>CM060926.1:487785890-490675473 GCA_030737875.1 Allium sativum
CAAAATACAGTTGCTTCCTAAAATTAACGCTTTCATCGATCATGCTCAACTTTAATAATTTTTGAGAATAGATTTTCTTCAATTTTCTATGGTGCAACATGAAGAGAACACAAATTGATTTACTTTGAATACAAAACATAACATATTCTTAAATCATTCATGCAAAAATTGCTTGGCTCACATAGTTTGTTTGTGAAATAAAAAAGAGGTCAACAACACAAAATACATCCATCTGGCTGCAAAAGAAAAAAAGATACTTATAGAAAAGGCTCTTATAGCTCAACTCTAAAAAACCCTCATTGTTCCACCACCAACATGTCAACCACGTCTACCAATTGAATTACTCATTGCTCCTACTATGGTCACCTTTTCATTATTTGAACTTTTGTGTCTAGGAACCGGGTCATTTTCAATCAAAACAAAATACAATATATGATTCAAATTACCAAATAGAATCCTCACACTTATATTATATACGCTTGAAAATTTTGTCAGTGCTGGCAATTTGTTTGTAGCGTTATAATTACCAATTGCTTACTCCAATACACAATAGGGATATATATTACCAAATAAATGTTTGTTGGTTAATTGTTAAAACATTTCAATAGGGATATATAATTATTTGTATTAGGACAAATTTTCAAAATAGTCTTATTTTTAAAACTAATAGCGGATTTAGGCTAGTTTTGAAACTATTTGCAAAAATAGGCTTGTTTTGTACACCTCAGCATTATGGTGGCAAGTTGTTTAAAAAATAAATATACATGGACGCATTTGTGAAGTGTGCCCCTTATAAAAATATAAGGGACAAATTTTCAAAATAGGTTTGTTTTTAAAACTAATAGCAGATTTAGGCTAGTTTTGAAACTGTTTGTAGAAATAGGCTTGATTTTGAATAACTACTGCAAAAAATAAGCCTATTTCTGCAAATAGTTTCAAAACTAGCCTAAATCTGCTATTAGTTTTAAGAACAATCTTATTTTGAAATTTTTTCCTTTATATTAATTGTTTACTCCAATACACAAACTTGGATGAATTCATATAGAAATAGGTATACAGGTAAGCAAAAGATAATTGAAATATTTTGTACATTTATGATTTGTTGTTGTGTATTTTTTATAGTGTCATCACACAGCTACTTGAACAGGAAAAAAGGAAAAAAAACCACACCATAAGTCATACACAACAGTTTCAATCAAAAATTGCAAGTGACAAACTGAACAGGTAGCAAACCTCAGGGTGAACCATTTCAAATAGAGCAACATCACGAAGAAGAAGAACTCATCTCAGTGACATACTTCACATACCCAACAAAAGGACTGGCACATTTCAATCTGTAAACCCTAACAAAATTAAAAGTAAAACAGATCTAAGTAGCAAGCTTTCGACCAATTAACACAAAATAAACAGGAGATGAATACCTAAAAAGTCTGAAACTCACAGATGACTACAAACCCACAAGAAATGCAGCACCTTAAACCCAGAGTTCCTCGATGTGCTAAAAAACCGTTCACGTTGTGAGGAATTGATTGAAGAACGTACTGCACTACAAAAGAGCAAGGGGAACCAAGGTCCGCGCAAGATTCAAACCAAGCGGATCATCAGATCTGTCACCTCGGCTACTTGATGATTTTGAAGATCCAATAGGGAAAATACCAAAAAAAGGCATAATCGGTAGGCGAGTGAGAAGCGAGAACGAGGGATTTCGGGCTCAGTTACTGGAGCAAAAGCAGATCTGGAAAGCAGGCATGTTGGAAGCCATGGACATGGGAAAGTAGATCTGGAAATCGGAACTGGATTAACTAATTAATATTTTAGGCTGTTAAGTGGACCAAGATTTTTGTTCAGTGGGAAGAGAAGGAGAACAGTTCGGTAAGATAAGGGTTACAGAGTGAATTTTTCAAGGATGGAGCCAAAAATTCGCTAGTTGGAGCCAAAAGTTTCAATTAGGAGCCAAAAGTTTCAGCGTGGAACAATAATAAATATATTAAAACAAATATTATTGTGAAAACTTCCTACTTTTCCATGTTATATGAACACGTTGTAATGCTAACTCTTTGGATGAATTCCTGAGATTCTGGTGGACTGGCATCTCAGGAAAAAGTCTCCGTGCGAGCCTCTTTCGTCTAATTCCCTGTTTGATTTGTTTGCACATCTGGTGCGCGAGGAACAAGGCAATCTATGACGAAGAGGCTATGGACCCTCTGACCATCATCCGAAAAATTAGGAACGATGTTTTCCTAGCATTTCGGGGAAGGCCGTTTAGAGGTGTGGTAGGTTCCCGGTCAAGGAGGTTGGCTGTTAACTTTGACATCTCAACGCTAACACCTAACCCCAGACAGGGTGCAGGCTGATTTCTGTTTAGTATGGATAGTGTGCTTTTATGGTCCTTATCTTTCCCTTCACCCCAACCCCCCCCCCCCCTACTGACAATGTTTGCTAGTTGGTTAGGTCTTGGTGTACAGGTTGATGGGAAGGATCTTTTAGTGCTACATGCGGGTTGATTCTCTACTCTTTGGTCGGACCGCTGGACCAGCCGACGCCTTGATAGCTATTCGAGATCTAGGATTTGTTTTGGTTTGACGGGAGTTTCAGTTGGGTTTCGAGGTTCCACCTTGATGCAGGAATGACACTTGATCTTATGCGAGCTGGAGGGTTGCTGATGGGTCTTCAGCATCTACTAGTGCGTCCTTCTATGTTTCAGTTGGAGGCCTTGCCCTTTGTTTTGGACCTTGCCCTGTTTGGCGAAGATTTGGTTTGCTTTGTAGCTCAGTTGGCTATGGCGGATGCTCCGTCGTGGCATTGACTTGGAGTCTTCCCTCTTTCGTATTGTCTGCACTTGCATTTTATTTTCCTTTTGTGTGCTCACGGTTTCGCTTGCCGAAATCGTTTTTGTGAGCCGTTGGAGAAAGACTTGTTTCTCCTTTTTGATATATATATTTCCTTGTTTTAAAAAAAAATGAACACGTTGTAAAAGTTAATATTTTACAACATTTCTAAGAAAAATGTTCTAAAAAAAAGATTGAAATATTTTTGTCAAAAACGTTGTGAAATTACATCTTTTACAATGTTTTGTTATCAATCATTGTAAAAAATACACCGTTGTAAAAAGATAATTTTGTTGTTAAATATATTATTAAATAGTAAATTAATTATTATTAGATATTAGTTATTACATTATAATAAATTGTTAAATATTAATTATTAATAAATTAGATTAATTTACTATTAATTATTAATATATCTTAATTATTAGATATTAATTATTAATTATTACTTAATTATTAGACATTATTTTTTAATTATTACTTAATTATTAACTTATTGAATTTAGGAAACATGTATACTGAAATCACATTATACACCATTATAGAAGAACATGATATTATATATGTATATATAATCTTACAGTTTAAATTCTGATCTTTATAAACTGATAATTTGTTGTCTCACAATATATTAGAGATAAGTGCACTACTTAAAACTTATGCTCAGATGTAATTAATCACTAATTAAATATTTATTATTAATATGCATGAAAATAATAACTTGTATGGTAATGTTTGAATTTTTTGAATTTCGAAATTCTTTAATATTTATTTAACTTCTTATTTTTAAACTTTGACCATTTTGTTTTTCTTATAATTACTAATTATTTATCAAATAATATGTACCAATGAATTTCTTAAAAGCAAATATGCATTAATAATTTCTTGATATTAATTTAATTAATCGTATTAAAGACTATTAAATAATCATTGGTTATCAAAAAAATTAATAAACATTGAACAACAATGTATTTTATTAATTACTATTACCTCTTATTTATATTATATAGTAATTAATAATTAATCAGCATTAATTTTCAAAAAAAATTAATCAGCATTAACCATTGAATTTTATTTACTTCTAATAGTTATTATTTATTATTAATTACTAAGGTATTATTAACATTAATTATTTAAAATTTAAATTTACTAATTAATTACTAAGTAATAACACAAATTTAAAACATTTAATAAATAAAAAATATAAAAGTTCGTTTCAAATCTCTTGGAAAACTGCAGGAAAATTGCTTCAAAATTATGTCGACGGTAATCCGACTCTATTAGCAACGGAATTTAGCGTCAAATATCATATGATGGTAAAGAGCTCCAATTTCCATTGATTTAGCGACAGAATTAGTATTCGATGGTAATAATTTATAATAAGATGACAAATAAAATCCAAAATATTATCTCTTACAAAGCCCAAGGAAATCCGCCGCTAATTAGCGACGGAATTTTCCGCTGTTAAAAATCTATCGCTAATCTCGGTTTTTCTTGTAGTGAATACACTGTGTTAATTGATTTGAGGATGCTAATTAGTGGTTTGATTTTTTATTTTATAATTAAAAATTAGGTTTTATTTAAATTTCAAAAATTAACAAATAATTGTTGATTAATATGTTTATTGATAAGTTTACGCTAATATTAGACTTAAAGTAATGTTTGTTATATTTTATGCTAAAAAGTTAACAGTTATATGAATTTAACAACAACAACAACTACTATATTGAAATCGATTTTCTATAATGCTTATAAATGAATTTAACAAAAGCAAATATTATACCAAAATCATTTTTTTAATAAATTAAAAAGCAAATATTGGCAACACAAATATTCTACTAAAAGGAATTTCGAAAATGCTATGAAGTTAATATTAAATGAATGAATATTCTATTTAACTTGGTTTTTAAAATAATTCAATAAATGAATATATAAGAATAAACTTCCTACTATTGATTATAACAACGAATACCGTACTTAAATCGATTATCTAAAAATTAAGAAATGAATATAACAATAGATTATCTACTAAAATTTATTCTCTAAGAAATTAAAAAACGAAAATGCACCAACAAAAATTCTTCTAAAAACATTTTTTTTAATGAATATAACATCATCTCGAATATATGCCTTGGTAATATTTTAATAAATACATCGATTTTTTTAAAAGTTTTTAGTCTTAAAATGTTTTAGTTTATTTTTGAAAATATGAGAAATTTATACCCTTTATATGCAAAATTATGCATAGAAGAGAAATTGAGTGAAATGCTGTTGAAACTAGACAAAAGTGTGAAGCCTTTAATTTCAAAAGACTTTACATTATTTTAGAAAGTACAACAACAAAAATATATCTCTTGTATGCAAAGTTATGCATAGAAGATAAGTAAAGCAAATTGCTATCGAAATTAGATAGAAGCGTGATGTGTGAAGCCTTTCGTCATAAAAGCTTTACTATTTTTTTAGAGGTATTGTGTGAGGCCTTTGACTAGTCTTAAAAGGCTTTAATGTATTTTTTCAGGATGTTGCATATGTGTTACTGAAATTACTAATACATATTTTTAAACTAGGAATTATGTTCGATTATTTTATTGATCGTAGTTGGATGTATGAAGTTAGAACTGGAATGAAAGGTTCGGTGAAAGCGCATTTCTACAATGGTATAAACGAATTTAGATCATTGATCCAATAATAGAAATAATGAGAAATTTCGTTGTTCTTGTAGTGATTGTCAACTGTTGAGGTTTTAAAAATCAGGTGAAGTTAAATACATTTGTATAAATCTTTTTTTGTGCCAGACTATGATTTATGGGATCGTCGTGAAAAACTTTTTGCACATACGGTAAATCATGTTATGTCAAAGGTCGATTTTGTTATGATGAATCTAGTAGAAGTTATGACAGAAGACGGAGCACGATCAATATTTTCTTCCATTCAAGTTGACGATGATGGCGTCAATATCGAAGAAGCATTGAATGTGAGGGCGAAAAATTTATTATTTATTGGATGCTACTAAGTGGCCATTGTGAGATGGTTGTAAAAGTAGAACCGAATTATCAATAACAACCAAATACATCACTATGAAATTAAAATTCAAATTTACAGAAGCTAGATTTACAACTATTGTACAAGCTGCAAAAAGAAGTATGTCACCCATTGATCAGATGTGTGATAGTCAATACAAATTGAAAACACAAATGTCGACTTTTGGTCTACCGTAACAAAAGAATGATACTTGTACAAATGTTGCATGTTGTATTGGAAAGATGATATTAATCTTACAAACAATAAAATATATAATAAGGAAAGATACAAAGCTCAAAAAGTAAAGGAAGTCTTATATAAGAGAATGCATTATTTTCCCATCATTCTAAACTATAGCTGAAACACCCCACCTCCGCTAAGGTCACTCACAAAGGGAATGCCTTAACTTTAGTAGAGCATTATAGGTAAAAGACACAGATAATTTACAAGACAGATATACATAAGCAGCGAAAAATAAAAACTAACTTTATTTCAAACATGGTTCATAACAAAATATTACAATAAACTGTTTCAAACCAACTTCCAAATCATTACATCATAATTTCTGTCTTGATTATTATTTAAAGAAGCATAAAACAAAATAAAATTGCATAAATCCCCAAGTAGTAGTGTATCCAAAGCTATAGCCAAAGGTAAGAGATTCCAAGCTATACATCACAGAGTCTTCAAGCTTGGAAAGATGAACGGTTCAAATAAAGCTGAGCTATTCCTTCCCTGACTACCTTGGGGGGGGGGGGGAACGGAAGAAAAGAGAGCGAAAGAAAATGGGTCAGACATGAGTCTGAGTAAGTCTAGTGATTTTTCAGTGTGTGAATAAGGAAAAGGGTCATGATAGGAATAAACTGAAAATAGGACAGTACTAGAACAACAAACTAACATAAAACTATATAAGGCAGGATAAACTGAATATACATCGCACCCATGTCTAATTCTCTGCACCTACTTATACTTGTCCGACTAGCACCACGTGTTCATGGTGAAATGATCCCCTTATATCAATCATCTCCTGCTCGCATGCATTTATCACATGTGTCATTCGGCCCCCGCTTGACTGTAGATACCTGTGCTGGTCCCACCATGGGGTGTATCAAATCCTATGGTTGCAACCCGACACGATTCAAGATGCACATTGTATGACTATTGATGCCCAGTGCCTGCTTTTTCCACTCCGGCGTCGGAACCTACACTGACGTACCACCCGCCGATCTTTTGACCGCTTATTATTCATCCTACTAATCGTGCCCCACCCTGCCTAGTTCAGGGTACCATGATACATCTATGTGGGTTACTGCTGAAATGAGTCCCCGTTACTAGGGTTTTCTAGCCAACATGTTAAATTGGTTAAGTGTCCTAACCCCACCCATCAGTTTAGTTAACATGTTGAATTGGTTAAGTGTTTCCTTAATTGACTTAACCCTACCAATCTTGACTTAGCTTTGTTAAAGCACCAACCATTCACATTAGACAGGTATTT
The DNA here is from genome assembly GCA_030737875.1 of Allium sativum. NCBI lineage: Eukaryota > Viridiplantae > Streptophyta > Magnoliopsida > Asparagales > Amaryllidaceae > Allium > Allium sativum. The sequence continues at coordinate 487,793,235 of CM060926.1, forward strand.
TGTGGTCACTGGATGTGCCGGTCGGTTCCGGTAAGTTTTACACCACAACTCAGTCTAACCTCGGGTCCTTTTGGGCTCAATGCACTAACAACACACATTAGACAGGTATTGTTGTGGTCACTGGATGTGCCGGTCAGTTCTGGGCAGTTTTACACCAACTCAATCTAACCTCGGGTTAGGCATATTCGTCTTTTCTAAATTTACATATTTATCCTTTTATGCTTATATGTAAATGTGTCAACAATTTATTGTCATGGCCCACTTTCCTTCTAAATCAAATTCATAATTTTTGGTATGTAAATTATACCGTTTCAGTGCCATACCATTTACGTGGTTATGAGCCAAATATGTCAATTACATGTAGTTTCATGTTTTCCCCCAACGTTACCCCTGTTGTACGTTTGCAAAGTTTCATAGAATGTTAGGCTTGACATTTTAGCCTAACTTATAAACTAAAAGGGGAAAAAGAGGAACTTGCAACATTCCAACATCATACAAAAATATGGATCTCACTACAGATGTGTCACGTGAACTTGGCATAATATACTTTTAATTATAAACTTGCAATCTAGATCTATGCAACATGAATCATAAAATAATAGTTTTACATAGAACTACCAAAACTTAGTTAGAAATGTAGTAGTGAACTTGCATAGGGGTTGAATCATGCTAACATAGATCTAACATAAAGGCATACGGATCTAACATAAAAGCATATGGATCTAACATGTAAAGTTGTAGATCTAATCATATAAGGTCGTAGATCTAAACATGTATGCATAATGGATCTAAAAAATTAGGCATAAACGACATGACTTAGCCTAAAACTTGTATGTATCATAATATCATCAAGGTCGTAGATCTAAACATGTATGCATAATGAATCTAAACAATTTGGCATAAACGACATGACTTAACCTAAAACTTGTATGTATCATAATATCACCAACTTACATATGATAATTCCATTCCCAAATTCCTATACAACATCATAGGTTTATTCACCAATTTCCACATAACATGATAGGTTCGAATGACCACAATAGTTCATAGTCAGATATGATAGAATAGACATGAATAGACATGAATCAGCATCACATACAACTTGATACAATTCTATTTAACAATTCATTGCAAACCATATCTTTAATTTATTCACATCTGAAAGATAACTACACTTACAACCAAAAAGGAATTCTTGAGTTCTGGGATATGTATTCTGAAACTGAATTGCTCGCCTTTGATGTAGATCGTTGAATTCTCTTAGCTGAATTAGATTTGATTTGATTTTGATGTAGCTTCTATCTTACCTTTGAGTTGAAAAAGATGACGGCTATTCTTGGTTCACCATTGGCGACATGACGGCTCTAGGAATATTTTTGTGTGGCTTGGAGTTTAGATTTAGGTTGCTTATATAGAAGTTTGATTAATTTAGAGCCGTCAGATCAACCTAGAAGCGATCAAGACCATCCAAACAAGATAGAATAGCCAAATCAGCCCTAATGACTCAGTAGGGAGTCAGAACACATCAGTTTTCAGATATGTCCGAGGGGGTAGGTCGACCCCTAGGTCGAACTTTATGGGGGGAGGTCGACCTGGCCTTGGGCGGGAAGTTTCCCTCCCAGCCCGCTTCTACTTCTGATTTTTGAATTTTGAATTCTGAACTAAACTGTTTGAATTTTTAATTTAATTCTGAAACTTCTGAAGGCCATAACTCCTTCATACGGAGTCCAATTTACGCAAACTCGGACTCTATCTCAAGCAGAATTGCGAGACGAATGCAATGGCGTAATATGTTTCCCTTAATTCTTACATGTGAAATTAATTATTCTTTAATTCGTAACCTTAGTGTTTACAGAAAATACAGGGTGTTACAATAACCATTACACGCGTCTTCAGTCATGACATGTCATATGCAATGGCACAGTGTAGGAACACATAAACATCAAACTTTGAGTCATCCGTCATATAGAGAAGCATGGAATCATTTTGATAGGATGTATCATGCATTTGGCATAGAGAGACATAACGTCAGACCTGGATTTTGAACATGTGAGTTTCATTATTCTCTCAGTTCGATAGTAAATATTGCTAGAAATCAATCAGTAGAAACGTCTGAAAACCATTTCTAAGCACAGTAACGCGTTTAAGCGTTAGTAATACTAATTCAATGATATTGCAAATTGCAACAACAAAGTTCAGCCACAAGTATGGAAGGAAATGAATTGGAATAGTATATATTCAGAAAAGGGAAAGCAGACAGTACCAATTAATGTCCGAGTCCAGCAAGTGTTGTTCCCCTCAAATGAAACTGCTCCCTTTACAGTGCGTAAGGTTGTCGAGCAATCGTCTCCCAAGGGTGAAATGGAATCGTCTTTTCGATGGTGCGCTACAATCGCAGAGTCACGACGAACACAAGGCAGTTGTTTAATTGGAGAACAGAGCAACGAGGAGGAAGATAAAGAGGGGAGAAAGCAGAATTAAAAACTGTATTAAGATTCGAATTCTGCAGGCCTTTATATAGGGTGGAAGAGGCACTTTTTCATGAACATGGGCTTCTGTTTGAATTGCAACGGCCATGACTGTTGGAAAGGTTGCGACCCTTTACCAACAGATATCACCGTTGGCATTTGCGTGGACGATTTAAAAAATACGACGTTTTTCGTAGTGCAGCCCATCGGAGGCCCAATCTATCACCAGAACCTAAGAGCCCCAAGGCCCAAGGCCCTTATCTTTGACCTTTTAAATATTAATATGATCATGCCATAGTTCATGCCATTGCCTCTTTCTTTCATCTCCTCTTTCTTTTGTAATAACATATCAAGCCTTAGTATAAGTAGTGGCAAAGGTGTTAACTTTCCCCAATATGGGACTAAATGAATTTCGCCAAACTTACTCATTCATTTCCAATAATCCCCCACATGAATGAGTATTATCTAATATGTTTTGAAATTTTGTGAAACATTTATCATATCGGTAAAAGTAGCATAAAGACCTTGAACTTTTCCTAGTGTTTTATCGTTATAACTAACTGGCGAATCAGTAGACTGGACTGTCTTTGAACTGTAAGTCGTTTGTGTAAGTCTATAAAGATAACACATGATAAATGCTTTTTAACCCCTTGGTTCTCTGTTTGTGTTCGTTTTTGCCATGAATACCGCCTTGGTTTCATGAGTGCTTAAAGAATTCGACCTTACAGTTCTTCTTGAAGCGGCACCTTCGCACTCACATAGGTGATCTATTAAAAGTATCCCGTAATACTCCGCTTGGTTCTTTATAACACCACAGTATAGACATCATTAAAATCCAAGCTTATCCTATTCTCCGATGGGTTATGCACTGACTTATCATAGTAGTGGTTTGCATTTAATAGTGCCGTCAAGTTTATCTTATACTTAGTTGTCCCTTTGAACCTAGATCTTGGGATCTCCACTCAACTAGGTGGGGTTTTCGTTTTAGAAAACTCTTAGTTCATAGGTCTTAAGCCCATTCTCATTGATAAGGTTTGAACTTTCTCTCTTGGCAAGCCTTTTGTTAGTGGATCCGCTATGTTATCCTTTGATCTTACATAGTCTATAGTGATAACTCCATTAGAGAGAATTTGTCTTATGGTTTTATGTCTACGATGAATATGTCGAGACTTACCATTATATAATGTACTATTTTCCCTTCCTATAGCAGATTGACTATCACACATATTGGAGGTATAGATTTTTCCCAATTTGGAATATCTTCCAAGAAACTCCTAAACCAATCTTCTTATTCTGCGGCTTTATATAGAGCAATGAACTCCGATTCCATTGTCAACCTTGCTATGCAAGTCTTTTTGGATGATTTCCACGAGATTGCTCCATTTCCTAATGTAAACACATATCCACTTGTGGATTTTGTGTCATTTGAGCCAATTATCCAATTGGCATCACTATATCCTTCTACTACTGAAGGATACTTCTCATATTGCAACACATATTTTTGTGTATACTTTAGATATCCTAGGACCCTGATTATTGCTTTCCAGTGATGTTTACCAGGATTACTGGTATATCTACTCAACTTTCTTATAGCGTATGCAATATCAGGCCTAGTGCAATTCATGACATACATAATACTTCCTAGTATACGAGAGTATTCGAGCTGATATATTCCATCATCGGTGTTCTTTACCCAATTTTGGTTCATATCCAGTGGTGATTTTGCAATGGTTATATTATATTGCTTGAACCTTTCAAGTAATTTGGCAATGTAATGTGACTGAGATAACACATATCCTTGTGGTGTTTTTATTATCTTCACACCTAAGATTACATAAGCCACTCCTAGGTCTTTCATATCGAATCTAGAGGACAACATATCATTCATAGATTTTATTATGACCTTATTATTCCCTACTATTAACAAATCATCAACATAAAGACATACAATGATATATCCAACATCCATATATCTTACATAAACGCATTTATCTAATTCAATTATTTTGAATCCATTTGATAACATACTTTCATCAAATTTCTTGTGCCACTGTTTTGGAGCTTGTTTAAGGCCATAAAGTGATTTTACTAATTTGCACATCTTATTTTCATTTCCTAGGCTTAGAAACCCTTCAGGTTGCTGCATATATATCTCTTCTTCTAGTTCACCGTTCAAAAACGCAGTTTTCACATCCATTTGGTGTATTTCCCAATTTAATATGGATACAATTGCAATAAGCATCCTAATTGATGTTATTCTGGTAACTGATGAGTATGTATCAAAGTAATCTAGATCTTTCTTCTGTCTGAATCCTTTTATTACAAGTCTTGCTTTATACTTGTCTATTGAGCCATCAGCTTTTAATTTTTTTCTTAAATATCCATTTATATCCTAGTGGTTTTAATCATTTAGAGAGAACTACTAGTTCCCACGTATGGTCTTGTAGAATAGATTCTATTTCACTATTGACGGCTTCTTTCCAATAAGGAGCATCGGGAGATGACATTGCTTGTTGGTAAGTTAGAGGTTCATTTTCTATCATATACGCATAGAAATCATGTCCAAAAGATTTAGAGGTCCTTTGTCGCTTGCTCCTTCTCGGTTCCTCTATCTCAGTTTCATCATTCATTTTACTTTGATCAGCATTATCCTCGGGAATATCTGGATCTCTTGGCCTCTTTTGAACACTTGTTTCAATAGAGGTTTTTAGAGGATAAATTTGTTCAAAAAATCTTGCATTTCGACACTCAATAATGTTGTTTTCATGAATGTCATCAATTTCAGATTTGTACACCAAAAATCGATATGCACTACTATTATGAGCATGTCCAATGAATATGCAATCTATAGTCCTTGGTCCAATTTTTACCTTTTCGGTTTTGGTATTTCTACTTTGGCAAGACACCCCCGCACTTTCAAATATTTGTAGGATGGTGGTCTGTTTTTCCAAAGTTCATGTGGAGATTTTGATGTTTTCTTTCGCGGTATTTTACTCAAAATGTGATTTCTCGAAAGAATAGCTTCTCCCCAAAGTTATCTGGCAATCCAGAACTAATTAGTAAGGCATTCATCATTTCTTTAAGAGTTCTATTTTTTTGTTCGGCTATACCGTTGGATTGAAGTGAATACGGGGTTGTATTTAATGTATAATTCCATGCTTAGCACAGAATTCCTAAAATGGAGACTCGTATTCTCCTCCTCCATCACTCCTTAATGATTTTGTTTTCTTATTAAGTTGATTCTCAACTTCTGCCTTATACTGTTTAAACATGTCAATTGCTTCGTCCTTGCTTTTAAGGAGATATACATAACAATATCTGGTACAATCATCAATGAATGTGATAAAATAGCTTTTTCCACCTCTAGTTTGACACATTTTCAAATCGCATACGTCAATATGTATTAATTCTAGAGGTTCGGCCTCTCGTTCAACGTAATGAAATGAGGTTCTTGTCAATTTTGCTTTTGCACAAACTTGACATTTATAGTTCGAATATATATTGCATTTTGGTATGAATTATAGATTAATTAATTTTCGCAGTGTATCAAAATATACATGCCCTAATCTAGAATGCCATATGTTAGAAGAGTCCAACAATATAAGCAAAAGATTCAATCTTATTCATATCATTGTTTGGTACATTAGGTGTTACATTTGATTTAAACAAGCCATCACACACATATACTCTTCCAACATACACTCTGTTCTTTGATATTACAAACTTATCAGCAACAAATGTTAGTTTGAAACCATGCTTGCTGAGCAACGATCCTGAAATCAGGGTCTTGCGGATTTCTGGAACATGGAGAATGTCATTCAATTTTAGTTCCTTTACAGAAGTTAACTTCAGTATAATCTTTCTGTTGCCTTCCACCTTTGATGCAGACGAGTTACCTATGAATAGTTGCTCGTTATCAGTGGCAGGTTCGTAGGTTGTAAACATCCACTTGTTGGCACATATATGACGAGTGGCTCCTGTATCTAGAAACCACTCCTTGTTGTTGCCAACAAGGTTGCATTGATAAACAACCGCACGTAAATCAATATCTGCAACATCATCTGAATTTTCTGCCATATTTGCTTCAAAATTCTTCTTTTTGGGGGCACGACACACGGCTGCTTTGTGGCCTTTCTTTCCACAATTGTGGCAAGATCACTGAAACTTCTTTTGTTTGTTTGCCTTAGAATTCTGTTCGCGCTTTCTTTTATTTGTCTTTTCATCCTCAACCACATTGGCCTTTGCCTATAATGAACTGGTAACCTTTTTCTCTGATTTTCTGTTGTCTTTTTCGATTCTTAGACGAACAACCAGATCCTCCACGGTCATTTCCTTGTACTTATGCTTCAAATAGTTTTTGAAATCCTTCCATGATGGAGGCAACTTTTCGATAGCGGCAGCCACTTGGAATGACTCACTTAACTCCATCTTTTCATCGTGAATTTCATGAATGATAACTTGGAGTTCTTGAATCTGACTGACGATTGTTTTAGAATTGACCATTTTGGAGTCATGAAACTTTCCGACAATGAATTTCTTCATTACGGCATCTTCAGTCTTGTACTTCTTTTCAAGTGATAACCAGAGAACCTTTGCAGTCTCAACGGTACAATATACTTTGTATAAACTATTTTCTTAACCATTTAGAACGTAATTCTTACAGATGAAGTCAGAATTCTTCCATGCTGTAAGTGCCTCGACTTTGGTGGCGTCAGGCTCCAATTCTTCAATAAACGAGGGATACTCCGAAAGGTATTTGGCTAGTCCCAAGGTTGTAAGGTAGAAAAGCAACTTTTGTTACCATCGTTTGAAATCCTAGCCATTAAACTTCTCTGGTCTCTCGCCATGTGAATTTGGAACACGTGGTGGAACCAGAGGCGGAGCCGGTGGCACAGTCTGTATCTGCACAGATTTGATGTTGCTGTTTTGCGACATCGTCGTCTACAAACAGAAGCAACTATCAAAAATTTCGTTTCAAGATTGCTAGAAATCAATCAATAGAAACGTCTGAAAACCGTTTCTAAGCACAGTAACACGTCTTAGCATTAGTAATACTAATTCAATGATATTGCAAATTGCAACAACAAAGTTCAGCCACAGGTATGGAAGGGAATGAATTGGAACAGTATATATTCAGAAAAGGGAAAGGAGATAGTACCGATTAATGTCCGAATCCATCGTGTGATGTTCTTTTGAAACGAAATTGCTCCCTCTACGGCACGTATGGTTGTCGAGCAATCGTCTCCTAAGGGTGAAACAGAACCGTCTTTGTGATGGTGCGCTACAATCGTAGAGTCACGACGAACGCAAGGCACTTGTTTAATTGGAGAACAGAGCAACGAGAAGGAAGATAAAGAGGGAAGAAAGAAGAATTAAAAATTGTATTAAGATTCGAATTCTGCAGGCCTTTATATAGGGTGGAAGAGGCACTTTTTCATGAACAGGGGCCACGACTGTTGGAAAGGTTGCGACCCTTTGCCAACATATATCACCGTTGGCATTTGCGCGGCCGATTTAAAAAATACGATGTTTTTCGTAGCGCAGCCCATCGGAGGCCCAATCGTTCACCAGACCCCAAGAGCTCCAAGGCCCTTATCTTTGACCTTTTAAATATTAACATGATCATGCCATAGTTCATGCCATTGCCTCTTTCTTCCATCTCCTCTTTCTTTTGTAATAACAAATCAAGCCTTAGTATAAGTAGTGGCAAAGGTGTTAGCTTTCCCCAATGTGGGACTAAATGAATTTTGCCAAACTCGCTCATTCATTTCCAACAAATATTATCATAGCGTATTATGGTTACTGCTTATAATTTTCCTCTGCGGATGTGTGAAAAATCTATATGTGTTTCACACTATTATTGTTCAATGATCCGACAGAAGGAATCGATGTTTATCTATAACCATTAATCGAAGGGCAGAAAACATTATGGATTGGAGGAGTTGAAATATATGACATTTAAAAAAAAAAGAATTTTCACATATTAACTTCTTTGTTATGAACTATTAGTGATTTTCCTGCATATATGATGCTTTCAGGTTGGAGTATGGTCAGTCATTTAACTTGCCTTCATTACATGAAATAAAGACAAGAATTTTCTTTACTGTATAAAAGGAAATTTTTTGATTTGATTGTCATTGGTGTTTTCTCCATCTCGGTCACACTTTTAGAAGACATAAATAAAGTTCAAGCTAAAATAGAAGAGAATATGCAAGCACTAAAAATGTGGTTGAGTGAAGAAATATATGAAACTGTAAAGGACTATCCTAAGATATATAAAACTGGATGACATCCGTAATTTGTGCAAACAAAGTATATGTTTGGAGCAACCTTGTTAGAAAGATCTCCTAGTTAGATATAATATTGGCATGATGTACAACTAGAATTTTTAATACAATTTTGAATGTTAATGGGAAAACAAAGGACAATCTAAATTCAAGACTTGATATACCACACTTTTGTTATTGTCTCGAACTTCATATGAAGTCTAATGACAATTTAAGACCCAAAGCATGTTATGAACTAGACAACAGACAATTTAAGACTTCAAATTCAAGAACTAGACAGTAGACAAATTCAAGACTTGATATAACACACTTTTGTGATTGTCTCGAACTTCATATGAAGTCCTATGACAATTTAAGGCCCAAATCATGTTATGAGCTAGACAACAGACAAATAAAACTCGTGCGGAAATGGGTTGAAGGACTATAATTGTAGCAATCCAAAAAAATTCGATGCAACATTTTGCACCACTATATCCCCACTATTTCCTCGCTTTATCCTGGCAATAGCTTTTTGCACCACTACCGCTAAGTGCTTTAACTGCACGGAATGTACTCGAGTAATAAATACTTCAAAAGTCTACACTTGCTACACGGTTGACGAATTTCTGGATCGTTTCCATTACTATAATGAGGTCCGTGCTTCGCATACGGGACATTGTTTCCATCGTTGATGGTAGATGTGACAGATGTACATGGTTGAGCTTGGTTGAAAGTGTAGGTTCTTCACTAGATGGTAATATTAAAATTACAATACAATACAATGCATTCGGTGTAGAATATAACTGTTCTCTGTCGGTTTGTAGCAAAGGAAATACCACTATTGTTCAAGCTTGAAATTTCATTCCCATCGCTGGTTTGCATACGGGTTTTATATCATGTAGTGGGCATGCAGTAACTCATCGTACACTTACCTTTCAATCTTGCTCGGTTTGCATGAAAATTTTGCAAGCCCCATATTGCTTAGCGGCTATTGTCATTATCATGCTCAATTCATACTCCGAGGCAGCAGTATATAATTTATGCAACACAACTCAGATTCTCACATCATTGAGCAACCCTTATTCATCAGCCAACATGTTTTATATTTATTACCGAGGCATACCATTGTATTAATTATCCTGAACTAATGTTTTCTGACTTGGATATATAACATTTCCGCTACCATGTGCTTTATCCTTGACTCCTGACACAATGCCCATGTCTTCATTTAGGGAATAAAAATCTACAAAGTTACACTTTGTCTATAAAACATAGATTCTTTAATTGAGGTAGCTATATTAACATGAAATTCTAATAATAATAAGGATTTTTTTTATTTAGACCACTTTTCAAAAGTTATAACAATAGCAGACCAAACTGCAAATTATTTACAAATTATGTCACTTTTTACTATAACTAGCGGTATCTCAGATGACGCCAGTTAATTTTATTTTTTTTAATATGAAAACGGCATCTAAGATGCCGCCATTTTCAATTATTATTATTTTTTACATTGTTGTCATCTCGGATGGAGACAATGTTAAAAATTTAAAAAAATTGCTGGCATTTCGGATGTCGTCAATGAAATTTATTTTTTTCATTGGGTCTTTCTGAGATGGTGCCAGTTTAAAAAAAAAATCTAGCAAAATCAGAGATGCCGTTAGTGTAAATTTGGCGGCATTTTAGATGCCACCAATAGGAAAACAAAAAAGAAACTGGTGCCATTCGAGACGATGGTACATGATCTTCAGTTAAATATGTTCAGTAGGAATGCTGAAAGTGTAAATTGTATAATAAGGGAACATGCGTCAGCATGGCTGGCCAGCACAGACTGACCAGACAACCACCTCGGGTAACCCCCTTGGCAAGAGGCAACAACTGGTGTCAAGTATAGTTTGAACAAATATATGATAATGTACAATATTGTAAAGGTTACTTGATTTAGACAATTGTATATGTGGACATTGGGTGTGAAGTTTGTGGTTCAGTTCCCATGAACAACAGGTTATTAAAGGTGCTTAAACTTTTTTTCTCCCTGCTTTTCCACTTCATTCGCTCGGCAACCCGTTTTGTGCTGACTTCTAGAACTGGTCCTCCAAGTTGGATGTGTAGGTTGATTATTGATGAATTCAGTTGTGGATAAGTAGGAAGTGCCAGCAATGTTCAGATGGTAGGCAATCATCAACTATTTTTTAGATAAATACTAAATAGCAAGTGAAATATACACAGTGGGAAATTGGTTATAAATAGGTACAAGACAATTATGATTAGTGCCTAATTCACACAGCTATGTACATGAATATGTGTACACATTTAGACATCATCAAATTATGTGCTGCATACGCCTTTCTTCTGCCTCTTGGTTGCTTTGCACATGGGTAGATGGTGGAATTCAGTGGTATGTTTATTTTGTTGGGGGACATGTTTATTAGCACGGGTGCTATGACTCTCTGGGAGTGGAAATGTTAACTACAAATGGGTGAACAATTTGATACTACAAAAGCTAATAGGCTATGAAGGAGCATATTGGTGTTAAGGTATTTAAATGAAACGAAGACTGGTGCGTAGGGCAATTTCATTGCAGCATTATATATATAGTAACCCATTAGGAAAAATAATGCAGAGTTAAACACATAGCGTAATTACTTAGGTAGTTTAACAAAGAGGTGTGAATAAAATATAACCAGATTTTGGGGGGAAAACTAATACATCTATAAGTGGAGGAAGAGTTAGTAAGCCTGAAGTTCCCATATCAGTTAGTGGTGGCAGAGCAGTCGAAGAAACATCGGTGAAAACCTTTTGTTAATGGGGTTGAATATGTGGTGGGTCATAAAATCAGGAACTGAAGGATGCAAGTTAAACCAATAAACCGATATACATATGGGGGGTTTATGCTCCACAATCAGTGTTTCAATGATCGTGTAGTACATTTCTTATTGTAGAATCAATGCTTTCAACGGTTGCACCTTCTTGACATTCAATGTTGTTAAATGCATCAATATTCGATGAAGTTGTATAAGATATGAAGTACATGATGGCAGACGTGTTTAAGAAAGTATTTTTATATAGCTTTGCAAGTTGTAGTAAACTATCATATTCTTATTTACTTATAACAATATCCTAAATATCTAGAGATTTAATGTCCAGATAAAGCTTTGTAGCTTAATTTGATTGAGCCAAAAATGAGGGGTCTTACAGGGTTGGGATGAGTAAGATGATGAAATGAGGCACAAACCATAAGTGAAGTTACTTATGCCCAAATATAGACTCAATTTTTAAGTCAAAACGATAGGAAGAGGTTGCCATTTTGTATAGTTTCATTCAACAAGTTTATTTTATCCAACCACATGGAGATGATTGTTGTTTTTTCAATTAAGCAAACAAGTCTGGAAGACAGGGAAAATTCTAACTGTCCATTGGTTTATAAAGTGTGCTTACCTTAATGATTCGACACACAACTCTCTTTCACTTGCTTGATTACTATCCGAATCAGTGAGTTTAATAATAGTTGATGTTGCATGAAAAATACCACCCACATATATTGAAATAGGAATAAGAAATAGATTGTCAACAAATGCGTTGTCATATTTTTAGTGAATGGGGAACTACCAGTTAATTGTTTGCTTTTTTGTGCTCTAGTAGAAAGGACACTGTCTTCAAAAAGTTCCAATTTGTACCTTTGTCTGCTTTCAACCATGTTAGTAAATTTAGTAACCTCAATATCATTACTGGTGACTATCGCCCATGCTTTGCCAATTTCCCAGTATCTTATATCAGTATCAGAATCTTGCATACTGAAACTTGTGATGTCATAGGCCGAATCCTTGGCTAATACGTCATCGAACTGGCCAAGGTTGTGTATACGCACAGTAGCTAGTTCTTGATTTACCTGAATGACAAAAGTGATGGTAAATGTGATGTAAGTCTGTGGAAAGAATTGGTCAAAATGTGTTAAAGTCATGGTTAAAATGAAACCAGTGCATAAAAGTAAAACACAAGCAGCATGCAATCTAGTATGAAACTGTTGAAGTATGTCATACTATATGTTGGATTGAAGAAGACGAAGATAGCTTCGAGTCGGAGAAGACCATTCGCAAATCGGAGCTCGTATGCAAAAGTTAGAGCCAAAATGGTGTTTGGTGTCTGCTGGCTTCAGCGACAGATGTCTGTCGTAGGGTACGACAGATGTCTGAGACTACGGGGGATTTTCCCGAGATTTCTGACAAACGTCTGTCATTCCCATGACAGACGTTTGAGACAGGGACATACGTCTATCATATTAGGGACAGACGCCCGAGCTGAGTGTTGAAGCCCAATTGATTCCGTGGAAGGGGACATACGTCTATCACCACCCACGATAGACGTCTGATGTGACTTTTGGGCTATTTCGGGCTGGAAACTTGGCAATATGATTTGTGAAGACTTGGGGGGCAATTTGGGTAATTGGCCTATCTCTATATAAGCTATTTTCAGGTGTGTTAGTGGGGGAGCTTGGATACTTGACTGAAATCAAGGGTTTATTCTCAAGGGTAAATTAGGGGTTACAATCTAATTCTAATTCTTCAATTCTATTCTCCACAAACTCTTTTCTATATTGAAATATAGTGATCATTGGATCATTCTCTTGCATTCCTTTCATCGTGGTAATAAAATACTCTCTCAAAGTGGATGTACACTAACAAGATATTAGTGGAACCGCTATAAATCCTTGTGTGATTTATTTTTGCTACTATTTTCATTAGTTTTTTGCTTGTGATTGGGATTTGGATTGTTCGTGATTGGTTGATCATTGTTTGTGACTAGAGTTATTGTTTTGGTTGCTTTTGCAAGTCTAACAATGGTCTAGTCTTCCGCTAGCGCTTGTGGTTTAGACATCGGATTCGAGTGGTCTTGGATCGGATTAATCACAACGGTTTTAACAGTTGGTATCAGAGCAATTGGTGCTTGTTAGGTGTTTGTGAAAATGCCTGAAACGGGTAATAGCTCAGTAAGTCCTTCAACTGGAAGTCCGAATAGTGTGGCGCCTTATGTACGGGGTTCGTATGCGGCATCGGGTTCTCAATTAATAATTGACAAGTGGAATGGTGATAATGACTATGAGAAGTGGCAATGGAAAATGAAAGCGGATCTTAGGTGGAATCAGGTGCACCGAGTGGTATTTAATACTCACTTATTGCCAAGTGATGTCTCGGATGTAGAGAGAGGAGATGGAGGAATGGGCTTACACTACTCTTCAACTTGCTATGGGGGAGAATGTGATCTCCGAAATTAGTGGTGAGACTACTATTAAAGGTATTTGGGACAAGTTGGAAGAATTGTATATGAAGAAGTCACTCACTAACCGTTTGATCTTGCTGCGAACATTTTTCACCTTCAAGATGAAGGACTTTAATTGGCTTAAGGCACATTTGAATGCCTTTGATGGCTTGCTCATGAAGATGAAGGCCGTTGATTTAAAGATTGTGGAAGAGCAAAAGGTGATGATATTATTGTGTTCGTTGTCGGATCGCTATACGGGTTTCTCAAATAGTATAATTTATGGCCGCGATACTTTGACTCTTGATGATGTTAAGACGAGTCTTCTTAGTGAGGAGTAGAGATATCAAATGAAGGAGATAGGTGAGGGAAGTAGTGGAGCTGATAGTGGTCACGGGTTGTTTGTAGAGAAAGAAAAGAATGTGAAAAAAAGAAACCGGGGGCGTTCTAAATCAGGAAAGCCTGGTGGAAGAGGTAAATCGAAAGAGAGAAATGGCAAGTGCTTTATTTGCAAGAAAGCGGGACATTGGAAGAATGAATGTCCGGATAAAGATAAGAAGGAAGTAGCGTCTTCATCCATAGCGGTGGAGAGTGAGGATGGTGTGATAGATGAGAATGTGTTAACAGCGGTAGCAACGGGTGTTTCGGGTAACGAATGGGTTCTCGATTCGGGTGCATCGTATTATATGACACCAAATAGAAATTGTTTTTCGTCTTTTTAAGTCAAAGAGGGAAATGCAATTACTATGGGAAATGGTGCTATTTGCAAGTTAATGTGTAGTGGCTCCGTGCAAATAAGGATGTTTGATGGACTTGTTCGCACGCTGACCAATGTTCGCTATGTTCCGGGACTAGGGAAGTCGCTTATATCTTTGGGGCAATTGGATTTTCTAAGATGCAAGATCAGTATCGAGAAGGATTGCTTGAGGGTTTCGAAGGGGGCGCTTGTGGTTATGAAGGGTGTTAGGACTCATGGTATATATTTGATTCAAGGTGTGACCGTAGGAGGTGAGACTTGTGTGGATGTTGATAGCTCTCGTGACTTGGATGTGACACGGTTGTTGCATTTGAGATTGAGTCATGTCTCAGAGAGGAGTTTGGATATTCTTCGGAAGTGGGAGATGATCGAGGGTGAGAGTTTCAAAAAACTAGAGTTTTGCGAGGAATGTGTAATGAGGAAGCAAACAAGGGTATCATTCGATGAAGGAAAACCTGACTCAAAGGAGGTTCTTGAGTATGTTCATTCGGATGTTTGGGGACCGACACCAGTTGCTTCTTTGGGAGAAGCAAGGTATTATATTTCTTTCATTGATGATTTATCTCGAAAGGTACGGGTGCATGTAATGAGGGTCAAGTCGGAGGCATTTGCTAAGTTCAAAGCGTGGAAGGCTCTTGTTGAGAATGAGAGTGGTAAAACTTTGAAGGTGTTAAGGACCGACAATGGTGGCAAATATGTTTCTCGGGAATTCTTAGAGTCTTGTAAGCATCACAGAATCCGAAGACATTTTACTACCCTGGGAGATCCGCAATCTAATGGAGTAGCGGATAGAATGAACCGAACTCTACTTGAGAAAGATCGATGCTTGAGATTGACATCGGATTTGTCTAAGGGATTTTGGGCCGAAGCTTTGTCAACCGCGGTGCATATGGTGAATTGAATTCCATGCTCGGCCATTAATAACAAAATTCCGGAGGAACTGTTGAAAGGGAAGAGTGTTGAATTGATATATCTTCGTGTTTTTGGTAGCTCGATTTATGTGCATGATCCGGGGAATGATAAGCTTGAAGCTAGAGCATTCAAGGGGGGTCTTTCTTGGTTTCATGGATGGCGTGAAAGGCTATCGGATTTGGAATCCGGAAACGAAGAAGGCTGTTAATTCTCGTCATGTCACTTTTGATGAGTCGGCTTTATTCAAGGTGAATAAGAGCTCATCGGATGTTCCATATTTGGTTCATGGTGAATTAAAGGAGAAGGAAGTCATTCCCGCATTCCGTCCAAGTGGTAGTAGATCTGAAGAAGAAGCTCGTGGGGTTGAAGCGGTTGACGAAACATCACATAATCCACATGGTTCCTCTAGTGATGTTGGTGATGTAAATGATACTAGAGAAGTTTCGACTCAAGGGGGAGCCGAAAGGCGTTTGGGTGATAGTATTGCTACTCGGGTTGGTCGATGTGCAATAAGGCCTCCCGAAAGATTTGGTGATTGGAACTACCTTAGCTTTTGTGATCATTTGGACTATGCTTTCAATGTAGGCCAAGATGAGCCGATTGACCTTGATGAAGTCATGGAGTCGAGAGATGGATCGAAGTAGATTTGTGCCATGGAGGAAGAGATGCATTTGGTATAAAGAACCAAACTTGGGAGTTGGTTCCACTTCCTCAAGGAAACCGTTCTATAGGATGCAAATGGATTTACAAGGTGAAGGATGATGGAAGGTATAAATTAAGGTTAGTGGAAAAGGGGTTTGCACAGAGAAAAGGAACGGGGTATAATGAAATTTTTGCACCGGTGGTACGCTGTACTTCTATCCGGGTTTTACTAGCCATAGTTGCTATACATGACTTGGAGTTGGAGCAAGTTGATGTGAAAACCACCTTCTTACATGGAGGCTTGGATGAAGACATCTGCATGGAGCAACCGGAAGGGTTTATTGTAGATGGTAAGTCTAAAAAGGTTTGCAAGTTGAAGAAATCACTATATGGGTTAAAGCAATCACCTAGACAATGGTACAAGAGATTCGATCATTTCATGCTTGAGAGTGGCTTCCATCGAAGCATCAAGGATGCTTGCGTATATTTCAAGAGGTTGGGAAATGATTGTTGGGTGTATTTACTCTTGTATGTGGATGATATGCTCATTGCTTCCAAGGATAAAAATGAAATCAACAAGCTGAAGATGCTTTTGAAATCGGAATTCGAAATGAAAGATCTTGGAGAACCAAGAAAAATCTTGGGCATGGAAATTGAAAAGGACCGAAAGCATTTTGAGTTAAACTGACACAAAAGGAGTACATTAAGAAAGTGCTTTACCGGTTTAGCATGGAGAATGCAAATGCGTTAAATACACCTTTACCTTTTCATATGAAGCTTTTGGATAAGGGATCACCTATCGAGGATAAAGATAAGGCTTATATGGAAAAGGTGCCATATGAAAGTGCGGTTGGTAGTTTGATGTACGCCATGGTGTGTACAAGGCCCAATATTGCAAATGTCGTCGGGGTGGTTAGTCGGTATATGGCTAATCCGGGGAAATTGCATTGGGAAGCTGTGAAGGCTATAATGAGATACTTGAAAGGCACAACATCTCATGGACTTGTCTGAGAGGAGTTGCAAGTTGGTTGGTTATTGTGACTCGGACTACGCTGGTGATAGGGACCAGAGGAAATCAACTTCCGAGTATGTCTTCACACTTGGTGGGACAGCCATTTGTAACACCCCACGTCCATTAATGTCACTCACAAAGGGAATGCATTAACTTCCATGGAGGTTATAAGTAAATATAGAACAGTAAAATTACATCAAGACAGATATAAGATAGTACTTGGAAATAAATAAAAAACTTTATTTCATTGCAGCAGAAGTCAAAACATGTTTGATTACATCTTAATACCATAAATCAGAGTCAAGTACAATATCCATCTTGATAAAGCAAATACATAATACCATTACATAAATAGCCATTAAAGAAGATAACGAGCTGGTCTTTACTTCAGCAGTCCTAGCTTTCCAAAAGAGACAAGCAGTCCAATCAGGCTCCACTAGAGCTGGGTCCAACCTGAGGACCTGGAGGGAGAAAAATGTGGAAAAGAGGGGTCAGACATAAAGTCTGGCGAGTATGATAATTCTACAATACTATTATTAAAATAACTGGACTAAGGCATAAGCTGGCAAAACAAGGAAATGTCTATGAAAGAGCAGATTAAGGACATAGACAATCGCTAAAGGAAACGTTATAGGCGCTCCTAAATACTAAAGGATAAACACTATACTGCACCACACCAGTCACCCTAAAGATTGATCCCACTTAGCTTCACTTAGAAACTTTCTTAATGGCTTTACGTACTCCTAGCTGACTACATAGGTGTCGCCTGCCCCTATCTCCACTAGGTGTACCCCACTTTCTATTTTTCGATCGGCTCCCTACTCGTAGATACCCGTGCTGGCCCCACAGTGGGGTGTATCATTCCCCTAAAGTGGCAACCCGATATAACGGAGATGCACGGCTTATACCTACACGATGTAACAACGTCTTACCTACCAGCCCGGGTCCACACACGCATATGAAACCCGTTGGACTTGCGTTGCCACCGCTCCCTGTTTTGGCCTCTTATAGTCAAACCCAGTATGCGTGTCCCGTCCTCGACTTGGGTCGAGCCCACAAAGATACGTTTTGGGATACTAGTTGAAATGGGCCCCCATTACTTCCCACAAGCATTCCACCTAAGCTTGTCCCATTAGTCCATCCACTTAACCCACTTAGTCATGTTCATTTACATGTGTATTTGGTTAAGTCTAATCGTATTTCAAATGCCTTTAAAGGAAACCACTAGATTCCTCATGCCACCCAAGGCACCTACTTAACCCCCATGTCCCACCTTACATGATTATCTGGCTAAGTATTTCTTAATTCATTAAGGCCATAACCTCATAAAGACCTCTCATATTAGACTGGCATTTATGGCAGCTGGATTTGCCGGGCGGGTCCGGGCAGTCTTACACCATAAAAGAGTCTAACCTCGTGTCTTTACAACTGTTATGCTTTAGTTTGGCCCTAGGACCTCTCACATTGGGCCGACATTTGTGACTACTGGATTTGTCGGGCGGGTCCGGGCAGGTTTACGTCACAAACGGGTCCAACCTCGTGTCCTAAGCATTGATTATTATTAATAATCCACTTTCCCCAATTTTAATAATTCCCTATTTGAATTATTAATTAATTCCAAATTTAGCAATGTCCATAATTGACTCAATTATGGACATCCATTTAAGGCATGCAAAATCATATCAATTGCACCCCAATTTATTAATTTCCTAATATTACCCCTACCCCACGTTTGAACGTTTATTCGCAAAATGTATGCTAGACCCGATTAGTCTAACTCATAGCATAAAAGAAAATATTCACAACAACAACATATATATATGTGACTAAATGAATCCTAACAAGGGGTGAAACTTGCAAACATCCAAAGTTACAACTTGCATAAGGTTATACATGTCATGGATCTAAGGGTGTCAACTTATTCATAATTCACATAATATGATTTTGATCAAGTTTCATAAACTTGTATTGGACATGTGTGAATCAACATCATTAACAATATGGTTTTATGTGGGTACACCTAACTCAATAGGCAAATTCCCAAAAATCAAAATTCATTTAATCATAGATTCATGTATATGGGTACACCTAACTTAATAGGCAAATTCCCATATTCAAGATCCAATTAATTTGTAGATTCATGTATATGGGTACACCTAACTCAATAGGCAAATTCCCATAATCTATTATAAAAAAAACATAAACTTTAAACATGATCCAATTCGAATAAATGATAACATCACGATTTTACAACTTGCATGATTCAACACAACTTAACATGACATCATTACTATATAACATAAGTATTTCAACATATGTGATAATATGAGATCTACAACATATGTAAGATTTACAACATAGCATATCATAATTTGCAATATAGCTTGATATGATTTACAGCATAGCATGATTTACAACATGGCATAACATGATTTATAACATAGCATAGCATGATTAATCACATATGACATAGCATAGGATTATTTACAACATAATCACTACAACATAACAATATATATATGATAACATAATCGCATAAGAGATCCACAGCAAAATTTACAAATACATAACAATTCATATCACTTTCTTTTGATCCAATTCATAACTTAATCGAATTACTTTATAATAACATTGTGAGAATCAGCATACTCACAATTCTAAAGAAGAGAAATAGAAAGAGTCTTTGATTTAATTTGTTTGTTGAGTAGATTTAGTTGTAGGCTAGGCTTTCTCCTTCTTCTTTAGTTTGTGACGGCTACGTTGAACTCCATGGCAACGGCATGTCGGTAGCTCTCCAATTTTTCATATGAATTAGTATGAGAGACTACCCACTTATTTATAGAATTTAGGATTCATTTAGGCCATTAAGTTTAACCTAGAAATAACCGCAGCCGTTTAGACAAGATGGGGTTTATCTTATTGACTCAGCAATGAGTCAGAAGTGACTCAGCAAATTAATAAACTTCTATTCATGTTTACATTAACTGCCCATATATATATATATATATATATATATATATATATATATATATATACACACACGCACCTATTCATGAATTCAAATTAATCCATAATTAACTTATGACCATTTCTACACATTAATTTTCCAATTAATGTCTTAATTCCATTTTTTGCCTTTTAAGGCAATTCACATATCTCAAATTTGTTATATGCCTTTTTAAGGCTATTTCGTGCAAATTCTCAATATTAATTCTTTTAATTTGTGAATATTAGTATTAACAGAAATACGGGGTGTTACATTCTCCCCTCCTTAAGGGATTTCGACCCTGAAATCTTCAAGTTTATATCCTATCATCAACCATCTACTCAATCAACAAACACTGACATCCATTGTCCTTATAGACTTCTAATGCTTTTATGTTTAAATGTATAGTGTGTGTATATGTCCGTATCTAATGCAAAATCAGGCGGTCCACTGATTCAGTTGACCTCCTTAATGCAAAAGATCCTAATTGCTTACATACTACTTCTATATGCGTGCACATCCATTCAACCGAATGCAGCATCTATATGATGGTACAACCATTATACATCCATTATACTAAATACATTCATTTATGCAATATGAAATATGTAGTGACTGAGCCGATCTAGTGCCTAAAGTGTGTGTATATATGCATCCACGAGCAACCACTAGCAACCACTTGCATCCATTTTGCATCCATCATACATAACATGTCTCAAACACATGTTTCAACCATAGGATTATCCTAACTAAAGGTCAAAGATACTAATGAGAGGACATACTAAAGATAAGATAAGATAAGCTAAGCGATAATGGAGAAATTAAAAGACATACCCTCAAAAAGAAAAGGGTACAACGAACGCATCTTCTCTTCTGTCTCCCAAGTAGCGTTGCTCTCATCATCTCCCCATTGCACCTTAACTAGTCTGACCTCTCGATTCCTCAACTTTTTGATCTTCGACCCAAGAATGCATGTAGGAGCTCGTCTAATTGTTGCATCACGCTCTATTTCCACCTCTTTAAGCAAGCTCGGCTCTACCACCTCCGCGGTCTTGTGCAAACACTTCCTCAAATGTGATACATGGAATACGTCGTGTACTCCACTAAGTTTCTCAGGCAACTCCACCCTATACGCTATCTTCTCAGTCCTGTCTTTTATAGGAAACGGCCCTACAAACCTTGGCGCTAATTTCCCAACGGACCCAAAGCGAACAACATTCCGTAACGGAGATACTTTGATAAAAACCATGTCCCCAATGTCAAACTCAAGATCTATCCTCCTCTTATCAGCATACGATTTCTGCCTATCTTGTGCTGCTTTCATCCTCCTTCGAATCAAATCAATCTTCTCCGAGGTTTCCCTAACCATATCGGGCCCAAGTAGGATTTTATCGGTAGATTCCCACCAACATGTAGGCGAACGGCAAGGCCTTCCATAAAGAGCTTCGAAAGGTGCCATGCCAATACTAGACTGAAAGCTATTATTATATGCGAATTCTACCAACGGAAGGTGCTCTTCCCATGTACCCCCAAAGTCTAGGATACAAAGCCTTAAAAGATCCTCTAGAATACGATTCACCCTCTCGGTCTGGCCGTCCGTCTGAGGATGATATGCGGTGCTCAAACATAGCTGAGTCCCTACCGCCTCTTATAAACTCTTCCAAAATTCGCTAGTGAAGATGGGATCACGGTCGCTTACTATACTAGAAGGAATACCGTGCAAACGAACTATCTCCTTAATGTATACAGAAGCCAACCACGGAGCAGTCCTCTTACTTTTCACGGGAATAAAATGGGTGCTCTTAGTAAGTCTATCTACTATAACCCAAATCCCCGTATTACCCTTCCTTGATCTTGGTAATCCATCCACAAAATCCATTGAGACACTTTCCCATTTCCATAGTGGAACTTCCAATGGGTGAAGCAACCCACCGGGTTTCCTTTGTTCCGCTTTTACTCGTTGGCACACCAAGCATCTAGCGATGTACTCGGCCACATCCTTCTTCATACCGGCCCAAAAGAAAACCCGCTTCATATCTTTGTACATCTTGTCTCCGCCGGGATGAATGGTCATCTTTAATCAATGAGCATCATCAAGAATGGCCTTCCTTAAGTCTTCGTCTTGTGGTACACAAAGTCTATTATCCCTTCGTAACCAACCCTTATCGTCTACGGTATACCTACGAAGATGGCTAGACGACTCCCCTCCCTTGAGCTTTTCTACTATCTCAACCAACTGTGGGTCGTCTTGCTGTGCCTCACCAACTCATCCTAGAAGTGTTGGTCTAATCTCCAAGGATGCTAACAAACCAGGTACTAGGTCAATGGAGGGTCTAAAGTCAAACATGGAGATGAATTCTAAGCTTCGTCGTTCAACAAACAACGGACTCAAGGACAACATTTTCCTACTTAAGGCGTCTGCTACCTCGTTACCCTTGCCCGGGGTATATGCTATTTCAAAATCGTAGGAGGCTAAGAATTCCATCCACCGTTGCTGCCTTAAATTCAAATCCTTCTGAGAAAATAAGTATTTTAATGATTTGTGGTCAGTGAACAGTTCGAATTTCTCACCAAGAAGATAGTGACGCCAAGACTTAAGCGCGAAAACAATTGCGGCTAACTCAAGGTCATGCGTAGGGTAATTCTTTTCATGAACCCTCAACTGCCTTCCACCATAGGCTATTACTCTTCCCTCTTGCATGAGGACCGCGCCAAGTCCCGTCCCACAAGCATTAGTATAGACGGTAAATGGTTTATTCCCGTCTGGCAGCACTAAGACTGGGGCTGAAGTTAAGGCTCTCTTTAAACGTTGGAACGCATCATCACAATCTTCGTCCCACGTAAAGACCAGGTTCTTCTTCGTTAACCGTGTTAATGGAGCTGATATTTTTGCGAAGTCTTTGATAAACTTCCTATAATAGCCAGCCAACCCCAAGAAACTTCTTACTTCGGTTACATTTTTAGGGACCTTCCAATCTTGGATGGCTACCACCTTTGCGGGATCCACTGCTATCCCTTCTTTGGAAACCACGTGCCCTAAGAACCGTACTTCTTTCCTCCAGAAGTGACACTTAGAAAATTTTGCCTTAAGGTTATGCGCTCGAAGGGTTTCCAACACTTCCCTAAGATGTAGGGCATGCTCTTCTTCATCCTTAGAAAAGACTAAGATGTCATCCACAAAGACTACCACGAATTTGTTAAGGTACTCCCTAAACACCCTACTCATCAAATCAACAAAATATGCGGGGGCGTTTGTCAAACCAAAGGGCATCACTAGCCATTCATAGAATCCGTCAGGAGTCCTAAAAGCAGTCTTATCTATACTATCCTCAGCCACTCTCAGTTGATGAAAGCCAGTGGCTAAGTCCAACTGCGAAAACACTGAGGCGCCAACTAACTGATCAAAGAGATCGTCAATCCTCGGTAGTGGGTGTCGGTTCTTTTTAGTAAGCTTGTTTAGTTCTCTATAGTCCACACAAAGTCTAAGGGACCCATCCGCCTTTGTGGCAAATACTACTGGAGCACCCCACTCCGATATACTACGTCTTATGAACCCCTTCTCAAGCAACTCCTTCACTTGCTTATTGAGTTCCCTCCTTTCACGAGGAGCCATGTGGCGCACTGGCAAAGATACGGGTTTAGCATTATCCACAAGATAAATTCGAAAGTCTATCTCCCGCTTTGGAGGTAAGCCCTTCACCTCCTCAAACACATCCGGATATTCCCGGACCACCTCTACCGATCGCAGATTCTCTACAGACGCATCAAGCGATTCAAGATAACTTAGCATAACGGAATTTATGGGATTACAAAAGATGTCGAGAGCATTACCAAGGCGAGTCACAAGCCTAACTACTCTCCTTTCACAATCAAGAATGACCCCATTTCTAGATAACCAATCCATTCCTAAAATTAGCCCATAGCCCGTGAAGCCCAATACATAAGCATCACATCTAAATTCAACGCTAAGTATAGAGATTTTCAAATCCAAACATATCATGGTCAAATGAGCCGAACCCCCAATTGGATTTGAAACAACCAAGGGATCCTCTACTAAACTGGTGTTCAAGTGCAGTAATTCAACTAATGATGCAGAGATAAACGAATGAGATGCGCCAGAATCGAATAAGGTACAGACAGGATGATCAAACAGAAAATCTAAGCTTTCAACAGAAATTGTTCTACCTCTTTCTTGCAGCGGTGGGACCGCAATAGCCTGAACTTTCCCCCTTGCCTGCCCTGGTGCCATAAGAGCCTGCACCTGTCCTCCCGAGGTAGACCCTGCCCTCTGCCCCTTCTTTGGGCAGTCCTTCACCAAATGTCCCGCATCTCCACAATGAAAACAACCAGTCTTATTTTTCTTTCTACAATCTTTGCTGAGATGGCCAGGCGTCCCACAATTGAAGCATCTCTTCTTTCCTTTGCCATTATTGTTTTTACCACCCTTCTTATTTTGCTGTTGGGGTTTCTTTTGATCCCCCTTCTTTTCAACTGCCTTATCCTCATGCATAAGTGCCATTTCCACTAGCCTTTCAAAGGTGGCTCCCATAGGGATGTGAGTCATAACCAACCCTTGCAACGGTTCATTCAAGCCTCTAACGAACCTCAAAGCTTTCTTCTCTGGCGTGTTCACCAACTCCAAGCCAAACCTTGCTAACTGATTAAATTTATTGACATATTCCTTCACTGATAAGCTCCCTTGCTTTAATGCCAGGAATTTTTCCATATTTAAATTCTCCTCTGCCCTTGAAAGAAACTTTTCCTCAAACCTTCATCTGAAATCCGCCCATGAATCATCTGGACGTTCCCCGTTAGTGACCTCCCACCAAAACGAGGCCTCTCCCTTCATTAACCAAGCAGCTAAACGGACTTTCCTCCCATCTTCCACTTTAAAGATATCCAACAATTCCTCAGTCTCCTTAAGCCAGTCTCTGGCCTCCACAAACGTCTCAGTCCCTTGAAAAGTTTTTCCTCCCATAGCCTTAAATTCCTTGCACGTCTTTGCAAAAGTTTCAACACGAGGAGGAGGAGGAGGAATGGGTGCAACTGGGGATGGAGGAACATCTGCTGGGCCTGCAGTGGTGGCCCTAGCCTCCAAATATCTCCTAAACCACCCTGGAACCGTCACACCTTCTGGGAGATTAAGATCTTCAGCCATGCTGAAACGGAAAAGGAAAGATACAAAATGGAGAATTCGAAAGATAAAGATAAGGATATGGCTATTTGGGATTATGTTTTTCATAAAAACTCTCTTTAAATAACATGTTTTTGAAAGCACTTCTTCCAAAAATACTTTAGAAAAATATTTTTCTAAAAATTTTATCTGTTCTAGTAACCTTATGCTCTGATACCACGTGTAACACCCTACATCCATTAATGTCACTCACAAAGGGAATGCATTAACTTCCATGGAGGTTATAAGTAAATATAGAACAGTAAAATTACATCAAGACAGATATAAGATAGTACTTGGAAATAAAAAAAAAACTTTATTTCATTGCAGCAGAAGTCAAAACATGTTTGATTACATCTTAATACCATAAATCAGAGTCAAGTACAATATCCATCTTGATAAAGCAAATACATAATCCCATTACATAAATAGCCATTAAAGAAGATAACGAGTTGTACTTTACTTCAGCAGTCCTAGCTTTCCAAAAGAGACAAGCAATCCAATCAGGCTCCACTAGAGCTGGGTCCAACCTAAGGACCTGGTGGGAGAAAAATGTGGAAAAGAGGGGGTCAGACATAAAGTCTGGCGAGTATGATAATTCTACAATACTATTATTAAAATAACTGGACTAAGGCATAAGCTGGCAAAACAAGGAAATGTCTATGAAAGAGCAGATTAAGGACATAGACAATCGCTAAAGGAAACGTTATAGGCGCTCCTAAATGCTAAAGGATAAACACTATACTGCACCACACCAGTCACCCTAAAGATTGATCCCACTTAGCTTCACTTAGAAACTTTCTTAATGGCTATACGTACTCCTAGCTGACTACATAGGTGCCGCCTGCCCCTATCTCCACTAGGTGTACCCCACTTTCTATTTTTCGATCGGCTCCCTACTCGTAGATACCCGTGCTGGCCCCACAGTGGGGTGTATCATTTCCCTAAAGTGGCAACCCGATATAACGGAGATGCACGGCTTATACCTACATGATGCAACAACGTCTTACCTACTAGCCCGGGTCCACACACGCATATGAAACCCGTTGGACTTGCGTTTCCACCGCTCCCTGTTTTGGCCTCTTATAGTCAAACCCAGTATGCGTGTCCCGTCCTCGACTTGGGTCGAGCCCACAAAGATACGTTTTGGGATACTGGTTGAAATGGGCCCCCATTATTTCCCACAAGCATTCCACCTAAGATTATCCCATTAGTCCATCCACTTAACCCACTTAGTCATGTTCATTTACATGTGTATTTGGTTAAGTCTAATCGTATATCAAATGCCTCTAAAGGCAACCACTAGATTCCTCATGCCACCCAAGGCACCTACTTAACCCCCATGTCCCACCTTACATGATTATCTGGCTAAGTATTTCTTAATTCATTAAGGCCATAACCTCATAAATACCTCTCACATTAGACTGGCATTTATGGCAGCTGGATTTGCCGGGCGGGTCCGGGCAGTCTTACACCATAAAAGAGTCTAACCTCATGTCTTTACAACTGTTATGCTTTAGTTTGGGCCTAGGACCTCTCACATTGGGCCGACATTTGTGACTACTGGATTTGCCGGGCGGGTCCGGGCAGGTTTACGTCACAAACGGGTCCAACCTCGTGTCCTAAGCATTGATTATTATTAATAATCCACTTTCCCAAATTTTAATAATTCCCTATTTGAATTATTAATTAATTCCAAATTTAGCAATGTCCATAATTGACTCAATTATGGACATCCATTTAAGGCATGCAAAATCATATCAATTGCACCCCAATTTATTAATTTCCTAATATTACCCCTACCCCACGTTTGAACGTTTATTCGCAAAATGTATGCTAGACCCGATTAGTCTAACTCATAGCATAAAAGAAAATATTCACAACAACAACATATATATGTGACTAAATGAATCCTAACAAGGGGTGAAACTTGCATACATCCAAAGTTACAACTTGCATAAGGTTATACATGTCATGGATCTAAGGTTGTCAACTTATTCATAATTCACATAATATGATTTTGATCAAGTTTCATAAACTTGTATTGGACATGTGTGAATCAACATCATTAACAATATGGTTTTATATGGGTACACCTAACTCAATAGGCAAATTCCCAAAAATCAAAATTCATTTAATCATAGATTCATGTATATGGGTACACCTAA
This sequence comes from Allium sativum, assembly GCA_030737875.1. NCBI lineage: Eukaryota > Viridiplantae > Streptophyta > Magnoliopsida > Asparagales > Amaryllidaceae > Allium > Allium sativum. The sequence goes on from CM060926.1 coordinate 487,820,878, forward strand.
CTTAATAGGCAAATTCCCATCAAGATCCAATTAATTTGTAGATTCATGTATATGGGTACACCTAACTCAATAGGCAAATTCCCATAATCTATTCTAAAAAAACATAAACTTTAAACATGATCCAATTCGCATAAACGATAACATCATGATTTTACAACTTGCATGATTCAACACAACTTAACATGACATCATTACTATATAACATAAGTATTTCAACATATGTGATAATATGAGATCTACAACATATGTAAGATTTACAACATAGCATATCATAATTTGCAACATAGCTTGATATGATTTACAGCATAGCATGATTTACAACATGGCATAACATGATTTATAACATAGCATAGCATGATTAATCACATATGACATAGCATAGGATTATTTACAACATAATCACTACAACATAACAATATATATATGATAACATAATAGCATAAGAGATCCACAACAAAATTTACAAATACATAACAATTCATATCACTTTCTTGTGATCCAATTCATAACTTAATCGAATTACTTTATAATAACATTGTGAGAATCAGCATACTCAAAGTTCTAAAGAAGAGAAATAGAAAGAGTCTTTGATTTAATTTGTTTATTGAGTAGATTTAGTTGTAGGCTAGGCTTTCTCCTTCTTCTTTAGTTTGTGACGGCTACGCTGAACTCCATGGCAACGGCATGTCGGCAGCTCTCCAATTTTTCATATGAATTAGAATGAGAGACTACCCACTTATTTAGAGAATTTAGGATTCATTTAGGCCATTAGATTTAACCTAGAAATAACCGCAGCCGTTCAGACAAGATGAGGTTTATCTTATTGACTCAGCAATGAGTCAGAGGTGACTCAGCAAACACTCAGCAAATTAATAAACTTCTATTCATGTTTACATTAACTGCCCATATATATATAAATCTATATATATATATATATATATATATATATATATATATATATATACACACACACACACACACACGCACCTATTCATGAATTCAAATTAATCCATAATTAACTTATGACCATTTCAACACATTAATTTTCCAATTAATGTCTTAATTCCATTTTTCACCTTTTAAGGCAATTCACATATCTCAAATTTGTTATATGCCTTTTTAAGGCTATTTCGTGCAAATTCTCAATATTAATCCTTTTAATTTGTGAATATTAGTATTAACAGAAATACGGGGTGTTACACCATTAGTTGGAGATCAAGATTGCAAACCGTAGTTGCTTTATCCACTACGGAGGCGGAGTTGATTGCCACGGTGGAAGCGGCCAGGGAGGCACTCTACTTGAAGCGATTGATCCATTTGGCAGAGAATTTGGCGTTTAGCTCACAGACCAAGCATATTGCGGTAAGGTAGTCATTTCTTGTAGCCATGGATGAGGGTAAGCTAGTATACCTTCGGAAAGTGCACACAAAGGATAATGCGACGGACATGTTTACTAAAGCATTTCTGGTTGGGAAGTTCGAGCATTGCTCAAAATTAATTCGCTTGTTGAATTGCTAGGCGCCACGGGGTGGCACGGGGGTGGAGAGAGTGATTTGGTTTGTGATAATGGAAAGGAATAGCGGTGAGAGATTGGAAATCTATCTTCATGGTAAGTACTCATTACACTCCCGAGTACATTGTCTTTTAGTGAGATGGTATTGGTTTGAATACTTTCAACACTTCATTGGTGGGCGGTAGCCATGCCGGAGCTCGTTAACAGAGTGCAATGGGTGATGGCATTGCCGGAGCTCATTGGGAAAGTATTCATGTTGCTTGGTCGAATGTAAAAGGAGATGCTTAGTGCATTGGAGTTTGAAGTAAGAAGATGGTTATAGTATCATGGTGTAGTGTTGAAGTATGTGATACTATATGTTGGATTGAAGAGGACGAAGATAGTTTCGGGTCGGAGAAGACCATTCGCGAATCGGAGCTCATACGCGAAAGTTAGAGCCAAAATGGTGTTTGCTGTCTGCTAGCTTCAGCGACAGACGTCTATCGTGGGGTACGACAGACGTCTGAGACTACAAGGGAATTTTCCCGAGAGTTCTGACAGACATATGTCATTCCCACGACAGACGTATGAGATAGGGACAAACGTCTATCATATTGGGAACAGACGACTGAGCTGAGTACTGAAGCTCAATTAATTCCCTAGAAGGGGACAGACGTCTGTCACCTCCCATGATAGACATCTGACGTGGCTTTTGGGCTATTTCGGGCTGGAAACTTGGCAATACGATTTGTGAAGATTTAGGGGCAATTTGGGTAATTGCCCTGCCCCTATATAAACTATTTTCAGGTATGTTAGTGGGCGAGCTTGGATGGTTTATTCTCAAGGGTGAATTAGGGTTTATAACCTAATTCCAGTTCTTCCAATCTATTCTCCTCAAACTCTTTTCTATATTGAAATATAATGATCATTGGATCAATTTCTTGTATTCCTTTCATCGTGGTAATAAAACTCTCTAAAGTGGACGTACACTAACAAGATGTCAGTGGAACAACTATAAATCCTTGTGTGATTTATTTTTGCTACTATTGTCATTAGTTTCTTGCTTGTGATTAGGATTTGGATTTTTCATGATAGGTTGATCATTGTTTGTGATTAGAGTTTTTGTTTTGGTTGTTTTTGCAAGTCTAACAACGGTCTAGTCTTCCGCTAGCGCTTGTGGTTTAGACACCGGATTCGAGTGGTCTTGGATCGGATTAATCACAACGGTTTCAACAGTAACCTGACTTCGCTGTCAAGAAATTGCATGTTGAGTCTATAGGTTTAATTTTGCTTTGACTGATCAGTCACCATAGTTGTCCCACTTTAAATTTAAAGTTTGACAGTTCAGGCCATACACCAGGTTGGTCAGATATTTAATATTTCGAGTGATTGTACTTATTTAATCAAGAGAGCAGTTAGTGCATATTTCAATGTTAGGCATATATAAAAGATTATTATAGTTGAAAGTAGACAATGTAAAAAATTAGATGGGCGAAGGAAGTGCACTTGTACTACTGATAACTGTGGAGAGAAGAGGCTAGTTTTCTTTCTCTATTATTATTTGGAAATATTTTAACAGATGGGTAGGGATATATGTATGGTCTCTGAAGTTACCATGCAAAACTGAATGTAGTTACAAAGCTGCCATTGAAAATCGTATGTCTAGTACATAAAAGGGTACATATTGTTGGAATATTTCAACAATTGGGTCACATATGTAAAATAAAATGTGTTGTGCTATTTTGGTGTAAATCCTAATTAAAGTGATCTAATTTTTGATTAGAATTAATAGGCTTAAAGTTTAAGTTATCATGGGCCTAATTGTAGATACCGGGGCATTTTATAATTTGTTGAAGGGCCGAATTACAAAATGTCAACTTTATAAATAAAGGGTTATAGTCCCCGAATTACACAAGCCTTAGCAACTCTCTAACCTCTACGGAGAGCTGAATCTAATATAGGGTTTGTGTCAATTTGGAAGACCGAACCAAATTCATCTTCTCCTTGGCCATCGATTATGGAATTCAGGTAGTGCAATAATTAACTATGGATTCAGGTACGCTTCCGCTAATCAAGCTAATCTATTTCTGATTTGTTCTCAATTAAATCAATATGGTTACATATTTGGATCTAGGGTTTCATGATTGTCTACTGTTAATATATATTGAAATCCTATCAAGTGGTATCGGAGCCAACCATTATTGATTCTATTGGGAAAATTTTGTTTTTTTTTCTTTTATACATCTTGTTTTGCCATTTCAGAACAAAAGGTTGAATTGTGTTTTCAATTCATATGGTTTATATGTTATGTTTTCATTTCACAACAGATTGACTTTATTTACTGCGGCTAATAAAAAAAAAAATTTAAAAAAAGTTTTTTTTTTTTTGGTTTAAGTTTCAGATCTATATTGATTCAGATCTATTATCTCATTCACATTCTTTCATTGGTTCTATGGATCCAGCATGAATAATGTTAATATAACATAGTTTGCCAATATGTTAATTCAACGGGTTCTGTTTTTTTTTTTTTTTTTGTTTAAAAATATATGTTTATTACGTTTAATTGTAAGTTGCATTCTGCAGACGCCGGTCTATTGTTACTTCTGATGTCATATATATACTATATTATTTGTTTTGACCAAGTCTTGAACCCGTTTTATGCATAAAGTTTCGGAAGCTCTACTGAGTGAATCCCATGCTATCCTTACGGGCTTTAAAAAAAAGTTTTTTTTTATATACCATGTGTACTGTTTGGAACAATTATTACTTATTGTATGGATGTAGGACATGCCACATTAACTTATTTCTCATATAATGTTTCATGGCATGTGTATGATGTTTCGCTAACCTGTCATGATGCTTTTATTTTATGTCTTTTGGGTTTGGTTTATAATATTTTGCATTTGTGTTGCTTAATCTAATTAGCTATCATGTTTGAATCTTTGACCAATTCGCCTACATTTTAGGATGATGATTAGTAGGTTACTTTATTATGGTCAAACTATAGTAGCTTCTACGGGTTTTTTTTTTTTTTTTTTTTTTTTTTTTTTTTGGTTCGGTTGACAGTATAAAAAAAGCACATGTTATATTATGCTTCGGATATACATCATGGTTACTTCAGTCATTCAGGTTATTCAGTATGATATTTATTATGTCGTTTACACATAATTTTATGTGGTAATTGATCATGACATTCATCTATGATATCGTGATTTATTTATAATGTCTTATATTATATTTATTAAGGAAATGTCGTGAATGTAACTGCATACCTAAAGCAATAGATTATGACAACTATGACCTAAACTCGTTATGCTATTATTATAATTTTGAGTTTTCAGATGTCATATAGACCTAAAGCATTGAGAGTGTTTTATAACACTCAAAATATATTAATACATATATTAAGGATAAATTCAAATATAATTTTGGCGTCTCTTTACAGTTGTAAATATTTTACATTAGTAGTGAATTAACTTTAAAATAATATGTCACCAAAGTGACCTCTATATTTTGGTGGTTCAGGAAAATGTTTAATATTTGTGCGTAGTTATTCATGCGAATATTAGTCGGCCCAAAGGAAGGCTAATGTTTGGCCGAATCACTTACACATGTGTGATGATAAATACCTGACAATTGTAAGGTTTTTCGAGTGAATAATTAATCGGCCCAAAGGAAGCTTGTTATTTGACTTGAATTTATTGTTAGTATTTGATCATTACAACAAGAGTACCACTTACAGTTAATGTTACTGTCCAAAGACTTGATATTAATGTGTACTAGGTATCTTGAGAAGAGACTTACCAATTATTTGAATTTACTATGGTTGATATTTGGCTATGAGCATATACGGTCAATCTTCATTTTATTTTTTTGTTCATTTTCAGCTAATTTAACTGAATTATCTGTCAATTTAAAGAATACTTCCATCTTGTTTTGGGATAAATATAAGGATTTTTATGAGAGCATGTTATTTGTTCATGACTTTATAGATTTAACTCTTGTAACTAAGAGGGTTACAGCCAACCCTACTACGGTTAAATATTCTTATAATGTTATGAAGAATATTGAAAGGTGATAGAATTCAAAGGCAAGAGTTAAATGATCATCAAGTAAATACTTCAGAAGTTTTCAAGGATGTGCTATAGGTAACGATAACTAATTTTGTATAAGTTATCTACTGAGAATGGAAACGATTTTTATGAAAACAATAAGGGAAATCAAGCACTCTTTGTGGTGCTTGATTACATACAGTCAAAGTAAAAGAAATATAAATGAGTACTATACGGAAACAAGATATTGCTTCAAAAGCTAAAGACGCTCAAGTTATGGTTATTTTTGGTGCTATCTTAAGTATATCCATTTAAAGATTAAAATTATTTTAAGAATAATATGTTATCTTATTGGGATAATTTAGCGCTTTGGTAACTAAAATAGAGATTGAAGTTTTTATGATTGAAAAGTACTCATTTGATATACATTATAAATAAATGTATGAATAAGGATTAAGAAGTCGCTAAGGATCTCAAAGAAAAGAAATAACATACAGATATATTTTTTTATAGTTGTTTCTTTAACGAGATATACAGACATATAAAGTAAAATATACTTGATATTTTATAGTTATTATTGAAATTTAAGTCAATTTTTTTGGATTTTTTTGATATATTTTTTATGCTGTCATTTCGACAGATTTTGGTTTTATATTTCTAACGTGAACATATTAGGTTATTAATGTTCATCAAGAAATAGTAATGTCAATTTATGAATAAATTCCAAATCTTATGTAACTGAAGCTCATATAAGTTATGGCTACTTATGCTAAATAACTTACGTAATGATATCTCAAATTTTGTTTTGGTGACTAATATATTTTTTGTTTCAGTTTATTGAGGAATTATAAATTGAGGTATCATAAATATAGGAAATGCTTTATTGATATTCTAAGGGATTTAAAGTTTATAATTTTTTATGAACCCACACTAAGGAAAAGTTTTAAAGCGGGAATAACAAAAGTTATTTTGAGGATGTTGAGTTTGGGGGGAGAAATAAAGTAATATCATTGTCTTTAAAGAGAATCATTACCTTTGATTCAACTGCGGTTGCTTCTTCGCTTAAAGTTTAAGATTTGCTTTCTTTTATTAGGAAGAAGTAAATTAAGAATCATAATAAGACGATGTTGAAGATAATTTTTTCTATAAGCTAAGGTTACTGTTTCAAGAAAACAAACTTAACAACCTCAAAATGCAAAGATCACTATGGAAATCCACCTAAATAAGAAAAATGCTATTTCAGATTATTGTGTAGTATTTCTTCATGAAGATAAATAATGGATTGATAAAGATGATGCTATGGACTTACATCAATCCATGTAAGGTACTAATTTAAAATGTGGATTTAAGAAATGAACATATAGCATAAATCTATATGGATAATGAAGTTTGAAATCTCCCTCTAACTTAAGTAATAAGATCATCGGTTATGAATAACTATTCAAAGCCAAAAGGGATCAAGTGGGTAATATTGAATTTTATAAGGCACTTTTATTGAAATCGCTATTATTAAAAGGAAATTTTATTTTCTTTAAAGAATGTTTCGTTTTGGACTTAGTAAACGATTCTTTAGAATCGATCGCTTTGGAGCTTACTACATTTTGTACTTCTGAGCATTATCTGATGGAGATTAATGTTATGTTTCTCAATGGAGACATTGGTGAAACTACTTAAGAAACTCATTTATGGATCAGTCTTTTGTATTTGGGATTCAAATACACCATTATTGTTCATGAGATGATATTTGGATTATTACAAAAGAATTAGGAAGATAAATGCTTAAAAGATTTGGTATGTAAATTGTGATTCAGTTGCTTTTCTTTTACCAAACAGATAAATGCTACCATCCTTGAAATTAAATAAATGCAAAAGATTTCTCATGCATTTGCAGTGTGAATCTAATGCATACTAATGTATATACACATATGGATATGCGTGTATTATTTGGCAGATACTTACTGATATTAAAAGTGGATCAATGATTCAGTAGCCAAAATGGTTATGATATATGATATATCTTTAAAAGACAAAATAAAAGATTATATGCTCATAGATAAAAGATCGGATCGGGTGGAGATCATAAAGAATTACGATCCGGATATTTTGGATGTCATTACTGTAAAAGATCCACTTCTAGCAATGATAATATATTTTATGGGTGAAACTATATAAGGGAAAAGTGTCATTTAGGCACTTATAGTTTTCGCCATTTTGAAAATATCGTCTTTGGTTAATTATAAGACATCCAAATATGGAAAATAATAATGAAATTTTGTCACAAGACTCCAGTTATAGATAAAGAATTGAAAGACCAAGTAATATTGTGACAGTAAAGAATATATTGTTTTCCAATAAGGGAAGAGTGCAAAATATATTGTAATTCATAGAGCACACTTAGACAAACTCCATTATGGCGGATCCGCTTACCAAAAGGTTATCACCTAAGGTCTTTCATGAGCATGTAGCTCAATTGGTGTAACTTTACGGAAGGATATTTTGGTTCAGGCGGAGTTTGTATTTAGTATTGTCATATAACTCATTGCTCTTTACTTTAGTTACAGATATATGCATATCAAGTTCTTTTTCTGATCAGAAATAAAGTAATGAATTTTTCTTTGCACTTAGATTGTTTAAATATTAAACGTTTGATCTCACTAAAGAAGGACCAGTTGGAAATAGACATGCATAGATCACATTTCATGTAATTTTCATGCTACGCATCCATGATTGATCTATGTCGTTTGATTGTATTGATATATGTGACCATTGATGGGTTTAGTTACGATAAATCTAACGAATGCCGCTTTGATCCTTTGTCAACCCAATTAATGGACGAGATTGTTTCAGATACACCATATGTTATAAATAGCAAATTTTGGAGCTCATAAAGTTAAACACATTTTAAGGTTATTTCATATGTGGCCCAGGGGGAGATTGTTGGAATATTTCGACAATTGGGTCACATATGTAAAATAAAATATGTTGTGCTATTTTGGTGTAAAGCCTAATTAAAGTGATCTAATTTTAGATTAGAATTAATAGGCTTAAAGTTTAAGTTATCATGGGCCTAATGTGTAGATACCGGGGCATTTTATTATTTGTTGAAGGGCCGAATTACAAAATGTCAACTTTATAAATAAAGGATTATGGTCCCCGAATTACACAAGCCTTAGCAATTCTCTAACCTCTTCTACGGAGAGCTGAATCTAATATAGGGTTTGTGTCAATTTGGAAGACCGAACCAAATTCATCTTCTCTTTGGCCATCGATTATGGAATTCAGGTAGTGCAATAATTAACTACAGATTCAGGTACGCTTCCGCTAATCAAGCTAATCTATTTCTGATTTGTTCTCAATTAAATCAATATGGTTACATATTTGGATCTAGGGTTTCATGATTGTCTACTGTTAATATATATTGAAATTCTATCACATATAATTTCATATTAATGAAGATTTAGTTGGAATGGTTATCCAGTAACCGGTGGTTGCATACAAGAGCAGTTATTTCAAAATTAAAATATTACCCTTGACCAAAAAGGATGTCTATTTAGATGCAAAAATGCTAACAATTGATGATATAATTGATCTTCTCATTGAATTGCCTATTGAATCTCACACGTCTCATCTATAGACAAAAAGATCCAATGACCTAGATATTATGTGCCTCAATTTAAATTTAAATTTAAATTTATGCTTAAGAGGACAGAGTTGGTCACTAATTTTAGAGCGTTGTGTAAACATAGTGTAGTACACATGTTTATTAACCTAGGATGCTCTCTAATGCGTTGGTCATATATGAACCTAGAATGCTCCTTATGCATTGGTCATATATGGCAAAGCGGGTCAGTAAACAACGGTGGGAAAAGCTATTTATTCATCCTTTCTGCAAAATATATTTGCATAACGCATGGAATAGTAATTCAGCTTACAAAAAATATAGGATAGAAGACTACACAGCCTTAATAGAACTGACCTTGTTATATTCTATATAGCATTATCAGTTCAAAGATTCAAACATTAACAGCAGGATTGAAATACAGTAATAACTACGATTCCTTTCTACTTATTTTTGATGTGATGGCGGTATGCCATGAAAAAACTGAGTAAAGCAGTTTACAAACAAAATCCATGAAGAACCATGGATTAAATAAACTGTAGACAACGACTTTGAGAAAACATCAATGTGAATCAAAATTTGGTGATAAATCTAGGTAGCGTGAAACAAAACTGAGTCCATGCAAAACCTCACTGAAGAACAAACGATAATGCAATTAGTTATAATCATCATTTACAAATTCAAAACTGAATATCTTATACATTTTGTCAAAACGCATGTCCAACCAATATGCACACATGATAATAGTAACACGAAAATTCGGAAACCATGCAAGATTGCAACGTTTTGTGACAAGCAAATGCATATTTCAAATCAGGAACTCAGTAAGTGTTACTTTATGGGTTAGAGTAGACATTGCATTAGATGGAGAAAAGAACCATGATTAACTTATAAATAGTTTGGACCAAAATGGTAACAGTTGAGTGGAACAAACGCCTAAAATTAACTGAAGTACGAATATATGCAAGTTGTCTCCATCGACCTAGCAAGGTGGCGCATGGAAAGAAGAGGGTTAGAAAAAAAAACAAATGAACAATTCGTTAAGGCACAAAACTGGTTGGCAATGTTAAAGAGGGAAAGTTATCAATGTACCCCGAGTGCTATAGGTTGGTCATACTATTGGCAGTGGGAAGAAAACAACGACGGTGGTGAGCAGGAAACGATATATGTCGATAGTCGAGAGTGCTATGGGGGAAATCAAAATATATTTAACATCCATGGCTATAATGGATTGATGGCCAAAGGTAATAGGACATGGATTGACTGCTAAGGTATGTAGTGGGATTCAGGTATGGAAGAAGGCGGAATTGGATGAGTGTAGTGGGAGGGGTAACGAAGAAGATGGGAAATTGAATTATGTGGGAAACAGTTGGGAATTATGGGAAGATATACTTTTGAAAAAGGGGCGTTTATTTCAATTGGAAAGGGGTACGTTTTCTTAGGATGAGCCTTTGTTTGGAAATACAGCGGTGTAGCGTGTCCTCGTCAGCGAAACCAAATTCCTGTTTTCTTGCTTAAGTAATAGATTCCTTAAAGCTAATCCAATAAAGACATTGATATCATTATAAATCCCGTTCTATGGTAAATCCATCTTCCCCGATCAACAAAATAATCAATCTTTTTTTCCTATTTAAGATATTTAGTCACAAGTTCAAAATTTATATTTATTTTCTAGGATACAAATTCGAAAAAGCTTATTTTTATGGTCGTACAACACATGTCTAATATTTGGAAATAAATAATAATTTCATAAATTAAAAAAAAATGGCACACTTTTTTTTTAACGTAACTTTTTTCCATCGTCAGACATCCTACTTCCCATTATAAACACAGTAAGTATTTACACTTCGTATATTTCTTCGTCTCAAACGATTCAACAAAATTTTGATAACATTTCCCTTTTGTTCCCTGCATTGTACACAAATGCATGTATGCAGGAAACAAAAAGAAAAGTTAAATCAAAATTTTGTGAACCATTTGAAACGAAGTAGTATACAAAAATGTAAATGCATAGTGTGTTTATAACTTATCCAATACAAGAACAAATCCAACAAACATTATACCAAATTAATATAAATGACCTTTTTTGACAAAAACGACTATTTATATAACGATAATGTACAACTCTCATCGGACGGGATCGAAAACTCTCTATGGAGCATTACCCAATTAGATGTGCACATTTTACCAGAAAAATACAGTTTTACTACAATACAAAAATATTTTAATTTATCACATTTGTTCGACGTATCACATAAACTTAAGTTGATTTACCGTTATTGTCATTCCAATAGGCTCAATTAGCTTTTAGACTCGTGTTTTTTTGTTGTTGCATAAGTCAAAACGTGTATAATATGTTATTCCTAGCTCAATGCAATTAGTTTATCTTATTTCAACGAACACAATACAACGATCACACATGTACAATGGTGCACACATACACAACTAACCACAATTATACAATGACCAAAAACACGCTAAGGGGAACATATACACAAATAACCAAACATTGCACATAAAATTTTCAATTTCACTATATAATATAAAATATGCACATGATAAGATGTTATAATCTACTATAATGCTATTGGAGCCAATTGCAATTAATAGATAACTCTAATTTTCCAATTTAAGCATATATAGGCTTAGGTAAAAACTTGATTTATATATATAAAAAAAGATTATACTTGAAATTACTCGCTCTAAGTGTTCAAATTGAAGTCGGGGATGTTCCTACGTGAAAAAACGGGAATTTGGAGGTTGAAATGTCGAATTTAGGGGTGTGGGGGTTTTAAACCTGTGTTGAAAGGAATGGAAGAAAAGAGAATTAGGGAAGAACGAGTTCAGCTGACTACTGTATAATTCGATCTTTTCCGAGCGGAAATGGGTCGTCTGTAGTCTTCGCCCCACTCGGTCGGAATAAGCAGAATTTCTAGTAGTGATCATGTATATGTATGTGTGTGTGTGTGTGTGTGTGTGTGTGTGTGTGTGTGTGTGTGTGTGTGTGTGTGTGTGTGTGTATATATATATATATCATGTATCTACTCGCATATACACGTTTTGCACCATTTAATTCATGTACATCTCTACAAATCATAAATTAATTTACAAACTCACGTAAACAAATATTTTGGCTTATAAAATTATTTTCATACCATTCTGATATGGTTCTATACAACAAATCATTGATGTACAATTTTGGGTATGTTTTTCATTGTAAATATATGCTTATAACCTGTTATAACTTAAAAAAGTAATAAAATATATATATTCTAGACATAAAATCGCTATATTCTTAATTTCTAAATTAATTTTAGGTTAGTTTAATGTAAGGGTAAGTTTGGTTCACACCCTTAATAGGTTTGGAAATTCACGTCACATCCCTGCCTTAATTTTTTATAAATTACATCCCTATTTTTCGTAAATTAGCAAAAAAATCACGAAAATTTATAATTAAACGCAACACCTAATCGTCATCAAATTTAGGCATTAATACCACCAAAAAACGCATCAAAAACAAAATAACAGCGAATCTCCAGTAATTGCATCAAATGATGCACTTACTTGCAATTGTTGCATATATTTCTGTAACAATTGCAGTTATGCATCAAACTGCAGTATTATTGCAGAAATGTATGCAATAATACTGCAATGTGTGCATCGTTTGATGCAATAATCCAATCCTCGCCTATTTTTTCAACCATACACTATTTTTAAGCATTATTGCTTACATTTAACCACTTATAAGCAATAAGTGCATACAAGTCGGCACATATTCATAAGCCTTCATCCATTTTAACATTCTTGTATACATTTCAGCAGTTATACAGTATAACTGCATACATTTCTGCAACAATTTGTAAGCCATGCACATTTGTTCATCTTTAACTGCATACATCTCAGCAGGAATATGCAATAACTGCATACATGTATGCAGTTATTCATCCAGATTTTCATTGTAAACTCAGGATGAATAGTTGCATACATGTATGCAGTTATTGCTTATAACTGCATACTTTGACGATTTTTTTTAAGTTTTTCAGCATGCTTTTGCAAATATTTGCGATTTTTTGAATTTTTATTTTGTCATCAGCGCTTTTTTTCTTGAAAAAACACGTAAGGTCAAAAATATGGACCCGCTTTGAATGGAAAGTTACAGAGGGAAGCTGTTTATATTAAGAAACTTTTAGGGACGTGAGCCTTATTTTCACTTAATGTATTATAATATCCCTAACCAATAAATTCATAGTTTCAAACTGCTTTTGTACATAACTAAAATATCATTATACCATATACATTCTACAAAAATGCATAATCAAATCTAGGCCTACTGGTAACATGATTCATCTCAAAAAATTATGTATGTAAATTTCTGATTAATTTACTATAGTTTCACATACATGATGTTTAATTATGCATGTGATTAAACATTTACTACCATCATATTAACATGGTTAATTAATTAAAACTCATTTGTTAATCGAATTAGGTAAGGTTACCAGAATATATAAAGATTATTTCTGGATTCTAATTGTTTAATTACCAAATTTAATCATATCTAGCTTTGAAATCAAGCGAGTAAATATGAATTTTAGGCAAACACACTCATCAACACAACTCCTTTCCAGTTTAATTACCTAGCCTCGCTTTTCTCAGCTATCCAGAGATAAAATGCCCTTCAACTTGCCATACTGGCGTTGTTGTGGCTCCTATGCGCTTTACGTTGCCTCTGTCTTTGGTTTAGAGTTTTAGTTTCTTAATTTGATTTTATATCATGTAGATTAGGATCAGGTCATAGCAATTAGGAAAGAAAAAAGAGTGATCAAGATATTAGTGTTCAAAACAAGGAAAGCTAACATAATTAGAAAACCATATCGCTAAATTTTAAATTTGAATGCAGATTGTATAGCTCCATTTGACTCAATGGCATTTCAACTTGTATCTCCTTCATACACTCTCCAAATGACATAAATTTTCTTTTTCACAAAATAATAATATAATATAATAAAACGGGAGAATCTAGCCATCCTCCAACGGCTCACAAAAAAGGTTTCTACAAAATGTTGAAACCGTGCACACATAGAAAGAAAATACATATAAAATCAGAAGATAGCCAAAAGGCGGAAGCAAACACAGTAGTCGACAAGGAAGAAGAACCCTCAGCAGTCGGATGGTCAATCGAAAAGCGGCGATGAAACCTCCAAGCTCCATGTAAGTCGTACATAGAGCAAGTGCAACTGACGAGCCCTCATAGAAACGCAGTGTGCAAAGACTGGGAAGACCAAACTGTCGTTCTTGAGCCTCTGAATCCTCTAGGTCAGTATGCTCCATCATAACCAAGGTGGGAAACGAGTCCAAAGGTATCCAAATGAAAGCATCAAATCCCGAGCTCCGCCAAAACCACCACCATCACCTGCTCCAACAACCCACCTGGGATGAAGAACCGAGAGCACTAACCAGCTCAAGACAGGCCAAGTTCAACCACCTGAACTTCAGAATCTGCACAACTAGCAAACGACATAAGATCGATTGCGGGGATAGTGATGTGAAGAGGTAAAAATAGCAGAAAAATAAACCAAAACAAGCATAAACAAAGAAGCAAAAATCAACTAATCTCTTGCCCTGTGAGTGGCCGAACCGATGAAACATCATAGGTAACGACACACCTCCTCGATCGGGAGATGAAGACTCCCCGAAAAGGCCTACCACAAAATGCAAGGTACACATCGTTCCTTACTTTCCGGATAATGGTGGGAGGGTCCATTGCCACTTCGTCAAATACTGCCTTATTCCGCGAGCACCAGATATGCCAGCATATAACAAGGAATCAGGCGAAGAAGGATTGACCGAAAAGATTTTCCTGAGTTGCCTGACCACCAGAAACTCAGTAAGCCGATAAGGGAGGTGACATTACTTCGGAAACCCATTTGGTTCCCAAATTAATTCTAGACAGACCTGGCACAGCACCCGAAGAACAACAAATGAAAAGAAGATTCAAAACATCCAGAACTGTAGCACCTGGATACAAGAGGGATGCCGATTACCTAAAGATTCTCATCTATTGGTAAACCATTGTGCAAAGTTTTCGACATAAACAGAGAAACCTTCAGGGGAGTACGAACATTCCAAATGAAGGGGAAGAGAAGGAGACGAGAACAAGGTACACGTACCGAATTCCACACTGCCTTAAGCGTGAATAGATTGTCGTCCCAGTGCCAACCCCATGAGTATCCGATAAGACCTTCATGGGTTTCATCTGTTTTCACGTCTCACTAGCATAGGATGGGACATTGGAGTATATCGTACCTGCCAGCCATTGGTACTTGCCGTGGAGGAACATCGCCGAAAGCGAGTTATTCTCTCCTAACCTCGCTCATAGCCTGCAAGCTTAGGCCACGTAGATATCCTTGGGGTCACAGAGGCCCAGGACTCCCTCACTCTTGGGACGACAAATGGTTTTCCAAGAATTCTAGTGATGGCGAGAAATGTAGTCCTTGGTTCCCCAAAAAAGGGAATAAGCCAAGGACTGGTAAGAGCGGAAGAATGAAGCAGTGGGAGTCATAGTAGCGAAGATATGAGATCCCATAGAGTCTAGGACAAACTTAATAAGAACCAATCTGCCTGCCTGAGAGAGGAGGGTAGCATTCCACTGAATGGTTTTTCCCCTGAATTTGTTGATAAGGGGATCAAAGATGGCGTTGAGCTTCCTGCCTCGATATAACACAATACCATTCTAAGGAAGTGGATTGGAGGCTGCCTTGATACTAGTTGAAGACTCGATCCAGGAAGATCTAACCGTTGAAACGTCCTTTTTGGGCACGAAGCAGCTTTTAGTCGAGTTCACGAGTTGCTCCGAGCATCTCTCGTACTGTCGAATAAGACCCAGTAGGCTACGAATAGACCGACGACTCCCATTAGTGAAAATGATGGTGTCGTCAGCAAAATATAAGGAGGAGAATAGGGGACAACCCCTAGGGATCCCAAATCTATGAATTTGCCTAGCTATTGTTGGAGAGTGCAGAGCTCGAACGAAAGCCTGGGCAGCCATGACGAATAAAGAAGGGGAGATTGGGTCTCCCTGACGAAGACCCGTCCCAGACCTGAAATACCCGGTGGTCGCTCTGTTTATGAGAACGGAAAACTAACAATTGGAGATAAACCTCTAAACAACATCGATAAAGGGTTCTGGAAATCTGAAAGCCCTCAGAACCTTGACGATGAAGAACCACGACATTCGATCGTAAGCCTTACCCAAATCAAGCTTAACGGCCACATTAGAGCCTCGTACCTTCTTAATGATCTGAGAAATCAACTCCTAGGCTAAAAGAACGTTATCGGTGATTAAACATCCTTTTACAAGCCCAGCTTGCGAAGAAAAAATGAGACGCTCAAGAAACGGTGCTAACCTAGTGGTTAGGACCTTTGATATGACCTTGTTAGAAAAATTACACAAGCTGATCGATCGGAAATCCAAATAACACCTAGGTTGGTCACGTTTTGGGATAAATGTGGGGGCCGTAATTCCAAGGCTTTGCAAATTTCTAATGTTTGTAAGTGACTATATTTCCCATTTATGTGATTTTCTTCTTAATGAATTCATTAAATCCAATATTTTCACAGTACCATTTATTCTTCCACTAAAGGAGATTCATCTTTAAAACACACAAAGGAGTCCACAACAGTAACTCGGCAGTTAAGGACTTCGCGTCGTTGTAACAGTGATGCGGGTTCGAGACCCGGAATGACATGCTAAGAGCTTACCATGTGCATACGCTAAGAACAACTACTTATGTGGTGTTCACTGACCAGACTAGGTGCATTAGGGATAATTTTACAACTTCAGTCGGTTTCCCTGCTGAACAAATTTAAAAAGAAAAAAATACAAAGGAAATACTAATCGCCTATAATATTTCATCATTAAGCCATCTCAATCGTGACATTCATACATGTGCACATTATCATATAAGCAGACAAGTAATTAGTCAATAACATACATGAAATCAAATATTCAAACCTGCGTGAATACGATATACATGGATCAAAATTAAACAATGCAATTCTAACATTTGGCCACATATATTAATGCAGTTTGTATTTCATATTAGTGTTTTAACAACCGGACCAGGTCGTCGGCCCAACCGCGGTTAACCGCAGGCCGACAGGCTTCACGACTCGAAAGTAGTTAAAACCTTGACGGTTCTCAAAACTAGCTAAAAGCCATATAAACCATGGTTTCTATGGGATACAATGAATAATATTTGGAATTCTAAAGTAAATTTAGACTTCAGCCTTATTGACAAGGCCCAGCTTGTTACAATGAGGCCTTAAAACCATGTTGTGTGGGATAGTTGATGTAATGTACTTTTTATATAGATCAGCCACATAGATTATATATCTCAGTCCACGATGTGGGACAATTTATGTTAACTTTGTCTCTATTTTTCCTGCACAACAAGTTTTTTAAAAGATAGTTCTGCATATTAGTCAAAATCAGATGTATAAAAAAAAAAGAGCATGGTTCTGACGGTTCAACCGGTCGGACCCTCAAAACCTTAAATCATGGATCATCGTGGTTTGACTTGCGGTCCGATCATGAATACTACGTGTCGTATAAGGGATGATAGACAACACCCTACTATATTGTAAGTTCTATACGAATGCATAAATGATAAGTACCAGCATAGGGTGATATATTCTGGCTTATTCTGCATGGTGTCGTACCATCAATCGATGACCAAGAAATACAGTAATGCATCCAAAGGTATTCTAAAATCAAATACACTTACGAACATGCTGGTAAGAAAGATGTAGATGGTAAACTTGCATTTTTCCATTTACTTCTCACGTATTTCCCATCAGATCATTCCTCGATTGTACCCTGAATTCATAACCTTTTCCCACCCTCTACATCATAGAGGAAGGTCCAACATATCCGAGTTTTGGTTTCTTAAACTTTCAAACCCACTTACTGTAATCAACAATGACACCTTGATATATACTAAATCAACTACAGCAAATTTCAGGTCTAATCTTTTGACCGCATAAGATTTTTGTCTAGCTTGTTAATTTCATCTATTTCCATACCAACTTCAACTTTTATGAAGTGTGTCTCTAGTCAATTTCAATCCAAGAATGACCTTATCCATAGGCTTCCACCAACATAATGGTGATTTATATTATCGTCTATATAAAGCTTTAAATGGTGGCATCAAAATAATTTAGTCTATATAAAGCTTAAATGGTGGCATACAAATAATTTCTTGGTAATTATTATTATAAGCATATTCCTTGAGCGATAAATGATATTCCTATGCTCTTCCAAAATCCAGAATTTAGGATCTAAATTAATCTAGAGGGGGTGAGTAGGGTTTATTGTAGTTTTGCGAAATACAAAAATTATCACAGCACAGATCATGGTAGAATAAATAAATGCAGAAAATAAATGACACAGAATTTACCCAGCTTTGGCAAACCTCTGCCTACTGCTGCATTCCTCAAGGTTTCTTACTAAGTATTAAAACAATATCCCGCATACAACACCTGTACACTCGCGCCCTTAGCTATCATTCTAAATTTACTCTCAGAACCCTGCACTGATCTTGAACCCTAAAATCAGATTTTTCTCTAACTATAAATCCTATAGCTAGACTTCCTAGTTTAGAGAAAACTATAAAATGATTACAGTAATTAAACAATTTAAAAATAAAATAACTCAAAACCCTATTTAAAATATTTCGACACAAATAAAATAAAACGACCCCTTTTATTTGCTTTGATAGTTAAAAAAAATATGTCGGCTTCTACTTTATTCCTCAGTGGCTAGTGATGGCAATTAGGGTTTTGTGCTACCCAAAATCGCGGATCTAAAATCTCTGATAAAGTTGTTTCTTTGATTTCTTGGATTGTTTCTTCCCCTTTGGTCAAACAATTTGGTCTTGCGATCGAAACTTCGTAAAGATTGCGAGTTCTCTGAATCTTATTTCTCTGATAATTTCTCGATTAGTTGTCTTATTTCGATGTATTGCCTATGATGAGAATAGTGATATTTATAGGGTTTTAAAACCCATGTTTTCTATGATTTCACTCGTTGATTAGGCTTTCATATTGCGTGATAATTTCGTGATTTTGATGGATTTGTATATCTGGTAAATTGACTTTGTTCCTTCGTGAATTTCTTGTCGTATATACCAGAATGATTTTGGGAAATACTTAATGAATTTCTTTCCAGAAGTAAAATCTTGATTTATGGAGACTACTTTCAACTTGAATATTGCGAGAACATCGCATGCAAATTTCTGGAATGTTTTGAAATGAGAAATCGTTCTTGCTCAAAATAACTTAGAACACGTTTGATAATTCTTTGCGAGATTTTCCAGTAATGAAATCTTTTATTTTTTCTAGAAATAAGACTTGCTGTCAATAACCTATTTTGATTCCTTGAAACAAAATTTCTTCCTACTGAATATACGTAAGGTTGCATATTAAAAAACTTCGCCAAAAATACCAGATTTGTTATTTCCACACTTTCTGAAAATGTGTTGCCTTAAATTTTGGCTCTTTATTACATTCCTTTGAATTAGACATTTTTCCTTGATGCATGCATTTCGGAATCTGCTTGTGTACTTGACTTTGCTTGCCTTGTTGCTTCATGACTGCATCTATTGTGTCACCATGACACTTGAGTATGTGCCTTCTGTAACTCCCCTGTTTGCATCATGTATTTGAATGCCACTGTGATTTGCACCATAATTGAGCAGTGCACATAATTTAATTTATGTACACTTTGTATACTTGCTGCCCCTTCTTGAGTATGCATTCCTTGCTGCACTATAATGGTGATTGTCCTTGTATATATTGGCACATGTGCTTGGTATGTCCATGCTACCGAACATGCTACTGTATACACTTCCTATTGTACAATGTATTGCTCCATCACTTGGCATTCTTGTATGCTTTCTGCTCTTATTGTAAGCTCTTTGTGCATGCCATTTTATTTCCATGCTATGTATTGATCATTTCATACATGCTGCACTTGTGAATGTTGGACTTTCTTGTTGCACTTGACCTTTGTAACTTGTTGTGTGTACTATGTACACGTGCTCCTTTGTACTGACTTATTTTCACTTGGCTACTCTTGTGCATATCACCATGTTCTTGTTGTACATAATCACTTGTGTACATCATTTTGCTAGCTTGGTTGATTTTAATTTCAGACCAGTTTGATTTCTTTCTGTAATTGATTTTCGACCCCGAAAATCGACACAAAAACAGCATGTCGAACATTCAAGCATCAAAAAAACTCAGGAATGCTATTAGAAAGAAATTAGAGGTTGAGATAAGAAAGAAAGAAATGCTAGAATAGAAGAAGAAACAACATAACACAGAGTCTCACATCACAGCCGAATAAAATATAATATAAAATAAATCTTTATAGGGAGCTTTGAAATAATACTTACAATCATTAGAGTACATCTCACATCTTGACAGTTATAATAACATGTCCTCATATACAACACACAACGGATTAACAACTAAATATCATACGTCTGAACATCTCCAGTTCGTCTCTGGATTTCGCAACATCCGATAACTGAACTTGTACGACCCGGTCTAACCCGAGCATTACAAGCGACGGGTCAGTCTGGTGAACCAGAGTGAGAAAAAAACACATCAAGTTTATGGGTATCACACAACTTGATTTTTAAAGTTCCAAAATCTTTTCGAAAGAAAAGGATAATCGTAAGACTAAATCCACACATAAATTCGGACGGTTTTTACCTTACGATAACCCAAAACATTTTTGAAAACAATATCTTCTCTGATATTATAATAGTGTCTAAATACAAATAAACATCAATCTAGCAGAACGCTTGCATCTCACGCTCTACATATATAGTATACAATCAAAACCGCGGGCGCTTATTGGAGAATGGATTTCTTGGCAAAGTATGGGACCACCTTCTCGACAATGTACCTCCGGAGATGAATACATTGGGGTTCAACAAGAACATCTTGCAACTCAGGCTAAACATGACCGGTCCCTCACTTTACTTGAGAGTACCGAATATATCATCATCAATGTTGGGGGCCAGCCAACCGAACCGATAGCATGTATATAATCAAAATAAAAGGGACAACCGAAGGCATTTAATTTCTCGAGATCAGGTAATGATATACCCTTTTGATGGGTGCGACCCACATAGCCATGCGACCTACCCGATTTTAACCATTTCTAAGTTGATGAGGCTTGAGGCCATAATTTATTTATTTACCTTTATTATTATTTTTTAGAACATCTGGCCATCATTCATTTTGAATGCCACATTGTCAGATCCATTGAATCACTAATTGACGTCCACAAATATACTCTGGGTGTAAAAGAAGCGCGCCTTCTTCGCCACCAACTCGGTATGTTTGTAAAAATCAACGTACGTGGTTTTTAGAAAATACTCCGTTAGACGTTCGTCCATACAAGTCATCCAGGAACAAGATGAACCGAAGGTACCCGCCTACCACATCCCATATATGTATCACCGGCAAGTAGTCCTTGCAATCCGTAGATTCCAATCACGACAGAATCACAAGTCAAAATATCTCTGGCCGTTAAACCAGATAAATTCAACAAGTGGTTCTTCTGTTCATGAAGATCAATGGTCTTCAATTGCTCCATCTTCAATCTGTATCTTCACGTATTTGTTGGTCGGAACGGTTTTCAAATATAATTCAATCCCGGTGTTTCCGTACCAAAAATCGTATTGGCTATATTTGATAGTCGGTTATTTAACTATCAAATAAATAATCATGAGAATAAAATGAGTTCGCTGATTCAGTACCCAACATTACTTGGCCTTTTTAGTTAACATCTGTTAATTATATTCTTAAAATCTTCCAATATTTGGAGTTTTATCTTTTAGTTCTTATTATAAATAAGAATATTCTAAAAATCATTTCATTCTCTGATAAAGTTTTCAAACATAACTTTTAATATTATTTACGGTAATCATAACTTATGTTTCTCTCAATTTTCTCTCGTTTATAAACTAATATCATTCCTGGATAATTGTGAAGTTGTTCATGTTAGGGTATTTTATTTACCTCTCAAACCTTGACCAACAACATTCATATCTTTAGAACAGATAGAAGTTTATTTGCCACACGTTTTCCTTGAAAATCTTATTTAAATCTCAACCACATTTACGTAATTAATTATTAAGTAAACTATTATTATACTTCTCGACTAATCTCTAATAATCCTTTTATTTTTATACTTGAGTTCCAATTCTATTATAAAAAAATCCTTTATAAAAAAAATTCAACATCTCTTACAACATTTTCCAACTTGTTTGCAACAACAATACTATATTGGGTTTAAAATCATATATAACTGTTTTTAACAATCTAATATAATTATCTTAATAAGTCTTATAATTATAAATCACACCTTTATATCCTTTATAATTCTGATAATTTACATCTCATACGAATCCTTTTTATCAAAACAATTCATTTATCATTTGTAACAAACGCTACAGATTTCCTTTCTAAACTATTGATTTCCATTTACAAAATCGTTGTAAATCATTTACGAAAACTGATATTCCTTGTCATTTCCAAAACCTTTTACTTAGCTTATTCTCTCGCCATCAATTAACATTCTGAACTTCGGAACATAACATTCCGAACTTCGGAACGTAACATTCCGAACTTCGGAATAAATCTCACTCCACTTAGCATTCCAAACTTCGAAATATCACAATCTGAACCTCGGAAAAAATCTCATTTCATAATCACACGCCGTTTCCCAATTTCTCGGTTTCCGTTTTCTAACTTCAAATATTCATTGAATATTTAATTCAAGCTATCGTATTCGTTTAAAATTTCCTTTTATAACTTCATTATAAAAACTTGGGTTTTAATATAAAACCTCATGTTCGCAACTCCTTTCACCATTCAATATGATTTCATTTCAATTTAGATTACTTTTTAAATGAATTTCAATTAAAAAGAAATCTCTTAAATTATTATTAATTAAAATAATAATTTACTTCTATCATTAACTACTGTAGAAGTAAGCAACGTTGCACTATCCCAGTGCAGTACACGTTGCACTGGAACAGTGCAGCGGCTGCTGCACTGCTACAGTGCATCTATACTGCACTGTACAGTGCATCACAATTTCCTTTCAAAATCTTAATAAAATTAAAACAAATATTCATTAATTATTTCATTGAATAAATTCAAAACAAACTGATTTAAAAATCGATCTAGTTAAAATGGTTGACTTTGTCAATTCAAAACACGGTTATCTTGTTAACTAATTCCAGTTAGCCCTTTATTTAAATTAATTAATAATATAATTAATTTAAATAATTCAATTAATTGTTTCTTAAAACAATAAATCTCAGTTATAAATCATTATATTAATCCTTGCTCATTTGCTTATTCATCTTAGTAATATAAGAATTAACTTTTTAAATCATTTACTAAGTAAGATGAGGCACGTCCTTCGCACACGACTGATTTTTGGTACAACAATGGTGATTAAAACAATCAATATATACGTGTTTGGTTTATTTCCCTTTTATAAAATTCATTTTAAATAATATATCTAAATATCTATATCCAGTTATAAATTAAATTTATAACTTCATTACGATCGATTCATCTGACGGTAAATCCATATTACAAGGATTGATTTATAGGCCATATACTGCCAATTACTCAACCAATATCGCCCATTGGTTTAAACAAATCAAATGTTGAATTTCAATTTAATGGTCAACATCCAAATCAATCGTTCAATCAAAAAATTTCATACAATGACAATATGAAAATAAACAACATTAAATACATTAAATATATTTGAGGAATCCAGTTGGATTCCTCCAACCTGTTCTTCCCTGCATTCCAATAAGTTATCTCAAATATAATCATTCAATTTAAATGAATAATGGTTTTCATAACAGTCGACAACGACAATTCAATATCAACCAATTTATTTAACATAATCATAACAATTCATTAAATTAAGCACGTTTATTTTATAAACGTGACCAATAAGGTAAGTTACCTTAATTGGGACCAATTGTTAAAATGTCAATTTGGTTTTTCACTGAAATTAAACAGCGTTTAATTCCATCGGTTCAACCAATATATGTAATATATTTAACAACCAGTCAATCTTTAGTAACCATAGCACATAAAATAAAACCCGACTTATATAAAATATAAGTGGGATAACTGAGTGAGTTTAACTCACTTTGATATGATTTGTTGATTAAAACAGCTTGTTTCAGTTAAATTAAATAATCATTTAATTTAACTGAAAATAACAATAGATTCCAATTTGCGTCCACTTCTGTTCTAGAAAGTAGATCTCGTTTGTACAATCTCGGCGTCTCTTGTTGTGTTCCACTCTTATCATATATGATGGAGTTATTAATACTAATGGTTAACACAAATTTAATTATATAATTATTCATTAATTATAATTAACTAAGTTAAGTACTTTATCATTTTATACTGGCCAATTCCTAATTCCATCTTTCCAAAACAGACCGCTCCATCCTGTTAACCGCATTGTTTTAAGAAAACCATTTGTTGCCTCTTTTATCCACTGTTTCTTTTGTCCAGTTCCACAATGTTGACCCCCGTGCTTACTCCTATAAAAATCTCACGTTTTAGACAATATGATTCAATAGATAATTAACTATTTAATATACACATTAAATTAAATTATGTTATTTACATGGAGTATAATGTTTTACTAGACTGTCATACCCTTTGCCAAATCCTTCTGTCACCTGCGTTTGAACAATTTCCCCCACCCTGCGTATGTTCATTCATCGTCCCATTTTTTTTTAAAAAATTTGAAACCCGAGGTTCAGCTGCTCACGTGGAAACTACTGCTCGATAAAAATGTTCGATACCCAACTTCGTTACTCCCGTTTCTCTTTTGTTTCTGGATGCGCTAACAACCCATACATCGATCCCACTTAACTCTTTCTCCTTCCCCTACACATCACACTTTTCAGTCTGCCCATTTGTTTTTTTTTCTTGGATTCTCGAACCCCTACGCAACATTTCCATGCATATTTCTTCCCAATACATTTCTTTGGTCTCCACTGTTAACGCAACTGCATGAGCACGACTACAATGCTACTCCTCCTCTTTGTTACTGCCACTATCACCTCTTCTATTTCATCTTCCCATTGCTAACGATGTCCACCCATGCTCTGACTCCTCACCACTGTTCAAGTCTCCATCAGCTCAACGTCCTTCCAGTACAAGCAGAACCAATGTCACAACATTTCCACAACATCCCACTGCATGGAAACTATATTTCACCGCTTCATTTTGTTTCCATATCTTATTTATTTATTTATTACGTGCTTTTGTTTCCAATTTCCGTCTTAACCCACTATCTATCAGAGAAACCCATCACCGCGCCCAAAACCTGACACCATCCAATGATCTATGATCGTTGAATGAAGCGCGCCACCCATACGGTCCTCCTCCTGACACAGTTCACCGCTAGTACATTCCCTCAAAAGTCGCGCCTTATCGGGCCTCGATCTGGCCACCATGGAACGTCAGTAGCGATCGCCACCGTTGATTTCAGAGAGCTCGATGAGCTCTATCATATTCTAGTTATAATTTTAGGATTTTAGTTAGTGGATTAGGAGATCGAATTGAAGAAAGTTGAAGAAATTTGGTTCGTTCATGAATGAAGATGGCGGCTTAGCTTCAGTTGACTAGGCGAATGGTTTTGAATGCAAAAATAAAGGGTTACGTTGCTTTTTATAAAGAAAATAGGATAGAAATATTATTATTTTAATGTGAAAATTAGGCTCACATCCCTAAAATGAAATTTAATTCACGCCACATCCAGTCAATGTTTACTTGCATTTCCGGTCCCTATTTTAAGGTGCCGCCCAGAATTTCCAGCCCCTTCCGCCTCCTGCCATGCAATGTTACGTGTTTTTCCATTTCTGACCCAAAAAAATGCGCTGTGATATAAAAAAATTCCAAAAAATAGGAAATATTCCCAGAAGCATTCGCCAAAAAAAAAGTTGCATACTTCTGTGCAACTATTGCCTATAGTAGCATACATACATGCATATATTCATATAGTGTATTTGTGTTGAAAATCTGGACCAATATATGCATACATGTATGCAACTATTAGCAAATAACTGCGTACATGTATGCATACAAAGTTGAACTGAGATTCACATGTAACGAAGAGTTGCATACTTGAATGCAATTATTCTGTATATATGCAAGCATGTGTGCATCAAATTTAAAAGGGAAGTTCAACTGAGGTTCACGTATTACAAAAAGTTGCATACCTAAATGCAACTTTTCGGTATATATGCATGCATGTGTGCAACAAATTTAAAAGGGACGACGACTTCTTAATATGCGCATGAATGTATGCATGTATTATGTATAAGAGCATAGATGCGTGCAACAATGTCTGAAAACGGCGAATGCTCGGGAAAACAGACCAGATTTGAATGTATGCACAAAAGGATGCGTATAATGTTGTTTAGCTTCATACATGTATGCATTTATACTGCAGTTGGGAGAAAGGCTGAAATATAAGCATGAATGTATGCAACTATTTACGAATAGGTGCATCTTTTGATGCAAAAACCTGCTGTTTCGCTGATTTTGTGTTATTTTGGGTTTTGATCTGGTTTTCGATTGTTTTTCCACCTGATTTTTTGGCATGAACATGTTTTATTTAATAATGAATTTTTGTGATTTTTTTTATATTTTTTTACCTATTTTTGAAAAATAGGGACCTAATTTACATGAAAAGTTGGACCGGATGTGAGCTTAGTAAGATTTGTAATATGTATACCTTTACGCTTTGCAGAAATGTAAGGGGCCATTCTAGGATTCCATTTCTTAGTACCATGACCAGAACGAACTCCCGACTCCATCATCTCTTCCAAATGGATGTTCCAATACCTTCTTGTCATTTTTCCGGCGCTTTTTCTTTTGTTTTAGAAATAACTAATTGTTCCTACGGAACCTTAAAACGAGGTTGACCATTGATACATAGTCCGTAATTTTTATTTATTATTTACTTCATTTTTTAAATTTAATTTAACAAAACTAGGGGACTTGTGAAAAACGGACCCTATTTTAATACATGGAAACTTCGCATGAAGAAATGTATTAAATTTCCTACATAAACCCCCCTTTTTTACAAACAAATATGTAATTCTTGCATAAAAAAATATTCCGGACCCAACAGGATAGGTTTCGTCGAATTCCAAGGTCGTTTGTGAAAAGTCCTTTATAATTATCAATGAAAAATCGAGCGTTTAAAATTCCTATAATTACAGAAAAAATCTAATAAATTTGAGGCCTTGACATTTTACTAGACCTTTTCCTAATGGATCCAATGAATCTTATTTCGTTAAATTTGGAGTTTGTTTTGCCAGTCGTCTATTCGTTTAAAGTTACCCCTGTCTAAATTGTCTAAACAGTTAAATAGAAATAAAGGCAGTTTTGGCCACCGAAGTCACATACAACATCGGTTTGCCACGAAATTTGATTTTCTTTCAATAATTTAATGATACGGTTCCAATGAAACTAATTTCATCGAAAACTGAGACCGTTTGCAAAAATGACTATTTTTAACGCTTATATATTATTAATAAAATGTTATATAAATTCGAAAATAATTCAAATAAAAATAATAATAAATTATTATCATCATATTGATCCAAATAAAATTATCATATCGTTATACAACCTGATATCATCAAATTACGAGTCAAGACGGTGTCCAAATTATATTAAAACCTTATTATTTCAATAAATAAATGTTATATTTTAATAACAATTTCCATAGCGAGTATTTTAAAATTTGAGTTGGACATAACTAACAATCTATATTACGAAATCTGATTTTTTTTTCTCTTCCATATGAAAATTATAATCAACTAGATTCCAACATTTCTTGTTTCATAGAATACCGACTTAAAACGGATTCTGTATAATTAATTGAAGTTCAAAATTCAATTTTACGAACTGCCGCGCCATTTCGAGCTCGATTATAATTATATATAAATTTAACGTTCAAACTTCGTTTTAAATAAACGAATTCAATATTAAAATCCATTTATATTCCAAATATAACATTTAGAATAATAAAAATAAATTAAATATTATACTACCAAAAATACGGGACATTACGTTCTTCCCCCGTTAATAGAATTTCGTCCCTGAAATTACTACGATAGGAAAATGTTACAAGCCCGTTAATTTTCTAAATCCAATTTATTTTAAATCGAAAACTAATTTATTATAGTAAAATAAAATTTTCAATAATATCGAAAATTTTCTAACACATTAAATTCCTGGAAAAATTCGGTAGATTCTCCCCTGTACGGAGTGACATCTCCGACATCGCAGGAACAAATAATATGTTTACATCGATCTGCACGGTTGGAAAACAAAACCCAAAATTTATATTTTTGCGTAGGCATACCTTTTACGAGCGCTATTGAGT
This sequence comes from Allium sativum, assembly GCA_030737875.1. Taxonomy (NCBI): domain Eukaryota; kingdom Viridiplantae; phylum Streptophyta; class Magnoliopsida; order Asparagales; family Amaryllidaceae; genus Allium; species Allium sativum. The sequence goes on from CM060926.1 coordinate 487,849,572, forward strand.
ATATTTGCTCATTTACGTGCAATTTACGTAACCAAAATCAATTCTCTAGCCTCCTTGCACCTGTACTTAACTCAATTTACATGTAAGTCACAAACACATGAAATTCCAAATAACATTGATTAACAAGTATAAATTCACAAGTTCCAAGAGTTAAACATGAATCATAAATTCAGTTTATATAATACGAGGTTAAATCACCTAATTTTAATTCATATGCGGCTCTATTCCAGTTTATATTTCTGAAATTTGTTTTTTTGGATTTTAGTTCATTTAACTTATTTCAAACCATCGCTGAAGTTATTTCAATCAATCAAACATGCAAATAACAAACAATTCACAATTAACAACCAATACACAACCAAATCAATTGAATTTACATTCACTATTAATATTTATTTTGGTTTAACATATTTGAACAACAATCAGTTAATATCCGATTGATTTCTATGTAATTATTATTTATTAAATTCCCAACTTCAAATTAATTTCATTCAGTTTCAAAACCATTTCTTAACTTAATTACACTTAACCAATTTAAGTTCCAATTCAAATTTTAACCCAATTTGAATTCCATTTAAATCAATCAACATACAATATCTCAGCAATTTAATAAAATTATTTCTTTTCTGTACAAAAATATTTTTCGGGTAAAATTATTTCATTTACCCTCTTTACAAAACAATATTGTACCCATTACCAGTTCAATGCTTCTCAACACTTGAACCGATCAACCAACACAATACAAAACAATTGTATATAAAATTTACAAATACGCTCTCATATATATACATTCGAACTCAATCTAGGGTATTACTAACCTTATCTCTATCGAGCATACCGCAGAGCCAAGGTTATTACTAAACCAATAGCTTTGATACCACTATAACGGCCCACGAATTTTCGACCCCGAAAATCGACACAAAAACACCATGTTGAACATTCAAGCATCAAAAAGTTCAGGAATGTTATTAGAAAGAAATTAGAGGGTGAGATAAGAAAGAAAGAAATGTTAGAATAGAAGAAGAAGAACCAACACAACACAGAGTCTTACATCACAGCAGAATAAAATATAATATAGAAATAAATCTTTATAGAGAGCTTTGGAATAATACTTACAATCATCAGAGTACATCACACATCTGGACAGTTATAATAACATGTCACCATATACAACACACAACGGAATAACAACTAAATATCATACGTCTGAATATCTCCAATTCGTCTCTGGACTTCGCACCTGAACCTGTACGACCCGATATAACCTGAGCATTACAAATGATGGGTCAGTCTGGTGAACCGGAGTGAGAAAAAAACATACCAAGTTTATGGGTATCACACAACTTGATTTTTAAAGTTCCAAAATCTTTTCGAAAGAAAAGGATAATCGTAAGCCTAAATCCACAAATAAATATGGACGGTTTTTACCTTACGATAACCCAAAACATTTTTGAAAACAATATCTTCTCTAATACTATGATAGTGTCTAAATATAAATAAATATCAATCTAGAAGAACGCTTGCATCTCACGCTCTACATACATAGTATACAATCAAAACCGCGGGCGTTTATTGGAGAATGGATTTCCTGGCAAGGCATGGAACCACCTTCCCGATAATGTACCTCCGGAGGTGAACACATTGGGGTTCAACAAGAAAATCCTGCAACCCAGGCTAAACATGACCGACCCCTCACTTTGCTTGAGAGTACCGAATATATCATCACCACGGTTTGGGGCCTGCCAACCGAACCGATAGCATGTATACAATTAAAATAAAAGGGACAACCGAAGGCATTTCTCCAGATCAGGTAATTATATACCCTTTTGATGGGTGCGACCCACATAGCCATGCGACCTACCCGATTTTAATCATTTCCCGACTGATTAGGTTTGAGGCCATAATTTATTATTTATTTACCTTTATTATTATTTTTAGAACATCTGGCCACCATTCACTTTGAATGCCACATCGTCAGATCCATCGAATCACTAATTGACGTCCATAAATATACTCTGGATGTAAAAGAAGCGCGCCTTCTTCGCCACCAACTCGTTATGTTTGTAAAAATCAACGTACGTGGTTTTTAGGAAATACTCCGTCAGACATTCGTCCATACAAGCCATCCAGGAATAAGATGAACTAAAGGTACCTTCCTACCACATCCTATATAGGTATCACTCTAAGGATCAGTAGCGAGCAGTCCTTGCAACCCGTAGATTCCAATCACGACAGAATCACAAGTCAAAATATCTCTGGCCGCTAAACCAGAGAAATTCAACAAGTGGTTCTTCCGTTCATGAAGATCAACGGTCTTCAATTGCTCCATCTTCAATCTGTATCTTCACGTATTTGTTGGTCGGAATGGTTTTCGAATATAATTCTATCCCGGTCTTTCCGTACAAACAATCGTATTGGTTATATTTGATAGTCAGTTATTTAACTATCAAATAAATAATCATGAGAATAAAATGAGTTCACTAATTTAGAACCCGGCATTACTTGGCCTTTTTAATTAACAGTTGTTAATTATGTTCTTAAAATCTTCCAATATTCGGAGTTTTATCTTTTAATTCTTATTATAAATAATAATATTCTAAAAATCATTTCATTCTTTGATAAACATTTCGAACGTAACTTTTAATATTATTTATGGAAATCATAACTTATGTTTCTCTCAATTTTCTCTCGTTTATAAACTAATACCATTCCTGGATATTCGTGAAGTTATTCAAGTTGAGGTATTTTATTTACCTCTCAGACCTTGACCAACAACATTCATATCTTTAGAACAGATAGAAGTTTATTTACCACACGTTTCCCTTGAAATTCTTATTTAAATCTCAACCACGTTTACTTAATTAATTATTAAGTAAAATATTATTATACTTCTCGATTAATCTCTAATAATCCTTTTATTTTTATACTTGAGTTCCAATTCTATTATAAATAGAACCCTTTATAAAATTTCTTCAACATTTCCAACTTGTTTGCAACAACAATACTATATTGGGTTTTAAATCATATATAACTATTTTTAAAAAAATAATATAATTATCTTAATAAATCTTATAATTAAATTCATACCTTTATATCCTTTATAATATGATAATTTACATAGCATACGAATCCTTTTTATCAAAACAATTCATTTATCATTTGTAACAAATGTTATAGATTTCCTCTCTAAACTATTAACTTCCATTTACAAAATCGTTGTAAACCATTTACGACAACTGATATTCGTAGTCATTTCCAAAACCTTTTACTTAGCTTATTATCTCGCCTTCAATTAACATTCCGAACTTCGGAGCATAACATTCTGAACTTCAGAATAAATCTCACTCCACTTAGCATTCCGAACTTCGGAATATCACATTCCGAACCTTGGAATAAATCTCATTTCGTAATCACATGCCATTTCCCAATTTCTCGGTTTCCGTTTTCTTACATCAAATATTCATTGAATATTTAATTCAAACTATCGTATTCGTTTAAAATTTCTTTTTATAACTTCGTTATAAAAACTCGGGTTTTAATATAAAACCAGTTCGTCAACTCCTTTCAACATTCAATATGATTTCATTTCAATTTCGATTACTTATTAAATGAATTTCAATTAAAAAGAAATCTCTTAAATTATTATTAATTAAAATAATAATTTACTTTCATCATTAACTACTGTAGAAGTAGTTAACTTCTTTATTGACTAAGATTAATAGTAAATTTCCTTTTAAAATCTTATTAAAATTAAAAAAAATCTTTAATTATTTCATTAGATAAATTCAAAACAAACTGATTTAAAAATTAATCCAATTAAAATTATTGACTTTGTCAATTCAAAACACGGTTATCTTGTTAACCTGTTCCAATTAGTCCTTTATTCAAATTAATTAATAATATAATTAATTTAAATAATTCCATTTAATTGTTTCTTAAAACAATAAATCTCAGTTATAAATCATTATATTAATCCTTGCTCATTTCCTTATTCATCTTAGTAATATAAGAATTAACTTTATCAATCATTTACTAAGTAAGATGAGGCATGAGCTTCGCACACGACTGATTTTTGGTACAACAATGGTGATTAAAACAATCAATATATATATGTGTTTGGTTTATTTCCCTTTTATAAAATTCATTTTAAATAATATATTTAAAAATCTATTTCCAGTTATAAAATAAATTTATAACTTCATTACCATTGATTCATCTGACGGTAAATCAATATTACAATGATTGATTTATAGGCCATATACTGCCAATTACTCAACCAATATCACCCATTGGTTTAAAAAAATCAAACGTTGAATTTCAGGTTAATGGTCAACATCCAAATCAATCACGCAATCAAAAAAATTCATATAATTACAATATGAAAATAAACAACATTAAAAACATTAAATAAATTTGAGGAATCCAGCTGGTTTCCTCCAACCTACTCTTCCCTGCATTCCAATACATTATCTCAAATATAATCATTCAATTCAAATGAATAATGGTTTTCATAACAGTCAATAATGACAATTCAATATCAACCAATTTATTTAACACAATCATAACAATTTAAACCATACATTTAATTAAACACGTTTATTTTATAAACGTGACCAATAAGGTAAGTTACCTTAATTGGGACCAATCGTTAAAACAACGCTTTGGTTTTTCACTGAAATTAAACAGCGTTTAATTCCATCAGTACAATCAATGTATGTAATATATTTAACAACCAGTCAATCATTAGTAACCATAGCACACAAAACAAAAACCCAAATTATATAAAATATAACTCGGATAACTGAGTGAGTTTAACTCCCCTTGATCTGATTTGTTGATTAAAACTCCTTGTTTCAGTTAAATTAAATGAAATTAAATAATCATTTAATTTAACTGAAAATAGCAATAGATTCCAATTTGTGTCCACTTCTATTCTAGAATGTAGATCTCATTCATACAGTCTCAGCATCTCTGTAATGTCCCGACTTTTTTTCGACTGTCGACATTTGATTTTAATGAGGTAATTAAAATAAAATATGCCACTTAACAAACTAAATTGATTATATACATATGTGCAAACATATGTATGTAGGAATGAACAAATGATATACATATTTGTTTATGTTTTAAAACTTGAAAAAAAACATGAGATAAGTATGCAACATCTAAACAATGATCATAGCATGAATATACATCTAAACATAAATACATATATATATATATATATATATATATATATATATAGTTAAAGGATAACATGAAATACATGCAAGGAAAACGGAGCAAAATGGTCACTTTTAAAAAATATAAAGGGCTTTGAAATAAATAAGGACAACAAAGCAAAACATGTGCAGTAAAACAAATTCGGCCATTTCAACTCATACAAACATATATTAATACACACACAACTTGTTCGGCGGAATGACCCAGCAAAGGATAAAGAGAAATATAGATAAAATCCAAAGAAACAAAGCTAGTCCTATGAAGTAAATATCTAAAGGTGATGTAACCGAAATAGTGTAGCAAGGATTCACAAACCATCACCTAAAAACTAGCAATAAGCAACTTGCAAATATAAAATTCTTCTTAGAGAAAATATCTAGATACTTAAGGGATAAGAGAAGCATTGTTTATTGCTAGAGAGTAGGGAGTAGGCGCAAGCATCATGGGTGAATTGACGTACTTCTAGAAGAAATGAACATAGGACAAAGGGATTGGAGGATATCTAAATAAACAAATAGATTGCTTCATGAAATTGTCCCTAAAAACAAGGACGTAGAGAGCTAACAAGAGGGGTGAGGCTAATGAGAAAACACTGTAGAAGCATGTGAGGAAAATGGTTTTAAATTACTTAAGGTTTGGCTATAAATACACACAAACATTCACATTTTCTCTTCATAACAAAATACCAAGTTAAGGGATCTAGCAGGAAGAGGAAAGTGGAAAGCAGACATTGTGAGTAAACTATCTTGATTTCATAATTCAACTAGTATGATTATAGATAGTAATATGCAGAATTATATATATATGTGTATATACATATGGGTTGAGTGAATTATAATTAGCATGTTTTCTTTTCAAATCATTCTGAAACAAATAAGAGGCAGAGGACTTGTTTTGTCAGTAAAAGCTCTCTGTAACTTCTAATTTTAATCATCATGTAACTGATTATTCTACTGAGAACATGTAAACAATTAAATGAACCCCTGTGTACATATAAACTACGGAAATCTAACACAAGTGAGCAAACCATTGTTATTACAAACCAATACTGATGATAATGCAGATATACATCATGTTGAAAAATATGTTAGGGGATGGCAAATTATAATTAGAATCTGGGATAGAAAAACAGTGAGAACCTATGTGAATAAACACCTGGTGATCCCTGTTAAACCTTAGACTTATTTGTTATTAAATATTTCTAGTAATTAGTTTTGTATGCATCATCTTTAAAGCCTAAATACTGACCTGTGTGAGATAAATAAATGTAAAGAATTAAACAGATCCTGTAATTGTATACACAGCAAAATCATGGAAGAATACACAAAAATTCACTGTTTAAAGTCGTAATCATTGCTAACACATCAGTATACCGATGTGTAGCGTGAAGTGCAATGAGTTAGCTGAGGACAGTTGTAGAAAATAGGAGTACATAGAACAAGATATAAAAGAATGGTAAAATAGAAAGGAATTGAGAGCAACAAAGAAAGGGAAACATTGGGAAATGGAAAAGGAGTTTTTACGGTGGGAATGTTTGGTGTATGTAAACTAACAAGAAGGAGAATTTACAGTCATTACAGTACTTGGTTAAACCCAAACTATAAGCTGTTTATTATCACATCTAGTAGAAAGGAAATAAATAGAAAAAAATGAAAATAAAGAAAAAGGAAACCAAAGAAGATGGGGGAGGAAATCAGATGCGTGCTGCTACCAGAGTTGGGCTACGGTCCACATTTAATTATATATAAGTATAGTGTTATAAAAATTTAAAAATAGAAAACTGAAACTGGACAAGGAAATAAAAGGAAAGAATAGCAGGAAAGCAAGAAGTGGGAAGGAAACAAAACATAAGAGAAAAGAAGAGGAGGCGTAGATTTGTTGAAATAAGGAAAGAAGAATTAGCAGTAGCAATAAGAGGAGAGGATCGGTGCATGTGCACACAAGTACACAACCATGCACTTCAGTGGAAACAGTAGAGGGGATATCAGTTCATGGTGGCAAGGACATAGGAACGAAAAACAAATGGAAAGTGGGACTTTGTAGTTGGCAAGTGGAAAATGAACTTGGTACCTGGCACTTTAGTAAACATGGTACTTTGCCAAAAATGGGAATTGGCACTTTGGCAAATGAAGGTGGAGCATGGGAAATCAAGGTGAACGAACATGTGTGGCAAGCATTTAGAGTCTGGTACTTTGGCACTTTGAAACCAGTACTTTGGAAAATTTGGAAAAGTGGCACTTCAGTTGGAGCAAGGGTTTTGAAGAGGATTTGGCATGCGCAACGCGGAGTTTTGGTAAAGTGACCTTGCGAAACTGGTACTCTGGGTAATACGTTAAAAAGAAGATTTTTGAACGAAGTTTTAATTAAAAACAGTTTTTAATTAAAATAGAAAATAAAATAAAGAAGAAAATAAATAAATAAAAAGGGAAATTTTATTTAAATATCGTAGGCAAGTGGAAGGAAGACAACAACAGAAGATCAAAGTACAGAAGCTCGACTGTTGAAGATTGACGAGTTTGAAAATAGAAATATAAAAGGGATAATTAAAATAAATTATTAATTTAATTTATTTATGATAAATTAGAAGTAAGAAAATAATTTATAAGGACAACTGGAGTATTAAACACCGTATACACATAGTCAACAAACGAAGGAAAAGACCGTGTGCGACGCACACGCTTTATATGTTCATTTCTAAATGATGATAAAAACTGAATAAAATACCGTATGCGACGCATACACTTAAGCTGTTCATTTATAAAAGATAATTAAATTATCCAAATATGAACAATGTAAACAAATACTGTTTGTTTGATAATAAAGAATGTGTAAACTGAATTATAGTCATGATAGGCCGATAATTATTTATCGAATATAAAAGACATTTCGTACATCGTTCCGAAGAGACAGGAATAAATATTCCACTTTGACTCATATTATACGACGCGTGTCATAATATTGAAGATGGAGATATGCAAGGGCTATTTTAAATAGTGCCTTCGGTCTGTTCAGTCCCAGGACAACCAGAATGGACGGGTGTCTGACAACGTATATCAATTAGATTCTACACGTCGAATTCACGTAAGTATATTACGTTGGTGGCGGAGAAATTCGTTTCTCTTAGCTTTATTACTCGCAATATATTTAGGTAATCGAATGAGTGTTTCTGACGGATATGACGATGTGACATTCAAAGTAATTGAAGGAATATCTGTCAGAAGGATAAACGTGACTTCAAACCTCACAACCAGGAAATGACAAAAAAATCGGGCTAGGCAGCATGGCTAGTTGGGTCATACCCAAGCAGGGTGTATTATCACCATCTAGAGTAATTCCTTTTGTTTTCTCATCTCTTTTTTCACTGCTGCAGCATTCGGTAGCGGTTGTTGATCCCAACCGTGGAGGTGATAATATATTCGTTACACTCAAGCTAAATGAGTGGAAGGTCATGTGAGGCCGGGTTGCAAGACGTTCTTGTTGAACCCCAGTGTATCCTCTCTAGAGTACACTGATCGGCAGGTGCTCCCCTACCTTGTCTGTTGGAATCCGATCTCCAATAAGCACTCTGCGGTTTTAGATTTTATACTATATACGTGAATGTGAGATGCAAACGTTTCACTAGATGATTATTTATTTGTTAAACACTACCGTAAATATCAAATGTTTTGATATAAAGATAATTGGGTCATTATCCATATATTAGTTATGGATTGGTCTAAAGATTTCTAAAGTAAATGAATTTGTTCAATATGGAAAATCTTATTCCTTATTTCCCTGTTTATAATCAATTTAACTGTGTTTACTCACACCAGTCCCCTGACTGACCCAGAGTTTATTTTTTGTGTTTCCTAAACTCTTGGGTACTCATAATAATTATTATGAGTAGACAAGTAGTCCAGGTAGGCAAGTGGAACCCTATGAAGTTCAAGTTCAAGATCAGTCTAGTATTATATCCAGTTATATGTATCCAGTTTAAGTACCTGTATTCTCCTAGTCATGATGTATAATTATACTGTTGTACTATGGAAATGTATTATAATGATGTACTATGATGAATCAGACCCTGTTATGTAATATATTATGTATTTTGAAATTCCGCTGTGAGATTCTGATGTTTTCTTATTCTTCTATTCTATTAGTTCTATCTTTTCTATCTCATCTTCTAAATTCTTTCAATAATGACACGACTTTCGAGGCTTCAAAAATCGTGCCATTATAGTTGGTATCAGAGCTATTGGTTTAGAAGTAACCTTGGCTCTGTGGCATAACTCAGTAGAGATAGGGTTAGTAACACCCGTGATTGAGATTAGGTTAGTTTTGAGAGAGCGTGTTTTTATAAAAACTATTTTAGTATAGGACGACCCTAGTTATTTATCCCTAAGACATTTTCTGAATGATTATTAACTCTCAAATCATATACTCAGGAAGTTGAAAATGAGTTCTCAAGGAAGACGATGCCGAGGAGCGAGCGGGACAACCATGACCAATGGGTACACTGTTAATCAAAATCAGATGGATACTACTGAAGTGGTCCCAGCTCCAACTTAGCAAAACTTTGCATTGATCTGCAAGAATTACACTACTCTGGGAGGAAAAGTTTTTAAGGCTACTGAATCACTGATTGAAGTCCAAGCATGGATAAGATCATATGAGAAGATTTTTAAGGGACTGAAGTTGGATGACGAGTATAAACGTCTCTTAGCTTCATGGAATCTGGAGGGAGCTGCAGCAATTTGGTGGGATGCTCAGACTGCAAACACTCCTAAGGAGAATTTTACTTGGGAAATGTTCAAAGAAGCTTTTGAAGCCCAGTATCTGCCAGCAACTGGGAAAACAAGGATATACCGAGACTTCATTGACCTGAAACAAGAAAGCATGACTGTCACTGAGTACAAGAACAAATTCAATGCACTATCAAGCTTTGGACCAAAGCTGGTAAATACCTCCCTGAAGAAGAACGAAATGTTCTTAGCTGGATTAAAGGATATTCTTCAAGGCCGTATGATGGGGCATCTGAAATACCCATTTGTGGAACTAGTGGACTTAGCACTCAGGTATGAAGCCTTGGATGCTAAGAAACCAATAGAAAAGGCTCGGACTGGAGAAAGCAGTGGAGAGAATCCCCGGAAGAGGAAATTCAATCCAAATTGGGAGAACAAGGAAAAGGGAGATACAGTGGGGAGAGAAGTATGAAAATCGTTTCAAAAATGTACTGTGTCACAACTGCAAACAAAAGGGACATATCGCTAGATTTCATAAGGAGCCAAAGGGTAAGGAACTAGAAAAACCCCAGCAGCAATAGAAACCTCAGCAACAACAGCAGCAAAATCAGAATCAGAGGAATGAAATGATAGCGAAGAACCTTTGTTTCAATTGCCATCAGCCTGGACACATGATCAAGAACTGCCCACTGATGAAAAAGGCACCACACACTAATGTTTATGCTATCATCAATGAGCTGTCAACTTCTGGGGACATGAAGGGAAAAGGAATCGTGAAAGGTACCTACACAGTGTCAGAGGAGTAGGATGAAGGGATGAGTTGGACTATATATATATATATATATATATATATATATATGTATGTATGTATGTATATGTATATGATATGATAGTCTATAACTTGAATTAGTCAAGTGTAGCACTAGTATAGTAGTATGTTGTGTATGCCTAGTACGTGTATGAAGCTAGTAAAGTACGAAGTAGTAGTGATATGAAGTATCATCTTTTGGGGAAAATCTTTCTATCTCTCTTACTTTTAATTTCGGGGACGAAATTCTTATATGGGGGGTAGACTGTAATGTCCCGACTTTTTTTCGACTGTTGACATTTGATTTTAATTAGGTAATTAAAATAAAATATGCCACTTAACAAACTAAATTGATTATATACATATGTGTAAACATATGTATGTAGGAATGAACAAATGATATACATATTTGTTTATGTTTTAAAACTTGAAAAAAAACATGAGATAAGTATGCAACATCTAAACAATGATCATAGCATGAATATACATCTAAACATAAATACATATATATATATATATATATATATATATATATATATATATAGTTAAAGGATAACATGAAATACATGCAAGGAAAAAGGAGCAAAATGGTCACTTTTAAAAAATATAAAGGGCTTTGAAATAAATAAGGACAACAAAGCAAAACATGTGCAGTAAAACAAATTCGGCCATTTCAACTCATACAAACATATATTAATACACACACAACTGTTCGGCGGAATGACTCAGCAAAGGATAAAGAGAAATATAGATAAAAGCCAAAGAAAAAAAGCTAGTCCTATGAAGTAAATATCTAAAGGTGATGTAACCGAAATAGTGTAGCTAGGATTCACAAACCATCACCTAAAAACTAGCAATAAGCAACTTGCAAATATAAAATTCTTCTTAGAGAAAATATCTAGATACTTAAGGGAAAAGAGAACTATTGTTTATTTCTAGAGAGTAGGGAGTAGGCGCAAGCATCATGGGTGAATTGACGTACTTCTAGAAGAAATGAACATAGGACAAAGGGATTGGAGGATATCTAAATAAGCAAACAGATTGCTTCATTAAATTGTCCCTGAAAACAAGGACGTAGAGAGCTAACAAGAGGGGTGAGGCTAATGAGAAAACACTATAGAAGCATGTGAGGAAAATGGTTTTAAATTACTTAAGGTTTGGCTATAAATACACACAAACATTCACATTTTCTCTTCATAACAAAATACCAAGTTAAGAGATCTAGCAGGAAGAGGAAAGTGGAAAGCAGACATTGTGAGTAAACTATCTTGATTTCATAATTCAACTAGTATGATTATAGATAGTAATGCAGAGTTATATATATGTGTATATACATATGGGTTGAGTGAATTATAATTAGCATGTTTTCTTTTCAAATCATTCTGAAACAAATAAGAGGCAGAGGACTTGTTTTGTCAGTAAAAGCTCTCTGTAACTTCTAATTTTAATCATCATGTAACTGATTATTCTACTGAGAACATGTAAACACTTAAATGAACCCCTGTGTACATATAATCTAAGGAAATCTAACACAAGTGAGCAAACCATTGTTATTACAAACCAATACTGATGATAATGCAGATATACATCATGTTGAAAAATCTGTTAGGAGATGGCAAATTATAATTAGAATTTGGGATAGAAAAACAGTGAGAACCTATGTGAATAAACACCTGGTGATCCCTGTTAAACCTTAGCCTTATTTATTATTAAATATTTCTAGTAATTAGTTTTGTATGCATCATCTTTAAAGCCTGAATACTGACCTGTGTGAGATAAATAAATGTAAAGACTTATACAGACCCTGTAATTGTATACACAACAAAATCATGGAAGAATACACAAAAATTCACTGTTTAAAGTCGTAATCATTGCTAACACATCAGTATACCGATGTGGAGCGTGAAGTGTAATGAGTTAGCTAAGGACAGTTGTAGAAAATAGGAGTACATAGAACAAGATATAAAAGATTGGTAAAATAGAAAGGAACAGAGAGCAACAAAGAAAGGGAAACATTAGGAAATGGAAAAGGAGTTTTTACGGTGGGAATGTTTGGTGTATGTAAACTAACAAGAAGTAAATTTTATAGTCATTACAGTACTTGGGTAAACCGAAACTGTAAGTTGTTTATTGTCACATCTAGTAGAAAGGAAAAGAATAGAAAAAAATGAAAATAAAGAAAAAGGAAACCAAAGAAGATGGGGGAGGAAATCAGATGTGTGCTGCTACCGGAGTTGGGCTACGGTCCACATTTAATTATATATAAGTATAGTGTTATAAAAATTTAAAAATAGAAAACTGAAACTGGACAAGGAAATAGAAGGAAAGAATAGCAGGAACGCAAGAAGTGGGAAGGAAACAGAACATAAGAGAAAAGAAGAGGAGGCGCAGATTTGTTGAAATAAGGAAAGAAGAATTAGCAGTAGCAATAAGAGGAGAGGATCGGTGCATGTGCACACAAGTACACCACCATGCACTTCGGTGGAAACAGTTGAGGGGATATCAGTTCACGGTGGCAAGGACATAGGAACGAAAAACAAATGGAAAGTGGCACTTTGTAGTTGGCAAGTGGAAAATGAACTTGGTACCTGGCACTTTAGTAAACATGGTACTTTGCCAAAAATGGGAATTGGCACTTTGGCAAATGAAGGTGGAGCATGGGAAATCAAGGTGAACGGACATGTGTGGCAAGCATTTGGAGTCTGGTACTTTGGCACTTTGAAACCAGTACTTTGGAAAATTTGGAAAAGTGGCACTTCAGTTGGAGCAAGGGTTTTGAAGAGGATTTGGCATGCGCAACGCGGAGTTTTGGAAAAGTGGCACTTGCGAAACTGGTACTTTAGGTAATACGTTAAAAAGAAGATTTTTGAACGAAGTTTTAATTAAAAACAGTTTTTAATTAAAATAGAAAATAAAATAAAGAAGAAAATAAATAAATAAAAAGGGAAATTTTATTTAAATATCGTAGGCAAGTGGAAGGAAGACAACAACAGAAGATCAAAGTACAGAAGCTCGACTGTTGAAGATTGACGAGTTTGAAAATAGAAATATAAAAGGGATAATTAAAATAAATTATTAATTTAATTTATTTATGACAAATTAGAAGTAAGAAAATAATTTATAAGGACAACTGGAGTATTAAACACCGTATACACATAGTCAACAAACGAAGGAAAAGACCGTGTGCGACGCACACGCTTTATCTGTTCATTTCTAAATGATGATAAAAACTGAATAAAATACCGTATGCGACGCATACACTTAAACTGTTCATTTATAAAAGATAATTAAATTATCCAGATATGAACAATGTAAACAAATACTGTTTGTTTGATAATAAAGAATGTGTAAACTGAATTATAATCATGATAGCCGATAATTATTTATCGACTATAAAAGACATTTCGTACATCGTTTCGAAGAGACCGGAATAAATATTCCACTTCGACTCGTATTATATGATTCGTGTCAGAATATTGAAGATGGAGATATGGAAGGGCTATTTTAAATAGTGCCTTTGGTCTGTTCAGTCCCAGGACAAACCAGAATGGATGGGTGTCTGACAACGTATATCAGTTAGATTCTACACGTCGAATTTACGTAAGTATATTACGTTGGTGGCGGAGAAATTCGTTTCACTTAGCTTTATTACCCGCAATATATTTGGGTAATCGAATGAGTGTTTCTGACGGATATGGCGATGTGACATTCAAAGTAATTGAAGGAATATCTGTCAGAAGGATAAACATGACTTCAAACCTCACAACCAGGAAATGACAAAAAAATCGGGCTAGGCAGCATAGCTAGTTGGGTCATGCCCAAGCAGGGTGTATTATCACCATCTAGAGTAATTCCTTTTGTTTTCTCATCTCTTTTTTCACTGCTGCATCATTCGGTAGTGGTTGCTGATCCCAACCGTGGAGGTGATAATATATTTGTTACACTCAAGCTAAATGAGTGGACGGTCATGTGAGGCCGGGTTGCAAGACGTTCTTGTTGAACCCCAGTGTATCCTCTCTAGAGTACACTGATCGGACGGTGCTCCCCTACCTTGTCTGTTGGAATCCGATCTCCAATAAGCACTCTGCGGTTTTAGATTTTATACTATATACATGAACGTGAGATGCAAGCGTTTCACTAGATGATTATTTATTTGTTAAACACTACCGTAATATCAAATTTTTTGATATAAAGATAATTGGGTCATTATCCGTATATTAGTTATGGATTGATCTAAAGATTTCTAAAGTAAATGAATCTGTTCAATATGGAAAACCTTATTCCTTATTTCCCTGTTTACAATCAATTTAACTGTGTTTACTCACACCAGTCCCCTGACTGACCCAAAATTTATTTTCTGTGTTTCCTAAACTCTTGGGTACTCATAATAATTATTATGAGTAGACAAGTAGTCCAGGTAGGCAAGTGGAACCCTATGAAGTTCAAGTTCAAGATCAGTCTAGTATTATATCCAGTTCTATGTATCCAGTTTAAGTACCTGTATTCTCCTAGTCATGATGTATAATTATACTGTTGTACTATGGAAATGTATTATGATGATGTACTATGATGAATCAGACCCTGTTATGTAATATATTTTGTATTTTGAAATTCCGCCATGAGATTCTGATGTTTTTCTTATTCTTCTATTCTATTAGTTCTATCTTTTCTATCTCATCGTCTAAATTCTTTCAATAGTGACACAACTTTCGAGGCTTCGAAAATCGCGCCGTTACAATCTCTTGTTGTATTCCATTCTGATCATATACGATGGAGTTATAAATATTAATGGTTAACACAAATTTAATTATACAATTATTCACTAATTATAATTAACTAAGTTAAGTACTTTATTATTTTATACCGGCCGATTCCTAATTCCATCTTTCCAAAACAGACCGCTTCATCCTGTTAACCGCATGGTTTTAAGAAAACCATTTGTCGCCTCTTTTGTCCACTGTTTCGGTTGTCCAGTTACACAATGTTGAACCCCCGTGCTTACTCCTGTACAAATCTCACGTTTTAGACAATATGATTCAATTCATAATTAACTATTTAATATATACATTAACTTTAATTAAATTACGTTATTTACATGGAGTATAATGTTTTACCAGACCATCAATACCTTTTGCCAAATCCTTCTGTCACGTATGTTCATTCACTGTCCCTTTTTTTTTGTTTTAATTCAAAACCTGAGGTTCAACTGCTCACGTGGAAATTACTGCTCCAAAAAAATGTTCGACACCCAACTTCTTTACTCCCGTTTCTCTTTTGTTTCTGAATGCGCTAACAACCCATACATCGATCCAACTTAATTCTTTCTCCTTCCCCTACGAAACACACTTTTTCTGTCCACCCATTTTTTTTCTTGGATTCTTGAACCCCTACACAACTTTTCCATGCATATTTCTTTCCATTACATTTCTTTGGTCTCCACTGTTAACGCAACTGCATGAGCTTAGCTACAATGCTACTCCTCCTCCATGTTACTGCCACTACCAGCTCTTCTATTTCATCTTCCCATTGCCAATGATGTCCACCCAAGCTCCGACTCCTCACCACTGTTCAAGTCTCCATCAACTCAACTTCCTTCCAGTACAAGAAGAACCCACGTCACCACATTTCCACAACATCTCACTGTATGGAAACTATATTTCACCGCTTCGTTTTGTTTGTTATCTTTTTTTTATTTATTTATTACGTGCTCTTGTTTCCAATCTCCATCTTAACCCACTATCAACCAAAGAAACCCATTACCGCGCCCAAAACCTAACACCGTCCGATGATCCATGACCGTTGAACGAAGCGCGCCACCCCTACGGTCCTCCGCCTGACACAGTTCACTGCCAGTACATTCCCTCAAAAGTCGCGCCCTATCGGGCCTCGATCTGTCCACCATGGAACATCAGTAGCGATCGCCACCATTGATTTCAAAGAGCTCGACGAGCTCTATCATAGTCTAGTTATAAGTTTTGGATTTTAGTTAGTGGATTAGGAGATCGAATTGATCAGAAAGTTCAAGAAATTTGGTTCGTTCATGAATGAAGATGGCGCCTTAGCTTCATTTGACTAGGCCAATGGTTTCGAATGCAAAAATAAAGGGTTATGTTGCTCTTTTTAAAAAAAATGGGATAGAAATATTATTATTTTAATACATTGAAACTTCGCATGAAGAAATGTATCAAATTACCTACATAAACCCCCCGTTTTTGACAACAAAATATGTAATCCTAGCATAAAAAATATTTCGGACCGAATGGAACAGATTTCGTCGGATTTCGAGGTCGTATGTGAAAAGTCCTCTATAATTGTCGATGAAAAATCGAGCGTTTAAAATTCCTATAATTATAATAAAAATCTAATAAATTTGAGGCCTTGACATTTTACTAGACCTTTTCCTAACGGATCCAATGAATCTTGTTTCGTTAAATTTGGAGTTTGTTTGGCCAGTCTTCTATTCGTTTGAAGTTACCTCTTTCTAAATTGTCTAAACAATTAAATAGAAACAAAGGCATTTTTGGCCATCGAAGTCACATACGACATCGTTTTGCCACGGAATTTGAATTTCTTTCAATAATTTAATGATACGGTTCCAATGAAACTAATTTCATCAAAAACTCAGACAGTTTGCAAAAATGGCTATTTTTAACGCTTATATAATATTAATAAAATATTATATAAATTCGAAAATAATTCAAATAAAAACAATAATAAATTGTTATCATCATATTTATCCAAATAAAATTATCATATAGTTATACAGCCCTATACCGTCAAATTTTGAGTCAAGACGGTGTCCAAATTATATTAAAACCTTATTATTTCAATAAATAAACGTTATATTTTAATAACGATTTCCATAGAGACTATTTTAAAATTTGAGTTGGACTAACTAACAATCTGTATTACGAAATATGAATATTTCTCTTCTATATGAAACTTATAATCAACTAGATTCCAACGTTTCTTGTTTCACAAAATACCGACTTAAAACGGATTTTATATAATCAATTGAAGTTCAAAATTCAATATTACGAACTGCCACGGCATTTCGAGCTTGATTATAATTATATATAAATTTAACGTTCAAACTTCGTTTTAAATAAATGAATTCAATATTAAAATCCATTAATATTCCAAATAAAATATTTAAAATAATAAAAATAAATTAAATATTATACTACCAAAAATACGGGACATTACGCTTTCACTTTGCCATGCACATGAAAATATATATACATGTATATATACATTATTGTGTGTGTATATATATTTTCTTCCTTGTACCCTGAGTTTCTCTGCCTTGCTGCACCAGAAGGCTTGTGCTTGTTCCATGCTTGTACAGCGTTGCACATATGTCTTCATTTGTTTGTGTATACTACCATCTTGCACTTCTTCTTGTTACATATTTTGTTTACATGCATTTGTTGCCTTGCCACTGCCAGTTTAGCTTTTGCTTGATGTACTTGTTCATTTGCCAATTCACTTGAGCTATGTGACTTGCTTGATTAAAAAAACGATCCCCGACTTGATGCACATACATGTTGATACCATGTGCATGTACATTTTGTTCACTTTCTTTATTTGTCTGGTATCTAAAACTGTGTCACTTGATCGTGAACGCCGACGTTTTTGTTTCCATGCTGTTCTGAAAAATGTTTGTGCATGCCTCTTAGAAACACATGATCCATACACATGCATATAAACATATTTGTGTTTATATGTATGAGATTGTGTTGTGAGCTTCTTGGTTATGACTGTTGACTGCATTGTTGAGTTGTATTTATTCATATTTTCCTTATACACCTGAATTTTTTTCTTCGTGCATATACATATATTTATAATTTTTAATACAAAAAATTAGTTATGGCTATGTTGAGGCTGATCAAGATTAGCAGACCACGTATGTGAGTTGAGTCTGGTTTTGATCAGCAGACCACTGAGTTGAGGCTGGTTTACAGGCACTAGAAAATCGTCTACCTTGTGGTATTTACAATGAGTCGCTGTGAATATCACAAGCAGACTAGACTTATATACATATATATATATATATATATATGTATATTTACACATACATATATATATATATATATATATATATATATATATATATCAGGAAACACACCAAAATTTGTAAGGCAAATAAAATTTAAATAAATTTATATTTATTTGCAGTAACTTTTATTTTTGTTCCATTTTACTGTGAGTGTTTATACGATAGTTATACAGGTGATTGGACTAAATCTGAAGCAGACTAAGGGCAAAGTGTGTGTGTGACAACTATATATGAAAGTGAATATGTAACTGAGTGAAATCTTGTAGTGAGGAACAAATATATATGAAATTGAATGTATTATATCACAGTGAGTTGCACAAAATAGTAAAGTTAGAAATATATACTATCCAAATGTTGAAATAAAACATTTATTTAAATAAAAACACTGTTTGAATATTAAATTATATGCAATAGCATTTCATTTAAAATAAGTATTTATTTATGTATGTGATGTAGTATAGAATAGTACAATTACAAACACATTTATAGAATAATATACGTTTGTTATCATCAAACAAAAATCATATTGTTATATTCAACACAAAAATTCTCTTAATAAATTATCAAATAGCTACTTTACTCTCTCCATCTACCCTTCTATTTGTAAGGGTGACATGCGATAACTCAAATTCAACTCTATTCCCATAAAATTTTGTAGACATTTCCAAAAAATCGTAGAGATGTATCATTTGGTGACATGAAAATACAAGTTTAAAGATTGTGTTCTAATAATATTTGAATTCTCCATTCCGCATACAGTATGAAACTTTATCATCATTAAATTTGTAAGCACTTGTGCATATATGATGTAACAAACACAAATGAAAAGAGAAAAAAGAAATCAAGCATCTAGAGTCACCGAGGCAGAATGTTTGCAGATTTCAAAATTTGATGAGCCAGGTTAACAACTTCATATCGGCTATCAAAAACAAGGGAGTAAAGCATTATCGTGTTGTTTTGCTGGTTAGAAAGTATAGTTGCATAGAATCCATATTTTTTCATAAAATCAAATTCATTTCCCAAAGAAGTTAAATTCATAGAAAACTGAAAATGTAATATATCTCATTTTAAGTACATACATTAA
Organism: Allium sativum; assembly: GCA_030737875.1. Classification (NCBI taxonomy): domain Eukaryota; kingdom Viridiplantae; phylum Streptophyta; class Magnoliopsida; order Asparagales; family Amaryllidaceae; genus Allium; species Allium sativum. Next base: position 487,869,467 of record CM060926.1, read on the forward strand.
CATATTCGCATAGTTTTATCATTGGAGCCCACTAAAATCTGAAGCCATATAATAAATTATTATTTATATTTTTTTTTTTGCAAATATTACTGGCATATCACAGCATGTAAATAGTTACAAAGTTGTTGCACTCAATGGTCATTAGCATGAAACTGCATATCATTATCGGGATGCAAAATCTTAACCGTCCTCTTTTTCCACCATTGGTGTATCATGCAAATCATATATAAAATAAAATAAATAAGAACCAGTACGCACTACACAGTAGTAGTCCATAGTATGTGAAACTGGAAAACAAAGGGAATGGTACCAGCATTTGGACCTCAACTGTAAATGCAAAGGCATAATTTTAGTTGGTCGAACTCCTCTGAATATAGCAGGACAATACGCGACTAACAATAACAAAGTGTGTTAACCGGCTTATTCATCGCAGACCAACTGAGAGAAAGTAAGCTTACTTTTTAAAATCATATAAAATTGTTTTTAGCTAGTGATGCTCCAACTAAAAATGGCGAACTGCCACAGACATGTTATTTTTATCAACTTTAGGCTTTACTATTTTTATCAACTAAAAATGGATTACCATGTGTTCATTCGCTTATGGACTTCAGACACTAAAACGGTTTCATCCCTCTATGTGTATTAGATTCATATTGAAAGCACTTGTTATGTACTCCACCCACATTGCATCGTTCAGCCCTTGATTTTCTAGACTTGTCTGAATTACAAGCATGGAAAAGCAGGTACGGTGAATCTCCAGATAATGTGGGAATTAATATCCAACGACAGTTGAAATTAACAGCATTCCCCAAGACGACTACTATATTAGAACCTCAGGTAGCAACCATTAGAAAAGTAAGACCTTAAAAAAGACAAATCAAATAAAAGAGATCCATTTTACTTTGAACATGTTGAAGCGTCTTTGTCTTGTGGTTCTAATCTTACTCCGGTTAGATGTTACCCGAACAAGATTGACATAAAGACGAAAGCATGCGATAACAATCTACACTACGCCATAAAAAACCTAATGCAACAGAAAAAAATTGTTGGCATAGGCCCAAAAATTGTTGGCATAAGTCTTTGGCAACATTTTTCGAGTGATGCAATTTTTACCGTTGCTGCAGACCTCATAGGCAACATTTTAAATATCTATGGCAATATAACAAATATTGTTGCAATTGACCCTTATTTAGGTCTATAGCAACATCCTTAGGTGTCTGTAGCAACATTCCAAAAATATTGCTATAGATATTTATATTAATTTTTTTTAAATATATATAATATAACAAAAATGAGAAATAAATGCTACTACATAGAATTAAATATTCAAACGGTATTTTTATTCAAATAAATATTTTATTTAAACATTTGAAATAGTACATATTTCTAACTCAACCATTTACAATTCACTGTTAACAACGTAGTCAATCACATATACAGATATTTCTCACTACCTCACTCAATTCACTCATTACATATGCAGTTTCAATTTATCCAAACATTAACACTGACAAATATATGCCGAGCCAAAGGCGAGCCGTCAGCGGGTCTGGAGGCAGCATTAGAGGGGTCCGGGGCCCCATAGTCCCGGTAGCGATCGACCAAGCCTTCTATGAAATAACATGTAGGAGCAGATCAAGTGCAGAATCAAGGTTTTATGGTGAGAAGATCAGCAATTCAAGTAAAATGAAACAAACCAACATACAACTCAGACCAACCACATATAGGAGCGGCTCATAACATATATATGCATCTCATAACATATATATGCATAGTTTCAAGGTTTACCAAGCATTTCAAGTCAGTGGATCATGGCACAACGAGTAGTCATGCAATTGGGATGAGTAGATCAGGAAAAGCAATAGCATGAAGCAACACAGCATAGTGTACATATGCATATATACATAAGTGTACAAGTCTATAAATGTATACATTTGTACATAAGTGTACATATGCATATATATGTAACAGAACAATGAATATCGAGCTATCACAACCCACTCACACACATGCATACAAAAATACCTCAAAACCACCAGCAAGAACCACTGAGTTGCATGCACTAATCAACTGACTTGCCCTTTTACCCTCGTTGGTATTTCATCAAACATCTCATGCTATGACCAATAACCCCAATTTCCCTACTAAAGAAAATCTCGAAATTGCATAAACTAATATCTGAAATCTTCAATTGCAACCAAAAACACCAATTTGACTGTAACCCTAACATATTTGGATAATTCTACTCGACATTGAGCAATAACATGCAACATTTAACAAAACAACAAATTTAACAACGTGCAACTTGATCCAGGCAGAAAATAGCCACCGAAAGTCGCCTGGAATTATACAAAAATAACTTTAGATTTGGAATTGAATTGTAACAACCCGTGTTTTTATAACATGTAATAACCATAAATCAAGGAAGAATTAATTTTTAAAATAATAATTAAGGAAAATGGGTTACGCCATTGCATTCGTCTCAAAATTCTGCTTGGAAACGAGTCTGAGTTTTCAAAAATCGGAGTCCGTATGACCAAGTTATGACCATTCGAAGTTTTCAAAAAATTTCAAATTAAAAACAGACTCAATTCGAATTCAAAATTCGAATTTCAAACCTCCAAATGGACTGGGCAGGAAATATCCAGCCCAGAACCAGGTCGACCTGGGGGTCGACTATGTAGTCGACCTACCCTGGGCCAGGTCGACCATAGTATCGACCTGGGGGTCGACCTGGTGCCCGAGCCCATTTCTGAAGCTAGATTCACTCTGATGTATGTGGCCTCATTTCTGTCCACATTCGTTGGCCTGACCCTATAAATACAGCCCCTAACACCAGTCTCTCTACACCAAATTTCTTTCTGACCTTATGCTGCTCTGATTCTGGTTGAAAAGTTTGAGAGGGGGACTGCTTCTATTACGTTGAGACTGCGTTAAAGGAATTGCTGATTAGGGGACTTCTATTAGGACTTGACTAAGCAACAAATGACTCTCTTTTTCTAATTCTCGAACCATGATCTGTAAGCCCCAGTTATTTTCAGATTTAAACTGTAAATGTATTACGAATATGATGTAAAATTGAAATTGGACCTATGTATGATGACTGTTTACATTCATTCTTGTTCATCTTGGATCTTGACTCTTGAATATTACTATGACATCGATTTGGGGCCTATTCATGTTGTAAATCAAAAAGAGAAACCCCTCTTATTATCATGTTGAATCTGTTATTAGCCACATGTTTATGATTATCATCTTATGACAATCATTTCTATGACTATACCATCATCTTATGACAATCGTTACTATGGCTATACTATCACCTTATGACAGTCGTTACCATGACTATACTATCACCTTGTGACAACTGTTATTTTGACTAGTACCTTATCTTGCTAGATTTGGAATCTTTATGTTTGAGGCTAATATTTCATATGCCAGTAATGTTTTATTTCAAGTCATATCGTGTTATGCTAATAATCACTCTTGCCACCTTATACCCATTTCTTTTTATGTCACTCCCTAATTAGATTTATTTGTATCGATTCGAACCTTTGTGCGATGGGAATACGATTTGGGTAGATTAGGTAAAATATGAATTAGCTTTAAACTTGAACATGAACATTACTATGACTTGAACCTGAATATGGACACGAACTTGACACGATTTGACATGAAACATGACCTGAAAACTTGACATGAATCTAGACATGAAAACTTGAACGTGGGCATGACAATTAGATAAACTTGAAAATGACTAACTCGAGGTTGGGTTGAGTTTGCAGTGTAAATCTGCCCGGAACCGCCCGGCAAATCCAGTGGCTGCAAACAATAGGATCCAATGTGGATAGTCGATCATATTGCACGTAAAAACCCGAGGTTAGACTATGTTGTGGCTTAAATCTGCCCGGAATCGCCCAACAAATCCAATAACCACAACAATTAGTCTAATGTGAGAGGTTGGCGTGCACTAATGAATTAATGCCACATGATAGGGTTAAGTCATGAACCACTTGAATATACTTAACCGTTGACACGATGATTTGATAGGGTTAAGTCATGAACTGCTTGAACACACTTAACCAACTTGATACACGATCTGGATAGGGTTAAGTCACGAATTTGAATGACAACACTTAACCCATTAGAAACCCTAGTTACACGGTCCTTTTCAGCAGTAACCCACTTAGATGTATCACGATACCCTAGGACTAGGCAGGGTGGGCACGATTACTGGGCTGATTGTAAGCGGACAGAACGACGGCTGAGTAGGTGCGCCATTGTAAGTTCAGGCGGGCTATGGTCGTGCACGTAGTCCGTAGTTGAAAAAGCAGGCATTGAGCACCCGTAAATTTACACTGCGCGTGCTTGATTCGTGTCGGTGGTTAGCACCATAGGACTTGATACACCCTATGGTGGACCTAGCACAGGTAACTATATCTCTAGATAGGGCTGTATGACACAGACACATGTTAAGCTAGGACTTGTAGGGAGCCAATCGATTAGTAGATCGTACCGTAGGACCCCGTAATGGATCACTTCATGACACTGGGCTAAGGGATCATTTCATGGTTAATACATGATATGGGTCAGAATACTAGTACAGTTGGTGCAGCGAACCTTGAACATGCGATGCCAGACTTAACTTATCTTGTTACCTTAATTATCCAACTAGTTCTGTTATCATCCTCATGTTTAATTACAGTTTTCCCATATCATGTTACCTTTACTAGTTTTCATACTGAAAGTCACTAGGGCTTACCAGTATTTATGACTGGCCCTTTTTCTTTCACCCCTTTTTCTTTCGTTTCCCCCCTAGGTTCACAGGGAGGAAACACTAGCTCTTAGCTTGGATTCAACTTGCTTTATGACAGCTCATGTACGGTTTGGTCTTGGGCTATACTATTGCTGCTTCTGCTATTTATGTGGAATAATTTACTTTTGTCTTAAAGTTTATGCTTCTTTGCTATGAACTTTGATGTAATGGAATAATTTGTATCTTGGATATATGAGCTTTTGACTCTTATCTTGGAAATAATAAAAAGTTGGTTTTTAATTTCTACCGCTGCTTCATTTATGTTCTGCCTTGTGATATCTCTATGCATTTTTACCTAGATAATACTCTACCAAAACTAGTGCATTCCCTTTGTGAGTGACCCTAGCGGCGGGGTGTTACAATTTGGTATCAGAGCAGAAGGTTACCAGGTTGGGCAAAAGTTTTAAAAACCTTTTGAAACTGTTTTCAAAACCATTTATAAAGAGCATTTTTCAAGAAAATTTTTATGTTTAAAAAGGTTATTCCCCAAGAAGCCATTAGCACTTCCCTTTGTTTACTCGTTTGAATCTTTTCTTTTCATTTTTCAGCAAGGCCGATCTTAACCTTCCTGAGGGAATACCCGTGCCTGGATGGTTCCGAAGGTGCTTAGAAGCCAGGGCCAATGACGCAGGCACGACAGACATCCCTCCTCCTCCCCCCCCCAGTGGTCGCGGTTCCTCCTCCTCCTGGTACCGCCTTTGCCAAAATATGCAAAGACTTTAAAGTGATAGGCGGCAAGAACTTCGTTGGAACTGAAACCTTCGTTGAGGCACGAAACTGGCTAAAGGAAACAAAAGACTTGTTCATTATCTTTGATATGAAGGACGATAGGAAAGTTCAGTTGGCAGCATGGTTATTAAAAGAGGATGCTGCATTTTGGTGGGAAGTCACCAACCCTACTAGGCCAGTTGAGACTTGGGCAGACTTTAGAGAAAGGTTTGGGCCCAAATTCCTATCGTCGGCAGAGGAGAACCTTCAGATGGAGAGGTTCCTAGCACTCAAGCAAGGGGATATGTCTGTGAGGGAGTACGTGAATAAGTTTAATCAGCTTGCTCGGTTCGGTTTGGATTTGGCCAACACAGCCTAGAAAAAGGTTGTACGCTTTGCTAGAGGATTGAACGAGCCACTACACAGCTTGGCCCTAACTCATATACCCATGGGGGCGACCTTTGAAAGCTTGGTGTATATGGCTCTACTCCATGAGGAAGACAAGATTAGCAAGAAGGAGGTTAAGCCTAATGAGACTCAGAATGAGAAGGCTGACTTCAAGAAGGGGAACAACAAGAATAATAAGAATAACAAGAGCAACAACAAATCATGTGAGACGAGGAAGTGCAAATTCTGTGGTATTACTGGACATCTAGCTAAAGACTGTAGAAGGAAGAAGAGGAAGTTGGGTGAATTCTTTCATTGTGGAGATATTGGACACATCAGCAAGGATTGCCCTAAGAAGCAAGGGCAGGGGCAAGGGCAGACTCAGTGAGAAGGACCTTCTAGAGGGCAATTGCATGCTCTCAACACCGCTCCAGCTCCTGACCGAGGTAGTAATATTTTCGTAGAAAGCCTTGTTTACATTTCTGACTTTCCTGTTCGAACTTTATTTTACTCTGGCGCATCGCATACCTTTATTTCTTCTGATATTGTTGAAAATCTGCACCTAAGTACTAGTCTGGTTGAGGATCCCGTTATAGTTTCAAATCCAATTGGGGGCTCCGCCCATTTATCCATAATGTGTGTGGATTTGAGGATCTCTATCTTAAGCGTAGAATTCACGTGTAGTGCTTATGTTCTCGGATTTATGGGATACAGTTTGATCCTAGGTATGGACTGGCTGTCCGATTATGGAGCCATTCTTGATTGTGAACGAAGGGTAGTGAGGCTCATGACTCGCCTTGGTAATACCCTTGAAATTTCTTGTAACCCTAAGGGTCCGGTCATGTTATGTTATCTTGAATCCCTTGACTCGTCCGACGATAATTTGCAATCTGTAAGAGTGGTCCGAGAATATCTATATGTTTTTGATGAAGTGAGAGGATTACCTCCTAAATGCGAGATAGAGTTCCGAATTTATCTTGTTGATAACGCCAAGCCAGTTTCATTACCCGTTAGGCACATGACCTCGCGAGAATGAAGGGAGCTCAGTAAACAAATCAACGAGTTGCTTGAGAAAAATTTCATAAGACGAAGCATTTCTGAATGGGGTGCTCCGGTAGTATTCGCTACTAAGGCGGATGGATCGCTTCGTCTGTGCGTAGATTATCGTGAGTTAAACAAGCTGACAAAGAAGAATAGGTACCCTCTACCAAGAATCGACGATCTGTTTTGACCAGCTTGTAGGAGCATATGTTTTCTCTCAACTCGATCTAGCCACAAGATTCCATCAGCTCAGAGTGGCTGAGGATAGCATTGACAAAACTGCGTTTAGGACTCCGGATGGGTTCTTCGAATGGCTCGTTATGCCGTTTGGGTTAACGAATGCACCCGCATACTTTGTAGATTTGATGAGCAGGGTGTTTCGGGAGTTCATTAACAAGTTTGTGGTAGTTTTCGTGGATGATATTTTGATCTTCTCAAAAGATGAAGAAGAGCATGCTAGGCATCTCAAGGAAGTAATGGAAACGCTTAGAGCACACCAGTTAAAGGCTAAGTTCTCCAAATTCCATTTTTGGAGGAAGGAAGTTCGGTTCCTTGGACATGTAGTTTCTAAGCAAGGCATAGCCGTGGACCCCGCAAAGATAGTTACGGTACAGGACTGGAAAATTCCTAAGAATGCAACGGAGGTGAGGAGCTTTCTCGGTTTGGCGGGCTACTACAGGAAGTTCATTAAGGACTTCGCTAAGATTTTAGCCCCTCTTACTAAATTAACAAAGAAGAACCTACCTTTTTCATGGGACCTAGAATGTGACATTGCTTTTCAGAGACTTAAGAGAGCCCTCACCACAGCTCCGGTCTTAGCATTACCCGATGGAGGTAAGATGTTTACTGTGTACACAGATGCGTGTGGCACGGGGTTAGGCGCTGTCCTAATGCAAGAAGGAAGAGTAATATGCTACGGGGGCAGACAACTTAAAGTCCATGAGAAAAACTATCCCACGCATGACTTGGAGTTGACCGCGATCGTTTTTGCACTTAAAGCTTGGCGCCATTATCTTCTAGGGGAGAGGTTCGAGCTGTATGCCGACCACAAATCGCTTAAGTACCTCTTCTCATAGAAAGACTTGAATCTAAGACAACAGCGGTGGATGGAGTTCTTGGCATCATATGACCTCGATATAGCTTATACCCCTGGCAAGGGTAATGTGGTGGCAGACACGCTAAGTAGAAAAAGGCTGACTTTGAGCCCCTTGTTTGTTGAGATGAAAAGCCTTGAGTTTATAGCAACCTTTGATTTTACACCTGCTGTTGAGTCATTGACTGCTACGTTTGCATCTGTTGAGTTAAGACCTACACTTCTAGATCAAGTAGGGACTTCACAGAAGGAAGACCCACAGTTAGTTGAAATCATGGACAAGCTGATTAGAGGTGAGACGTCAAGTCGCCTCAGTAGGTATGCCATAGATGACAAGGGATGGCTAAGGCGCGATGGAAGGATATGTGTCCCACAAGTGGGAGACTTAGTAAGGAGAGTTCTCAAAGAAGCGCACCCCTCGAGGATGACTATACATCCAGGAGGGGATAAGATGTACAGGGATATGAAATGCATTTTCTTTTGAGGTGGAATGGAAAAGGACGTGGCAGAGTTCATTTCGAAGTGCATGGTGTGCCAACAAGTAAAGGCCAAGTCGAAGAAGCCCGGTGGGCCATTACATTCTTTGGAGGTTCCGCAATGGAAATGGGAGAGTATCTCGATGGATTTCGTGGATGGACTGCCTAGTTCTAGGAAGGGAAATACTAGCATATGGGTCATAGTTGATAGACTCACGAAAAGCGCTCACTTCATTCCGGTGAAGAGCAAGAGGACCGCATTAGGGCTAGCGTCTATTTACCTTCGAGAGATAGTACGATTGCATGGAGTTCCTTCTAGTATAGTTAGTGATCGTGACCCAATTTTCACTAGCCAGTTTTGGAATAGTCTGCAAGAAGCAATGGGAACACGACTGAACTTAAGCACGGCCTATCACCCACAGACGGATGGACAAACCAAAAGGGTAAATAGGGTACTAGAAGATCTCCTGAGGCTATGCATTCTTGACTTTGGTGGTACTTGGGAAGACCATCTTCCTCTCGTGGAGTTTGCGTATAATAACAGTTACCAAGCTAGCATCGGAATGGAACCGTTCGAAGCCCTATATGGAAGACCGTGCAAGTCGCCAACTTGTTGGTGGGAGACGACAGACAGACTTATACTTGGGCCCGACATGATAAGGGACACTTCTGAGAAGATTGAGTTGATACAAAGACGGATGAAAACGGCCCAAGATAGACAGAAATCTTATGCGGACCAGAGAAGGACAGACTTAGAATTCGAAGTCGAAGATATGGTCTTTATAAAGGTTTCTCCGTTACGCAATGTAGTTCATTTTGGAGCAATTGGAAAGCTAGCACCAAGATTCGTAGGACCGTTCCCCATCATTGAGAGGATTGGACGGATGGCCTACAAGGTAGACTTACCCGAGAAGTTGTCTGGAGTACACAATGTCTTTCACATCTCGCATCTCCGGAAGTGTTTGCATGACTCGGTCGAAGTGGTTGAGCCAAGCATCCTTGAAGATGTGGAAGTGGAGAAAGAAGCAACTTTGAGGCGAGTTCCGATTCGTATCTTAGGAACGGAGATTAAGAAGCTAAGGAATCGAGAAGTCAAGCTAGTCAAGGTGCAGTGGAGTGAAGCCCAAGAGGACGCAACTTGGGAAACCGAAGAAAAGATACGCGCGCTTTACCCATTTCTTTTTGAGGGTACATTCTCGATCTCTTTTTCCTTGAAAACCTTTTCATATCATGCTTCTAATATCCATGTTTGTCTTGTTATCTTCTCGATCTTATCTTAAGAACCTTAGGTAGAACCGTATGGATGTAAACATGTGATTGAAACATGTTATGGTTGATGGTTGCGAGTGGTTGCAAATGGTTGCTAGTGGATGCATGACACACATTAGGCACTAGATCGGCTCAGTCACATTTTCATGTTGCATATGCATGGGTGCTTATACTTGTACACGGATGGAACTTGTTATGTTATCACTTGGATGTTGCATATGGATGAATGACTGTGCACTCATGTAGAGATTATAAACTATGCTAAGAATTTGCATACATATTGGATTCATGACACTAACATATTTTGCATTAAGGAGGTTTACTGAATCAGTAACTTCCTGATCTTTTGCATTAGATAAAGTTCATATACACACCCTTTCTGCATAAGTTCATACAACACTAGAAGTCTTTTAAGGACAGTGGTTGCCTGTGGATGATGCTTTGAGTAGATGGTTGATTGGATATTAGGACACATCCTACCTAACTTAGAGATTTCGGGGACGAAATCATTTAAGGAAGGGAGAATGTAACAACCCGTATTTTTATAACGTGTAATGACCATAAATGAAATCAGAATTAATTTTTAAAATAAGAATCATGGGAAATGAGATACGCCATTGCGTTCGTCTCAAAATTCTGCTTGGAAACGAGTCCGAGTTTTCGAAAATCGGAGTCCGTATGACCAAGTTATGACCATTCGAAGTTTTTAGAAATTTTCAAATTCAAAACTGACTCAATTCGAATTCAAAATTCGAATTTCAAAGCTCCAAATGGACTGGGTGGGAAAAATCCCGCCCAGGACCAGGTCGACCTGGGGGTCGACTATGTAGTCGACCTACCCAGGGCTAGGTTGACCACAGTGTTGACCTGGGGATCGACCTGGTGCCCGAGCCCATTTCTGAAGCTAGATTCACTCTGATGTATGTGGCCTCATTTCTGTCCACATTCGTTGACTTGACCCTATAAATACAACCCCTAACACCAGTCTCTCTACACCAAATTTCTTTCTGACCTTATGCTGCTCTGATTCTGGTTGAAAAGTTTGAGAGGGGACTGCTTCTATTACGTTGAGACTGCATTAAAGGAATTGCTGATTAGGGGACTTCTATTAGGATTTGAGTAAGCAACAAACGACTCCCTTTTTCTAATTCTCAAACCACGATCTATAAGCCCCAGTTATTTTCAGATTTAAACTGTAAATGTATTATGAATATGATGTAAAATTGAAATTGGACCTATGTATGATGACTGTTTACATTCATTCTTGTTCATCTTGGATCTTGACTCTTGAATATTACTATGACATCGATTTGGGGCCTATTCATGTTGTAAATCAAAAAGAGAAACCCCTCTTATTATCATGTTGAATCTGTTATTAGCCACATGTTTATGATTATCATCTTATGACAATCATTACTATGACTATACTATCATCTTATGACAATCGTTACTATGACTATACTATCACCTTATGACAGTCGTTACCATGACTATACTATCACCTTGTGACAACTGTTATTTTGACTAGTACATTATCTTGCTAGATTTGGAATCTTTATGTTTGAGGCCAATATTTCATATGCCAGTAATGTTTTATTTCAAGTCATATCATGCTATGCTAATAATCACTCTTGCCACCTTATACCCATTTCTTTTTATGTCACTCCCTAATTAGATTTATTTTTATTGATTCGAACCTTCGTGCGATGGGAATACGATTTGGGTAGATTAGGTAAAATATGAATTAGCTTTAAACTTGAACATGAACATTATTATGACTTGAACCTGAATATGGACATGAACTTGACACGATTTGACATGAAACATGAACTGAAAACTTGACATGAATCTAGATATGAAAACTTGAACGTGGGCATGACAATTAGATAAACTTGAAAATGGCCAACTCGAGGTTGGGTTGAGTTTGCAGTGTAAATCTGCCTGGAACCGCCCGACAAATCCAGTGGTTGCAAACAATAGGATCCAATGTGGGTAGTTGGTTATATTGCACGTAAAAACCCGAGGTTAGACTATGTTGTGGTGTAAATCTGCCCGGAACCGCCCGGCAAATCCAGTAACCACAACAGTTAGTCTAATGTGAGAGGTTGGCGTGCACTGATGAATTAATGCCACATGATAGGGTTAAGTCATGAACCACTTGAATATACTTAACCAACTTGACATGATGACTTGATAGGGTTAAGTCATGAACTGGTTGAACACACTTAACCAACTTGATACACGATCTAGATAGGGTTAAGTCACGAATTTGAATGACAACACTTAACCCATTAGAAACCCTAGTTACGCGGTCCTTTTCAGCAGTAACCCACTTAGATGTATCACGATACCCTGGGACTAGGCAGGGTGGGGCACGAAGCGACCAGAACGACGGCTGAGTAGGTGCGCCATTGTAAGTTCAGGCGGGCTATGGTCGTGCATGTAGTCCGGAGTTGAAAAAGCAGGCATTGGGCACCCGTAGATTTACACTATGCGTGCTTGATTTGTGTCAGTGGTTAGCACCATAGGACTTGATACACCCTATGGTGGACCTAGCACAGGTAACTACATCTCTGGATAGGGTCGTATGACACAGACACATGACGAGCTAGGACTTGTAGGGAGCCAATCGATTAGTAGATCGTACCGTAGGACCCCGTAATGGGTCACTTCATGACACTGGGCTAAGGGATCATTTCATGGTTAATACTTGATATGGGTTAGAATACTAGTACAGTTGGTGCAGCTAACCTTGAACATGCGATGCCAGACTTGACTTATCTTGTTACCTTAATTATCCAACTAGTTATGTTATCATCCTCATGTTTAATTCCAGTTTTCACATATCATGTTACCTTTACTAGTTTTCATACTGAAAGTCACTAGGTCTTACCAGTCTTTATGACTGACCCTTTTTCTTTCGTTCCCCCCCCCCCCCCCCAGGTTCCCAGGGAGGAAACACTAGCTCTTAGCTTGGATTCAACTTGCTTTCTAACAGCTCATGTACGGTTTGGTCTTGGGCTATGCTATGGCTGCTTCTGCTATTTATGGGGAATAATTTACTTTTGTCTTAAAGTTTATGCTTCTTTACTGTGAACTTGATGTAATGGAATAATTTGTATCTTGGAATATGAGCTTTTGACTCTTTTCTTGGAAATAATAAAAAGTTGGTTTTTAATTTCTATAGCTGCTTCATTTATGTTTTGCCTTGTGATATCTCTGTGCATGTTTACCTAGATAATACTCTACCAAAACTAGTGCATTCCCTTTGTGAGTGACCCTAGCGGAGGTGGGGTGTTACATGAATTGTTCCTTATCGTCACTGAATTTTTTTTGTCGTTACTTGAGGATTAGTTGTTGAAATCGCATCATGTGGAGTTGAAAACCGATGAAACTTGATGCTCGACGTTGGATCTAAGCTAGTAGCTCTTATGTTGTAGAAGATAAGATCTAAATAAAACGAAAAACGAAAATGAGATCTGAAAATTTAGGGTTGAGAGAAAATTTGGAGGTAGCGGGTGAATGAAAATTTAGGGAGGGAAACGAAATGAAATGAAGCACATGAATGGAAATGTTAGCGGGAAATAGGGTAATTGTAGTAAACAGTGGTTGGACGGCTGAGATGTTGTTTTAACTAATGGTTCAGATCACCACGTAGGACATGAAAATGTCTGATATAGCAACATTGCACAAAATGTTGCATCGTGTTACACTTGTTTATCTAGAGTAACACATTTTTATGGCTAAGCTAACACTAAAAATAGAACGTTGCAATAGGACCAAAATAGTATAACTATCGGGACATTTTGGATGGCAACATCTTGCAAATTCATTGCATTAGACCGTGTATAGCATAGTGCAAGTTAATGTTGACTATTTGGTCCAATTGCCCAAAATTATGAGACCGTACATAATTGGAATAGATGTCAACCCGAGTGATGGTAATTGTGGTTATTGGGTTGTGGTCAATCGACTGAATCTACATAATAAAAGATCGAAAAATCCTTGTAGGTACATACATGAAGCTATGGTTGACAATTTAATGCTACACTCGGAAATGTACAAAAAAAAATATGGGTTGCTTGTGGTTAAGAAGAAATAAAGGAAAGGATACATTGTGTTAATTCAGTCGGAGTTAGTGAGTGGATGCAGATGCCAGAATCAAGATTTATAATAGTTCAAACCTTTGGCATAGTTGTAGTCTTGTTAAGTAAGAATATGAGTTGTACATTTATTCCTACAACTTTTTGTGCGACTTTATTAAACAACAATAGGATGGTAGTTATGAGCCACATAGACAACTCTCATTTAGTTGGTATCAGACTTAGTCTGGACTCTTCTTTGCCTCCAACTCCTTATTTTTCGTATTTCCAACAATTTTACAGTATTAACGTGGAAGATTGGATCAAACCGTATGTGGAACGAGTAAATAAATACGTAGCTTCGATGGACGACACTGAAGATGACCCCTCTGTGATTAAACTATGAGCAGACTACTAATTTTCTTACGAAGAAGTATACAATGATATTCATTTTGTATGGAACTATGATTGTCATTGTGATTATCATTCTGATCACGAATGTCATTTCAATTGTCATTGTGATTATCAGTGATAAAAAAATATTCAATTATTACGAACGTCAATGATAAATAAAGACCTTCACTTTCGAATTTTAATTTTATTTATGTATTTTCATTGCTACTACAATTATTGATACGGTCTTATTTATTTTTCTCTTTGGTTTTATTTAGTTTTAAAGTGATTTCTGTTTTTCCTTTTGTACTTATTAGTGTTGCATGATATCTGCATTTTTATAAAAAAAATGTTGTATTTGTTAGTAATGCATGATATTTTTAAAAACTTATCAATACCAGAGACTTATCAAGAAAAATAGCATGATTAAACATATTCATTACTATATCCAACCTCATTTATATTATATTACCCTTTACTCCCTCATGCAAGCAATATCAGAGAGTTATCAAGCTATTGCATCATATGTAATTATTTTTTAATACATTGGGTGGTGTAGGGTTGATCATTATTTTTCATTACTCGGAGTAGATGTTGCATTGTACATCCCCTGATCTCTCAATTTTAAGATGTTGTCTTCTTTTAGTTGCTGGATCAGATAGCCCTTGATTGCTATAATTAATGATCTAAAAAAACAACTAGTGATGTTATAATAAATTGTTGTTAATGTAAGACTGTTTTTATGATTCATTCATGTCAATGACTATGCAAGATGATCGACAGTAAATTCATCATCATCTTAATTTCAACAATTGTCAACTCACGAAGAAAATGATATGTGTGAAGTTTGTGCAATGACTTCTTTTATTCCAGTAATGCAATAAACACCACTAGTGATGTAAAAGGTGAAACAGCTGAAGTAAGAGAAAAGGAGAAGACAATTGAGGGAGTTGAAGTTGTTGAGCACAATGATTAAGATGACAGTGAAGAAGAAGTTGATCATATTAAGAATCACAGTGGTGTCGATGTTGTCCCTGCAGGAGCCAGAGACATGAAGAGGTTGATCTTGCTAAATAACCTACCGAAACAAGTAAAAAGAAGGTGAAATTTACGCATGAACATTAATTATAGTTTGCTAAAGCTTGGATTCAGATTAAAATGGACAATATTACAAAAACTGATGTAGAAGGATAAAAGTTTTGGTAAAAAGTTGTGGAACTCTGATTTGATTGAGCCAAGGATAAAAGTTTTGGTAAAAACTTGCAAATGTTGCAACGGTTCTTGTGTGTTGGCATGATACTATATGCAACTAACTTGCACTTACAGAATTTGATTACTTTTATTACGACCACCATGATTTAATGTACAGTGGACCTTTAGTAACTATTATGTTGCAATTTTGTATGCATATTGTAATGGTACGTGTATCTTTTACTATGATATATTCCAAAGTTATATTGCATGAATGTATAAAGTGCATAACAGCATTTTTTGTACAATTTATTTTTTTCTCGACGGTTCAGCAACGTCATGATGTTTGAACATTTAAAGTTTGGAAAAGGGGCACCGTTCCCGAGGTTTTTACCTCTTTTTGACAAGTATAGGCCGAACAAAAATGATCTATTAGATACAGCCCCACTGAATGTTCTGTTTCTCTACCCAATATTTTAAAATGTTCCACTTCGATATACCAATGCTGAAACTACTTTTCAAAAGTGTAACCTCTCATCGAGTTTCTATTTTTTGACATGGCTATGTCATCTATAATAATTAAATTTGACACAACTATATTGTTAACAATATTTTTTGCCAACACCGGAAATAAGGGTATGGTTATGGACCTAAGGGAACATAGGGAATATTTAGTTCCTACAAGCTTGATTTAGTTCATCGTTTCCAAGATATCAAGGTCTTAAGCCCGAAGATTAGTTACTCTTCTTTAAAGAGGTGAGTACCACGCTTGCGAGATTCAAGAACCAATATTTACCATGGGATAAGGGTTCCCTAAGCGCTTGGCAAACTAAAAGGTTAAACGGCTTGTAGAAAGGTATTTTGGTAATTCGGAAGCACAGTAGAATGCAATAAGAAACATATCAGTAGACAGCATAATATGCGAAAATAAGAACACAACAATTTATAATGGTTCCATTCGAACTAAACCTAAGTCCAGTTTAAGGGCTTTGAAGATCTTATTCATGGTGGAGGTTACAAGGAAAATCCCCTTTGAGTTACAAATTAGGGTTTGCGCTCTCTAGAATGAGTACAGAATTTGAGAATGAGGAAATGTCCCCCAAAATGAGATCCCTGAGGTCTTATTAATAGGCATATTGGGACCTCTTGGTCGTAAACTCAGTGAAGCCCCTTTAGGATGCAGTAACGAGGCTTCGACCGCTTTTGCATCTTTCTTCTCAACATTACTACCGGATCTAACTTTACTTTCGGTGTGTCAGTCTTAGCTTTAGGAGTTTAACTTGGATATTGCTTCTTCATAATGTATCGACACCAAGCCAGTTGGTTTGGATAGCTTTAGGAGATTCTTTCGGCAATGAGTTCCAATTTCAAGCTCTCATTGTATTTGCTCTTGTGCTTTAGTTTCCTAAGACATCAGAACCCTCACCTCTTTCAGTATCGACACTAAGTAAATTGGTGTGGATAGTTCTTCTTCTTGTAAGCTTCAATTTACTTTCGGTGAGTCTTTGGAATTGGTCTTGCAATAGCATGCTCTCGGTACATTCCTTGACGGCTTTCGGAGTTGTATTTCAGGGGTTGACAAGCTTTGACTCCAATAACTACCTTTTAGAATGTTTTACTTGTGTCTATGCTTCTTATGGCCCTAACATCTTTGCCTTCTATCTCGACACTAACTTAATTAGTGCCGATAACCCTTTCGTCTCCTTTTTCCAGTCTTGATGCTTCATGTTGTGTTTCGGATAATATGAAATTCTTTCATGGTTTTGGGTCTCGGGTCATAGGCTTCCGGCTTGTAACGACCTGAAAATCCGAACCAATTTGAAAATGTCATTTTGGTTAATTTATAGGATTTTGAATATTTAAAGTAATTTATTTTAATTAATAACGATGGGAAAATTATTTTAATTGAAGTTGAAAACGAATAAAATTTATTTTAATCTATATAACGAGCTTGAAATGGCGCGGTAGTTTGAAAATTCGATTTCAAACTTTGGAAAATTATATAAAATTCATTTTAAGTCAGAATTGGGTAAAACTGGAAATGTTAGAATCGAATTTATCATATCTTTCCAGAGAATGTAAGAAATTGAGATTTCGCCGGATAAATTGCAAGTTATGACTAAATCAAAATTTCGAAAGGTCGCTATGGAATTTATATAAGGAAATTATAAACGTTTGAGATTTAAATTTGAATTCCGGATTTGTTAAATTTTAAATAATTATATATGGGAATTTAAAATATATGAATTTGATTTATAAAATTTTATTTAAGTTATGAATTGATTTAAATTGAATTTAAGGATATTTAATTTGAAATTTAAGTCGAGGTTGGAATTTAATTTGTTTATATTTAATTTGATATTCAAGTTTGAAAATTTGAAATAATTAAATATGGAATAAAATATATGTGAAATAAATTTGTAAATTTACCTAAATTGTAATTTGATTTAAATATGAATTTTTAAATATTTAAATTTGAATTTAATCAGTTAATTGAATTTTTGAATATTTTATTTATTTAATTAACTGTAGAATTTGACTGTTTTGGCGACTGTCTCGGAATTCGACGAAACTGGCGCCATTGGATCCGGAACGATGAATTATTGCAGGATTCCAATTTTTAGAATTTTCCGACTTACCGTTTGATCGTACGGGAGAAAATGCGATTTGAAATTTGTGTGATAAGATAATTAGTTGTTCTCTTATTTGGGCCTTTATATATTTATAAAAAATTTCCTCTCCTTCCCATCAGCCCATTATCATTATACGTATACTCATACCAGTTCAAACTTCTCCTTCATGGCTGAAAAAAAAAAAATTCTAAAACCCTAGAAAAACAAAAATTTCAACTTCAAATTGAAATCTCTCAAAACCCTATCATATTATATGTCGATTCGAAGCTCTCGATGAGTAGAGCCCAGATCTGTTCTCAGTTTTGACATGCATGGCCTGTAGTGGCCGGAAAACTCAGTCAAAGTCTCGAATTCACGAAACCCTAGGTGCTAAATTAGGGGTTTTTGATTTAGGCTGAAATTGGAGAATTGGTGATATGGGTTTTGAAGAGGGGACCCATACGAGTATGTTGGTGGTGGTGGTTCGTCGAACGGTGGCCTGAGGTGGTTGAATTTGGGGTCTAAAGGCGGAAATTTGCGGTTTTAGGGCTCGTCGGTGGCGGATCTGTGGGCGACCGGACGTGGTGGGACTACCGAGGAAGGGTGCGGATTTCAAAGAGCTTCACGTCGGAGGTGGCCGGAGCGTCTAACTCGGTCGGTGGTGGGAGGAATTCTTGGTCAAAGGGGCGGTGCTGTTTGGGTTCCTTGCGCGAGGTTCCTGTAGCGAGAAGTGGATGGAGCGGGAAGAAGGTCCGGGGGGGCTGACGTGGCAGTTTGTGAGTGGGTGAGGATTATTATTTAATTTATTTATATACTTTAAAATTCAAATGTTCTAACGGCTATAACTTTTGCATACGGACTCGGATTGACGAACCATTTGTTGCGTTGGGATCGTGGCGGAGTTGCGGACGTTTTGACACTAAATTCACTGCAATTGGAGACTGTCGAATTTTGGGCTTTTTCTGGACGTTCGATCAAAATTGAAAGCCAAGGTGAGTGTTTCATCGCTCACGAAATACTAAATTGATCCCATATTTATCGAATTAAAGTATGAAATGAATTGGTTGCATGTTTGTGTTTGATTTGGTGAATGATTGCTTGAATTCGACATACCAGTGTGTTACATGCAATAAAAATCGATAATTAGTTATTTAAATTTAATTTAAATTTCTAGTTAGAATTCCGACACTTGATAAATAGTAAAATGATTCAATTTACTGTTGAATAAACGATGTGATGGCTGTCCTGATTGATTTGATTCTGAATGAATATTGCTTGGACTGTTCTGTTATGCAGTATATGATGTTGTGTGCCATGTGACGATAAATCCCATTCACCCTTGATGTTACGGGCATCGAATAAACCCGGGATTTATCGATAAAATGAATTAAGAACACAGAGTGAAATGATAAATCTCTGTGACCCTGGTTTAGATTGAAATGATAGATCCATTCCGGAATATCGAGAAATTAAATTTATTCACTTGGCCATAGGATAGCAAATTATATACGGACACCGGTCGGTTAAATGAAATTGTGAATTTTGAAATTTATTGTTTAACGACAATAAGCGATGTTTTATAATTTATTTTCCTTTGAATTTGAAATTAGAAATACAAATAAAAGGGAAATGAATTTGTGTTGAAATTATAGTTAAATCGAGGGTGGAATTTATTTAAATCGAATGTATTGAAATTGAACTGTGGTGTCTGATTTGAGATTTACTTTAAATCAACCTTGATTTGAATTAAAGGTGAAATTGTAAACTCGATATGTGTTGAAAGTTTAAACCTTTGAAACGATGAAAATGAACTGCAAATTCAAATTTTGTTATAAATTGAATATTCGAAATGGGAATATGATTTGAAATCAAATGTTGTTTTGGGATTCAATGGATTGAAATTTAAATAAGTATGGAAGTGGAAATTTTAACAAATTGAAATGATTGAAATCGAATTCGGTTTATTCGAAATAAATTGAGATTGTTGGAATGGGAATACGGGTTAGAATTTAACCGTCTGAACGGAATTGGCGAATTTGTAATGAATGAAAATTTGAAATGGAATTTGATCGGGATTGTGAATTTGAATTGATTTACTTGAAGTTGAAATACAACTGCAAGTGTAAACGAAATCTGGTCGAAACGATGCTAAATTCCAACTATAGTATGTCAAAACTATTTTTCAACTATTTTGATAATAAATTAAATTCCTTATAACTATTATTTTATAAATTAGTTAAATAAAATACTTTATAATTATTAATTATTTCTTTTATGAATTATTTTAATGTTTTTAATTATTTTGTAAAACTCTACTTTTATTACAAACTATTATTTTAAACTGTTTCAATTATACCTTTAAACTATTTAAATATATTGTTAATTATTTTGATATTCAAATTTTATCTAAGTTGGAATTAGTCCAAGATGTTATGCGTAAGTGGAAAATCCCATTTGAATAATATTCAGTTTAGAATCTGAAAATGATTTTGGAACGTGATATTTTCGATATGAAATACGAACTTCTTTGAAAAAGTAAAAGCACTGACCGGTGTGAAAAATGTAAACGTTTGGTTGGCAAGGAGACCGGAGTCGACATAAGGCATACTCGCTGTCGGTGTCGATACCACTTTGACAACTGTGCACGCGGTGGAAGTTCCATAACCGAAGAAGGATGGTATGGAGGCGACTACTGGATTTGAAGGAAGAGAACGATGATGGATTAGCCTTGACCTTCGGGTCATAATTGAAATGACTAAAACAGGAGCCATACCCAGGTTAATGAGATCGCATCTCTGATCGAACGCGCTCCTTCGAAACCATCTCTATTACTGTTGTGATTGATTCGGGTGCACCTTTGAATATGGGAATGTCGTTCGAGGTGGGCGGTAGTTGCGGCTATGCGTTACCACCGGCCTGGGTCCGCAATTCGGTAGAATCCTACCGGGGTATTTCCTCAGTGCCTTGTCATATTATCCTGATCGAGCCCCTACGATTTTGATTTAACGTTGTCGTATCACGGCGCATCCCTATCCACCGACGTACTGGTGTGTTATATGCAAACTGTACGGCAATGGTATAAACGGTGTAAGGGGACCATGGAATCCTGCTTACGCTATTTTCGATATATTATACTTTACTGAATAAACACTATTGTAATAGCGTATTATACTATGTACGTATTAGTTTAACGGATCCTTGAGGGATGGAAAAATCCCGTAACATCTCTTGAGTTACTGCACCATGACACTGATATTATTTCGTATTTTAATTTGACTAATATGAGATGATTTAGTGCTGATCCGAGTGTTTGTTGTGTTTTCTTTTATGCAATATGCTCGGGTCAGCAGACGTTGCAGTTAATGAAGATTGTCTTGCCTTGGAGATCGAAGACGGAGTTTGATATACATGTATCCACTACATTCTATGTTCCGCTGCATTATGTGTATGTAAGTGTATAACTCTGATTGATTTGAATATTGTAACTCAAATGTATATGTTGAATGTTTTGAAATATTATTTGTTTATTATATGTTGTCCTCCCGCTGTGAGGTTCGGTGATTGTTTTTCTTCCCTCTTTTTTCTTCTTTTTCCCAATAACTATCCGGATTAGTGATTTGTTTGGGTCGACATGTGTGGTTTATTGTCGATTTAAACGGTCAAAAATCTGGGTCGTTACAGTTGGTATCAGAGCGATGGTTATCGATAACCTTGGCTCTGTTTGGGAATTAACTCATTAGAGATGGGGTTAGTAACGCCCTAGAATGAGTTCGAGTGAATATATATGAGAGAGCGTATTTGTATTTTGGATATAAAATGATTTTATGTTGTGTTAATTGTTCTGTTGAATATTTATAGATTCTGGTCGATATATGGGACGCCATAGAATCGATAGGAATTTCTAAATGCTCGGACAGAATGACTTGACACAATATGTTTTTCAATTATATTTAAAAAAAAAAAAAATATTAAATATATATTATGAGTTTAAGTATGTATGTATTTGTTTTAGTGGGTGATAATATAAAGTCATTACCCATTATGGTTGATTAAATCGTAAATCAAATAAGGAAAAATTAATGAAAGTAGGAATGAACTTGGAATTGATTCCGGGCTTTGATAATAATTTACCAAAGTTTTGAAATACTATTATTTTATAGAATAGTTTTGGAAATAGTACTGGAAGGGTTTTAAAACGAAATGAGTGTAATCCCTTCTTAGACCTTAGAAACGACCTCGGTAATGAGTGCACGCATTATCGATGTGTATTCTGAAAAGTCTAAGTGGGGGAGACTGCTCAAATGTATCAAAATTTGTGAAGTAAAGAATTTGGATTTAAATCCCATATGATATGAATTTTTAAGTTCATACGTTATGAATTTTGATAAAAGTATTAGAATATGTTATTTAAAAATTGAAATTTAAAGTAACATATTTTGGAAAATTTTATATGTTTGGTAATTAAAGATTTGGGTTTAAAATTTTATATGTCATGTCTTCTATAAAATAGTATAAACATATAAGTTAATTTGAACTTAGGTTACAGAACCGGAATCAAGCCATTAAGTTCGTCCTGATTAACGACATCGATTCAAGGTTAATATGTTTGTTTGTTGAAAATTTTAGACCTTGGAATTTTGGAATCGAAAAGTTGAAATTTCAAATAGAAATAAACCAACGTTATGAGAAAATCCAAAATAGTCGATAAGCTGAAATTAAAATGACCGTAACTTTTGAATGGACAATCGGAATTTGATGATTCCGGACTTTTTGAAAACCTTAGAAACTGAGTTAAAACTTTCGTTGATAACGCCCGTCAAAATTCTCATGTTTACTATGCTGAAATTCAAGTTTTATACATAGTTGTATGTGCAGGAAATTAAAAACAGAGGTGTACATCGATATTGTTTCGACCATAACTTCCAAATGAATCGTCGGATTTTAATGTGCGAGTACAATTCGGAAAGGCCAGAGTGTAAGCTAAAACTTTTCCTTAATGTGCTAAGTAAAATTTTGAGATTTAGAGGGCTGAAAACTGACCTGAACATTCAGACCTGCATTTTTTTCAGCGCTCGGGCTGAAGCGTTCACTTGCGATAAAACTGTCATAACTTTTAAACCGATTATCCGAATTTGATGAGTCCGGACATTTCGGAAAGCCTGAAACGAGAGCAACAACTTTCGCCTAGTTTGCTTTGGTCAAATTCCAACTTTTATGCGTGATAATCAACGTTTTGTTCGCTGGCCTGTTACGGATCTGGTGGTTTTGCAATTGAAACGATAAAATTTTGACATGTATGTTGTATGCATTTGCTATATATCGTATATATGTTGATTTTCTTGTATGTATAAGTATTTGGCAGGTGTACGGAGTGTGCGCTACGACTTTGAAGCTCGCTTGCGCTGAAATGCTAAATGCCATGGTAAATAAAAATGCAATATAACGCTAAAAGAGGTACGTACTTGTGGTATATGGTTTTGAGGGTTTTATATTTTGTTTTCCCCACTTTTGGGATGCCTCATCATTTGGATGAGATGTATTTTGGGTTATATATATATTGGGATTTTTTTCCCGGACCTCTCCGTACAAAGGAGATGCTGCCGAAATTTTTCGTGATTTCGCGAGTTAGAAAAATTTACGGATTTTACGACTATACTTGTTTGAAAATATTATTTTTATATATGAATTTGAATGGATATGCGCTTCATATCGTTTCATTCTCTTTTCGAGGATGAAAAGATTTTAAGTGGGGGAGAATGTAACGACCTGAAAATCCGAACCAATTTGAAAATGTCATTTTGGTTAATTTATAGGATTTTGAATATTTAAAGTAATTTATTTTAATTAATAACGATGGGAAAATTATTTTAATTGAAGTTGAAAACGAATAAAATTTATTTTAATCTATATAACGAGCTTGAAATGGCGCGGTAGTTTGAAAATTCGATTTCAAACTTTGGAAAATTATATAAAATTCATTTTAAGTCAGAATTGGGTAAAACTGGAAATGTTAGAATCGAATTTATCATATCTTTCCAGAGAATGTAAGAAATTGAGATTTCGCCGGATAAATTGCAAGTTATGACTAAATCAAAATTTCGAAAGGTCGCTATGGAATTTATATAAGGAAATTATAAACGTTTGAGATTTAAATTTGAATTCCGGATTTGTTAAATTTTAAATAATTATATATGGGAATTTAAAATATATGAATTTGATTTATAAAATTTTATTTAAGTTATGAATTGATTTAAATTGAATTTAAGGATATTTAATTTGAAATTTAAGTCGAGGTTGGAATTTAATTTGTTTATATTTAATTTGATATTCAAGTTTGAAAATTTGAAATAATTAAATATGGAATAAAATATATGTGAAATAAATTTGTAAATTTACCTAAATTGTAATTTGATTTAAATATGAATTTTTAAATATTTAAATTTGAATTTAATCAGTTAATTGAATTTTTGAATATTTTATTTATTTAATTAACTGTAGAATTTGACTGTTTTGGCGACTGTCTCGGAATTCGACGAAACTGGCGCCATTGGATCCGGAACGATGAATTATTGCAGGATTCCAATTTTTAGAATTTTCCGACTTACCGTTTGATCGTACGGGAGAAAATGCGATTTGAAATTTGTGTGATAAGATAATTAGTTGTTCTCTTATTTGGGCCTTTATATATTTATAAAAAATTTCCTCTCCTTCCCATCAGCCCATTATCATTATACGTATACTCATACCAGTTCAAACTTCTCCTTCATGGCTGAAAAAAAAAAAATTCTAAAACCCTAGAAAAACAAAAATTTCAACTTCAAATTGAAATCTCTCAAAACCCTATCATATTATATGTCGATTCGAAGCTCTCGATGAGTAGAGCCCAGATCTGTTCTCAGTTTTGACATGCATGGCCTGTAGTGGCCGGAAAACTCAGTCAAAGTCTCGAATTCACGAAACCCTAGGTGCTAAATTAGGGGTTTTTGATTTAGGCTGAAATTGGAGAATTGGTGATATGGGTTTTGAAGAGGGGACCCATACGAGTATGTTGGTGGTGGTGGTTCGTCGAACGGTGGCCTGAGGTGGTTGAATTTGGGGTCTAAAGGCGGAAATTTGCGGTTTTAGGGCTCGTCGGTGGCGGATCTGTGGGCGACCGGACGTGGTGGGACTACCGAGGAAGGGTGCGGATTTCAAAGAGCTTCACGTCGGAGGTGGCCGGAGCGTCTAACTCGGTCGGTGGTGGGAGGAATTCTTGGTCAAAGGGGCGGTGCTGTTTGGGTTCCTTGCGCGAGGTTCCTGTAGCGAGAAGTGGATGGAGCGGGAAGAAGGTCCGGGGGGGCTGACGTGGCAGTTTGTGAGTGGGTGAGGATTATTATTTAATTTATTTATATACTTTAAAATTCAAATGTTCTAACGGCTATAACTTTTGCATACGGACTCGGATTGACGAACCATTTGTTGCGTTGGGATCGTGGCGGAGTTGCGGACGTTTTGACACTAAATTCACTGCAATTGGAGACTGTCGAATTTTGGGCTTTTTCTGGACGTTCGATCAAAATTGAAAGCCAAGGTGAGTGTTTCATCGCTCACGAAATACTAAATTGATCCCATATTTATCGAATTAAAGTATGAAATGAATTGGTTGCATGTTTGTGTTTGATTTGGTGAATGATTGCTTGAATTCGACATACCAGTGTGTTACATGCAATAAAAATCGATAATTAGTTATTTAAATTTAATTTAAATTTCTAGTTAGAATTCCGACACTTGATAAATAGTAAAATGATTCAATTTACTGTTGAATAAACGATGTGATGGCTGTCCTGATTGATTTGATTCTGAATGAATATTGCTTGGACTGTTCTGTTATGCAGTATATGATGTTGTGTGCCATGTGACGATAAATCCCATTCACCCTTGATGTTACGGGCATCGAATAAACCCGGGATTTATCGATAAAATGAATTAAGAACACAGAGTGAAATGATAAATCTCTGTGACCCTGGTTTAGATTGAAATGATAGATCCATTCCGGAATATCGAGAAATTAAATTTATTCACTTGGCCATAGGATAGCAAATTATATACGGACACCGGTCGGTTAAATGAAATTGTGAATTTTGAAATTTATTGTTTAACGACAATAAGCGATGTTTTATAATTTATTTTCCTTTGAATTTGAAATTAGAAATACAAATAAAAGGGAAATGAATTTGTGTTGAAATTATAGTTAAATCGAGGGTGGAATTTATTTAAATCGAATGTATTGAAATTGAACTGTGGTGTCTGATTTGAGATTTACTTTAAATCAACCTTGATTTGAATTAAAGGTGAAATTGTAAACTCGATATGTGTTGAAAGTTTAAACCTTTGAAACGATGAAAATGAACTGCAAATTCAAATTTTGTTATAAATTGAATATTCGAAATGGGAATATGATTTGAAATCAAATGTTGTTTTGGGATTCAATGGATTGAAATTTAAATAAGTATGGAAGTGGAAATTTTAACAAATTGAAATGGTTGAAATCGAATTCGGTTTATTCGAAATAAATTGAGATTGTTGGAATGGGAATACGGGTTAGAATTTAACCGTCTGAACGGAATTGGCGAATTTGTAACGAATGAAAATTTGAAATGGAATTTGATCGGGATTGTGAATTTGAATTGATTTACTTGAAGTTGAAATACAACTGCAAGTGTAAACGAAATCTGGTCGAAACGATGCTAAATTCCAACTATAGTATGTCAAAACTATTTTTCAACTATTTTGATAATAAATTAAATTCCTTATAACTATTATTTTATAAATTAGTTAAATAAAATACTTTATAATTATTAATTATTTCTTTTATAAATTATTTTAATGTTTTTAATTATTTTGTAAAACTCTACTTTTATTACAAACTATTATTTTAAACTGTTTCAATTATACCTTTAAACTATTTAAATATATTGTTAATTATTTTGATATTCAAATTTTATCTAAGTTGGAATTAGTCCAAGATGTTATGCGTAAGTGGAAAATCCCATTTGAATAATATTCTGTTTAGAATCTGAAAATGATTTTGGAACGTGATATTTTCGATATGAAATACGAACTTCTTTGAAAAAGTAAAAGCACTGACCGGTGTGAAAAATGTAAACGTTTGGTTGGCAAGGAGACCGGAGTCGACATAAGGCATACTCGCTGTCGGTGTCGATACCACTTTGACAACTGTGCACGCGGTGGAAGTTCCAGAACCGAAGAAGGATGGTATGGAGGCGACTACTGGATTTGAAGGAAGAGAACGATGATGGATTAGCCTTGACCTTCGGGTCATAATTGAAATGACTAAAACAGGAGCCATACCCAGGTTAATGAGATCGCATCTCTGATCGAACGCGCTCCTTCGAAACCATCTCTATTACTGTTGTGATTGATTCGGGTGCACCTTTGAATATGGGAATGTCGTTCGAGGTGGGCGGTAGTTGCGGCTATGCGTTACCACCGGCCTGGGTCCGCAATTCGGTAGAATCCTACCGGGGTATTTCCTCAGTGCCTTGTCATATTATCCTGATCGAGCCCCTACGATTTTGATTTAACGTTGTCGTATCACGGCGCATCCCTATCCACCGACGTACTGGTGTGTTATATGCAAACTGTACGGCAATGGTATAAACGGTGTAAGGGGACCATGGAATCCTGCTTACGCTATTTTCGATATATTATACTTTACTGAATAAACACTATTGTAATAGCGTATTATACTATGTACGTATTAGTTTAACGGATCCTTGAGGGATGGAAAAATCCCGTAACATCTCTTGAGTTACTGCACCATGACACTGATATTATTTCGTATTTTAATTTGACTAATATGAGATGATTTAGTGCTGATCCGAGTGTTTGTTGTGTTTTCTTTTATGCAATATGCTCGGGTCAGCAGACGTTGCAGTTAATGAAGATTGTCTTGCCTTGGAGATCGAAGACGGAGTTTGATATACATGTATCCACTACATTCTATGTTCCGCTGCATTATGTGTATGTAAGTGTATAACTCTGATTGATTTGAATATTGTAACTCAAATGTATATGTTGAATGTTTTGAAATATTATTTGTTTATTATATGTTGTCCTCCCGCTGTGAGGTTCGGTGATTGTTTTTCTTCCCTCTTTTTTCTTCTTTTTCCCAATAACTATCCGGATTAGTGATTTGTTTGGGTCGACATGTGTGGTTTATTGTCGATTTAAACGGTCAAAAATCTGGGTCGTTACACGGCTTCTGCTCTTCTTTGCTTGCCTCCAACTTCACAAGTTATGCCTTTGAAAATGATCCTATGTTGATGACCCTTAGTGTCGGCACCGCTTTGTCGTTGTCACCTTTTGTATCGGTACTTAGCTTTCCTCCCTTGTGTTGGTGTCGATAGCTTATTGACCAAACCACCTATTTTATGCTTCCGGCTTTAGCCTGATGTCGGCTCCATGCTTCCGGATCATTCTTTTGAGTTGGCTACGGTCCGATACCCTTCCATCGATATCTGGTTTTAGTGCTAAATTGGGTAGTAATAATACTACGTCCTGATTTTATCTCCCTTTTGATGTTGGCTTTCTGGGTGTCACTTTCATAAGTTTTCCTTCTTGTTCCGCTGTTGGTGTCGGAACGGTACTCTCGAGATTCAGGTATCGGCCTTAATTCCTTGAATCTTTCGCTGCTCGTATCAACTCCTTGATTTCTTGCTCTCTGTGCTGGTTCCGTAACTTTAGGAGCTTGATTCCGGAGCTTTTCCCACTTGGTTCCGGCTTCACTATCTGAAACCCTTCTTCTTGTCCTTCTGCTTCTTTGTATTTGACTAGTGCAAATTTTGGCGTTAACAGTTAGCCCTCTAAGTATAAAGAAGCTTTTTTTCTTTAGGACAATATATTGTGGTCCCTATACAGCTTATCTGTAACTTAAAAAACACTAAACAGGTTTTGCTATTAGTTTCGTATAACCCAAAATAGTGATGTAAGGGGAATCATAAACTTTCTTTATGAAAAGAGCTTGAGTATAAATTCTTTAATTATGAATTTTTATAAACCTAGTTGTGCGTATTGTGCAAACTCAAACATGTATTCATGTGTAATTCTGTGGTTTAAAAATTGACATTCTCCTACTAACATTGAATAGAGAATCCAACATTCTTATCTAATCATCAGTTACTAAGAACTTATTCTTATTCTTGGAAGTGAGAAATCGTAAAATCTATACTCTTATATTTGAGTATTCTCAATAGAAAATCAGGGGTCCACTTTTGATAAGCATAGCGTGTTAAACAAAATTAATATGACTTGCATACACTACACCATAATGGTCAATTGGCAACTCTTATTTTTTTCAACTGCCAACACTTATATGTGTTGTAGACTACTGACACTTATATGTGTTGCTGTAGCAAAAATATGTCACCAAAAATGCACCAACACTTTTATGTGTTGTTATTCTTGGTCAACTCTTATTTTCTAAGGGCAAAAGGGTAAGTTGCAAAACATAACCCTAATCTGATGCTCAACGCTTAGTCCTTAACGCTTAGTCCTCCAAGGCCGCGTATCTTTCCCTTTTTTGGATCTATCGTCAAAACCCTATCCGGTTTCTTCATCTGCAGCGGAAAAAAAATCTCCATCGATGATAAAATCATGAAATACGCAAATCGAGGTTACAAGTTGGCGAGTGATTGAAGGAGGTTCGAATTCGTTGAGGAGTGCGAGTGGGCTGCCGACTGTGGTGATTTTGGGGAAACGAATTATCTTTGATTTGAGGTGAGGTTACTTAGGCATACGGGTGAGATTCGGCGATTAGGAGAGTCACGGTTTAGTTTAGATTTTGTATAATCATTATTGTTACTCGAATCGAAAATGGGTTATCAATCTTGAAGCAGGTGCATTCTTAATTTTAAGCAAGCATGTTCGTTGAAATAATTTTGGATGCAAAAGTAATTTATACACCTTTTTAGCTGACGTTTTACACTAGTTTGTCTTTTCCCTGAAATAGATGATGTCTGATCTGTTAATCAAATTTAAGAAGAGTGTAAATGGTTGTCGTGTATTATGATTTTTTCTGGAAAGTGGGGCTAAAGTGATGATGGTGATGCTTATCAAAACATTAAACTTTTGATGAAGTAAAATAAGGTTCTATCTATTTTACTCAACTCTAGTAGTTTTTTCTTATTTGATTTAGTTTTTCAGATTTTGGTTTGAGACACTTGCTTGAAATGGACTCGGTATATTCTAGAAGTTGAATATTTAGCTGGCCAACCCAACAAAATTCACAATTATATATATATATATATATATATATATATATATATATTGCAGAAACATTATTATATATATGGACATACTTCTACTACGTCTCTTTTGGCTTCATAACTAATACACTGTAAAATAAATAGTAGACTTTTTTAAACTTACTTGTTTATTGATGCACGTGAAGAGAACTAATGCAATACGTTATTTACATGGGAGCGTGTGGCTACATAGCGAAGCTGTGGTGCAACTGATCTTTGGATGAAATACGTTAGCTTTTGTGTTAGGGCCTTATTTTTGTTTTTGACTTTAGGTACCAAAACTACCAGGACCTGCCCGCTAGTGGAATTAGAATATACCCTTATGGGCAGCGATCCACACTTGGAAAAAGGAGGGATTTTAAATTTGATTCAAATGGCTCTCCTCTCCAACGCTTTATTGCAGTTTTTCTCTCGCAAACTCCAAGTATTTCATTTCTAAAGGTATTTCATTTCTTAACTTTCACCTTTATCATTTATTATTCATCATATTATTCCTTCATTCAAACTAGGTGGTATATTCGTAACTTTTTGCAGGTGGTTAATCTTTGTAAAAAAAAGCACTTAAATTAAAATGAAAAAATTTCAGTTTCTTTTATAGGTTACAACTTACCTCATAAAAAGCAATAATTTTCCAGTAATGACCTCAGTACATATCAATAAATGGCACATTTTTGGAAAATTTGTATTGAATATATAGATTTTGAGATTGTTTATGTAAAAACAATCTACTTGGATTGTTTGATTACTTCCTAAGTAAATGTAGATTCCTGACAGTGGTAGTACTGTGTGTTAAATTCATTTTTGTGAGTTTTCTTATTAATCAAATTCATTTGTTTGTTGTAGTTTGCACAAAGAGACTGTGTACAGAGGTTGTGTGATGAAAAAGGGAGTTCAGTTTGTGAAATCTGTTTACAGGTAACCAAAAAGTTCGATTAAAAAAAAACTTTTTTTTATGTATATTACAACTCTAAACTATTATACTGATGTTGGTGTATTATCACATATCTAATCATGTTGGGGTTTTTGAGGTTTTACATTGTGACTATTTTGCAAACCACATTTTGAATTGGTATTTATCATAAGTTGGATGTATTCCCTACTTGTATTCTGTTTAAACTAAGAAAAATATGTTTGAATATATGTTGTATATTTGAATCTGTGCAGAAATATGAACCTGTATATTTATAAAAAAAAGGGAAGCTTTAACTTGCAGATTTTGAATATACATAGATAGAAAACAAAAAAAAATTGATACATGTCTTCATTAAACGGACTACTTGGAAAAATCATACTGAGAAATGATTAATCCACCATATTGATGTTATCTTGCATCATAACCAGGGAAATTTGATCTTATGGTGTATATGATTTTAGTTCTCACTAATCTTGGAGTTTTATACTCTTGGTTAAGAGTTGATGGATTAACTTGCATAAAAATATATGATAATCATACACTGCAGAAGTTAATCTATTAACAAGTAGGTTTCAAAATAAATTAGTCAAGTGGCGAATTGCCGACAAGAATAAAAAGGATGATTTTCGTCAATGGTCTATGGAATTACAAATTCAAGTTGCAAGTCAAGTGGCGAATCAAGTGCCGATTTTCGCCTTTGCAGTATCTATAATTCTTTGTATCTTTAGTAAAACTTTGTATTGTTTTTTATAATTTGAACATCATATATTATGGTATTTTGAAATTGGAAGCATGTAACAAATATTTGAGCATTATGCGAATGTGATATTGTTGAATTTGAAATATGGAAGTCTACCAAATCTTATATTGAATTGATATGTTGAATTATATTATGTGATTAGTAATCGTAAAGACATGTTACTCATTTATAAGTGTTAGCAATTTATGTATGCCAACATTTATACGAGTTAGTAGGATTATGATACTGACATTTATAAGTGTTACCATATCTCATGGTTCCAACATTTATAAGTGTTAGCAATGAATATGTTTGTAACAATTATAAGTGTTACAATATGTTATGGTTCCAACATTTATAAGTGTTAGCAATGAATATGTTGTAACACTTATAAGTGTTAGCAATGAATATGTTTGTAACGCTTATAAGTGTTAGCAGTTACTCTGTTTGTAACACTTATAAGTGTTACAGGAAATTCCTCACAGGCCGTTGGTGACACTTAAAAGTGTTACCGAAATTATTTGTAACACATATACTTGTTGGGAATCCACTGTTTTGGTGTAGTGATAGTGTCTGACATTTTGTTTATGATGTGCTAAACATCATTTGACAAAAATTTGGAGTAATCAATGTTAGGGGTTAGCATGTCATGATTTTAGAGAACTTCCCTGTGTAAAGTGTGGAAGTACCATAAACCTTATCTGGAAGATTTCAAATGAGAGACCTGAGGCGACAACCTAGGCACTAATTTAAATATCTTTAACTTGGAGCTATAGTGGCATATCCGAACTCTATATCTGAATATGACAAAAGGAATTTAAACAATCTTTTTGGAAAGGAGCATAAAGAGTTCATAACTAAATTTTATTGTTGGAAAAATGCAGATCCATAGGTTTATTTTCTAAAGGATTTTTTGTAAGTTTAAAAATACTTATTTAGAATAATAAGGAAAAAAAGGGGTTCAAGGCTTAGACTTAAACATATGTCATAGAAATCTGGGAACTTGAATATAATAAAAACCCCGAGACTCACACTTGGATAAATAGAAAATCAGCAACTCATATAAGAATCCCGAGACTCCTACTCTGGTAAGTAGAAACATGAAATCATTGAGAAACCCCGACTCACAGTCGAGTAAAAAGAAATCGAAATTCATATAGAAACCCCCAGACTCACATTCGGGTAAGTAGAAATCAAAAATTATATAGAAACCCCGAGATTCACACTCGAGTAAGTAGAAATCTGAAATCATATAGAAACCCCGAGACTCACACTTGGGTAAGAATAAATCAGGAATCAAATAGAAACCCCGAGACTCACACTCGGGTAAGGAGAAATCAGAAATCATATAGACACCCCGAGACTCACACTCGAGTAAGTAGAAATCAGAAATCATATAGAAACCCCGAGACTCACACTTGGGTAAGTAGAAATCAGAAATCATATAGAAACCCTGAGACTCACACTGGGTAAGTAGAAATCAGAAATTATATAGAAATCCCGAGACTCACGCTCAGGTAAGTAGAAATGAGAAATCATATAGAAACCTCGAGACTCACACTCAGGTAAGTAGAAATCAGAAATCATATAGAAACCCCGTAGACTCACACCCAGGTAAGTAGAAATCAGAAGTCATATAGAAATCTCGAGACTCACACTCGGGTAAGTAGAAATCAGAAATCATATAGAAATCACGAGACTCACACTCGGGTAAGTAGAATCCAGAAATCGTATAGAAACCCCAAGACGCACACTCGGGTAAGTAGAATCCAAAAATCGTATAGAACCCCCAAGACTCACACTCGAGTAAGTAGAAAGCGGAAATCATATAGAAATCCCGAGGCTCACACTCGGGTAAGTAAAAATCAGAAATTATATAGAAATCCCGAGACTCGCACTCGGGTAAGTAGAAATCAGAAATTATTGGGAAATGCTATAAGTAAAATGATTTATCTAAAATTCACTCCAAGATCATTCAATGAGAACATCAAAAATCATCCAAGGATTATTCATGCAAGTAATGTGAAACATCCCATACATCATTGAGAGTAACCAAACAACCATAAATCATTTTGGGTTTCTCGGAAATTTACTCAGAGAAACCACACGAGCGAAAGAGTCATAAATATACCGAGGAATACTTTATCAAACGCATATGTAGAGGACTTATTTTGATATAAATTAATACTATCCTGAACAAAATAGTCATTCAACAGTAGTTTCGTTCGGTTTTCAAACCATTTGACCCTTCAGTAATAGTTCCGTTCGATTGATTCATCATTTAACCATTCAGCAGGTAGTTCTATTCAATCACCTAATTTCGTAATTATTTGATTGTTCAGCAGGTAGTTCTGTTTGGCTATTTGAATCTGCAATCGTTCAGCGAGAATTTCCATTAGGTCATTTGGCTATCAACCATTCAGCAAGAAGTTTTGTTTGATTATTCGGTCATAGGATATCTAACATCAGTCTTACTCCTAACCCCCAGGGTATGCAAATGAATGAATACTCTCTAAGTGAGTGACACTGGTCCCTTTATGGGTAGATGCTTAACTGGCTCTACATAAGGGGTGACTCCACTAGCTGGAGATGCAAGCATTTAGCCCTGCTTAAGGGGGAGACTCCATTGTTGGAGATGTAAGTATTGTAGCTTTATTTGAAGGCGACTCCATTGTAGGAGATGTTGCTCCTCTTCTTGGAAGCATTTTTTGTTGCTCCTCTTCTAGAGGCTTTATTTGCTGCTCCTTTTCTGAAGACTTTGTTTGTCGCTCCTCTTCTAGGATGTTTTGTTTGATGTGGCTTTTCTCTCTGGAAGCTTTATTTGATGTTGCTTCTCTCTAGAAGCTTTATTTGATGTTGCTTCTCTCTTTGGAAGCTTTATTTGTTTTGGCTTCATTCTCTGGGAGCTCTGCCTATTATGCCTTTTCTTCTAAAGGCTTTATTGGTTTGCCTTTCTCTGTGACACCATACGTCTATTAATGTCACTCTTTAGTAAAATGCATTAAGTTATGTAAAGCATTATAGGTAAACATAAAAAGAATCTCACAATATAGATATAAAAATAGCAGCGGAAATTTAAATCTTCTTTATTCAGCAGAAAAAGCATCGTAGTCTCAAAACCAGTTTACAATATCTGGCTAAAATATTGAAACCAACTACATCAAACTAAAACATCTGTCTTGCGCTAAAAACCATCACATTACAGAAATGTAAAATCATAATCCGCAATAATAGCCATAATAAAGTAGATGAGTAGTCCAAGCGATACATCAAAGTAGATCTAGATCAAAACAGAAACAGAAGAGAGAGAAGTCCTAATCATTCCTGAGCGTTCCCACCCTAAGAACCTGGAGGGGAAAGAAAGAGAGAGAAAAGGAAACAAAAAGGGTCAGACATAAAGTCTTGAGAGTCCAGTGACTTTTAGCATATAAAGAAGTAAAAGTATCATGACAGACATATAAGACTGGATGAGTGATAACAACATCATATAACAATTATAAACATGATAAGCAGAATAAACAGAATAGACTATGTTTCTCAAATACTTTTCTCTGCACTAATACTAGTATAACAGATGTGATAGGGTTAGGTATCCCCTAATTACTTAACAGAAACAGAATGATCCCAACCGAAACATAATGGTAGTTTTAGGAGTACTCTAGTTACATAACTGATTTCACCCCAAACGGAAATAACAGGTACCTCAACAGAAATAACGGACACCCAAACAGAGTTGGGTAGGACTAGATGTACCCTGATTGCTACCCCCAAGCGATCGGCTCCCTAATATGTAAATATCCCGTGTCGGACCCATAGAAGGGTGTATTACTTCCTAAAGTAGTAACCTACATAAGGACACGAACCTATTTACTGGTGCAACAACGACTTATTTTCCCTCACAGAATAGACCCATGCATGCACATGACTCCGTTGGAACGCTCCCGTATACACCCCCATCCAGATGGACCTGTTACAATCAGTTCAGTATGCATGCCCTGACCCCTACCTAGTGCAGGATCCCCTTTTAATACCAAAATGGGTTACTGACAAATATGGGCACCACACAGTAGATGACACAAGTATAACCCCTAAACTTGTGTCCCCCAATTAACTAGGATTTATAATAGATTAAGCCTTACAGATTAACAGGTTTGCCTAACCCCTACATATTAACAGGTTAATTTCAGGTTAACAGGTTCATATAACCCCAACAGATTAAACAGGTTTACTTAACCCCAACAGATTAAACAGGGTACTTAACCCAACAGATTAAACATGTTTAATTAACCCCAACAGATTAAACAAGTTTACTTAACACCAACAGATTAAACAGGTTTACTTAACCCCAACAGATTGAACATGTTTAGTATTATAGATTAACTAGTTTATATAGGCCCAACAGGTTAAGTAATACAGAGTACAGATTCGTATAACCCTCACAGTTTTAATGGGTTAAGTTTTATAGGTTAACCAATTCATATAATGGGTTAAGTTTTAATGGGTTCGTATAACCCTCACAGTTTTAATGGGTTAAGTTTCATTACTTGTTCCGCTTAATCTCTGAATTAAGCCTACATATTTACATGTTCATATACTCTAAATTTCAATTATATTCCATAGTATAAGGTATGCCCCAATTTTCCCTCATTTATTTTCATTCCCAAATTATCCCAATTTCATTCATACGTATGTCTTTTGGGAGATTGGCCTTGGCTCGAAGGTAGCCTAGGCTTATAAAATAAAAAGGGTATGAGAGAGAGAGAAGAAGAAGAAGAATAGAAATAGGCATAATAATAACAGAAATAAGCATATAATAACAACTAAACAAAAAATAGGTGTACGGAAAAGTACATGTAATTATAGCAGAACTGTTTAGATATGAATCAGTTTCTTAACAGGCATAAGCTCAGATCCAGGTTTATTCACATGTCAGGGTTACTATTAAATATTTATATCTAAAATTAACATGAACTCATAGAGATTGGATTTAAAGAATAGAGGATAATATGCTAATGTTGCAGAAGAGATTCCTGTATATGTTAGATAAGAATTATCTTGATTCAATCCAATTTTCGGCAGCATCTCCCCATCTTCATTTTATATTTTCAGAACAAGAGTTTGAGGAAGAAGTATGATTTATTTGATAGGAATTATATTGAGTTTACATGACAATCTTTAACCGTCCGTTCTATGCTTTTAAATCCAACCGTTTAGAAAATAATGAACCTAGTTAACAAATACGTTAAGAAATGGAAAAATGTATTCGGCTAGATCAGGGTTGGGTCGACCGATCTCCACCTGGGTCAACCCATGGGTTAACCCACCTGACCTTGGGTCGACCCATAGGTCGGCCAGGCCAGGCGTGGGTCAACCCTAAACAGGTTTGCTTCTGGCCTTCTATTCTTGCTTCATTTATTTGACTTATTTTAAATTCCAGTTTGTTTTATTTATACATAAGTCTCTTATATGTATACAAACTTCTAACCTCTATATCTTCCTCATACAATGTCTTTTTTACGCAAACTCGAAGTCTGTCTGAACTAGAATTTTGAGGCGAACGCAATGATACAGTCCGTTTTACTTAATTCACAATATTTAATTAAGTATCCCTTAAGTTTATTAATGTTCTATAAAATTACGGGGTGTTACATTCTCCCCTACTTAAAGGATTTCGTCCCCATAATCTCCAAGTCTAGGGGAACGTTACAAGCCTAACATCCACCTACAATCATCTACTCATCCATCATTCACATGCATCCATTTTCCTTAGGAATATCTAATGCTTGTATGAACATATGCAAAGGTGTGTGTATATGTTCCTATGCTAATGCAAAAATCAAGAAATCTACTGATTCAATTGACCTCCTTAATGCAATATATGTTTATGCCATGAATCCAAGATGTAAGAAAATAGTCCTAATATATCATGAAATTTCTATACGTGCGCACAATCATTTTTTCAAATGCAACATCCATGTGATGATACATCCATTTTCACCCATAAAATAAAATAAAATAAAATTCGCACACATCCATATGTAGTATGAGAGTGTTTGAGCCGATTTAGTGCCTAGTGTGTGTATATGCGTCCACGGGCAACCACTAGCAAACACTTGTATCCACTTGCATCCATCAAACATAACATGTCTCAAACACACCCATTGGATTTCTACCTATAGTTTGAAGATTCGATCGATAGGATATGCTCGAATGATAGAAACAAGTACGAATAAAAAGTTTGAAAAAAGAAGTTAAGAACATATCCTTGAAAAGAAAAGGGTACGAAGTGCGAATTATATCTTTAGTCTCCCAAGTTGCATCCTCGCGGTCTTCTCCCCATTGCACTTTCATTAACTTAACCTCTATGTTGTGTAGTTTCTTAACCTATGATCCAAGTATATGGGTAGGAACTCGTCTAACTGTTGCTTCCTTACCTCTACTTCCTCAAGTATGCTCGACTCAGCCACCTCTGTTGTATCATGAAGACATTTCTGCAAATTGGAAACATGGAAAACATCATGAATACTTGCCAATCTCTCTGGTAGTCTCACCCTTTAGGCCATCCGACCTATCCTCTCTACTATGGGAAATGGCCCTACAAACCTTGGCGCCAATTTCCCTATAGATCCAAAGCGAACCACATTCCTCAGAGGTGATACTTTGATGAAAACCATGTCTCCTACCTTAAATTCAATGTCAGTCCTTGTCTTATCTACGTAGGATTTTTTCCTATTCTGAGATGTCTTCATTCGTCTACGGATAAGATCAATCTTTTTTGAAGTCTCTTTAACCATCTCAGGTCCAAGTAGAAGTCTATGTGTAGTCTCCCACCAACAAGTCAGTGACTTGCAAGGTCGTCTATATAGTGGCTCGAACGTTTCCAAACCTATACTAGCCTGATAGCCGTTGTTATAGGTGAACTCCACCAGTGGGAGGTGCTCCTCCCAAGTCCCTCCGAAGTCCAGGATATACAGCCTCAAAAGATCCTAAAGAACTCTATTCACCCTCTCAGTCCGTCCATCGGTCGGAGGGTGATATATGGTGCTGAAACATAACTATGTACCTAATGCCTCTTACAGACTCTTCCAGAACTCACTAGTGAAGATGGGGTCATGATCACTCACTATGCTAGAAGGTACATCATGCAGACGGACTATCTCACGAAGATAAACTGATACCAACCATGCTGTTGTTCTCTTGCTCTTAACAGAAATGAAATGAGCGCTCTTAGTAAGCTTATCTACTATAACCCAGATACTAGTGTTGCCTCTCCTCGATCTAGGCAAACCATCGATGAAATTCATAGAGATGCTCTCTCACTTCCATTGTGGGACCTCCAAAGGATGAAGTAAACCGCCAGGCTTCTTCTGTTCAGCTTTTACTTGCTGGTAGACTAAACATCGAGCTACAAATTCTGCTACATCTTTCTTCATCCCAACCCAAAAGAAAAATCCTCTTCATGTCCCGGTACATCTTATTGCAGCTCGGATGGATAGTCATCCTAGAATGATGGGCTTCCTCAAGGACTATCCTCAACAAATCCCCGACTCGGGGAATACAAAGCCTCCCATCTCGTCGTAGCCACCCTCTATCATCCGTGGAATATCTACTAAGGTGACTAGAAGTCTCGCCTCTACTGAGCCTATCCAAGATGTCTACTACCTATGGGTCCTCTTGCTACTAAGATCCTATCCAATCCATAAGAGTAGGTCACACCTCTAAGGATGCCAACAAACCAGGTGTAATATCTGTAGATGGCCTAAAATCGAAGGTCGATATGTACTCCAAACTCTTCCTCTCTACGAATAGAGGACTCATGGTCATCCTCTGCCTACTCAACGTGTCTGCCACTACATTATCCTTGCCTGAGGTATAAGCAATCTCAAAATCATAGGACACTAGGAACTCTATCCATCTCTGTTGTCTCAAATTGAGATCCTTCTACAAGAACATACACTTGAGCGACTTATGGTCCATGTATAACTCGAACCTTTCTCCAAGTAGATAATGCATCCACGTCTTAAGCGCGAACACTATAGCTGCCAACTCTAAATCATGGGTAGGGTAATTCTTCTCTTGCAACTGTCTACTACCGTAGCATACTACCCCACCCTCTTACATCAAGACGGTTTCAATCCCTGTACCGAAAACATCAGTGTACATTGTGAACACTTTGTTACAATCATGCAATGTCAAAACTGGGGCTGTTGTCAAATCCCTCTTCAGCCAATGAAAAGCATCTTCATAGTCAATACTCCAAGAAAAGGACAGATTCTTCTTCGTCAGTCTTGTGAATGGGGATGATACCTTTGCAAAGTCCTTGACAAACTTCCTATAATAGCTCGCCAAACTAAGAAAACTCCTCAACTCCGTTGCATTCCTTGGAACCTTCCAATCTTGAACTACAATTACTTTCGCGTGATCCACCGCTACCCCATCCTTGAAGACCACATGCCCTAGAAATCTTACCTCTTTTCTCCAAAAGTGACACTTGGAGAATTTCTCCTTAAGATGGTGTATTCTAAGAGTTCTCAAAACCTCTCCTAAATGTAGGGCATGCTCTTCCTCGATCTCCGAGAAAACCAGGATGTCATCCACAAAGTCCACCACGAACTTAATCAGAAACTCTCTAAACACCCTACTCATCAGATCCGCAAAATATGCGGATGCATTCGTCAACCCAAAAGGCATGACTAGCCACTTAAAGAATCCATCCGAAGTTCTAAAAGCAGTCTTATCTATATTGTCCTCGGCCACTCTAACCTGATAAAATCCCGTGGCCAGATCTAACCACGAGAAAACTAATGCGTTAACAAGCTGGACAAACAGATCGTCGATCCTTGGGAGTGGGTGCCTATTCCTCTTGGTGAGCTTATTTAACTCCATGTAATCCACACATAGACCAAGTGAGCATCCGCCTTGGTTGCAAAGATGACTGTAGCACCTCATTCTGATATACTTCGTCTAATAAACCCCTTCTCAAGTAGCTCCCCTACTTGCTTGCTAAGCTTCCTCCTTTCCCTAGGAGCCATATGACACATAGGCAATGTGACTGGCTTCACATTATCCACCATGTATATCCGGAAATCAATTTCATGCCTTGGAGGTTATCCTCTTACCTTATCCAAAAACATCCGGATACTCATAAACTATGGGTACAGATCGCAAATCAGCAACATAAACATCAAGTGATTCTAGGAAATTAAGCATGACAAACCCCCCTTTGGGTAACAGGATATCTCGAGAGTCCTCCCTTGGAAGTCAAAAGCCTAACGACCCTCCTCTCATAGTCTAGGATGGCACCATTTATGGAGAGCCAATCCATCCCTAGAATCAGACCATAGCCCATAAAACCAAGAATATACACATCACACTCGAACTTGACGCCTAACAGTAACACAGATATCCCCAAACCCCGACATATCATAGACATATGAGATATACCCCTAATGGGATTTGAGACGATAACGGGATCAGAAACAATACTATTATGAAGGTGCAGAGACTCAACCACAAAATCAGATATATAAGAGCGAGAAACGCCAAGATCAAAAAGAGTCCTAACTAGATGATCAAAAAGGGAAATCAAACCT
Source organism: Allium sativum (assembly GCA_030737875.1). Classification (NCBI taxonomy): domain Eukaryota; kingdom Viridiplantae; phylum Streptophyta; class Magnoliopsida; order Asparagales; family Amaryllidaceae; genus Allium; species Allium sativum. The sequence continues at coordinate 487,911,085 of CM060926.1, forward strand.
TCAACAGAAACTTTCCTGCCTTTAGCCTCGAGAGCATGCACCTGCCCTCCAGAAGGTTTTGCCCTTTTGCTCATGTCCTTTCTTTTTTGGGCATTCCCTAGTATAGTATCCAACTTTACCATAGTTGAAACAAGCATTATACCTTTTTCTGTAATCCTTGACCGGATGACCCAAGCTCCCACATTCATGACATTTCTTCGGTCTTTATCTGAACCTTATCAGGCTTTCCTTTCTTTCTTTGGCGTTCCCTTCTTAGGCCACCATTTTTCTCATCCTTGGGCCATGTTCCTCAGCCTTAACTCCCTATTTCTCCTCTTTACCATCCTCGTGCAACATGTAAACAAGTCTCTCGAAAGTCGCCTCCATCGCATAGAAATCCTTACGAAGCTTAGACAAGAATAGTCGTTGGTGACATTACCATTGCTACAAATGGAGGTTGGGCATTTCCTTGCCCCTCGGCAGGGGCAGTAGTTTTAACATGCCTACGGAACCGTGCCGCAATGAGGACACCCTTCGAGAAGTTGGGGGACCCAGATGTGTTGAAAAGAGAAGAAAAAGGGGTACAAGCAAAGAATCGAAAAGATATTTTGTATGGTTTTAGGGAATATGTTTTTCAAAAATAGATTGTTCCTTGAAAATATTTTATTTTCTAAAATAATTTTCAGAACTTTTATCCGATCTTGCAACCTTCGGCTCTAATACCAAATGTGACGCCCAATGTCCATTAATGTCACTCTTTATCAGAATGCATTAAGTTCCATGAAGCGTTATAGGTAAACAAAAAAAGAATCTCACAAGACAGATATAAACATAACAGTGGAAATTTATAACTTCTTTATTCAGCAGAAAAACATCGTAGTCTCAAAACCAACTACAATATCAGGCTAAAATACTGAAACCAAGTACATCAAACTAAAACACTGTCTTGCCCTAAAATCCATCAGAGTATAGAAATATAAAATCATAATCCCCAATAATAGCCATAATAAAGTAGACAAGTAGTCAAAGCGATACATCAAAGCAGATCCAGATCCAAGCAAAAACAGAAGAGAGAGAATAATCATGCCTGAGCGTTCCTACGCTGAGAACCTATGGGGAAAGGAAGAGAGAGAATATAACGACCCGAACTTCCCGGCCAGCCCAAACCAAACAAGAAGGCGTACTGCTATGAGAACATGACAAATCAGAACACAAAAAATAGAATATTTCATTGCTATTATAACAATTTACATCAGAATACAAGAATATACCAGAGTATGAATAAATAATATACATTTGATAAACATCAGAGATTTACAAATTACAATGTAATGGAAAAATAATACAAAACATAACTGAAAGAAATACACGGTTATAGAGCTTTCCGAATATAGCTCCAGCTGTAAATCCAGGATCCTGGACAGATAATATCTGCAAAACCAAAACTACTAGCTGCCCGTGTGGAAAATAGGGGCACCCAGAGTTTAGGTTAAAACAATAAACTCCAAGTCAGTCATGTGACTGGTGTAAGAACTAAAACAGTTATTTAAAACTTTATTTTAAAAATAAAGTAAATTAAGGGACCACTCCATATAACACGGAAGGGGTTTTCTCCTAAGAATAATAGTGTATAAAACCATTTATAAACAGCGCAATGCTTTTCGAAAAATGAAGCTATTATAAGACTCAGGCCCATTACACAATGCAACGCAAGCCAGAGGATAGAGTTTTACCTTATAATAGCCAAACATGCTTGGTACGTTTTAAAACAAATTATTTTGATACTATTATAAGTGCATAGTGTTTAAAAACAACTTTAAATATAAATGTATCAATCATAGACGGCATGGGTACCATATATCATGTCGCCATACTACTTCTACAATTAAAACCGCACAATGTCATTTTGGATGTTGGATTTCCATCATGAACCAAGACAAGGGGTCGTCCTTACCGAATTCGAGACAATCTAGCACCATGTCTTAGGATCAGCCGCAACTGCACCTTGGATCTTCAGGGCCGGTCACCTGTCGATGATTAGTAATACCTGAACAATATGTTTCCCTACCCTATGGGGAATAAACCTGGTCAGTATGTCGACCATCATATCCATCGGCCCCGTAGTGACCAATACATCCGAGGTACCTCGCTATCCATCAAATAATAAGCAACATCTACATGAGTAAAATGTCTGGGCTCCATACCATGACACCACTCCTAGCTAGAAAAAAACGCATGTTCTCCCTGCAGTCCTCTCCAATTTCAGGTTCATACCGGGGTGTGAGGCTCGCGAATTAATGTTATACATAAAGCTATGCAATTTAAAGCCGTTCTTTGATTATCAACCATAAGACTCTGCTTTTTAATAGAAGCCTTGATCATGTGCATCTCAGCATGCCACACTGATAATTCATGCCATGCGACTGATGTTTGTCGATATATAACGTCTAAGCTCGTATGTCTCAGAGAAGGGTATTAAGCAAGAGAATAAATTCTCTGCCACCAAACATATACATATATATTTAATAGAGATCAATCAACACAGAACAAAATCCAATGTCAGACACGCATCCATTTACTAGTTCGTTATGGGTCTGAACGAAACCGGAGGCACCATATTCCTCGTCCCATATGTCCAATACAGGAGAGAGGTCCTCGCATATCCAGTCAATCTCCAAGTACGTCTGGACGATCACCACTTACTACCTTGTCTTGGGTGTACAGCCCAATCAAGACATCAGTAACCATCCAAACGACGTGAAGATCTCCGGTCTTCAACCACCGTCTTCATAGTCAAATCAATTATTCAGAATGGGTATAAACCCAGTCTTTCTAAATAACTTGCGTATCTTATGAACAAGTGCTATAAAAAACACAACATACGCCTCATTCCAATCCAGAAATTCTTTTATTCAAATATTCTTTTCACAATTTAAACCAAATTAAGGTTTTCCAAACTAGTCGGGATTAGCGAACCTTACCGAAGTAATCATTTATTTTATTTCCCAATCCCAACCTATTTCATCCCATGGAGAAAAACTGGTAGTACTCCATATCTAACACCACGGTGTTATCGGTAAATTTAATTACCATTTTACGTTCAAATCTAAGTAAAGATTTAACTATCGCCTAGAGTAAAACTGGTGATACTCCATTCTTGATCATTTCACAAATTTGATAATTTAAATCATCATATTTACCTTTCAATCTAAATATAGATTCACTAAAAACTCCACTTAGTTTTAATCTTCCCAAAAATCAATATTAGTGATTGTTTAACTTTGGGAAATCAAACATGCTGCATCAACAATCTACACCGTACCACTAATTTCTATCGATATATAACCTCTAAGCTCGTACGTCTCAGAGAAGGGTGTTAAGCAAGAGAATAAATTCTTCGCCACCAAACAGATATATATATATATATATATATATGTAGCAGAGATCAATAATACAGTTCGAAGTACAATGTTAGACATGTAATCCTGTCTTTAACTAGGTTAAATAGCTAATGTCATTTAAAACATAGTTCACGATAAACCCAAAATCACATTCCATTAATTATGGAATCTTCACGGAAACAGATCAATATATAATTGATATCAATTTTCGTATCTGACTAATAATATAAATGGAATAACGACAAAGACTTTTAAATTCCATATATATTAACAGTCTTCCTCTACAGAAGCTCACTTCGATTATTACTAAATCGAATTCCATTCAGTTCCAATTTAATATATTAAATTGTAAAATTCTACTTTGGAAAATTCCCGCTAAATCTTAATAAAAGATTTATAAATTCAAAATTACATTTCATGGTTAATCGGGTTAAAGAACAAATATCGTTTAAAATATAGTTCACTATAAACCCAAAAATCCAATTCTTTTATTCAATTCCAATTAAATATTAATTAGTTGGAAAACTTCACTAAATCTTAAATTAAAGATTTATTCTTTTCTCAATTAGGTTTAAGAACAGTGTTATTTAAGACACCGTTCATGACAAACTCAAAATTCAATTTAATATCAAATACAAGGCTCTGAATAGAAATTATATCAGCTTATATTCAATATCAAATTCTAAACCAACAAATATCGTTTTGGGAATAACGATATATATATCTTCCAAATTCCTCAACAATATCAGTATAATCACGGAATCCAACATCGAAATGTTCCAAAGATGATTTCCAATCAAATCAATTCCAATTCATATACTGGAAATTCTGGTTATATTAAAACCCATTCTCAATCCAATTTACTTATTTAAAAATAATTGGATTATAATTCTAGTTAATAACTAGTTCATTTCGATAAAAATATATTTTTATCCTTTCAAATATGGAATTTTTCATCCTAATTCTTTTCAAATCATTTATTATGATTTTACACAAATTATTAATATTTTTAATAATTTTATTAAGGCATTTTAGTTGATTTCCATAAACGGTCATCGAATTGCACTTACAGCGACCTTTTCCAAATTTGATTTGGACATAATTTCAAATCCAACCATTAGATTTCAAATCTCTTATATTCGTTGGAAAGCTCTTTTTGATACGAACCCAACAGTTTTGATTTTAGGAAAATCCGACAGTCGGATCTCCTGTAGTGTCCATTCGAAGTCAATGGTCGAAATTCGCGAATGGTCGCGGCACGACGCGTTCTATTCAGCCCATTTAATATATGTATTTCATCGATTTCCACTTAAGTATTTTATAAATCATTTATGAATTCATTTTAAAATGATTCCTACTTCCCTTTCAATTTTAAATCAAAACTGAATATTCCTTATCATTATAATATTTAAAAGATAATATTTTCAAAATATCATATTTTGAAATTGTTTCCTTCTCGATATTCGTTATAAAAATGAATAAAATCGATATAAATATCGTTCGCGTTAAAATGGCGCAAATCTAATTAACACGACTTCATATATTTCAATATTTTCGTGTCCATCCCAAATCGAACATAAAAATCATATTTTAATCCTTTATTGAATATTATTTTAAAATATTCTTTCTTTCTGAATTGGAATCTGACACTGGCAATTACCATATAATGTTATTTATATGGATTTTATACACACATGTTCACAACAATAACTATACATAGTCAACCATCATCCAGAGTGCACTACTCAACTGCATAAGCATCAAATATAAATAATTAACGCTTACAATAGTCTGTCAACCAATCGATTGACATATAACTAAACAATTGGGATTAGTGTACGTCAAATATCATCCCAATACCCGAGTGTGGTTTCAACCATCAAATAATAATTATTATTTGTGCACTTGGGCGATGTATAAAAATTATCGTCCCAATCGATATCACAAAAAATAGGCGAGCATAAACAAGTCGTCTGACTTGTAAATGGATGTATAAACTTATTTTTAACAATCCAATAAATATGTAGAATTTTATAACATTGCTTATAAAATTCTATACAATGCCTAAATAATTTTATTCATCGCCGTTAATACTAAAAATAATATTTTTAGCGAACTAGTATTTATTCCATAACACAGTTGTAACACCCCGTGAATTCTATAACATTAAGCTTCACAAATTAAAGTGTAATTAATTCTAAATGAAAGAATTAAGGGAAATGGGTTACGCCATTGCATTCATCTCGGAATTCTGCTTAAGATAGAGTCCGAGTTTGCGCGAAACGAACTCCGTATGAAGAAGTTATGACCTTCGGAAGTTTCAAAATAAAAATTTAAATTCAAACAGCTCAGTTTAAAATTCGAAATTCGAAAAAAAGGTTCAAACTGGGCTGGGCGGGAAAATTCCCACCCAGAGACCAGGTCGACCTGGCTACCCCAGGTCGACCATAGTGTCGACCTGAGTGTCGACCTGCCAGTCGACCTGGCTGGCTAGCTCTGGCTCTGGCTCGAATTTCTGTGGCTCGGTGTGTCACTAGAGCTGACATGTCACCTCTTGATTGGCTCTTTGAACTTTGTATGGTCTAGATTCCTCCTGTCTTCATCTGACGGCTCAAAACAATTTAAAAATCTGTAAATACACCCTAAGTCTCAACGGAAAATTCACACAAAAAAATAAGATGGGAGTCGTCATGCTACGAGGGAGGAATTGAGCATAGCCATCAAGAGAGAAAAGGCTAGAGACGAATCAAATTAAGAAGAAGATAAAAGTTTAATCAAATTAATCAACGCAACGTTAATCTACCCAAAGGAGTGCATCACAATTTCAGAATTCAGAATCCAGAATTCAAGATTCTGCATTCGTTGTAAGTATAGAGACCTTTCAGAATATGAATAAAAACTGTGATGTGATTCAATGTAAATGAAAATAGAATTGTGTTATTGTATGATATAAATTCTGTGTATTGTAATGATTCTGTTATGACTTGTGTATTGATATTTGTGGCCTAAATTGATTGATGCAAGCCTATTGAACAATTGTATATGAAAACAATAGCACTTGCAAGTTTGTGGCAAAAACAAGAATTTAATCCCTTTATGTTTATGCCTATGGCATGGACTATATACATTCACTAAGTCTAAATTAAGGCTTATGTAAACATGTTCTAGATTTGAAACCTTTTATGCCTACATGACCCAAAACCTACGATATCATTCTTATGTTTATTTGCAAGTATAATTGGATCTATGTTAAGTACCGTTTGGGTTTCATAAACTATGCAAGTTCATGTTGAAATAGGCTATGTGATTAGATGTTATAATTGGACATTTTGGTGAATATACAACATGCTAGTTTTGTGGTTGACATTGTGCCAAATTAAACATGTTTATACACAAGTTTGTATTAGCCTAAACTATGCCATTTCATATGTCACCTACTTAGTTATACTTTGATTTGAATGCAAGTTCACATGACCCATATTACATGTTAGTTGAATCGCTAAATTGCAAGTTCATGCGCCACACACCTTTATGTATTACATGTTCTTGATTTCCCCTTTTTCTCACGTTTATAAAGTTGGGCTGAAGTGTGACAAGCCCAATACATGTTACAATGTTGCGAACAAACGGGGGTAATAACGTTGGGTGTAAAACATGAAAAATATATGTTGGCATGGTTGGCACATGCCAACGACAATGACATTTAAGCGGTATGAATTGATATACCCAAGAATAAAAGAAATGACATTTACATATATAATTGAGAAGTAATAAAATATATAAATTTAGAAAACACGATATGCTTAACCCGAGGTTGGATTGAGTTGTGATGTAAACCTTCTCGGACCCGCCCGGCTGTCCAGTAGTCACAACAATACCTATCCAATGTGGGTGGTTAAGCATTGAGCCCAATAAGGACCCGAGGTTAGACTGAGCTACGGTGTAAACCTGCCCGGAACCGACCGGCACATCCAGTAACCGTAGCAATACCTGTCTAATGTGAGTGGTCAGGAGCTTTAAGAGGCTAAGGACAGATGGTAGGGTTAAGTCAACTATAACACTTAACCAAATTCAACATGTTAACAAGAATTAATGGGTGGGGTTAGGTTAATACAGACACTTAAGCACTTAACATGTTTGACTAGAAAATCCTAGTAATGAGGGACCCGTTTCAGTAGTAACCCAACTTAGGTATCATGGTACCCTGAAACTAGGCAGGGTGGGGCACGATTACTGGGCTTATTGTAAGAGGTCAAAGCGATGGCGGTGGGTGCAACAGTGTAGGTTCTAACGGGGTGCGGGCGTGCACACACTCCGGAGCAGACAAACAGGGCACTGGGGGCACCAATAGTATAACCTATGCCTTCTAGAATTTGTGTCGGGGCCCCCACCTTGGGTCTTGATACACCCTATGGTGGGACCAGCATAGGTATCTACAATTCTTGGGGGTCGTATGACACATGTTAATGCGAGTAGGAGCCGATCTTTAGAAAATGGGGATCACTTCACCCTCAGCATGGGGTGCCAGTTAAAGTAAGCTCAAGTAGGTGCAGAGATATAGTATAGGTGCGATGGTACATTCGATTCTAAACGACACTTCCTTAGCTGGTGACACTATCCTGTTTTCAGTTTATATCTATCATGCCCTTTTCTTATTCACATACTGAAGAGTTACTAGATTTACTCAGGCTTTATGTCTGACTCTATTTTATTTTCGTCTTCTTTTCTTTCGCCCCCCCCCCCCCCCCCCAGGTCCATAGGGAGGAAACAACTCAGCTCAGTTAGACTCTTTACAAGCTCCAAGACCGTAGATGTATGATTTGGATCTCTTTTGCTCGGATTATGGCTTTGGATATCACTATGGGGATTTTTGTCACTTTATTTATGTTTTATGCTTCTTTAATAACCAAGACAGTAATGAGGTTGTAATGTTGGAAGTATTTTGAGACAATTATGGAAATGTTTTGTTTGAACACGTATTGATGAAATAAAAATCTGTTTGGTTTCTGCTGTTTAAAATATGTGTATTTATATCTGTCTTGAGTTTATCTGTGGCTTTTACTTGTAAACCTCCACCAAAGTTAAGTCATTCCCTTTGTGAGTGACCTTAACGGAGGTGGGGTGTTTCACCTTGGTATCAGAGCATTGGTTTACCAGATAAGATAAAAGTTTTTGAAATTGTTTTCAAAAAGAAAGTTTAAAGAAGCATTTTTCAAGAAATAGTGTTATATTTATAAAAAGACAAAATCCCCTAAAGCCATGTGCCCTATCTATCTCTCTCTATTCTTCGTTTTGAATTTTTTTTCCTTTCTGTTTCAGCATGTCTGCGGACCATACTCCCCATCTACAAATGCTTTTACTCCTCCTCCTCCTCTACGTGAACCAGCAACCGGAAGAATCGCCAAACAAGAAGATGGATAATAGTCAAGGAAGAAAGGACCACAACAATAATAACAAGACACATGAGAAAAGGAAATGTTATTACTGTGGCATTGTTGGACATGTGATGAACGATTGCAGAAAGAAGAAGAGGAAGATGAGTGCTACTTGCTTCCATTGTAGTCAAGCTGGACACATGGCTAAGGACTGCTCTAAGAAGCAAGGGCGAGGCCCACAAGCAGGACCTTCTGGGGGTACCTCTTTAACTTCTTCTCCTAGATGCTTTGTTTTATCCTGCTTATCTTCTCAATCCTATCTTGAGAACTTTAGGTAGTAATATTTCTGTAGAAAGTGTAGTTTACCTTTATGATCATCCAGTTCGCACACTTTTTGACTCTGGCGCATCACACTCTTTTATTTCATCTGCCTTAGTAGAATCTCTGCATCTAGACACTAGTATGGTAGAAGATCCTTTAGTAGTTTCAAATCCAATTGGGGGCTCCGCTTACTTGTCAATGGTTTGTTTGGGTTTGAAAATCTCTATTCTCAGCATTGAGTTTAGTTGTAATGCCTTTGTCTTGGGCTTCTCGGGATATGGTTTGATCTTAGGCATGGACTGGTTATCCAGTAATGGTGTCATTCTTGATTGTGAGAAAAGAGTAGTTAGACTCTTGACTGGGCTTGGTAATACTCTAGAAATTTCTTGTAATCCCTTGAATGCTGTTATGCTTAGTTATCTAGAGTCGCTTGATGCTTCTGATGAGAATTTGCAATCGGTTAGAGTAGTCCGGGAATATCCAGATGTCTTTGAGGAGGTGAAAGGCTTACCTCCGAGGCGGGAAATAGACTTCCGTATATATCTTGTGGATAATGCAAAGCCTGTAGCTTTACCTATCAGACGCATGGCTCCAAAGGAGAGAAAGGAGCTCAGTAAGCAGGTTAAAGAACTTCTCGAAAAGGGGTTCATTAGATGGAGCATTTCGGAATGGGGTGCTCCAGTGGTGTTCGCAACCAAAGCGGACGGTTCGCTTCGCCTTTGTGTCGACTATAGGGAGTTAAACAAATTGACCAAGAAAAATAGGCACCCTATTCCCCGAATCGACGATTTGTTTGATCAGCTTGTAGGTGCGACGGTCTTCTCCCAACTTGATTTGGCAACTGGGTTCCATCAGCTAAGAGTAGCTGAAGATAGCATTGATAAAACGGTGTTCAGAACCCCAGACTGTTTCTTCGAGTGGCTTGTCATGCCTTTCGGCTTGACAAACGCACCCGCTTATTTCGTAGACCTAATGAGCAGGGTGTTCAGAGAATTCCTCAACAAATTTTTGGTTGTCTTCATAGATGATATCTTAATCTTTTCAAAGAATAAGGAAGAGCATGCTCAGCATCTAAAAGAAATCATGGAAACTCTCCGTATACATCAGCTAAAAGCCAAATTCTCCAAGTGCCACTTTTGGAGAAAGGAGGTAAGATTTCTGGGGAATATAGTGTCCAAAGAGGGGTTGGCTGTGGACCCCACGAAATTAGTGGCAGTGCAAGATTGGAGGACACCAAGAAATGCAACCGAAGTTCGAAGCTTTCTTGGGCTAGCCGGTTTTTACCGAAAGTTTATTAGGGATTTCGCGAAAATCTCAGCTCCACTCACAAGGCTAACAAAGAAGAATCTGGCGTTCACTTGGGATTTGGACTGCGAGTTTGCTTTCCAACGATTAAAAAGGGCTCTTACAACAACTCTAGTTCTAACTCTGCCTGACGGAAGCAAAATGTTCACAGTATACACAGATGCATGTGGAACGGGTCTAGGTGTTGTTCTAATGCAAGAAGGAAGGGTAGTAGCTTATGGCGGAAGACAATTTAAAGTTCATGAAAATAACTATCCAATCCACGATCTTGAGTTAGCCGCCATCGTCTTTGCACTGAAGTCTTGGCGCCATTATCTCCTAGGTGAGAAGTTCGAATTATACACTGACCATAAATCGTTGAAATACCTCTTCTCCCAGAAGGATCTTAACTTGAGGCAGCAAAGATGGATGGAGTTTCTTGCCTCGTATGACTTTGAAATTTCCTATACTCCCGGAAAAGGCAACGTAGTAGTAGACGCGTTGAGCCGAAAGAAACTAACCTTAAGCCCGCTCTTTGTGGAAAGGCAAAGCTTGGAGTATATAGCCAGTTTTAACTTTAGGCCTCCTCGGATTTTTTACCGGGTTTGTTAGCATCTCTCGAAGTACGCCCTACTCTATTAGACTCAATAGGGGCTGCACAACGTGAAGACACTCAGTTTGTTGATTTGATTGATAAACTTACTAGGGGTGAGACTTCTGGTCACCTCAGTAGATACGCCATCGATGATAAGGGTTGGTTGAGGCGAGATGGAAGATTATGCGTCCCACAAGCAAGGGAGTTAACAAAGAAGGTTCTTGAGGAAGCGCATCATTCCAAGATGACTATACACCCTGGCGGTGATAAGATGTACAAGGATATAAAAAGGACTTTATTTTGGAGCGGCATGAAGCAAGACATGGCAGATTTCATTTCTAAGTGCATGACCTGCCAATGGGTCAAGGCGGAACAAAAGAAACCTGGAGGACTACTTCATCCTTTAGAGGTCCCGCAGTGGAAGTGGGATAGCATTTCAATGGACTTCATTGATGGACTACCTAGGTCAAGAAGAGGCAATACTAGCATTTGGGTAATAGTAGATAGGCTTACTAAGAGCGCCCACTTTATACCTATCAAGAGTAGAAGGACTGCCGCATCTCTAGCATCTCTTTATCTCAAGGAAATAGTTCGACTTACTCTCCAGCATTGTTAGTGACCGAGACCCTATCTTCACAAGTGAGTTTTGGCGGAGTCTGCAAGAAGCTGTAGGCACACAGTTATGTTTGAGCACGGCCTATCACCCCCAAACCAATGGCCAGACGGAAAGGGTGAATAGAGTTTTAGAGGATCTTTTGAGACTTTGCGTTCTTGACTTTGGAGGGACTTGGGAGGATCACCTTCCTTTAGTGGAATTTGCCTACAACAATAGCTACCAAGCTACCATCGGCATGGCACCCTTCGAAGCCTTGTATGGAAGGCCGTGCAAATCACCAACTTGTTGGAGGGACTCTATAGATAGCTTATACTTGGACCAGACATGATTCGATAGAATTCGGAGAAAGTGGACTACATACGGAGAAGGATGAAGACAGCCCAAGACAGACAAAAATCCTACGCCGACAAAAGAAGGACCGACCTTGAGTTTCAGGTTGGGGACAGGGTTTTCCTAAAGGTATCTCCTTTAAGGAACGTCGTTCACTTTGGATCCGCAGGAAAGCTAGCACCAAGATTTGTAGGACCGTTTCCTATCATCGAGAAGGTTGGGAAGATGGCCTATAGATTAGAGCTACCCGAGAGACTGGCCGGAGTTCACAACGTCTTTCATGTTTCTCACCTCCGGAAGTGTTTGCATGAGTCTGCGGAAGTGGTGGAACCTAACATTCTAGAAGAAGCCGAAGTGGAACGTGAAGCAACTGTGAGGAGAGTTCCAACCCGCATCTTAGGAACTGAAGTGAAAAAGCTACGCAACCGCGAAGTCAAACTCATTAAAGTTTAGTGGAGCGACGCCGAGGAAGACGCGACTTGGGAAACTGAGGACAGAATACGCTCTGCCTACCCTATTCTTTTTGAGGGTACATCTTCGATCTCTCTATTTCCTTAAGTTATGCTTTATCTATCTTTTTAGGTATACCTCCTCGGTTCTTTTCCTAACTCCTTAAGTAGAAAACAAATGGATGCAAACATGTATTTGAAAACATGTTATGGATGATGGCTGCAAATGGTTGCTAGTGATTGCTAGTGGTTGCTCGTGGATGCATATACACACACACCCTAGGTTATGGATCGGCTCAGTCACTTCATATTGCATATGCATATATGTACTCTCATTTGTATATGGTTGAAACTTGATATGTTGTCATATGGTCATCGCATTTGTATGAATAGTTGTGCACTCATATAGAATTATAAGTAGGAAAAATTTGCATACATAATGGATTCATGACACTTACATGATTCGCATTAAGGAGGTCAACTGAATCAGTAGACCGCCTGATTTCTGCATTAGATAAGGACATGTACACACACTATGCATATGATCACGAAGCATTAGGAGTATTTTAAGGACAGTGGATGCCTGTGTTTGTTGGTTGAGTAGATGGAATGTTGGATGGTAGGATATACATTCTTCTTAACTTGAAGATTTCGGGGACGAAATCCTTTTAGGGGGAGAATGTAACACCCCATGAATTCTATAACATTAAGCTTCACCAATTAAAGTGTAATTAATTCTAAATGAAAGAATTAAGGGAAATGAGTTACGCCATTATGTTCGTCTCGGAATTCTTCTTGAGATAGAGTCCGAGTTTGCGTGAAACGGACTCCGTATGAAGAAGTTATGACCTTCGGAAGTTTCAAAATAAAAATTTAAATTCAAACAGCTCAGTTTAAAATTCGAAATTCGAAAAACAGGTTCAAACTGGGCTGGGCGGGAAAATTCCCGCCCAGAGACCCGGTCGACCATAGGGTTGACCATGGTGTCGACCTGGCCACCTTAGGTCGACCTGGGTGTCGACCTGCCAGTCGACCTGCCTGGTCGACCTGGCTGGCTAGGTCTAGTTCTGGCTCGAATTTCTATGGCTCGGTGTGTCACTAGGGATGACATGTCACCTCTTGATTGGCTCTTTGAACTTTGTATGGTCTAGATTCCTCCTGTCTTCATTTGACGGCTCAAAACAATTTAAAAATCTATAAATACACCCTAAGTCTCAACTGAAAATTCACACAAAAGAATAAGATGGGAGTCGTCATGTTGCCAGGGAGGAATTGAGCATAGCCATCAAGAGAGAAAAGCCTAGAGACGAATCAAATTAAGAAGAAGATAAAAGTTTAATCAAATTAATCAACGCAACGTTAATCTACCCAAAGGAGCGCATCTCAATTTCATAATTCAGAATCCAGAATTCAAGATTCTTATTTCGTTGTAAGTATAGTGACCTTTCAGAATATGAATAAAAACTGTGATGTGATTCGATGTAAATGAAAATAGAATTGTGTTATTGTATGATATAAATTCTGTGTATCGTAATGATTCTGTTATGACTTTTGTATTGATATTTGTGGCCTAAATTGATTGATGCAAGCCTATTGAACAATTGTATATGAAAACAATGGCACTTGCAAGTTTGTGGCAAAAACTAGAATTTGACCCCTTTATGTTTATGCCTATGGTATGGACTATATACATTCACTAAGTCTAAATTAAGGCTTATGTAAACATGTTCTAGATTTGAAACCTTTTACGCCTACATGATCCAAAACCTACGATATCATTCCTATGTTTATTTGCAAGTATAATTGGATCTATGTTAAGTACCATTTGGGTTTCATAAACTATGCAAGTTCATGTTGAAATAGGCTATTTGATTAGATGTTATAATTGGACATTTTGGTGAATATACAACATGCTATTTTGTGATTGACATTATGTCAAGTTAAACATGTTTAAACAAAAGTTTGTATTAGCCTAAACTATGCCATTTCATATGTCACCTACTTAGTTATACTTTGATTTGAATGCAAGTTCACATGACCTATATTATATGTTAGTTGAATCGCTAAATTGTAAGTTCATGCACCACACACCTTTATGTATTACATGTTCTTGATTTCTGCGTTTTCTCACGTTTATAAAGTTGGGCTGAATTGTGACAAGCCCAACACATGTTATAATGTTGCGAACAAACAGGGGTAATAACGTTGGGTGTAAAACATGAAAAATATATGTTGGCATGGTTGGCACATGCCAACGACAATGACATTTAAGCGGTATGAATTGATATACCCAAGAATAAAAGATATGACATTTACATATATAATTGAGAAGTAATAAAATATGTAAATTTAGAAAACATGATATGCTTAACCCGAAGTTGGATTGAGTTATGATGTAAACCTGCCCGGACCCGCCCGGCTGTCCAGTAGTCACAACAATACCTACCCAATGTGGGTGGTTAAGCATAGAGCCCAATAAGGACCCGAGGTTGGACTGAGCTACGGTGTAAACCTGCCCGGAACCGATCGGCACATCCAATAACCGTAGCAATACCTGTCTAATGTGAGCGGTCAGGTGCTCTAAGAGGCTAAGGACAGATGGTAGGGTTAAGTCAACTATAACACTTAACCAAACTCAACGTGTTAACAAGAATTGATGGGTGGGGTTAGGTTAATACAGACACTTAACCACTTAACATGTTCTGTAACACCCCACGTCCATTAATGTCACTCACAAAGGGAATGCATTAACTTCCATGGAGGTTTTAAGTGAATATAGAACAGTAAAATTACAACAAGACAGATATAAAATAGTACTTGGAAATTCAAAAACTTTATTTCATTGTAGCAGAAGTCAAAACATGTTTGATTTCATCATAACACCATATTCAATGTCAAGTACAATATCTATCTTGATAAAACAAGTACATAATCCCATTACATGAATAGCCATTAAAAAGAAAGATAACAAGCTGGACTTTACTTCAGCAGTCCAAGCTTTCCAGAAGATAAGCGATCCAACTAGACTCCACTAGAACTTGGCCCAACCTGCGGACCTGAAGGGAGAAAAAGGATGGAAAAGAGGGGGTCAGACATAAAGTCTGGTGAATATGATAATTCTACAATACTATTACCAAAATAACTGGACTAAGGCATAAGCTGGAAAACAAGAAAATGTCTATGAAGAGCAGATTAAGGACATAGACAATCGCTAAAGGCAACGTTATAGGCGCTCCTAAATACTAAAGGATAAACACTATACTGCACCACACCAGTCACCCTAAAGATTCATCCCACTTAGCTTCACTTAGAAACTTTCCCAATGGCTTTACGTACCCCTAGCTGACTACATAGGTGCCGCCTGCCCCTATCTCCACTAGGTGTACCCTACTTCCCATTATTAGATCGGCTCCCTTACTCGTAGATACCCGTGCTGGCCCCACAGTGGGGTGTATCACTCCCCTAAAGTGGCAACCTGATACAACGGACATGCACGACTTATACCTACACGATGCAACAACGTCTTACCTACCAGCCCGGGTCCACACACGCATATGAAACCCGTTGGACTTGCGTTGCCACCGCTCCCTGTTTTGGCCTCTTATAGTCAAACCCAGTATGCGTGTCCCGTCCTCGACTTGGGTCGAGCCCACAAAGATACGTTTTGGGATACTGGTTGAAATGGGCCCCCACTATTTACCACAAGCATTCCACCTAAGCTTGTCCCCATTAGTCCATCCCACTTAACCCACTTAGTCATGTTCATTTACATGTGTGTTTGGTTAAGTCTAATCGTATTTCAAATGCCTCTAAAGGCAACCACCAGATTCCTCATGCCACCCAAGGCACCTACTTAACCCCCATGTCCCACCTTACATGATTATCTGGTTAAGTATTTCTTAGTTCATTAAGGTCATAACCTCATAAAGACCTCTCACATTAGACTGGCATTTATGGCAGCTGGATTTGCCGGGCGGGTCCGGGCAGTCTTACACCATAAAAGAGTCTAACCTCGTGTCTTTACAACTGTTATGCTTTAGTTTGGGCCTAGGACCTCTCACATTGGGCCGACATTTGTGACTACTGGATTTGCCGGGCGGGTCCGGGCAGGTTTACATCACAAACGGGTCCAACCTCGTGTCCTAAGCATTGATTATTAATAATAATCCACTTTCCCCCAATTTTAATAATTCCCTACTTGAATTATTAATTACTTCCAATTTTTAACAATGTCCATAATTTACTCAATTATGGACATCCATTCATGGTATGCAAAATCTTACAAAATTGCACCCAATTTATTAATTCCTAATATTACCCCTACCCCACGTTTGAACGTTTATTCGCAAAATATATGTTAGACTCGAATAGCCTAACTCATAGCATAAAAGAGATTATCATAATAACAACATGTATATGTGACCAAATGAATCATAATAAGGGGTGAAACTTGCATATGTCCAACTTGCATAGATTATACATGTCATGGACCTAAAGGTGTCAACTTGTTCAAAATTCACCTAATATAATCTCAATCAATTTTCATAAACTTACATATGAACATGTGTGAATCAACATCATCTAATTTTTTAACAACATGGTTTTATATGGGTACACCTAACTCAATAGGCAAATTCCCATAATCAAGTTTTATTTAATTATAGTTTCAAGTTTATGGGTACACCTAACCTAATAGGCAAATTCCCATAAACAAGATCCATTTAAATTAAGAAAAGAAAACATAACTTTAAGCATGATCCAACAACATCATGATTTTTCAACATAATATAGCATGATTTATAACATGGCATAGTATGATAGTATAACATAGCTTGACATGATTCTCAACATAGCACGACATAGCATAAGAGCAACATAGCATGACATAGCATATATAATTTACATCATACGACAACATAATAACATAATAAGAGATCCACAATATATAGAATTTACAATTACAAATCACATCACTTTCTTGTGATCCATTCATAACTGAGTCAAATTAGTTTGTAATAGTCTTGTGAGAATCATCATACTCACCAACAAAAGAAAAGAATTAGAGAAAGAGAGATCTTTTGATTTGATTTGTGTAGATTTAGTTGTAGATGATTAGGCTTCCTCTTCTTAGTTTGTGACGGCTATGCTGAACTCCATGGCAGCAGCATGACGGTAGCTTCTCTAATTTTACAAGTGATTTAGGTCTAGGGTCTACCCACTTATTTATAGATTTTAGAATTCATTTAGGCCATTAGATTTAACCTAGAAATAACCGCAACCGTTCAGACAAGATGGGGTTTATCTTGTTGACTCAGCAATGAGTCAGAAGTGACTCAGCAAACACTCAGCATATTAATAAACTTCTATTCATGTCATAAATATATATATATATTTTCTACAATGTACATATTAGATACATCCCCCTTTACTTATTATTGTTTTTATATACATATTAGATACATCCCCTCTCTCACACACTTATTAATATTTTTATATTCATATTAGATACATCCCCTCTCTTACACACTTTATTAATATTTTTATATTCATATTAGATACATCCCCTCTCTTACACACTTATTAATATTTTTATATTCATATTAGATACATCCCCTCTCTTACACACTTATTAATATTTTAGCAACTTTAGTGTTAATAGAAAATTCGGGGTGTTACATTCTCCCCTCCTTTTAGGATTTCGTCCCCGAAATCTTCAAGTCTGGAAGAATGTATATCCTACCATCCAAACGTCCATCTACTCATCCATCATACACAGGCATCCATTGTCCTTAAAAGACTTCTAATGCTTTATGATCATATGCAAGTGTGTGTACATGTCCTTACCTAATGCGAAATCAGGCGGTCTACTGATTCAGTTGAGCTCCTTAATGCAAATTATGTAAGTGTCATGAATCCATTATGTATGCAAAAGATCCTAATTGCTTACATACTACTTCTATATGCGTGCACACCCATTCAACCGAATGCAGCATCCATATGATGGTACAACCATTATACATCCATTATACTAAATACATCCATATATATGCAATATGCAATATGAAGTGACTGAGCCGATCTAGTGCCTAAAGTGTGTGTATATATGCATCCACGAGCAACCACTAGCAAACACTTGCATCCATTTTGCATCCATCATACATAACATGTCTCAAACACATGTTTCAACCATAGGATTATCCTAACTAAAGGTCAAAGATACTAATGAGAGGACATACTAAAGATAAGATAAGATAAGCTAAGCGATAAAGGAGAAATTAAAAGACATACCCTCAAAAAGAAAAGGGTACAACGAACGCATCTTCTCTTCTGTCTCCCAAGTTGCGTTGCTCTCATCATCTCCCCATTGCACTTTAACCAGTCTGACCTCTCGATTCCTCAACTTTTTGATCTCCGACCCAAGAATGCATGTAGGAGCTCGTCTAATTGTTGCATCACGCTCTATTTCCACCTCTTTAAGCAAGCTCGGCTCTACCACCTCCGCGGTCTTGTGCAAACACTTCCTCAAATGTGATACATGGAATACGTCGTGTACTCCACTAAGTTTCTCAGGCAACTCCACCCTATATGCCATCTTCCCAATCCTGTTTTTTACAGGAAACGACCCTACAAACCTTGGTGCTAATTTCCCCACGGACCCAAAGCGAACAACATTCTGTAACGGAGATACTTTGATAAAAACCATGTCCCCAATGTCAAACTCAAGATCTGTCCTCCTCTTATCAGCATACGATTTTTGCCTATCTTGTGCTGCTTTCATCCTCCTTCGAATCAACTCAATCTTCTCCGAGGTTTCCCTAACCATATCGGGCCCAAGTAGGATTTTATCGGTAGATTCCCACCAACATGTAGGCGAACGGCAAGGCCTTCCATAAAGAGCTTCGAAAGGTGCCATGCCAATACTAGACTGAAAGCTATTATTATATGCGAATTCTACTAACGGAAGGTGCTCTTCCCATGTACCCCCAAAGTCTAGGATACAAAGCCTTAAAAGATCCTCTAGAATGCGATTCACCCTCTCGGTCTGGCCGTCTGTCTGAGGATGATATGCGGTGCTCAAACATAGCTGATTCCCTACCACCTCTTGTAAACTCTTCCAAAATTCGCTAGTAAAGATGGGGTCACGGTCGCTTACTATACTAGAAGGAATACCGTGCAAACGAACTATCTCCTTAATGTATACAGAAGCCAACCACGGAGCAGTCCTCTTACTTTTCACGGGAATAAAATGGGCGCTTTTAGTAAGTCTATCTACTATAACCCAAATCCCCGTGTTACCCTTCCTTGATCTTGGTAATCCATCCACAAAATCCATTGAGATGCTTTCCCATTTCCATAGTGGAACTTCTAATGGGTGAAGCAACCCACCGGGTTTCTTTTGTTCTGCTTCAACTCGTTGGCACACCAAGCATCTAGCGACGTACTCGGCCACATCCTTTTTCATACCGGCCCAAAAGAAAACCCGCTTCATATCTTTGTACATCTTATCCCCGCCGGGATGAATGGTCATTTTTGAGCGATGAGCATCATCAAGAATGGCCTTCCTTAAGTCTTCGTCTTGTGGTACACAAAGTCTATTATCCCTTCGTAACCAACCCTTATCGTTTAGGGTATACCTACGAAGATGGCTTGACGACTCCCCCCCTTTGAGCTTTTCTACTATCTCAACCAACTGTGGGTCGTCTCGCTGTGCCTCACCAACCCGTCCTAGAAGTGTAGGTCTAACCTCCAAGGATGCTAACAGACCGGGTACTAAGTCAACGGAGGGTCTAAAGTCAAACATAGAGATGAATTCTAAGCTTTGTCGTTCAACAAACAACGGACTCAAGGACAACCTTTTCCTACTTAAGGTGTCTGCCACCACGTTACCCTTGCCCGGGGTATATGATATTTCAAAATCGTAGGAGGCTAAGAATTCCATCCACCGTTGCTGCCTTAAATTCAAATCCTTCTGAGAGAATAAGTATTTTAATGATTTGTGGTCAGTGAACAGTTCGAATTTCTCACCAAGAAGATAGTGACGCCAAGACTTAAGCGCGAAAACAATTGCGGCTAGCTCTAAGTCATGCGTGGGGTAATTCTTTTCATGAACCCTCAACTGCCTTCCACCATAGGCTATTACTCTTCCCTCTTGCATGAGGACCGCGCCAAGTCCCGTCCCACAAGCATCAGTATAGATGGTAAACGGTTTATTCCCGTCTGGCAGCACTAAGACTGGGGCTGAAGTTAAGGCTCTCTTTAAACGTTGGAACGCATCATCGCAATCTTTGTCCCACGTAAAAACCAGGTTCTTCTTCGTTAACCGTGTTAATGGAGCTGATATTTTTGCGAAGTCTTTGATAAACTTCCTATAATAGCCAGCCAACCCCAAGAAACTTCTTACTTCGGTTGCATTTTTAGGGACCTTCCAATCTTGGATGGCCACCACCTTTGCGGGATCCACTGCTATCCCTTCTTTGGAAACCACGTGCCCTAAGAACCGTACTTCCTTCCTCCAGAAGTGACACTTAGAAAATTTTGCCTTAAGGTTATGCGCTCGAAGGGTTTCCAACACTTCCCTAAGATGTAGGGAGTGCTCTTCTTTATTCTTAGAAAAGACTAAGATGTCATCCACAAAGACTACCACGAATTTGTTAAGGTATTCCCTAAACACCCTACTCATCAAATCAACAAAATATGCAGGGGCGTTTGTCAAACCAAAGGGCATCACTAGCCATTCATAGAATCCGTCAGGAGTCCTAAAAGCAGTCTTATCTATACTATCCTCAGCCACTCTCAGTTGATGAAAGCCAGTGGCTAAGTCCAACTGCGAAAACACTGAGGCGCCAACTAACTGATCAAAGAGATCGTCAATCCTCGGCAGTGGGTGTCGGTTCTTTTTAGTAAGCTTGTTTAGTTCTCTATAGTCCATACAAAGTCTAAGAGACCCATCCGCCTTTGTGGCAAAAACTACTGGAGCACCCCACTCCGATATACTACGTCTTATGAACCCCTTCTCAAGCAACTCCTTTACTTGCTTATTGAGTTCCCTCCTTTCACGAGGAGCCATGTGGCGCACTGGCAAAGATACGGGTTTAGCATTATCCACAAGATAAATTCGAAAGTCTATCTCCCGCTTTGGAGGTAAGCCCTTCACCTCCTCAAACACATCCGGATATTCCCGGACCACTTCTACCGATCGCAGGTTCTCTACAGACGCGTCAAGCGATTCAAGATAACTTAGCATAATGGAATTTATGGGATTACAAAAGATGTCGAGAGCATTACCAAGGCGAGTCACAAGCCTAACTACTCTCCTTTCACAATCAAGAATGGCCCTATTTCTAGACAACCAATCCATTCCTAAAATTAGCCCATAGCCCGTGAAGCCCAATACATAAGCATCACATCTAAATTCAACGCTAAGTATAGAGATTTTCAAATCCAAACATATCATGGTCAAATGAGCCGAACCCCCAATTGGATTTGAAACAACCAAGGGATCCTCTACTAAACTGGTGTTCAAGTGCAGTGATTCAACTAATGATGCAGAGATAAACGAATGAGATGCGCCAGAATCGAATAAGGTACGGACAGGATGATCAAACATAAAAACTAAGCTTTCAACAGAAATTGTTCTACCTCTTTCTTGCAGCGGTGGGGCCGCAATAGCCTGAACTTGCCCCCTTGCCTGCCCTAGTGCCATAAGAGCCTGCACCTGTCCTCCCGAGGTAGACCCTGCCCTCTGCCCCTTCTTTGGACAGTCCTTCACTAAATGTCCCGCATCTCCACAATGAAAACAACCAGTCTTCTTTTTCTTTCTACAATCTTTGCTGAGATGGCCAGGCGTCCCACAATTGAAGCATTTCTTCTTCCCTTTGCCATTATTGTTTTTACCACCCTTCTTATTTTGCTGTTGGGGTTTCTTCTGATCACCTTTCTTTTCAACTGCCTTATCCTCATGCATAAGTGCCATTTCTACTAGCTTTTCAAAGGTGGCTCCCATAAGGATGTGGGTCATAGCCAACCCTTGCAACGGTTCATTCAAGCCTCTAACGAACCTCAAAGCTTTCTTCTCTGGCGTGTTCACCAACTCCAAGCCAAACCTTGCTAACTGATTAAATTTATTGACATATTCCTTTACTGATAAGCTCCCTTGCTTTAGTGCCAGGAATTTTTCCATATTTAAGTTCTCCTCTGCCCTTGAAAGAAACTTTGCCTCAAACCTTCGTCTGAAATCCGCCCATGAATCAACTGGACGTTCCCCGTTAGTGACCTCCCACCAAAACGAGGCCTCTCCCTTCATTAACCAAGCAGCTAAACGGACTTTCCTCCCATCTTCCACTTCAAAGATATCCAACAATTCCTCAGTCTCCTTAAGCCAATCTCTGGCCTCCACAAACGTCTCAGTCCCTTGAAAAGTTTTTCCTCCCATAGCCTTGAATTCCTTGCACGTCTTTGCAAAAGTGTCAACACGAGGAGGAGGAGGAGGAGGAATGGGTGCAACTAGGGGTGGAGGAGTATCCGTTGGGCCTGCAGTGGTGGCCCTAGCCTCCAAGTATCTCCTAAACCACCCTGGAATCGTCACACCTTCTGGGAGATTAAGATCTTCAGCCATGCTGAAACGAAAAAGGAAAGATTCAAAATGGAGAATTCGAAAGATAAAGATAAGGATGTGGCTATTTGGGATTATGTTTTTCATAAAAACTCTCTTTAAATAACATGTTTTTTTTTTTTTTTTTGAAAGCACTTCTTCCAAAAATACTTTAGAAAAAAAAATTCTAAAAAATTTTTTTTATCTGTTCTGGTAACCTTATGCTCTGATACCACGTGTAACACCCCACGTCCATTAATGTCACTCACAAAGGGAATGCATTAACTTCCATGGAGGTTTTAAGTGAATATAGAACAGTAAAATTACAACAAGACAGATATAAAATAGTACTTGGAAATTCAAAAACTTTATTTCATTGTAGCAGAAGTCAAAACATGTTTGATTTCATCATAACACCATATTCAATGTCAAGTACAATATCTATCTTGATAAAACAAGTACATAATCCCATTACATGAATAGCCATTAAAAAGAAAGATAACAAGCTGGACTTTACTTCAGCAGTCCAAGCTTTCCAGAAGATAAGCGATCCAACTAGACTCCACTAGAACTTGGCCCAACCTGCGGACCTGAAGGGAGAAAAAGGATGGAAAAGAGGGGGTCAGACATAAAGTCTGGTGAATATGATAATTCTACAATACTATTACCAAAATAACTGGACTAAGGCATAAGCTGGAAAACAAGAAAATGTCTATGAAGAGCAGATTAAGGACATAGACAATCGCTAAAGGCAACGTTATAGGCGCTCCTAAATACTAAAGGATAAACACTATACTGCACCACACCAGTCACCCTAAAGATTCATCCCACATAGCTTCACTTAGAAACTTTCCCAATGGCTTTACGTACCCCTAGCTGACTACATAGGTGTCGCCTGCCCCTATCTCCACTAGGTGTACCCTACTTCCCATTATTCGATCGGCTCCCTTACTCGTAGATACCCGTGCTGGCCCCACAGTGGGGTGTATCACTCCCCTAAAGTGGCAACCTGATACAACGGACATGCACGGCTTATACCTACACGATGCAACAACGTCTTACCTACCAGCCCGGGTCCACACACACATATGAAACCCGTTGGACTTGCGTTGCCACCGCTCCCTGTTTTGGCCTCTTATAGTCAAACCCAGTATGCGTGTCCCGTCCTCGACTTGGGTCGAGCCCACAAAGATACGTTTTGGGATACTGGTTGAAATGGGCCCCCACTATTTACCACAAGCATTCCACCTAAGCTTGTCCCCATTAGTCCATCCCACTTAACCCACTTAGTCATGTTCATTTACATGTGTGTTTGGTTAAGTCTAATCGTATTTCAAATGCCTCTAAAGGCAACCACCAGATTCCTCATGCCACCCAAGGCACCTACTTAACCCCCATGTCCCACCTTACATGATTATCTGGTTAAGTATTTCTTAGTTCATTAAGGCCATAACCTCATAAAGACCTCTCACATTAGACTGGCATTTATGGTAGCTGGATTTGCCGGGCGGGTCCGGGCAGTCTTACACCATAAAAGAGTCTAACCTCGTGTCTTTACAACTGTTATGCTTTAGTTTGGGCCTAGGACCTCTCACATTGGGCCGACATTTGTGACTACTGGATTTGCCGGGCGGGTCCGGGCAGGTTTACATCACAAACGGGTCCAACCTCGTGTCCTAAGCATTGATTATTAATAATAATCCACTTTCCCCCAATTTTAATAATTCCCTACTTGAATTATTAATTACTTCCAATTTTTAACAATGTCCATAATTGACTCAATTATGGACATCCATTCATGGTATGCAAAATCTTACAAAATTGCACCCAATTTATTAATTCCTAATATTACCCCTACCCCACGTTTGAACGTTTATTCGCAAAATATATGTTAGACTCGAATAGCCTAACTCATAGCATAAAAGAGATTATCATAATAACAACATGTATATGTGACCAAATGAATCATAATAAGGGGTGAAACTTGCATATGTCCAACTTGCATAGATTATACATGTCATGGACCTAAAGGTGTCAACTTGTTCAAAATTCACCTAATATAATCTCAATCAATTTTCATAAACTTACATATGAACATGTGTGAATCAACATCATCTAATTTTTTAACAACATGGTTTTATATGGGTACACCTAACTCAATAGGCAAATTCCCATAATCAAGTTTTATTTAATTATAGTTTCAAGTTTATGGGTACACCTAACCTAATAGGCAAATTCCCATAAACAAGATCGATTTAAATTAAGAAAAGAAAACATAACTTTAAGCATGATCCAACAACATCATGATTTTTCAACATAATATAGCATGATTTATAACATGGCATAGTATGATAGTATAACATAGCTTGACATGATTCTCAACATAGCACGACATAGCATAAGAGCAACATAGCATGACATAGCATATATAATTTACATCATACGACAACATAATAACATAATAAGAGATCCACAATATATAGAATTTACAATTACAAATCACATCACTTTCTTGTGATCCATTCATAACTGAGTCAAATTAGTTTGTAATAGTCTTGTGAGAATCATCATACTCACCAACAAAAGAAAAGAATTAGAGAAAGAGAGATATTTTGATTTGATTTGTGTAGATTTAGTTGTAGATGATTAGGCTTCCTCTTCTTAATTTGTGATGGCTATGCTGAACTCCATGGCAGCAGCATGACGGTAGCTTCTCTAATTTTACAAGTGATTTAGGTCTAGGGTCTACCCACTTATTTATAGATTTTAGAATTCATTTAGGCCATTAGATTTAACCTAGATATAACCGCAGCCGTTCAGACAAGATGGGGTTTATCTTGTTGACTCAGCAATGAGTCAGAAGTGACTCAGCAAACACTCAGCATATTAATAAACTTCTATTCATGTCATAAATATATATTTTTTTTCTACAATGTACATATTAGATACATCCCCCTTTACTTATTATTGTTTTTATATACATAATAGATACATCCCCTCTCTCACACACTTATTAATATTTTTATATTCATATTAGATACATCCCCTCTCTTACACACTTTATTAATATTTTTATATTCATATTAGATACATCCCCTCTCTTACACACTTATTAATATTTTTATATTCATATTAGATACATCCCCTCTCTTACACACTTATTAATATTTTAGCAACTTTAGTGTTAATAGAAAATTCGGGGTGTTACATTGACTAGAAAATCCTAGTAACGAGGGACCCGTTTCAGTAGTAACCCAACTTAGATATCATCTTACCCTGAAACAAGGCAGGGTGGGGCACGATTACTGGGCTGATTGTAAGCGATCAATGCGACGGCGGTGGGTGCAACAGTGTAGGTTCTAACGGGGTGCGGGCGTGCACACACTCCAAAGAAGACAAACAGGGCACTGGGGGCACCAGTAGTATAACCTATGCATTCTAGAATTTGTGTCGGGGCCGCCACCATGGGTCTTGATACACCCCATAGTGGGACCAGCATAGGTATCTACAATTCTTGGGGGGCGTATGACACATGTTAACGCGAGTAGGAGCCGATCTTTAGAAAATGGGGATCACTTCACCCTCAGAATTGGGTGCCAGTTAAAGTAAGCTCAAGTAGGTGCAGAGATATAGTATGGGTGCGATGGTACACTCGATTCTAAACGACACTTCCTTAGCTGGTGACACTATCATGTTTCCAGTTTATATCTATCATGCCCTTTTCTTATTCACATACTGAAGAGTTACTAGATTTACTCAGGCTTTATGTCTGACTCTATTTTCTTTTCGTCTTCTTTTCTTTCGTTCCCCCCCCCCCCCCCCAGGTCCACAGGGAGGAAACAACTCAGCTTAGTCAGACTCTTTACAAGCTCCAAGACCGTAAATGTATGATTTGGATCTCTTTTGCTCGGATTATGGCTTTGGATATCACTATGGGGATTTTTGTCACTTTATTTATGTTTTATGATTCTTTAATAACCAAGACAGTAATGAGGTTGTAATGTTGGAAGTATTTTGAGACAATTATGGAAATGTTTTTTTTGAACACGTATTGATGAAATAAAAGTCGGCTTGGTTTCTGCTGTTTAAAATATGTGTATTTATATCTGTCTTGAGTTTATCTGTGGCTTTTACTTATAAACCTCCACCAAAGTTAAGGCATTCCCTTTGTGAGTGACCTTAACGGAGGTGGGGTGTTTCAATAGCCATTTTATATATCTCATATATACGTTAATAATAATATTTTTAACTAGCTATTAATTTTTCTAACACATTTTAGAAATTTTGGCAGCATAACGACGCGATATTAAAAACGGAATAAGGTCTAACCTTATCCCTCGCCTAATACTGGCTCACGCCATAAACAAACCAATTCCAATCAATTCACAATCTATCCACAACCAATTTTACAATCAACATCCAAATAAATAAATACTCAACTACCCCCAATGCCAATTACGGCGCCATAAGTGGCTATTCGCGGAGTGTTGAAATTGTGTGTTGGTAATATCCATACATCGCTTTCAATTTATGTGATTGTGCGAATTCGAGTGTTGAACTCCATATAATTCAAATCAAACTACATGGTTTGTACAATAAATAGTGTCGGGGATTCTAAGCCTCGTCTGCATCCTAAAATATATTTAATTATAAATTAATTGAGTGAGAAGGAGTTCTCACCTTTGGTTTCCACTATGTGATTCCAACGTAATCTGTTTCACGCAGTTTATATTAAAAATCACATTTTTAATAATGCTTCATATATTTGAAAATCACATTTTTAATACAATGATATATAAATATAAATCATATTTTTATTCATCGTTATATATATTAAAAATCCTATTTTTATTTTATGCTAATATATATAAAAATCACAATTTTATTTCAATTATTGTATATATAAAAATCATATTTTTATCACGCTACTACATATATTAAAATCATATTTTTATACCATGTTATATACATTAAAAATTATATTCTTATCTATGCTATATTTATTAAAAATCATATTTTTAATATAATGATATTTTTAAAACAATGTATATATAATTTAAAAATCACATTTTTATAACAAAGGTATTTATATAGAAATCATATTTTTAACACAATGATATTTTTAAAACAATGTATATAATTTAAAAATCATGTTTTAATAATAAAGGTATTTATATAAAAATCATATTTTTATTCTAAAGCTATATATATATATATATGAATCATATTTTTACACCAACGATTCATATTTAAAAACCACATTCTTGCTCAAGGTTATCAAAACAAGAAAAATCAAATTTTTTAAAACAACTAAAAATCATATTTTTAATTCAAAACCATATGTGTAAAAATCAAATTTTTAATTCAAAATCATATGTGTAAAAATCACATTTTTAATTCACAATCATATTTTTACACCGCTATATATATATATTAAAAAATCACATTTTTACACTATGTTATTTCTTTTAAAAGTCATGCTATTTGTATTTTTAAAAACAATGCTATATGTAAATTTAAAAACAATGCTTTATATATTTTTAAAAATCATATTTTTATATTTTAAAAATATGTTATTTTTACTTTAAAAATTCATGCTATTTATATTTAAAAATCTCATTTTTAATTCAAAACTATCCCAAAAAATACATTTTTATTAAAGTTATCTCAAAATAAAATTTTACATTTTTATATAAGCTATATATGTATATAAAAATCATATTTTTATTATTGCTATGTATATATAAAAATTCTGGGGTTTAAAACAATGTTATTCATACAAAAACCTGGATTTTTATAGTAATTTTATTTATATAAAAATCTGAAATTTTAAAGCAATTATATTACATAATAAATAATAATAAAAAGAAGGAAAAGCTCACTGTGCCAATTTATTCTTCTTCCTGCAATTAATGATAAAGACACTGGCCTAGGGTTTGAAATTTCCTTCAACACATCGCATCGGAGCATGATCTGCTGACATCACCTTGCGTGCCTTGGTCTCCTCCCTCTACGCACGAACTCCAGTGCAACTCGGTGGCCTGGTCTGCTCCAGAATTCGACGCGAACAGGAAAGCTTCGAGCGACGATTCAGGCTGCCTCGATAGACGAAATCAGTTCATCCTCGTTCAAGAAGTAGATCGATTCAAGCTGAAGAGATTCCGCATTGTGAAGAGCTCGATTTGGTAAATGAATCGATTGTAATTTGAAGAAGAAAGATCGAAGGTTTCGTTCGTTTATTCCAGGAGAGGCTGCACTGAAAATAGGTTGACCACAAATGAGAATAGGGTAGGGTTTGACCAAAAAGGAATGTGTGTGTGTATATATATATGTATGTATTTATATTATTTTAATTTCGGAAAGTAAGGTTTTGTATACGAACTCCAAATCAAACCCAATGATTGTCGCCCCTATCTAAATACCACCATTCCGGACACAATAGGATATGTTTTGCAAGCTAGTTCGACTATTTTGATTAGTTTTTATTAAAAATATAAATCAATATATATTGAATTTAAGCATACATTTCAAATTACCAGGGCCACATACTGACTCCAAAAATTCTGAAAAGATAAATCTAGCTATGTTTTGATGATACGGTCCTAACAAAACTAATTTCATCGAATTTGGAGACCGTTTGAAAAATGACCATTTTCCAGTCGATTAAATTCAAACTGAAATTACCAAACGCGTTTAAATTAAGCACGCTCACATATTAATTCCAAAAATTATAAAAATTGGAAACTAGTAATAATTTGACATTCCGGATCAAACAAAAGTGGTTTCGTCGAAAACGGGGGTCGTTTGCAAAATGGCTATTTTTAAGGGCCATATATTATATTAAATATATATATTCCATAGAGACTATTCTGAATTTTAAACTGGGCATAACTTTCAATTTACATTGTGAAATCTCAATTTCTTAACTTCGTTAGAAATATATAATTAAATAGATTCAAATATTATTGGTTTTACTGAAATCTGATTTATTTTGAATCCTGTACATTCATTTGAAATTTGAAATCGAATTTTCAAACAACCATGCAATTTCAGGCTCGTTTTATAATTAAAATAAATTTATACGTTCTAACTTTGATTTAAATAAATTTTTAATTGTTATTATTTAAAATAAATTATTTTAAATATTCAAAATCCATTAAAATAGCTAAAATAAAAATTATAATTTGGTTCTAAAAATCTGGGTTGTTACAGATAAAAGGAAACAAAAAAGGGGCAGACATAAAGTGTGGCGACTCTGGTGACTTCTAACATATAAAGAAATAAAAGTATCATGACAGGCATATAAGACTGGATGACATTATATAACAGGTATAGACAGGATGAACATGATAAGTAGAGTAAACAGAATAGACTATGCTTCTCAAATACTTTTCTCTGCACCAATACTATTATAACAGATATGTGACAGTATTAGGTATCCCCTAATTACTTAACAGAAACAGAATGATCCCAAAAGAAACATAATGATAGTTTTAGGTATACTCTAGTTACATAATGGGTTTTTCCCCCAAATAGAAATAATAGGTACCTCAACAGAAATAACGGGCATTATCCCAAACAGAAATAATGGGTACCTAAACAGAGACGGGCAAGACTAGAAGTTCCATAATTACTACCCTCTAGCGATCGGCTCCTGAACATCTAAATATCCTGTGTCGGCCTCACGGACGGGTGCATTACTTCCTAAAGTTGCAACTTACAAAAGGACACAGACCTAGTTACTAGTGCTACAACGGCTTATTTTCCCCTACAGACCGGACCCATGCACGCACATGACTTCGTTGGAATGCACTGTATACACCCACATTCAGATGAACCTCTTACAATTAGTTCAGTATGCATGCCCTGACCCCTACCTAATGCGGGGTCCCCTTTTAGTACCAGAATTGGTTACTGAATGATATGGGCCCCACACGGCAGATGGCACAAGTCAAACCCCTAAACTTGTGTCCCCCGATTAATCAGGATTTATAACAAGTTAAGCCTTACAGATTAACAGGTTCGCTTAACCCACACTGTTTAACATGTTACGTTTAGGTTAACAGGTTCATATAACCTTAATAGATTAAACAGGTTTACTTAACCCCAACAGATTAAACAGGTTTACTTAACCCCAATAGATTAAAAAAGTTTACTTAACCCCAACATATTAAACATGTTTACTTAACCCCAACAGATTAAACAGATTTAGTATTACGGATTAACAGGTTTATATAACCCCAACAGATTAAACAGGTTAAGTAATACAGATTAACAGATTCGTATAACCCCCACTGATTTAACGGGTTAAGTTTTATAGGTTAACAAATTCATATAACCCTAACATATTAAATTGGTTCCACATGTTATATATATATATATATATATTGAAAATTGGTACTTTATTACGTATACCAACCATATACTTCCGTTATATGCCTCGTCAAAACCTTATACCCTCTAACCTAATTGGGTGCCTTGCAAGAGAAAAAAGTACATATAACTTCCATATTTTGAACCATTCTTATACATATAAAATACAAATGAAAGATACATGAGAAATAAAAAGAAAAGCAAAGAAAAAGAAGAAAGGACCAGAGCCCTTTTAGTAACCCGCTACTACTCTTCACACTGCCATTCCATCCATCTTTTGATTATCCCATATCAATAAGGTCAACTCCCCATCTTCCAAGCAGTTCCTCATTACACCGAGTCCTGATAGTAGTTGAACCATTGCCACGAACCAAGAATTTGACATCTATCGCTATTCGATCTCTCCTGTTGTTCATGTCAATTCTGCGGTTGGAAAATAATCTCGAATTTCTTTCATCCCACATATGGTTAAATGGAGGTAGTAAAAGCAGAAAAAGCAAGATCTCTGGTTTGATCTTTGTTGTGGCAGGCTTGTATTAGAAGGCTAGCTTCTTCTGATAACGAGCCGACTGTGTTCGATGAAATGCCTAGCTTACTTCGAAGTGGTATCCATATTGCTGCTGAATAATCACAAAATAAAAACAAATGGTAAGCAGATTCTAAACTTTTATTACATAAAACACATGGAGCATCATGAGCTATGCCAAAGTTTTGTAATTTATCTTTAGTATTCAGCCGATTTAAATAGGCCAAATACGTGATAAAGGGCATTTTCCTGTTGTTTTTAGGGTGCCAAATAAGTTTGGACACTTGGTTAATATCTTGTCTTTGCCTCACATACTCCCAAGCACGATAAAATGAAAACCTACCTCCTTCAAACCATTCATAATAATCTGCGCCATGAGTTGTAGATAGTTGAATATGCTGAATTTCTTATGACGCTTATCTTGTGGCAGCATGAGTCGTAGGATTAAGAGTTCCATTATGAATGATTGTAGAAACACGTTCAAAAGACACACTAACTCCTTGAAATCTGTGCACTCCTAGTAGATCAACCAAGCATTTAGAGTTGATCCATGACTCAAACCATAATAGGATATTTGCACCAGTAGTGATTATTTTATGAAATAACTTCCTGCCTTGTGTTCTAAGATGTAAGATGGCTTTCCATGTACATGAGGCGTTATTGTCAATGGGCTTGTACCAGAAATGCCTAGCCCTACAATATTTGGAAGCCATCCACTGACTCTGTAGGTTTTTCCTTGATAAAAAATTCCAAAGCAATTTTATGCATGCTGCCTTTTTTAGATCAGAGAAAGACTTTAAGCCAATCCCCCCCCCCCTCTAGCTTTGCATTGCATAACTAATTCCATGCAACTTTATGACTAGAGTCTCCCCCTAGGAAATCTGCACACATAGAATTTAGCTTGTCCAATGTAAATTCTAGTATTTGATATACAAATAACTAGTACAAAACCATTGGGGTAATGATAGTTTGTATAAGCTCAGCCCGTCCTGCAAAACTCAAAAATTTTGCATCCGAACCTTATATCTTATTTTGAACTTTATGTAGAAGAGACGAACAATCTGAGTAATGTAAATAATTAGAAGATAAAGGTACCCCGAGAAATTTTATGAGGAGAGAACCGACTGCAAGTAAGCTGTTGGACATAGTGTGAGTAGTTGCTAAAGAAAACTTTTGTTTTGTATACGTTCACATTAAGACATGTAAAATCACGAAGCTTACGAAAAATATCACTTAATGTAGAACCTGTCTACATATCAGAGTTCCCAAAAAACATAAGATCGTCTGCATATAGTAAGTGGGTAATTTTGGGGTCAAACTTGTGAACCGCCTTGAATTTGCTTATAGCAGTAGCCTCATTCATTAAGGAAGTGAAATATTCCATACCGATCGCAAATAAATATGGGGACAAAGAGCCTCCTTGTCTTGAGCCTCTAATCAACGTAATAAAACCCTTGGGTATACCTTGAAGGAGAATTGAAAAAGTAGCCATAAAAATACACTCGTAAACTAAATTTATGAAATGAGTTGGGAGTCCCATTTCTAACATAATATGACATATAAATTCCCTACTCATCATATCATATGCCTTGTGTAAATCTACCTTAACACAAATTTTGCTAACTCCGGCTTTTTTAAAGTCTCTAAGAAGTTCATGTGCTAGTAATATGTTATCACCGATGTACCTGCCCTTTATAAATGCACATTGATTTTGTGAAACCAAGTAGGGAAGGAGAGACTTCATTCTGTTGCATAGAATTTTACTGAAAACTTTATAAAAAACAATACAACAAGAAATGGGGCTATAGTGAGATATATCATTAGGCCTATCATTTTTAGGAATAAGGGTAATAAATGTATGATTACTTCCTTTTGGTAATTTATCAGTGTTGAAGATATCTTGAATTGCCAGAAATAAATCATTTCTAAGTTGTTCCCAATGCAATTTCATGAATTTTGCATTCATTCCGTCAGGGCCTGGGCTGGAGTCATCCTGCATTAAGAAAACAGCTTGTTGTACTTCAGCCAAAGTGATTGGATGTAGTAAGAATTGATGTCCTTCTGAATTAATACATGCATCGGGTTGAAAATAAGGAAAATAAGAGACCGGAGTAGCATTAAATAAATATATGAAGTAAGTAATAGCCTTTGTTTCCATTTCTTCAGGCTTATAAACAAGGTCTCTAGCTTCATTTGTAAATTCTTTAATGTTGTTCATATATTCGTGCATTGACATTTTGGAATAGAAGAATTTAGAGTTAGTGTCCCTTTCCTGTAGCCACTGAACTTTTGCCTTCTGTTTTAAGTCCCAATATCTAATATGTTGTTGTACCATCAGAGAATGTTTGGCACGAGGCGTCTCTTCGTATAAAATAAAATTGGTAGGATCATTATCGGAGGTAATTTCTAGATCCTTGAAATTTTGTTCGGCCTCCTGTATGGTTGAATCTTCTTTTGGATGTAATTTATTCCAGCACTTGAGTTCAAATTTACACATTTTCAATTTATGCATGAAGTTATAACTGTAGCTACCCCAAGTATATGTCTGAAGCCCCTTATTAATGCATTCACCATATCCTTCACATAGATGTCAACTGTTTTTATATCTAAAGGGGAAACCCTTATTTGAAGCACTAGGAATTAAATGTAAAATTATGGGATTATGGTCACTTGATAGTTGAGAGTAGGAGAATGCCTTCATATTAGTGAATTTCTGAAGACAAGTATGATTTACCAGAATCTTATCAATATTGTTTGTTATTCCTTTCCTCCTCCAAGTATGCATAAAACCAGAGGCCTTAATCTCTATTAATGATGCTTTCATAATGCACTACTGAAAGGCTCTGAATTGTGAAAAAGGGACTGGTAAACCACCTTTTTTATTAGATGGAGAGGAAGAGTTGTTAAAATCTCCCATAATAACCCAAGTGTCATGAATAGTAGAAGCCTCTACGGTAATGTGATGCCACAAATGTTGATGTTCATTATAGGAATTACTACCGTATACAATAGTAAAGAACATGGAAAACCCCCCAATATTAGTAACATGGACTGTCAAATGTTGTGAAGATAATGATATGATATCAGACGACCAAACTAAAGAATCCCATAGAAAAAGAATACAGCCTGAAAACTGAGAAATTTGCAAAGGATAAAAATCCCAGTTTGATGGTATTCTGTGTTGTAGAAGCAATAATTTTTTTGCATTGAGTTTATTCTCAACTAAACCAACCAGAGTAGGTTCAGTATTGGTTAGAAGCTTGAGCACATCAAGTATATGTGTAGATGTGTTCATGCCTCTAACATTCCACGTTAAACAAGTCATTTAATTGTAGTAGTGCTCCTTGTTTTTCTTTTAGAAGGAGCAATATACTAGCTATCTTACTTTTACCTTTTGCATTTTCCAGATAATCAGTATTCTTGGTGACACAGTGAGACATATCTGTGGAAGTTTCCTCTGTAATATTTTCAACTAAAACATATGCAGCATGGTCCAAATCAAAAATAGAAATATCAGGTGGGAGCCCACTATTGAGGAAGTCTAATTGATCTGCATTCTTCTCTAGTGAAATAGTATCAGTCTGTTGATTTTGGAATGTGGTGGCTTCTGTAGTAGATGTAGTAGCTTCAGTGGACGTTTTTGGGATCCATTTTGGGATGGTAATATCATCATGAACAATAGTTTTATGGCCAAAATGTTTACAAATCGTACATTTTGAAGGAACAAATTCATATTCAACATTCACAAGTTTCTTGTCACCAGTGTGTAATAAGATTGGAATTTGTCTCTGCAGCTCTGTTTCAAACATTTATTTCAATCAAAATACGAGCATATTTAGTTACCTTCCTTGTAGCGGTGTTGTTATCACATCGTATGGGTTTGCCGATAAAGCTTGTAATCAAGGAGAAAGCATCTGTCGACCACATCTCCATGTCAAGATGATGTAACTGAATCCAGATCTGTGTTTCAGTACGGGAGAACTTATGAAAATTATAGCCAGGAATCCATTTATCAGCCATTAGAAGCTTTCTGAAGTAGAAATAAGTTGACGCTTGCAAAATTTGATCGCAATCAGTTTTTGATTCCAACTGGATGGTGTATTGGTAACCTGGAGCAATATGGATGTGGAATTCTCCTGCAGGCTTCCAAACTTTTAATATATATTCATGGAGTTTTTTAAAAGATAGCCAAAATTCAATAGGATGTAAAACAATTGTGTTTTCCCATGATTCCTTTGAAGCATCAAAAATTGTTGCGGGAAGAACTACATGATCAAATGGTGGTTTAACATATTGAAGTTCGGTTGAAGGTGATGAGATGGATGATGGCTTGCGTTGGAGGACTTCAATGTAGGAAGGGAAGTGCGGTTGTGGAGTAGAGGTTAAGTGGTGGGTTAAAACGTGGGTCAGGCGGTTTCGTTACAGGGGACGAGGGACGGTTATGCATGTCCGCCATGATTGATACTCAAAAATTTATATTCAAGCTCTCAAATATGGGTGAGCCATCTCATGCAGTAGTGCAATGCATGGAAGATACCTGAAAGCCCTAGTAGCAAGCTACCATAATCGGCTTTCCCTCACCGAACAATTAATTTAATATCGTTGTGGCCCGATGGGCTACGTATCAGATGTTAAACTGATAAGAACAGATACTACACTTGATCTTATCCAAAAGGCCGAGAAAGGTATACAGGTTATATATATATATTCGTTACATGTTCCACTTAATCTCCGAATTAAGCCTACATATTTACATGTTCATACACCCCAAATTTCAATTATATTCCATATAGTATAAGATATGCCCCAATTTTCCCTCGTTTATTTTCATTCCTAAACATTCCTAAATTATCCTAATTTCATTCATATGTATGTCTCTTGCGAGATTGTCCTAGGCTCAAAGGTAGCCTAGGCTTATAAAATAAAAAGGGTATAAGAGAGAGTGAGAGAGAAGAATAGAAATAGGCATAATAATAACAGAAACAAGCATATAATAACAACTGAACAACAAAATAGGTGTATGGAAAAGTACATATAATTATAGCAGAACTATTTAGATATGAATCATTTTCTTAACAGGCATAAGCTTATATCCAGGTTTATTAACATATTAGGGTTACTGTTAAATATTTATATTTAAAAGTAACATGAACTCACAGAGATTGGATTTAAAGAATAGTGGATAATATGCTGATGTTGCATAAGATATTCTTGTATATGTTAGATAAGAATTGTCTTGATTCAATCCAAGTTTCGGCAGCATCTCCCCATCTTCATTTTATAGTTTTAGAACAAGAGTTTGAGGAAGAAGTATGATTTATTTGATAGGAATGCACACCTTTATATTGAGTTTACATGACAATCCTTAACCGACCAATCTCTGTTTTTATATCCAACCGTTCAGAAAATAATGAACATGTTAACAAATACGTCCAAAAACAGAAAAATGTATTCGGCCATATCAGGGTTGGGTCGACCCATCCCTACCTGGGTCGACCCACCTGACCTTGGGTCGACCCATAGGTCAACCCAGCTAGACGTGGGTCGACCCCTAATTGGTTTGCATCCCGCCTTATATTCCCTCTTCATTTATTTGACTTATTTTAAATTTTGGTTTGTTTTATTTATTATTCATAAGTCTCTTATATGTATACAAACTTCTAACCTCTATATCTTCCTCATACGATGTCCGTTTTACGCAAACTCGGAGTTTATCTGAACCATAATTCTAAGATGAACGCGATGCTTTAGTCCGTTTTACTTAATTCCCAATATTTAATTAAGTATCCCTTAAGTTTATTAATGTTCTATAAAATTACGTGGTGTTACATTCTCTTAGAAGTTTTATTGATTCACCTTCATCAAGGGTATGCTCCACACCCTTCATAATGGTTTTCAGATATATTACTATAATGCATTTGACGAGAAATGTTTATGATATTTTTAAGACAAAGGAGATGAGGTTTTAAGCAATCTCATTTAATTCAAGCAATAATTGGAATTTGATTGTTTCTTCGTTGCATATTTCTTTGGGCAGTTTCCATCAAGGCTTGTTATTGATTAATAACTTTGTCGTGCATTTATTCATGCATTTCCCTTTTTAAGCGCTCTTTTTCGAGCTTTCGTTTCCCTTCACGGGATGAGACTAAGAATGGTTGAGCACGCTTTAAGTGCTCCACTTGGGCTTTTGTTGTATCTATAGGCTTGAAAAGGTTTTGATTTTTACCTGTGATGATAGTTGAACTTGTATTAATATTGATTTGACTATAAGAAAGATACAAAACGAGATAACTAATGAATGTAAGTATGTGAAATAGAAAACTTACTATTATATTCTAGTCTCATGTCGCGATGTCTTTAATCACCACTTCCATTGGTTATCTTCCAACTTTCTTAAATAGGCTTCCTTTTCCTTTAGCTTTGTGTATTTTTATCAAATCCTGACGTTGATTGGTTTGGTGTCCTTCTATCATATGATAGGAACAATAATATTTTCCTTTATCCGACTCTGAAGTATCCTCTATTAAAGAATCGGAACCGATCTCTCATGTCCCATGACCCAGCGGTAAGCTTTTCTTTATGTTGAGATTTCCTTCTATATGAATGAATTTGTCACCTTTAGAATAAAAATCATTCAAGATTTCATATTCTTTTAGGATAAGCTCCTTCCAGAAAGGTATTAGTGAAAGTAACCCTGAATGAACAGCTATCAGCTTCTCTCGGTCTGTTCCTCTTATTTTTAGTGATTCGGTATAAAATCTCTTCTGGTAGGTGTTAAGTGATTCTTTTGGTTGCTGTATAATTCTAGCTAGGTCATAAATACTGATTGTTGGGTCTTTCCATCCATGGAATTTTATGCTAAACGCGGTTGATAGTTGTTTCCAAGTGGTGATGACTGGGCTATGGTAATGTCTACACCATTTGATAGCTTCTTCACGGAGCATCATTAGGACGATCTTGCAACGAAGTGTTTCAGGTGTGTTATATAAATATATCTAGTTCTCAAAGATGTAAAGGTGGTTTTCAGGGTTTGTAGTTCCATCATACATAAGTTGTGGTATTTTCATGTCAAATGAAGTTTTACCCGCCTTTATCTCATTGGGGAAGGTGATTCCTTGCATGTTCCTATTTTCTGACAGCACTAGGCTCTCATTTCTTTTCAACTGTCCTATGGTCTTGGAGCAATCCTCATTTGGCTATTAAGCTCTTGTGGTGCCATCGTTCTTGATTCTGCTTCATAAGGTTATGCTTCGGAAGACCTTTTGATTATGTGTTCTTCAATAAGTCTTCTTGCAATATCGATTCGTGAAGCTAAATGCAATACCTCCAGCTCATTATTGCTTCTTTCGTTAAGCTTGAAGGTTTCCTAACTTGTAAATTTGCTAAGTTGAAGTCTATAAGTACACCATCCTCTAAGGTGGAAGATGCCCTTAAATCTTGTTCATGATTCTTCCTTGATCTAACCATCTTTAATGAGAATTGGGAGTCTCTCTTTACGATAGAAAAGGAAATGAGGATGAAGGTTTTTTTATAAGGACGGAAGTAGGAGAAATAAGGTTTAACTACAAGGCAGAAGTATAAGAGGTTAGGCCGAAAGTTAAAGGTTAAACTACTCCTCAAATGGCTTAGGTCAAAGATGTTCTAAGTAGTTGAATGATATTCATAAGCTCTTGCTGAGACTCTTTATCTACGATCTTGCTTCTTCAAAGCTTAGTCCAACCCGGGTTGGAACAACACAGTTAGAAAGGTGACAACGTTATCCAAAGGGTTAAAGGTAGGAATAAGGTTTGGAGGTTTATGTTGGAGAATGGAGTTTTGATGACAATAACCATATTTCGATATTAGTTGATTATGAAATAAATACTAACATCTCTATCTAGAATATATATACATATATGCAGGATTTGTATACAAGAATTAATATTGAAGACCGAGTTTTAGAGTTTTTAGAGATTCAGAATTCAGAGAAGATTCATGACTCATGAGTAATCAAGAAATTAAGAGTTCAAGATGTCAAGATAAATAGAGTCTAGTTTATGTAAGACTCTGAATAGAACTCCAGGTTTAAATTCAAATTTCAAATTCTATTCTAATTAAGTTTTTCTATCTTACCTTTGACTTTAAGCTTGAGATTTTAAAGATTATAAATTTACATATTTATATAGTTATATACTTTTATATTTATATAGTTTTAAACTTTATAATTTTATAAATATGTTTGTATAATTTATATTTATGATTTCATATGATTTTCTATTTAATAATGCTTATTTATATCACTATGTTTTAATTCAAGAATTTCCAGAATTATTTATATATTAAAACACTTAAACTCAAATTTTGAATTTTGAAATACATATGTCGACATACATATGTTGGCATGTCGACATATAACTATCACTTTTTTAATTTTGAAAGGAAGTGTTTTTTCACCATTTGTAACATTTCAGAAGCGTTGCAACCTTTCAAATCTTACAAATAGGGGCTGATTTCGAATTTTTTAACCATTCTTCTTCATCGTCTTCATCCCATCTCATTCCTCCATTATTACTTCATATTTTTATGATTTCTACACTTATACTGTTGATTTATATTCTAAATATATAAAATTTCTTCTCTTCTCACTCTCTACTCATTACTCTCTGAATCGAAGTGCTATTGAAGAGTAATAGGGTTGTTGTAATCATTTGGGATAGTCTTGGAAACGGTGTGTTCCTTGTAGCCATGAAATCAAGGAAGGGGAACGATGTTAACCTTGTAGCCGGGAAATCAAGGGTGGTGGAAACGGTGGTAACCTTTTAGCCATGAAATCAAGGGGGTTGTACTTGGATATTAATATAGTAATAAAACTTTGTGCAATCCAGCGTTGCGTGGGACTAGACGTAGGAGTAATCTGAACGAGTATAAAATATGGGGTGTTCTTTCCTTTTCTGCATTTTATTTCTGTTTGTTTATGTGTTTGTGTTTGATTTTTTGTTTGTGATTATCTCTGTGGTTGTTATTCATATAGTAGATCATATAAGTTTTAGATTTTCTTAAATTCCTTAAAAACACTATTCACCCCCTTTAGTGTTAGTTTTGCCTTAAGATCCATTCTGCATTCCCTAACAATTGGTATCAGAGTAAGGTCTTTCAAAAAGTTCATAATCTGATTTTTGAAAATATTAAATGGTAAATTTTGAAATGATTATTAACACCAGTGTCAATTCATGCATTGCATCAATGTTAAAATAGTCGGCATTCGATCATGTTGAAAATTCAAGTGATCTACTGAAATATTGTCCAATTCATGAATAGATGTCTTATATGGCTTTTGAAAATTCAAAAGTTGAAAAGATGGGTAAAGTGTTGTTGAAAATTCATATTCCGAAATGGTGGTTGATGAAAATTTAAATTCTGAAATGATGTGTTACATGGCTGTTGAAAATTCAAATTTTGTCAAACAAATGGTGGAAATAAAAAAGGACAAATTTATTCTGGATAGTGGCTGTTCGAGACATATGACAGGAAATCTAGAAATACTAAATAATCTAGTCTATGAAGATGGTGGAATGGTGAACTTCAAAGATAGATCTAAAGGATACATTATTGGGATCAGCAACATCGGTAATTTTGAAACCCCTACTATTTCTGATGTTTTATTAGTTAGGAATCTAAAACACAATCCACTAAGTATAAGTCAATTTTGCGATAAGGGCTATAAAATAAACTTTGAAAAGGATGAATGCTTTATAGAAGATAGGAATTCAAAAGTAATATTCGAAGGAGATATAAAGAAAAATATCTATATATTGAGTATGAAAATCTCCAACGATAACCTATGTCTTATGGTCAATACAAGTGAACCTTGGATCTGGCATAAGAGATTCGGTCATATAAATTTCAAACACATCTCTAAGATTTCTAAATTAGATTCAATTAGACGATTATCTAAAATGAAATTTAACATTAATAATTTATGCAACGCTTGTCAGTTTGGAAAATTAAAAAGAAGTTCATTTAAATCAAAAGAGGAAATTACAGCCTCGAAACCATTAAAGTTAATTCACATGGATTTATTTGGTCCATCTCAAACCCAATCGATAAATCACAGTAGATATGTTTGCGTAATAGTCGATGATTTTTCAAGATTTACTCGGACTTTATTTCTTAAAAACAAAAGTGATGCTTTTGATCAATTTAAAACTTTTTCCAAAAGAATTCAAAACTTATTATCCCTAAAAATTAAAACAATATGTACTGACCATGATAGAGAATTAAAAAACGAAAATTTTGAAAATTTTTGCAATAAAAAGGGAATAACCCATAATTTTCTGTCCCTAGAACCCCTCAACAAAACCGAGTAGTTGAATGTAAAAATAGGACGATACAAGAGTGTGCGAGAACTATGTTAGCTGATAGTAATTTACCAAGAAATTTTTGGGCTGAGGCAGTTGCTACAGCTTGTTATATTTTAAATAGAATTTCAATTAGACCCTTAACTCATAAAACACCATATGAACTTTTGTATAATAAGAAACCAAATGTATCATATTTTAAAATATTTAGAAGTAAATGTTTTATACTTAATACTAAAGAAAATTTAGATAAATTTGACTCAAAATCTGATAAAGGAATATTTATTGGATATTCAGAGAGAAGTAAGGCATATAGAGTTTTTAATTCAAGAACCAATACTACAGAAGAAACCTTAAATGTATCCTTTGACGAAAATTATAAAAAAATAACACAACATAATGAAGATGAATGTGAAAATGAAGTTAATGAACGAATAATGAAGAAAGTCAGCCAAATAAAAGAATTAGATTACTAAGAGATCACCCTTTAGAAAATCCTTAGGGGATATTGAATCCGTCGTTAGGACTCGTATCAATTAAATAATACGAGTAATTCTGCATTTATTTTAACTATTGAACCAAAGAATCCAAAGGAAGCATCTTTCGATGATTCATTGATCCTTGCCATGTAAGAAGAACTGAATCAGTTTACTAGGAATGATGTATGGGAACTTCTTCCTAGACCAGAGGATAAGACTATAATAGGAACTAAATGGGTTTATAGAAATAAAATGAATGAACACGGTGAAGCCATAAGAAATAAGGCATGATTAGTAGCACAAGGTTATACTCAAGAAGAAAGAATAGATTACGATGAAACTTTTGCCTCCGTAGCTAGATTAGAAGCAATTAGGATATTACTATCCGTTGCAAACCATAATAATTTCAAATTATATCAGATGGATGTTAAAAGTGATTTTCTAAACAGACTCGTTAAATAAGACATATATGTAGAGCAACCACCTCTTTTTGAAAACGAAAAATTACCAAATCACGTACATAAGTTAAAGAAAACGTTATATGGATTAAAACATGCTCCTAGGGCTTGGTATGATAGATTAAGAAATTACTTATTACAATCCAACTTTGAAATAGGAAACCTTGATAACACCTTGTTTATTAAAAGAAATAATAAAGATATACAATTAGTACAAATATATGTTAACGATATAATTTTCGGATCAACAAATAGTAAGATGAATAATTTTTTTAGATATTATGACCCAAGAATTTGAGATGAGTTATATGGGAGAACTAAAATTCTTCTTAGGCTTAAAAGTTAGACAATTAAAGAATGGAATAATTATTAATCAAGAAAAATACACAACATATTTAATTAATAAATATAATTTAACAACAACTAATGGGAGACTAACATCAATGACAACTAATATAGCCTTAAGTAAAGATGATATGTCAAAAGATTTGATCAATAATTATGTAGAGGAATGATAGGATCTCTACTGTATATAACTGCTAGTAG
This sequence comes from Allium sativum, assembly GCA_030737875.1. Lineage (NCBI taxonomy): Eukaryota > Viridiplantae > Streptophyta > Magnoliopsida > Asparagales > Amaryllidaceae > Allium > Allium sativum. The sequence continues at coordinate 487,954,745 of CM060926.1, forward strand.
ACCAGATATAATTCATAGTGTATGTCCCTATGCAAGATATCAACCGCAACCTAAGGAAACCCATTTAAAAGTCGTAAAATGTATTCTAAGATATGTAAAACATACATCAGACTTTGGATTATTTTATCCTAAGGATGATTCATTCGATTTAATTTCTAATTGTGACGCTGATTATGCGGAATGTAAATCTGATCGTAAAAGTACTAGTGGAACATGTAATTTCTTAGGACATTCACTAGTCTCGTGGTTTAGTAAAAAGCAAAATACCATATCTTTGTCAACAACTGAAGCAGAATATATCTCTGCTGCTTTGACTTGCTCACAAGTAATATATATGCAACAAACTCTAAATGATTTTGGATTAACAATAAATAAATCACTAATATACTGCGATAATACTAGTGCTATAAATATATCTGAGAACCCAACTCATTATTCAAGAATTAAACATATCGATATACGACATCATTTTCTGAGAGATAGTGTAAGTAAAGAGAAAATTTCACTCAAATTTATAGAATCAGATAAACAAATAGCAGATATATTAACAAAACCATTAAATGAAGCAACCTTTACTAAATTCAGAAGAGAATTAGGTATTTGTTCATTAAGTGAATTAGAATAATTAAATATATTGATATATATATATAAGAATAACATTAAAAATCAGAAAAATAAAATAAAAAACACAAGTATATCGACATACATATGTCACTATGTCGACATATAACTACTTGATTTCTAAAATTAATTCCCACCAAAAGTTAGTTACAATAACCATTTAAACTCTCCACTTCGAATTTTCTTCTTCTTTCTCTTATCTCACTTCTGTAAAAACTCAAAAGAAAATTAAATCATGGCCTCCACCAATTATAAAAACCAAATTTACCTCGAATCATCCGTTGGACCATCCTAAAGTCCTTTCTAACATTGTACCCTCTCTCTTGTAATCAAATCAGAAGAGAAAATGGAATATACTCTTCAAATGCTTGCTACGATTCAAGTGCTCCAAATTCGGATAAGTCAAGAGAAAATTAGACAAGGAAAGATGATAAGGAATCTTCATAAGTTCGCAATGGATAATCAAGTGAATCCAGTCATTATCGAAGAGGATAATCAAGTAATGGAAGAAGTAGAGGAAGAAGAGGAGGAGGAAGAAATGACAGAAGAAGAGGAACCAGAAGAGGTGCAACAAGAAGTCATGGACGAGGATGATCAAGCTGTATGTGTTAGTGAAGTCTTGTTTGATCAACATGGAAATATCACTGAGCGAAATGGGGATTTTGGTCTCCATTACCCAAATTGTCCAAACCATAAGTCTCCTATCGTTAACAACAAATAGAATTTTTGTCTCTTTTCGATGTACTACGTGTATAGTAATTTGTGTAATTTTCTTTCGTGTGTACCGCTTATTTTGAAAAACAATGATTAATATAATGCATGCTTTATCTTTAATAAGCATTTCATAGTATGTTATATAGGAACAAATTTAGGGGGAGTCATATACATTAACTATTTGATCACAAGTTATATATTTAAGTGCTTTAGTATAAAATAATAATACGATATAGATAAATATAGGATTTAGGGGGAGTATTTTTAAAATTTCTTTCTGATAAGGCCAAAGCGGGAGAAATTATAAAATATAGACTTAGTTTAAGTAGAATATATAGGATTTATATAGACAGGGGAAGTATTAGAAGGATCAGCATCAACAGGTATGAACATGTATGAATATTTTATAAACTAAGGTTGTCATCATCAAAAAGGGGGAGATTGTTGGAGAATGGAGTTTTGATGACAACAACCTTATTTAAATATTAATTGATTATAAAATAAATACTAACATCTCTATCTAGAATATATATACATATATACACACACATATATGTAGGATTTGTATGCAGGAATTAATACTGAAAACTGTACAGTTTTAGAGTTTTTAGAGATTCAAGAGATTCATAATTCAGAGAAGTTTCAAGACTCATGAGTAATCAAAAAATTAAGAGTTCAAGATAAATATAGTAACAGAGTATAGTTTATGTAAGACTCTGAATAGCACTCCACGTTCAAATTCAAATTCTGATTTTCAAATTCTATTCTAATTAAGTTTTTCTATCTTACCTTTGATTTTATGCTTGAGATTTTAAAGATTACAAGTTTACATATTTATATAGTTATATACTTTTATATTTATATAGTTTTAAACTTTATAATTTTATAAATATGTTTATATAATTTATATATATGATTTCATATGATTTTCTACTTTATAATACTTATTTATACCACTATGCTTTAATTCAAGAATTTCCAGAATTATTTATATACCAAAACACTGGAAAAATACTCAAATTTCAAATTTTGAAATACATATGTCGACATACATATGTTGGCATGTCGATATATAACTGTCACTTTTTTAATTATGAAAGAAAGTGTCCTTTCACCATTTGTAACATTTCAGAAGCATTTCAACCTTTCAATCTTATAAATGGGGGTTGATTTCGAATTTTATAACTATTCTCCTTCTTCATCTTCGTCCCTTTTCATTCATTTATTATTTCATATTTTTATGATTTCTACACTTATACTCTGTCGATTTCTATTCTAAATGTATAAAACTTCTTCTCTGCTCACTCTCTACTTATTACTCTTTGAATTGAAGTGCTATTGAAGAGTTATTGGGCTCTTATGATCATTTGGGATTGTTTTTGGGATAGTCTTGGAAATAGTGTGTTCCTTGTAGCCGAGAAATCAAGGGTGGTGGAAACGCTGGTAACCTTATAGTTGTGAAATCAAGGGGGTTGTACTTGGATATTGATATAGTAATAAAACTCTACGCATTTCAGCGTTGCATGGGACTGAACGTAGGAGTAATCCAAACTAGTATAAAATCTGATATGTTCTTTCCTTTTTTGCATTCTATTTATGTTTATTTCTGTGTTTGTGTTTGATTCAATGTTTGTGATTATCTCTGTGGTGTGTTATTCATATAGTATATCATATAAGTTTTAGATTTTCATAAATTCCTTAAAAATACTATTCACCCCCCCTCTAGTGTTAGTTTTGCCTTAAGATCCATTTCGCATTCCCTAACAGTTTAGGCCCTCCTTCTAGCGCCAAAATGTTAATAATATTTTTCGTCAACACCGGAAATAAGGGTATGGTTATGGACCTAAGAGAACTTAGGATTTTTTAGTTCCTACAAGCTTGAGTTAGTTCACCGTTTCCTAGATATCAAGGTCTTAAACTCGAAGATTAGTTACTCTTCCTTCAAGAGGTGAGTATCACGCTTGCGAAACTTATGGACCAACAATTACCTTGGGATAAGGGTTCCCTAAGCGCAAGGCAAGTTAGAAAGCTAAACGGCTTGTAGAAGGGTATTTTGGTAATTTGGAAATATAGTAGAATGCAATAAGAAACATATCAGTAGACAACATCATATGCAAAAATAAGAACACGACAATTAATAGTGATTTGGTTCAGATTGAACCTATGTCCAGTTTAAGGGCTTTGGTGATCTTATTCATGGTAGCGGTTACAAGGAAAATCCCCAATTTGATTTACAAATTAGGGTTTGAGCTCTCTAGAATGTGTACAGAATTTAAGAATGAGGAAAAGTCCCCCAAAATGAGATCCCTGAGGTCTTATTTATAGGCATATTGGGACCTCTTGGTTGTAAACTCGGTAGATGCCCCTTTCGGATGCGGTAACATGGCTTCGTCCGCTTTTGCATCTTTCTTCTCAACATTACTATCGGATATAACTTTAACTTCGGTGTGTCGGCCTTAGCTTTAGGAGTTTGACTTGGATATTGCTTATTCATAATGTAACGACACCAAGTCAGTTGGTGTGGATAGCTTTAGGAGATTCCTTCGGCTTTTGGCAATGAGTTCTGATTTCAAGCTCTCATAGTGTTTGCTCTTGTTCTTTAGTTTCCTTGGACTTTAGAACCTTCACCTCTTTCGGTATCGAAACTAAGTAAATTAGTGTTGATAGTTCTTCTTATAAGCTTCGGTTTACTTTCAGTGAATCTTTGGAATTGGTCTTGGTCTTGAAAAAGCAGGCTCTCGGTACATTCCTTGATGGCTTTCAGAGTTGTATTTCGAGGGTCGACAAGCTTTGACTCCAATAGCTACCTTTCGGAATGTTTTACTTATGTCGGGGCTTCTTATGGCTCTAACATCTTTACCTTCTTCTGTCTCGACACTAAGTTAATTAGTGTCGATAACCCTTTCGTCACCTTTTGTCAGGCTTAATGCTTCCTGTTGTGTTTCGTATAATATGAAATTCTTTCTTGGTTTCAGGTCTCGGGTCATCGACTACCGGCATCTGCTCTTCTTTGCTTGCCTCCAACTTCACAAGTTATGTCTTTGGAACTGAGCCTATGTTGATGACCCATAGTGTCGGCACCGCTTTTTCGCTGTCACCTTTTGTATCGATACTTAGCTTTCCTCCCTTGTATTGGTGCTGATAGCTTATTGACTAAACCACCCTTTTTACACTTTTGTCTTTAACCTGATGTCGGCTCCATGCTTCCGGATCATTCTTTTGAGCTGGTTGTGGTCTAATACCCTTCCACTGGTATCTGGTTTTGGTGCTAAATTGGGTAGTAACAATACTACGTCTTGATCTTATCTCCCTTTTGATGTTGGCTTTCTGGGTGTCACTTTCATAAGTTTTCCTTCTTGTTCCGCTGTCGGTGTCTGACCGATACTCTCGAGCTTCCGGTATCGGCCTTGATTCCCTGAACCTTTCGCTGCCAGTATCAGCTCGCTGATTTTTTGCTCTCACTGCCGATTCCACAACTTTCGCAGCTTTTCCCACTTGGTTCCGGCTTCACTACCCGAAACCCTTTTCTTGTCCTGCTTCTTTATATTTGGTTAGTGCAAATTTTTGTTTTAACATATATCATTCCTGAAAGTTTTCTCCATTTTCAACATGACAATGTCGAACTAATTGCATATGCAATCCTAATACTTCAACATGACGGTGTCGAAACTTATTTATTCAACGTTTAACACCCATCGAATTTTGTTCTTCGATGGTAAAACAATGTTTTTTATACTCGATTTAATAGTGTCGACCCATATTATTTTCTCCAAAATCCCTCCATTGAACTGAAGCTAATAAATTCAACAAGTAGCAAACACACAATAATATAAGAAGATAATGAACCATTACAAAACAGTAGAACCATATAACACTGTCAACACAACCAAATGGTCATAAATTCATAAAAAATAGTAGATCCATAACGAAACAGTAGAACCATATGGTCATACATTCATCAATACAACCAAATAAGATAACAGTCATAACACTCACATAACAATGTCTAGCCACATAACACTGTCAAACACATAATAGTCATGACAAGCATATAACACTAGAATCAAAATGTACGACATTGACACCACATTACAAAAAATGTCAATTTACCACTATTTCCTACAATAACTTCAATTTTGCTTCTTCTTTTTTGCTTTTATGGTAACTCCTCATTTTTCTTGCGTCGATTCTGTTGCTTTATTCTTCTTTCTTTCTTTGTAGTAAATTGTTCTTCACCAGTTTGCTTTCTGTTCGCCTTTGACTTTGAGCCATGTGTTTCATCTTCGACATGAATATCTTCTTCATAGATTTCAATTGGTTCGTCTTCTTCAATCTGTTCAACCCTTTCCAATACTTGCAACATTAATGCATTACTTAGCATATAAGATCTAATGAAATTCTCTAAATGATGAAGTCTCCGTTTCTACATGTGTGGATTGATACATTACTCGTATTAAAACTATAACAAAATGTAAGAAATGAATCATAAAAAACATATTAACTTGCAATGTGTAATGACCCGCAAATGCATAATATCAGAGTTGACTATATACATCATACGTCCACCCCAAATATCACGAAAATACGAAACATTTTTTTTTAGAAGAAAAGGGTAGAAGAAGAACAGAAATAACAACACAGAATCTCACATTGCAGCGGAACAAAATATAATATATCATAACTTTTGAAATACAAAAATTTCAACTATATAACATACACTTATCAGAATGCAACACTTACAACACAGCGGAACAAAACCCTATATAACTAATGTTGAAGCCTCCTACTCCAAGCTCCTTTAGATAGATCTGTAAAATCCTGAACTACTTGACTGCCCGTACAAATTTAGGCACCCAAGAGTTTAGTTAGAACAAAACCAAATAAACTCCAGGTCAGTCATGGGACTGGTATGAGTAAACAGTTTAAAACAGTTTCAGAAACTAAATGATATCTCATAAGACCATGCCGTATAACACGGAACGGGTTTTTCCCTTATGAAAATCCAAACACTTGATTTAACTTCCAAAATCCCTTTGAAAGGATGATAATATTTATATCAAAATTCTTTTGATATTATAATAATGTCTAAATCAAGTAAATAACAATCTAGTGGAACGTTTGCATCTCACGTTCCACATATATAATATACAATCAAAACCGCAAGCACTTATTGGGTAATGGATTTCCAACTATGACAAGGTATGGAACCACCTTCCGCTGGTATATCTCTAGAGGAGAATACACCGAGTTCAACAAGAACATCTTGTAACTCAGCCACACATGACCGACCACTCATTTCGCTTGAGTGTATCGAATATATATCACTAATGGTTGGGATCAGCAACCGTTTCCCGAACGGGACAGCATCGACAATAGATTTTAAGAAGTAAATGAAACTCTAGATCACGTGATTATACATCCTAATAGGTGCGACCTACATAGCCATGCTGCCTGCCTGATTCCTGTCATTTACCGGTTAATGAGGTATGAGGTTACACTTTATCATCACATCAGATTCACTTCGAATGCCACATTGTCAGATCCATCGAAAATCAATAATTGACGTCTACAACAGTACATTACGTGTTAGCTAAAGAAGTTTCCTTCTCCGCTTACACTCTTGGTATGGTTGAAGAAATCAATGTACGTGGCCTTTCTGGAAATACTCGGTCAGACATTCATCCATACAAGTCATCCAGGAAGAGGATGAACCGAAGGCACTATTCAGTACATCCATCATAGGCACTGTTATCTAAGACTTATACAATAGCCCTTGCATTTTACTCCGTCTTCAATTTTCTTTGGCATATTATGATTCGCAACGCTTATGCCAATACAGAGTGATTCTTTGGATAATAATCCAACCGGTCTCTCCATATTGACAACGATGGTCAAAACTTCGATAGTTTGTGATTTAACTATCGAATAAAAACAAGTGTTTCGATGGTCGATGATTTAACTATCGAAGAAAACAAGTGTTCATCCAATTATCAAACAATCACTGAGCCCTTAATTAATATTCCATTAATTAAATCACTTCTATATTTCTTTATCAATATTTGTTAACCAAATATTTTCAATAACCATATTGGCCTTTTATGTTATTTGGAAAACATTTCCGAATATCGCCTTCCTTTATTTTCTAAACTTTAGAAAATATGTGCTATTTATAATTGGAAAATATTCCAATTACTTATCTCTTTTCCGATCTCGTTTATTTCTATACTTAGGAAATATTCTTTATTATATTTCCAAGCTTACACTTATTTGGGTTAAACGGATGTTGTGTAAAACATCGTTACGACAACCCAAATACTATATTCAACTAACTCTTATTCAACATTGATCTTCGAGCCTGAAATCTACTATTTATTTGTTAATAATGAAATCAATCAAGTTGGGGTATAACTACCTCTCAGACCATGACTGAATAACATTTATAACGTCAAAACAGATATGACCACTTACTCGAATAATCAATACCATACAACTACTGATTCACTTTTAAACACATATACACTTTCTCTTTCTATTCTTACTAGATTTTATTCTTATACTTCCTTTTTGATTATACTATTCTATTTCTAAGTTCATTTCCTTATCGACTTCTATATATATTGATATATATAGATTTCTAGTTATCAAACTTCTTAAAAATATTCTAACTCCTTAAATTCCCGGAAAAATTCGCCATAACCTCCTTTGTACCGGGAGCATCGGGATATTTCAAATAGCCTCCCATGGCCCTCACCAATCCAAAAAGAAAAAGAAAAACCCAAGCGGCTTGCCGATACGGCGCATAAAATCTCATATATGAATTAAATACGTACCTTTTTGTCGAGCATTCTATATATATCTTTGAACACTTCATTCCAAACCTGTTTAACATATATCTAACTATTTCCAATTCATTTTATTTAAATCTAGTCGTTCTTAACTCAATTTGTTAATCTATTTGTTAACTGCCACTTTTGCTTATTTCATTCAATAATTGAACATAACATGTTCAATATATTTTTAAACTTGGTTATAACTCTTTGAATCTCAATTTCAATCTAAGTTTCATACTCGATTTCGAATATGAATTTACAAATCTCTTTCCTTGTTTAAAGCCCTATTTCGATTCAAACTCCATTTAAATTCTATTTGAATTTCTATATATTCAAACTCTATTTCACTTCTATTATTCAAATTCTATTTCACTTCTATTTGAATTCTATATTCAAATTCCAATTCAACTCTATTTGAATCATATATTCAAATTCCATTTTTACTCTATTTGAATCATATATTCAAATTCCATTTCACTTTCTATATTCAAATTCTATATTTGAATTTCCATTATATTTTCTATATTCAAATTATATATTTGAATTCCATTTGAATTTCTATATTCAATTTCTATTTCAATTCAAATTCTATTTCAAACTTTCTTTTATTCAAATTCTATTTCAAACTTTCTTTATTCATTCTTTAAACAAGTCTCGATTTCAATTCCTTTTGAAATCGACATTTCTACTTTTGGAAAATAGATTTCCCTTTCAATTTCACACTTGTATTTTTATTTCTGAATTATCCAATGATAATTCTTTTCACTTCATTTATAAACTTCGTTTATAAATGAACTATTTATAAACTTCGTTTATAAAGGAACTACTTGTTTTATTTTTTAAAACAAGTTAATATTTCAAATCTATTTAAAAATTCAAATTCTATTTTGGAAAAATAGCACTCCCCTTTTAAATCTCAAATATCCCTTTCAGGATATTTTTATAAATTATCACTCAGGCCCAGTGATATTTAAACACCAAATAACCAATTATTTATTTCTGGTTTTCTAACACATCATATATGACAGTATATATGCAAACTAATAAACAAACAAATAATATTTTTTTTTGAGGAATCCAGTCGGATTCCTCCAATCTGTTTTCCTGCATCCACAGACGTTAGTCAACATAGTAATACCCATCCTGCTTCGAGGCAGGATATCGCGGTATGAAGGTCATCCACTATCATAGCGTGGAGCGTATAGGGTCATCCGCTAATAATACTGCGGGCATCCACTAATGGTACTGCGGGAATCAATCCAATCATCAACCCAATATATATATATATATATATGTGTGTGTGTGTGTGTGTGTGTGTGTGTGTGTGTGTGTGTATATATATATAGTCAACCCTAAATAACTAATATATTTCAAACAATCAGAAAGCATTCAACAAGCAACAAACAATTATTTCTAACAATATAAAAATAATTCTAAATAACAGGTGAGTGAGATTTACTCACAAGGGCTTTTATTTGCGATCCATTCTGATTTCAAATTCTTAAAGGTTGAATTATGAATCTCAGAGCTACGCCTTTCTTGACTGATTCCACTCGATAATATCTTGTATATTTCTAATGGAATATTCCTTAGTTAGTAAAATTTTACACATTTTGATTAAACTAATTTAATCCTAACTGACCTACTAATTTAATTCTAACTAGTACGCTGATTTAATTCATATACTAATTAAATTCTAATCCATATACTAATTAAATTCTAATCCATATACTAATTAAATTCTAATCTATTTCTAAATAATAGTTAACACCATTTTCTTTTTTTATAAACAAATTTCTACTTTTAGATAAATGACCACTTATAAACAAATCTCCTTATAAATTAAATTAACTTAAAAATCCTAATCACATTAAATTAAATTAACTTAAAAAAATCCTAATTGCTTATGAGTTCGACATACTTAACGGTGCCTCTAACGGGTCTAAAAATAATAGGCTGCCTATTTTTATCTTTAGACAAATTAAATTAAACTAATTAACTAAGTATTTAATTACAAATAAATTACCTTAAATCCATTTCCGAACAACTCCAACTGAAACCAGTCCCAAAAATGAAATCAATCTTACTACGGCATTTCAACGAGCACTTCATATTCAAGCTCCACTGCCGAACTTCATCAGTACATTCCAATTCCACCTCAGTCCATCCACTTACAACTGCCCCTCCCAAATCACCACTGTCGGCCTCCTTCAACTTCATAGACGTCGAACAGAACCCAAGAGTTTATCGCACTTTCGGCTCGTCCCCTCAAAAAGTACGGCTCCTCAAATCCATGGCACCACTCATTCAAGGTCCGTCATCCCCTTTTGTACCCACCGCAATCCACTACTGTTTGTTGACATCGCGCCCTAGAACCATCAGGAATAGACAACAACTTCGATTTTCCAGCTCATGGATTCAATCGATCCTTCCAGAAATCGCGATTTCCAGCGTTGACTTCCCTTGGCAACTTTGAACACCCACGAAAATTGTCCCCTTTTATCCCAAACCTGAAAACGTCGAACCCCAAAATACTGCGCGGCTTTTGAAGAGGACGATGATTAAAGAGGGTCGGCCATTTCAATTCTCTGAGGTTTCGATTTTGATTTCTAAGCGATGGAGGAGAGATACGGTTTTAATAGGAAAAGGCGTGGTCTTGGAATTGAACAGCAAGGCCAAGCCTTTGTGGAGTTAAGGAGGACAACGTGTATCCTTTTTTTTCCCCTTCGATTTTAAGCAGGAAGGATGTGGTTTAAATTTTAAATGCGTGGCCCCCTTTAATTTTAATTTAAATTTGTTTTAGAACCGTATCCTTTAATTAAAATACACCCTGATTCTGAACTCCTTTCTGAACCCAACAACTGACAATTCTAGGGTAATACCCCTATTCCGGACACACTGGGACATGTCACGAAGTCCAATTCGATCATCTATGGAAGATATTTATTTAAATTGATATAAATCAAATTTTAAAACAATAAATTCTGTGATAATAAATTAATATTATTATTCGAATTCAAACAGAAGTCTGAACTGTATTTAATTCAGTTTTAAATCTCGAACTGAATTATATTTTCGCATTACGATGATTTAATATATTCGATATTAAATCAAAATTGATTATTAAACTGATAACTTAATATAAATATTCATTTAATTTATCAAATTAATATTTAAAACCGTATTAAATATTCAAATTTAACTGACGAAATATCCGGGTCATTAGATTCTTCCCCACTTAAAATAATTTCGTCCTCGAAATTGCTAAGGTAGAAAAAGTGCTACAAACCCATTAACTTTTCAAAAACACACTTATGTTGATACTCAACATTTCAAACTTCCTTACGTAACTCTCTTTCTAATAAATCCCTATTCGATAACTCTTCCCTTCGAATAACTATATTCGATAATCTCTCTATCAAATAACTAGATTCGAAAACCTTTCTTCGAACAAACTATATTCGATTTACTCTATTCAATTTACTCTTATCAATTAACTTTATTTGATTAGCTCTTTTCACTTAACTCCTTCCGAATAAGCTATATTCGATAACTCCTTTAACTCTATTCGAATAAACTATATTCGATTTAACTCCATTCGCTTGACTCTAGATCGCAGCGATCACAATAGTTACGCCTGATTCCCTCAAAAAACATCCGACCGCCCTAGGCTATCTGCAGCCCTGCGAATTACGCTAGCAGTCGTACGAAATGGCAACTTATCCTGAGTAACTATGTTTCACTAACTCTATTTCAATAACTATATTTGATCAACTTTAATTGAATAACTAACATTCAATTAAATCCTAATTCGATTTACTATGTTCAATTAACTCTATCTGGTTAACTCTTAATTCGAATAACAAATATTCGATAAATTCTAATTGAATAACAAATATTCAATTAACTCTACGGATTAACCCTGACTGATTAACTCTAACTGGTTAATTCTTACTCTATTCAATTTATTCTAACTCTAATCGATTATTTCTAACTCTAATCAACTTCTCTTATTCGAATAACTCCTATTGGATAACGTTTATTCATTTATAAAGATTTACTTTTAGTAACGGTTCTTCACTTTATAAATGTTCTCTTTAATAACGTTACTTCAGTTATACAAGTGGTGTACCCCTTCTATTTAAAACTATCGGTGTTAAAAACCAATATCTCTTCTCTACATAAGTTCAGACTTATATATTCCATTTATCGAATGATAAATATTTAATTTGATTTATAAACTGTTATTTATAAATTAAATCTTTTCTATTTATCTATTAAAAATTGATTTCCATTTTCAATTCATCTTCTAAATATTCCTTTGATTAAATTCTATTTATTTAACAAATAAATATCTTAGTTATAACATTCTATTTATTTTCTATAGAAATATTTCCATTTAATCTATTTGTAAATGTTTTACAAATATTTCCTTTTAAATTCTATTTGTAAATGTTTTACAAATATTTCTCCTTCTATTTGTTAGCAAATATATTCCTTTTAAATTCTATTTGTAAATGTTTTTACAAATATTTCTCCTTCTATTTGTTTGCACATAACTTCCTTTGTATTTTTTTTACAAATATTTCCTTTATATTTGTTTTACAAATATATTTTCTTTTTAACTCTTTTGGTTTTTCCTTTATTCATACCCAATTCATATTTCATTCACATTGATTTTACTCAATTTATTCATTTCGATCCATTTAACTTACTTAAGTTAAATTTATTTTTAATCATTCAAATTCCCAGGGTTTTATTTCAAAACTCCTTTGAAGTAATATAAATATATACATATATTTATATCCATTCAAATTCAAAACATTTGAATTTTCAAATAACTTGTTATCTTTTCAAACAAATTTTCCATCAAAACTTTTCCAAGGCAGCAATTCATCACTTAGAAACTCGAAAATGAACAGTGATGATGTTGCGATCATCACCAGAATTATTTTCCAGCCACCGAAGTGAGTTCAGTGCTATATCATATTCAAAATCCATTCAAATGATTTTTTTATTCAAAAATCCTTCCAAACTAAAGCTATATTATTTTAATAAAATTCGGAAAATATTTTCCAACTTCCCAGGATTTTAAATTCTGAATTCTGGTTGGAATTCAATTTCAATTTATCACATTTGTATATTTGATTTCATATACAAATTCCACTGGCTATATATAACTATTTCTGTTTTATAATCTAATTCGATTATAATATTAACAATCAACTCAACTATTTAAAAACAATATCGTGTTCAATCTACTGTTCAAGTGTTTATAAACTCCTATCGACATCGTGGCGTCCCATGATTCGATCAGAATTCATAGTTCACTCAACAGACTAGTCAACACAATATAAAACAGTTTTTATATCAAATAACAAATACGCTCTCTCGTATATATATACACTCAACTCATTCTAGGGTGCTACTGATCCTATCTCTAATGAGCACAATTCAATAAGCCTAGGTATTCGCTCAACCTAAGCTCTAATACCAACTGTAATGACCCGCAAATCCATAATATCGTAGTTGACTATATACATCATACGTCCACCCCAAATATCACAAAAATACGAAACATTTTTTTTAGAAGAAAAGGGTAGAAGAAGAAAAAAATAACAACACAGAATCTCACATCGCAGTGGAACAAAATATAATATATCATAACTTTTGAAATACAAAAATTTCAACTGTATAACATACACTTATCAGAATACAACACTTACAACACAGCGGAACAAAACTCTATATAACTAACGCTGAAGCCTCCTGCTCCAAGCTCCTTTAGATAGATCTGTAAAATCCTGAACTACTTGACTGCCTGTACAAATTTAGGCACCCAAGAGTTTAGGTAGAACAAAACCAAATAAACTCCGGGTCAGTCATGGGATTGGTATGAGTAAACAGTTTAAAACAGTTTTAGAAACTAAATGATATCTCATAAGACCACGCCGTATAACACGGAACGGGTTTTTCCCCTATGAAAATCCAAACACTTGATTTAACTTCCAAAATCCCTTTGAAAGGACGATACTATTTATATCAAAATTCTTTTGATATTATAATAATGTCTAAATCAAGTAAATAACAATCTAGTGGAACATTTGCATCTCACGTTCCACATATATAATATACAATCAAAACCACAAGCACTTATTGGGTAATGGATTTCCAACAATGACAAGGTATGGAACCACCTTCCACTGGTATATCTCCAGAGGAGAATACATCGAGTTCAACAAGAACATCTTGCAACTCAACCACACATGACCGACCACTCATTTCGCTTGAGTGTATCGAATATATATCACCAACGGTTGGGATCAGCAACTGTTTCCCGAATGGGACAGCATCTACAATAGATTTTTAGAAGTAAATGAAACTCTAGATCAGGTGATTATACACCCTAATAGGTGCGACCTACCTAGCCATGCTGCCAGCCCGATTTCTGTCACTTACCGGTTGATGTGGCTTGAGGTTACGCTTTATCATCACATCAGATTCACTTCGAATGCCACATTGTCAGATCCATCGAAAATCACTAATTGACGTCTACAACAGTACATTACGTGTTAGCTAAAGAAGTTTCCTTCTCCGCTTACACTTTTGGTACGGTTGAAGAAATCAATGTACGTGACCTTTCTGGAAATACTCGATCAGACATTCATCCATACAAGTCATCCAGGAAGAGGATGAACCGAAGGCACTATTCAGTACATCCATCATAGGCACTGTTATCTAAGACTTATACAATAGCCCTTGCATTTTACTTCGTCTTCAATTTTCTTTGGCATATTATGATTCGCAACGCTTATGCCAATACAGAGTGATTCTTTGGATAATAATCCAACCGGTCTCTCCATATTGACAACGATGGTCAAAACTTCGATAGTTTGTGATTTAACTATCGAATAAAAACAAGTGTTTCGATGGTCGATGATTTAACTATCGAAGAAAACAAGTGTTCATCCAATTATCAAACAATCACTGAGCCCTTAATTAATATTCCATTAATTAAATCACTTCTATATTTCTTTATCAATATTTGTTAACCAAATATTTTCAATAACCATATTGGCCTTTTACGTTATTTGGAAAACATTTCCGAATATCGCCTTCCTTTATTTTCTAAACTTTATAAAATATATGTTATTTATAATTGGAAAATATTCCAATTACTTATCTCTTTTCCGATCTCGTTTATTTCTATACTTAGGAAATATTCTTTATTATATTTCCAAGCTTACACTTATTAGGGTTAAACGGATTTTGTGTAAAACATCGTTACGACAACCCAAATACTATATTCAACTAACTCTTATGCAACATTGATCTTTGAGGCTGAAATCTTACTATTTATTTGTTAATAACGAAATCAATCAAGTTGGGGTATAACTACCTCTCAGACCATGACTGAATAACATTTATAACGTCAAAACAGATATGACTACTTACTCGAATAATCAATACCATACAACTACTGATTCACTTTTAAACACATATACACTTTTTCTTTCTATTCTTACTAGATTTTATTCTTATACTTCCTTTTTGATTATACTATTCTATTTCTAAGTTCGTTTCCTTATCGACTTCTATATATATTGATATATATAGATTTCTAGTTATCAAACTTCTTAAAAATATTCTAACTCCTTAAATTCCCGGAAAAATTCGCCATAACCTCCTTTGTACCGGGAGCATCAGGATATTTCAAATAGCCTCCCATGGCCCTCACCAATCCAAAAAGAAAAAAAAAGCCAAGCGGCTTGCCGATACGGCGCATAAAATCTCATATATGAATTAAATACGTACCTTTTTGTCGAGCATTCTATATATATCTTTGAACACTTCATTCCAAACTTGTTTAACATATATCTAACTATTTCCAATTCATTTTATTCAATCTAGTTATTCTTAACTCAATTTGTTAATCTATTTGTTAACTGGCACTTTTGCTTATTTCATTTAATAATTGAACATAACATGTTCAATATATTTTTAAACTTGGTTATAACTCTTTGAATCTCAATTTCAATCTAAGTTTCATACTCGATTTCGAATATGAATTTACAAATCTCTTTCCTTGTTTAAAGCCCCATTTCGATTCAAACTCCTTTTAAATTCTATTTGAATTTCTATATATTCAAACTCTATTTCACTTCTATTATTCAAATTCTATTTCACTTCTATTTGATTTCTATATTCAAATTCCTATTCAACTCTATTTGAATCATATATTCAAATTCCATTTTTACTCTATTTGAATCATATATTCAAATTCCATTTCACTTTCTATATTCAAATTCTATATTTGAATTTCCATTATATTTTCTATATTAATGTTCTATATTTGAATTCCATTTGAATTTCTATATTCAAGTTCTATTTCAATTCAAATTCTATTTCAAACTTTCTTTTATTCAAATTCTATTTCGAACTTTCTTTATTCATTCTTTAAACAAGTCTCGATTTCAATTCCTTTTGAAATCGACATTTCTACTTTTGGAAAATAGATTTCCCTTTCAATTTCACACTTGTATTTTTATTTCTGAATTATCCAATGATAATTCTTTTCACTTCATTTATAAACTTCGTTTATAAACGAACTATTTATAAACTTCGTTTATAAATGAACTATTTATAAACTTCGTTTATAAAGGAACTACTTGTTTTATTTTTTAAAACAAGTTAATATTTCAAATCTATTTAAAAATTCAAATTCTATTTTAGAAAAATAGCACTCCCCTTTTAAATCTCAAATATCCCTTTCAGGATATTTTTATAAATTATCACTTAGGCCCAGTGATATTTAAACACCAAACAACCAATTATTTATTTCTGGTTTTCTAACACATAATATATGACAGTATATAAGCAAACTAATAAACAAACAGATTTTTTTTTTTTTTTGAGGAATCCAGTCGGATTCCTCCAACCTGTTTTCCTGCATCCACAGACGTTAGTCAACATAGTAATACCCATCCTGCTTCGAGGCAGGATAACGCGGTATGATGGTCATCCACTATCATAGCGTGGGGCGTATAGGGTCGTCCGCTAATGATACTGCAGGCATCCGCTAATGGTACTGCGGGAATCAATCCAATCATCAACCCAATATATATATATGTGTATATATATATATATAGTCAACCATAAATAACTAATATATTTCAAACAATCAGAAAGCATTCAACAAGCAACAAACAATTATTTTTAACAATATAAAAATAATTCTAAATAACAGGTGAGTGAGATTTACTCACAAGGGCTTTTATTTGCGATCCATTCTGATTTCAAATTCTAAATCAGAGATACGCCTTTCTCGACTGATTCCACTTGATAATATCTATTCCTTAGTTAGTAAAATTTTACGCATTTGGATTAAACTAATTTAATCCAAACTGACCAACTAATTTAATTCTAACTAGTATGCTGATTCAATTCATATACTAATTAAATTCTAATCCATATACTAATTAAATTCTAATCCATATACTAATTAAATTCTAATCCATTTACTAATTAAATTCTAATCTATTTCTAAATAATAGTTAACACCATTTTCTTTTATATAAACAAATTTCTACTTTTAAATAAATGACCACTTATAAACAAATCTCCTTATAAATTAAATTAACTTAAAAATCCTAATCACATTAAATTAAATTAACTTAAAAAAATCCTAATTGCTTATGAGTTCAACATAAAAAGAATAGGCTACCTATTTTTATCTTTACACAAATTAAATTAAACTAATTAACTAAGTATTTAATTACAAATAAATTACCTTAAATCCATTTCCGAACAACTCCAACTAAAACCAGTCCCAAAACTGAAATCAATCTTACTACGGCATTTCAACGAGCACTTCATATTCAAGCTCCACTGTCGAACTACATCAGTACATTCCAATTCCACCTCAGTCCATCCACTTACAACTGCCCCTCCCAAATCACCACTGTCGGCCTCCTTCAACTTCATCGACGTCGAACAGAACCCAAGAGTTTATCGCACTTCCGGTTCATCCCCTCAAAAAGTACGACTCCTCAAATCCATGGCACCACTCATTCAAGGTCCGTCATCCCCTTTTGTACCCACTGCAATCCACTACTGTTTGTTGACATCGCGCCCCAGAACCATCAGGAATAGACAACAACTTCGATTTTCCAGCTCATGGATTCAATCGAGCCTTCCAGAAATCGCGGTTTCCAGCGTTGACTTCCCTTGGCAACTTCGAACACCCACGAAAACTGTCCCCTTTTATCCCAAACCTGAAAGTGTCGAACCCCAAAATACTGCGCGGCTTTTGAAGAGGACGATGATTAAAGAGGGTCGGCCATTTAAATTCTCTGAGGTTTCGATTTTGATTTCTAAGCGATAGAGGAGGGATACGGTTTTAATAGGAAAAGGCGTGGTCTTGGAATTGAACAGCAAGGCTAAGCCTTTGTGTAGTTAAGGAGGACAACGTGTATCCTTTTTTTCCCCTTCGATTTTAAGCAGGAAGGATGTGGTTTAAATTTTAACTGCGTGGCCCCCTTTTATTTTAATTTAAATTTGTTTTAGAACTGTATCCTTTAATTAAAATACACCCTGATTCTGAACTCCTTTCTGAACCCAACAACTGATAATTCTAGGGTAATACCCCTATTCCAGACACATTGGGATAGGTCACGAAGTCCAATTCGATCATCTATGGAAGATATTTATTTAAATTGATATAAATCAAATTTTAATATAATAAATTATGCGATAATAAATTAATATTATTATTCGAATTCAAACAGAAGTCTGAACTGTATTTAATTCAGTTTTAAATCTCGAACTGAATTATATTTTCGCATTACGATGATATAATATATTCGATATTAAATCGAAATTGATTATTAAACTGATAACTTAATATAAATATTCATTTAATTTATCAAATTAATATTTAAAACCATATTAAATATTCAAAATTAACCGACGAAATATCCGGGTCATTACACAATGCGAACCATATACGAGCTTTGGTCGGTTGGGTTTAGCCGTTAAGTAACGCGTGATTGTGGATTAGCTATGAAGGGATGTAACACAAACATATACCACTCCATATATTTTTCATCGTAGTCTGAAGGGCTTACTACTGGGTTTGACGTTACTGTAACAACCCGGAATTTTGGAACCAATTTAAAATTTTTATTTTCGCAATTTTAATGGACTTTAAATATTTAAAATGATTTATTTTAAATAATAACGACTAAAAATTTATTTAAATCAAAGTTAAAACGAATTTTTTTAATTTAATTATATAAGGAGTTAAAAATAGCATGGTACTTTGAAAATTTGAATTTGAACTTTGACTGACTGTACAAGATGCAAAATAAATCAGATTCTAGTAAAACCAAAAATATTAGAATCTATTTAAAAATATCTTTTCAACGAATCTGAAAAATTCAAATTTCATAACGGGAATCAAAAGTTATGTCCAATTTAAAATTCAGAATAGTCGATATAGAATTTACATATATATGTTAATATTAAAAATAGTCATTTTACAAACGACCTCCGTTTTCGACAAAACCACTTTTGTGCGATCCGGAATGTCACATTATTGCTAGATTCCAATTTCCATAATTTTTGGAATTAATATGTGAGCGTGCAAAAGAAAATATGTTTTGTCAATTTCAGTCAAATTTAATCAACTTGAAAATGACCATTTTTCAAACGGTCTCCAAATTCAACGAAATTAGTTTTTTTAGGACCGTATCGTCAAAACATAACTAGAAATAATTTTTCTGTAATTTTTAGAATCAGTATGTGGCTCTGATAAATTAAAATGTACATTGAAATTTGTACATGTTTATTTTAAAGTGAAAATTAGGGTCACATCCTTAAAATGAAACTTAATTAAGCTCACAGCCTCCTATTATAAAACATACAAATTTCATCCCTAGTTTTAAATAGCGGCAATTATGTTTCCAGAACTGCTTTTTTTTCACGCCGTAATTACCTAGGTCACATTTTTTTAGTACGTAATTTTTTTCCTTTTCGCGAATCCTATACTTCTTTGTCCATGGTGGCGGAGTCATCATTTTAGGGTTTTGGATATTGGAATTTAGTAGATCGATCATTCACTTCACACAAAATTTTCAATAGCCGATTTAATTAGAGCGATTCTTTATTTATACACTGGATGTTTGCTCTTCAAGGTAAATTTTACTGTTTAATAATTTAATTTATATTCGGATATCATTTTTTTTATCTTTTATTGATTGATTATTCTTAACCAGATCGATCCTTGATTTATACAGTGGCTGCGTGTTCTTCAAGGTAAATTTTACTATTTACTAATTTAATTTCTCGGATAACATTTTTTTGATCTTTTGTTGATTGATTAGTCTGATTTTTTGGTTTTTATGGATCATACAGCTGTATGTATTAATTTTTCATTTTATTTGTTCTTATATTTTTTATACGTGTATAAAAATATGCATATATTGTTAATATCAACATGTATGTATGCAACTATTGATAGAACACGTGCATATTGGTTTGGTTATATTCAGGAAAGTTGTATATAAGTACGCATATATTCAGTATATATGCATAATTATACTCAGTTTTTTTTTAAATATGTTCATGTGGTTGCTGATTAGTTGAATACAAATATGCATATATTTTTAATGTATGCGTAGTAATAGTTTTTAGCATATATTCTGGTTGAAAGATTGTTCAACAATTCTGAACATATGCGTACAAGTATGAAGTTATTAGTTATATATGCCTATCTGTATGCATTTATTTATTGTTATCTGAAGATGTTTACGTATTTTTATATGATTATTGCACATTAGGCTTATTAATGTTGATTTTCTTCTTTGTTTAACAGTGTTCCTGAGATTGTGCAACAATTCTGAAAAGACGACTAGATGTGGTATGTGCAAGATGCTGAGTCATAACAAAAGGACTTGTTCTTCAAAAGACAATTACATATGCTTTGTTATTTTATTTTTAAGACACTTGGTTTTATGTAAATTGTTGTAAACATTTATGTGCTGCTTTAAATTTATTTTAATAATTTAATGTTAAGTTCTCTGATTTTTATATTCGCTTTTTTAGACCTTATTTATATGCAATTATTCTGTAAATTTGCATACATGTATACAATTATATTGAATATTTGTATCAATTTTTTTTAGCGTTTTGCATAGATGCGTAAATGTATGAAACATACCGTGTTTCTTGCATACACATACGAAAGTATTTATACAACTGGATAATGTACAAAACTATTATATTTTATTGCATATAATTATGAAACTATTCTTAATACGTGCATGTAAGTCTGCAAATGTTCAGCGTATATGCATATTTTCATTTATCGTTGAATATTGTTTATCATGAATTTTTTTTACTTGTATATTTTCCAGTTTAAAATTTCATATCAAAAAACAAAGGAACATCAACTGTTGGATTCATTCTGCAAATACTTGCATTTATGTAAGCAGCTATATAGAAAATATGCATAAGCGTTTGCAAATATTCAAAATATGCTCATAATACAGAAAATTTAAAGCATTTCCATTCACGCTTGCAACTGATAATAATATTTTCATATAACTATGACATTATCCTGATTATTTTGACAATACAAATATGCATACCATTTAACTATGGAAATTATATGCACGCAATTAGTATTTGTATTGTTTGCATATTCGTATGCAACTGTTGGTTTTTTAAGGAGGAAGAAGAAGAAATTAGAAGAAAGAGGAATAATTGAAAAAAACTTTTATTGCTTCATTTTTTTCATACCACAAATTGAAAGATTACACTTACATTTATAGCATTACAGGGATTCTAGAGTCTTCTTCTCTAGAATTGTCCTTAACCCCTAATTTCTACTTTCCTTAACATATCAAATTTCATTTGATATCTCTTACCATTTATTTTAGCCTTCCATTAATACAATAATTAACTTTATTACATAATATTTCCTATTAAAACCAAATTTATTTGTTTCCTTAAAACCAAGTTTATTTCCAACATCCTCCCTTAAACTTGGTTTTACTACTCCAAACAAAATTCCTTGATTTAAAGCACTTTCTCTTCGATTTGTGATGCACCCTCTCATCACCTTCAAAAATTAACGAAGCACTTTCTCTTCGATTTGTGATGCACTCTCTCATCACCTTCAAAAATTAACGAAGCACTTTCTCTTCGATTTGTGATGCACTCTCTCATCACCTTCAATTTTTTTTATTTTTTTTTATAATATTGGAGCACTTTCTCTCCATGGTGCACTTTCTCACCAATAATTCTAAAATAAAATTTCCTCCACGGCCACTTGTGCCATGTTCTCTTGTTTTTCATCTGTCATGGTCTCTTGCTTTTTATTTTTGAATCTACAATTCCTTGCCATATGCCCAAATTTTTGACAATTGAAACACTTAGGTTTACCCTTATACCAACAACCACTTTCTTCATGACCAGTTTTGTGACAATTGTTGCATTGGAGAAATTTGCCTTTCCCTTTATGCTTTGCTATTAAAGCTTTTTCACTGTTGTATTTACCATCTTCATTTCTCATGATCCTCCTTTGATCCACCGCATGAAGTGAATTGATCAATTCTGAAAATGTTAACTTAGACAAATCTTTAGTATCATCAAGTAAGGAAATTTTACCTTCATACCTTTCTGGAAGACTGACAAGAAGTTTGTCCACCACCCTTTGGCTTGTAAATTCTTCACCAAGTAGCTTGATTTGGTTGGCAATGGACATCAGCCGACTCCCATACTCCTTAACACCTTCATTACTTTTCATCCCCATCATTTCAAATTCCCTCTTAAGATTCAAAATTTGCATTAATTTTGTTTGATGATTTCCTTCATACTCCTCTTTAATTTTCTCCCATGCTTCTTTGGGAGATTCACAATCCATAATAATTGTGAAAATTTCTTCCGACACGGCCCCATGCAGATACGAAAGTGCCCTTGACTTTCTTGCCACATCTTCATCATATTTTTTTGCTTGGGTGGCTGTTGGATTTTGTGGAAGTGGAGTGGGATCAATATCATTTTCAATGACATCCCATAAGCTTAAAGCTTTTAGATATGACTTCATTTTGATAGCCCATGATTGATAATTTTCTCCTTTAAATAGAGGAATGGAAAGTGAAAATTTTGTTGCAGTAGACATTAAAAGAACACACAATTTTTTTTTTTTTAACCTCACAAGCTCTAAGAATAGCTGGCTCTGATACCACTTTGTTGGTTTTTTAAAGAGGAAGAAGAAGAAATTAGAAGAAAGAGGAATAATTGAAAAAAACTTTTATTGCTTCATTTTTTTCATACCACAAATTGAAAGATTACACTTACATTTATAGCATTACAGGGATTCTAGAGTCTTCTTCTCTAGAATTGTCCTTAACCCCTAATTTCTACTTTCCTTAACATATCAAATTTCATTTGATATCTCTTACCATTTATTTTAGCCTTCCATTAATACAATAATTAACTTTATTACATAATATTTCCTATTAAAACCAAATTTATTTGTTTCCTTAAAACCAAGTTTATTTCCAACAACATTGAAAACACAAAATCGAAGAGAAAGTGCTTCGATCTCAACAACTTTGAAGCAAGGGGGTGTGTTGAATGGTGCTTCAAAGTTGTCCCACATCGGAAAATACTGAACTAAGATCCTGGATATAAACTAAGATGTTCCTCATCACATAGCCAATTGGTTTTGTGATAATAAGGGGATTAATAATAAGCTAACATGGTATGAGAGCTCAGGATTTCAGTGGAGTTGAAGAGAAAGTGCTTCAACAAATTGAAGGTGATGAGAAAGTGCATCACAAAATCGAAGAGAAAGTGCTTCGATCTCAACAACTTTGAAGCAAGGGGGTGTGTTGAATGGTGCTTCAAAGTTGTCCCACATCGGAAAATACTGAACTAAGATCCTGGATATAAACTAAGATGTTCCTCATCACATTGCCAATTGGTTTTGTGATAATAAGGGGATTAATAAATTCTAACAGCAACTAATAATAATAATTTCATATAAGTATGCTAGTATTTAACTTCTGCAATTCAAATTTGCAAATTTTCATAATATTTGCATACAATGATTCTAATATTTTGAATAAATGCACACCAGTAAGTAAAAATTTCAGGTTACCATATAGAATCAAAATAACTTGAAACCCTACATAATATTCCCCAATAATTCATTATTGAAAATAATAATCAATAGACCGTAGTTTGAAAACAAAGTACTAGTACAAATATTCACAAAAAATCTAAACATCAAAATTTGCACTTTTATTTCACGTTGTTTACATTCGATAGCAACAAGTTCTCTGTTAGATCTTGACTTGGAGTCCAGCTGTGTGGTTTGTAGTTCAGAATTTTGTAAGCAACCACCGCTATTTGTAAATCAATAGCCGAAGCATTGTAAAGTTCATCTTTCTTGTCCAGTTCCTTGCCCTCACTTCTTTGATTCATCTTGTTCATTACACACACTGCATATTCGACACTGAAAATTTGTATACAAAAACACCAAATGTTAGTTGCATGATAGTCGTCGTTAAGAAACTGTTTAAAATATTTGCATAAAAGCATGCAATAATTATTAAAAAATGCATATCAGTATTAACAAATAAATGAAGATAATTACAATAAATAATATTTCATCAATAAAATCATGCTACTATTGTTATAATATGCATATATTGTCAACATGAACATAAATGTATGCAACTATTGTTTGAACACCTGGGTTTTCATGTACTCAGAAAAGTTGAGTATAAGTATGCCTATATTGTAGATATATGCATACAAATATGTGTATGTTTTAAATATTTCTATTCAGCATTTTTATGTTAAAAAATTGCTTGCAAATATGCATCTATTCTTACTATATGCATATTTGCATTCTACTTTTTTTATCAAACATGCAGAAAAACAGAAAATAGAATATATGTATATTTGTATGCATATATCTAGAATATTTGCATATAAATATGCAAATATTATTGTTATTTTGCTGAATTGTATAATTCTGAAATTCCAGCATGCATCTACTACGAATAAATGCATGTAAACATTTAATTTTCATGCATACTTGCTTACAATCATACAGATTTACTCAATAAAAATCAGATTACAAGAATACAGTATCTATATTCGGATACGAAAAAAAAAGCAATTAGATTTATACCTTTTTTCGCTATTTCTTTTAAATTGATGACGACGGCAGTGAATCAAAACATGACGATGTTGATTAAAATGGAAACCATCTGCTTTTGATTCTACAACGCGATTTACTGATCGAGGGTTTTGCAGAATTATGGGATTGGGGTTTTGAGCGAGATGAGGAATCGCTGTTTGAGCGAGATGAAAGGAGCGATCGAAGGTTTTGCTGAATTGTGGGATTAGGGCTTTGAGCGAGATTAAAGGAGCGATTGAATGAGTGAATGAGGACGAATTGTTGTTGGATAGTTTTTTAGCTGCGTAAGGGTAAATCTGGAATCATTTGTGTGGAATTTCAAAAATTGGGATGTATTCTCTATTTTTTTTATCACCGGTTTTTTTTTATATTTTGAAACTTAATAGGGACCTGTAAAAAAAACGCACCATATATTAAAATAGTACGTTATTGAAGGAACATGTTATAGACTTCAGAATTGGGCTTCGCCACTATCCCATTACGTTCAGAAGGCATCAAAACCTATTATTAGGCAATGAGCAGGCCTGATTTGGACTTCAACCTGTTTCTGATTTTATAACACGTAAAACGATGAAATATATTATTATTTTAATAAACCTAAACCCTAATCTAAAAAACGCAGCCGCCACTTTTTCTTCAAAGGCCAAAACTGATCGAAAATAAATCCCTCCATATCTTTAAATCGCATGATTAAAATCCCAAACTCCTAAAGACTAAATCGAAGAGGCAGACGAGATAGACGAGATCAACGACAAAGATCAATTAATTTGTGGTGAGTTGAGAGAAATTTGGGCTTAAAGCCGCAACCTTTGCACGCCAATTTAGGACGATGGGGGTGTGCGGATTTCGAGGGACTGAGGGCATTGGAGGAGTTTGTCAGGGGCTTCGTAGTGGTACCTTTTGATCGGATCCCGGCGTCTTCGAGAGAGGTGCGATATTGATTTGGGCGTACGAGTTTTGGGTTCTTCGAACTGGGTATCAACGAATGGGAACGTGAAGGAGAAAGTAATGAACAGGGGGAATTATGGTATAATTAAAATAATTAATTAATAGTTAATTACTTTTTATATTATCAAATGTTAAAAATTCAATATCTTATTCAGATCTTATCGAAATCGAACGAATTTCGAAGCGTTGGAAACCTTTGATGAGATCTACAACATGAAACAGACCAGAGCTTAAATGGAGCATGATGGAAATTCATATAAAATCATGGTGAGATTTCTGATTTAAATTATTAAAAATAAATTAATTATTATCGTGTTTAGTAATTCTTACATGTTCGTGATTGGATTTAAATTGTTTGATGCTGTTTGTTGATCTGTTAATTTGATGGAATATTTTTGTCGTATTAGAATTGACAAAATAAATCATATCATTTATGTTGAATCAAAATTGACAAAATAAAACTGTCATTTTGTCAGTATATGTTGTGTTAAAATAAAACTGTCATTTTGTCAGTACATGTTGTGTTAAAATAAAATTTTCATTTTGTTAGTATATGTTATATTAAAATAAAACTGTCATTTTGTCAGTATACGTTGTATTAAAATTAACATGTCATTTTGTTATTATAGAATTGATGAAATTAAATATGTCATTTTGTGATTGAAAAATTGTTGTAAACAGATATATCATTTTTGTTATAACAAAATGGATGAAAACAAATATATCATTTTGTTGTGATAAAAGGATTGAAAACAAAAATATATCATTTTTGTTATAAACAAATAGTGAAACAAAATTATCAATTTTGGTTGAAACCTAAAAGTTGAAACAAAATTTTCATTTTTGTCAAATTGTAAAAGTTGAAACAAAAATGTTCATTTTTGTCGAATAGTTCAGTTGAAACAAAAATGTTCATTTTTGTCAAAGTAGTTTTGTTGAACAAAAATCATGCATTTTTGTCAAATTATAATAACGGAATTAAAATGAACATTTTTGTCAAAATATAATTATTGATCAAAATTTACATTTGTGTCAAAATATAATTGTTGAAATAAAAAGATACATTTTGTCAAAAAATAGGAATTGAAATAAAAATAGTCAACTTTGTAAAACATGTTAGTTGAATTAGAAATATTCATTTTTGTTAAAACATGTTAGTTGAAACAAAATTATCATTTGTGTCAAAACATGTTAGTTGAAATGGAAATTATCATTTGTGTCAAAACATGTTAGTTGAAATAAAATTAACATTTGTGTCAAAAGATTAGTTGGAACCAAAAATATTCATTTTTGTCAAAAGACTAGTTGAAACAAAAATATTCATTTTCGTCAACACATGATGGTTGAAAACAAAAATTCCATTTTTGTTAAATGGACTTGGGATTAAACAAAGATAAACATTTTTGTCAATTAAAAAGGTTGAAACAAAAATATACATTTTTGTTAAAATAGAATTGTTGAAACAAAAATTATCATTTTTGTTAATGGTTGAAACCATAAGTAACATTTTTGAATTAGGTTAAAACAAAAATTACATTTTTGTTAATTAGATAAGAGTTAAAACAAAATTAACATTTTGTTAAGGAAATTTGAGTTGAACCAAAACAAAATAAAATTTTTGTCAAATAGATTTGTGATAAAAAAAATATCGTTTTTGTTATATGGAAATTGTAAACAAATAAATTATCATTTTTATTTATTATGTTAAATAGAATATTATACACAAATAAATTGTTCTTTTATTTGTCATTAGAATACATAGAATAATATACACATAAATTGTTCTTCTATTTGTCAATAGAATAATGTATACAAATAAATTGTTCTTTTATTTGTCATTAGAATACA
This sequence comes from Allium sativum, assembly GCA_030737875.1. Classification (NCBI taxonomy): domain Eukaryota; kingdom Viridiplantae; phylum Streptophyta; class Magnoliopsida; order Asparagales; family Amaryllidaceae; genus Allium; species Allium sativum. The sequence continues at coordinate 487,982,924 of CM060926.1, forward strand.
TAGAAAAATGTATGTAAATAAATATGTCATTTTATTAAATTAAAATTGTCAAAAATGATTTGTCATTTTTGTTGAAATTACGATTGTCAACAAAAATGAATGAATCATTTGTGTTATCATTTGTGTTCATTTTGTTAAATTAGAATTGTTCACAATACGAAATTATCATTTATTATTCATTTTGTTAAATTAGAATCGTGAACAACATGAATTACTACCTTTATTCAATTGGTTACAATAAGAGTTGTTAACAATATGGAATGATCACTCTTAATCATTTTATTGAAATAGAATTTTCAACCAAAATGAAAAGATCATTTTTAATCATTTTGTTGAAACAGAATCGTCAACAAAAATAAAGAATCATTTTCTTTGTTAAAACATACATTAGAATTTGTATGTTAAATAAAGAATCATTTTTACTGTTAAAACATACATTAGAATTTATATGCAAATATAAGGATCCTTTTCATGGTCAAAACATACATTTGAATTTATATAGAAATATAAGAATCATTTTCATGGTCAAAAACATACATTAGAATTGTATGTGAATTAAAATGACATTTTATTGTTAAATTACACAACAGAATTTGTATGCAAATGCAAGTGACATTTGTATTTTCGAATTATATATTATGATTTGCGTACAGAATAAAGAGGCATTTCATATGTTATGATTTGAAACTATGCATACAAATAAAACAATTTCTTTTTATTTGTTAAAATAAAAAATAGAAACTGCATATAAATAAAGGAAAATGAAATTTATCTTTTTATTTGTAATCAACAACAATGCCATGTAAAAAAATTACATCTTATTAGACATTAGAAACATGTAGGGAAATTATGCGAGTAAAATACATTTTTTATTCGGCATTAGGAATATAATAACATGTTTTGTTCATTACCATCAACATATTAGCGGGATTAAAATTGGTTAAATTCATTAGCCAATGATTTATTTATGTGAACTGTTATTGTCTGAAAACCCCACACGGGTATTGGGATGATATTTGACATATACTAGTCCTAATATTTAGTTGTATGTCAATCGATGGATTGACAGGCTGCGATGAGCGTTATTTATTCATTTTAATGCTCATACAGTTATAAATTTCACTCTGGATGTGAATGGATGGTTTGATGATTATTTATCATTATTGCCGTGTGCATGCGATGCATGAAATCCATAAAACTGAAATTATATGGTAACTGATTGAGTCGCATTCCGATTCAGAATATCATTTAAATAAAGAATACCTTAAAATAAGAACATTGTAATATAAAGATTATTTTGACATAAAGAATCTTTTTATATAAAGGATATTTTTAAATAACGAATATTTTAAAATAATATTCAACGAAGAATAAAATGATAACTTCTATGTCCGTTTTTGGACGGACAAAAGATTTAAATTTTTTTTTTATCAAAATGAACTAGTTATTAATTAGAATAAGTCTTTTAAATTAATATTTAATGAAGTCTTCTAATCAATTAGTATTTAATTAGAATTAAACAAAAGAATTGGATTTTGGGTTGTCGTGGATGGTATCTTAAATAACACTGTTCTTAAACCCCGTATGAAAAGAATAAATCTTTTAATTAAGATTTTTAGAGTTTTCCAATTATATTTAGTAATCGGAATAAATTGAAATGTGAATTGGGTTTATTGTGAACTGTGTTTTAAACGACATTTGTTCTTTAACCCAACTGATAGTGAAATTATGATTTAGAATTTATAAATCCTTTTATTAAGATCTAAAAAGGAAATTTCCAAAGTCAAGTTTTCAAATTTAATATATTAAATAGGTATTTAGTGGAAATTCGATTTGATAATAATTGACATAGGCTTCTGTAAAAGAAGACTGTTACTATATATGGAATTTAAAAGGATTTAACTTTATTCCATTTATATTCTTAGTCTGATACGGAAAATTTATATCGACTATACATTGATTTGATTTCTATGAAAATTCCATATTTAATGGAAGTTGATTTTGGGTTTATCATGAACTGTGTTTTAAATGACATTGGTTCTTTAACCCAGTCAAAGATAAGATTAATTTCTCAAAAGTTGAAAAATCATAAAGTAATGATTTTAGATATTAAAATCAAATTGGAATTTTAAAGAATCTTTAAAAAGAAGATTAAAGAATTAATTTAAAAGAATTTATCTCTGATAAATTGATGGAACCTTTCCCTAATAATATGAATATTTTATTAAAAGAATATTCTGAATTGGAATGAGGCATATGATAAGTCCTTATAGCACTTAAATTTTGATTATAAAATACGCGAGTTATTCGGAAAGACCGGGATTAACCCATTTTGGATAATTACTATGACGATTTAAAAGTCAAAGACCATGAAGACCGACGATATTCACATCGAATGGATGACTACTAATGCCCGGAACTGGGTCGCTCCTAGGAAAGGGTTAAAGTGGTAGTTGTCCGGACGTACTTGTTGATTGTCCGGATAAGCGAGCACCTCTCTTCCGTATTGGACATACGGGACAAGGAATAAGGTGTCTCCGGTTTCGTTCAGACCCAGAACGGACTTGTAAATGGATGTGTGTCTGACGTTGAATTTCATTCTATGTGAATTGATGTCTATTTAATATATATATATCTGTTTGGTGGCGGAGAATTTATTCTCTTGCTTAACAGCCTTCTCTGAGATGCACGAGCTCAGAGGTTATATATTGATAATTATTGATCACATGGCGTGGATTATTAATGTGGCATGCCAAGATGCAAATGATTGAGGCTTTTGTTGAAAAGCAAAGCCTTGTGATTGATGATCAAAGCATAGCCTATTTCGGCATAGCTTTGTGTATATCGTTACTTCACGAGCCTCACACCCCGGTAAGAGTCAAAAATAAGACAAGCGAACGCAGGGAGTGCACACGTTTCTTTCTAGCTAGAAGTGCTATTAGGGTTTTGCAATCCCTGACATTTTACTTATGTAGTTGATGGAATGAGGCGCCTCGGATTTATTGGTCGATAGTGACTATTTTATAGGTTCAATAGGACCAGGAAGCATGTGTTCAGGCATAACTAATCCACTAAAGTATTTGTGGACTGGCCCTGCAGAATCCAATGGTTGCCCATAGGTGTGATCCTGGGACATTGCTAGAGTGTTCCGAATTGGTAAGGAGATCGCCCCTAGCCTTGACTCATGATGGAAACCCAATTCCCAATACGACATTACAGTTTTGATTGTATACCTATATATGACGACATAGTAGGATGGGGTACTATGCCATCGAGGATTGATACATTTACTTTGAAGTATTTTAAAACTGATTAGACACTAATAATAATATAAAATATTATTTTCTACGTATCAAGCATATTTGATCATTATAAGGTAAAACTTTATCCTTCGGTTTGCGTTGCATTGTGTGATGGGACTTGAGTCTTATAATGATTTCATTTTTCTAAAAAGCATTGCGTTGTTTTGAATAAAATTTAATAAATTTATGCACTAGCAATCCAACGGAGTAAACCCGTTCCGCGTTAGCGGCGTGGTCCTGTGATTAGCCATATTGTTAGATAAGTTAGGAAAGATATCTCAATACCAGTCCCGTGACTGACATGTAGTTTGTTTCACTTTGCAAACTCGGGTTCCCTCTTTTCAACACGGGCAGTTGAGCAGCTTATTTTTCAGATATATTGAGCAGGATTCTGGATCGAAGCTTAAAGCTATGTCCAGAGCATTGATAGAATTCCGCTGTATCAGATTATTGTTTCCGCTGCAATGTATTAAATTCATTGTAAATTATCTTCCGTTGTTATATTATTATATCGATGTACTCTGATATTCTGTACTCTGATGTAACATTATCGTAATGTTTATAAAAGTTTTCTATTATTTGTTTTGATGTGTTGTATGCCAAAGTTAGCGTATTCGGGTTTTTTAACGGTCTTATTCGATTTAACGATCGATTAGGTCTGAGCAAAATTCGAGTCGTTACAGTTGGTATCAGAGCTTTGGTTAATCCAAATCTTTGGGGTACAACTCGTTAGAACTGAACAAAAGACTCATCAGAGGTAGGATTAGTAATATCCTATAAAAGAATACTCATTAGAGATAGGATCAGTAGTATCCTAGAATGAGAAAAACTCGTTAGAGATGGGGTTAGTAATGCCCTAGAATGAGTTGAGAGTGACAAGTTTATAATTAACGTATTTGGGATTATATATAATCCGATCTTAGAAAATATGATTTTTAATATACAAAACTTATATATATTTTTAAATCTAATCAACTAATTGATTAATGATCGTGTTGTGTGATTATTAGTTCAACAAATAAAATTATTCAAACCAACAAAAAAAATGAAACTTGAGTTGGTTAATTAAACAACTTTCAGCTCCGTTCCTTTTCGAGGACGAAAAGATTTTAAGTGGGGGAGATTGTAACAACCCGGAATTTTGGAACCAATATAAATTTTTATTTTTACAATTTTAATGGATTTTAAATATTTAAAATGATTTATTTTAAATAATAACGACTAAAATTTTATTTAAATTGAAGTTAGAACGAAATTTTTTAATTTAATTATATAAGGAGTTAGAAATAGCATGGTAGTGTGAAAATTTGAATTTGAACTTTGACTGACTGTACAGGATGCAAAATAAATCAGATTTTAGTAAAACCAAAAATATTAGAATCTATTTAAAAATAAATTTCCAACGAATCTGAAAAATTGAAATTTCATAACGGAAATCAAAAGTTATGTCCAATTTAAAATTCAGAATAGTTGCTATAGAATTTATATATATATATATATTAATATTAAAAATAGTCATTTTACAAACAACCTCTGTATTCGACGAAACCACTTTTGTGGGATCCGGAATGTCAAACTATTGCTAAATTCCAATTTCCATAATTTTTGGAATTAATATGTGAGCATGGCAAAAGAAAATGTGTTTTGTCAATTTCAGTCAAATTTAATTGACTTGAAAACAGCCATTTTTCAAACGGTCTCTAAATTTGACGAAATTAGTTTTGTTAGGACCGTATTCTCAAAATATAACTAGAAATAATTTTTCTGTAATTTTTAGAATCAGTATGCGGCTTTGATAAATTAAAATGTACATTGAAAATACATGTTTATTTTAAAATAATACATTATTGAAGGAACATGCTGTAAACATCAGAATTGGGCTTCGCCACTAGTCCCATTACGTTCAGAAGGTGTCAAAACCTATTGTTAGGTAGTGAGCAGACCTGATTTGGACTCTGGCACGTTTCTGGCTTTGTAACACGTAAAACGATGAAATATATTATTATTTTAATAAACCTAAACCCTAATCTAACAAATGCAGCAGCCACTTTTCTTCAAAGGCCAGAATTGATCGAATAAATCCCTCCATATCTTTAAATCGCATGATTAAAATCCCAAACTCCTAAACACTAAATCGAAGAGGCCGACGAGATAGACGAGATCAACAGCTAAGATCAATTATTTTGTGGCGAGGTGAGAGAAATTTGGGCTTAAAGCCGCAACATTTGCATGCCAATTCAAGACGATGGGGGCGTGCAAATTTTGAGGGACTGAGGACGTTGGAGGAGTTCGTCAGGGGTTTCATGGTGGTACCTTTTGATCGGATCCCGACTTCTTCGAGAGAGGTGCGATATTGATTTGGGCGTACGAGTTTTGGGTTCTTCGAACTGGGTATCAATGAATGGGAACGTGAAGGAGGAAGTAATTAACAGGGGCAATTATGGTATAATTAAAATAATTAATTAATAGTTAATTACTTTTTAAATTATCAAATGTTAAAATTTCAATATCTTATTCAGATCTTATCGAAATCGAACGATTTTCGAAGCATCGGAAACCTCTTGATGAGATCTACAACATGGAACAGACCAAAACTTAAATGGAGCATGTTGGAAATTCAGATAAAATCATGGTGAGATTTCTGGTTTAAATAATTAAAAATAAATTAATTATTATCGTGTTTTGCAATTCTTACATGTTCGTGATTGGATTTAAATTGTTTAATGCTGTTTGTTGATCTGTTAATTTGATGGAATATTTTTGTCGTATTATAATTTACAAAATAAATCATGTCATTTATGTTGAATCAAAATTGACAAAATAAAACTGTCATTTTGTCAGTATATGTTGTGTTAAAATAAAACTGTCATTTTGTCTGTATATGTTGTGTTAAAATAAAACTGTCATTTTGTTAGTATATGTTGTGTTAAAATAGAACTGTGTCAGTATATGTTGTGTTAAAATTAACATGTCATTTTGTTATTATAGAATTGATGAAAACAAATATGTCATTTTATGATTTTAAAATTGTTGAAAACAAATATATCATTTTTGTTATAATAAAACGGATGAAAACAAATATATCATTTTGTTGTGACAAAAAGATTAAAAACAAAAATATATCATTTTTGTTGTAACCAAATAGTGAAACAAAATTATCAATTTTTGTTGAAACCTAAAAGTTGAAACAAAATTTTCATTTTTTTCAAGTTGTAGAAGTTGAAACAAAAATGTTCATTATTTTTGTCGAATAGTTTAGTTGAAACAAAAATGTTCATTTTTTTCAAAATAGTTTTGTTAAACAAAAATCATACATTTTTGTCAAATTATAATAATGGAATTAAAATGATCATTTTTGTCAAAATATAACTATTGGATCAAAATTTACATTTGTGTCAAAATATAATTGTTGAAATAAAAAGATACGTTTTATCAAAACATAGGAATTGAAATAAAAATAATCAACTTTGTAAAACATGTTTGTTGAATTAGAAATATTCATTTTTGTTAAAATGTGTTAGTTGAAACAAAGTTATCTTTTGTATCAAAACATGTTAGTTGAAATGAAAATTATCATTTGTGTCAAAATAGGACAAATTTTCAAAATAGGCTAATTTTTAAAACATATAGCACAAATAGGTCAGTTTAAAAAGTTTTAGCAAAAATAGGCTAATTTTTGCCACCTCAGCAATGAGGTGGCAAAAATTTTAAAAAAATTAATCGGGGGCGCACTTGACAAGTGCGCCCCTTCGAAATTAGAATGGGCGCACTTCTCAAGTGCGCCCGTTAAAATTATAGCGGGCGCACTTGTCAAGTGCGTCCGTTATAATTTTTTCCAACCTTACCCGTTTCCTGCCATTCTCTGCTACTCTCTGTCATTCTGGTTTTTACTATTTCGGGAAAAAAATACCAATTCGTACCATTCTTCCACTAGTTCCAAAAAACCCTAAAATCTACCAAAATTATCAAAACAAACAAGGTTTATTGATTGGGTTACTTCTATCAGCTGTTGCACATCAATTTGAAGGTATTGATTTAGTTTAAACTCAAACCCTATCTCAAATTCTTATGTTTCTCAATTTCATTCAAACCCTAGGTTTAGTTTTTTTATGCTTTCTTATGTTACTAATATTTGTTTAACAATTAAGTATCCTTATGCCTTCCAAATTTTTCGTTGTAGACTATGTCGGATTTTATTCCTATTATTTGCTATTTTGATGGGAAGTTGAACTTAAAAGAAAATAATGCGCCGGTGTATGTTGGTGGCAAACAAAAAGGTTCAAAGATCAATTTTTTTTGCTCCTACCATAAATTAAAAGAAACGGTGTATAGGGTTACAAAAATTGATTCACAAAAGCACGATGTACGATTAGTAAGCAAGTGGGTGATCGATTCTGGATCTTCTGCTATCGATGTAAATGATGATGTCGATGCAATATTTTCGGTTAGTATGAAAGTTATTGAGTTATTCGTAATAAAAGATCAGCTGAGACATTATGAAGAGGCAGTTGATACTAATTTAAACCAACATTCTACTCAAAATATTGGAACTATTCCAAGTGGTGCTCATCAAAGCAATCCAAGTCCAATATTTTCTCCATTCATGAATACAAAGTAAGTTTGTAAATTTTACATTTGAGTAGTTAAAATTCATAGTTTTCTGATCTCATCCTTTTTTAAACAGTTTTACGGTGCATGCGGGTGGTCCAAGCTCTAGACCGACAAATGATGGTGTAGGTTGCAGCTCACCACATATTGATAGCATGCGAATTGCATCAATGGATAATGATATGGCATGGATGGAAAATATGGAAGCTAACAATGATCCGCTTGAGTTTGGAATTGGTAATGTGATTGAAAACGAAAATTATGAAGCATCGTTGGTGCAAGAAGATGAAGATGATAACAATGGACAAATGGAATTTGAGATGCCTTTGACAGATGATATATGTAGTGCACAAATTATGGCAGCATCGTTGATTCAAAATGTAGCTCCTATTAAGCATTTACTGCAGATTGTGTTGATTCGGGCTTTCACGTGGGAATGCAGTTTCAAACCAAGGAAGTGCTTATTCAACAACTTAGTGAGTGGTCTATAAAGAATTCTGTCTCTTTTAAACCTGTAAAATCCCGCAAAAAAGAATACACTGCAATTTGTAATGTCAATAACAATTGCAAGTGGAGAATACATGTTATTGTCCCAAAAAAATCATTGACGGGAAGGTGAAGAAATTAGAAAATATGAAGGCAATCATTCTTGTGTTAATCCGATCACCAATTCTAATCACAAGCAAGCGACAAGTAGATTTGTTGCTAACAAAATACTTCCGTTTGTGAAGTCAGATTTGAATACCACTCCCTCTGCGATTCAAGTTTTAATGTCGGAAACTTTTTTCATCAAAATAAGCTACTTCAAGGCGTATAGAGTATTGCGGAAAGCACTTGAGACAGTTTTTGGAGATTGGGAAACATCATATGCTGAGCTGCCACAATATTTAGCTACTATTAAAAAACATAATCCGGGTAAGATTGAAAACGAAAGAGTCACAAATGACAAAGTTCGTTTCAAAAGTGTTTTTTGGGCATTCGGTCCTTCTATTGATGGTTTTGCGCATCGCCGACCGTTACTTTGCATTGATGGCACACATATATACGGCAAATATCAAGGTACGTTGCTAGTCGCGACTGGAGTTGATGCGAATGATGGTATATTTCCATTAGCATATGCAATTGTAGACTTCGAATCGAAATATAATTGGGAATGGTTTCTTAGATGCATGTACTATCTCATACATAGTGTTCGCAATAGATGTTTGACTTTTATATCCGATCAAATGAATGGCATTCCGGGAGCGTTAGAAAATTGGCCTCAAGAGCACCATCTCCGCTTTTGTGCTAGGCATCTCAAAGCAAACTTTCAAGTTGTCGTATTTACTCAAAAAAAATTGGTAGACTTATTCTATTCATGTGCTAGTGCTACTGATGAGTTGCAGTACAAAGAATTAAGAGGCCACTTGAGAACCATTTCCCCAGATGCGCATGCTTGGACTGAAAAGAGCCTACGAGGTGCGGAAAAAATTGGGCTCTATGCAAGGATAACGGTGGACGATTTATGATGATGACAACAAATGTATCTGAAAGTTTTAATGGAGTTCTACGAGGTGCTCATGCTTTGCCGGTTAAGAACGTTTTACCGTTTAAACGACTATTTCATGAAACGTCGTTCCGACGTCGAAGGATTTGAAATGTAAATGACACTAAAAGTTGAAACTCTTTTAGCTAAAAGAGCAAAACAAGCAAGACATTGCGGAATTGTTAGATTCGATCAAAACGAATGGCAAGTGAATGATCAATTTGGAAAAGCATTTACCGTGACTTTACATTATAATATGTGTACTTGCACTTGCAACATTCCGCTATTGCAAAAATTGCCATGCTTGCATGTGATGGCCGCTTGTGCTCAAACCGTTGGAGGAGCGAATATATCGTACTATGAATTTTGTTCAGTATGGTTTTCCGTGGAAAGATATAAAGCAAGTTACGCTCCAAGCTTCCATCCAATTCCCGATAGTAGATATTGGGATGCCTATCATGGTCCGACCATAATGCCTCCATATACAAAAATGAAGACGGGACGTCCGCGTTCGACAAGAATTAAAGGTATGATGGATAAAATGGGAGGAAGTAAACAAAATACTTGCAACTAATGTGGTTAGAAAGGACACAACAGATCGACATGTCCGTCCAAATGATATTTTGTAAGAGAATATTTGGAGATACGTCTTGATATTTTGTTTGAATAATTTGTAATGTAATGAACGATTTGTACTTTCAATCCAGTGAATGAATGAATGATTTACATTTCAATAGTGAATGTTTACATTTTACAAGATTATGAATTGTATTCGATTGTCTTTAATTCAAGTTTGCAAACTGAATTGTTTAGGCAGGGTAGCAGATGCATGCTACCAAGTCTCGGGAAGGGCGCACCATCAAGGTGCGCCCTGGTCAATTCTCAAGGGCGCGCTTGTCAAGCGCACCCTTGAAATTTTGTAAGGGCGCACTTTGCAAGCGCGCCTTAGTAAATTATCAAGAGCGCGCTTGTCAAGCGCGCCCTTTATATTTTGTAAGGGCGCGCTTGCCAAGTGCACCCTCATTATTTCAGGAGGGCGCACCTGCCAGGTGCGCCCAACCCGAGATACTGCAGCTTCAAACTTCAGTCGGTTTACCCCTTCACTCCTCACTTTTTCCAATCCCCCTATTACTCCAAAATCCCCAAAAACTAAAAAATCCAAAAAACTAAATTTCTAAACTTTTAAATAATCGAATTCTCATAGGAAAATACATCAAATTACCTCAACAATGGAAGGATCTTCATCATCTCATGAAGTTAGAGGTAGATTGTTAAACAATTCTTTCTTATTTTTTGTTTGTGTTGCATACAATAGATTTGGTTTGATCATTACTTGTTCAACAATGGAAGGATCTTCGTAATTTTACTTCTTGTTTGTGAATGAAAACCTAGCTAATTCGTGGTTTAGTTATATGGTGAGTTAAATGCTAGCTAATTCCTAATTCATATGATATAGTAAAAAAACATTTTTTTTCTATAAATTGTTAAAACTAGTTCATTAGACACAAGCGTGTTGCATCCAGTTCACTATTTGTTAAAACTTGTTCACTAAACACAAGTGTCTTGCATCTGGTTCACATTTTATTCACTACTTGTTCACATTTTGTTCGCTACTTGTTTACAAGTGTCTTGCATCCGGTTCACTACTTGTTCACAAGTGTCTTGCATCTGGTTCGCTACTTGTCCACTACTTGTTCACTACATGCATCTGGTTCACTACTTGTCCACTACTTGTTCACTACATTTTGTTTGCTGCTTGCTCACAAGTGTCTTGCATCTGGTTCACTACTTGTCCACTACTTGTTCACTACATGCATTGTTCTTGTAGAGTTGGCACCGGGTCCTAAGGATGCAAGTGTGTTGTATCTTCAACATGAACATATAAGCAACAATCCGGACTTGATGAAGGTATTTCAAAAATTCTAATGAATGAACTCACTAATTTTTCATTTCTCATGGAGTAGCTAATTATTTTCATCTCGTATTGAATTTGTTGAGCGACGAGCCAATTGATTGTCCAGATCATTTTAGCAAGTTGGGGTTGATTATAGCAAATACACCTAGAGTTCAAATTGCGCTACAAAGAGCTGGATTTAGAGAAATATCCAGATTGGAGTTTTTCAAGATAGATCATGCACTTGTTACTTCATTGGTAGACAGGTGGAGACCGTAGACTTCCACATTCCATCTTCCCACTGGTGAAATTACTATCACGTTGCAAGATGTTAGCTGTCTTTTGGGCGTTGTAGTGGAAGGAAATCATGTAACTGCTACACATCTCAGTAATTATGAAGATATTTGTTATGAGTGTTTGGGGGCGGTCTCAAATCGAAATGAGATAAGAGATGCAACAGTTAAGTTGACTTGGCTTCGACGTACATTTCAAAATGAGCCATCAGAAGATGCGTCAAACGAAGAAGTTGAACGTCATGCGAGAGCCGTTATTCTACACTTGATATCTTGTCGTCTTTGTCCCGATCATTCGAAAGGACGATTAAATCTTCTTTGGCTATTATTTATGAGAAATTTGGACGATTGTGCACGATATTCTTGCCATATTGACAACATTATACACTGAATTAACAAATGTTGCGCTCGGTAAATCCAAATCGATAACCGGTTGTCTTTCTCTTCTACGGGTAGATATTAGAATGTATATTTATTAATGGCCACTTGTAATATGCAATCTTATCATATTTATCTTTTATATATTTTACAGCTTTGGTCATGGACACATCTTCCTATTGGTCGTCCAAAGTAACTTTATTTGCACATATCGGTAGGTCGTTACCTTATAGTGCAAGGTAGTTTATGTACATTTGCATGATGTTCAACAATAGTGCTTACGCTTATGCTATATTATTTACATTTACATATTTTATGTACATTACTTTATATCGCAGGTGGTTTGGAAATAGGAGCTGGATTGAATCTCCAAAGCAGGTTGCCACTTACTATCGTGACTAGCTTGACATGCTAACAGACGAGGTTGTTGTATAGAATCCCTACACACAGGATGTGCTAGTTCATCTGCCTCATATATGTCTAAGTGGCATGCCTAGTTGGCTATGCAAGACACCGATCATATGCATGCGAACTGTTCAGTTGTATTATCCTGATCGAGTGATGCGACAATTTGGTCTTCAACAACACATCCCTGAGCCTTGCGAACCTAAGCCAAATTTGGATTTTGCTATCATTCAATGGAACGATAGACATAACCGTATCGTTCGTCAACACGTTCCTAGCACTCTACTTTCACAATACATGAGTTGGTATTAGACGATCACTCGAAGATTCATTCTCGCGGATCAGACTCAACACGAACGAGCATACACCGCTTGTGCACCGCTTGAGCGAGATGTCGTACGTCTTTTACTTTGCTTTACTGTTTCACTTTACTGATTTATATCTTTAAATGTGTGATTATAAATAACAAAATTCACAGGTCGATGTGCTTGAGACGGTTAGTAAAGAATTGGGGGATATTGGACGTGGTCGAGTACCGGAGCCCGACATCCAACCACGATGTATTAGCTTGAAGAAAATCATTGACGCATTACTCTTTAGGCGTAGATTAGAACGCCCAGGAGAGCGAAGAACTAAAAGAAGGCATGATCCTTCTCAATCTTCACTTCAACATGATCCAGCTCAATCGCAGGCGGCAGGACCTTCTCAACCTCCTCCTACTCAAGATTGAACTTCACCATGAACGTTTTATAAGTATCGTACTAGCGTATGTTTGTAAGCGAACCATGTCCACTTTGTATTTGTGATCAAATTCTGTTTCGGTTCGTGTTTATGTTTGTAATCGAATTTTATTTAGACTTATGTTTATGTTTGTAATAGAAATTTAACGTTGTTTTTACGTATTTATGTTTGAAACCGATACATATGTGTTTATGTTTTATTTGGGTTAGCGTATATTTGAAGTTGAATCAATAGAAAAGATCAAATCTTTATGAAAACTGCTGTGAAACAGCAGGGTGGATGAAGAGAGGCTGCTGTTAAGCATCAGATAGTATGGGCGCACCTTGCAGGTGCGCCTTAACAAAATAACAAGGGTGCACTTGGCAAGTGCGCCCTTATTAATTTTTAAGGGCGCACTTGGCAAGTGCGCCCTAGTTAATTTTTAAGGGCGCACTTGGAAAGTGCGCCCTTGTTATTTTGTAGGGGCGCACTTTCCAAGTGCGCCCCAGGTAATTTTTTCATAACTTTTGCCACCTCATCGCTGAGATGGCAAAAACTAGCCTAATTCTGCTAATACTTTTTAAACTGGCCTATTTGTGTTATATATTTTAAAAATTAGCCTATTTTGAAAATTTGTCCGTCAAAATATGTTAGTTGAAATAAAACTAACATTTGTGCAAAAGAATGGTTGGAACCAAAAATATTCATTTTTGTCAAAAGACTAGTTGAAACAAAAATATTCATTTTTGTCAAAACATGATGGTTGAAAACAAAAATTCCATTTTTGTTAAATGGACTTGAGATTAAACAAAAATAAACATTTTTGTCAATTAAAAAGGTTGAAACAAAAATATACATTTTTGTCAAAATAGAATTGTTGAAACAAAAATTATCATTTTTGTTAATGGTTGAAACCCTAATTAACATTTTTGAATTGGGTTAAAACAAAATTTACATTTTTGTTAATTAGATAAGAGTTAAAAAAAAACATTTTGTTAAGGAGATTTGAGTTAAACCAAAACAGAATAACATTTTTGTTAAATAGATTTGTGATAAAACAAAAATATCGTTTTTGTTATATGGAAATTGTAAACAAATAAATTATCATTTTTATTTATTATGTTGAATAGAATATTGTAAACAAATAAATTGTTCTTTTCTTTTTCATTAGAATACATAAAATAATATATATACAAATAAATTGTTCTTCTATTTGTCAATAGAATAATGTATACAAATAAATTGTTCTTTTATTTATCATTAGAATACATAAAAAAATGTAGGTAAATAAATATGCCATTTTATTAAATTAAAATTGTCAAAAATGAATTGTCGTTTTTGTTGAAACTAGGATTTTCAACAAAAATGAATGAATCATTTGTGTTCATTTTGTTAAATTAGAAGTGTTCACAATATGAAATTATCATTTGTTATTCGTTTTGTTAAATTAGAATCGTGAACAATATGAATTACTACTTTTACTCAATTGGTTACAATAAGAGTTGTTAACAATATGGAATGATCACTTTTAATCATTTTATTGAAATAGAATTTTCAACCAAAATGAAAACATCATTTTTAATCATTTTGTTGAAACAGAATTGTCAACAAAAATAAATAATCATTTTTATTGTTAAAACATACATTAGAATTTGTATGTTAAATAAAGAATCATTTTTATTGTTAAAACATACATTAGAATTTATATGCAAATATAAGGATCCTTTTCATGGTCAAAACATACATTTGAATTTATATGCCAAGATAAGAATCATTTTCATGGTCAAGAACATACATTAGAATTGTATGTGAATTAAAATGACATTTTATTGTTAAATTACACAATAGAATTTGTATGCAAATACAAGTGACATTTGTATTGTCGAATTATACATTATAATTTGCGTACAGAATAAAGAAGCATTTCATATGTTATGATTTGAAACTATACATACAAATAAAACAATTTATTTTTATTTGTTAAAATTAAAAATAGAAATTGCGTATAAATAAAGGAAAATCAAATTTATCTTTTTATTTGTCATCAACAATAATGCTATGTAAATAAATTACATTTTATTAGACATTAGAAACATGTAGGGAAATTATGCGAGTAAAATACATTTTTATTCGGCATTAGGAATATAATAGCATGTTTTGTTCATTACCATCAACATGTAAGCGGGATTTAAATTGGTTAAATTCATTAACCAATGATTTATTTATGTGAACTGTTGTTGTCTGAAAACCCCGCACAGGTACTATAATGATATTTGACATACACTAGTCCCAATATTTAGTTGTATGTCAATCGATGGATTGACAGGTTGCGATGAGCGTTATTTATTCATTTTAATGCTCATACAGTTATAAATTTCACTCTAGATATGAATGGATGGTTTGATGATTATTTATCATTATTGCCGTGTACATGCGATGTATGAAATCCATAAAGCCGAAATTATATGGTAACTGATTGAGTCGCATTCCGGTTCAGAATATCCTTTAAATAAAGAATACCTTAAAATAAAGAACATTGTAATATAAAGAATATTTTAACATAAAGAATCTTTTTATATAAAGGATATTTTTAAATAACGAATATTTTAAAATAATATTCAACGAAGAATAAAATAATGATTTCTATGTCCGTTTTTGGATGGACAAAAGATAAAAATATTTTTTTAATCAAAATGAACTAGTTGTTAACTAGAATAAGTCTTTTAAATTAAGATTTAATGAAGTTTTCTAATCAATTAATATTTAATTAGAATTAAACAAAAGAATTGGATTTTGGGTTGTCGTGGATGGTGTCTTAAATAACACTGTTCTTAAACCCCGTATGAAAAGATAAATCTTTTAATTAAGATTTTTAGAGTTTTCCAATCATATTTAGTAATGGGAATAAATTGAAATGTGAATTGGGTTTATTGTGAACTGTATTTTAAATGACATTGGTTCTTTAACCCAATTGACAGTGAAATTATGATTTAGAATTTATAAATCCTTTTATTAAGATTTAAAAAAAAAAATACCAAAGTCAAGTTTTCCAACTTAATATATTAAATTGGAATTGAGTGGAAATTCGATTTGATAATAATCGAGATAGGCTTCTGTAAAAGAAGGCTGTTACTATATATGGAATTTAAAAGGCTTTGCCATTATTCCATTTATATTCTTAGTCTGATACGAAAAATTTATATCGATTATATATTGATTTGATTTCTGTGAAAATTCCATATTTAATGGAAGTTGATTTTGGGTTTATCGTGAACTGTGTTTTAAATAACATTGGTTCTTTAACCCAGTTAAAGACAAGATTAATTTATTAAAAGTTGAATAATCATAAAGTAATGATTTTTGATATTAAAATCAAATTGAAGTTTCAATGAATCTTTAAAAAGAAGATTAAAGAATTAATTTAAAAGAATTTATCTCTGATAAATTGATGGGAACCTTTCCTTAATAATATGAATCATTTATTCAAAGAATATTCTGAATTGGAATGAGGCGTATTATGTGTCTTTATAGCACTTAATTTTTGATTATAAAATACGCGAGTTATTCAGAAAGACCGGGTTTAACCCATTCTGGATAATTACTACGACGATTTAAAAGTCAAAGGCATTGAAGACGGTGATTGAAGACTGGCGATTTTCACATCGAATGGATGACTACTGATGCCCGGCACTGGGTCGCTCCTAGGAAAGGGTTAAAGTGGTAGTCGTCTGGACGTACTTGTTGATTGTCCGGATGGGCGAGCACCTCTCTTCCGTATTGGACATACGGGACGAGGAATAAGGTGTCTCCCGTTTCGTTCAGACCCAGAACAGACTTGTAAATGGATGTGTGTCCCACGTTGAATTTCATTCTATGTGAATTGATTTCTATTTAATATATATATATATATATATATATATATATATCTGTTTGGTGGTGGAGAATTTATTCTCTTGCTTAACACCCTTCTCTGAGATGCACGAGCTCAGAGGATATATATTGATAGTTATTGATCACATGGCGTGGATTGTCAATGTGGCATGCCAAGATGCAAATGATCGAGGCTTTTGTTGAAAAGCAGAGCCTTGTGGTTGATGATCAAAGCATAGCCTATTTCGGCATAGGTTTGTGTATAGTGTTACTTTACGAGCCTCACACCCCAGAAGAGTCAGAAACGGGAAAAGGGAACGCATGGAGTGCATACGTTTCTTTCTAGCTAGAAGTGGTATAGGGGTTTTGCAAGCCATGACATTTTACTTATGTGGTTGATGGAATGAGGCGCCTCGGATTTATTGTCGATAGTGACCATTTTATAGGTTCAATAGGACCGGGAAGCGTATGTTCAGGCATAACTAATCCACTGAAGTATTTGTGGACCGGCCCTGCAGGATCCAAGGGTTGCCCGTAGGTGTGATCCTGGGACATTGCTAGAGTGTTCCGAATCGGTAAGTAGATTGTCCCTAGCCTTGACTCATGATGGAAACCCAATTTCCAATATGACATTACGATTTTGATTGTATACCTATATATGATGACATAGTAGGATGAGGTACTATGCCGTCTAGAATTAATACATTTACTTTGAAGTATTTTAAAACTAATTATACACTAATAATAATATAAAATATTATTTTCTATGTACCAAGCATATTTGATGATTATAAGGCAAAACTCTATTGTAATACCCCGCAATTTTAAATTTGGACATAAGATATAATCAAATAAAAATTAATTTCAAATGCGAGAATTAAGGGAAACGGGTTACGCCATTGCGTTCGTCTCGGAATTCTGCTTGAGATAGAGTCCGAGTTTGCGTAAATCGGACACCGTATGAAGAAGGAATGGACGAACGAAGTTAGGCAGAAAACCAGAAGAAGAGAAAAAAAAATATATAAATGCACTGGCGCACTTGGGAATTGTGCCAGTACAAAAATTGCACTGGCATACCTGCCAAGTGCGCCCAGGTCGGGCTGAAAGCCTGCACATCTTTCTGGTGTGTTCTAATCCGTACTATGACTCATTGCTGAGTCCTTTCTGACCCTTGCTAAGTCAATAGGGCTGAGGTGTCACCATATCCTGACTGAATGGTTGTGGTTAACTCTAGGTTCATCCGACGGCTCTAATTAAATTGAAATTCTATATAAACAACCTAACACTCAACCCTAAAATCACACTAATTCATTCCAAGAGCCGTCATACCGCCATACTCAACCTAGGACAGCCACCATTCTCTTTCAACTAAAAAGAAAACTAGAAAGCTACGAAGTGAATCAAATCTGAATTATAAGAACAACGATCTACGTCAAAGGCGAGCATTCTAACCTCAGAATTCAGATTCTAGAAATCAAGAATTCCTTCTTTGTAAGTTTGGTTATTCCTTAGATTTGAACGTGTAATTGGAACCGTGAATGTAATAAATCAAAATATAGAACTGTACCTATTTGCAAGCTAATTATCTTTGGTTCATGCTTATGTCAAATCTAAAGTTATCTTTGCCTTTGGATTTGATTTACGACTATGACTATGAGACTTTTGCCTATGACTATGGTTCGTGACTATGAAACTGTTGCCTATGAAGCTATTGCCTATGACTATGACCATGAAACTTTTGCCTATGACTATGGTTCGTGACTATGAGATTGTTGCCCACGACTATGATTCACAACTATGAGACTATTGCCTATGACATTTATTAAAAAATTATTGTGATTAGTCGCCCATGACTATTGTGGTTAATTGCCTATAACTATTGTAGTTAGTTGCTTATGCCTATTCCCATTGTTACGATTAACCAAGTATGTTGTACTTTGAACTGGCATTATGTTGGATGAAATCACCTATGCCTATTCCCTTAATTATGTTGGATCTCATATTTAGTGTGTAACTTGGCCAGCTTATTCCTATTCACTATTATGTACATCGAACCTATTGGAGCCATTATTTTTTGCATGTCTATTCTTTTATATCAATTCTTGTGCTTATCCCCTATTCCTTTTGTTAGTGCCATTTCATGAGTACTTAGAAAACTTGTGAAATCATGTTATACATACGATTATGATGCGGGGATTGGGCGTAGCTTAATTAAGATAATTTGGCATAATAAATATGTTGGCATAATCTGAATTGGCTATAATAGTGAATAATTTACATGCATATTAGACTTGGGCATAAATGATAAATTTTAATTGGCCGCAAAGTATGTAATTGACATGTAAACCAAGTTTTGGACATAAACGGTAAACTAGAATATTAAATCTAGTTTTGACATGAACTGTAAATTGGGATATTAATCTAGATTGGGCATGAATTGTAAAAGGGGAATATTAAATCTAAATTGGTATAAACTGCAAGTTAGGTTAATTGATAGGTAAATCAAGTTTTGGGCATAGAATATAAGTATGTTAATTTGTATGACAAACGAATATGACCTTGGCTAAATTGATTTATGGAAAATTTACATGAATATTAAATATGTAAAATTAGAGAAGAGGAAAATGCCTAACCCAAGGTTAGACTGAGTTGTGGTGTAAAACTGCCTGGAACCATCCGGCACATCCAGTAACCACAACAATACCTGTCTAATGAGAGAGGTTAGTGCATCAAGCCCAGAATGACCCGAGGTTAGACTGAGTTGTGGTGTAAAACTGCCCGGAACCGGCTGGCACATCCAATAACCACAACAATACCTGTCTAATGTGAGTGGTTGGTGCTTTAATTAATTAAATCTCATGGACGATCAAGCTAGAAATGGTGAGGTTAAGTAGTTAAGTAAACACTTAACCAACTTAATATGTTAATAAAGACAATAAGGGTCGAGTTAAGTAATTGAGAAAACACTTAGCCAATTCAACATGTTAACTGGATAAGATTGATAGGGGTTAAGTTAATTTAGACACTTAACCAATTAACATGTTAACAAGGCAAGATTTGTGGGGGTTAAGTAACTAAGGAAACACTTAACCATTATAGCATGTAAACTAGACAAGTGGGTAAGGTTAAGTAAGTGTTTAACCATTATAACATGCTAACTAGACTAGACGGTGGGGTTAAGTAAACTTAGAACACTTAGTCGTTATATCATGATAAATAAACAGGGTTAAGTTAATAAGAGACACTTGACCAGTATAACCTGACAAACGAGTAAGGTTAAGGAACACTTAACCAATTTGGCGTGATGTAGGGGTGGGTTAAGTCAACATGAACCGCTAGATAACACTTAACCAATTTGACATGATATATGAGTAGGTTAAGTCAACGTAAGCTGCTGGATAACACTTAACCAATCCAACATGACGAGGAAGAGAACTAAGTAGTAAACCTTAGTTAAGAGGACTAAGTTGTAAACCTTAGTTAGGAAAACAAACGATTCAGGAAATTAAGTAGTAAATCTTAGTTAAGAGAACTAAGTAGTAAATCTTAGTCAAGAAAACCAAGTAGAATACGAGGAGGAGCGAACGTCCATCTGATCATGAAGAAATCTCTAATGAACTGGGTTACGAAGCACGAAGCTTCGAGGGGACGTGAGGGTACTCTTGGTATCCCTCTGTGAGGCTGCAGATGATCCTCCTGGGCTCACAGAGGTTAAGATCTGCATTTGAAGAGCCAAGGGTATGCCTTGGTTGCAATAATAAGGCAACCTAAAGACTAGGATGGACCAGCGTGATTCGGCGAGACCAGTTTTTGCCCTGTGATAGCAACTCGTCGTCTACCTACCATCTTGAGTCAGTCGAGATACACGAAGCGGAAAGGTGGAGAACTTCAACAGACCATATACTTGCTATCTAGTTATGGGTGAGGTTGACCCATAGGTTAGTTGGGCATAGAGGGGCCTACGTACAGTTCTCATTATTGATTTTCTTGGGTGCCTTTCATTTGTTAGTTGAGGGAGGGGTCTAGTGGGACCATAGCCACTGTAAAAGAAGACCTTAGCATCTGCAATCGGCATATATCTGAAAGCTCCCGACCGAGTTCCGTCTTTCTTGACTAGCCCTGCCACGGGACTAGGGTCGCACATATAGAGGACATGTGCATCTAGACATCGATATCGATTCACGACACATACGTGAGGAAAGTCGAGGAACATATACTGCTCTGGGTAGTGTGTCCTAGACTAGGGGGCATCGTTCGATAGGTAGCATGATCCCTAGTTGGACCTAGGTCGCGTAAACCCTGAATCCGAGAAACGTTCATTAGGTAGCATAAACCCCAATGGCCCTGAGTCGCGTAAACCCTGGTTGAATCTAGGAAGCGCTCGATAGTAAACCCTAGATTAGATCTAGGTAATAAATAGAATCCCCATAATAGATGTACACCTGAAGGAAACCACAATTACGGGGATTCGGATCACATTATCATATGATCTTTTTATGTAGATTATGAGTTTGGACACTAGTTAGGTAGTGCAGAGATATAAAAATCAGTATAACAAAGTAGTTGCGAAGCAAAGAAGGAGTAAAAGCACATTCAGTTTATCAGTATATTCAGTTTACTGGTATATCCAGTTTATCGGTACATTCAGTTTATCTTGCCATATCCCATGTTTATCCCATGTTATCTTGTTACTATGGTTTAGTCTTATATTTTGTGTATTCATGTCATGACCCTTTTCCTCGTTTAAATGCTAAGAATCACTGAGCTTACCAGGCTTTATGTCTGACCTAGTTTGCTTTCTCCTCTTTTCTTCCCCCCCCCCCCCCCAAGGTAGCCAGGGAGGGAAAAGCTCAGCTCATTTTGGGGTCGTTACTCTTTCCGAGCTTGAAGATTCTTTAGAGCATTGCTTTGAACTCCATTTTCTACTGTTATGGCTGGCTCATGCTTTATTGGGGAATATCATTGTTAGTTTGTGCTTCTTTATATTGAACAAGATAGATGCTTTGTTGTAATAAGTATTAGTGTTGTAAAACAATCTTTGTACAAGCTGTTTTAATTAATAAAGGTTATTTATTTTCCGCTGCTTTATTTGTCTGTCTTGTAATTTTTCTGCATCTTGTACTAAAAACGCTCCACCGAAGCTAAGGCATTCCCTTTGTGAGTGACCTTAACGGAGGTGGGGTGTTTCACTTGGTATCAGAGCTGAAGGTTACCAGATCAGATAAAAAGATTTGAAAAATTATTTTCAAACAGTTTTAAAAGAAGCATTTTCAAAAGAAAAGTTTTGTTTTAAAGGCATATTCCCCAAAGCCATATGCACTATCTTTTGACCCTCTGCTTGAATCCTTGTTTCCTTCTTTCTTGAGTCTCCAGGGCTCCTGGCTTTCTGGGAGGTAACCTTATCGCGGCATGGTTCCGTAGGCTTGATGAGACTACGACACTTGTCAAAGGGCAAATAAGTGCCTAACTTCCATCTGTAGCCGTAATTATCTTTCGAGCTTTGTAGGATTCTCTGTGCGATGGAGGCAGCTTTCTAGAGACATGTCAACAAGTTACACAAGGATGGAAAAGTTGAGAATGAGGGGGTTTGGCTACGAAGCACAACACAAGGATGAAGAACCCATGGATATTAACTTGGTTCACAAAGGAGGGGATGAAATAATAGTAAAACCTAAAACAAGAGAAAGTATCTTTATTTTGGTATAATGGGTCGTATAATTAAGGGCAAGGGCAAAAACAAGGGATAGGATTTTCCGGAAGGCAAGTGCATGCTCTCACCGCCAGCATACCTGAGAGAGAGGCAGCAAGATTTCTGTTGAAAGAGTTTTTCCTTTTTGATTATCCTGTTAGTACTCCTTCTGATTTTAGCGCTTCACATTCGTATATATCTGCTTCCATAGTTGAGTCTCTGCACCCTAGATATTATATAGTAGAGGATCCCATTATAGTCTCAAATCCAATTGCTGGTTCGGCCCATTTATCTTTGACTTGTGAGGATTTGAGAATAGTTATATTTATGCTTATGTTTTTTGGGCTATGGGTTGATTTTAGTCATTGATTGGTTAGCTAGTAATTGTGAAACAAGGGTAGTTAGACTTTCGACTTGCCTCGGGAATACCCTTGATATTTCGTACGATGCTAAGGGATCGGTTTGTCTTACCTACCTAGAATCACTTTACTTATCTATCGACGATTTTCGATCCGTTGGGGTAGTCCATGAGTACGCAAGATGTTTTGATTAGGGTAGGGTTTTTCCCCCTAAAACTCGAGATAAACTTCTGCATGTATCTAGATGACAATGCAAAGCCAGTTATGCGATCAACGATAATTCTGGAGCAATATTGGCGAGGATAGCCGGAGTCGGTAAAGTTCTCAATTGTTTGGTTGTTTTGTTAGTATCATCTCACATAGATCGTCCAAATTCAGAGGAGGTATCCTGTAACACCCCACCTCCGCTAGGGTCACTCGCAAAGGAATGCACTAGCTTTAGAGGGGTATTATTGGTAAACATGCACAGAAATATTACAAGACAGAACATATATATATAAAACAGCGGAAGTAAAACAAATTTCATTACCTTGTAAAATAAGGTCTAAAGCCTTTTACATCAAAATACATCAAAACCTGTCTTGCAATAATAAAGAAGCATAAAGCCATTTCATAAATTATTCCCCAAGTAAAACAGTAAAGTAGCCATAGCCAAGAGAAGTCCAAGCCATGCGTGATGACCTTCAAACAGAAGAAGTCCAAACTAACAATAGCATTTCCTCCCTGTAACCTGGGGGGAAACGGAAGACAAGAGGCGAAAGAAAACAGGGTCAGTCATAAAGACTGGTAAGCCCTATCTACTATCAGTATATAAACTAGTAAAGTTAACTGGCATGAGGAACTGAGATGAACATAAGTATGATGACAAGATAGATAAGCTAAACCAAAATAACAGGATGAACTATTGTACCAAGATAAACGAGTGTGTCATGATAAACTACGGTGTCAAGATAAATCAAGGTACCACATCGTCAGGTTTCTATCAAGTATACTATCCCAAGGTATCTACCATGTATAACATCCTAAGGTATGTATCATGTATATTTGCTCTGCACCCCTCGTACTAGTATCCCAACCCGTGTCATGTGTCAACTATGAATGTCCCTTGCCCAATGTCATGTAATGGTCCATGTCACCCTAATATATATAGCATATGTAGGTTTTTCCAACTCGTATGTTTCCTTCCATGTATAAGTTCAGTCCTTTGCCGTAGGCCATATGGGCTTTCCTATGTAAACGTTTTATCCTTGAAGTTATTTCTGACTGCTACCCTCGATCTAGTTATGTTTCCTTACCATGAACTATCGCACGTTCACTTAGGATTTATGCCACCTAGGACCACTAGGGATTATGCTACCTAATGAACGTTTCCGTGTCTCGGTTTGGGTTCAGCCACCTAGGGCCACTAGGGATTATGCCACCCGTCAACCGCGCCCTTTATCCTACGTATGTATCGTGAACCGTTTTCCATGTCTAGACGCACATGTTTCTCAATGTGCCATCCGAGTTCTGTGCCAGGGAAAACCAAGAAATACGAAACTCGGTCGGGAGCTTTAAGTCGTCTGCTGATGCAGATATCAAGGTCTGTTTTTGTACACGTGGCTATGGTCCCACGTGACCCCTCCCTCAACTACTGAAAGGCAATCCAAGAAAAAATCATGTATGAGAACTACACTAGGCCCATCGATGCCCATTTCCAGATAGCCAACCTCACCCATAACTTGATAGCTAGTATATGGTCTCTTGGGAGTTCCCTGCCTTTCCGTACGTACACGATTGACTAAAGATGGTAGGTAGCCGGCGACATGCTATCCCGGGGCAAAATCAAGTATCGTCGACTCCACGCTAATCCATCCCAGTCTTTAGGTCGCTCGCATAGCAACCAAGGCATACTCTTGGCTCTCCTACCGCAGACCTTAACCTCTATGAGGCCGGGTTTCATGGACCACTTGCCACCTCACAGAGGGATACCAAGAGTACCCTCACGTTCCCCGAAGCTTCCGCTTCGTCACCCAGTTCGCTGGAGCTTTTATCCAAGTCAGATAACTTGCTCCTCCTCGTGTTTTAAGCAATGACCTACCGTACCGGGTTACTCATCTATTCATGAACTAGTCCCATGTCCTTGGCTAAGAATTATTACTTAGTTACACTTAACTAAGGTTTACCACTTAGCTTCCTTTCCCCGTTACCCTTGATCAACTACGATTTTCTACCTAGTTCCTCTACTAGGGTTTTGCTTATTGGGTTAAGTGTTGTTATTCAAGTTCATGACTTAACCCTCCTACGAATCATGTCAAGATTGGCTAAGTACACAAGTTCAAGGCTTAGCCCTACAAGTTGGTTAAGTGTACCAAGAAGCCCATGACTTAACCCTATCAAGTCAAATTGGTTAAGTATTTATTCGTCTTAACCCTATCATATTATCATGTTAGATTGATTAAGCATAGGTTATCTTAATCCCATCAGATTATCGAGTCGGATTGGTTAAGTATGGGTTAGCTTAACCCCATCCACTAATCGTATTACAATGGTTAAGCCTAATTTTAAAATGTCTTGTGACTTAACCCTATCAGGTCCATCTATTAGATTGGTTAAGTATAGGTTACTTAACCTCATCAAATCATCATGTATAATTGGTCAAGTATAAGTTACTTAACCCCATTAAATTACCGTGTTAAGTTAGTTAAGTACTGGTTACTTAACCTCATTGAATTACCACGTTTAGATTGGTTAAGTGTTTATCCCCATCGAATTACCGTGTTTAGATTAGTTAAGTGAAGGTTACTTAACCCCATCTAATTACCGTGTTTAGATTAGTTAAGTCTAAGTTACCTAACCCCATCTAATTACCGTGTTTAGATTAGTTAAGACTAAGTTACTTAACCCCATCTAATTACCATGTTAGATTAGTTAAGTATGGATTACTTAACCTCATCGAATTTACCGTGTTTAGATTAGTTAAGTGTGGATTACTTAAAACCATCTAATTATCAAGTCGGATTAGTTAAGCGTAAATTACTTAACCCCATCCCCTAATTGTCTTGTATGGTTAAGTGCCATTAAGAAATCAAGCCCGGTCCCACTTAACCTACCCTTTCGTGTCATATCGGTTAAGTGTCATTAGTCAAGTTTACTTAACCTTATCATGTGGCATTAATTTAATTAATGCACTCTTAACCTCTCACATTAGACCTTGTTGTGGTTACTAGTTAAGCCGGGCGGGTCTGGGTAGTTTTACACCACAACCTAGTCTAACCTCGGGTCTTAAGCGCGACATGACCAACTTCTCACATTGGATCCTATTGTTTGTAGCCACTAGTTAAGCCGAGCGGGTCCGGGTAGATTTATGCTACAAACTCAACCCAACCTCGAGTTGGCCATTTTCATATTTGGTCTAGTGTCTTGTTACACTTACAACCCATACGTGTCAAGTTTCCAAGTCCCATGCTCATAGCCAAAGTTACATGTTGTCACGTTTATACCAATTTACCCAAATCATGTTTCATGTCATTAAAGTTTCCCCATAACCTAACCCCAACGCTTTTAAACTCGCATATACATTCACAACAATGCATAATGGATTAAAGAAGGAACTTGGCAAAGGCATGACAAAAAGGGTATAAGGCCACAAGTTAATCATGGTGGCATATGAGGCGTAAGTGTGTTCATTAACTTGCATGTTACATTATTAAGCATCAAAAACATGCATAACCCCAAACTTAGCACATAGGCGAATCATGATGATAGGTGACATAGAAAGATGCCTAGAAGTTCGCATATAGCATTACATGCAAGTTATCATAAGGGATATGATAGCTCTCATGTTGCATAATGCAACATTCAACATAAAGCTTATAGCTTTTAGCCCATAAGATCAAGATGGTGTCTTTACAAACATGATGGGATACATAACATGATAGCATGTATGATACTTAATGTTCAAACCCAACTTGCAACATTCATTTAACTTCATAGTTAATATCTAAGAGTAGGAGGGGGCTTACAATGCTATGAAGGCACAAATCAACATATAAAACAAAGATTGAGACGAAGCCATTCATGCCATCACCCAAAAAACCCAAAAGAACAAGCTCCAAATGAAACCCTTGAGCAAATATCAATAAAAATCCTTGCTTTGAAGAAGAAAGGTTTCAACTTTGGCTTTGAATGAAGCTTATGAGCTCTCATGCAAGATCCTTGCTTTTTGGTCAAGAAAAGGTTGCAACTTTGGCTAGAATGCAACTTAAGAACACTCATACAAGTTTGAAAGCACTTGTATGAACTCACAATCTCTCATAGAAATAGGCTTAGGAATTTTAGCATGAGAGTGGAGGCCATGAGAGGAACAAATTTGACATAGTTTAGTTGTAGGATTGAATAATGGTGATTTAGGCTAGGTTTAGGGGTCTTTTTATAGAGGATTAGGATAGTATTAGCCATAGGATTAATCCTAGATTCAATCCAAGCCATCAAAGCATGTCTTGGGGAAGAAGTCAAGTGTAGGAACCATCTAGGGCCTTTAGATTAAAGCTGAACCATGAGAACCATTCAAATGCAAAATCTGCATTTGAGCGAATCGGCCCACGGGTTGACAGCCAAACACCCTGGATTAACCCCTAGTCGACCCAGCGGGCTTGGGTCGACCTCAAAAATCGGCCGGTTCGGTTATTCCCCTCTCCCAATTCGCTGTTTTGAACATTTTTGCATATTTATTTATTTAATTTTCAATTATATACATATATATATATATATCAATATATATATATATATTTCTCTGCGCAACCTATTTCACTTAATTAAGTATACTTTAATTTGTGAATTTTTATGTTCAAATTACGGGGTGTTACATTCTCCCCTCCTTAAAGGATTTCGTCCCCGAAATCTCCAAGTTAGGAAGAACGTATCCTACTATCCATCATCCATCTACTCAAAACCTCATCCACAGGCAACCATTGTCCTTAGACGATTTCTAATGCCATATGAACATATGCAGAACGTGTGTGTATATGCTCCTTAGCTAATGCTAATGATCAGGCCTGAATGATCTTTCTAATGCAAAATATGTTTAGTGCCATGAGTCCAACATGTATGCGAATAGTCCTAATCATATAAGTACTATATGCGTGCACAAACATTCATTCATATGCAACATCCGCATGATAACACATTCAATTTCATCCATAAACAAGTATAAATACTCGTGCATATGCAACATGAAACGTGACCGCGTCAATCTAGTATCTAATGTGTATTCGCGCATCCACGAGCAACCACTTGCAACCATTTGCAACCATATCAATCATAACATGTTTCAAATACATGTTTACATCCATAGAGTTCTATCTAAGGTTCCCAAGATAAGACCGAGGAGATAAACAAGACAAACTCCATACGGGGTTTGTAACAGAAACAGGACCGAGAGGATATCCACCAAGCGATAGCATGTAAGTAAGCTCTACAGGAGAACCAGGGATCAACGATATACTCTTACAAAGAGACACGATGCGCACGTCTAAGCCGCATTTCCTTGAGCCTAATTCCAATGTGCCTTGACTACCTCTGACTCCATGATTTCGTAGCTCCTTGATTCCTATTTCCAAAGTATGAGTCGGAACTCTTTTCACTGTCGCCTCTCGTTCCACTTCCATTTATTCCTTCCCTAGTATACTTGGCTCAACCATATCTACGTACTCATGCAAGCTCTCCAAAATTCACTAGTGAATTCTGGATCTCGTTTACCAATGCCAATCCATGTTACCACGTGCACTTACTAGGGTGGTTCCTGTAACCCATGCTCAAGCAGAATGAACCATCCGTCTTATTGGCGGACGTTACTCGATTGGATCAGAGATTTCCGATAAATGCATCAAGAGATTCTAGGTAACTAACCATGACAGAACCTAAAAGGTTACACGAGACTTCGAAGGTATTACCAAAGCAAGCCAAGAGTCTGACTACCATCTTTTCAAAATCGAGAATGGTATCCCTTACTGGATAACCACTTTACCCCTAGAATCCATCCATAGCTCAACAATAGAAGTATTGCTTCTAATCTCAACACTTGGCATAGACGTTCTCAAATCCAACAAGTCATGAATAAATGGACTGACTCTCCAACCAGATTTTGGGACAAAAACTGGGATCCTCTACCATGCTAGTACTAAGGTGCAGAGACTCAACTATCCAAGCAGACTTAAATGATACGATGATCAAGACAAAGTCTGGACGGGATGATAGAAAAGAACGACTAAACCTTTACCAGAAACGGTACCATTTCTTTTAGGTACCCTAGAAATGGGAGCGTACAATTGCCCTCTCCAATGATCTTGTCCTTGTCCTCCTTGATGGACTAAGCCATACCAACAGTTGCTTATCCTTAAGCTCGCGTCCTTTATCCTTACTCTTATTATCCTTCCTTGTACCACGGCAACAGGTCTCTCAAGAACCACCTCCATCGTACGGGAAACACCTACGTGGCTAGACAAAGATTAGTCACAGTCAGAACTACTGTGACCACAGATGGAGGAAACAAAGGAAAGGAGATTCAATCAAGGAATCAAAGGATAATGCTAATGGCCTTTGGGGAATAGCCTTTTAAAACAAACTTTTCTTGAAAACTGCTTCTTTGTAAACGGTTTCTCAAATAGTTTTCAGAAGGTTTTAAAAACTTTTGCCCAGTCTGGTAACCTTCTGCTCTGATACCAAATGTAACACCCCACCTCCGCTAGGGTCACTCGCAAAGGAATGCACTAGCTTTAGAGGGGTATTATTGGTAAACATGCACAGAAATATTACAAGACAGAACATATATATATAAAACAGCGGAAGTAAAACAAATTTCATTACCTTGTAAAATAAGGTCTAAGGCCTTTTACATCAAAATACATCAAAACCTGTCTTGCAATAATAAAGAAGCATAAAGCCATTTCATAAATTATTCCCCAAGTAAAACAGTAAAGTAGCCATAGCCAAGAGAAGTCCAAGCCATGCGTGATGACCTTCAAACAGAAGAAGTCCAAACTAACAATAGCATTTCCTCCCTGTAACCTGGGGGGGAACGGAAGACAAGAGGCGAAAGAAAACAGGGTCAGTCATAAAGACTGGTAAGCCCTATCTACTATCAGTATATAAACTAGTAAAGTTAACTGGCATGAGGAACTGAGATGAACATAAGTATGATGACAAGATAGATAAGCTAAACCAAAATAACAGGATGAACTATTGTACCAAGATAAACGAGTGTGTCATGATAAACTACGGTGTCAAGATAAATCAAGGTACCACATCGTCAGGTTTCTATCAAGTATACTATCCCAAGGTATCTACCATGTATAACATCCTAAGGTATGTATCATGTATATTTGCTCTGCACCCCTCGTACTAGTATCCTAACCCGTGTCATGTGTCAACTATGAATGTCCCTTGCCCAATGTCATGTAATGGTCCATGTCACCCTAATATATATAGCATATGTAGGTTTTTCCAACTCGTATGTTTCCTTCCATGTATAAGTTCAGTCCTTTGCCGTAGGCCATACGGGCTTTCCCATGTAAACGTTTTATCCTTGAAGTTATTTTGGACTGCTACCCTCGATCTAGTTATGTTTCCTTACCATGAACTATCGCGCGTTCACTTAGGATTTATGCCACCTAGGACCACTAGGGATTATGCTACCTAATGAACATTTCCGTGTCTCGGTTTGGGTTCAGCCACCTAGGGCCACTAGGGATTATGCCACCCGTCAACCGCGCCCTTTATCCCACGTATGTATCGTGAACCGTTTTCCATGTCTAGACACACATGTTTCTCAATGTGCCATCCGAGTTCCGTGCCAGGGCAAACCAAGAAATACGGAACTCGGTCGGGAGCTTTAAGTCGTCTGCTGATGCAGATATCAAGGTCTGTTTTTGTACCCGTGGCTATGGTCCCACGTGATCCCTCCCTCAACTATTGAAAGGCAATCCAAGAAAAAATCATGTATGAGAACTACACTAGGCCCATCGATGCCTATTTCCAGATAGCCAACCTCACCCATAACTTGATAGCTAGTATATGGTCTCTTGGGAGTTCCCTGCCTTTCCGTACGTACACGATTGACTAAAGATGGTAGGTAGCCGGCGACATGCTATCCCGGGGCAAAATCAAGTATCGTCGACTCCACGCTAATCCATCCCAGTCTTTAGGTCGCTCGCATAGCAACCAAGGCATACTCTTGGCTCTCCTACCGCAGACCTTAACCTCTATGAGGCCGGGTTTCATGGACCACTTGCCACCTCACAGAGGGATACCAAGAGTACCCTCACGTTCCCCGAAGCTTCCGCTTCGTCACCCAGTTCGCTGGAGCTTTTATCCAAGTAAGATAACTTGCTCCTCCTCGTGTTTTAAGCGATGACCTACCGTACCGGGTTACTCATCTATTCATGAACTAGTCCCATGTCCTTGGCTAAGAATTATTACTTAGTTACACTTAACTAAGGTTTACCACTTAGCTTCCTTTCCCCGTTACCCTTGATCAACTATGATTTTCTACCTAGTTCCTCTACTAGGGTTTTGCTTATTGGGTTAAGTGTTGTTATTCAAGTTCATGACTTAACCCTCCTACGAATCATGTCAAGATTGGCTAAGTACTCAAGTTCAAGCCTTAGCCCTACAAGTTGGTTAAGTGTACCAAGAAGCCCATGACTTAACCCTATCAAGTCAAATTGGTTAAGTATTTATTCGTCTTAACCCTATCATATTATCATGTTAGATTGATTAAGCATAGGTTATCTTAATCCCATCAGATTATCGAGTCGGATTGGTTAAGTATGGGTTAGCTTAACCCCATCCACTAATCGTATTACAATGGTTAAGCCTAATTTTAAAAGGTCTTGTGACTTAACCCTATTAGGTACATCTATTAGATTGGTTAAGTATAGGTTACTTAACCTCATCAAATCATCATGTATAATTGGTCAAGTATAAGTAACTTAACCCCATTAAATTACTGTGTTAAGTTAGTTAAGTACTGGTTACTTAACCTCATTGAATTACCATGTTTAGATTGGTTAAGTGTTTATCCCCATCGAATTACCGTGTTTAGATTAGTTAAGTGAAGGTTACTTAACCCCATCTAATTACCGTGTTTAGATTAGTTAAGTCTAAGTTACCTAACTCCGTCTAATTACCGTGTTTAGATTAGTTAAGTCTAAGTTACTTAACCCCATCTAATTACCATGTTAGATTAGTTAAGTATGGATTACTTAACCTCATCGAATTTACCGTGTTTAGATTAGTTAAGTGTGGATTACTTAAAACCATCTAATTATCAAGTCGGATTAGTTAAGCGTAAATTACTTAACCCCATCCCCTAATTGTCTTGTATGGTTAAGTGCCATTAAGAAATCAAGCCCGGTCCCACTTAACCTACCCTTTCGTGTCATATCGGTTAAGTGTCATTAGTCAAGTTTACTTAACCTTATCATGTGGCATTAATTTAATTAATGCACTCTTAACCTCTCACATTAGACCTTGTTGTGGTTACTAGTTAAGCCGGGCGGGTCCGGGTAGTTTTACACCACAACCTAGTCTAACCTCGGGTCTTAAGCGCGACATGACCAACTTCTCACATTGGATCCTATTGTTTGTAGCCACTAGTTAAGCAGGGCGGGTCCGGGTAGATTTATGCTACAAACTCAACCCAACCTCGAGTTGGCCATTTTCATGTTTGGTCTAGTGTCTTGTTACACTTACAACCCATACGTGTCAAGTTTCCAAGTCCCATGCTCATAGCCAAAGTTACATGTTGTCACGTTTATACCAATTTACCCAAATCATGTTTCATGTCATTAAAGTTTCCCCATAACCTAACCCCAACGCTTTTAAACTCGCATATACATTCACAACAACGCATAATGGATTAAAGAAGGAACTTGGCAAAGGCATGACAAAAAGGGTATAAGGCCACAAGTTAATCATGGTGGCATATGAGGCGTAAGTGTGTTCATTAACTTGCATGTTACATTATTAAGCCTCAAAAACATGCATAACCCCAAACTTAGCACATAGGCGAATCATGATGATAGGTGACATAGAAAAATGCCTAGAAGTTCGCATATAACATTACATGCAAGTTATCATAAGGGATATGATAGCTCTCATGTTGCATAATGCAACATTCAACATAAAGCTTATAGCTTTTAGCCCATAAGATCAAGATGGTGTCTTTACAAACATGATGGGATACATAACATGATAGCATGTATGATACTTAATGTTCAAACCCAACTTGCAACATTCATTTAACTTCATAGTTAATATCTAAGAGTAGGAGGGGGCTTACAATGCTATGAAGGCACAAATCAACATATAAAACAAAGATTGAGACGAAGCCATTCATGCTATCACCCAAAAACCCCAAAAGAACAAGCTCCAAATGAAACCCTTGAGCAAATATCAATAAAAATCCTTGCTTTGAAGAAGAAAGGTTTCAACTTTGGCTTTGAATGAAGCTTATGAGCTCTCATGCAAGATCCTTGCTTTTTGGTCAAGAAAAGGTTGCAACTTTGGCTAGAATGCAACTTAAGAACACTCATACAAGTTTGAAAGCACTTGTATGAACTCACAATCTCTCATAGAAATAGGCTTAGGAATTTTAGCATGAGAGTGGAGGCCATGAGAGGAACAAATTTGACATAGTTTAGTTGTAGGATTGAATAATGGTGATTTAGGCTAGGTTTAGGGGTCTTTTTATAGAGGATTAGGATAGTATTAGCCATAGGATTAACCCTAGATTCAATCCAAGCCATCAAAGCATGTCTTGGGGAAGAAGTCAAGTGTAGGAACCATATAGGGCCTTTAGATTAAAGCTGAACCATGAGAACCATTCAAATGCAAAATCTGCATTTGAGCGAATCGGCCCACGGGTTGACAGCCAAACACCCTGGATTAACCCCTAGTCGACCCAGCGGGCTTAGGTCGACCTCAAAAATCGTCCGGTTCGGTTATTCCCCTCTCCCAATTCGCTGTTTTGAACATTTTTGCATATTTATTTATTTAATTTTCAATTATATACATATATATATATATCAATATATATATTTCTCTGCGCAACCCATTTCACTTAATTAAGTATACTTTAATTTGTGAATTTTTATGTTCAAATTACGGGGTATTACATATCCCTTGGGTGCTTGTCTGATATTGGTTTAGGCCTTTGGGATTTGTACTTGAGGGATGTCGAGTTCGACTAGGATGGTTTGCGTGAAAAATAAATGGTTGGGGCTGGCACCCTAAGTTAGACTGACCTTAAGAGAGGAAATAAGCACATAGTAACCATTAGCTTTAGACCCTCAGATTTGCAGCATGATGGATAAGCTAAGTAGAGGAGAGACTTCTAATCATCTTAGGATATACACTTGATATCATGGTTAATATATGTTTATCTTGGAAAGATAGTTCGACTACATTGGATACCCTCTAGCATAGTAAGTGATCGAGGGCCTATCTTTACTAGTGGGTTTTGGAAATGCAGGTCAAGAAGCTTCGCAACCATAAGTTAAATTTGATAAGGTACAGTGGAGTGAAGCTCAAGAAGAGGCGACCTAGAAGACTGAAGACTAGATACGCGCATCATACCCTTTTTAAGGGTGTATCATTGATTCCTCTTTTTCTGTAAAGTTTATTTGCATGCTAGTCTTTATCTTTTAAGGTATATCCTCCAAGTCATATCTTCGATTCTTAGGTAGAAGCCAATGGATGTAAATATGTGTTTGAAACATGTTATGATTGGTCGTTGCAAGTGGTTGCTAGTGGTTGATCGTGGATGCATATGCACACATTAGGCACTATATCAGCTCAGTCACTTTCATATTGCATTTGCATATATGTATTTGTTTATGGATTAAACTTGATGTGTTATCCTGTTGACGTTGCATTTGAGTGAATCGTTGTGCACTCATATAGAAATAATATGTATCATTAGGATTGCATACATATTGGACTCATGGCACTAACATAATCCTCATTAAGGAGGTCAACTGAATCAGTAGATCGCCTGATTTTGCATTAGATAAGGACATGTACACACACTATGCATATGATCATGAAAGCATTAGAAATCTTTTAAGGACAATGGACGCCATTGATTGAATGGTTGAGTACATGGATGTTGGATAATAGGATATGCATTCTTCTTAACTTAGAGATTTCGGGGACGAAATCCTTTAAGGAGGGGAGAATGTAACACCCCACAATTTTAGATCGGGACATAAGATATAATCAAAGAATAATTAATTTAAAATGCGAGAATTAAGGAAAACGGGTTACGCCATTGCGTTCTTCTCGGAATTCTTCTTGAGATAGAGTCCGAGTTTGCGTAAATCGGACACCGTATGAAGAAGATATGGACAAACGAAGTTAGGCAGAAATCCAGAAGAAGAGAAAAAATAATATAAATGCACTGGCGCACTTGGGAAGTGCGCCAGTACAAAAATTGCCCTGGTGCACCTGCCAAGTGCGCCCAGGTCGGGCTGAAAGCCTGCACGGCTTTCGGGTGTGTTCTGATACTGTGACTCATTGCTGAGTCCTTTCTGACTCCTTGCTGAGTCATTAGGGCTGAGGTATCACCCTATCCTGATTGAATGGTTGTGGTTAACTTTAGGTCCATCCGACGGCTCTAATTAAATTGAAATTCTATATAAACAACCTAACACTCAACCTTAAAATCACACTAATTCATTCGAAGAGCCTTCATACCGCCATACTCAACCTAGGACAACCACCATTCTCTTTCAACTAAAAAGAAAACTAGAAAGCTATGAAGTGATTCAAATATGAATTATAAGAACAACGATCTACATCAATGGCGAGCATTCCAACTTCAGAATTCAGATTCCAGAAATCAAGAACTCCTTCTTTGTAAGTTCGGTTATTCCTTAGATTTGAACGTGTAATTGGAATCGTGAATATAATAAATCAAAATATAGAACTGTACCTATTTGCAAGTTAATTATATTTGGTTCATGCTTATGTCAAATCTAAAGTTATCTATGCCTTTGGATTTGATTTATGACTATGACTATGAGACTTTTGCCTATGACTATGGTTCGTGACTATGAAACTGTTGCCTATGAAGCTATTGCCTATGACTATGACTATGACTATGACTATGAGACTTTTGCCTATGACTATGGTTCGTGACTATAAGACTGTTGCCCACGACTATGATTCATAACTATGAGACTATTTCCTATGACATTTATTAAGAAATTATTGTGATTAGTCGCCCATGACTATTGTGGTTAATTGCCTATAACTATTGAAGTTAGTTGCTTATGCCTATTCCCATTGTTACGCTTAACCAAGCATGTTGTACTTTGAACTGGCATTATGTTGGATCAAATCACCTATGCCTATTCCCTTAATTATGTTAGATCTCATATCTAGTATGTAACTTGGCCAGTTTGTTCCTATTCACTATTACGTACATCGAACCTGTTGGAGCCATTATTTTTGCATGCCTGCTCTTTTATATCAATTCTTGTGCTTATCCCCTATTCCTTTTGTTAGTGTCATTTCATGAGTACTTAGAAAACTTGTGCAATCATGTTATACGTACGATTATGATGCGGGGATTGAGCGTAGCTTAATTAAGATAATTTGACATAATAAATATGTTGGCATAATCTGAATTGGCTATAATAGTGAATAATTTACATGAATATTAGACTTGGGCACAAATGATAAATTTTAATTGGCCGTAAAGTATGTAATTGGCAAGTACCAAGTGTTGGACATAAATGGTAAACTAGAATAATAAATCTAGTTTTGACGTGAACTGTAAATTGGGATATTAATCTAGATTGGGCATGAATTGTAAAAGGGGAATATTAAATCTAAATTGGTATAAACTGCAAGTTGGGTTAATTGATAGGTAAATCAAGTTTTGGGCATAAAATATAAGTATGTTAATTTGCATGACAAATGAATATGAACTAGGATAAATTGATTCATGGAAAATTTACATGAATAGTAAATATGTAAAATTAGAGAAGAGGATAATGCCTAACCCGAGGTTAGACTGAGTTGTGGTGTAAAACTGCCCGGAACCGCCCGGCACATCCAGTAACCACAACAATACCTGTCTAATGTGAGAGGTTAGTGCATCAAGCCTAGAAAGACCCGAGGTTAGACTGAGTTATGGTGTAAAACTGTCCGGAACCACTGGCACATCCAATAACCACAACAATACCTGTCTAATGTGAGTGGTTGGTGCTTTAATTAATTAATTAAAGCTCATGAACAATCAAGCTAGAAATGGTGAGGTTAAGTAATTAAGGAAACACTTAACCAACTTAACATGTTAACAAAGACAAGAAGGGTGGGGTTAAGTAATCGAGAAAACACTTAGCCAATTCAACATGTTAACTAGACAAGATTGATAGGGGTTAAGTTAATTTGGATACTTAACCAACTCAACATGTTAACAAGGCAAGATTTGTGGGGGGTTAAGTAACTAAGGAAACACTTAACCACTATAACATGTAAACTAGACAAGTGGGTAAGGCTAAGTAAGTGTTTAACCATTATAACATGCTAACTAGACTAGACGGTGGGGTTAAGTAAACTTAGAACACTTAGCCGTTATAGCATGATAAATAAACATGGTTAAGTTAATGAGAGACACTTGACCAGTATAACCTGATAAACGAGTAAGGTTAAGGAACACTTAACCAATTTGACGTGATGTAGGGGTGGGTTAAGTCAACATGAACTGCTAGATAACACTTAACCAATTTGACATGATATATGGGTAGGTTAAGTCAACGTAAGCTGCTGGATAACACTTAACCAATCCAACATGACGAGGAGGAGAACTAAGTAGTAAACCTTAGTTAAGAGGACTAAGTTGTAAACCTTAGTTAAGAAAACAAACGATTCAGGAAACTAAGCAGTAAACCTTAGTTAAGAGAACTAAGTAGTAAACCTTAGTTAAGAAAACCAAGTGGAATACGAGGAGGAGCGAACGTCCATCTGATCATGAAGAAAGCTCCAATGAACTGAGTTACGAAGCATGCAGCTTCGAGGGGGCATGAGGGCACTCTTGGTATCCCTCTGTGAGGCTGCAGATGATCCTCCTGGGCTCACAGAGGTTAAGGTCTGCGTTATAAGAGCCAAGGGTATGCCTTGGTTGCAATAATAAGGCAACCTAAAGACTAGGATGGACCAGCGTGATTCGGCGAGACCATTTTTTGCCCTGTGATAGCAACTCGTCGTCTACCTACCATCTTGAGTCAGTCGAGATACGCGAAGCTGAAAGGCGGAGAACTCCAACAGACCATATACTTGCTATCTAGTTATGGGTGAGGTTGGCCCATTGGTTGGTGGGGGCATAGAGGGGCCTGCGTACAGTTCTCATTCTTGAT
The DNA here is from genome assembly GCA_030737875.1 of Allium sativum. Classification (NCBI taxonomy): domain Eukaryota; kingdom Viridiplantae; phylum Streptophyta; class Magnoliopsida; order Asparagales; family Amaryllidaceae; genus Allium; species Allium sativum. The sequence goes on from CM060926.1 coordinate 488,021,371, forward strand.
TTTCTTGGGTGCCTTTCATTTGTTAGTTGAGGGAGGGGTCTAGTGGGACCATAGCCACTGTAAAAGCAGACCTTAGCATTTGCAATCGGTAGATATCTGAAAGCTCCCGACCGAGTTCCGTCTTTCTTGACTAGCCCTGCCATTGGACTCGGGTCGCACAAATAGAGGACATGTGCATCTAGACATCGATAACGATTCACGACACATACGTGGGGAAAGTCGAGGAACATAAACCGCTCTGGGTAGTGTGTCCTAGACTAGGGGGCATCGTTCGATAGGTAGCATAATCCCTAGTTGGACCTAGGTCGCGTCAACCCTGAATCAGAGAAACGTTCAATAGATAGCATAAACCCCAGTGGCCTGGTTAGCGTAAACCCTGGTTGAATCTAGGAAGCGCTCGAAAGTAAACCCTAGATTAGATCTAGGTAATAAATAGAATCCCCATAATAAATGTACACCTGAAGGCAACCACAATTACGGGGATTGGGATCACGTTATCATATGATCATTTTATATAGATTACTAGTTTGGACACTAGTTAGGTTGTGCAGAGATATAGAAATCAATATAACAGGGTAGTTGCGAAGCAGAGAAGGAGTAGAAGCGCATTCAGTTTATCAGTATATTCAGTTTACCGGTATATCCAGTTTATCGGTACATTTAGTTTATTTTGCCATATCCCATGCTTATCCCATGTTATCTTATTACTATGGTTTAGTCTTATAGTTAGTTTATTCATATTATGACCCTTTTCCTCGTTTAAATTCTAAGAATCACTAAGCTTACCAGACTTTATGTCTGACCTAGTTTGCTTTCGCCTCTTTTCTTCTGTTCCCTCCCCGGTAGTCAGGGAGGGAAAAGCTCAGCTCATTTTGGGACCGTTACTCTTTCCGAGCTTGAAGATTCTTTGGCGCATTGCTTTGAACTCCATTTTCTGCCGCTATGGCTGGCTCATGCTTTATTGGGGAATATCATTGTTAGTTTGTGCTTCTTTATATTAAACAAGACAGATGCTTTGTTGTAATAAGTATTGGTGTTGTAAAACAATCTTTGTACAAGCTATTTTAATCAATAAAGGTTATTTATTTTCCGCTGCTTTATTTGTCTGTCTTGTAATTTTTCTGTATCTTGTACTAAAAATGCTCCACCGAAGTTAAGGCATTCCCTTTGTGAGTGACCTTAACGGAGGTGGGGTGTTTCATCTATCCTCCAGTTTGCGTTGCATTGTATGATGGGATTTGAGTCTTATAATAATTTCATTTTTCTAAAAAACATTGCGTTGTTCTGAATAAAATTTAATAAATTTATGCACTGGCAATCCAATGGAGTAAACCCGTTCCGCGTTAGCGGCGTGGTCCTGTGATTAGCCATATTGTTAGATAAGTTAGGAAAGATTTCTCATACCAGTCCCATAACTGACCTGTAGTTTGTTTCACTTTGCAAACTCGGGTGCCCCCTTTTCCGCACGGGCAGTTGAGTAGCTTATTTTGCAGATATATTGAGCATAATTCTGGATCGAAGCTTAAAGCTATGTCCAGAGCATTGATAGACTTCCGCTGCATTAGATTATTGTTTCTGCTGCAATGTATTAAATTCATTGTAAATTATCTTCCGCTGTTGTATTATTATATCGATGTACTCTGATATTCTGTACTCTGATGTAACATTATCGTAATGTTTATAAAAGTCTTCTACTATTTGTTCCGATGTGTTGTATGCCCAAAGTTAGCGTATTCGGATTTTTGAACGGTCTTATTCGATTTAGCGATCGATTAGGTCCCGACAATATTCGATTCGTTACAGTTACATTCTCGTGTAGAAGATGATTTTTCCACTCATTCCATGAAAAATCTCCTAAGTTAGAGTGCACCACCTTGTACGACTTTGAAGAAGATTTCAATTTTTTCTCTATGGTGAAAAGATTAGCCGGTATAGGCTGAACGAATCCAAACTGACGTAGGAATTGTTGTGGCAAATACAACTCCACAGCTTCAAAGAAAACAATGGGACCATTATACAATGAACATCGCTGAAATGGATAATGTTCTCGAATGTCTTTTAGACTATCCCAAACAACATCAATGGCTTGAAGGTTATCAATCTTCTCCCGTAGAGTGAACAACTCGAATGACAAACGGTTACCTGGTTCCATCGCAAAATAAAATGCAGACCTCGATTCACCAAGCATTGCATTAATATTGGAAAGTGCTCATATATCCAAACCTATATGGCAAACAATAAGTACAACTAGACGGAAAAATATGTAAATTATATGATAAAGCGAAAAAAAAAAACCTGAAGTAAAGTCATATGCCTAGCAATTTAATAGGCGCTTTTTCTAGTACCTTGAGCCAGGTTATAAAAAACCAAACTCAAACAAGCAGTCCCCCATAAAAAAATGTATGGATTTGTCTTAGAACACATAGGAATTGCAAAAAATGTGCGGACACTTTGTTGTCGGATTTATCGCCGCAAACCGAAACCTCAATAGTATAAAGAAGGCAAGCAACTTCTTCTTTAAAACCAGAAAACATTGTTCGTAACCACTCCAACTTTATTTTTTCTCCCCACCCAGGAGCTCGTTAGTCGTTTTCGAATCAACACCGAGACATTTGTCCAACAAGTCATACATATCATTTTCACTTATCCCTCTCGAATCTTCAAGTGGTCCAGTAACAACTTTGGCTTCCTCTAGAAGCCTCGTACTGTAAAAGACTTCATATATACTAATACCCATTTCGCCAAATGGAAGACGAAATGTATTGGTTTCACAACAAAATCTCTCTAAGGCATTGATCAAAACCTTATTAATTTTGTCATGCACATATTTTATTATATTTTCAAATCCGGATTCGGCTATTACATTCTTCACAAAATCACATTCCTTACTTAAATCCCAACGTTTTTGCATTCCAACATGACTATGAAGCTTTACGATTCTAGCTTGTTCCCTTGGTTCCTACAACAAGATTAGTGATAATCAACACATGTTCATGATAGCTATAACTTTATCAATTATAATATTTATTAGACAAGTAACTTTAACGTTCCAAATGGAATTGGAAATATGGTCCTCACAAGCAAAAAGCAATGATGGTTGTCCGCTTTGTGTACTCTCAACTGAAGCTTAAGTCATCACAAGCAAAAATGCATGATATTGAAAATTTTAATGATTTATATCATTTACCAAACATTGTTTTGTACAATAACATAATATAAGTTATTTTAACAAATCAAATAAACTATAGCCTTTCAGGTAGGTTGCATTGTGAAAGTGGGGGCCTAAGTCATTTGAAAGTAAACCATGGAAAAAAAGGTGTAAACATATGCATGTATCATTGATAACACTTTAACACTGTCCTAATCAATGAAATTAGAAATATATGATCGTACATCTTTGCACTTCTAACATTTGTAATTTTTTTAATTAAAGATAAAATATTGGACATGGTTTAACCATTTATGCAAGTCCATTTCTTTTTATTTGGAGGGGAAAAATAAAACCATCGCCAATTTTACTTTCCAAGTAATTGCTTAAAAATCAAAACGGCCGCTTCAAACCGTCTAACAGAGGAATCATTTAAAGCATGATACAATTTGAACTTTTCTTTTTGCTTCGTAACTACGTGCTTGTGTAATTTCATCATTAATAGTATACTTCTTCCTCCAATGAACATGTACCCTGTGCATGTACATATACCCAAAACAAACAATTTCCAAAGCCCACTTTCTTCTTTATACTAATTTATCTTGTACAAAATCATAACAACATTTATGAACTACTCAAGCATAGGTCTAATATTCAGTTTTTAAGATATGCAAAAAACATGGGTAAAAGCCATTTAACTCATTCATTTTCTTATTATCTCAAAAACTGAACATCAGACCTATGCTTGAGTATTTCAAGTTGTATATACAGCATACTGACAAAGTATACTAATTTGGCTGAACGAGCTTATAAATAACAACCCATTATGTATATAAACAGAAGTATTGCAGCAAACATTATTTGTTAACACTTCTAACATGGGATATTTTAACATTTATTAGCTATCTTCGAAGATTAATCACACATGGGATAGGTTAAATAATCATAAAATATAGAAACACCCAATAAAATTAAATAATTATTAATATTGAAATTACTTTTACTAGGTTTTAAGTCACCACAAAATTGAATGAAAGGACTATGCGAGACAAAATATTTGAGTTGTGTGATTAACTCACATCGACAAACTCGGCAAAGCAAAAACGAAAAAAATTGTTCATTTGGACATAAATTTGCCAAACAAAAATTTAAAGTACGGCAACCCACCGCCGAAATTAACAGTTCTCCACTTTTTACTAAATCGGCAAACAAAAAATGAAAAAAAATGACACACACAATAAACTGATATCGACAAAAAATATTAATTTCAACAAGGCTACTTCGTTCTTGACATTTAAACCATTTCTCCCCAGTTCGACGAAATCAAATCGAATAAAAACAACATAGCCGACAAGAAATTATCGAAGTAAAATGTATAATACGGCCTCATGTCATCGTAAGCAAAAAACAAAAACAAAAACCCAACCTGCTCTCACACGATAAACCCCAACCATCTTAAGAACATCGTTCGACTAAGATCAGAGCCCTACCTTTGTAGGACCCTCCCCACTACTCCAGGATCTGCTTTGGCTGAGCGTTTCAACTTCTTTGTTCTCGCCATTAATTCGCTTCCTGTCGCAATGAAGAGTTGTAATTTGCGATTGTAAGACCGAGCTTTTTCGAAAACTTATCACCGAATAACAACGATTTCAGATTTTCCTTGTGGAATAAGTTTTTTTTTTAAATCTGATTTGAAGAGGCAATCCGTAAATATTGAGTAGTGTGCAATAATATGTTTGTGTAGCCTTTTAACAATTTTTCAAAAAGTAGAGTATTTTTAAAAAACAATATCTTCTTAATTATAGTTGTAGTGTCAATAACAATGTCCTATAAGAGCATACCCAGCAGTTGTGGGAATTTAGAGGTGAGTAGCAACAAAAAAAGTGGTAATACTCCCCACTCACCCAGTAGTGAGTGGGGGGGGGGGGGGGGGGGAGAAATAAAAATTACAAAAAGGTATTTTTTTTTCTAATCCACAATTTTAATAAGTTAATCCACCTTATAAAATAGCAACGTTGACTTTTAATAATATTTAAATTTCAGTTAGTTTATCCACCAAAAAATATGTCAAATATCTTTCTTCTTCTCAGTTGTGCTTCGTATAATTCTTATTTCTAAAATCCTGCATCATCTAAGAAGAATAGAACATCGTTGGTCTTGATTATATATAAGAGCTTATGCCAACATGCTATTCTATTTTAGGCATCACAGAAGATGGAAGTCATGAAAATAAGACAAAAACCAGCAAAATAGTGAGTAGAATTTATAATTGAAGTGCTTGCTCTTGATACAAAAAACCTATCAAGCTTGGTCGCATATACAGGCAACCTCGTTTCCATATTTGCTATTGTGAAACTATGAATCTATTAATTATTATAACTACTTGACCATGAATGTATTGGTCACAGTTTTTTGTTTGCATTCTATATTCTTCAATTGAATACTCATTTGATGCACTAATTCTTCTAATCAACACTTAAAATATGAGTGTGAGCTTAAAAGAACATTTATATCAAAATAACAGTTGCTTAATAAGGCTATAAAATACATTTGAATATATATATATATATATATATATATATATATATATATATATATATATATATATATATACACACAATTGTTGACTAAAAATATGTACTAGTTTTGTCCCCAAAAATCTCAATGAAGAACTAAGCTATTAACAACTTGAAAGTGTTGTTTGTAATGCTTAGTGATTCAGAAATATGATTGTGAGACAGATATAGAAAGAGCGATGTATAATGTAAAGGATGTGCTTGTATTGCATAAAAGGTATTGTACAAAATGATGCAACGATGTTATGTATAAATAACCGTTATAAAAAGGCAAAACTTAACAGAAAAAAAATTTATCATCCAAAGTCCCAAAAAAACTAATATATATATATATATATATATATATATATATATATATATATATATATACGCAATATTGCAAACTCATATTTGATGTTGACAAAAATCATTTCTCTATTTAGTGTGCTGTTTTTTGGTTTTTTTTTTTTTTTTTTTTTTTTTTTGGGGGCTAAATGCTCCTAAACGGTGTTCAGTTTTCCGTTTAAGATCCCCACTCAGAAATAAAAACATGGATTCTCCTCACTTTCTCACACCCGAATTCGCACTACTGCAGCGCGAGACGAGAAAAAAAAGTGGCGATTCTCAAGTACTCTAAAGAGGCAGCCAAATGCAACAAGGATGCTATGCTGAATAAGGTGGCAATGGTAAACTTTTCTTGGTTACAATTCTTTAACCACAGGATTGAGTGACGGGCCCCGTTGGGATTTTTTAACCTGCGTTTAACCAAGGGTGAGCCCTTGACCATCAACGATTTCTCCAGATAGCCTAATTTATACAGCGATTTCCTTGTCATATTTGGCCAAGTGGTTAAGGCGGTAGGCGGTAGCGGTGGATAAAGCTGTAAACAAAGCCAGTAGGCACCCCTTTGCCAAAAAAAAAAAAAAAAAAAAAAAAAACCTCAGAATTTTGGGTAAGCTATCACAATCGATTTTTTCTTTTCTCAATTCGAACAACTCTGCATCATTTGGAGTAAATTTTGTATCAGTTGCTGTCAATTATAATCATAGTGCAGCCACAGGTGCGAATTCTTGCTTAATGTGTTATTGTTAATGGTTATTAGCTTTTGTTTCTTTTTAGCCCATGAATCAAGGGGTTTCAAATGCTTTTGTTTTGATTGTTTTCCTGTATATACAGTACCAGTTGATGTTTATTTGGATTAGGATGCTGTTTGGTGTTGAAGTACTGAACAGTGATCGTCCATTTGTTCATTAGTTGTTTTTCTACTAAAATATTGTAGGAATGGACAATTGTTATGAATTTGAATCGTGTCATTTGGAATTCATTTTTTTCACCTAATTTTATGGTTTACTACGGATATGTTTGATAAGAAAATAGACTGTTCTAGTGATGATTTTATAATAAAAAGCATTTCTCGTTGTGGTAACATCATTTTTCATTGATGTGGCAAGTACTGCGACAAAGTTAATCCAATAATTTATTTAATGATGCATACAGTCATGAATGGCTATGTAGTAGAGGTGCAAAACCTTTCTCCTCGTGCTACGGAAAAAGATTTATATGACTTCTTTTCATTCTCGGGAGCAATAGAACACATTGAGATTATAAGGTGATATTTGTTGTTGTTTTTTTCACTTCATTTCTTTGATCCATAAGTGGTTCTGAAATATTGATATTCCAAACAGGTCGGGAGATTACGGTGCTACAGCATATGTAACTTTTAAAGAAGCTTACTCTTTGGAAACTGCTGTCTTGCTCAGTGTATGATTTGAACATCCTGAACAGTGGTGCTGTATAGGTTTAAGTTTTGCATATTGCGGTAGATGCTTCTTTCAGTTTGAACATTTTATTCAATCTGGCCACAGGCTAAGATGAATAGTTGTTATCTGGTAGTGACACGTTGGAATCAATTTGCGTGCATACATGTCACATATAAAATTTTTAAGTGTCTTTCTCAGGTTAGTTCAATTGGTATAAATTTGGTTATAATTTGGTAAATTCGAAGTATATAATGCAACATATTTCAATGTTCACTACAAGCTTTGAATGATGTATTCAAGATAATTGCAAGAGAAACACATTGACTTGTAAACATTTAAATGTCAAAGCTAAACCATAGTTAACTATATGCAGGTAAGGTATTGAAACTTAGTGATCAACCCTGAAATATGTATTTGGAGATATGGGCCTCAATTATATAAATCAATGTCAGTTGGTTGGCATTAGATTTAATGTAACATTCGATTGTAGAATGATAAAGCAAAAACAGCCAAATAAGTATAAAATTTTGTTTTCAGGGAGCCACTATAGTAGATCAACAAGTTTTCATAGGCCGCTGGGGACAACAAGAAGAAACATATAGCATGTGGGACAACCCCTCATGGCAGTCCAAGGATGATGACCAACCCATGGTGAGCATTCCTTTATCTCGTTAAGTCAGAATTTTATTTTTACAAACCCATATATTTTCATTTGCTTATTTACTCTTTATAATTAATTAGTTTGAATGGATCAACCTTCTTTCATTATATATATATGTATATATGTATATATATGTACATATATATATATATATATACATATATTGTAAACCAAGATCATAGCGTTAGATTGTTAGTCAAGTGCTTGTTTATAATTATGTTATTTTGCAATATTAATTGTTGTATTGCTATATTGTTTCTCTTGTGTCTGGGGACAGTTATGATTTAGTAGTAGCGTTATCCAATAAACAATGCAACGTGTATAGGTTGTTTTCCTTTTTCCCTTGGTTTGCTCACATTGAACGCTTCAAGTTTAACTTAATGATAAACTGTTTGTGGTGTGTGGTCTTTGCACCTACTTGATATGAGTAGTTGACTCGTTTTTCAAACCCTTAATTTTATTTCTTGATGCATTGATACTACTTCGGATGTGTGGCCCTTGATTCATTGATACTGCCTCTGATGTGTGATCCTCGATGCATGGTTTGAGAATGCTAAAGTTGGATTAATAATTTGGATGCTGCTATTGATATTCACATGTTGGCTTCCTAACCTATGTAGGTGAGCGAGGAAGCGAGTGAATTGAATCGAGATGTTGGTATATATATGTTGATAATTTGATTCTTCTGAATTCAACACCCAAATCACAAAAGTATAACAGATCACATTTATATTCAATCACAGAATGCAGAAAAGGTAAAGAGTCACAAAAGATTTATAGTGGTTCGGTAATCAGGCCTACGTCCACTTGGTGTAATCTATCTTTTATTATACTGTACGATTACAACACAGTCGATTTTTATAAAAGAAATGTCGAGAAATAGAAAATATTTCAATAGCAGCAATGTCCTTGCTAGCGCCGGTCAAAGAAAAGAGTTCAGTCCTTGAAAATGAGGCCATAGAGGTATATTTATAGATGTGCATGAATCCTGCTCGACCAAGACATGTGACGTCCAATTTGGAGTTCGCGGCGTAGTGAGTGGATCATGTTCAGGTGATTAAGTCTCTAAAAAATATCTAGAGTCTGCGTCGGCATACTCCGATTCGATTATATATCCAGAGGCCGCGTCGATATACTCGTCGAACCGGACATATTGAACCGAAGTTGAGCTTGGTTATGATGATGATGTGGCTTCACCAAGCCGAGCTGTTTGAATTGACTTGGCCGATCCGGGATTGTTCAAGCTGAACTAAATCGAATTGAGGTGAAGTGATGTTGAAGGTCGGGCCGAGTTTCACCAATCTGGGGAACATCAAATCAGAATCCAGGCTATCCATGCTCACATCTTTGAGTGTTTCATCACTTCAATCAAGTAGATTTAGGCTCGCTTAAGTCCCCAAGTCCTGAGCACTTCGATAGCCGGAAAACCAATATGTGATTACATTGTAAAAAGGTGGGCCAACACTTGCTTTCCCCTCGAAACATGTCTTGCTGTGAAGATGTGTTTCTGAAATTTAGAAATTCGTAGAAATCCAAATAAAAGTCCGAGTAGAAATCCAATACTCGAAGACCAGAAATCCATGATCGCGACGGATCGTAATAAATAGAAAACCAAAAATCTGTGGTCGTACCGGACCATATTGATTAAAAACCACAATCACTCCGGATTGTATTAGTAGAAAATCATGATCGCTCTGGATTATATTAATAGATAATTAGAAATTCAGAATTCCAATGAAGTCCCACGATCTTTCCATGTTGACAAGGAATTTGGCTCTTCTGAATTCAACACCCAAATCACAGAAATATCACAGATCGCAATAATATTCGGTCACAAAATGCAGGAAATAAAGGGTCTCTATTTTATAGTGGTTAGTTCATCATGCCTACGTTCACTTAATGTAATCTATCTTTATTATACTGTATGATTACAACACAGTTAATTTTATATAAAAGAAATGTAGAGAAAAGAATTGAGGTTGACACTGGCAATGCCGTTGCGCTGGTCTCTCGGAGAAGGAGCTTGATCCCTTGAAAATAAGGCCATGAGGGCATATTTATAGATGTGCATGAATCCGAGTTGGCCAAAACGCTTGGCATCTGATCCGGAATTCGCGGCGTAATAAGTGGATCACGTTCAGATGATTGAATAAGTCTTCAGAAAATAGAGTCCGACTCGGCATACTGATCCGGAGTTGAACTTGTCGATGGCGACGACTTAGCATATCGAGCCGGGTTAGACCGAACTGACTTCATTGATCCGGGATTGTCGAGCCGAAATGAGGTGAAGTCATGTGGAAGGCCGAGATGACTCGCCGAGCCGAGCATGCCAAACTGAATTCCAAGCTTCGTATATTCATATCTTTGAGAGCTTTGATACTTCAATCAAGTATATTCAGGTTCACCTAAGTCCATGTCCAAGTCCTGAACTTTGCGGTAGTCGATAAACCAAAATGTGTCTGTCTTGTAAAAAGGCAGGCCAACACTTGTCTTTCAAAGCATATCTTGTTGTGAAAGATGTGTTTCGGATTATCCAAAAATTCATAGAAATCCAAATAGAAGTCCAAGTAGAAATCCAATAGTCGAAGACTAGAAATCCACGATCTCTTCGGGTCGCATTAATAGAAGGCCACGATCACTCCGGATCATATTAATCAAAAAACCATGATTGCTCCATATCATATTAGTAAATAATAAAAAATCCAGAATTTCAATGAAATCCCATAATCGCTTCGGATCGCAATATAATAGAAAACCAATAGTCCAAAGACCTCTTCAGATCGTGATATAATAATAGAATCCTGACAAAATCCGATGATCTCAGCGTATTGTAATATGAGAGAAATCCAAACCAAAGAAATCCATGGCCTCACCGGGCCGTTCCGATGCGAGTATAATCCATACCTGCAAATAAACAAAACAAACTATTTTGTCAAGTACTAGCAAAACCGTTCAGCCTTTTCAAGCATAGTCCATGCTTGAAAATTCATATCGATTACATTCCATACTTGAGTTATGATTGAATTATTTTGCCAAGTCCTGACAAAATAATCCTCCTTCAGGCATAATTCATATTTGGAAATCCAAATTGAGTATGGTCTGTACCCGGGCCATGACCAAGCGATCTTGTCAAGTCCTGATAAGACAACTAAGTCCCTCATACATAGTCCATGCCTCAAAATCCATGATTAATTAATCTTGTCAAGTCCAGACAAGATTGCCTAATCCTTCAAGCACAATCAACGTTTGGAAATCCATTTATTAAAGTTTATAGTCATTACATGATATAACAGTTTATCGTTGGATGCAGAGCACGCCTGAGAATTAAGTCCTAATCTCATACATATGTAAGTCAACTTAACCGTTTCTTATTACAAAAAAGAAGATGGTTTGTTATCTGCAAAGAGCATGACTAGGAATTTCTCCGGTTTCCATACATGGGTAGGCAAATGTAGCCATCCAAAATTCCTAAAACAAAAGAAAACAAATATCCAAAAATCCAGATCAATCGATGACCAATCCACGTGAGGCCGAACTAGGCCCGTTCCCTCTCCGGGGAGCAGCAGGAAAGGTTGCACCTATTTCGTTGGTGCAGTCCGTTTTTTGATATAATATGCCAGCTTTCCACTTTTGAAACGCTCTTCGATTATGTCACGCAGATGTTTGCATTTGCTTCTTGCATGAGCATCCATTTCATAAAACAGACAATGCTTTCCAGACTTTCGTTCTTCCTGCGTGGGCTCTCTCATGGGTGGCTTTTTGAAATAAGTTATCTCATGCATTTCCAGGTACATGTCCTCTGGTGAGGTATTGAGTTCAGTATATCTGGAGAATTTAGGCCCTCTCCGTGGTTGAACATTTTGATCGTTCTTTGCTGGATACAACAACCATTAGCACCATAGACAGTTCTGGTTAATCTATCGACACTACTGTCGCATTAAATCTTTTCAAGAAACGACGCAGAGTCTCTCTGGGCCTCTGCTTTACAGAAGTAAGAGTCATCACATTCTTAGGTCTAGAGATGTGGACCATAAATTGCTCAACAAAGCGTGCGATCAAAGCATTCCAGCTATTGCTCGATTTCGATTTCAGCTGCCGAAACCACATAGCAGCAATATCAGCCAAGTAAAGAGGAAAGCACTTAGCCATGATGTTCTCTGACGTCGATAACACTTCCATATGACGCATGTAGTGCATCATGTGTACGGTAGGATCTTTCCTACCATCATTAGCATCTAATACGAGTAACTTGTAATCTGGTGGATTTCGAGAATTCCGGATAGCTTGGATGAAGAGGATGTGATTAACACAATCCATGTCAGTTGAGATGCCCCGCCTCTCGTAAAGTGCTGAATCATATCCGCGATTGGATTTCTGTTTCTAAGCAGTTGTCATTCATCCAAACCAACACTTTTGCCTTTAGTGTGTAATCCTATTGCAGGTTAATGCATGTTCATGGCATCCAAGTTCGGTTTGGCCATGCCTCTGGGATTCGAGAGTCGAACCGAGTTGGCTCGGCATAATCGAGCCGAACTCCTGACATTGCTGCATCATTTCTTCTCTGGGCCATGTGTGGTTGAGCCACGTTTTCAGTATCACTACTTAATATGTTATGAATTGGATCAACATGATTCCCTTCATCGCCTCCGGGGCATTTGCCCCTTGCTGTGTCCGGTTCGACATTCCTGGTAGACCGAGCTGAAATTGCCAAGTTGAACTGCAACAAAGTTTCTGTTCAGGTTGATGCTGCGTTGTTGGGTCCTATCCCAGCGATTAAGCTCTGGCCTCTTGGCCTTAAAGATTCGCTGATCCTGGTGAAAAAGCTATTCATTATCTCCTCTTGCTTGTGGAGTTAATCTTTGCCGCTCCGTGCTGGTTTGTAATCCCTTTATGATTTCATCCATCTTATCCCGAGTCAAAAAGGTGGAGGGATTACCAACAGAGGAAGCCTCTTGCCTTCCATCATTTCTTGTGCCTTTAGTACGGGTGAAAGTTCCATCTTTTCTTCTTTTCACTATGGTTGAAAGCTTTGAGTTGTAGCAATCCGAGTTCAGTAGAATTTTAATTAACGTGCCCCTTTCTTGGCATGCTAAAATGTTGACATAGAATTTGGTTCTTCTGAATGCAACACCCAAATCACAGAAATATCACAGATCATAAAAATATTCAATCATAAAATGCAGGAAATAATGGGAACACAAAAGATTTTATAGTGGTTCGGTGATCAGGCATACATCCACTTAATGTAATCAATATTTATTATACTGTATGATTACAACACAGTTAATTTTATGTGAAAGAAACGTAGAGAAAAGAAATGAAGTTGACACTGGCAACGCCTTTGCACTGGTCTCTCTGAGGAGTTTAATCCCTTGAAAATAAGGCCATACAGGCATATTTATAGACGTGCATCAATCCGGGTCGGCCAAGCTGCTTGGCGTTCGATCCGGAGTTCGCGCCGTAATAAGTGGATCACGTTCAGATGATTGAATAAGTCTTCAGAAAATAGAGTCCGGCTCTGCATAGTCGAACCGGGCATACCAATCCAGAGTAGAAATAGTTGATGGCGACGACGTAACATATCGAGCCGAGTTAAATCGAACTGACTTCACCGATCCGAGCTCGTCAAGCCGAAATGAGGTGAAGTCATGTCGAAGGCCAAGCCAACTTCACCGAGCCGAGCCGAGCATACCAAACCAAAGTCCAAACTTCCTGGATCCATATATTCGAGAGTTTGATACTTCAATCAAGTATATTTGGGATTGCGTGAGCCTATGTCCAAGTCCTGAACACTTCGATAGCCGATAAGCCAAAATGTGACTGCCTTGTAAAAAGGTGTCTGAATCATAATATGAGGGAAATCCAAATCGAAGAAATCCATGTCCTCGCCCGGCTTATCCAAAAACGAGTATGATCCATACCTGTAAATAGACAAAGCGAACCGCTTTGCCAAGTCCTGACAAAACCGTTCAGCCTCTTCAAGCATATCCATGCTTGGACATCCATACCGAGTATAATCCATAATCAAGTTACGATCGAGTTGTCTTGCCAAGTCCTGACAAGACAATTAACCCTTCAGGCATAATCCATACCTGAAAATCCAAATTGAGTACGGTTCGTACTTAGGCCATGACCGTGTGATATTGCCAAACATTGGCAAGACAACGAAGTCCCTCAGACATAGTCCATGTTTGGAAATCCATGAGCAAGTAGTCTTGCCAAGTCCTGATAAGATAGCCTAATTCTTCAAACACAATCAATGTTTGGAAATTCATTTATTAAAATTCATAATCATTACAGAATTACAGACATAACGACTTAATGTTGGATGCAAAGTAGGTCTAGGGGTATGCTTCTAACTGTGTACCTGTGTAAGTCAACGTAGCCATTCTATTTCCAACTGCAAGCAAATTATCTTGAAAGAGGGTGGTTCGTTGTCTGCAAAGAGCATGTCTAAGGATCTCTTTGGTTCCCGTACATGGGTAGGCAGACGTAGCCGTCCAAAAGATCTAAAAAGAAAGAAAGCAAACGTTCCGAAAATCTCATAATCCAGTGAGATAGACATCTTTGAAATCCAGATTAATTGATGATCAATCCACGTGAGGCTGATTTAGGCATGCTCCCTCTTCAGGGAGCAGTAGGAGGTTGTATCTGTTTCGTTGGTGCAGTTCGATTTTTGACATAGTGCGCCAGCTCCCCTTTCGACACGCTCTTCAATTATGTCATACAGGTGTCTGCATTCACTCGTTGCATGATCATCCATTTCATGAAACATGCAATGCTTTCCAAACTCTCGTTCTTTCCGCGTGGGCTCCCTCCTGGGAGGCTACTTGAAAGGAGTAATCTCGTACGCCGGATGCAACAACCATCAACACTATGGACGGTTCTGGTCAATCTACCGATACTACCGCCGCATAGAAAATTTCCAAGAAACGACATAGTCTCTTCGGGACTGCTTCACAGAAGTAAGAGTCATCACATTTTTGGATCGAGAGATGTAGATCTCTCAACAAAGCGTGCAACCAAAGCATTCCAGCTATTGATCGATTTCGATTCCAGCTGCCGAAACCACATAGAGAGTGAAACATTTAGCCATGACGTTCTTTGATGTCGATAATACTTCCATATGATGCATATAGTGCACATAGTTGTGAAAGGTGCGCCTAAGTGCGTGCCATGGCACATGGCGCGGCGTTTGCGCCATTTTTGCTTGCGGCGCGACGCACATGAAAAGACACACCAAATGGCGCGCGGCGCAGAAATGGCGCACGACGTGAAATGACGCACCTTTTTTTTTTTTTGACTGCGATATTTATTACTATAAATACCCTTGTCATCACTACAACCACTTTCGCTACTGCTACATATTATTATCATAATATGAAATGTGAATGACTTTGTTAATATCTTTTTTTCAATTATATGGAAACATAATCACATTATTATTATTTTCTATTCGATTATCATCAAGTTAACAACCTTACAATTGTATAATTGACCGACCTTAGCATGCCGTCATTTAGAACTAACATATGTTTTATTATCCAACATAGTTTACATTCATTTTAATATTGTCAGAAATATATAATGTAATGCTTAAAAGATCATAAAATATTGCCTAGTGTAGATGCAAAAATAAATGAACGAGACTGAGAACCCATGAACGGTAAATCAAGAAAAGCAGCTTTGGAGGAAGAGTAAACATTCTCGGAAAATTAACATATAATATGCTCTGAAACATACTCTTGAATAGTTTTTTTTTTTTTTTTTTTTTTTTTTTTTTTTTTTTTGCATGTGTGAATATGTCCAATATCTTTGTACGATTTGTTTGCAACATAAAAATATTTCATGATTTGATATTTGTTAAATACAATCGAGCATTAAATTTATCAGATTCAGATTTCTAGTTTATCAGCAATGTGTATTATTATTTTGGATTTGAAACTATTATGCTTGAATTTTTTTTTTTTTTTTTTTTGTAAAACGCGTAAAAAAATTGTTGCATATGTTTTAGCAAAAAATATTGAATTTTTTAATTTTTTTTGTTGAAATATTAAATGTATTAAAAAAATTAAACATGCGCAGTAAATTAAAAAAGCGTGCGTCATTTGCTGCGCCGTGCGCCAAGGCTCCAGAGAGGAATTGCGCTTGCGTCGTGCGCCATTAATAACACTGATATGATGCATGTTGGTTCCGTCCTCATATCAGTTCATATTGTGCTTTAAATTTTAATGGTGCATGTTGGTTCCGTCCTCATATTAAGTTCATAGAGCATAATTCATTTAGTCGATAGATTACTTTATCAACATAAATTCTATCTGTTACATGATACCAAATTTTCTTTTTGTTTGATTGAATGGAATAATTCACATCTCAACTGTATTCAACCCTCAATGATATGTGATGCTTTCAATAATCATTCCAAAGACTTGTATTGTGTTGGGCATTGAGATCTATGTTTTAATTTGATTCCATTCAGATTTTTATGGATTCTTGCCTGTTTGACCATCTTTTTGTCGAAAGTACCTAAAAAATTAGGTTTATGTCACCTAAAGATGATTAAGTAGCCCTTAAGGAGGAAGTATGATTTTTTTTTTAGTTACATGAAAATATAAAGCATCTTGATTATGGAAGAAGTCTAAGCTATGTGTGTGAGGCGCCACTGAGTCATTGCAAAGCATCGTTCAGGCACTACTTTGCAATATTGGCACCTTGCTTTTTCATTTTGGCGCTTTATTCCATCCCTTGTCTAAGGCATCGTCTCAATGTATCCTTTTTCATAAGAACAAAAACAATAGCTGTTCTTATTAAAATTTTGCTACTTTGCTAAATTAATATTATTCCGCTAAAAACACATGTTTATTTTGTTTACTTGTTGAAGCTTTCATCTTCTACTGTATTTTTGAAATCTAACTACCCTTTAGGTATTTAATTAGTTTCAAAATATCTAGACAACCTCTTAGTAAATATTGCGTTATGTAATTAAATATATATATATTGTGACGACCCGCCGTACACCACCAGTGCTCAGAACTAAAAATTTGCGCTGCACAAGAACCCGATCGATGTAAAGCGTCGTCAAAAAAAAAGAAATAGTAGAAAGGAAGAAAAAGAAGAGAAGGGAAAAGAAGAGAACAAAACAAAAGCACAACCACAGAACCTGTCGTATATCTCACAGCGCATCAGATAACGTATAATAATCAAATTACATATATAAAACATGCGAGACAGTAATAAATATACAAACCATATAATCAGAGTACATAGGTTCATACATTTATACAAAACAGTAATAGAGTTTATATAAAAGATAAATAAACTCAACTGATCGACTCTCTAACAGAACATTAACACTGTCAAGGCTCCACAATGGTATACAGCGGAATAAACATATATAATACAAGTATAAATTGGTAAACCGTCACCTCCTGAGAATCCACCTGTACTGCTCCAGATAATACCCAAACCTGCTACCCTGTCTGCTCATCAACATCACCGATGAGCACACAAAGTAATAATAGAGAACATAAAACTTTGGGTCATACATAAGTCTGGTATGAGCAAGGTTTTAAATCTCGTCGCGTTTCGTCTTGGAAATTTTAGAGACTTGATCTCGTATCGCGGGAGATCTCAGATGAGATGAGTCTAACTCGGGGTTCGTCTCGAATTTCCATCTCGGGTCTGAAAGTTCATATCGGAACAATCTCAGGGCACATGATATGTTAAAAACTGATAGTCTTACAAAATGATTTTTATAAATGCTGTTAAAAACATAACTTAAACTTGAATTCCAAAAGCAGTTTATTATTCTTAATTCACGAAAGATCATCATACACTAAATCGTAATATGCTTAAAACAGAAATATAGCACAATGTAAATACATTAGTGCTTACAACATATGATCCATGAGCATGAATTATTGTTAGACATAAAATATAAAAAGATCCAATGCATTAAAAAGTTCATCATAAGTAGAACGCAAGATACATAATTTCATAGGTAACATGTATGTAAAAAAAGACAAATATGAAAATCATAAGCATTGTCGAATATATATATGAACATACATATGGTCATTTAACATGCAAAATGTAAAATTGTAGAAGATTATTGTAGCTAGATTTGAATTTTTTATTTATTGTTTTGGTTCAGGCACATTTAAATTTTAACCAAAAAACCAAGATCTCAGACGATATTCCAGTATCTCATCTCGGTCGATATATTGTTCGATATCGGAATATCTCGGGCGATATATTCGAAAGGAGATTTACAGTGATATTTGCTGTTTCATTTCGGAAACGGCCTCGAGATCTGAAACAGTAGGTATGAGCGATAAACAAATCTCAAAATACTATAAAAGTCGTAATAATAAACTTGGCATAGAGGTATGAATCATACCTGCCCTGCCTCTACATCCACAGAGTTAGCACATAACAATCGACATATGCTATACTGTGATAAACATCATATAAAACTGGTTTGATAGATGTCTAAGTATTGAGTGGTGATAAATAAGCAAACAACCGTAGCATCCATCAATCATCCTCACATTCAATGACTCAGTGCGTAAAACATAAGACATCCAGTACTTAGGTCACCAAATCAATCAATGCACTGACATATCACATTGACTTTGATCCGTCCTTGTACCACTCTCTAAGGTGTACCAAAGTCATAAATACCAGTAGACTCTTTGCACACGTTCTACGGGGTATAATCATCACTAGACTGTCCAAAAGACTCCAATCTGAGGTCATCTCAATATTGGAACTATACCCGACGGTTATCATTTGTAGTAGGATATCATTCTATGTCTCATCTCTCTCACCCTGACAGTCAACTCTACGACTTAATGTCGTCTTTTCTGCATCTTGGAGTAAAGCAATCCATCGCAACAACCTACCTTGCTCTCCATCTTGGAATCATCATCGTCGAACGATGCATCACTCCATATAAGCACCAGGCCAAAGTAACTGATCAAGAAGCCATCGTGTCGAAATCAATATCAAATGAACCATCATCCTGCTCCTAGAACTCGCATCGTCCGAACTCCCATCGTCATCGATATCAAATTGGGCAAGGTGGCCACAACAGTAGTAATTAATATCGACCACTTCATAGTAATCGATAACTACCCAAATCACGTATTTAACCAAAATTGGTTAAATACCCATCCAAGGAAAATGTCCTGCATTCGTCACGCAATCCAGTTCTTTGCCAAGAAGAAATGCCACCATGAAAAACTCTTGTCTTTGCGGTTGCCATTGTGTCACCTTTCCCTGAATCGTTCCAAACTTCGGTTCAACATAGTCGTACCGATTTGGATCTGCATAGCCGATCCAGGCTAGGTCGAGCCGGTCCCGGATCGACTGTGTTGATCCGGACTTGGCCATTTGGCTGACCCAGATCCAGATCGACATAGTCGATCCGAGATTGGTCGAACCAGTTTCTGATCGACTATGTCGATCCAGACTTGGTCAAACTGGGATCCACTCCGTTCTTCAACTTTTTTGCTCCATACAAGTCTTCAAATCTGATGTTGGGCTCTAATAGTGCTCCATCGTCGAATCCATCCATGCGCTCTGAAGCTCCGTCGAGAAGATATCTCGCTTGTTCGAGTCTACCATCCTTGTGCGTACAACCAAAATACACCAACATGTGTATATGATTGATTAGCACCTCGAACTCTAACATAGGAAATATATCCTAATACTAAGTCGTATACGAACGACGTTTTAGACTAAACTAAGCAAACAAGTCAACCATGCAACCAATAGTTGTACAAATCCTGAACTAGCATATAAACATCCAAAATGACCATAATAGATCAAATAGTACATATCTATAACATGCAAGGTTATAATATACGTTTAAATGACCCAACTTTAGCGACAATGTCAAACTGACGTATAATGATACGTAATAGCGCACAATCAGGTAAAGTGCGACGCCAATGTCAAATCTAATCAAATCACTACTCATTTCATTTTCTTTACTAATTACTAAGTTCCTCTATCATAGATATTCCATTTTATAATTAGATATGACACATAAACATCAATAATGTTCTATTCTACAACTATGATATAATGAAAGATAATATCACTCACCTCAACCAAATCAGTTCAAAGCTGCTCCATAACGTAGAGCTCGTCAATACGAGTCCAACGCTCGAAACGGCATCTACATTTGACAACGTACACAAAGGATATAAGCGCCACAACAATAATATACTCAACGCAATTAAAATGTAATTAGTCTATGCTAGTTACTTCACTGCTCACTTTTCCAGATCGGTCCGTATCCAGATCAACAATGTTGATCTAGATTGACTACCATATCATGTACTCCGGTAAAATTGACCTAGAGCCTTCTGGGACCTTCTTTGTTGTCCTCACAAAATTTCGTGCTAATTGACAACATTTTTCTGACTTGACGACTTGGTCGGATAGGGAAATCTCTGATAGGGGAAATCTCCGATCGAGAATGTTGAACTGAGCTTGTTCCCCTTGCCCAAAAACTGCTACATCTTTGATTGAACTTTGACTAACTGCCGCAGCCGCCTCACATCTCCGATGGACACTAAACCACCACCATCTGAAGCTTCTCCCTCTAGGCTATCTTCGCCAGAAATCTCACCGTCTGACCATGCTCCGTTCGTGGAGAAGAGCCGAAATACCGAAATCACAGATTTCTCCCTCATACGAACTTTAATTAACCTCAAACATGCGCTAATCTTTTCGTTTTTCAATCCTCAACATCTTTCCTTTTGGTGCCAAGAGCTGATTCTCGGCGAGGAAGTCACAGCGGTTTCGTTTTGCGTTAGTTTTTTGGTGATTTTCAGTCAACTCCGGCGTCCAATCGACGAGTGCCCAGCGCCGTTGTGTACGTGTCGTCGATACGTACAACTTTCATGTTGTGGGTTTTGGTTAAAAGTGGACATATTAGATCCGACCATTTCGGCTATTAAAGACGAAGATGGAGGCTTAAGATACGAGGAGCGAAGAAAATGAGAAGCTATATAGCCTCCTTAAAACTCTATTCACCAAGCCTAAAATCTCCCGAACCCCAAACATGTTGAACCTTATACTGAAAAGAATCCCGACGACCATTCTGAGACTAATGGAAAAAGTTTCAGGACCTAATTCCATCATACACAAAAGTTATCTTTTTGGATCGATTCACGAATCAATCTTAAGCTACCAACCAAAAATTCAACTGTCGAAATATATCGATCTTACAGTCTAAAAGTTCTCACCATCGATCTGGACTCAATGAAACTGGTTCTAAGTATTAATTCGATCATATTTGAGAAGCCATTTTGGAACCACCACTTAATTGACGATTAATATTTAAATAAAAATATTTAAATATCTAATCATGAAAATACGGGTTGTTACATATATAGTGCAGTTTTCAATCTTTCTATAGTATACTTAATTGGTTTTCTGGTTCTGAAAATAAACGTACCTTAAAAATTGCTCATTAATTTCTCTTTTCTTTGAAATTTGATTTTACTGGTTTAGCCATTTTTCTTTTTAAACTATTTAATTTGTGTTTATATTAGATATTTTTGGAATATAATCCGAAATAATTTACTATAAATAAGTAAAAACTAAATTGCTCACTGTACTTTTTATTATGAAATTATGATTATTTGGTGTACAAATATTTAATTACAGTCAGATACAAATTTTGTTATGTTGGTACTTTTGCAACTTTTTTATAGTTTTTTTTTTGGGAATATATTGATGATAATATGTATGTCGTACACATAACCCATATAGAAGTGATAAATAGCATTGATGTGATGTGAACCGTAATCACATGAGTTTCATACTGTGCGCAGCTATTCTTTTATAGTTATTTAATGCAAAATTTGTACCCAATTATGTGGCGAACAGTAGGATTAACAATTAGATCCGAGAACCGTAAACCATACTGAACCGACTTGAAAAAATCCTAACCCAAACCGAACCAGAGCGGTCCTGGGTTGGATATGATTTACGAGTGATGAAAAACACGATAAAGATCGGAATACCTAATCCGACCTAGAAGGCCCAACAAAAAACATTGGAATATATGCGTTTTTTAGTGTTATTGCCCAATCAAACCCGAACCGATCAGATCCGAAGTCGGGCCAGGTTGGGTCTAGGTTTTTGAAATGTATCATTTGGACCTGAGGCAAAACCCGATCTGCATAGGATCGCGATCCACCTGGTTGGGTGCGGGTACGTTAGGTCGGGTTTAATAGCTATCCCCCAGCGAACGCTTTCGTTCAGGCTTCGCTTGGACTTCGCTTGAACTCTTAGGGGCATTCCTAGTGCCTTAAGTTCTGCTCCGTCTTGGACAATATAGAAGAATATACACGTGTATATCTTTTGTGAAATCTAAATTTATGAACGTCCTAAAAGGTATATTGAAGAGAAAGAACGCCCAATGTCCTCCCAATCTGAGTTTGGACTCCCTGCTATTGTAGAAGAAATGGATAAATGGCGTTTTAAAGACATACAAATAAAGAACATTATCATGGTTTACCATGGATAAATCGCATGTCTTGAAAATAAGATTAGAGAGCTAGAAAATGATAAATTTTGTAACTGGGTTTCTTGACTGAAGAATTAATAACAACTAAAGGTCCTTTTGTTCTAATTCTGGAAGAAATCTTCCGTCGTAGCTGAGCCGTTGCAATGGACTAAAAATTTGAAGGTTGATATAAAATTTTCCTCAAGGAGAGAAATCTGTCCTTGTTTTAATTTATGAAACTCACTCATCAAGCGGGAAACCTCTATTCGGAGGGCTTGCACTTCCTCAAACTGTATATCCGAGGTCGTGGTTTGAGATAGATCATCAAATCAAAGCAACAAGATGAAGATGGGATGAAAGGAACCATATAACCTGTGCAAAAGAAGCTAAAGATCTTCATAATAAGAAATTAATCCCTGACCTTCAGCTTGAAGTAGAAACCCTTAAAGTTGGCAGGAATAATGTTAAATAAAAAGAATTAGCTCTTTCAAATCTAAACATAAAGTTGTGAGATCCCCTTGTATATCAGATTATAGTTATAGAGCCTGGGGCATTCTTTTATCAAAAGAGAGCGATCTTAAATGTTCCTGGCTACTAGTCTCTCATGTTGTTGTGGAACCAGATGAAGCTGTCACAACAACTTTGAATGGGAAACTGAACAATATATGGAGTGGGAAACTAATAATGTTCAATTGCACAATATACAATTGCTCACTTGTATTTAGAAGCATTGATAAACTTTCTAATAGAAACTATGGTTGACACTGATTTTCTGGTTGAATCCTCGTTTGTCGAGGAGGAAATGCATCCTCGTCTGCACAAAGGTGTAATGAAGAAACAGTAAAGCGCTCGACACTGTTTCTTATACGGTTACTTCCAACTTCCCAATGAATTGAAAGAAACCATCATTCACTTATAGAAGTTTTGGTTTTACCTGTTGCTCCCATGACTATGTTCTCGATACCACTATTGTTGGCAAAGGAAAGCCCAAGCAGAGCTAGATAATTTGATAAAAGCTTTTTATTAGATCGTACCAAAATGTCATTTGTACTTTTTTTTTAGTATAAGCTTTATCTTTGTACCGGTAAGTCTAGCATTCCCCTATAAACTGAAGTAAGGACTTCAATGAAATACTCTATCTCCAATTGAGCTACATTCTACTGTTTGCAATAAAGAGTTTTAAGTAGACACCCAGCCTCTAATTGAGCCGCGCTATGCCATCCAGGATAAGGATTTTAAAACCCAACCTTACCATCTAGGGTACATATTTTAATCAAATACCCGATCATTAATTGTGTTGCACAGTACCATCTAAGATTATTTATTTAAGACACCTAATGTCTAATTGAGCTGCACCTTACCATTTGAGGTCAAAAGTTTTAATCAAATACTCAACCTCTGATCGGACTGTACCTTACCATTTAATAGAAGAGTTCAAAACACTGCCTAGTGAAAGAGTATGCATTGCTTTAAGGGTCTCATCATATGAGTTATGAACTAAGAGCTTACTCATCCTTGAATAAACCTTGGTACTGTCAATATGGAATAAACCGTTGACTAAGAGAATTTTTGGTAAATATGAAAGTTGATTTTCTTCTTTATAAAACTTTCTGAATGTGAAAGTATTCTTATTTGCTTTTTAAAACCTTTATAATTGTGAAAATAGCTACAATCTTATTATAGACATGAGAACAATCTTTTTGCATTTTTAAACTTTTGTAAGTATGGAATAATCCTTTTGATTTATAATGGATGAGAATTCTTTTATTAATTGCCAGCCTGTGAGGCATGCACAGCCAAACCATGGACTTCCACGCTGTTCACGATAGCACATGAGGCATGTACAACCAAACTAAGGCCTTTCACGCTGCTCCATGGAAAGAGTGAATATTGCTTAAAAGGCCCATTGGTCATTAATTATAAACCAAGAGTCTTTATAAACCTGGGCAAGCCCTGTGTTAAGCGCTGCCTTAGCATTTAACGAACCATGACTAAGGGATATTTTGAAGTACAAAGGGAGTAAGGAAGCATAAAATTTAAAATGAGAAGAAAGTTTTATTTTTGGATATATTGTGAATAGTAAAAAAGTTATCTATCCTGGTTAGCGCAATACTGTATTTGATAGCATATTGAATCTACATACTTGATTTACGAACCTTCATGGCTAATTTATATAGGGTTTTAGCTTCACATAATCGTTCAACCCTTCTTTTCAAATCAGCCTTTCGATTGAACATGCCAATGCCTTGCATTTACTAGTGTCTCCATTAATTGTATGGTGTCGATATTACTCTCCTCCTTTATAAATTAATGATTTACTCCTTTATAAATTAATGATTTTTCCTAAATTATTTGGATTTGAATATTGCAAATTCTGCTTAATAATGACATAAATTTTATTTTTGGGGAAGCGTTAAAGCTGCATAGCTTGTATACTTCGGTGTGGTGAATGGTAAAGCATTTGGCTTCGCTTCTTTGAAGGAATGACAACAATGTTTGCTTCAAGTTCTCCTAATTTCATTATTCTCTTGTTTTGCTCCAAATTAAATAGGCTTTTGGGCAGGTTGTGCCTTTGTGGCATGTGGGAGTCCTTATAATTTTGCATTTTCAATTCCTCACTTGTTAACTTCGGAGTATGTAGCCGATTGATTGTATGCCTCAAGTCTTATCAAATATTACGTTGTTGGTTTATGAGTAGATCATTTTATTGAAGAATCTTTTTTCTTGCTTTTTTCGAGTTCAACTCCTTGATTGACATCATTTTGTCTACTTTCCATGGAATAGTCTGGGTATTTTAAGCAAAGAAGGGTTTATCCTCAATGAGAGATTCAAAACTCCATCAAGTTGGTGAATTAGGTTGAATGAGAATTGGTAAAGATACTTGGCTATTATCGTTTTCCACAACCTTGTACTACTGATCCTAATTCCTTTCTTTATCTTGAAATTTGGACAAAGTTCTTGAAGCGTAATGGCTCCTCTGTATTTTGTCTAGATGGTAATTGCTTTTGATTTCTCTCATTTTATCATAATTTTTCACTTAGTTGAACAAGTACAATTGGTTGTGATTGAAAGGTTCATACTAGAGCTTTAAATCTCCTTTGTCCAAGGTCCCTGAGCCCCCTTTTTGCAATTGGACGACTCTCGTTAGCTTTTCAGTGGAACATTTGTGTAAGGGATAAATGATATTTTTCTGATGGTTTTGACTACTAGTCATTTGGATCTTTAACGTGTTGAGAATGCTCTATACTTGATGAAGTGATGAGATGGACCAACAAGAACATGTCATGTGCGAATAATGGCGTGGATCGAACTAATTGTGACACATACTCTTCTTTTTTGAAGAAAATATCAATATCTTTGAGTCTTTGCTGTATTGATTTTCGAACATAATTGAGTGAATCTTGGACCAATTCGTAGTTGCCACATGGTAAATGATGGCTGGTTCCGAAACTTGCAATAGCTTCTTAGCACAATAGCTCTGACACATGCGATTGCATTGACATTCAAAACATGAGATAATTTCGACATTAGTTCATGCATCAGCCTTAACCATCAAAATATGAAGTTTTAGGAGGTTGGATCAATGTGTATGACCAACTAATTAACTTCAATTATAAAAATTATCTTAGTAAATAGATTAACTCGCAAAATGAAACTAATCAATGGTTAAAGTAAATAAGTACACCGAGGGGTTTTATACTGGTCTTACATCCAGTCTTAGAACTACTTTATGAAATTTACTAATCCAACCCTCACTTGATCTGGAGGAACAATTTTACAATGTCTTTGCTTGAGTTGTCGAATGTGACTTCACACAGACCACTTGACGGAGCGACTTCGACTTCAATACAAAAATGTATTTGTAGACTTTTGCATCTTGCTATACAGATGTCTTCTTTTCTGTATAATCTCGCATAACACAGTATATCTCTGAATGGAATGATCAAGAAGTATAAGAATGAGTTGAATATTGTTGATATGGAAATGAATGATAAAAATTTAATTGCTTCAGAGAATTCGAAGGCAGTAAGTGTACATAGCAAAATGGTCAGAAATCAAGGCTAAAGAGAAGTAGTTTGCGTTGATATTGGATGGTGCTTTTATTACCGATACTTGATGCATTCAAGGAGGTGCTCAATCTAAAGTTGGGGAGGAGCGACTTCTAAACAAAGAGGGAGGAGTTCAACATGAAGAAATCCGAGTAGAATATAATTAGGATTCAAAAACCTACGCCATCGTTTACACCAGTCGACCTATGCTAGATGCACATGTCGACTTGTGCAAGTGCACATGTTGACACATTTCAGCATGTGCAAACAACGTTTGCATTTGTTGATTGATGAAGCTTCGCGATTTTCGACTCTATTTTTGACCTTTCCTTTGATATGGAAATCCGAAAATATTTGAGATGTGTAGAAGGTTATGACAAAATTTGAAGTGATCTGAAAATCATTCGTGGGAAGCAAGACCCAATAAAGACTCGATACACAACATTCGTGACTCTTACGCTCGTTTTCATCTTCGAGTCTATCTTCAATGTTTTATGTTCCTATAGATTTAGGGACTTAATTAAATGTCTTTGAATGTTTGTTCTCGGTTATAGGTATCTTTGTTTGGTTTATTCTATTTTTTTTATATTGAACCTCTATCAATCGTCGTTGCATTACAATTTCTATAATAGTGCTACCATACCTAAAATATCTCAATTACTTTATTGGTGGTATTGTTATATGGTCGTTATCATTAAAGCACTAAAATCGTATTCCCAACATTCTTTTGTTCTTTGATGTATGTCACATATATAATATAAATAGAAATGCTCTCAAGTTATTACTCTCTTTATTGATGTGCTAGAATTTTCCACAATTTTCTCCGTCTTTATCGAAAACAGAAGGAGACAAAAATGTGTGAATATATGCATGTGGTTAATAAAATATTTGCATGTGGTTAATAAAATATTTCTCCCTTTTCAAATATCATTTTTCACAATTAAAACATAGGATAATTTAAGTCGTTTAAAGCACAAATTCCCATCTTGTCTTAATTTGGTACATGTTGCAAGGTTTTCAAGATGGGATTGGATCTACAAAAATTGTAGAGTACAAATATTATATTGAAATGAGATTCAAACTAGATGTGAGCATTTATTGGTAAAAACCAATTAAACCAATTAAGTTTGGTCGGTTTTGTAAGTTAATTGATTGGTTTTTTTTTTTTTAATTGTACTTCGGTTTATTGGATGTGTTTAGTTTTTAATATTTGTAAATTGAACCAACCAATTAAACCAAATTTAAAAATTTATTTTAAGGTTAGAAAAATTACCACTAATAATGTTATTATTTACAACATTTTCGTAACATTATTACTTTTCTTTAATTTCATTCTAACATTTCTAGAATAGTTTGTTTTCTAAAATGTTTGCATCATATGAACTCAATTAAATTCTATGTTATATTAACAACTAGAATATCTATTTCATTTTAAGATAAACCAACCAAATATTATCGAACAAACCGAACTAAATATTATCGGTTCGATTGATTTTGGTTTGGTTTATGTTCTCTGAATGGTGATTTCAGTTTCAATATATTTGATTGGTTTCAAACCTAACCAGCATTTGCTCACACCTAATTCAAACCGTTAATCATTGATTCAAAAGATCCATATTTTAAGCTATGTACACATTTTGAAATTGATTTTAATGTTTGAACTTCAACTAAACTGTGACGACTCGAACTTCCCGGCCGACCTAAACCGAACGAGGAGGCGGATTGCTTTGAGAACACGACTCATATGAACACAAACATGGGAACAATTCATTGTTATTACAATTTACATCGGAGTACAAGATACCAGAGTTCAAATAATATCAGAGATTTAAATTACAAAACAACGGAAATATATATACATAAATATAATGTGCAGCGGAAAATCATCAACTACCACAACTGAAAGGAATACACGGATACAAAGCTTTCCGAATATAGCTCCAGCCGTAATCCAGGATCCAGTGAAAAGAAATATCTGCGAAAACCAAACTACTAGCTACCCATGTGGAAAATGTGGGCATCCAGAGTTTAGGTAGAAACAATAAACTCCGAGTCAGTCATGAGACTGATGTGAGAACTAAAAACAGTTATTAACTTTAAAGTTGGGTAAATCATGGGACCACGCCGTATAACACGGAACGAGTTTCCTTCACATGAATACCAATTTAAAAATAAACAACGCAGTGCTTTCTGAAAAATGAAGTCATTATAAGACTCATGTCTCATCACACAATGCAAACACAAACAAGATGATATAGTTTTACCTTATAATGACCAAATATGCTTGGTACGCAAAATTTATCTTTTATTATTATTATAAGTGAAGAAATCAACTTCAAATATAAATGTATCAATCATAGACGACATAGTATCCATCATACTATGTCGCCATATAGGTTTACAACTAAAACCGAAAGTCGCGTATTGGAAATTGAATTTCATCTATGAACTAAGGCAAGAAATCGTCCTTACTGAATTCGAGATAGCCTAGCCCATGCCTCAGGAACAGAATGCATCGTCCCTTGGATCCAGCAGAGCCGGTTCACACCTAACGTTTATGGATTAGTAATTCCTGAACAATACGTTTTCCGGTCTATGGGACCTAAAATCTGGTCAGTATGTCGACCATCGAAGGCCTTTTAGTCGGCTATATCCGAGGTACCTTGCTATCCATCAACTACATAAGTAAAAATGTCCGGGCTTCATACCATGACATCACTCCTTGCTAGAAAGAAACGCATGCCCTCCCTGCAGTCTTATCTCATTTTTGGTTCATACCCTTCCAGTCCTCCTGTAAATCAAACTGATAAGGTGCATTAAGTATTTTCCTTAATAAAATAAGGAACATATTGCAGTGAATGAAGAATAATGAGTTACAACTGTAAATGGTTTAGAATAAACGGGGAATGATAATAACCTATTATAAATTATATCAATGAGAATGTTGTATAATAGGTAGACTTGTCCTAAGGACAAGTGAAGATTATAACTTAGGTTATAATAAACTAGTAAAAAAATGAGATAACTGGTGAAATGAGATAAGTTGTACTTAATTATAAATTAAGTAATCTATAAACTTGAAAGTCTGAAATCTGCCGATAGGAATAACATGTTTAGGCTTGTCCTAGGGACAAGTGGAAATTATAACTTAGGTTATAATAAACGATAGAATGGAACAATTTATGTAAGAAGATAAGTTGTACTTAATTGTAAATTAAGTCATTTATACGAACAAGAATCTGAAATCTACGGATGAGGACAACATACGTTATATTTATGGGAAGAGAAACTTACTAGAGGACCTTAGTTAAGAGAACTCAACTAATAAGTAAACAACGATAGGTTGTAGTGACAATGTAAGATGGAGTTATGATTAAATAAGAAAGAGTGAGGCAAACTTATTTCATATAAGTTGTATTTAATCATAAATAATGACTGACATGTTAAACTGAAAACATACGAATTGAGATATACTTAATTACATATTAAGTAGAACATGTTATGGTGATTATGAAATCAAACAAGAATATAAAGGGATTGTGCATTACAGACCTTGGACTACAATCTGGATAATAACATGTTGTGGGCTTATTAATAAACTTAAATGGGTTATATAATTGAAATTAATAAGCAAGAGAAACTTGGTAATTTGAATAAGAAGTCAATATGAATAGGACTAACCAAGTTAAATGGAAACCCAATGAGGTGGAGCAAGCACATAATATAATGTTTAGACATAGGGTCTAATGACACATTAAACTGAGGCGCTAGGACCAGTCTGTACGTTTGAGGGTGAATAACCCAACATGGTAGATCATCGTGGTGTCATGAGGTACGAGGGGAGCACACGTTCATCTGATTGTTTTGACGGTTCCGAAGGACTGGAAGGGTAAACACGCGTCTTCCTGAGATACGTAAGGTGCTCCTGGTAGCCCTGTGCGGTGACAAATGTTTAGGCTGTGCTCGTAGAGGTTGGGTCTGCGAGTAACTATCAGGTGGGTGGGCATTGACTGCAAAAGTAGCTTTACAGTCAATGCTGTGACGTGGTGATACTAGGATGATTCGGCGATCGCCTCAACGGGAGGCGAGGTCAGGACCAACAAAGATAGTAGATCGTCGGGTACTAGTCACCGGCAGTCAGTGGGATGCGAAAAGACTAGAGCTAAACCCGATAGACCATTCAACTTCTACTATCGAGGTACAACTTCAACTATCGAGGTATGGTGGTTGAGGGGAGGCGCCAACTGGATGTTTAGATTGTTTGTTAGGGGCAAGTCGCTTAGTTCTTGTAGTCTTTACTAGTTGAGCGAGGGGCCGATGTGGGGCCATAACCACCATGAAAAACATACCCGAGAGATATCTGTATATTTGAGGCTCTTAAAGACGGGCATGTACAGATATGGAAAAGCTCCCGGCCAAGTTGCGTGTTTCTTTCATAGCCCTTCCACGGAATTCAGTGCACATTATGTGCGGTTAAGGCATCGAATACGTTTGACGATACGTACGTGGAAAAGTCTAGATACATGCATGTCTGCTCTGGGAGGTGTATCGTAGACTTGAGCGCATTATTCTGGTATGGATTCTGACTCATCAAATGTGACAGTTCGTACACTTATGTAGCATAGTAATGACCGATATATGCGGAACGTAACATTGTTATGTAGAGATCAGTACGTCACTCCGGCATAGGATGAGAGACTGCGTTCATTTTTGTGGCATTGCGGTGGAAACCGTGCGAGTAGGGTATCGTGGGGTGTACCTCAATATTGAGGGGTAGCTACATATATACTGTATTAGGTAAATCCATTGAAAAGTAAACGAGTACGACGTGTGTGCAAGCCTTGAGTGTTGTTAACCCAAGTAATCTAATAAATATAAATGTGATTGAACGATATATGTAGGATTTTGTAAAGTGTATAGTTTAAATCCAGTCACCAGAATTTGTGTTTTGACCTCCTCCTCATAACATACTCGTAGGTTAAATTTGTGGTAGAGACCTGAGACATGATAGCTTTGGAATACTGGTTAGCCAGTATTATTAATACGATAAGGCTATGCTTTGATTATATTATATTTTATTCATTCCGTTATGATATATTTTCTGAGCTTTGACATATTTTATGTCTCTGCCTTTTCTGCAGGATACCAGAGCAAACCAACACAAGTTTCGATAGATTAGAATTTTGAAAAAAAATCGGTTTGTCGGAATTCGGGTTGTTACATCTGGTATTAGAGCTTATGTTTAGGATTCCTGTGTAGATAGTGAGTGAACGTATTTGTATTTTTATAAATATTATATATATATATATACCTAGATCCATAGGGAAACCCACTAAATAAAAAGAGTATAATATGATAAGAAATGAGATGTTTGTTTTGTATACTTAAGCAATGAATATGGAAATCTGAGACCCTTGGGAAATTTGGGTGGGAAGTGTACAATATATTTT
Source organism: Allium sativum (assembly GCA_030737875.1). Classification (NCBI taxonomy): domain Eukaryota; kingdom Viridiplantae; phylum Streptophyta; class Magnoliopsida; order Asparagales; family Amaryllidaceae; genus Allium; species Allium sativum. The sequence continues at coordinate 488,053,521 of CM060926.1, forward strand.
GAAATACAGAAAGGAGGATCCCATATGTTAGTATTTCGGATTAGTGGGCTTGGCAGTAAAACCTTATAAATTGGAAAAGGTTAAAAAGAGAAAAATGGATTAGGATTATATATAGTCGAGGTAATTGACTTTGTGGGAGTGTCTAGGAAAGCCTAGAAAAATTGGAAACCCGCTTTGAGTCTATCCCCATTGATAACTTTTAAGAACTTGAAATTGTAAAAGTTTTGGGAAAATGATTTATGGTGTTTTCAAGTTTTAATCTTAAAAGTTATAGTTTTAATATGTAAAGTATATATTGGGTTTTGAAGTAAAATGGGGTATATTTTGTAAATAGTGATTTATTACGAAAACTGTCTAAAGTAAAATTCTCTTAGTAAAAGGTGCATATTATAGAGCATGTATAGCTTGCTAGTTTTCTTGTTATATTGCATGAAAGGATTTAAAAGCAAAACTTAGAAAGTATTGCATTTTGTTAAAATTCTCAGTAAAAGTTTTGAAATCTCTATTCTTTTGACAATCAATTTTGATAAATTGTAAGAGAATTTTGTTGGGTGGACAAAATAAGTTGTAGAAATTAAGAATAGAGTAGACGTTTGCACCTTTAGTAAGACACCGAACTGACCTTGTAGTCAAGAACAAGTTATAAACCCGATTGAGAAATAGTTGTCCTTATCTAGTCTAGTTTTTGTGATTTGAAAAAAAATGATTTACATTTTCTTTTTATGACGACATGTTTTTATGGTTTGACAGAAGTTTTGAAAAGGAAAATAAAGTTTTGACACTTCTAATTTTTGGAAGAAAAATTTAACGAGAGACCAAACCGTGTTTTAAAAGTATGGAGTAAGTAAGAATTAGTGCCTAGGAAAGACTAGAATTTTTTTTGAGGCTATGAAGAAAATAACAATAATTATCTTGGTATAATAGTAAGTTCCCGTAGAATGAATAAGCATTGAAAAACCTAGGGCGTTGCTTGAAATAATTGTTGGTACACAGCTAGGACTAGTGATGACTACTAGATAGTAAAAGGGCAAGTATTTAGATTTTCATGTTAGGGGTACAACCTGTTATTGCATTTCTGCTGGGATCATTCTGTTATTTTTCTTGTTGCGTAGTTAGGGTAACACCCAAACCTGTCGTGGATCACACAGTTTAGACTTTTCTGTTTGAAGGGGGCATATTCCCGAGATTCTTGGCCCTTAGTAGTAGTTGTGTACATCGTTTGTTTTCTGGTTTATTTGAAAGACTAGAAAGTTTATTTGAAAGACTAGAATGCTTATTTGAAAACTAAACTTAGGTCAAATGATTAAATAAGCTAAGGGAAGAGTAAAGGCATAACAAATTCAGTAAAGCGATAAACTTGATAAATTATGAGAAAAAACGAATAAGAGAAAAATTTCCAAGATAAGTTGAAAAAGAATATCAGTAGCAAAGATTTTTTTTTTATGTGGGCCGTGCTTGGATAGGAAAATAAGGAATCTTTATAGATAGTTACGTAAAATCCAAGTACGGTTGGAAAAAAGTATATAAAAGAAAATTGGAAGATGTGCAATTTTCCGTTTTCCACCTTTTTGTAACATAAGAAATCAAGTTTAGAAAATTAGATTTTTCTAAAATTCGAAAAATAAAGTTGGTAGGATTTTGGATGCAAAAATTGGATGAGCTATGCTCTTACCCAGTAAGAGTGGGGGGAAATTTGGATGGAAATATATTTTGATTTTCAAAATATTGCATTCATGTAGAACTGCCAGTATATTTAGGATGTGAGCATCATGCTTGTAAAAGGATTTTTGAAAATTTGCATATACATAGGAGGTACCGCTTAGGCATACATGTATTATTATGTTGTATTTCACTTTGCACTAGTGCACGATGTTTGCAAAAATTTAATGCACACATTATGGATGTATATTGTGCGAGGGATTATTGAATTTTTACCCTTATCAAATTTTGAGGACGAAATTTCCTAAAGATAAAATAAGGATAGCTTAATTAAATATTCAGAATTAAGAGAAACGGACTGCATCGTTGCGTTCGTTACAGATTTTTGGTCAAAATAGACATCTGGTTTGTGTAAAACGGACACCGTATGAAGACGTTATTAAGGTTTGAAATTTGTATACGCATAAGAGAAATATATATGAATAAAATAAGTTCCAAAATTCAAAATAGTTCAAAAATTTGAGCAGCAGGGGGAAGCGGGAAAATTCCCGTCCATGGTTGTCGACCCCATCAAGGGGGTATCGATCCGTGGATCGACCCCATCAAGGGGGTGGGTCGACCCCCCTACCGTAAATCTGGGCAGATCCTTCTGCGCGAACGTGGACTATTTCTTTTACCAAATACGTTGCTGAACACCTATAAATAAGCCTGTAGAGCCTACCCTAAATCTCATATTTCTGAGGCAACGTAGAAGCTTTGTCATTCCTCTTCCTCCTCAAATCCATTTAGAAAATTAAGATTATTAGTTTAGGAAAAATTCCGAATGCAGATCTGAAGGAAATGAACGTATGTTTGTAAATGGGTGTTCAGTTTTCTTATCGAAGCGAGGTAATTCCTAAATCTGGTCTATTTTCAATTCTTTTCTCTTTCTTTTAGTAAAAAGTTATGAATCCATGGTTGGTAGGTTCTGAATCCAATTAGGAGAAAAACCATGGAATGATAGATCTAGACCAGATTCAGGATTTGAAAAGCATATGAGGTGAATGAATTTAAGTTATATCATTTTTGATAATGATATATTATCGTTTAACATTCTCCGTTATTATACGACGTGAATTTGCCAGAATAAATTAAAGCATTGAAATGTTATATATGACAAGTTGAAATATGATATGTTGAAATGTTTAAACATACGTTAAAAAAATTAAAGTGACATGTTGGAATATTAAATATTAATATGTTGGAAAGTTCATATGTTGAAATATAACTTGTTAGAATATGGGTAGCAACTAGTGTTGCTCATTTTACATGTTAACTTGTTACATTTATATACATGAACCCTTACTTGTATGAATTTGAATAGTTGTATGATTAAATGGTTTCATGTTAGCATAGAATTAAATACATGAATATGGGTTTGGGCATTAATCAAATTATGATTAAAGATCTTAATTTGCGCATATGGTACATGATAAATATGACCTGTGAAAGGGGCATGAAAACCTATAATGAAATTAGAATAATTGTTAAAGAACGAACATTCCTAGATTCGCAGTAATTTAAAACTGTAACACGCTTAGACACAATGTTAGATTACACTTATGGTAGATTTCTGCCCGGAACCGCCCAGCATATCCAGCATTCACAAGTGGTAAATCTAATGTGAGTGGTCTAAGTGCATAAGTTAAACATGTAGTGGTGCTAAGACACGCGATTAAATCAACTTGTGGTAGAAGTCTATCCGGACTCGTCGGGCAAATCCAGCGTTCACAAGTGTAGGCTTAATGTGGAAGATCTAGTATATGTACATGTATATAACAAGATATGAATAAATGACAATGAGGGTAATTGTCTACCTCAGAAAATAAGAAAGGAAGAGATGTTATGGACCGAGTTAGTGCGATGCGAAGGAAAAGTGATGTATTTTCCTAAATGACCTATTTCTGAGAACGTTGTTGCAAGTAAGCCACAGTTAACAAAGAAAAAAAGAAAGTACTTGCCACCATGGATTTGGATGAGAATACGCTATGAAAATAAATCGCTGATTCCTTATGTAAATCAAACTGATAAGGTGCATGAATTATTTTTCTTAATAAAATAAGGAACATATAGTGTAGTGAATGAAGAATAATGAGTTATAACTGTAAATGGTTTGGAATAAACGGGGAACGATAATAACCTATTATAAATAAATTACATTAATGAGAATGTTGTATGATAGGTAGACTTGTTGTATGATAGGTAGACTTGTCCTAAGGACAGGTAAAGATTATAACTTAGGTTATAATAAACTAGTATGGAAATGAGATAACTGGTGAAATGAGATAAGTTGTACTTAATTATAAATTAAGTTATGTGTAAACTTAGAAGTCTGAAATCTGTAGATAAGAATAACATGTTTAGGCTTGTCCTAGGGACAAGTGGAAATTATAACTTAGGTTATAATAAACGATAAAGAGAATGGAACAACTTATGTAAGGAGATATGTTGTACTTAATTGTAAATTAAGTCATTTATACGAACAAGAATCTGAAATCTACGGATGAGGACAACATAAATTATATTTATGGGAAGGGGAAGCACGCAGCTTCTTGAGTTACATAAGGTGCTCTTGGTAGCCCTCTTTGCGGTGGTAGATGTTTAGGCTGTGCCTGCAGAGGTTGGGTCAGGACCAACAAAGATAGTAGATCGTCGGGTATCCGTCATCGGCAGCCAGTGTGATGTGAAAAGACTTGAGATAAACCGGATAGACCATTCACCTTTCACTATCGAGGTACGGTGGTTGAGGGGAGACGCCAACTGGATGTTTAGATTGTTTGTTAGGGGCAAATCGCTTAGTTTTTGTGGTTTTTACTAGTTAAGGGAGGGGTCGAGGTGAGGTCATAGCCAACATGTAAAACTTACCCGAGGGATATCTGTATATTTGAGGCTTTTAAAGATGGGTCTATACAGATATGGAAAAGCTCCCGACTGAGTTTCGTGTTTCTTATATAGACGTGCCACGCAATCGTTGCACATTATGTGTGGTTAAGACATCGAATACGTTTGACGATACGTGTGTGGAAAAGTCTAGATACATGCATGTCTGCTTTGGGTGGTGTATCGTAGATTTAAGAGCATTATTCTGGTATGAAATCTGATTCGATCAAATGTGACATTCCGTACGCTTACGTAGCATGGTAATGACAGATATATGCGGAACATAACATTGTTATGTAGAGATCCGTACGTCACTCCGGCGTAGGATGGCAGACTGCGTTCATTTCTGTGGCATTACGGTGAAGACCGTGCGAATAGGGTACTATATGGTGTAACTCAATATTGAGGGGTAGCTACATATACTATTAGGTTAATCCACTGAGAAGTAAATGAGTACGACGTGTATGTAAGCCTTGAGTGATGTTAACCCAAGTAACCTAATAAATAAGAAAATGTGATTGAACGGTATATGTAGGATTATCCAAAGTGTATAGTTTAAATCCAGTCAACAGAATTTGTGTTCAGACCCCCTCTTCATAATATGCTCGTAGGTTAGATTTGTGGCAAAGACATGATAGCTTTGAGATACTGGTCAAGCAGTATTATTAATATGGTAAGGTAATATTTTGATTATATTATATTTTATCCATTTCGCTGTGAGATATTTTCTGAGCTTTGACATATTTTATGTCTTTGTATTTTCTGCCGGATACCAGAGCAAACCAACACGAGTTTGGATAGATTAGAATTAAAAAAAAAAAAAAAGATGGTCTGTCGGAATTCGGGTTACGAAAAACAAATGTCCAAAGCACTACTCATCAAAATATCTTTGCTATCTGTTTGAGTATATTTTTACGGCTATAGCTAATTGAGATGCTCTAAGCATATAGGTATTGATTTTGTACAATCATGCAGAACATTATTTTTGTAACAGTTCACCACTGTTATTCTATATGTGGTGGCATAGCCAGGATTTAAGCCTGGTGAGGTCACAATTAGGAATTTTTTGGGGTTCGACAAATTGAAGAAAAATTCATAATAAACCATTGAACAAGCATATACAATAAGTGACAAAATATCATTTAATTACAAAAACGATTAATTATATTGATCTTTTTAAATTAAACAACTTTAACATAAATACTAATAATCTGAAGTTGTCCACGTCGGATTCTCATGTTTTGAAATCGATCCACGATTGTACCATTGCTAATTTGAGTAAGTATATCTTTCTTGATGTATGCAACACAACTATCATTCAACCATTCATCTCCCATTCAATTCCGTAGATCATTTTTTACTACATTCATTGCAGAGAATGCTCTTTCCACAGTTGCAGTAGAAACCAGTAAGATAAACGGTAAAGTTATAAGCTTATAAACCAAAGTATGTATGATGTTTTTTCGCGATAACACCATATCTTGGCTAAGTCACCAATGCCATTCACATCTTTAAACCTATCATTAGATTTTGTATCCATCTCATAACTTTCCAATTGATTGGAGAGGTCGATACGCTCTGCCTCAGAAAAATCATAAGGATAAAATTCAGACAAACGAACGAACTTTATTTTATCAAAGCAGCAAATAAATCAACTGGACTAAGCGCTGACATACAAAGCAATTCTGTGTTGACCTCGTCGAATCAATTATTAAGTTCAATAATTTGCTTATCTAAACAAAGATAGAACAAATCAACTCCTTAATGATGTAAATTTTTAATTATCGGCCCTCTTCTTCATCTACCCAAAAGAAGATTATTATCATCCATATTTGAAATGAAATTATTGTGTTTTGTGCAAAAAGATCCGATATCATCCAAAAGAGCATCCCATCCATTATCTCTCATTTTCTGTAAGTGTTCTTTAGAAACTGTGGTCTTTGACATATTCACATATAAATCAGCAATACAAACCATTTCAGCAAACTCAAAATTCACCAATTTAACTAAACCCTAAATAATAACAGTAATTAGTGCAAACGAAAATTAGGGTTACAGTAGTTGCTGCCGTCTGCGATGTGAGGAAGACGAATAAGACGGGGATGGATCATGGATGTCGCCATTGGATGTCGCGGTTTTTGCAAACATTGATGCGAGAAACGAGGGTTGTGAGAAGAGGTCGCCTACGATGTGAAGAATGAGAGCCGTGAGAAGAATGAACGAGTGAGAAATGAGAGCTATGCAATATAGTTTTTTTTTTTTTTTTTTTTTTTTTTTTTTTTTCTTCTTCTTCTTTTTTTCCTGGTGAGGTCACGTAACCTCATCAAGTTACACTTGCCTCCGCCTCTGTCTATATGGACTATATTGATCATGAAAAACTTGCTTGTTTGACATATTTTTTGCTGTAAGAATTTATTTGATTTTAAGTAATCATGAAGCGTTATTCATTGACGAGCAATCTTACCTAACTTATCCAAATTATCTAACAATATTCATTATGTAATACAATAATCCAAAAAAAATAGTCGAGCCTCTGTCAGTGGAAATTGAAATTAATTAATTAAAAAGATTGCAAAAATTAAGGTAACTTTTTCAACATTTAACAAGGCAATCCATTCTTTGTTTTTGTTTGCATCAGTCGTACAAGTGCGTTAGAAATCAAGGTGACTATACTATCCTAATATGGCTGTTAGTTTGATGATATTTATTCCAACTTAAATCCGCATTGCATGTGCTCCATTTGAACATGAAATGAGTTTTTTCCAAGGTTTGAAAATCCGGTTTTCGGTTCCGTTTCGGTCATGTAGAAAATTTGAGGTTTCGGTCCCGTTCCGGAAATTCCGGGATTTCCGGTTTAATTTCGGTACATTTTTTATAAATACATAAATAAATATGAACTAGTAATAGTATGTGGCATTCCTTTAGAGTCTTTCTTATGGTGTTCATACCAATACCTAATTGTAAAGCATAACAATTAGATTTAAAAATAAATAAATAAATAGAAAGAGGGTTCAAATTCAACATTTTACGGTGTATACTGCCTACAGCGAAACAAGAGGCATTTTCATTGAAAAATAAAATGCAAATAGTAAATCAGGAGGAAGAATGTCTTGTCACCACATTAAGCTTTATTTTATTACAAAATACAGCTGTTTTCATCTTCTTCTTTTTTGGCCACAAAGCATTTGCCATATGTAATCTTCTTGTCTTTTTGAGTGTAAAGAATCTCAATTTCTCCTCTATGTGCAACTCAACTATCACTGTTTTTGTGCTTATACTAAAGAAATTTTGAAATACTGCAAGGTGAAATTAGATTCGAAGCACGGAAGTAAATCTACCAGTGGCAAGAGAAAAACCCTAGCTTGCTGATGAACCTCAACAGTAAATCTGCTATCAAATGAAACTGCTACCTTTTAATTTAAGACTCTGTGCTCAAAATCGATATTCTTTGCTTCGATTTTTTTTTTTTTTTTTTCAGCAAACGCACCCTTCGTGTGCTCTCCAACCGGAACGGCTTCTGAAGGGGATTCCGTCCCGGTCAAGGTCGGAACCGGACCGAAACGGCCGGAATTCCGACGTACCGGGCGGAATCTCGAACCTTGGTTTTTTCAACTTATTTCTATGGATAATGTGTCTTTTTATGGTTTAGTGATTGTTTTACCTGAATGCTAACATAATTATTAACAACAGGTATAAAATTAACAGGCACGTGAACTCTGAAATTAACAATAATTTTGTGATTGTTTTACCTGAATTTTGACATAATTATTAACAACTGATGAAATTAACAGGCGTATGAATGCCAAACCACACCAAGAGAGGCAGTAACCATAGCACAAGAGGTGGTGAAAACAATGCTTGCCAAAGGCTACATACTTGGAAAAGATGCTCTAATCAAAGCCAAGCAGTTAGACGAGTCATACAGCGTGTCAGCAACCGCAGCGGCTAAAGTGGCTGAACTAAGCAAAAGAGTTGGCTTAACCGATAAAGTATGCGCTGGAATCGAAGCTGTTCGATCAGTAGACCAACAGTATCACGTTTCGGGAACCACCAAAATGGTGGTCGGGGCCACAAGTAGGACTGCTGCTTCAGTCGCAAAAACTGTTGTTAACAGCAGCTATTTTGCTGCTGGAGCAATGTGGGTTTCAGATGCTTTAAATAAGGCTTCTAAAGCCGCTGCTGATCTTGCACGCCATGGTAGTAATCATTGAAAATGTTATAGTGAGACATCTTCAAGTAAATAATGTCTTGTTTTTCTGTTTGAGAACGATATAAAAGTCTATAGAACAGGTGTCTGTTCCAGTTAAATTGGATACCAGGTCATGAGATGTGTATTGGCATCGACATATTGCATAACTTTGTGCATTGTATAGAGCTGGTGATATTAAATTCTTATTCGTTTGATAAAGATGTATAAGACAACTGTGTTTGATGGCTATATTTTATGCATCTTGTACCTTGTTCAAATTATTTATATGACTGAACGGTATGTAGTTGTTATGATGCTATGTTGTCTCCATCAGCATCATCTTTCATTAATTTAATCTGTTGCTTCACTGCATCACCTACTATTGTGTAAGGTAGTCTCTTTAACTGCTTCAGTAAATGTATGTCTAAGAGACCAGACATAATATGTACTGGGGACTTTGCCTTGATAGTTTCAGGTACATGGCTGATTCATTAGCTTTTATATTTCATAGACTGATTGTCTGCTGAATAGATGACCAAAATTCAATTCAAATAAGAGAACCCAGAAAGAGAGAGATGGAGACTTGAAAAGCACAATTGTTTTGTTTTGAGAGAATAGTCGCATCATTCTAAAAATCTTATACTGCCAAATGACAAAAATCTTCAGAAGGTGAGTACTAATTTCAGGGAATAAGAATACTATGATCAGTGTCCATAGAACGTTGGCTTGTTGATCCGAGCAAAGAAGAGCATTAAGAGAGACAGGCATCTTATATGGTTGGTTGGTTAATGAATGAAAATTTATGAATAAGGATTATTCATCTGCTTAATGAGAATGACAAAAATGAAAGGACAACAGCTGACTAGCCAACAAAAAAAGAGTGAATGGACAACTACTTAATATAACTAGCCTCAGAGTCCAAAGTTCATATTTGATTCAAAACTTGTATTTTTGTCTCCTTTTGTGGTTTTATCAGCAGTCAACATACAACTGGTATAAGTCGGTAGCTTCCCAACTGAGAAATCATGGTTATCCAAAGGAGATAAACGCAGCATAAGAATGAACAGCAAAGAACAAATCAACACATACATATATTTAAGTTTATCGTGTGTACTATTCATCATTACAAGTTCAATCACTCTAGTCAAAAAAGCAAGAAATGAACAATTTCAAAGTAAATGTAAATAGTATACCTGTTCTCAGAACCTTTTCATGTACAAAACTTCAATCAAAGTTAACAAATTACTCTCATAAGCACAACGAACATCTTATCAATCCGTTCTCGTTGCACTCGGGGCATCGCCGAAAGCCGCTACTCTCGTCCTCCTCCACGTAAGTTTTACAACTTCCCGAACAATTTGAACAAGGCACGAACTTAACATCGCCGCACATTTCACAAACACTCCCTCCTTTGCCAACATTTGCCTTTTCGCAATCGCCCAACGCTTTCTCCAACTCCCCAACTTCATGCATATGACTTATTTCATCCACTCCTCCTATGTACGCGCCGTTCACAAAAACTCTAGGCAATCTCTTGCCTCCAAAGTTTGAACCAAGAATCTCATTTAGTTCATCCTTGTACCCCATATGCATAGATACATCTCTCTCATCGACCTTAACTCCATACCCTTGTAGTATCATTTTAACCGTAAAACAATCTTCATATGTCTTTCTAATCCCTCTTAAACTCGTCGAATATACCACCACTTTCCTTTCGCCATTGGGCACACAATGCCTCTTCCTATTTCTTTTCTCATCTATCCTTTTTTGGAAGTCATGCACTCTAGCCTTCACAATTCCTTTGAACGCGGAAGTTTCATCTATACATCTTTTAGCAGGCTTAGGAGGAGAGGAAAGTTCATCTAAAGCCATTCTAAAATTGGAAATTACATCAGGATCGAAATCGGAGACTATAGACTCTTCAGGCGCTAGCTGCATCCATAATGGTTTAGATGATGAACTCAAATGATTGAAAGATTTAGACCTTTCACTTGTCACTGTGTTTCTAGACCCTTCGATCGCTGCTTCTTCCAACCCTTCCATTAGCTCCCAAGCGTTGATGGTTTCAGGTTGTTGCAGATGGCTTGTAGTTGTACTTCTCTTTGTAGGGGTTTTTGGTATCTTTTTCTCGATCATTTCAGACCATTCCTTGGATTTGCTCACGTTGTCATCATTGATGCATTTCATCATCGACTCGTCTTCTGAGTTTGAATTGGTCAGGGATAGCGAGCCTAGCGTCGAAGAAGTTAAAGCTACTACATGATGATGCTTAATACTGTGATCGCATTTCTGAGGAGAATTGAGATCGTGGATCGGCATGGACTGGCTTCGGATAAACGGAGCTAGGCCCAGGTGGCGGTGACGGTGGTGCTCCCGGCGAGCTTCTTTAGAGCTTGCGCAACCCATGGGTGAAAAAAGGTGGGTGATTTTTATCGGGTGAGCTAAAATCCGAATAAAACTTCACAGAGATTCGGACAGCCTTGGGATTTTACAAAACATTCCCTATTATTATATTATGCATGTGCGAGATCGGATTTAGAATATCGCAGATGGATCTGATAAAAAGAAAACCTATGTCGAGAGTTTGCAGAAACAACTCAAAAGGTGAGATTTTTATTGGAAATGAAAGAGCAAAAGTAGTGCTCGGAAAATTGAGAATCGAAATGAGACTTTATGAAATGAGAAGAAACATGACGAAGGATAAAGAGGAAAGGACCAAGTCATGAGCTTTTCAGCTGGGAAAGGTGGCCGCCCACCATTAAAACAAATAAAATGCAAATTCAGTTTCTTTTTTGAATAAATAGGAGCCCAACAGAAAGATAATGGATATAGGGGGATCCTAAAATATTGGCGAGCTAAGTTTTAATGGAGAGGGGGAGATTAACGTATAAAAAAACGATGAAGGGAGAAGAATCAGTTAAATTTAGTGGAAGAAACGTTTGGTTGAAGTAGCCACCGAAATGCGTTGCATTACCAAATTTAGGTTTCTTTATTTTCATTTATTATTATTCTTACGTTCTACATTTATACTGCATGCCTTTTTTATTTTCTTCTATATTTGAAAAGTCAAAACAACTGTGAATTATATTAAAAATCTGTATTTTGGTTGAATAACTCGTTATGCATACTTGATTTTTATGGTCAGGGTATATTAAAGAATGAATTAGACACCGACATTGATTCTTCAAACGGTAGATTATCATTATTGTATTGTATGTTGAAGTTGGTAGTAGTTTATTTTTATTGATGGTCGCTTTAATGAATGTTCCTTTATGAACGGGTTACCAAATGAGAAGGTATTAGTACCAAATGAGAAGGTTATCTCGGGATCTCTTTTGGAATTTTTTTTATTTTTTTTAAATTAAATTGTTATGGTAGTGTCAAAATTAATAATGCCATGGCATTACCAAACAATTGGTAAGTTTACCAAACGGTAAGAGGATGTTAATGTTAAATTCGGTGATGCTAAATTGGATTAAATGGAAGGAAACTTTGTTCAGGGAAAGACAAAGTAAATATTGTTTTCTCTAATTAATGGAATTTTGGTAGATATTGCATTACCTAATTAATGAGATTTGGGTAGATATTGCATTCCCAAATTAATGGGATTTAGATAGATATTGTTTTCTTTAAATAATGGAATTTGGATAGATATTGTTTTTCCTTGTTATGTGACATAATTGATAGGATGTTTGCATATATATAAAACTTGGATATAAAGTAATTAGTCTTATAAAAGGAGCCAAAATGGGAGAGTGAAAGGTAATTGTACAACTAGTACTTCTGGCTAAGAAAGTTGGCTCCTCCATATTTAAAAATCATGCAATCCAACACCACTTCTTTTGGATTTTTCTTTTTTTAAAAAAAAAAAAAAATTGAATAGTTATGGCAGTGTCAAAATTAACAATACCATGACATTACCATACAGTTGGTAATTAATATTGAAATTTCTGCGGTAAGTTTACCAAATGGTAAGAGATGTCAAAACCAAAGACAATGAAAATTTTAGTACTCATGGGTTTAATCATACCATTTCATTATAAAATTAACCCAAAAAATGGATGTTTGTTAAAATTTAAGTAGCTTTACATAGATAATTGTGGTTTAATCTATGGAAACTTTCTCGTTTAGTTTGTTTTTTAACTTTAATTTTTAAGATGAGCCAAACTATTCTTTTATGCATCCATAAATAATTTGTGATGATTCAAGTAATTCCTTGGTGCCACTACTAAAATTAATGTGCTAACACATTCATACATGTATGCCAGTTACATTTAACTTAATTTAGATTATTATCATCATTTAAATAGTACAACATACTTTTATTTTCTTCTATTGATAAATTTGCTTTGACCAACTACCGATATACTAATTACCTATCTATCGGTATAGCAATCAACATTTTATCATTGGTAATGGCAAAGCAACAGTATCCACTTTCGGTTTGCCAGTAGGACTTGTATGTTAACAGTTTTTAACGCCTCATCCCGAGACTTACACTTAGGAGTGAGCTTAAGTGAGCAATATTCGGTTCAAACCGAATTAACCAACAAAATCAATTCATTTCGGTCGGTTCGGTTCTAAAACTAATTCGGTTTGTAAAATAATTTTTTTTAGTTATCGGTTTAACCAAACTTTTAATTTATTATCTAATTTTATGGTATCATAGTACCTTAAATAATTTAGTTTAGTGATAAAATACAAAGACATGTGTTGCAAATAGGTCAAATTTGATTATAAACATAAAATTTACTATATAAAATTTGTTCAAACATGAATTTATGTTTTACTTTGAGCGAATTCATCATTTAAATAATAATATATCCCTCAAGTTTGGTTAAATTAGTTACCAACCAAATTAACCAAAATTAATTTGGTTCAGTTTAAAAAAGTTACGGTTTCACTTCAGTTTGAGTTTTTTTACCTCAAAACCAATCGAACGCTCACCTCTACTTACGCTTGCAAAAAGCATTACATAGTAATATTGTCTGCTAGTGCAAAGAATATGATTGTTTAAGAAAGGCTATGCGTGAGTTTTGTCTTGAACAAGTATTGAATATGTCAATTGTGTGCTTCGTTTCTTCTTTCTTGTGGATCAATATATCTAGTTCAGTTTTAGCACAAAACTACTATGGCTAAGGATCTATTCAGAAAAATATGTAACAAAATCAAATATAACAGATCACAGAGCATTAGGCACATCTTTATACAGATACAACAGGAGTAAAATACACAAGTAATACATAAGTAGGTGGTTATACGTACCACGTAGATATACAAGTACACAAAAGAATATACATCAAAGTATGCAAACATGTCTATAAGTTCACTAAACAAAACATGCCTAAGAATCCAAAAAGATGATAAGATAGTTTAGAGCGGAAGAAAAAGGTAGCGGGAATCTATAGTAGGTGACTAACCTCTAACAACTTAGTTTGACACGAGTACATAAAATATACGGGTCAGTCTAGCTTGAATAAGATGATTAGAGATTGTGGGATGAAGTATCACATAACGGTAACACTTCTCAATAGAGATGTAACAACATAAGCTCATATGATATGGTATACATGTTTAGGTTAACAAATAGAAGTCTCATGTATGAGGAGATAACCACGTAGAAACGTTAGATGGAAATCCCAAAATCTCAATATACAAAACTCGATTAGAAGTTAACCACATAGAAATGTAAGCACCGTTTTTTAAATCATAGAATAACGCATAATCTATGTGTTAGTGCAAGGATGTTTTGATGATAAAAACAACAGGTATAACAAGTATTCTTAAAAAAATATTTACAAGTATTGCTAATGATTATATATATATATATATATATATATATATATATATATATATATATATATATATAATGTACAGTACAGGCTTTATAACAGGTGTTAATAATCAAGACCATATAGTAATAAGATTGTCCGTGATGCTATAGAGATGCTGATCAAGATTGGTGATGCAAATCAAGGCTCATGAGTTATTAAGAGTTCAAGAATTCAGAAATAATGAAGATATGTATTAGAGTCTTAGTTATATATGTTAAAATACGATTGCACTCATTTGATCTCTTTTCAAATGATTTTCAAAATAGTTTTTTACAATGTATATATTTTATAATTATTTTTAAGAACTAAGTTTGATATTTTATGTTTCAAGTTTCAAATATATTTAATTTCAGATTCAATTATATTTGATATTTGTGATATTAATATTATATCTATTACTATTTTTAATTATATTTGATATTTGTTTTTTTAACAAAAGGGAAATAACATACCAAAAAGAAGGAAAAAAAAGTCTTTCTCCAGAATGTCACAAAAGATAGGCTTCTCAAAGCGACAGCCACAAATGGCATACCGCAAACATAACAGCCAAAAAAGCAAAACTAGACAACATGGAATAAACAAATAATAGAACCCGACCAAACAAGGGCTCTGTCTCAAGAGCAATCAAAAGAAGACAACCAAAAAAGCACTTTGCTCCCAAGCTAAAAAAGGCCGATCCAAGGGAACTGATCAGCCAAACCAAAGGATATTCAACCAGAATGCTCCTGCGGTTGAATCCAAGAAGGCAAACTTCAAAATCACTTGTAAGGAGTGAGGCATAAATCTCATCCTCTACCAGAGATATATAGCTTTTGCTCCTCATGTCCAAAAGCCAATTCCAATGCCTACCAGCGAATTCTAGTCTAGCACCTGAAAAAACCCACTAAGCTAACCCTAGCTCGGGGACGTGATCCCCAAGTAATACAGAGAGAAGTAGCCAAAGTTAACAATTCTGAATTGATGTTACCCAAATAGGGTCTACCTCAAAAGCGAAATGAACATCATCAGATACGTGATGAATGATCGATCCAGAAACCATGGGGGAATCATCAAAAACTGCCTTATTCTAGGAACACCAAAGATGCTAGATGATGAAAGAAAGTATAAGCCTGAAAAGGATTGACTTAAGATGCTTTCTGTACACCCTTTCCCAATAAAGGAAAAGGACTCCAAGCAAGGTTGAGAGAAGCCCTTGATACCTAACAAAGATTCCGAAGTGAGACCAAACCCAGATAGCATACTCACTAGTCTGAAATAAGTGCTCGATCGACTCCAAAGACCCCGAATGGCAAGACCTACAGTGAGAAATAAGGGGGATGCCAATTCTCATTAGGTTAGCATCCAACAGGACCTCGTTGTGCAGAACCTTCCAAAAAAGAATGGATAACTTGGGAGGGATGCGACAGTCCCAAATGAAAGTGAAACCAGGGATCCTTACTGTCGGAATTCTAGCAAAATACCAAACTGCATGAATGAAAAGGAGAGCACTATTCTAGCCCATCCTATGATCATGACTATTCTAAAAAGACTTAACCGACTACATCCGTTTCCACATCTCACTTGCGAAAGAGGGGTCCTGGAATAATCAGAAGAAAGAAGGCTCTGATATTTAACACGATGGAAAGATGCCCATAGAGAATCATTAGATCGGAATCGCACTCAAAGCTTAGCGTAAGCTTTACACATGTCCCAAGGGTTTCACAAGACGAGCCCCCCTTATGTCTAGGACGACAAATAATTTTCCATGAAACCCAATGATAACTCCTCGAACCGTCTTTGCTCCCTTAGAAAAGAGAAGAAACCAAAGAATAGTAAAAGCGAAAGAAGGATGAAGTGGGTGTCATGGCTGCAAAGACATGTGACCAAATCAAATCAAGCACCGACTTGATAAAGACCAACCTACCTGCCTGGGACAAGAAACTAGAATTCTATCTCAATATTTTTCCCCTTGCTTTCCGAGCGAGAGGATCGAATAACACTTTAAGCTTTCGACCTCTGTAGAGAACAACACCTATCTAGGTATGGGGAAGAGAGCCTACCTGAAAACCCCGAGAGGACCTCTATCCACTCTACCTTCGAATGATGCATGGATCTAGAAGGGATGAAGAAACTTTTAAAAGAGTTGATCAACTTCCTTGAACACTGGTTGTATAGAAGGGGAAAAGAAAGGAGACGACGAACAAAGCGTTTATGACCAATAGAAAATATAATGATGTCATCAGCGAATGACAGAGAAGATATCTCTGGGCAACCACTCGGGGTGCCAAAACGATGGATCTGGCCAGCGACCGTAAGAATGTGAATCCCACAAACAAGCGCCTCCGCTGCAACAACAAAGAGACACGGGGTTGGGGGTCTCCTTTCCATAACCGTCTTCCCAAAGGAGAAAACCCATTTAGTCGCTATATTAATAAGGATGGAGAACCAGCAGTTTGAAATGAGACACTAAAAAAGATCAATAAAAGGCTCGGGAAAGCCAAGAGCGAAGAACCCAGATGATGAAAAACCAAGACATGCGGTAATAAGCCTTAGCCATATCTAGCTGGATGAATACATTAGAACCACAGATTTTGCGATTGATTTGGGAGATAAGTTCTTAGGCTAGTAGAAAGTTTTCTATTAGCCTTTGAAAAAGTCGGTTTGCGAAAAGAAATAATATGATCCAGGACAGGCACGAGACAAGTAGATTAGATCTTTGAAAAGGCCTTGTTTAAAAAGTTACAAAGACTAATTGGTCTAGAATCAAAACAAGTCAGAGGGCTCTCAGACTTAGGAATGAGAACAATATTAGTAGACGTCCAACTCTTGGTAAGCGTCATGCCAGAGAAAAAGAATTGGATAGCTAGAGAAATCATTACGAGTGATCTCCCAAGCACAACAATAGATAACACTGTTGAAACCATCTAGACACTCGCACTGTTCTTATCAAGAGAAAAAACATACGATTGGACCTCAGCCAAAGAGAGCGGACAACAAAGATCAGGAGCCCCTGAAAGAACAAAAACATAGGGAATCATGGAAGAGATAAAGGATCAGATTGGGCCACAAAAGGACACTGCAGGAACTCTCGAAAATTGAAACGATGGTCACAACAGCCACATCTGGAGTTGAAGCCATAGAAAGTTCTGGATGAATGATTTGGCGGATAAAGAGGACATTATTCTTCTTTTAAATAGTGGAATGAAAGAATTTCGAGTTTGAATCGTCATCAATTACCCATTTGATTCCAGCTTACTAAGAAATCATTCTCAATCTTTAGCTCAGCGTTAAAAGCGATTTGAGAACAGGACCAAACCACTTTGTTAGGAGACAAAGGATCAACATCATACGATGCCTTCGCTAGGATGAGGGCTTCTTCCATATATCTAACCTTGTCCAAGATATTCTTAAATACCTGAATGTTCTAGTGCTTAAGACATACTTTAAGGTGCTCGATTTTTGAATAGAAAGTCGTAATAGGGTTACCCATCGCAGGGGGAGCTCAGGAATCCTTCACTGTAGGCAAAAAGAAATGGTGAGATAACCACGTGGACTGAAAATGGAAGGAAGTAATCCTTGATGACGAATAAGGGATGCACTTCAAAATCAACGAGGTATGATCTGAATTAGTGCGATGGAAATGTTCTATGGAGAAGGAGAAAGGAAGGCCAAACCACTCCTCTGATCCAAACACCCTATCAAGGCAAGAAAGGATCTTGCGAGAACTTTCTTTGTTATTACACCAAGTGAAAGATGAGTCTGCAAAAGGGATCTCAGATAATCCCGATTTTATGATGAAAGCATTGAAATCATCGACCGAAGCACGATAGATAGAGGATCCACCACGTTTCTCATCTTGACAAGCCATAACATTAAAAATCTCCCTTTAAAAAAGTGGCAGCAAATCCGAACATCGAGAGGTAAAGAATATCAACATAGTCGCTCGATACGATCACATCTCGCATAAATAGCAAAAAAAAGAAAGGCGGAAAGGTATGTAATGACCTATATTCTACGTATCTCGAGGATCATCTGATGTTTATTTTGTTCTCATATGAGGTCATATGATTATGTAACTTTGGAAAATTACTATTAGGGTCATTTCCTACTTTCACCATTTTTTTCGAATTTTAGTGTGACCGTTTTACACTTGGCAACTATTATTTCATCCATAACTTTTGATTGGAAAGAGATGTTAACCTGAAACCACTTCCATTGGATTCGTATGATGGTTTTCCATTTCGTAGAGTGGTCACTTTAGCCAAACGGACCAGACATTTGTGAGAAATGGCTCAAGTAAGTTCTAGACTAGTCTAGACAACTTAATTAGGCTAAGTAAGGTCATTAGTGGGAGGGTCCAAGGTCTATTTCGGGATTAGAGTTATGCGGGGGCTGAATGGGGTAGGTAAATAATTCATTTTCACTTTCTCATCTCAAATAGATCTTGTCAACCTCTAATTGCTTCCACCCTCTAAAACAACTTCTAATCCCTTTCTTGATTAGCAAAGATCTAATCATCTCAACATCAAATCAAGCTTTGAGCTGCTTCATAGCGTGAGGATCCGAGCCTAATCAACATTAATTTCAGATCTAACCTTTTTTGGGCACTTAAGGTGAGTGATTACTTCATCTCTCACTAATTAAAGACTATTAGTTCTAAATCACCTTTAAAAATTATTAAAAAATATGTATAAATTATAGTTTCTCATGTTATAGCATATATGAGAATTTGGGTTTGATTGGATAAGATTTGCTAAACCCAGAAATTAGGGAAGATAAAAGAACAATGCTTTCCCTAACCTTGTTTTGATGATTCCACCTTGTTTATAGGCCTAGATATTGCTTATATGTATTTTGCATGTTTGTTTGATGTCTAGGAGCCATAGATTGGATGAAAACGCCATCGAATGGCGAAATATGTTGGTTGAAAGTCCTTTGGAATTACCTCAGCTCTTGGGTCGACCAATGTGGGTTCGGCTAGATCGAGTAGAGAAATTTCACCGAGTTTGCATGAAACGTTATAGGGATGACGAGGAAGGTCCCAGGAATGATAAGCGAAAACTTCTAGCCCTTTGGAGTTTGGAAAGGTCAAGTTTTGGCTTGAACTAGTTCGGATCACATAGGCAAGAAGGGGAGGCGGCTCCAAGGAGATGACCACACGTAGATCACTTGAGAGCGAGCTTGGGATCGAACAGACCTAGGTCGACCAAGTCGACCCGGGGTGTTTTGATTAGGCCTGGGTTGACTTTATCGACCTTGATAGGATAGCTTGGGCCGAGTTGATCAAATTGACCTGGAACCACGAGTGTACTCGGGTCGATATGATGGACCCGAACACATTAAAGTAGTCCAGCTTGACTAATCGAGATGGGCTGTTCGATCTAAGAAGGATGCCATGGTGGTATAGGGAGAAACGACTTTAGAGATTCGAGCATAGGCAAGTGACCTCTTCTCTCTGATGATTCTTATTATGGAAATCAAACCTCCAAACTACTAGCCTGGACCGAGGCGCGAAGAATGTCTATATGGAAGTTGACTATGAAGGATCCAAATGGGAACCATCGTGGTGATTTCCTGTGATGGCCCCAAACTTCCACGAGATGAAAGTAAGGAATAATCATTTGGAATACAACATAAATACAATAATACATATCACAGATACAATATAGCATAGGAAATTCATAGAGTAACAACATCATAACAGCGGAAATATAATGTCATCAACCACAGAAAATCCACAGTCACAGAATTACATCAAGTTTGCAGAAAAAGAAATAAGTTCCAACTCCAACTTAAACAACGTGGAACAAACCAAGTTTAATGTCTGGAAAAAAAAAAAGAGAAAAATGCAAAAGCAGCGAATGATAGATGTCTTCAAACTCTAAGTCATCACCTCTCCACAAAAGCAAATTCAAGGAAGATAATAAGCAGCTCCAAAGAAAAGACTCCAAGGGAAGAATAAACCTGTTTACTTGGCTGCCCGTGTAGAAAGGAGGGCACCCGAGTTTGCAAAAAGGTGGAAACAAACAACGGGTCAGTCGTGGGACTAGTGTGAGAATTCTTAACTAATTAATCACTATTAATAGGACAAATCCAAAGACCACGCCGCTAATGCGGAACGGGTTTACTCTAATGGATTGCCGTGCATAAAGGTGTAACACCCCACCTCCGCCAGGGTGGCTCTTGCAAGCACTCTGACTTTGGAGGGGCGTTTATATCGGGTAAACATGCATAATGATATATCAAGGCAGAGCAAGAACATATGTATATATGTAAACAGAGTAAATAAGATAAGTAAAACAGCGGAAGATTTCAAACTATTTCAAAACAAGTCTGGTACAACATAATGTCAACTTTCCAAATGTAACAAGTCTAGATAAAAACAACATCACTGAAAAACTGAAATACATAAGTACTATCCCCAAAATAAGTGATAACCATAGCTAGCTTCATGTCAAGACCGTACATGAGCTAAAATCCCACAAGCAAGCGATCAGAAATCCAAGCTAAGCTCCAATATTCCCACCCTGAGAACCTGGGGGGGGGGGGGGACGGAAGAAAAGAGGCGAAAGAAAAACAGGTCAGTCAAAAAGACTGAGTAAGCCCTACTACAATCAATGTAAACTGATAAAGTTAACTGGCATGAGAAGCAGGGATGAACATAAGGATAACAACATACTAGCATGATGATTAACTAACAAGGTAGAAAAAGGTGTCATTGCATAATCAGGTTTAAGGTTTTTGCACCACAGGTGTACTAGCAAGCTAACATGACTTGAATAAACAAGTATTGATCCCTTGGCCCAAGCTTTGGCCCAATAATATGAAATGACCCTAATACGAGGTCCAACCAAACGGTCTAATCGATCGGCTCCCTAAGCCTAACTCGCCACGTGTTGGTGTCAATACGACCCAAACATAATTGTAGTCGGACTGTGCCGGGTCTCCCGTCGGGTGTATCAAGCCCTAGGGTGTCAACCCCTGGACACCATAAACATAAGTGCACAGTCTCGATCTACTGGTACCCATGCTTGACTTCTCCAAATACGGACTACGTGCACGACCATAGTCCGTCCGGAACTACATCGGCGTACCACTCTGCCGTCGTTTTTGGTCACTTACCTCTAGTCCAGTAATTGTGCCCCCCACCCTAGCCTAGTCCCTAGGGTCTTAATGATACAAACTTGGGATTATTGCTGGAGTGGACCCCCATTGCTAGGATTTTCTAGTGGGTTAAGTACGGTTTAACCCTTTTACTAATCATGGATTAACTTGGTTAAGTGTAACGATGAGTTCACGACTTAACCCTGATTAATCTACCAAGCCCAAATTGGTTAAGTATTAAGTGGACCATGACTTAACCCTAATCATGAGGCATTAATTAATTTAATGTGCCTTAACCTCTCACATTAGACCTTGTTGTGGTTACTAGTTAAGTCGGGCGGGTCCGGGTAGCTTTACACCACAACTTGGTCTAACCTCGGGTTCAAGGTACAACATGACCAACTTCTCACATTGGGTCCTATTGTTTGTAGCAACTAGTTAAGCCGGTCGGTTCCGGGTAGTTTTACGCTACAAACTCAACCCAACCTCAAGTTGGTCACACTTATATTTTCTAAGTGTCATATCCATCATGTTTCCAAAACACATTACAAGTTTTCAAGAATTTGGGTAGACCTAACTTAATAGGTAAATTCCCAATGGGTAGACCTAACTTAATAGGTAAATTCCCAATCTTATGTTTTTATGCCTTTTAAGTTTACCCAACCCCAAACGCAATCCCATCGCTTACATATCGCAATAGCGCATAAAGGATAGAAAGAGGGAATTTGGCATAATCATGACATAAAGGTGTTGAAGCCACAAGTTTAACATGGTGGCATATGAAATGTACATATGTTCATATACTTGCATATTACATTTTTAGGCCTCAAAAGCATGCATAAAACCAAACTTAGCATATTGGTGATACATGGTGATAAATGACATGTAAAAGTTGTCATAAGTTCGCATTTAGCCTCACATGCAAGTTATCATAAGGGATATGATAACTTACATGTTGCCAAAATGAAACCTTTAGCATAAAGCTTGAAGCTTTAAACTCATAAACCCAAGATAAGCTTGCATAACATGATAACATGAGCAAAATGATCAACCATAACATAACTTGCATATCATATGGCAAACTTGCATATCATAACATAGCAAACTTGCATAACATAACATGATAAACTTGCATATCATAACATGGCAAACTTGCATAACCTAACATGATAAACTTGCATATCATAACATGACAAACTTGCATAGCATAACATGGTAAACTTGCATATCATAACATGGCATACTTGCATAGCATAACATGGTAAACTTGCATATCATAACATGGCATACTTGCATAACATAACATGATAAACTTGCATATCATAATGATCAAACACAACTTGCATCATTCATTAACTTTAGAGTTTAAATATGAAAGTAGAAAAGGGCTTACAATGCTTATGAAGACACAAAAATATATAGATTGAGACAAAGCCCTTATGCAATCAAATAAACCCAAAATGCAAGCTCCAATAGGAAAACCCTTGAGCCAAAATGATCAAAACCCTTGCTTTATGATGTAAATATGGAAACTTGACTTGAATGCAAGCTAATGACACTCATACAAGCTTGAAAACACTTGTATGCATGGAAAATCTCTCATAGAAATAACTTAGAAATTTTATGAAGAGAGTGGAGGCCATGAGAGGAATGATTTTGCCATAGTTTAGTTACTTGAATGAATAATGATGATTTAGGGTTAGGTTAGGGGCTTATTTATAGAGATTAGGATTAGTTTCAACCTTAGGATTAAACCCTAATTCCAATCTCAGCCCTTAAAACCGAATCTGGCCCCAAAACCTAACCAAAACCCCAAAATGGTGCACCAGGCAAAACTGCCCGGCTGAACCAAGTCGACAGCCAAGTCGACAGGCCTGTCGACTTGGTTGGCTTGGCGGGAAATTTCCCGCCTAGCCTTCCGGGCCCGAAATCCGAAATTTGAACTTGAAATTCAAATCTGTTTTGAACTTGAAATTTTCTGAAAACTTCATTGGGCCTTAATCGGGTCATACGGACTCCGATTTTCAAAAACTCGGACTCTATTTCGCGTATTTTTCCGAGACGAACGCAGTGGCATAGCCTGTTTCTCTTGATTCAGATTTATAAATTAAATTCTGCCTCGATTTATGTTATAACAGGTTATTAAAAATACGGGTTGTTACATTCTCCCCTCCTTATAGGATTTCGTCCCCGAAATCTTCAAGTTAGGAAGAACGTATCCTACCATCCAACATCCATCTACTCAAAACATCATCCACGAGCAATCATTGTCCTTACACGATTCTGAATGTTGTATGAACATATGCAAAGGTGTGTGTATATGTACTTATCTAATTCAAATATCATCAATGCAAATTATGTTAGTGAAATGAATCCATATGTATGCAATTCCTAACATAATGTATAACATCTATATGTGTGCACATAACATACATCCATATGCAACATCCATGTGATAACACAAAAATTTTCATCCATGAATAAGCGTAAACACTCATGCATATGCAATATGAGGAGTGTGTGAGCCGATCTAGTGCCTAATGTGTATAATGCATCCACGAGTAACCACTTGCAAACACTTGCAACCACTTGCAAACATCAAGCATAACATGTTTCAAACACATGTTTCATCCAAAGGGTTTCTACCTAAGGTTCTCATGACAAGATTAACATGATAAACTAGATAATCAAGACAAACATAGATAGCAAAAGATATGCTACAAAGAGATCGGGAAGATAAGCAGGATATACCCCTTTCGGATTACAAGAAATCCCTTCCTAACCCAACCCATATTCTATAAAAGCCCAAAAGGTTTAGTCAACCTAACGGACCCCTTCAAACCCTGACATGTATTACTAGCCAATAAGTCATACCTCCCGACAGAAATAGGACCGAGAATGGGACCGAGAGGATATACGTAAAAAGATAACATGCGAGTAAGCTCTACGGAACAATAGGGATCAAGGATATACTCTTAGAAAGAGATTAAATGCGCGTATCTAGTCTTCAGTCTTCTAAGTCACGTTTCCTTGAGCTTGACTCCACTATGTTTTGACCGTCTTTTACCTCATGATTTCTTGGCTTCTTAACTCTTATTTCCAAATATGAGTTGGAACCCATTTCATTGTCGCCTCTCGTCTTCCTTTTTCACTTTCTCTTCTTCTATCACACTTGGCTTAAACATAACTGTGACCTCATGGTTTCCTGCAAGCTCTCCAAAATTCACTAGTGAATCCTGGATCTCGTTTACTTACTATAAAGTATTCCACGCAGCAGAACTTTTCTTGAAAATACCAACCCTCGTTGCCAATTGCTTGTACTAACGTGATTTTCTATAACTCATGCTTGAACGAAATGAACCATCCGCCTGCGAATGATAGGCCGTACTTAGATTCAGTGCTTGCCCATGACTTCCCGTAGACTATTCCAAAACTGGCTAGTGAAAATTGAGTCATGGTTACTAACTATCCTTTAGGGAACCCCGTGCAACCTCCTTATTTCTTGAAAGTAATCCGTTGATAGCTATAATGTAGTCCTTTCGCTCTTTACCGGAGTGAAATGAGCACTCTTCGTGAGTCTACCTACTATGACCCACATGCTCTTATTCTCTTTCCTTGACCTAGGCAGTCCATCCACGAAATCCTTCGTGACGCTTTACTACTTCCATTGCGGGGACCTCCAATGGATATAATAGCCCACCGGGCTTCTATGACTCGGCCTTTAACCTGTTGGCACAACATGCACCTTGGGACAAACTCGGCCACCTCCTCGGGTGATGTGCATCTTCGAGAACCTTCTTTCTCTCATCGCGTCTTAGCCATCCCTTGTCATCTATAGCGAGGTGACTCACCATCTCGCCTCGAATCAACTTGTCCATGATCTCGACTAACTGCGGGTCTTCTTTCTGTGAAGTCCCTACTTGATCCAGAAGGGTAGGTCTAAGCTCAAGGGACGCTAACTAACTAATTAAACTGAGAGAACTTCTTACTTCAATTGTCCTCGTCGGAGCTTTTCGGTTTTGAACCGCGACCACTTTAGCAGGATCCACCACTAAGCCTTGCTTAGAAACTATGTGCCCAAGAAATCTAACTCCTTTTTCTCCAAAATGACATTTGGAGGACTTGGCTTTCAACTGATGCGCTCTAAGCGTATCCATCACCTCCTTGAGATGTCTAGCATGTTCTTCCTCGTTCTTTAAGAAAGTCAGGATATCGTCTACAAAGACTACCACAAACTTGTTCAGGAACTCCCTAGGCACCCTACTCATCAAGTCCACGAAGTAGGCGGGTGCATTAGTTAAACCGAATGGCATAACCAGCCATTCTAAGAATCCATCTGGAGTTCTGAACGCAGTTTTGTCTATACTATCCTCAGCTACTCTGAGCTGATGGAATCCAGTAGCAAGATCAAGAGAAAACAGATGCTCCTACAAGCTGATCAAACAAATCATCGATCCT
The DNA here is from genome assembly GCA_030737875.1 of Allium sativum. Lineage (NCBI taxonomy): Eukaryota > Viridiplantae > Streptophyta > Magnoliopsida > Asparagales > Amaryllidaceae > Allium > Allium sativum. The sequence goes on from CM060926.1 coordinate 488,079,663, forward strand.
TGGCAATGGTTGCCTATTCTCTTTGTTTAACTCACGATAATCAACACAAAGTCGAAGAGAACCATCTGCCTTGGTAGTAAATACTACAGGCGCTCCCCATTCAGATATACTTCGTCTAATGAAGTTCTTCTCAAGCAACTCCTTGACTTGCTTTCTTAACTCTCATCTTGCAGGACCATGTGCCTAACCGGCCACGTAACTGGCTTGGCATTATCAACCAGATAAATGTGGAAATCAATCTCTCGCTTAGGGGTAACCCCCCTTCACTTCACCCAAGATATCAGGATATTCTCGGACCACCCTCACCGATTGCAAACTATCGATAGACGAGTTGAGGGATTCAAGATAACACAACATGACGGGACTCATAGGGTTACTAGAAATTTTTAGGGTATTACCGAGGCAAGTCATGAGCCTCACAACCCTATGCTCAAAAATCAAGGATGGCTCCAAAACTGGACAACCAATCCATGCCCAAAATCAACCCATACCCCATGAAACCGAGAATATAAGCATCACACGAGAACTCTACACTAAAGATAGAGATTTTCAAATCCACGTAGATAATAGACAAATGGGCGGAAACCCCAATTGGATTTGGAACACACACGGGATCATTAACTAGACTAGTACTTAGGTGCAACTTTCAACTAGATCAGATGAAATAAACTATGCGATATGCCAGAATCAAACAAAGTATAAACAGGAAAATCAGAAATGTAAACAGGACTTTTAACAGAAATACTACCTCGATCATGAGCTGAAAGAACGATGTTGAGGGGATGAACTCGCCCTCCAGATGGTCTTGCACACTGAGTCTGGCCTTGCCCTTGCTTCTTCGGGCAATCTTTGCTGAAATGTCCAAACTCACCACAATGAAAGCATTCACCACTCTTCCATTTTCTCTTCCTACAATCCTTAATAAGATGCCCAACTGAACCGCAATAATGGCACTTCCTCTTGTCGTTATTGCCCTTGCTATTGTTCCCCTTGTTGCCTTGACTCTTGTTCTTGTTCTGATTGCCTTGACTGCTCTGACCACTTGGATTACCCCGATTTCCTTTCCACTAGGAATCAGTCTTCTTGGCTTGAGTATCATTCATCTTGATCTCTTTCTTGTCACTCCTATTCTCTTCATTGAGTAGGGCCATATTCACCAAACTCTCGAAAGTTGCCCCCAAGGGTATATGAGTCATGGCTAAACCATGTAATGGCTCGTTTAATCCTAGAGCAAAGTATAGGGCCTTCTTCTGAGCTGTGTTAACCAAGTCTAAACCGACCCGAGCCAATTGATTAAACTTATCTATGTATTCCCTAATAGTCATGTCCCCTTGCTTCAGTGATAGGAACCTTAGTCCAAACTTTCCCCTAAAGTCATCCCAAGTCTCAATTGGCCTAGTAGCGGTGGTGACCACCCACCAACGTGCAGCTTCTTCCTTTAGCAACCACACTGCCAATAAAACCTTCCTACGGTCATCTATATCAAAGAAGGCAAAAAGATCTTCGGTTTCTTTCAACCAATTCCTGGCCTCTACAAAAGTCTCAGTGCCTTGAAAGTTCTTGCCACCCATCTTCTTAAAGTTCTTACAAGTTTCCGCAAAATCCGCTTGTGGAGGCTGAGGGGGAAGAGAAACATCAGCTATGGGAGGAGGAGGAGAAACATTAACCACCGGAGGAGGAGTAGGAGGAACATCTGCGGGGCCGGCTTCGGTCGCCCTAGCCTCCAAAAGTCTCCTATACCAAACAGGTACGTGTACTCCCTCCGGAATGGCAAAGTTATTGGCCATACTGAAAACGAAGAAAAAGATAGATTCAGAATGGAGAAAAACGAAGGAATTTTTGCTAATGGCTTTTTGGGGAATAGCCTTTAAAATAAACTAGACTTTTCTTTGGAAAATACTTTATACTTGGTTTTGAAAATAGTTTTCCAAAAGTTTTCTAAAAACCTTTTTGTTCCTTCTCGTAAACCTGGCTCTGATACCAAATGTAACACCCCACCTCCGCCAGGGTGGCTCTTGCAAGCACTCTGACTTTGGAGGGGCGTTTGTATCGGGTAAACATGCATAATGATATATCAAGGCAGAACAAGAACATATGTATATATGTAAACAGAGTAAATAAGATAAGTAAAACAGCGGAAGATTTCAAACTATTTCAAAACAAGTCTGGTACAACATAATGTCAACTTTCCAAATGTAACAAGTCTAGATAAAAACAACATCACTGAAAAACTGAAATACATAAGTACTATCCCCAAAATAAGTGATAACCATAACTAGCTTCATGTCAAGACCGTACATGAGCTAAAATCCCACAAGCAAGCGATCAGAAATCCAAGCTAAGCTCCAATATTCCCACCCTGAGAACCTGAGGGGGGGGGGGGGGGAACGGAAGAAAAGAGGCGAAAGAAAAACAGGTCAGTCAAAAAGACTGAGTAAGTCCTACTACAATCAATGTAAACTGATAAAGTTAACTGGCATGAGAAGCAGGGATGAACATAAGGATAACAACATACTAGCATGATGATTAACTAACAAGGTAGATAAAGGTGTCATCGCATAATCAGGTTTAAGGTTTTTGCACCACAGGTGTACTAGCAAGCTAACATGACTTGAATAAACAAGTATTGATCCCTTGGCCCAAGCTTTGGCCCAATAATATGAAATGACCCTAATACGAGGTCCAACCAAACGGTCTAATCGATCGGCTCCCTAAGCCTAACTCGCCACGTGTTGGTGTCAATACGACCCAAACATAATTGTAGTCGGACTGTGCCGGGTCTCCCGTCGGGTGTATCAAGCCCTAGGGTGTCAACCCCTGGACACCATAAACATAAGTGCACAGTCTCGATCTACTGGTACCCATGCTTGACTTCTCCAAATACGGACTACGTGCACGACCATAGTCCGTCCGGAACTACATCGGCGTACCACTCTGCCGTCGTTTTTGGTCACTTACCTCTAGTCCAGTAATTGTGCCCCCCACCCTAGCCTAGTCCCTAGGGTCTTAATGATACAAACTTGGGATTATTGCTGGAGTGGACCCCCATTGCTAGGATTTTCTAGTGGGTTAAGTACGGTTTAACCCTTTTACTAATCATGGATTAACTTGGTTAAGTGTAACGATGAGTTCACGACTTAACCCTGATTAATCTACCAAGCCCAAATTGGTTAAGTATTAAGTGGACCATGACTTAACCCTAATCATGAGGCATTAATTAATTTAATGTGCCTTAACCTCTCACATTAGACCTTGTTGTGGTTACTAGTTAAGCCGGGCGGGTCCGGGTAGCTTTACACCACAACTTGGTCTAACCTCGGGTTCAAGGTACAACATGACCAACTTCTCACATTGGGTCCTATTGTTTGTAGCAACTAGTTAAGCCGGTCGGTTCCGGGTAGTTTTATGCTACAAACTCAACCCAACCTCGAGTTGGTCACACTTATATTTTCTAAGTGTCATGTCCATCATGTTTCCAAAACATATTACAAGTTTTCAAGAATTTGGGTAGACCTAACTTAATAGGTAAATTCCCAATGGGTAGACCTAACTTAATAGGCAAATTCCCAATCTTATGTTTTTATGCCTTTTAAGTTTACCCAACCCCAAACGCAATCCCATCGCTTACATATCACAATAGCGCATAAAGGATAGAAAGAGGGAATTTGGCATAATCATGACATAAAGGTGTTGAAGCCACAAGTTTAACATGGTGACATATGAAATGTACATATGTTCATATACTTGCATATTACAATTTTAGGCCTCAAAAGCATGCATAAAACCAAACTTAGCATATTGGTGATACATGGTGATAAATGACATGTAAAAGTTGCCATAAGTTCGCATTTAGCCTCACATGCAAGTTATCATAAGGGATATGATAACTTACATGTTGCCAAAATGCAACCTTTAGCATAAAGCTTGAAGCTTTAAACTCATAAACCCAAGATAAGCTTGCATAACATGATAACATGAGCAAAATGATCAACCATAACATAACTTGCATATCATATGGCAAACTTGCATATCATAACATAGCAAACTTGCATAGCATAACATGATAAACTTGCATATCATAACATGGCAAACTTGCATAACCTAACATGATAAACTTGCATATCATAACATGGCAAACTTGCATAACATAACATGGTAAACTTGCATATCATAACATGGCATACTTGCATAGCATAACATGGTAAACTTGCATATCATAACATGGCATACTTGCATAACATAACATGATAAACTTGCATATCATAATGATCAAACACAACTTGCATCATTCATTAACTTTAGAGTTTAAATATGAAAGTAGAAAAGGGCTTACAATGCTTATGAAGACACAAAAATATATAGATTGAGACAAAGCCCTTATGCAATCAAATAAACCCAAAATGCAAGCTCCAATAGGAAAACCCTTGAGCCAAAATGATCAAAACCCTTGCTTTATGATGTAAATATGGAAACTTGACTTGAATGCAAGCTAATGACACTCATACAAGCTTGAAAACACTTGTATGCATGGAAAATCTCTCATAGAAATAACTTAGAAATTTTATGAAGAGAGTGGAGGCCATGAGAGGAATGATTTTGCCATAGTTTAGTTACTTGAATGAATAATGATGATTTAGGGTTAGGTTAGGGGCTTATTTATAGAGATTAGGATTAGTTTCAACCTTAGGATTAAACCCTAATTCCAATCTCAGCCCTTAAAACCGAATCTGGCCTCAAAACCTAACCAAAACCCCAAAATGGTGCACCAGGCAAAACTGCCCGGCTGAACCAAGTCGACAGCCAAGTCGACAGGGCTGTCGACTTGGGTCCAACCAAGTCGACTGCCAAGTCGACAGGCCTGTCGACTTGGTTGGCTTGGCGGGAAATTTCCCGCCTAGCCTTCCAGGCCCGAAATCCGAAATTTGAACTTGAAATTCAAATCTGTTTTGAACTTGAAATTTTCTGAAAACTTCATTGGGCCTTAATCGGGTCATACGGACTCCGATTTTCGAAAACTCAGACTCTATTTCGTGTATTTTTCCGAGACGAACGCAATGGCATAGCCCGTTTCCCTTGATTCAGATTTATAAATTAAATTCTGCCTCGATTTACGTTATAACAGGTTATTAAAAATACGGGTTGTTACAAAAGGTGTCAGAAACAATTAATAAGTAAATCGTACAACAACGTTATGCTTTTTAGAAAAATGGAATCACCATAAGACCCAGGTCCCATCACACAATGCAACACAAACCAGAGGATAGAGTTCTCCCTTATAGTGATTAAACAAGCTAAATACGGCAAATACGAGTTTAATGTTATTATTAGTATATATCAAAACATTTCAAAGTAAATGTATAAATCCTAGGAAGAATAGTATCCCATACTACTATGCCTCCATACTAGTAATACAATCAAATTTGTAGGGTTGTATTTGGATTTTGGTTTCCATCATGAGTCAAGGCTAGGGAGGAGCTCCTACCGATTCGAGACACTCTAGCTAATGTCTCATGATCCCCCGCAGTGAACCCTTGGAAAGCTGCAGGGCCGGTCCACCATACGAGTTGCAGATTAGTTATTCTTGAACACACGTTTCCCAGTCCTGTAGGACCTATCATCCGAGGTGCCTCATTCCATCATCCACATAAGTAAAATGTCGGGCCGTGTTAAAGCCCAATCACCACTTCTAGCTGGAAAAGAAACGTGCTGCTCTCCCTACGTTCCCTTCTCCCGTTTTAGACTCCGCCGGTGTGTGAGGCTCGCGAAGTCACGCTATACACAAAGCTACGCCTAAACAGGCTATGCTTTGATCATCCCACAAGGCCTGCTTTTCAACAAATCCTTGATCTTATGCATCTTAGCATGCCACTTCATCACTCCATATCGCACTACCAATCCTTTGAAGAAATATATGAACGGGTGTTAAGCAAGAGAACAAATTCCCCGCCACCAAACATCCATACATTCGACAAAAGATCGATAACATGATATTTGATAGAGTATGATGTCAGACACACAATCCATTTATTAGCTTATGCTCTGGGTCTGAGCGAAAGCCAAACCCGTGAAATCAACACGTACGTTTGGGCAATGACCATGACCCTTGAATTGGGAGCAAGACAAATCAGGGCCTCGATCGTTGTCCATTCGAGGGAAGATTTACAGTCTTCATACGCCATCTTCATACTTCAATTAACGTCGTTTTGATTATTTAGAATGAGAGAACTCGGACTTCCCAAATAATCCTCGTATATATATATATATATATATATATATTTAAAATCCTTCTTATACATTAATAATTATTTTTATTAACGATTCATTCCTATTTTAATTATTTAAAATAATTAAATTTTTATATAACGACGCCTTAAGTCAATTGGCGTCTATGGCGCTGCATTCAACCAATTTTGATTTTTACATTTCTCAGAATCTAACCGTTGGATCTTAACGTAGCATATATCATTGGAAAGATTTTTCCAAGATGGTCCTAACGGTTTCAGGTTCAAGAAAATCCAACGGTCGGATCTTCTTGTATAGTCATTTAAAGGTACGATTTCAAAACGCGAACTACCACGCCCTATTCGTTTAATTTTATTTATATATATATATATATAATCATTGAATCGTAATAACGTCGTTTGATTAAAACAACGCTCTACACAATTACCGATACTTACTAAATTTTAATTCATTTGAAATGAAAATAATATTTTCGCATCCTAAATTCATTCTTTTACTTACATTGAAAATGAAAATTCCATCCTTTTTATTTACATAAAAATGTAAATTTAATTCCTATGCAAATTCCTATTTTTTTTTATTTACATGTTAAACAAATGTAAATTTTGATACATTCAAAATCCTACTTTTAAATTACATATAAAAATGTAGATTCCAACTTCCATGTACATTCTCGTCTTGGTTGCATAATAAAAATGTAGCTTATATTTGTAGTGAATCCTATTCTAAACTTACATATAAAAAGTAAGTTTAATTACAAGGCAAATTATACTTCCTATTTACATTGTAAAAATATGATTTTTAATCTCAAGCCACATTCCTACATCTTATTTACATTTAAAATGTAAATTCAATTTAAATGTCAAATTCCCACATCTTATTTACATATAAAATAAATAAATTTTATTTCTAATGTTCATTCTCATTTTATGTTACATATAAAAAAATGTAAATTCTATCATACAATGAAATTGCATCCTTTAATTACATAGAAAAATGTAGTTTTGTCATACGGTATACATTCCTATAGACATTACATATAAAAATGTAATATTTAACACACAATGTAGATTCATGTTTTAATTACATATCAAAATGTAAATTTTATCCTACGGTGTAATTCACTATATAATTTACATATAAAAATGTAAATTTTAACATACGATGAAATTTACATGTTAATTACAAAGAAAAATGTAATTCTTAACAGACGACATTAATTCACTTTATAATTTACATATAAAAATGTAAATTTTAACATACGATGAAATTCACATGTTAATTACAAAGAAAAATGTAATTTTTAACATACGACCTTAATTCACTTTATAATTTACATATAAAAATGTAAATTTTAACATACGATGAAATTCACATGTTAATTACAAAGAAAAATGTAATTTTTAACATACGACATTAATTCACTTTATAATTTACATATAAAGATGTAAATTTTAACATACGATGAAATTCACATGTTAATTACAAAGAAAAATGTAATTTTTAACATACGACATTAATTCACTTTATAATTTACATATAAAAATGTAAATTTTAACATATGATGAAATTCACATGTTAATTACAAAGAAAAATGTAATTTTTAACATATGCAAAATCTACTTTCATTTTAACATTATAAAAATGTAAGTTTTCCTACTTTAATTCACAATAAAAAAAATAATGTAAATTGCATAACGATGTAAATTTCATAACGATGTGAATTTCATAACGATGAACAAGATGATAGATTTATATGTTATTCATGTCCAATATTTCTTGCCCAATATTTCGTGTCCATTTCTACCACAACAATATTTTGAATAATACAGGGATCAATTAGAATTAATAACATATGGTTTTTGAATATCAACCAACCATGATTTACAAGATAAACAATGAATCCAAACTCAGATCTAATATTTAAACTTGCAGATCTAATATCATAACGTCGCAAATGATTTAGATCCATTACTTAGAATGACAACAATCGTAGATCTATTTATTTTTAACCATTTAAACTTCACACAACGCAATAATAATAATTAAATTAATTAAATTATATTAAAAGTAAATTCTCACCTAGCTTGGATTTGAGATGAAGGTTCGGATTCAATCAGATCTCGTGTTCACGGTCACGGCAGTTTCAGATCTGAAAGATTTTAATTTGAAGATCATATGAATAAATCAAAACTGACTTTTAACAACTGTCGCTGTAACGTTTAAAAGCGTGACAAAACTGAAATATTCAAACCTTAAAATTTTCAGAAAAGTTCAAAACTTTGAATTCAGAATTCGGGAGCTGTAGTCGACGGTTTTGCGAACGGTTTGCGGGAGATTGGAGAGCTACGAGAGGGGGATGTTCGGTTGGAAGGGGGGAGGGTGCGGCGGCCTGAGCTAGGGGCGGCGACGGTTCTAAGGTCGTGGGTTGGGGCTTGAAATTCGAGAGCTATGGGGCGCGAAATCGAATGAAACTTGTCGGAGATTGGAGAGGAAGGGAAGAGCTTCAAAAAGTTCAACTACGGCTAAGTCTAATTGTGAGTGGATTGATGGGAAAATGGAGATGAAAATTAAAAGGGGGGGGGGGTAGGGGCCATGGGTTCGACTGATCGGGGAAGAAGAAGGTACGACCCGTATATATACAGTATACTCCACGTATTTTCTATTTTATTTTATTTATTTAATTCCGGAAAATAGGGTTTTTTCGTTCAAACTCCAATTCGCGCTCAACGACTGTCGAACAATAGGTTTTGACGCCTTCTGAACGCAATGGCGCTATTGCCGAAGTCCAATTCTGAAGTTTACAGTGTGTTTTATTTATTTTTAAATTAATCCTTTTATTTTTAATTCGAACGTACTTTCTAATTTTACTGGGGTTACAAACGAAGTCAGAAAAATTCGGAAAAATTATTTTTGGCTTTCTTATGACGATACGATCCTAACAAAATTTATTTCGTTGAATTCTGAGACTGTTTGAAAAATGGCTATTTTTCATTCAATTAATTTTGACCGAAATTGACAAAACACAGATTCTTTTGCCACGCTCACATACTAGCTTCTAAAATCATGAAATTTGAAACCTAGCAATAATTTTACATTTCGGATCCAACAAAAGTGGTTTCGTCGAATTCCGAGGTCGTATGCAAAATGTTGATTTTCTAGGGCGATATAATCTCTATAGCGACCTTTCTGAAAATTCATTTGGCCATAACTTTTTATTCCCGCTACGAAACTTCGATTTTTCAGATTCGTTAGAAAGATATTCATTAACAGATTTAAATATTTTTCGTTCCATCAAAATCCGGTTTATTCTGCATCCTGTGTAGTTAGTCAAAGTTCAAGTTTGACTTTTCCAACTACCTTCCTATTTCTAACTCTTTATGCAATTTATTTGAATATATTTGCATTAACTTTGCTCAAAATAAATTTCCATTCATTTCTATTTGAAATAATATATTTTAAATATTTAAACACCCCTAAAATCTCTAAAATGAAAATTTTAAATTGGCCCCAAATTCCTGGTTGTTACAATCTCCCCCGCTTAAGAACTTTTCGTCCTCGAAAAGAAAAAGGGAAGAATAGAAGGGTAGGAACCAACATAAAGAATATAAAATATTTTAAGCGTACCTCAAAATAAAACTAATCGGGGATATCCACTCTGCATTTGGGATAGGCTTGTTTGATACTCTCTTCGGTTTCCCAAGTGCAGTCTCTAGGATCACCGCTCCATTGCACCTTGACTAGGTTGATACTTTTATTTCTCAGCTTCCTAGTCTCCTTGCCAATAATTTTCAGTAGTTCTCTTCTCACCGCACGGCTTGGGGTAATCTCCAAATCTTGCTGTGCTGCTTCTTCCACAATCAGATCTGGATCATGCACATGCCTTCGAAGTTGAGATACATGGAATACATCGTGCACTCCAGGCAACCAGTTGGGCATCTGAATTCTATAAGCTAGGGTGCCAATCTTTTCAAGGAAAGGGAAAGGGCCGATGAATCTAGGTGCTAATTTTCCTGTCTTTCCAAAATGGATAACACCTCGCATTGGAGCGACTTTCAGATAGACATAGTCACCCACTTCAAAAGCAAGCTCTCGCCTTCTTACGTCTGCATAGTTTTTCTGTCTACTTTGGGCAGCCAATAGTCGCTTCTTAATAAAGTCAACTTTGTCCGAAGCTTCTCGGATCATGTCTGGACCCAACACAAGCCGATTTCCTTTTTCAACCCAACATGCTGGCGATCTACACGGCCTACCATATAAGGTTTCAAATGGAGACATTTTCAAACTTGCTTGATAGCTATTATTATATGAGAATTCAACTAAATGCAAGTGATCCTCCCAAGAACCTCCAAAATCGAGTATGAAAGCTTGCAATAGATCTTCAAGAATGCTATTCACTCGCTCAGTCTAGCCGTTAGTCTGAGGGTGATACGCGGTACTGAGATTTAACTTCGTTCCCAACTCATTTCTAGTTAGTTCTGTACGATCAAGGAAAGAGTCAGAAGAACTATAATGGTGATTTAGGGAGTTGATCAAGATAAAAGGACGGGTAAAAGATAATGATAGAATGACTGACTATTATGTATTCACAAGAAATGTTTGCCATAGAATATTTTGATTCTATGTAAACGAATTATCATAAATATGTTATATCCCAAAGCTAAGTTTAACCAAAGCTCTGATACCAACTGTGATGACCCCAAACTTCCACGAGATGAAAGTAAGGAATATTCATTTGGAGTACAACATAAATACAATAATACATATCACAGATACAACATAGCATAGGAAATTCATAGAGTAACAACATCATAGCAGCAGAAATATAATGTCATCAACCACAGAAAATCCACAGTCACAGAATTACATCAAGTTTGCAGAAAAAGAAATAAGTTCCAACTCCAACTTAAACAACGTGGAATAAACCAAGTTTAATGTCTGGAATTAAAAAAAATAGAAAAATGCAAAAGCAGCGAATGATTGATGTCTTCAAACTCCAAGTCATCACCTCTCCACAAAAGCAAATTCAAGGAAGATAATAAGCAGCTCCAAAGAAAAGACTCCAAGCGAAGAATAAACCTGTTTATTTGGCTGCCCGTGTAGAAAGGAGGGCACCCGAGTTTGCAAAAAGGTGGAAACAAACAACGGGCCAGTCGTGGGACTGGTGTGAGAATTCTTAACTAATTAATCACTATTAATAGGACAAATCCAAATACCACGCCGCTAATGCGGAACGGGTTTACTCTAATGGATTGTCGTGCATAAAGTTGTCAGAAACAACTAATAAGTAAATCGTACAACAACGTTATGCTTTTTAGAAAAATGGAATCACCATAAGACCCAGGTCCCATCACACGATGCAACACAAACCAGAGGATAGGGTTTTCCCTTATAGTGGTTAAACATGCTAAATATGACAAATACGAGTTTAATGTTATTATTAGTATATATCAAAACATTTCAAAGTAAATGTATAAATCCTAGGAAGAATAGTATCCCATACTACTATGCCTCCATACTAGTAATACAATCAAATTTGTAGGGTCGTATTTGGATTTTGGTTTCCATCATGAGTCAAGGCTAGGGAGGAGCTCCTATCGATTCAAGACACTCTAGCTAATGTCTCAGGATCCCCCGCAGTGAACCCTTGGAAAGCTGCAGGGCCGATCCACCATACGAGTTGCGGATTAGTTATTCCTGAACACATGTTTCCCAGTCCTATAGGACCTATCATCCGAGGCGCCTCATTCCATCATCCACATAAGTAAAATGTCGGGCTGTGTTAAAGCCCAATCACCACATCTAGCTAGAAAGAAACGTGCTGCTCTCCCTGCGTTCCCTTCTCCCGTTTTAGACTCTGCCAATGTGTGAGGCTCGCGAAGTCACGCTATACACAAAGCTACGCCTAAACAGGCTATGCTTTGATCGTCCCACAAGGCCTGCTTTTCTACAAAACCTTGATCCTACGCATCTTAGCATGCCACATCATCACTCTATATCGCACTACCAATCCTTTGAAGAAATATATGAACGAGTGTTAAGCAAGAGAATAAATTCCCCGCCACCAAACATCCATACATTCGACAAAAGATCGATAACATGATATTTGATAGAGTATGATGTCAGACACACAATCCATTTATTAGCTTATGCTTTGGGTCTGAGCGAAAACCAAACCCGTGAAATCAACACGTACATTTGGGCATTGACCATGACCCTTGAATTGGGAGCAAGTCAAATCAGGGCCTCGATCGTTGTCCATTCGAGGGAAGATTTACGGTCTTCATACGCCATCTTCATACTTCAATTAACGTCGTTTTGATTATTTAGAATGTGAGAACTCAGACTTCCCAAATAATCCTCGTATATATATATATATATTTAAAATCCTTCTTATACATTAATAATTATTTTTATTAACGATTCATTCCTATTTTAATTATTTAAAATAATTAAATTTTTATATAACGACGCCTTAAGTCAATGGATGACTATGGCGCTGCATTCAACCAATTTTGATTTCTACATTTCTCAGAATCTAACCGTTGGATCTTAACGTAGCATATATCGTTGGAAAGATTTTTCCAAGATGGTCCTAACGGTTCCAGTTTCAAGAAAATCCGATGGTCGGATCTTCTTGTATAGTCATTTAAAGGTACGATTTCAAAACGCGAACTACCACGCCCTATTCGTTTAATTATATTTATATATATATAATCATTGAATCGTAATAACGTCGTTTGATTAAAACAACGCTCTACACAATTACCGATACTTAATAAATTTTAATTCATTTGAAAATGAAAATAATATTATCGCATCCTAAATTCATTCTTTTACTTACATTGAAAATGTAAATTCCATCCTTTTTATTTACATAAAAATGTAAATTTAATTCCTATGCAAATTCCTATTTTTTTATTTACATGTTAAACAAATGTAAATTTTGATACATTCAAAATCCTACTTTTAAATTACATATAAAAATGTAGATTCCAACTTCCATGTACATTCTCGTTTTGGTTGCATAATAAAAATGTAACTTATATTTGTAGTGAATCATATTCTAAACTTACATATAAAAAGTAAGTTTAATTACAATGCAAACTATACTTCCTATTTACATTGTAAAAATATGATTTTTAATCTTAAGCCACATTCCTACATCTTATTTACATATAAAATGTAAATTCAATTTACATGTCAAATTCCCATATCTTATTTACATATAAAATAAATAAATTTTATTTCTAATGTTCATTCTCATTTTATGTTACATATAAAAAAATGTAAATTCTATCATACAATGAAATTGCATCCTTTAATTACATAGAAAAATGTAGTTTTGTCATACGGTATACATTCCTATGGACATTACATATAAAAATGTAATATTTAACACACAATGTAGATTCATGTTTTAATTACATATAAAAATGTAAATTTTATCCAACGGTGTAATTCACTATATAATTTACATATAAAAATGCAAATTTTAACATACGATGAAATTCACATGTTAATTACAAAGAAAAATGTAATTCTTAACATACGACATTAATTCACTTTATAATTTACATATAAAAATGTAAATTTTAACATACGATGAAATTCACATGTTAATTACAAAGAAAAATGTAATTTTTAACATACGACCTTAATTCACTTTATAATTTACATATAAAAATGTAAATTTTAACATACGATGAAATTCACATGTTAATTACAAAGAAAAATGTAATTTTTAACATACGACATTAATTCACTTTATAATTTACATATAAAGATGTAAATTTTAACATACGATGAAATTCACATGTTAATTACAAAGAAAAATGTAATTTTTAACATACGACATTAATTCACTTTATAATTTACATATAAAAATGTAAAATTTTAAAATACGATGAAATTCACATGTTAATTACAAAGAAAAATGTAATTTTTAACATATGCAAAATCTACTTTCATTTTAACATTATAAAAATGTAAGTTTTCCTACTTTAATTCACAATAAAAAAAATGTAAATTGCATAACGATGTAAATTTCATAACGATGTGAATTTCACAACGATGAACAAGATGATAGATTTATACGTTATTCATGTCCAATATTTCTTGCCCAATATTTCGTGTCCAATTCTACCACAACAATATTTTGAATAATACAGGGATCAATTAGAATTAATAACATATGGTTTTTGAATATCAACCTACCATGATTTACAAGATAAACAATGAATCCAAACTCAGATCTAACATTTAAACTTGCAGATCTAATATCATAACGTCGCAAACGATTTAGATCCATTACTTAGAATGACAACAATCGTAGATCTATTTATTTTTAACCATTTAAACTTCACACAACGCAATAATAATAATTAAATTAATTAAATTATATTAAAAATAAATTCTCACCTAGCTTGGATTTGAGATGAAGGTTCAGATTCAATCAAATCTCGTGTTCACGGTCACGGCAGTTTCGGATCTGAAAGATTTTAATTTGAAGATCATACGAATAAATCAGAACTGACTTTTAACAACTGTCGCTGTAACGTTTAAAAGCGTGACAAAACTGAAATATTCATACCTTAAAATTTTCAGAAAAGTTCAAAACTTTGAATTCAGAATTCGGGAGCTGTAGTCGACGGTTTTGCGAACGGTTTGCGGGAGATTGGAGAGCTACGAGAGGGGGATATTCGGCTGGAAGGGGGGAGGGTGCGGCTGCCTGAACTAGGGGCAGCGGCAGTTCTAAGGTCATGGGTTGGGGCTTGAAATTCAAGAGCTACGGGGCGCGAAATCGAATGAAACTTGTCGGAGATTGGAGAGGAAGGGAAGAGCTTCAAAAAGTTCAACTACGGCTAAGTCTAATTGTGAGTGGATTGATGGGAAAATGGAGATGAAAATTTATGGGGGGGGGGGGGGAATCGGTTCGACTGATCGGGGAAGAAGAAGGTACGACCCGTATTTATACAGTATACTCCACGTATTTTCTATTTTATTTAATTTATTTAATTCCAGAAAATAGGGTTTTTTCGTTCGAACTCCAATTCGCGCTCAACGACTGTCGAACAATAGGTTTTGACGCCTTCTGAACGCAATGGCGCTATTGCCGAAGTCCAATTCTGAAGTTTACAGTGTGTTTTCTTTATTTTTAAATTAATCCTTTTATTTTTAATTCGAACGTACTTTCTAATTTTACTGGGGTCACAAACGAAGTCAGAAAAATCCAGAAAAATTATTTTTGGCTTTCTTATGACGATACAATCCTAACAAAATTTATTTCGTCGAATTTTGAGACTGTTTGAAAAATGGCTATTTTTCAGTCAATTAATTTTGACTGAAATTGACAAAACACAGTTTCTTTTGCCACGCTCACGTACTAGCTTCAAAAATCATGAAATTTGAAACCTAGCAATTATTTTACATCCCGGATCCAACAAAAGTGGTTTCGTCGAATTCCGAGGTCGTATGCAAAATGTCGATTTTCAAGGGCGAAATAATCTCTATAGCGACCTTTCTGAAAATTCATTTGGCCATAACTTTTGATTCCCTCTATGAAACCTTGATTTTTCAGATTCTTTAGAAAGATATTCATTAATAGATTTAAATATTTTTCATTTCATCAAAATCCGGTTTATTCTGCATCCTGTGTAGTTAGTCAAAGTTCAAGTTTGACTTTTCCAACTACCTTCCTATTTCTAACTCTTTATGCAATTTATTTGAATATATTTGCATTAACTTTGCTCAAAATAAATTTTCATTCATTTTTATTTGAAATAATTTATTTTAAATATTTAAACACCCCTAAAATCTCTAAAATGAAAATTTTAAATTGGCCCCAAATTCCGGGTTGTTACAATCTCCCCCGCTTAAGAACTTTTCGTCCTCGAAAAGAAAAAGGGAAGAATAAAAGGGTAGGAACCAACATAAAGAATATAAAATATTTTAAGCGTACCTCAAAATAAAACTAATTGGGGATATCCACTCTGCATTTGGGATAGGCTTGTTTGATACTCTCTTCGGTTTCCCAAGTGCAGTCTCTAGGATCACCGCTCCATTGCACCTTGACTAGGTTGATACTTTTATTTCTCAGCTTCCTAGTCTCCTAGACAATAATTTTCAGTGGTTCTCTTCTCACTGCAAGGCTTGGGGTAATCTCCAAATCTTGTTGTGCTGCTTCTTTCACAATCAGATCTGGATCAAGGACATGCCTTCGAAGTTGAGATACATGGAATACATCGTGCACTCCAGGCAACCAGTCGGGCATCTGAATTTTATAAGCTAGGGTGCCAATCTTTTCAAGGATAGGGAAAGGGCCGATGAATCTAGGTGCTAATTTTCCTGTCTTTCCAAAACGGATAACACCTCGCATTGGAGCGACTTTCAGATAGACATAGTCACCCACTTCAAAAGCTAGCTCTCGCCTTCTTACGTCTGCATAGCTTTTCTGTCTGCTTTGGGCAGCCAATAGTCGCTTCTTAATAAAGTCAACTTTGTCCGAAGCTTCTCGGATCATGTCTGGATCCAACACAAGCCGATTTCCTTTTTCAACCCAACATGCTGGCGATCTACACGGCCTACCATATAAGGCTTCAAATGGAGACATTTTCAAACTTGCTTGATAGCTATTATTATACGAGAATTCAACTAAATGCAAGTGATCCTCCCAAGAACCTCCAAAATCGAGTATGAAAGCTCGCAATAGATCTTCAAGAATGCGATTCACTCGCTCAGTCTAGCCGTCAGTCTGGGGGTGATACGCGGTACTGAGATTTAACTTCGTTCCCAACTCATTTCTAGATAGTTCTGTACGATCAAGGAAAGAGTCAGAACAACTATAATGGTGATTTGGGGAGTTGATCAAGATAAAAGGACGGATAAAAGATAATGATAGAATGACTGACTATTATGTATTCACATGAAATGTTCGCCATAGAATATTGTGATTCTATGTAAACGAATTATCATAAATATGTTATATCCCAAAGCTAAGTTTAACCAAAGCTCTCATACCAACTGTGATGACCCCAAACTTCCATGAGATGAAAGTAAGGAATAATCATTTGGAATACAACATAAATACAATAATACATTCACAGATACAACATAGCATAGGAAATTCATAGAGTAACAACATCATAGCAACGGAAATATAATGTCATCAACCACAGAAAATCCACAGTCACAGAATTACATCAAGTTTGCAGAAAAAGAAATAAGTTCCAACTCCAACTTAAACAACGTGGCATAAACCAAGTTTAATGTCTGGAATTAAAAAAAAAGAGAAAAATGCAAAAGCAGCGAATGATAGATGTCTTCAAACTCCAAGTCATCACCTCTCCACAAAAGAAAATTCAAGGAAGATAATAAGCAGCTCCAAAGAAAAGACTCCAAGCGAAGAATAAACCTGTTTACTTGGCTGCCCGTGTAGAAAGGAGGGCACCCGAGTTTGCAAAAAGGTGGAAACAAACAACGGGTCAGTCGTGGGACTGGTGTGAGAATTCTTAACTAATTAATCACTATTAATAGGACAAATCCAAAGACCACGCCGCTAATGCGGAACGGGTTTACTCTAATGGATTGCCGTGCATAAAGGTGTTAGAAACAACTAATAAGTAAATCGTACAACAACGTTATGCTTTTTAGAAAAATGGAATCACCATAAGACCCAGGTCCCATCACACAATGCAACACAAACCGGAGGATAGGGTTTTCCCTTATAGTGATAAAACATGCTAAATACGTCAAATACGAGTTTAATGTTATTATTAGTATATATCAAAACATTTCAAAGTAAATGTATAAATCCTAGGAAGAATAGTATCCCATACTACTATGCCTCCATACTAGTAATACAATCAAATTTGTAGGGTCGTATTTGGATTTTGGTTTCCATCATGAGTCAAGGCTAGGGAGGAGCTCCTACCGATTCGAGACACTCTAGCAAATGTCTCAGGATCCCCCGCAGTGAACCCTTGGAAAGCTGTAGGGTCGGTCCACCATACGTGTTGTGGATTAGTTATTCCTGAACACATGTTTCCCAGTCCTATAGGACCTATCATCCGAGGATCCTCATTCCATCATCCACATAAGTAAAATGTCGGGCCGTGTTAAAGCCCAATCACCACTTCTAGCTAGAAAGAAACGTGCTGCTCTCCCTGCGTTCCCTTCTCCCGTTTTAGACTCCGCCGGTGTGTGAGGCTCGCGAAGTCACGCTATACACAAAGCTACGCCTAAACAGGCTATGCTTTGATCGTCCCACAAGGCCTGCTTTTCAACAAAACCTTGATCCTATGCATCTTAGCATGCCACGTCATCACTCCATATCGCACTACCAATCCTTTGAAGAATTATATGAACGGGTGTTAAGCAAGAGAATAAATTCCCCGCCACCAAACATCCATACATTCGACAAAAGATCGATAACATGATATTTGATAGAGTATGATGTCAGACACACAATCCATTTATTAGCTTATGCTCTGGGTCTGAGCGAAAGCCAAACCCGTGAAATCAACACGTATGTTTGGGCAATGACCATGACCCTTGAATTGGGAGCAAGTCAAATCAGGGCCTCGATCGTTGTCCATTCGAGGGAAGATTTACGGTCTTCATACGCCATCTTCATACTTCAATTAACGTCGTTTTGATTATTTAGAATGAGAGAACTCGGACTTCCCAAATAATCCTTGTATATATATATATATATAATCCTTCTTATACATTAATAATTATTTTTATTAACGATTCATTCCTATTTTAATTATTTAAAATAATTAAATTTTTATATAACGACGCCTTAAGTCAATGGGCGACTATGGCGCTGCATTCAACCAATTTTGATTTTTACATTTCTCAAAATCTAGCCGTTGGATCTTAACGTAGCATATATCTTTGGAAAGAATTTTCCAAGATGGTCCTAACGGTTTCAGTTTCAAGAAAATCAGACCGTCGGATCTTCTTGTATAGTCATTTAAAGGTACGATTTCAAAACGCGAACTACCACGCCTTATTCGTTTAATTATATTTATATATATAATCATTGAATCGTAATAACGTCGTTTGATTAAAACAACGCTCTACACAATTACCGATACTTACTAAATTTTAATTCATTTGAAAATGAAAATAATATTATCGCATCCTAAATTCATTCTTTTACTTACATTGAAAATGTAAATTCCATCCTTTTTATTTACATAAAAATGTAAATTTAATTCCTATGCAAATTCCTATTTTTTTTATTTACATGTTAAACAAATGTAAATTTTGATACATTCAAAATCCTACATTTAAATTACATATAAAAATGTAGATTCCAACTTCCATGTACATTCTCGTCTTGGTTGCATAATAAAAATGTAACTTATATTTGTAGTGAATCCTATTCTAAACTTACATATAAAAAGTAAGTTTAATCACAAGGCAAACTATACTTCCTATTTACATTGTAAAAATATGATTTTTAATCTCAAGCCACATTCCTACATCTTATTTACATATAAAATGTAAATTCAATTTACATGTCAAATTCCCACATCTTATTTACATATAAAATAAATAAATTTTATTTCTAATGTTCATTCTCATTTTATGTTACATATAAAAAAATGTAAATTCTATCATACAATGAAATTGCATCCTTTAATTACATAGAAAATTGTAGTTTTGTCATACGGTATACATTCCTATATACATTACATATAAAAATGTAATATTTAACACACAATGTAGATTCATGTTTTAATTACATATAAAAATGTAAATTTTATATTACGGTGTAACTCACTATATAATTTACATATAAAAATGTAAATTTTAACATACGATGAAATTCACATGTTAATTACAAAGAAAAATGTAATTCTTAACATACGACATTAATTCACTTTATAATTTACATATAAAAATGTAAATTTTAACATACGATGAAATTCACATGTTAATTACAAAGAAAAATGTAATTTTTAACATACGACCTTAATTCACTTTATAATTTACATATAAAAATGTAAATTTTAACATACGATGAAATTCACATGTTAATTACAAAGAAAAATGTAATTTTTAGCATACGACATTAATTCACTTTATAATTTACATATAAAGATGTAAATTTTAACATACGATGAAATTCACATGTTAATTACAAAGAAAAATGTAATTTTTAACATACGACATTAATTCACTTTATAATTTACATATAAAAATGTAAATTTTAACATACGATGAAATTCACATGTTAATTACAAAGAAAAATGTAATTTTTAACATATGCAAAATCTACTTTCATTTTAACATTATAAAAATGTAAGTTTTCCTACTTTAATTCACAATAAAAAAAATAATGTAAATTGAATAACGATGTAAATAAATTTAATCTATTTTATTTAATTTATTTAATTCCGGAAAATAGGGTTTTTTCGTTCGAACTCCAATTCGCGCTCAACGACTATCAGACAATAGGTTTTGACGCCTTCTAAACGCAATGGCGTTATTGCCGAAGTCCAATTCTGAAGTTTTAAGTGTGTTATCTTTATTTTTAAATTAATCCTTTTATTTTTAATTCGAACGTACTTTCTAATTTTACTGGGGTCACAAACGAAGTCAGAAAAATCCAGAAAAATTATTTTTGGCTTTCTTATGATGATACGATCCTAACAAAATTTATTTCGTCGAATTCTGAGACTGTTTGAAAAATGGCTATTTTTCAGTCAATTAATTTTGACCGAAATTGACAAAACACAATTTCTTTTGCCACACTCACATACTAGCTTCAAAAATCATGAAATTTGAAACCTAGCAATAATTTTACATCCCGGATCCAACAAAATTGGTTTCGTCGAATTCCGAGGTCGTATGCAAAATGTTGATTTTCAAGGGCGATATAATCTCTATAGCGACCTTTCTGAAAATTCATTTGGCCATAACTTTTGATTCCCACTATGAAACTTCGATTTTTCAGATTCGTTAGAAAGATATTCATTAACAGATTAAAATATTTTTCGTTTCATCAAAATCCGGTTTATTCTGCATCCTGTGTAGTTAGTCAAAGTTCAAGTTTGACTTTTCCAACTACCTTCCTATTTCTAACTCTTTATGCAATTTATTTGAATATATTTGCATTAACTTTGCTCAAAATAAATTTCCATTCATTTTTATTTGAAATAATTTATTTTAAATATTTAAACACGCCTAAAATCTCTAAAATGAAAATTTTAAATTGGCCCCAAATTCCGGGTTGTTACATTTCCAAATTAGGCTTCACTGCGAGCGCATGTGCTAAGGGGTTATCGATACTCATGGCTCTGACATATATTAGAGGGATGGGCACGAGAGTGATTTAGTGCCAGTCGTAGTATAGATTGATTCAACTTGGACCTTTATGCCAGTTACTGTATAGACTGAGTAAGGCAATTGGGTAGAGCCCATTGCAGTAGGGACTACTATGGAACCCAGGAGATCTAATGACCTAAGTAATGAGTACCGTACACTTAACACACTGGGTGATGCAAGGAATGTATGTGCTTGGATTTTTGTTGCCACCTTATCATGCTCACCTTCCACTCATACTTGTGATATGATGACTATAGAGTAGAAGTACATTATTATTATGTGCTAACTCTTTGGATGTAGGGACAAGTCGGGTATGATTCCTTTCATACATGTTCTTTACTTAGTAGTTGTGATGCTTATCACTCACACCAGACTTTGTCTAACTCGAGGTTTTATGGTTTGATTGTTATTACTCTGGGTGCTCTTAAATGAGCAGACTAGAGACAGGTTGGTGTGCTCGAGTAGCTATCTGGAGACGAGAAAGAGGCTCCCATGGATTATATATTCACTCTTATCCCTGTTTATTTTTGGGATCACTACCTTGGGCATTAGTAGTGTGTTTGAGTAGAGACAATAATAACGCTGGAGATGTATCTTTATTTGACCACTTGATACAATGCTGTGATATGGGTTTATTACTCTGATGATTATGGTTTATTACAGCTTATGTTGTCTCGCATGTTTTATATTTGTCTTATGTTATTATTATATTTTATTCCATGCGTTGTGAGATATATGACAAGTTACTTGGGTTTTATTATTTTAACTCTGAGGATCATTTGTATGAGTCGAGCTCCATTACAGTGCAACACGTTGGGTATTGACAAGTAAAGGGCGGTCGTCACATTTGGTATCAGAGCTTGCATTGCATAGTTTAACCTGTGGGTAGAGCCAGGGATCTTTACAGATTGAATGATGAGTCGTCAAACAAGGAACGCTGCTATGAATTTAGCTTCTAGAGTTTAAAAGGGACCAGGCTCAGGAGCCAACAATGCTAACCACCTTGATATGCAGATGATGTTTATTGCTTTCATGAGGGAAATGCTTAGAAATGCCCAAGGAGTTGCCCGAATGTTGCTGAGGGCGGTGGTGCACAGGTACCCAGAGCTGATTTTGCTATATTAAACAAGGATTTCACCAGTTTGGGTAGTAAACAATTCCAAGGAACGGAGTCGACTATGGAGGTTCAATATTGGGTTGATACTTGTGAACATATCTTTGAGGATCTTAGCCTCGATGATGCTACAAAAAATAGATTTCATGCCAGCTTCGGGCATGGCTATGAATTGGTGGAATGCTGTAAAAGCTGCTACTCTCGAGGACCAGTTTACTTGGGATCAATTCAAGGTCCAATTCCGTAGGAAGTTAATTCTGGCTGCTAAGAAGTCAGAACTGTTTCGAAAGTTTGCAGAACTTAGGCAAAATGGTAGGACCATTTCTAAGTACATTGCTGACTTCGATGCCTTGTCGAAATATGAAATGTCTTTGATTGATACTATTGAAAAGAAGATCTACAACAAATTTTCCCTTTTACAGCATTGTAGAAATGCTGTGAAAACCTTTAACAGCGTTTTGATGACATCGCCTACCCACAACTTGTAATAGGTCCTAGAAATATTACAATACATACCTAAACGCCGTAGAAAATTGACATACTACAATGTTTCAAATGGTGTTGTTCTTATGTTTGTACAATGTTTTATGTTATTGTGTTTTTATAGTGCATCACAATGATTCCTTCTCCCATCAAATATTTAACAGCATTTTATCGTTTAGAAATGTTGCCATCTTCCCTTTTCTACAGCCTTTTTCCACATCACAGCATTTTTGGATGTTTACATGCTCTGTATTCTACAGCGTTTAGTTTGATGTTCAGATGTTTTTTACAGCGTTTTTGGTTTTCTGTAGAGTTTTTGAGGTACATCTATCACAACATTTATCATTTTCTACAGCATTTTCACGCAATGCATATATGTTCAAAATAATCACTAAATTCAAACAACACAAAATAATTATAAGCTTAAAACTCTATCACATAAGTTACAATAATTCCATATGCCAAATAGACGATAGTCGTACATAACATTTTGTAATCAACATTACCATCAAAGATTTTACTATCATGTTTTTACAAAGGTGCTTACTAAGAAAAATAAAATATGAATCGCTGAATGTCCAAGCTCATGTGCTCCAAAGTTGAATTTCCTACATGGGATTTTTTTTTTTAAATTAGAACCAAAGGATCATAATCATGTTTAGAGAACAGAAAATATAAGTAATTTGAACTATGCTAACTAGAAAAGACCGAAGATAACAATATTAATAGTCGTATGTTTATGGGAAGTGTTTACTTACCTTCAACATAGCAGTATAAACCAATGGCCTGATACAGATCTATTTAGTTAAGAGACATGTCTCGGACAACACTAATAAAAAGGTTAGAAAAGTTAGGAAAATAGACAGAATAATGAAAACATCACCATAATTATTTGTTCAATGGAATTTGATGATACCTGCAATGAAATAAGTATTAGACGACTACACAATGGAAATCGTTTATAAATACATATAAACATTTACATTCTATCTAGAAGAATTGACTCAAGTAGAAACAAGAAAACAATGCTCGATAACAAGAAAAAAGAATATAAGAAGGAGCAAGTCGAAGATAACAACATAACATATACACAAAATTGAAGAAAGATAGGTCAAACGCATGCACAACTGATATAAGTGTGTCAGACATCTGAAAATTATATCATACGTCTGAAATAATACCCGGATATTATCTAAAGTTCATCCAGATGTCTGATATTACATCCCAGACGTCTGAATTTTTCCTCAGACTAAAAGATGAAGTCTGAAGAAACACTCAGACATCTAAATAAATTTTCATACGTTTGATGTTGATCTCGTCTCAAAAAATATATATGTTTATGCAAATACACATAAATTAATGGTAAATGTCAAAACTAAAGGATGATTGCAAATAGATGGTACATTATGATGATTGTACCTGCTTATGTAATGCTCATATCTTCAAAAAAAAACAAAACAAACATTAAATAAATAAATAAATTACTTGGAAGAATTTTAGATTTTCAAACGGCAAGCTCCAGATCTTATTGTTTGAAACAGCAAGCCCAAGCCATAAAATTTACTGAGATATCTATTCATATAAAATTTGGTTAATATTTAGAAAATTATTAATTTTTGTAAAGCTTGGTTAATTTAGATCATTTTTATAAACTCAGTCCACTATGCATTCCAATTTGCAAACACAATCCATACATAACTGAATTTTTTGTGAGTGCACTCGATTTGTAGACCAAATAATTACAAATAGCAAAATGATAGTATCTTTCTTAAAAAACACAATCCGAGTTTTTTTTTCCACTAGCCGGTATCGCTACAGCGGTAGCCATGCTATTTTTTTCCTCGGTTTGTTGCTGCATTTTTGCAATCGTGAATTTCCTTTGTGAATATTAGGCACACATCCCTATTTTCAAACTTAATTAGGCTCACATCCCTTATGTTTTTAAAATGCAAACCCGGTCCCTGTTTTCAAAACTTCCGCCTTTTACGTTTTTCTACCAAAAAAAGCGTTGTCAGGTAAAAAAAAAATATATATAAAATCTGGAAACGTTCCCAAAAGTCCACGAAAATTTAAAAAAAAAGTTGCATATATGTATGCAACTATTACCAATAGTTGCATACATGTATGCAACTATTTGAATACCCTTGCAAGATTTTGTCACGCCTTCTGAATAATTGCATAAAAGTATGCAATTATTCTGAACAACCGCATACAAGTATGCACAAATGTGTTGAAGGCCGAAGAAATGACAATATTTGCATTCTTGTGTGCTGTTTTTTATGTATAACAGCATACTTGTATGCAAATATACAAGTATGCACGTTTTACATGTAGAAATTGAATTATTGCATGAAAACATGCATGTATTTCATAAAATCTACATTTATGTATGAATGTTGTAGTTTGATGCTGAACCGAAATAGATGCATACACGCATGCAACTATTTTAAATAAGTGCATGTTTCGATGCATTTTACTTCATTTTCGTTGTTTTTGTGTGTTTTTTATTTTGATGTGTTTTTTGATTGTTTCTCCCCTTAGTTTTTTGATTAATTGTTTTATTTAATTATGAATTTACGTGATTTTTATTTTTATTCTTATAATGAATTTTTGAAAAATAGGGATGTAATTTACAATAATTTTATGACCATGGAAAATAGGGAGAATGACAAACTTAACAAAAAATTTGGTGAAAAGCATGGAAAGTTTATAATTTAGTGAGAAGGCCAAATGATAGTGTAAATGTGAAAAGGTTAGTGGGCTTGTTGAATTCCACCTTCAGTGTAAATGTGTCCTTCTCTCTAATTTGAAACTTCCCATACTTTTCACCAAAAAATTTCCAAAGTTTGTCCTTTAAAAGAAAATTCTCGATATTACCGGACTTGAGCCTAATTTTGAAACATAATAGGGACCTGTGCCAGACAGACCTCTTTTTTATTCTTCTTTAGATAAGAGGGAACAGGTTTTCAAACACACTCAAAACACGAACAAGGCAGGGAATCAATTTAAATTCCCATGCTCTATCTTAGAACTTAGAGCAGCCATTAAATAAAATCTTAACTAAACACAAGGATATGCACATTTGTTAACTGAGAATTAAAATTAAAAAAATATCCAAGAACAGAAAACTAAGATATGAATTTTGGAAAAATTTGAGCAAACAAAATCTAAAGAATACCTTGCATTTCTTCTTCTTTTTGACACAGAGCGCAACTGTCACAGCAGAAGTGGATCAGGCAGTCCAAACATGGGCCATCCTCTAGTAAGAAGTCCTGCCTCTTTTGGCCCGGTAGAAGCAAGAAAACATCCAATGAGACAGCATATTATTACATACAGTGATGCGTTCACTTCACATGCTGTTTTTAACAAATAAATATCATCAAATCTCCACTTATTGTATCTCTGTGGTAAAATTATGTTTATAGAATCAATAATTTTGACTTATGGGTTGTTCTTCAACAATCTCTGCAATGCGACCAACATGATACATGGACAGAAACATTTAATAATAATTGGGAACATTAATTATTGTAAAACACAACATGCTACAAGTTATACATCAGTTATTATTTTTCATTTTTCGACTCTCTAACCATCAAACTATAATCAATACATGTAAAAGCATTAAAATCTTTTATGATATCATAGCCTGCATGTAACAACCGGGAAAATCAGAACCAATTTAAAATTTTATTTTAAGGAAATTTTGTTAGAAAATGCATCAGAACTTAAAAATTTCATCACTAAAAAAAAAGAGTTAACAATAAAAATTTACATTTTTATTGTTTATAAGAAATGATGTAAAATGACCATGGTCTGAATAGAAAAGTTTAACAATAAAAATTTACATTTTTATTTCATGTGAGAAATGATGATAAAAAAATGTCACATTAAAAATTTACATTTTTAATATAAGAATGGTTTAATAAAGTAAAATTTTCATTTTTTTTGATGAAAATGTTTTTACATTTAAAATTAAAATTTTAATGTAGGATGAATCATTTAAAAAGATTCTAGTTGAAATATGTTGTTACATTTAAAATTACATTTTTAATGTAGAATGATGCATTTAAAAAGATTCTAGCTTGAAACATGTTAACATTAAAAATGCCTTAGGAAGTTTAATAACATTTATTAATTTATACTGAAATATTGATTGAAAATAATGTGTAGGTTATAAATTAAATTAATTCTAACTATATATATATATATATATATATCTACATAATAAGATTGCTTGGATTTAACGGAAAGACAAACAAAAGACAAAGAGTGGTTCAGATCTTTTAATAAAAAAGACATCCGATGTCTCTCCTTTGCCCACCTAAGCAAAAAGTTAACTTTAACTAACGGTGTGATTTTTTCCGCTATCTCATCTTTAATGTAAAACACACATTTAATGTGTATGGTTAAGCTTATTTTATAGTTTTTTCTTCTAAATGATCAATTAATTCTTTAATTGATGTTTATATATAAAATTTCCGTTTTTGCCTGCTACTATATATTGTTGGTTTCTATTTCAAATTTAAATGAAAAAGGGTTTCAATTCTTTGTTAGTTGGAAATTAATTTACATTTATTGCACCAACCTTAGTTTTATATTGTTGTTCTGAATGATTTGCATATAAACATTTTTCTTCTAAATGCTCAATTAAATTTTTAATTGATGTTTATATAAAATTTCCGTTTTTGCCTCTTACTATTTATTGCCGATTTTTACTTCAAATTTAAATGAAAAAGGGTTTCAATTCTTTAAATTTGCGTATATACCGTGTCTTATGTTTGGTTTCTATAAAAAAAATGAAGTACAATTGCATGTAATTAAAACATGCATTAAAGAAGTGGAGCCATTTTTCATTTTATTCTTTTCAAATACCATCGTGTGAGCATGATTCTTCAATATCAGAATGCAATAATGGCATGCATTAAATGTGCTTGCAACATGCATGCAATTTGCTGGACGTGCATAGTGTATTATCAACATAAACAAATTTAAATAAATGACATGTAATGCTCCAACCAACTGTTCTTTATTTTGTGTATAATCTGCTCTCTATCCATTTTATTACAAATTTTGGATACTCTTGAAATTTGAATAGAAAAAAAGAGAATTAAATAAATTTATAAATACCCAAAAATTAAACCAAAACCCTAATTCATATCATGAGCCGCCGCCACTCACCTTCTTCAATGGCCGTTATCTTCCAAAACAAATACAAAAATTACTTCTCTAACTCTCTCTCAATATTTTCAAACACAAATAACTACAAAAAAATTTGTCTAAATGAGATGCTTCTAATTGGGGATGGTGGATCGGGTTCAAGTGGCTCCGGTTGGCGTGCGTTCTGGGTATGGCAAGGTTGAAGTTGGGTTTGAAAAGGGTCGATGTTTGGAGTGACGAATGAGATAGGAAAAGGTCATTAGGAAATTTTTTAAATAATTAAACTATTTTAATTTATGTATGAAATGCTTGTAACTTTCACAAATGAAAACAGAATCGAGCGAGACGACTTGCATATAATTTTTTTTTCTTACTTTCAAAAAGGTTGACTTTTATTCGAACTCCAAACGAGACCCAATGATTGTCGCCCTAGCTAATTACCCCCATTCCAAACACAATGGGATATTTTTCTTGACCCAGTTCTGCTGTTACGATCAGTTTCCGCTAAATTTAAAATATAAATATGTAATGACCCGCATTGGCAGGGGTATTATAATTAATTTATTTAATTATTTATATAGTGGTTTAGAGAATAAAATGATCGTGGAATTTAATAATGATGAATATTTAATTAAAATAATAAATTAAATAATATATTTAATTCTGAAATAACCAAAATTAGCTGAAATGACGATATGGTGTGAACCAGACCATCTGTGATATATAATTCGGCTTGGAATTGAATTTGAATAACGAATATATTCAATCGACGTCAGTTTGAACGTATAATTATATTATAATTAAAATCGAGCTCGAAATGGCGCTGCAATTCGTAAATTGGCGATTCGAACTTCAAATGAATGTACATGATTCGTTTTAAGCCGGATTTCTGTGAAACAAGAAACGTGTGGAGCTGACGGAGTATATCTTTCTAGTGGAAGAGAAAAATCGGGATTTCGTCGTGTAGATTTTGAGATATGTCCAAATCAAATTTTAAAAGAGTCGCTATAGAATCGTTTATCGACCGTAATGGTTTATTCGATATAATTAGAGATCGGGTTTGAATCTAGACAAGGTTCTTTAGAGACATAACGATAATTTAATTTTTAGAATTTTATGGCAATTTTTAATTAATTAAATATGCGACTTTTTATTTGAAATATTTCGCACCTTGAAATCAACATTGTTGAAGTTTCAAAATATGAGTCCATCTACCGGTATTATTATATCTTTGGGATCGTGGTACGTTGGTCGTCACATCGGTATGTTCAACTCTGTCTATAACAATCCATAACTGAACGAAATTAATTTGTAGCGGGTTACCATTAAGACGGGCCCTAAAACAAAACTTGTACATGCATTTTTAACAAAGTAAAGAAAGCTGTTTATGTTGAAAGTGAGATAACCTATGGAAACAAGTCAAGCTATGTATGTGTACAAAGGTAGAGCCATAATTCTAAGTAGCAAAACGTTTCAGGATAAATGTTGCGCCTTGATGTAAATAAGCAAAATTCTCCAACCAAGAATATAAAAATAATAATATCCTAATCCTATAAATAAACCCCCCAACCACTGAAAACCTAATTCCCATTCTCTCCAAAGTCAACAGACACCTTTCAGCCGCCACTACATTACTTCACCACAGCCCAAAAACAATGAAGAAGAAAATCAAAATATATTCGAACTAAAAATTATTATCCTTGAATCTATTCTATATATAATACTCATCGAAATCTTTACACCATGGTATGAATTTCAGAAGGTTCGACTTCCATTGACCGCCAGTTCGACTCCAGCGAGTAACGCGAGTCCTAGGGTTTTCGAAAACTCATATCTTGACGCATCGATGTAAATTTCTGGTTGGGATTCGGGTTTGTGGCATGAATTCGCAAGGGGTTTGATTCATTTTGGGGGATTTTGGTATAAAGTGGAGGTCGCGACTGTGCATTCGGGTACGGAGTCCTGTAGTCGAGATGGAGGGATGGACGTCGAGTTCAGAAATAGGGTGCCGGGTAGAAGGAGATTGGGACGAGGTGAACGATGGTGGTGATAGTTCGGTGAACGGTGGTGAGATGGAGGGTGCGATTGAGGGTTAACGTGGGTGGAATGGTGTCTGTGTGCTGAAGCGGTATCGGGGAAGATGGGTATTTGGGGAAGGAGCTTTCAAGCGGGTCTGGTAGAAGGGAAATGGACCAGAGTTCAAAAAGGGAGTCAGATTGACGAACCGTAAGTTGCGTTGGGATCGTATGGACGAGCACTCCACAATGGAACTGATCGTGATTCAATTGGAGTCCGTCACAATTTATAGCAAAATAAATTGTCTGAATCAAGCGATGGTTATCGTCATTGATGATGATCGTCCAATGTGAGTAAATCTCACCAACTTTGAACAGTTTATAATTTCATGTTGTATTTTTAGAACTGTTAGATATTGTCTGTTTGACTGTGTGTTGACTGTTTGATTGAACTGCTAGTCAGTTAGTGGAAATTATATATATATATATATATATATATATATATATATTATATGTATAAACCGATAAATATTTATATGTTGATTCTGCTTATCAGAATATTATACTGGTGTTATTTAAACATCTGTGATGCAGGGAAACAGGTTGGAGGAATCCAACTGGATTCCTCAACAGTTATTTTACTGTGATTTATATATTGTGATATATAATGTGTTATATAATCTGTTGTGATTATGTGTGTTGGACGATATTTATCGTTGTTAAATGGTGTGTTAAATACCATAAGAAATACCAGAATGTAGAAAAGGGATTTTCAAAGGGTATTTTGAAAATAATTTATTTATATAAAATCAATGGATTTTATATTATAAAAGAAAAAGGGATTTTGAATAAAAGAAATATATTTGTTAATCAAATATAAAAGAAATATATTTGTTAATCAAATATAAAGGAGTTTAATTGTTAATGAAATATAAAGGAGTTATATTTGAAATGAAATATTAAGGAGATATATTTGAAATCAAATATAAAGGGGATATATTTGAAAGCAAATATAAATGAATTATTTATTTAGGAATAAATAAAGAGTTAAAAAGAATTTATTTATTTAGAAAATAAGTAAAAGAAAAAGGTTTTATTTATTTAGGAAATAAATAGAGATTAAAGGAGATATTTATTTGTTAAATAAATAAGATAAGATAATGAATTATTTATTTAAGATAAATAAATAAGAAATTTAAATGGATTATTTATTTGGTAAATAAATTATATATTATAAAGGGATTATTTATTTAGGAAATAAATAGAATTACAAAGGAGACTTTATTTAGAAAATAAACAGAGATGAAAAGGAAACCGTTATAAAAGGGAAACCATTTTTAAAGTGAAGAACCGTTACTAAAAAGTAAATCTTTAAAAATGAATAAATGTTGTAAAAAAGGAAATCTTTATAAAGAGAATAAAGTTATTAAATCGAATATGGCATTCGAAAGGAGTTAAATCGAATATGGCATTCAAAAGGAGTTAAATCGAATATGGCATTCGAAAGGAGTTAAATCGAATATGACATTCGAAAGGAGTTAAATCGAATAGGGTATTCGAAAGGAGTTAAATCGAATATGTTATTCGAAAGGGGTTAGTGGAGTCGAGTTAGTTGTATAGAGTAATCGAATATTAGTTTTTCGAATAAGAGTTAACCAGTTAGAGTAATTCGAATTAGTTATTCGAATAGAGTTAAACACATAAGAGTTATTTGAATAGAGTTAAATAAATAGGAGTTATCGAATTTAGTTATTCGAAAAGGAGTATCGATTATTAGCTTAATCGAAGTTAGTTATTAATTTGTTATTCGAAGGAAGTTATCGATTATAGTTTAATCGAAAGAAGTTATCGATTTGTTAAATCGAAAGAAGTTATCGATTATAGTTTAAATCGAAAGGAGTTATCGATTTGTTAAATCGAAAGGAGTTATCGGATTTAGTTATTCGAAAAGGAGTTATCGATTTGTTAAATCGAAAGGGAAGATTATCGAATATTGTTTATTCGAGAGGAGATAATCGAATATAGTTTATTCGAAGGAGTTATCGATTATTAGTTAATCCAAGTGAGTTATAGAATATTAGTTAGATTAAAGGAGTTAATCGAATATAGTTTATTCGATGGAGTTAATCGATTAGAGTTAAATCAAATGAGTTGATTGAATATAGTTTATTCGAAGTAGAGTAGTCGAATATTGGTTATTCGAAGTGAGTTAATCGAACATTGGCTATTCGAAAAGGGGAGTTACCAAATCGAATAGATTAAAGGAGTTAATCGAATATAGTTTATTCGAATAGAGAAAAGGAGTTAATCGAATATAGTTTATTCGAATAGAGTTAGAGGAGTTATCGAATATTAGTTTATTCGACAGGAGTTAAGTGAATTGGTTAGATTAATCAAAATGAATTTGTTAAGTTAAACTAAGCGAATTAGTTAAGTGAATTGGTTAAGTTAACCAAAGTGAATTAGTCGAGTTAATCAAAGTGATTTGTTCAGTTAATCGAGATAAGTAAATCAAGTTAGGTTAATCGAGTTGAATTAGTCGGTCGAGTTAATAAATTGAGTTAGTCAAACCAAGTAAAACCAGTTAGAGTTGATCGGTTAGAATTAACCAGTTGGAGTTAATCAATCAGAGTTAATCAAATAGAGTTAAGTAAAATTAGAACTGACTAGAGATTAGTAAATTGAATGGTTTTCTAAGTGTCTATCTGATGTTGGTTTCGGCCTTCGGGATTTATACTTAGGGGATTGTTCTCATACTAGTTTACAGTTAGGGACTGATAGTTGGGGAAGGGTAGTGATTTGTAAATAAGCAGATGGAAACGTTTTCCAGTGTTAATAACATATATTTTCTAAACATAGAAAATAAGGCAATGTGAATATATATAGATATATGTTGATGATTGGTCGATATAATTTCCATCTGGAAATAATATCGTTGTTTGCACACTTGTTTTTCTTTGATAGTTAAATCACAGACTATCGAAGTTTTGACCATTTTAACGTTGTTAATATGGAGAGACCGGTTGGATTATTATCCAAAGAACCACTCTGTATTGGCATAAGCGTTGCGAATCATATATGCCAAAGATAAGTGAAGACGGAGTAAAATGCAAGGGCTGTTGTATAAGTCTTAGATAACAGTGACTAAGATGGATATACTGAATAGTGCCTTCGGTTTATCCAGTCCCAGGACAACTTGTATGGACGAAGGTCTGACAGAGTATATCCAGTGGATCGCGTAAGTTGATCTGTTCAAACGTATTCACGTTTGGTGGCGGAGGAATTCGTTTCTCTAAGCTGTATACCCGTGTTATTTTTGGATAAATCAATTTGTGATTTGGCGGGTATGATGATGTGGCATTCTACGTAAATGAAGATGTGTCATGTAAAAGATAAGCGTAGCTTCTAGCCTCACATCCGGTAAATGACAGAAATCGGGCAGGCAGCATGGCTAAGTCGGTCGCACCGAAGTAGGGTGTATAAATCACCTATCTAGAGAATATTCATTTGCTTCTTAAATCTATCAATGATGTCCCATATATATACGGGAACGGTTGATGATCCCAACCGTTGGTGATGTACATTCGATACACTCAAGCGAAATGAGTGGTCGGTCATGTGTGGCTGAGTTGCAAGATGTTCTTGTTGAACTCCGGTGTATCGTTCCTAGAGTACACTGATCAGAAGGTGGTTCCATACCTTGTCATAGTTGGAAATCCATTATCCAATACGCGCTTGCGATTTTGATTATATACTATATATGTAGAACGTGAAATGAAAGCGTTTCTGCTAGTTGATATCTATTTGTACATAGACATTATTATAATATCAAAAGGTTTCTGATATAAAGATATTTTGGATTCTCATAAGGGAAAAACCCGTTCCGTTCTGCGGCCTGGTCTTATGAGATATCGTTTACTTGTTCATATACCTGTTTAAACTGTTTTACTCATACCAGTCCCATGACTGACCCGGAGTTTACTTTGTTGTTTTCCCTAAACTCTTGGGTGCCTAAATTTGTACGGGCAGTCAAGTAGTCGGGATTTACAGATATACTTGAAGAGCTGGAGCAGGAGGCTTCTGGATCATATAGCTATAGTTATTTCCGCTGTGTTGTAAGTGCTGTACTTTGATAAGTGCTATTGTATACATAACTGTTATATTTCAAAGTTATGTTATATATTATATGTTATTCGTTCCGCTGTGAGGTTCGTGTTACTCTGATGTTGTGTTCTTCTTCTTCTTCTATTCTAAGTTTCTATCTTATCTATTCT
This sequence comes from Allium sativum, assembly GCA_030737875.1. Classification (NCBI taxonomy): domain Eukaryota; kingdom Viridiplantae; phylum Streptophyta; class Magnoliopsida; order Asparagales; family Amaryllidaceae; genus Allium; species Allium sativum. The sequence continues at coordinate 488,114,294 of CM060926.1, forward strand.
CACCCTCTAATTTCTTTCATTAATTACCAGGATTTTTCGATGTTTTGGTTATCGACATCGAGCTTATGTCGATAACCAAAGCCGCTCAAAATCCGGGTCGTTACAAAATATGTATATTCAACTTTAAACGCACATTTCAATTTACCGGGGCCACATACTGACTCTAAAAATTCCCAAAAAAATATATTTTTAGCTTCGTATTGACGATACGGTCCTAACAAAGCTAATTTCGTCAAATTTGGAGACCATTTGAAAATGGCCATTTTTTGGACGATCCAAATTGACTGAAACTGTCAAAACACGTTTTCCTTTGCCACGCTCACATATTGATTCAAAAATCATCAATTTTGGAATCTAGCAATAATTCGACATCCGAGATCCAACAAAGGTGGTTTCATCGAAAAAGGAGGTCGTTTGCAAAATTTTCTTTTTTAAGGGCCAAAATTCCATGGTGACTATTCTGAATTTTCAATTGGACATAACTTTTTATTTCCGCTATGAAATTTCAATTTTCCTGATTCGTTGGAAAGATATTTTCAAATAGATTCTAATATTTTTGGTTTCGCTAAAATCCGGTTTATTTTGAATCCTGTACATTCATTTGAAATTTGAAATCGAATTTTCAAACTACCGCGCCATTTTCAATTCCTTTTATAATTAAAAATAAACATTTATATTCTAACGTCGATTCAAATAAATATTTCCGTTCGAATTCTATTCAAAATAAATTTCTCGTCGTTATTATTTAAAATAAACCATTTTAAATATCCAAAATTCCTTAAAATTGCAAAAATAAAAATTTTAAATTGGCTCGGATTTTCCGGGTTGTTACAAGAATCACCTTGAAGAACACTTCGATGTCGATGTGAAACCACTTTGATCAGATTTGGAGCTAGTGGTGATTTTTGACTAAATTAAATGAACAGTTTAATTTAGTGAAAAACAATCATTATATAAACGATCTCTGAAAGCCTTCGGTGAGATTCCTATTTTTAATAATTAATTAAAATATTAATTATTTCTCGCTATTTAAATTCCACGTATGTATGTTAATTAATTCGGATCTACGATGTATGATATTGGAATTGTTGTTTGTTGATTATGATGATTGTCATGTTCATGCTTGGTTAGATTTAGATTTTCAATGAAAATTCTTCCTCTTGAATCTATAGTTTACTGTTAGTCTTGGATTTGGAATAAAAATCCTATTTTTATTTTAGATCCGTGAATATTGATTGGATTTGAAATAAAAACTTTACTTTTAATTTAGATCCAAGAATATAGATTTGTTTTATAATAAAGATTGCATCTTTTATTTAGATCCATGAATATTGATTTGTTTTTATAATAAAGACATTATCTTTGTTTAATACATAAACAACAAGGCTAGGTTTACAATGAAATTTCATTATTATTGTTTCAATTGCAAGAAACATATTTTTAGCGTCATTTTGTTTCAATTACAAGAAACATATTTTTAGCATCATTTTGTTTTCAATTAAAAGAAACATATTTTTAGCATCATTTTATTTGAACTAAAAGATTGCATTTTTAGTCTTAGATTAGTTGAAATAAAAGATTGCATTTTTTATTTTCAATTATTTAATATGAAATAGAGTTGAAATAAAAGTATCATTTTTGTTGTCATTTTGTATGCGATAAAAATAGAAGATTTAAAAGTATCATTTTTGTTGTCATTTTGTATGCGATAAAAATAGAAGATTTAAAAGTATCATTTTTGTTGTCATTTTATATGAAACAAAAATAGAAGATTTAAAAGTAACATCGTTGTGGTCATAAAATAGTAGATTTAAAAGTAACATTTTTATTGTCATACTATAAAAAAAAGTATAATTATAAAAGTTCATTTTTTTATTTTCGAATGGTTTTCAATAAAAAGAAGTAACATTAAAAATTACATTTTTAATGTAGTTTAGATTTCATTGAAAAGATTAGAATTAAAAAGTTTATATTTTTATTGTCATTTTGTTACAATAAAAGAATTACAGTAAAAGATTATATTTTATTGTCACTTTGTTTACAATAAAAAGATAAAATAAAAAGTTTATGTTTTTATTGTCGTTTTGTTACAATAAAAAAAGATTAGAATATAAAGTTCTTTTTTTTTCACTGGTTTTGCAATAAAAAGATTTGATGATAAAACTCCATTTTTTTGTAAGTCGTTTTCATTAAAAAGGATTTGACAATGAAAATTATATTTTCATTGTATGCAATTAGAGATTAAAATGGAATATGTTAACAATAAAAATTTACATTTTTATTTCGTATGTAGGGATTGTTAAAATTTCTCATTATTAAAATGAAATATGTTAGCAATAAAATTTACATGTTATTGTAGGAAGGATTAAAACATTGTCATTTATACGTTAGCGATGGTAGTAAAAATATTCATATGTTAAAATATGATGTTAGCGGTTGTTTGAAATACATGTTTGTAGTATTAAAATGTTTGATATATTAAAGATAATGTTAATATATTAACGATAATTCAAATTGAATATTACACTTCCATTTACAAGTTATCCGACTTGTTTATGTGATTGGAACGATATTTTTTTTACACATCACCCAAGTGCACAAATAATTTATTATTTATTTGTCGGATGAAACCCCACATGGGTCTTGGGATGATATTCTAATCACATATTTCCCTTGTGATTATTTGTAGAATGCACTCTAGTTGTTATTTGGATGTTTACTGATTATTTATCATTCATATGCAATGTATGAAAACGGGTTTTAATGAAATTATATGGTAATTGGTTCGGTCGCATTCCGATTCAGAAATAAAGAATATTTGGTAACAAGAATATTATAAAATAAATAACAATTTAATATAAAGGACATTTTAGAATAAAGGATATTTTAAATTAAGAATATTTTAGATTAAAGATATTTTAAATAAAGAATAGTTTAAAAATAATGAATATTTTTCAGTGAAATAATTACAATTAAAAATTATAATTGCACTTTTGACATGAGGTTAGGTTGCATTTGTGGTGGAAGTCTACCCGGACACGATCGGCATATCCAGCAGCCACTAATGTTGAACCTATGGGGAGAGGTATAAGTGCACAAATATGAAGCGGGCAATGACACGAGGTTAAGCCCAACTTGTGGGATAAGTCTGCCCGGACCCGACCGACATGTCTAGCATCTGCATGTTGTAGGCCTAATGTGGGAGGTCTAGCCCATTATAAACCATAAATGGACATGGTAATGAATTGGACTATTTAGCCCATTATAAGTTGAAACGACATTTTAACCCGAACGGTTTTATCGATCATTTTTATTCAATTTGTAATGAATAGAATAAAAAGTAGTAATTTCCAAAATCTAATATTTTGAAAACATTATTTTAATAAAGAAACAGAATAAATCTTTAATCAAGATTTAATGGAGTTTTCCAATTAATCAATATTTATTTGGAATTAAATAAAATAAATTGGATTTTGGGTTTGTCGTGAATGGTGTCTTAAATAACACTGTTCTTAAACCCCGTGTGAAAAGAATAAATCTTTTAATTTAGATTTAAAGAAGTTTACTAAGTAATTAATGTTTTAATTAAGCATTAAGATGAAAGTTGATTGAGGGTTTATCGTGAACTACGTTTTAAACGACATTTGTCCTTTAATCCTAATTAACAGTGAAATTATAATTTCGAATTTATAAATCTTTTATTAAGATGTAAATGGAATTTATAAATCTTTTATTAAGATGAAACGGTAATTTTCCAAAATTAATTTTTCCAATTTAATATATTAAATTGGAATTGAATGGAATTCGATTCGGTAATAATCAAAATAAGCTTCTGTAAAAGATGACCGATACTATATATGGAATTTAAGAGGCTTTGCCGTTATTCCATTTATATTATTGGTCTGATATAGAAATTTATATCAATTATATATTGATTTGATTTCTGTGAAAATTCTATATTTAATGGAAGATGATTTTGTATTTACCATGAACTGTGTTTTAAATGACATTAGTTCTTTAACCCAGTTAAAGGTAAGATTAATTTCTTAAATTTAAATAATCATTAAATAATGATTTTTGTTATTAAAACCAAATTGGAGTTTTAATAAATCTTTAAAAGAAAGATTTAAGAATAAATTTAAATAATTTATCTTTGATAGAATAATGTGAATATTTTATTAAAAGAATATTCTGAATTGGAATGAGGCGTTGATGTGTTTTATAACACTTGATTTTTGATTACAAAATACGCGAGTTATTCGGGAAGACCGGGTTTAACCCATTCTGAATAATTACTGCGACGATTAAAAGTCGAAGAAGAAGACGGTGGTTGAAGACCGACGATCTTCACATCGAATGGATGACTACTGGTGCCTTTGATAGGAGTTGCTTGCCTTGAAAGGGTTACAATGGTAGTCGTCCATACGTACTTGTTGATTGTCCAGATAAGCGAACACCTCTCTTCCGTATTGGACATACGGGACGAGAAATAAGGTGACTCCGGTTTCGTTCAGACCCAGAACGGACTTGTAAATGGATGTGTCTGACATTGGATTCCATTCCATGTAACTTAAATTGATTTCTGTTTAATATATATCTGTGGTGGAGGAGAATCTATTCTCTTGCTTAACACTCTTCTCTAAGATGCACGAGCTCAGAGGTTATATATTGGTAGTTATCAATCACATGGCATGAATTGTTAATGTGGCATGCCGAGATGCAATTGATCAAGGCTTTTGTTGAAAAGTAGAGCCTTGTGGGAAGATCAACGCATAGCCTATTTCGGCATAGCTTTGTGTATAACGTTACCTCGCGAGCCTCACACCCCGGTAAGAGTCAGAAACGGAGCAAGGGAATGCAGAGAGTGCACATGTTTCTTTCTGGCTAGAAGTGGTGTCAACGTTTGAAAGCCCTGACATTTTACTTATGTGGTTGATGGATTATGAGGCGCCTCGGATTTATTGGTTGCCAATGGCCAAATTATAGGTTCAATAGGACCGAGAAGTGTGTGTTCAGGCATAACTAATCCACTAAAGTATTTGTGGACCGGCCCTGTAGGATCTAAGGGTTCGCCAGCGTCTGAATCCTGAGACATTGCTAGAGTGTCTCGAATCGGTAAGGAGATCGTTCCTAGCCTTGACTCATGATGGAAATCCAACTTCCAATACGACAATATGCAGTTTTGATTGTAAAACTAATATGACGACATAGTATATGGTAGCTATGCCGTCTATGATTGATACATTATGATTGAAATGTTTTTGAAACATATATACACTAATAATAATATCAAATCTGTTTTATCGCATCAAGCGTTTTTGACCATTATAAGGTAAAACTCTATCCTCCGGCTTGCGTTGCATTATGTGATGGAACCTGAGTCTTATAATGGTTTCATTTTTCTAAAAAGCATTGCATTGTTTTAAACGATTTACTTTATTTATGCACTGGCAATCCAATGGAGTAAACCCATTCTGCGTTAGCGGCGTGGTCCCGTGATTAGCCTTATTATTAAATAGGTTAAGTAAGATTTCTTATACCAGTCCCATGACTGACCCATAGTTTGTTTCACTTTGCAAACTCGGGTGCCCATATTTTCCACACGGGCAGTCGAGTAGCTTATTTTGCAGATATATTGAGCAGGATTCTGGATCGAAGCTTAAAGCTGTGTCCAGAGCATTGATAAACTTCCGTTGTATCAGTTTATTCATTTTTGTTGCATGTATTAAATTATTGTAAATTATCGCTGTATTTTATCGATGTACTCTGATATTCTGTACTCTGATGTAACATTATTATAATATTTATAAAAGTCTGTTGTTATTTGTTCTGATGTTTTGTATTCCCAGAGTTAGCGTACTTGGGGTTTGAATGGTCTTGGTCGATTTAGCGATCGATTAGGTCCGGGCAAAATCCAAATCATTACACTCCGCTTGCTATCTGAAACAGCAAGCCCATGCTTGTTGTCCGAAACAGCAAGCCCACACTTGTTGTTCTGAACAACAAGCCAGAGCTTGCTGTTCCGAAACAGCAAGTCCTTGGGCTTGCTGTTTCGGAACAGCAAGATCTTAGGCAATTGCCACAACTAATACTAACCACCACAAACCCGACACCTGCTTAAAACTAAATTTCAAATTATATGCTGATATTCCATGATTAGAACTCACAGATAAATGAAGCAAGAGTGTAATTTTGTTATTAAAAAATGTCAGGTCAAGCTGTTTTGTAATAGGCATTGCAAACCAAGTAAATGATCGATATAGTTATGAAACCAGAAGGGAGGTCACGTGAAATAAGAATATTTCTACTCAATTAAAGTCATTAAAAAGGATAATAATGTAGGACATGAATTGCAGTCCAACATAAGTCAACCTATGGACTGTAATTAGAAGTGGATTGTAGACTCTGGTTGTTTACATCAAGCTAGCGAGGAATATAAATGAGGAAAAACAAGCAATCATCATGCGGACAATACTACTTATCCAATCAACACAGAAAAAAGTTTAAAAGTTGATATTTATGGTGTGATCTGTAGTGACACAGATAATGATGTTTTCATTATTTATGACTATAAGAGAACTTAATTTGACATGCCTTCCAGTAGCTGTAATCAAATCTGGAAAATAAAATGACTGAAATTAGCTTTCCCTGAGCTGATTGCACTTGCAGAAGGAGCATTTCTGGTCATCGTAATCATACTTATTGTTATTACATAATGAAAACAAATTGATCATGAAATTTACACAAATGCGCACATAAATTCTTATAAACTATGTGGTGTGCAAATTCATCCAATGTGATTTCAACTCTATCGTCTTTCACAAGAAACAACAGCGAAAATATATCCTCAATTGTCTAAGCAAACGATCCCGCTTCTTTCTCCGTATCTTGAACATTATCAGCATATTTTTGTCGGTGCTAGACTTTTGCTCTTTATATTTTTCACTTATCAGTGTCAACAATGACTATAAATATAGTTTTGGTAACATTTATTTTCAAGACTGAAATTGAGAAGTGAATTGCTGTGTTCCAAAAACTTGGAAAGGAAACTGCCTATTTGCTTTTTTAGGCAGTAAGCATTTAACAAATTTATTATTATTTATTCAAAATAGTCTGTATAAGCACCTTTGTATTTCCCTATTTTCTTAAATTTAACAAAAACAAACAAAGTCTGTGTGTTACAAGACCTATGCATAATGGGTGGTTGCTCAGTATGTTGATATTGAAGAGTTAAATAAAGTATGTGGAATCTAGAGTTAAATAAATTATGATGATATTGAGGAGTTATCTAGTTATTTGCAAGTTCTCTTGATATTAAATATCAAAATGAGGAGTTATATGGTGCCCATTCAATATTCCCATAAGATTTCTTTTGTTGACATCTCTTTATAGCCATGTTTTACGTTTCAGGAAGATATATTTTTAGTCATGTCATCAATTCCTTGAAAACTCATGTTTATATCTTTTGATGAAGAAACTTTGAGTTTAGGTAAAACTATTTTCTCTTCATATTTTATGCCAACAATTGCTCGTTGTACACTTCTTTTGCTAACTCAAGCTGTTGTAATACTCACTTATAACTATAAACTCGAATCTCGATAGTGATGTTGCTTAGCATTAGTCAGCCATCATCAATTCAACGTTATTATTTGAGCAAACATTTTTTTGTTTCACTAAACTAGTCAAAAATTCAAGTTTTATCCAAACAACTGCATTAAATATACGTGAACCTTACAACTGGATTTGAGTGGCTTCCTGAGCAAAGAGAAAATTGGAAAGCAGTTCTGGACACACTGTTGCATATGTTCTCCATTCATCTCTTGTTTTCAACCTCATTCTCAAAAAAGTAAGTATGCAAGAATAGGTTATCAGTCAACTATTGTCATCTCACTTTTGTGCCATTATCTACTTTTAAGAAATTCATGAAAAACACTGTAAATACAAATATAGCAAAGGCACGAGGCATACTTGGCTGGTGTAATGAGAAGGACATTGAAGAATGTAACACTAAATCATGTGCACTTACAACTATACTGTATAATCCTAACCACTATGAAATCAGTGGAATAATCAAGTACTTGAGACATATAGAGTTGTGTGAGACCATAAAGGAAAGAAAGAAAGGAACAAAGCTCCTCACTAAATGGAAACAGACAATTAAACCAATTTGTACCCACTCAACAAATCACTCAACTTAACAAAATATAAATCAAACATAACAAAATATGAATAGAAAACCCTTTCCTAGCAAATATAAATGACAACATAATAAAAATTGCACATAACAAATCAAATATAGCAACACCATCCCCAACAACCTTTAATTCCTGAAGTAAAAATTTTAGTACCATGTTTCATTCAGTGATTAGTATAGCAACTTAATAAAAATGCATATGAAGAAAAAGTCAACTTACCTTACCAAATTTTTTTTAACCAAAACTGAATCCACATATGAAGAAAAATTTCTGAAAAGAACCTCCTGGCCAAAACGGATGACTTCTGGAATTAACCTCCTAGCCAATACTAAATTAGTATACAGCAGTCAGATGCAAACATAAAAAAATAGAATAGAATCAGTCGACGTATCTAAAAGAGACAAATTAGGGCATCACCGAAACTGGAAAATGAGGGAACAGGGAAGATGACATGGAGGGATACTGTTTTAGGGGACGATGAAATTGAAAAAAAGAGGGAAATAAAACTGAGTGGACAGAAGAAGAGGAAAAGCAATTTTTTCGGCATGAATGAAGAATAAGAACGGGATTGATTTTTTTTGAGAAGAAATGATGAAATATAGGAGTAGGAAGGAAAGGCGGCCAAAAAGACCTTTGCTGCCCAAGCTAAATTTCATCCGTAACTCTAACAATTTATCAGCTTTTTGTATAAAAATTAAATTTACATAGCAGGTTTGACCGCAGTTAGGGGAAAACGCTGAGAGATGATGCAATGAATAGTAAGATTTGTTGTAGTGAGAATGAAAAATTCATCGCTAGATTGGATGATTACTTGGGAGAAAGGATTATAAACCATATCGATGAGCCATTCGAATCCATCATTGAAAAAGCTTTAAAGTCAAAAAGTCTCCATCCCAAGCCTAAGATGGAAGTCGTCATTGTTGAAGCTGTTGTTGGTTCTAAGAAAGAGCCAAATCCGCAGGTGAGTGGTGGAGGCAAGAAGAAGTGGCCTAACAAGAATAAGAGCGAGCCATTTCCGCCTAAAAATAGTCAGAAGAAGAAGGCAAAAGTTGAATTCGAGTGCTATGGTTGGGGCTCTATATTAGAGAGTGTAAGTCCATGAACGAGGGGAGGAAGTGTTTCAATTGTAATAATGAAGGGCACCTTCAGAGGGAAAGCCTAGAACCTCCTAAAGGTAAGAAAGTGGTGAAGGCATATGTTATCAATGTTGTTTCTTCTTCATCAAATTCCCCAACAACGACGGAGGGAAAGGGTATCTTCATTCAAGGTATTCTTTCTATTTATGATATCTCTATTCGAGTAATGTTTGATACTGGGACTTCCAATTCCTTTACATCTAGTGACCTGGTAGATAGGTTGGGATTGGAACCTGAAATTGTTGACCAACCGTTGGTCGTGATAAACCCAATTGGTGGCTTGACAAGCCTTGGTATGATTTGTAGTGGGTTGGTCTTATCGAGTCGTGGATGCACGTTTGATTGTGATTGTTTTGTCTTGGGATTTATAGGGTTTGGCATTATTCTTGGAGTTGATTGGTTCCAAAGATACGAGTTAGTGATGGACTATCAGAAGTCTTTGGTGACTATCAGGGCAGATGATAGGGCGAGAGTGGTGTTGGGACGTCTATCTGGCATTGAGGTGATGGTCAGTTTTATATATTCGCTTGATATTCCGCACGATAAGATATCCAATGTACCTATTGCAAGGGAATATCTGGACATCTTCGAGGAAGTTACCAAACTTCCACCACATAGAGAGATCGAGTTTCGTATTGATTTAGTGAAAGATGCCAGACCAATAGTGATGCCTCTTAGGAGGATGACACTAAGAGAACAGCGGGAACTCAAAGTGCAAGTCAATGATTTTTTGAAGAAGGGATTTATTCAAGGGAGTATATCGAAGTGGGGAGCACCGGTAGTATTCGCCACCAAGGCAGATGGTTCCATTCAGTTATGTGCTGACTACTGAAAGCTAAATAAGGTGACTAAGAAGAACAAGTACCCTCTTCTGTGTATCGATAATTTGTTTAATCAGCTTTATGGTGCTAAGATATTTTCTCAACTTGACCTTGCGACGGGTTTCCATCAGTTACGGGTGGAAAAAAAATAACGTTGCCAAAATGGCATTTAGAACACCGTAAAGTTTCTATGATTGGTTGGTTATGTCATTCGGGTTGACCAACGCACCGATATTCTTCGTGGATCTCATGAACCGGGTCTTCAAGGATCAATTTAATAAGTTTGTACTAGTGTTTGTTGATGATATTTTGGTATACTCCTGGACCGAGGAGGAACACAATAATCATTTTAAAATTGTAATGGAGGTGTTGAGGAAACAACGACTTAAGGCTAAGTTTTCTAAATGTCACTTCTGCAGGACTGAAGTGAGATTTTTGGGTTATATTGTTTTTGAGAATGGTATTGCAGTTGACGATATTTTGGTATACTCCTGGACCGAGGAGGAACACAATAATCATTTTAAAATTGTATTGGAGGTGTTGAGGAAACACCGACTTAAGGCTAAGTTTTCTAAATGTCACTTCTGCAGGACCGAAGTGAGGTTTTTGGGTTATATTGTTTTTGAGAATGGTATTGCAGTGGACCCTGCGAAGGTAGCAATAGTAGAAGATTGGTGTACGCCCAAGAATGCAACCGACGTGAGAAGTTTCTTGGGGCTAGCCGGATATTATCACAAATTATCCAGGATTTATCCAAGATAGCAGCATCGTTAACTTAATTGACCAAGAAGAATCAGGCTTTTTGTCTGGGCTGAGAGATGCGAGTGTGCATTTATGAATCTAAAAGAAAGGTTGACATGTGCTCCCGTGTTAGTAATTCCAAAAGGGAATGATGAGATGACTGAATACACTGATGCTTGTGGTACCAGATTCGGTATAGTGTTATACAAGGGGTAAAGTCATCGCCTATGTCGGTCGGCAACTAAAACTACATGAGAAGAGGTACCCCACACATGATTTGGAATTGGTTGTGATTATGCATGCATTAAAGATGTGGAGACATTATCATATGGGGGAAAGATTCAAGTTGTTTACCGACCACAAGTCATTGAAGCAACTTTTCTCTCAGAAAGATTTAAATTTATGTCAATAGCGATGGTTGGAATTCTTAGCTTCCTATGATTTTAATATCGCATACACCTCGGGAAAGGATAATGCAGTTGTTGATGCATTAAGTAGAAGACATGCCAACTTAAGGGCTATGTTTCTAGAGTAGAAGCAACTAGAGTATATTTCAGGTAATGACTTCAGGCCAGGTGCGAACTAAAACCAGAAATGTTGGCAAGTTTTATAATCAAATCCACATTGATTAAGTGGACCGGTTCTAACTAGAGAGGCGATCCTAAATTAGCAGAGATCATTGCCAAAGTTGAAGTAGGTATTGATGTGGAGAATGTGAAAGTTTACAAGCTCGTCCGTGATGGTTGGCTTCAGAAAAATGGAAGACAAGTGGTATCCGACATCAATAAATTAAAGGAAGAAGTACTTAGGGAGTGTCATCACTCAAAGTTGACTATATATCCTGGTGGCAAAAAGATGTACCATGATATCAAATGAACTTACTATTGGGAAGGTATGAAGGAAGATGTTGGAATATTTATTTCTAAGTGCAAGAATTGCCGGTTAGTAAAAGTGGAGCAGAGTAAGCCTAATGGTTTGCTGCAACCACTATAGGTGCCCCAAGTGAAAGTGAGAACAAGTTTCAATGGACATCATTGATGGGTGGACAAGGATACGGGAAAGAAATGATAGTATTTAGGTCATCATGGATCGACTGACCAACAACGCCAGATTCATACCGGCCAAGTCGAATAGAGCATTAACTAAGTTAGCTGAGTTTTACGTTAAATGGATTATACGATTCCATAGGATTCCAAAGGAAATAGTGGGTGACCGAGATCCACTATTTACTGGTGGGTTTTGGAAAAACTTATAAGAGGCATTGGGATCTGAATTGCATCTCAGTACCACTTACCATTTTTCATATTGATGGTCAGACTGAGAGGATAAACCATATATTGGAATATCTCTTGCGGGCTTGTGTCATGGACTTTAGAGGGTCGTCGGACGACCATTCGCATCTCGTCGAATTCGCATACAATAACAACTATCAGTAAAGCATTATAATGACTCTGTATGAAGATTTATATGGCAAGCCGAGCAACGCCTCTTCATATTGGTTTGAGGTGAACGAAAAACTGACACTTGGGCCAGATATGATCAGAGAAACCTCCGAGAAAATTGAGATTGTATGCCAGAGTGAAGGCTGCTCAAGATACACAGAAGAGTTACGCCGATAATAGGCCTAGAGATCTGGAATTCTCTGTTGGTGACTTGGTATTTGTCGGAATTTCTCCATTGAACAATGTGATCCGGTTCAACAGTAAAGGAATCAGCACCTAGATTTGTTGGACCTTTTCCAATCCTCGATCGGATTGGAAATCTAATATATCGAGTTGAGCTACCATAGAAGATGACTGCGACACAACATGTGTTTCATGTATCACACTTGAGGAAATTTGTACATGATTTAAATATAACAGTATCATTGGATTAATTTGATCATATCGAGGTTGAATCAGGAGTCGTTAGACCCTGTAGACCTATTTGTATCGTTGGGCATAATATGAAACGACTTAGGAGGAAGATTGTGAGGCTTATTCAAGTTCAATGGAGCGAAAATGAGAGTGATTGTACTTTGGAGACCGAGGAAGGCATGAGGACTTCTTATCTAGAGCTCTTCACTTGGTAAATTCACCACTCATAAATTTTCATTCGTGATATCAACAGTTTTCTCGTTTAGTACCTTGCATGCTACGATAGGTTTAAACTGTTTTGCTATCATGTTCGATATGTACGTTTGATTGCTTATGAATGATTGACAGATAGAATGCTTATTTTTTTCATATGAGGTCGTATGACTGTGTAACTTTGGGAAATGATTATTAGGGAGAAATTTCCTACTTTCACCATTTTCGTCGAATTTTAGAATGACCATTTTACCCTTGGCAAACCTTGTTTCGTCTATAACTTTTGATTAGTAATGTATGTTGACTTGAAACCACTTCTATTGGATTCAAATGATGGTTTCCCATTCTATAGAATGGTCACATTTGCCAAACGGACCAACCATTTGGGAGCAATGACTGAATTGAGTTATGGACTAGTTTAGGCGGCTTAATTGGGCTGGGTGAGGTCATTAGTGGAAGGGAACAAGGTCTATTTCAGGATTAGGATTATGTAGGGCTTAATGGGGGTAGGTAAATCATTCATTTTTAATTTAACAACTCCTAAAATTGATCTTATCAACCTCTAATGGCTTCCACCCTCTAAAACACCATCTAATCCCTTTCTTAATTAGCCTAAACCTAAGATTAGCGAAGATCTAATCGTCTCACCATCAAATCAAACTTTGAGCTGCTGCATAGCATGGGGATTCGTGCCTAATCAACATTAATTTCAAGTCTAATATTTTTGGGGCACTTAAGGTGAGTGATTAGCTTCATCTCTCACTAATTAGGGATTATTACTTGTAAATCACCTTTAAAATTTATAGAAAAATATGAATTAATTCTGATTTGTCATGTTATATCATATTTGAGAATTTGGGTTTGATTGGATAAGATATGCCAAACCCGAAAATTAGGGAAGCCAGAAGAACAATGCTTTCTTAACCTTGTTTTGATGATTCTACCTTGTTTATAGGCCTAGATATTGCTAATTTTTACTTTGCATGTTTGTATGATGTCTAGGAACCATAAATTGGATGAAAATGCTGTTGAATGGCGAAATATAATGGGAAACTAAAAGTAACGATCTGAAATTTTAGTCAATTTAAAAATAAGAATTTTAATATATGTTTATATATATTGGATTTTTAAACGGTTAAATATTGAATCTGGACCTAAAAACAATTGAAAATGAATTCTAATTTTATTTTATATTTTTCTGAAGTTAAAATAAGGTTAGCAAACTTTTAAAATTGAATTAAAAATGAATATATTGAAATTCGATAATTTAGTATATTTTTAATAACAAAAATATACCATTTTGGACATAGTCTCAGTATTCGATGAAACCAGACTTGTTGGATCCGTACCAATGAAATGTAGTAGGACTTCAAAATTCGTATCGATTGGACTTACGGTTTGATCGCACAAGTTGAAAACATGTAAGAATCATTTAATTAAAGCATGTAATTTAAAAAGAAAAATAATTCATTTGCACTAATTCTTAAGCCCCCTCCCCTTTTGACAACTCATCCTCTCTCTCTTAACATTTCACTCCATAATGTCATAGCTTCATGATGATGTTCAGCTTGGCAGAAAACACAAAGCTTGATGATGTGTTAGTTTTGGCAGAAAAGATAAGGTATGAATTATTCACTTAGAACCTTAGTTGGAAAATTAGCAAAAAAAAACCTCATTACTTAGCCACTACACCTTCTTTCCTTTTGTTGGCACTTAGCCATGGCTTTTTGCACTAAGGACCCTAGCATTTGTGTATAAATATGTAGCCACTTTCACTTGCATTTCCCTTCTCTTTTTCTCCTCTGTTTTTTCTCTTCCTTTCCCCCCTTTTCCCTCTTCCCTTCCACCGTGGGCCCCACTAGCGTTTGCTCCCCTCCGACCAGCACCGTCGTAGCACCCCTCCCCCCCTTGCCATGGGCCCCTCCATCTCAAAACATCCCTAACCACTAAAAAACCCTCAAAGCTACCTCCTTTATCCCCTTCCACCTCAAATCCCAACACCACCTCCCTTCTAGCCACCACCACTGCCTCCTCAGCCCCCCATAGCCTGCCTATAACCTCCATGTGAACTCCAACCCCAAAGACCCGACCTTTAGCCTCCTAAACCCATTATATACCCATATATATAATCTATATTTTATAAAACCCATAAGCGTCGAAATTTTGTCCGATTGGAGGTCGATAATTTACGGTGACGTTGGAAGGCTGCCGGATTAAATCTGAATTGTAGAGGAGTCCTACGTTTAAAGTTACGAAGGAGTGGATAATTTGGTGAGAAACTATGCACCTAAAAGGCTAAGTAGTTTATGGTTATTAATATTAAATCACTTTAAGATTTAATGATGATTAGTGAAGTAAATATATGATTTTTAAGTGATAATTATATGGACACTTAAGTAATTGATAGATTGTGATGATTGTGTGAATGATTGGTTATGGATATGAACCTTATCGGGTTGTTGAATGCTATACTAATAGTAATGGGTTATTGGATATTACCTTGCTAAGTTAATGACACCTTGCATGATTGTTGTTGGATGTTGTAATGGTTGTGTATGATAGGGTATAGGTTACCATGATTGATTATACCCAATGTAACAACCCGGAAAATCAGAACCAATTTAAAAAAATTTAACAGAAATTTGGTCAGAATTTAAAAATTCCATTTTTAAATAACAACAAAGCCCCTATAAATAGACATTGTGCAAACGACCTCCGTTTTCGATGAAATCACTTTGGTTGGATCCGGAATGTCAAATTATTGCTAGTTTTAAAATTCCATAATTTTTGGAATTAATATGCGAGCGTGGTAAATTAAAACGCGTTTGGTAATTTCAGTTTGAAATGGATCGACCAGAAAATGGCTATTTTTCAAATGGCCTCCAAATTCAATGAAATTAATTTTGTTAGGATTGTATCATCCAAACATAGATAGATTTATTTTTCTGGAATTTTTGGAATCAGTATGTGGCCCCAGTAAGTTAAAATGTACGTTCAAATCCAAAATTGAATGTTTTATATTTTAATTTGAAGAAAAACTTAATGAAACAGTTTAGTGGGTCTACGAAACATATTCCATTGTGTCTGGAATGGGGGTATATAGCTAGGAGCAATAGTCGTTGGGTTTGATTTGGGGTTCGTATGGAGATACAAATATTTTTGGAATTAAATAAATTAAATAATTTAAATATATTTTTGAACCAGTAGAAAAAATCCCTTCAGTTTTCTCAGTCCAGAAATATACCCCGTAACCTTCTTATCGACGATGGCTAAAACTCCATCTTCTTTCTTCATTTTCTCCCAAATCACTCAACGAAATCAAATGGTTCTTTGGAGGATTTTGTAGATCTCCTCCCCGACTTCAAATCCAAGTAAGTCTTGTGATCCATCATCGCATATCTCGATTGAATCACCTCCATGAACCTTCGCCGCATCGAGCCAGTTTTCTCCCACCACCATGCCGCCACCAGGCGCGGAAAGCCTGCTCCAAGCTCTATGATGTGA
This sequence comes from Allium sativum, assembly GCA_030737875.1. Taxonomy (NCBI): domain Eukaryota; kingdom Viridiplantae; phylum Streptophyta; class Magnoliopsida; order Asparagales; family Amaryllidaceae; genus Allium; species Allium sativum. The sequence goes on from CM060926.1 coordinate 488,130,760, forward strand.
TATAACCCGATCATCGTCTCGTGCTTCGGATTGAACACAATCTGAAAACCTAGTTTGGAACCAAACTGAGATGCAACGACGTTCGTTATTTTAAACTGTTTATAACACTTTAAAACATTGCAAAGTTGATTAATGTAATAAAAATCATGTCCTTTTTGTATGTTGTCCAAATCCAGTGAAACAAGTGACATCGGGCTCGCGACATCGTACACTACATTCTAGAAGAGACTAGAACACATTTGGAGCTCTCTACAAAACTAGAAGGAGTGGAACCCAATGTGAGATTTCTAAATTCAAATAAAATGAATAAAAATATAATAGGTTGCAGACGAGGCTTAGTAGCTCCTGACACCATCGTCCACTGACCATGGACGATTTGTTTGATAGTATTGTGTTGTAGAAAATGATCGTGGTTGCAAGAAAGTTGATTGTTTTTGTGGTGAATTCATTGTGTTGTGAAAATGAATGTTATTGTGGAAATTATGGAAATAAAATTATTTTAATGCTGCAAGGCCAAGGATAGCAGAGGAGTCATGTCGGACATAGTGCCGGTGCTAAATACCCTACCGTTGTAATGCCGAAATTTTCTGAAATGAATCACATAAAATTGTTGTTGTGTTGAATAAATTGTTCAAACAATAAAAATCACATTTTTATTGTACATAGAAGTAAATAAAATATTCATGTTTGAAATAAATTATTTGAAAAATAAAAATAACAATTTTATTATATGTACGAAGTATATAAAATATTCATGTTTGAAATAAATTGATTGAACATAAAAATAACATTTTTATTTATGTTTGAAGTATATAAAATATCCATGTTTGAAATAAATTGTTTGAACAATAAAAATCACAATTTTATTGTATGTATGAAGTATATAAAATATTCATGTTTGAAATAAATTATTTGAACAATAAAAATCACATTTTTATTGTATGTATGAAGTATATAAAATATTCATTTTTGAAATAAATTGTTTGAGCAATAAAAATAACATATTTATTGTTTGTATGAAGTATGTAAAATATTCATGTTTGAAATAAATTGTTTGAACAATAAAATTAACATTTTTATTGTATGAATGAAGTATATAAAATATTCATGTTTGAAATAAATTGTTTGAACAATAAAAATCACATTTTTATTGTATGCATGAACCTATAAAAATAGTTATTGGTTGAAATAAATTGTTTGAACAATAAAAATCACATTTTTATTGTATGCATTAACCTTTAAAAATAGTTATTGGTTGAAATAAATATGTGAACATTAAAAACATCATTTTTATGTGTTAACAAACTATATAAAATAGTCATGTAGTGAGATAAATGTTTATTCCTCGAAAATAATATTTTTAACATGTATATGAAGTGTTAAAAATAACCATGTGTTGAAATAAATATTTGTTCATTGAAAATATTATTTTTAACATGTATATGAAGTGTTAAAAATAGTCATGTGTTGAAAAATATTTTTGTTTGCTAAAATTATTATTTTTGTCACATGTATGAAGTGTTAGAAAAAACCATATGTTGAAATAAATATTTGTTCATTGAAAATATTATTTTTAACATGTATATTAAGTGTTAAAAATAGTCATGTGTTGAAAAATATTTTTGTTCGCAAAAAATATCATTTTTATCATATATATGAAGTGTTAAAAATAAAAGTGTGTTGAAATAAATATTTATTCGTTGAAAATATTACTTTTAACATGTATATGAAGTGTTAAAAATAGTCATGTGTTGGAAAATATTTTTGTTTGCTAAAAACATTATTTTTATCACATGTATGAAGTGTTAAAAATAACCACCGGTTGAAATAAATGCTTGTTCATTAGAAATATTATTTTTAACGTGTACATGAACTATTAAAAATAGTCATGGATGGAAATAATTATTTGTTCGCTAAAAATATTATTTTTAGCTTGGATATTCATGTATATACACATGTTAAATAGGTAAATGTATTTGCTGTTGAGTAAAGAATTTATTTGCATGCCCGACAAATAGTTAAACCTTAATGAGTTGGATGCGCAATTTTATTTATTATACAAACTCCTATGAATGCCATTGGATGTGGTGTGCTGGTTGTTCTGTATAAGATTATAAACAACGCCATAGAATAGTAACAATTAATTTTGAAATACACTACATGGCATACTTCGTGAAGATAAAATGCTCTATCATATTCCATATAAGCATTTGGAGCTTGTATGACAAGGTTGGAAGTACCATACAAGCGAGAGGCTTGTATGGCGATGATTGAATTACAGGTTGAATTGAGGACTGTTATGGACTAAATAAAATATAATGATAAATTGTCGGATTTAATAAAAACCCCACACGGGCCTGGAGTTAAAAATAATCACGTCTCTCTAGTTATTAGATACGACACACGGATTATTTATTTTCCAACACTGGACAAGGTGATAAGAATTTATTCTCTTGATAAATGATTTTTACACTCTCCCTTAGGCTTAGATTAGTCACTAAAAATTTTGTATGCTTATTCTGGATTTATTGGGTGCCTAATACGGCCTAATAAATTTCCAAACCCCTCTCCGTACAAAGGAGGTTATGACAAAAAAATTCGAAATTTAAAGGCATTTGCCAAATTTTTGAAGTGAAAACGGTTTGGAAATCATCGAATGAATTATATTTATATAAGTAAGTATAAATTAAAATAAAAACGAATCGCACAGTTGTAGTTCGCGTTTTGGAATCGTAAATTTAAACGATTATACCGAGATATCCGACCATCGGCCAGAACCGTTGGGTTCGCTTTGGAAAGATCTTTCTGATGATATAAATTTGTTAAGATCCAATGGTTAGATTTTGAGAAATGTGTAATTCAAATCTGATGAAAAACTACGCCAGGGCCGCGTAATGACCTGAAGCGTCGTTTAATTAAAATGGGCTATTTTTGTATAAATAAAAATAGCGATAAATCGTTTTAAAATATTATAAACGATTTGGAATGGGAATAAACCGACTTTACTTAGTTTATCAGATATTTTTGATGGTTGGATGTATTTGACATGAAAGTTACATTAATGAACTGAAACATGAATGACAAATAATTTAACCATGGAAGGAATTGATTTGAATTCTATATATACGTGAATTATTTAAGAAGGCCGAGTTAATTCTCATCTCAAATAATTGATCGACAATTAAAAGTCAAAGACATGAAGAAGATGTAAGAACAGTGATCTTCACATCGTGTGGATTACTACTAATGCTTTAGATATGGATAGCTTCCTTGATGAGGTTACAGTGGCAGTGGTTTGGACGTACTTGTTGATTGTCCAGATATGTGAGGGCCCCTCTTCCGTATTGGACATATGGAACCTGGAATAAGGTACCTCGGTTTCATTCAGACCCAGAACGGATTAGTAAATGGATGTATGTATGACGTTGGATTTCGTTCTTTGTTGATTGATCTGTATTAAATATATATCTGTTTGGTGACGGAGAATTTATTCTCATGCTTAACACCCTTCTCTAAGACGTACGAGCTTAGAGGTTATATATCGATAGACATCATTCGCATGGCGTGGATTGTCAATGTGGCATGCTGAGATGCAAATGATCAAGGCTTTTGTTGAAAAGCAGAGCCTTTTGGTTGATGATCAAAGAACGGCTTTAAATAGCGTAGCTTTGTGTATCATTTATTCGCGAGCCTCACACCCGGTACGAGTCAAAAATGGGATAAGGGACCCAAGGAGGACATGACGTTTCTTTCTAGCTATGAGTGGTGTCATGGTATGGAGCCCAGACATTTATATATTTTTAACTATGTGGATGATGGAATGCGAGGCGCCTCGGTTATATCGGTTACAACGGAGCCAATGGATAGGTCCTATAGGACCGGGAAACGTGTGTTCAGGAATAATTAATACTCAAACGTAAGGGATGACTGGCCTTGGAGGATCCAAGGGTTCTCTACGGGGAATCATGAGGCATTTGCTAGAGTTTCTCGAAGCCGGCGAGGAGTACATCCCTTGCCTCGACTCACGACGGAAATCCAATTTCCAATACGATATTTCGGTTTTGATTGTAAACCTATATATGGCGACATGATATATGGTACCCATGTCGTCCATGATTGATACATTATGATTGAAATTGTGTTTGAAACATTTATGCACTAGTAATAATATCAAATACTTTTGTTTTATACGTATCAAGCATATTTTGGCTATTATAAGATAAAACTCTATCCTCCAGCTTGCGTTGCATTGTGTGATGGGACCTAAGTCTTATAATGACTTCATTTTTTATAAAAAGCATTGCGTTGTTTAAATGATTTACTTGTTTTATGCAATGGCAATCTAATGGAGTAAACCCGTTTCGCGTTGGAGGCGTGGTCCTGTGATTAGCCTTATTACTAAATAAGTTAAGTAGATTTCTCATACCAGTCCTATGACTGACTCATCGTTTGTTTCACTGGCAAACTCGGGTGCCCTTATTTTTACACGAGCAGCCAAGTAACAGGTTGCAGGATGTATTTTGGCTGAGCTCTATATCTTGGAGTGCACTTTTGGCTTATGGCGAAGACTAGCTTTTATATGTATTTTGGACTATTGACATTTCCGCATGTATTATCTTATGTATATGTACTGCTGATCGCGATGAAGACTGATTATCTCTATTATGTATTATCTTATGTATATGTACCACTGATCGCGATGTAGGTTGATCATCTCTATTATGTATTATCTGATGTATATGTCCCATTGATGTAGACCGATCAATTCTTTTATGCACTAAGTTATATCCTATGACTGTGCAACTCCGATGTTTATTACATTGTATGATTCCGTTGTCATATTGATGTAAATTATTCTATTTTCATGTTTATGCTATTATCTATAATTTGCTGATGTGATTGTGTTATATTCCAAAGATTATCCTTGCTTCCGTGGCACGAGAGTTTGGGGTTGTCACAGTTGGTATCAGAGCTTTGGTTAATCTTAGTTCTGGAATTAAACACATTAAATAACTCGTCAGAAATAGAATCAGTAGTATTCTAAGGCGAGTAGCTCATTAGAGATAGGATTAAAGAGCACAGCAGAATAGCAGAATAATTTGATGCGTACATTATTGTTTTTCCTTATGTCCTTCTGCTTTTACCGTTCCTTAAAATTATCTTTTCTGTTGGCCTGACTCTTTTCTTGCTTATACAGAACTGACTGAGATGAGTACTAGAGCAATAGCTAGAGGTAGAGGAGGCAGAGGCCAAGGAAGGGTTGATATCCCCTCTGCTCCGAATCATCCCAATCTTGAGGTTGCAGTGCCACAACAACCGCCCCTGCAACCATTTGATCTTGATAGGGTGGCTAAGAAGTACATGAATCTAGGTAGCCTGCCATTCTCTGGCAATGGTATAGTGGATGTAGTCCAAGCTTGGTTGAAGACATGCGAATGAATCTTCATAGGCCTAGAGCTAGAATATCCTAGGAAGAGGTTCATGGCATCTTGGTTGTTGAAGGATGAAGCACTGATTTGGTGGGAGGCCATCATAGTAGCCGAGATTGAGGTAGACATGACATGGGATAAATTCAAGGAGTTGTTCAATGAGAAATTCATCCCTCGACAGGAAATCGAGCGCTTACATGATGAATTCGCTAATCTTCAGCAAGGAGATCACACTATCCATGAGTATCTAAACAAATTCACTAAATTATCTCGCTACGCACCCGAGCTTATTCAGGATCCTATTGAGAAGAACAAGCGATTTATCCATGGACTTCTTCGTAGGTACCAAAGTCGAACGACTGGGCACATTGACCTTCCATTCACCAAGATGGTTGAGATGGCATGCAGATATGAAAGTTTGGATAAGAGGAACTTTCAAGAAGACCGTGACAAGAATCAAGCCAACAACAAATAGAAATCTTCTGGTAAGCAGCCCGAGGCAAGCAACCAACATCAGCAAAGCCTCAAGCAAATAGAAAGTCAAAGGGCAATTGTTTCAATTATGACCAGCTCGGACATTGGACTAATGAGTGCAACGCTCCAAAGCGGCAGAAGACAAATCAGTCTGGTCCTAGTCAGAACCGTCCTGATAATATGGACTGCTTCAACTGCCATAACAAGGGGAACATCAAGACAAACTGTCCTTTGCTGAAAAGTTCCCAAGTGGCTTATGTGTATGACAGAGCGGATCCGCCAGCTTCTTCTGAGGGAGCAAGTAAACCTGATGTTTTGGGAGGTACCCTTACTATTAAAAATATTTCTGTTTCAGTACTATTTGACACTGATGCATCACGAAGTTTCATTTCTAGTAACACAGTTAAAAAGTTAAAGTTAAAATTAAGAGACCTTAATGAATCGATTAAAGTTCATAATCCGATAGGAGGATCTCTTGTTCTCAGTTCATATTATAGAGTGCCTGTCTCCTATTCTTTCTACCGGTTTCCTATTAATTTGATCGTCATAAATTTTTCTGAATTCGATGTTATCCTCGGGTTAGCATGGTTAACGAAATATGAGGTCGAAATAAAATGTGCTGAAAGAATAGTTAAATTTTAAACAAAGCTGGGAGATATTATTATACCATGCGTTGGCTCAGATTCAGATAGAAATGAATTTTGGTCTATGCTAAAAGTTACTCCTACTTTATTAAAAAATATTCCTATCGTTAAACATTATGTGGATGTGTTCAAAGAAGTTGATAGCTTAACTCCGCGAAGAGAAAATAACTTCAAAATCGATTTATTCCGAATACAAGGCCAGTTGTGCATGCTGTTCGGAAAATAACATTAAAAGAGAAAGAAGAATTAGGCCATCGAACTCGACAATTGCTATGGAAGGGTCTAATCAGGCCTAGCTTCTCATGTTGGGGTTTAGCAATAGTGTTTGTTCCAAAGTCAGACGGTACTCTCAGATTATGTGTTGATTACCGAGACCTCAACAAGCTGTAACAACCCGGAAAATCTGGGCCAGTTTAAAATTTTTATTTTGGCAATTTTAGCGAATTTTGATTATTTAAAATGAATTATTTTAAATAAAAACGACGAGAAATTTATTTTGAATATAAATCGATCGCATATATTATATACGTCGTCGTTAGAATATAAATAATTATATATAATTATAAATAGAATTGAAAATGGCGCGGTAGTTCGATAATTCGATTTCAAACTTCAATTGAATGTACCGGGTGCAAAACAATCCGGATTTTAGTGAAACAAAAAATAATGGAATCTAATAGTGAATATCTTTCCAACGAATCCGAAAAATCAAGATTTCATATCGGGAAGCAAAAGATATGTCCAGTTGAAAATTCTGAATAGTCGCTATGGAATTCAGGCCCTTAAAAATGGACATTTTGCAAACGACCTCGGATTTCGACGAAACCAGTTTTGTTGGGTCCGCAGTGTCAAGTTATTGCTAGGTTTCAAATTTCGTAATTTTTCGAATCAATATGTGAGCGTGGCAAAGGAAAACGCGTTTGACCAGTTTCAGTTGATTTTAATCGACTGGAAATTGGCCATTTTTCTAACGGTCTCAGAATTCGACGAAACTAGTTTTGTTAGGACCGTATCGTCAATACGAAGCTAGAAAATATTTTTCCGGAATTTTTCTAGTTCGCATGTGACCCCGGTAATTTGAAATGTACGTTTAAAATTCAATATAGTGATTTAAATGAAAATTCAAAAGGAAACCGATTGTAACGATCAAACCAGCTTGCGATACATATCCCATTGTGTTCGGAATGGGGGTTAAACGCTATGGACGACAGGCGGTGGGCCTCGTTTAGGGGTCGTACGTAAAAGGTCAACTCTTTGCTAAATATAATAATTAAATAATAAAAAAAAAAAAAAAAAAGAAAAGAAACTCTTCCCTTCCCTCCTTATCTCCCGCTTGGCCCCCCCCTTTTTTTTTATTTCTATTCAGACAAGAGAAAAGAAAAAAAAAAAACAACAAAACCTAAATCGCCAGCCCCCCCCCCGCGCACGAACTCCGACGAAGCCCCCCCTGGAGCGCCGCCGCCCCCCTCAAGACCGCACCACCGATCGAAGACCCAAGCCGCCTCCATCGCTCGAAGCATCGCCTCCCAGTTCGACGCTGAAGCCGCCGCCCTCGAGAAGCCTTGCCGCCGCCGATCTGCGAGAAACCCCCCCCCTCGGTACGTTTTCTTTCATTTTATTTTTTTAGTTTATTTTTGTTTTAAATTTTGATTTTAAAACATTTAAGAACTGATTTTGAAAATGATTTTTAAACTGTTTTTATAAAAGAACTTTAAAACTGAATTTTTAAAAGTATTTTAAAACTGAACTGAATTTTCTAAAAGAATAAAACTGCATTTTCTAAAAGAATAAAACTGCATTTTCTAAAAGAATAAAACTGTTTTTGAAATAAAAAAATAGAAAACTGATTTTATAAGCAAATAATAAACTGATTTTAAAAGCATAATAAAAACTGATTTTTATATGAAATTAAAACTGGGTTTTCTTATTAGGGAAAAAAAAGAAAAAAACTGATTTTATTTTGAACTTTAAAATAGGAAAAAGGTTTAATCTTTTAGTAGAAAAAGATTTGAACTTGCACAAATAAAAATCATATTTTTATATGTTGAAAGTCGAAATAAAAATCATATTTTTATATGTTGAAAAATCATATTTTTATATGTTGAAAGCAAAAGTAAAAATCATATTTTTATATATTGAAAGCGAAGTCAAAATCATATTTTTATATATTGAAAGCGAAGTCAAAATCATATTTTTATATATTGAAAGCGAAGTCAAAATCATATTTTTATATATTGAAAGCGAAGTCAAAATCATATTTTTATATATTGAAAGCGAAGTCAAAATTCGATTTTTATATATTGAATAGCGACGTCAAAATTCAATTTTTATATATTGAATAACATAGTAAAAATTCGATTTTTACGTATGTAGTGAAAGCAGCAACGAAGGTGACAAAGAGGCGAAACGACGAAGACTTCTGCAAATGAAGAGCCGTGGAGCTAGGATAGCTATATGTGAGAATTTCTCACCTTTCAATTTATTTTCTAGTTATATATATATACTAGGATGCAGACGGTGCTTAGTAGCACCCGACACCCGTCCACAGACCATGGACTTGTTTGTTTGGCTGTTTGGTTATTGATTGTGATATTGGTTTGAATGTGGTTTGTGGTGTGGAAAATCGAATCGATAAATTGGTTAGGAGTAGACGTGCGCCGTTATAAGGCGAAGGAGTAAGGCTAGGTTAGACCCTTACTCCAAATTTTGTGGTTTGCAAAATGAAATTGATTTGATTGATGAGTGAATGGCGTGGGCCTTCACTAGACCGGGGATAAGGCTAGGCCTTGTCCCGTTTCTAGTATCGTGCCGTTATGCCGCCGAAATTTTCTAAAATAAGTTAGAAAAATAAAAATAGCATTTTATTTAAAGAATGAATTGAATAGAAATTCATAGGTTGAAATAAAATGTTTTATCGTTAAAAATATAATTTTTAACGTGAAGTGAATAAAATAAATATTCATTTACAAACCAGACGGTTTGTTTATGTACACCTATTTGAATGACATTGATTGGGACGATAAATTTTACACATCGCCTAACTGCACAAATAAAAATCAGTGTTTGATTGTTTGAAACCCCACACGGGTGTTAGGATGAAATTTGAAGTTCACTCATCCTGATTGATTAAACATGTCGATCGATTGATTGACAGGCTGTTATAAGCGTTGAATATCTATATTTGATGCTTATACAGTGTAGTGCACTTTGGTTGATGGTTGATTATTTTCAATGCTATTATATACATGTGTTGTATGAAAATCCATATAATTAATTTTATATGGTAATTGATTGGGCCTCATTCCAGTTTTGAAAAAGAAATATTTGAAAAAGAAATATTCGAAATAGAATATTTGAAAATAAAGGAATATATGAAGCCGTGTTGATTAGATTGACGCCATTTTGACGTGAACGATATTTATATCGATTTTAGAAAACGAATTCAAAATGAATTGAAAACGAATTCAAAATGAATTGAAAACGATTTCGAAATGAATTGAATTGAAAACGAATTCAAAATGAATTGAAAACGATTTCGAAATGAATTGAATTGAAAACGAATTCAAAATGAATTGAAAACGATTTCGAAATGAATTGAATTGAAAACGATTTCGAAATGAATTGAATTGAAAACGATTTCGAAATGAATTGAATTGAAAACGATTTCGAAATGAATTGAATTGAAAACGATTTCGAAATGAATTGAATTGAAAACGAATTCAAATCGAATTGAAAACGATTTCGAAATGAATTGAATTGAAAACGATTTCGAAATGAATTGAATTGAAAACGATTTCGAAATGAATTGAATTGAAAACGATTTCGAAATGAATTGAATTGAAAACGATTTCGAAATGAATTGAATTGAAAACGAATTCAAATTGAATTGAAAACGAATTGAAATGAATTCAAATTGAATTGAAAACGATTTCGAAATGAATTGAATTGAAAACGAATTCAAATTGAATTGAAAACGATTTCGAAATGAATTGAATTGAAAACGAATTCAAATTGAATTGAAAACGAATTGAAATGAATTCAAATTGAATTGAAATTTGAATTGAATAGAAATGAATTTTTGAAACGATTCTATAAAGAAGAATTCAATTTTGATTTGAATTGAAATGGAAGTTGAAAATGTTTTTGAAACGAATTCAAAACTATTTATATAATTCGTTTTAAATAGAAATCGACGAAAAATATATTATATATATTATATATATAATATAATGGCCTGAATAGAACGCGCCGCGTCGCGGCAGTTCGCGAATTTCGACCATTTATTTCGAACGGACATTACGGGAGATCCGACCGTCGGATTCTCCTAAAACCGGAACCGTTGGGTTCGTATCGAAAAGAGCTTTCTAATGAATGTTAGAAATTTGAAATCTAACGGTTGGATTTGGAATTATGTCCAAATCAAATTCGAAAAAGGTCGCTGTAAGTGCAGTTCGATGGCCGTTGATGGAAATCGACTGTACGGGCCTTGATAAAATTATTAAAAATAGTAATAATTTGTGTAAAATCATAAGAAATGATTTGTGAAGATTTGGGATGAAAAACTCCATATTTGAAAAGATAAAAATAGATTTTTATCGAAATGAACTAGTTTTGAACTAGAATTATAATTCTATTTATTTTTAAATAAATAAATTGAATTTGAAAAGGGTTTTAGAAATAACCAGAATCTCCAATGATTTCATTGGAGTGGATTTGAATCGAAATTGTCTTCGGAATATTTCGAAGTTGGAATTCGTGATTATACAGATGTTGTTATGAAAATTTGAAAGATATATATTTATATCGTTATTTCCAATACGACATTTGTTAATCGTAGAATTTGATATTGAATATAAGCCGGGATATTTTCTATTCAGAGCCTTGTATTTAATATCAAATGTGATTAGGGTTTGTCGTGAATGGTGTCTTCACTAACACTGTTCTTGAACCCAGTTGAGAAAAGATTAAATCTTTTTATTTAGATTTAATGAAGTGTACCAATTAAATAACATTTAATTGGAATTGAATTGATATTGATTTTTGGGTTTATCGTGAACAGTATTTTAAATAATACTTGTTCTTTAACCCGATAATTAATGAACGTGATTTGGGTTTGTCGTGAATGGTGTCTTCATTAACACTGTTCTTGAACCCAGTTGAGAAATGATTAAATCTTTTTATTTAGATTTAATGAAGTGTACCAATTAAATGACATTTAATTGGAATTGAATCGATATTGATTTTTGGGTTTATCGTGGACAGTGTTTTAAATAACACTCGTTCTTTAACCCGACGATTAATGAATGTGATTTTGGGTTTATCGTGAACCGTGTTTTTAAATGACACTGATTCTTTAACCCAGTCAAAAGATTAAAACTAAGTGGAGTTTTAATGAATCTTTAATTAGATTGAAAAGATCGAGAATGGAGTATCACCAGTTTTGCTCCAGGCGATAGTTAAATCTTTAATTAGATTTGAACGTGAAATTTAGGAACTAACTGTCGGTTAGCCAAGCAGAATGGTTTTCTGGATATTGATCTGATGTTGGTTTCGACCTTCGGGGTTAATATTTGGGGAATTATTCTCTTGATTAATTTACGGTTAGTGACTAATGAATTGGAATGAGGCGTATGTTGTGTTTGTGTAACACTTATTTAAAATATACGCGAGTTATTCGGAAAGACCGGGTTTATCCCATTCTGAATAACTGATACGACGATAAGTCGAAGATGAAGACGATGGTCGAAGACCGGAGGTCTTCACGTCGTTTGGGTGATAGCTGATGATCTTGATTGGGCTGTACACCCAAGAAGATGGAAACAGTTGGTGATCGTCCAGACGTACTTGGAGATCGATGGATATGCGGGGTACTAGGTGCCTCCGGTTTCGTTCAGACCCAGAACGGACTTGTAAATGGACTGTGTGTCTGACATCGGATTTCATTCTGTGTGACTGATATCGGTTGCATAGGATGGTTTGCCTGTGTGGCATGCTAAGATGCAAATGACCAAGGCTTCTGTTGAAAAGCAAAGTCTTGTGGTTGATGATCAAAGCACGGCCTTTGTGGCGTAGCTTTGTGTAACGTTTGATTCGCGAGTTTCACACCCGGTATGAATCAAAAACGGGAGACGGACCTCAGGGAGGGCATGCGTTTCTTCCTAGTTAGAAGTGGCGTCAGTGGTTTTACACGCCCTGACGAGTTTGACTTATGTGGTTGTTGCTGTTGCGAGGCGCCTCGGATTGATCGGTCGTTCTCGAACCGATGGAGTCATTTAGTTGGCTCGTTTACGCCCCATAGGGCGGGGAAACGCATGTTCAGGCATTTTAATCCACTCCGTGTGGACCGGCCCTGACGATCCAAGGGTCACTCGAGCTCTGATCCTGAGACTCGGACTAGGCAGTCTCGAATCGGTTGAGGACTATCTTTTGCCTCGGTTCATAGATGGAAACCCAGTTTCCAAATACGTGACTTTGCGGTTTTATTTGTAAACCTATATATGGCGACATGATATATGGTACCCATGCCGCCTATGATTGATACTTATGATTTGAAGTTGTTTTATACACTATGCACTTATAATAGTATCAAATGATTTGTTTTAAACGTATCAAGCATTCTTTGGCTGTTATAAGGTAAAAACCCTATCCCCCGGCTTGCGTTGCATTGTGTGATAGGACCTGGGTCTTATAACAGCTTCATTTTTCTTTATTTAGCATTGCGCTGTTTGTTCTATGCACTGGTATTCTTGGGAGGAAACCCGTTCCGTGTTATACGGCGTGGTCCCTTGATTTACCTAACTTTGAAAATAAAGATTAATAACTGTTTTAGTTCTCACACCAGTCACATGACTGACCTGGAGTTTATTGTTTTAACCTAAACTCTGGGTGCCCTTATTTTCGACACGGGCAGCTAGTAGTTTTGGTTTTGCAGATTTATATTCACAGGATCCTGGTTTTACAGCTGGAATGATATCCGGAAAGCTTTGTATCCGTATATCTCTTCTAGTTGTGTATTGTATTATTTTCCGCTGCTATGTATTTAAATGTAATTTAAATCTCTGATATTTCTGTGTAATATTCATTTATACTCTGTAAATTCTTGTAATCTGATGCATTGTTGTAATATACAGTGAAACGTTCTTTTATATGTGTTCTGCTGTGGTTTGTTCTCGAACTATCCGACGCTTTCCTTTACGGGGAAGTTGCGGGTCTTCACAGTTGGTATCAGAGCTTTGGTTTACAAAGCTCAGAGAACAAGACACATTAGAACCGTACGAAAGAATTCATCAGATATTGGGTTAATAATATCCAATTAGAATGACTCGTTAGAGATAGGATCAGTAGTATCCTAGAACGAGTGTGAAGAGTATAATTTTTCAAATGAAAACATTTTTGTTTTGAAAATTTAAAATCAATTATTCGTATTTGATTATCTATTTATATTGATGTGGACAATCCAGTATATATAGATTTTGCGTATACGTCTGATCCGCGTGTATTCGAAATTTTAATATACTGGATAGATATAGATTCACACTCTAGTCGCCCGAAAGTGATTCTGATGATTGTAGCTACATCATCAGAATTAATGTTCGAGTGTTGAAGGTGTGATTTTCTATATATTTCCATTGGACTGGTGTGAGAACCAAAATTAGATAGGGCTTATTGTTGTGATTTGGCATCAAAAATCTGATTTTTGTATATGTATCAAAATTATGAATTTGATAATCTAATTCACTAATTGATTGATGTTTGGGTTGTTTGTTTATTTGGTTGCTAAATTTTAACCATTTTGCCTAATTCAACCAAATATTGAATTGTATTGGAATTTGGTCGCATCTACTTGCATATACATGTATATCATTGAACAGGTCATAGCAAGGAGGCTAGAGCCAGAGAATAAAATTTGTTTGCCCGACAAATAGGTACATGTTTACTACATAATTTCCTGTTTTGTTTGGGTGATGATGATTTTGTGAGCCTATTGGCTAGCCGTTTGGCTTTTTCTTTTTCTTTTTGAGATCTGAAGGACCGGGGAAGCTATTTGAAATTCCCCGATGCTCCCGGTGCAGGGGAGGTTATGGCGAAATTTTTCAAAAATTTAGGGTGTTAGCCAAATTTTTGAAATTTTGAAAATTCTCAGAAACTGAGGAGTTGGAGAATGGAAGCCAGATCGAGCGTAGAGTTGGATAGTCAAACCACTTTCGACTTTGTTCCTTTTCGGGGATGAAAAGTTTTAAGTGGGGGAGATTGTAACAACCCGGAAAATCTGGGCCAGTTTAAAATTTTTATTTTGGCAATTTTAGCGAATTTTGATTATTTAAAATGAATTATTTTAAATAAAAACGACGAGAAATTTATTTTGAATATAAATCGATCGCATATATTATATACGTCGTCGTTAGAATATAAATAATTATATATAATTATAAATAGAATTGAAAATGGCGCGGTAGTTCGATAATTCGATTTCAAACTTCAATTGAATGTACCGGGTGCAAAACAATCCGGATTTTAGTGAAACAAAAAATAATGGAATCTAATAGTGAATATCTTTCCAACGAATCCGAAAAATCAAGATTTCATATCGGGAAGCAAAAGATATGTCCAGTTGAAAATTCTGAATAGTCGCTATGGAATTCAGGCCCTTAAAAATGGACATTTTGCAAACGACCTCGGATTTCGACGAAACCAGTTTTGTTGGGTCCGCAGTGTCAAGTTATTGCTAGGTTTCAAATTTCGTAATTTTTCGAATCAATATGTGAGCGTGGCAAAGGAAAACGCGTTTGACCAGTTTCAGTTGATTTTAATCGACTGGAAATTGGCCATTTTTCTAACGGTCTCAGAATTCGACGAAACTAGTTTTGTTAGGACCGTATCGTCAATACGAAGCTAGAAAATATTTTTCCGGAATTTTTCTAGTTCGCATGTGACCCCGGTAATTTGAAATGTACGTTTAAAATTCAATATAGTGATTTAAATGAAAATTCAAAAGGAAACCGATTGTAACGATCAAACCAGCTTGCGATACATATCCCATTGTGTTCGGAATGGGGGTTAAACGCTATGGACGACAGGCGGTGGGCCTCGTTTAGGGGTCGTACGTAAAAGGTCAACTCTTTGCTAAATATAATAATTAAATAATAAAAAAAAAAAAAAAAAAGAAAAGAAACTCTTCCCTTCCCTCCTTATCTCCCGCTTGGCCCCCCCTTTTTTTTTATTTCTATTCAGACAAGAGAAAAGAAAAAAAAAAAAACAACAAAACCTAAATCGCCAGCCCCCCCCCGCGCACGAACTCCGACGAAGCCCCCCCTGGAGCGCCGCCGCCCCCCTCAAGACCGCACCACCGATCGAAGACCCAAGCCGCCTCCATCGCTCGAAGCATCGCCTCCCAGTTCGACGCTGAAGCCGCCGCCCTCGAGAAGCCTTGCCGCCGCCGATCTGCGAGAAACCCCCCCCCTCGGTACGTTTTCTTTCATTTTATTTTTTTAGTTTATTTTTGTTTTAAATTTTGATTTTAAAACATTTAAGAACTGATTTTGAAAATGATTTTTAAACTGTTTTTATAAAAGAACTTTAAAACTGAATTTTTAAAAGTATTTTAAAACTGAACTGAATTTTCTAAAAGAATAAAACTGCATTTTCTAAAAGAATAAAACTGCATTTTCTAAAAGAATAAAACTGTTTTTGAAATAAAAAAATAGAAAACTGATTTTATAAGCAAATAATAAACTGATTTTAAAAGCATAATAAAAACTGATTTTTATATGAAATTAAAACTGGGTTTTCTTATTAGGGAAAAAAAAGAAAAAAACTGATTTTATTTTGAACTTTAAAATAGGAAAAAGGTTTAATCTTTTAGTAGAAAAAGATTTGAACTTGCACAAATAAAAATCATATTTTTATATGTTGAAAGTCGAAATAAAAATCATATTTTTATATGTTGAAAAATCATATTTTTATATGTTGAAAGCAAAAGTAAAAATCATATTTTTATATATTGAAAGCGAAGTCAAAATCATATTTTTATATATTGAAAGCGAAGTCAAAATCATATTTTTATATATTGAAAGCGAAGTCAAAATCATATTTTTATATATTGAAAGCGAAGTCAAAATCATATTTTTATATATTGAAAGCGAAGTCAAAATTCGATTTTTATATATTGAATAGCGACGTCAAAATTCAATTTTTATATATTGAATAACATAGTAAAAATTCGATTTTTACGTATGTAGTGAAAGCAGCAACGAAGGTGACAAAGAGGCGAAACGACGAAGACTTCTGCAAATGAAGAGCCGTGGAGCTAGGATAGCTATATGTGAGAATTTCTCACCTTTCAATTTATTTTCTAGTTATATATATATACTAGGATGCAGACGGTGCTTAGTAGCACCCGACACCCGTCCACAGACCATGGACTTGTTTGTTTGGCTGTTTGGTTATTGATTGTGATATTGGTTTGAATGTGGTTTGTGGTGTGGAAAATCGAATCGATAAATTGGTTAGGAGTAGACGTGCGCCGTTATAAGGCGAAGGAGTAAGGCTAGGTTAGACCCTTACTCCAAATTTTGTGGTTTGCAAAATGAAATTGATTTGATTGATGAGTGAATGGCGTGGGCCTTCACTAGACCGGGGATAAGGCTAGGCCTTGTCCCGTTTCTAGTATCGTGCCGTTATGCCGCCGAAATTTTCTAAAATAAGTTAGAAAAATAAAAATAGCATTTTATTTAAAGAATGAATTGAATAGAAATTCATAGGTTGAAATAAAATGTTTTATCGTTAAAAATATAATTTTTAACGTGAAGTGAATAAAATAAATATTCATTTACAAACCAGACGGTTTGTTTATGTACACCTATTTGAATGACATTGATTGGGACGATAAATTTTACACATCGCCTAACTGCACAAATAAAAATCAGTGTTTGATTGTTTGAAACCCCACACGGGTGTTAGGATGAAATTTGAAGTTCACTCATCCTGATTGATTAAACATGTCGATCGATTGATTGACAGGCTGTTATAAGCGTTGAATATCTATATTTGATGCTTATACAGTGTAGTGCACTTTGGTTGATGGTTGATTATTTTCAATGCTATTATATACATGTGTTGTATGAAAATCCATATAATTAATTTTATATGGTAATTGATTGGGCCTCATTCCAGTTTTGAAAAAGAAATATTTGAAAAAGAAATATTCGAAATAGAATATTTGAAAATAAAGGAATATATGAAGCCGTGTTGATTAGATTGACGCCATTTTGACGTGAACGATATTTATATCGATTTTAGAAAACGAATTCAAAATGAATTGAAAACGAATTCAAAATGAATTGAAAACGATTTCGAAATGAATTGAATTGAAAACGAATTCAAAATGAATTGAAAACGATTTCGAAATGAATTGAATTGAAAACGAATTCAAAATGAATTGAAAACGATTTCGAAATGAATTGAATTGAAAACGATTTCGAAATGAATTGAATTGAAAACGATTTCGAAATGAATTGAATTGAAAACGATTTCGAAATGAATTGAATTGAAAACGATTTCGAAATGAATTGAATTGAAAACGAATTCAAATCGAATTGAAAACGATTTCGAAATGAATTGAATTGAAAACGATTTCGAAATGAATTGAATTGAAAACGATTTCGAAATGAATTGAATTGAAAACGATTTCGAAATGAATTGAATTGAAAACGATTTCGAAATGAATTGAATTGAAAACGAATTCAAATTGAATTGAAAACGAATTGAAATGAATTCAAATTGAATTGAAAACGATTTCGAAATGAATTGAATTGAAAACGAATTCAAATTGAATTGAAAACGATTTCGAAATGAATTGAATTGAAAACGAATTCAAATTGAATTGAAAACGAATTGAAATGAATTCAAATTGAATTGAAATTTGAATTGAATAGAAATGAATTTTTGAAACGATTCTATAAAGAAGAATTCAATTTTGATTTGAATTGAAATGGAAGTTGAAAATGTTTTTGAAACGAATTCAAAACTATTTATATAATTCGTTTTAAATAGAAATCGACGAAAAATATATTATATATATTATATATATAATATAATGGCCTGAATAGAACGCGCCGCGTCGCGGCAGTTCGCGAATTTCGACCATTTATTTCGAACGGACATTACGGGAGATCCGACCGTCGGATTCTCCTAAAACCGGAACCGTTGGGTTCGTATCGAAAAGAGCTTTCTAATGAATGTTAGAAATTTGAAATCTAACGGTTGGATTTGGAATTATGTCCAAATCAAATTCGAAAAAGGTCGCTGTAAGTGCAGTTCGATGGCCGTTGATGGAAATCGACTGTACGGGCCTTGATAAAATTATTAAAAATAGTAATAATTTGTGTAAAATCATAAGAAATGATTTGTGAAGATTTGGGATGAAAAACTCCATATTTGAAAAGATAAAAATAGATTTTTATCGAAATGAACTAGTTTTGAACTAGAATTATAATTCTATTTATTTTTAAATAAATAAATTGAATTTGAAAAGGGTTTTAGAAATAACCAGAATCTCCAATGATTTCATTGGAGTGGATTTGAATCGAAATTGTCTTCGGAATATTTCGAAGTTGGAATTCGTGATTATACAGATGTTGTTATGAAAATTTGAAAGATATATATTTATATCGTTATTTCCAATACGACATTTGTTAATCGTAGAATTTGATATTGAATATAAGCCGGGATATTTTCTATTCAGAGCCTTGTATTTAATATCAAATGTGATTAGGGTTTGTCGTGAATGGTGTCTTCACTAACACTGTTCTTGAACCCAGTTGAGAAAAGATTAAATCTTTTTATTTAGATTTAATGAAGTGTACCAATTAAATAACATTTAATTGGAATTGAATTGATATTGATTTTTGGGTTTATCGTGAACAGTATTTTAAATAATACTTGTTCTTTAACCCGATAATTAATGAACGTGATTTGGGTTTGTCGTGAATGGTGTCTTCATTAACACTGTTCTTGAACCCAGTTGAGAAATGATTAAATCTTTTTATTTAGATTTAATGAAGTGTACCAATTAAATGACATTTAATTG
The DNA here is from genome assembly GCA_030737875.1 of Allium sativum. NCBI lineage: Eukaryota > Viridiplantae > Streptophyta > Magnoliopsida > Asparagales > Amaryllidaceae > Allium > Allium sativum. The sequence continues at coordinate 488,150,394 of CM060926.1, forward strand.
GAATTGAATCGATATTGATTTTTGGGTTTATCGTGGACAGTGTTTTAAATAACACTCGTTCTTTAACCCGACGATTAATGAATGTGATTTTGGGTTTATCGTGAACCGTGTTTTTAAATGACACTGATTCTTTAACCCAGTCAAAAGATTAAAACTAAGTGGAGTTTTAATGAATCTTTAATTAGATTGAAAAGATCGAGAATGGAGTATCACCAGTTTTGCTCCAGGCGATAGTTAAATCTTTAATTAGATTTGAACGTGAAATTTAGGAACTAACTGTCGGTTAGCCAAGCAGAATGGTTTTCTGGATATTGATCTGATGTTGGTTTCGACCTTCGGGGTTAATATTTGGGGAATTATTCTCTTGATTAATTTACGGTTAGTGACTAATGAATTGGAATGAGGCGTATGTTGTGTTTGTGTAACACTTATTTAAAATATACGCGAGTTATTCGGAAAGACCGGGTTTATCCCATTCTGAATAACTGATACGACGATAAGTCGAAGATGAAGACGATGGTCGAAGACCGGAGGTCTTCACGTCGTTTGGGTGATAGCTGATGATCTTGATTGGGCTGTACACCCAAGAAGATGGAAACAGTTGGTGATCGTCCAGACGTACTTGGAGATCGATGGATATGCGGGGTACTAGGTGCCTCCGGTTTCGTTCAGACCCAGAACGGACTTGTAAATGGACTGTGTGTCTGACATCGGATTTCATTCTGTGTGACTGATATCGGTTGCATAGGATGGTTTGCCTGTGTGGCATGCTAAGATGCAAATGACCAAGGCTTCTGTTGAAAAGCAAAGTCTTGTGGTTGATGATCAAAGCACGGCCTTTGTGGCGTAGCTTTGTGTAACGTTTGATTCGCGAGTTTCACACCCGGTATGAATCAAAAACGGGAGACGGACCTCAGGGAGGGCATGCGTTTCTTCCTAGTTAGAAGTGGCGTCAGTGGTTTTACACGCCCTGACGAGTTTGACTTATGTGGTTGTTGCTGTTGCGAGGCGCCTCGGATTGATCGGTCGTTCTCGAACCGATGGAGTCATTTAGTTGGCTCGTTTACGCCCCATAGGGCGGGGAAACGCATGTTCAGGCATTTTAATCCACTCCGTGTGGACCGGCCCTGACGATCCAAGGGTCACTCGAGCTCTGATCCTGAGACTCGGACTAGGCAGTCTCGAATCGGTTGAGGACTATCTTTTGCCTCGGTTCATAGATGGAAACCCAGTTTCCAAATACGTGACTTTGCGGTTTTATTTGTAAACCTATATATGGCGACATGATATATGGTACCCATGCCGCCTATGATTGATACTTATGATTTGAAGTTGTTTTATACACTATGCACTTATAATAGTATCAAATGATTTGTTTTAAACGTATCAAGCATTCTTTGGCTGTTATAAGGTAAAAACCCTATCCCCCGGCTTGCGTTGCATTGTGTGATAGGACCTGGGTCTTATAACAGCTTCATTTTTCTTTATTTAGCATTGCGCTGTTTGTTCTATGCACTGGTATTCTTGGGAGGAAACCCGTTCCGTGTTATACGGCGTGGTCCCTTGATTTACCTAACTTTGAAAATAAAGATTAATAACTGTTTTAGTTCTCACACCAGTCACATGACTGACCTGGAGTTTATTGTTTTAACCTAAACTCTGGGTGCCCTTATTTTCGACACGGGCAGCTAGTAGTTTTGGTTTTGCAGATTTATATTCACAGGATCCTGGTTTTACAGCTGGAATGATATCCGGAAAGCTTTGTATCCGTATATCTCTTCTAGTTGTGTATTGTATTATTTTCCGCTGCTATGTATTTAAATGTAATTTAAATCTCTGATATTTCTGTGTAATATTCATTTATACTCTGTAAATTCTTGTAATCTGATGCATTGTTGTAATATACAGTGAAACGTTCTTTTATATGTGTTCTGCTGTGGTTTGTTCTCGAACTATCCGACGCTTTCCTTTACGGGGAAGTTGCGGGTCTTCACACAAGCAGACACTCAAGAATAAATATCCATTACCCCGCATTGATGATCTATTGGATCGTTTAAATGGAGCGCAAATGTTTTGGAGAATGGACCTAGCTACAGGTTTCCATCAACTGCGTATTACCGAAGAATGTGTTCCTCTGACAACTTTCAGAGGTCCAGACTTATTTTATAGTGGTTAGTAATGTTGTTTGGCTTATGTAACACTCCATCTTATTTCGTTGATTTAATGAATCGAGTATTCCGTGAAGTCTTGAATAAATTTGTGCTCATCTTCATTAATGATATTTTAATCTTCTCTAAGTCTACTAGCGAGCATGTTAAATATTTAGAACAAGTTTTGGAAATTCTAAGAAAGAACATCTTAAAAAGTAAATTTTCTAAATGCATATTCTGGCGAGAAGAAGTGAAGTTCCTTGGTCACGTAGTATCAAAGGAAGGAATCTCAGTGGATCCAAGCAAAAATACAGCTATTCAAGATTGGAAGCAGCCTACTACACCCACAAAGGTCTGAAGTTTTCTAGGATTGGCTAGTTATTATCAGAAATTCATTAAAGATTTTTTGATGCAATCTAGTCCGTTAACAAAGCTTACAAAGAAGCATGCAAGATTTAATTGGACTCTAGAATGTGAGGCGGCTTTCCATGAGATGAAATTAAGATTAACTACTGCTCCAGTATTAACAATTATCGATGGTAATCAAGATTTATCAGTCTATACAGGCGCTTCTCTTGAAGGTGTTGGTGCGGTATTAATGCAAAGAGGCCAAGTAGTTTCTTATGCCAACCGTCAGTTGAAGCCACATGAGAAGAGGTATGCTACTCATGATCTTGAGTTGTTATCCATCGTGTTTGCTTTAAAAATATGGAGGCACTATCTGCTGGGTAAGAAGTTCGAATTATAGACCGATCGTAAGTCATTGAAGTATTTGTTCACCTAGAAAGACTTGAATTTGAGACAGCAGCGTTGGCTAGAATTTCTTATAGCATACGATCTAGATATTTTGTATACTCCAGGGAAAGCCAACGTTGTGGCTGATGCGCTGAGCATAAAAAATGTAATCCTCGCCAATATTATTGTTACGCCTTCGTTGCTTGAAGAAACATATGTTCTTCAGAAAGATGATCACTTCATCCATAGGATCAGTAAAAGAATTCAGGAAGGCAAGGCCTTGAGTTTCCAGATCGATAGCAAGGGAATTATGAGGTTAAAAGGCCGATTTTACATTCCGAATATTTCTGAGCTCAGAAAGGAAGTACTAGATGAATGTCATAAGTCCGAGCTTAGTATCTATCTAAGAGTGAGTAAAATGTATAATAATATCAAGCGCACTTTCTAGTGGATATCTATGAAAAGGGACATTTCTATATATGTTAGCCGGTGTTCCACTTGTCAACAAGTCAAGGGTGATCAACAGAAACTTGCCGGATTGTTGCAACCATTGGAGGTTCCATATTGGAAATGGGATCGAATTTCCATCGATTTTATAGATGGTTTGCCCAGAACCAAGAGAGGAAATTACAACATATGGGTGATCGTAGATCGTTTCACGAAAACAGCCCATTTTATTCCTGTCAAATCAACTAGAACAACTCAAAGTCTGGTGCTAATTTATATTAAAGAAATCATTAGACTGCAGGCGGTACCCCGTAGTATTGTTAGTGATCGTGATCCGATATTCGCTAGTAAATTCTGGGAAGCATTCCGAGAAGAGTTGGGAACAAAGTTAAATCTGAGCACAACATATCATCCTCAATCAGATGGCCAAACTGAGAGGGTGAATCGTATACTAGAAGACTTGTTGTGGGCATGTATTCTCGATTTGGCGGATCGTGGGAAGATCACTTGCACTTGGCTGAGTTTTCATATAATAACAGCTACCAAGCAAGCTTAAAAATGTCACCATTCGAAGCATTGTATGGTAGACCATGTAGATCTCCCGCATGTTGGGTAGAACCAGGCAATTACATGTTTGGCATTTCCGTTTTGTTTCCAACTTTACTGTTATTTCCTTTTCGGGGACGAAAAGTTTTAAGTGGGGGAGATTGTAACAACCCGGAAAATCAGAACCAATTTAAAAATTTTATTTTAAGAAATTTTAACAGAAATTTGGTCAAAAATTAAAAATTCCATTTTTAAATAACAACAAAGCCCCTAAAAATAGACATTGTGCAAATGACCTCCGTTTTTGACGAAACCACTTTGATTGGATCCAGAATGTCAAATTATTGCTAGTTTTAAAATTCCATAATTTTTGGAATTAATATGTAAGCGTGGTAAATTAAAACGCATTTGGTAATTTTAGTTTGAATTGGATCGACCAAAAATGGCTATTTTTCAATGTCTCCAAATTCAATGAAATTAATTTTGTTAGGGCCATATTGTCCAAACATAGCTAGATTTATTTTTTTGGAATTTTTGGAATCAGCATGTGACCCTGGTAAATTAAAATGTACGTTCAAATCCAAAATTGAATGTATTATATTTTAATTTAAAGAAAAACTGACTGAAACAGTCGAATGGGCCTATGAAACATATTCCATTGTGTCCGGAATGGGGTATTTAGCTAGGGGTGACAATCGTTGGGTTTGATTTGGGGTTCGTATGGAGATACAAATAATTTTGGAATTAAATAATTTAAATATACATTTGAACCAATAGAAAAAATCCCTTCACTTTTCTCGCTCCAGAAATTTACCCCGTAACCCTCATATCGATGGCGGCTGAAACTCCATACTTCTCTCTTCATTTTCTCCGAAATCACTCAACGAAATCAAATGGTTCTTTAGAGGATTTTGTAGATCTCTTCCCCAGCTTCAAATTTATATAAGTCTCGTGATCCATCGTCACGTATCTCAATCGAATCCCCTCCTTGAACCTTCGCCGCGTCGAGCCAGTTTTCTTCCACCACTGTGGTTCGAGTTTGACGCCCCTACCAGGCGCAGAAAGCCTACTCCAAGCTCTACGAGGTGATATAACCCTATCGTCGTCTCGTGCTTCGGATTGAACGCAATCTGAAAACCTAGTTTGGAACCAAACTGAGAAGTAACAGCTTTGGTTATTTTAAACTGTTTATAACAATTTAAAATATTGCAAAGTTGATTAATCGAAAAAATCATATCTTTTTCGTATGTTGTCCAAATCCAGTGAAACAAGAGACATCGGGCTCGCGACATCATACACTACATTCTATAAGAGATTAGAACGCATTTGGAGCTCTCTACAAAACTAGAAGGAGTGGAACCCAATGTGAGGTTTCTAAATTCAAATAAAATGAATAAAAATATATTAGGTTGCAGACGGGGTTTAGTAGCTCCTGATCCCATCGTCCACAGACCATGAACAATTTGTTTGATAGTATTGTGTTGTAGAAATTGATTGTGGTTGCAAGAAAGTTGATTGTATTTGTGGTGAATTCATTGTGCAATGAAAATGAATGGTACTATGAAAATTATGGAAGTAAAATTATTGTAATGCTGCAAGGCCCAGGATAGCAGAGGAGCCGTGCTGGATATGGTGCCAGTGCTAAATACCCTGCCATTGTAATGCCGAAATTTTCTAAAATAAATCATATAAAATTGTTGTTGTGTTGTATAAATTGTTTGAACAATAAAAATTACATTTTTATTGTATGTATGAAGTATATAAAATATTCATGTTTGAAATAAATTGTTTGAACAATAAAAATAACATTTTTAATGTATGTATGAAGTATATAAAATATTCATGTCTGAAATAAATTGTTTGAACAATAAAAATAACATTTTTATTACATGTATGAAGTTTATAAAATATTCATGTTTGAAATAAACTGTTTGAACAATAAAAATCACATTTTTATTGTATGTATGAAGTATATAAAATATTCATGTTTGAAATAAATTGTTTAAACAATAAAAATCACATTTTTATTGTATGTATGAAGTATATAAAATATTCATGTTAACATTTTTATTGTATTTATGAAGTATATAAAATATTCATGTTTGAAATAATTTTTTTTAACAACAAAAATATTACATTTTTATTGTATGTATGAACTACATAAAATATTCATGTTTGAAATAAATTGTTTGAACAATAAAAATCACATTTTTATTGTATGCACGAACCTTTAAAAACAGTTATTGGTTGAAATAAATATGTGAACATTAAAAACATCATTTTTAATGTGTTTGAAGTGATAAAAAATAACCATGTGTTGAAATAAATATTTGTTCATTGATAATATTATTTTTAACATGTATATAAAGTGTTAAAAATAGTCATGTATTGAAAAATATTTTTATTCGCTAATAATATTATTTTTATCACATGTATGAAGTGTTAAAAATAACCATGTGTTGAAATAAATATTTTTTCATAGAAAATATTATTTTTAACATGTATATGAAGGGGTAAAAATAGTCATGTGTTGAAAAATATTTTTGTTTGCCAAAAATATCATTTTTATCATATGTATGAAGTGTTAAAAATAACCGTGTGTTGAAATAAATATTTTTTCATTGAAAATGTTATTTTTAACATGTGCATGAAGTGTTAAAAATAGTCATGTATTGAAAAATATTTTTGTTCGCTAAAAATATTATTTTTATCACATGTATGAAGTGTTAAAAATAACCACGGGTTGAAATAAATGCTTGTTCACTAGAAATATTATTTTTAACATGTATATGAACTGTTAAAAATAGTCATGGACGGAAATAATTATTTGTTCACGAAAAATATTATTTTTGGCTTAGATATGCATGTATATACACATGCTAAACAGGTAAATGGATTTACTATTGAGTAAAGAATTTATTTGCGTGCCCGACAAATAGGTAAATCTTAATGAGTTGGCTGCGCAATTTTATTTATTATACAAACTCCTGTGAATGCCATTGGATGCGATGTGCTGGTTGTTCTGTGTGAAATTATAAATAACGCCATAGGTTAGTAACAATTAATTTTGTACTACACTACATGGCATACTTCATGAAGATTGCATACTTAATCATATTCCACATAAGCATTTGTAGCTTGTATGACGAGGCTGGAATTACCATACAAGCGAGAGGTTTGTATGGTGATGACTGAATTATAGGTTTAACAGAGGACTGATATGGACTAAATAAAATATAACTGTTAATTGTAAGATATAATAAAAACCCCACATGGGTCTGGAGCTGACAATAATCACATCTCTCTAGTTATTAGATATGACACATGGATTATTTGTTTTCCAACACTAGACAAGGTGACGAGAATATATTCTCTTGAAAAATGATTTTTACACCCTCCCTTGGGCTTTGATTAGTCACTAAAAATTGCGTATGCTTATTCTGGATTTATTGAGTGCCTAATACGGCCCAATAAAGTTCCAAACCCCTCTCCGTACAAAGGAGGTTATGACGAAATTTTTCGAAATTTAAAGGCGTTAGCCAAATTTTTGAAGTGAAAACGGTTTGGAAATCGTCGAATGAATTATATATATATAAACATAAATTAAAATAAAAACGAATCGCGTCGCTATAGTTCACGTTTTGGAATCGTAACTTTAGACGAGAGATACAACCATCGTATTTTCCCGAAACTGGAACGTTGGGTTTGCTTTGGAAGGATCTTTCCAACGATATAAAATTTGTTAAGATCCAATGGTTGGATTTTGAGAAATGTGTAATTCAAATTTGAAGAAAAACAGCTCTAGGGCTGCTTAATGACCTGAAGCGTCGTTTAATTAAAATGGGCTATTTTTATATAAATAAAAATAGCGATAAACCATTTTAAAATATTATAAATGATTTGGATTGGAAATAAACCGACTTTACTTGGTTTATCTGATATTTTTGATGATTGTATGTATTCGACATGAAAGTTACATTAATGAACTGAAACATGAATGTCAAATAATTTAACCATGGAAGGAATTGATTTGAATTCCATATATATATGTGAATTATTTGAGAAGGCCAAGTTAATTCTCATCTCAAATAATTGATCAACGATTAAAAGTCGAAGATACGAAGATGGTGCATGACCGATGATCTTCACATCGTGTGGATTACTACTGATGCCTTAGATATGGTTACCTCCCTTGATGAGGTTACAGTGGTAGTGGTTTGGACGTACTTGTTCATTGTTTGGATGTGTGAGGGCCTCTCTTCCGTATTGGACATATGGAACCTGGAATAAGGTACCTCTGGTTTCGTTCAGACCCAGAACGGACTAGTAAATGGATGTATGTCTAACTTTGGATTTTGTTCTGTGTTTATTGATCTCTATTAAACATATATCTGTTTGGTGGCGGAGAATATATTCTCTTGCTTAACACTCTTCTCTAAGACGTACGAGCTTAGAGGTTATATACTGATAGACATCAGTCGCATGGCGTGGAATGTCAATGTGGCATGCTGAGATGCAAATGATCAAGGCTTTTGTTGAAAGAAGATTCTTGTGGTTGATGATCAAAGCACGACTTTAAGTAGCATAGCTTTGTGTATAGCGTTAATTCGCGAGCCTCAAACCCGGTATGAGTCAAAAACGGGATAAGGGACCCAAGGAGGACATGACGTTTCTTTCTAGCTATGGGTAGTCTCATGGTATGGAGCCCGGACATTTATTTATTTATTTTTACCTATGTGGATGATGGAATGCGAGGCGCCTTGGTTATATCGGTTACTACGGAGCCGATGGATAAGTCCTATAGGACCGGGAAACGTGTGTTCAGGAATAATTAATCCTCAAACGTAAGGGAGGACCAACCTTGGAGGATCCAAGGGTTCTCTGCAGGGAATCCTAAGGCTTTTGCTAGAGTGTCTCGAAGCCGGCGAGGAGTACATCCCTTGCCTCGACTCATGATGGAAATCTAATTTCCAATACGATATTTCGATTTTGATTGTAAACCTATATATGGCGACATGATATATGGTACTCATGTCGTCTATGATTGATACATTATGATTGAAATTGTGTTTGAAACGTATATGCACTAATAATAATATCAAATGCTTTTGTTTTATAAGTATCAGGCATGTTTTGGCTATTATAAGATAAAACTCTGTCCTCCGGCTTGCGTTGCATTGTGTGATGGGACCTGAGTCTTATAATGGCTTCAGTTTTTTATAAAAAACATTGCGTTGTTTAACGATTTACTTGTTTTATGCACTGACAATCCATTGGAATAAACTCGTTCTGCGTTAGCGGCGTGGTCCTGTGATTAGCCTTATTACTAGATAAGCTAAGTAGATTTATCATACCAGTCCCATGACTGACTAGTAGTTTGTTTCACTTGCAAACTCGGGTGCCCTAATTTTTACACGGGCAGCCAAGTAGCAGGTTGCAGGATGTATTTTGGCTTAGCATTGTATCTTGGAGTGCACTTTTGACCTATGGCGAAGACTAGCTTTTATATGTATTTTGAAATATTGACATTTCCGCATTTGTTATCTTATGTATATGTACCGCTGATCATGATGTAGACTGATTATCTCTATTATGTATTATCTTATGTATGTGTACCGCTGATCGCGATGTAGATTGATTATCTCTATTCTGTATTATCTTATGTATATGTCCCGATGATCTTGATGTAGACCGATCATTTTATGCACTAAGTTGTATCCTATGACTGTGCAACTCTAGTGTTTATTACATTGTATGATTCTGCTGTCATATTGATGTAAATTATTCTATTTTCATGTTTATGCTATTATCTGTAATCTGTTGATGTGATTAATCTGTTATATTCCAATGATTATCCTTGCTTCCGTGGCATGGGAATTTGGGGTTGTCACACCCACAAAGTTAGATTATTGAGTATCGAATAAGTTTGAATAATTTAAATGAATATTTTATTCATTTAAATATTAAGTGAAAATAAAAAACTGGATTTTTAATTTAAAAATGATTTGGAAATGAAGTTAAAGTGAATATGAAAAACTTTTAAAAGAATAGAAAATTATTTTAAAATTATTTCAAGTATAAATGGATTAATTTTAACCTTAGCCATGTTTTGCAGAATTATATCAAGCTTAGACCTGTTTTGAAAATATTTACAAGAATAAGCCTGTTTTGGGGTATACGTTGGCGAAATTTGAAAATTTGAAAATTCGCCAATAGGCGAAGTGTCAAAATTCGTCAATGCATTTCCTTGTACAAAATTCCATAGCGACTTTCTGAAGTTTTGATTTGGACATAACCCAAAATCTATAATATGAAATCTCTATTTTTCTCTTCCATTAGAAAAATGTAGTTCAATAGATTTGAACGTTTCTTGTTTCAATGAAATCTGACTTATAACATATCCTGTATATCCGGTTGATGTTCAAAACATAAAACTACAAACTACCGTGATGTTAGGAGCTCGTATTTAATTATATTATAAATTATACATCCAAATAGCATCAAATGCCGAACCAAACAACATAAACCAATTGAAAAATTAAAAAATCCAAAAATTAGAGACATACAAAGTCTGATAAACATATGAGAAATAAGTTTGAAACATAAAAATTACAGATACACTGAATTCAACACACTGAAATCTCATCAACGCACATACATCTCCATTTTCGATTACATAAGTACACCACTTTCTGTTATGGTCATGCGATCCACATTTGTTGCACCTTTTGTTTTAGGCGCTTGATGCTTGTCCCTAACATTTTTGATTCTCGTAGATTTAGGTGATTCAGGTTGTCTTCTTGTAGGCAGAGGTAATATACGTGGAATGTTGTACAGTGCCCAGTATTTATTATCACGTACGACATGAAACTCTGGCATATAGGAAGCTTTATAACTTTGGACGAAGTACCACTTAGAAGCAAGTGCACTATTTACACCAGAGTCCTGTGCTGAACAAGCCACCATCACATGAGCACACGATATCTTCCGCAGAAATAGGATGTTGCATGTACAGGAGTAATGAGAACCTTCGATCCTAAATTTATATTCATCTTCGTACTAATGAATCACTTTTCGATTGACCAAGTTGAACAAGTCTACAACGACGTGCTTCAATAGCATGAGCTTCAATTTTAGCTTCCCATTTTGGAGTAAGTCGTGTCTTCAGAGCCACCCCTTTTTCACGCCTCTTATAAAAATATTCAACTGATCGAAAGAATGTCCTTGCAATCACTGCCTTTATAGGCAACGATCTGGTGTCTTTTAGTACACCGTTAAAACTTTCAAATGCATTGGTTGTCATAATATAGAAGCGTCAACCGTCATCTCTACAAAATGCCCAATTTTCTTTAAAATTTCTTAGGCTTCGTTCAATCCAGCCATGCATCCACGGACTAGTTGCCTTGATTTTTTTCTCGGATTTTAGTGTACTCAGCTACTTTTGATGCACATTCAACAACGCAAAACCAGCATGTTAGTCTCTTCTCTTGATGACCCACAGATTGAAAATTGGTTTTAAGATGTCTTCCACAGAACCTATGTTTGTGTGATTCTTACCATATTTCCTGTAAAGCTTTTGGGATCCCTTTCATTCTATCAGATATAAAAGTAATGTGATGATTTCGTACACTATGAATGAACTCACGCATGCATGAAAAAAACCACGCCCAACTATCATATGACTCGGATTCGATAACTGCAAAACCTAATGGAAAAAGGCAGTCGTCGCATCTACAGCAGTAGCAATAAGCAGTGTCCCATTGTATTTACCGTACAAATGTGTCTGTTAATACATAGCAATGGACGACAATGTAGAAAACCTACAATGGAAGGACCAAATACCCAAAAAGCACGCTCAAATACCCCAACATCATTGTGTGTTATATGTCCAACTGTATGTGGATTGCTTCTCTTAATTTCTTCAAAATATCGCAGTAAATTAGTATACGTTTCGGTCTAGTCACCATAAATTTTTTCCAACGTTTTATTCAACAATTTTCATGTAACTGATTTTGGTGAAGAATTGGTCGTCAACAAACTCCTGGACCATACTGGTTGAGATATCCAAATAGGCCTTCACAAGAGACATGATTTTGAATACAAGAAATCCAGAAGTGGTTTGCTTGTTGTTGGACTTAATCATAGGGTTGACATAATTCTGTTCAGTAGGAAGATTTCTGATTTCCCGTCATCCAGTTTGAGATTTCTTGGACACTATAGCATGTATTCTCCATGGATAGGTAGCATTAACATTACATACAACAGTAAATATTGTTTTATTCAACTTGATTGGCTTGTACAAAAATCCATGTAGAATTAACCATTCTGTTAGTTGGTGTAGAAATTTTTCTTTACTTTCGAATACCATCCCAATAGCAAAACCATTTTGTACGCAAGCAGTGGAGAATTTTTCACCTGAAAACTCTAGATTAACAACTATCGATCTGGCCATCATTAAATCTGTACAAAGATCATCATCCAATGGTACTTCCATTTGAACCATCTTCATGATCGTCCATGTTTGGAAAGTTAAAGTCCAGTAGTTCATTTTTGACTTGCATTCATTTCATCCAGGATGTATCATCAACAATTCTCGTGGCAACCACCATGCTATAAATAGGGTTGCTTACTTCCATATTTATGCCTGCCTTTGGATCATTTGTCTACTCTGAAGGTCCGACACCCAGTCTAATTCGAATTCTTCAGTCAACCTATTAATAAATGCATTGTAGTCACATCTTACATTTCTTCGAGTAGTTAGCAAACTTAAATAATGTGCAATACATACCTTTTGTTTATATCGTACAGTTCCGACTAAGAAGGAAAGATGGCTTGGTGCAAATGTTGCTCATAGTCATCTGAATGAAAAGTTTATTGTTGTTGCTTATGAACATTTGGCTGAAAAGTTTGCTGTTGTTGCTAGTCCACATTCGAATGAAAATAAGGATTGGTATACATTAGAGAACTAAAGATGAAAATAGGAATTGGTATACATAGGAGAAAAATATATTTCTAGCCATTGTTGAAGATGTCTTTGACCAGTTCACCACCATAGTAGCAAAGTGTAGGAATAAAATTTCTAGCCATTGTTGAGTGAGTAAATTATCTTTGAAGATATTTGAAGTAGATACCAAAGTGTTTTTGAAATGAAAAATAATGTGTTGAAGAGATTTGAAATAGGAAAAACATCTCAGCTTTGTCAATGTCAGGTCAGCTTTAATCATTTTAGAGATGTCATTGCCAAGTCAGCTTTAGTCATCTCAGCAATGTCATTGTCAAGTCAGATTTATCACATTGGACAAGTTTTGGATCAGCTTTGCCAGAGTGTAGTCAAGTCGCCTGTTTCGAAATAATGGTTCCTTTAGCTAGCTTTATCACATTGGATAGTTTTGGATCAAATATGTCAGAGTGTAGTCAAGTCACCTATTTTATGGCAGAGTGTAGTCAATTCGTACTGTTTGGAACAACTTTGGCACAACTTTAATTAGTATGATCATTTCGAACTGCTGGTACTATTGGACATAGCTTTGGAACACCTTTAATCAATGTGGTCATTTCATACTGTTTGAAACTGCTTTAATCAGTGAATGGTCTTTTCATATTTCACTCATTCAAAGTGTTTTGGCAAAGCATGGTATATTCTTAACTCAACTATCTTTCCTACATCACCTTTATGACAGGGTGTACTATTTGAAACAACTTTAATCATGGAGTTGTCATTTCATATTTATGACTAGGTGTACTATATGAAACATGTTTAATCAAAGTGGTCTAATAAACCGTTCCGGAACTAGCTTTATTCAGTGTACTATGAATGATACTATTTGAAAAAACTTGAATCAATGAGCTATCATTTCATCTTCACTCAAACAAAGTGTTTTTGGCTGTAGACATTGATTTTAATCAATAATAACATACTAATGGTTTAGTGTTTCATCCAATTATACACCTATAGGCAATGATATAATCATATAAATTTAATAAACAAACCCATGTTCTTATGCAAAAAAAAAAAAAACATAAAATACTTCATACGCATCTTCCAAGTTCTACAATCATACAAGCACACAAACATAAATTCAAACTAATATTCGAAATACTACTACGATAACAATTAATAGGAGCACTAGCGGTTACGCTTAAATTGCAAGTCTTTTAGGAGTTGTTTGAGACTTCTAATTTCTTGTTCCAGCTCATTCGCATTAGCTATACCTCTTTGACACAATGTTTCGTCAATCCATTCTGCAAAATTGCAACCTTCGGGGTAATTGGAACAACGAAGTATTAGACGACCAATGTTTTCGCCATCAGTTCTTACAACAACTTCAACTATATATTCACAATGGCAGCAAACTAGGTAAGAGCGAACCTTTTCTTCAGTTGAGGGTTGTAAAATTTGTACCTGTTCAATCTAACAACCCACATTTTACGTATTGGAGGACCATAAAATATTTTTATTTTATTCCCTGAGGGTTGGATCATTCTCATATTTTAATATGTGGTTTATGAGGATGTGAGACATGTCCATAATTTTTACCAATTTTGTTTATGACCATTTTCCCCTATCAGTCTTGTACAGGGAATAACTTTTGACTCAGGCTGAATCAGGTGTTGAGGCCTATGCCGTTGGAAAGGAAATTATGATTACCTTTCCGTGGAGTGGTCACATTAAAGATTTGGCTCAGCGGTTTGGGAGGAATCATTGTTTTAAGGTTTCACGGTTGGCTGTTTAGGTTTGGTAAGCCATAATGGTCTGATTTGGGGAGGCCCATTGGTTGGCTGGTGGAAGGCTCTAAATAGAGGGTAAGAGGCATGGAGATAAGTTTACTTTCTCCATTCCCTCATTTGGAAGAGCTAGAGTTCCTCCATTCCCCCATTGCCTACACTTTTCCACCGTTAAAGCTTGGAGAATCGAAGATCTACAACATTTGAAGCTAGATCTACGCCATTCCAAGGGAGAGTTAATTGAATTGAAGAGTTTAAAGCAAATTCTTCTCTGTCTGGAATCATATTTCAATCATTTTGGGTTGTTTTGGAGAATTGGTAAGTGATATGCAACTCGCACATGGATTCAATCAAGTATATGAATGTTTGATCATTAATTTCATCATTTTCAAGTGTTTTCTCCTAGATCTACAATCATGGTAAGTATAATTTCCTATGAATCACCATAGGACCTAATCTAACAACTGTAAATGGTAATTTCTATGTTATTTCATATGTTTATGCAAGTTAGATCTATCATTTAAGTTCATATGTCCATTTATCATGATTTTAGTGAATTTCATGTGATTGTTGATGATTTGAGGTTGTTATTGATTTCATTACATATTTATGACTGTATCGGATGAACTGTATGAATTGATTTCGTCGAATTTGCCATTTGGTGAAGTTTTGGTTGAATTCAGGGGTGAATTGGGTCTGTCTAGGTTTTGGGTCGGTTGGAAGTGGTCGGTCGGTTGGAGTTCTTGTCTTGGGGAGCAAGTCAGGCAGGTCGGTTAGCCAGTGGGGAGGCTGATCGGTCGGGTCAGTCGTACTTCATAAAGGTGGATGGGTCGGTCATACTGAGGTGGACGGTCAGTCACGAAGTAGGGTATAGCAAAGGATCGGGTTGGTTAGCTAAAAAGTGGGTCAGTCGGTCATTGCTGGTTGGGTGGGTCAGTCAGTACTCCAGGGGACGTGGGTCGGCCTTGATTTAAATGGATGGGTCGGTCGTGTCTTATGATGTATGGGTCGGCCATATTACCTAGTTGATGGGTCGGTCGGTCCAGAAAGGGATGGATCGGCCTGTGTTGCATGGATGGGTCGGTCGGCTCCAAGAGGATGGGTCGATCGCACAGTGTCATTTCTGAAAAATTATATTATTTGGGTACGACCCAAATTTGAACAAAAGGGCTTGAAAAATATATTTTTCAGGAAGAAGTGCCAGAAATCGTGCCGAAGCGCAGTGATGTTATTTGGTTCGGTGATGTTATGACTTCGAAGTAAGTTCAAGTAGGGATATTCGAAGTATTGAATGTGTTCGTTGATCGGTATGGAACAATGAATGAGATGACAGCTCAAAGGTTGTGAGTTGGTGGATAATGGTTGCTCGAGAAGGTCGCTTGAGCAATGAATGGTCATCGAGTTGGATGACTAGAGACTCGAAGGTCGAGAGATTATCGCTGTCATAGGTTGTAACAGGCTCAAAGAAGGGGTACAATAGAGATAACTAAAATAATGGAAGATTGCTAGTCAAGTACCCTGGGTATCATTGAAAGGCCTAGGTACATATCATTGAAAGGCGTATGGAGATTCTGTTAGAACCGGGCTTACCATTAGCCCTTGACATATGGCAAGTTTGGCTGTCATACGATCAACGATGGTTTTAAAGACGGATTGGCAGTGATAGCTAGAGTCTGTCATGGTTGATAAGTTGCCTTGTTTGTACCGTCTTACGTAAATTGTCCAATGTCGAAGGAGATGTTTCTTAGGTGTTTGTCTGATATTGGTTTAGGCCTCTTGAAAAGTTGGTATGTACGACTTAAAGGATCTATATGGATAATGCGAAAATTTATGTGATCTACTATCTAAATTATGTGCAATAGTTTATGCAAATAAAGTCTAAGTTATCGAAATATATAGCAAGTAAATATAACCGGTAAATAAAGAGACACCAGGAGTTTTTATATTAGTTCGGACTTCCTGCCCTACATCTAGTCCCGAAGCTTCTCTTAGAAATTCACTAAAAGCGCCCTCTCTTAACCCGGAGAAATAGGTCAGTACACCCGAGCCCCAACAAAGATGTCTCTCGCCTGAGCAACTACACAGGTCTTCAACAATTACAAAGAGTTTGACTTTTGGATGTGTTCTTCTTTCAACACTGATTAGCCAATAGCCTAAGTACAACCATCCTATAATCTAATCCTCGAGTATATACTTTGAATGCGTAGATTTAAGGAAGTAGAATGGCTTGTTGAATCAAGTGATTTTAAAATTAAATCAAGGATTCAACAAGTATTTGAATATGAAGAGCTTTTTGTTTGCAAAGAGTATGAGATTGCAATTCAGAAAATAGAGAGAATATAAAATTATTCGGTTATTGTAAAACATGACTGAAGTTGTTTATATAATGGTCTAAGAGTAGCAAACATTCATGAATATTTTCCATAAAAAGATATGTCCATTTCCTTTGATTAATGAAGAGGGATCTCTTTATGAATGGAAGCAACTTTTCAGAAAATAAAATCTGGGTCGAATCAGTCGACTGGTTAAAAATAATTAGTTGACTGGTAGAATTAAAATGTATATATAAAAAAATTTAAAACTAGCCGTTATATACCAAAATAGGTCGACCAGTCGAGTGGTCTATTTCCTACCAGTCGATTAGTAGGCCAGTTTTGGTATATTTCTGGCTTTTTGATGGCTTTTTATACATATATACATATATATAAGTGATTAACACATTCGTGTATACTTGAGGATAGATTTTAACATAATTCTAGTATGACTCAATGTATATACATATATAAAACCTTATCTTTATGATTCAATTCCCATAGAAGCTTTGTTCGTTGACATTGATCAAAATTTCATTATTCAACATTCTCCCCCTTTTTGATTGATGACAACACTTTGGATTTTCTCCCTCTGAATGTATAGCTCCCCCTGAATTTATTCACAAATTTGTTAGTTCATAAATTTTATACTTACCATTTGAATCATGCATTCACACGGGTTAGCACAATTTCCAATAATATGGAAATACAATAGTATAATAACATGGAAACATAACAATGGTATATATCATAGATAGCATGAGAGATATTTTTCTCCCCTTTTTTCATCAATTAAAATGAATTGAAGACATTATAAGTACAAAGTAATCAAAGAATGTTTTTAGAGATCTTTAAATGATACAATCCCTAACTCACATCAGAGTCTAATGAAGGAATTCTATAGAAGGGGTTTAGTGAAGATATCAGCAATTTGATTTTTTGAGTTAACAAATTCTAAATTAACTGTTTATTTTTCAATGTTATCTCTCAAGAAGTGATGTTGGATATCAATGTATTTAGTTCTAGAATGGTTTACTGGATTCTTAGATAAATTTATTGCACTTGTATTGTCACAATATATTATAGAATTTGACAAATTTACATTAAAATCTTTTAGTGTTAGCTGCATATATAATACCTGAGCATAAGCTAGTGCAGCAGATATGTATTAATCTTTGCATGTTGACAATGAAACACAGTTTTGTTTCTTACTAAACCTATATATAAGTGATTTACCAATAAAGTGACATGTTCCACTTGTACTCTTACGATCTGTTCGTGAACCTACAAAATCAGCATCGCTATATGACACTAATTCAAAGGAACGTTCTTTTGGATAGAAGAGTCCAAAATCTTTTGTATTTCTTAGATATCGTGATATTCATTTAACTACTCTTAAATGCGATTCCTTTGGATTAGCTTGAAATCAGGCATATAAGCAAACACTCATCATAATATCCGGTCTACTCGTAGTTAGATATAAAATTGAACCTATCATGCTTCTATATAACTTTTGATCAACATTTTTGCCGTTTTCATCTTTATCTAAATGTGTCGATGTACTCATTGGTTGAAGTGTTTTCCATCCCAAAGCGTTTTATTAGATTAGTACAATATTTTTCTTGATTGATAAAAGTTCCATTTGGTAATTGCTTGATTTGTAATCCTAAAAAATAAGAAAATTCTCCCATATGTGACATTTCAAATTGTCATTATTTTTGAAAATTCTTGACATAGTTAATCATTTGTTGAACCAAAAATAATATCATCTACATATATTTGAACTATTAGAATATCTTTATGATCTTTCTTAATAAAAATTGTCTGATCAACCTTTCCAATTTGAAATCCTGAATCTATAAAATATGTTTTAAGTAGTTCATACCAAGCATGAGGTACTTGATTCAATCCATATAATGCCTTTTTCAGTTTATAAACATGATCAGGATATTTTTCATGAGCAAATAGTGGAGGTTGTTTAACAAATACTCGTTCTTTAATATAGCCATTTAAGAAAGCGCTTTTAATATCCATCTGATATAATTTAAATTTATGATGACAAGCATATGCTAATAGTATTCGAATTGCTTCTAGTCATGCAACTAGTGAAAGGTTTCTTCATAATATATGCCTTCTTCTTGATTGCTACCATGTGCAACAAGTCTTGCTTTATTTCTAGTGATATTACCTAATTCAACTGCTTTATTTTTGTAAACTCATTTTGTTCCAATAACAGTTTGATCATTTGGTCTTGGAACTAGTTCCCAGACTTCATTACGTTCAAACTGATTTAGTTTTTCTTGCATGGGGATTATCCAATTTTCGTCTGTTGATGCTTCTTTAGGATTTTTGGGTTCGATATTTGATAAAACGGATACATTGCTTATTAAATTAAGTTGACTTCTTATCCTTACATTTGAAGTTATTTCTCCAATGACATTCTGAGTTGGATGATCTCTTAATATTCTTGGTGGAGATCGAACTTCATTAGCAGAAGTATTTTAATTATTGATATTATCTTGTAATTCTGTAGCATTATTTTCTATATTATTATGAATAATGTTTTCATCTTCTCTGTATATTTCAATATCAACATCATGTGAAGGATTATTTTTTAGAGTATCTGAATTTAAATAATTTTGAATAATGTTTTCGTCAAATGATACATGAAGTGATTCTTCAATTTTACCGGTTTGTTTATTAAAAATACGATAGGCTTTGCTACGCTCAGAATATCCTAAGAATATTCCTTCATCAGATTTTGAATCGAATTTTCTCAGTTGATCTTTTGTATTTAAAACAAAGCATTTCGAACCAAAAACTTTGAAATAAGATATATTTGGTTTTCTATCAGTAAAGATCTCATATGGAGTGTTTTTAGTAAGTGGTCCAATGGAAACACGGTTCAAAACATAGCAAGCTGTTGTGACTGCTTCAGCCTAAAAATGTTTTGGTAATGTACTTCCATATAATAATGTTCTAGCACATTCTTGTAAAGTTCTACTTTTACGTTCTACAAATCCATTTTGTTGTGGAGTTCTAGGAAATTAAAAGTTATGAAAAATTCCTTTTTTTTGACAAAATAAATCAAATTTCTCATTTTCAAATTCTCCTCCATGATCGCTTCGTATATTCTTTATTTTTAAATTAGTTA
This sequence comes from Allium sativum, assembly GCA_030737875.1. Lineage (NCBI taxonomy): Eukaryota > Viridiplantae > Streptophyta > Magnoliopsida > Asparagales > Amaryllidaceae > Allium > Allium sativum. Next base: position 488,170,463 of record CM060926.1, read on the forward strand.
AGTTATGAATTTGCTTGACAAAATTATTAAAAATATCAAAAGTATCGCTTTTATTCCTTAAAACCATAGTCCAAGTATATCTTGAAAAATCATCAACAATTACAAACACATATCTACTATGATTTATGGACTGAACTTTAGTTGGTCCGAATAAATCCTTATGTAATAATTCAAGTGATTATAAGGTTGATATAACCTTTTTAGATTTAAAAGAGATTTTTTTTAATTTTCCGAGTTAACAAGCATCGCATAAATTTTTAGTTTTGAATTTTATTTTGGGTAAACCTCTTACAAGATCATTTATAGATAATTTGTTAATGGTTTTAAAGTTAATGTGACAAAACCGTTTGTGCCTTCAAAAATAAGATTTTGGTTTGAATCAAATATACTACATTTATTTTCGGAAAATGTTATTTTAAAACCTTTATCACACAATTGACTTATACTTAATAAATTGTGTTTTAAATTCTTAACTAATAAAACATCCGAAATAAGAGGTGAATTAGATATACCGTAATTGCTCACATCGCCTTTGCCGATGATTTATCCTTTGGAATTATTTCCTAATGTGACAGTTCCTCCTTTTGAGTAAGTAGTATTTGCTAGCATTTCCTTGTCTCCTGTCATGTGTTTTGAGAAACCACAATCTAATATCCATTTTCCTCTGTTTTTGTGAAGTGGAACCTACAAAAAAATAATTAAATTTTTTTATTGGTACCCACTTCCTCCATTAGGGTCCTAAGGGTTAAATCTTAGGAAGCCAACCCAAGAGGGCTTAGGTTCGTTTTTGAAAAACTAATCACTAGTATAATGAACCGTATCTAAAAAGTTTTTAATATATTTATTCCTAATAAGAATATTTTTTTTAGGAATCTATATACTAATATTTTCTGAATATTTTTTCTTAGTAGAAGTATTTAATTTTCTACTAGAAATTTTCGGTCTATTGATAGAATTTTCAAAATTGGATTTCCTTTTTGAATTTATTTTATTATTATTATATCCAAGTCCTTTTTTTTATTAAAAATCAATTGAGAATTTTCTAAAATTTTAGATAAATTCCCTCTACCCCTGTTAAAATTATTTACATTTTTAGAAATACTTTCTAATTTAGTTTTTAAACCAGAATTTTCTAACTCTATAATTTTAACTTTATTATTCAAATCATGATTTTCAGAAAGCAATAAATCATTTTTATACTTTTGAATTTCTATCTCTTGACTTAACAAAGAAATTTGAGAATTTGCATTTGAAAGAGAATCTAGTAATCTTCTAATTTCATCTTCTATGATTTCTTTTTCATCTTTCAAAAGGTCTCTCTCAAATTCGGCTTTTTTTTGTCTTCGTTAGCTTGCTTAAATTTTCTTTTAAATATTTTTCTAGATTCTAAAATTTCCGTATTTATTTTACTAATTCATCAAAAGTAAAATCGCTTACATCGTTTTCTGTAGCCATAAAGAACACATTTGCTTGCTCGCTATCGCTGTCGCAATCACTTTCATAAGTTGAGTCCATATTATACCAAGTGACTGAGAAAGCTCGTTTCTTTGATTTTTCACTTTTGCGATTTCATTTTAGCTTTGGACAGTTCTTTTGATAGTGTCTGGTCTTGTGACAGTTGAAACATTCTACTAAAGCTGGATCAGGTTCTTTTGATGAATTCTTCTTTATATTTTTGCCTTGACTCTTTCGGTATTTTATAAATTTTCTAAAATTTTAGCAACAAATGCTATATCTTCTTCATCTGAATTGGAATCTTATTTTGCTGCATGGAAAGCTAAATTCTTCTTATCTTGTACCTGTGCTTTCTTTGCCTGCGAGTTCACTTCATATGACATTAGATACCGATCAATTCTTCCGGTTTCATGGCAGAGAGATCATTAGCTTCTTTGATCGCTAATACTTTTCTCTCCCATTCATTAGTTAAAGAATTTAAATTTTTTGAAACTATGTCAAAGTCGGAATATTTTTCTCCTAGTCCTAATAATGAATGATAAATATTTTGGAAACATGAATACATATCATTTATAAACTCGTTCTCATTCATTTTAAAATTTTGAAACTGATTTTTGAGCATAGAAATTTTAGTCTTTTGTTAGTGCCTTCATGAGTAATCTTAAGTATTCTCCAGATTTCATATGCAGTGTTGCACATACAAATCCAATTGAACTCATTTCCATCAAGTGCATAATGTAGCATATTCATGGCCTTAGCATTTGCAGTAGCTTCATTTTTCTCAGTGTTTGACCATTCAGTGTATGCACTAGTAGGTGATGTATATTCTTTTTGAGTAATATTCCATGCATCATAGCTAATAGCTTTCATGTATATTCTCATTCTAGTATCCCAGTAACTATAACTCATGCCATTAAAGAAGGGTGGTCTAGCTGTTGATTGACCTTCAGAATATCCGGTGTTATTGCTAATGCTAGTGTTACTATCCATATTATCTAATTATCAAATAATGGTTTTACGATTATATGATAGCCTTGCTTTGATACCAATTGAAAAGTCGGTATGTACGACTTAAAGGATCTATATGGATAATGCGGAAATATATGTGATATATTATCTAAATTATGTGCAATAGTTTATGCAAATAAAGTCTAAGTTATTGAAATATGTAGCAAGTAAATATAAGCAGTAAATAAAGAGACACCAGGAGTTTTTATACTGGTTCGGACTTCCCGGCCTATGTCCAGTCCCGAAGCTCCTCTTCGGAATTCACTAACAACGCCCTCTCTTAACCAGGAGGAATATGTCAGTACACCCGAACCCCAATAAGGATGCCTCTCGCCTGAGCAACTACATAGGTCTTTAACAATTACAAAGAGTTTGACTTCTGGATGTGTACTTCTTTCAACATTGATTAGCCAATAGCTTAAGTACAACCATCCTATAATCTAATCCTCGAGTATATACTTTGAATGTGTAGATTTAAGGAAGTAGAATGGCTTGTTGAATCAAGTGATATTAAAATTAAATCAAGGACTCGACAAGTATTTGAATATGAAGAGCTTTTTGTTTGCAAAGAGTATGAGAATGCAATCAGAAAATAGAGAGAATATAGAATCATTCGGTTATTGTAAAACATGATTGAAGTTGTTTATATAATGGTCTAAGAGTAGCAAACATTCATGAATAGTTTCCATAAAAAGATACGTCCATTTCCTTTGATTAATGAAGAGGAATCACTTCATGAATGGAAGCAACTTTTCAGAAAATAAAATCTGGGTCGAATCAGTCGACCGGTTAAAAATCATCAGTTGACTGGTAGAATTAAAACGTATATATAATAAATTTAAAACTAGCCATTATATACCAAAATAGGCCGGCCAGTCGACTGGTTTATTTCCTACCAGTAGATTGGTAAGGCTAGTTTAGGTATATTTCTGGCTTTTTTATGGCTTTCTAAATATATGTGTATATATAAGTGATTAGCACACTCGTGTATACTTGAGGATAGATTTTAACATAATTCTAACACGACTCAATGTATATACATATATAAAACCTTATCTTTATGATTCAATTCCAATAGTAGCTTTGTTCGTTGACATCGATCAAATTCTCATTATTCAACACCTCTGGGGCTTATGCTTGAGGGATTTTGATTTCGATTAGGATGTTTACATGAGATACGTATAATTTGGTTTCTATTAGTATTAGTGGTGTTTGCTTCTGATTTCCATGAATGAATGGTTGTTCTGGTTTCCATGAATGAATGGTTGAAGTGTGGTTGTAAAGGCTATCACTGTTAGATGTGGGGAAGATAGGGTTAAGTTCTTCTCTAGTGTTGTGGGTAGATTAGTATGTTCATCTATCCATTCTTATATACGTTATTGTTGATGTTTGTTAGTCGTTTTATCGCTCACTAAGACTGTTGTCTAAATCATGGTTTTACGTTTCCCTTTTGTTACCTTGTGTTGTTCATCCGGTTGTGGATGGGCGGACTAGGTGACAGGTGATAGCTTGTTGAGGACAATGTTGCAAATCGGAGGCTTACTGGAGGCTTACATACCGGTTTTATTACTATCTAGTATTTTTGTTTCCTCTGTTTGAGTTTCTCTATGAGTGTTGTCGTGAGGCTTTATGTACAGACTTTGGTATCTCCTATGATGTTTGGATAAGCTTTCAGATTGTTGTGAAAGTTTCAAAAGTTTGTTATATGAAGATTCACTATTGTTACCTGTTATATATTTTCTACTATATTTTATCCTTGCATTGTGAGTTCTACGACAGGTTTTGATTGTGTTATTTTACCTTGATGATCGTCCATAGCTGCCTGGCACGTCTTTCAACACATTATTCCTCTTGTTAAGTGCGGGGGTTATGGGCGGTCGTACACTCAACCTCTTGTTCTTGAAAGGGTTGATAAACAAGTTGTTCATTCACTGGTGGGACATACGCATGTTCGTCCAGTTCCGGTTGAAGTGTGAGTATGTCAATATCTGGGTACTCAAGAGCAACGTCCTCGTAATGTTGTTCTTGATAGTTTATATTCGTATCTACATCGGTGTGATCACTAGACACTAGAAGGGAGTAGTAGACGTTGTCGAAATAGGAGTCCATATATGACAGCTATGAAGGCATTGTTAAGAGAAATAGAGTAATGTAGATATAGTTGAGTATGGATCAAAGTTATAAAGGAGTAGGTGGGTATTGATAAAGTATAAAAATACACATGCGAAGTTTCAAAATTCTCCCAAAGGCGAACTTTCAAAATTCACCCGATCCTCTCCCTGAACAAAACAGGTCTGTATTTGTAAATATTTCCAAAACAAGGCTAAACGTGTTATTATTTCTGCAAATCAACCTAAACTAGTTAATTTTCCAGCATAGATAGCATGTTCAAATTTGAATTTGAAAACGAATAGTAACTTTAAAAAGTGAAGTTCAGTTTGGCTATATAGAAAGTGTTTTAACTCAATTTTATTTTTCAAATTATCTTATTTATTTTTTAATGGGCTTCACAAAAGTTTATGCTCAAACGGATAATTTTTGAAAAATAATATTATTTTAATAATAAAATAATATTATTATATCCATTAAATAGGAATATTGAATTTTAAAGGTAAAATTTGAAATATTGTTTTCAAGTAAGTATATATGTATTTTAAAATGATTTACAAACTATTTCAAAGTAAATCAGATTTATATTAGTATAAAATTATAATATAGTCTGAATAGGACTAGTCGCGTTGCAGTAGTTCGTGAATTTCAACTAAAACTTTAAATGCTCATAACTGGAGCAAATTTAATCGGATTTCTTTGAAATGATAAATGTTTTCTTTCTAATGATAATAGTTTCCAAATGAAAGAGGAATTTTCAAATTATAATATATAGATTTCAAGTTATGTGTAAACAGTTTTGAAAAGGTTGCTATATGCGTAGTTTAGTGGCCAAATTTGAAAATCAATAAAAATAGCCTTTTAAAAAAATATTAAAAACAGGAAAGAATTGTTATAAATCATAATAAATAGTTTCAAAGTGGTTTGAGTCAAATTTATAAAGATTTGAAGTTGATTAAATGAAATTTGCAAAATTGGCTATTTCAAGTAACCTTCGCTAACGTTTTTAAATGCTATCATCCGAATTGGAGTTTTAAAGGAATTTAAACTTCATAATTGTATTCCCAAACTTGGATCAATGATTTAATTTGAATATTATAATATTTTAATGAAGTTTGAAGTTGAGATTTAAATAAAGACTTATACATCCATAAGTTTTAAAAGGACCATTCTTGTTTGAAAAGACCGGGATCAGACTTAGTCCAAGGACCATTCCAAGTAAGAACGATACGTGATGGCGAGTATTGAATATGATGTTAGAGGCCGGAAATCTTCATACAGAAAGGATTGGCCAGCTGATTTTCTCTTTACTGGGTTGCTTCAGTATTGAGATGTTATAGTGGTGGCACGTCTAGATGTATTTAGGGATTTTCAGGATTACAAGGACCTCTTTCTTTATTGGATGAGGCATAAGGTGCCTTTGATTTCATTCAAACTTGGAACGGCCTTGTATGGTTGTGTGCCTGACGTTGTATCTTGTAGTACGTAGTTGATTCTTGCTAAACATATTTCTGTTGGTGATGGAGAATTTGTTCTCTTAGCTTAAAACCCCTTTTGAGACGTACGAGCTCAAAGATGATATGGTTAGCGATTACCATTTATATATTATGGGATGACAGTGTGGTATGCTATTGGTGATCAATGCATGGCTTAGTGAAGCGTAGCTTTGCCTAACGAGACTTCGGAAAGCCTCACATCCCGGAACTGGCCAAAACAAGAAAGATGCGGTGAGGCATGGGTTATCATCTCCTATCTAGACAAAAAGTTTATCATGGTATGGAGCCTAGGTATTGCTTATGTGGTGACTTTTACTATTTGTGGTTATTGATGTTGCGTGGCCCCGATTTATAGGTGGGTAACGACTTGAACTGATATACTCATGGTTGATCCAGGTAAGGAGAACCCTCCTTGTGGTTGTAGATAACTGGTGTTTGTTCTCAGGGCATCCCTGTGGAGATGTACCCATCAGATATGGAAGTTTTTTAGTCTTCTCATTTGTTGGGTATCCATACTCCACTACGAGTTTGTATGGTTTTAGTTGTAAACCTATATGGCGACATAATGGTATGGGACATTATGCCGTCTAAGATTGATACATTTATTTGTGAAAGAGTTTTCCACATTATGCACTAATAATAAAAGAGATTTTTTCGTATCAAGCATGTTTGGCTATCATAAGGAGAAACCTTTCCCATGTCTGCGATTGCATTGTATGTGTGCCGAAAGACCTTATGGTAGCCTCATTTTAAAAAAGTATTGCAAGTTTTATGACTGATATTCATAAGGGGAAACTCATTCCGTGCTATATAGCATGGTCTTATGATTTACCTAAATTTTAAAATAAACATGAGTAATTGTTTCTGTTTCTCATACCAGTCCCATGGTTGACCTAAAATTTACTCTTTTCCCTTTAACTCTGGTTGCCTATATTTTAGCACGGGCAGCCTAAGAGTCAGGTCGTAGCAGTATCCTAGAGCACTATATTTTGATAAGCACCTAACTTTGTGGACTATCTTTTGGATCCTAGATGTGAAGATGGAGCATGTTTTGGATTCACTTTCTGTTTATTTCTGCTATTACTTTTATCTAGTAGTTCATGTAACTAGATATGTATATTAGTCTGATGTAATTGATGGTGTAACTCTGATGTATATCATATTATGTTAATAAGATGTTGTTTTATTTTATGTTATTATTTTTAATGTGTTATAACACCAGACAAATGGGGATTAGGCATTTGGATCTCCGACATTTGATGCTTGAGTTCTGTCAGATGTTGACTTCCAAAGTCCGAAATTCTGGGTAGTTACAGGTTGTATTAGAGCTTTGGTTTGTACAAATCTTTGGTTATAGCTCATTAGAAATCTCATTAGAAGAAGGTTAGTAATAACCTAGAATGAGTAAAATTCAATGAAATATAAAGATCCTCAACTGTTCCATACTTCCAAAGATAATTCGTCTATATACCCTAACAAGCATTTTCCTCACTATTCACAAATAGTTGAAAAATGAGTGGTAACAGAAGACGTAAGGGAGGAGGCAGTACCATCACTAATTGTCTCCCTGCAACAGATTCCAGCTCAAACCCAATTCATTTTTCCAACTCTCAACAAGCAATATATGAATTTGGGTGGAAAGCCATTTAAAGGAGATGATGATATTATAGAAGCTTAAGCTTGGATAACTTTGTGTGAGAAGATTTTCAAATGTTTGAACTTATAGGATTATAGGAAAAGGTTATTGGCAACTTGACAATTTCAAGATGGAGCTGCGGTTTGGTGGGAAACGATCATTCAGGGAAGGGAGGAAGACAACATTTCATGGGAACAATTCAAGGAAAATTTTAAGGAACGTTATATGCTTCAGCGGGAATCTCTAGAATGTATGAAAAATTCATGTATCTTAAGCAGGGGAATATGTCTTTTGAAGAATACTTGAACAATTTTAATGAACTTTCTCATATCGGATCGGAGTTGATCAATACCTAAATGAAGAAGAATGAGAGGTTTATCAAAGGAATGAAGTCGAAGCACCACGAGAGGATGACAACACATGTGAAGGAGTCGTTTGTGGACTTAGTAGATATGGGCTATGGGTATGCTACAATTGATAAAGGATCAGAAGTAAGTGAAGGCATCAATGACAACTGGAAGAAAAGGAAGTTTAAGGAAGTTTAATGTAAAGAAGCCCGACCAAAATAACAGACAAAATGAAGCTAAGAATGATCGTCTTAAAGATGTCACAAGTTACAACTGCCAGGAGAAATGGCATCATTCGGCAGGTGTAGCAAACCGAAGAGATTGAAGCCAAATCAGGAGACTGGGGAATGATTTAACTGCCATAAGTCTGGACATCTAATCAAGGATTGTGCCATAACTAAGAAAGTAGTGGTGGAAAAGGTTTATTCTATCAAAGAAGATCCCTCAACTTCAAAAGATAACACAGGGAAAGGGGTGTTGGAAGGTAACATTTTTGTATGCAATAAATTAGTTTGAGTTTTGTATGATACCGGTGCTACACATAGCTTTATTTATAAACATATGGTAGAAAAGTTTAACCCGAAGACAAAATTCGTTAATGATCCTCTTTGTGTGTAAAATCCAGTAGGAGGATCTACTACTCTACATCTATATTGTAAAGAAGTCCCTATCTCCTTTTCATATCATTAATTCCCTTTCGATCTATACATGTAGAATTTGAATTTATACTTGGAATGAATTGGTTAACTGAGTATGAAGCATAGTTAGATTGTGTAAGTAGAACGATATCAGTAAAAACGAAGTTTAGAAGGATTATCTCATTTTCTTGTGAAGACCCTAGCCCAAAAAGAGATAAATTAATGTGTGCTTTGGGTTACCATAATATTGACATAAAAACCGTAACCATCGTCCAAAAATTTCCTAATGTATTTAAAGAAGTCAAAAGTCTCCTTCCACATAGAGAAATTGTTTTTAGGATTACTTAATACCCGATGCTCGACTAGTTGTCCATCCTAATCGGAGAATGACACCGAAGGAGAAAAGAGAACTAGATAAGAAAGTTCAAGAACTTTTAGATAAAGGGTTTATTCGATCAAGTCTTTCCAACTGGGGATCAGCCGTGTTATTTGTAGCCAAGTTTGATGGTTCCTTATGGTTGTGTGTCAATTATAAGACCTAAATAAAGAAGCCCTTAAGAACAAATACCCTTTGCCTCGAATAGATGAACTATTCGACCAACTAAATAGGGATATATTTTTCTGTAAAATGGATTTAGCTATAGGTTTTCATCAACTCAGAATTACTAAAGAACATATCCATTTAACTGCCTTTAGAGGGACCGATATTTTTTATGATTGGTTAGTAATGGCATTCGGATTGACTAACGCCCCCTCTTATTTCGTGGACCTAATGGCTAGAGTATTTTGGGAAGTATTGAACAAATTTGTATTGGTTTTTATTGATAATATTCTTATATACTCAAAAACTGAAAGGATCATGTAGAGCATTTAAGGATTGTTTTTGGAGATATTAAGAAGGAACGTGCTTAAAGCAAAACTTTCCAAATGCTATTTTTGAGAAAAAGAAGTCAAGTTTCCTGGACATATCATATCTGAAGAGGGAATCCCAGTAGACCCTAGAAAGATATCTGCTATTATGGATTGGAAGGGACCTGCAACTCTAAGAGATATCCGAAGTTTCTTAGGACTAGTTGAATACTATTGGAAGTTTGTAGAGGATTTTTCTTACATAGCCTCCCCTTTGAAAAAGTTGACAATGAATAAGGAAAAGTTTGTCTACTCTCTCAAGTGCGAAGACGCTTTGGTAGAGTTAAAGAAAAGGTTGACTACTGTCCGGTTTAAGCCATTATTGATGGGAAATAAGGATTATCTGTTTATACAGATGCTTGTAAAGAAGGAGTTGGTGCTGTATTGATGCAAAAAGGCAGAGTTATGCTTATGTAGGTTGACAGCTAAAGCCACATGAAAAGAATTATCTGACTCATGACTTCGTGCTATTATCAGTAATATTTTCTTTGAAGATATGGAGACACTATCTGCTAGGAGAGAAGTTTGACTTGTTCACGGACCCCAAATACCTGAAGTATCTATTTACTCAAAAGGGTTTGAGTTTAAGACAACAATGTTGATTGGAATTTCTAGCTTCTTATGATTCAGATATTTAGTATACTCCCGGAAAAGCCAACTTAATCGCCGATGCCTTAAGTCGAAAGCACGCTATCATTTCTTACCTAGTCGTCACACCAACTCTTATAGAGAAAATTGCTAGCAAGCAAAGAAAAGATGAAATTCTTCAAAGAATTTCTAGGAGTATTCGACAAGGTGAAAGTTCAGATTTGGAGATTGATGACAAAGGCATTCAAATATTAAATGGGATAATTTATGTCCCAAGCATTTAAGAACTTCTAAGAGAAGTACTAGATGAAGGCCAAAAGTCCAAATTTAGCATTCATCCAGGAGTTAACAAGATGTATCGAGATATTAAATGTACTTTCTAGTGGAAGACGATGAAGAGGGACGTATCTATATATGTTAGCCGGTGTGCTACTTGCCAACTAATTAAAAATGATCAGCAGAAGTCTACAGGATTACTTAAGCCTTTGGAAATACCAAAATGGAAGTGGGGTCAAGTCTTGATGGATTTCATCGATGGGTATCCCGGTACTCATGGAGGGAATGAAGGTATATGGGTTATTACAAATCGTCTAACCAAGAGCGCCTATTTCATCCCAGTAAAATCCTCCAGAACAGTTGTAAGTTTAGCATATATATATATATATATATATATATATATATATATATATATATATATATATATAAGAGATTATGAGATTGCACAGAGTAGCGAGTAGCATAGTGAGCAACTGAGATCCGATCTTCACTAGTCGTTTTTGGAAAGCTTTCCAAACTGCCTTTGGAACTAAACTAAATCTCAACATGGCATATTACCCGCAATTAGACGAGAAAACGGAAAGAGTCTATCGTATATTGGAAGATCTTTTATGGACTTGTATTCTTGACTTTCGAGGATCATGGGAAAGTCGTCTACCTTTGATTGAGTTTTCTTATAATAACAGTTATCAGGCTAGCATTAAGATGGCACCTTTTGAGGTATTATATGGTCATCCCTGCAAATCCCCCGCTTATTAGATAGGATATGGAAATAGACTTGTTCTTATATGAGATATGATCAGAGAGGCTATAGAGAAAGTGGACTTGATTGGGAAGAAGTTAAAAATGGCACAAGATCAACAAAAGAAATATGTTGATCAAAGCCTTGGACTTCGAAATCGAAGATTCAGTATTCCTGAAAGTTTCTCCATTACGAGGGGTTATCCGCTTTAGGAAGATAGGGAAGCCAACATCCCAATATACTGAACCTTTTCCTATTCTTGAAAGGATTGGACCTCTAGCTTATAGACTTCAGCTACCTGAGTGGTTGTCTGGAATAAATGATGTTTTTCATGTATTTAGTTTACAGAAGTATGTGCACGATCCACACCAAATTATTTAAGAGGTTTCTCAGTAGGACTTAGAGATTTAACCCAACTTAACAGTTTAAAGAGTGCCAGTCAAAATGATTGATCATAATGAAAAACGATTGAGGGACAAGATAGTAAAGCTTATCAAGGTATAGTGGAGTGGTGATCCAAAGGATTGTAATTTGGAAACTGAGGAGCATATGTAGAAGTTTTATCCCGAATGTCATGCGGATATCTAAATCCCTGGTAAATTTATCTCCTCTATCCATCTACTTTTCACTATTACTTCTTGTTCGATTTCGAGGACGAAATTCTTTTAAGTAGGAGATATTGTAACGATCTGAAATTTTAGTCAATTTAAAAATAAGAATTTTATTATCTGTTTATATATAGTGTATTTTAAAATGGTTAAATATTGAATTTGACCTAAAACCAATTGAAAATGAATTCTAATTTTATTTTATATTTTGCTAAAGTTAAAAAATAAGGTTAGTGAACTTTTAAAATTGAATTAAAAATGAATATATTGAAATTCGATAATTTAATATTGTTTTAATAGCCAAAAATAGAGCATTTTGGACACAGTCTTAAAGTTCAATGAAATCAGTATTATTGGATTTGTATTAGTGGAATGTAGTAGAATTTCAAATTTTGTATCAATTGGACTTACAGTTTCATCGTACGGATTGAAAACGCGTAAGAGTCATTTGATTAAATCATGTAATTTAAAAAGAAAAACAATTCATTCGCACTAATTCCTAAGCCTCCTCCTCTTTTGACAAATCTTACTCTCTCTTACCACGTCACTCCATTATGTCATAGCTTTATGATGATGTTTAGCTTGTTACAAAACACAAAGCTAGATGATGTGTTAGTTTTTGCACAAAAGAAAAGGCATGAATTATTCACTTAGAACCTTAGTTGGAAATTAGCAAAAACCCCATCACTTAGCCACTACACCTTCTTCCCCTGTTTTTGACATCTAGCCATGGCTTTTGCATTAAGGACCCCAAGTATGAATACGTGGCCACTTTCACTTGCATTTCCCTTCTCTTCTTCTCATCCATTTTCTCCCTTTTTCCCCTATTCCCTTCGGCCATGGGCCCCCCACCGCCGCACCCACCAGCGTGTGCCCCCCTCTGACCAGCCATAACCAGCGCACCCCTCCCCCACCTTGTCATGGGCGCGCTCCACCTTAAAGCACCCCTAACCCCTTAAAAAACCTTAAAGCTACCTCCTTTATTACCTTCACCTCAAATCCCACTACCACCACCGTCGCTCCAGCACCCCACAGCCCGCCTGCAGCCCTCACGTGGACCCCACCCCTTTAGCCGACCCCCTCCAATCCCTAAGACCTAACCTTTAGCCTCCTAAACCAATATATATCTATATATACAATCTATATTTTATACAACCCATAAGCATCGAAGTTCTATGTTATTGGAGCTCGATACTTTACGGTGATGTCACAAGGCTACTAGATTGGATTTGGACTGCAGAGGAGTCCTGCGTTTAAAGTTACGAAGGAGTGGATAATTTGGTGAGAAACTATGCACGTAAAAGGCTAAGTAGTTTATGGTTATTAATATTAAATAACTTTAAGATTTAATGTTGATTAGTGAAGTAAATATATGTTTTTAAGTGATAATTAAATGGACACTTAATTAAATGATACCCTGTGATGATTGTGTGAATGATTGGTTGATATGAACCTTATTGGGTTGTTGAATGCTATATTAAATAGTAATGAGTTACTGGATATTACCTTGCTAAGTTAATGACACCATGTTTGGTTGTTGTTGGGTGTTGTAATGGTTGTGTATGATATGATATAGGTTACCATGATTAATTATACCCAAAAAGTTGGATTAATGGGTATTGAATAAATTTAAATGAATATTTCATTCCTTTAAATAATAAGTGAAAAGTAAAAGTTGAATTTTTAATTTTAAAATGATTTGGAAATGAAGTTAAAGTGCATATGAAAAACTTTAAAAGAATATAAAATTATCTGAAATTTATTTCAAGTATAAATATCATGTTCGAATTTGAAACTTGAAAATGAATAGTAACTTTAAAAAGTGAAATTCAGTTTGAGTATATAGAAAGCGTTTTAACTCAATTTTATTTTCCAACCTTTTTTAATGGGCTTTAGGAAAGTTCGGGCTCAAGCAGATAAGTTTAGAAAAATAATATTATTTTAATAATAAAATAATATTATAATATCCAATAATTAGGAATATTGAATTTTAAAGGTAAAATTTGGGATATTGTTTTTAAGTAAGTATATATGTGTTTGAAAATGATTTATAAACTATTTCAAAGTAAATCGTATTTATTCTAATATAAAATTTTAATATAGTCTGAATAGGACTAGTCGTGCTGCGGTAGTTCGCGAATTTCGACTATAAACTTTAAGCGCTCATAACTGGAGCAAATTTAATCAGATTTCTTTGAAACGAAAAACGTTTTCTTTCTAACGATAATAGGTTCCAAATGAAAGAGGAACTTTCAAATTATAATATACAGATTTCAAGTTATTTGTAAAACAATTTTTGGAAAGGTCGCTATAAGTGCAATTTAATGGACAAATTTGGTAATAAATAAAAATGGCATTTTAAATATTATGAAAAATAGGGAAAAATATTATAAATCATAATAAATAGTTTCAAAGTGGTTTGAATCAAATTTATGAAAATTTAAAGTTGATTAAATAAAACTTGCAAAATTGGCTATTTTGAGCAACCTTTGGTAATGTTTTTAACGCTATCATTCAAATTGGAGTTTTATAGAATTTAAACTTCATAATTATATCCTAACTAAGGGAAATGATTTAATATGAATATTAGAATATTTTAATTATGTTTGAAGTTGATATTTAAATAAAGACTTGTACATCCATAAGTTTTAAAAGGACGATTCTTATTTGGAAACACCGGGATCAGACTTAGGTCCAAGGACCATTCCAGAGAAAAATGAGACGTGTTGAAGAGTATTGAAGATGGTGTTAGAGATTGGAAATCTTCACATTGAAAGTATTGGCTAGCTGATTTTCTCTTCATTGTGTTGCTCCAGTACTGAGATGTTATAGTGGGGGCACGTCCAGATGTATTTGGGGATTACAAGGATCTCTCTCCTTTATTGGACAAGGAATAAGGTGCCTTTAGTTTTGTTCAGACCCAGAACGAACTTGCATGGATATGTGTATGAAGTTGAATCTTGCAGTATGCAACTGATTCTTGCTGAACATATTTCTATTGGTGACGGAGAATTTATTATCTTAGCTTCACACCCTTCTTTGAGACGTATGAGCTCAAAGGTGATATGGTTAGAGATTATCGATTATATGTTATGGGATGATATTGTGGCATGCTAAGTGGTATGCTATTGATGATCAAATCATGTCTTAGTGAAGCATAACTTTGTGTAACGAGACTTCGACGAGCCTTACACCCTGGAAAGGGCCAAAACAAGAAATATGCGGCGAGGTATGGGTTATCATCTCCTATCTAGATCAAAAGTGTACCATGGTATGGAACCCAGGTATTACTTATGTGCCAACTTCAACTATTTGTGGTTTCAACTATTTATGGTTGTTGATGTTGCGGGTCCTCGGTTTAGAGGTTGGTAACGACTGGGAGATGATATACTTAGGGTTAATCCAGGTATGGAGATCCCGCCTTGTATTGGCAGAGAACCGGTGTTTGTTCTTGATACACTCCTCCAGAGATGTACCAATCGGATAAGGACATTCCTTAGCTTGGTCATTTGTTGGGAATTCATACTCCACAACGAGTTTGTACGGTTTTAGTTCTAAACTTATATGGCGACATAATGGTATGGGACATTATGCCGTCTAGAATCAATACATTTATTTGTGAAACAGTTTTTCACACTATGCACTAATAATAATAATAAAATAGAATTTTTTGATCATAAGGAAAAACCTTCCCATGTCTGTGATTGCATTGTGTGTGTGCCGAGAGACCTTATGGTAGCCTCATTTTCGAAAAGCATTGCGAGTTTTATGATTGGTATTCATAAGGGAAACATTTCAGTGTTTTACGGCATGGTCTTATGATTTACCTAAACTTTAAAATAAATGTGAATAACTGTTTCTATTTCTCATACCCGTCCCATGACAGAAATGGAGTTTATCGTTTTCTCTTAAACTTTAGGTGCCTATATTTTTGCAAGGGTAGCCTAAGAGTTAGCTCGTAGCGGTATTTTGGAGAACTATCTTTTGTGTAACACTTAGCTTTGTGGACTATTTTTTGATCTTGGAGGTGAAGATGTAGCATGTTTTGATTTCGCTTTCTTTTTGTATATTTCCGCTATTACTTTTATCTAGTAGTTCAAGTAACTAGATATGAACATTACTCTTATGTAATTGATGTTGTAACTCTTATGTATAGCATATTATGTCAATGAGATGTTTTTTTATACGATTATTTTTAATGTGTTGTAACCCGAGATAACCAGGGATTAGGCATTTGGATCTCCGACATTTGATGCTTGAGTCGTGTCAGATGTTGACTTCCGAAGTCCAAAATTCTAGGTCGTTACACTAAATGAAATTAGTTAAGATAATGTTTTCATTCAAAATAAATAAAGCGAGTATGTATAAATATGCATTGATATATTTCAGGAATATATGCGCGCATATTTATTTCAGAAATGAGAACATTTGAAGTTGAGATTCCATATGTGTTAATTATAGAAGAAAATTTATGTTCATAATGAATACTCGTTTGAATTTGAAAATGTTGGGAAAAGAAATGGAAATAAATAAATTTAAAACGTTAAGGAGTTAATAACATTAAGCTATAAATAAACCAGTATAGCCTAGCATCCAACTCATATTTTTTGAAAAAGCCCTAGAGCTCTGCCATTTCCTTTCTCCTCCAAATCCTTCAAATATATATATATATATATATATATATATATATATATAAATTTTAGGATTTCTGATTCAAGATTTAGAGATGAAGGTATGAGATCTAAGCTATAAATGTCCAGGCCTCTGTCTAGAGAGATCTATAAATCCGAATTGAAATAAAATAATGTAGATCCAAATTAGAACCAAAATATTAGAGCGTAAATCTCAAGTGAGTGAACTTAAATTATATTTTTCATAAATGGTATATGATGTCGTTTGATTCGTATAAAGTTAATAATATATTCTATCATCCCTTTCCCTCTTATGCCTTGGATTTTGTAGTTTTAAATTGAATTATGGTTAGGCATAAATTAATTGAATTATAGTTAAGCATAAAATAATTGAATTGTGGTTAGGCGCAAATTAATTGAATGGTGGTTATGCATTAGTTAATTGGAATTATAAACCAAAGAGGAAATTTTGATGATTTGAGGCTAAATGAATATATTATGTCAAAATTGTAATAAAAGGTAAACTTGACGATTTGGGGCTAAATAAATTTAGTATGCCAAAATTATAATAAAAGGAAAATTTAGAAGTAGGAAAACTTGGTAAGACTTACTAAATAAATGTGACACAGATTGACATGGCATAATTAAGGTTATATGTAGTAAACTTGTAGAAAAAGGATAAATCTAAGAATTTTCATATTATTTGTAAGGAATCCTCTTTAAGACTTCAAATAGAATAAATACAGAAATTGGGAAATTGATAAGAGATAGGAAATAATTATATAACTAATAAAAAGTGGGAAATTAGTAATGAACTGAATCAGTTAGTTGTGGATAAGGGATACATTTCCATAATTAAATTCTTGTTAAATATGGAGAATGGAGTTGCAAGAAAAGGGAAATAATGTAGGTTAGTGTGAAATATGGATTTTCTCATATTGCGCACTAACCAATAACCTAAAAGTACGAGTCTTGATTAATTTATATAATAGAAACGGATTTTAGTACATTTCTAACAACCAACTAGATAAGGTATGTGAACTGTTTCCTGTAAATGCATAAACTTGCAAAGAGGTAAGTAGATTAGTGTCATAACTGTAAGAGTTATGTTAAATAATAAGAAACTTGTTAATTATATAATGAATGGGGATGTGACATACTATAATACATTATATAAGACGGAAATGTAATATAATGAGTAGACTTGTCATAGGGACAATTAGGATTATAGCATACAATTTATAATTAAAAGATTAAATGGAAAGTAAGAGGCTTCTTAAAAATGAACTTAAATTATGCGAAATAAGTTTAACATGAAAACCCAAACCTATAGTTGTGGTAATATTATAACAAGAGGTTATAATTAAACCGAAAAGAGTAGAATAGGCTGATTATTAATAAACCTATAATTAAGAATTAAGTTTAATGAATACAATAGTAAGAAGTGGTCAATTCTGGTAGCGAGAGCTGAGTGAGGAAATTAAGTGGCTAATAAAATGAATGAAAGGTGGTCTGTTCCGACAGCGAAGTCTAATTAGGGAAAATATGCGGCCAATTAAAGTTGATAAACAAATATCTTGAATGTAGAATAAACAAGTAAATGTTTAAGCTAATTAGCAAAGTGGCAAGTGAAACAAGCGAGTAATTGTTGATTAGACAGAGTGTCTAATTTGAAGATTAGAGTTTGGGTTTAATGATGAGGTGCGCTCGGATCAGTCCGTATGTATTTGGGATGAAGAGCTCAATGAGGCAGATCATCATAGGTGTCTAGAGACATAAGCGGAGCACATCCAACTTCTTATTTGGCGGGACTGAAAGGGAATGCGGGACTTCAACGGGACATGAGTATACTCCATGATGGCTCTACGTGGCAGGCCTAACAAAGTTGTATCCACGGAGGCATGGTCTTTATGGTTCATCCGGTGAGTATGCCTTGGCTGCTTCTTCAGTTGTGGGCAACCTAAAGAATGATTGGGATGATCTTAAGATGATTTAGTGGTTGCCTCATGTGGAGGCTTAGTGGTTAGGACCCAATAAAGGATAGTAGGTCGACGGATACCTATCATAGTCAGTCGGAGTGTGTGCGAGAAAGACTGAAGCTAAACCAAGAGGCCAATATTCTTTTACTATTGGGTCATTGGATGAGGGACCACATGTTTGTTTGGATTGGATGTTAAGGCGATCATTCAGCTCTTTGAATAGTCTTTCGTTAGTAAGGGTAGGCTGGATGGGACCTTGGGGAGCCACCGAAAGAGTCAGACCAATCTTTGGATATCTGTAGTGTATACCTAACGAAGATATCCTTTACAAATATGTAGAAAGTCCCAGACTGAGTTCCATGGGTGAATTCAGGGATTAGGGCGCCCTTGCGGCGTAGCGGTAGAGGCTTATTTGCTTTCGCAGCGTAGCCTAGTATGCTTTTGTGGCGTAATGTTAGAGACTTGGTATGCCTTCGTAGCATAGTCTAGTACGCTTTTGTAGCGGAAAGATAGAGGTCCATTATGTTTTCATAGTATGACGGTGGGGGACCACTCGAGGAGGATACTATGGGGAGTATCTCGATATGTCAGGCATTTAGCTACATATATATGATTTATTAGGTAAATCTACAAGGGAGTAGATGAGTAATATTTATAGGGAAAAATCAAAATATATTGTTAAATAAACTCGAATAACCTAATAAATATGAACAAGCAATAGAACTGTAAATGTAGTGTTATTTGTAGAAAGTATAATTTGTCCATTCACCAGAACTTTGTTCGACCCCCTCCTCATAACAAATTTGCAAGTTAGTTATGTGGTTGAGATTCTACAGCTTAGAGCCACTTGTTCGATAGTGTCAGTATATTGGTATTTACCTACTATTATATTTTATTCCCTACTACCATGAGATTTCTATTATGAGCTCTGATATATTTAGGTTTGACTTTCCGTAGGATACCAGACAAACCAACTTGAGCTTCCACAGATTTAGATTTTTGAAAACAAATTCAAGTCTATCGAAATTCGGGTTGTTACATCTGGTATCAAAGCTTAGGTTTAGGATTCCTATATAGATAATTTGTGAATGTATTTGTATTTTTAAAATATAAAAATATTATATATATATATATACACACACATACCCCCCATATCCTTAGAGAAAACCACTAATTTAGTGAAACAACACATGGAGGAAGTTGGGATGCCAGTTTTGTACACTTAGGAAATGGTTATGAAAATTTGAGGTCTATAGTCTCATGAGTGGCAAGAATGTG
Organism: Allium sativum; assembly: GCA_030737875.1. Taxonomy (NCBI): domain Eukaryota; kingdom Viridiplantae; phylum Streptophyta; class Magnoliopsida; order Asparagales; family Amaryllidaceae; genus Allium; species Allium sativum. The sequence goes on from CM060926.1 coordinate 488,190,163, forward strand.
GAGTGTACAATATATTTTGGAATGAAAAAGAGAATTTCATGTGTTGATAGCTGAAGTTTTGGCATTTCAGATTAGTGGATTAAGCAATAAGGCATTGTAAATTAAATAATAATTAGAAAGAAAAAATGTATTAGCAATTTATATATATACATTTGGCACAAAAAGGGTATTACGCTTAGATTCCAGTTCAAACACAGTTTTGGAAAGAATTAGTGTGAATGAGGACTTTGGTGAAGAGATAATTTTGTGCAAAAGATTTGAAAATGGAAAACTAAGAAACCACTTTGTACTTAGTCCCACAATTGAACTTTTGGTTAAACTTGAAATAATATGTGGAAAAAGATTTCGAATCGATTAAATAATATGAATTGTGTAGATGGAATTTAACCCTACAATATAAGTAGAGATATCCATGGGCCTCTTGATTGAGTATGATTATAAAATGCATGGTCGTGCTCAAATATTGATTTGTATTAAATAATCTACTCATTGATCAATATAAAAGGATTAAATTATAATGAGGACGATACATTCATGCCTCGAGTTTAATCTTGGATATATTGGTTAAAAGGATTATATTACGTTGATATACTGATCACAAAAAAGGTTGTATCGAATCATTGGTTTTATTATAACTTGGGTAACAACAATGTATTACTAGATACCTCTCACTATTTATAACTTAAATATTGTTTAAATTATTACCTACTTTATGGTAACCTATAGGATCACACATAAGAAAATCAAGCATTGAAATTTCTTTGGTTATGAACGGTTATATGGATTCTAAGTTTACCTAATATATCTTGTTTTCTTATTATAAAAGGAAAGGTCGAACCTTCAAGGAAAACCTAAATTCAAATTTTTGGCTAGTACCGATTCTCCGTCCATCACGGCTTCGTTCGACGACATCGAGAGCTGCGTTCGTGGTCTCCTTTAGAGGCGCCTCATTCACGCGCTTATTTTTCGATTCAATGCAGATCCAGTCCTGTAGGATTTCATGAATTAAAGAGCAAAGGAGTAAGGTACACAAGTTTTTAATTCGATTTTGAATTTGATTCTGCAACTAATGTTAATAAATCCTGTGAAATCCACGGCATTTCAATCCACTTTAACCTTCAATGGTATCAGAACCGGGTTATTTTGAATTCAATTGTTGGTTTAAACCATGCAGTTGATTTTGTATACTGAAGATTTACTGTGTTGTTAAATGTAAATTTCAGTTAGAGATGTAATATTTGTAAATTCATATCGGATCAGAAATTGGTTCTGTGTAAATGGATTCTATATTTGATATAGAAATTTTGAAATGATATGTGGTTTTCGAATTGACTCTATTCTTATATTACAATCACCTTGCTCTATAGAATTCTATACATATGGTTTAATCTGTAAACTGTATATATGTTGGTACGTGTTTGGATCTGAAAAATGGTTGATTACTGGAAAAAAAATCAGTAATCACTCTTTATAATTGTTATTAGGAACAAAAACTATTTTTTTTGATCGAATGTTAAATCTGGATAAGGTCTAATCTCTTGTAAATACTGAATTTTGGATCTGGTGTAAGGTTCGATTTCCTTTATGAAATAATAGAAGTGTATATTTAATATATGTATGTTAAAGCATGCCACTAAATACTATGTCGGTTAGCACCCTATAATTGTAAATCTGCCATGAAAAACTATTTTTTTATTAGACATGTCTATAACTACAAGTATATATATACATACATATACTTTGGTAAGTGTGACCTGCTCAGTTAGTATATGTATATTAAAATATGGGCAATTATTAGTGCTATGAGACACTAATTATTAGATGGATCTATGTATCTGAGATACATATATGTATATATAAGATACATGTATGCATATTGACAACAAACTTAGTGAAATCATATGTGGATATAGGTGATAAATATAGTTCCATAACCTCTTGAATATATATATATATGTATATATATATATATTACTGGTGCAAATTTCATAGGAATAATGTGGTGCCTGCAAATGTTTAAGTATGCATATGTGTGTGTGTATGCATACTAGATAACATATCATATGAAAACGATCTGTGATTAATAACTCATCACTTATATGCTATATATATATATATATATATATATATATATATATATAGGTTTTTGGTTTACTTTTGAAATCTGGATTTTACAAAAGACATACCTGGACTGTGCATATGATTCAAGTTGACATATATATATATATATATATATATATATATATATATATATATGACTTAAGCAGTATATGAAATTTTGTAATATGTGATATTATGTATGTATCCTAGTATGTGTTTATGCATGTAAATATATATGAGAATGTTTCTTAACATAAGTAACAATGAATGGGGCAATATCTGATATGGTACTATTATATGAGAATGTAACGGATTTAATATCTGGATATATGTTGTGCATGCTCTATTGTGATTTAATGCTTAAATCTGAACTGTTGCTATATTTTGATATATTGAATTTGGAAAACAAGCTATGTGTATTGAATATTTTATCATAACTACAATTTATATATGTTATAATGCATAACAAATGTAGGAAATTTTAATTTCAAATGCAATCCCAGTATAATTGTATATGTCTGAGTATATGTCTTTATCTGTTTGAGTAAATGCATGTGCATGATGATGTATTTGAATTCTTATAGAAAAGTTTATTACTCGTTCCTGTAGTTTTGTTTACATATATTTCAGTATTGTTGTATATATGGCTCAAAATGTGTTTCATGATATAGACTGGGCCTTGTAAGGCCTAGTTTTGATTTTTGCTGGAAAGACAAATGGGTTGCATGCTTTTATTAATTAATTTACAAGTGTTATGTAATAAATTTTGCGGCTCAAATCTGTACAAAACATGAAATGTAATTTTCTTTTGTTTTTGAAATGTTCAAAATAATGACAGCTTACACTTTATTTCCTTTAACAGTCATGTTATTTAAAATGCGGTATTCCCAAAAGGTTTTATATCCTTTTAATTACATTTATGTGGAATTAAAATTACCAATATAAAATACTTGTATTTTAAAGATGTGTAAATAACATGATTTGCCAATTCGAATTTTAATTATCTTTTAAACCAATAATTTATATTAAGACATAGTGACGTCTTCCAATAAATACACTCATCAATGCCAGAATCAACTGATGTAGGTAATGCCAAAGCATTAGTATACTGTTTATTTTTGTTATATGCGATAGAGTAAAAGTGATACTCAAACTGTATAATTGGGTCTGACTTAACTAGGTTGCCATAATAAGATTATGGGTATAGAGACAAAGAGCTTGAAATAATTTATATTAGGTCATTGTGTCCTCTGAAAGATTGTATTTTTTGGATTAGCCAAAGCTCACTCAAGGCATGATTTGATATGGATCTTGGACAACGTATATATACACACACTGATATATATATATATATATATATATATATATATATTAAAATAAAGGGATGTTGATTTGAGTGGTGTAACAACGCGAAATTTTGGCAATAGGAATTAATTATTAGAATTTCAAAAATAGGAATTTCTGTAAACGATGGAATTTGACCATGAAACTTTAACCAATGCATTCGTCTCATAATTCTTGTCAACTTTCATGTTTTGAGTTTCGCGAACGGAGTCTGTATGAAAAAATTACGGACAAAATACGATAACGGATGGAAAATAAATAAATCCGAATAATTATACATTATATACCATATTTAACCAGCCTCACTGGGAAGTTGGCGATTCAAGCGGTCGACCTACTGGGCGTTAGAATGCCCAGTGACGGCTACGGTTAAGGGGGTTAGGTTAGAATATATTATTAAACAAATGGACGGATATAAACTAAAAGAAATCTAATGGTTCATGGCCAATTCCATTCCTATAAATAAAGGGGTAAGGCCTCATTCTTTTTCCCATAAATCTGTAGGCAGCAACGAAACTCTGCCATTTCGCCCACTCTTCAAACCTAATTTCTTAATTAGAAATATATTCATATACAACAAATCAAACACAAATCATATAGGATTGAAAGGGATTATCAGAACCAATGGAAGAGAATGTGAATTGACGCTCTACATTAGATTTTCCCCTCTCTTCCTATTTTTGTACATATCTACAGATCTGAAAGTATCCCCTTTTCAGATAAATTGTAGATTTATAAGAATTTGGGAATTGTAGGCCTAAAAGATTATTCAAACTTCAGATTTGGATGACTTCAGATCAGTGGGAAATTTACATCTATATTTATAATAGACTATTTATTTCATTTGAATTAGACCACAAATTATATGCCTATTTTCATCAGATCTGTTCATAACGTTATGGTAATCGAATTGACACCTATCAGATCTGCTAGTAAATATTGTCAAAACTTGTAAATGGTGAATTGTGGTTAGAAATGATATTAATTGCAGGATTCTTATATTTTTTCATACATAATTCCTCCAATTATGCTGTAAAATATATTGTAGTTTGTTGTAAAACATCGAGGATTTGGAAATATTCATTCCCAATAAAAAGCCGAGGATTTGGAAAAGACTGAAAAATGGAAAAGTGGTGCAAATGTACGAATAAATATAAATATACATATTTGTCCGTAGTTTGCATCAACTATTCCAAAAAAATACATATATATTTGTGGTGAATTTGAAATATGTCTATCCCAATAATTAGGCATAATTTACGATAACTATAGCTAACGGTCTTTTTGTAAGATTTGGAACCTTAAGGCAAGATTGAATGCAAAAATGAATGTTTGGATATTGATTTAAACCAAATCATTAAATTTAATGATAATAAAGAAAGATAACTTCGTTGACTACGCGAAAATATAAGTATAAATATACATATTATCCATCCAAATCTGCGTAAAATGGTGAAATATACATTGTATTGAATGTTTGAATGTTTGAACGATATTCAACTATCGAATTATATATGAAAATGTAATCCATATTGAATTAATATATTTGTGGTGACCATTGTAGCAACTAATATAATTAACTGCCATAAGTAGGGGCATAAATCAATAAATAACAATTGTAACCAATGATTATTGTGGAAAGTGAACATAATAGGATAATGGTTACAATTCCTAAATTAATAAGGATTAATGTTTTAAACCCCAATAAGGGAATTTGAATTATAACCGCATTTTGATATGAGGTTAAGCTCAACTTGTGGTAGAAGTTTGCTCGGAACCGTCGTGCAAATCCAGCATCCACAGGTGGCTAGCTTAATGTGAGGGATCTAATGCGTAAATATAAATGTACTAAGGCACGAGGTTAAGTTCAACTTGTGATAGAAGTCTGCCCGGAACCAACCGACAAATCCAGCATCCACAAGTGGTCAAATTAATGTGAGAGGTCTGTGCACAAATATATATATTTATATAATAAGCAATAAATAAATAAGAATAGTAATTGCCTATTGGGGTACAACAAATAGATACTTCGGGACTGATAAATGGTTTCCTTAGGAAAATATGATCATTATAGTCATAAATGGCAATAAACTAAGGGATAGAAGTGAATGGGTGAAAAAAAGGGATTAATGGATATTGATTGTTGTTTGAATACTAAGTCCAAATATGGAAATAATCAAATAAATATCCTAGGGTAAGCAGGATATAACTTCCCTCATTTATATTAATGAATATAGAACTTATAATTAAACATTAGAGTTGGACTTGGTAGGTTAACGGTGTAAAATAATTATCAACCATAAGAACCCATAACGATAATGAATTGTGTACGTACAGTATTTCTGTAAAGAGAAACTAAACGGAAGGGACTTAATGACGTAGCCCACTTTTTCTCAATAGGGAAAGGTATTAAAGGATAAAGGGGTACGACCTTAATAACCATTGCGTATAGTCCGCTTCCTGGGTCTTAAGAGGCTGGGTTTGAAGAACCATCTCGGAGTAGATCTTTTAGTTTAGGGATCTTAAATGGCATGAGTGTGTAGAGCCTATCGAAACCTGGAAACTAAAAACATCGGATATGGCTACCTACCCTACGGGAAGTGGTAAGAGACTAAGGAGGTTATCCAATAAGGCCAGCTAGATGGTATAACGAACGATAAAATACCATCTCTCACCTTACACGGGGCAAGGGTATATGTGTGAACGATAGAAGCCTTAACTAGCAGGGCTCGTAGCTAGTGCCCTCTAGTTTATGTTAATATTGGATATATTATCAATGAATAATAAGTGACCACCGCCTAGGGTCTTAAGCGATCAAGGAGAATACACTCTATCATTAATCGTGAGGCATTAAATAATAAAGGATAGTGAATGAGGATATGTGTGTGTGTGTGTATATATATAAAATCTGTAATTAGGGGTCCACTCTCGATTAAATAACCAGCCATGTTCTGGTATAAAGGCTTCCTAGATATATGCGTAAACGTTCTATCTCGGTATTATACTTTGGGAAGAATAGTAGGGTCGTGTGTAAACATTTACAAGGTTAGGCTAGAATCAATAACCTTGGTAGGCATACATCTTGGGTTGAACCAAACGGGATACATCTTTGTTGTACATTTCCTATTCACCAAAATCTTGTTGTTCTAGCCCCCCCTCCTCATTAAAACCTCCCAGGTTTCTAGAGAAGGTAGGTTCCCATAGGTGTTTTAGTTTGGCTTTTGGTTCTCGTTCTCTCTCAGGCCCGGTATGGCAAAGTGACTTACTTTAAAAAGGTAGTTACTTTAATCAATACTAGTTTATCCTATTATGTTTCCGCTATGAGTTATCTTATCATACTATGATTATGCTCAGGCTCATTTATTTGCAGGTACCAGAATTATATGCTCCATGGTTGGATTTGTTCAAATTTTGATTTTTGTCAAAATTTGGGCTCAGGAAAGTGTGGGGTGTTGCAAGTGGGAGAATATTTATTTTATTTACACATTTATATTTATAATACAATGTTCTATATAATTGTAACAACATGGATTTTGCCCGGACCTAATCGATTGCTAAATCGACCAAAACCGTTTGAATCCCGCACATGCTTACTTCTGGCATACAACACATCAGAACAAATAACAAAAGACTTTTATAAACATTATAATAATGTTACATCAGAGTACAGAATATCAGAGTACATCAAATATAATAATAGAACAACGGAAGATTAATTTACAACAAATTTAATACAACGCAGTGGAAGACTATCAATGCTCTGGACACAACTTTAAGCTTCAATCTAGAATCCTGCTCAATAAATAAATATCTGTAAAACAAGCCGCTCGACTGCCCGTGTGGAAAATATGGGCACCCGAGTTTGCAAGTGAAACAAACTACAAGTCAGTCATGAGACTGGTATGAGAAATCTTACTTAACTTATTTAATAATAATAAGGCTAATTGTAACGTCTCGCATTTTTGTCGGTTCGTATTTGAATATTTAAATCAGTTTAAATAGTGAATTCAGAATATAAATGGATTTATATATTAATTTAAAACGAAGTTGAATGTGTATAAATATATATTAATTATAATCGAGCTCAGAACGACCCTATAGTTCGTAATTTAACGTTCTGAACTTCAACTGAGTGTACCAGACTCGTTTTGAATCGGATTTCTTCGAAACAAGAAGCATTGGAATCTGATGATCTATATCTTTCCAACGGAAGTGGGAAATGGAGATTTCGCCGTGTAGATTGCAAGATATATCCAAATCAAATATTCAGAAAGTCGCTGTAGAAGCGTATATCGACCGTAACGGTTATTTGAATATAACTTGATATCGGTTGCAAATCGGGACAAGGTTCTTTTGAGGCACAGCGATAATTTAATTTTTAGAATTTTACTGTAATTTTTAATTAATTAAATACGCAACTTTTTATTTGAAGTATTTTGTACCCTGTATCGGTATTTCAGAGTTTCACAATATGAGTCAATCTACTGGTATTATTATATTTTTGGGATCGTGGCACCTCGCCGGACATGACCGTAATCTTACTTCTGTTCATAGTGGTCCGAAAATAAATATAGTTCTACACATAAGAAACCGCATATACCCTTGGATTTGATGATACCAAATAAACTCACTTTCTATATACAAGTATCATCTAGTCCTTAAAAGGGAAGCTACGGTCTTTGCTCCAATCATGGGATGAATATGGTCGGGTGCAAATAGGTATTCATGTTGAAACAAAAACCTTCTTTAACGTATCCCAACACGTTTTGATAATAGAAATATCAACCAGTTTTCAGGAACAACGTGTACTGCGTATTTAATTTTCGTCCATCCCTTAGCCTCTAAGCACTGTATCCCATAGCTTCATACTGTCCTATCCTATGTTTACCATCGGATCCTAACATGAACAAAATACCTAATCTAAACAAGACGTGCTAAGCTATACAAACCATACCGAAATTAATGAGATAAAGCAAAGCAGACCACTCTAAGAGGTATACAACATACAAACATGGAACCAGTACTGGAGTCATTAAATAAAAAGTGTACAAAACTATTCTATAGGAACTGTAGCTGATATCATACTAAAGAAATTGTAGCGGATATCTTCTCCACAGCTCACGCTTTCAAAATATGAAGACCATGCTGTGAATCCCTTTCAAGTCTTTATCAGCATTAAATGAAGCAAGGCAAACGTGACCACCCTTAACCTTTCAACATCAAGAACCTTAACTTACAGTCTATTATACAGTAGGCTATTGTACACATGTAAGAAGGAAGAGAAAATATCTGAACAAAACAATTTATATAATGGGTTTCCTTCATGGCTAAGGTTGGTATACGTGCTACTGTCCCTATCCTACCCTTCACACGTCCCTAATGCTTAGAATTGAAGCTACCCTCTTCTATAAAACCAGATCTAACTTCACCTCTTAAAATCACGAAACTAACTCTACTGAACTCGCGCAAACACACTTTTCTTTTCTACATGCATTTAGACGGGTTCGAACTTGGTTCTTGCCGCTGGGATTTGATGCAGCAAACATAGGAGTTGCGAGCATATGGCGAATGATGGTGGCGAACTATAGCGGAGGAACCAGCGAGTTGAAGTATTGAACTCATAGGAGATGGCAGTAAGGGTGCTGGTGGAGTATGGTGTTGGCAAGGCAAAGTACTGTGCATGCGTTAACAAGTGGGTATGGGAAAGAAAGCAATTTGCATGCATAACGTGGTGTAGGATGTATATGAGTGATAATGCTTGAGGTAGTGCTGAAATGAAGGTACTGAGCGCATGAAAGTGGAACTGGCAACGCAAAAAGGGAGACTGACGCAGCTGTGATGTGGGAGTGAGTGTAGGAGATAGGGACGTGAGACACAGGAGGGACATGCGAGAAGGTGTGCAAGTGAACGTGGAGAAATGAAGGGGTCTTCATACGGTTTGTTGATGTCAAGAAGGATTAGCAAAACTGTGGGTGTGCTGACAAACGTTTGAAGAGGAAAAGCATGGACCAGATCGCATGTAAATTTTGACATAAAGGGGTTAACGCAAGTACATGCATGCAAATGCAAAGAAGGATATATATATATATATGTGAGGCATGTTCGAATAACAGGGGAGTGGCTTCTTTTCATGGATGGAGTCTTGTGAAGGATATGCGCATGCACATTTTAGGAAAGAGGAGAGAGTGGAAGAGTGGGTTTCGAAATTTGTACAGGAGGAGGGGCTTTGTTGCGGCATTTAGTGTTTGTTCCGACTATTATCTGAATGATGTATAGGAAGTCCAGGCGTGAAGTGTTGATGAGTACGCCCGTGGGTTAGCAGCTAACGTTTTGAGGTGAATAGAGTTTGTGAGTATGGAGTTTTGGGAAGGAGCAGGTTACCTTGAAAGTGGGGAGATGGACATGTTGTTCATACTAGGCGAGCCTCGGTTTCACGAAGTGGGGCGTAAATTAATGATTGAGGAAAGTATATGGGAATAAATATGGAACCTAGACCAGAAAAGGGTACAATATTTGAAGGGGTAGTGTTTGAATCCATACTGAGTGTATTTTCGTACCACCACCCGAATCCATACTGAGTGTATTGTGAATAGTGATCAGCAGTGGAACCCGGTGAGGTCGAAGAGCAGTGTGTGGGTTGAACGAGTAGGAAGAAAGGAATGCAAGAGAATTTGGGACTGGCGAACGTTTCAAAAGGTGGTGGCAGATATCATTTGAATACCGGGACGTCAAAATGGTTCGGACGAGTAGCGAAGGCGTTGACAAGGTTGAAAGGTTTTACTTGTTTTAACGTGTGAGGATGGTCAGTTGCGCTCAGGCGGTTGCACGATGAACTGAGGCCAGAAAGAGTCGGTCTGATGAAGTCGGATAGTGGCAGAATACAACGCCGGATCAGATCAACCGATGCAAATCGTTATTTAACGGTTAACGCGCCAAAGTGAGTAAAATCACTAACTCTGATCTATTTTAAAATATTGCAATTATATTTTAATGTTGTTTGAATGATGTGTGATGGTTGACTAGGTTGATTACAATTAATTTGGTTGAATATTATATACCGTTATATATATGTACACATCATCAGTTGGACACTGATTTCATCGATTGAATATCCCCTAGTATAGAGTTAGTGTAAATTGTGCTGACTGACATCTGTGGATGCGGAAACCGGTTGGAGGAATCCGACCGGATTCCTCGATATTTATATGTATTGTTTGTTTTGTATGCACTGTTTGAACCCGAATTATATTTAAAACCCCATGAGAATATTTATGTTGAACGGATATTCAACATCTGTTCGATAAATAAATAAATGATATCGATTTAGAAAGTGGTGACAGTCAACCGTAAAACCATCGTTTTGTTAAAGAGTTGATTGGCCGTCAGGCAAATCAACGAGGTTAATTATAAAAATTATATTTTTATAATTAAAAAGAAGATTTAAATTTATGATAGAAGTTCTATTATAAACCAGTATTTTAGAGTTCGTTTTATAAAATAAATAAAAACGATTGTTGGCATTTAAATGAGTTTATAAAGCAGAAATTATCCGACGATTTAATATTTGGATAATAATATTATTAGATTAATTATATTAATCTAATGTTAAGAAGTAATTAAAATCAGTTAACGAATTTACTGATGGAATGAAGTTGATTAAATCAACTGTTATTTGGGAAAATAATTATTAGGTTAATTGGTCTTCAATTAATCTAATGAAACAGTTTAGAAATAAATTAATCCAAAGTAATAAGATTTAATACCTTTTGGTTAAGAAGTTATAAATAGAACTGTGGAATGGAGAAAGCGAAGAGTAAATGTTTAATATAAATATTCAAACACCAGAGATTTCAAAGTAACGATATGGTGTTATAAAACCATAGTTAAAAATAAACATGAAAGTACGGTCGGATAGATATTATAAGTAATAAGGGTTTAGAGTGCAGACTTGTATCGGTTCTAAGGTAAGAACGTTGTCGATCAAGGTCTGAGAGGTAAATAGAATACCCCAACTTGAACGACTTCACTATTATCGAGGAACGATAACAGTTTGTAACGGAAAGAGATGTCAAGATGTGTATAAAAGGAATACGGTAGCGTACTGCCAGTCTTAGAATTATAGCGATAAAATAACGTTGTTGATAATATAAGTGTGACTGTTATGTCAAGATTATTATAACAAAGAATATTACAGCGTATGACAAGTTGAACTATAGCAATAAAATAACGCTGTTGATAAGGTAAGTGTGACTGTAATTAGTTATAAGGAGAATATTACAGCATATGACAAGTTTAGAACTATAGCGACAAATTTAACTGCTGTTAATTTGACTTAAGCGTGACTTTTATATATAGCAGCACTTCCTAGGAAACGTAATAGTTTGGTTTGAAATCCACTTATTCTAGAGTAATAAGTAACGACGTTTGTTCAAAGAGATATAAGAAAAAGTTTAGAAAAAGAATTGGGGAATCGTATTAGAAACTAATGACAGCATTTCGATGTTCGAAATGTGATTAAAATTAAACCATTAGGATTTGGAACTGGGATTCGACGATGTCGAATGTATTAAAAACAAATTATTTTTAGGGATTATAATCTGATAGAATAATTAACATTTAGTTTAAACAAATAAATGTTAATAGGATAGGAGTCAGTATTTAGTTATAAACTTGATATCGATTTGATAAGAAGTTGTCTTAGAAAACAGAGTTTATAAAGTGGATTGGGAATATAAAGTATGAAAGTGGTTTCGGTAAACGAGATAAGTATTACTTGAATAAAGAGTTAATTGATAAAGGTATTCAGATTTCTATAACAGGAATGGTATTCACATTTTAAAGTGAATTATGTTTTAAAAGTAAACGGTTGGCCGATTAAAATATTTATAACGAAATTGGAAATATTTTCCAATGAAGATAGGGTATACGATCCAAGTGTAGAAACCAAGGAATGTGAAAAGAATGAAAATGTTTCAAACGTTAATAACGTATGTTTTCGGGAACATGAAAGAATAAGAGTTTATAATAACTGGAAATGTTTTCCAAGAAGTATGAAAAGGCTAAAATGGGATTTGAGAAATATCTAGTAAGATATGGGAATTCGAACAATGAAACGAATGTTAAATAAAAGCGCCCGTGATTGTATGATGTTTAGTTATACATTAGAATGGATGTTGTTTTAACTCCGATAGTTAAATAACCGACTATCGAAGTGTTTGACCGTCGTTGTCAATACGGAGAGACCGGTTGGATATGTTATCTGAAAACCACTCCGTATAGACATAAGCGCTGCGAATTAGATATGCTGAAGATAATTGAAGACGGAGTTAAATGCAAGGGTCGTCCAGTTCTAGAATGATGTTTATTTGTTTGTCCAGTCCCAGGACAACTTGTATGGACGAGTGTCTGACAGAGTATTTCCAACGGTCATGCCATTGATTTTACGAATATACCGAGTTGGTGGGGAGAAGGTAACTTCTCTTTATTCTACACCCAGTGTGCATTTGTGTAATCAATGTGTGATTACGGATTTGACGATGTGACATTCAAAGTGAATGGTGGTCAGATGTTCTGAAGATAGACGTAGCCTCTAGCCTCACAACCGGAAATGACAGAAGTTGGGCTAGGCAGCATGGCTAGTTGGGTCATCCCTAAGCAGGGTGTATTGTCACCGATCTAGAGAAAATTCATATTTATACTTCTTTTCGATTCTGTATCTTCGGATGATGGTTGGATGGCCTGCAACCGTGGTGGCAATATATTCGCGACACTCAAGCTAAATGAGTGAGCGGTCATGTGTGGCCGGGTTGCAAGATGTTCTTGTTGAACCCTGAGTGTATCCCCTCTAGAGTACACTATTCAGAAGGTGCTCCCATACCTTGTTTGTTGAAATTCAATCTCCAATAAGTGCCCTGCGGTTTATGATTTTATACTATATATATGTGGAGCGTGAGATGCAAGCGTTCTGCTACTTGATGATTTAATTGAGTAGACATTATTATAATATCACTGAAGTTTGATATAAAAATATGTTGGGTTATAGTAAGGTAAAAACCGTCCATGTTTATGTGTGGGTTGGTCTTACTATTACCTTCTTGTTTGGAAAAGGATTTTCAAAGTTAAACAGTATGGTTGGAATTTACTCACACCAGTCCCATGACTGACCCAGAGTTTATTTTGTTTGTTTTCCCTAAACTCTTGGGTGCCCAAATTTGTACGGGCAGTCAAGTGTTTCAGGCTTTGCAGATTCACTTGGAGAGCTCAAAAGCAGGAAGCTTCACCATTAGTTATGTAACGAACTGGGATTTTCGACTCCGAAAATCAACATCAAACTACCATGTTGACTATTCAGACATCGAACATTCCAGATCATTAATAGAAAGAAGTTAGAGGGTGAGATAAGAAAGAAAGAAATATTAGAATAGAAGAAGAAGAAGAAACACCAACAACACAGAGTCTCACATCGCAGCGGAACAAAATATAATACAGAAATAAATCTTTATTGAGAACTTTTAAAATACTTACAATATCAGAGTACACACCTGGACAGTGATAATAATCTGTCCTCATATAACACACAGCGGAATGGTAATATCATACGTCCGAACAACTCCAGCTCATCTCTTCATAGCAGTCGATAACCTGAACCTGTACAACCCGGCCTAACCCGAGCATTTACAAAACACCGGGTCAGTCTGGTGAACCAGAGTGAGATAAACTCGCACAGTAATAAGGGTGAATCATCCAATCATGATTTTAAAGTTCAAAAATCTTTTCAAAAGAAAAGAATAATCGTAAGACCAAATCCACACATAAACACGGACGGTTTTTACCTTACGATAACCCAAAACATTTTGAAACCAATATCTTGTCTGATATTATAATAATGTCTAAGTACAAGTAAATAACAATCTAGTGGAACGCTTGCATCTCACGCTTCACATATATAGTATACAATCAAAACCCGTAGGCGCTTATTGGAAATTGGATTCCAACTTGACAAGGTATGGGACCACCTTCCGATCGTGTATCTCTAGAGACGAATACACTGGGTTCAACAAGAACTTCTTGCAACCCGGCCCTCACATGACCGACCACTCATTTCGCTTGAGTGTACCGAATGTAAATCACCGACGGTTGGGATCAGCAACCGTCTCCCGACAAGGGACAGCATCGAAACATAGATTTAAGAAGCAAATAGGATTTCCTCTAGATAGGTGATTATACACCCTAATGGGAGCGACCCACATAGCCATGCTGCCTGCCCGATTTTTGTCATTTCCCCGTTGATGAGGCTTGAGGCCAGAATTAACTCTTGACATCTGGTCGCCATTTACTTTGAATGCCACATCGTCAAATCCATCAAATATCACTAATTGATATCCACAAAAATACTCTAGCTGAAAGCTAGAGAACGGCAACTCCCTGCCAACAACTATCGTACGTTTGAAGAAATCAACGTACGTGATCCTTCGGAAATACTCTGTCAGACATTCGTCCATATACGTCATCCTGGAACAGGATGAACCAAAGGCACTCTCCTACTGCATCCAATATAGGAATCACCCCATGGATCAGTAGCGAGAAGTCCTTGCAACTCGTAGATTCCAACTACGACAGAATCACAGCTTGTCTCTGCTTGCCAGGCAGAGAACCTTAGTGGTTCTTCCGTGTATGAAAATCCACGGTCTTCAATGCTCCACCTCGATCATCTCCTGATATCTTCACGTATTTGTTGGACGGAATGGTTTTGGAATATAAATTCGATCCCGGTCTTTCCATACCAACAATCGTATTGGACAGATTTGATAGTCGGTGTTTTAACTATCAAAATATACAGTGTTTCAAACATGACACTCCAATGAGTTCACTGGTCCAGTATTCAGCATCACTTGGCCTTTAACAAAACTGATTTACTTTTGTTGAATTAAACTTCTAACTCCTTCAAATATTCAAAAATACGATATTTGAATAACTCTGATTGATTAATTAACATTCGTCTTAACTCCATTCGCTTGACTCTAGATCACAGCGATCACAATGGTTACGCCCGATTCCCTCAGGAAACATCCGACCTCCGTAGGCTATCTGCAGCCCTGCGAATTACGCTAGCAGTCGTACGAAATGGCAACTTAGCCGAATAATTATGTTTGGCTAATTCTATCTCAAATAACTACATTCGATTTCCCACTTAATTCTTCTTTCAAATCATCTTTTAAATTCGGAAATCCATTAGTTTTAACAAAGAAATTTATAACACATATGTTATAACAATAGCGTTATAATTACTATTTAGATTTACAAAACAACAGCGCTATAATCGCTGTTTAGGTTTACAATTCATTTACTATAGCAAAAGTGCTACAATCGCTATATTAGATTTACAAAACATATATTATAACAACAGCGCTAAAATCGCTGTTTAGATTTTCAAACCATATCCACTAACGTCTCTTACGATTACCAACTAATACTATCTTCAGATAATTCCGATGTTGTTCAAGTTGGGGTATTTTAATTACCTCTCAGACCTTGATCAAACAACATTCTTATCCTCAGATAAATATCAGTTGTAATCCAACACCAAAATTCCACTCCAGTCTCAAGACAAATCCCATTTATAATTTGGGTTTAGTTATACAATCTTATGACCCATTTCTTTATCCCCAAATTTCACTTTCTACCGATCTCCTTTCAATTATTTTCAACCCTTATCCACTTTGGAGATCTTATTTCCCTTGTCCCATTTTTACTTGATTTCACTCTCACGTAACGTTAATGTAAAGTTAACGCTTTACACTTTAAATCTCACTTAAAACTTCTGGTTTATAATAAACCCTTTTTATCGTAATCTCCTTTCACTTAATTCATATAATTGAGTACGTTTATTTCCTTTCATCATTCAATTGGCTTGCATCTCACATTCGGTAACTTTTTAAATGAATTCCCATTTAAAATATATTCCTAACTTTATCATTAATTAAAATAATAACTTATTTCCAACATTAACTACTTTAGTAGTTAATCCCTTTATTAACTAAATTAAATATTAAATCCCTTTTTAAATCCTTATTTAAATTCAAACAATATTCATTTAACTATTTTAGTCAAAACACATTAACTTGATCAACAATTCTAATTCCAAACAGTCGATTTAATTAACTCAAAAACTTGATTATCTCATTAACCGATTTCAACAACCCTCGCGTTAAATTAATTAAAAATATAATTAATTTAGATAGATTCTAATCATTTGTTTTCTTTACAAAACAATTTTCCAAGGTTTTACCATTTAATTCATTTCTTATTCTTCAACTGGTAAATCTGATTAACATCAGCATTTGCTTTGCAAAATAAATTCATAACAAATCAAAGTCTTAAATAAAATAAAATATTTCTTATTTCTCTTAAATGACTTTTATTCAAATAATATAATTCAAATTTAACTCTGGTTATAAAAATAAATTCTTATAACCTCAACTCTATCGATTCACCTGACGGTGAATCAATATCTATAACCCGATTGGTTTTAAAGGCCATACTCTGCCAAACACTTAACCAATATCGCCCATTGGTTCAAACCGAACAGATGTTGAATATCAATTAATAAACAACAATCAAATCAATCACACAAACAGATCAGTTCATATATGATAATATGAAAATAAATAATACATTTGAGGAATCCGGTTGGATCCCTCCAACCTGTTCTTCCCTGTATTCAAATGGTTTTTCTCAAATCAGACGGTTCAGTTTTTTGTTTAACTGATAAATTAAATAACGATCATTTAACATCAATCATAAGCAATCCAATCAATTCAACCATTTTAAACACGTTTATAAATAAACGTGACCAACCAAGGTGAGTTACCTTTATTGGAACCAATCGTTGAAATAACGATTTGGTATTTCACTGAAATTAAACACAGTTTAATTTCATCGGTTAAACCATCAAACAAAGGTATAATTAGCAAACATGCAACAACAGCAAGCAGAGCACACAAAACAAAAACACCCAATTTATATGAAAATATAAATGGGAAACTGAGTGAGTTTAACTCACCTTGATTACGTTTATTCCTAGAGTGGTTCTGGTACAGTTAAATCAAACGATCGTTTAATTTAACTGTAAATTCCTGCTATTCCCATTTCTTTCCAAATCTGTTCCCTGGCATAGTGCTCCGCAACGAGTCCAACGCATCCTATTTGTTTCATTCTGATAATGAAATCAGAAATAATAAATATTTTAAGTAACACAATATTATTTTAGTTTAATTAATTCTTAATTAGAACTTAAAACACTAGTTATGTTGCTTAGGCATACTTAAGGTTGCACTTAGCCATTCTTAAGGTAAACTACCTGACGAAATGATAATATAAACTATACATAAACAAATGTACCATGTTTAGGAGTTCTATGATCTTTTCAGTGTTCGTTTTTATGAAGTGTAGCATCATATGATTCTTTAATACCCAACTGAAGATTTGACTTTATCAAAACTGGGTACTGCCAATTTAGTTACGGTATAATAAGACTGCATTTATCCTTTTAGTAAACTCATGTCTGTAATACACTAACTAATTATTATATATTATTAACTAAATTAGGACTTAAACTGATTATTAGTCACGTAACACTTAACTAGGCATTTTAACCATAAATTGGGTATATAATGTATATGAACTTACTGTTCATTTCTTTCTTACCCCAGTTCGCAAACAAGATTTCCCCCTCCCGCGCCATGTATGCTGATCAACGCCACAGCCATCCGTCCCCTTCATTTACAACAGTACCCCCACGCTTAACGTCATCTGCACGCTCACCTCCCCTAGTTGCTTTTCCTCCATTCAAAACGCTGCATGCGTTCAAGCCTTACACTACCCCTTTACGTCTTCTATCCCTTCTCCCTACTGTTCATTGTCCTTTCCCAAAGGATTAAAGCCACTCCACTACTCCACTTTGCTCCAACAAACACAGCCCCTCACGTTTTTCATGTGACAGTCTTCCCACTTGCCCGTCCTCCATCACGTCCCAAAGCTTCCCATCCAACGCTTTAACCTGGATCCGAACTAAAGCCAGAACCCCACATTAAACAGTCCATTCCCGACGTCGTTACCCACTCGATGCTCCCTCGCTTCCACTTCACAGTTTTCATTCTTTTCGTTTTTTTTTTCTTTTTTTTTCTTTCTCGCGGGATATCCTGGTTGCTGAAATGGACGGATGTAGTTTGGTATATATATGGTGAAGAGTGCCTTGGCACACACGGTTTTGATGGTTTGAGGCGCACGTAATCGAAACAGCTTGATATGCAAGGAAATGAATCCTTGGCCATCACGGAAATGCTTTAGAGAGTACGGTGTCTTTGAATAGGTAGTAGGATGGCTTTGTTATTTCTTTTCACATATAAATTTATAGGTCTGCACAAATGATATGGTAGGAGGCATGTGTTTTCTTGTCACATAAATAGGCAGCTGTGTTCTTCGTGTTCAACTGTTCAAGTCAATAGGGTAGCATGCAATAGTTTTTATCATTGAAAGATTGAAATGAAAGAAAGATTGAAATGAAAGGGTAGGGTACACAAATGTAAACAGGCTACGCACTCTAGGCTAGAACCAAGGTAGGGAGGTTCTCAGCTAAATGTAGGGTGTACGCAATTGTTATCACTTGCAAGATTAAAAGGAAAACTATCATTGTTTACGTTGAGCTCTCTACATTTGTACCGATACAACGAACTTCCATCTACTGATAAAAAGGTTTTTTCTTGATGTAAAAAGATATTCCGGATCCAATGGAACAAGTTTCGTCGAAATCCGCGGTCATATGAAAAAATTTCCTTTATGAAACCAGAAATGAACACACGTTTAATTTTTCTACGGTCACCAGATAAATCAAATCAACTCGAAACTGCGAACATCGACAAAAATTTTTCGATACGAACCCATCGGCACTAGTTTCGTCGCATTCTGAGACTGTTGCCCCGGTAGGCTATTTTTACCTCGAACCGCCCTACCCTTTTTAACGCCAAATTTCTCGATCTCTAAAAATAACAAACTATATACCTATCCTGACTCTAATCGACGATACGAACTCAACGGAACTGGTTTCGTGGCTTAATTCGATCGTCTGCTCCAGTTACATTCAAATATCCTTTTATTGAATTAATTACGCGCTATAGAAATTATACAGGCGTTTACGGCTACCGTGGTCACATACGATATCGGTTTTCCACGCAATTCACCACCGTACAATAATTTAGCGATACGGTTCTAATGAAACTGATTTCATCGAAATCTGAGTCCGTTTGCAAAACGGCTATTTTAAAGGTCTATAATTAAATAACGAATTTCCATAGCGACTATTTCAAAATTTGATTTAGCCATAACTATCAAATTATAACACGAAATTTGGATTTTTCTCTTTCATATGAAAACTATCGTCTATACGGTTCCAACGTGTCTTGTTTCACAGAAATCCGACTTATATCGAATGCTGTATTCTCAGTTGAAGTTAAAAATTCAAATTTACGAACTGCACGCCATTTCAGGCTCGATTTATATTATATATAAATTATAACGTTCAACTTTGTTTTTAATAACGAATTAAATACTAAATTTCATTATATTCCCAATATGATATTTAAAACTAATTTAAATATTCATATTCAAATGGTCGAAAAACACGGGTCGTTACATTCTTCCCCCCTTAAAATAATTTCGTCCTCGAAATTGCTAAGGTAAGAAAGAACGTTATAAACTCACTAACATTCAAATTTTTTTTTTTTTAAATCAAAATCAATTCAATATTGTAAATAAGTATTTTCAAAAATATTGAAAATTTTCTAACACGTTATATTTCCGAAAAATTTCGCCAGCACCTCCTCTGTACGGCTCAATCGGTACAACTACAACTCGCCTTTCTAAGCCTCCTCCAATTCAAAAGAAAATGAAACAGCCAAGCGGCTTGCCAAATAGGCTCACAAATCACCAAATCCAAATAAACATGTACCTTTTTGTCGGGCATATCATTATATCCTTCCTGTCTACTGCTCTATCAGCATATACAAATGCATTCCCAAACAAAATTCCAATTTTATCCTCAAAACCAAATCCTTTACACGTCCAAGCCAAATCTCATTCTTAACTCAATTTCCATCCATCATCAATTCCAACTCTTAACTTACCAGTCCAACACCATTTCAGATTCCTGTCTCACAAATCCAAAATCTGATTCTACTAGATAATATATCCTGATCCAAATTTCCAGATAATTGGTTCCAATTCAATTCATATTTTCTTTACCAATTTCTACTAAATTTTGTTCTTGCTCAAACAATTTCCCTGGGAGTTTTTTTTTTTTTTTTTAAAACAGTTCATCTCTTTTCAAAAATCAAATATTTCTTTCCAGGATTCAAACAACTCGTTTTTTTTTTCTCAAAGCAGTTCAAAACAAGATTTTTGGTAGTAATCCGTCACTTAGAACTCGGAAATGAACACTAATGATGTGGCCAGCATCCTCAGAGTTATTCCCCAGCTATCAAAGTGAGTTCAGTACTATATAACCATTCAAAATCATATTTAAACATTTCCATTTTGAAATCTTTTCAAAATACCCACCTCAAAGTTTGTAAAACAAACTTAAAATCTCCCAGGATCTTAAATTTCTCATATATTCAATCCAAGTTCATTTGCAATCACCTTTCCCACTTTTGGGAATTTTAATCCCAATTCTGATTTAGATTTCAGATTTAATTCATCTATTTTCATATTATACGAATTCTAATTGGTTATTTATATAACCTTTTCAATTATAATCAACCAACACATCCAATATACCATAATATTTCCAATACATATATTTCCTTTATATCAAAATATAATTTGGGTAAATTATTTCATTTACCCTCTTCCAAACCATACTGTGTCGGTTCATCGTATTCAAGCGTTTATAAATTCCTATCGATACAGTGGATCAAACTGACCGACCAGAACTCATAAACAACTCAACCAATAAATCTTCACAATATAAAACAAATTTTTATAAATCTACAAATACGTTTACTCGTATATATATACTCAACTCAATCTAGGGTATTGCTAACCCCATCTCTACCGAGTCACGCCACAGAGCCAAGGTAATCACTTAACCTTCAGCTCTGATACCACTGTAACGAACTGGGATTTTCGACTCCGAAAATCAACATCAAACTACCATGTTGACTATTCAGACATCGAACATTCCAGATCATTAATAGAAAGAAGTTAGAGGGTGAGATAAGAAAGAAAGAAATATTAGAATAGAAGAAGAAGAAGAAACACCAACAACACAGAGTCTCACATCGCAGCGGAACAAAATATAATACAGAAATAAATCTTTATTGAGAACTTTTAAAATACTTACAATATCAGAGTACACACCTGGACAGTGATAATAATCTGTCCTCATATAACACACAGCGGAATGGTAATATCATACGTCCGAACAACTCCAGCTCATCTCTTCATAGCAGTCGATAACCTGAACCTGTACAACCCGGCCTAACCCGAGCATTTACAAAACACCGGGTCAGTCTGGTGAACCAGAGTGAGATAAACTCGCACAGTAATAAGGGTGAATCATCCAATCATGATTTTAAAGTTCAAAAATCTTTTCAAAAGAAAAGAATAATCGTAAGACCAAATCCACACATAAACACGGACGGTTTTTACCTTACGATAACCCAAAACATTTTGAAACCAATATCTTGTCTGATATTATAATAATGTCTAAGTACAAGTAAATAACAATCTAGTGGAACGCTTGCATCTCACGCTTCACATATATAGTATACAATCAAAACCCGTAGGCGCTTATTGGAAATTGGATTCCAACTTGACAAGGTATGGGACCACCTTCCGATCGTGTATCTCTAGAGACGAATACACTGGGTTCAACAAGAACTTCTTGCAACCCGGCCCTCACATGACCGACCACTCATTTCGCTTGAGTGTACCGAATGTAAATCACCGACGGTTGGGATCAGCAACCGTCTCCCGACAAGGGACAGCATCGAAACATAGATTTAAGAAGCAAATAGGATTTCCTCTAGATAGGTGATTATACACCCTAATGGGAGCGACCCACATAGCCATGCTGCCTGCCCGATTTTTGTCATTTCCCCGTTGATGAGGCTTGAGGCCAGAATTAACTCTTGACATCTGGTCGCCATTTACTTTGAATGCCACATCGTCAAATCCATCAAATATCACTAATTGATATCCACAAAAATACTCTAGCTGAAAGCTAGAGAACGGCAACTCCCTGCCAACAACTATCGTACGTTTGAAGAAATCAACGTACGTGATCCTTCGGAAATACTCTGTCAGACATTCGTCCATATACGTCATCCTGGAACAGGATGAACCAAAGGCACTCTCCTACTGCATCCAATATAGGAATCACCCCATGGATCAGTAGCGAGAAGTCCTTGCAACTCGTAGATTCCAACTACGACAGAATCACAGCTTGTCTCTGCTTGCCAGGCAGAGAACCTTAGTGGTTCTTCCGTGTATGAAAATCCACGGTCTTCAATGCTCCACCTCGATCATCTCCTGATATCTTCACGTATTTGTTGGACGGAATGGTTTTGGAATATAAATTCGATCCCGGTCTTTCCATACCAACAATCGTATTGGACAGATTTGATAGTCGGTGTTTTAACTATCAAAATATACAGTGTTTCAAACATGACACTCCAATGAGTTCACTGGTCCAGTATTCAGCATCACTTGGCCTTTAACAAAACTGATTTACTTTTGTTGAATTAAACTTCTAACTCCTTCAAATATTCAAAAATACGATATTTGAATAACTCTGATTGATTAATTAACATTCGTCTTAACTCCATTCGCTTGACTCTAGATCACAGCGATCACAATGGTTACGCCCGATTCCCTCAGGAAACATCCGACCTCCGTAGGCTATCTGCAGCCCTGCGAATTACGCTAGCAGTCGTACGAAATGGCAACTTAGCCGAATAATTATGTTTGGCTAATTCTATCTCAAATAACTACATTCGATTTCCCACTTAATTCTTCTTTCAAATCATCTTTTAAATTCGGAAATCCATTAGTTTTAACAAAGAAATTTATAACACATATGTTATAACAATAGCGTTATAATTACTATTTAGATTTACAAAACAACAGCGCTATAATCGCTGTTTAGGTTTACAATTCATTTACTATAGCAAAAGTGCTACAATCGCTATATTAGATTTACAAAACATATAATATAACAACAGCGCTAAAATCGCTGTTTAGATTTTCAAACCATATCCACTAACGTCTCTTACGATTACCAACTAATACTATCTTCAGATAATTCCGATGTTGTTCAAGTTGGGGTATTTTAATTACCTCTCAGACCTTGATCAAACAACATTCTTATCCTCAGATAAATATCAGTTGTAATCCAACACCAAAATTCCACTCCAGTCTCAAGACAAATCCCATTTATAATTTGGGTTTAGTTATACAATCTTATGACCCATTTCTTTATCCCCAAATTTCACTTTCTACCGATCTCCTTTCAATTATTTTCAACCCTTATCCACTTTGGAGATCTTATTTCCCTTGTCCCATTTTTACTTGATTTCACTCTCACGTAACGTTAATGTAAAGTTAACGCTTTACACTTTAAATCTCACTTAAAACTTCTGGTTTATAATAAACCCTTTTTATCGTAATCTCCTTTCACTTAATTCATATAATTGAGTACGTTTATTTCCTTTCATCATTCAATTGGCTTGCATCTCACATTCGGTAACTTTTTAAATGAATTCCCATTTAAAATATATTCCTAACTTTATCATTAATTAAAATAATAACTTATTTCCAACATTAACTACTTTAGTAGTTAATCCCTTTATTAACTAAATTAAATATTAAATCCCTTTTTAAATCCTTATTTAAATTCAAACAATATTCATTTAACTATTTTAGTCAAAACACATTAACTTGATCAACAATTCTAATTCCAAACAGTCGATTTAATTAACTCAAAAACTTGATTATCTCATTAACCGATTTCAACAACCCTCGCGTTAAATTAATTAAAAATATAATTAATTTAGATAGATTCTAATCATTTGTTTTCTTTACAAAACAATTTTCCAAGGTTTTACCATTTAATTCATTTCTTATTCTTCAACTGGTAAATCTGATTAACATCAGCATTTGCTTTGCAAAATAAATTCATAACAAATCAAAGTCTTAAATAAAATAAAATATTTCTTATTTCTCTTAAATGACTTTTATTCAAATAATATAATTCAAATTTAACTCTGGTTATAAAAATAAATTCTTATAACCTCAACTCTATCGATTCACCTGACGGTGAATCAATATCTATAACCCGATTGGTTTTAAAGGCCATACTCTGCCAAACACTTAACCAATATCGCCCATTGGTTCAAACCGAACAGATGTTGAATATCAATTAATAAACAACAATCAAATCAATCACACAAACAGATCAGTTCATATATGATAATATGAAAATAAATAATACATTTGAGGAATCCGGTTGGATCCCTCCAACCTGTTCTTCCCTGTATTCAAATGGTTTTTCTCAAATCAGACGGTTCAGTTTTTTGTTTAACTGATAAATTAAATAACGATCATTTAACATCAATCATAAGCAATCCAATCAATTCAACCATTTTAAACACGTTTATAAATAAACGTGACCAACCAAGGTGAGTTACCTTTATTGGAACCAATCGTTGAAATAACGATTTGGTATTTCACTGAAATTAAACACAGTTTAATTTCATCGGTTAAACCATCAAACAAAGGTATAATTAGCAAACATGCAACAACAGCAAGCAGAGCACACAAAACAAAAACACCCAATTTATATGAAAATATAAATGGGAAACTGAGTGAGTTTAACTCACCTTGATTACGTTTATTCCTAGAGTGGTTCTGGTACAGTTAAATCAAACGATCGTTTAATTTAACTGTAAATTCCTGCTATTCCCATTTCTTTCCAAATCTGTTCCCTGGCATAGTGCTCCGCAACGAGTCCAACGCATCCTATTTGTTTCATTCTGATAATGAAATCAGAAATAATAAATATTTTAAGTAACACAATATTATTTTAGTTTAATTAATTCTTAATTAGAACTTAAAACACTAGTTATGTTGCTTAGGCATACTTAAGGTTGCACTTAGCCATTCTTAAGGTAAACTACCTGACGAAATGATAATATAAACTATACATAAACAAATGTACCATGTTTAGGAGTTCTATGATCTTTTCAGTGTTCGTTTTTATGAAGTGTAGCATCATATGATTCTTTAATACCCAACTGAAGATTTGACTTTATCAAAACTGGGTACTGCCAATTTAGTTACGGTATAATAAGACTGCATTTATCCTTTTAGTAAACTCATGTCTGTAATACACTAACTAATTATTATATATTATTAACTAAATTAGGACTTAAACTGATTATTAGTCACGTAACACTTAACTAGGCATTTTAACCATAAATTGGGTATATAATGTATATGAACTTACTGTTCATTTCTTTCTTACCCCAGTTCGCAAACAAGATTTCCCCCTCCCGCGCCATGTATGCTGATCAACGCCACAGCCATCCGTCCCCTTCATTTACAACAGTACCCCCACGCTTAACGTCATCTGCACGCTCACCTCCCCTAGTTGCTTTTCCTCCATTCAAAACGCTGCATGCGTTCAAGCCTTACACTACCCCTTTACGTCTTCTATCCCTTCTCCCTACTGTTCATTGTCCTTTCCCAAAGGATTAAAGCCACTCCACTACTCCACTTTGCTCCAACAAACACAGCCCCTCACGTTTTTCATGTGACAGTCTTCCCACTTGCCCGTCCTCCATCACGTCCCAAAGCTTCCCATCCAACGCTTTAACCTGGATCCGAACTAAAGCCAGAACCCCACATTAAACAGTCCATTCCCGACGTCGTTACCCACTCGATGCTCCCTCGCTTCCACTTCACAGTTTTCATTCTTTTCGTTTTTTTTTCTTTTTTTTTTTCTTTTTTTTTCTTTCTCGCGGGATATCCTGGTTGCTGAAATGGACGGATGTAGTTTGGTATATATATGGTGAAGAGTGCCTTGGCACACACGGTTTTGATGGTTTGAGGCGCACGTAATCGAAACAGCTTGATATGCAAGGAAATGAATCCTTGGCCATCACGGAAATGCTTTAGAGAGTACGGTGTCTTTGAATAGGTAGTAGGATGGCTTTGTTATTTCTTTTCACATATAAATTTATAGGTCTGCACAAATGATATGGTAGGAGGCATGTGTTTTCTTGTCACATAAATAGGCAGCTGTGTTCTTCGTGTTCAACTGTTCAAGTCAATAGGGTAGCATGCAATAGTTTTTATCATTGAAAGATTGAAATGAAAGAAAGATTGAAATGAAAGGGTAGGGTACACAAATGTAAACAGGCTACGCACTCTAGGCTAGAACCAAGGTAGGGAGGTTCTCAACTAAATGTAGGGTGTACGCAATTGTTATCACTTGCAAGATTAAAAGGAAAACTATCATTGTTTACGTTGAGCTCTCTACATTTGTACCGATACAACGAACTTCCATCTACTGATAAAAAGGTTTTTTCTTGATGTAAAAAGATATTCCGGATCCAATGGAACAAGTTTCGTCGAAATCCGCGGTCATATGAAAAAATTTCCTTTATGAAACCAGAAATGAACACACGTTTAATTTTTCTACGGTCACCAGATAAATCAAATCAACTCGAAACTGCGAACATCGACAAAAAATTTTCGATACGAACCCATCGGCACTAGTTTCGTCGCATTCTGAGACTGTTGCCCCGGTAGGCTATTTTTACCTCGAACCGCCCTACCCTTTTTAACGCCAAATTTCTCGATCTCTAAAAATAACAAACTATATACCTATCCTGACTCTAATCGACGATACGAACTCAACGGAACTGGTTTCGTGGCTTAATTCGATCGTCTGCTCCAGTTACATTCAAATATCCTTTTATTGAATTAATTACGCGCTATAGAAATTATACAGGCGTTTACGGCTACCGTGGTCACATACGATATCGGTTTTCCACGCAATTCACCACCGTACAATAATTTAGCGATACGGTTCTAATGAAACTGATTTCATCGAAATCTGAGTCCGTTTGCAAAATGGCTATTTTAAAGGTCTATAATTAAATAACGAATTTCCATAGCGACTATTTCAAAATTTGATTTAGCCATAACTATCAAATTATAACACGAAATTTGGATTTTTCTCTTTCATATGAAAACTATCGTCTATACGGTTCCAACGTGTCTTGTTTCACAGAAATCCGACTTATATCGAATGCTGTATTCTCAGTTGAAGTTAAAAATTCAAATTTACGAACTGCACGCCATTTCAGGCTCGATTTATATTATATATAAATTATAACGTTCAACTTTGTTTTTAATAACGAATTAAATACTAAATTTCATTATATTCCCAATATGATATTTAAAACTAATTTAAATATTCATATTCAAATGGTCGAAAAACACGGGTCGTTACAAGTTATGTAGAGTTATTTCCGCTGTGATATGATGTATTGTACTCTGATAATGGTATGTATATACAATACAGTTTTGTATTCAAAGTTATGTTATATAATACATCTTATTTTGTTCCGCTGCGAGTTTCGTGTTACTCTGATTATGTTCAGTTGTGATCTTCTTCTTCTCCTATTCTATTAGTTCTATCTTTTCTTTCTCACCCTCTAAATTCTTCTACTAATGTCCTGGTATTTTCGATGCTTGAATAGTCAACAGTGTGTTTTTATGTTGATTTTCTGGGTCGAAAATTCCATCCGTTACAGATGGTATCAGAGCTGAAGGTTAAGTGATTACCTTGGCTCTGTGGCGTAACTCAATAGAGATGGAGTTAGTAATACTCTAGATTGAGTTTGAGTGTATATATACGAGTGAACGTATTTGCAGATTTATATAAAACTGTTTTATATTGTGTTGACTGGTCAGTCGAGTAGTTATGAATTCTGGTCGAAACAGTAATGCAAACTGAGTCGATAGGTGTTTCTAAACTCTTGAACAGAGTAATTCGACACAGTATGTTTTGAAAAGAGGGTAAATGAAACAATTTTACCCAAAGTATATTTTGATATAAAAAGAGGTGTATATCTTGATATTAATATAATATATTGGATATGTGATCATTATTATGATCGAATAGGATTATAATTGAGTTGGTTATATAAATTACCAATCGAAATATTATATAAGTATGATATGCAAAATCAGATGAGCTGAATCTTAATTAAAAATCAGAATTGAAATAAAACTCTAGAAACTTGGAAAAGAGTTGAAATTGAATTTGAATTAAATATAAGGGAATTTTAAAATCCTGGGAGATTTGAAAATTTTGTTTTCCAAGTGCTGTGAATGATATTTTGAAGTAATATTCAAAATGAAAATGTTTGAAAAATGAGTTTTGAAAAATGATAATAGTATTGAACTCACTTCGATTACTGGAAAATAAATTCCGATGATGAAGCGCGCCATTATTGGTGTTCATTTTCGAGTTGCTAAGTGACGGATTACTACCAAAGATTTTGTTTTGTATTGTTTGAGAAACAAGTTGTCAGAAATTCAAATGTTTTGAATTATAAATGATTTCAAACTGATTTGAAATAAATCCCAGGAATTTAAATCTCTAAAATTTAACTTATGAAGTTAAATAGCTTGAAATGGTGAAGGTGAATTCTATCGAAGCCAGTTAAGTGAGAATCATATTGAAACAGAGATTTAACTGAACTAGTTAAGTGGAAAAATTGAAATTTGATATTTTAATAAAATCAAAGTTGAGCGTAAGAGAACTAATTTGAGAAATTAAATTAGCAAGTGGAACATAGGAATTAACTTGGTTAAATATATTGAATTGGGTTAGAGATGATCCCAAATAAATTTGGATAAGAAATTGGAATTGAAATGGAGCAGGATTTGAAATGGAATTTGGCTCAAACAATAAGCAAAGGATTGGATTAAGGATAAGTTGGTTGGAGATCAACAGTTGGAAATGTTGGGATAAATACCGGCTTGATAGCAAAGTGCAGAATCAGAATTGGATGACAACCAAAAAGGTACATGTTTAAATAATATGGAGTATAAAATTTTGAGTGCGTTTGGAAAGTCGTTTGACTGTTTGATTTTCTTTCGGATTGGTGAAGGCCCAGAGTGGCAAGTTGTTGTAATACCGAGTGAGCCGTGCAGAGGAGATGCTGGCCAGATTCTCTGGAAATTAAGCTGTTAGGAAATTTTCAGAATTTTGAAAATATTCGGTAATAAGAAGGAATTAATATTTTAAATTGGAAATAATCAGTTCAGTGGAAACTGGAATTATGAAGTAAACCAAAAAGATTTTTAACCATGTTATAACAGAGATTGTAGCATTTTCCCTATCTTAGCAATTTCGAGGACGAAATTATTTTAAGGGGGAAGGTCTGTAACGTCTCGCATTTTTGTCGGTTCGTATTTGAATATTTAAATCAGTTTAAATAGTGAATTCAGAATATAAATGGATTTATATATTAATTTAAAACGAAGTTGAACGTGTATAAATATATATTAATTATAATCGAGCTCAGAACGACCCTATAGTTCGTAATTTAACGTTCTGAACTTCAACTGAATGTACCGGACTCGTTTTGAATCGGATTTCTTCGAAACAAGAAGCATTGGAATCTGATGATCTATATCTTTCCAACGGAAGTGGGAAATGGAGATTTCGCCGTGTAGATTGCAAGATATATCCAAATCAAATATTCAGAAAGTCGCTGTAGAAGCGTATATCGACCGTAACGGTTATTTGAATATAACTTGATATCGGTTGCAAATCGGGACAAGGTTCTTTTGAGGCACAGCGATAATTTAATTTTTAGAATTTTACTATAATTTTTAATTAATTAAATACGCAACTTTTTATTTGAAGTATTTTGTACCCTGTATCGGTATTTCAGAGTTTCACAATATGAGTCAATCTACTGGTATTATTATATTTTTGGGATCGTGGCACCTCGCCGGACATGACCGTAATCTTACTTCTGTTCATAGTGGTCCGAAAATAAATATAGTTCTACACATAAGAAACCGCATATACCCTTGGATTTGATGATACCAAATAAACTCACTTTCTATATACAAGTATCATCTAGTCCTTAAAAGGGAAGCTACGGTCTTTGCTCCAATCATGGGATGAATATGGTCGGGTGCAAATAGGTATTCATGTTGAAACAAAAACCTTCTTTAACGTATCCCAACACATTTTGATAATAGAAATATCAACCAGTTTTCAGGAACAACGTGTACTGCGTATTTAATTTTCGTCCATCCCTTAGCCTCTAAGCACTGTATCCCATAACTTCATACTGTCCTATCCTATGTTTACCATCGGATCCTAACATGAACAGAATACCTAATCTAAACAAGACGTGCTAAGCTATACAAACCATACCGAAATTAATGAGATAAAGCAAAGCAGACCACTCTAAGAGGTATACAACATACAAACATGGAACCAGTACTGGAGTCATTAAATAAAAAGGGTACAAAACTATTCTATAGGAACTGTAGCTGATAACATACTAAAGCAATTGTAGCGGATATCTTCTCCACAGCTCACGCTTTCAAAATATGAAGACCATGCTGTGAATCCCTTTCAAGTCTTTATCAGCATTAAATGAAGCAAGGCAAACGTGACCACCCTTACCCTTTCAACATCAAGAACCTTAACTTACAGTCTATTATACAGTAGGCTATTGTACACATGTAAGAAGGAAGAGAAAATATCTGAACAAAACAATTTATATAATGGGTTTCCTTCATGGCTAAGGTTGGTATACGTGCTACTGTCCCTATCCTACCCTTCACACGTCCCTAATGCTTAGAATTGAAGCTACCCTCTTCTATAAAACCAGATCTAACTTCACCTCTTAAAATCACGAAACTAACTCTACTGAACTCGCGCAAACACACTTTTCTTTTCTACATGCATTTAGACGGGTTCGAACTTGGTTCTTGCCGCTGGGATTTGATGCAGCAAACATAGGAGTTGCGAGCATATGGCGAATGAGGGTGGCGAACTATAGCGGAGGAACCAGCGAGTTGAAGTATTGAACTCATAGGAGATGGCAGTAAGGGTGCTGGTGGAGTATGGTGTTGGCAAGGCAAAGTACTGTGCATGCGTTAACAAGTGGGTATGGGAAAGAAAGCAATTTGCATGCATAACGTGGTGTAGGATGTATAGGAGTGATAATGCTTGAGGTAGTGCTGAAATGAAGGTACTGAGCGCATGAAAGTGGAACTGGCAACGCAAAAAGGGAGACTGACGCAGCTGTGATGTGGGAGTGAGTGTAGGAGATAGGGACGTGAGACACAGGAGGGACATGCGAGAAGGTGTGCAAGTGAACATGGAGAAATGAAGGGGTCTTCATACGGTTTGTTGATGTTAAGAAGGATTAGCAAAACTGTGGGTGTGCTGACAAACGTTTGAAGAGGAAAAGCATGGACCAGATCGCATGTAAATTTTGACATAAAGGGGTTAACGCAAGTACATGCATGCAAATGCAAAGAAGGATATATATATATATATGTGAGGCATGTTCGAATAACAGGGGAGTGGCTTCTTTTCATGGATGGAGTCTTGTGAAGGATATGCGCATGCACATTTTAGGAAAGAGGAGAGAGTGGAAGAGTGGGTTTCGAAATTTGTACAGGAGGAGGGGCTTTGTTGCGGCATTTAGTGTTTGTTCCGACTATTATCTGAATGATGTATAGGAAGTCCAGGCGTGAAGTGTTGATGAGTACGCCCGTGGGTTAGCAGCTAACGTTTTGAGGTGAATAGAGTTTGTGAGTATGGAGTTTTGGGAAGGAGCAGGTTACCTTGAAAGTGAGGAGATGGACATGTTGTTCATACTAGGCGAGCCTCGGTTTCACGAAGTGTGGCGTAAATTAATGATTGAGGAAAGTATATGGGAATAAATATGGAACCTAGACCAGAAAAGGGTACAATATTTGAAGGGGTAGTGTTTGAATCCATACTGAGTGTATTTTCGTACCACCACCCGAATCCATACTGAGTGTATTGTGAATAGTGATCAGCAGTGGAACCCGGTGAGGTCGAAGAGCAGTGTGTGGGTTGAACGAGTAGGAAGAAAGGAATGCAAGAGAATTTGGGACTGGCGAACGTTTCAAAAGGTGGTGGCAGATATGATTTGAATACCGGGACGTCAAAATGGTTCGGACGAGTAGCGAAGGCGTTGACAAGGTTGAAAGGTTTTACTTGTTTTAACGTGTGAGGATGGTCAGTTGCGCTCAGGCGGTTGCACAATGAACTGAGGCCAGAAAGAATCGGTCTGATGAAGTCGGATAGTGGCAGAATACAACGCCGGATCAGATCAACCGATGCAAATCGTTATTTAACGGCTAACGCGCCAAAGTGAGTAAAATCACTAACTCTGATCTATTTTAAAATATTGCAATTATATTTTAATGTTGTTTGAATGATGTGTGATGGTTGATTAGGTTGATTACAATTAATTTGGTTGAATATTATATACCGTTATATATATGTACACATCATCAGTTGGACACTGATTTCATCGATTGAATATCCCCTAGTATAGAGTTAGTGTAAATTGTGCTGACTGACATCTGTGGATGCGGAAACCGGTTGGAGGAATCCGACCGGATTCCTCGATATTTATATGTATTGTTTGTTTTGTATGCACTGTTTGAACCCGAATTATATTTAAAACCCCATGAGAATATTTATGTTGAACGGATATTCAACATCTGTTCGATAAATAAATAAATGATATCGATTTAGAAAGTGGTGACAGTCAACCGTAAAACCATCGTTTTGTTAAAGAGTTGATTGGCCGTCAGGCAAATCAACGAGGTTAATTATAAAAATTATATTTTTATAATTAAAAAGAAGATTTAAATTTATGATAGAAGTTCTATTATAAACCAGTATTTTAGAGTTCGTTTTATAAAATAAATAAAAACGATTGTTGGCATTTAAATGAGTTTATAAAGCAGAAATTATCCGACGATTTAATATTTGGATAATAATATTATTAGATTAATTATATTAATCTAATGGTAAGAAGTAATTAAAATCAGTTAACGAATTTACTGATGGAATGAAGTTGATTAAATCAACTGTTATTTGGGAAAATAATTATTAGGTTAATTGGTCTTCAATTAATCTAATGAAACAGTTTAGAAATAAATTAATCCAAAGTAATAAGATTTAATTACCTTTTGGTTAAGAAGTTATAAATAGAACTGTGGAATGGAGAAAGCGAAGAGTAAATGTTTAATATAAATAATCAAACACCAGAGATTTCAAAGTAACGATATGGTGTTATAAAACCATAGTTAAAAATAAACATGAAAGTACGGTCGGATAGATATTATAAGTAATAAGGGTTTAGAGTGCAGACTTGTATCGGTTCTAAGGTAAGAACGTTGTCGATCAAGGTCTGAGAGGTAAATAGAATACCCCAACTTGAACGACTTCACTATTATCGAGGAACGATAACAGTTTGTAACGGAAAGAGATGTCAAGATGTGTATAAAAGGAATACGGTAGCGTACGGCCAGTCTTAGAATTATAGCGATAAAATAACGTTGTTGATAATATAAGTGTGACTGTTATGTCAAGATTAGTTATAACAAAGAATATTACAGCGTATGACAAGTTGAACTATAGCAATAAAATAACGCTGTTGATAAGGTAAGTGTGACTGTAATTAGTTATAAGGAGAATATTACAGCATATGACAAGTTTAGAACTATAGTGACAAATTTAACTGCTGTTAATTTGACTTAAGCGTGACTTTTATATATAGCAGCACTTCCTAGGAAACGTAATAGTTTGGTTTGAAATCCACTTATTCTAGAGTAATAAGTAACGACGTTTGTTCAAAGAGATATAAGAAAAAGTTTAGAAAAAGAATTGGGGAATCGTATTAGAAACTAATGACAGCATTTCGATGTTCGAAATGTGATTAAAATTAAACCATTAGGATTTGGAACTGGGATTCGACGATGTCGAATGTATTAAAAACAAATTATTTTTAGGGATTATAATCTGATAGAATAATTAACATTTAGTTTAAACAAATAAATGTTAATAGGATAGGAGTCAGTATTTAGTTATAAACTTGATATCGATTTGATAAGAAGTTGTCTTAGAAAACAGAGTTTATAAAGTGGATTGGGAATATAAAGTATGAAAGTGGTTTCGGTAAACGAGATAAGTATTACTTGAATAAAGAGTTAATTGATAAAGGTATTCAGATTTCTATAACAGGAACGGTATTCACATTTTAAAGTGAATTATGTTTTAAAAGTAAACGGTTGGCCGATTAAAATATTTATAATGAAATTGGAAATATTTTCCAATGAAGATAGGGTATACGATCCAAGTGTAGAAACCAAGGAATGTGAAAAGAATGAAAATGTTTCAAACGTTAATAACGTATGTTTTCGGGAACATGAAAGAATAAGAGTTTATAATAACTGGAAATGTTTTCCAAGAAGTATGAAAAGGCTAAAATGGGATTTGAGAAATATCTAGTAAGATATGGGAATTCGAACAATGAAACGAATGTTAAATAAAAGCGCCCGTGATTGTATGATGTTTAGTTATACATTAGAATGGATGTTGTTTTAACTCCGATAGTTAAATAACCGACTATCGAAGTGTTTGACCGTCGTTGTCAATACGGAGAGACCGGTTGGATATGTTATCTGAAAACCACTCCGTATAGACATAAGCGCTGCGAATTAGATATGCTGAAGATAATTGAAGACGGAGTTAAATGCAAGGGTCGTCCAGTTCTAGAATGATGTTTATTTGTTTGTCCAGTCCCAGGACAACTTGTATGGACGAGTGTCTGACAGAGTATTTCCAACGGTCATGCCGTTGATTTTACGAATATACCGAGTTGGTGGGGAGAAGGTAACTTCTCTTTATTCTACACCCAGTGTGCATTTGTGTAATCAATGTGTGATTACGGATTTGACGATGTGACATTCAAAGTGAATGGTGGTCAGATGTTCTAAAGATAGACGTAGCCTCTAGCCTCACAACCGGAAATGACAGAAGTTGGGCTAGGCAGCATGGCTAGTTGGGTCATCCCCAAGCAGGGTGTATTGTCACCGATCTAGAGAAAATTCATATTTATACTTCTTTTCGATTCTGTATCTTCGGATGATGGTTGGATGGCCTGCAACCGTGGTGGCAATATATTCGCGACACTCAAGCTAAATGAGTGAGCGGTCATGTGTGGCCGGGTTGCAAGACGTTCTTTTTGAACCCTGAGTGTATCCCCTCTAGAGTACACTATTCAGAAGGTGCTCCCATACCTTGTTTGTTGAAATTCAATCTCCAATAAGTGCCCTACGGTTTATGATTTTATACTATATATATGTGGAGCGTGAGATGCAAGCGTTCTGCTACTTGATGATTTAATTGAGTAGACATTATTATAATATCACTGAAGTTTGATATAAAAATATGTTGGGTTATAGTAAGGTAAAAACCGTCCATGTTTATGTGTGGGTTGGTCTTACTATTACCTTCTTGTTTGGAAAAGGATTTTCAAAGTTAAACAGTATGGTTGGAATTTACTCACACCAGTCCCATGACTGACCCAGAGTTTATTTTGTTTGTTTTCCCTAAACTCTTGGGTGCCCAAATTTGTACGGGCAGTCAAGTGTTTCAGGCTTTGCAGATTCACTTGGAGAGCTCAAAAGCAGGAAGCTTCACCATTAGTTATGTAGAGTTATTTCCGCTGTGATATGATGTATTGTACTCTGATAATGGTATGTATATACAATACAGTTTTGTATTCAAAGTTATGTTATATAATACATCTTATTTTGTTCCGCTGCGAGTTTCGTGTTACTCTGATTATGTTCAGCTGTGATCTTCTTCTTCTTCTATTCTATTAGTTCTATCTTTTCTTTCTCACCCTCTAAATTCTTCTACTAATGTCCTGGTATTTTCGATGCTTGAATAGTCAACAGTGTGTTTTTATGTTGATTTTCTGGGTCGAAAATTCCATCCGTTACACTAATCACAGGGCCATGCCGCTAACGCGGAATGGGTTTACACCATTGGATTACCAGTGCATAAATAAAGTAAATCGTTTAAACCATGCAATACTTTTTAGAAAAATGAAACCATTATAAGACTCAAGTCCCATCACACAATGCAACGCAAACTGGAGGATAGAGTTTTACCTTATAATGGCCAAAATATGTTTGATACGTATAAAACAAATTTGATATTATTATTAGTGTCTATATGTTTCAAAAACATTTTCAATCATAATGTATCAATCATAAACGGCATAGCTACCATATACTATGTCGCCATATATAGGTTTATAACCAAAACCGCACGGTGTCATATTGGAAGTTGGATTTCCATCATGATCCAAGGCAAGGGATCATTCTTACCGAATTCGAGACTCTCTAGCCCGAGCCTCAGGGCAAGTACTCAGTCAAGCCCTCAGGAGCGCCAGGGACGGTCCACACATATGTTAGTGGATTAGTTATTCCTGAACAATACGTTTCCCCGCCCTATAGGGCGTAAATCAAGAGCCACTAGGGACTCAAATCCGAGGTACCTCGCTATCCATCATCCACATAAGTTAAAATGTCTGGGCTCCATACCATGACACCACTTCTAGTTAGAAAGAAACACATGTTCTCCCTGGGGTCCTTCTCCCATTTCTGGTTCATACCGGGGTGTGAGGCTCGCGAAGTAACGCTATACACAAAGTTATTCCAATTAAAGCTGTGCTTTGATCATCAACCACAATTCTCTGTTTTCAATAATAAGCCTTGATCATTTGCATCTTGGCATGCCACACTGGCAATTCACGCCATGCGACTAATACCTATAATTATATAACCTCTGAGCTAGTACGTCTCAAAGAAGTGTCTTAAGCAAGAGAATAAATTCTCCACCACCAAACAGATATATGTTTAATAGAAATCAATCACACAGAATGAAATCCAATGTCTGACACACATCCATTTACAAGTCCATTCTGGGTCTGAACGAAACCGGAGACACCTTATTCCTCGTCCCGTATGTCCAATACGGAAGAGAGGTTCTCGCATATTCGGACAATCAACAAGTACGTCCGGACAACTACCACTTTAACCCTTCATTGGGAGCTACCCAATTCAAGATATCAGTGGTTGTCGATTCGATGTAAAGATCGTCGGTCTTCAATCACCGTCTTCAACGTCTTTGACTTTAAATCGTCGTATAATACTATAATTATTTAAAATGAGATTGAACTCGGTCTTTTCAAATAATTCTCGTATATATATAATTTAAAGCATTTCATATCATTAATATTATTTTATAGATTTATCGCTATTTTTGTTTATATAAAAATAGCCCAACTTAACTTAACGACGCTTCAAGTCAATAGGCGGCCCTAGCACTATTTTTATCCAAATTTGAATTACACATTTCTCGAAATTTAACCGTTGGATCTTAACAAATTTAATATCGTTGGAAAGAACTTCCCAAAGTGAACCTAATGGTTCCATTTTTGGGAAGATCCGACGGTCGGATCTTTCGGTATAGTCGTTTAGAGTTACGATTCTGAAACGCGAACTACTGCGCACGATTCATTTTATTTTAATTTATATTTATATATTATATATATAAATATACTTCTTTCGATGATTTCAACACCGTTTATTCTATTACATGTAAATTTTATACATTCATATTCATGTTAAAAATTATATTTTTAACATACAAACATACATTTCAAAACATGACTATTTAACTACACTACATGTTAAAATAATGTTTTAACGCATAATTCTTTTTAACTATACTAGCATGATAAAATAATGTTTTAACACATAATCCTTTTTAACTACAATAACATGTTAAAATAATGTTTTAACACATAATCCTTTTTTTACCTATAATAACATGTTAAAATAATGTTTTAACACATAATTATTTTTAACTATACTAACATATTAAAATAATGTTTTAAC
Organism: Allium sativum; assembly: GCA_030737875.1. NCBI lineage: Eukaryota > Viridiplantae > Streptophyta > Magnoliopsida > Asparagales > Amaryllidaceae > Allium > Allium sativum. The sequence continues at coordinate 488,228,731 of CM060926.1, forward strand.
ACATAATTCTTTTTAACTACAATAACATGTTAAAATAATGTTTTAACACATAATCCTTTTTAACTAAAATAACATGTTAGAATAATGTTTTAACACATAATACTTTTTAACTACACTAATATGTTAAAATAATGTTTTAACACCAAATTCTTTTTAACTACAATAACATGTTAAAATAATGTTTTCACACATAATTCTTTTTAACTATACTAACATGTTAAAATAATGTTTTAACACATAATTCTTTTTAACTACAATAACATGTTAAAATAATGTTTTAACACATAATTCTTTTTTAACTACACTAACATGTTAAAATAATGTTTTAACACATAATTCTTTTTAACTACACTAACATGTTAAACTAATGTTTTAACACATAATTCTTTTTAACTACACTAACATGTTAAAATAATGTTTTAACACATTCTTTTTAACTACAATAACATGTCAAAATAATGTTTTAACACATAATTCTTTTTAACTACAATAACATGTTAAAATAATGTTCTAACACATAATTCTTTTTAACTACAATAACATGTTAAAATAATGTTTTAATACATAATTCTTTTCAACTACAATAACATGTTAAAATAATGTTTTAACACATAATATTTTTCCTAATCCATCCCTTTTTTAAATTGAGTTTAGACTTCTCACAACTTACACTTTTGTAATGCCACGAACGCGCATATATCAAGTAAAAATGATATTTTTAACTTACTACACATTATTTAACATCACAATGAACTTATATAATTAACCCCAAATCATTATATAATCATATAAATTCACTAACTACGATTAACGTTAAACTAGCCCTTTAAGTTTCAGTTTCTCACATACATAAATTAAAAATGATATTTTTATCACACTACTCAATTATTAACATCATATTAAACTTGTCTAATCAATCAATAATGATTATCTAATCCAATCAATTAACTATAGATAGTTAATATAAATCTAGCCCTTTTCAGTGAGTGATTTCTCACCACAATTTTCTACATCGCATAAGTAGTTTTAATCTCATTCCAAATTCTCTTCATCGCATATTTTTTTTTATAAAAACCCTTTTTATTTGAATTTAGAAATTTTACCTTGAGTGGATATGATGAAGACAACAAGTAAACATGAATAACAACCAACTGAAGATCCTTTTTGTTCTTTGAGAAGAAGAATGCACAAAATTTTAAGAAGAAGAGGATATCATGAGATTTTCAGAGAAGAGGAGGCTGTGTTTTTGTTTTTGTTTTTGAGTTATGAAGATTTGTAGACGTAAAGAAAAGGGAGAAGAAAAAGGGAAAGAAATGGAACTGTTTTTTTGTTATATGAATTTTGAAAGATACGCATTAGAGAAGACAGAGGAGATAATAAATACATGATTTATTTCCCAAAGATGTCTCTCTGTATTATGCAAGTTACAAATAAATTAAATGTAGATGACTAAGGTTGATGTAGCAATACTTATTTCTCATTCAAATTCAAAAGTAAATCACAGAAGAAAAGAAAATAAATGGAAAGGAATGAATGCATGATTGATTGCCTGACGGTTATTGTTAGAAAGTTGCGTGACTTTTCAAATTTCAAAATGTAGAATATTAAATTTTTTGAATTTAAGGAACATTTTAAATTAGACTTTAAGGACCCGGGGATTTTCGGCTCCGAAAATCGACACAAATACCAATGTTGACTATTCAGACATCGGAAATACCCGATCATTAATAGAAAGAAGTTAGAGGATGAGAATAGATAAGATAGAAAATTAGAATAGAAGAAGAAGAAGAAGAACACAACAACATAAGGGTAACACGAATCTCACAGCGGAATGAATAAAATATAGTATACAAAGTAACATTGAAACACAAATCTGGGTATTTGTATATTAGAGTACAACACATACATCACAGTGGAAATAAACAATAGCTATAAAATCCGGAAGCCTCCTTCTCCAGCTCCTCTAAGAATATCTGGAAATACCAGAACTACTTGACTTTCCGTACAAATTTGGGCACCCAAAAGTTTAGGATAAAACAAAACAAAATAACTCTGGGTCAGTCATGGGACTGGTGTGAGTAAACTCCAACCACTTGGTTTAACTTTTAAAAATCATTTTCAAAAGAAATGATAATCGTAAGACCGATCCGCACATAAACACATATGGTTTTTACCTTACAATAACCCAAATCATTTTCAAAATCAATACTGTTCTGATGTTATAATAATGTCTAATAACAAGTAAATACAATCTAGTAGAACGCTTGCATCTCACGCTCCACATATGTATAGTATACAATCAAAACTGCAGTCGCTTATCGGAGATTGGATTCCGACTGTGACAAGGTATGGAACCACTTGCCGATAGGGTATCTCTAGAGAGGAATACACTGGGTTCAACAAGAACGTCTTTCAACCCGACCCACACATGACCGACCACTCATTTCTCTTGAGTGTATCGAATATATTGTCACCTACGGTTGCTACCAACATAACCGTTCCCGGGAGAAACAGAAGCGAAAAGAAGTAACAAATATGAATATTCTCTAGATGGTGACAACACACCCTAATGGGGGCGACCCATATAGCCATGCCGCCTGGCCGATTTTTGTCATTTCCCGATTGATGAGGCTTGAGGTCATAACGTATCTTTTGATAGATCACACCTTCATTTACTTTAAATGCCACATCGTCATACCCGCCAAATCACAAATTTATTTCCATAAAAATACCACGGGTATAAAGCTAAGAGAAACGAATTCCACCGCCACCAACGTGGATACATTTGAAGCGACCAACTTACATGATCCATTAGATATACTCTGTCAGACATTCATCCATACACGTTGTCCTGGGTCTGGACAAACCGAAGGAATTATTCTGTAAATCCATCTTAGGCAATTTCTACCTAGGATCGCCAGAATAACCCTTGCATAAAATCCATCTTCAATTATCTTCGATATATTTGATTCAAAACAATAAAGCCCATACGAAGTGGTTTTCAGTAAATGAATCTGATCCCGGTCTCTCCGTATTGACAACGGAAATGGTCAAAAACTTTGATTGTCGATGATTTAACTATCAAAGGAAAACATGTGTATAAACAATAGTCGTATTTCCAAATGGAAATCTTATGAAGCAAATCATCAATCAACACTGATCCCCTTTAAAATAATTTTCCATTCAATTATTCATTTCCCTATTTCCGTTTCCATATATTCGTAAATTCTTATTTTCTAAATTTAGAAAATATACATTATAAATCATTGGAAAATATTCCCATATTTCACTCTCATTTCTTATTTTCTATATTAGAAAACATTTAAGATTCTTATTTGGAAAACATTCCCAAAACTCTTCATAGGGTTTAAACAGATGTTTAAATAAAACATCGTTATGCCAACTCGAACCATTAACACTTATTAACTAAATTCAATTAACTAACATTCACTATCGAACTTTAACCATCCCTTAGTTAAAAATGAAGTTAATCAAATTGGGGTATAACCACCTCTCAGACCTTAACTGAACAACATTTATAACCTCGAAATAGACAAATTTCACCTTTTAAATCTTCAACAAACTTCCTTACGTAATTCTCGGATTCTATTTACGAATCCACTTCTTTTACAGAAATCATTTTATTATAACAATAGTGTTATAATCCCATGCTTCCGAAATAAAATAACTTAAATATAACTTTTTTTTCTTAATTTGGATAATAATTAAACAACTAATTTATTACATAAGTAAATCTTGATTTAAAAATTGGAAAGTAAAAAGTACTTTCCTACATTCGATATAGTTGAATTTAAACGCATAATTCTTTCTCGAATAATCTTTATTCGATAGCTCTCTTCCTAATAAACTATATTCGAAAATCACTCCTTTAAATAACTATATTCGATAATCTCTCCTTCAAATAACTATATTCGAAAATCTCTCTTTCGAATAAACTATATTCGATAACTCTCTCCTAATAACCAGTATTCGATTAACTCTAATTTGAATAACTAATATTCGATTAACTCTAGTTCGATTAACTCTAATCGATTAACTCTAATTCAAATAACTAATATTCGATTAACGTTAATTCTATTAACCCTAATCGATTAACTCTAATTCGAATAACTAATATTCAATTAACTTTAATTCGATTAACTCTAGTTTGAATAACTAATATTCGATTAACTTTAGTTTGATTAACTCTAATTTGATTAACTCTTATTCGAATAATCAATATTCGACTAACTCTTATTCGACTAATTAATATTATTTTAACTCTATTTCCTTTCTCATTCAAATTCCCATTTGAATTCATATTTCAACACCCAAGTTTCCTTATAAATGTTTTAATTTAAAAAATATTTATTTTAATACATTATTCACGTCGAATGTGAAAATCTTTCTTTTATATAATCCATTAAGTTTGATTTCGTATTTTTAAAATCATATCCCATTCCCAAATTCTTTTTACACTTCTATTTATAGAATTGTTCATACGAAATCTCCTTTTTATTCTAACGCTTAAATCTCATTTATAAATCCCTTTATAAATGCCGAGTTCACATTCTGTTTAAAATATCGGTGTCAAAACCGATTTCTACTTCTCTATATAAATTTAGACTTATATATTCCATTTATCAAATGATAAATAACTTACTTAATTTATAAAACATTAGTTATAATTTAATCTTCTCCATTTTATCTGTTAGAATAGATTCCTATTTAATTCTACTTTAAATTAATCTTTTCCATTTATCTATTAAAAACAGATTTCTATTTAATATTTATTTTCCACTTATTTCCTTTTTATAAAATTTTATTCATTTTACAAATACTTCCTTTTATAATTCCTATCTATTTTCTGAATAAATATCCCCTTTATAATTCTATTTATAAATAATTCCAAATATTTCCTTTTCAATTCTATTTGTAAATGTTTACAAATATATCCTTTTCAATTCTATTTGTTTTACAAATGTTTCCTTTATATAATTCTCTTTATTTCATATAAATATTCCATTTATAAAATTCTATTTATTTTATATAAATATTTCTTTTATAAAATTCTTCGATTTTATAGATATTTCCTTTTATAAAATCCTTTGATTTTATAAATATTCCCTTTTCAATATACACTTTGAAAATTTCCTTTCTACATTCCAGTATCACTTATGGTATTAAAATACCAAATGAAAGGATCAATCATCATCCAACACACAAAATCAACAACATATTATATACCACATCATATATCACAATATATGGAAAAAAAAACAGTATTACAAGTATTGAGGAAATCCCTCCAACCTGTTTCCCTGCATCCACAGATGTTAAACAATATAATTAACATCAATTTCATTTCAACATGAAATATCCTGATCAATAGAATCTATATTTAATTAATGATATATATATATATAACTATATCAATATTTTTAACTAATCGATTAGTAGTTCAACCAACTAATCAACACACAACAATCAACCAATATTTATCAGTTCTAAAAATACGTTATAAAAATATAAACTGAGTAGAGTTAAGTGAGATGACGATCATCGTTAAGTAGAAATAACTGTCAGTTGATTCTGATTAGACAATTTATTTTGCTGTAAATTATAACGAGCTCCAATTCACTCCCAGTCAGTTCCATTGCGTAGCCGCCGTCCACACGATCCTAATGGATCCAGTTTCGCTGAATTCTGATACGGTATGCAGAAATTATTATATTTATAAGTTTGGTTGAATTCAAATTAAACTAAACTATATACATATACTTAAATTATTATTTCAAATGGGATTTACCCTTTGATTAGGCCAGCCATCCATGTCCAACCCATTTGGCCTTTCTTCTCTTGTTCCTCAAAAAGTCATGCTCCAGAATTCATCCCTCCAACATGGCCGATTCTATACTCCTCCAACACATTGAAAATTTATCCCAAAGTATCATAGTTCTTCTTATCAAAACCCATTCACCCTTTCATTATACCACAAACGATTTATACTAATCCCGTCTTCTTCTTCCCATGTTACACAGTACTCCACTTTCCCTGAAACATCAACTACCATTTCCGTTTTTTTTATTTCTAAACTTCCATTAAAAAAACAAGTCATTAACTTAACAAATTATATACCAAATTCTAATCACCTCATTACTTCAACTAAACAGCCGCTCCCATCTTTCTTCTACAAATGCCCTGTTCGAAATCCACATTTCAAATCCGTCGATTACCATTTCTGCAACTTCACCCAACTCGTTCTCCCTCCATGAACCACCGATGAACTCCTGCAAACAATCTCCATCCTTATAACCTCTCCAAAATCAACTCAAAACACTCCTCCAACCCGCGACTGCTCACGGCTCTAGTGAAATGATTGACATGATTTTTTTTCGAGATCTCCTCCAAAATTCAAAACCCAACCTAAACACTACCGCGAATGCAAATAAAATCTCCAAAACATTCATCGATGAACAAATTTCGTGAATCGATCAACCCTAGTTCGCAACATGTACGCTGTAGAAAAACTAGCGATGGGAAACTTCATTAATCTCGTCAAAAAGCATACGAGAATGGAGAGGACCCTTAAATGAATCCAAATATATATAACTATATTTATAGGAATTAATCCAATTTGTTTTATTTTTAAAACTCACTTCTTATGAGGAAATGAAAGAATTGGTGACGGCCGAACATTTGATGACCTGAGGAAAATAATCTAGGGTTAGGAATGATAGTGAGAGTATTTATAGAATAAGTTTGGCTTCTATGAGAAGCTTCATTCAATTTTTATATTAATTTATACAGTCAGCGCTACTCGTATTTATCTTCCAAAAATCTGTATGATCACATATGATACCCAAAAATCATGAAAATGGGCATGCAGCTACAGTTCGATATTACGGACCCAACAAAACTAGTTTCGTCGAATTCTGATTCCGTTGCTTACACAGCGTATTTTTAAAGTCAAATTATCAACTATTTTTCACATTAAAATCCCGTACGGCCACATACTAACTCCAAAAATAACAAAAATGGAAATCTAGCAATAATTTAATATTCTGGATGCAACAAAATTAGTTTCGTCAAAAACGGAGGTTGTTTGCAAAACTGGCTATTTTAAAGCTCTAAATAACCTATTTAAATATATATATTTAAAAATAATTACATTAAATATAAATAAATTTATATTATTGTATATATATATTCACAATAGAATATCATATAGTTCCAATTGGATTTATAACTCGATTTTCAAATCCCGGTTGAATCGATATTCAATTTATATTGAAAATCCATTTATAATATAAATAAATCGCTATAAATTATAAAGGAATTCCATAACGACTTTTCAAAAATTTGATTTGGACATAACTCAAAATTTACACGACTAAATCCCAATTTTTCTCTTCCATAAGAAAAATATTGTTCAATAGATTCAAACGTTTCTTGTTTCATAGAAATCCGGCTTAAAATGGATTAGGTATATTCGTTCAAAGTTCAAATCACCAAATTACGAACTGTCGCGTCATTTCGAGCTCGATTATAATTATAATATAGTTATACATTCAACTGACATTTATAAACAAATTCGTTAATATAATTCAATTCTAAACTGAATTATATATTTTAAATTGTCCAATTCGCACAATATTGTCAATTCAACTATTTTCGACTATTTCCGAATTAAATATATTACTCTATTATTTATATTAATTAAATATTCAATATTATTTAATTAAATGATCATTTAAATATCTAAATCGCTATTTAAACAATTAAATTAATTAATTATTACACTGTATAAATATAGGACGTTACATTCTTCCCCCTTTAAAATAATTTCGTCCCCGAAATTGCTAAGGTCGGAAACAAACTCAATTAATTGGGTTAACAATTATTCGTTTACTTCTTAACTCTAGTTTCAACTGAACCAATTTCTTTTAATTAATTTATTAAATTATTTCTATTAACCCATAATTTCCAAAAATTCTGAAAATTTTCTAACACCCTAAATTTTCGAAAAATTCCGCTAGCACCTCCTTTGTACGGGTCAATCGGTACAACTACAACTCGCCTCTCTAGGCCTTCTCCAACCCAAAAGAAAAATCAAATTGCCAAGCGGCTTGCCAAACAGGCTCATAAATCACCAAACTCATATAAAAGTAAACATGTACCTTTTTGTCGGGCATATCATTATATCCTTTCTATCTGTTACCAATTCAGCATATACCAATGTCATTCAAATCAAACTCCAATCAGTTCTTGTTCTCAAAACCAAATCATTCACCTATCCAAGCCAATTTCCATTTCAAACCAAAGTTCCATTCTAGATTCCAAACTCCTAACTCATCAATTCAACCTACTTAACCTCGTTAAGTTCTATCCCCATATTTCATTAACAAATTAATTCCTCTAATCGGTTATCTTCATCCCAAAATCAAAATTCTGATTTTTATTTCAAAAATCAATCCATTTATTCAACCGAGTCCAATTATATACTAAATTACAATTCAACTTGATATTACTCCATTTCAATATAGCTTTCGTTTAACTGGCTTTAACCCAATTTCAATTCGTTTTCACAAATTTCAATTCAATTTGTTTTTAATTCAAACAGGCTATTTCTGGGATTTTTAAACAGCTTTGATTTTTCTAAAACCAAGTATTCATTTTTGGATTTCAAACAATCTTGTTTCCTCAAAACAATTCAAAACAATCTCTTTGGTAGTAATCCGTCACTTACAACTCGAAAATGAACACTGATGATGTGGCCAGCATCATCAGAGTTATTTCCCAACGATTAAAGTGAGTTCAATACTATATCACTTTTCAAAATCATTTCTTAATCATTTCTATTTTGAAATTATTTCAAAATATCCTTCTCAATGCTTGTAAAACAATTTACAATCTTCCAGGATTTTAAAATTCTCCTATATTTAGTCCATATCCATTTACAAACACTTTTCACATTTCCAGAGTTTTTAATTCCAATTCTGATGTAAATTCAGATTTAATTCATCTGATTCCATATATTACATTTATATGAACTCTGGTTGGTTCTTTACATCACCACTTGATTTATAATCTCATTCGATTATAATAACAACCAACACATCCAATATTATATAATATTTCCAATATTAATCATTCTTTTATATCAAAATATAATTTGGGTAAAATTATTTCATTTACCCTCTTTTTAAAACATACTGTGTCAGTTCATCGTATTCAAGTGTTTAGAAACTCCTACCGATACAGTGGATCAAACTGACTGATCAGAATCCATAAACAACTCAACCAATAAATCTCCACAATATAAAACAATTCTTATAAAATCTACAAATACGTTCACGCGTATATATACACTCAAACTCAATATAGGGTATTATTAGCCCCATCTCTACTGATTCACGCCACAGAGCCAAGGTAATTACTTAACCTCCAGCTCTGATACCACTGTAATGACCCAGGGATTTTCCGCTTCGAAAATCGACACAAATACCAATGTTGACTATTCAGACATTGGAAATACCCGATCATTAATAGAAAGAAGTTAGAGGGTGAGAATATATAAGATAGAAAATTAGAATAGAAGAAGAAGAAGAAGAAGAACACAACAACATCAGAGTAACGCGAATCTCACAGCGGAACGAACAAAATGTAGTATACAAAGTAACATTGAAACACAAATCTATGTATTTGTATATTAGAGTACAACACTTACATCACAGCGGAAATAAACTATAGCTATAAAATCCTGAAGCCTCCTGCTCTAGCTCCTCCAAGAATATTTGGAAATACCTGAAACACTTGACTGTCCGTACAAATTTGGGCACCCAAGAGTTTAGGTTAAAACAAAACAAAATAACTCTGGGTCAGTCATGGGACTGGTGTGAGTAAACTCCAACCACTTGGTTTAACTTTTAAAAATCATTTTCAAAAGAAATGATAATCGTAAGACCGATCCACAAATAAACACGGATAGTTTTTACCTTACGATAACCCAAATCATTTTCAAAATCAAAACTTTTCTGATATTATAATAATGTCTAATCACAAGTAAATACAATCTAGTAGAACGCTTGCATCTCACGCTCCACATATGTATAGCATACAATCAAAACCGCAGGCGCTTATTGGAGATTGGATTCCAACTGTGACAAGGTATGGAACCACCTGCCAATAGGGTATCTCTAGAGAGGAATACACTGGGTTCAACAAGAATGTCTTGCAACCCGACCCATACATGACCGACCACTCATTTCTCTTGAGTGTATCGAATATATTGTCACCTACGGTTGCTAGCAACATAACCGTTCCCGGGAGATACATAAGTGAAAAGAAGTAACAAATATGAATATTCTCTAGATGGTGACAATACACCCTAATGGGGGCGACCCACATAGCCATGACGCCTGCCCGATTTTTGTCATTTCCCAGTTGATGAGGCTTGAGGTCACAACGTATCCTTTGACAGATCACACATTCATTTACTTTGAATGCCACATCGTCATACCCGCCAAATCACAAATTGATTTCCATAAAAATACCATGGGTATAAAACTAAGAGAAACGAATTCCACCCCCACCAACGTGGATACGTTTGAAGCGACCAACTAACATGATCCATTAGTTATACTCTGTCATACATTCGTCCATACACGTTGTCTTGCGTCTGGACAAGCCGAAGGAATTATTCTGTAAATCCATCTTAGGCAATTTCTACCTAGGATCGCCAGAGTAACCCTTGCATAAACTCCATCTTCAATTGTCTTCGATATATTTGATTCGAAACGATAATGCCCATACGGAGTGGTTTTCAGAAAATGAATCTGGTCCCGGTCTCTCCGTATTGACAACAGAAATGATCAAAAACTTTGATAGTCGGTGATTTAATTATCAAAGGAAAACATGTGTACAAACAACGGTCGTATTTCCAAATGGAAATATTACTGAGCAAATCATCAATCAATACTGATCCCCTTTAAAGTAATTTTCCATTCAATTATTCATTTCCCTATTTCCATTTTTGTATATTCGTAAATTCTTATTTTCTAAATTTAGAAAATATACGTATTAATCATTGGAAAACATTCCCATATTTCACTCTCATTTCTTATTTTCTATATTAGAAAACATTTCAGATTCTTATTTGGAAAACATTCCCAAAACTCTTCATACGGTTTAAACAGAAGTTTAAATAAAGCATCGTTATGCCAACTCGAACCATTAACACTTATTAACTAAATTCAATTAACTAACATTCACTATCGAACTTTAACCAACCCTTAGTTAAAAATGAAGTCAATCAAGTTGGGGTATAACTACCTCTCAACCCTTAACTGAACAACATTTATAACCTCGAAATAGACAAAGTTCACCTTTTAAACCTTCAACAAACTTCCTTACATAATTCTCGGATTCTATTTATGAATCCACTTCTTTTTACAGAAATCATTTTAGTTTAACAATAGTGTTATAATCCCATGCTTCCGAAATAAAATAACTTAAATATAACTTTTATTTCTTAATTTGGATAAATAATTAAACAACTAATTTATTACATAAATAAATCTTGATTTAAAAATTGGAAAGTAAAAAGGTGCTTTCTTACATTCGATATAGTCGAATTTAAATGTATAATTCTCTCTCGAATAATCTATATTCGACAACTTTCTTCCGAATAAACTATATTCGAAAATCTCTCCTTCAAATTACTTATTCGATAATATCTCTTTCGAATAACTATATTTGAAAATCTCCTTCGAATAAACTATATTTGATTCCTCTCTCCCAGTAACCAGTATTCGATTAACTCTAATTCGAACAACTAGTATTCGATTGACTCTAATTCGGTTAACTCTAATCGATTAAATTTAATTCTATTAACTCTAATCGATTAACTCTAATTTGAATAACTAATATTCAATTAACTTTAATTCGATTAACTCTAATCGATTAACTCTACTTCGAATAACTAATATTCGATTAACTTTAATTTGATTAAGTCTATCCGATTAAATCTAATTTAATTAACTCTTATTCGAATAATCGATATTCGACTAACTAATATTATTTTAACTCTATTTCCTTTCTCATTCAAATTCCCATTTGAATTCGTATTTCAAAACCCAAGTTTCTTTATAAATGTTTTAATTTATAAAATATTTATTTTAATCCATTATTCTCATCGAATGTAAAAAAAATTCTTTTATATAATCCATTAAGTTTGATTTTGTATCTTTGAAATAATATCCCATTCCCAAATTCTCTTTACACTTCTATTTATATAATGGTTCATACGAAATCTCCTTTTTATTCTAAAGCTTAAATCTCATTTATAAATCGCTTTATAAATGCTGAGTTCGCATTCTACTTAAAATATCGGTGTCAAAACGATTTCTACTTCTCTATATAAGTTTAGACTTATATATTCCATTTATCAAATGATAAATAATTTACTTAATTTATAAAACATTATTTATAATTTAATCTTCTCCATTTTATCTGTTAGAACAGATTCCTATTTAATTCTACTTTAAATTAATCTTTTCCATTTATCTGTTAAAAACAGTTTTCTATTTAATATTTATTTTCCACTTATTTCCTTTCTATAAAATTTTATTCATTTTACAAATACTTCCTTTTATAATTCCTATTTATTTTCTGAATAAATATCCCCTTTATAATTCTATTTATAAATGATTCCTAATAATTCCTTTTTAATTATATTTGTAAATGTTTAGAAGTATTCCCTTTTCAATTCTATTTGTTTTACAAATGTTTCCTTTATATAATTCTCTTTATTTCATATAAATATTCCATTTATAAAATTCTATTTATTTTATATAAATATTTCTTTTATAAAATTCTTCGATTTTATAGATATATCCTTTTATAAAATCCTTTGATTTTGTAAATATTCCCTTTTCAATATACACCTTGAAAATTTCCATTCTACATTCCAGTATCACTTATGGTATTAAAATACCAAATCAAAGGATCAATCATCATCCAACTCACAAAATCAATAACAGACTATATACCACATCATATATCACAGTATATAAAAAAAACAGTATTATAAGTATTGAGGAATCCAGTTGGATCCCTCCAACCTATTTCTTTGCATCCACAGATGTTAAACAATATAATTAACATCAATTTCATTTCAACATGAAATATCCTGATCAACAGAATCAATATTTAATTAACGATATGTATATAAAACTATATCCACATTTTTAACTAATCAATTAGTAGTTCAACCAACCAATCAACACACAACAATCAACCAATATTTATCATTTCTAAAAATACGTTATAAAAATTTAAACTGAGTAGAGTTAAGTGAGATGACGATCATCGTTAAATAACGATAACTATCAGTTGATTCTGACTAGACAATTTATTTATTTTGCTATGAATTGTAACGAGCTCCAATTCACTCCCAGTCAGTTCCATTGCATAGCCGCCGTCCGTACGATCCAACGGATCCAGTTTCGCTGAATTCTGATACAATATATAGAAACTATAATATCTATAAGTTTGGTTGAATTCAAATTAAACTAGACTATATACATATACTTAAATTATTATTTCAAATGGGATTTACCCTTTGATTAGGCCCGACCATCCACGTCCAACCCATTAGACTATATACAACCTCACCGCCTCCACCTGTCGCGAGCGCCATCAAAGGCCGCCGACCTCCCCTTCGCCTCCGACGACGTGAAACTCCCCCTCCTCCCTCTTGCAACTATAAGTTTTCATAATTATTTAGTAGTATTATTATTATTATTTTCGTTTCTTTCTTTATTTTAAGTAATTTTATCTTTATGGTAATAAATTTTTTATTTTTATGGTAAATAAAAATTAGATCTTTCATTGAATAAAAATTAGATTTTTATGGTAGTAAAAATTAGATTTTTAGGGTAGTAAAAATTAGATTTTTAACAATGTAGAGGTAGGATTTTAGCATATGAAGTTGTAATTTTTATTAGTAAAAAGTTTTGATTTTATAAATGAAAAGCTTAGATTTTTATAAATAAAAAGATTGAATTTTTATAAGTTAAAGTATTGAATTTTTATAAGCTAAAAGATTATATTTTTATGTGTTGAAACATTATAGATTTTTAAATTAAGAAAGATGAGATTTTTAAATTAATAAAGATGAGATTTTTAAATATATAAAGACATGATTTTTAATAAAATAAAGATATGATTTTTATATATATAATAACGATATAAAAATATGATCTTTATATTGTAAACATCGTTTTCAAAATATGATTTTTATTGTTTGAGTGGTAAAATAAAAATATGTTTTTTAATATGAAGCGATATTATAAAAATTAGATATTTATACATGAAAAAGCGATATTATAAAAATTAGATTTTTATACATGAAAATGAGATATAAAAATTGAATCTTTATATATACGAAGCAGCGGTATAAAAATGTGATTTTTATATGAGCAGTACAAGAATAAAAATGTGATTTTTAATATAAACATCATATTGAAAATGTGAATTTTACTATGAAAATCGTGAAAAGTATGCGTTGGAATTTCGGGCAAATCCAAACGGTTCAGAAATGCAGAAATATAGAATGGAGGAGTGGATCCCAAAGGTGAGAACTTCTCACTTTAATTTTATTTTCTAGTTAAAATATATACTAGGATGCAGATGGTGCTTAGCAGCACCCGACACCTGTCATCCACAGACCATGGATGACTTGTTTGATTGTGTTGTGGATATTGATTGTGATTGTGATGTGAAAGGGAAATAAAATATTCATGTGTTAAAATAAATATTTTATAGTTAAAAATATAATTTTCAACGTGTATATGAATGAAATAAATATTTATTTACAAATTGGATGATATGTATTTGTACACACATTTGACTGATATGGATTGGGATGATATATTTTACACATCGCCCAGCTGCACAAATAAATCTGTGTTTTTTGTTTGAAAATCCCACACGGGTATTGGGATGATATTTGACGTACACTAATCCCAATACTTAGTTGTATGTCAATCGATGGATTGACAGACTGTTATAAGCGTTAATTATTTATATTTAACGCTTATGCAGTTGTGTAATGCACTCTGGATGATGGTTGACTGTGTTTGATTATTGTTGTGTATATGTGTGTATGAAATCCATATAAATAAAAATTATATGGTAATTGGCTGTGTCTGATTCCAATTCGGAAAGAACGAATATTTTAAATTAATGAATGTTTTAAATTGACGATTATAAAATATTTTAAAATAACCAGTATTTTGAAATAATATTCGGTAAGGGATTAAAATGTCATTTTGATGTCCGATTTGGGATGACACGAAAATATTTAAATATATAAAGCCTTGTTGATTAAATTAACGTCATTTTGACATGGGCGATATTTTTCGATTTTATTCATTTTTATAATGAATACAAGAAAGGAAATGATTTCAAATTCTAACGTTTTGAAAATATTATCATTTACATATTAATGATATGGAATATTCAATTTCGATTTAAAATTGAATATGAAGTTGTTTTGAAAACGAATTTAAAACGATTTATAAAATACGTTTTAAAAGGAAATTGACGAAATATATATATTATATATATTTAATGGCCTGAATAGAACGCGCTGCGCCATGGCAGTTCGCGAATTTCGACCATTGACTTCGAATTGACATTATGGGAGATCCGACCGTCAAATTCTCCTAAAACTAGAACCGTTGGGTTCATATTGAAAAGAGATTTCCAACAAATACAAGAGATTTGAAATCTAACGGTTGGATTTGGAATTATGTCCAAATCAAATTTGGAAAAGGTCGTTGTAAGTGCAGTTCAATGACTATTTATGGAAATCGACTGTACGGGTCTTGATAAAATTATTAAAAATATCAATAATTTGTGTAAAATCATAATAAATGATTTGAAAAGAATTGGGATGAAAAATTCCATATTTGGAAAGATAAAAATATATTTTAATCGAAATGAACTAGTTATGAACTAGAATTATAATCCAATATTTTCTTAAATAAATAATTTGGATTTGAAATGGTTTTAAAATAACTAGAATTTCCAATATATGAATTGGAATGGATTTGATTCAAAATTATCTTCGGAATATTTCGATATTGGAATCCGTGATTATATGGATATTGTGGAGGAATTTGGAAGAAATATATATCGTTATTCCCAATACGATATTTGTTGATTTCAGAATTTGATATTGAATATAAGCCGATATAATTTATATTCAGAGCCTTGTATTCAATATTGAATTGGATTTTGGGTTTGTCGTGAACCGTGTTTTAAATGAAACTGTTCTTAAACCCTGTTGAGAAAAGATTAAATCTTTTTAATAAGATTTAGAAGAGTTTACCAATTAATTAATATTTAATTGGAATTGAATAGACTTGGATTTTGGGTTTGTTGTGAATGGTGTCTTTATTAACACCGTTATTAAACCCAGTGTGAAAAGAATAAATCTTTTAATTAAGATTTAAAGAAGAATTACCAATTGATTAACATTTAACTGAAATTGAAAATGGATTGTGAATTGGATTTATTGTGAACTGTGTTTTTAAAGACATTCGTTCTTTAACCCGATTTACAGTGAAATGGGATTTGGAATTTATAAATCTTTTTATTAAGATTTAACGGGAATTCTCCAAAGTAAAGTTTTCCAATCTAATATATTAAATTGGAATTGAATGGAATTCGATTTGATAATAATCGAAGTGAATGGGGGAAGACTGTTAATACATATGGAATTTAAAAGGCTTTGTCGTTATTCCATTTATATTATTAGTCGGATATAGAAATTGATGTCGATTATATATATCGATTTATTTTCCGTGAAGATTCCATAATTCATGGAATGTGATGTGAGTTTATCGTGAACTGTGTTTTAAATGACATTAGTTCTTTAACCTAGTAAAAGATAGGATTACATGTCTAACATTGTATTTCGAACTGTATGGTTGATCTCTACTAAATATATTTCTATTTGGTGGCGGAGAGTTTATTCTTTTACTTAACACCCTTGTCTAAGATGTACGAGCTTAGAGGTTATATATCGGCAGAAATCAATAGTATGGTGTAGATTGTCGATGCAACATGTTAGTGTTTCCAAAGTTAAATAATCATTAATATTGATTTTTGGGAAGATTAAAACTAAGTGGAGTTTTAATGAATCTTTTATTAGATTGAAATGTGAATTGATAATTTAAATTATCAAATTTTGGAAATGACCGAGAATGGAGTATCACCAGTTTTTCTCCTAGCGATAGTTAAATCTTTGATTAGATTTGAATAGGAAATGGTAATTAAATTTACCGATAATACCGTGGTGTTAGACATGGGGTATGACTAGTTTTGCTCCATGGGATGAATAGTTTGGGATTGGGAAATTAAACAAAATAATTACTTCGGTAAGGTGCGTTAATCCCGACTAGTTTGGAAAACCTTAATATGGTCTGAATGATATCCAAAGGAAGATTAAAGAATAAATTTTAAAGAATTTATCTTTGATAAAATTAATAGGAACATATCCATAAGGATGTGAATATTTGAATAAAAGAATATTCTGAATTGGAATGAAGTGTATGTTGTGTTTTTATAGCACTTGTTTATTATATACGTGATTTATTCGGAAAGGCCGGGTTTATACCCATTCTGAATGACTGATTCGATGATATGTCGACGATGAATTCGGTGGTTAAATACTGGAGGTGTTCACATCGTTTGGACGATTGTTGATGTCTTGATTGGGCTGTACACCCAAGACAAGGTAATAAGTGATGATCTCCCAGATGTACTTGGAGATCGACCGGATATGAGAGGACCTCTCTCTTGTATTGGACATATAGGACGAGGAATAAGGTGCCTCCTATTTCGTGCAGACCCAGAACGAACTTGTAAATGGATTGTGTGTCTGACATTGGATTTTACTCTGTGTTGATTGATCTCTATTAAATATATATCTGTTTGGCGATGGAGAATTTATTCTCTTGCTTAACGCCCTTCTCTGAGACATACGAGCTCAGAGGTTGTATATCGATAGACATCAGTCGCATGGCGTGAATTGCCTGAGTGGCAAATGATCAAGGCTTTTGTTGAAAAGAAGAGTCTTGTGGTTGATGATCAAAGCACGACCTTAAATGGCATAGCTTTTTGTATAACATTAATTCGCTAGCCTCACACCTCGGTATGAGTTAAAAACGGGATAAGGGACCCAAGGAGGACATGACATTTCTTTCTAGCTATGGGTGGTGTCGAGATTTTGCAAGCCTAGACATTTATCTTATTTTTACCTTTGTGGTTGTTGGAATGGGAGGCGCCTCTGGTATTTCGGTATCTACGGAGCCGATGGATGTAGGTCCTATAGGATCGGGAAACGTGTATTCAGGAATTGCCAATCCTCAAACGTAAGGGAGAAACAGCCTTGGAGGATCCAAGGGTCTTCTGCGGGAGATCCTGAGGCATTTGCTAGAGTGTCTCGACGCCGGCGAGGAGTACATTCCTTGCCTCGACTCATGACGGAAATCCAATTTCCAATACGTGACATTGCAGTTTTGATTGTAGAGCCTAGTATTAGCGACATGATATATGGTACCCATATATATTTGAAGTTGTTTTCATACACTTTACACTATAATAGTATCAAAATGATTTGTTTTAAATGTACCAAGCATGTTTGGCTATTATTAGGTAAAACCCTATCCTCCGGCTTGCGCTGCATTGTGTG
Organism: Allium sativum; assembly: GCA_030737875.1. Taxonomy (NCBI): domain Eukaryota; kingdom Viridiplantae; phylum Streptophyta; class Magnoliopsida; order Asparagales; family Amaryllidaceae; genus Allium; species Allium sativum. Next base: position 488,247,497 of record CM060926.1, read on the forward strand.
ATGGGACCTGGGTCTTATAATAGCTTCATTTTTTTCAAAAAGCATTGCGCTGTTTATTCTATGTAGTGGTATTCTTGGGAGGAAACCCGTTCTGTGTTATATGGCGTGGTCCCTTGATTTACCTTATTTATAAAGTAAAGGTTTAAATAACCGTTTTAGTTCTCACACCAGTTACATGATTGATCTAGAGTTTATTGTTTTAACCTAGACTCTGGGTGCCCTTATTTTCCACACGGGAACCTAGTAGTTTTGGTTTTGCAGATTTATATTCACAGGATCCTGGTTTACAGCTGGAACGATATTCGGAAAGCTCTGTATTCGTTTATCTCTTTCAATTGTGTTTTTGTATTATTTTCCGCTGCATGATAATTTGTAAATCTCTGTTATTTATCAAATGTATATTATTTGTTCATACTCTGTATATTCTTGTACTCTGATGTAAATTATTGTAATAAGCAATGAAATGTTCTTCTGTTTTTGTTCTGATTTGTCGTGTTCTCAACTCAATCCAGGCTTTCCTTTATGGGGAAGTTTGGGTCGTGTCAGTATGGTATCAGAGCTTTGGTTTACAGAGCTCGAGAACAAGACACATTAGAACCGAACGAAACAAATCATCAGAGATTGGATTAGTAATATCCAATGATAATGACTCGTTAGAGATAGATCCAGTAGTATCATCGAACGAGTGTAAAGAGTGTTATTTTTAAAATAAAAATGAAAATGAATTTTGTTTTAAAAATTTAAACCTGATTATACGTATTTGAGTATTTATTTTAGATTGATTTGGACAATCTAGTGTATGAATATTTTGCATATACGCCTTGCTAGCGTGTATACGAAGTCTCAATATACTGGATATATATAGAATCACACTCTAGTCGCCCGAAGACGATCCTGATGATTACTATAGTATCATCAATATTTGTGTTCGAGTTTTGAAAGTGGGATGTTTATATATTTCCATTAGACTAGTGTGAGAATCAAAACTAGATAGGGTTTACTGTTGTGAATTGGCATCAAAAACATGATTTTGTGTGTGTGTGTGTGTGTGTGTATATATATATATCAAAGTTATGAATTTGAAAATTAATCAACTAATTGATTGATGGTTGTGTTGTTTTATTATTAGTTTAACTAATAAAACCAATATGATAAAGGAAAGATGAATTTAGCCAAATTGAATCAAATATTGTACTGAGATGGAAATTGTTTAGAAATACAAACATGTGTATATATATATATATATATATATATATATATATACACACACACATTGTTGAACAGGTTGTGGATAAACTGCTAAGAAGAGAAATAAAATTCTATGCCCAACAAATAGGTACGTGTTTACAAATTTTCTTTTTCTTTTAAAAGGTTTATGAGCCTAAGGCTGACTGTTTGGCAATTTTCTTTTTCTTTTAAAAGGTTTATGAGCCTAAGGCTGGCCGCTTGGCAAAGATTTATGAGCTTAAGGCTGGCCGCTTGGCAATTTTATTTTTCTTTTAATAGGTTAATAAGCCTAAGGCTGGCCGCTTGGCATTTGTTTTTCTTTTTGATGGATGAGGGCCCTGCGTGGCTAGTTGAGGTTTTAAATGTCTCCCCGTGCAAAGGAGGTTATGGCAAAAAATTTCAAAAATTTAGGGTGTTAGCCAATTTTTTGAAGAATTTAAAAATTCTTAGAAACTGAAAAGTTGAACAATGAACGCCAGAATGAAAGTTTAGTTGATTAGAAAAACAACTTTCAGCTCTGTTCCTTTTCGAGGACGAAAAGAATTTAAGTAGGGGAGATTGTAACAACCAGAAAAATCAGAACCATTTTTTTTGGCAATTTAATGAATTTTGAATACTTAAAATGATTTATTTCAAATAATAATGCCTAGAAATTTATTTTGAATAGAATTATAACGTATATATTTATTTGAATCGAAGTTAGAATATAAATATTTATTCTAATTATAAAAGGAATTGGAAATGGCGCGGTAGTTTGAAAATTCGATTTCAAATTTCAAATGAATGTACAGGATTCAAAATAAACCGGATTTTAATGAAACTAGAAATGTTTGAATTTGTTTGAAAATATCTTTCCAACGAATCTGAAAAATTGAAATTTCATAGTAGGAACAAAAAGTTATGCCCAGTTGAAATTCAGAGTAGTTACTACGGAAATATAGCCCTTAAAAATGGAGATTTTGCAAATGACCTCCGTTTTCGACGAACTCACTTCGGTTGGATCTGAAATGTCAAATTATTCCTTGATTCCAATTTTCATAATTTTTGGAATTAATATGTGAGCGTGGCGAATTTAAACGCGTTTGGTCATTTCAGTTTGAATTTAATCGGCTGGAAAATGACCGTTTTTCAAACGATCTCCAAATTCGACGAAATTAGTTTTTTTAGGAACGTATTGTCAAAACATAGCCAGATTTATTTTTCTGGAATTTTTGAAGCCATTTTCTGGCCCCAGTAAATTAAAATGTGCATTTGAATTTAAAATATATTGATTTATATTTTAATTTAAATGGAAACTGATTGAAACAGTCGAATTGGCTTACGATACATATCCCATTGCATTCAGAACGAGGGTAATTAGTTGGGGGTGATAGTCGTTGGGTTTCATTTGGAGTTTGAATGGAAAGTCAACTTTAATGGAGAATTAAATTAGATTAATTATTAAATTATATATATTATTTTACCTCTCTTCCCTCCTCTCTCTCTTTATTTTCAATCGAGATAAAAAAATGATGCTCGAGGATATCGTCGCCCCCTCCTCTCCTCATCGTCGCCATCGCCACCCTGGCCTCCGCCGCGATGACCGAACCCCTCCTTGTCCTTTGCCTGCTCTTCAACCCACACCCATCGAACCCCCCTCCAATTCGAATGGAACGTCGCCGCCAGTGTCCACAACCCCACCGCCTCCACCTGTCGCGAGCGCCACCATAGGCCGCCGACCTCCCATTCGCCTCCGACAACGTGAAATCCCCTCCTCCCTCTTGCAACTGTAAGTTTTCATAATTATTTATTATTATTAATATTATTTTTCTTTTCTTTCTTTCTTTTAAGTAATTTGATTTTTATGGTAATAAAAAATTGATTTTTATGGTAAATAAAAATTAGATCTTTCAATGAATAAAAATTAGATTTTTATGATAGTAAAGATTAGATTTTTAGGGTAGTGAAACTTAGATTTTTAATAATGTAAAGGTAGGATTTTAGCATATGAAGTTGTAATTTTTATTAGTAAAAAGTTTTGATTTTTATAAATGAAAAGCTTAGATTTTTATAAATAAAAAGATTGAATTTGTATAAGTTAAAGTATTGAATTTTTATAAGCTAAAAGATTATATTTTTATGCGTTGAAATATTATAGATTTTTAAATTAAGAAAGATGAGATTTTTAAATTAATAAAGATGAGATTTCTAAATATATAAAGACATGATTTCTAATAAAATAAAGATATGATTTTTATATATATAATAACGATATAAAAATATGATCTTTATATTGTAAACATCATTTTCAAAATATGATTTTTATTATTTGAATGGTAAAATAAAAATAAGGTTTTTATATGAAGCGATATTATAAAAATTAGATTTTTATAATGAAGAAGCAATATTATAAAAATTAGATTTCTATACATGAAAAAGAGATGTAAAAATTGAATCTTTATATATATGAAGTAGCGATATAAAAATGTGATTTTTATTTGAGTAGTACAAGAATAAAAATGTGATTTTTAATATAAACATCATATTAAAAATGTGAATTTTACTATAAACAACATGAAAAGTATGCGTTGGAATTTCGGGAAAATCTAAATGGTTCAGAAATGCAGAAATATAGAATGGAGGAGTGGATCCTAAAGGTGAGAACTTCTCACTTTAATTTTATTTTCTAGTTAAAATATATACTAGGATGCAGATGGTGCTTAGCAGCACCCGACACCCGTTTGTGTTGTGTTGTGGATATTGATAGTGATTGTGATGTGAAAGGAAAATAAAATATTCATGTGTTGAAATAAGTATTTTATAGTTAAAAATATAATTTTTAACGTATACACGAATAAAATAAATATTCATTTACAAATCGGATGATATGTTCTTGTACACATATTTGACTGATATGGATTGGGACGATATATTTTACACATCGCCCAACTGCACAAATAAATCTGTGTTTATTGTTTGAAAACCCCACACGGGTATTGGGATGATATTTGACATACACTAATCCCAATATTTAGTTGTATGTCAATCGATGGGTTGACAGACTGTTATAAGCATTAATTATTTATATTTAACGTTTATGCAGTTGTGTAATGCACTTTGGATGATGGTTGACTGTGTTTGATTATTGTTGTGTACATGTGTCTATGAAATCCATATGAATAAAAATTATATGGTAATTGACTATGTCTGATTCCAATTTGGAAAGAACGAATATTTTAAATTAACGAATGTTTTAAATTGACAAATAGAATATTTTAAAATAACTAATATTTTAAAATTATATTCAATAAGGGATCAAAATATCATTTTGATGTCCGACTTGGGATGGACATGAAAATATTTAAATATATAAAGCCGTATTGATTAAATTAACGCCATTTTGACGTGAACGATATTTATATCGATTTTATTCATTTTTATAATGAATATAAAAAAAGGAAGTGATTTCAAAATCTAATGTTTTGAAAATATTATCATTTACATATTAATGATATGGAATATTCGATTTTGATTTAAAATTGAATATGAAGTTGAAATCGTTTTGAAAACGAATTTAAAACGATTTATAAAATATGTTTTAAAAGGAAATCGACGAAATATATAATATATATTATATAAATTTAATGGCCTGGATAGAACGCGCCGCGCCGTGGCAGTTCGCGAATTTCGACCATTGACTTCGAATTGACATTATGGGAGATCCGACCATCGGATTCTCCTAAAATCGAAACCGTTGGGTTCGTATCGAAAAGAGCTTTCCAACGAATACAAGAGATTTGAAATCTAATGGTTGGATTTGGAATTATGTCCAAATCAAATTTGGAAAAGGTCGCTGTAAGTGCAGTTCGATGACCGTTTATGGAAATCAACTGTAAGGGCCTTAATAAAATTATTAAAAATATCAATAATTTGTGCAAAAACATAATTAATGGAATGTGATTTGGGTTTATCGTGAATTGTGTTTTAAATGACATTAGTTCTTTAACCCAGTAAAAGATAGGATTACATGTCTAACAATGTATTTCGAATAGTATGGTTGGTCTCTGCTAAATATATATTTGGTGGCGGAGAATTTATTCTTTTGCTTAACACTCTTCTTTAAGACAAACGAGCTTAGAGGTTATATATCGGCAGAAATCAACAGTACGGTGTAGATTGTCGGTGCAACATGTTAGTGTTTCCAAAGTTAAATAATCATTAATATTGATTTTTGGGAAGATTTAAAATAAGTGGAGTTTTAATGAATCTTTAATTAGATTGAAATGTGAATTGATAATTTAAATTATCAAATTTGGGAAATAATAGAGAATTGGGTATCACCAGTTTTGCTCCTAGCGATAGTTAAATCTTTAATTAGATTTGAACGGGAAATGGTAATTAAATTTACCGATAACACCATGGTGTTAGATATGAGGTATGACCAGTTTTGCTCCATGGGATGAATAGGTAGGGATTGGGAAATTAAAGAAATGATTACTTCGGTAAGGTGCGTTAATCCCGACTAGTTTGGAAAACCTTAATATGGTTTGAATGATATCCAAAGGAAGATTAAAGAATAAATTCTAAGAATTTATCTTTGATAAAATTAATGGGAACAATAATGTTAAGCCTGTGAATATTTGAATAAAAGAATATTCTGAATTGGAATGAGGCGTATGTTGTATTTTTATAGCACTTGTTTATTATATACGCGAGTTATTCGGAAAGACCGGGTTTATACCCATTCTGAATGACTGATTTGACGATATGTCGACGATGAAGATAGTGGTTGAAGACCGGATGTCTTCACATCGTTTGGATGATTACTGATGCCTTGATCGGGCTGTACACCCAAGATAAGGTAATAATTGGTGATCATCTAGACGTACTTGGAGATCAACCGGATATGCGAGGACCTCTCTCCTGTATTGGACATACAGGATGAGGAATAAGGTGCCTCCGGTTTCGTTCAAACTCAGAATGAACTTGTAAATGGACCGTGTGTCTGACATTGGATTTTACTATGTGTTGATTGATCTCTATTAAATATATATATATATGTTTGACGACGGAGAATTTATTCTCTAGCTTAACGCCCTTCTCTGAGACGTACGAGCTCAGAGGTTATATATCGATAGACATCAGTCGTATGGCATGAATTGCCTGTGTGGCATGCCTGAGTGGAAAATGATCAAGGCTTCTGTTGAAAAGCAGAGTCTTGTGGTTGATGATCAAAGCATGGCCTTAAATGGCATAGCATTGTGTACAACGTTAATTCGCGAGCCTCACACCTCGGTATGAGTTAAAAACGGGATAAGGGACCCAGGAGGACATGACGTTTCTTTCTAGCTATGGGTGGTGTCGGGGTTTTACAAGCCCAGACATTTATATTATTTTTACCTTTATGGTTGTTGGAATGCGAGGAGCCTCGGATATATCGGTCTATATGGAGCCGATGAATATAGACCCTATAGGACCGAGAAACGTGTGTTCAGGAATTGCCAATCCTCAAACATAAGGGAGGACCGACCTTGGAGGATCCAAGGGTCTTCTGCGGGAGATCCTAAGGCATTTGCTAGAGTTTCTCGAAGCCGGCGAGGAGTACATTCCTTGCCTCGACTCATGACGGAAATCCAATTTCCAATACATGACATTGCGGTTTTGATTGTAGAGCCTAGTTTTGGCAACATGATATATGGTATCCATGCCGTCTATGATTGATACATTTATATTTGAAGTTGTTTTCATACACTTTACACTATAATAGTATCAAAATGATTTGTTTTATGTTTGGCTATTATAAGGTAAAACCCTATCCTCCGGCTTGCGTTACATTGTGTGATGGGACCTGGGTCTTATAATAGCTTCATTTTTCTAAAAAGCATTGCGCTGTTTATTCTATGCACTGGTATTCTTGGGAGGAAACCCGTTCCGTGTTATACAGCGTGGCCCCTTGATTTACCTTATTTCTAAAGTAAAGGTTTAAATAACTGTTTTAGTTCTCACCCCAGTCACATGACTGACTTGGAGTTAATTGTTTTAACCTAAACTCTATGTACCGCTATTTTCCACACGAGCAACAAGTAGTTTTGGATTTGCAGATTTATATTCACAGGATCCTAGTTTATAGCTGGAACGATATTCGGAAAGCTTTGTATCCGTTTATCTCTTTCAGTTGTGTTTTTGTATTATTTTCCACTGCATGGTAATTTGTAAATCTCTGTTATTTATCAAATGTATATTATTTGTTCATACTCTGTATATTCTTGTACTCTGATGTAAATTGTTGTAATAAGCAATGAAATGTTCTTCTGTTCGTGTTCTGATTTGTCGTGTTATCAACTCAATCCGAGCTTTTCTTTACGGGGAAGTTTGGGTCGTGTCATATACATACATACATACATATATATATATATATATATATATTGTCAGAATTTATTTCATTTAGAACCTACACATTATAATCAATATTTCAATATAAATTAATAGATTTTATTAAAGTTCCTAAGACATTTTTTCTTCCTTGGCATGTAGTCAAAGATTGTTGGAATTTAAGGATAACATCCTTGCTATTTACATCTAATTGAGGAAATTTTGAAAGTTATTTTTTCCTCCTTATATATTTAGAATGTGCATTAAACAAGCGCCCACATGAGTTATGTCAATCAACATTTAGATCTTAGGATTATAGTTTTTCATCAACAAATGTAATCTTACAATCAACAAACTTAAATATTAAATTAAAATATAAATTTAATCATTTAATCTTAAAAATTAATTCAATCTTTCAGGAACAAATTAAATTAAACAAACTAGAAATTTAAGTATAAATGTCTATGTTCAAATACTAATTCAAACTTACAATTTCAAATTGAATACAATAAATTGATTTACACAGTCAAATCAAAATTAACTACTTTGAGTATTCGTTCATGCAATTGTTCATAAATAATTCAATTGTTGTAAATCTCCATTTATCTAATTACAAATTGTTTATTAGAAATAATTTTGAAATCATTCATAAATAACATCATAATTTTATTTAAAAACTTCTTTTTTTCTCTATTCAATAATTTAATTTTTTTATTTAATATTGGAAATTTTAAATTCTGACCGCATTTTCTAACAAAATTTCTTGAAATAAATTTTTTAAATTGGTTCTGATTTTCCGGGTTGTTACGATCTCCCCCACTTAATATCTTTTTGTCCTCGAAAAGGAACGTAGCTGAAAGTTGTTTAATTAACCAACTCAACTTTCATTCTTTTATTGATTTTAATAATTTTATTAGTTGAACTAATAATCACACAACACAATCATCGATCAATTAGTTGACTTAGCTTTTCAAATATATATAACTTTTTTATGTTTAAAAATCATATTTTCTAAGATCGGATTATATATACAATCACAAATACGTTAATTATAAACTTGTCACTCTCAACTCATTTGAGGGCATTTCTAACTCTATCTCTAACGAGTTTCTCATTCTAGGATGTTATTGATCCTATCTCTAATGAATATTCTTTTATAGGATATTTCTAATCCTACCTCTGATGAGTCTTTTGTTCAGTTCTAACTAGTTGTACCCCAAAGATTTAAGATAACCAATGCTCTGATACCAGCTGTAATGACACGGACTTCGCCCAGACCTAATCGATCGCTAAATCGACCAAGACCGTTCGAATCCCACGTACACTAACTCTGGGCATACAACACATCAGAACAAATAACAGAAGACTTTTATAAACATTATAATAATGTTATATCAGAGTACAGAATATCAGAGTACATCGAATATAACAATACAACAGCGGAAGATTAATTTACAACAAATTTAATACAATGCAGCGGAAGACTACCAATGCTCTGGACACAGCTTTAAGCTTCGATCCAGAATCCAGCTCAATAAATAAATAACTGCAAAACAACCCACTCGACCGCCTATGTGGAAAATATGGGCACCCGAGTTTGCAAGTGAAACAAACTACGAGTCAGTCATGGGACTGGTATGCAAAATCTTACTTAACTAATTTAATAATAGTAAGGCTAATCACAGTACCACGCCGCTAATACGGAACGGGTTCACTCCATTGGATTGTCAATGCATAAATAAAGTAAATCGTTTAAAGCACGCAATGCTTTTTAGAAAAATGAAACCATTGTAATACTCAAGTCCCATCACACATTGCAACGCAAATAGGAGGATAGAGTTTTACCTTATAATGGCCAAAATATGCTTGATACGTATAAAACAAATTTGATATTATTATTAGTGTCTATATGTTTCAAAAACAATTTCAATCATAATGTATCAATCATAGATGGCATAGCTACCATATACTGTGTCGTCATATATAGGTTTACAATCAAAACTGCACGGTGTCATATTGGAAGTTGGATTTCCATTATGAACCAAGGCAAGGGATCGTCCTTACCGAATTCGGGACTCTCTAGCCCGAGCCTGAGGGCAAGTACTCAGTCAAGCCCTTAGGAGCACCAGGGCCGATCCACACATATGTTAGTGGATTGGTTATTTCTGAACAATACGTTTCCCCGCCCTATGGGGCGTAAATCAAGAGCCACTAGGGACTCAACTCCGAGGTACCTCGCTTTCCATCATCTACATAAGTAAAAATGTCTGCGCTCCATACCATGACATCACTTCTAGCTAGAAAGAAACTCACGTTCTCCCTGGGGTCCTCTCCTGTTTCTGGTTCATACAGAGGTGTGAGGCTCGCGAAGTAACGCTATGCACAAAGCTATGCCAATTAAAGATGTGCTTTGATCATCAACCACAAGGCTCTTCTTTTCAACAATAAGCCTTGTTCATTTGCATCTTGGCATGCCACACTGGCAATTCACGCCATGCGACTGATAACTATCAATATATAACCTCTGAGCTCGTACGTCTCAGAGAAGGGTGTTAAGCAAGAGAATAAATTCTCCACCACCAAACAGATATATATCTAATAGAAATCAATCACACAAAATGAAATCCAATGTCAGACACACATCCATTTACAAGTCCGTTCTGGGTCTGAACGAAACCGGAGACACCTTATTCCTCGTCCCGTTTGTCCAATACGGAAGAGAGGTTCTCGCGTACCCGGACAATCAATAAGTACGTCTGGACAACTACCACTTTAACCCTTCACTAGGAGCTACCCAATTCAAGGCATATGTAGTTGTCCATTCGATGTGAAGATCGTCGGTCTTCAATCACCGTCTTCAATGTCTTTGACTTTAAATCGTCGTATAATTATTTAAAATGAGATTGAACTTTGTCTTTTCAAATAATTCTCATATATATATATATAATATTATTCATTTCATATCATTAATATTATTTTATAACGATTTATCGCTATTTTTATTTATATAAAAATAGCCCAACTAACTTAACGACGCTTCAGGTCAATAGCCGGCCCTAGCGTTGTTTTTATCCAAATTTGAATTACACATTTCTAGAAATCTAACCGCTAGATCTTAACAAATTTAATATTGTTGGAAAGATCTTCCCAAAGCGAACTTAACGGTTCCAGTTTTTGGAAGATCCGACGGTCGGATCTTTCGGTATAATCGTTTAAAGTTACGATTCTGAAATGTGAACTACTGCGCAATTCGTTTTATTTTAATTTATATTTATATATTATATATATAAATATACTTTTTTCGATGATTTCAACACCATTTATTCTATTACATGTAAATTTTACACATTCATATTCATGTTAAAAATTATATTTTTAACATACAAACATATATTTCAAAATATGACTATTTAACTACACTACATGTTAAAATAATGTTTTAACACATAATTCTTTTTAACTACACTAGCATGTTAAAATAATGTTTTAACACATAATCCTTTTTAACTACAAAAACATGTTAAAATAATGTTATAACACATAATCCTTTTCTAACTACACTAACATGTTAAAATAATGTTGTAATAACCCGGAAACTTAGAACCAATTAATTTTTTTTATTTTGGCTGTTTCTGTGAATATGGAATAGTTAAAATAATTTATTTTGTATAATAATGATTAAAATTTATTTTAATCGAGGGTAGAACGAATATATTTATTCTAATCCCAAAAAGGAATTGGAATTAGCACGGTAGTTTGAAAGGTCAAAGATGAACTTTGACGGAATATACCAGAATCAAAATTTAACTAATTTTAGTGAAGCCAAAAATATCTAAATCTGTTTGTAAATATCTTTCCAACGAATCCGAAAAATCGAAATTTCATACCAGGAATCAAAAGTTATAGTCAATTGAATATTCAGAATAGTCACTATAGTATAATTAATAGCCTGTATAAAAGGCCATTTTTTAAATGACCTCTGTTTTCGATGAAACCACTTTTGTTGGAACTGGAATGTCAAATTATTGCTAGGTTTCAATTTTCATAATTTTTCGAATTAAAATGTGAGCGTAGCAAAAGAAAATGTGTTTTGTTCATTTCAGTCAAATTTGATCGACTTGAAAACAACCATTTTCAAACAGTCTCAGAATTCGACAAAATTAATTTTGTTTGGACCGTATCGTCATAACAAAGACAGAAATAATTTTTCTGGATTTTTTTGTGTTTGTATGTGGTCCCAGTGAATTTTAATGTAAGTTTGAATTATTTAAATAAAGGATTTAAATATTTAAATTAAAGAAAACAGGCTACGAACTTTCATTTGGGCCCACGAGGCATGGCCCATTGGATCCGGAATAGGAGTTATTAGCTAGGATGATCTGTCGTTGGGGCTGAGTCGGAGTTATGTAAGAAATATTGGATTTAATTGTAAAATTAATAATTTAATATTATAAAAATTAGAAAAATCAAAACCCTAATTCATTTTCAATTACTGTAGCGCCGCCTCCAACCCGTCAATGGCCATTACAGCTCCGAACTTCCCTCCCCAATAACTCACCATCCTCTCAGTAATTCCCTACAACCCTTTGGACTTTTCTCTAGAGATTTCTTCCACCTTCCCATCCATACGGTTAAAGCCGCCTGAAACCGCCCGAAACGCCAGAACCGACGCCCCAAACCGGCCGTCTTTGCACCGTCGCCGCCGCCACCGCAAGGTGCAATCACACCTGACACGCGGGCCCCCTTTGCGTGCGCCACACACCCCCCTCCGACGTCCAACTCTCTGATCATCACCACCTTCACCGATTGGAAGAAAAGAGGAACCCTAAATCTGAACATATTTGAAACTATCGACGGCCTTAATCTGTAAGAGGAAGAAGAAGGGTATTTCCCCCTTTATTATTTTATTTAATTAACTTAAAATGTTTTCTAACTTAAATAATCTGTAACTCATTCGTTCTGGATCAGAATTTAATGATTTCCGAAGCGTTGTGATCGAGAAGCCAAATACTGCGTTCTAGAACTGGTTGGGGCTGATTCTGAACCTTATTGGATTTTAGATCTGAATCTGAAATGAGGTGGGATTTCTGATTTGAAAATAATTAAATAATTTAAATATATTTGCTATGTAAATCGCTGTATGTATGTAAATAATCTAGATCTGGGATGTTGGTAAATTAGAATTTCTCCATTGTTGTTTGTGTAACACCCCACCTCCGCCAGGGTGACTCTTGCAAGCACTCTGACTTTGGAGGGGCGTTTGAACCAGGTAAACATGCATAATGATATATCAATGCAGAACAAGAACATATGTATATATGTAAACAGAGTAAATAACATAGATAAAACAGCGGAAGATTTTCAAACCATTTCAAAACAAGTCTGGTACAACATAACGTTAACTTTCCAAATACACAAGTCTAGATAAAAACAACATTTCTGAAAAACTGAAATACATAAGTACTATCCCCAAATAAGTGATAACCATAGCTAGCTTCATGTCAAGACCGTACATGAGCTAAAATCCCACAAGTAAGCGATCAGAAATCCAAGCTAAGCTCCAATATTCCCTCCGTGAGAACCCGGGGGGGGGGGGGAACGGAAGAAAAGAGACGAAAGAAAACAGGTCAGTCAAAAAGACTGAGTAAGCCCTACTACAATCAATGTAAACTGATAAAGTTAAATGTCATGAGCAGCAGGGATGAACATAAGGATAACAACATACTAGCATGGTGATTAACTAACAAGGTGGATAAAGGTGTCATCGCATAATCAGGTTTAAGGTTTTGCACCACAGGTGTACTAGCAAACTAACATGACTTGAATAAACAAGTATTGATCCCTTGGCCCAAGCTTTGTCCCAATAACATGAAATGACCCTAATACAAGGTCTAACCAAACGGTCTAGTCGATCGGCTCCCTAAGCCTAACTCGTCACGTGTTGGTGTCAATACGGCCCAAACATAATTGTAGTCGAACTGTGCCGGGTCCACCCTTCGGGTGTATCAAGCCCTAGGGTGCCAACCCCTGAACACCATAAACATGAGTGCACAGTCTCGATCTACTGGTACCCATGGGTGACTTCTCCAAATACAGACTACGTGCACGACCATAGTCCGTCCGGAACTACATCGGCGTACCACACGGCCGTCGTTTATTTGGTCGCTTACCTCCAGCCCAGTAATTGTGCCCCCTCCCTAGCCTAGTCCACTAGGGCTTTAATGATACAAACTGGGATTACTGCTGGAGTGGGCCCCCATTGCTAGGATTTTTCTAGTGGGTTAAATACGGTTTAACCCTCTTGATAATCATGGATTAACTTGGTTAAGTGTAACGATGAGTTCACGACTTAACCCTGACTAATCTACCAAGCCCAAATTGGTTAAGTATTAAGTGGACCATGAATTAACCCTAATCACGAGGCATTAGTTAATTTACTGCGCCTTAACCTCTCACATTAGACCTTGTTGTGGTTACTAGTTAAGCCGGGCGGGTCCGGGTAGCTTTACACCACAACTTGGTCTAACCTCGGGTTCAAGGTACAACATGGCCAACTTCTCACATTGGGTCCTATTGTTTGTAGCAACTAGTTAAGCCGGTCGGTTCCGGGTAGGTTTACGCTACAAACTCAACCCAACCTCGAGTTGGTCACACTTATCTTTTCTAAGTGTCATGTCCATCATGTTTCCAAAACATGTTACAAATTTTCAAGCAATTGGGTAGACCTAACTTAATAGGTAAATTCCCAATGGGTAGACCTAACTTAATAGGTAAATTCCCAAGCTTATGTTTTTATGTCTTTCAACCCCAAACGCAATCCCATCGCTTACATATCGCAATAGCGCATAAAGGATAGAAAGAGGGAACTTGGCATAATCATGACATAAAGGTATTGAAGCCACAAGTTTAACATGGTGGCATATGAAATGTACATATGTTCATATACTTGCATATTACATTTTTAGGCCTCAAAAGCATGCATATAACCAAACTTAGCATATTGGTGATACATGGTGATAAATGACATGTAGAAATGGCCATAAGTTCGCATTTAGCTTCACATGCAAGTTATCATAAGAGATATGATAACTTACATGTTGCCAAAATGCAACCTTTAGCATAAAGCTTGAAGCTTTATGTTCATATACTCAAGATAAGCTTGCATAACATGATAACATGAACCAAATGATCATCCCAAACTTGCATAACATAACTTGCATATCATATGACAAACTTGCATATCAAACTTGCATAACATAACATGATAAACTTGCATATCATAACATGGCATACTTGCACATCATAACATGGCATACTTGCATAACAAAACTTGCATATCATAACATCTCAAACTTGCATATAAACTTGCATATCATAACTTGATAAACTTGCATATCACAACATGATAAACTTGCATATCATAGCATAGTAAACTTGCATATAAACTTGCATATCATACATTTAACTTTAGAGTTTAAGTATGAAAGTAGAATAGGGCTTACAATACTTATGAAGGCACAAAAGATATGACAAAGCCATTATGCAATCAAATAGACCCAAAATGCAAGCTCTAACATAAAAACCCTTGAGCCAAAATGATCAAAACTCTTTCTTTATGATGCAAATATAGAAACTTGACTTGAATGCAAGCTAATGATGCTTATACAAGCTTGAAAACACTTGTATGCATGGAAAATCTCATAGAAATTTATTTAGGAATTTTATGAAGAGAGTGGAGGCCATGAGAGGATTGATTTTGCCATAGTTTAGTTACTAGAATGAATAATGATGATTTAGGGTTAGGTTAGGGCCTTATTTATAGATTAGGCAAGGGTTTTAGGCCATAGGATTAAACCCTAGTTGCAATCTCAGCCCTTAAAACCGAATCTGGCCCCCAAGCTCAACACAATCTCAAAATGGTGCACCAGGCTAAACAGCCCGGCTGGACCAAGTCGACAGCCAAGTCGACAGGGCTGTCGACTTGGGTCCAACCAAGTCAACTCCCAAGTCGACAGGGCTGTTGACTTGGGTGCTCTGGCGGGAACTTTCCCGCCTAGCCCAATCTGACCTAATTTTCAAATTCAAACTTGAATTTGAAATCTGTTTTTACTTTGAAATTTTCTGAAAACATCGTTGGGCCTTAATCGGGTCATACGAACTCCGATTTTCGAAAACTCGGACTCTATTTCGCGTATTTTTCCGAGACGAACGCAATGACATAGCCTGTTTCCCTTGATTCAGATTTTAGAATTAAATTCTGCCTCGATTTACGTTATTACAGGTTATTGAAAATACGGGTTGTTACAGTTTGTGTGTTGTTCTGATTTGTTAGATCTACGACTAAATCTCATGTTTGTAAATTTTAGTTGTCGTTAGAATTCAGATATGAAATTGTATTTTATTTCAAATCTAGGGATGTTAAACAAAATTATATTTTTATTCATATTTTAGATGTGAATAAACACAAGTATTTAATAAGTGAATTTTTTTATTCATATTTTAGATGTGAATAAAGAAATGTATTTAAAAAGTGAAATTTTATTCATATTTTAGATGTGAATAAAGACATGTATTTAAAAAGTGAAATTTTATTCACATTCTAGATATGGATAAAAACATGAATTACAAAAGTGCATTTTTATTTACATTATAGAGGTAAATAAAACTTAGAATTAGAAAGCACCTTTTTATTTACATTCATATTGCATTTAAAAACATACATAGAAAAAGATGATATTTTTATTTGCAAACTATTGGCAAATAAAAAACAAGAATAGGAAAAAGTACATTTTGTATGTAAAAGCATACATAGAAAAAGATGACATTTTTATTTGCAAACTATTTGCAAATAGAAGCATGAATAGGAAAAAGTACATTTTGTATTTAAAAACATACATAGAAAAGATGACATTTTTATTTGCAAACTATTTGCAAATAGAAACATAAATAGGAAAAAGTACATTTTGTATTTAAACCATACACAGAAAAAGATGACTTTTTTATTTGCAAACTATTTGCAAATAAAAACACGAATAGGAAAAAGTACATTTTGTATTTGCCAACATGATTAGAAAACGTATATTTTTATTTGCAAAGTAGTTGCAAATAAAAATATGAATGCAAAAGGTATATTTTTATTCGCAAAGTAGTTGCAAATAAAAACATGATTGGAGAAAAATATATTTCTACTTACAAATTAGTTGCAAATAAACATGAATGAAAAATAAAAACACTTTTTTATTTGTAAATTAGTTGTAAATATAGACATTGAAATAAAAAGTACATTTTTATTTGTATTCTACATACAAATAAAAACATTGTTCTGAAAAGTACATTTTTATTTGTATTCTACATACAAATAAAAACATTGTTCTGAAAAGTACATTTTTATTTGTATTTTACGTACGAATAAAAACATCATTTTAAAAAGTATATTTTTATTTGCATTTCATATGTAAATAAAAACATCGTTTTAGGAAGTACATTTGTATTTACATTGTAGGTGTAAACCAACACATATATTTGAAAAGGTGAAATTTTAGTTGCATTTTACATGTAAGTAAATATATGAATTAGAAAGGTTATATTTTGATTTTCCACTTTTGATATAAATAAAAGATTGAATTTAATGATATATGTTTATTGTCAAAGTATAGACAATAAAAAGATTAGAATCAAAAATTATGTTTTTATTTACATTTTAGATGTAAATAAAGGAATAGATTTTATAGTTATGCTTTTGTTAAACATTTCAAATGTAAATAAAGGATTAGGATCAAAAGTTATATTTTTATTGTCACTCTAGGGACAATAAAAAAAGTAGAAACAAAAGTAACATTTTAATTTGCATTTTAGATGTAATGTAAATGGTTGAATTTAAACGCTAAATTTTCATCGTCATTTTAGATGCGATGAAAAGAGCAGAAATAAAAGTGATATTTTCATTGTCATTTTAGATGCGATGGAAAGAGTAGATTTAAAATGAAACATTTTTATCGTCATTTTAGGTGCGATAAAAAGAATGAATTTTAGTAGTTGAAATCGCATACGACTTATAATTATATAAATATAAAATATAAATTAAACGAATCGCGCGCGGTAGTCCGCGTTTCGGCAATCGTAACTTCAAATGATTATACCGAAAGATCCAACCATCGGATTTTCCCAAATCTAGAACCGTTAGGACCGCTTTGAGAAAAATCTTTCCAACAAAATGAATTTCGTCAAAATCCAATGGTTAGATTTCAAGATATGTGTAAATCAAATTTTGGTAAAAAACAGCGCCAGGGCTGCCCATCGACCCGAAGCATCGTTTAATTATATTGAGCTATTTTAAATAAATAAAAATAGCAATGAATCGTTATAAATAAATATTAACGATATAAGATGATTTAAATGATAATTATTCGAAAAATTATTTGAAAAGACCGAGTTCAACTCATTTCAAATAATTATATGGCGATTTAAATCAAACAAATAGAAGATGGTGATTGAAGACCGGCGACCTTCAACATCGAATGAATGACTACTAATGACCTGGACTGATTTGCTCCTAGGAAAGGGTTACAGTGGTAGTTGTCCGGATGTATTTGTTGATTGTCCGAATATGCGAGCACCGACGAAAAATCAGGTGACTTCGGTTTCGTTCAGACCCAGAACGGACTTGTATATGGATGCGTGTTTGACGCTAGAGTTCATTCCATGTAATTAAATCGACTTCTACCTAATGTATATCCGTTTGGTGGCAGAGAATTTATTCACTTGCTTAACACCCTCAGAGGTATATATGGATAGTTGTTGATCGCATGGCATGAACTGTCAATGTGGCATGTCAAGGTGCAGATGATCAAAGCTTTTGTTGAAAAACAGGCCTTGTGGTTGGTGATCAAAGCATAGCCTGTTTAGGCGTAGCTTTGTGTATAGCGTGACTTTGCGAGCCTCACACCCCGGTATGAGTCAAAAACGGGATTAGTATTGCAGGGAGTGCACACATTTCTTTCTAGCTAAGAAGTGGTGGCAGTGACCAACCAGCCCTGACATTTTTACTTGTGTGGATGTTGGATTATGAGGTATCTTGGTTTTACAGGTTGTTAGTGGCCATATTAGAGGTTCCAAAGAACCGGGAAGCGTGTGTTCAGGCATAACTAATCCACTAGCGTTCTGTGTAGACAGGCCCTGAAGATCCAAGGTTCACTGCGGGGAATCCTGAGACATTTGCTAGAGTGTCTCGAATCGGAGAGGACAATCCCTAGCCTCGATTCATGATGGAAACCAAATCGCTAATACGATATTACGGTCTTGATTGTAAACTTATATACGACAACATAGTAGGATGGGGTACTATGCCGTCTAGGATTGATACATTTACTTTGAAGTATTTTAATATTGATTAGACACTAATAATAATATTAAGAATATTATTTTATACATATCAAGTCATGTTTGATCATTATAAGGTAAAACTCTATCCTCCGGTTTGCGTTGCATTGTGTAATGGGACTTGAGTCTCATGATGATTTCATTTTTCCAAAAAAAAAAAGCATTACGTTGTTTTGTAGTAAAATTTATTTAAATTATACACTGGCAATCCAATGGAGTATACCCGTTCCGCGTTAGCGGGGTGGTCCTATGATTTGCCACATTGTTAGATTATATAAGAAAGATTTCTCATACCAGTCCCATGAATGACTCGTAGTTTGTTTCACTTTGCAAACTCGATAACCCTCTTTTTCACACGGGCAGCCAAGTAACAGGTTGAGGCTTGGATATATTTCTGGATTGGGACTTGTTGAAGCAAGAAGACGAAGACCTTTTGCTTTTCTCATTTGTTCTGTTTTGAGACTTTATTTCATCCATGGTATTTGATGTATGTTATGGAGTTTGAGACTTACTTCCTTTTCATTCAGACTTCCTTTTTGCTAAGTGTATCCCGTATCTGTGTACTCTGATGTATTGAATATTGTGATGCTAATGACATTTTATTTCCGCTGAAATGATTTATGTGTTATGATATTTTCTAAAATCTGTTTTTGTTGTAAATATGTTATATTCCAATGATTATCCTTGCTTTCGTTCTACGGAAGTTTGGGGTTGTAACAAATGTTTTAACACATAATGCTTTTTTAACTACACTAACATGTTAAAATAATGTTTTAACACATAATCCTTTTTAACTACAATAACATGTTAAAATAATGTTTTAATAACACATAATTCTTTTTAACTACAATAACATGTTAAAATAATGTTTTAACACATAATCCTTTTTAACTACACTAACATGTTAAAATAATGTTTTAACACATAATTCTTTTTAACTACAATAACATGTTAAAATAATGTTTTAACACATAATTCTTTTTAACTACACTAACATGTTAAAATAATGTTTTAACACAAATTTTTTTTTAACTACAATAACATGTTAAAATAATGTTTTAACACATAATTCTTTTTAACTATAATAACATGTTAAAATAATGTTTTAACACATAATTCTTTTTAACTACAATAACATGTTAAAATAATGTTTTAACACATAATTCTTTTTAACTACAATAACATGTTAAAATAATGTTTTAACACATAATTCTTTTCTAATCCACCCGCTTTCTAAATTGAATTTAGATTTCTCACAACTTACACTTTTGTATTTAAATGCCACGAACGTGCATATATCAAGTAAAAATGATATTTTTAACTTACTACACATTATTTAACATCATAATGAACTTAAATAATTAACCCCAAATCATTATATAGTCATAAATTCACTAACTACGATTAACGTTAAACTAGCCCTTTAAGTTTTAGTTTCTTGCATACATAAATTAAAAATGATATTTTTATCACACTAAATTACCATCATATTAAACTTGTCTAATCAATCAATAATGATTATCTTATCCAATCAATTAACTATAGATAGTTAATATAAATCTAGCCCTTTTCAATGAGTGATTTCTCACCACAATTTTCTACATCGCATAAGTAGTTTTAATCTCATTCCAATTTCTCTTCATCGCATAAGCAATTTTTATAAAAACCCTTTTTATTTGAATTTAGAAATCTCACCTTGCGTGGATATGATGAAGATAAGAAGCAAACATGAATAACGACTAACTGAAGATCCTTTTTGTTCTTTTGAGAAGAAGGATGCACAAAATTATAAGAAGGATAGGATATCATGAGATTTTCATAGAAGAGGAGGTTGTGTTTTTGTTTTTGTTTTTGAGTTATGAAGATTTGTAGACGTATAGAAAAGAGAGAAGAAAAAGGGAAAGAAATGGCACTGTTTTATTATTACATGAATTTTGAAAGATATGCATTAGATAAGACAGAGGAGATAATAAATACATGATTTATTTCCCTAAGATGTCTCTTTGTATTATGCAAGTTACAATTAAATTAAATGTGGATGACTAAGGCTGATGTGGCAATATTTCTCATTCAAATTCAAAAGTAAATCACAAAAGAAAAGAAAATAAATGGAAAGGAATGAATGCATGATTGATTGCTTGGCGATTATTGTTAGAAAGTTGCATGACTTTTCAAATTTCAAAATGTAGAATATTAAAAAAAAATGAATTTAAGGAACATGTTAAATTAGACAGACACAAATAAGGTAAAGAAAATGGCTAGACATATGCATAGAAAATGCTGATAGTTTCAAAGGTTTTTTTCTTAATATAAAAAGAGAAGGGAAACATAAATACATAGAGGTGGTTTGTTCTTGAAGAAAAATAACGATGAAAAACAAAAGAAGAAAGTGAAATAAGGGGATGTAAATATAAGGAATGAAAACACACAAATGAAATATGATGTGAAAAATAGAATGAAGGAAAGAGATTAATAGAATAAAGGGTAATAAATTAATTGAATGCATCAATCTTGATGGAGAGGAATGGCGTAGTTATTAATGAAATAACAAATAGAGGAAGACATTAAAAATGGATGCAACTATTCACATTTCAGAACTAACTAATTAATGAAGGTTTGAACATGTAATCCACATTTCGAATTCCTAACGGTCACATTTTGAATTGACAGAGGAAATATTTAAGATGATAGCCAAAGATATATATATATATATATATATATATGTATGTATACATACATACATACATACATACATACATACATACATATATATATATTGTCAGAATTTATTTCATTTAGAACCTACACATTATAATCAATATTTCAATACAAATTAAATAGATTTTTTTAAAGTTCCTAAGGCATTTTTTCTTCCTTGGCATGTAGTCAAAGATTGTTGGAATTTAAGGATAACATCCTTGCTATTTACATCTAATTGAGGAAATATTTAAAAGCTATTTTTTCTCCTTGTATATTTAGAATGTGCATTAAACAAGCGCCTACATGAGTTATGTTAATCAGCATTTAGATCTTAGGATTTACGTTTTTCATCAATAAATGTAATCTTACAATCAACAAACTTAAATATTAAATTAAAATATAAATTTAATCATTTAATCTTAAAATGTAATTCAATATTTCAAGAACAAATTAAACTAAACAAACTAGAAATTTTAGTATAAATGTCTACGTTCAAATGCTAATTCAAACTTACAATTTCAAATTGAATATGATGAATTGATTTACACTGTCAAATCAAAATGAACTATTTTAAGTATTCGTTCATGCAATTATTTATATTTTTTGAAGGAAAAGGTAGTGAATCAACATGATTCATGCCTAAAATATTAAGTACCATAAAGCAGCAAGTCGTGTATTTACACCATATTTACAACCAAAAAACAGGCTATCGCAACATAGCAGCAATTAATACATACATACAGCCTGATAGCAAAAGAAAACATAAACTTCATAACATCACAATACATTTTACTGAAAGCAAAAGGACGTAAGCTAAACCCAGCAGTCATCTTCGTCCAGCGTCATGTCCGATGATGTGCCTCACACGCTTGCGCACCCTGTTAGCAATGCTCTCAACGTGCCTCTTCCTCTCCATGCATGCCCAGTCATAAACGAAATTAAGGATGGAGTAAATGATATTGTTAGGAGCTTTCATATTGCATTTAAATTTCCTGTAGTTACGCTCATGCCATAAAATCCAAGTGTATGCAAAATTTAGCAACGCAAAGAGATAACTATTATGTGAATCATCTAAAGCCGGGTAAATGTATTGCCAAAAGTTATATTGAATTACTATGAAATCGCCCCAATGCAAATCCAGGAAAAGGAAAACTAAACACTTTGTCCAGATGTAAAACGCAAAGTCGCACTCCAAAAAAAGGTGATGGTAGTCCTCCTCATCATAACCACAAAATGCACGGCCACCCAAAACATTCATGCAATTATTTATAAACAATTCAATTGTTATAAATCACCATTTATCTAATTACAAATTGTTTATTAGAAATAAATTTGAAATCATTCATAAATATCATTATAGTTTTATTTAAAAACTTCGTTTTTTTCTTTATTCAATAATTTAATTTTTTTAATTTAATAATGGAAATTTTAAATTCTGACGCATTTTCTAACAAAATTTCTTGAAATAAATTTTTTAATTGGTTCTGATTTTCCAGGTTGTTACAACAATTTTGATTATCAAAATTAATAATGAAAAATTATTTATCTCTATTTTATTATTTATTATCTCCTGTAGATATTAAATGGCAATTAATACCAATAATTTATCACTAAGGTTCGTTCTTGAAAAAGAAAAACTGAATGGAACTGATTTCCTTGACTCGCACCGAAATTTGAGGAGTGTCCTCAAACAAGAAAGAAAGTTTTATGTACTTGATGGGCCTATTCAAGAGGCACCACCAAGTACAATGCCTCGTGCATAGATTAATGCCCATAAGAAGCACCAAGATGATGCTCTTGATGCCAACTATCTCATGCTTGCAACCATGACTCTAGTGATTCCAAAGCAACACGCGGTAATGGATGCTTATGAGACGATCGAGCACCTTAAGAAATTGTTCGAAGGGCATGCTCAACAAGAAAGGTATGACATAAGCAAGGCAGTGTATCACTGCAAAATGGGAGAAAAGGAGCCCGTTAGTCCACATGTGCTGAAAAAGATTGGATACATCAAGTATCTTGAAAGGTTAGAGTTTCCATTGACACCTGAAGAACAAACCAATCTTGTTTTACAATCATTGAACAGTCACTACTTTCAATTCGTCATGAATTATCTTGTGAATGAAATAGAGAAACACTTGGTTGAGTTATTAAACATGTTAAGAACTACTGAAATGACATGAAGAAAGCAAAACCTACTGCCATGATGATGGTATAAAGGGGGCTGGTAAATATAACGTAAAGGCAAAAAAAAGCAGCTTAAGAAGACTGCTACTAAGACCAATTTCGAAAAGGCACTGAAGCATAAAGGAGGAGTTCCTAAAGAGGGTGATTGTCATTACTGTGGAAAGCCAAGTCATTGCAGACACAAATGTTATGCTTATTTAGAAGATCTGAAGAAGAAGAAGGGAAGTTTGACTTCACCCGATTCAGGTATAAATGTTGTAAATGTCAATTTATCTACTTCTGCATCTTGGGTATTAGATACTGGATGTGGATCACATATTTGTGTCAATTTGCATGAAATGCAAAAGTGTAAAATTTTGGAAAAAGGAGAAGTGGACTTATGAGTGGGAAATGGAGCAAAAGTTGTTGCATTAGCTATAGGAAGTTGTTGCTTACCCTTATCTACTGGCTTAGTTTTAGAATTAAAAAATTGTTATTATGTGCCTTCTATTAGAATAAATATTATTTTTGTATCTTGTTTAGACAAGCTTGGGTATTCATTTATAATAAAAGACAATTGTTGTTCATTTTATTTAAATGAGATATTTTATCGAGATGCACAATTAGTTAATGGTCTTTATGTTGTTAGCATTGATATGCATGTTTATAACATTAATACTAAGCGGATTAAATCAAATGATTTAAATCCAATGTACCTTTGGCATTGTCATTTGTGCCATATAAACGAGAAACACATATCAAAACTCCATAAAGATGGAATTTTGAATTCATTTGATTTTGAATCGTATGAAGAATGCAAATCTGGTTTATTAGGCAAGATGACCAATCTCCTTTCACTGGACACGATGAACGGGCTAGTGATGTATTGGCCCTTATACATAGTGATGTATGTGAACTGATGAGTACATCGACTAGAGGTAGGTTTTATTAATTCATTACATTTACTGATGATTTCACTATATATGGATCTGTGTATCTTATGAAACGTAAATCAAAAATCAATGAAAAGTTCAAAGAATTCAAGAATGAAGTTCAAAATCAACTTGGAAAGAATATAAAAACACTTCGAAAAGATCGAGGAGGAGAACATTTAAGCCAAGAGTTTAATGACTATCTGAAAGAGTGTGGAATTGTATCACAACTCACTCCATCGGGAACATCATAAAGGAATGATGTGTCCGAAAGGAGAAATCACACCTTATTAGATGTTGTACGATGAATGATGAGTCGTACAGATCTTCCAATAAGATTTTTGGGTTATGCCCTTAAAACAGCTGCATTCATACTTAATTATGTTCCTACTAAAATGGTTCTAAAGACGCCATATCAAATATAAACTGAGAGATGTCCCAGTGTGTATTTTATGAAATATTGGGGATGTGAGGTGTTTTTTAAACGCCTTGCTTCTGACAAGCTTGGACACAAATCAGATACGTGTTATTTTATGGGATATCCAAAGGAAACGAATGGTTATTTTTTATACAAACCTTTTGAGAAAAAAGTGTTTATTTCTCGAACTGGTATTTTTCTGGGAAGAGAACTAGTCTCTAAAAGTATCAATGGGAATAAAGTAGAACTAAAGAAATTCGGGAACCCTAAGATATCATTGAACCTAAACTTGAAATTGAGCAAGAACCATAAGATGTTGTGGAAACTGAACCTGCTCAAATTAGACAAGAAATTCGCAAATCTGGTAGAATACGTCACGAGCCTGATAGATGTTTCAGATAGTAAAAATTAGGGTCACATCCTTAAAATAAAACTTAATTAAGCTCACATCCTCCTATTTAAAATAATATAAATTTCATCCCTAATTTTAAACAGCGACTAATATTTTCCAAAACTGACCATTTTCTTAATCAACGCCATAATTAACTAGGTCGGATTTACTTAGTACGGATTTAGTTTTCCAAGAGACATAGATTTCATTTTTATTCGCGGCGCTGCTATTTATCAACAATTTTTAAATTTGGATTACATCGATCTGTAATTCACTTTTATCTGAATTTAACTTTGTAGATTTAATTACATCGATCCTTCAATTATATCATGGATGTTTCATCGTCAAGTTAATCTATACTTTAAAAAAATTAACTTTTTGTTTACGGATTTCATTTTTAGATCGATTTATATTGATTAATTATTCTGAATTTCTTTAATTGTCTAGTTTTAATGATGGATAATTTAATTATTATTTAAAAATTTATTGTGTAAATTAGATTGTACAACTGTACAATTTAAAAAATTGCTATATTTGTCATCCTATCGTGAATAGGTGTATAAAATTATGCATATATTGTGAATACGAGTATACAATTTTGCAACTATTATAAGAACATGTCGGGTTGCAAGTACTCAGAAAAGGTGCATACAAGTACGCATATATATGTATATTTGCATACAAATATATAGTTCTTTTTTAAGATCTGTTTGTTTGCATGCCTGATTATTAATTGCATACAAATATGATTATATTCTTAATATATGCATGTTAATAGTTTTTGCATCATTTTTTTACAAAAATATTTGCAAATATTCTGAAATTTTGCATTCAAGTATGCAACTATTACTGTTATATGCGTACATGTGTGTATCTATTTATGATTATCTGAACATGTTTATGTCATTTTATTTGATTACTGCAGATTAGGCTTACTAATGTTGATTCGCTTCTTTATGTAGCAGTGTTCCTGTAGATATTGCTGTTGTTGAAGTTTGAGAATGATAGTTGTTCTATTCGTCTTTATTTTGATAGTTCTGTTGCTATCGTGAAGGATGTTATTTGTGGTAAATGGACTGATTTAAGTCCATTATCATTTGAATTATATCATTTTAGAGATGGTTTGAGAAGAAATATCGAAAGTAATTCTGATCTTCAATCTATTCTTTTATTGGTTGCACATAATTGTGAGGATTATTTGGTTGCACGTCAATCATAGTAGTTATTCAGTTGCCTATAGTTGCGATTTTTCTTTTGGTAGTGATTCCTCTTTTGCTAGTACTAGTGATTCGAACAATCAATTTAGGAAATTGTTGAGAACTGATTTGAATCAAACTGTTTTTTCTGGTGTTGGTCAACAATTTCCAGGAGGTGTTACTGAATTTTGACTTTATTTGATGATGTATAGTATGAAAGCTGGATACAAGCTCAATTTGGTTAAGAATGATAAGGAAAGAGTTACGGCTATTTGTTTAAAAAAATTGTAGTTTCAGGATTCATGCTTCTCTCAAGTTTAATTTTCCTGGATATTTTGTTGTAAAGAGATTTCAACCAAAACATAATTATGGTGCCAAGATTCATGACATAATCAATCCTGTTGTATCTAGTGAATTGATTAAGTTGTTGGTTTATGATCATATTCAAGCTAATCTGTTATTGAAGATGAAGGACATTATAAACATGTTTCAAACTGAGTATAATGTTATTTCGAAGTATTATTATGTTTACAGTAGGAACAGGTTAGCATTAGAAGATTTACATGGAAGCGATGTAATGTCCTATCATCATTTGCAGTCGTTTTGTGATGCTATTGTTTGTACTAATCCGGAAATTAAAGTTGTTTTGGAGTGTAATGTTTATATTCATCAATTTGAAAGAGTTTTTACTGGATTTGAAGCTTGTGCACATGGATTTTAATATTGTCGACCTTTAATTTTTGTTGATGCAACTTTTATGAAGGGAAGAGCTCAACGTTGTTTAATGGCTGCTACTGGTAAAAATGCAAATGAATGTATGTTGTTTTTCGTTTTAATTTACATTCATAACAACATTTTTTATGATTTTATGCTTACCTTTATGCAATTTTTATGAATTTTTGCATGTATTCATGCAATTATTCTGAACAAATGCATACGTGTATACCATTCCTTTTAATATATGCATTCAATTACTCTATTTGTGGTTAATACTTGCGTGCAAAAGTGCAAAAATTATAAAAAACTGCAGATTACTATTCAGAATATCTGCATGTTGGTATGCAAATATTAGAAATATTTGCATAGTGACATGCATCTATTTCTATATATATATATGCATATTTGAATGCAATTGTTACAAACTATTCATAGTTTATGCTAGTGTTCTGGTTAGATGCATTCAAGTATTTAAATATTTTTTCACATATGCATGCACTTGTGTAACTTTGCTTACATTTGGAAAAAAAAAGTCAGATTCGTCTAACTACTATTTAATTAATTATTATTTTTGCATGTTAAATTTCTAATTTTTTCTAATTGTTTCTGTTGTTTATTTTATTCTTTAGTTAACTTTTTTCTTTTTTGCATAGGTTTTTTCCCTATTGCGATTGCTATAGTGTCTGGAGAAGATGAAGAAAATTGGGTTTGGTATTGTCAACAACTTAAGAATTTTCTTAAAGATGATTGTAGAAGATTTTTTTTCATTTCTGATCGTCATCCTGGCATTCTTGTTGCTATTCCAAAGGCACTTTCAAATTCTGTTCATGGATCTTGTCCTTATCATTTGACCGACAACGCAAAGATTGCTTTAAAATCTCAATTTTCTAAGTCAAATAAGAGGTTGTTGTTGGATACATTTGCAAGAGTTGCTTATTCATGCAATTTGAATGATTTTAATGCTGCATTGAAAATTTATAGAGATTTAGGTGCATCAACCACGGAAAACTTTTTCAATGGAATTCCTTTCGAGGAGTTTACTAACGTCTTTTTTCCTGGTTGTCGTTACAGTGAAATGTCATTTAATTATTTGGAAAGTTTTAACAAGTGGATTTTGAAGGAAAGACATTTACGAATTACTACTTGTTTGGATAAAATTAGACTAAAGTTAATGAAACTTATGTCTGATCGGCGTGAAGTTGCTTCTACATGGAATAGCGTTTTATGTCCTGTGAATGAAACTCGGTTAAGGAACCTTCATTTGGAAGGAGCTTCGTGGTTTGTTATCAAATGTAGTGAATATGCTTTCGAAGTTCATTCTCCTGTCCATCAGTTTGTTGATTTATAAACTTGAGTTTGTCCTTGTAACGTGTGACAAATAAATGGGTTTCCATGCGCTCATGCCGTTAGATGTATTTTAAGTTGTGAAAACTTGAATGTGTACAATTACATTGAAGATTATTTCAAAGTTAGTTATTTTCGATTAGTTTATTCTCACCCAATAAATCCTATTATAAACTTCATGGGGGAAGACATTTCTGTTGAAGATGCAATCATAGCTCCTCCAAAAGGTAGAAGAATGTTTGGTCGTCCATCATCTTCTAAAAGGTTGAAATCTGCAGGGGAATTTACAAAGACTACTAGATATGGTATGTGCAAGAAGTTGGGGAATAACAAACAGACATGTTCTTCAAAATAATATTAGACGTGTTATTTCTGTATTTTTTTAAAATAAACTTGACTATACTTGTAACAGTTAGTTACTGTTTTAAACATTTATGTTATCTTTTCATTTAATTTTATTATCTTAATGTTATTTTCTGGTAGGGTTGAATTTTTTTTACAGCATATATACCTACGAAAATATTCTACCTACTTGCATACATTTATGCAATAATTCTATTTGGTTGTATTACTCAAATATGGCTAGATACGAACATGTATGAAAAATCCCCGGTACTTACAAACAAATACGCAATTACACTGTAAATCAGGATATTACCATACAACTAATCTTCATAGTTGTGTGGAAATATGCAATTATTCCTATTTTTGAAAGGTAGATAAGATTTTATTCACACGAGCAATTACAAGGTATTACAATTACAAAACTTTACATTTAAACATACAACCAAAACTATACAAAATAGTATAGAGAAAAAAACCAATATGATAGGAAAGAACAAAAAAAACTCTATACTGCTAAAATACAACAAAACAATGATCAGAACAGACCCTAAAACGTGATCAACTTCCATGCCAAAATGCATAAACTCATAGTCTTCAACCAGCTTTCAAACTGTTAAGAATACTCCTGTTATTGATGGCAAATAACTCATTCATATTCAAATAAGAATTAGAGGAAATTCTTCGATTCGTTTCAGCCCAAACTTCAAACAAAAAAACCTTCAACATCTTCAATAGCAGCATACTTCTCCTTGTTCTCCATCTGGTTGCCTTGAATAAAGTGTACCATTCATCTCTGCTAACAGTAGATGGTCTGTGCATATTACCCACATCTAAGACCCTCCTCCGTATTTGATGAACAAAAGTACATTCAAAAAACAAGTGAGTATTACACTCAGCATCAGCTCTACAAAAAACACATAATTGATTAGTAATGAACCCATTTTGTACAACTTTTCTTTAGTATTAACAACATTCGACATAACTTTCCATAACAGGAAATTAGATTTTGCAGAACTCATATAATTCCAGATCCTTTTATACCATGCAAATATAGGCTTGTATCCTCCCAACAAGTCATAAACATGACTAATGGAATGATTCCTACCCCTCCATGAAATAGATAGATAATCAGAAAAGCTGAAATTAGAAGAGATTTCATTCCAAAGCATACGTAAAGAAGCAGAACTACTATGAGGCAACACAAGTACTCCGTCATGCAATACATCATCAACCTTTGCATTCTCAGGTATACCACTATTACTCTCAGATTGTACTCCACCAAATTCCTTAATAATAAACCACATCCTGCCCAAGGAGAATGCCAGAAAGAGAGACTTGTATCTTACTCACATTGCACTGAACAAAGGGTAGGAAAACACTCCTAAGTTTCAGAATTTGCCTCCAGCTCCAACTACAAGACCGAGGAATATCCATAAACTAAAAAAATTTCCTACCAATTAAGTTTCTCTTAACAAATCTCGTCCACAAGCTTTTGTCATCAGAGAAGAGCTTATTGATATATACAGAGATCACTGCTTTATTCCATTGGAGTAGAATGATAATACCGACTTCTCCACTTCTTTTATCCTCACACATTTTAGCAAAAGAGATAGGAATAATTTTTTTAGCAAAAGAGTCACCATGCCATAAAAATTTATTCATAGCACTCATCACTATATTAATTAACTTCACAGGAAGGATACAGTGCCTAGTATAGTGGGTAGTCATAGATGAAACAATTGATTGAATGACAGTTAGCCTACCTGCTTGAGATAACATGCAAGGAGGCCATTGCTTCATTCAATCAATGATTTTGTCATACAATGGCAAACAATTTTCTTTAGTAATTCTACCATTGAAAAGAGGAAGACCAAAGTAAGTTGCATTATCAAGTAACTCCTTCAGCCTAGACAGTGTAATAAGCTTAACTTTCTTATTAAGAGACAGTCCTGCTATTTTAATATGCGACTTATTCAAGTTGATCCGAAGCTAGTAATCTCATAAAAGGATTGAAAGATGGAGAAGATACAGTTAATATTGGAAAAGGTAGGTTTGGTAAATAATACGAGGTCATCTGAAAAGAGCAAATGAGTAATTTGAGGGTTTTTACAACGAGGATGCAAATCTAGATCACCCTTCTGCATCTGATCAACTACTAAAGAGTTAAGCAAATCCATGACTACAATGAAGAGGTATGAAGAAATTGGGCCCCCGTCTAACACCTCTCTTACTTTTGAAATAACCATGCAGACTCCCATGTCTAGAAATAGAAAACATAGGGGATTAAATGCAAGTGTATATCCATGCAAGGAAGGGTTTTGGGAAGTTCATTCTGGAGAAAATAGCTAATAAAGAAGACCAGGAAACACTATCAAATGCCTGCTTAATATCAAGCTTCAGCATGCAACGTGGAGAAATATTTTTTCTATCATATCCATTAAGCAATTCCTAAGTTATTAATATATTGTCATTTATAGATCTACCCAATATATAGACAGACTGATTACAAGAGATCACTGAAGTTAACACTCTATGAATTCTATTAGAAAGAACCTTAGAAATAATCTTATAAAAGACACTGCAGCATGAGATAGGTCTAAAATCCGATACACTAGAGGGATTATCCACCTTGGGAATTAAAGCTATTGAAGTCGCAGAAAAACTTGAAGGCAAGGTATTCTTTAAAAAGAAATATTGAACTTCTCCTATAATATCATTACAAATCAAAGGCCTCTGCAAGATACTAGCGTTATACCCATCAAGTACACCTTAGCTAGTCGAATCCATATTAAATATTGCTTCTTTGATTTCATCCCCAGAGACAAAAGAAACTAACTCACTGGATTGTAGATTAAGAATTTGAGGAAGTATTATATGGAATAGAGGTTCAATATTAACAAACGGTAAGGAATTTGGTCCCTTTCACCTTGTTTAACTTCAAAGAATAGTGGAAAATTTTGGTATTTCTATCCGCCTCCAAAACCCTCATCAAATTTGAGCTCTGCCTTGCTGATTGATATTCAAAATCCAATAAATCCTTAAGCGTATCCTGCAGTTCATTCTACAAGATTTGAAGCTGCAAGTCATAAGGCCTATCAATCACAGCATTCTGCACCTTAATTAACTCTTCACGTACGATAGAAGATTGTTGAGAACCAATTCCAAAATTATGATCAGACCATGCTTTTAAGTGAATCTTCAGTAACCTCAATTAATAATATGTCCATAGGATTTCCACCATAACAATTACTCCATACTTGCAACAAAATACTTGAAAAATCTTTATGCGAAAACTAAAAATTTAAAAGAGGACTTCCCTTTTCTAATGGCATCAACATTCCCCTAGTATAAAAGAAGAGGACAATGATCAGAAATAGTAGGAGGAAGGGTTTGATAAAAAAGACTGGGACAAATATTTAGAAAGGAAGAGTTAACAAAGATATGATCAAGCTTACATAGATTTTGGGGACTAAAATGACTTTTGTTGGACCAGGTGAAGGTAGGACCAAAACAATTAAGTGGGATCAAATTGGATTTGATGATAGCTTGGTTAAGTGGAGCTATGTCATTAATAGAGAGAGGGCAACCACCCAACTTTTTATGAGGAAGACAACAAGCAGTTAACATCCCTACCCAAAATCCAAGGGTCACAATGAGAATGAATATGACAAAGATTATTTAGAAAAGTATTCCTCAGATAGGAAGCATTGTGAGCATGAACTGATTGAGAAAGACAACATAATTAGAAGGAAGATAGACACACTTGAAATGAAGAAACTAATCCGAAGAGGATAATTTAGTAAGACTAAAAAACTACAGATTCCACAAGGTAAGAAGACGACCAAATTTGCACTAGCAAGATTATGATCAAACTTCCATCTTGGAGATATGAATGACGCTGCTTTAGAAGTAGAAAACAAGTCCATCTTGGTTTCAGACAGACACAATAATTGAATGTTCTTGTCTTGAATGAAGAATTTGATCTCACTTTGCTTTAAGGGAAGGTTCATCCCTCTTATATTCCAGAAAAATATATTATACTTCATTTCTTAAATTGAAGAGATTCTAATGATGAAGCAGGATTCTGCCTAGTATTTCTGTTTGAAAGGGATTTCCGACTTCTCAATGGCAAAACATCATCCAGTTTAAATTCAGCATGCTCATCAATATCGTCATTTTCAGCTGAACTCAAGTCTGATTTCTTTTTCCTACCTTTCTTTGTCTTGGAAGTTGATTTAGAAGTAGTAGCCAAAAAATCACTAACCGTTAACTTTGGAGGAATCATAGTAAAGTCCTTCCCATTAAAACCTGAAGAGGAAGAGTAATTAGTAGCATCATTGCCAATGGATTGATTAGGAGGTGGACGAAGAATGATGTCTTTTGGAGGAGCAAGATGGGAATACAAGGAAGAAGTGTGACTAGTTGAATCATTAAGCTTGCAACTAAATGAAAAGGAAGAAGGAATTTGAAAGCTAAAGGAGGAATCACTTGCTAGATTGCTAAGTGATGAAGATAAAGAAGATGAATATGATAAGGAATTATGTGAGGAGGATAAATTATGTTCATGTAGATCATTCAAATAATCAGATGTGGCCGATGCAAGTAAATCTAAAAGAGATGAGAAGGGATTATCAAAAGTAAAGTTATTTTGCACTTGCTTGCCTTTATGGTTAATGTCATCATAAGGTTTTTGTCCAGTAGTATGATCATCTTTCCTTTGAACAACACAATTTCCATTCTTATCAACTATTACATTATTCTGATTACCCCTGCATACAGTTGATATATTGACATCCATACTTTCATCATTATTCACTTGTTGAAGTACTTCAGAAGACTCATTACCCTTAAGATCAACAACCTTCTTCGTTGCCTCATTGACATCTTTTTGCACATCAGTTCCAAATTTACCTAATTTCCTCTTCCAAACTTGTTTCTTCTTATAAGTAACCCTGGTCCAGCCATACCGATTGTTTTGCACTGGAACTGAATGCCTTACATTATCTACAACCATATTTACAGTAGCATTCCTTTGCTCAACATCAGCTACATTATGACAACCAGAATTAACATCTAACTTGGTATGAATGTCACATTGAACAGTTGCATTACCAAAAACCTTACAATGAGTACAAATACTAGGTTTCCAGTCATAAGAGACAATGACAGGAGGAAATTATCACCAAAAACACCTAACTCAATATAGAGGGGTAATTATGAATCAACTTCAACAAGCACTTTAGCATATCTTATCCTATGCATCTTCTTAGTATTTGAATCAAAACATATGAGACTGCCAATTTGACAAGCCAACCAATTGATACCCATTAGAGTCTATAACAACAGGGGAATACGGTATAGAGGAATCCATATTGGTACTCTCTTAATTTGCAAATGTGCATTACCAATAGAAGGATCCCATCTAGTTATTATGAACATGCGGGCCCTAATGAAAATAGGATCAGCTTTCAAATTTTTCTCCCGATCCAAATCATTAGAAAACTTGAAATAAAAGTAAAGGCCATCTAATTTGATATCCACATCACCATTTAAAGTCCAAAAACCACAAAGAAAATTGGCAATAGACAGATAAGATAAAGATCCATCAAAAAAGAAACCCATTAGATAATGATGCCAATATTTCATACCTTCCTCTTTTACAATTGCAGGAGGAATTCTCTTTGCTTTATCCTCGATCTGATCAAACTCCAGAGGCTTAAATGAACCAGCATTACGTGGTAAAGAATTGAACAGGGAAAGATAATCCGATTTTGTGATAGGAGCAGGATTCTTGGTGACATTCAATGAATTGGTTAACTCATAATTATAAGGATTAGCACCTCCAGAAGCCAAAGAAAGATTAGAAGCATGAGATCGATTAGCCATAACAAATTCACTGTCAAATGAATGTCGATTGGCATCAGTAGACGAATCCTTAAAGGTGCTTGACAAAATGCCTTTTAATTTCTCATTATCCAAATTGCTAGATCTCTCAAGATTTGTATCAAATCTAACAAGATTTTCCAAAAACAAAGGATTAACAGTGAGATTAAGATTAGAAGATGAATTAAGTGAATCAAGAACAAGAACACCAGAAGAAGGTGCTTTTAAAGAATCAACAATTGGAGGAGGGTCAGGAGGGGGTTGAGGATGAAATGGAAGAGAAGGAAGAGAGGACGAATCAAGAGAAGATGAAGACAAAACAAGACAAGAGGTTGAGGATGCCATTGTCAAGGGTCAGAGAAAGACATCTAGCTTTTTTACACTTGATTTTGCTATCAATCAACTATTCCTGTTTTTTGCTTTATGCAACTTTTCCACATTTATGTATCCATTTACCCTTGAATATTTGTTCCAATTAAAAATATTGAATTTTTTTTATTTAATTTTATACTCTGTTTATTAAAACTTTTACATCTCTTTTCATACAATTAGTACTTAAAAAAACGGTATCATTGTCTTTCTGAATAGTATTGTAAATATTTTCGTTCATGTAAGCAATTATCTGCAGAAAATGTATAATGAATGCAAGTATTCGAAATAACTCTGCAACATATGTATGCAAATTTCATAATACTTTCATATAAATTTGCAAATAGTATGACTATTTGTCAACAAGTTAGCAACATTTCATAATTTAATAAAACATTCAAAATGACTAGATTCAGAACATAAAATTGAAATACAATTCATCTTACAAACTACATAATCTTTTCACCATAGTTCGAATACTCAATACCACTTATAATATATACAAGTAATGTAAACATCGCCTTTCACAAATTTAGTTGATCACGTTTGATTTTGATCGAAGGAAGTTTTTTGTCAGGTTATCGTCCGGAGTCCAAATATGCAGTTTGCAGCTGAGCATATCGTAAGCAAGAACAACTCTTTGTAGATAAACAGCTTGTAGCATGTAAATTTCATCTATTTTATCTAGCTCTATATTCTCACTTCTTTGTTTCATAATATTCATCACAAACATTGCACAATCGACTCTGCAGAATGGAAAAAACATTATCAATTAGTCATAAAAATTGTTTCTATTACTGAACTATTTCTGATATCTGCATATAAGCATGCAATAATTTTAAATAAATGCATTCTAGTATGTAATGTTAAATTTAGGAGATACAAAATCACAAATTGATTGGAACAAATTTGCAAAGAATGGAAAGTAAATATTTTTATAATGGGAATGCATTGATTACATTTGATGAGATGGTAGAGAAATAAATGGAGGGATTAATTTCTTCCATCTATGCAAAAGAAACAGGTTGATTTACTTTCTATCTTTGCACATTCGTTGCTATGGTAATTTTCCTCCAATATATTATTACCATATGTTGGTTGGTAATGTAATTGATGACTCACATGGATTTGCACTGGCTATATATTGAGGGGTAGACTTTAGTATAAACTCATCCTAGCATGGAGCCAGCGATCCCCAAATGGAGTATCTCTTCTTGTTAAGCCTATTTGAGGTTTGGATATGTAAACACTTATTTTTTTAATCTCTTGTAGTCTCTCATGTGGAATAAAATCTCTCTCTTTTGGACTGGACGTACATTATCTTATGGAAGATA
Source organism: Allium sativum (assembly GCA_030737875.1). Lineage (NCBI taxonomy): Eukaryota > Viridiplantae > Streptophyta > Magnoliopsida > Asparagales > Amaryllidaceae > Allium > Allium sativum. Next base: position 488,284,249 of record CM060926.1, read on the forward strand.
GTGGAACTAGTATAAATATTGTGTCTTTTTGTTTCTCTATTTTAGTTATTTACTATTTTGTTGATGTAATAGAATAATTGTTATCAGATTAGACTGATGTTCAACTGGCAAATCTAGATCCTGCTTATCGCGCTTCCGCATTTGTGCAATTTTTGCATAACATGTAAGTATGCGGAATCTATTTACTTACGTATGGCCTTACTGTGGGCAGTTCGAAATTTCCGTATCTTTGTGTTTCAGATAATTCTTGCCATGCATTTTTTTCACAAATGCATTGATGTAAGTTCTCTGTTCAACAAAATCACACACATATTAATTCATAGAAAACTGCTACAATTATTTTGAATATCAATTTACATACCATTTTCCTGGCTATTCTTTGTTGCTTTCCTTCATGTCTTGGTTTATTCGAGTCGTGATGTATCCATCTTCTTCCTTCTTTTACAAATTCTAAAAGTGAAAAATGCTTGTCATCGTGTATAGGAACAAATATTTTTGTACACAAATCATAGCCATCCTGAACTGTTTATCCACCTACCTTTTCACTTGTCCCATTGACTTCAAATTAAGCCTTACCTGTATTTTTACATTTTAGTGACAAAAATTAAATTTGAATCACGAAATTCATGTTCAAATTAAGTAAATACTTACAGAAGCTATAGTTTTCAAGCATAGAATTTCTGGGTGGTCCTTTCACAACTCATATGCAAACCAGTCAATATTACAATAAGTAAATTGTATTTGTTACTGATAGCTGTATACATGCTTATATTTTAAAATAATAATGGAATTATTGTAACTATATTATTATTTCATTCTCATTTTACCTGTGCATCTATAAATCTTCCAAGTATTAAATTCACCCATGCAGTTCCAACGACGCATGTGTCATCATTACCATTTAGGTATGCACTTTTGCTGTTAATTTAAAAAATCCACTAAAATAACATATAGAATTAATGTGCTACTAGTATGTGTAGGTAAACTGATTACTTGAATATATGTATGCAAGTATGTATAAAACTTGCACATATGTATGCAACTAAAAATATTAAGCTCCAAAAAAAATCTCAATCTAAACTACATACGTGTATACAAGTATGCAAGTTTTTTACTTCTTGCATAAATATCTGCAATTATTATTAATTTTTGTACTGCCCAACACAATATTTCAATATAAAATATTCACAATTTGTTAAAATTTTAGATTAATTTTACCTTAGGCCAGTCAATTTAACAAATTCTTCCTTTTAATTATCTGATGCTCCTCCAAATTCAGCACATTCTTGTATGTTCTAAGTTTTAGTTTTGTACTGATACGTGCTTCTTCAGATTTGGTATGTTCTCAAATTCCTCTACATCCACAGTTTCAATTTGTTTAATTTTTCTTTTGCCTAAACTGGAAATAATATCAGATATATCATTAATGTACTAAAGTAAAATACATATTTGAAATATTTTTACCATCACAAATTATTATTATTATTACCTATTTTCTTTTTAAAAGAACGAAGTTCCCGCTTCGTTCCCTGCCTCTTATTCTGATCCATATTATGTTTTTCGTCTTTACCTTGTTCCTCCTCTTGTTGATGGTCTATCTCCAGCTCTTTTTGGTCTTTAACATCTTCATGAATTATATCATCAACAGTCCTCTCCTAGTTATCTATTTTAACATATTTAGTCCCATCAATATCGATCTTCATAATGATGCATAAATATAAAATAACTACACAAAAGCATGAAACTATTCTGAACAAATTCAATCAAGCGTGAATACATTCACACAGTCAAGCGACAATTTTGAATAGTTGCAAATAAGTGTGCAAATATTCTGAGTAAATTAAAACAACCACGCATACAGTATTTCTTAATAGCTGCACACAATTAGGCATTAATTCTAAATGCATGCACAAAAGTGTGCAACTATTTTTTAATAAATTACTTTTAGGAATTGATAATGTACACATTATTACCATTAGCAACTATTATTTTTTATTACCTACGTAAACGAAAATAAGAATGATGTTGAATAGATATATAACTACTTTTGGTGATAAATTGAATAAACTTATATTACGATCATAACCTATTTATTTTTTATACTTTTATTTTCTCCACAATTCTGATTTCCTGTTCGTTTCCCTATTCCTCATTGATCTCCATCTGATCATGTTTCTCTTATAACGGATGATCCATTTCGTCAATCAACTTGTCCTCTTCTGCCTTTTTAAGTTCATCTTATTTTTCAACCGCTCGTGTATTATCTTTAATAACTTCATCATCATCAACATTATTCTTGTCCTTCTCATGCTCGATGTCATGCTCTACTTCATTTTGCAACTCCTTGTCTTCCACATTCTCTTCTTCGTCTTTTTTATCCTCGTCATATACATCATCAATCTTCTCCTCGTTATCTATTCACATTTTATTAATGGCATCAATAAGTCTAAATATATCCATACAAAAATGCAACAATTACTATTATATGCACACAAGCATGCACTAATTATCAATGCAATCACACAGGCAACATACAAGTCTAAATATATGCATACATGCATGAAATAATTCAAAATAATTCCATACTACATTGCTAATAATGTATTGTTTAAAGATAATCATTGTTTAAGATATAATCAACAAAAATTATTATTATATTTAATCTTTTTTTCTTTAAATTTTGATTTTCCTCCAGCTGTTCCTTCTTCTGCAGTTCGATCTCTTTCTTCTTGTTATTAATATGTTACTGCTCTATGTTTTGCTTCTTCAGCAGCTGTTTCTTTTCATGTTCAATGTCGTTATGCTTTGACTTGTCGTGCGCCACCTTTCCACTCTTCGTAACTAAACAATCTTCAATACCATGTTCACCATCTTTTTTATTCTCGCCATCTAACATTAATCTTAAAACGTATTTCTCCTGCTCCTTATTTTTCTTCTTCTTATCCAGATCATCTTTCTTCCACACTTGCTTAACTTTGCTTTGACCCTTTTGGTTTTCTTTTTGTTCTTCCTTCTTCTCGTCGCCTTCTTCCTCTCCACTTTCTGTTTCCTTACTATCTTTGTCAACATCCATTTCATCGTGCTCTTGGTCTACATCCTGTGCACTATCGTCATTTTCTTCACTGTCTACATCACTCTAAGTGTCATCTTCTTTTAATCGAATTTGTTTTTTTAACACTTTCTTCAGATGATGTGTCAGCCTCAAATTCATCAACTCTTTTTTTTAGCCTTACATTCTCCTCTTTTAACCGTCTATTCTCTAATTTTAACTTTGCTATCAACTCCTTGTGGTTTTTCCCTTTTCTTGTAAACTGCTTGATATTCTTCGTCTTTTTCAATAGATTGTTAAAGCAAATTTCATTACCTTTCCTTCTACATCCTACATACAAAATAAAAAAAACATTAAATTTATACTGCAAAAAGTTGCATATATGTCAGCATTTATCTAAAAAAATTCATCAAAAATGGAAGTATACTAAAGAAATTTATCTGCTAAAGTTCATTCTAATTGCATATTTGACTGCAAATATATTAAATACTAGCATATAAGTATGTTATTGTTCAGTATTTTTATTCTAAAAACATCTGCACAACACTACAAATTATTTACACATAACCAATCTACTATTCTGCCTATTTGCACATAAGTCAGAACATTTTTAAATAAATTCAAAAAGCAAGCAATAGTTCCCAGTATCTACAGATATACAAGAAAATATTATTTATACTTGCATAGATCAATGCAGCTATTCTAGCACTTATATGTGACAATTAAAAATGATATAAAATTATATGAGACTTACAGTGTTGAATGTGACATTCAAGAGCATTGACGGCTTAAGCATTGTTACGTCCCATTTACCAGACAATGGGGATATTTCATTGTACTCTGGCTTTGTTGTTGTTAACACAAATCTATTTTCACATATCCACCACTGCAAAAGATAACAATAAAAGAGTTAAGAAGAAATTTAACAATTATTTAATACTAAATTTAATATTAAGTTTAAAAACATTACCAAAAATAGTGTCATGCAAGCATTAATCTTGCGTGATGTCTCATGATACTTGTCCACTTAGCTTAAAAGATGGTGATGTATAGTTTTCGGCCACGATATTGCCATCAATTTCTTGGTACACACACAATACGGTACCAATGTCCACGGTAATGTATAGTTTGGGCTGGAAACTATGAATGTGGCTGTTAAGTATAGAAGTACAAGCTTTTATCAAAACAAGCTTCTTCAAACTCTTCTTTTTTATCGTAGAGAAAACCTGTCTCTATATTTTTTTTTTATTGTACCTTCATCCTTAAAGTGCCTCTCTACGAATGCTTTAAACACTTCTTCATTCTTATCCTCCTTCTTCAAATGTCCACTCGTGTTTATCATTTCGCCTTGCAATGGGCTGCCAACAACTTTCTAATATCTTCGTCTGTAAATGTCAGTATCAAGTCTCCAAATTGAAAATATTTCCAATTTTTCTTATAGCTTTTGATTATTTTATCTAAAGTAGTAGAATTTTTGGTCTTCTCTGCTGCGGAAATTATACCATCAAATATCATATCAATAAATCCCCTAAGAGGTATTTTTCTAAGTAATAAGGTATGTTGACCAGTAAATATGTCATCATTCTTGATTTTCTCCACCAGATCAATGAAAGAGTTCAGATTATTTCTATACACTTCTTTTTTTCCCAATTTTTGGTACATCTTCAATATTCCTTTTTTTTCATTTGTAAAGAAGTTGTTAGTTGATCTGTAGTAACTGAAGCTTTCTCTTGTTCGGTTACTACATCTTCATCTTCTTCAACGTTTGGTCTCTGTAATAAGAGGTACAACAATTTTAAGTAATGTTGATTAAATGCACAAAATTACGAAAGAAACAAATAAAAAATACACCAATTGCATGCAACATTTCTGATTAACTGCATACTATTTTGGATCAAACAGTCGATAATTGAACACTTCAATGCAACAATTTTTTTAATTGCTTATAATAAAGCAATAATATGTTGGTATTTTCACTGTTGATTGTAACATTTCTGTTTAAGTGCATATATCAATGGAACATTCTATTGATAGTTGTACAATTGAATGCAAAATTTGTGATTAAGTGCATATAGTAATGCAACAATCTGTTTGATACTTGCAAACTTAAATATAATATTTTTGCTTAAATGCAAAGATCAATGGATCATTCTATTGATAATTGCACACTTCAATGCAACATTTACGATTAAATGCATATACTAATACAACAGATCATTCTGTTGATAATTGCACATTTCAATGCAATGTTTATGATTAACTAAATATACTAATGCAACAGATCATTCTATTGATAATTGCACACTTCAATGCAAGATTTATGATTAACTGCATATACTAATGCAACAATCTGTTGATATATACATTCTTGAATGAAACATTTATGATTAAGTGTATATATTATTGCAACAATCTATTGATAGTTGTACAATAGCATGCAATATTTCTGAAGAAGTTCATAAAATCATGCAACAATATACTGATAGCAACATTTCTTAGAAATTTATAAAATCATCAATAATTTGTTGAAACTTGCACACTAGTAAGGTAATAAATGCTTAAGACTATGAAGGAATTTTGGAAAAATTCCAACAAGAATTAAAAAAAATATTTACGCACATGCATGAATGTAGACTTGTGACACATTCAGATAATATATGCATTCTTATATATAACAGTTTTTAGTAAATGCATTGAATCATGCAATAATCTCTTGATAGTTGAACACTTTCATGCAATATTTCTTATTAAATCTATTAATTGATGAAAAATTGATTAATAAATAGTCAGGTAATATATGAAGAAATTCTTGCAGCAATTTTCAAAATATAAAGCCTACAACAAATCTATATTAATTTTTAAAGGGTACTTTTGTGTCACGTCCCTATTACAATTTAAAATACTTTTTCACGTCCCTCCGATGTTTACTTTTCAAATCCGTTCCCTCTTTTTTACTGTCGCCTGCTCCTTAAAAAGTTCCGCCTCCTTCAATTCTGGCCAAAAAAAATGCGGCATTTAGTAAAAAAAAAAAAAAAAAAAAAAAAAAATCTTAAATCTGGAAATAATCCCAGGAGTCCATGCCAATTAAAAAAAAAATTGCATACATGTATGCAACTATTGCCAATAATTGCACACATGTATGCAACTATTGCATAAAGGGAATTCAGCTAACGTTTTTGCCTGCAGATTTTTTGCAAACATGTGTGCATGTTTTCAGGTTTTTTTTTTTTTTTTTTTTTTTTTTTTTTTGCATACTTGAATGCAAATAAAAATGAACTGAGTTGCACTGATATGAATTATTGCACATTTTTATGCTAGAATTATGCAATAATTGCACTGAATATGCAAGTAAATTAACGCAGATGCAAAAACTTGAATACATGCACGTATGTATGCAATAAAAATCAAATAGGTGCATAATATTGTGCATTTAACTTCAATTTTTCGCTGTTTTCTTGTTTTTGCCGTGTTTTTTGATGTTTTTTGACTAAATTTTTTGTCGAATGCATAATTTATTTTAATACTAACTTATGAAGTTTTTTATTTTTTTAATATTTTTGAAAAACAGGGACCTATTTTATAATAAGTTTATGACCGAATGTGAGCCTAATTAAGTTTCGTTTGAGGGATGTGTGCCTAATATTCACATTTTTAAATTCATTAATGTATGCAATTATTCTATGTAAATTCATGGACATATCCAACTGTTTTGAAAATATTCATCCACGCATGCAATTAATTTGAATATACGCATGTATGTTTGTGTATGTACTTATTATATTCATATAATTATGAATTTATTCTAAAAACATGCATACTTATATGTAACATTTTATATAAACCTCGTTTACCAACAATAAAAATGCATTCCTGCTTAAACTCAATAATGTTTGCAATAGTGTACAAAAACTCATGAAAATGACCAACTGTATTGAATATAAACATTCATATATGCAACTGTTTTGAATATATACATGTATGTTTGCATATATACTTAATATATTAATACAATTATAAAAAAATTCAGAATACATGTATACTACCATGATACATTCTTGATCAAAAACATAGAATACTATTACAAATCTAAATAAACTCATAGTACGGAAGTATTGGGTAACCTAAAACATTTATACAACAAATTTTGTAGATTTTTTACGTTAAATCATATAATCATGCAACTATTCCTAATTCATCCATAGTTGAATATATAATATGTATAGGTTATCGGTTTTGAAATTATAATTAGGAAACAAAATTTATACCTTTTTTCTCGCCATTTTTTGCAAATTATCTGTTGAAATCGCCACGATTTTGATTATTTTTCTTCAATTGAGACTAAAACGATGAATGTTAGCTTTGAATTTTAATTTTTCTTCTTCAATCATCTCCGGTAAATGAGCGATGCGATTAATGAAATGATACAGATTTGTGGAATGAAGATACTTTGGGTTTAAAGGACAAAAACGAAATTTGATATGCCGTGTTTTGAAAATAGGGATGTAATTTGTATACTTTCTACGACTGGACTTTTTTTATATATTTTAATAGTTAATAGGGATGTGTGCCTAACGCACCCTTTCAGATATCTTATGACTCAAACTAGAGACGTAATGCTCATAGATCAAGATGAGCCCACTTCTTATTAAGGGGCTATGAATGGACCAGAATCTAAGAATTTGCTTGAAGCCATGAAATCTGGAATGGAATCTTTGTACACCAACCAAGTATGGACTTTGGTTGATCCATCTGAAGGGGTAAAGCCAGTTAGGTATAAGTGGGTTTCAAGAGGAAAACTGACATGGATGGTAAACTACAAACCTATAAAGGCCGATTGGTGGAAAAAGATTTCAAACAAGTTCAAGGATTTGACTATGATGAAACCTTCTCCCTAGTGACAATGGTTAAATCCATTAGGATTATGCTTGTAATTGCAGCCTTTTACGATTATGAAATCTGGCAAATGGATGTCAAAACTGCATTCTTTAACGAGAATCTTATCGGGGATGTATACATGAAACAACCTGAAGGTTTTGTAAATCCAAAGGATGCTAGAAATGTATGTATACTGCAACGATCTATAAATGGATTGAAGCAAGCATCTTGAAGCTGGAATCTTCGTTTTAACGAAACAGTCAAAGAGTTTTTTTTCATTAAGAACGAAAATGAACTTGTGTATACAAAAAAACTAGTGGGAGTAACATCATATTTCTAGTGTTATATGTGGACGACATTTACTTATCAGGAATGTCATTACAGGCGGTGAAGACATGGTTGGGGAAAAGTTTCTCAATGAAAGACTTAGGCGAGGCAACTTATATCTTAGGTATCAAGATCTATAGAGATAAATTAAGAAAGTTGATGGCCTAAGTCAGAGTACATACATTTACGAAGTGTTAGAAAGGTTTTACATGGAAGAGGCAAAGAGAGGATACGTACCTATGATACATGGTATAACACTCTCTAAGTCTCAGTGTCCTAAGTCATCAGGTGATAAGGAACACATGAGAATGATCCCTTATGCTTCGGCAATTGGATCAATTATGTATACAATGTTGTGTACTCATCCAGATGTTTCGTGCGCTTTAAGCATGACATGTAAATTCCAATCTGATTTAGGTGGAAGTCACTGGACAACAATGAAGAACATCCTTAAGTACCTGAAAACGACTGACTCATTCTTGGTATATGGAGACGAACGGGAATTAATGGAAAAAGGTTACATAGACGCTAGTTTCTAGGCTAATAAAGATGACTACAAGTCATAGTCCGGTTATGTGTTTTTCCTAAATTGTGCTGCTATAAGCTGGAAAAGTTCAAAGCAAGAAAAGTAGCAGATTCGACTATGGAGGCTGAATATATTGCTGCTTCTGAAGCTGTAAAGGAGGCTGTTTGGATTAAGAAGTTCATCATTGAACTTTATGTTGTTCCATTCATTGTTAATCCAATTGATCTTTATTGTGACAACAACGAGGCCATTGCTCAGGTTAAGGAACCTAGATCACATCGTCCATCCAAACACAAACTTCGGCGATACCATCTCATTCGTGAAATTGTTGACAAAGGAGATATACATATCTGCAAAGTTTCATCGGATAATAATGTGGTAGACCCACTGACTAAAGCTTTGTAGCAGCAGAAGAATGAAAGTCGCACTAGTTTCATAGATGTATGATACGTGAGTCATTGGATCTAGTGCAAATGGGAGAATGTTAAAGTTTATTCCCTAGAGGCAATCTATTTGATGTGAATAATAATAACATTGTTGATGTTATACTTTATTTTGAATAAAAGATTCTACTATGTTATATTTACTGCGTAATATGAATATTAACATAATAGAAGTCCTTAGAATAATAATATAGATTATATGTTTTCAAGTAAGTGACTTGAACACGAGATTATATAATATATTAAGCATCACAATTATTAAATATCCCTAGTCAAGTTTTATTGTTAATATAAGAATATTATAAAACATTGAGACTAGTATGTTGATTGACTGATGATCATATCTCAATGATCGTTAATATAAGTTATATTAATGTCAATACAAAAATACGTATTAGAGAATAGCGTATTGGATTGACCCAACTTAAGAAAACTTCATGAAGTATAATTTATAGTAACATAAGTAAATCTCAAGGTGACAGTAGTGTAATGGTCCTCAGGTCTGAAATCATTATATATATAGTTATTCAAGGATATTTGTATTTTGATATCATCAAAAATTACTTTTAACTGAGTAGGCTACAAAGGTGATTATCAGATACATCTCGAATTGATTAATTAATATGAATGATGTAGGTGGAATTTAACCCTATAGTATAAGTAGAGATATCCACGGGCCTTTTGATTGAGCATGATTATAAAATGCATGGCCATGCTCAAATATTGATTTTTTAAAATAATCTACTCATCGATCAAGATAAAAGGATTAAATTATAAAGAGTATGATACATTCCATGCCTCGAGTTTAATCTTGGATATATTGGTTAAAAGGGTTATATTACGTTGATATACTGGTCATAGAAAAGGTTGTATCGAATCGTTGATTTTATTATAACTTGGGTAATAGCGATGTATTACGAGATACCCCTCACTCCTTATAATTTAAATATTGTTTAAAATTATTATCAACGTTACAGTAACCTATAGGGTCACTATTGACACGCTTTTTGGTCGAAGCTGTCAACATTGTCGGCAAACACAAAGCAATTTGGCCGAAGTCGTGACGTGAACATAGAAATGGCTCGAAACCCCTATTAGATGACCTCTTTTGGGCTCGAAAACATGGATTACGGTGCTTTGCCCTCGTAACTCTTATAGCCCTTTGAATTAGCTTCAAATACTTCTTTATTTGGCCAAAACGACCTTGTAGTTTGAAAGTTACACCCATTTTTGTGAACACATGTCGATCACTCGAAACTGCTCACGCTACTCAACATGGCAAGCTCCACAAACATTGCATCGGCCTCACGTCACATCACCAACATATCCTCACCTCACATTACATCACCTCGCCTCACACTCCACCGCATCACCTCGCACCATACTTCACCTCACATCATCCTTCTATCGCATCTTATGGATGCTATATCATATTATTTGGACATTGTTGACCGAGTCAACACATTTTTCAATCAACAAAGAAGACGACGAACATTTCGGACAAAGTTTAGAATTAACATACCGTTTGTTGTTCTATTGTAATGCTTTGAACACCAATAACTTGACAACTCTTGTAATCAACAAGTATATGATGAATGACTACTATAAAGTGGACGTAGATTTTAGTGCCGAACCACTATAAAAAATTGTGTTCTTCCTGCATTTACTTACATCATTTTGGATTACCATGTTTCTTTGACACATACACTTGAGTGTAGGCATGCATTGAGTCCACAACGATTTTCCGCTTCAATATTTTGGCGCGCTAGGAAGGAGGGCACATGGCTTCAGCTTCAATCTCGACTCTCGACTTTAGTTTTCAGCATTAGTTCCCCACCTCAGCTCTCGATTTCGATCTTCGGATTTTGGAATTCAACTTTAACTTTCTTTTAGGAGAGAACTTCACTCACTTCCCGCCATGGTTAAAAGGAACCAGTTAGCTCTCTTGGAAGGAGCACGCTAGAGGAAGAGAAAGAACGCTCCTCGATCGGACACCCATTTAACTTCGTTACTCGAGACGACATCGACGGAGTCATCAAAGATCTGACCAAAATCATACTTATTGCTTGGAACAACAGGATGGACATTTCCATCGCAAAGAGGCCACCGTGGCTACTCTTTTTGCCCTATTTAAAGGATTGACAATGCAGTCGGGCCAAGGAAATCTTGTCGGAACAAGTGCTAGTGTTCCGCAAGGCTTAGCTCGGGACTTGGCAGCAATTCCTGAAAAACAACCCCGTGTCGACACTAATCCGCAGATAGCCACAGAATCAGTTAGGCTTAGGGGCAACACCATCAACCCCATTCAAGGCTCAGCTCGGGTTATAGCTAATAAGATCTCAGGAACGGGCATTAGAAATGCCGCTCAAGCGCCAGTGCGCATTGATTTGAACATAGGAACTTCCGTATTTCCTAATCTTGGATTTGTTCCCATCGAGGCACCTCAACCTAGGATTTAGCTGGATATCTTGCTTAGCACTCGACCTTTTGCTGACGTTGGACTTGACACTGGGGGCACCAGCGCCAACTTGCACAATCTGAACCCATTTCTTGGCTGAAGCCGCGAAATCCACGTCGCCGATGTTATTCGACGCTATGCCCGTAGTGAGGCACCTCATGCCAGCTTGGACTGCATTACTCACAGCCCCTTCACTCCCGACATCTGGAACTCTTAGAACCCACCAGACTTCAAGTTAACGATGTTAGAACCTTTTGATGGCATAAGAGACCCTACTGTTCATCTCATGCACTACATGCGTCATGTTGAAGTGCACTTAGCCTTAGAAGGCATCATGGCAAGTGCTTCCCTCTTTGTCTTAACAATATTGCTGCTCTTTGGTTTAGACAGTTGGAACCAGAATCTATCAACAGCTGGAGCATCCTAGTCGGTAGATTCGTCGAGCAATTCAGAGTTCACATCATTCAACCAAGGAACGTCATGATTTTAACATCTGTCAAGAAGAGAATGAGAAAGACTCTTCGCAAGTTCCACAAGTGATTCAATGCAGCGGTGGCTCTATTGACATAACAGATCCATCCATTGTCCTAATGGGCGCTGTCTACGGCATCCTTGACAAAACCGACTTCAAGACCACACTTCAACAGGACCCGCCGAGGGACCTCGTTGAATTCTACTTCGAGGTCAAAAGATTTCTTAGAGAGGAGGACTCCCATGAAGAAAATCCCATACCTCGAACCAACTCCATGGCAAGCTCAGGTCCATTACCCTCAACAAAAGAAAGGGTAAGTATGGGGACAACCAAAACTCACGGGCTAGCTCTGAGCCAAAGTTCCTAACTTACACCGAGCTCAAACAAAGAATGGAAAGGATTAACCTCTACATTCACAAAACAACGCCTTTCCATAAACCCCCAAGAGGGATCCGACTCCGAGACATGCAACCTCTGATAGATATTGCCTCTTTCATGATCTACCGGGTTATGACACCGAACATTGTAGGGTGTTCCACGATCTCGTTGAAGCCCGCGTCAGGCGTGGAAATCTATAGCAGTATATCCTAAACCCGGCAGCAGTTGCGCCACGTACTTTGCCCTCTCAACATCTCTGGTTATGGGAAGAACCGCTCCTCCCTAGCGCATTGTCATCAACTGACCCCGCTCAACGGCTCTTCCTAGCTCGTCGGACCCTAATTCGTTATTTATGTCTGTTTTTGTTATTGGTGACTCCTTACCTTTTTTACTTTTTTTCATGCAATCAAAGCGGCAAAGTCGACCCGTAGGCATGGAACTGGCCTGTGGTCTCCAGTCATGTCCGGGGTTAGACTAACAGCCGTTGTACTCATGCGGAATTAATAAAATGCTACTTTAGAGCTCTGGCTCCACACTGGACCAGTCCAGTATAAATAAAGTCCATATTGGACCAGTCCAATATAAATACACTCCAAACTGGACCAGTCCAGTATAAATACAGCCCAAGCTGGATTAGTCCGGTATAAATACCGTCTAAACTGGATCAGTCCAGTATAAATATGGTCCAAACTAGATTAGTGTAGTATAAATACAGTCCACACTAGATCAGTCAAGTATAAATATAGTACAAATTGGATCATTCCAATATAAATACAATCCACCCTGGATCAATCCAGTATAAATACAGTCCAAACTATATAAGTCTAGTATAAATGTAGTCCACATTGGACCAGTCCAGTATAAATACTGTCCACACTAGATCAGTCCACTATAAATATAGTCCATACTGGATCAGTCCAATATAAATACATTCCAAACTGGATCAGTCTAGTATAAATAAAGTCCACACTGGATCAGTCCAGTATAAATACAGTTCGATCTTCGGCTCCACACTGGATCAGTTCATTATAAATACAGTTTGAGCTCCGGCTCCACACTGGATCCATTCAGTATAAATATAAGACTCCGGTCTCCCCATCCTTGACAGTCGGGCATGAACTTTGAAATCCATTCCATGACTTATTCCTAAAGGTTGGGCCTACCGAGTATTAAGGTTCTGTAACGACCCACATTCTAAGCATCGAAGGATCGTAAAATATTTATTTCTTTCACATATGAAGTCGTATGGTCATGTAACTTTAGGAGACGACTATTGGGATCATTTCCCATGTTCATGATTTTTGCTGATTTTTAAATGATCGTTTTGCCCCGAGCTGATCTTGTTTTGGCCATAACTTTTTATCGGTAAGGAGTTTTGACCTGAAACCACTTCCGTTAGATCTAGATGATGATTTACATTTCCGTAGAGTGGTCACATTAGCCAAACGAACTCACCGTTTGGGAGATATAGCTGAAACAAGGTTTAGAAGGTGAAAAACAGCTTAACCGGGCCTAATTAGGGTGATTAGCAAGATGGCCCATAACCCATTTCAGGATTAGGGTTATGGGAGTGCTGAGATGAGTTAATAAATTAGTTTTTATTTCTTTTCTTAGCCGCCATTTACAAACTTTGAAACCTAGCAATGGCCTCCACTTGCTAAAACACCCCAAATCACCTTATAATCGCTAATTAAGCCAAATCTACATCAAATCAAGGTAGATTAGCATCAAATTGGGAATAGAACTGCTATGTTGCGTAGAGATTTGACCCAAATCAGAGATAGTTTCAGGTCTAAAGTAAATTTGTGGCTAAGGTGGGTGATTTGCATTGTTTTTCACTAATTACGGCCAATTAGAGTTGATTAGTGATAATTAGCGAAATTATAACTCAGAAAAATCTGGAAAAATTTGTAAAATTCTAAATTATTATTTTAGGGCTCTGATAGAAATTTGGGTTAATTTGGATAAGTTTTGCTAATTGTATGCTTAAACATGGTTAAGGGGGATTAAGGGGAAAACATAGGTTTTTGGGTTTGTTTGATCCGTTTTGATATATCAAATTGTTGTTTTGGTATTTGTGATTGATTCTCTATGTTTCTATGATTGTATGGTATGCTTTGAGATTGATTAGAAGAGTTAGAATGGTCGAAAACGCCATCGTATGGTGTAAAACAGTTGCTGGAAAAGTTGTAGGAAATGTGCAGGGTTTCGGATCGGATCGGATTATAGGGCTCAGATTGGATCAGTGAATCGGGCAAGGGGAATACGAACCGGATCGGAACTTGGCACTAGCGGAGCCTTGGCAAGAAGGAAGGTCAGTTACAAAGGGTTGGAGTTGGGTTAGGGATCAGATTGGAGCTGAGCATGGGATCGGAGGGGAGGAACTGGAGCAACAGATGGAGATGACCAAACCAACCCGGATGGAGTGCCACAACCGAACCGACCTGGATGGTGTTGACTAGACCGACCAGGATGGATTGCCACAACCGAACCGACCTGGGGGTGTTGACCGAATCGATTGGATGAACAAGAGCTAAAGCATGTCGAACCGAACCAAGGGAAAGCCACCAAACCGAACCGGATGTATGCTACTACTTCTACGCGATGACTCTTCTGAAGACCAACACCAATTCGACCAAAACCCGAGATACAAAGTTAGTCCAAATGGGAAGTAGAACTTAATATCCAAATGGGAACCAACGAGTTAACTTCATGAGTTGGGCTTTGCTACGGGACGTGTGCTAAGGAGTTGTCGACGTCCATAGCTTTAATTCACCACCGAGAGACGATTGTTAGGCTATGGATCAGTGCAGTAGGGTAATTATTACTCCATGGGGCAGGGTGATCGTGGCAAGGCTATGAGCCAGTGCAATGGAGTCGTCATGATTTCATGGGCAAAGTGGACATAGTAAGGACTAGTGGCTATGGATCAGTGCAGTGGAGTTTCCATGACTCCATGGGGCAGAGTGATCATAGCAAGGATTCGGGTGATTAAAGCGGTGGATATCGTATACTTTATGCACTGAGTGAGAGATGTGAGGATGGTTGCTATGCTTGATTGTTTGATATCACTATGACATGCACACCCCCACCCCTTCCCCCGTATCTTTACACTATATGTTAGCGTCGCCTTAGAGTTTTGTACATCTTTTTTGTGCTAACTCTTTGGTTACAGGTTCAGGTATGGTTTAGTATACCTGTTATTGTTCTGTTTTGTTGCTTATCGCTCATACCAGACTTTTGTCTGACCAAGAGTTTTATGTCTCTTCTTATTACTCTGGGTGCTCTTAAATGGGCAGACTAGAGACAGGTTAGCTGGTTATGCACGAGTAGTTGATTCGAAGACGAGCAGGAGGCTCCCATACACACACACACACACACACACATATATATATATATATATGTATTCTCCCTATGTTGCTGATGGTCACTACTTTGGGCATTAATAGTGTGCTCTTCCTTTACTTTGCTTTAGAGACAGTTTGAAAAGTTGTAATAATGATGATGTGGAACATAAGCTGTATTTGAATTTTCCGCTGCTATTATGGTTTAGTTTTCAGCTTATGCACGGTCTCGCTTGTTTTATGTCAAGTATGTTATTATTATATTTTATTCCATGCGCTGTGAGACATTCTACATGTTCCTTGCCAGTTCAAATTCCCTTCTTTCTTTTCTTTGGCGACCGTCCCTTGCTGGTTGGACATCGGTACAGTGCACTTTCGTTGGAAATGTCGACTGGTGCGGGGCGGGCTATCACATTTGGTATCAGAGCTCTAGGTTGCGTAGTTAACCTAGGGAAAGACACCAGGGAGAGATAGTACGTATATGAGTGCGCGTATTTGTTATATTTTGGTTTTCAAAAGTTATATATATATATATATACCATTAGTATATTTAAGGATGAAGTCGCATTGCACTGGCACCACTGAAGAGATGGTTAATCGTTTTCTCCTTACAGATTGAACAATGAGCCGATATACTAGGGGTAATAGTAGAGGAGCTAATAATGGAATTCCTCCTGATATGAGGACGATGTTCACTGACCTCATGAGAGAGATGCTTAGGGATGTTCAGAGGGCAGCTCCTAATGCTGCAAATGGTGGTGGCGCACCGGTGCAGGCACCTAGGGCCGATTTCGCCAAGCCATGCAAGGATTACACTAGCCTTGGTGGGAAGCCAATCCACGGAACGGAATCGGCTATAGAAGTTCAGGATTGGTTGGATAGCTGTGAACATATCTTTGAAGACTTGGGTATCGAGGATGCGATGAAGAGAAGGCTAGCATCCCGTCAGCTGCAAGGACTGGCTATGAATTGGTGGAATGCTATTAAGGCAGCTACCCCTGAGGATCAAGTTACATGGGATCAGTTTAAGGCCCGATTCAGTGAAAAGTTCATCCCAGCTGCCCAGAAGTCAGAATTGTTTAGGAAGTTCTTGGCGCTTAAGAAGAATGGTAGGGCAGTCTCGGAGTATATTGCCGAGTTTGATACTTTATCGAAGTATGGATTATCTCTTATTGACACTCCCGAGAAGAAGAATGAGACGTTCATAACTGGGTTGGATGGGTACTTGGGGGAAAGGCTTATTAACCACATCGATGAGACATTTGAATCGATTGTGGGGAAAGCTTTGAGATCAAAAAGTCTATACCCTAAGTCGAAGACTGAGGTCGCATATGCAGAAGAGCCAAAGTCACAAGCAAGTGGTGGAGGCAAGAATGGTTCTCAAAACAAGAGAAAGCAGAATCAGACCAAGGAGGGCCAGAAAAAGAAGAATAAGAAATATGTTGAGTGCTTTAGCTGTGGCAAGAAGGGCCATTATGCTAAAGAATGTCAAGCAAAGCCAGCGGACAGGATGTACTTCAACTGTGGCCAAGTGGGACATCACAAGGATAAATTTCCGCAACCCCCTAAAGAGAACCAGATTGTGAAAGCATATGCCATCAATGCTGCCCCTTCTTCGTTGAATGCCCCAACTGCGGCGGAGAAAGGAAAGAATGTCATTATTTAAGGTATGCTTTCTGTTTGTGATGTTCCTGTTCAAGTATTGTTTGATACCGGAGCTTCCCGTTCCTTTATATCTAGTGACCTGTAGATAAGTTAGGATTGGAACCCGAGATAGTCGATAGACCTTTAGCGGTGACGAACTCGATTGGTGGTTCAACTAGCCTTAGCATGATTTGTCGTAATGTGGTCTTATCGAGTCATGGATGCATGTTTGTTTGTGATTGCTTTTTTTTGGGCTTTATTGGGTTTGGCATTATTTTGGGAGTCGATTGGCTCCAAAGGTACGGGGTGGTGGTAGACTGTGAGGGCTTTTTGGTGACAGTTATAGCGGATGATGGGCGAAGTGTAGTGTTTGGGGGTCTACCTAATGATGAGGTAATGGCTAGTTTTCTAAATTCCCTCAACATCCCGCATGATGAGTTGTCAGATGTGCCCGTGGCTGGCCAGTATCCGAACGTCTTCGAGGAAGTGACCGAACTCCCACCACACCGAGAGATTGAGTTCCGTATTGATTTAGTGAAAGATGTCAGACCTATAGTGATGCCACTTCATTGTATGGCACCAAGGGAGCAGCAAGATATCGGGGTGCAAGTAAGCGATCTTTTGAAGAAGGGATTTATCAGAAGAAGTGTTTCCGAGTAGGGAGCACCAGTTGTGTTTGCTACCAAGGCAGATGGTTCCCTTCGATTGTGTGAGGACTACCGCGAGTTGAATAAGGTGACGAGGAAGAATAAGTATCCTCTGCCATGGATAGATGATTTGTTTGATCAGTTGAGTGGCGTGAGAGTGTTCTCCCAGTTGGATCTTGTGACAGATTTTCATCAGCTTAGGGTGGAAGCTGAGAGTATAGCTAAAACGGCCTTTCGGATGCCGTCTGGATTCTATGAGTGGTTGGTTATGCCATTCGGGTTGACCAATGCACCAGCATATTTTGTGGATCTTATGAATAGGGTATTCAGGGATCAATTGAATAAGTTTGTTCTTGTGTTCGTGGATGATATCTAAGTTTATTCGAGGACAGAGGAAGAACACAAGGAACGTTTGAGAGTAGTGACAGAGGTGTTGAGAAAACACCAATTGAAAGCAAAGTTCTCTAAGTGTCACTTCTGGAGGAGGGAAGTGAGATTCTTGGGCCATGTTGTTTCAGAGAATGGTATTGCCGTGGACCCTACGAAAATGGCTATGGTACAAGACTGTTCTACGCCCAAGAATGCAACAAACGTAAAAAGTTTCTTGGGGTTGGCTGGATATTATTGTAAGTTTATCCAAGACTTCTCCAAGATAGTGGCACCGTTAACTCAGTTGACCAAGAAAAATCAAGCTTTTGTTTGGGACAAAAAGTGAGAGAATGCATTCAAGAGTCTAAAGGAAAAGTTGACATGTGCACCAGTGTCAGTCATTCCTAAAGGGAATGAAGAGATGACGGTATACACAGATGCATGTGGTACCGGACTAGGTGCTGTATTGATGCAAGGAGGTAGGTTTGTAGCTTATGCTAGTCGGCAACTGAAACCGCATGAGAAAAGATATCCTACCCATGATTTGGAATTGGCAGCGATTGTATTCGCATTGAAGATGTGGAGACATTATCTCTTGGGAGAAAGATTCGAGTTGTTTACCAATCATAAATCGTTAAAGTATCTTTTCTCTCAAAAGGATCTAAATCTCCGACAACAAAGATGGTTAGAATTCTTGGCTTCCTATGATTCCGATATTGCGTATACACCAGGAAGGGGCAATGCAGTAGCTGATGCATTGAGTAGGAGACATGCCAGTTTATGGGCTATGTTTCTGGAATGGAAGCAACTGGAGTACATCGCTGGGTAAGATTTCAGACCAAAGTACGAATTGGATCCAGAAGTTTTAGCAAGTTTGACGATCAGACCCACTTTGATTGAGTGGATTGGTTCCAGTCAGAAGAACGATCCTAACCTATTGAAAATCATCTCCAAGTTAGAGATGGGTATCGACGAGGAAATGAACAAGTATGGGCTTGATCGAGATGGATGGCTTAGAATGAATGGAAGACTAGTTGTGCCCAATGTCAATGGATTGAGGGATGAAGTGCTTACAGAATGTCATCACTCGAAACTGACCATCCATCCCGGTGGTAACAAAATGTATCGAGATATACCTACTACCGGGAAGGGATGAAAAGAGACGTTGGGAAGTTTATATCCAAATGCATGAACTGCCAGTTAGTTAAAGCTGAGCGAAAGAAACCTAGTAGTTTGTTGCAACCATTAGAAATTCCAGAATGGAAACGGGAACAAGTCCCAATTGAATTCATTGATAGGTTACCAAGAACTAGAACGGGCCATGATAGCGTTTGGGTGATTGTGGACCGATTGATTAAGAGTGCTAGGTTTATACCTGTCAAGTCGAATAGAACGGCAGCTAAGTTAGCAGAACTATATATGAAGCGGGTAGTGAAATTTCATGGAGTAACTAAAAGCATTGTGAGTAACCGAGACCCGTTGTTTACTAGTGGGTTTTGGAAGAGCTTACAAGAGGCTCTAGGGTCAGAATTATATCTCAGTACTGTGTACCATCCTTAAACCGACGGTCAGACAAAGAGGGTGAATCGAGTACTAGAAGATCTCTTGAGAGCTTGCATATTGGATTTTGGTGGATCATGGGATGACCATTTGCATCTAGTAGAGTTTACATATAATAATAGCTATCAATCCAGTATTGGTATGGCTCCATATGAAGCTTTGTACAGAAGACCATGCAACTCACCTTCATGTTGGTTAGAAACCGGTGACAAATTTGTGCTTGGGCCAGAAGTGATAAGAGACACCTTAGATAAGATCAAGATTATCTGACAATGAATGAAGGCTACCCAAGATAGGCAGAAGAGTTATGCTGGTAAAAGGAGAAGAGATTTAAAATTCTCCATTGGCGACATAGTGTTAAGATTTCTCCATTAAAGAGCGTGATACGATTTGGTAGGAGAGGCAAGTTGACACCAAGATTTGTTGGTCCATTCCCAATCGTTGAGCAAGTTGGGAATTTGGCATATAAAGTTGATCCAGACAAGATGGCGGGAGTTCATAACGTATTTCATGTTTCCCAGTTAAGGAAATTCGTGCACGACCCCGATATGACTATTTCACCTGATCAGTTGGATGATATCGAAGTAGAACCCGAGGCAGTTGGGAACTGCAAGCCGATTCGTATTAATGAGCACGATACAAAGCAATTTCGAAGGAAAGCGGTGAATCTAGTCAAGGTTCAGTGGGGCGAGGATGAGAATGACTGTACTTGGGAGACAGAGGAGAGAATTAGGAAGACATATCCAGAACTCTTTGCCTGGTAAGATTTTATTTTGCGATTTAGTTTTCTGCATGCTAGGATATACTTGTTTGTTTGTTTTTATATGTTTGATTGTGAATGGTTGGTAGGCATGCGGGATCCTTTGCTTGTTTCTTAGTTAAGGAATTTCGGTGGCGAAATTTCTTAAGGGGGGAGAATGTAACGACCCGCATTCTACGCATCGAAGGATCGTAGAATATTTCTTTCTTTCACATACGAAGTCATATGGTCATGTTACTTTGGGAGAGGACTATTGGCGTCATTTCCCATGTTCATGATTTTTGCCGATTTTAAATGACCGTTTTGCTCCTAGCTGATCTTGTTTTGGCCATAAATTTTGATCGATAAGGAGTTTTGACTTGAAACCACTTCCATTAGATCTGGATGATGGTTTACCTTTCCATAGAGTGGTCACATTAGCCAAACGGTCTCACCATTTGGGAGATATGGCTGAAACAAGATTTAGAAGGTGAAAAACAGATTAACCGGGCCTAATTAAGGTGATTAGCAAGAGGGCCCATAACCCATTTCAGGATTAGATTTATGGGAGGGCTGAGATGAGTTAGTAAACCAGTTTTTATTTCATTTCTTACCCCGCCACTTACAACCTTTGAACCCTACCAATGGCCTCCACTTGCTAAAACACCCCAAATCACCGTCGAATCGCTAATTAAGCCAAATCTACATCAAATCATGGAAAATTAGCATCAAATTGGGAATTGAACTACTGCGTTGCATAGAGATTCGACCCAAATCAGAGATAGTTTCAGGTCTAAAGTAAATTTATGGCTAAGGTGAGTGATTTGCATTGTTTTTTACTAATTACGGCTAACTAGAGATGATTAGTGATAATTAGCGAAATTATAACACAGAAAAATCTTGAAAAATTTGTAAAATTCTAAAAAATTATTTTAGGGCTCTAATAGAAATTTGGGTTAATTGGGATAAGTTTTGCTAATTGTATGCTTAAACATGATTAAGGGGGATTAAGGGGAAAACATAGGTTTTTGGGTTTGTTTGATCTGTTTTGGCATATCAAATTGTTGTTTTAGTGTTTATGGTTGATTCTCTATGTTGCTATGACTGTATGGTAAGCTTTGAGATTGATTAGAAATGTTAGAATGGTCGAAAACGCCATCGTATGGCGTAAAACAGTCGATGGAAAAGTTGCAGGAAATGTGCAGGGTTTCAGATCAGATTATAGGGCTCGGATCGGTGTATCGGGCAAGGGGAATACGCACCGGATCGGAACTTGGCACTAGCGGAGCCTTGGCAAGAAGGAAAGCCACTTGCAAAGAGTTGGAGTTGGGTTGGGGATCAGATCGGAGCTGAGAATGGGATCGGATAGAAGGGGAGGAACTGGAGCAATGGATGGAGATGACCAAACCGACCCGGATGGAGTGCCACAACTGAACGGACCTGGAGGGTGTTGACCAGACCGACCCGGATGGAGTGCCACAACTGAACCGACCTGGGGGGTGTTGATCGAACCGAACCAAATGGATGACCAGGAGCTGAAGCATGTCGAACCGAACCAAGGGAAAGCCACCAAACCGAACCGGATGTATGCTACTACTTCTACGTGATGACTCTTCTGAAGACCAACTCCAATTCGACCAAAACCCGAGATGCAAAGTAGTCCAAATGGGAAGTAGAACACAGGATCCAGATGGGAACCAACGAGTTAACTTCATGAATTGGGCTTTGCTGCGGGACGTGTGCTAAGGAGTTGTCGACGTCCATAGCTTTGATTCACCACTGAGAGACGATTGTTAGGCTACGGATCAGTGCAGTAGGATACTTTTTACTCCATGGGGCAGAGTGATCGTAACAAGGCTATGAACCAGTGCAATGGAGTCGTCATGACTTCATGGTGCAGAGTGGACATAGCAAGGGCTAGTGGCTATGGATCAGTGCAGTGGAGTCACTATGACTCCATGTGGCAAAGTGATCATAGCAAGGATTTGAGTGATTAAAGCGGTGGATATCGTATGCTTTACGCACTGAGTGAGAGATGTGAGGATGGCTGCTATGCTAGATTGTTTGACATCACTATGACATGCACACCCTTCCCCCGTATCTTTACACCATATGTTAGCGTCACCTTAGAGTATTGTACATCTTTTTTGTGCTAACTCTTTGGTTGCAGGTTCAGGTATGGTTTAGCATACCTATTATTGTTCTGTTTTGCTGCATATCGCTTATACCATACTTTTGTCTGACCCAGAGTTTTATGTCTCTTCTTATTACTCTAGGTTCTCTTAAACGGGCAGACTAGAGTCATGTTAGCTGGTTATGCACGAGTAGCTGATCCGGAGACGAGCAGGAGGCTCCCACGTATGATATATATATATATATATATATATGTATGTATGTATTCTCCCTGTATCGCCAATGTTCACTACTTTGGGCATTAGTAGTGTACTCTTCCTTTACTTCTCTTTAGAGAAAGTTTGAAAAGTTGTAATAATGATGATGTGGAACATAAGCTGTATTTGAATTTTCCGTTGTTATTATGGTTTAGTTTTCAGCTTATGCACTGTCTCGCCTGTTTTATGTCAAGTATGTTATTATTATATTTTATTCCATGCGCTGTGAGACATTCTACAGGTTCCTTGCTAGTTCAAATTCCTTTCTTTCCTTTCTTTGGCGACCGTCTTGTGCTGGTTGGACATCGGTACAGTGCACTTTCGTTGTAAATGTCGGCTGGTGCGGGGCGGGCCGTCACAGGTTCCTTGGATAAATTTGTTGAACATAAGAACCACCTGACTTAGTCAGCCAAGCATGGGAATTCCTTATCTCAACCTCTTATCCCCAGAACCACCCAACAATCATCAGGTTATATTCCAAATACGGTCTCAGCAATCATCAGATTTATATTCCAAATACGATCCCAACGATCGTCAAATTCGATTCGAATACAGTCTCAACAGCTGTCGAACTTCTATCCTAAATATGATCCCAATAATTGTCGGATTTCTATTCAAATACGGTCTCAATGGTTGTCGAAATTTTGTTATTACGGTCTCAATGATCATTAATTTTCTATTCTAATACGATCTCAACGATTTTAGCTTCCGTTGGATTTTGAACTTTTTGGTTTCTAAGTTCATACATAATACGATCCGACGTGATCATGGCTCTGCGATTTCCTAATTACAGGAGTTCACATTGGACTTCTCCCGACTTTGTTTTTCTGGATTTCTAGTCTTCTCGCAAAACATATCTTCCTCCTATCAGGCAAGACATGTTTTGGTAGGCAAATGTTGACACACTTATTGGTCAAAGCTGTCACACCTCAATAACATCGTCAGCAAACACAAAGCGATTTGGCTGAAGTCGCGACGCGAACATAGAAATGGCCCAAAACTCCTTTTAGATTAGTCTCTTTTGGGCCCAAAAACATGGATTACGGTGCTATTTCGTGTAACTCTTATAACCATCTGAGTTAGCTTCGGGTACAACTTTCGTTTGGACAAAACGGCCTTCCGGTTTGAAAGTTACGCCCGTTTTCGTGAACACACGTCGATCACTTGAAACTGCTCACACGACTCAACATGAAAAGCTCCACAAATATCGCATCGGCTTCACGTCGCATGTGACACCCCACGTCCATTAATGTCACTCATAAGAGAATGCATTAAGTTCTGTGAAGCACAATAGGTAATCATTACATAATATTTCCAAGACAAATAAAATAAGCAGCGGAAAATTTTAAACTTTATTGTAAAAGAAATAAAGCATAGTTTCGCAAGTACATCAAAACCAGTTACAACTACTCAATGTCTCAAATTTGTCTCACAAAACATCTCATGGAGTAAAATATCAGAGTACATAAAATCATATCCCTCGCCATAAGCCATACTAAAGTAGAGAGCAGTCAAAACGATACATCTCAAGAGATCCAAGTCAGTACAAGATATAAGAGAAATCCTAGTCAATACTGAGTGCTTCCACTTTGAGGACCCTGGGGAAAGGAAGAAAGTGGCGAAAGTGAAATAATCAGACATAAAATCTGCCGAGTTCCGATGATTTTCAAATATGCATAAAATAGAAATGCCAAGACATGTAAATAAGACTGGCTGAGAAAGGTATAGTGACATATAAGGCACAAATAAACTGAACAGAATAGCATGATGGACAGGAATAACTGGAATAAACTATGATCGAGTAATGCTTCACATTTATATCCTAAACAGGTATGTCTGAAGAAATCTGTCTACACCAGTACTAGTGTAACAAGTTCAACAGGATTAGGTTCTTTGCCTAATTACACATCAATAGGATTAATAGCAGAATTAACAATATAATTTAAACAGCAGGATTAAACAGTAAAATTAGACATACCCTAATTACATAATGGGATTAGGTGTTAACCTAATTACATAACAGCAGGATTAGGTTTACCTTAATTAATACCCATGCAATCGGCTCCCTACTACGTATGTACCCTGTGTTAGCCCTGATAGTAGGGTGTATAACTCCCTAACCTAGGAAATATATAACACAAACCTATTTACTGGTGTTACAGCGGCTTAACTTCCATAGTCAGACCCATGTGAACCTCTTACTATCCAGTTCAATAAAGCGTGCCCAGGCCCCTACCTAGTGCAGGCCCCCATTAACAAGATACCTACAGGGAGACTGACTGATATGGGTTCCAAACAGTAGATTAACACAATCCAAACCCCTTAAGTTTGTGCCATCCCAAATAACTAGAATTTTAAGAGTCCCCAAAACTCGATACAACAGTAGACGAGGGACCTCTTAGCTTATTGATATTCATGTTTAACTTAGGAGGTTTAAGGTTACTAATAAGTGTGATTGTAATATTACATGTCATTATGTTTGTACAACCCTTTCCCAAAACATCTACCCAGATGTATATAATTCCCCATATCATTTCAGCTTATTAAACTACATCTGATTCTTACCCTAAACATGTCATTTACTTAATGTTCGTTTGAAGTCAAATGTAACATGTCCATTTCATTTGCATAGCAACTATGTTTCCAAATTACAACATATATAGGTCTATGCATTTTTCTACCAAGTTATAGTAACATATACACATTACCCCTTTTTATTGGTTTACAGCAAGTCTAAACATGTGTATATTTATCCTTCTCCCCAAAGTGTAGTCAATCAGTCCCAATTTAGTAATATACCTAAATTCCTCTTTTTATATCATTCACTATTCCACAATTATACGCACAATCAAATCGGGTATAGCCTAGGCTTCCAAAAGGCCTAGGCTCGACATAAAAATAAAAATGGAAAACAGAGGAAGGAGAATAGAACCAAATCACATAGGCATATAGGCAAGATTGGAAATAAATATAAAACATAGAAAATGGGATAGATAATGAAAACATAGGAAGTATAACTTGTTTAATTATCCAACATCATAGGCATGGGTATAACTGATTATAATGGCATAGGTAATTAATAATGAAAACATGTATAACATTTACTTTACTAACACTGTAGATCCAAACCATTTTTATTTAACTTCCATGATCAAGGCCTAAGAAATCAAATCTATAAATAACAGAAATTTACAGTGAGCCTTGGTGAAGATAATTATATAACACTATGCCATAGGAAGTCTAAGTCTAATCCAAGTATGCAAGTCCTAATGTTGTCTCCAAGATTATTGGACATAACATGAACCACTAAAACGTTGCACAAACATTTCCCATCATCTTTTGGACATTTGTAAGAACATTTTCACTACATTTGGATTGTTTTGGACATATTTTGGATTTCTTGGGCATTGAAGCTAAATTTGGACATTGTTGACCAAGTCAACACATTTTTCACTCAACAAAGAAGACGACGAACATTTCGAACAATGTTTAGAATTAACATATCGTTTATTGTTCTATTGTAACACTTTGTACACCAATACTGTCCGAACTTGTACAACTCTTTATATGATGAATGACTACTATAAAGTGGACATAGGTGTTAGTGCCGAACCACTATAAAAAGTTGTGTTCTCCCTACATTTACTTACATCACTTTGGACTAATGTGTTTCTTTGACACATACACTTGGATGTTGGCATGCGTTGAGTCCGCAAAAATTTTCCACATCGTTCTTACACAAAAGAAAATCAAGCATTGAAATTTTCTTTGGTTTTCAACGTTTATACGATTTCTAGGTTTACCTAAAATATCTCATTTTTATATTATAAAAGGAAGGCCGACCCTTCCTTTTAGATTATCAAATAAAAATGAGGATCAAGGAAAGCCTAAATTTCTAATTTCTACTAGTACCGATTCTCCATCAATTACGGCTTTGTTCGACGACATCGAGAGCTTTGTTTGCAGACTCCTCTAGAGGTGCCTCATTCAAGCACTTGATTTTCAATTCAACCCAGATCCAGTCTTGTAGGATTTCGTGAATTAAAGAGCAAAGGAGTAAGGTACACGGGTTTTTAATTCGATTTTAAAATCGATTTTGCAACTAGGGTTAATAAATCTTGTTCAATCCGCTGCGTTTCGATCCACTTTAACCTTCAAAAGATTCATAGAAACTTAATCTTATTAATTCCTCTTATATTAAGTAGGTAAGAACTCCAACTAAATTAAAGTGTATAAACTTTGAGAAATTATTCGAGAAAAGTTAAAATCTTAAGATTTGTATGATTTAAATGGTAAAAGTTAGAGCGAGCAAGATTTCACATAGATTCAATTAAAGGAACAAGTTAAATAGAAAAGGTTGGATAATTTGGATGAGAAACAGGTGTACACGACATGAGTTTGTAAATATGGGTAGATGGAAAGGAAGAGCGTAATGGTTGGCTGGATTCAATGATCAAATTTTTTTTATGTCAGGAGAGACATAGTCGTAGACCTCCTTGTCCTAGTGGATAGACACATTTAGCCGTTGTATTTTTACCTAGTAGTGGTTGCAGTAGAGCATGTTTCCTTTTAGTACGAATTTGCACTTCTATGTAGTATTTTATTTAGTTATAGGAAAATAAAATAGTTCGATGTGATATTTTATTTCTATGTGTTTAAGATGATCAGTAGAAAAAGACAAGGATATAGGATATCGTAAATAAAATAAAACTTTAAGAAAAAATGAATAACTAAAAGGAAAACATACAAAATTTACAGAAAACGGCAAAGACGGAGACGACAACAAACAAGAAAATAAATTCTTTCAAAGTAAGTTTAGGAAATTGAAAATAAATCATTCTTATGTAAACTGTGCTTGGAATATAAAATAGGAATTTTTAGAAAATAGCAATGGAAAGTTCTAAGTATGGGAAAAAGATGCGTAAAAGCGAAATGAAAAATGTAGAAATTTCCATTTTCAACCTTTTCTAATATAAGAAATCGAATTTGAAAAATTAGATTTTAATGAAATTTGTAAATTTAGAGTTGGATGGTAGGGTTTGGATGAAAAAATTGGATGAACTACGCTCTTACTCTGTAAGAGTGTAAGAAAATTCGATGAAAAAGTATTTTTGACTTTCAAAATACTGCATTCATATAGGTATTGCCAGTATATTTAGGATGTGTGCATCATGTTTTCACGAGATTTCCATGAAAATTGCATTCATATAAGATGTACCACTTAAACATTCAATGCATTCATGTATTTTAATGTTGTGTTACACTTTGCACAAGTGCATAAATGGTTGAAAATTTTGATGTACACATTATGGTTGCAAATTATGAGAGGAATTACATAATTCTACCCTTACCAAATTTCGATAATGAAATTTCCTAAGGGTGGGAGAATGTAACGCCCCACATTTGTAAATAACAACAATTAACAAAATTGTCAAAATAATTAAGGAAGTGTGTGCTTTGAAATTTTAAAACAGACGCATGCTATAAATTGGACAATGAACAAAAAGTTGCCACTATGTAAACTAAATGCATAATAGTATATTTATATAAAATTAAGAAAAAGAAATGGAAGAAACAATGGAGATTAATAAATGGTACACACATTAATTAAAGAAATAATGTATGTTTGAATTTGAGGATAATTAACATCAATATTGCCACATTTTTTCAAATGACAACGCGTGTCTTAAGTAACATTAAAAGAAACTTTATAGGAATAACACCAAAATTTGAGATAGGTAATCAATGATGAAATGTTGACACATGTGAACAACACCCATGTGGATATAGTTAAAACAAGAATATATAGATATAAGTTACAGAAATAATGAGTGTCATAAATGGCATGAAACCAAAAAATAAAAGAAAGATCAAAGGGCGCTAATTAAGCCACGTTTCAATTTGATTTGGATATGCTCTTTTTAATAAGTGCGCATTTGAAATGGGAATTAAGCGCATATTAAAAGGGTAAAGAACTGAATAAATAAAGGAATAGAAATAAATGTCAAAAGTAACATTCATAGAAATGAACCCGCAAGAATTTGAAAAAAAAAGAAGTATTAACGCACACATTGATTACGCATTTAAAATTTGAACGCGCATTTAAATTTAAAGTTAAGTGTAAACTAGAAACGGAAAGCGATTAATGTCAAATTGCAATATTTCTTTAATTAACAATGCTCGGTATAAATGGAATAAAAGCACTCAATAAAAAGGGAATCTAAATGACGTTAGTTAAATTAATGTTTTAATTCAAAATAAATGAAGCAAGTACGTATAAATATTCATTGATATATTTCAAGAATATATGTGCACATATTAATTTCATAAATGAGAATATTTGAAATTGAGATTTAATACGTGTTAAGAATAGAAGAAATTTATGTGCATAATGAATACTCGCTTAAGTTTAAAAGTAATGGGCATAGAAATGGAATGAAATAAATTTAAAACCTTAAGGAAATAATAACGTTAAGATATAAATAAAATAGTAGGGTTCAACATCCAACTCATATTTTTTGATAAGGTGCCAGAGATCTGCCATTTCCTTTCTCCTCCATATCCTTCAGAAATAAATATATATTAGTCTTAGGATTTATGATTCAAGATTTGGAGATGAAGGTTGTAGAACTAAGCTATAGATGCCCAGATCCTCTGTCCAGACAGATCTATAAATCCGAATTGAGAAGAAAATAACGCAGATCCAAAATATTAAAGCGCAAATCTCACATGAGTGAATTTAAGTTACATTTTTCATATGATGGTATGTGATATCGTTTGATTTTTGCATTGGATTTTGTAGTTTTAAATTGAATTGTAGTTAGACGTAAATTAATTGAATTGTAGCTATGTGCAAAATAATTGAATTATGGTTAGTCGCAAATTAAGTGAATGCCGATTATGCGCAAACTAATTGGAATTATGAACAAAAGAGAGAAATTTGATGATTTGGGGATAAATGAATATGTTATGTCAAAATTGTAATTTAAAGGGAAAACTTAATGATTTGGGACTAAATAAATATATCATGCCAAAATTGTAATAAAAGGGGAATTTGGAAGCATGCAAACTTGGTAAGACTTACTAAATATATGTGACACAAATTGACATGACATAACTAAGGTTATGTGCAGTAAATTTGTAGAAAAAGGACAAATCTAAGAATTTTCATATTATTTGTTAGGAATCACCTTTCAGATTTAAAATGGAATAAATATAGAAATTGGGATGGATAAGCGATGGGAAATAATAATATAAGTAATAAAATCTGTGAAATTAGTAATGGACTGAATCATTTGGTTGTGGAAAATGGATACATTTCCATAATTAAATTCTTGTTAAATGCGGAGGTTGTGACACCCTACGTCCGTTAATGTCACTCACAAAGGGAACACATTTATTTTCATGAAGCATTATAGGTAAACAGAAACAGAAATATTACAAGGAAGATATAAAATGACAGCGGAATTTAAAAACTTTATTAATCATAGAGCATCGTGGTTAAAAAACATCACATGTCTGAAATACACAAAAACCATTACATCATAAAAACTAATATCTTGTACTTTAAAACATCATAGTACATGAAAGAAGCAAAATTCCAGAAATAAAATATATCCATAGTAGCAAGGATAGGAGCTTGATCCATACATCTAAGCAGCTCCAGCAAAAAGAAAGCAAAATCATAGTCAAGCCTGAGTATTCCCGCCCCGAGAACCTGAGGGGGGAACGGAAGAAAGAAGAGGAAACAAAAAGGGTTAGACATGAAGTCTGGTGAGTCCAGTTGCTTTTAGCAAGTAAATAAGTAAAAGTAGCATGACAGGCATATAAAGTGGATAAAAGAGATAACAACATATAAGACAGGTATGACAAGGTAAACATGATAGAGCGTATATGCTCCAATAAAGATTCTATGATTCTCTGCACTTATACTAGTATAACCAGAAATGATATGATTCCAACAACTATCAAATGGTAGACTTAGGCATACGTCCAGATGTACCATAACTACTACCCTAATCGATCAGCTCCCTACTCCATAGATACTCTGTGCCGGCCCCACAGTAGGAGGCATGTAATGACCAGAACTTCCCCGGTCTCCGAAGAGAAGAGAAAGAACGGATTGCTTTGAGGACAAGGCGAATTAGAACACAAACAGAATAACATTTCATTGCTTATTACAACAATTCCATCGGAATACAGGAATACAACAGAGTATGAATTAATATTACACATTCGATAAATATTAGGGATTCAAATTACATTTAAACACATAGCAGCGGAAAAATAATACAAAACACAACTGAAAGAAATACACGGATACAGAGCTTTCCGAGTATAATTCCAGCTGTAAACCAGGATCCTATAAGAATAAATCCACAAAACCAAAACTACTAGCTGCCCGTGTGGAATATAGTGGCACCCAGAGTTTAGGTTAAAACAATAAACTCCAGGCCAGTCATGTGACTGGTGTGAGAACTAAAACAGTTATTTAAAACTTTACTTTAAAAGAGAGTAATTCAAAGGGACCACGCCATATAACACGTAACTGGTTTCCTCTCAAGAATACTAGTGCATAGGATGAACAGTGCAATGCTTAATGGAAAAATAAAGCTATTATAAGACCCAGGTCCCATCACACAATGCAACACAAGCCGAAGGATAAGGTTTTCCCTTATAATACCCAAACATGCTTGGTACGTTTAAAACAAATCATTTGATATTATTATAAGTGTATAGTGTCAAAACAACTTCAAATATAAATGTATCAATCATAGGCGGCATGGGTACCATCTATCATGTCGGCAATACTAGGCTCTACAATCAAAACCGAAATGTCACGTATTGGAAATTGGTTTTTCGTCATGAGTCAAGGGTAGTGATGGCTCCTCACCGCTTCGAGACACTCTAGTAAATGTCTCAGGACTACACACTCTCGGTAACCCTTGGATCTTCAGGGTCTATCCTCTCTTACGTTTGAGGATTGGTTATTCCTGAACACACGTTTCCCAGTCCTATCGGACCTATCCATCGGCTCCATAGATACCGATATAATCGAGGCGCCTCGCATTCCAACAACACATAGGTAAAAATAATATAGATGTCTGGGCTTGTAAAACGCTGACACCACCCATAGCTAGAAAGAAACGTCGTGCACTCCCTGCAGCCACGATCCCTTTTTGACTCATACCGAGGTGTGAGGCTCGCGAATTAACGCTATACATAAAGCGGTGCTATATTAAAGTTGTTCTTTGATCATCAACCACAAGACTCTGCTTTTCAACAAAAGCCTTGATCACTGCATCTCAGCATGCCACACAGGCAATTCAAGCCAGGCGACTAATATCTATCGACCTATAACCTCTGAGCTCGTACGTCTCAGGGAAGGGCGTTAAGCAAGAGAATAAATTCTCCACCGCCAAACAAATATATATTTAATAGAAATCAATCAACACAGAATAAAATCCAATGTCAGACACACAATCCATTTAGAAGTTCGTTCTGGGTCTGAACGAAACCGGAGGCACCTTATTCCTTGTCCCATATGTCCAGTACAGGAGAGAGGCCCTCGCATATCCGTCGAACTCCAAGTACGTCTGGACGATCACCATTTATTACCTCGTCTTGGGTGTACAACCAAATCAAGACATCAATAATCATCCAAATGATGTGAATACCTCCGGTCTTCAACCACCGTCTTCATCGTCGACTTATCGTCGAAACAGTTATTCAGTATGTGTATAAACCCGGCCTTTCCGAATAACTCGCGTATATAATAAATGAGTGCTATAAAAACACAACATACACCTCATTCCAATCCAGAATATTCTTTTATTCAAATATTCACATCATTAAGCAAATGTTCCTATTAATTTTATCAAAGATAAATTCTTTTAAATTTATCCTTTAATCTTCCTTTGAATATCAATTCAAACCATATTAAGGTTTATCCAGACTAGTTGGGATTAGCAAACCACACCGGAGTAATCATTTATTTTATTTCCTAATCCCAACCTATTCATCCCATGGAGTAAAAATGGTAATACTCCATATCTAACACCCTGGTGTTACCGGTAAATTTAATTACCATTTCACGTTCAAATCTAATTAAAAATTTAACTATCGCTTTGGAGCAAAACTGGCGATACTCCATTCTCGATCATTTCCCAAATTTGATAATTTAAATTATCGCATTCCCTTTTTCAATCTATTTAAAGATTCATTAAAACTCCACTTAGTTTTAATCTTCCCAAAAATCAATATTAATGATTATTTAACTTTGGAAACACAAACATGTCGCATCGACAATCTACACCGTACTATTGATTTCTGCCGATATATAACCTCTAAGCTCGTACGTCTCAGAGACGAGTGTTAAGCAAGAGAATAAATTCTCCGCCACTAAACAAATATATATTTAGCAGAGATCAACCATACAGATCGAAATACAATGACAGACATGTAATCATGCCTTTAAATGTGTTAAAGAACTAATTTCATTTAAAACACAGTTGCGATAAACCCAAATCACATTACATTAACTATGGAATCTTCACGGAAAAACAAATCAATATATAATCGATATTAGTTTCCGTACCCGACTAATAATATAAATGGAATAACGGCAAAGCCTTTTAAATTCCATATGTAGTAACAGTCTTCCTCCATAGAAGTTCACTTTGATTATTATCAATCGAATTCCATTCACTTCTAATTTAATATATTAAATTAGAAAATGTTACTTTGGAAAATTCCCGTTAGATCTTAATAAAAAGATTTATAAATTCCAAATCACATTTCACTGTAAATCAGGTTAAAGAACGAATGTTGTTAAAAACAAAGTTCACAATAAACCCAATTCACATTCCATTTTCAGTTCTAATTAAATGTTAATTAATTGGTAATTCTTGTTTAAATCTTAATTAAAAGATTTATTCTTTTCACACTGGGTTTAAGAACAGTGTCATTTAAAACAAAGTTCACGACAAACCCGAAATCCCATCAGTCTCTAACCGTAAATTAGTAAGAGAACAATTCCCTAAGTATTAATCCCGAAGGCCGAAACCAACATCAGATCAATACCCAGGAAACCATTCAACTTAGCTAATCTCCAGTCAGTTTCTAATTTTCTTAACTCCATTGGGCTTAAGGACAGTATTCTTAAAGATACCATTCACGACAAACCCAAAATCCAATTTGATATTAAATAAAAGGCTCTGAATAGAAAATAAATCGGCTTATATTATATATCAATTTCTGAAACCAACAAATATCGTATTGGAATGATGATATATATATATATATATATATATATATATCTTCCAAATTCCTCCACAATATCCATATAATCACGGAATCCAATATCGAAATATTTCGAAGATAATTTCGATTCAAATCCATTCCAATTCATATATTGGAAATTCATGTTTTTGTTTAAAACCATTTCAATCCAATTTAATTATTTAAAAATATTGGATTATAATTCTAGTTCATAGCTAGTTCATTTCGATAAAATATATTTTTATCTTTTCAAATATGGAATTTTTGCATCCCAATTTTTTTCAAATCATTTATTATGATTTTACACAAATTATTGATATTTTTAATTATTTTATCAAGGCCTGTACAGTCGATTTCCATAAACGGTCATTGAACTGCACTTACAATGACTTTTCCAAATTTGATTTGGACATAATTCCAAATCCAACCGTTAGATTTCAAATCTCTTACATTCATTGGAAATCTCTTTTCGATACGAACCCAATGATTCCGATTGTAGAAGAATCCGACGGTCAGATCTCCTGAAATGTTCGTTCGATGTCAATGGTCGAAATTCGCGAACTGCCGCGACGCGTTCTATTTAGGCTATTATATATATAATATATATTATATATATTTCGTCGATTTCCATTTAAAACGTATTTTATAAAAAAAAATTAAATTCATTTTCAAAATGATTTCAACTTCATATTCAATTTCAAATCAAAATTGAATATTCTATATCATCGATATATCTATGATAGTATTTTCAAAACATTAGATTTTGAAATCACTTCCTTTTCGTTATTCATTATAAAAAAGAATAAAATCGATATAATATCGTTCACGTCAAAATGGCGTTAATCTAATCAACTCGTCTTTAAATATTTAAAAATTTCCGTGTCCATCCCAAATCGGACATCAAAATCATATTTTGATCCTTTACTAAATATTATTTTGAGATATTCATTATTTTAAAATATTCGTTATTTTAAAATATTCGTTATTATAAAATATTCATTCTTTATGAACTGGAATCAGGCACAGTCAATTACCATATAATTTTATTTATATGGATTTCATATAAAACATGTACACAACAACCTTGATAAACAATTAACCATCATCCAGAGTGCATTCTACACTATATAAGCATTAAATATAAATATTTAACGCTTATAACAGTCTGTCAACCAATCAATTGACATACAACTAAGCAATTGGGATTAGTGTCCGTCTAATATCATCCCAATACCTTTGTGGGGTTTCGATCAACAAATACTGAATATTATTTGTGTAGTTGGGCGATGTGTAAAATTTATCGTCCCAATCCATATCAGTCAAATGTGTGTACATAAACAAATCGTCTGATTGGTAAATGAATGTTTTTTTTTCATATACATGTTAAAAATTATTTTTTAACGATTAATTATTTTATTCAACACATGAATATTTTTACAGTCCATTTCGCACCGCAACCAATTTTCACAATACAATCAAACAAACAAGTCATCCATGGTCTGTGGACGACGGGGAGCAATTCATATATGCAGTTATAAAATAAATAACTGAACATAAAATTTAAGTGAGGAGTTCTCACCTTTGGGATCCACTCCTCCATTTCTTTTCTGAATTTCAGATTTGTCTGAATTTTCAACGCAATCTTTTTGACGCTGTTCACAGTAAAATCACATTTTTAATATGAAGTTTATATATTTTTAAAAATCTCGCCTTTCTATTTTTAAAAATCTCGCCTTTTTATTTTTAAAAATCTTGCCTTTTTATTTTTAAAAATCACGCCTTTCTATTTTTATAATCTAACTTTTCACTTACAAAAATATAATCTTTTTACTTTTTAAAAAAAATATAATCTTTTCATCGCTACTTCATATATATAAAAATCGAGTTTTTATAATTCAATTTCATATTTTCCTTCTAACTAAAAATATATTTTCCATATGATAAAATCAAACCTTTTTCTATATAAAAATTATATTTTTATCATATTAAAAATCATATCTTTTCCTAATTAAAAATCATACCTTTTTATATAGAAAAATCATACCTTTTTATAACTAAAAATCAAATCTTTTAATAAAGAAAAATTAAATCTTTTTATTCTGTAAAAATCAAATCTTTTTATATATAAAAATCTATCTTTTTATATAGAAAAATCTAATCTTTTCATATAGAAAAATCTAATCTTTTCATTGTTTTTAAAAATCCAGAAAAAAAATCAATACTAATTTATTTTAAAATCTGAAAATCAAATCTGAAAATAAATCAATGCAGATTTGTATTTAAAATTTAATTTTCAGTTTTTTTATCAACTTGAATTAATAAACTAATTATATAAAAATAAAAATAACTCACTGTACTTGTCTGGAGCGTCGAACCGGAGGCGGAGGGAGCGGTTGTGGTCGTCGCAGGCGGGTGGCGCTCTCAGGGTGGTTGCGCGCCCCTATGGTGGCATCTGCGTTGGTCTCGATCTCGCGATAGAGGTGGGCGGTTCGATCGAGGGGGACGAAGGCAGGGTCGGCTGGCCCATGGTGGCGATGGCGCAACCAGGCACGGCGGCTTCGACGATGGGGCGACGGGGTGGAGGACTCGATCGAAGAAATCGATTGTGGGTTTTTTTTATGGTGTTGACTGATTTGGAGAAAAGGGGGTAAGAGAGGGATTATATATTAATTATTTTTAATTTAATTTAGTATCCGTAAAGGTGCTTTTTCATTCGAACCCCGAATCGAACCCAACGACTGTCTCCCTAGCTAAATACCCCATTCCGAACACAATGGGATATGTCCCGCAAGACAATTCTATCATTTCGTTCAGTTTTGCTTTAAATTAAAATATAAATCCATATATATTTAATTTAGTGAAAATAAGGCTCAAGTCCCTAAAACTTATTGAAATACACGCCACATCCCGGTTAACTTTCAATTTCAATCCCACCCCCTATGCTCAGCTGCGCCTCCTTCGTTCCTGATGCTTCCGCCTTCCAGCTTGAATATGTTTCGCCTTCTTCAATTTCTGGAAAAAATAAAAAATGCGTCGTAGATTAAAAAAAATTCTAAAATCTAGAAATAATCCCAGGAGTCCACGCGAAGAAAAAAAATAGTTGCATATATGTATGCAACTATTGCCTATAGTTGCATACATATGTGCAACTTTTTGAATACACATGCACATATGTAAGCACGCCTGTTGAATAACTAGATACATGTATGCATTTTTTTCTGTATAACCGCATGCAAATATATGTGAAAATATATGCAAAATTGAAAAATTTGTACGTATGTATGTTGTTTTCAAATAAATGCATGTGAAGATGCATGTATTTACAATATGTGCATACGTGTATGCATTTGTACTACAGTTTTGACGCAGAATTGAAATAAATGCATACATGTATGCAACTAATTGAATTATATGCATCTTTTGATGCATTTTACTGCATTTCGTTGTTTTTATGTAATTTTTGATTTTGACTTTGTTTTTGATGTTTTTTTGTTCTGATTTTTTTCACGATTATTTGTTTTAATTAATTACGAATTTACATGATTTTTTTATATTTTAGTTTTACTTTTTTGTGTACTTTCGAAAAATAGGGACTTAATTTACAATAAGTTTATGACCGACTTGAGCCTAGTTTAAAACGTTAATAGGGACCTGTAAAAAACGTACCCTTTAATTTAAACGTTCATTTCAATTTACTGGGGCCACATATGGACTCCAAAAATTCCAGAAAAATAAATTTGGCTATGTTTTGACAATACGGTCCAAATAAAACTAATTTTGTCGAATTTGGAGACCGTTTGAAAAACAGTCATTTTCTCGTCGGTTAAATTCAAACTGAAATTACCAAATACGTTTAAATTCGCCACGCTCACATATTGATTCCAAAAATTATGAAAATTGGAATTTAGCAATAATTTGACATTCCAGATCCAACAAAAGTGGTCTCATCGAAAACGAAAGTCATTTGCAAAATTGCTATCTTTAAGGGCTATATTTCCATAGCGACCATTCTGAATTTTCAACTGGGCATAACATTTTATTCCCGCTATGAAATTTCAATTTTTTAGATTCGTTGGGAATATATTTTCAAATAGATTCTATTATTTTTGGTTTCGCTAAAATCCGGTTCATTTTGAATCCTGTACATTTATTTGAAATTTGAAATCGAATTTTCAAACTTCGCGTCATTTTCAATTCCTTTTATAATTAAAATAAATATTTATATTCTAACTCCGATTCAGATAAATATATAAGTTCTAGTTCTATTCAAAATAAATTTCTAGTCGTTATTATTTTAAATAAATCATTTAAAATATTCAAAATTCATTAAAATTGCTAAAATAAAAATTTTAAATTGGTTTTGATTTTCCGGGTTGTTACAAAGTATCACTTCCTAAAGTGGCAACCCTTCGATGATGTGCATAGCCATACCTACTGGTGTCACGGTCGTCTAAGCCCCCTTTACTCGCCCCACGCACGCATATGTCCTCTGTCGGATTGCACCGCCCAAACCATCCTCCTCGTTTGGATCTCTTATAATCAGTCCAGTAAGCGTGCCCGACTCTGACCTAGGGCGGAGTCCTCATTAGATACCGTTATATGGGTTACTAACTGAAACGGGTCCCACACACAATATGATACAAGCTCTCCCCTTTGTCTTATATCCCCAATAGGATTTCCACCGGTTATGCTTACCACTAGGTGTCTTTAATTACATAACCCTATCATTTCCACAAGTTATGCTTACCTTAACGTGTCTTTAATTACATAACTCCAACATTTCCACAGGTTATGCTTACCACTAGGTGTCTTTAATTATGTAACCCCCTCAGGTTAAGTTTGTTTGCCTATATATAAATATTACCCACCCCTTAGATTTACTTAACCCACTCACTGTTCAGACATATATATTTAACCCCTATTCAAGTTCATGTTCATACAATCCCTATGGACTCTACTAGGTTAAGTATTTAAGGTTTATTACCATATTTCATTTATGGTTATAATATGCTAAACTTCCCACATTAAGCCTACAATCGGTGGATGCTGGATATGCCGGGTGGGTCTGGGTACACTTATTCCACAAATCGGGCTTAACCCCGTGTCTTAGCACGTCTTGTATTTGTGCACCTAGCCTCTCACATTAGATTCTCCACTTGTGGTCGCTGGATATGTCGGGCGGGTCCGGGCAGACTTCCACCACAACTGTAATCTAACCTCGTGTCTAGGCGCAGTTATAGTTTCTAGTTACTGTAATCCTAGGCATTTCTTTATTAGCTAATTCTTACCAATGTCATTATAGGTTATAGATTTCATGCCACTTTTCCCCCCAATTATGTCCATAGTGAAATATATGTCCAAATTCATATACATATACATTATTCAAATTATGCCAATTTTCACCTCATTTACCAATTATGCCCCAAATTCCCAATTCACAAGATATGCCCAATTTCAATGTTTTCCCCCTCATTCGCAAACTAACGTAAGCGCGTAATTTAGCGGCATGCTTAGGCTCGAAAATAGCCTAGCTATATAAAATAAAAGGTAAAAGGTGAAAGGAAGATGACATAGATGATTTTTCTAATAGAATTGACATAAACTTTTCGTAGCATAATGTTAAGATGAACTTATAAGAACAGATCGGTGGACTTTTGACAATAAATGGGTTCCAACATAGTAGGGATGTCATAATAGGCATGATTAGATCTAAAGTAGGATTTAGATGTCCAACACTTTACAGATCCAAATTAACCACAACATGATAGGTACAAGATGATCTAAATATTGAATTAGATCTATAATCAAAAGTAGATATGACATGATAAAGGTTAAGAACCAAGTCATAGTATGCCAAAATATCACAGATTCACAAGTTATTACAGATCTGAAGTGATTCAAGGATTAACATGCATAGATCCAAATTACAGCCCTATAATGTTTACTTTTTATTTATTTAAATCTAAAAGCAACTTGAAACTCACAGCGTTTGGATCTAGAAAGGAAGAAGAAGAACAAATCTACACTTGAATCTCTAACTTTGATTTGTAGAAGAATAAAAGGATTTGATTCAGTCTAGTCACCGACATCATTTAGGCCTCCATTTATTTTTAGTGAAGAAAATAAGAGAAATGAGCCTATATTTTAGCTGCTAGCCCCCGAATTCGTCCTGCCACCTCAGCCCTAGGGGGGTCAACCCACCCCTTAGGGGGTCGACCCATGGGTCGACACCCCCTTGAGGGATCGACTTCGGGGTCGACACCCCCTCTATGGGGTCGACTTCCCTAGGGCCGGAAATTTGCCGCCTACAGAATTTTGAACGATTTCAGATTTTCTAAATTTTATTATACATATATATATAATTCTCTTGCGTGTTTACAAACTTCAAACCCTCATAGCTTCTTCATACAGTGTCCGTTTTACGCAAACCAAATGTCAATCTTGACCAGAATTTCGAGATGGACGCAATGGCATAGTCCGTTTCCCTTAATTATGAATATCAAATTAATTATTATTTAATTTATCCTATTTTAGTATTATTAAAATTACGGGGTGTTACGTTCTCCCCCACTCAAAGGATTTCGTCCCCGAAAATCTCCAAGTTAAGAAGAATGTATATCCTACCATCCTTCACCCATCTACTCATCCACCAATCACAGGCATCCATTGTCCTTAAAGACACCGAATGCTAATATGAACATATGCAAAGTTATGCGAATATGTCCCAATACTAGTGCGAAGATCAAATGGTCTACTGATTCAGCCAACCTCTTTACTGCAATGTATATTAGTGTCATGAATACGACATGTATGCAACAATGCTATCATATAAGTTCTATATGTGTGCACAAACATCCGTCCAAATGCAACATCCATATGATGATACATCAATTTTTCATCCATAAAGAAGAAAAATGCACACACATCCATATGCAGTATGATAGTGATTGAGCTGATCTAGTGCCCAATGTGTGTGTATATGCATCCATTGGCAACCACTTGCAAGCACTTGCATCAACCAAACATAACATGTCTCAAACACATATTTACATTCATGAGATTCCTACCTAAAGGTCAAAGATTCGATCGATAGGTTACACTAAAATGATAGAAACAAGCATAAATAAAAGCTTTGGAAAGAAAGTTAAGAACATAACCTCGAAAAGAAAAGGATATGAAGCACGAATCTTGTCTTCAGTCTCCCAAGTTGCATCCTCTGGGTTATCTCCCAATTGAACCTTCACCTACTTGACTTCTCTATTACGTAGCTTCTTAACTTCTGATCTAAGAATACGGGAAGGAACTCGT
Source organism: Allium sativum (assembly GCA_030737875.1). NCBI lineage: Eukaryota > Viridiplantae > Streptophyta > Magnoliopsida > Asparagales > Amaryllidaceae > Allium > Allium sativum. Next base: position 488,326,058 of record CM060926.1, read on the forward strand.
CTGACTGTCGCCTCCCGTTCCACCTTTACTTCTTCCAACACACTCGGCTCAACTACTTCCGCGGTATCATGCAAACACTTCCGCAAGTGAGAAACGTGGAAAACATCATGAACGCCAGATGGTCTCTCTTGTAGCTTTACTCTATAGGCCATTTGACCAATCCTTTCTGTTATGGGAAATAGCCCTACGAATCTTGGTGCCAATTTTCCTACAGATCTAAAGCGAACCACATTCCTCAAAGGTGACACTTTAATAAAAACCATATTTCCTACTTCAAATTCAATGTCAGTCCTTCTCTTGTCTGCGTAGGATTTCTGCTTATCTTGAGCGGTCTTCATTCGTCGTCTAATAAGATCAATCTTCTTGGACGTTTCTCTAATCACATTTGGTCCAAACAATAGCCTTTTTGTATATTCCTACCAATAAGTTGGTGATCTACAGGGTCGTCCGTACAATGCTTCAAAGGGTTTCATGCCAATGCTAGCTTGATAACATTTGTTATAGGCAAACTCTGCTAAAAGAAGATGCTATTCCCAAGTCCCTCCGAAGTCTAGGATACACAGCCTCAAAAGATCTTCAAGAATTATGTTTACCCTCTCCGTCTGTCCATCGGTCTGAGGATGATAAGGGGTGCTCAAACATAACTGTGTACCTAATGCTTCTTTCAAACTTATCCAAAATTCATTGGTGAAGATAGGGTCACGATCGCTTACGATGCTGGAAGGTACTCCATGAAGACAGACAATCTCATGAACGTATATTACTGCCAACCTTGTTGCAGTCCTCTTACTCTTAATTGGAATAAAATGAGTGCTCTTAGTAAGTCTAGCTACTATCACCCAAATACTGGTGTTGCCTTTCTTTGATCTAGGAAAACCATCTATGAAATCTATAGAGACGCTCTCCCACATCCACTGTGGGACCTCCAAAGGATGAAGTAACCCACCGGGCTTCTTTTGGTAAGCTTTGACTTGCTGACAAACTGAGCATTGAGAAAAAAACTCTGCCACATCTTTCTTCATCCCAGACCAAAAGATAACCCTCTTCATGCCCCTATACATCTAATCACCTCCTGGATGAATAGTCATCTTAGAATGATGGGCTTCCTCTAAGACTGCCTTTAACAGACTTCTAGTTTGAGGAACACAAAGCCTTCCATCTCGTCGCAACCACCTTTTATCGTCAATAGAATATCTATTGAGGTGACTAGAAGTCTCCCCTTTACTGAGCCTATCCAAGATGTTTGGAATATGTGGATCATCTCATTGCGAAGCTCCTATTTGATCAATAAGCGTAGGTCGAATCTCTAGTGATGCAAACAAACTAGGCAATAACTCGGTAGAGGGTCTAAAATCAAAAGTCGATATGAAATCCAAGCTTTTCCTTTCCACAAACAGAGGACTTAAGGCCATCCTCTGCCTACTCAGTGTGTCTGCCACCATGTTACCCTTGCTAGGGGCATAAGCAATCTCGAAATCATAAGAAGCTACGAACTCCATCCACCTTTGTTGCCTTAAATTAAGATCCTTCTGCGAGAACAAATTCTTGAGAGATTTATGATCAGTGTACAACTCGAACTTCTCTCCAAGCAAATAATGACGCCACACCTTGAGCATGAATACTATGGCAGCTATCTCTAAATCATGGGTAGGGTAGTTCTTCTCATGAACTCTTAGTTTTCTACCCTTATAACATACTACCATTCCCTCTTGCATCAAAACCGTGCCAAGCCTCGTACCACATGCATCGGTGTATATTATAAACACTTTGTTCCCATCGGGTAAGGTTAAGACTGGGGCTGTTGTCATAGCCCTCTTTAATCGTTGGAAAACAACATCACAATCTATATCCCATGAAAACACCAAGTTCTTCTTCGTCAGCCAGGTGAGTGGGGCTGATATCTTTGTGAAGTCCTTAAGGAACTTCCTATAATAGCCTGCTAACCCCAAAAAGGTCCTCACCTCAGTTGCATTTTTGTGAATCTACCAGTCCTGAACTACAACCACCTTTGTGGGATCTACTGCTATCCCTTCTTTAGAAACCACATGCCCTATGAATCCAACCTCTTTTCTATAAAAATGGCATTTGGAGAATTTTGCCTTAAGCTGATGCGAACGGAGAGTTTTCAAAACTTCCCTTAAATGTTGGGCATGCTCTTCTTCTCTCTTTGAGAAGATCAAGATATCATCAACAAAGACCATGAAAAATTTATTTAGAAACTCCCGAAACACCCTACTCATCAGATCAAAAAAGTAGGTGAGTGCATTTGTCAACCCAAAAGGCATAACTAGCTATTCAAAGAAACCATATGGAGTCCTAAAAGTGATCTTATCTATATTATCCTCTGCCACCCTTCACTGATGAAACCCCGTGGCCAAGTCTAACTGAGAAAATATCGAGGTGCCAACAAGTTGGTCAAACAAGTCATCTATCCTCGGAAGTGGGTGCCTATTCTTCTTTGTGAGTTTTTTCAACTCTCTATAGTCCACACACAAACGAAGTGAACCATCCTCCTTAGTCACGAATACTACTGGAGCACCCCATTCAGATATGCTTCGCTTGATAATCCCTTTCTCAAGTAGCTCCCTTACTTGCTTACTAAGCTCCCTCCTTTCCCTTGGAGCCATATGGTGCACTGGTAATGCAACAGGTTTTGCATTGTCCACCAAATATATACGATAATCGATTTCGCGCCTCGGGGGTAAGCCCCATACCTCATCAAAAACATCATAATAATATTAGAATGCTGGAACAGATTGCAGATCACCAATAGATGCATCAAGAGACTCGAGGAAACTAAGCATAACAGACCCTTGTGGGTCACAAGAAATCTTGAAGGTCTTCCCATTGTAAGTCAAAAGTCTAACGACCCTTCTCTCACAATCTATAATGGCACCATACATGGTTAGCCAATCCATCCCTAAAATCAAATCGTAGCCCATAAAACTAAGCACATACGCGTCACACTCAAACTCAACGCCTAAGATAGATATTCTCAAACCCCGACAAATCATAGACAAATGAGCCGAACCACCAATGGGGTTTGAGATAACAATGGGATCTACTACCATACTAGTATTTAAGTGCAGAGATACAACCACAGAACTAGATATAAATGAATGTGAAGCGCCAAAGTCTAAAAGAGTTATAATAGGATGACTGGAAAGAAAAATCAAACCTTCCACAGAATTTTTCCTACCTTTATCTGGAGCACTGGTCACTAGAGCATGCACCTGCCCCTCAGAAGCTCCTGCCCTTTGACCTGGTCCCTGTTTCTTTGGGCACTCCCTGTCCGACCTCTCCACAATTGAAGCAACAATTCTTCCTTCTTTTGCAGTCCTTGACCCAGTGACCCTCTCGTCCACAACTGTGACACTTCCTCTTATCCTTAGCCTTGTCATTCTTTCCGCCTTTCTTTTGTTGATGTTGTTGCCCTTTCTTGGGGCATACCTTCTGTTTTTGCATTGTTTCTTCAGCCTTAACTTCCTTCTTTTCTCCCTTGTATTCCTCACGCATCAAGTCCATATCAACAAGCCTTTCAAACTAGCTCCCATTGGAATATGGGACATAGCTAACCCATGAAGAGGTTCATTCAGCCCTTTAGCAAACCACAAAGCTTTCTTATGCGGAGTATCTACCAGTTCCAATCCAAACCTTGCTAGCGGGTTGAATTTGCTCACATATTCCTTAACAGTCATGTTTCCTTGCTTGAGCACCAAGAACCTCTCCATTTGCATACTTTTCTCGGCTTGAGAAGGAAACTTCATTTCAAGCCTCTACCTAAAATCATCCCATGTCTCCATCGGACGTCCAGCCTGGGTTACTTCCCACCAGAATGAGGCTTCATCTTTCAGTAGCCAGGCAGCTAACTGAATCTTCCTTCGATCTCCACTTCAAAGATCACAAATAAGTCCTTGGTCTCCTTGAGCCAATTTGCCTCTACGAATGTTCCGGCCCAACGAAATAGCTTCCCTCCCATGGCACAGAAATCTTTGCAGATCTTAGCAAAATTATCTGCTCTTGGAGGAGGAGGAGGAATGATGGGTGCAGCTGGGGGAGGAATGCCAGCTTGACCTTCGGCAAGCGCCATGGCCTCTAAATACCTGCGGAACCGGCCTAGTATCATAGCACCCTCAGGAATATTAGGTTCCCCATACATGCTGAAACGAAAAGGAAAGAGATATAGACAAAGGATCGAAGGATATTACATATGGATTTGGGGAATATGTTTTCCAAAGAAAACTTTTCTTTTTAAAAAAGGATTTCTTAAAACCTTTTTGAAAATAATTTTCAAAAGATTTTGTCTAATCTGGTATTCTTCAGCTCTGATACCAAGTGTGACATACCTCACATCCGTTAATGTCACTCACAAAGGGATTGCATTAAGTTTCGTGAAGCGTTATAGCTAAACAGAAACAGAAATATTACAAGACAAATATAAAATAACAGCGGAATTTAAAAACTTTATTAATCATAAAGCATCGTTGTTCAAAAACATCACATGTCTGAAATACACAAAACCATTACATCATAAAATCTACTATCTTTTACTTTAAAACATCAGAGTATATGAAAGAAGCAAAATTCGCCAAATAAAATATAGCTATAGTAGCAAGGATAGGAGCTTGAGCCATACACCTAAGCAGCTCCAGCAAAAAGAAAGCAGAATCACAGTCAAGCCTGAGTATAATCACCCTGAGAACGGGGGAGGGGGAATGGAAGAAAGAAGAGAAAACAAAAAGGGTCAAACATAAATTCTGGCAAGTCCAGTTACTTTTAGCAAGTAAATAAATAAAAGTAGCATGATAGACATATAAAGTGGATAAAAGAGATAACAACATATAAGGTAGGTATGACAAGGTAAATATGATATAGCGTATATGCTCCACTAAAGATTCTATGATTCTCTGCACTGATACTAGTATAACCAAAAATGATATGATCCCAACAACTATTAAATGGTAGACTTAGGCATATGTCCAGATGTACCCTGACTACTACCCTAATCGATCGGCTTCCTACTCCGTAGATACTCTGTGTTGGCCCCGCAGTAGGAAATAGTACTTCCTAAAGTGGCAACCCTTCGTTGATGTGCACAGCCGTTGCTACTAGTATCATGGTCGTCTTAGATCCCTCTACCCGGACAATGCACGCACCTGTCCCCGGTCGGTTTGCGCCGCCCACACCGTCCTCCTCCTTTGAATCTCTTACAATCGTTCCTGTAAGCGTTCCTCGACTCCGACCTTGGGCGGAATCCTCATTACATACTGTTATATGGGTTACTGACTGAAATGGGTCCCACACACAATACAATACAAGCTCTCCCCCTTGTCTTGTATCCCCACTAGGATTTCCACTGGTTATGCTTACCATTAGGTGCCTTTAATTACATAACCCTATCATTTCTATAGGTTATGCTTACCCTAAGGTGTCTTTAATTACATAACTCCAACATTTCCACAGGTTATGCTTTGTGGGCCTATATATAAATATTACTCACCCCCTCAGATTTACTTAACCCACCCACTGTTTAGACATATTTACTTAACCCCTATTCAAGTTCATGTTCATACAATCCCTACGGATTCTACTAGGTTAAGTATTCAAGGTTTATTACCATATTTCATTTATGGTTACAGTATGCTAGACTTCCCACATTAAGCCTATAATTGGTGGATGTTGGATATGTCGGGCGGCTACGGACATGCTTATTCCTCAAATCGGGCTTAACCCCGTGTCTTAGCACATCTCGTATTTGTGCAACTAGACCTCTCACATTAGATTCGCCACTTGTGGTCGCTAGATATGCCGAGTGGGTCCGGGCAGACTTCCACCGCAAGTGTAATCTAACCTCGTGTCTAGGTGCAGTTACAGTTTCTAATTACTGTAATCCTAGGCATTTCTTTATTAGCCAATTCTTACCTATGTCGTTATAGGTTATAGGTTTCATGCCCCTTTTTCCCCTATTATGTTCATAGTGAAATATATGTCCAAATTCATATACATATACATCATTCAGTTTATGCCAATTTTCACCTCATTTACCGATTATGCCCCCAAATTCCCAATTCACAAGATATGCCCAATTTCAATGTTTTTCCCCTCGTTCCCAAACTAATGTAACCGCGTAATTTAGCGACATGCCTAGGCTTAAAATAGCCTAGCTATATAAAATAAAAGGGAAAGGGTGAATGGAAGATGACAGAGATGATTATTCTAACAGAATTGACATAAACTTTTTGTAGCATAATGTTAAGATGAACATACAAGAACAGATCGGTGAACTTGTGATAATAAATGGGTTCTAACATAGTAGGGATGTCATAATAGGCATGATTAGATCTAAACTAGGATTTAGATGTGTAACACCCCACACCCGCTATGGTCACTCGCTAAGGGAATGCCATAACATCGGTGGAGTATTTTAAGTGAATATAGAACAGAAAAATTTCAACAAGACAGATATAAGTAATACTTGAGAATTTTAAAACATCATTTCATTGCAGCGGAAAGTAAAACATGTTTGGTTACATCACAAAACCATAATAAGTGTCAAGTACAAAATATCCATCCTGATAAATAAAAGTACATAATCCCAATACATGAACTGATAGCCATAAAAAAAGGGTAAGCTGAGCTCTACATCTATGGTCCAAGCTCCAAAAGAGAATAAAGCAGCCTGATCTAAGCCCACTCGTACTGGGCCCACTCTGATAACCTGAGGGTTGGGAAAAAAGATAAAAACAACGGGGTCAGACATAAGTCTGAGTGAGTCCTATAACCCAAACAATACAACCATTAAAGTAATTAGGGTATGACATAAACAAGGTACGGTACCTCTGGGGATAATGACTACACTAAGTAGCCAACTAAACACAGGATGTACTAAGATAACCGAAAAGACGTATTTATCCACCCAAGGATAATTACTGGATTACACCACCCCAGATCTACCCACCCAAGAGTAATTCCTACACTGCACCACCCTAGTCATTCCTAACTTGAAGGTTGATCCCACCCCTGGACTTATAAAATTAACTTAATAGTTCCCGCGTACCCCTAGGTGACTAAGTAGACGCCACGGGGCCCTACAATCCACTAGGTGTACACACTACTCCCCATTCGATCGGCTCCCTAACGTAGATACCCGTGCTGGCCCCACCGTGGGGTGTACCATTCCCCAACGTGGCAACCTGATAAAACTAACGGTGCACGGCTTATATCTACACGATGCAACAACGTCTTATTTACCAGCCCGGGTCCACACACGCATATGAAACCCGTTGGTCATGCGTTGCCACCGCTAACCCATTTGGCCTCTTATAGTCAAGCCCAATATGCGTGTCCCGTCACTCGACTAGAGTCGAGCCCACTAAGATACGTTTGGGATATTGGTTGAAATGGGCCCCCCCACAAGCTACCACCTAAGCTTGTTATTTTATCTAGTGTATCCCACTTAACCCCAGTTATAATCATGCCCACCTACATGTTAAGGTTTAGTTAAGTCATCTAATCCTATTTCAATTGCCACTTAAGGCCCCCACAAGCTACTACTTAAGCTTGTCATTGTATTTCAATTGCCACTTAAGGCACCCACTAGATTTCCACGTGCCACCCAAAGCACTTACTTAACCCTTTACCCATGTTTAATTACATGTTCCTCTTTGGTTAAGTATTCTAATCGTATTTTCTATTGCCACCCAAGGCAACCCACTAGATTCCTCATGCCACCCAAGGCACCCACTTAACCCCTCATGTCCCTCTACATGCTAATATGGTTAAGTGTTTCTTAATTAATTAATTAAGATCATGACCTCATAAAGACCTCTCACATTAGACCGTCTTTTATGACTGCTGGATATGCCGGTTGGGTCCGGGCAGCCTTACGTCATAAAAAGGGTCTAACCTCGTGTCTTTACTTTAATCACGTATTTAATTTGTGCCTAAGACCTCTCACATTGGGCTAACATTTGTAGCAACTGGTTAAGCCGGTTGGGTCCGGGCAGTTTTACGCTACAACTGAGTCCAACCTCGTGTCATAGTCGATTAATTACACCTAATTAATCACCCCCCCCCTAATTTATATTAATTATCCCTAATTAATTAACCATGTTTTCCAGAATATGGGTAGACCTAACTCAATAGGTAAATTCCCAACTTCGTAGTATGGGTAGACCTAACTCAATAGGTAAATTCCCAACTCCATAATATGGGTAGACCTAACTCAATAGGTAAATTCCCAATTATGTCCATTTAATTTATGTTATTTTTAAGCATATCCATTCACATCATTTTATTAACATGCATATTAACCCCATCGTTCCCCACGTAATTCGTTCTCGTAACGTGACATAATAAAAGGGAAGATTCATCACAAATGTCATGGGTTTAACCAACATAACTTATAACTTTATCATGGGTTCAAAAGGAGTCAACTTGCATATATGAGCATACATTAAACCCAACTAGTATTTAACCCAAACTTGCATTATGCATATCATAAAAGAGACAACTTGCATATGTACCTGCACATAAACTTGCATATGAACTTGCATCATAACTTGCATATGAACATATATCATAACTTGCATATGAACTTATATCACAACTTGCATATGAACATATATCATAACTTGCATATGAACTTATATCATAACTTGCATATGAACATATATCATAACTTGCATATGAACATATATCATAACTTGCATATGAACTTATATCATAACTTGCATATGACCAAACACTTAGCATGCATAAAACCAAATACTTAGCATGCATACAATCAAATACTTAGCATGCATAAAATCAAATACTTAGCATGCATAAAATCAAATACTTAGCATGCACAAAACCACATACTTAGCATGCACAAAACCAAATATTTAGCATGCATACAATCAAATACTTAGCATGCATAAAATCAAATACTTAGCATGCATAAAATCAAATACTTAGCATGCATAAAATCAAATACTTAGCATGCATAAAATCAAATACTTAACATGCATAAAATCAAATACTTAGCATGCATAAAACCACATGCACAACTTGCATATACTCTCACATATAGTTTGCATAACATGTTACATATGCATAAATGTTCAACATAGTGTTTTACATCATAAAACATGGCATTAAACTTGCATATGGCATAAAACTTGCAAATCACATATCATACAAACTTGCATAAACACATTTATCCACAAACATAGCCATGTCTTATCACATCCTACCATATTCAATTTAACAATTGATTATTAAAGCTATAGGAACTCACCAAAACCAAGATTAGCAAACTTATGTAGTAGAACTAGTTGCTATACAAGAGGAAGATGATGATTAGAGGTTGATTAGCTTGCAACTTTCTTCATAAATTAGTGGAGGCTCCTCTCAAGTTTGATTTTGGCGGCATGGTGGCATCATTTCTATTTTTAGTATGAATTAGGGTAGTATTAGGGTGTATTTATAGGATTAGGGTGTGTTTTAGACCATAGGATTAACCCTAGGTTAGATTAGGTCCGTCAGATTTAGGAAATCTCTAGAACCAAGCCACACAACCAAGCCCAGATCAGAAATGGTGCGCCAGGCAAAACTGCCCGGCCACCCCGTGTCGACAGGGCTGTCGACAGGGCAGTCGACACCCTTAGACCCCTGTCGACATGCCTGTCGACTTGGGGGTCTTGGCGGGAGTTTTCCCGCCTGACGGCAGTTGTGCCCTAACCCTTGTTTCTAACTTAAAATTTAAATCTGTTTTTAATATGGAAATTTCTGAAAACTTCAATGGGCCTTAACTGGGTCATACGGACTCCGATTTTCGAAAACTCGGACTCTATTTCGCGTATTTTTCCGAGACGAACGCAACGACGCAGCCCGTTACCCCCAATTCCCACATCTGAGATTATTTATTCTGCGATTAGTGAATTTTAGTATTAACTAAAATTCGGGGTGTTACAAGATGTCCAACACTTGACAGATCCAAATTAACCATAGTATGATAGGTACAAGATGATCTAAATATTGTAATAGATCTATAATCAAAAGTGGATCTGACATGATAAAGGTTAAGATCCAAGTCATAGTATGCCAAAATATCACAAATTCACAAGTTATTACATATCTGAAGTGATTCAAGGATTAACATGCATAGATCCAAATTACAGTCCTATCATGTTTACTTTTTATTTATTAAAATCTAAAATCAACTTGAAACTCACAACGTTTGGATCTAAAAAGGTAGAAGAAGAATAGATCTACACTTGAATCTCTAACTTTGATTTGCAGAAGAAGAAAAGGATTTGATCAGTCTAGGCACCGACATCATTTTGGCCTCCATTGATTCTTAGTGAAGAAAACAAGAGAAATGAGCCAATATTTATAGTTTCTTGACCCAGAATTCGTCCCGCCACCTCATCCCTATGGGGGTCGACCCACCCCTTAGGAGGCCGACCCATGGGTTGACAACCCCACTATGGAGTCGACCCCCCTGGCGTGGGAATTTTTCCGCCTCCAGAATTTTGAATTTTGAACGATTTCTGATTTTCTGAATTTAATTATGTACATATATATATATAATTCTCTTGCATGTATACAATCTTCAAACCATACTAACTTCTTCATAAGGTGTCCGTTTTATGCAAACCAAATGTCTATCTAGAACAGGATTTCGAGACAGACGCAATGGCGCAGTCTGTTTCCCTTAATTATGAATATTAAATTAATGATTATTTAATTTATCCTCTTTTAGTATTATTAAAATTATGGGGTGCTACAGAGGTTGTAATTGCACGAAAAAGGAAAATAATGCAGGTTATTATGAAATAGGGATTTTGTCGTATTGCACACTAATCAGAAGCCTAAAAGTAATCTACTAAAAAGTAATATCTTGCAACCATGGGTCTTAGTTAATTTATATTATGGAAATAGATTTTAGTACATTTCTTGCAACCAAGTAGATAAGGTGTGTGAATTATTTCCTGTAAATGTGTAAACTTACAAAGAGGTAAGTAGATTAGTGTCATAACCGCAAGAGTTATGTTAGATAATCAGAAACCTGTGAAGTATGTAATGAACAGGGAATGTAACCTATTATAATAAATTATACAAGATGGGAATATAATATAATAGGTAGACTTATTATAGGGGCAAGTAGGATTATAACATACAGGTTATAATCAAAAGATGAAATGGAAAGTAAAAGGCTTATTATAAATGAACTTAAATTACGGAAAATAAGTTTAATAAGCAACCCACAATTATAGTTTTGGTAATATTATAACACGAGGTTACAATTAAATGGAAACGTAACGACCCACCTTTCAGCCCTTCTCGACTCGGTAATTAAACCGACTCAAACCGTACTCAAAGACGAATGGTTAGGAAAATTCACACATTGGAACTGAACAAAAGAACCTTTTCATTATCATAACAACAATTTTACATCAAAGTACAGTCGAGAATACATGTACAGAGTGGAAAATACACAGTGGAAAATACATAGCGGAAACAATAAAATTCTTTGGGCACAGCTCCAGCTTTAATTCAAAATGTAATGTCCCGTTTTTCTTATTGACTTTGTTTAATAATAAACATTGACTATAATGAGTTAATTAAATTAAAATGTAACTAATTTATATTAATAATAGGCTTAAGAGACTTTTTATTTAAAGCTTATGTATGTGTGTGTATATATATATATATATATATATATATATGAATATATTATAGGAAAATATATTACTTATTATATTTTATATATTAGGATAATGAGAAAATATTATTATTTTACTTAGAAATTGATTCCTTATTACTTAAGAAAATTAATGTAATCTTTTAAAGTTAAAATTCTATGTATGCTGTTAGGTGAATACATATATGCATGGACATATCAATACGACTGGTATGTCTATATGTAGCCTTTAGCTAAGCATTGAACTGACAGCATAGGATAGATAAGAGCAATACAACATGTATGGTATGAAACTAAACTTTATTTTAATAAATATGTTTTTAGTTCATACGATAACCTTACTGCAAGAACCAACACAATCTATATATACATATGGCTTTTCTAAACAATTCTGTCACCTTAGAATAAATCTATTTGTTGTATATTAAAATAAAAAAAAGGGTTTAAAACATTTAATATGATTGAACATTTGTAAAGGGTGAAAATCAAAGATAAGAAGTGGTTGCATCTATGTCTACTTATAACTAAAAAGAAAAGTAACAAAATATTAATAAGATGTGCTCTACCGTAATTGTTGTTGCTAAGATAATATACAACAATTAATCTATCTTATATTTTTATTAAAGCTGGAAAACATTTCGGCCAATATTCATTAATTAGATTTGGCCTAAGAAAAGATGTAACGCTTGTAGAAGATGGACAAAGGTAGATGGTTGTACAAAATAGGGTATATTTATATTGAGAATAGCATGTATTTTCCTGATAACAAACAGAACTAAGGATTGAGAACGTAATGCCTATACTCTCTAATCAAAACATCAAACATTTAGTCTATAGGGTGAAATTTGGTGCAATCATTTATTGAAACCAATTATTTAATACTAATTCATGCCTATAAATATGACTGCCAACCGTAATATCTCATACAAACAATCAAATCAGAGTGATCAAACAACAGCAAAATACAAGAACAGAGAGGAGCTAAGTAACAGGTGAGTAAACTTTCTTTTATACTCTCTGTTTTAAACTTCTATGCCAGTGATGTGTGTGTGTATATCACATTGGTATATTGGATTGTTCTGTTTAGAACCAGTTTGAATAGAATCATGCTGCTATGTATATAAACACAAGAAGACATCCTACTTGGAAACATCCTGTTTTCTCCAGAAAGAAATATATGAAAATATCATATTTTGATTCTAATAAATGCAAGGATCTGATGCATTCTTTTAAGTGTTATATACTTCTGTAGCATACAAGTAAATAACACTGTAAGTATACATGCACTAAGCTAACCATAAATACACTGTTTTCCTCTGTAACCAAGCAAATTTTTTTTGAACATTACAAATACATGATTTAGGTATATAGTCGTAATCGCAGGTCAAAATGGTTATTTTTAATACACATTTTGTGATTTTTAAGACTTGGGTTGCCGTGATATTTAGAGATGATCGGAATATGCTTTTTGGAAAATATGGGTAATTGGAACGACCGAAATTCATGGCATGGATCCTGGAGTAGCGTGAGGGGTATGTAAACAAAGGAAAAATATAAAATACTTTTTCTATTTTGAGAATTGTGAGAACGATGGAAAAATAGAGTTTTGGGAATACGTTTTTAGCCTGAGTTCATCGGGGAACTGCGTCGATGTGGTGGCAAGGGAAGGGTGCGCACAGGGGGGAAACAGCGTCGGAGGTGGTCACCATAGTGTGGATCAAGTTGGACAGGGTCCGGTTGTCGGTGGTGATGAAAGCAGAAAATTTCTTGGTCGTAGTGTTTTTGGGTAGACAGAGTTGAATGGTGAAATCATGTTGGAGGTGGCGACGAGCAAATCGGAGCATGTAAATGGATGTAGCAGATGCATTGTGTAACAAATAAATACATGATTTGTTAAGTGTAAAAAGGAAATGAAGTAAAAAAATTCCATTATGGGAATTTTAATTTGACAAGTGATCCATAATTAAAATTCAGTGATTAAAGTTAATTGATTCGTTATTTAAGTTAATCAATTTAAGTTGATAACTGTGATCTTTTTAAGAAATGTTTTCAATTGGGATTAAGGATTTTATTCTGGGTTCCTTACTTATTATTTAACCTTGAAAAGACGTACACTAATCGTTTCAAAGAGTCCGGAGTTATATTCCACTTTGATTCGATCTATTCGTTGTGTATCAGAAATTATTGAAGCCAATTAGAGACAGAGTTATACAAGGGTTATTTTGCTTATCCCAGGTAGAAATTACCTAAGATAGATTTGCAGGATAGTGCCTTCAGTTTGTCCAGTCCCAGGACAACTTGTATGGACGGATGTCTGACAGGGTATATCTATCAGATCTTACCCATTTACTTTTCGTAAGTATATTAGGTTGGTGGCGGAGGAATTCGTTCTCTTAGCTTTATGCCTGCAATACATTTAGGAAAATAAATGAGTGTTCTAACAGATATGACGATATGGCATCCAAATTGATTGAAGAAGTGATCTGTCAAAAGGGTAAACGTGGCCTCAAGCCAAACAACCAGGAAATGACAAAAATCGGGCAGACAACATGGCTAGGTGGGTCATTCCCAAGCAGGGTGAATTATCACCATCTACAGAAATTCCTTTTTGTTATCCCATTCTTTTTTCACTACAGCATCATTCGATAGCAGTTGTTGATCCCAACCGTGGGGTGATAATACATTCGCTACACTCAAGCTAAATGAGTGGGCGGTCATGTGTAGCCGGGTTACAAGATGTTCTTGTTGAACCCATTGTACCCCCTCTAGAGTACACTGATTAGCAGGTGGTCCCATACCTTGTCATAGTTGGAATCCAATCCCCAATAAGCGCCCACGATTTTTGATTTTATATTATATATGTGGAGCATGAGATGCAAGCGTTCCGCTAGATGGTTATTTATTTGATAAAAACTATCATAATATCAGATGATTTTGATATCGAAAATTTTCTGATTATAGTAAGGTAAAAACCATCCATGTTTATGTGTGGGCTTTTCTTACTATTATCTTTTCTTTTGAAAGGTTTTCCAAAATTAAATCAATCTATTCTCATAAGAGAAAAACCCTATTCCATATTTTCTTTCTTTCAAACTGTTTTAAAATTTGTTTACTCACACCGGTTCCCTGACTGACCCAAAGTTTATTTTTCTGTGTTTTTTTCATAAACTCTTGGTTACTCGTACCAATTGTTATGAGTAGACAAGTGATCCGGGTAATATATGGAACCCCCTTGGAGTATTTTGGACTTGGGATTCAGGAACCAGCTTTGTAACCATATCTATTTCTGTGTATCCAGTTTGTATGATATAATGGGCCAGTATTATGTATGATGTTATATTTTGATGATGTACTATGATGTAATAGACTATGATATGTAATATGTTATTTTGTTAAAATTCCGTTGTGAGATTCTGATTTTTTTTCTCAGTTCTATTCTCCATCTATTCTATTTCTTTATTAATGACACGACTTCCGAGGTCATCAAAATTCGTTGTGACGACCCCAAACCCCGATGAGACGATGCAAGGGTAATCTTTGGAATATAACACATAAACAGATAACAACAGAACAGAAATAAATAAATACACTAGATAATGTACAATAGAATACACTAGATAAATAAAATCATCAGAGTTACACAGTATATAGGAACATACTTAGTGCAAAATACAGTGCAACTATACATAAAATGTCTATAGCGGAAAAGAAAACACAATATGTACAACATGAGCTAAACAACATAAAAAGAGATAAATGATAGAATCCATCTTCAGCTCCAGCTATCCAGAAAGAGCTTGTTAAAACCTGAATACAAGGTTGCCCGTGTAGAAGTAGGGGCACCCGAGTTTGCAAGTGAAACAAACTACGAGTTAGTCATGGGACTGGTATGAGAAATCTACTTAACACACTTTTCAATATGGCTAATCACAGGACCACGCCACTTTCGCGGAACGGGTTTACTCCATTGGATTGCCAGTGCTTTAAAACAAGTAAATCTTTTAAACATCGCAATGCTTTTTAGAAAAATGAAGCCATTATAAGACTCAGTTTCCATCACACAATGCAACACAAACCAGAGGATAGAGTTTTACCTTATAATGGCCAAAATATGCTTGATACGAACAAAGCAAACATATTTGATATTATTACTAGTGTTTTTATGTTTTAAAAACAATTTCAATCATAACTATCAATCATAGATGGCATGGGTACCATATATCATGTCGCCATATATATACAATCAAAACCGCACGGTGTCGTATTTGGAAATTGGATTTCCATCATGAACCAAGGCAAAAGATAGTCCTTACCGAATTCGAGACAATCTATCCCATGTCTCAGGCAAGCGCGCAAACAAGCCTTAGATCGTTAGGGCCGGTCCACCGATGTAGATTAAAATGCCTAAACACTGTGTTCCCCGCCTTATGGGGCGTAAACTGGTCATATCTGACCACACCATTGGCTCCGAAGAGACCGAAATAACCGAGGCCTTGCTTTCCATCATCCATATAAGTAAAATACCCGGGCGTGCAAAACCCAAACTACCACTCCCAGCTAGAAGGAAACTCATGTCCTCCTTGATGTCCGTCTCCCGTTTTTGGCTCATACCGGGGTGTGAGGCTCGCGAAACAACGCTATACACAAAACTATGCCACACAGGTCGTGCTTTGATCATCAACCACAAGACTTTGCTTTTCAACAGAAGCCTTGATCATCTGCCAACTTAGGTATGCCACACAGGCAATTCACTCTGTGCGACTGATTTCTATCGATATATAACCTCTGGGCTCGTACGTCTCAGAGAAGGGCGTTAAGCAAGAGAATAAATTCTCCGCTGCCAAACAGATATATATTTAATAGAGATCAATCAGCACAGAACAAAATCTAATGTCAGACACACAGTCCATTTACACGTTCGTTCTGGGTCTGAACGAAACCGGAGGCACTCAATACCTTGCATACCCGTACAATCAACATGTACGTCCGGGTGGCTACTACTTCAACCCCTTCTAGGTAGCTACTCCTATCATGAGCATCAGTAGCACCCCTCCATTCGACGTGGAGATCATCGGTCTTGCACCGTCTTTATATCTTCGACTTTCACTCGTCGATCAATTATTTGAAATGAGAATCAACTCGGCCTTTTCAAATAATTCACGTATATTTAGAATTTCAAATCAATTCATTTCAACGGTTAAATTATTTGATATCACTAATTCTTTTCTTTAATGTAGTTTTCATGCCAAACACATTCAACCATCAAATATCACATAAACCGAGCAAATTCAGTTTATTTCCATTCCATATCATTTATAATATTTTTTCATGATTTATCGCTATTTTTATTTATTTAAAAATAGCCAATTCATTCAAAACAACGCTTCAGGCCGTAACGCGGTCGTGGCACTGTTTTTCTCTAGATTTGATTTACACATATCTGAAAATCTAACCGTTGGATCTTCACAAATTTTATATCATTAGAAAGATCTTTTCAAAACGTATCCAACGGTTTCAGTTTCGGGAAAATCCGACGGTCGGATCTCCCGCACTAATCGTTTGAAGTTATGATTTCAAAATACGAACTGCAGCGCCGTTATTTGATTTAATTTAATTATATCTATATATATCTATATAAAATCGATTATGGCACTGTTTTTCTTCAGATTTGAATTAAACATTCCAGACAATCCAACCGTTGGATCTTCACAAAGTTGGTGTCGTTGGAAAGATATTTCCAAAGCGAACCCAACAGTTTCGGTTTTGGGAAAATCCGATGGTCGGATCTCACACACTAATCGTTTGAAATCATGGTTTCAAAACACGAACTACAGCTTCGTTAATCACTATATTTTAATTATATTTATATATATAATTCTTTCTTCGATTTCAAAACTATATCCACTTTATATATTTGATAAAAACAATATTTTTATCATCAAAAATATTTATTCCACACATCACCATTTTTCACACTTCATATTCACAATAAAAATGTAGATTGTATTGTTCAATCTATATATTCAACACATGAACGTTTTCGACTTCACACATACGATAAAATATGATTTTTATCGTTCCAGTCCTTTATTAAACACATGAATATTTTCTATGGTTGATATATATAATAAAAATGTAATTTTTATTGTAAAACAATTTATTTCAAAACACGATTATGTTATATAGTCTATACATAAGGTAAAAATGTTATTTTTGGTGTTAAAACAATTTATTTAAAATACTAATATTTTATATAGGCTATATATATAATAAAAATGTGATTTTTAACTTTCAAATAATTTATTCAACACATGAACTTCATTCAACACATGAATTTCTATTCAACACATGAATTTTTATTCAACACACGAATATAGTTTCAACACATGAAAATAATTCGAACTCATGAATTTCTATTCAACACACGAATATAGTTTCAACACACAAAAATAATTCTAACACATGAATCTTATTGAAAATTTCGGCAGCATAACAGCAGGGTAGTTAAAACCGGGACCGTCCCTAGTACGGCTCCTCGCTCTACCTTAAAACCTTGCGGTTTTTGACAATGGGGATTTCATGCATCTAATTCGCACACAGGCGAGCATGTTTTCTTTCATTTCCACAACCTTTTCTAATTTTGTTTTCGACCACAAATGGGTATTTTTCAACCACAGTCAATCATTCTCAACCACAAACAATTCTATCAACCATTCGCATTATTCACAAAATTTCATATCAACCAAATAATCCAAACAATATCACAACCAATAAATATCGTCCACGGTCTGTGGACGAGGGGAGTATATATATATAAATATATTTCAATTTATTTCAACGCATATATTATTTTTACAATGCATATATAACTTATACATCTAACATACAACTTATACAACGCTTATACATGAGGCGTACAACACTTATATAACTCATACATCGACTATATAATTTATACATCGTTGTTTTCCATATCATTTATAAATTAAAAATCTCACGTTGGGTTCTACTCCACCAAAGATTGTAGAAGGCTCAGAAAAATATGCGGTCTCTTCTAGAATCTAGAAGACGTCCACACGAGTCCACTGTCTCTTGTTTCACTGAATTTCGTCAACAAATGAGCGAGTTACGAATTTATAAAGGTTGATGAAACTTTATATAATTAATAAAGGAATTAATTAAAAATAAATAAACCACCTTCTTTAAAAATCAATTGCCGACCGTTTCAGAACCGCCGTTCGAATCTAGGGTTTAGGTTTGCGATCGCCACCGTCTGTTTCACGTTGATCGGAGGCCACCTCGAGCTGCGCCACCGCAGCAGCTACCTGCGCCGCCCCTGGTTGCTGAATTCAAACCCCTAGATGCGCCTCGATCTCGGTTCGAACGGGCAGGCTTTGAAGCCCGATTCTGGCCAACTTGCGACGGGGGAGGTGATCACCTCCGTTGATCTTCAAGAGCTCGACGAGCTCTGTGGTTTTCCCTTTTGGAGGAATATGAATGGATGGTCGGAGAGGAGGATCGGAGATTGGTTCGAGCGATCTCTACCGTGAATCGCTTTAGAGGCGGCAGAAATTAGGGTTAAAGAGGGAAAGAATCTGATTGGCCGGGGGGGGGGGGTTATATTAAATTTTTATATTATTTAATTCATTTACTTCTAAAAGTACTTGGTTATCGCCACGACCTCGAATCCAAACCCAACGACTGCCGCCCCTAGCCAAATACCCCCATTCTGAACATAAAGGGATATGTTTCGTATGCCCATTCGAATGTTTCAGTCAGTTTTCCTTCAAATTAAAATATAAAACATTCAATATTCAATTTGAACGTACATTTCAATTTGCTGGGCCACATACTGATTCTAAAAATTCCCGAAAAATAAATCTAGCTATGTTTTGACGATACGGTCCCAACAAAACTAGTTTCGTCGAATTCTGAAACCGTTTGAAAAATGGTCCTTTCCTGATCGATCCAATTTAACAGAAATCGACCAAACACATTTTCCTTTTCCATGCTCACATACTAACTTCAAAAATTATGAAATTTGAAACCTAGCAATAATTTGGCATCCCGAATCCAACAAAAGTGGTTTCGTCGAATTCTGGGGTTGCTTGCAAAATGGCCATTTTCATGGGCTATATAAACTTTATAGCGACCTTTTTGAAAATTCATTTGGCCATAACTTTTGCTCCCCGCTACGAAACTTCAATTTTTCAGATTCGTTAGAAAGATATTCACTAACAGATTTAAATATTTTTGGTTTCACTAAAATCCGTTTTATTTTGTACCTGGTACAGTCAGTCGAAGTTTGAATTGAAAATTTGAAACTGCCGTGCCTTTTTAGGCCTTGTTTATAATTCAAATTAATTATATTTATTTTCAAACGTTGATTCAAGCATACTTTTCGTCACTATTATTTAAAATATTTATTTTAAATATTTAAAACCCACTAAATTAGCCAAATTAAAATTTTCAAACTGGTTCAGATTTTCCGGGTTGCTACAATCGTGTTATTGTTGGTAACGAAGGATCGATTTGGCAGCGGAAACAATCGAAATCAGAAACCCTAGTAATCAAAATCGATAGGTACCTGACTTCTTTGATTCTTGAATCGAACGAAAACCCTAGCTTTGAGCTTGTTGAATCCAATTCCAGATCTGATCGAATAACCTAGTGCTTGAAGCCAAGCACCTCTGTAGGAAATCCACCGACGTTGCTCTCGAATCAAATCGAGGAAGGATGAGCTAGTACTAGCTAAATTGGGACTAAAATGGGATCTAGGGTTTTTTGAGTATTTCGGCTGTCTTGTTATAAAATGATAAGGTCGGACCTCTTTCTTTTATAACACTAGAACCGACAATTTCTCTAACCCTATGACCCATTCACCCACATTTAAATAATAGAATTAGTCAAACCCTTATATTTAAATATCCTCATCCTTTTACAACGTATGTAAGTGTGACCCTATAGGTTGTTGCAACGTTGGCAACAATCTAAACATTTAGACTGTAAACAATGAGCGGCGTCTAGTAACACATCACTGCTACCCAAGCTACAACAATATCAATAATTCGATATGACCTTTGTGAATAGTGTATCAATATAATTTAATCCTTTTAACCGTTATATCCAAGATTAAATTGGAGCCATGCATCGTATCATTCTCTTTATAATTTAATCTGTTTTCTTGATCGATGAGCAGACTGTTTTAAACAAATCAACATTTGAGCACGGCCATGCATTTCACAGTCTCACTCAATCAAGAGGCCCATGGATATCACTACGAATATATTGTAGGGTTAAATTCCATCTAGATCATTCATAATTTTCATTCGACTCGAGATGTATCCAATAATCACCGTTATCATTACTCTGTTACGAAATAGCTTTAGATGATATCAAAACACAAATATCCTCGAATAAAATTATAATGATTTCAGGTCTGAGGACCATTATATCACTATCACTATGAGAATAACTCATGATACTGTTAATTATATTCCATGGAGTTATCTCACGGTGGGTCAACCCAATACGCTATTCTCTAATACGTATTTATATCTTGACTTTAATATCACGTATATTAATGATCAATGAGATGTGATCATCAGTCAATCAATATACTAGTCTCAATGCTTTCTTGTTGTCCTTTATAAAAAATAAAACTAGACCAGGGACATTTAAGAATTATAATACTTATCACATTATATAATCTCAAGTTCAGTCTTACTCGAACTATATAATTCTGTATTATTATTCTAAGGACTTCTATTATATTATTATTTATATTACGCAGTAAATACAATATAATAGAATAATATTTTATTCCAAATAAAATAATAACATCAACAGTGTTATCAAACTTATCAAATGAATTGCCTCTAGAGCATAAACTCTAACAATCTCCCACTTGCACTAGAGTCAATCATTTATGTATCGTATACTTATGAAACTACTGTGACTATTAAACTGCTGCTGCGACAAAGTTTAATTCTGTAGGTCTGTAATATTACAACTTTTGTAACTTTGCAGATATTTTATTTCTTCTGTGAACAAATTCACATAAGAATTATATTTCTCAAAATATATGTTTGGATTGACGATGAGTTTAATGTTTTAGGCCTGAGCAACAGCCATATTATTATCGCAATGTATATCATTCGATCAACAATGAATTAAGTTCAATCATGAACTTCTTAATCCAAACATTTTGTTCCTTAGAATCAGTATATATGTTTCTTGTTTTTAAACTAACATTATTTGCAATAATTAATGTGTTATCAAATAACATTTGAATAATTGTATCACTCCCACTCAATTTCTTGTCTGTACAAGATTCAGTGGCATTTTGTGGTTGCGAAACGTTTCGTATTCCATTTTATTCTCATTGGTATCTTAGAGACTGGCTCTCTTTTATTAAGGATATCAATTTGAGTAATAAACCTTTTATTCTCTGAGGATATATAGAAATAATATCCATTTATTTATTTTGGATATTTCACAAAATAGTTATATGATTTGGGTCTGATCTTATCAGAGGAAGGACGTTTAATAAACGCCTTATATCCCAAATCTTTGTAATAGACAAACTAGGACATTTCCCAGTCCATATCTTATATGGCTTCTATAAACTTGTTTTTAGTGGGATTAAATGCAATTGTTCTAAATTTAATTTGTTGGAGAATCTATATGACTTATCATCAATCGTACTATATCTTATAAGGTGCAATTTCTCCTTTCAGACATACCATTTCAATATGGTGTTCTGGATGGAGTGAGTTTTGAAACAATTTCAAACTCATCTGAATAGTCATTAAACAGTTGGCTTAAATATCCTCTTCCGATCTGTTCGAAAAGTAATAATTTTCTATTAAAATTGGTTTCTATCTCCACTTTGAATTCTTTGAACTTTTCAAAGGATTCTGATATGTGTTTCATAAGATACACATATCTGTATCTACCGACATCATCAGTAAATATAATGAAGTAATAAAACATACCTATAGCTTATGTATTCGTTGCTCCATATACATCATTATGTTCGAGACCCAATACTTGTCACTTAATCACTGTGTCAAGTGAAAAGGTGATTCAGTTATTTTGCCTAATAAACAAGATTTGTATTCTTCATATGATTCAAAATCAAATGATCTCAAAATTCCATCATTATGGATTTTTGATATGCTTTCCTGTTTATCTATTCTAACTGGTAATGCTAAAGGTATGCTGGATTCAATTCATTAAATTTAATCCACTCTTTATTCATGTTTAGTACATTATAGTTAATGATTTATAAAGTTCATCAACTACTCATGAAATTCCAATAATTATTTCATGAAAAACAATTGTTCATTATAAATGAAATTTAGACTTGTCTGAACAAGATTCATAATAACATTTACATTATATGGAATTTCATAATAACAATTATTTTGTTTAATTAATTAAGCCAATATATATATATATATATATATAACAAGAATTAACTTGCCATTGATAATCCAGCAACACTTGCTTTATTTCCAATCGTAAGTCCACTTGTCCTTTTATCTAACTTCTACTTACTTTGTAATCAACATACATTTATGTGATTTATACCCGGTATCTAATACTAGAAATATATATAAGTAGATTTTATAACATTTATATCTTAATTGGTTAAAGTCATACTTTAACTTTTATTTTAGATCCTCTATATTTGTTAGAACAATTACGTTTGATATGTTTTAGGACAATCCTCAAATTTTAATGTTAGTCAAGAAATTTAATTCAATTTATATCCTTCTTAAGGATTAATTTAAATTATCGAGTTATTTATTATTTAATATCTACATTAGATAAAATAATAACTGATTCTGTAATATTTATTTAATCACAAAATTTTGATAATCAAAATTTATATTAACATAAATATGTAATTTAAACTAAGATATGCTCCCACTCAAATTAGCATCCCTCTGTTTATATATGTATATCGGTATATATATATAATGGTGTTCCAAGATCCATATCTAGTCATGTTTTGACCCTGCTTTGGCAAATCCCCAAAACACAACCTTTTAGGTAGACATCTTATGTCAATTATATCATGTATATAATTCCTGGATCGCATGATGAACATTTTGTTCAGTATTATTTGTTTGCTCAAATATAGAATAATTCACGCTATTGTCTCTAAGGCCATAATCCTATTATGCAGCTTTAGTTAAATCAAACCCAATAATACAGTCGAAGCACCACAATTACTCCTATCTCATATAACCAAAATAAAAGGATGCACAATGCTTTGGCGTTACCTACATCCAATGACCTTGGACATTGATGGGTGTAATATTGGAAGACTTCACCATGATTTAATATAACAAAATTTGCTTTAAAAGGAATTTATAATTCGTAGTGGAAACAATATTATAGTTGTTTACATATATCGAATATGTGTATTTAATATTCATAATTTTAACTGGATTTGAACATTATATACATATAAATCATATGTATATGTGTTTGAATCCAATGATATATTAGAATCATATCTATATATATACCTTACTAGAAAATAATTGGTTACTATAACTCTAGAATTAGAGATTATATTTAAAACTAATATTAATTTTAAATTAACCAATTATAATAATAAGTTGTTCTGTCCAAAATAAAAGACATCATAAGTACTCATGTTACATAGCTTCCAACTATAGGATACCTTGTCCAAAACAGTGTATATTTATAGCAGAAACCGAGATATGTTTGTATCTTATATCCCTATTTATATTCAGAACAAGCCAAAGGTGAATTTACAAACATACAGAATATAGGCGTTTCAGAATATAATAACACGCATAAAACAATTTTTTATGAATCATATAGGGTCAGACCTTACAATAATACAATATTATTGTCTAATGTATTCGATCATGCATTATAAAACAACATCCTGTTTTGAGATTTAATGCCTGTAAGAGACACACATATATATATACACACATATTAATACACAAACAATTGAAATGTTCTAATTTACAGCACATGTAATATCATACAAATTTGTGTATACTAGAACCAGTTCAGACAGTTCATTTAAGTCCATCATTATGCATATGTAAATAAATGAGAGGCACAATCACAAAATACAACTTAGACAGAACTCAGTTTGTATCATATATACAATCAGATTCTGAAAATTGAAAATCAAGTCAAAACTTGAATGATTATAAAGGTTGCCTTCTCACCCTACATCCTTTCAAATTGCCCTTTTCATTCTGAAACAGTTTCAGGCTGATTCGGAACTTCTGCCCCTGTATTAAAACAATTTTAAGTTGCTAGATCAGCCTTACAAATATACATCAAATGTATAATGTATACATGTGTAGGCAATACCATAAATATATCACATGTATATACTTCCAGGTAATCTTTGTTGCTATTTATAAGAATCAAGTATTCTTCTATTTACAGCGGTTAGGAAATTTATATCTATGTTAATTCAGTATCAAATACAATTAACATAAAATCAAAATTAGTTATTGTTGCGATAAATGATAAATCATATTTGCAACACACACACATATACACATATAAACAATGTATAAGTTGACAGATTCTAATTTGAAAAGAGAATGTATATATGACCATCCTGTAAACATGATCAGCATTAAGTTTACAGAGATCATATTAGAGTATTTTAAAAATTTTAGGCATATCTCAATATCTAGATTTACACATCAGAGGTATATATGTGTTATTGCAAATCAAATTTGCATTTTAAATTTATAAACTGATCAAAATTGGGATCATTGTGATAATGGTTCATAACCAGCAATGTTTATGCATCGTATGCATACATACATATTAGTCAATATATATATTAAATATATGTATATATTAGTAAGCAATACAAAACAAATTTGTATGCCAGTAGATAATGCAAGTTCCCAACATAGTGTTTAACCATTCATGAATCATTATTCCCTTCTCAAAATACTCAAGTTGTCTAATTTAGGGGTATAAACATCATCAAACCAAACAATGAATCAACAATTTGAATCATAAATTGGTTTAAATTATGATATTAAACTTAGCAGTTTTTTTTTCAAGCATGAAATGTGTATATACATAGCTCAGATTCAAAACCATGGTGGTATGACTAGTGTGTGTAATGATCTGTAAATCTCATTTACATAATTTATACATCAATATGTATATATAATCTGTTTATCAATGGAGACATCTTTATACACATATATATGTATATTAATTTAGATATGCTAAATCATATAATGTATATATCATATATATACACTTATTTGAATACTGTCATAAGCCAACAGATTATACAATTGAATGTATAACCTTCTGAACTTAGCATAGCTAGCAAAATCAACTAATCAGGTTTTGTAATGAGTGATAGATTAAGATTGATATGAACAATTCATATCAAGTTAAAATACTGCTAATATACATATCAATTATACAGTGCAAAAACCCACACGACTTTGTGTAATTTAATAACAGAAAACAGGGCAATACTGGGGTTTCATTTACAAGCCATACCTGTAATGTGAAATGAGAATAATTAGATCAAATCTGATATGTTAACTCCAGCCTTCATCATATTCATGTATCTGTTATAAGAAAGAAGAAAAATCAGATCAAATCTGATGTCATCACTTCAGTCTTCCAAACATACATATAGTTGTGATATGAAACAGAAAAATCAGATCAAATCTGATATTATCATTTCAGTTTCATTTACATTCATATGAGTGTTATATAAATTGAAACAAATCAGATCAAATCTGATATGCTTATTTCAGTGTAACACTCATATATATGAATGGATTATAAAACAGGATAAATCAAATCAAATCTGACATATATAAATTAGTTTTACTTACATTCATTTAACTATAATATTGAAACAGAATCAGATCAAATCTGATTTGTATAAATGAGTTTTATTTATGTACATAATCAGATCAAATCTGATTAGTCTTCTAACCTATTATCTATACAGAAAAAAGGTATAATTTGTTTTGGTCAAAAAAAAAAGATCAACCAAAACAAATATTTATTACTCATATATATATACACTAAATTGTAATTGAACCCTACAACTAACTGTCTCATATGAAAACATACTGAATTCACTAACAGATCTATATATATAAATAACATCTAATGTTATAACATATGCACATATATATAGATATAAAATGAATTCAGTTTTTTTTTTTCAGCAAAAGGGAATAAATCCAGTTCATCAAATAGACCAAGGCCCCTCCTATTAATTTTCATATCAGTATAAAACTTGTGACTCATTGGCAATGGGTTTTGCCGAATTACTGGACAGAATAAAGTGCTAACTGATGGTCCTTAATCAGAATTTTGATCAGCAGATAAATTCCTATGAATGAATACCGAATCATTCTATCATGAAATTAATGAGACAATTTTGTAATATCGGTTCCAAAGTCCAGTACTTGGATCACACAACTGTTAAGCAAATCCTAAAGTGAATCTTAACTATATTACGTCAAAATTAAGAATCAACCACAAAATAAATTCAAAACAGATCAGATCTGGATTTAGTAACTTAATCACAAGGTAACAAATTTTAACCCTATAACAAAACAAAGACAGTATGAAGATTAAGCATCTTATAGAAAATTAAGATCTGGATTTCAAACATTCACATCCGAATCAACATTGAATACTAACCCAGATGGATCAAAACTGTAAACAAAACAAAATTTTTTGTCTAACACGAAACAATTTCGTTTTTGAATCACATGTTTTATATATTCCAGATCCAAGTATATCAGTATTCACAATACTGTTTTAAATTATTACAATAATAATCATATGACCCAATCAGCAACTGAATTGAAAAATAACCTGGCCCTGATACCATTGTTGGTAACGAAGGATCGATTTGGCAGCGGAAACAATCGAAATCAGAAACCCTAGTAATCAAAATCGATAGGTACCTGACTTCTTTGATTCTTGAATCGAACGAAAACCCTAGCTTTGAGCTTGTTGAATCCAATTCCAGATCTGATCGAATAACCTAGTGCTTGAAGCCAAGCACCTCTGTAGGAAATCCACCGACGTTGCTCTCGAATCAAATCGAGGAAGGATGAGCTAGTACTAGCTAAATTGGGACTAAAATGGGATCTAGGGTTTTTTGAGTATTTCGGTTGTCTTGTTATAAAATGATAAGGTCGGACCTCTTTCTTTTATAACACTAGAACCGACAATTTCTCTAACCCTATGACCCATTCACCCACATTTAAATAATAGAATTAGTCAAACTCTTATATTTAAATATCCTCATCCTTTTACAACGTATGTAAGTGTGACCCTATAGGTTGTTGCAACGTTGGCAACAATCTAAACATTTAGACTGTAAACAATGAGCGGCGTCTAGTAACACATCACTGCTACCCAAGCTACAACAATATCAATAATTCGATATGACCTTTGTGAATAGTGTATCAATATAATTTAATCCTTTTAACCGTTATATCCAAGATTAAACTGGAGCCATGCATCGTATCATTCTCTTTATAATTTAATCCGTTTTCTTGATCGATGAGCAGACTGTTTTAAACAAATCAACATTTGAGCACGGCCATGCATTTCACAGTCTCACTCAATCAAGAGGCCCATGGATATCACTACGAATATATTGTAGGGTTAAATTCCATCTAGATCATTCATAATTTTCATTCGACTCGAGATGTATCCAATAATCACCGTTATCATTACTCTGTTACGAAATAACTTTAGATGATATCGAAACACAAATATCCTCGAATAAAATTATAATGATTTCAGGTCTGAGGACCATTATATCACTATCACTATGAGAATAACTCATGATACTGTTAATTATATTCCATGGAGTTATCTCACGGTGGGTCAACCCAATACGCTATTCTCTAATACGTATTTATATCTTGACTTTAATATCACATATATTAATGATCAATGAGATGTGATCATCAGTCAATCAATATACTAGTCTCAATGCTTTCTTGTTGTCCTTTATAAAAAATAAAACTAGACCAGGGACATTTAAGAATTATAATACTTATCACATTATATAATCTCAAGTTCAGTCTTACTCGAACTATATAATTCCGTATTATTATTCTAAGGACTTCTATTATATTATTATTTATATTACGCAGTAAATACAATATAATAGAATAATATTTTATTCCAAATAAAATAATAACATCAACAGTGTTATCAAACTTATCAAATGAATTGCCTCTAGAGCATAAAC
Source organism: Allium sativum (assembly GCA_030737875.1). NCBI lineage: Eukaryota > Viridiplantae > Streptophyta > Magnoliopsida > Asparagales > Amaryllidaceae > Allium > Allium sativum. The sequence goes on from CM060926.1 coordinate 488,355,034, forward strand.
TTTAACAGTTATTACTGTTGGTATCAGAGCATAAGGTTTACCGAATACCTAGGCTTTGGGTGAACATTGAGAGAGCGTATTTGTAAATTTAAACTATAATATAAATTATATTATATATATAGTATAGATCAACCCAAGTTATCGACTTAAGTCATCTTTAAAATATTCTCCGATCAAGTTTCGATTATCAAACTATTATACTTAGAAAGTTGAAAATGAGGTCTCGTGGAAGAAAAGGCCAAGGAACGAGTGAGACAACCACAACAACCATTGGGCATACTATTACCCCAAGTCCAGCAGATACTTCTGAAGTAGTCCCTGCTCAGACTCAGTCAAATTTTGCTAAGATCTGTAAGAATTACACCACCCTTGGAGGGAATTTTTTTAAAGATACCAAATCATTGGTTGAAGTTCAAGCCTAGATGAGGATATGTGAGAAAATATTTAAGGGGTTGAAGTTGGATGATGAGCAGAATCGTCTTTTGGCTTCATGGCAACTTGAAGAGGCCGCAGCAATTTGGGGGGATTCCCAAACTGCAAGTACTCTCGAGGAAGAATTTACTTGGGCAATGTTCAAAGAAGTCTTTGAAGCACAACTTCTGATGGCCACTGGAAAGACAAGGATGTACCAAGACTTCAATGATATAAAGCAAGGAGACATGTCAGTAACTGAATACGAGAACAAGTTTAATGCACTTTCCAGCTTTGGTACGGAGTTGATCAACACTCCGCTAAAAAAAAGAAATGTTTGTAGCAGGTCTGAAGGATAGTTTTCAAGCCAAATTGATGGGACACTTGAAGGACCTGTTTGTTGAATTGGTAGGCTTGGCACTCAGATATGAAGCTTTAGAAGCTATGAAGCCGGTAGAAAAGGCTCAGACTAGGGAAATCTGTGGAGAGAATCCCCAGAGAAGAAAATTCAATCCAAATTGGGAGAACAAGGAAAAAGGAAATACAGGGAAGAGAAGTCAGAACAACCCCAACAGCAACAGGAACATGCTAATGCTATAGTCTTGAAGACTCTATGCTATAAGTGTCATCAACCTGGGCACATGATTAAAGATTGTCTGCTTATGAAGCAGGCGCCACAACCTAAAGTCTATGCCATAATGAATGAGCTGTCAACTTCTAAGGATGTGAAAGGAGAAGGAATCCTAGAAGGTCCCTTAAATTTTTGATAAAAGGAGTTAAATAAATTAGGGTCATCTCTAGGGTAAGTTAAATAAATTTGAATTAAATTTAGAATAATATCTAGTGAATAAAATTGGTTTTTTTCAAAAATAAAAACCAAACATGAATTATTAATTAGATATGAACTCATGTGAGTTAAGTAAACTTCTAAATAAATAAGGAGTCTATTCGGGAGGTGTAGTAGATAGTTACGAATGTGCGTTGGCTAATTATATAAATATTTAACTCTAATTAAGAATGAAATCTATTTGTACTCGTTAATTTCGGGGACGAAATTCTTTTAAGAAGGATGGATTGTAATGTCCCCTTTTTCTTATTGACTTTGTTTAATAATAAACATTGATTCTAATGAGTTAATTAAATTAAAATGGAACTAATTTATAATAATAACAAGCTTAAGTGACTTTTTATTTAAAGCTTATGTATGTATATATATATATATATATTATTGGAAAATATATTACTTATTGTATTTTATATATTAGGATAATGATAAGATCTTATTATTTTAGTTAGAACTTGATTCCTTATTACGTAAGAAAATTAATGTAATCTTTTAAAGTTAAAATTCTATGTATGTTGTTAGGTGAATACATATATGCATTGACATATCAATACAACTGGAATGTCTATATGTAGAGTTTAGCTAAGCATTGAACTGCCAGCATAGTGTAGATAATAGCAAAACAACATGTATGGTATGAAACTAAAATTTATTCTAATAAACATGTTTTTAGTTCATAGGACAACCTTGCTGCAAGAAACAACACAATCTATATATACATATGGCTTTTATAAACAAATTTGTCACATTAAAATTGTGACGACCCCAAACTTCCACGAGTGAAAGCAGGAGAAATCATTTTTAGCTTTGTTTTGATGATACGAACCCAACAAAATTTATTTCGTTCGATTCTGAGACTTTTTGAAAAATGGCTATTTTCAAGGCGAATATATTTAATATTAAAAATACATTTTTAAACAAATATTTTCTGAAACTCGAAACATATAAGTGTTTACTGTTTTTCAATGCAGAAACATCATTCTGAAACCAATGGAAGTGGTTTCGAGTTCAAATTCCTAAATATGTGAAAAGTAGCATTTTTGTCCTATGCAAATTACCCACCGACCTTCCTAAAAATTAAATTAGCCATAACTTTTGATTTCCGCTATGAAATTTCGATTTTTCGGATTCGTTGGAAAGATATTTTTAAATAGATTCTAATATTTTTGGTTTTACTAAAATCCGTTAAATTTTGCATCCTGTATGGTTAGTCAAAGTTCAAGTTTGACTTTTCAAACTACCGTGCCATTTCTAGCTCTTTTTATATTTAAAATTAATTTATTCATTCTAACTTCGATTTGAACCAAATTTGTGATCCTTATTATTTAAAATAGATTATTTTAAATATCAAAACTCATTTAAAATCACTCAAAATAAATTTTAACTTGGCCCCAAAATTCAGGGTCGTTACAGTCTCCCCCACTTAAAAACTTTTCGTCCCCGAAAAGGAAAAAGAAAAATAGAAGAGGAAAAGAGGAAGAATAAACATGGAGAATGTTTTTAACAGAGATGGTACCGTCTATAACATCAGGCCTTCTACCGAAGAAGTTGGTCCTTTCGCTCCTTCGTACACATGTGCCAATTGAGCATCGCCACTTCACTTAGTCTTCTTCGAAAGTATGATCAAGGGAAGAGTCAAAACAACTGAAATGGTGATTCTGAGAGATAGAAAAGATCGAAGGATGAATGAAAAGATGACGATAAAATGACTGGCTATTATGTATCTCATGAACTGTTCGCCATAGAATATAGTGATTCTACGTAAACGAATTATTATAGATATGTTGTACTCCGCTTTGTAAACCAAAGCTCTGATACCAACTGTGACGACCCCAAACTTCCACGAGTGAAAGCAGGAGAAATCATTTTTAGCTTTGTTTTGATGATACGAACCCAACAAAATTTATTTCGTTCGATTCTGAGACTTTTTGAAAAATGGCTATTTTCAAGGCGAATATATTTAATATTAAAAATACATTTTTAAACAAATATTTTCTGAAACTCGAAACATATAAGTGTTTACTGTTTTTCAATGCAGAAACATCATTCTGAAACCAATGGAAGTGGTTTCGAGTTCAAATTCCTACATATGTGAAAAGTAGCATTTTTGTCCTATGCAAATTACCCACCGACCTTCCTAAAAATTAAATTAGCCATAACTTTTGATTTCCGCTATGAAATTTCGATTTTTCGGATTCGTTGGAAAGATATTTTTAAATAGATTCTAATATTTTTGGTTTTACTAAAATCCGTTAAATTTTGCATCCTGTATGGTTAGTCAAAGTTCAAGTTTGACTTTTCAAACTACCGCGCCATTTCTAGCTCTTTTTATATTTAAAATTAATTTATTCATTCTAACTTCGATTTGAACCAAATTTGTGATCCTTATTATTTAAAATAGATTATTTTAAATATCAAAACTCATTTAAAATCACTCAAAATAAATTTTAACTTGGCCCCAAAATTCAGGGTCGTTACAAAAATAGATCTATTGGCTATATATTAAAACAACAAAAAGGGTTTAAAACATTTAATATGATTGAACATTTGTAAAGGGTGAAAATTTAAGATAAGAAGTGGTTGCATCTATGTATACTTATAACTAAACATAAAAATACAAAAATATTAATAAGATGTGTTCTACCATAAATTCTGCTGCTACGATAATATACAACAATAAATGTATCTTATATTTTGATTAAAGCTGGAAATCATTTGGCCAACATTCATTAATTAGATTTGGACTAAGAAAAGATGGAATGCTTCTAGAGGATGGACAAAGGTAGATGGTTGTACAAAATAGGGTATATATATTAAGAATAGCATGTGTTTTCCTATTAACAAATAGAACTAAGGACTGAGAACCTAATGCCTATACTCTCTAATCAAAACATCAAATATTTAGTCTGTGGATGAAAGTTGGTGCAATCATTTAACGAACCCATTTATTTAATATTAATTCGTGCCTATAAATACGATTGCCAACCCATAATATCTCACACGAACAATCGAATCGGGGTGATCAAACAACAACAAAATACAAGAACGGAGAGGAGCTAAGAAATAGGTGAGTAAACTTTCTTTTATACTCTCTGTTTTAAACTTCTATGCCAGTGATTGTATAGACATAGATATGTGCATGTATATATATATCACATTGGCACATTGGATTGTTCTGTTTAGAACTAGTTTGAATAGAATCCTGCTGCTATGTATATAAACACAAGAAGACATCCTACTCGGAAACATCCTGTTTTATCCAGAAATAAATATACAAAAATCTCATATTTGGATTCTAATAAATGCAAAGATCTAATGCATTCTTTTAAGTGTTATATACTTCTATAGCATACAAGCAAATAACATTGTAAGTATATATGTACTAAGCTAACCATAAATACACCGTTTTCCTCTGTAACCAAGTAAACTATGAAATTTTCGAACATTACAAAAACATGGTTCAGGTATATAGTTGTAATCACAAGTCAAAATGGTGATTTTTAATACACATTTCGTTATTTTTAAGACTTGGGTTGCCGTGATATTTAGAGATGATCGGAATATGCTTTTTTGGCAAATACGGGTGACCGGAATGACCATAACTCATGGCATGGAGCCTGAAGTAGCGTAAGGGGTATGTAAACACAGGAAAAATATAAAATTATTTTTTTATTTAGAGAATTGTGAGAATGATGGAAAAATTGGGTTTTGGGAATACGTTTTCAGCCTGAGTTCATCGGGGAACTGCGTCGTCGTGGTGGCAAAGGAAGGGTGCGCATGGGGGGGAAACAGCATCAAAGGTAGTCACCATGGGGTGGATCAAGTTGGACGGGGTCCAGTTGTCAAAGGTGATGACAGCAGGAAATTTCTCGGGTTGCATTGTTTTTGGATAGGCGGAGTTAAACTGTGAAATTATGTTAGAGTGGGCGGTGAGCAAATCGGAGCATGTAAATGGATGTAGCAAATGCATTATGGTTTGCGGAGACGATCAGGTAAGGATGACGACCAGTGGTGTGTGTGCGCACCTGCACCGTGTGTGCAAATGGAAGCTCCAACAAGACAGGAAGGAGAAGGAGTGGAAATGCAACATGGACTATGTAGATTTTGACTACTGTGACCTGCTGAAGTGGTGCAAAACAAATGAAAGAAAATTTGTTTGAAGTAGGGAGGGGCTAGTGGTTTAAGAAGAAAGGAGCAAATATAGGAAATATAGGAAAGAAGAGTAATGGGGTACAACAGGAAGAAGAGGAGATATCGAAACATGCAAACCAGTTAAAAGGAGAAGCAGGAAGTAAAGGTAGCTAGTAGGAATTAGAAAGAGGAGAAGTAAATTATTTGGGCTTAGGGAAATTGGGCCAAAATTGTTGGGCTTTGGCAAAGTTAAATAGAATAAGAAAATAAAGGGAGAGGTAAAGTATTTGGGCCAGGGTTATCAAAGGAAAGAAGAGAAATAAATTTAAAAACCAAGAGGAATATAAACATATACAAGGTGATTTAAAGTTTATAAAATAAGATTTAAGAAAGAAATGGGCCAAACATATTGGGACGATGAAAGAAAATATGAGAAGAAGGATGGGCCGAAGTGGTTGGGCCTCAAGGGCTTTAGCAAGTTTAAATTAGATAAAAAGAAAAAATAAAATAGAAAAGGAAATGAAAGATAAATTTAAAGTGTACAGAATAATTATACACATAACAAATAAATACATGATTTGTTAAGTGTAAAAAGAAAATGAAGTAACAAATTCCATAATGGGAATTTTAATTTGATAAGTGATCCGTAATTAAAACTTAGTGATTAAAGATAATTGATTCATTATTCAAGTTAATCCGTTTAAGTTGATAACTATGAACTTTTTAAGAAATGTTTTGAATTGGGATTAAGGATTTTATTTTTGGTTCCTTAGTTATTACTTAACCTTAAAAAGATGTACACTAATCGTTTCAAAGAGATCGGAGTTATATTCCACTTTGATTCGATCTATATGTTATGTGTCAGAAATTATTGAAGACAATTAGAGACGGAGTTATACAAGTGTTATTTTGCTTATTCTAGGTAGAAATTGCCTAAGATAGATTTGCAGGATAGTGCCTTCGGTATGTCCAGTCCCAGGACAACTTGTATGGTCGGATTTGTGACAAAGTATATCTATCAAATCTTACCCATTTACTTTTCGTAAGTATATTATGTTGGTGGCGGAGGAATTCGTTTCTCTTAGCTTTATGCCCACAATATATTTGGGAAAATAAATGAGTATTCTGACAGATATGACGATGTGGCATCCAAAGTTACTGAAGAAGTGATCTGTCAAAAAGGTAAACGTGGCCTCGAGCCTCACAACCAGGAAATGAAAAAAATCAGGCAGGCAGCATGGCTAGGTGGGTCATTCCCAAGCAGGGTGTATTATCACCATCTTGAGAAATTCCTTTTTGTTTCCCATTCTTTTTTCACTGCTGCAGCATTCTGTAAGGGTTTCTGATCCCAACCGTGGGGTGATAATACGTTTGCGACACTCAAGATAAATGAGTGGGCAGTTATGTGTGGTCGGGTTATAAGATGTTCTTGTTGAACCCCAGTGTATCCCCTTTAGGGTACACTGATTGGAAGGTGTTCCCATACCTTGTCATAGTTGGAATCCAATCCCCAATAAGCTCCCGCGGTTTTTGATTTTATATTATATATGTGGAGCGTGAGATGCAAGATTTCCGCTAGATTGTTATTTATTTGATAAAGACTATCATAATATCAAATGATTTTGATATCAAAAATGTTTTTATTATAGTAAGGTAAAAAATGTCCATGTTTATGTGTGGGCTGGTCTTACTATTATCTTTTCTTTTGAAAGGTTTTATAAAGTTAAATCAATATGTTCTCATAAGAGAAAAACCCTATTCCATATTTTCTTGCTTTCAAACTGTTTTAAATTTTTTTTACTCACACCAATCCCCTGACTGACCCAGAGTTTATTTTTCTGCGTTTTTATCATAAACTCTTGGGTACTCGTACCAATTGTTATGAGTAGACAAGTGATCTAGGTAATATATGGAACCCCTTTGGAGTATTTTGGACTCGGGATTCAGGAACTAGCTTAGTAACCATATCTATTTCTAAGTATCCATTTTGTATGATATAATGGGCCAGTGTCATGCATGATGTTATATTCTGATGACATACTATGATTTAATAGACTCTGATATGTAATATGTTATTTTGTTAAAATTCCGCTGTGGGATTCTAATTTTTTTTCTCGGTTCTATTCTCTATCTATTCTATTTCTTTATTAATGACATGACTTTCGAGGTCATCGAAAGTCATGCTATTACACAAAACTTGCTCCAAAATGACTGCAAGTCTAAATGTGCAAAACCTAAAATATCAGGTTGCCTGTTTGGAAAATATGGGCACCAAGAGTTTAGGTGGAAGAACAATAAAGTCCAGGTCAGTCATGGGATTGGCATGAGAAACTAAAACAGTAATACTTTACAAAGTAGGGTAATTCATAAGACCATGCCGTATAAACATGGAACGGGATTCCCATATGAATACCAGTGCATTTAAACTCGTAATCTATTTGAAAATGTAGCTACCATATGGTCTCTCGGCACACACACCATGCAAACGTAGACTTGGGAGATGTTTCTCTTTATAATAGCCAAACAAGCTTGATACTAAAAAATATTAGAATATTTTTATTTGTGTTTAATGTGGAAATCACTTTTGTAAGTAATATATCAATCCTAACCGGTGTAATGCCCCATCCCATTATGTCTATATACATGTTTACAACTAAAACCGTACAAACTCGTAGAGAATGAATTTCCAAGAAATAACTAGGCTAAGAAACGTCCTTATCAATAGGTACATCTCTAGAGGAATGTCCCGAGAAAAACTCCAGTTCTACAACACAAGGTCGGGATCTCTGTACGCCTGGATATATCACCTCCCGGTCGTTACCAACCTTAAACTAGGATCCCGCAACATTAACAACCACAAAAAGTAGAAGTTGCCACATAAGTAATATCTAGGCTCCTGTAACAACCCGGAAAATACGAGCCAATTTAAAAAATTTTAAATTGGTTATTTCAAAGGAATTTGAACAATTGAAATAGAATATTTCAATAAAATAGTGAATTAGAAATAGTGTGTCAGTTTGAAAATTTGACTTCAAACTTTGACTGACTGCACCGGGTGCAAAATATAACGAATTTTAGTGAAACAAAAAATATTTAAATCTGTTAATGAATATCTTTCTAACGAATCTGAAAAATCGAAGTTTCATAGCGGGAATCAAAAGTTATGGCCAAATGAATTTTTAGAAAGGTTGCTATATATAATATATAGCCCTTGAAAATAGATATTTTGCAAACGACCTCAGAATTCGACGAAACCACTTTTGTTGGGTCTGGGATGTCAAACTATTGCTAGGTTTCAAATTTCATAATTTTTGAAGCTAGTATGTGAGCGTGGCAAAAGAAAATGTGTTTGGTCAATTTCTGTTAAATTGGATCGACCAGAAAAGGGCCATTTTTCAAACGATCTCAGAATTCGACGAAACTAGTTTTGTTGGGACCGTAGAGTCAAAACATAGCTAGATTTATTTTTTTGGAATTTTTCGAATTAGTTTGTGGCCCTGGCAAATTGAAATGTATGTTCAAATTGAATATAAAATGTTTTATAGTTTAATTTGAAAAATAACTGACTGTAACAGTCAAATTGGCCTATGAAACATATCCCATTGTGTCCGGGATGGGGGTATTTAGCTAGGGGCGATAGTCGTTGGGTTTGAATTGGGGTTCGAAGGTGAAAACCCTAATTTTCTGAATAGTATATACATCGGCGAATCAGAAAATTCCATTCATAAATTAAAAAAAAAACGCGCAGAACCCTCGTTATCAACGGCGACGCGTGCTCCTTTCTTCCTGACTAGATTCCAATCGCCACAGCCCCCTACCGACGCCGCCACCACCAGCAATCGACGCCGCCGCCTCCCCTCTACAGATCTGACCAAACCTCGACCCCCCTCGTCGCCTGTGCCGCCTGAATCGGCTCCGTGAACGTCGAACCTTCCTAGCGCCGCCCCGATCAGATCTGTAACACCCCGCCTCCGCTAGGGTTACTCGCAAAGGAATGCACTAGCTTTAGAGGGGCATTATTGGTAAACATGCACAGAAATATCATAAGACAGAACATATAAAATAGCGGAAGTAAAATCGAACTTTCATAAACATTAATAATTAAGGTCTAAAGCCTTTTACATCAGAGTACATCAAAACCTGTCTTGCAATAGTAAAGAAGCATAAAGACTTTTTCATAAATTATTCCCCAAGTAAAAACAGTAAAGTAGCAATAGCCAAGTAAAGTCCAAGCCATCCATGATGACCTTCAAGCAGAAGAAGTCCGAACTAAACAACAGTATTTCCTCCCTGTAACCTGAGGGGGGGGGGGAAACGGAAGAAAAGAGGCGAAACAAAACGGGTCAGTCAAAAAGACTGAGTAAGCCCTATCTACTATCAGCATAAAAACTAGTAAAGTTAACTGACATGAGAAACTGAGATGAACATAAGCATGATGACAAGATAGATAAGCTAGATCAAAATAATAGGATGAACTACTGAACTCAGATAAACTAAGGTGTCATGATAAATTATGGTGTCAAGATAAAACAAGGTATCCCATCGTCAAGTTCCTGTCAAGTATAATATCCCCAAGATATCAATCACGTATAACATCCCATGGTATCTATCCTGTCTTTTAGCTCTGCACCTACCGTACTAGTATCCCCACCGTATCATGTGTTAACCATGAATGACCCTTACTCAAAAGTCGTGTAATGGTCCATGTCAACCTGTATATATAGGTTACTCAACTCGTATGTTTTATTCCATGTAAATATTCAGTCCCTTGCCGTAGACCATACGGGCTTTCCCATGAGATTCTATACTACTTTAACATAGTTCCATGATCCTTAAGATCGTTTTGGACTGTCACCCTATATCTAACTAGGGTCTTTCAACATGAATCATCGTTTGTACAACTAGGACTTATGATACCTAGGACTACTAGGGATTATGCTTACCTATTGCACGTTTTTGTATCTCGGTTTTGGTTCAACCACCCAGGGCCACTAGGATTTACGCTAACCGTCAACCGCGCCCTTTTTCCCCACGCATTCATCGTGAATCGTTTTTCCATGACTGTATGCACATGTATCAGATCGTGCCATCCGAGTCCTGTCACAGGGCAGACCAGGAAATACAGGACTCGGTCGGGAGCTTTCGATTTATCTGCCGATGCAGATGCTAAGGTCTGTTTTTTTCTATACGTGGCTATGGTCCCACGAGACCACTCCCTCAACTAGCGAAAGACAAGACAAGATAAATCCTGTATGAGAACACACTACTGGCCAACCCACAATCTAGCCCTACCGCAACCATAATTAGATAGCAATTATGGTCTTTTGGGTGTTCTCTGCCTTTCCGTACGTACACGCTTGACCAAAGATGGTAGGTAGCCTGACGAAATGCTATCTAGGGTACGACCGTGTATCGTCGACTATCCCCTATCCATCCCCGTCTTTAGGTCGCTCGTATAGCAACCAAGGCATACTCTTGGTTCTTCTAACGCAGACCTTAACCTCTCATGAGCCTAGTATAATCACCTGGCAGCTCACAGAGGGATACCAAGAATATCCTCACGTTCCCCGAAGCCGCTGCTTCGTTACCCAGTTCGCTGGAGCCTTTATCTAAACCAGATACTTGCTCCTACTCGTATACTTAAACGATGACCTACCGTATCAGGTTACTCATCTATCTATGAACTGGTCCAAATCTCCTTGACTAAGAATTATTACTTAGCTATTCTTCAACTAAGGTTTACCACTTAGCCTTATTCCCGTTATTCTTGTTAATTACGGTTATCCACCTAATTCTCCGCATTAGGGTTTATATAATGGATTAAGTGTCACTTAAGTTCATGACTTAATCCCGCCTACAAATCATGTCAAAATTGGCTAAGTATCCAAGTCCAAGACCTAACCCTACAAACCATGTTCAAGTTGGTTAAGTATGTATTAACTTGACCCTAACAAATTACTGAGTCAAATTGGTCAAGTGTATTCAAACGATTCGTGACTTAGCCTTATCATGTTATCACGTTAGATTGGTTAAGTATTGGTTAACTTAACCTTATCAATTAACCGAGTTGGAGTGTTTAAGTATGGGTTACTTAATCACTTCAAAATTACTGAGTTAGATTGGTTAAGTGTTGGTTAACTTAACCACTTCAAAATCACTGAATTGGATGGGTTAAGTCTAGATTAACTTAACCACATCCCCTAACTGTATTATACGGTTAAGCGTAATTAGGAAAGCTTAATTAACCGTATCAAATTCATGTGTTGGTTTGGTTAAGTGTTGGTTAACTTAACCCCGCCCACTAGTCGTATAAAAATGGTTAAGTGTCATTAGGCAAATCAAGTTACTTAACCTACCCAACCTTGTCATGTTTTGTTAAGTGTCATTAGCCTAGTCAATTTACTTGACCCATTTGTCCATGTCATATTTGGTTAAGAGTCATTAATCAAATTAACTTAACCCTATCATGTGGCATTAATTACTTAATGCACCTCGACCTCTCACATTAGACTTTGTTGTGGTTACTAGTTAAGCCGGTCGGTTCCGGGTAGCTTTACACCACAACTTGGTCTAACCTCGGGTCCAAGCACAACATGACCAACTTCTCACATTGGGTCATATTGTTTGCAACTACTAGTTAGGCCGGTCGGTTCCGGGTAGCTTTATGTTGCAAACTCAACCCAACCTCGAGTTGGTCACACTTATATTTTCTAAGTGTCATGTCCATCGTGTTTCCAAAACACATTACAAGTTTTCAAGCAATTGGGTAGACCTAACTTAAGAGGTAAATTCCCAATGGGTAGACCTAACTTAATAGGTAAATTCCCAAGCTTATGTTCTTATGTCATTAGAAATTTCCCATAACATAACCCAACGCTTTTAAACTCGCATATACGTTCGCAACAACGTAATGGATTAAAAGAATAGACTTGGCAAAGGTATGGCAATAATGGATATTAAGCCACAAGTTAATCATGGTGGCAAATGAGGCACAAATGTGTTCATTAACTTGCATGTTACATTCTTAAGCCTCAAAAACATGCATAAACCCAAACTTGGCACATAAACGAATCATGGTGACAAAAGACATGGAATGATGACTAGTAACTCGCATATATCATCATATAAGGGTTATGACTTCATATGCAAGTTGACATAAAGGTTATGAAGGTTCTCATGTTGCATAATGCAACATTTCAACACAAAGGTTGTAGCTTTTAGCTCACAAGATCAAGATAATGACTTCATAAACTTGCATGACATGATAGCATGTATCATTCTCAATGATCAAACCCAAACTTGCAACATGAACATTTAACTTCATAGTTAATATCTAAGAGTAGGGAAAGGGCTTACATTGCTATGAAGGCACAAATCGAAATGCAAAACAAAGATTGTGATGAAGCCTATGCATGCCCTCATCCAAAAACTCAAAGATGAACGCTCCAAATCAATAAAAAAACTCATCTTTATGAACAAAGATCAAAGCTTTTGCCTTGAAATCAACTTGAGAAGCTCTCATACTAACATAGAGACTCTCTAACACTCACATAATCATGAAACCTCTCATAGGAATTTACTTAGGAATTTTAGAATGAAAGTGGAGGCCATGAGAGTAATAATTTTGCCATAGTTTAGTTGCATGAATGAATAATGAGGATTTAGGGGTAGGTTAGGGGCTTATTTATAGAGATTAGGAGTGATTAGGACCTTAGGATTAACCCTAGGACCAATCTGAACCTTTAAAACCCGTCTCAGGCCACCAGACTAGACCAAAACAGATGACCAGGTGCACCAGGTCGTAACACAAGTGTGTTTTTGGGCCCAGTCGACGCCCAAGTCGACAGCCCTGTCGACTTGGGTCCTGGGGTGTCGATAGCCCTGTCAACTCCCCAGTCGACATGGGCTTTGGCGGGAAAATTCCCGCCTACCCCGCCTGGACCAAACTTCTGAGTTTTCGAGTTGTTTCCTACTTGAAATTTCCTGAAAATCGATATGGGCCTTAACTGGGTCATACGGGCTCCGATTCTCGAAAACTCGGACTCTATTTCGCGTATTTTTCCGAGACGAACGCAATGGTAAATTCCGTTTAACTTAATTCTGAAAGTATAAACAGAATATCTTTTATTTTCATAGTTCATTAGTTTATACGCTTGCGTATCATCACATACGTACGTAAATTTCTTATTTTTAAAGCGTAAAAATACGGGGTGTCACAAGATCCGACCACCGAACTGCCTCCAACCACCACCGATCGACTCCCCTCTCCTCCCTCTTCCACGATGTACCCTCTGATCATCATATCGTACCTCGGTTTTCGCAAAAACTGCAAACCTAGTTTTGAACCATCGTGAAAGGTGAGTCCTTTATTACATTTAAACTTTATAAAAATCATATCTTTATGGTGTGTTGACGAAATTCGATGAAACAGGAAACATCGGGACCGCAAGGAGACTCTCTACCACATAGAAGAGACCGCGGATTTTTCTGAGCCATCTACGATTTTTAGCACTCCGAAAACCAAAGTGAGAAATCTAAATTAAATATGAATTTGATGGAAAATGTCATGTATAAATTATACAAGCGAAATATAAATTATACACGTGTTGTATACCTCATGTACATGCGTTGTGTAAGCTATATGAGCGAAGTATGAATTATACATGCATAGTATAAATGATATGTGTGTTGAAATGCAAGTGAAATATAGAAATAATATATATATATACTCCCCTCGTCCACAAACCATGGACGATATATATTGTTGTGAATTGGTGTGAAATATTGGATGAAAAATGCGAATGGTTGAATAATTGTTTGTGGTTGATATTGATTGGTTGTGGTTGAAAAATACCCATTGGTGATTGAAATAAATTGGAAATAATTGTGGAAATGAAAATAAAACATGCCGCCTGCGTGCGAATTAGATGCATGAATCCCCTTGTCAAAATCCGCGAGGTTTTTAAGGTAGAGCGAGGAGCCATACTCGGGATGGTGCCAGTTTTAACTACCCTGCCGTTATGGTGCCGAAATTTTGAATAATATTAATGTGTTAGAATTATTTTCAGATGTTGACATTATTTTCATGCGATGAAACTAAAGTCATGTGTTGGAACCATATCCATGTGTGGAAATGCTCATGTGTTGAGAAGTGATGTGTGAAAATTAAATGCATATGTGAATGAATAAAGTGTTTGAACAATAAAAATCACATTTTTATAATATATATGAAGTATGTAAGATATTCGCCTTATACATAAATAGTTTCAACAATAAAAATTTCATCTTTCTTATATGAACAAAATATATAAAATATCCATGTGTGGAGATGCTCATGTGTTGAGAAGTGTGTGTGTTGGAAAAGTTCATGTGTTGAATAAAAAGATCGAACAATAAAAATATCATTTTTATTGAAATTATGAAGTATTAAAAAACATTCATGTGTTGAATAAATATTTTAGATGATGAAAATACCATTTTTATCATATATGTGATATGCTAAAGATATGCGAGCGTTGAAATAAATATTTGTGAAAGAAATATTATTTTTAACATGCATAGGAACTAAATAAAATAGTCATGTGTTGAAATATATTTTAGTTCGCCAAAGTTATCATTTTTGAAATGTGAAGTGTTAAAAATAACCACTTGTTCAAATAAATATGCATGAGTTGAAATATTCATTAATTAGCTAATGATATGATTTTTGCCTACGTATGCAACATTAGAATGAATGGTGTTTTTAAACCAAAGTGAATTAAATATGAAGTTGAATGGAAAATGATAAGTGATAAGTGATAAGAATTGCATATATGTACATGCATATTTATTGAACAGGTTATAGCAAAGAGGCTAGAGAAGAGGAATAAAATTTTGTGCCCGACAAATAGGTACACGTTTACTGTTTTGTTTGTGTGATGATTTTATGAGCTTGTTGGCTAACCGCTTGGCTTTTTCTTTTTCTTTTTGAGATGAGACGCCCATGTGGCTATTTAGGAATTTTCCCAGCCCCTCCCGTACAAAGGAGGTTATGGCAAAATTTTCCAAAATTTAAAGGCGTTAGTGAAATATTTGAAGTGAAAACGATATAGGAATTTTTGAATGAACTGTATTTATATAAATATAAATAAAATTAAAACGAATCGTGGCCGTGCAGTTCGTGTTTTGAAATCGTAACTTCAAACAACTAGTGTGGAAGATCTTACCGTCGGATTTTCCAAAAACTGAAACCGTTGGATTCGTTTTAAAATGATCTTTCTAATGATATAAAATTTGTGAAAATCCGACGGTTAGATTTTCAGATATGTGTAAAACAAATTTAGTGAAAAACAGCGCCAGTGCCTCGGCACGACCTGAAACGTCGTTTAATTAAATATGGTCGTTTTAAATAAATAAAAATGGCGATATATCGTTATAAAATACTATAGACGATATAGAGGGAAATAAACCAATTTTGTTGTGTTTGCTTGATATGTGATGGTTGAATGTGTTTAACATGAAAATTATACTAAGGAACTGAAATGTGAATGTTGAATAGTTTAACCATGTGAAAAATTGATTTGAAAATCTAAATATACGTGGGTTATTTGAAAAGGCCGAGTTCATTCTCATTTCAAATAATTGATCGACGTTGAGAAGTCGAAGAGTCGAAGACGGTTAAAGACCGACGATCTTCACATTGGATGGATGGGCACTACTGATGCTCGTGATTGGAGTAGCTACCTTGAAGGAGCTGAAGTAGTAGCCGTCCAGACGTATTTTTGATTGTGCGGATATGCGAGGAATTAGTGCCTCCGGTTTCGTTCAAACCCAAAACGAACTTGTAAATGGACTGTGTGTCTGACATTGGATTTTGTTCTATGCTGATTGATCTCTATTAAATATATATCTGTTTGGCGGCGGAGAATTTATTCTCTTGCTTAACGCCCTTCTCTGAGACGTACGAGCTCAGAGGTTATATATCGATAGAAATCAGTCGCATGGAGTGGATTGCCTGTATGGCATGCGTATGTGGCATATGATCAAGGCTTCTATTGCAAAGCAAAGTCTTGTGGTTGATGATCAAAGCATGGTCTGTATGACGTAGCTTTGTGTATAACGTGGATTCGCGAGCCTCACACCCCAGTATGAGTAAAAAACGGGAGACGGACCGCTGGGAGAGCACGACGTTTCTTTCTAGCTATGGTGGTGTCAGTGACCTGCCATCCCTGACATTTATATCTACTTTTCACCTGTGTGGTTGTTGGAATGCGAGGCGCCTCGATTATAGGTCTGTAAGGACCGGGAAACGTGTGTTCAGGAATTGCTAATCCTCAAAAGTAAGAGTGGACCGGCCCAGCCGATTCCAAGGACCGCTGTGTGCGATCCTGGGACATTTGCTAAAGTGTCTCGAACGGAGAGGAGCTTGCCCCTTGCCTCGACTCATGATGGAATCCAATTTCCAATACGTAATTTCGGATGTGATTGTATTACTAGTATGGTGACATGATATATGGTACCCATGCCGTCTAGGATTGATATTTATGATTGGATTTGCTTTTGAAAACATATATGCACTAGTAATAATATCAAACACTTTTGTTTTATACGTATGAAGCATTTTTAGCCATTATAAGGTAAAAATCTATCCTTCGGCTTGCGTTGCATTGTGTGATGGGACCTGAGTCTTATAATGGCTTCATTTTATAAAAAGCATTGTGATGATTCAATCATTTACTTTATTTCATGCACTAGCACTCATTGGAGTAAACCCGTTCCGCGAAAGTGGCGTGGTCCTTTGATTTGCCTTATTATTGTTGTTAATAAGTTAAGTAGATTTCTCATACCAGTCCCATGACTGACTCGTAGTTTGTTTCACCTTGCAAACTCGGGTGCCCTCATTTTCACACGGACAGCCTAGTTACAGGTATCTGGTGCACTTTTGGCTCATGGCGAGGCTTGACTACACCGTGCTGACTATGACTTATTCCGCCATTATTGTATATGTATTATGATTCCGCCACTGGCGATGTAGACTGATGTTTAGTTTGTGTACTCTTTATGTATGATTCCGCCTCTGGCGATGATGACTGATTATGTATTATTATGCACTAAGTTGTATCCTGCACTGTGCTCTCTGATGTGGTGATATCTATATGATTCCGCTGTCATATGTGTGTAAATTATTCTATTTCATGTTTATGCTATTATCTGTGATCTGCTAATGATGATTAATGTGTTATATTCCAATGATTATCCTTAACACCGTGTCACGGGGTTTTGGGATCGTCACAGCTCCATACTATGGTACACTTTTTATGCAAATAGGAGATGATAACCCATAATCTTGCCACATCCTTCCTGTTTTGTTCATTTCCGGGGTGTGAGGGTTGTCTATGTCTTGTTACACAAAGCTACGCTTTGCTAAGCCATGCTTTGATCATCAATAGCACATCACTTAGTATGCCACACTGTCATTCCATATATACAACTGATAATTACTAACTATATCACCTTTGAGCTCGTATGTCTTAAAGAAGGGTGTTAAGCTAAGAGATAACCTCTCCACCACTAACAAAAATATGTTTAGTAAAGACAAATCAATACATTTTAAAACACTATGTCAAATACTCATCCATACAAGTTCATCTAGAACTGAACAAAACCAAAGGTTGCTTTATTCCTTGTCCAATAAAGGAGAGAAGCCCTTGCAAATCCTAGAATTTCTTCAAATATTTCCGTACTACTGCTACAATACTGATACATCCATCTCAAGTAAGGAGCTACCCACTGGATACATTTAGCGAGAAGTCCGTTCAGTGTAAAGGTTTTTGATCTTTAACACCATCTTTAATATCATCAATTGTTTCATAACAGTGTACTATTATTTGGAATGGTTTTGTTGGACCCAAATTTTGATATTTGGTCTTCCCAAATACCAATCGCTATTTTAAAACTATATGGAAATACAGGATTCGTGAAGTCTCTCTTCCATTCTGATTGGTTAACTAAAATCTTATTATGGAAACTATTCATTTCATAAATCCCTCTTTAAAACATTTTTTTTTAAATCAAAGATAGTAAATCATTAATTAAGATTCAATAGTTCTTCCATTTCCTTTTCATTTCTAAAACAAGATAGTTAAGCATTTCTCCATTAGCTTTTTAAAAGATGTTAATCCATTTAACTTCCAAATCATACTCGATCTTGGGCTAAAGAATAAATTCATTTCAAAACATCATTCACAACAAACCCTAACACCAATTGATATTAAATATAAGATTTTAATACAATTCGTATTAGCTTATATTCAACATCAATTCCCATAATCAACAAATGCTACAAGTGGAACAACAATATGAATACCTTTCAAATTTCCCAAATAGTATGATTTGAACAACTAGTTCGAATATCGAATATCTAAAAAATATTCCCTTTTAACTTTCAAAATCCATAAACTAATTTAAATTGAGTATCATAATTAAACATAAATTGTATCATCCTATATTCTATATAAATTTCCATATTCAACACATGTTATAGATGGAATTACGGTATAATTACCTTTCAAATTCCATGAGCAGTAAATGTTTCATTTATGCAATTTAATATCAAATATCTGAAGATTATTCCTATCCAAGTCCAAATTATAATTATGGAAAACCTCTTTTATTCTTAAGTAAACTCAAATTACTTAAACTAACTTCAATTTAAATGCTTAAATCTTCCTAAAAAAATTTATTAATCATTTAAAAATGATCACTTAAGTCACAAATGAACAAAAATTAGTTTATAACGTCTAAATAAACCATTGTCGGAAAATGTTGTAACAACGTTACAAAAAGCGTTATAAACAGACTCATATTAGCTAGTTTAATCAAAAGGACTCCTAAATTGTCCAAAACTTCACATTATCAATTCAAACCACTTTCAAATGATTTACAATGATTTTACAAAAAAATTCCATATTTTTATTTATTTAAAAATAGTCAATTACCATTATGGTCAACGAACTGCACTTATAGCGACCATTTCAAATGTTGTTTTACACATAACTTAAAATCTACGTATCGAGTTTTGAAAATTTCTTTTCCATTTGAAAACTATTATCGTGAGAAAGAAAATGTTTTCCGTTTTGAAGAAATCCGATTTAAATTGCTCATGTTATAAGCGTTCGAAGTTGACGGTCGAAATTCGCGAACTACCGCAACGCACCTAGTTCTATGAAGACCATAAATTAATTTAAATTCAAAACTTATTCAATTGACTTAAAATATGATTATAATCTTAATAAAACATATTTAAACTTGTTTAGAGACAATATTTCGAAATTTAACCCTAAAATTTGAATATTCATATTAATCGAATATTATATTATTATTTTATTATTAAAATAATATTATTTTTCAAGTTTATTCCTTTCAAACCCAAACTTTTCTGAAATCGATTTAAAAATAATATAAGATAATTGGAATAAATTTGAATTTTCAACATCATTTATATATCAAACTCAACTTCAATTTTCGAATTTACTATTCACAATTGATTTCAAATTTGAACACGCCATATACACATGAAATCCTTTTCCATTATCTTCCATCTTTAAGAAAGTTACTTGTAATTACTTCAGATTCATTTCCAAATCATTTCGGGTATAAAATTTCAAATTTTATTTTTTTCACCTTTATTTAATTGAATATGATATTCAATTAAATTATCAAAATGAACCGAGACTTAATCAATACCTATATCCTTTCACATATGTGTGTGTAGTGAACACATTATTACTATTCACCATTAAACAAATAATTTCCATCATTATAACAACCGTTCACACATATCGTATATATGTGTATATATATACAACATATGAACATATGGTATAAGCGTTAGATAATTAACACTTACATTTCGTTAATTAACTAATTAACCGGAATTACTCATCCATCAACCAATCACAATCATACACAACAATCAACTATATATTTGACATTCAAATATTTATACATAACGTTCTTCACTTATATAAATGTCTATATATAAGAATTGGGATCCACACTACCACATTAATTTACAATCAAGTTTCTCACAAATATATTAATAAAAATCAAGTTCCTCACCTACATATCTCTTTTTATCTTCACTGTAGGACTTCGACTAGACAGATGAGCTGCATAACCGCGCCTTGCAGTATTTTTCTCTTTCTAATATATATATACACTAATATATTTACTTTTTAATTATTTTGAGAGGTGATGGAACTTGGTGGTGAAGGGGGAGGGGTGGTCGTGGGGGGCCGTGGGAGTGGAACGACGGTGGAGAAGGGAAGGGTGAAGGCGTTGTGAGGAGGGGGAAGAGAGGTGGGAGGAAGTAGAAGGGAATTTTTAGGCTAAGGAAGTTATGGATTTAAGAAGGAAGAAGATGGAAATGGAATGAGAATGGAGAGGGCTTACGAGTGTTTATATAGCCTAAAGAAAGCGTGTAATGGTAAATGTGTTTAAGGACATTTGCCTCCTTCTTAAGCATCATCAGCTTAGATGTGTTACATGTGTAAAACCACTTATAAAACTATGTTCTCCCTCTTGAATACCATTGGCCTTAGGTGTATGGTTTTTAATTAAATACATAGTTTAATTTAGCAACACTTTTAGGGTGTTACAACATAGCCTACACTTCCATATGCTCCCATTCAACTTGCATTTGTTACTTTTCCTAAGCACTTTTGTTTACATAACAAAAAAACAACTTTTGTCGATAAAACTTGACGATGTTTCTAAACAATTTGTTCAATTCAAAGAAGTTATTTTATTTAGTATATAACTTATATTAAATACTTATATTTAACCAATATAAATCATAGTAAAAATAGTTCTATTTATTTGTTTTTGGAAATTTGTTGTAACAAAATCAGACATGGTTTCTTACAAAAATTTGACTGTTATATTTTTTATTCTCAAATAACTTTTCTTATTATTTAAAATAAATTATTTTATAGTTTAAAAAACTATTCTAATAATTTCCAAAGCTCAAATTGAATTTATATTCAAATCGACAAGTTATAAAATCGTATTTCAACATTTTTGGCAATTATTTTAAATTGACAATTTTTATAAATACTCTAAGTATCTTTGAAACTATATTTTAAACTCAAAAACCCTTTAAATAAATTGGTTCAACAATCTGGGTTGTTGCATTCTCCCCTACTTAAAAAACTTTCGCCCTCGAAGAGGAAAGAAGACACGAGCAACTTTATTTATAAAAATGGCTTATAGAATCTCATATTCTAGTTCATTTATAATACATCATACCTAAAAATCTTTGAAAAGAGAGTTTGACTTTTTATGATAATAAACAATATGCATAAATCAACAACATGTGATAATGCTGTAATCTACCATAAGTATCATAGTCAACATCTATACCAGAGTGCAGGTTGCACTTGTGGTAATATACATGATCCTACATACCAACCTAAGTACATACTATGTACTTGACGTGGTCTATATACAACAAAAGGTATGCCTGCCAAAAAGGTACTGGTCCCCAAAAATATCCTAACCAATATGTATTTTCGTGCGAACTAAGCACTTAAGACAACCATATACACAATATCTACTATATATCCAAAACAATACCCTCCTACTAATCTAATATTCAAATATGTCTGAATAACCATACAACGACCCTGGCATACTCATCTCCTCAAGTTCTTCATCCGCAAAGTCCTCATTATCCTCATTCATGTCTTCGTCATCAGCTAGATACCTATCCTCGTCCACGTCTTCTCTATCGTCATCCTCTATCATATTGTCATCTTCTGTCATATCTTCATCAAACTCAAGGGCTAAATCCCACTCTGGACTCTCAATCTCAGGAATGTGCTCTACCGGATCACCAAATTCATCTAAATCAGTAATAACCTCATCAGATATCTCATCGTCTAATCCAAAGGGATTCGATATATCATTAAGGTGATATCCAGTCTCCTCGTCTTGATCTCCTAACTCTTGATTGTCGAAAATCAGACTACTCATCTTATATATGATATGCTCGTCCACCTCAACGGCATCGTTCTCATTATCCACTATCATCCTCTCTAAGTCCTCCATGGAAGGTACATGCTCTACTAGCTCAGGCTCTCCACGTGGAAGAGCCTCTGCCTCATCATCACTATGCTCTACATCGCTAAACATCCAATCATAGGAATTGTCGGATCCATTACAACTGCTGCTATTATGAGCAAACTATGTTAAATATTATTTAACACTTAACCGCTTACCTTTGCCTCCCTGGATTTAACAAAGAAATTTAGGGTTAGACTCATAAAATTTATTTTAGAAGTCTGTGAAAAAAATATTTTCCTTCAAAATGACCCAAGTTTTTTATAATCCTTATTATTTTAGATATCTCTTTCTAGTTATTTACCAAATACCTTTTAGTCAAAATTGTGTAATTTACTTCATAAGGTTGTAATATGTTCTTAGATGTTCACAATTTTCCAATTTTATCGACTGTCCAAAATCGTCGATAATTTCAATTCCTAATCCAAACTAATTAATAGTCATTCTCGGTTCAAAGTTGAGAACTTATTTCCTCCAAATATTAAAGAAAATTATTAAGTTTTAACCTTTACTAAAAAAATTCAAATCTAATATTTGCACTTGGATTATTAGTCTAAATTAGTTGATAAATGATAATAGTTCACTTAAACGAAATCGAGTTCATTTTCCTTCAATTACTTATAATGATTGTGAAATTCTAATCACAAAATACTTATACTTAGATTTCAATAACTTTTCTCCGTTATCATTTAAATTATAATAAAAATTAATAATATTTTAAAAACATAGTTTTTTATATTAATTTTTTTTTTGAAACTGATTTCTATATCGCAAATAGGTTCCTTATATTCTTAACTCATTCTAAGGCATGGCTAACCTTATCTCTAACGATTTTCTCTTCTAGGATATTACTAATCCTAGCTCTGATGAGTCATTTCCTCACGTTCAAATGAGTCGTACCCTAAAGTTTTGAATAAAACAAAGTTCTGATACCACTTCTATAACGATCCGCCTTTCAGCTTATCTCGACTCAATAATTAAACCGACTCAAACCATTTTCAAAGACGGATGGTTAAGGATACTTAGACATTGGAATTAAAGAAAAGAACTTTTTCATTATCATAATAATAAATTTACATCAGAGTACAACATATATAAGAGTATAGCGGAAAATACACAACAGAAACAATAAAATGCTTTGGATACAGCTCCATCTTTAATCCAGAATCTGTGTGGAAAATATAGGCACTCAGAGTTTAGTTGGAAGAACAATAAACTCCAAGTCAGTCATGGGACTGGCGTGAGCAACTAAAAAAGTTATACCTTAAAAAATAGGGTAATTCATAAGACCACGCCGTATAAACACAAGATGAGTTTTCCCTAAGAATAACAGTGCATTTAAACACACAATGCTTTTTGAAAGTTAAGCTACAATAAGGTCACTCGGCACACACACCCCATGCAAACGTAGACTTGGGAGAGGTTTCTCCTTATGATAGTTAAACATGCTTGATACACGAAAATATTTGATATTTTTATTAGTGTTTAATGTGGAAATCGCTTTCGTAAGCAAATGTATCAATCCTAGCCGGCATAATGCCCCATCCCATTATGTCAGCAGATAGGTTTACAACCAAAACTGTACAAATTCGTACTGGAGAATGGATTTCCAACAGATTACCAGGCCAAGGAACGTCCTCACCAATGGGTACATCTTTAAAGGAATGACCCGAGAACAACTCCAGTTCTCTACCAACACAAGGTCGGGATCTCCCTACCTAGATCACACCTGAATATATCACATCCCGGTCGTTACAAACCTTAAACCAGGCACCCACAACATCAACAACCAAAAAAGTAGAAGTTTCCACATAAGTAATACTAGGCTCCATACCTTGGTATACTTTTTATCTAGATAGGAGATGATAACCCATAACCTTGCTGCATCCTTCCTAATTCGGTCATTTTCGGGGTGTGAGGCTTACCGAAGTATCATTACATAAAGCTATGCTTTAAAAGCCATGCTTTGATCATCAATAGAACATCTCTTAGTGTAACGACCCGTGTTTTTGGCAGTTAAATAATTTATTTAATTTATTATTTTAAAATATTATATTGGGAATATTAATGGATTTTTAATATTTAAATCGTTATTTAAAACGAGACCGAACGCTATATGTTTATATAATATAAATAGAATTTGAAAATGGCGCGCAGTTCGTAAATTGGAGTTTTGAACTTTAATTGAATATACAGGATTCAATATAAGTCGGATTTCTGTGAAACGAGAAATGTTTGAACCGCATTGGTGATAAATTTCATACGAAAGAAAAAAAAATCTAGATTTCATGTTATAGATTTGAAGTTATGGCCAAATCAAAATTTTAAATTGTCGTTGTGAAAAATCATTATTTAAAATATAGGCCTTTAAAATAGCCATTTTGCAAACGGTCGTCGATTTCGACGAAATCAGTTTCATTGGGGCCGTAGCATTAAATTATTGTACGGTGTTGAATTGCGTTGCAAACCGATGTCATATGTGGCCACGGTAGCCATAAACGCCCAGTTATTTTCTATAGCGCGTATTTAAATTAATTTAATTTAATAAATGAATATTCAGGTGTAACTTGAGCATACGATCGAATTAAGCCGCGAAACCAATCTCGTTGAGTTCGTATCGTCGATTAGAGTCAGGATAGGTATATAGTTTGTTACTTTTAGAGACTGGGTAATTTGGCGTCTAAAATGGCATTGCGGTGCGCGTAAAAATAACCTACCGGGGAAACAGTCTCAGAATGCAATGAAACTAGTGCCATTGGGTTCGTATTGAAGAATTATTATAGGATTGCAAGGTTTCAAGTTGCTTTGATTTATCTGGTGATCGTGAAAAAATTAAACGCGTGTTTATTTCTGGTTTTATAAAGGAAATTTTTCCATACTACCTCGGATTTCGACGAAACTTATCCCATTGGGTCTGGAATACCTTTTTATACTAAGATTAGCCTTTTTATCAGTAAATAAAAGTCGACTGTGGTTAGTTTTACGTGTTACTTCAGCATGAAGTTTCGTTAGAAAGTAAAGTAATATTTAATCATTCCCATTCTTATCTATTGAAGCTACCTACATGACAGTTTGGAAATCTTCACCACGCACATGGTTTGTGCGAACATACAGCAATCAATTTCTGTTGAAATCACGCACAGTGACCTATTGAGGTGAAAACACACTGCTATATATATTTTAAATCACACACAGCTATTAAAATAATAGTACATCCTAAGCCACTATTCCATTCTTTCGCCTACTGTCTTCAACAGCTACCCTATGTGCCAATTCCTTCATTGCCAAGCTATTTCGATTTCGTGCGTGCCAAACTTCATCAACCGTGAGGGCCAAGCTTCTGTAATACCGTGTGTGCCAAGGTTTCCAAACTATAAATATGTTCTTTCCATTTTCTTTGCTGCGTCCCCCCAATTTCTTTGATGTGTCTCTTCTATTTAAAATCAAACCCGAAGTGTTGTTTTATTCTTTTTGGGACTACTGTGTTTCGTTCAGATTGGAACAGCGGTTGGGGAGAGGTTCAGGTGGCAAAACGGATGATGCAGGTGGAAGCAAAGTCAGAACAGTGGCTCCCTCTGATGGGGCTGCAGCCAGGGGTTAGGTGCGTCAGATCTGGAAGTGTGGTAGAGCCGAGAACAGAGGGAAGGTGGCGAACAGATATAGTGGGGAAGACAACCGCATATAAATGCCAGGAGGAGGAGAGTTCGCAGTGAACAAGGGACGTATTGAGTGTGTTCGAACCTCGACAGTAGCGGGGAGAGAACTGGAGCGAAGTGGTGGATCATCGAATGGAAGGAGATAGTGGAGAGGTGGAAGTTGTACACTTAAACGATACAAGAAGGGGGCACAAATGAAGGGGGCATTGGTTTGAATGACCATGAGCAGAAAGGAGGAAGAGCGGATGGACAGGTGCTGTCGCCAGGGGATGTTTTGCATGGGTCGGTACGTACGATGCGGGAATGATATACAGTATGAGAGTGGAACAGTTTTCAATAAAAATAAATATATATACTGGAAAGTAACAACGGTGGACTGAGTTCGAGGTGTTACGGTGGTTTCAGACTTTTAAACAGGAAGTTGGGTTTTATGTTTTTGCGGGAAGATGGAGTTGCTGAGTTGAAACGAGAAGAAGTAAAGACGCCTGAGGCCTTTCATATATAAATTGAAAGAATGGGAATGTTAGAAGGGGGCAGATGTAATGAACATCATCGGGTGGGTTAAAATACACGGTGGTCTGTTAAATGAAGAATTTTGTAGCGTGAACCTAAAGGTGAGTAATCCTCTTTAATCACGTAATTAGTTGCTAATTAATTAGGAAATTTTAATTATTTAATTTAAACCGTGTTCATTTAAACGATGATATCTTTTTGATAGGGTACGCTCGGAATCATGCCAACGGGCACTTCACTCTGGAATTGTTTCATAACAAAGCTGGAAAGTGCCGGAAATTTTGGTTAAATTAAACGCTATTTAATTTAACTAAAACCATATCATTTTCTCGTCAAAACAAATCAAGGTGAGTTAAACTCACTCAGTTTTTCTCATTTATATTTTATATAAATTGGGTTTTTATTTTGTGTGCTCTGCTTGCCAATGGTTGACTGTTTGCTAGTTGTTTATTTATCGGTTGATTTAACTGATGAAATTAAACCGTCATTTAATTTCAGTGAAGTACCGAATTGTTATTCTAACGATTGGTCCCACTAAAGGTAACTTACCTTGTTGGTCACGTGTATAAAATAAACGTGTTTAATTGGTTGAATTGCTTGTGGTTGAGATTAAATGATCGTTATTTATTTTATCAGTTAAACGTAATTGAAAGATCTGTTTGGCGATAACCATTTGTATACAGGGAAGAACAGGTTGCAGGGATCCAACCGGATTCCTCAAATATATTATTTATTTTCATATTATCATATATGAACTGTCAGGATCAGGTAATTGATTTTGGTAATGACCATTGACTGAAAAATCAACTCGTGTTGTGTTTTAATCAATGGGCAGTATCGGTTGAGTAATCGATAGCAAATGGCCTAAAAGTAAATTGGTTTGTTTATATCGATTTACCGTCAGAACTAAAGTTATAAAATTTATTTTATAGCTAAAGATAAATTTGACTATATATGTTTTGAATAAGGGTTTGTTAAAAGGAAATAAATACTTATTTTTATAATAAATGGATTTTACAAAGTCAATTCTGATGTTAATCAGATTTGTAAATGTGAGGATACGAAAATTTACCTAACGATTAAATTGGATAATTGTTTTGTCAAGAAACAATTAAATGGAATTATTTTAAATTAATTATATTATTAATTAATTTAAAGGGAAAAAATTGAAATCGATTAACGAGATAACCGTGTTCAGAGTTGTCTAAATGGATCATTTTTAACTGGGATAAATTATTATCTTAGTTTGTTTGGATTAATCTAGTAAAATTGTTTAAAGGATGTTTGTTTAATTTTAAAAGGGAATAACTATTTATTTTAGTTAATAATGAAATTTACTACAGGAGTAGTTTATGATGGAAGTAAATTATTATTTTATTTAATAATAATTTGGAGAGTTACTTTTAATGGGAATTCATTTAAAAAGGTAATCGGAGTTGAAAAGAAATCCAATTGATTGGTGAAAGAAGTTTATGAACAAGTTTTATTTTTTAACCTGAGTTTTATAACGAAAAGATAAAAAGAATTTTTAGCGAACATGGCAGCTTAAAATAAGTGTTACTTAATTATTTGAATTAAGTAAAAGGAAATTTAGATATAAGGATTTGTATAAGAACCAAAGTTATATAAAAGAAGTTTGAGGCGTTACATCGTTAATTCTAAATTAACGTTATTTAAGAATGTGATTAAGAAAAGTGGGAGATTGAAATTAGTGTTTTAAAGCAAAAAATGGTTGAATGTTTTTGGGAAGGGATTAGTGAAAGTGAAGTTGGTGAAGAAGTGGGTCGTAGAATTTGGTAACCCAATCCGAAGCATAAAAATGAATTTGTTTAAAGAATTACCTTATGTCAAATAAGAAGCGAAACTATATTTATAAGATCGAAATATTTAAGGGGTTTAAATTACGTTCTTTTAAATAAAAAGAGCCAAGTGGTGTTGAATACCCAATTGGTGAACTCATTGGATCGTCATGATTGAAACACTGTTTATTTTGATAGTTAAATCACCGACTATCAAATCTGTCCAATACGCTTGTTAGTACGGAAAGACCGGGATCGAATTTATATTCGAAAACATATCCGACCAACAAATACGTGAAGATATCAGAAGATGGTCGAGATGAGCATTGAAGACCGTAGATCTTCATTAAACGGAAGAACTACTAATAAATCTCTGGTTAGCTCCCAGAGATGAGCTGTGGTTCTGTCGTGGCTGGAATATACGGATTGCAAGGACTTCTCGCTACTGATCTGTAGGGTGATTCCTTGGATACAATAGGAGAGTACCTTCGGTTCATCCTGTTCCTGGATGACTTGTATGGACGAATGTCTGACAAAGTATTTCTAAAGGGATCGCATACGTTGATTTCTTCAAACGTACCATGGTGGTACGGAGGACGACGGTTCTCTGAACTACTAGAATATTTTTGTGGACGTCAATTAGTGATATCTGACGATGTGGCATTCAAAGTTAATGGTAGCCAGGGGTTATAGAGGAAATTCAACCCTCAAGCTTCACAACCGGGAAATGACAAAAATCGGGCAGGCAGCATGGCTATGTGGGTTGCTCCCATTAGGGTGTATAATCACCTATCTAGAGAAATTCCTTTTGCTTCTTAAATCTACTTCATTGCTGTCCCTTTTCGGGAAACGGTGATGTGGGCCAACCGTTGGTGATATACATTCGATACACTCAAGTGAAATGAGTGGTCGATCATGTGAGGGCCGGGTTGCAAGACGTTCTTGTTGAACCCAGTATAGTCGCCTCTAGAGATACACTATTGTCAGGTGGTCCCATACCTTGGCAAGGTCGGAATCCAATCTCCAATAAGCGCTGCGGTTTTGATTGTATACTATATATGTGGAGCGTGAGATGCAAGCGTTCCACTAGATTGTTGTTTACTTGTATTTAGACATTATTATAATATCAGAAAAGATATTGATTTAAAAAATATTTTGGGTTATCGTAACGTAAAAACCGTCGTGTTTATGTGTGAATTCGGTCTTACGATTATCCTTTTCTTTCGAAAGGATTTTAACTTAAAAATCAAGTTGTGTGATACCCTTAATACTGTGCGAGTTTTTCTCACTGTGGTTCACCAGACTGACCTGGTGTTTTGTAAATGCTCGGGTTAGCCCGGGGTGTATAGGTTCAGGTTATCGAATGCTGTGTAGAGACGAGCTGGAAGAGTTCAGACGTATGATATTATCTAACTACCATTCCGCTGTGTGTTGTATATGAGGACAGGTTACTATAACTGTCCAGTTGTATGTTGTACTCTAATATTTTAAGTATTTTTAAAAGCTCTCAATAAAATTTTTATTTCTGTATTATATTTTGTTCCGCTGCGATGTGAGACTCTGATTCTGGGTTGTGGTGTTCGTTCTTCTTCTTCTATTCTAATATTTCTTTCTTTCTTATCTCACCCTCTAATTTCTTTCTAATAACGTTCCAGTGTTTTCGGTGTTTGGAAGGTCGGCATGAGTTACGATAAAGGTATTTATGTCGATTCAGGGCCGAAAATCCTTGGGTCGTAACGGTGGTATCAAAGCTATTGGTTTAGTAATAACCTTGGCTCTGTGGTGTAACTCGATAGAGATTGATTTAGTAATACCCTAGATCGAGATTGAGTGCATATATATGAGAGCGTATTTGTAAATTTTATATACAAATGTTTTGTATTGTGTTTGTTGATCGGTTCAAGTGTTGAGAAGCATAGAATTGACAAGGGATACAATACTGTTTTGAGAAGAGGGTAAATGAAATAAATTTTACCCAAAGTATATTTTTGTATAGAAAGGAAATAATTTTATCAAATTATTTAAATGTTAGTGTGATTGATCGATTTGAAGGGAATTCAAATTGAATTGAAAATTTGAATTTGAAATTTAATTGATTAAGTGAAATTAATTTAGTAATGATATTGAAATTGAATTAATTAAATTGGAAATTTGATGAATAGATAATAATCAAATAGAAATCAATCAGATAATAATCGATAAATGTTCAAATATGTGAAACCAAAATGAAATATTAATATTGAATGTGAATTCAGTTGATTTGGCTGCGTATTGGTTGTCGATTGTGAATTGTTCGTTATTGTATGATAGTTGTTTGAATGATAATAATCGACAATTTAATAAAGCTAAATGAATTCCAAACTAAAGAATAAATTTCTGGTATACTTAAACTAAAATGAACTGAATATGAAGTTGAATTTACGATTTAACCTTGTATTTGGTAATGAATTGATGTTGTGTGTTTTACTTTGCAATTGGTGTAGTTATACCAGTTGATTAGTGGGATGTCATCTCAAAGTTTCATATATCTGTTACTTATATATGAATTGAGTTAAGTATAGGTGCCAGATGGCTGGGCAGATTGATATCGGTTGAGTAAATCGCGTATACGTTGAGCAGATATGCTCAATAGCGCTCGCAAAAAGGTACGTCTACGCGAAATATAAAACTTTGGCTTTATTAGGATTTTGGGGTTATGATTTTTTGTTTTCCGACCGTTGGTCAATTTATATATATTATTTGTTCCTGCG
This sequence comes from Allium sativum, assembly GCA_030737875.1. Lineage (NCBI taxonomy): Eukaryota > Viridiplantae > Streptophyta > Magnoliopsida > Asparagales > Amaryllidaceae > Allium > Allium sativum. The sequence continues at coordinate 488,386,238 of CM060926.1, forward strand.
ATATCGCAGATGTCACTCCGTGTAGGGGAGACTCTGCCGAATTTTCCCGGGAATTTAAAGTGTTAGAAAATTTTCAATATTTTCGAAAATATTTATTTACCGTATTGAATTGGTTTTTGATTTAAAAATTAAGAGGTTAGTAACATTCTTTCTTACCTTAGCAATTTAGAGGACGAAATTATTTTAAGGGGGGAAGAATGTAACGACCCGTGTTTTTGACAGTTAAATATTCTATTTAATTTATTCTTTTAAAATATTATATTGGGAATATTAATGGATTTTTAATATTTAAATCGTTATTTAAAACGAGATCGAACGCTATATGTTTATATAATATAAATAGAACTTGAAAATGGCGTGCAGTTCGTAAATTTGAGTTTAGAACTTCAATTGAATATACAGGATTCAATATAAGTCAGATTTCTGTGAAACGAGAAACGTTGGAACCGAATTGATGATAATTTTCATACGAAAAATCTAGATTTCATGTTATAGATATGAAGTTATGGCCAAATCAAATTTTTAAATAGTCGCTGTGAAAAATCGTTATTTAAAATATAGGCCTTTAAAATAGCCATTTTGCAAACGGTCGCCGATTTCGACGAAATCAGTTAATTGGGACCGTAGCATTAAATTATTGTACGGTGTTGAATTGCATGGCAAACCGATGTCATATGTGTCCACGATAGCCATAAACATCCAGTTATTTTCTATAGCGCGTATTTAAATTAATTTAATTTAATAAATGAATATTCAAGTGTAACTTGAGCAAACGATCGAACTAAGCCGCGAAACCAATCCCGTTGAGTTCGTATGGTCGATTAGAGTTAGGATAGGTATATAGTTTGTTACTTTTAGAGATTGGGTAATTTGGCGTCTAAAATGGCATTGCGGTGCGCGTAAAAATAGCCTACTAGTGAAATAGTCTCAGAATGCAATGAAACTAGTGCCGTTGGGTTCGTACTTAAGAATTATTATAGGATTGCAAGGTTTCAAGTTGCTTTAATTTATCTAGTGATCGTGAAAAAATTAAACGCGTGTTTATTTCTGGTTTTATAAAGGAAATTTTTTCACACGACCTCGGATTTCGACGAAACTTGTCCCATTGGGTCCGGAATACTTTTTATACTAAAGTTAGCCTTTTTATCAGTAAACAGAAGTCGATTATGGTTAGTTTTACGTGTTACTTTAGCGTGAAGTTTCGTTAGAAAATAAAATAATATTTAATCATTCCCATTCTTATCTATTGAAGCTACCTACATGACAGTTTGGAAATCTTCACCAGGCACATGGTTTGTGTGAACATATAACAATTAGTTTCTGTTGAAATCATGCGCAGTGACCTATTGAGGTGAAAACACACTGCTATATATATTTTAAATCACACACAACTATTAAAATAATAGTGCACCCTAAGCCACTGTTCCTTTCTTTCGCCTACTGTCTTCAACAGCTACCATATGTGCCAATTCCTTCATTGCCAAACTATTTCGATTTCGTGCATGCCAAACTTCATCAACCGTGAGGGCCAAGCTTCTGCAATACCGTGTGTGCCAAGGTTTCCACGCTATAAATATGTGCTTCCCATTTTCTTTGTTGCGTCCCCCCAATTTCTTTGTTGTGTCTCTTCTATTTAAAATCAAACCCGAAGTGTTGTTTTATTCATTTTGGGGCTACTGTGTTTCGTTCAGATTTGAACGGCAGCTGGGGAGAGGTTCAGATGGCAAAGCGGATGATGCAGGTGGAAGCAAAGTCAGAACAGTGGCTCCCTCTGATGGGGCGGCAGCTGGGGATTAGGTGCATCAGATCTGGAAGTGTGGTAGAGCCGAGAACAGAGGGAAGGTGGCGAACGGATATAGTAGGGAAGAGAACCGCATATGAATGCCAGGAGGAGGAGAGTTCGCAGTGAACAAGTGGCGTATTGAGTGTGTTCAAACCACGGCAGTAGCGGGGAGAGAACTGGAGCGAAGTGGTGGATCATCGAACGGAAGGAGATAGTGGAGAGGTGGAAGTCGTACACTTAAACGATAAAAGAAGGGGGAACAAACGAAGGGGGCATTGGTTTGAATGACCGTGAGCAGAAAGGATGGAGAGCGGATGGCCAGGTGCTGTCGCCAGGGGATGTTTTGCAAGGGTGGGTACGTACGGTGCGGGAATGATATACAGTATGAGAGTGGAACGGTTTTCAAGAAATATATATATATATACTGGAAATTAACAATGGTGGACTGAGTTCGAGGTGTTACGATGGTTTCAGACTTTTAAACATGGTGTTGGGTTTTTTGTTTTTGCGGGAAGATGGAGTTGCTGAGTTGAAACGAGAAGAATTAAAGACGCCTGAGGCCTTTCGTATATAAATTGAAAGAATGGGAATGTTATAAGGGGCAGACGTAATGAACATCATCGGGTGGATTAAAATACACTGCGGTCTGTAGAATGAAGAATTTTATGGCGTGAACCTAAAGGTGAGTAATCCTCTTTAATCACGTAATTAGTTGCTAATTAATTAGGAAAATTTAATTATTTAATTTAAACCGTGCTCATTTAAACGATGATAACTTTTTGTTAGGTTATCAATTTTGAACGAAACAGGGTACGCCCGGAATCATGCCAACGGGCCCTTCACTCTGGAATTGTTTCAGAACAAAGCTGGAGAGTGCCGGGAATTTTGGTTAAATTAAACGCTGTATAATTTAACTAAAACAATATCATTTTCTCGTCAAAAAAAATCAAGGTGAGTTAAACTCACTCAGTTTTTCCCATTTATATTTTATATAAATTGGGTTTTTATTTTGTGTGCACTGCTTTCCAATGGTTGACTGTTTGCTAGTTGTTTATTTATCAGTTGATTTAACTGATGAAATTAAACCGTCGTTTAATTTTAGTAAAATACCGAATCGTTATTCTAACGATTGGTCCCACTAAAGGTAACTTACCTTGTTGGTCACATGTATAAAATAAGCGTGTTTAATTGGTTGAATTGCTTGTGGTTGAGATTAAATGATCGTTATTTATTTTATCAGTTAAATGAAATTGAAAGATCTGTTTGGTGATAACCATTTGTATACAGGGAAGAACAGGTTGGAGGGATCCAATCGGATTCCTCAAATATATTATTTATTTTCATATTATCATATATGAACTGTCAGGATCGGGTAATTGATTTTGGTAATGACCATTGAATGGAAAATTAACCCGTGTTGTGTTTTAACCCATGGGCAGTATTGGTTGAGTAATCGACAACAAATGGCCTAAAAGTAAATTGGTTTGTTTATATCGATTTACCGTCAAAACTAAAGTTATAAAATTTATTTTATAGCTAAAGATAAATTTGACTATATATCTTTTGAATAAGGGTTTGTTAAAAGGAAATAAATACTTATTTTTATAATAAACTGATTTTACAAAGACAATTCTTATGCTAATCAGATTTGTAAATGTGAGGATACGAAAATTTACCTAACGATTAAATTGGATAATCGTTTTGTCAAGAAACAATTAAATGGAATTATTTTAAATTAATTATATTATTAATTAATTTAAAGGGAAAACAAATTGAAATCGATTAACGACATAACCTTGTTCAGAGTTGTCTAAATGGATCATTTTTAACTGGGATAAATTATTATCTTAGTTTGTTTGGATTAATCTAGTAAAATTGTTTAAAGGATGTTTGTTTAATTTTAAAAGGGAATTACTATTTATTTTAGTTAATAAAGAAATTTACTACATGAGCAGTTAATGATGGAAGTAAATTATTATTTTAATTAATAATAATTTGGAGAGTTACTTTTAATGGGAATTCATTTAAAAAGGTAATCGGAGTTGAAAAGAAATCCAATTGATTAGTGAAAGAAGTTTATGAACAGGTTTTATTTTTTAACCTGAGTTTTATAACGAAATGATAGAAAGAATTTTTAGCGAACATGGCAGCTTAAAATAAGTGTTACTTAATTATTTGAATTAAGTAAAAGGAAATTTAGATATAAGGATTTGTATATAAACCAAAATTATATAAAAGAGGTTTGAGGCGTTATATCGTTAATTCTAAATTAACGTTATTTAAGAATGTGATTAAGAAAAGTGGGAGATTAGAATTAGTGTTACAAAGCAGAAAATGGTTGAATGTTTTTGGGAAGGGATTAGTGAAAGTGAAGTTGGTGAAGAAGTGGGTCGTATAATTTGGTAACCCAATCCGAAGCATAAAAATGAATTTGTTTAAAGAATTACCTTATGTCAAATAAGAAGCGAAATTATATTTATAAGATCGAAATATATAAGGGGTTTAAATTACATTCTTTTAAATAAAAAGAGCCAAGTGGTGTTGAATACACAACCAGTGAACTCATTGGATCGTCATGATTGAAACACTGTTTATTTTGATAGTTAAATCACCGACTATCAAATCTGTCCAACACGCTTGTTGGTACGGAAAGACCGGGATCGAATTTATATTCAAAAACCATTCCGACCAACAAATACGTGAAGATATCAGAAGATGGTCGAGATGGAGCATTGAAGACTGTAGATCTTCATTGAACGGAAGAACTACTAATAAATCTCTGGTTAGCTCCCGGAGATGAGCTGTGGTTTTGTCGTGGCTGGAATCTACGGGTTGCAAGGACTTCTCGCTACTGATCTGTAGGGTGATTCCTTGGATACAATAGGAGAGTACCTTCGTTCATCCTGTTCCTGGATGACTTGTAGACGAATGTCTGACAAAGTATTTCCAAAGGGATCGCATACGTGGATTTCTTCAAACGTACCATGGTAGTACGGAGGACGACGGTTCTCTGAACTACTAGAGTATTTTTGTGGACGTCAATTAGTGATATCTGGCGGATCTGACGATGTAGCATTCAAAGTGAATGGTAGCCAGGGGTTGTAGAGGAAATTCAACCCTCAAGCCTCACAACCGGGAAATGACAAAAATCGGGCAGGCAACATGGCTATGTGGGTCGCTCCCATTACGGTGTATAATCACCTATCTAGAGAAATTCCTTTTGCTTCTTAAATCTATTTCGATGTTGTCCCTTTTCAGGAAACGGTGGTTTGAGCCCAACCGTTGGTGATATACATTCGATATACTCAAGCGAAATGAGTGGTCGGTCATGTAAGGGCCGGGATGCAAGACGTTCTTGTTGAACCCAGTATAGTCGCCTCTAGAGATACACTATCGGCAGGTGGTCCCATACCTTGTCAAGGTCGGAATCCAATCTCCAATAAGCGTCGCGGTTTTGATTGTATACTATATATGTGGAGCGTGAGATGCAAGCGTTCCACTAGATTGTTATTTACTTGTATTTAGACATTATTATAATATCAGAAAAGATATTGATTTCAAAAATATTTTGGGTTATCGTAAGGTAAAAACCGTCCGTGTTTATCTGTTAATTCGGTCTTACGATTATCCTTTTCTTTCGAAAGGATTTTAACTTAAAAATCAAGTTGTGTGATACCCTTAATACTGTGCGAGTTTTTCTCACTCTGGTTCACCAGACTGACCCGGTGTTTCTTAAATGCTCGGGTTAGCCCGGGGTGTACAGGTTCAGGTTATCGAATGCTGTGCAGAGACGAGATGGAAGAGTTCAGACGTATGATATTATCTAACTAATGTTCCGCTGTGTGTTGTATATGAGGACAGGTTACTATAACTGTCCAGTTGTATGTTGTACTCTAATATTGTAAGTATTTTTAAAAGCTCTCAATAAAGCTTTTATTTCTGTATTATATTTTGTTCCGCTGCGATGTAATACTCTAATTTTGTGTTGTGGTGTTCGTTCTTCTTCTTCTATTCTAATATTTCTTTCTTTCTTATCTCACCCTCTAATTTCTGTCTAATAACGTTCCAGTGTTTTCGGTGTTTGGAAGGTCGGCATGAGTTACAGTAAAGGTATTTATGTCGATTCAGGGCCGAAAATCCTTGGGTCGTTACACTTAGTATGTCACACTGTCATTCCATAATATACAACTTACAACTACTAACCATATCACCTTTAAGCTCGTATGTCTCAAAAAAGGGTGTTAAGCTAAGAGATAACCTCTCCACCCAATCAATACATTATAAAAAACAATGTCAGACACACATCCATATTCCATACAAGTTTGTTCTGGGATTGAACGAAACCAAGGTGCTTTATTCCTCATCCTATAAAGGAGAGAAGCCCTTGCTAATTCGAAATTCCTTCAAAAACGTCTAAACTACTCCTACAATAACAAGCTACCCACTTGAGACATTTCGCGAGAAGTCCTTTCAATGTAAAGGTTTACGGTCTTTAACACCGTCTTTAATATCTTCAATTGTTCTATAACGCCGTACTATTATTTGGAATGATTTTGTTAGAACCAAATTATGAATTCCGGACTTTCCAAATAACAATCTCTATTTTAAGACTATATGAAAATACAGGTTTTACTAAGTCTCTCTTCCATCACGATTTGTTAATTAAAACCTTATTATAGAAACTATTCATTTCATAAATCCCTCTTCAAACCATATCCTTTTAAATCAAAGATAGTTAAGATAGTTAATTAATATTCATTATTTCTCTAATTTCCTTTTCATTTCTAAAACAAGATCATTAAGCATTTCTATATTAGCTTTTTAAAAGATCTTAATCCATTTAAATTCCAAATCATATCCGATTTTAGGTTAAAGAATAATGTCATTTCAAAATATCATTCACAACATGCCCAAATACCAATTGATATTAAATATTAGTTTTGAGTACAATTTCTATTAGCTTATATTCAACGTCAATTCCCATAATCAACTAATACTATAAGTGAAATAACGATATGAATATCTTTCAAATTCACTGAATAGTATATTTTAAACTACAAGTTCAAATATCGAATATCTGAAAATTATTTCCTTTTAACTTTCAGAATCCATAACTAATTTATATTGACTATCAGAATTAAACAGAAATTGAATCAGCCTATGTTTTATATAAATTTTCGTATTCAACACATATTATAGATGGAATAACGGTATATAATTACCGTTCAAATTCCATGAAACATATAAGTTTCATCTATGGAATTTAGTATCAAATATCCAAAGATTATTCCTTTCTAAGTCCAATTTATAATTTGGGAAAACCCCTTTTATTCTTAAGTAAACTCAAATTGCTTAAAGTAACTTCCATTCAAATGCTTAAATCTTACTAAAACATTTTATTAATCGTTTAAAAATGATTACTTAAGTCATAAATGAACAAAAATGAGTTTAAAACTTCAGAATAAACCATTGTCGGAAAATGTTGTAACAACATTACAAAAAGCGTTACAAACAGGAGCATATTAGCTAGTTTAATCAAAATGACTCTTATATTATCCAAACCTTCATATTATCAATTCAAATCACTCTTAAATGATTAATAATGATTTTACAAAAAAATTATATATTTTTATTTATTTAAAAATAGTCATTTACCGTTATGGTCAACTAACTACACTTATAACGACCTTTTCAAAAATAGTTTTTCACATAACTTGAAATCTACTTATTGAATTTTGAAAATTCCTTTTCCATTTGAAAAATATTATCTTTAGGCAGAAAACATTTTTCGTTTCGAAGAAATCAATTTAAATTGCTCCTGTTAAAAGCGTTCGAAGTTTATAGTCGAAATTTGTGAACTACTGCAGCGCGACTAATCCTATTCATACCATAAATTAATTTAAATCCAAAACTCATTTGATTTACTTCAAATATGATTATAATCTTAATAAAACATATTTCAAAACAATATTTAAACATTTAACCTTAAAATTCAAATATTAATATTAAATGAATATTATATTATTAAAATAATATTATTTTTCAAATTTAATCCTTACAAACCCAAACTTTCCTAAAATCCATTAAAAATAATATAAGATAGTTGGAACAATAAATCCGAATTTTCAACAACATTTATTTATCAAACTCAACTTCAATTCTTGAATTTACTATTCACAATTGATTTCAAATTTGAACAACCCATATACACTTGAAATCTTTTCCCATTAAACTTCCGTCTTCAAGAAAGTTACTCGTAATTACTTCAATTTCCTTTCCAAATCATTTCGGGTATAAAATTTCAACTTTTATTATTTTCCTCTTTATATAATTGAATCTAATCATTATAACAACCATTCACACATATCGTATATATGTATACATATACTTATTGTATGTATATATACAACATATGAACATATGGTGTAAGCGTTAGATAATTAACGCTTACATTTTGTTAATGAACTAATTTACCACAATTACACATCCATCAACCAATCACAAGCATACACAACAATTATCGATATGTTTGGCATTCAAATATATGTACATAACGTTTATCACTTATATAAATGTTTACATATAAGAATTAGGTTCCACACTACTATATTTATTTAAAATCGCGTATCTCACAAATATATTTATAAAAATCAAGTTCCTCACCGATATAACTCATTTTATCTTCACCGTAGGACTTCGACTAGACAGTTGAGCAGCGCAACTGTGCCTTGCAGTATTTTTCTCTTTCTAATATATATATATATATAATATACTAATATATTTATTTTTTAATTATTTTTGTGAGGTGATAGGAGTTGGTGGTGAAGGAGGAGGGTGGTCGTGGCTTGAAGTGATCTTCAGTTGTGGGCAGTCTAAAGACTGATTGGGATGATTCAGCAGTTGTCTCGCGGGGAGGTTTAGTGGTTAGCACCCAACAAAGGATAGTAGGTCAACGGATACCTGTCATCATCGATCGAAATGTGTGTGGGAAAGGCTAGTGCTAAGCTAAAGACTAATGATCTTTAACTATCGGATCATCGGATGAGTGATCACATGTCTGTTTAGATTGGATGTTAGGGCGGGCATTTAGCTCTTTGAATAATCTTTCATTGATAGGGGATAGGCTAGGTGAGGCCCTAGAGAGCCAGTGAAAGAGACATGTGAATCTTTGAATATATGTAATATAGGCCTAACGAAGTTGTCCTTTATAGATATGTAGAAAGTCCCAGACTGAGTTCCATGAGGGAACTTAGAGAAGGCGCCCATGTGACGTAGCAGTAAAGGCTTATTTGCTTTCGTAGCGTAGCCTAGTACGCTTTCATGATGTAACGTTGGAGACTTTGTATATCTTTGCATCATAGTATGGTATGCTTTCATAGCGTGGAGTTAGCGGTTCGTTGCGTTTTCGTAGTACGACGATGGGGATCGCTCGAGGAGGATACAATGGGGAGTACTTCGACATTCACGAATTTAGGTATATATATGATTTATTAGGTAAATCTACAAAGGAGTAGACGAGTACGATTTAATGGTATATGCAGTGTTATTCGTAGAAAATATAATTTGTGCATTCACCAGAACTTTGTTCTGACCCCTTCCTCATAAAAAAATCGCAGGTTAGATAAGTGGTTGAGGTTCTGTAGCTTTGAAACACTTGTTAGATAGTGTTATTATATTGGTAAGTTTTGACCTACTATTATATTTTATTTCCTTCTGTTGTGAGATTTCTATTAAGAACTCTGATATATTTATCTTTGATTTTCTACAAGATACCAAATAAACCAACTTGAGCTTCAATAGGTTTGGATTTTTGAAAAAAAATCGTGTTTGTCGAAATTCGGGTTGTTACACTATATATAATGAAATAAAATATGATATTAAACTTAGCTACATGCTTATTTGTTCATGCAAGAAAATTTTATGTAACAACGAAAGAAAAGGTTGTCTGAAACGGGTCAAGGCAGCTGACGACAGATGAGAAAGATGCTATATTCGAGCCAGTTATGGATCCACCGTCACTGAGCCGACGATATAGATTTAGCAATCAAAAAATAAGTAAATAGTATATTAGAAAATAACAGTTTAATAACATTTTTATTTATGGTAAATCACTTTATGTTCAGTATTTAGTAAATAATATATTAAAGAAAAACAATAAGAACTAGGAAAAATTACGTAATAAATTTCATATTTCGGGTTCAAGTTTGTGTAGAAACTAATTTATATAATTATTAAAGGCTAGCAGCCAGAGACGAGGCCGATAGACCTGACTGATATCGGTCTTGCGGAGATCGAAAATTTGAGGGCTAGAGTGGCGCAGCTTAAGGATCAAAATTGTCGCCAGGCCATAGAGATGTCATAGCTGCTGGATCAGCATATTGCCGAGTTCATGCAGCAATATGGTGGTCGCTTTTCTTTCTCTACTGGCTTTGGAGGTTCTGCAGACGAGTGTCTACTTTGATAGGTATGCTTTTTGTATTAGTATGACATGGTGGATAATAGACTTTTTGGTGTTAGTATATGTATTATGTGATGGTGATGTTATGGTTGTTGTGGATATGCATTGTATTGCACAGTTGTTTGATTGTTGATGATGAAGTATGACTTGATTTTATATATTTTTTGGTTTACTGAATTGTGTGTAGCTTGTTTTTTTATTTTTGGTTGGAATATTGTATATTTCATAATATTGGTGAAAAAGTGTTTGTAAGTGAAATGTTCCGGAAGACAAAAATGCGACAGAAACAAAAAATATATATAGTAGGTATTCCGACGGCCTTCAAGTATTTTTTTTTTTATTAAGTGGTTTCTAATACATGTCGAAAGTTGTCGGAAAATGTCAGAAATGTATCTGACGAGGATTGTCGGAAACCGTCGGAAATACGGCTTTCCATCATCCTTATTTGTGATGACTTATTCGGGCGGCTTCCGACGGCTGTCGACGGTTTCTAGTCGTCGGAATAGCTGCCCTTCCTTGTAGTGAGCATTTTGAATCGGTTGAACAAAATTAATTATTAGACCCTATTTTCAAGGGATATTTAATTAGTTCATATTTTTAAAGGATGTTATGATTTAATAATATATACAAATGGAAAGTCTTGTAGATTACGTTAATATTGAAAAAGCAAGACATCAAAGGTATTATAATGTATAGAAATATTTAATCAAACTGAAATCATATTTAGTTAGTCTGGATTTTTATTTAAAAAATTTAGCTATTGATTTTTCAACTATATTAGTAATTATAGAATTTATAATGAAGTACTATTTTTTAGATTCTATTTTCAAGCATGCGATAACATTCGTAGATATGCGTTTTGAATTGGTTAAAGAAAAATTAACTATTAGAACATATTTTCAATGGATATTAATTAGATCATCTTTTTGAAGGAAATTAATTAGACCATATTTTGAAGAGATGTTATGATTTAATAATATATGCAAATTGGCATTTTTGGTAGTCTAAATTGATACAAAAAAAGTGCAACATCAGACGTATTACAACGACAAATAAAGATTATATATTAATAGAAGAAATAGAAACTCTTTGTTTGAGCCCATCGTGAACTTCCCAAAATGCGCGCACGCGCACACACCCACACCCCACTACACCAAATCGTTGATTTTCGAACATTTTATATCTATCAACCGCTAACACTTATAGATGTTATCAATTACTAACACTAAAAATGTGTTGGCCTATTAAAAAAGTGTTGGTAAAAATTTTGTAAAATATTTATTAATATTCACAACACAAACAAGTGTTATAAAATTTGGAAAATGGGTAAATAATTTATTAATGCAGGGACATATCACTTGTTACGCTTACCCTCTTCTAGGCCGCACAAAATTGAAATTCACAATAAGGGATTCAGGCTTCTTTCTTTATCGGGAGAAATCTTCAGCTTCTTCTTCCATGCAAAATCCGATAGTTTCTCTTCTTCCATGCGAAATCCGCTACCTCCACTTTATCAAGACGACACGACTTCAGATCTGATGAGGTTCATCAATGGATTTTTCTTGTATCAAGGTTCGATTTTGTATCAAATTTCTCCGTTGTTTTTTAAGCATGTCTTCTTTAAGTTATCCCCTTTTCCCTTATATACTTTTCTTCGGGAGACCTTTAATTTTCCACTTAGTGAAGTCGCTTTTGACCATGATTTCGTTGGATTTCTTTAACTGAAGAACTTGTTATGCGAGCCAGGCTTTCAGCGAATTGAGGTAAAAGAAAATTATTTTGGGTTATTTACTTTCAGTTGGTTTATTATCAATGGTTGATTTTTCACTATTTATAGGTTTCATTTGCTATTTTAGCTTACCGAGAAGCTCCTTTACTCACTTGATTTTTTCTATTTACGCATATGGTTAGATAAATCTGAGGCTATTAGGGCTATTTTGGGATCGAATTTAGTTAGATGATTTGCTGATGATATGGTTTTGTGAGAGTGATTATGTATATTGTGTGGTAAGCTTATAGATAAATGTTGTGTGGTCCCATATGATTTTTTACATCTTTATCTTATGAATAGGCACAAATCTATTGGTTATCCCTGTCCACTATTTTTATTTTCATCTAGAAGTGTTCAGGGGAAAAGTTAGCCATAAATACATTATAATGGTTCACATGCTCCTGTCCAAAGTCATTTGAAAGCTATTTTCATAAACTGTAACTTATGTTATTGTTGAATTAGAAATAAAATAACTACAAATGAATGGGTAGTTATTGATAATCATCAAAATTTCTCTCATTTGTATGTAATTTTATATTGCATTGGCTCGTGACTATGTTCACAACTATGAATATTTAACATGTAATAGATCACGTTGCAAAATCGAAGCTGTACTGTTTAGGGGCAACGAAATGTTCCTCTCTCTCTCTATATATGTGTGTGTGTCTATGTAAAAAAAAAGTGAGTATCCTGTAATTTCATGTTAGTCTTAGATACTTTACTGCATTAAATTAGTATTGTTTAATCATGCAGGTGCATTAGCTAATGCATTTGGAGCAATCATTTTTCGTGCACTTGTTGGCGTAAAGTGAGTATCCTTTTCGATGAACCACTGATTCAAAATTTCCCCCCATTTTCTGGTAGATAGTAAAAAATTACAATTTTATCATAGATGCTTATGGTCTTTAAGGATTGTTCAATTTTTATTAGTGTTAGTTCCATTAAACTGTCTATAATAAGTGACTAACATGTCGTAATCCAGCGTGTTTACATGCTGCAGGTATTTAAGGCAGACAATATACTGGTCTCTTCTCATGTCATTGTTCACGGTTAGTACCTCATATTACTAAAGCTATCATTGTCTATACTATATTTATGTATAGGCATGGAAGACTTGCACAAGTTTGCATTGGATTTTGAGGACAACGATTAAAATAGAGAAGAAATGAAAGGAAGAAGTATGCAAGTTTTAGTCCAAGACAACAAATTCGAGCTCAACTCATTACTTTAGATTTCCTTTGACATGTAAGTTGAAATTTATGTGTGTATAATAAGATGATCTGTTTTTGAAATTCGATGATTAATAGTATCTCAATTTCTTGGTGGAAGAAAAGAAGAGGATATGGACCTATCAAGTTTTACAAACATTATATTTATTGTTACGGCTTAACATGACACTGAATTTTTATAGACATATGTTTCACTCCTTATGTATAGTGAACTAAATGTTTATAGTAAGACAACTCCTTATTTTGTGTATCCGTTCATGGTCTATACTTATAATAAGTTAAATATAGAAAGCTGCTTATTTTTTAACATGTTTTCAAATACATATGTAACAACAGAAATATAGGTAGGTTAAGTATAGAAAGAGGGATAATTGTTTCAGCCTTTTGCATATTAGATGTTTAGGCCATCATCTTTATATCTTTAGTACATATGCACAAGGTTATTCCTCACTATGTATATTTTCTCATGACTAGCTATGATATATTCACTACAAAAAAATTCACCTTTTACTGCAGTCATTTTCAGCCTTTTTCAATCATTTTACATATTAGATGTTTAGGCCATCATTGGTATTTGTTTATGTCGCTCTATCATTCATAGGTACACTAAGTCGATCATCTTCGTTATTAGTCATACTTATTATGTTTGTTCAGTTTATTCAATTTTGGGGTTATTAATTCATTGTTTTAATTTTCAGTTTCATCGTAATATTAGCACCAGTTGGATGAGGCTTCTTCTTGATTAGTTTTTGGCCTTATGCTAGAGTTGTTAATTGTTTTCGGTTTTCTGTTCATCTTAATATTAGCACAGGATGGAGGAGGACTCTTCTTCAATCAGGTCTTGTGCTAGAGTTTTTATGCTGTTTTTTGTGTTTTCTAACATATTTTAGAAAATCAGACGTTTTGCTAGAAGCTAAGTAGAATTTAAAAGGATCTAATAACCGATGTCATTGACATGGAAACAAAAGTACAGTACTCGTATTATCAAGTTAATTGACCTCCAAGCAGACCCTAACCCATTCCTCCTCCAAACCCCCTTCCAACTCACCAGTGAAAGGCTACATTAACAAATATATTTTTATCCTTTGGTTAAATTGCATGTTAGAATTGCATGTAAATTAATTACCATTGCCTAAAAATAGTATAAATCATCTTGATAAGCTTAGTCGCACTCTTGATCGTTCTGGACAGACTTTTTCCCAAACCATCTGCCTCATCAAGGAGTATCGCTTCTCTGAATTCACATTTTCTAGTTTTAATCTTGATCGGGTGTGCATTTTATTTTCCTGATTGTTTTCAATTCACGCATTCATTCATTTACTTATTGTTGTTGGTATCTTTTTTCATCTTTCAACAATGTACGTTTTGTATTTCACCACGATGCATTTTTCCATCAATTATATGCAAAAAAAAAAAAGTTCAAACCTAAAATTTTGAAATCGTTTGTTTTGTCAGTCCTCAAACTCTAGATTTATTCACCTAACTTGGTGCTTGGGTAGGATTGTTAGAGTCAAAACATGTTTGACAACTCATTAAGTTTGGAAAGTACAAACGAAACTAGCTCATCAAGTATTCAGTGTATCTTCTGTTTCTAATCATCCAGTTACACCTACTATAAGGATGAAGAAAGTCCCTAGCACATCAATTTAAATCAAAGTTGAGAATTGACGCTTCTTTTGTCTGGCTATGTATATGCTCACAGCCTATCAGTGTCCCAGTTGGTTATATTTTTCATATTCGGATTGCATCATCTTGTTTACTATTTTGAGATATATCGATAAAGAATTCAGATTATTTTGTTTTCAATATCTTTTCGTGATTAGGTGCAAGTTTCCAGAGCTAAAATTTCCAATTAGGTAGAATAGACGTTTTTAAAGATCCAATACCCTTCAACGAGAGGAAATATAATAATTAAGTGGATACAAACAATTTGAATTTTGCACACGTATATATATAATCTACTTGACGAAATCAAGGACTTTAATATTTTAAATTAGAGGAGACAAGGTTTATTGGATTGAATGTATGTTGAGCTGTCGTATATATTTGTAAACTTTAAAGCATGACCTGAACATTGGTTTAAAGATGTGTTAAGTTCCAAATGAAGACATATTAGCATATGTTTATTACTTTGTCCATATGGTTTACTTATCAAAAATTGTATGTCAATATGTGTTCACTGGATACATGTTGCCATAAACCTATAAAAGACCAGCATTATTATGTTAAAGGTTCAACTAGTAAAAAAAAATTGAGAACATAATTTTTCCTAGTGTTTTTCAATTATTTTATTCTATTAACACTGTAGGTTATGCACACATTACTTCTAGATCCTTTAAAGAGAGCCTCTGCATCATGAAAATACACCAGATCCACTTGTTAGAGAGCAAGTTAGTAATTACATCGCTATTTCTTTTAGTATGTTAATGCTTGACAACGTACATTGCCCAGTTGGATGACTACCAAAATACAAAGATCCTTTAGTGTTTGGAGGTTTTAACTCCTAAGCGTTCGTGAAGTACATTGCCCAGTCGAATGACTATCAAAATACAAAGGTGCAAAATGATCGACTATGTACATATTTTATTACTTTCATACAAGTACTTGTCGTTTTGTTTATGTACAAAAAAATAAATATAAAAAAGAATAGAAATAAAATATGTAGAAGTTTGATAAAAAAATATACATATAGTTTTAATTTACTGAATTCTACATTGATTTGTTGCCACACGTCAAATAAAAAAACATACGTAGAAGTTTGGTATTCACTTGTACTGAAATAAAATGATAATTATGCTAGAGATATATACGGTTAGTTATTTTACAGCAAAATAGAACAAATAATTGATATTGACAATATTTGACATTAAGACGAATAAACAGTGTTGGTTGTGGCAATGATTAAATGGCTGAATTCGATTAGTACATAGTTGTTAGCAGTGTGATTTTTTTTTTGCAAGATACATTGCAGGTATTGTTCATCTTAATTTAATTATTAGCATCAAGAACTCTGAAGAAACTATAAAAAAAACTTGACTTGAATGATGATAAATGGATACTACATCTACATGAAATCTTTATTTCTGGAAAATCAAATCTCATATACATATGCTATTCTCCTGCTCTGTCTTGATTCTCAAACAAATAGATCATATGTAAAAAACAAAGTCGCGACTAAGTTTGCAAAAACAGAGTCGCGACTCATTTTGCAAAAACTGAGTCGTGGCTTAGTTTTTGCAAAAACCGAGTCGAGTCGGTTTTTACAAAAACTGAGACTGAGTCACAGCTCAGTTTCTGCAAACAAAGGCGACTTAGTTTGCAAAAACTGAGTCTTGGCTCGGTTTGCAAACTAAGTCGAGCCTCAGTTTTTGCGAAACTGGGTCGAGCCTCAGTTTTTGCAATGCACTTGTTATATATACACTTGTTATTTATCAGTTTTGCAACGAACTTGTTATAAATACACTCGGTTTTGTTGTTTATAAATACACCTTTATTTATCAGTTTTGCAAGGTGTTGAGAAAGTTGTTCGGATAACAGTAGTTATAGATCTGGAACCCCCGATTTACGACGGTCCTCAAAACGGACATTACAAGCTTTGTGAATTTTCAGATAGAGGCTTTGTGATATGGTCCACGTTTCGCCTTCGCAGTATCTAAAATTCTATATATCTTTACTAAAAAAATGTATTGCTTTTTATAATTTGAACATGATATTATAGTATTTTGAAATTGGAAGCATGTAACAAATATTTGAGCATTATAAGAATGTGACATTGTTGAATTTGAAATATGGAAGTATACTAAATTTATATTGAATTGATATGTTGAATTATATATGTGATTGGAAATCATAAAGGCATGTTATACGCATTTATAAGTGTTAGCAATTTATGTATGCCAGCATTTATAAGTGTTAGAAAGATTATTATACTGATATTTATAAGTGTTACTATATCTTATGGTTCCAATATTTATAAGTGTTAGCAATGAATATGTTTGTAACACTTATAAGTGTTACCATATCTTATGGTTCCAACATTTATAAGTGTTACTATATCTTATGGTTCCGACATTTATAAGTGTTAGCAATGAATATGTTTGTAACACATATAAGTGTTACAATATCTTATAATTCCAACATTTATAAGCGTTAGCAATTATTCTGTTAGTAACACTTATAAGTGTACAAATTTGGTTGGCAAATTCCTCACAGGCCATTGGTAACACTTAAAACTGTTGCAAAAATTATCTGTAACACTTATACTTGTTGGGAATCCCCAGATTTGGTGTAGTACGCGCGTACGCACACACACACACACACACATATATATATATATATTTGAAAATTATATATATAAAAATATTAAATATTAAATTTTACCATGTGCATATGCTAAGATCGACCACTTATGTAGTGCTCGCGGACTAGGATAGGTGCACTAGGGGAGTTTTACGACTCCGGTCGGTTTTCCTTTTGAACATATTAAAAAAATTACTCCATAAGATCATCCAAATAAACTAGATGATAAAAGAAACCTACAGTTACTTAAGATGTAGAATTTATCAAATGTAACTGGGTTTTGATTTCAAAGATAGAGCCAGTATATGGCTACATTAGAATATGTAATGTACGATATTTGTAGATAAATAAATCAATATATAATTTTTTATTAATAGTTGAAATAGAAACACAGTTTTTTTATCCAATCACGAAGTTCCAAGAGCATCGTTACATATTTTAATCTTTATATAATATTTAAAAATAGTATTTAACAAATAAACATTTTTACAAATTCAAACTGCATTTCTACAAATATCAAATTAGTCTTAATATCTCTTAAAAATAGGGTCTAAGTAATAAATATGTTTACAATATTTTTCTTTATTAATTAATCATAAAAATGAAAATTAAAACTAATAAATAAATAAATATTGCAACTTAAAAATAAGAACTCAAACTAATTACACGTGATTTCAATGCAAAAATATAACTAAATATTCTTGTAAATCATTTTATCATGTTAAGCATATATGGTTTTTAAAACATACCAAAACAGGGGATTCCCAACAAGTATAAGTATTATAAATAATTTCTATAACACTTTTATGTGTTACCAACGGCCTGTAAGGAATTGTCCGGCCATATTAGTAACACTTATAAGTGTTACAAGCAGAGTAATTGCATAGACTTATAAATGTTGGAACCAGAAGATATGGTAACACTTATAAGTGTTACAAACGTATTCATTGCTAACACTTATAAATGTTGGAACCATAAGATATGGTAACACTTATAAGTGTTACAAACATATTCATTGCTAATACTTATAAATGTTGGAACCGTAAGATATGGTAGCACTTATAAGAGTTACATGCATATCCATTGCTAACACTTATAAATGTTGGAACCATAAGATATGGTAACACTTATAAGAGTTACAAACATATTCATTGCTAACACTTATAAATGTTGGAACTATAAGATATGGTAACACTTACAAATGTCAGTATCATAATCCTACTAACACTTATAAATGTTGCCATATACAATTTACTTTATTAATTTTTTAGTTTTGCGACACTTGTGATGATTGCTAATCCAAAACATTGGTAACACTTATACACGTTGCTTTCACATAACACTCAAATATCAATTCAATATAAGATTTCCATATCACATATATAATACAACATATCAATTCAATGTAAGATTTAGTACACTTCCATATCTCAAATTCAACAAAGCCATATTCATATAATACTCAAATATGAGCTACATGTATTCAATTTCTAAACACCATAATATCTTGTCTAAACTACAAAAAGCAAGACAAAATTTTACCAAAGATACATAGAATTTCAGATATTGCGAAGACGAAACGTGTTTGCTTCCTCGTTGCCGTTACATTCCAAATTTTGTTTTTTTCCTCCTCCTGCATAAGTACCTACAAAATATAAATGCATTCATTTTTACATGAAAAAATAGAAGTTGTCGTATAGATTGAGTTGCTTGCAACATATTCAACAATTGTGTTTAGAAGTGCGCACAAAAATGAGTTGCACACTCAGTTTGCGCAAAACTGAGTTTGCAACTCAACTGTGGAAAACTGAGTTTGCAATACTAAGTTTGCAAACTAAGTGTTGCAAAAATGAGCTTGCAATGAGTTGCAAACTGAGTTTGCAATTTAGTTTGACAAACTGAGTTTGCAAACTCATTTTTTCGCAACTGAGTTGCAAACTCAATTTTGCACAAGCAAAGCATGCAACTCAATTGTGCAAACTGAGTGCAACTCCAATAGCGATGAGGAGCAATTGAGTGCTCTGTATACTTGAACATTATCAATATTAAAAGACCCAAATGAACCTTCCAGTATACCCATGTCATATATTTGAACAAGTAGAACCCAAATTTTTTAATGTAGTACCACATGTGTTATCGAATAGCAGAACACATTAAAAGTTGGTAATGAAACCAAATGCTCAAAAACTATTAAATGTGAAACCAACTAAAATGTAAATCATACCTCCATCATATCAGGCCTTGATGATATTTCCTTCAATTATGCTATTTTCAGTCTTCATTGAAGCTGCAAAATATTAGGATATAATTGTTAAAGAGCTTTGGTACGATAATTGTTAAAAAAAAGGAACAGAACCAACCATTTCTTTTATTCAAAAGACTAGGGAGTGTCCATATAATTACATAAACCAAATAGCTCAGATCCACATGATGGATAGATGATATACAGTGCATATCAAGCGCTTAATTATAGAAGCAACAATACTTTAAATAAAACAAAGATACAAAATAACAAGGCTCAGTTTAAACTGAGCCGAGTGGCTCAGTTTAAACTGGGTCGAAACTCAGTTTTACTGAGCCAACAAGGCTCAGTTTAAACTGAGCCGAGTGGCTCAGTAAAACTGAGCTTCGACTCAGTTAAACTGAGCCTCATGGCTTAGTTTTACTGATCCATAATCTCGGTTTAAACTAAGCCGAGTGGCTCAGTTTAAACTTAGTCGAGTGGCTCAATAGAACAAAATGTAAACTCCCAACTGACCATGGGTTGTACTTAATAGTTAACGAAGTAAATGAAATTTTTTATAAGACATGCTTTTCGTATTGATTTCATCTTTATTTTCACAACAATGTGTTGCCCCTTGACATAAGTTATGCATCATATTACATAACATACAAGTTAGGAGTTTTTTTTATGTCGAACCAAAGGGTACTGTATAGCTAAGTTAAAAGGTTAAACCATAAAAATACAGACTACTCAACGTTGAGATAGTTCAAAGAGATCTTGTAACTTATAAATTCAGTTAGAAAGACAAGCAAACTACTATTGTATTAATAAAATAAGTCTTAAGCATATTCGCCTAAGCATAAATTCTGTATAAATAAGAAGACTTTGTATCATTTCAAGATACACAAACAGCCTGCAGTCATGTTCCCTTTGCCTTCTCCAGTTGAATTTTTTGTAGTAGACTGACAACTGGATAAATTCAACCTTGATGAGTTATTGTCCCCTTATAGCTCTTCTCCGACTCAACAAGTTATATTAAATGATAACTCAGCTACATCCTCTCCTCCTATACAAGACCTTAATTCTCAGCTCATGCCTAATAAAATCTCGAATAAGAGATCAGTTCACAATGAATACGAGCGTGAACGGAGAAAGAAACTGAATAGTTTGTACTCTTCTCTACAAAATCTTCTTCCAGAAAAGGATCAAAATGTAAGTTTCATGTTCGACTATACTCCTACAAAATTATCCGTTTTTCTTTCCTCTTATATGGTTGTGTGATTTATACAGAAAGAACTGAGCATCCCATGCACTATCGCTCATGTGGTAAAATACATACCAGAGTTGCAAAAGCACATAAAAAGGCTTTCAAGAAAGTAAGAAGAGACTAGTTCAAATATGCATCAGAAACCAGAAACAAGTTAGGATTTTATCATTCACTATAGTACAATTTAGGATTTGAAGTCTTGAACTACTTTGAGAGATATTTAAATATAACAAGTACAAAAAAAATATTATCACTTTGATTAAGCATAACGAATTAAGTGTTAAAAAACACAAATTTGACTTGCATCCTACTGCATTTTTAGTTTGTTTTTTCAATTCTTGGTACTTGCATGGTCTTAAGGTTTTTAATTAGATAATAAAAAAGTTAAGACTAGCACTCATCGAAACTAGATCCCCTAAGGCTTCACATCATAATACCATGTTTGTTGTCCTTAGCAAAGTTGGTGTTTTAATTAAAGTAATCGTAAATTGTTAGAAATTATGCGGAATAAATTTGTAATTTCTTATATTGACGATAACTCCAAATATCCTATCTGATTGACTCAACTACTTATATTTACCACTTTTTATTGAGAAGAATTATATATATATATATATATATATATATCTAGAAGTGTCAAAAAATATAACAATATATGCAGTTATTTTTACGGTTTCAACCGAACCACACACACACACACACACACACACACACACACACACACATATATATATATATATATATATATATATATATATATATATATATATAGGCTGTGTTATAAAATTGACAAGTGTAGATGGAGACATCAAAATGCTAACCTGTTGATATAAATCTTCTATTTCTGACGATTGCAAGTAAAGTTGCAATAATGAGGTAAACATCTGCCATTAGATATAATACGCTCAAATGACTAGTAGCAACAAGAGTGCAAATAAAAGCATTAAGAATAGAAAGTTAAAATATAGCAATTGCTATTTTTGTTTGCTTTTGTTCTGCTATTCCTGGCAATTACTATTTACTTCAAGTGCTAATAAACCTCTGTTAATAACTCCCTAAAATATATACTTCATTGCTAAAAAAATTTCATTAGTAACTTCCCAAAATATACACTACACTGCTAATAAACATTCATTAATTATATGTAAATGCGCGATTACTAAATGGTAATTTTTATTCTAATCCACAATATTTGTAAGGTAATCCACCTTATTTTATAGGATCGTTGACTTTTACTAAAATTTAGATTTTAATCAGTGTATCCCCAAAAAAACGTACTTAATTTCTTTTCTTTCCAGTCTTTTTCTCTGTGTTTTCCATCGTCTTCTTATTTCTGAAATCCTAGCATCTAAATCCAAGCTTAAGCGGAGTAATTCAACGTAATAACAATAAGTAGTTTTTTTTTTTTGAAGTTGATTAATTGTATACAAAATTATATATTTTTTAATACCACCATTATCACATATAATTGTAGTTAGCTATTTTCTGAAATCTTGAAAAAATTGTACATTAATAGAATATCATTTTATTCAAATATTGTAATAGGAGTATAGACTGTTTGGATAAAATTCACTATCTAGACCCCTAAGTAGTTATACTCTCAAACAATTATAATATACAATTTTCTCTTTTATTGATATCTTAGTATTGTTTAATTACTTGCTATTTATCTAATATGTAGATCTTGAATTTGATTATAGTTCTTATTTACTGTTGTTGCTCGGTGCAATTGGTGATCTATCTTCAAAATATTAAGCTATTTGAAAACATTTGATGTGAACTCCTCTGCTAGAATCTTGATCTTAGTTTTTATTTTCATAATCATCTATTACCATATCATGTATGATCATGTTCAGAGATAATTAGTGAACCAACTATATCTAATTGATTGCTTCTTTGTTGAATTCAAGTTTATCAACTCTATTTTTAACACATATTTATTTGTTACTACTTTATCAAACGGGAGGGACAATTCAGCACAAATAATTGTGAAATAACGCATAATTGTGAAAGAAGAAGCACAAAATCAATTGTTAGCTATATAATATGGTGAAATCTTTAAGTTAATCCACTCGTGGATTAACTTACAAAATAGTTGTGGATTAACTTATTAAAGTAAAATGGTGGATTAACTTATTAAAACTATGAATTAGAATAAACATTACCTTACAAAAACTTGAATTTATTAAACGGAACATAACACTGTTAAAACGATTGAAAAACAAAAGTACTTACATTAAAAGAAAGTTAATTCATATTGACTTGTGTACCATATCACCATGGCTATATGGTTTATTAAGTTTATCAAGACTTGTAATTTATTATGCATGCATGTTTGTGTGAAAGGGTTGAATATTTTTAAACTTAGTTAATTTAAATTAATTAGTAAATTAGATATATTTTGAATGATAGCAATTACAGTTAGTTGCATGTAATGTAATATTTATTACTGTAAGAAATTATATGATGAGCTAGCTCTTCAGTTTCAACTTTTATGATCACTAGATATAAAAACAAAACGTTTGTTTTCATTCACCGACGAACTGTAGTTCAATAGATTTCACTAACTTAAGAGGAAATGAAAATTTAAATAGCAACGGCATTAATGCTACAACATAGCAAGGATGCACTTAATTAGAGAAAACGTGTGTCGAAAGTCGTGCATGGCTTTAACTGAGCAAAGATCTTTTAATAATCTAATACAGGCTAGTAGAATTTTTTCACCAAAGAAACGATGTCAAATATGCAATTAGGCCACAGTTAGTTATTTGGTTTCACGATATACTCAAATCAGCTATATATAATACATGGATTGGATGATAAGATAATTAGATGAAGCATGAAATATGAAAATATAATTTCATTTATTTGTGTGTTTGTTTTATTCATAAATAATATAATTTCTACATCCATAGAACACCACAAAAATATAAAAATATTATAATAAATATTCTTTCATTCATTTATTTGTTTTTAGAAATATTTTTATCTTCTGTGGAAAGTTATTTTCTTCTTCAAAAAACCATGTAGGAAAAATATTTGAAGGCTTGCTTTTGTCAGACTAGTTATGAACATTGGTTGTGCATGGCCAAACTTAAAATTGAAAATCTGTCCTTTGATCTATTTGAAATCTATATTAAGATTTTGAGTAGAAGAGTTGCATTAAGGCCAATTTAACAAGACAAAAACTACAATACAAACTACATTTTTTTTTTTTTTTTTGCATTATAACATCATACTTATTTTGAACCCATAACTATAAGCAGATTTGTCACGAAAGCAGCAACTGTAAACAAAAAATTCAAATAAGTCAGTTTAGGTAATTATCCACCTCTTCTTCTTCTTCACGAAACTGTTAGTACCAAGACATCTCATCAAAAGCATTTAGACCAATCATCTAAAACAACAGTCATCAATGTAAAGTTTTGCAGTGTTGAAAGAAAATTCAGAATATTATGTGTCTAGTTGAAAATTAAGACATAAGGCACCTTATTTAAATTGATAATTGATTTCTAGCTTACATTGATAAAATAAGACCTAGAACACATTTACACTATGTTATCATCTATCCCACCTCCTTGTTTTATGCTATAGAGAAATTTCAAATTTTCTCCAAATTTGTAGATTCGAAAGTTTTTATATTCTATAGCCCACTGGAAAAGGTAACACTTGCATACTCTAATAAAAGAATTTTTAGTTAGCATTAAGAACATCTAACATTCATGTTCATTATCAGTGATGTGAAATAACAAACATATTATAAAGTGTTTTTGTCACACTGTTTAACATTTTTTCATGATGGCTCGTCAATTTCTAATTAATCGATGGTCGTCAGTCAGCTATACTAAAGGAAATCAAATCATAACATTCCTATTATTTTTCTTTCTTTATTAATCTCATATTCCTATAAATCCAATCCAGGTTTTGCATGTTGCCTAAGGAAATAACAACATATTAAGGATCTCTTGTAGATAAATCAGAAATTATAGTTAAAAAATGCTTGGTTGCAACTAGATCTATAAATGAAATCCTACAATCACATCAAAAACAAATTGTTTATTGCATTAAAGCAATAAGTATTCCATAAGGTATCATTAGTATATTGAGAAGAATTTTCAACTAATATGTAAAAAATATTTTTATATATCAGCATAAGGAAAATTAAACTTGTAGTACATAATGATGATTGATGAATGTATGAATTTAATTGAGAAACTAAAATATCTTTGGGACCTTTGCTTCCTATTCCAGTGAAACATCAGTCTGCATATATAGAAACAAGTAAATAGTGAATATTAACACTTAAATTGATACCATACATGTTAGAATTTAAAGATAGGTTCAAGATTTCTATGAATGTAACTTGATGTTTAAGAGTACATTTTCTACATGATCAAGCGATGCATCAGTCTACATGTAACACCCCGTATTTTCTAAGAATATTAAATTAACAGATTACAGAGTACTTAATTTTAAAAGTGGGAATTAAGGGAAATCGGTTACGCCATTGCGTTCATCTCGGAATTCTGCTTGGGATAGAGTCTGCGTAAATCGGACACCGTATGAAGAAGTTATAAGCCTTAGAAGTTTGTATATACCCAAGGAAGTATATATATACATATAAAATAATTCCAGAAGTCAAAACAGGGTTCAAAACGGGGTTCAAATCACGAATTTGGGTCAAAGCAGGCTGAGCGGGAAATTTCCTGCTCAGGGATGTCCCCCCCCCCTATGGGGTGTCGACTCCCCTATAGGGGTGTCGACATAGGTGTCGACCCCCTTATAGGGGAGTCGACCCCTGTTGGCCCAGATCTGGCCGATGATGTGTTTCGCCACGTGTCGCTTTCTGATTCGCTGTGTGACGTGGTAGTCTACTCTGGACGATTCTGATGACTTCTAGACCCCTAAACCTATTGTTTTCTCCACACGAATTCATAGGCGTTTATATGCTGCCAAAACCTGAAGTGACCTAGCCTCCACCTTAATCAATCAAATTAGAGTTTTCAAGTTAACAATCAAAGCCTACATCAAAGGAATAGCTAATCAAATTCAGAAATTAGATCCCAGAATTCAAAACCGTTTTGTAATTTGTGAGTTCATGTTACTTTTAGAAATAGAATTTAATTGTGATTCTGACATTGTAATAAATCTGAATCTGAGATTATGCTTATTTCTATCTGTCTTTCTATATCCATTAGATCTATCTCGTTGATATTATTATGTCCATTCTTTGTCTCTTCTTTCCTTCTTCCCTTTTTAGTTTTTATAGCCAGGCTACTGTGAGCCTGAGCCAAATCTCATAAGAGATGAACGTACGTTGGGAAAAATTGGGCACAATATATGATTTGGTCATGGCCAGTACTAAAATTGGGAAAAGTATAAAATTATGGCATAAGTAATTTGTAACGGATTTGAGGACATAACACATGTTGTTTTTAAAACATAAAGTGCATCGAACATATGACTTGAGATTTGAGGCACATTGTTTATAAAATAACTTCATTTTCCGCTGCTTTATCTTGTCAGTCTTCTAATTTGTCTACATCTTTTGCCTATAATGCTTCACTGAAGTTAAGGCATTCCCTTTGTGAGTGACCTTAACGGAGGTGGGGTATTTCACTGCATATGCATAAACAAATGTAAGTGAACCTTTAAAGTTTGGATTAAGACACAAACCATGCACTACAGGATATAGTACATTGGAACCTTTAGGAAGGCTTTCTGTGTGTGTAATAACCTTGAAATGAAAAATATAATGACTGGCTTGTGCTAAAAAATGTATTTTTCTTATAAGTACTGACTATAAAAAGCAACATTCCTCTCATCAAGTGATCAACAATTTATTAGAGGATTATATTATTCAGGTGAAATGAAGAGATAATGACACGACAAGCATACCTCCACCACATGCTGAAATACCAAGTGCTCAAACATTATTAAATGTGGAACCAACTAAATTGTGAATCATACCTCTCCACCATATCAGACCTTGATGATATTTGCTTCAATTATGCTATTTTCATTCTTCATTGAAGCTACAAAATATCAGGATATAATTGTTAAAGAGTTTTGGTATAATAATTGTTAAAAAAAACAGAATGAACCATTTCTTTTATTCAAAAGACTAGGAAGTGGCCGTATAATTACATAAACCAAACAGCTCAGATCCACATAATGGATAGATGATATACAGTGCATAGCAAGCAGTTAATTATGGAAGCAATTATTCTTTAAAAAAAACAAAGGTACACAATAATAGACACTAATACGTTTGAAACAAAAAAAAGCACTGGGCTGAGTGCATTCTATAACACGTTGCTAACTGCGGAAGGTGGATTGAAATACTACAACTGAATCACAATGCAAGGTGAAAGCTCTGAAAGTGAACAGTGCATTTGAAAACTCAAAGTCTGAAAAACACAAAATAGAGAAAGTAATAACCAAAACATAACCTCTCGTGACACGTTGGGACATCAACATATACATGATAGCCATCCATAACAGGATGTGCCAGCAAAACAGTCCAGCACCATCGTCACCCGAAAAGACCACCTCAACCGCTGACAATCTACGCTAGACCAAGCTGACCAAAAACACCATAAGAAATTGTCACAGTCCAATCTAAAACAACAACATGAAGACCCGAACAAAATCTATCGAGAGCACAACAACAGGCGATGCATCAGTCTGCATACTAAGAAGAGGGTTTGCCTAGCTTGTACGAGATGCTATGAGACAACAAGATGAAGGCGTTAAACTAACGCAGTTAAAGGAGGCAAAGGCACAAGAGGCAGATCGGCCAAAGAAGAAAATCGAAGGCAACCAGAAGAAGAGGCAGATCTTAAAACGCAAAAGGATCCGCACAAACAGAAGCAAAACTGAAAAACTCTGACCGAAAGTAGAGATCTAGCGCAAGTCGTTGATGATATGGAGGCAACAAAGCGTATTAGACGGGAGCAGAGGGGATCTAGAAAACCCTAGAAACCAAATTAGAAGTATTGGCGATTCTGATGTTGATCCAGTCGCCATCGATGTTTAAGTCATTGAAGATGACGATCTAGATTTTGCTGAGCGAAAGAAAACCCTAGAAACCAAATTAGAAGTTATGCGGCCGAAATTTAGCAAGCGTAGAATACACAAAAATTACTAAGTAGTATAATTCTTTCACATGTTTGCTTGCAATTGTGGCGCTTATATAGGTTGTCAATTATAAGC
The DNA here is from genome assembly GCA_030737875.1 of Allium sativum. Lineage (NCBI taxonomy): Eukaryota > Viridiplantae > Streptophyta > Magnoliopsida > Asparagales > Amaryllidaceae > Allium > Allium sativum. Next base: position 488,414,484 of record CM060926.1, read on the forward strand.
AAGGACTTATAAAATTTACATGGAAACCTATTTATTTTTAGTGACACTTTTTTGTGTATGCTAACATATTTTATTATTATTACTGCGTAACATTTATAAGTGTTGGAAGTCAAAAAATATACATGTTGCAAATCACTGATTTGGTGTAGTGATAATTCATGTGCAAAACATGTGTTATGATCACATGCGAAGCGCGCACTATAATGTTTCTAGTTATAAGTAGTATAAACATAAGATGTTTTGTATCTAATCTGCAATCTATACAAAAAAAGGTTTCATAAGCTTAAAAAAAATAGGCAAATTCTATTCGGACCCAGAGAATTCCTTAGTAGCCCCCCGTTTTTATGAAAAAAATCAAGGACGAAAGTTCCCTTTTCAGTTTTTTTTTTTTTTTTTTTTTTTTTTTATTTTCAGACTACCTCGTAGGGGCACTACGTGGTTTGTAAGGAAACCACGTAGGAGCACAACGTGGTACGCTACAAAACCACGTAGGGCCCGTACGTGGTTTTGTAGCATACCACGTAGTGCTCTTACGTGGTTTCCTTACAAACCACGTAGAGCTCTTACGATGAAGGGTATTTTCGGTTTTTTTTAAATTTCATGGGGAGCTACTCTGCCAAACAGTGGGTATACTTGATTTTTCATATTTGGGGGGGGGGGGGGGGGGCTACTAAGGAAGTACTTGGTGGTAGTATAATGCTACTTATCATGCTTAATATATTTAATATGTTTAAAAAATATTATGCTTGGGTTTGAATAGAATTTGCCAAAAAAATATTCATTATCATGCTTAATATGTTTAAAAAGTCAGATATAATGCTATTAAAAATAGGATATAACAATTAAACTTCCATTGTAGATATGCTCTTTATTAATTAATAATGAAATAAAAGTTAAAATAAACAAGAAAATTGTTTGCTTAACGCTGAAGCTGCTTCTGACCTTACTCTACCTGTGAACTCTGTTTTGGGTGCAAAATCTTCAATGGGTATTTGTGATTCGGTACTTGGTGGTAGTACGATAGTTTGTGGGACTGAGGATGGCTTGAATGGCTCATGTCCCTGTTTTACTGACGTTAACGATATCCAGAACAGCATACCATGTGTTCGACAGAATGCTTCATTGACAATTACTACTGTTCCTGCTGTGTATAATCTACAGTGGACCTCCTTATTCAACAATCTTCCAAATATTGCTGGAGTGTATTCCCAGTTGACTTCAATATTCCGCATGACGAATCAGGTTCGACTCCTCCACAAGAATTATTTCAGGAAGCTTCCTCCTTTTGGAAGGACCATGTTGTTGGTTTCTTCCTCGACTCAAAGCCCCCAAAGGTGGATATGAATGAGGCTTGTCGACTGTTGTGGAGAATTAGGGGTGACATGTGCTTCACGTTAGTTGATGGCTTATACTATTTCAACTTTTCAAAACCTGAGGAAAAGCTTTGTGTTCTGGATGGACCACCTGCTATCATTGATGGAAAGCCTTCATCTTGGACCTCTAAAATTGATCGGTAAAAGAGCAAGTTCTTTCCATTCCAGTATGGACACAATTCGTGCATATTCCATCTGTTCTCCGACGTCTACTTGGATTGAACTGGCTAGCTTGCCACATCGGGAAATTGAAATGTTTTGATGTTAATACTGAAGCTAGGAGGAACTTAGTATATGCCATGGTTCTGATTGAAATTACCCCGGACAAACCCCTACCTACTCAAATTAAGGTAAGAATTGAAAACCGAGAATTATTTATTTATATTTATTGGTGATGAAGTGGAAGAGCGCAGACGTCTCTTCTACATACCTGAAGGCAAGAAATTGATTCCGTGGGTTGAGGGTGAAATAGGTGAAGTAAACTCTGAGTACATGTAGGACACTTAATGGGATAGGAACCGGTTATTGGCGCCTTCCTTAGTGGAAGATTTGGCTTTTCGCTTCTGGTCTTATAAGCGTAAAATGTTTCCCTGCACAGGTTTCTTTTATGACGATGACTCTGATAGTGTATTAGAGTAGCTTCCCTTGTTATATTACTTTGAGCTATGGTTATGTCGATGTTTAGATATTTTGTTGTACTGATCGTGACTGGACAATTCAAAACAGAATGTTACTTTGTGCATGTGCAGAGTACCAGTTCAATTCTTTTTGTAAAGGTGTTTGCGGTCATCTAAAAAACTATATGATTCAAACTTAGAAATAAGAATTTAACATATGGCCAAATACTCAAACAAATCACTTTATTTTCTTTGTGATGTTTCAAACATATGCAACTTATATATAAAAAAAATCATATGCCAAAGCCTAAGGGCACACAAAATATACCAAATGTACAACAAAATTATTTAACACAATATACAACCCGCTCGATTACAATTACTCAATGCCATAAGCGTTTGAGACAGAACATACGAATGCAAAATGGACATTGGTCAAAGGATTAACTCAAAACATAGTTAAATTTATAATTAATTTGAAGCACACTTAGCCACCAAAGTTTAAACACTGTTTCCAGTAACATATATAACTATTGCTGTATCAAAACATGAACAAGTGACTTGCATGTATGACAGCAAACATGACGCTGTTTTCAAAGAAACTATCCTTGTATAACATGAAATATTAGCAGGAAACAAATATTCACGTTAGAAAGCAAAAGGATGGATATCAAAATGCTTGCAAACAAAAGCATAATAATACATTAGAAGACATATAATTTCATAGGCGTTGAAGAGAACACGGTAGAAAGTAAAAAAGAAGAAAGAAAGAAAAATGAAGTAAGAAAAAACAGGAAGAAGAAGGGTAGCCTAGGATGAGAGAGCAGCCAAATTGCATGTAGTAAAACTAGCAGTATATATGCGCTAATTAACACTGATGTCTTAAATAATACCCTCAAAACAAAACAACGGGGCTGAGCTTGTTTAATGTTTAATATGCAAACTCTTGGTGATAAACACAATGATATAGTAATCGCACAACCAACAATGACTAAAGAAATCACACTGAACAACCAGGTCAAAACAGTCTCATTTTCGTCATATTATAGCACTTGTTCGGCTAAATATATTTGGCGGACCCCATATAGTCCGAAGGGTACAACTGACATGATTTCTGACACTGTTTTAGATAAGTGGTTTTGTCGGTGGTCCATCCGTATAGCAGTATGACGTGCAAACAACTGGAGAGCTGTCGAAGCTAACAACCCACTTGCTACTTTATAATAAAAGCATTGCTATTTTACATAACAAACACTAAAATTGCTCGGTTCCCAGTTGATGTGCGGAAGTATGCATGTTATGGTCTTCATTATTACAATTAGAAGCCAAATTCTGATTATAACGAAGACGTACATGCATTGTACCAGCGTTTTATATTGGCTTTTCCACTTTGGTCACAAATCTTTGGTTTGTCGCACAAACCTAATGGTGTTGTTTTGGATGCCTAAAAGCAATCTAATAACACTACATTTGGGTGAACTGCATCCTCGGACGCAGCTCCGTCGGCTGGCACGCTGAAAGGCACGCTTGGAGAATGGCCAAAAGTGGTCCGTTCACTTTGTGAACGCGGATGTTTAAGGGCTGTGGCTGATTATTAGTGTGTGCGTTATTCGCGGCCCCATTCCCAAGTGCTCATCTTTGACAGTTTTAACATATTTGTATTAGTATCAAGCCTTCGTGTGTGTTCAAATCGGTATTACGTTGAAAGAAAATGGTGGGATAGAAAATTAAGGCCCAAAAGAGGGTCCTGATTTAATCGACGTCCTTACAAATAAAAAAATGGTGGGATAGAAAATTATTACATTGGAAGAAAGTCTTCACTTATTAAATCTTTGCTTTTACGTTGAAACGTGGCAAATTAAAACAACAGCAGTCACGCATTCTTACTAGTTAGAAAGCATGTTCCGAAACTTTAACATACTTTATGTATTATATAAATTGCCGGGCACTTTAGCCATATTGTTTAAAATGTGAGTGCGCTGATTTTATGAGCTCGTGTTGATAAAATCAGCGTCCATTCATAATTTTCGAGCACGCGTGCGTCTGTTTGGGGGATTTAAATAAATCTCCCTTGAATTTTACGCATCGTAATATTACGACTCGTAAAAAAGATGGAGATGCTCTAAAAAGAAAGCTATCACAAATGTAAAAAGAAAAGAAACAACAAGTATAAAGATGAAGGTATCAGAAGTATAAAAACATAGTTGTAGCAAATACAGATGAATAAGTACGGTGAGTATATAAAGATAGAGCTACTGAAAATATGAAGAAAGAACTGTCCAAAGTATCAAAAAGGAACTACCGCAAGTATGAAGAATGAGGTATCGCAAGTACGAAAAGAAGGGAGAGAAATAATCTTCTACTCAGAGCTCTATTATTCATCAATGGCTACAAAAAATTATTATATCCCTCTCTTCTCTCGAAACTCTCTTAATACATCTAATAATTTTACAATTCTTGATGATCATACATGCTCTTCTCCTTATCATTCTCTCCTGTTGCTAATGGCCAAACTCCCTCGTCGAGAAATAATGTGATCAACAACCAAGATAAGTGGAAAAGCACCCATCAAAAGCTAGTGTCTAACCTGAATATGAATCAAAATTCGTATTCAGGAAAGAACAAAATTTCTTCTCAAGCTGTAACACCCCGTATGTTGAATAACTTCCTATAATATAAAATAGGGCAGAATTAAATTTTAAAATCTGAATCAGGGGAAACGGGCTATGCCATTGCGTTTGTCTCGGAAAAATACGCGAAATAGAGTCCGAGTTTTCGAAAATCGGAGTCCTTATGACCCAGTTAAGGCCTAAAGAAGTTTTCAGAAAATTCAAACGGATTTCAGAAGAGGCGGGAAAATTCCCGCCAGGCAGAGGGAGTCGACCCTAGTGTCGACATGGGTGTCGACCCCCTACCTAGGGGTCGACCTAGGGGTCGACCCCCCCTGTCGGTCTGTGTGACCTGGGTGCAGCCTGAAGAAGTTTGGGCTGTGTCTGGTGGCTTGTGACGAGATCTGACGGCTCTAACCTAATCTAGGGTTAATCTAAGGGCCTAAACTACATCCTAATTCTATAAATACACCCTAAGACTACCCTAATTCATACTAAAATTGGAGACAACGTCGTTATGCCGTCAAAATGCAACTAGGAGGAGCCACCAACAAATTAAAGAGGAGGAAAGCTTCTCAAATCAACTTCTAATCAACTCTAGCAACTTAATCTTCTTCATTGAAGTGCTAATCAACAAGTTGTGAGTTTCTATAGCCTTAATGACCAATTGTTGAAATGATTATGATAGGATATAATGAGGTTATGGCTATGAATGTGGATCAATGCAAGTTATGTTATCATATGCTATGTGTTATACATGATATGCAAGTTATATGCTATGTGTTATGCATGATATGCAAGTTATATGCTATGTGTTATGCAAGTTATGCAAGTTATGCAAGTTATATGCTATGTGATCATGATGTTATGCAAGTTATGCAAGTTATATGCTATGTGATCATGATGTTATGCAAGTTATGCAAGTCATATGCTATGTGATCATGATGATTATGCAAGTTATGCAAGTTTTAGGCTATGTGTTCATGATGCTAGTTATGCAAATCGCTATGATAAACATTGATCCATTATGAAACCATGTTATGCAAGTTTGGTGTTTGATTATATGCAAGTTCATATATGATACGTTATGCAAGTTTGGTGTATGATTATATGCAAGTTAATATATGACATGTTATGGAAGTTTGGTGTATGATTATATGCAAGTTCATATATGACATGTTATGCAAGTTTGGTGTTTGATTATATGCAAGTAACATGTGCAAGTTTACACCTTTATATGAGATGCATGCATATGCGAGTTAACCCCTTTGTATGTCATACATACATATGCAAGTTTACCCCTTTGTATGACATAAGCAACTTATGCAAGTTAACCTCTTTATGACATATGTGATTCATGCAAGTTTGGGTTGGTTATTTATGCTAGTTGGGTTTGATGCTATATGCATGTTGACACCTTTAAAACCCATGTTGATGCTAATATTATGCAAGTAGAACCCATTGTATTTGTGATGAATCTTCCCTTTTATGTCATGTTAGCGAATTACATGGGGAGCGATGGGGTTAATATTCATGTTAATGAAATGGTGTGAAGTTGGTATCATTATGCATACCATAAAGTGGATGGACATAATTGAGTCAATTATGTACATCGTTAAATTTGTAATTAATTACGGATAATTAATACAAATTATGGGGGGATTAATTAGGTGTAATTAATCGACTAAGATACGAGGTTGGACCCTTTTGTAGCATAAGACTGCCCGGAACCGACCGGCAAATCCAGCGGCTACAAATGATTGGCCCAATGTGAGAGGTGTTAGGCACAAACTTAATACGTGACAAGTGTAAAGACACGAGGTTAGACTCGGTTATGGCGTAAGGCTGCCCGGACCCGACCGGCAAATCCAGCTGCTATAAAAGATAGTCTAATGTGAGAGGTCTTTACAACGGTTACGTTCTTAATCAATTAAGAAACACTTAATCATATTAGCATGTAGAGGAACATGAGGGGTTAAGTGGGTGCCTTGGGTGGCATGTGGAAAAATCTAGTGGTTGCCTTGGGTGGCAATAGAAAATACGATTAGAATACTTAACCAAAGTGAAACATGTAATTAAACATGATTAAAGGGTTAAGTAAGTGCCTTGGGTGGTATGGGGAAAATCTAGTGGTTGCCTTAGGTGGCAATAGAAGATAAGATTAGAATACTTAACCAAAGTGGAACATGTAATTAAACATGATTAAAGGGTTAAGTAAGTGCCTTGGGTGGCATGGGGAAAATCTAGTGGTTGCCTTGGGTGTCAATAGAAGATGAGATTAGAATACTTAACCAAAGTGGAACATGTAATTAAACATGATTAAAGGGTTAAGTAAGTGCCTTGGGTGGCATGTGGAAATCAAGTAAGTGCCTTGGGTGGCATGGGGAAATCTAGTGGGTGCCTTGAGTGGCAAATGAAATATGATTAGATGACTTAACCAAACTTTAAACATGTAAGTGGACATGATTATTAAAAAGGGTTAAGTGGGATACACTAGAAAAAAAATGACAAGCTTAGGTGGGTAGCTTGTGGGGGCCCATTTCAACCAGTAACCCATATGTATCTTATTGGGCTCGACCCATGTCGAGGACGGGACACGCGTACTGGGCTTGACTATAAGAGGCCAAAAACGGGTTAGCGGTGGCAACGCAAGTCCAACGGGTTTCATATGCGTGTGTGGACCCGGGCTGGTAGGTAAGACGTTGTTGCATCGTGTAGGTATAAGCCGTGCACCATTGATTGTATCGGGTTGCCACTTTGGGGAGTGATACACCCCACTGTGGGGCCAGCACGGGTATCTACGTTAGGGAGCCGATCGAATGGGAGTAGTGGGTACACCTAGTGGAGATAGAGGCAGACGGCACCTATGTAGTCAGCTAGGGGTACACGAGACTACTATTAAAATTACTAAGTTGTGGGTACACCTAGTGGAGATAGGGACAGACAGCACCTATGTAGTCATCTAGGGGTATACGAAACTACTATTAAAAATTACTAAGTACACTTAGTGGGATCAACCTTTAAGTAGGAATTACCCTTGGGTGGGTAGATCTGGTGTGGTGCAGTGTAGGAATTACCCTTGGGTGGGTAGATCTGGTGTGGTGCAGTGTAGTATTTATCATTGGGTGGATAGGCGCGTCTTTACCGTTATCTTAGTTTATCCTAAGTCTAGTTGGCTGCTTAGTGTAGTCATTTATCCCCAATCGTACCATACCAGGTTTATATCATACCCTAATTACTTTAATGATTGTGTTGTTAAAGTTATAGGGCTCACTCAGACTTATGTCTGACCCTGTTGTTTTTATCTTTTTCCCCAACCCTCAGGTTTTCAGAGTGGGCCTAGCACTAGTGGGCTTTGATCAGATTGCTTTTTCTGTCTTTTGGAGCTTGGACCATTGATGTAAAGCTCAGTTTATCTTTTCTTTTATGGCTAATAGTTCATGTAGTGGGATTATGTACTTTTGTTTTATCAAGATGGATATTATGTACTTGACTCTTGTTTATGGTTTAATGATGTAACCAAACATGTTTTACTTTCCGCTGCAATGAAATGATGTTTTAAATTCTCGAGTATTACTTATATCTGTCTTGTTGTAACTTTTCTGTTCTATATTCACTTAAGATACTCCACCGATGCTATGGCATTCCCTTAGTGAGTGACCGTAGCAGGTGTGGAGTGTTACACGTGGTATCAGAGCTTAAGGTTACCGGAACAGATAAAATTTTTAGAAAACTATTTTTCTAAAAACATTTTTGGAAGAAATATTTTCAAAAACGTGTCTTTTAAGAGAAAAGTTTTTGAAAGAAAAGAACATAATCCCCAATAGCCATATATCCTTCCTTCGATTCTCCGTTTTGAATCTCTTCCTCTTTCTCTTTTTGAATTTCCCCTCCGCATATAGATGTTCTTTTTAAGATAAATAAGGACTTCTGTATGAAGGACGGAAGAATCACTTCAAGGGACTGAGAAATTTGCCAGGCTAAGAAGTTAGTCCATGGAGGTGGAGGGCTTGTGGGTACCTTTAAGATGGACGAGAGAGGAAGGTCCAAATAGCTGTTAGGTAAATAAAGGACGAAACCTTATCGTGGTAAGAAGGCCATGAAAGGAGAATGTGAAGGGGAAGGCTAGTTGTTTTGGAGAAATAGGACACCTTATTAGGGTTGTCCAAAGAGGTAAGGACAGAGTACAGGATCTTCTGGAGGGTAGATGTATTCCCTCACGACGGGTATACCTGATGGGGGTAGGACCGTCTAAGTTGAAATTTGGTTCTCTCGATCATCCTGTTCGAACTTTATTCGACTTTGGCGCATCACATTCGTTTATCTCATCATCATTAGTTGAGTCACCGCACCTAGACACCAGTTTAGTATATGATCCCTTGGTTGTTTCAAACCCAATTGGGGACTCCACTTATTTGTCCATGATATGTTTGGGTTTGAATATTTCCATACTTAGCATTGAGTTTAGATGTGATGCTTTTGTTTTGGGCTTCACGGGCTATGGGTTGATTTTGGCATGGACTGGTTATCCAGTAATGGTGCCGTTCTTGACTGTGAAAGGAGAGTTGTTAGGATTATGACCCGCTTGGGTAACACTCTCGAGATCTTTTGAAATCCCATGGATTCTGTTATGCTAGGTTATCTTGAATCGCTTGACGCTTCGGTCGAGAGTTTGTGATCTGTTAGAGTGGTCCGGGAATACTCGGATGTGTTTGAGGAGGTGAAGGGCTTACCTCCGAAGCGGGAGATAGACCTCCGAATATATCTGGTAGACGATGCTAAACCAGTATCTTTGTCAGTGCGCCGCATGGCTCCTCGTGAGAGGAGGGAACTCCATAAGCAAGTAGGGCAGTTGCTTGAGAAGGGGTTCATAAGACGAAATATATCGGAGTGGGGTGCTCCAGTAGTTTTTGCCACTAAGGCAGATGGGTCCCTCAGACTTTGTGTAGACTATAGAGAACTCAACAAGCTCACAAAGAAGAATAGACACCCATTGCCGAGGATTGATGATCTCTTTGATCAGTTGGTTGGCGCCTCAGTGTTTCGCAGTTGGACTTAGCCACGGGGTTTTATCAGTTGGGAGTGGCTGAGGATAGTATAGAGAAGACCGCCTTAGGACTTCAGATGGTTTCTATGAGTGGCTTGTAATGCCAATTGGTTTGACGAGCGCCCCCGCATACTCTGTTGATTTGATGAGTTGGGTGTTCAGGGAGTACCTAAACAACTTCGTAGTGGCCTTTGTGGATGACATCTTGGTCTTTTCTAAAAGCGAAATAAGTTTTCGTATGTGCTTAATAGGTTAAGCAAAGCCAGTTATTTGACCAACGGTGGTTTTGGAGCGAGACTGGCAAGGATATCCAGAGTTGGACAAGGGCTTAATTATTTAGCCGTTTTTACTAGTATCATCTCACGTAGGTCGTCTGAATTCGAAGGAGGTATCCCTGGGGTGTTTGTCTGATATTGGTTTAGGCCTTTGGGGCTTGCACTTGGGGGATGTCGAGTTCGACTAGGATGGTCTGCGTGAGAGATGGATAGTTGTGACGATTTTTGCATGGGAGAATATCCTGGTTTTCTCTAGAAGTAGAGAAAAGCATGCCCTACATCTTAGGGAAGTGTTGGAGACTCTTCGAGCGCATAGTCTTGAGACAACAAAGGTGGATGGAGTTCTTGGCATCCTATGATTTCGAGATAGCGTATACCCCTGGCAAGGGTAACGTGGTGGCAGACGCCTTAAGCAGAAAAAGGTTGTCTTTGAGTCCATTGTTCGTGGAACGACGAAGCTTGGAATTTATCTCGATGTTTGATTTTAGACCTTCCGTTGACTTTATACCCGGTTAGCTAGCATCCTTAGAGGTCAGACCTACTCTTTTGGGGCGGATTGGCGAGGCATAGCAGGACGACCCACAGTTGGTTGAGTTGGTAGAGAAGCTCATAAAGGGGAGAGTCGTCCAGCCATTTGAGTGGGTACACCCTAGACGATAGGGGGTGGATGCGTAGGGACGGTAGACTTTGTGTACCGCAGGACGAGGGTTTGAGGAAGGTTATACTTGATGATACGCATCGTTCGAAGATGACCATTCTTCCCGGTGGGGACAAGATGTACCAAGACATGAAGCGAGTTTTCTTTTGGGTCAGTATGAAGAAAGATGTGGTCAAGTATGTCGCTAGATGCTTGGTGTGCCAACAAGTGAAAGCGGAGCAAAAGAAACCTGGTGGGTTGCTTCACCCATTGGAAGTTCCGCAATGGAAGTGGGGTAACGTCTCGATGGATTTTATTGATGGGTTACCGAGATCAAGGAAGGGTAATACGGGAATTTGGGTTGTGGTAGACAGACTTACTAAGAGTGCCCATTTCATACCCGTGAAGAGCAAGAGGACTGCTCCATAGCTAGCTTCGGTTTATCTTCGAGAGATAATTCAGTTGCATGGGGAACATGACGTATTCCATGTGTCACATTTGAGGAAGTGCCTACATGAGACCGCAGAGGTAGTAGAGCCGAGTTTGCTTAGAGAAGTGGAGGTAGAGCGTGTTGCGATTATTCGACGAGCTCCTACCCGCATCCTTAGGTCAGAGATTAGGAAGTTGAGAAACAGAGAGGTTCGACTAGTCAAAGTGCAATGGGGAGAAGATGAGAGCAATGCTACTTGGGAGACAGAAGCGAAGATGCGTTCATTGTACCCATTCCTTTTTGAGGGTATGTCTTTTAACTTCTCCTTTATCGTTTGTCTAGTACTTATCTTATCTTTAGTATGTCCTCTCATTAGTACCTTTGACCTTTAGATAGGGTAAACCTATGGTTGAAACATGTGTTTGAGATATGTTATGTTTGATGGATGCGTGTGGATGCAAGTGGTTGCTAGTGGTTGCTCGTGGATGCATATACACACACTTTAGGCACTAGATCGGCTCAGTCACTTCATATTGCATATTGCATATAATTGTGTGTAGGTAGCTATATTAATGGATGTATAGTGATTGGGTTATCATATGGATGATGCATTTTGGTGTATGGTTGTGCACACATGTAGAAATAGTATGTGTCGATAGGGATCTTTCGCATACATATTGGATGCATGGCACTATCATGGTTTGCATTAGGGAGGTCAACTAAATTAGTAGACCGCCTGATTTTGCATTAGACAGGGAACATATACACACACTTTTTGCATATGTTCATACAACATTAGAAACTTTAAGGACAATGGATGCCAGTGTTTGATGGCTTGAGTAGATGGTTGTTTGGTTGGTAGGATACGTTCTTCTTGACTTAGAGATTTCGGGGACGAAATCCTTTAAGTAGGGGAGAATGTAACACCCCGTATGTTGAATAACTTGCTATAATATAAAACAGGGCAGAATTAAATGTTAAAATCTGAATCAGGGGAAACAATACTATGCCATTGCATTCGTCTCGGAAAAATACGCGAAATAGAGTCCGAGTTTTCGAAAATCGGAGTCCGAATGACCCAGTTAAGGCCCAAAGAAGTTTTCAGAAAGTTCAAACAGATTTCAGAAGAGGCGGGAAAATTCCCGCCAGGCAGAGGGAGTCGACCCTAGGGTCGACATGGGTGTCGACCCCCTCCCTAGGGGTCGACCCAGGGGTCGACACAGGGGTCGACCCCCCCTGTCGGTCTGTGTGACCTGGGTGCAGCCTGAAGAAGTTTGGGCTGTGTCTGGTGGCTTGTGACGAGATCTGACGGCTCTAACCTAATCCAGGGTTAATCTAAGGGCCTAAACTACATCCTAGTTCTATAAATACACCCTAAGACTACCCTAATTCATACTAAAATTGGAGACAATGTCGTTATGCCATCAAAATGCAACTAGGAGGAGCCACCAACAAATTAAAGAGGAGGAAAGCTTCTCAAATCAACTTCTAATCAACTCTAGCAACTTAATCTTCTTCATTGAAGTGCTAATCAACAAGTTGTGAGTTTCTATAGCCTTAATGACCAATTGTTGAAATTATTATGATAGGATATAATGAGGTTATGGCTATGAATGTGGATCAATGCAAGTTATGTTATCATATGCTATGTGTTATGCATGATATGCAAGTTATATGCTATGTGTTATGCATGATATGCAAGTTATATGCTATGTGTTATGCAAGTTATGCAAGTTATATGCTATGTGATCATGATGTTATGCAAGTTATGCAAGTTATATGCTATGTGATCATGATGTTATGCAAGTTATGCAAGTCATATGCTATGTGATCATGATGATTATGCAAGTTATGCAAGTTTTAGGCTATGTGTTCATGATGCTAGTTATGCAAATCGCTATGATAAACATTGATCCATTATGACACCATGTTATGCAAGTTTGGTGTTTGATTATATGCAAGTTCATATATGATACGTTATGCAAGTTTGTTGTATGATTATATGCAAGTTCATATATGACATGTTATGCAAGTTTGGTGTATGATTATATGCAAGTTCATATATGACATGTTATGCAAGTTTGGTGTTTGATTATATGCAAGTAACATGTGCAAGTTTACACCTTTATATGAGATGCATGCATATGCGAGTTAACCCCTTTGTATGTCATACATACATGTGCAAGTTTATCCCTTTGTATGACATAAGTAACTTATGCAAGTTAACCTCTTTATGACATATGTGATTCATGCAAGTTTGGGTTGGTTATTTATGCTAGTTGGGTTTGATGCTATATGCATGTTGACACCTTTAAAACCCATGTTGATGCTAATATTATGCAAGTAGAACCCATTGTATTTGTGATGAATCTTCCCTTTTATGTCATGTTAGCGAATTACGTGGGGAACGATGGGGTTAATATTCATGTTAATGAAATGGTGTGAAGTTGGTATCATTATGCATACCATAAAGTGGATGGACATAATTGAGTCAATTATGTACATCGCTAAATTTGTAATTAATTAGGGATAATTAATACAAATTATGGGGGGATTAATTAGGTGTAATTAATCGACTAAGATACGAGGTTGGACCCTTTTGTAGCATAAGACTGCCCGAAACCGACTGACAAATCCAGCGGCTACAAATGATTGGCCCAATGTAAGAGGTGTTAGGCACAAACTTAATACGTGACAAGTGTAAAGACACGAGGTTAGACTCGGTTATGGCGTAAGGCTGCCCGGACCCGACCGACAAATCCAGCTGCCATAAAAGATAGTCTAATGTGAGAGGTCTTTACAACGGTTACGTTCTTAATCAATTAAGAAACACTTAATCATATTAGCATGTAGAGGGACATGAGGGGTTAAGTGGGTGCCTTGGGTGGCATGTGGAAAAATCTAGTGGTTGCCTTGGGTGGCAATAGAAAATACGATTAGAATACTTAACCAAAGTGAAACATGTAATTAAACATGATTAAAGGGTTAAGTAAGTGCCTTGGGTGGCATGGGGAAAATCTAGTGGTTGCCTTGGGTGGCAATAGAAGATAAGATTAGAATACTTAACCAAAGTGGAACATGTAATTAAACATGATTAAAGGGTTAAGTAAGTGCCTTGGGTGGCATGGGGAAAATCTAATGGTTGCCTTGGGTGGCAATATAAGATGAGATTAGAATACTTAACCAAAGCGGAACATGTAATTAAACATGATTAAAGGGTTAAGTAAGTGCCTTGGGTGGCATGCGGAAATCAAGTAAGTGCCTTGGGTGGCATGGGGAAATCTAGTGGGTGCCTTGAGTGGCAATTGAAATATGATTAAATGACTTAACCAAACTTTAAACATGTAAGTGGACATGATTATTAAAAAGGGTTAAGTGGGATACACTAGAAAAAAAATGACAAGCTTAGGTGGGTAGCTTGTGGGGGCCCATTTCAACCAGTAACCCATATGTATCTTATTGGGCTCGACCCATGTCGAGGACGGGACACGCGTACTGGGCTTGACTATAAGAGGCCAAAAACGGGTTAGCGGTGGCAACGCAAGTCCAACGGGTTTCATATGCGTGTGTGGACCCGGGCTGGTAGGTAAGACGTTGTTGCATCGTGTAGGTATAAGCCGTGCACCATTGATTGTATCGGGTTGCCACTTTGGGGAGTGATACACCCCACTGTGGGGCCAGCACGGGTATCTACGTTAGGGAGCCAATCGAATGGGAGTAGTGGGTACACCTAGTGGAGATAGGGGCAGACGGCACCTATGTAGTCAACTAGGGGTACACGAGACTACTATTAAAATTACTATGTTGTGGGTACACCTAGTGGAGATAGGGGCAGACGGCACCTATGTAGTCAGCTAGGGGTATACGAAACTACTATTAAAAATTACTAAGTACACTTAGTGGGATCAACCTTTAAGTAGGAATTACCCTTGGGTGGGTAGATCTGGTGTGGTGCAGTGTAGGAATTACCCTTGGGTGGGTAGATCTGGTGTGGTGCAGTGTAGTATTTATCCTTGGGTGGATAGGCGCGTCTTTACCGTTATCTTAGTTTATCCTAAGTCTAGTTAGCTGCTTAGTGTAGTCATTTTTCCCCAGTCGTACCGTACCAGTTTTATATCATACCCTAATTGCTTTAATGATTGTGCTGTTAAAGTTATAGGGCTCACTCAGACTTATGTCTGACCCCGTTGTTTTTATCTTTTTCCCCAACCCTCAGGTTTTCAGAGTGGGCCTAGCACTAGTGGGCTTTGATCAGATTGCTTTATCTGTCTTTTGGAGCTTGGACCATTGATGTAAAGCTCAGTTTATCTTTTCTTTTATGGCTAATAGTTCATGTAGTGGGATTATGTACTTTTGTTTTATCAAGATGGATATTATGTACTTGACTCTTGTTTATGGTTTAATGATGTAACCAAACATGTTTTACTTTCCACTGCAATGAAATGATGTTTTAAATTCTCAAGTATTACATATATTTGTCTTGTTGTAACTTTTCTGTTCTATATTCACTTAAGATACTCCACCGATGCTATGGCATTCCCTTAGTGAGTGACCGTAGCGGATGTGGGGTGTTACACAAGCAACCTGGGTCAAGAAGTAGAATAAACCAACATTTACAGAGACATTTAATAGGCATAATCGAGATGTGAGCGTTTGGTCGGTTTGGACATAAAAAAACTCAAATCGACTCAAAACCAAAAAAATTTCAAATCAAACCGAAACGAATTAATTTCGGTTAATTCGGTCAGTAACGGATTTAACCGAACTTGATATAATTCAAATGATGAATTCACTCAAAATAAAACATAAATTCATGTCTGGAAAAAATTTATGTAGTAAATTCTATGTTTATAATAAGATTTGATTTATTTGCAACAAATGTCTTTGTACTATATAACTAAACTAATTATTTAAAGTACTATAATTACATAAAATTAAATAATAAATTATAAGTTCAGTTAAACCGATACCAATTTTATTTATTTTACAAACCGAATTCAAACCGATTAAGTTTTAAAACCAAACCAAATCGACCGAAATGAACCAGTTTGGTCGGTTAATTCGGTTTGAACCGATTATCGCTCACCCCTAGCTGATATGATCAGATCTGATGGCATTCAATTATATTTTGATCTAGAGTATGTAACTCCTCTCAAATCAAATGAACAAACAAAAATTGCGATGAAGGAGGCCATTAGCACACGAACAGAGAACAAATGGGGACAGCCGATAATCGTCTATGTTACTGGAAATCAACTTGCATATTATCATTTCCATGCCTACATCTCTAGGGGGTGGAACCCATGGGGTGCATTCAATATTTTTGCTAGAAGTAATGAGTTTTTTATTATTAGATTTGCAAAAAAAGATGATTGTGATAAAATTCTTAGCGGTGGTCCATATTTTATAAATGACAAGTTTATTATTTTGAAAAAAATGGACCAATTCGATTAAATTTGATAAAGATATTCTTTCTAATTTCCCTATGTAGATTAGATTGCCGAATTTAAATATTGAAATTATGGGATAAGGAGGCTTTTAATGATATAGCAAGCATTGTTGGATTACCCTTAAAATTAGATGGGAACACTGCTTGCGAAACAAGATTAAACTTTGTTGGAATTTTAGTAGAGATTAATGTTGACAGTGAGCTTTCTAGTGAAGCTACTATAAATATGTATAATGGGGAAACTATTGTGAAACCTATAGCATATAAATGGGTTCCACAGAGATGTTGGGTGTGTAAATGTTTTGGCCACAGTATAGAAATATGTGAAGCCTTCAAGAAACACCAAAACAATCAGTCACAAAAAGAAAATGAAGGATCAATTGTAGAAGATAGAAAAATTTCAGAAAATTCAGAAGTATTGCATTATGTAGTAGAAAAGAATCCTTTAAAGCATAAGAATTCGAATCTTGAAACACAAGAAAATAATATAAATGTCCAAGAATCATATGACCCGACAATGTCTCAGCAAGAAATGACAAAAACAGGATATAATTCCCCGAACCAGATACAGAAATCTTGCAAGTCAATGAAGAAGCTCTCAAAAAGGTAATAGAAAAATCAATTAATTTTGAAATTGACAAGCTTCTAATACCAAAGAAATGGATCTTGAAGGTATTTTTAAAAGTTAAGATGAGGAAATATCAAAAAAATGAAGATTTTGTTGCTAGAACAAAAGATGAAGATACTGTCATTGAAGCAACTAAAAAAAATCTCAATTCTTTAATGTAATTAAAAAGAAAAAGAATTTTGAGTGGAGAGAAGAATGCCAAAGGGCATTCCAGGAATTAAAAGATCATTTGCAAAAAAAAAAAAAAACCCTGTGATGTCTAGTTCGAAGGATAGAGAAACTTGTATCTTTATATAGAAGTTTCAGGACATGCCATCAATTCAATATTGATTCATGAGGATAATGGAACACAGTTCCCCGTCTACTACGTAAGGAGAAGGTTAAATGATGTCGAAACCCGATAATCAATGATTGAGAAATTGGATTAAGGATTAATTAAAGAAGAAAAGCAAGAAAAGAAATAAAGTTAAATCTATCGATGAGCTAAACTCAAACAATGAAGAGGTACTTATTTCTAAAGATATAAGCAATGTTGATGATGATTTCAAAAATAAATACATTTCAGAAAATCCAAAATGGAAATCCATCAATGATAAAGCCTCATACAAGAAAAAAGGTAGTTGAGAAAGGAAGCAAGCCATGCTTCTATGTGATCTATATCCTTAGTCAATTATATATTTTTAATATGACGATTATTTTTTGGAATACTAGAGGTCTGAATTCTTCTGAAAGGCAGTTAGACCTCTCTAATTTGATTTTCTTTCATAAACCATAAATTATTGGTTTAGTATGGCATAAACTTAGTGATAAAGTATTTCGGATTTACAGTTAAAAATTCTGAAAAACTGTAAGCCTATTAATAGTAATAGTATGGGTGGCAATGGAAGAACCATTGCTGCATGAGATGCCAACATTTGGGATTTAGACAAATTATTTTTTGATTTTCAGTATATTCATTGTAATTTCAGAAACAAAGGTGGCTTTCAAATTAATATCACCTTTGTTTATGCCTCTAATTTGTAATAAGATAGGCTTTCACTCTGGAATCATATTGATTTATTGAATAAATGTATTTCAAAATCTTGGATCATAATGGGTGACTTCAACACTGTTATGCATGCATCTGAAAAAAGTGGAGGATGTAATATACCTCTCAAAATATAGGAACTTTTTTCTATTTTTCTTACTTAAAACTAGTCTAACAGAGTTTGTTATTCCTAAAAATCAATATACATCGAAATCTCGAGAATATAGAAACATTCTTTATAAACTGGATAGAATCCTCTTAAATCTTTATTTTCTTAATTCTTTTACTAATTTCAAATGTTGAACTTTGGCTCAAGCTAAAAGTGATCACACTCTTCTTCTTTTATCCTTTTATCAAAATAATTCTTCCTTTGTCAATTCCCCTTTTAGGTTTAAAAATGGACGGGTATATGATAAAGGTTATAAATCCATTGTAGATAAAAGCCTACATTCAAAATGCCTAAGTACTGCTCAATTTCAATTCATAAACTTTCTTAAAACCACAAAGAACAATCTCAACAATTGGAATAAGAGCAAGAGTAATAATATATAAATAAGTTAAGGTAGAAATGTTTGAATCTACAGAACAATTTAGACTTAAATAGCTCAGACACTTTGCTTGTCAATAATTTTTTTAACTTGCAAAGAAATTTAACGGGTAAGCTTCACATTGAAGCAATCAATCTTAGGAAAATTGCCAAGATTGGTTGGCTAACTTATGGAGACACCCGAAGCAAATATTTCTATGCCAAAATGTCTAGTAGAAAACACATTAATGCCATAGGAAAACTTTATAATGACATAGGGGTAATTATGAATGACTCTAATCAGTTAGCTAACGAGGTTCTCTCGTATTTTACTGAGATTTATAATTCAAATGATAACGCAACTTATTTTCCCAGATTGAAACTAAATTCTTCCTGAAATTAAATAGTGAATAAATTCTCCTTGCTCAAGTTTGTGTGAATGATACTAAAAATATTGCTCAAGTTTTGGTGCTAAGTTTTATAAAACACATTGGAAGGATATCAAATTCTCTTTGTTCAATGTTATTAATGAATTCTTTTCTTCTGGGAAATTACGAAAATGTTTAAATAATATTTTTATTACTCTGATTCTGTTAAACCAAAATTTGGCAAAACAACCGAAGTATTGCTTGACACGTCACCTAATCGGAGGCGAGATGCTTAGAAAGCACGTCACCTTTTCAGAGGCAAGGTGTAAGAATACATTTGCAATTGTGTGCAGCCATATCTAAGATCTGAAAACATCGAAATATAAAAAGAAGACAAGAATTTATAGTGGTTCGACCCTTATTGGGGTCTACGTCCATTCTGAAGAGAGAATCTTATTATTCACCAAGAGTTTTACAATATTTGTTCACTCATACATTCTTAGAAGCTCTTTTTGATATACATTCATCTTTACACTTATTGAGAATGATAGAAAACTTGAATGGACAGTGAAGAACTCTTCGGTGATGGAGCTTTTGCGATTAATCCTTTCTCTCATGAAACGCTTATGCTTCTTCTTCTATGGAAGCCATGGCCACAAGCTTGACAAGTCTTCAGTGAATGATGAAGAATGGATGTTGGAATGCTTGGAAAGAGTCAAAGAACAATTCGGCTGCACCTCCCAAAATGATGGAAGTGATCCCCTATTTATAGGTGACGAAATGGCTGAAATATGACTTTCAGGTTATGGGTCGGTATTTTGAGTATTTACGGAAATGCCACTGCTTTCTGTCACCAGCTGGCATGCTTTTGTACCAACCAGATCAGCTTTGATCGATCCAAAACCTATTTTGACGACCTGGAAGCTTTGGTGCAGAGCAAACCGACCAGGGGTCTTTGACGTAGGGCGGACCGACCCTGAGGCTTCGAAGCAGGTTGGAGCGACCAGGCTAGCATGGAGATAAGATCGACCAGCTATGATAGGTTGGAGCGACCAGGCTAGCATGGAGATAAGATCGACCAGCTATGATAGGTTGGAGCGACCAGGCTAGCATGGAGATGAGATCGACCAGCTATGATAGGTTGAAGCGACCTGAAGGCTTAGATCCATAGCAGAACGATCAGGACTCCATGAATGGCGGACCCAACCAGGGTGATAGCAAGAAAGGAACTGACCACTTTACTTGGAAGAAAAAGCGACCAGGAGCTTTGTGAGGAAAAGGACGACAAGAGATATTGTCCATTATGACCGACCCTTCTTGAAAAATGGTCTGAAGGATTCCGACCGACTAGGAGCTCTTATGAGACCGACCCTTCCTTAAATGTTACAGAACCGACCCCTTCTTAAGTGTTACAGAACCGACCCCTTCTTAAGTGTTACAGAACCGACCCGTATAAATATGTCAATAACCCATCAATTATACTTATCGATTTTAGTGGATAACATTTTTCCCCTTGGAGTTTCATAATATTTTGTATGAAAAATTATGGACTTCGAAATATTATACGATATGCTGATGGATTTTATTGATCAAATTAGGGTTCGGTTTTAAACTTAATTCGTATGGGTTCTTTTTTTTTTTAGGTTAATTCGGTCCAATCAATAACGGGATGGGCTGGTCGGTCTGGCTATATAACTTCACCTTAACCCTTTGATATTCCTCATTTCTCTCGATCCTGAACTAATTCATTTTAATGGCGGCGTCCTCTTAAAGAAAACTCTCCATTCTCATTTCGCTCCACCGATTCAATCCAGGAATCCAATCCATTCACGGTTGCTTTCCTCGAATCTTTGACAAAGATTTGAATCCCAGTCACTTGAGTTCACATCTCGCTGAAGCCTGGAAGTCTGATCCAAACTCCGCCAACTAGTTAATCTAATTGCAGGTATATGTCTCTATTTTGATGTTAATTTGGGAATGATCGATGTTGACTTTGAATTCGACCGGATTCTTTGGGTTAAAATGCAATCGGATCGGGATTGTTAGGAAATTGCGGTTTGTGATGTTGTTTGGGGTGAAATTGGTTTTAAAACCACGGATGTGAGTATTTGCAAAGAATTGATTCTCCTTGGTTGCATTTATCTTTAACACTTCATTTGAGACATTGATGCATATAAGACATTTGATTGAATGTCTGTGTTGTAAATCCCGTTGTATCCTTCTGTATTATCTGCATACGTTTGCTTTGCTTGATCCTAGTCGAACAGACTTGAACTGTGTTCGAATGCAATCAGCTTGGGTCAATTTTATACGACCAGGTCTGGTCGTTATGCACAACTAGGTGCAGTCATTATACATGACCTGGTTTCGGTCTTATATACCCGTGTTTTATTAGGTTGGATCGGTTTGAACTGCTCTGTGCGATCCGTACCAACCAACTTTATCATATGTAACCGACCAACCAGATCAGAGAAGTTTTGAGACCTACCTACCTTGTTTAGCCAAGCATGACTGACCATTTTAGTTTGCAGAACAGACGCCACTTGAAATTGATTGTTGACCAAAAGTTTTTGAAATCCTTGTGCAGGATGGACATGTCTCGAGAGGAGTTTGTAAAGAAATATATCGATAGGGATGCCGAAACGACTGTCCAGCCTTCCGTGAACACCCCTCCACTTATTCGGCCATCTTATCCTGAACTCCAGGCTATTATAAACAGACCCCGTTATTCCCCAGGAGTATGTAATGCTACACTTGCTCGACGCCTTCCCGATTGGAATTTACAAGGAGTTACTTCCAACGTGGGTGTCTCTTCTTCTGATCATCAGATTATGTCTAGTGATATGATCGTTGTTAAATCTAGATTACTGAGCCAAATGGAGGATGCTTTGGAGCAGTTTAATAGAGAAATGGTTATGCTGAAGGATCAGACTGCTCAGAAACTTCAAGATTTGTACATACTGGCCGGAGATTTGGATAGACTTCACAGGGTAAATCTTGAGCGAATTGCCATCTTGGAAGAGGACAAGATGAAACTGATTCAAGCTTTACGAGCTCGGGATACCATCATTGCTGCTTTCCCAAAAGGCGATATTGAACTAGCGGGACCCTCTGACAAGAGGCCTGCCTCTGGTGCTTCCCCTTCAGGTTCCGTCCCAGCGAAGAGGAAGGTTGGGAGGCCTCGGAAGCACCCGATTGTGTAGCACTCTTTGTTTGATGATCTTTATTTTCTGAACTTTTAATCTAGACTGGTTTGTAGTAAGCGAGTGCCAGCCCTCGCCTTTAACTTCTAGACTGTTTTTTGTTAGTACTCTATGGATGTACTTATGATGCTGGTGGTTTCGTTTTGGTATGTGTATGTGATGTGCCTATGTGTTATGCCTTATTCTTCTGGCTTTCTTGTTTGCACATTACACATGCACTTCACACATTTTACCTACTTGTTAGATATTGATTAACATCCATTATTTTTGGTATCCGTACGGACCAGATATTGTATGAATGAATGCCTCTGATGAAGGCTTTTTCCTGGGCAACTGTTTTCACAAATGGGTGGGCCCAATGCTACGCGAACAGTTGCGTTAACTTTAATCCGATATTCTCTGTATCTGGGAGGACCAGATATTGCAGAATAAGTGGACGCCTCGTGAAGAGAGCTTTTACCCTATTTGTGACTTTGTTTATTCAGATTTTTACTGACTTTAATAGTCGATTGAGTGCTCCCGGAGAGGTTTTAGGTTAATGACTCAGTTTGACAATAACATGGTCAGATTTTTCCTGACTTTAAGTTATTTGACGGAGTACCCCCGGAGAGGTTTTGGGTTAATGACTCAGTAATAACGTGGTCAGATTTTTCCTAACTTTAAGTTATTTGACTGAGCACCCCAGAGAGGTTTTGGGTTAAAGACCTAGTAATAACATGGTCAAATTTTTCCTGACTTTAAGTTATTTGACTGAGCACCCCCCGAGAGGTTTTGGGTTAAAAACTCAGTTTGGCAATAACGTGGTCAGATTTTTTTGACTTTAAGTTATTTGACTGAGCACCCCCGGAGAGGTTTTGGGTTAAAAACTCAGTTTGGCAATAACGTGGTCAGATTTTTCTGACTTTAAGTTATTTGACTTAGCACCTTCGGAGAGGTTTTGGGTTAAAAACTCAGTTTGGCAATAACATGGTCAGATTTTTCTGACTTTAAGTTATTTGACTGAGCATCCCCGGAGAGGTTTTGGGTTAAAAACTCAGTTTGGCAATAACGTGGTCAGATTTTTCTGACTTTAAGTTATTTGACTGAGCACCCCCGGAGAGGTTTTGGGTTAAAAACTCAATTTGGCAATAACGTGGTCAGATTTTTCTGACTTTAAGTTATTTGACCGAGCACCTCCGGAGAGGTTTTGTTTTAAAAACTCAGTTTGGCAATAACGTGGTCAGATTACCCTGACTTTAAGTTATTTGACTGAGCACCCCCGGAGAGGTTTTGGGTTAAATTTGTGTCTGCTTAGTTCCATGTAGTAGGTATTGATTTTATTGGACTTTTGAATTGATCAAGATGTCTTGGTAGTAAAACCATAACCCTAGGCCGATCCTTTCGGACGATACTCCTTTGGTGGAATTATAGCGAGTTTTCTTGATTTTATTCCTTTGGTTTTTCCCGTTGGTTGGCCTTGGTGTTTTGTTCTTCTTTTAATCTTATGGAGGCATTTCATACTCCCGTATTTGACGGGGGGTGCTTTATGAATCCATGTACGCAATTTGTCCTTTTAGAATATGCTATGAACTAACACCGGGCTTTCATCGGACAATGAGCCAGCGGACTTATTATGTCCTTTCTTGATGTGATGGTTGCCAGTGGTTCGGCCTCAGCCCATTTAGTAAAGTAGTCTACAACAACTATGACATACTTGAAGCCGGATTTTGCAGTAGGTAACACTCCAATCAAGTCTATGCCCCAGACGGCAAATGGCCAAGGACTCAACATTTGTGTCAACTCGGTCAATGGAGCTCTCGGAATTTTTGCGAATTTCTGGCATTGGTCACATTTTTTAGCAAAGATCATAGAGTCGAGATTTACATCAGGCCAAAAGTAACCATATCGAAGAACTTTTTTGGCAAGAGTTTGTCCACCTATATGCCATCCACAATCTCCTTCATGTAATTCTGCCAGGATTGCTTTGGATTCTTCCTTTGTTACACATCGTAGCAAAGGTGTTGAAAATCCTCCCCTATATAAGCGACCATCTTGGACGAGATACAAACGAGACTTTCGGAGAAACTTCTTGCGACTCTTTGGGTTTTCAGGAAGTGTTCCATGGAGTATATAGTTCTTGATGGGGGTCATCCACGAGCCTGGCTCATCGGTTGTCTCCATAACCCAATCTACATCAGATTCTTCAATAATAGAACTAGATAACACTTCAACAGGAACTAGATCGAAGATTTGAGGATCTCTGGTACTAGCCAGCTTTGATAAAGAATCGGCTTTCCAATTTTCTCCTCTAGGGATATGGGAAATAGAATAATACTCCAGATTGTCAAGAAACTCTTTGGCTTTGCGTAGATACGTCGGGAGCTTTCCCATCCTGGTCTGAAATTCACCTTTGATCTGGGAAACCATCAACTGTGAATCGCTGAAGATTAACAAACTCTTCAGGCTCAATTCTTTCGCAACTCTCAATCCTCCAAGCAAAGCTTCATACTCGGCCTCGTTGTTGGTAACGGTGAATTCGAACCGCAGAGCACAACGTATCTGTCGTCTTTCTGGAGTTTCGAACACTATCCCTGCCCTAGCACAGTATTCATTCTTAGCACCATCAACAAAAAGCTTCCATCTGGCGACCAATTCATTGGTTTCTTCCATTTCCTCACCTCTATTAGTGAACTCGGCAATAAAATCAGCCAGAGCTTGCCCATTTATTGCTTTCCTGGGGTGATAAGTGATATCATATTGACTGAGCTCAATATTCCACTTTAGTAATCTCCCCGAGGTTTCTGGACGGAACAACACTTGTTTCAAAGGTTGATCTGTAAGGACTTTAATAGCATGAGATTGGAAATAAGGCCTGAGCTTTTGTGATGCGACAAGAAAGGCATATGCAAGCTTTTCTATCTTCGGATAATTCATCTCCGCCCCGGTAAACCTTTTACTGATGTAGTATACCGGCCACTGAATTTTATCTTCTTCCCTAATGAGGGCTGCGCTTAGAGCATGGGATGACACTGCAAGGTATAGGAACAGGCTTTCTCCATCCTTCGGTTTTGACAGCATCGGAGGTGATTCCATGTGCTTGATAAGACCCTCAAATGCTTGCTGGCACTCAGGAGTCCACTGGAAACTCTTCCTTTCCTTTTTCAATGCATCAAAGAGGGGAATACACCTGTCCGTCGCCTTTGAAATGAAACGGCTTAAAGCTTCTACCTTGCCATTTAAGCTTTGGAGTTCCTTTTTAGTCAGCGGATCTTGCATTTCTCGCAAGGCAACCACCTGCGCTGGGTTTGCTTCAATGCCCCGAGCATTTACCATGAAGCTAAGAAACTTCCCTGAAGCTACACCAAATGAACATTTGAGTGGATTCAACTTCATGCCATATTTCCTTAGGATTTGAAACATCTCGTCAAGGTCTTCCATATAACTTTTTGCTTCCTTGGATTTTACCAATATATCATCAAAGTAGACTTCCATGGTCTTTCCAATTTGCCCTTTGAACATTGAATTTACCAGGCGTTGATATGTGGCACCTGCATTTTTCAAACCAAACGGCATTACCTTATAACAATACAACCCACGATCAGTTATGAAACTAGTACTATCCTGGTCCGGCTCGTGCATCATGATCTGATTATAGCCCGAGTACGCATCCATGAAAGACAATAGTTCATGCCCCGCCGTTGCATCAACAAGCTGATCAATTCGAGGTAGGGGAAAACTGTCCTTCGGGCACGCTTTGTTTAGATCAGAATAATCAACACACACCCGCCATTTACCGTTTGACTTTTTCACAAGAACTGGATTAGACACCCAATTAGGATAGGTGGATTCGCGAATGAAATTGTTCTTCAATAGCCTATCCACCTCATCTTTCAAAGCCTCAGATCTTTCAGGGCCTTGCATCCGTCTTTTCTGTTTCACAGGATGTGTGCTAGGATCAATATTCAGCTTATGCACCATCACCTCCGGAGATATTCCGCACATATCTGAGTGGTTCCAAGTAAAGACATCCAAATTTGCCTTTAGAAAAACAATCAATTCCTTTTGCAGCAAAGGATCCAACTGAGAGCCTATCTTCACCACCTTATCTGTATCATTATCATGGACATGTATAGAAATGGTAGCTTCAGCTGGTGCTGCCCTTTCATCCCCTGCACTGGTTTTTCGCGGATCCATATCTTCTTGCATGCCATCGTATTCTCCAGCATAGGGGGAGGTCATTAATTGCTATAAGGGGGCTTCACGGATGCAGAGAGGAGTCTCCACATCCTTCTTGATTTCATACTTCCGAGCTTCAATCAATTCTGCCATATAGCAATCTCTTGACTCTTGAGGATCTCCTTTGATTACTCCCACTCCGTTTGCAGTTGGGAACTTCATCATCAAGCACCATGGAGCAAGAGCTATTCTGAAAGCAGCTAGTGCTGGCCTTCCCAAAAATGCATTATACCCTGAAAGTGAGTCTATTATAACAAAAGGCTACATCATGGAAACTTGCTTCTTCCCCTCACCAAGCTCTACGAGGAGATCGACCACACCAATAGGCTGAGTTGGTACACCAGTGAAACCGTGTATCTTATTTTTACTTGCTCGAACATTATCCATAGACAACCCCATCTTAGAGAAAGTATTGTAAAACAGGACATTTACAGACGCCCCATTATCAATCAGTACCTTCTTTACTATTACTAGACCCAAGCCAATAGTGATCACCATTGGATCAATAGTTGGAGTCAGCATTCCATTAGAATCCCGATCTCAGAATACCACATCTTCCCAGGATGTTTTTGGAATTTTCCAACGAAGAGAGTTACTGCAAACTTCGAATCCATCTTCTTTTGAAGCACTGCTTAGTTCATTTGTATACCTGACAATGTCCTCCCAGGTATCTCCTGCAGGATGAGGTCCACCACTAATCGTATTGATAATAGGTCGAGAACCGTTTGCAGGTGTTCTTCCGTCTTGACTTGGATGAGCTTGCTGCCCCTGAGTAGACTCAGTATCTGATGAACGCTTCACATATTCCTGAAGACGGTTTTTTCTTATCAACTCTTCAATCAGACTCCTCAAGTGCCGACACTCATTCGTGTCGTGACCCGGTCGATTATGAAATCGACAAAACCTTCCTGAATTTGCAGCTTCTTCGGACACCTTTATTGGCTTTGGGCTCGGATAATCCTCCGTATCCTTAGTTGCCATGTATATGTGCTCAATTGTATCATTTAACGGAGTAAGGTCTGGGCTTGAAGAAGCGTCGCTTTTTGGAATCCTTGTCGTTCCTAGCATCATTACCGTTTCCTCTTTTTTGCCCCCTCCTAAATTTCCTTGATTGGTTTTTGTAGAAGCTTCCTTCCTTTCCGGGACTACATTAGTTTTGACATTGCCAACAGAATAAATGGGATCATCTTCAAGACACATGTATTCCTCAGCTTTGTCATAAAATTTCTCTAATATATTGGGCTTCTTTCTCTTTAACCAGCTTCCAAATTCAGATTGTTTATCTATGCCCCCTTTAAAGCCATTAGAATTATCCTTGGCTCATGGGTCCCCACTTCGGCAGCGGTAGCATTAAAACGATTCAGAAAAGATCTAATCGTTTCACCCGGGGCTTGTGCCAACTCGTTGAGGGACATAATATCTCTAACCTTCGTTGTCTGGAGGAAGAACTGGTCTTGGAAGCATCTTGCTAGTGTGAAAAAATTATCAATAGACCTGGGAGGCAATTTAGTGAACCATAATGATGCTACCCCTTCCAAGTACACTGGGAAGTACAAACACTTAAGCTCGTCAGTTGCTTGGGCCCCATCCATGTGTTGGTCGTATCGAAACAAAAACACATTGGGGTCGCCTATCCCATTGTAAGCTTGGATTGTAGGTGGCTTGAATTTCCGTGGGAAAGTTGCCTTTTTGTTTCTTTCAGTGAGAGGGGTTTT
The DNA here is from genome assembly GCA_030737875.1 of Allium sativum. NCBI lineage: Eukaryota > Viridiplantae > Streptophyta > Magnoliopsida > Asparagales > Amaryllidaceae > Allium > Allium sativum. The sequence goes on from CM060926.1 coordinate 488,442,603, forward strand.
TGATGGCGCGAACTCCCATTCAGCCTCATCATCGATTCGACATTTGCTTTCTTTCATAATCTGTCGGACCATTTTCCAGAGACGATCCTTCTCGTGGAGGCTATCTGCGGGGCGAACACTTTTGTCTCAACCGGAAGCTTGCTTAAGCAAACCATTACGGTTGCGACTCCGGGGTCCTGGCCTTTCTTCATTGGAAAGTGCCACTTTGGCAGAATTAGCAACTTGACGAGAAGTAATCGTCGCATTACGGTTCCAATCAGCTTACTTTGAATTCTTAAGTTTTCCTTCATCAGGATTAGAGATCTCTTGGAAAGATTTTTCTCGATTCGGACTAGAAGAGGAGGAACCGGCATCTTCTGCATGAACAGGCTTTGAAGCTACCTTTGCCGTAGCGGCTTGAAGAGCAAAAAGTGAATCTAGCCTTGCCAAGATGGCTTTGTTGGCTATCTCCTGCTGTTGTGTTAGTCTAGCGACGGCTTGATCAAGCTCACCTCTTGTGACATTCACGCCTCCATTCGATGTTTCACCTGCTTCAAATTGGTTAACCACGGGGTTTCCTCTCGATTTCCCTCATTAGATGCTCTAGCCCTTACTTCCTTATTTGCTTTTGGCGGCATTATTTCAGAAAGTAGCTTGAACTTTGAGGAGTGTTCGTCAGAAGGTCCAACTCGTAGACTCGAACGATCTATTTTGAGACTGGGCTTAAGGATTTCAAGATCTTCGCAATAAATTTGATGTCAGAAAGTAGGTCTGGCCCCACGGTGGGCGCCTAATTGTTAAACCAAAATTTGGCAAAAAAACCGAAGTACTGCTTGACACGTCACCTAATCGGAGGCGAGATGCTTAGAAAGCACGTAACCTTTTCAGAGTCAAGGTGTAAGAATACCTTTAAAATTGTGTGAAGCAATATCTAAGATCTGAAAACATATAAATATAAAAAGAAGACAAGAATTTATAGTGGTTCGACCCTTATTGGGGTCTACATCCACTCTGAAGAGAGAATCTTATTATTCACCAAGAGTTTTACAATATTTGTTCACTCATACATTCTTATAAGCTCTTTTCGAAATACATTCATCTTTACACTTATTGAGAATGATAAAAAACTTGAAAGGACAACGAAGAACTCTTCAGTGACGGAGCTTTTGCGATTAATCCTTTCTCTCATGAAACGCTTATGCTTCTTCTTCTATGGAAGCCATGGCCACAAGCTTGATAATTCTTCAGTGAATGATGAAGAATGGATGTTGGAATGCTTGGAAAGAGTCAAAGAACAATTCGGCAGCACCTCCTCCTCTTTCCCGAAAAGTCCCCCCCAAAATGATGGAAGTGATCCCCTATTTATAGGTGACGAAATGGCTGAAATATGACTTTCAGGTTATGGGTCGGTATTTTGAGTATTTACGGAAATGCCACTGCTTTCTGTCACCAGCTGGCATGCTTTTGTACCAATCAGATCATCTTTGATCGATCTAAAACCTATTTTGACGACCTGGAAGCTTTGGTGCAGAGCAGACCGACCAGGGGTCTTTGACATAGGGCGGACCAACCCTGAGGCTTCGAAGTAGGTTGGAGCGACCAGGCTATTATGGAGATAAGATCGACCAGCTATGATAGGTTGGAGCGACCAGGCTAGCATGGAGATGAGATCGACCAGCTATGATAGGTTGAAGCGACCTGAAGGCTTAGATCCATAGCAGAACGATCAGGACTCCATGAATGGCGGACCCAACCAGGGTGATAGCAAGAAAGGAACCGACCACTTTACTTGGAAGAAAAAGCGACCAGGAGCTTTGTGAGGAAAAGGACGACCAGAGATATTGTCCATTATGACCGACCCTTTTTGAAAAATGGTCTGAAGGATTCCGACCGACTAGGAGCTCTTATGAGACCGACCCTTCCTTAAATGTTATAGAACTGACCCCTTCTTAAGTGTTACAGAACCAACCCCTTCTTAAGTGTTACAGAACGGACCCGTATAAATTTGTCAATAACCCATCAATTATACTTATCGATTTTAGTGGATAACAGATTCCCAAAATTAAAGTACCTAATAACTTCGGGGATTACGGGCCTATTGCTTGCTAAAATTTCATATATAAAATGATTGCTAATTTCCATATCAGTAGAATTATATTCTTTTTAAATATCTCATTTTTGAAAATTAATGTGCTTTTATCCCTAACAGGCTTATTGTTGAAAACACTTTGCTTGCTCATGAATTACTTAGGGACTTTAATCATAATGCTAAGAATAAAATTTGTGTCAAGGTTTAAAAAAGAATTTGATAAAATAAATAGAAACTTTATTCTTCACATGATGAAGTAGTTTGGTTTCAGTGATAAATCTGGGTTAAGGAATGCATTTGTAATGTAGTATATTCCATACTTATTAATAGATCCCCTTGTGGTTTTATTAATAGTAACAGAGGTATTAAACAAGGTGATCCATTGTCCCCCTATTTATTCACTATTGCAATGGAATATTTTACCTTACAAATAGACAAGGATCTTATTCTAAATAAACTTAAACCTGTCAACTCTTTTAACCTATGCATTACTCTTTTATTATATGCTGACGACTTGTTTATTTTTCTTAAAGCTGGCTAAGAAAGTGCTCTGTCATTAAAGGAATTTTTGAAAACTTAAAAATTTTTGTTGGGATTTCTATTATTCATAATAAAACAAAATTTATTTCATTAAAATTGCTCTAACAAGGAGTATATTCCCAACTATTTAATTTTTAGGAAGGTTCTCTCCCTATTAAAAATTTGGGGCCACTATTAAGCTCTAATCAAGTTAAAGATAAGGATTGTGCCAAACTATATGACATCATTCATAATAAGATACATCATTGGTCAAGTAAGTTATTATCTATTGCTGGTAGAATAGAACTTACTCACACGGTCATCACTATTATTATCATATATTGGATACAGTCTCATAACATTCCTGCTAGAACTTTAAAAAGAATTGAAAAATTTTGTGCAGATTTTATCTGGAATGGAAAACATCACAAAGTTGCATAGAGTATGATCACAAAATCTAAAAAAGATGATGGGTTGGGTCTCAGTAATTTTAAAACCATAAGTGATGCATGTAACAGATCGACGGTTTTTGTTATTAACAAAAACCACGATATTATTTTATTGCAAGCACATGGCATCTATTGTAGTATTTGTGCAAATACTGGTCGAATCCACAGGGAGTTGTGTAATTACTTATGTTTATTTAAATTCTAGGCGAGTTAGACGAATACAAGATTAATGTTTTAATTAAGAATCAAAAGAGAATAGCAATGATTTTGCAAAGAATATATAAGAGCTTTGAGAATTAGTGATGAGATCTATTAACCTTTTGGCAAATCAATAGATCTCAAGAAATTAAGAATAGAAAACAGGAATTACAATGCAAGAAAGAACACAAGTTAAAATAAACAAAAGAGAGCATAGATTGAAAGGTGTTAGAAGAATTTAATAGGAAGAAATATAATAAAGAGAAGAACAAGAAGAAAACCAAATTTTATTCATGAAGTAGAAGTTGATTACAAGAGAATAGACTAAAAGAAAATACAAGAAAAACCTAAGTTGATGCCCTATTGACATCTAATGCCAAAATGTCAAAACTAATGCTAGGCAGGGGTATTTATAGTGCTCCTTGGATCTAGATCTAAAAAAGAAGATTTTTCTATAAACTTCGACTCGATCTTCCATTCTTTTCTCCTCCTTTATTGTTCTGGAAATCTCTTTCTTTGTATTTCTAGGAGCTTCTTGCTTAGCACATTCTAGAAACTTTTGAATTGATCATTTTGTAGATGCTTCTTGATCTAGCCCATTCCATATTCTTCTAGAAGCTTCTTTCTCTAGAATATTCTAGAATCTTCTCGAGTTGGCCCCTTTTTTAGATGTAATTTCTTCTTATTTTGAAAATAAAGTACTTGCTATAAACACAATTAAAAAGACTGTGTAATACTATCTTAGAATAATAAAATGCATAGTTAAGGAGTGTAAAATTTACACAATTTGATGTTCATCAAATACCCCCACACTAGAACTTTTATTCGTCCTCGAATAAAAAACCTATCTAAATTTGTTAGCTACACTTTCGTAGGTAATCACGATTGCATTTAGCATATGCAAAAAGCCTTTAAACCTCTAGGTGTCCCTAGTAGGACGAGTTGTGTCTCATGAAGGTTTTCAGCCGATACTACCCACAAAATCCAGTGCAACATGATATGCTATTAATGTAACTATATGAATGAAAAGAATATATGCAAAACATGATGAACCAGTTTGTTCTAAATAGTTACAATATTGTAGCATATAAATACACTAGTCAAAATCAAGAAACTCAAGTTCATCACCTACCAACAAACTTCAAACAAAAATCAAGTTTTCGTCGCATCAGACTCTAGCTTGCTAGTATTTTAGGTTAAAACATGGTGAAATTATGAAGTTCAATTTTTTGTGATTGTCAAAGTTTGCAAAGTGATATTTTTATTTTCACTTGTATAACAATTTTAAATCGATATAACCGAGTATGCTTTAATTTCTGTAACGGCCCGAATTTCCGTACACTTTGAGTTGACTAATTTCACCACACGTCCAACCCAAATTGCACAGAAATACGAATCATTATTAGAAAGAAGTTAGAGGATGAGAAATAGAAAGAAAGAAATATTAGAATAGAAGAAAACAAAGGCCACAAACTCATAGCGGAACGAATAAAGTATATTAGATAACATAGACTTTGAAATACAATTCAGTAACTTTATATACATACCATCATCAAAGCACACAACTATTCCTAGAACAGTAATAAACACCTGTGTAACACCCCGTGTATTCTATAACTGTGGAATTAACAAATTAAAGTATAATTAATTTGAAATCAAAGAACTAAGGGAAACGGGATACGCCATTGCGTTCGTCTCGGAAAAATACGCAAAATAGAGTCCGAGTTTTCGAAAAACGGAGTCCGTATGAAGAAGATATAGCCTCCGGAAGTTTCTGAATCAAGTCTAAAATTAAAAATCGGGCCCAATTGGCCAGGGCGGGAAAAGTCCCGCCTAAGACACCCAGGTCGACTGGGCTGTCGACCTGGTCTAACCAGGTCGTCAGGGCGGTCGACAGGGCTGTCGACCTGGTCCAGATCCAGGTCGAACCCAGCCCAACCTGGCTGGTCTATTCTATGTTGGTCGATTTTCTGCAGTCTGCTTTGTCATTAGGGCTAGGTGGCAGGCTCTAATTGGTCTCTCCTTAGGATGAAAGGCTACAATCAATCCAAGCGACATCAATGGTCCTAATCAGTTCATAACCCCTATAAAAATGACCCTGGACTCTACCTAGGTTTCTTACACAATTCTCTAGCCTCCATTGCTCTCTTCTTCTAATAAAAAAATAAAAATGGCGTCTCTGCTCTGCTGGAATTAAAACTAGAAGATAATCAACATCAGCCTAAGCAACTCAATTCAAACTAGAGGTTAAAGTTTCTGCAAAGATTCTACAACAAGTTAAAGTTCTTTATTTAATCCAATCAAGGCAAGTACAGTTATTTTCCGCTAAAAACGTTAATTATAATTTTGATATGTTTTTAATTCTGAATCTGAGATTGTATATATATTCTCTTCTGTTAGATTTGTTTTTCTGTGACTGTTCTGTATCCCTTTTCTTCTTTTCTGTTTTTATAGCCAGGCTACCACGAGCCTGTGCCTAATCTCATAAGAGATGAACGTATGAACGCAAATTTTGGGATAAATAATGAATGATGCGAAATTTGACAAGACTAAATTGAATGTATGACTTTAGGTCTGAGGCATAAAATATATTGGACATATGCATAAATTTGACTATGAACATATAATTTATGCATGTTGTATGCATAGTTATGTTGTAATTTAGAACTGTAATTAATGAGCATATGTTGTAAACTAGATTTGGATCTATGCATATTCTATGATAGAAGAAAAGAGGAACCATTGTAAGATTACATATGATTTGAGACTTTGGACAAAATGCATATAAAAGTCAAGATCTGATTTTTAGAAGATATGATTTAAAGATTTATATTGTTGGGTATAGTTTGCATAATGATTCATGACTCAAAAAGAAGAAGATATGGAAACTTAGGTGTAAAGATTTACATTAATTAGGATATCTATTATTGTGATTACACCTAAATAGGGATTTTTGGATATATGGCATGCACTGAAATTAATGGTTATATTTGGTATAATTTATATGTGAATCTGCTGTAAGATGCTAGTTCAACAAAAATTGGAACATATGGCAAATTATGTCCATATTCTGCGCTTATGCAAACATGGAGTATATGTTGTGAATCATGACAATTATGTAGGCATATGAATTTAGGCCAATTTATGATTTGGCAAGGCATGTAAATAGAAATTTTAGAAATATTAAATTTGCTAAATCTGCTAATTTGTCAAGTTGCCTAAACTACTAGTTTTGTTATATTGCCTAGACTGCTAATTAGATTGAAATGCCTAATCTGTTAAATTTGTCGATTGAAATGCCTAACCTGTTATATGCCAAAATCTGCTAAGTTGCTAAATCTGTTAAATCCGTTAAGTCATATAAAATCTTGTGCGGCAAGGAATTTCGCTCGGTCCGAACCAGTCGCTAAACCGACCCAGACCGTTCGAAACGCCCTATCGTTTGAGAACACGACAACTCAGAACGCATACAGAAGAACATTTCATTGTATATTACAACAATGCATCAGATTACAAGAATATACAGAGTATAAATGAATATTACACAGAAATGTCAGAGATTTAAATTACATTTAAATACATAGCAGCGGAAAATAATACACTACACAACTAGAATGAGATATACGGATACAAAGCTTTCCGGATATCATTCCAGCTGTAAACCAGGATCCTGTGAATATAAATCTGCAAAACCAAAACTACTAGCTGCCCGTGTCAAAATAAGGGCACCCAGAGTTTAGGTTAAAACAATAAACTCCAGGTCAGTCATGGGACTGGTGTGAGAACTAAAACAGTTATTAATCTTTATTTTAAATCATTAGGTAAATCAAGGGACCACGCCGTATAACACGGAACGGGTTTCCTCCCAAGAATACCAGTGCATAAAACAAACAGCGCAATGCTAAATAAAGAAGAATGAAGCTGTTATAAGACCCAGGTCCCATCACACAATGCAACGCAGCCGAGGATAGGGTTTTCCCTTATAACAGCCAAATAATGCTTGATACGGTTAAAACAAATCGTTTGATACTAATATAAGTGCATAGTGTATAAAACAACTTCAAATCATAAGTATCAATCATAGGCGGCATGAGCGCCCCATCCCACTATGTCGCCATACTAGGCTCTACAAATAAAACCGCAAATGTCACGTATTTGGAAATTGGATTTCCATCTATGAACCGAGGCAAAAGATAGTCCTCAACCGATTCGAGACTGTCTAGCCCGAGCCTCAGGACCCAGACTCAGGTGGGCCCTTGGATCCTCAGGGCCGGTCCACCGATGTGGATTAAAATGCATGAACATGCGTTTCCCCGCCCTATGGGGCGTAAACGAGCCAACTAAATGACTCCATCGGTTCGAGAACGACCGATCAATCCAAGGCGCCTCGCAACAGCAACAACCACATAAGTCAAACTCGTCAGGGCGTGTAAAACCACTGACGCCACTTCTAGCTAGAAAGAAACGCATGCCCTCCCTGACGTCCTCTCCCGTTTTTGGTTCATACCGGGTGTGAAACTCGCGAAGCAAACGTTACACAAAGCTACGCCACAAAGGCCTTGCTTTGATCATCACCACAAGACTTTGCTTTTCAACAGAAGCCTCGATCAATTGCCACTTAGGCATGCCACACAGGCAATTCACTCCATGCGTTTGATATCCATCAATATATAACCCCTGAGCTCGTACGGCTCAGAGAAGGGCGTTAAGCAAGAGAATAAATTCTCCGCCGCCAAACAGATATATATTTAATAGAGATTAATCACACAGACTAAAATCCAATGTCAGACACACAGTCCATTTATAAGTTCGTTCTGGGTCTGAACGAAACCGGAGGCACCTAGTACCCCGCATATCCATCGATCTCCAAGTACGTCTGGACGATCACCAACTGTTTCCATCTTCTTGGGTGTACAGCCCAATCAAGATTATCAGTAATTATCCAAACGACGTGAAGACCTCCGGTCTTCGACCACCGTCTTCATCTTCGACTTATCGTCGTATCAATTATTCAGAATGGGATAAACCCGGTCTTTCCAAATAACTCGCGTATATATTATAAAAGTGTTACACAAACACAACCTACGCCTCATTCCAATTCATCAGTCACTAACCGTAAATTAATCAAGAGAATAATTTCCCAAATATTAACCTCGAAGGCCGAAACCAACATTAGATCAATATCCAGAAAACCATTCTGCTTGGCTAACCGACAGTTAGTTTCTAAATTTCACATTCATAGGGAAAGATTCCCATTAATTTTATCAAAGATAAATTCCTTGAATTTATTCTTTAATCTATTTTTGAATATCAATTCAAAACTAGTCGGGATTTAATGAACCTTATCGAAGTAATCATTTGTTTTAATTTCCCAATCCCAACCTATCCATCCCATGAAGTAAAACTGGTCATACTTCATATCTAACACCACGGTGTTATCGGTAAATTCAATTACCATTTCACGTTCAAATCTAATTAAAGATTTAACTATCGCTTGGAGCAAAACTGGTGATACTCCATTTTCAATCATTTCAATCTAATTAAAGATTGATTAAAACTCAACTTAGTTTTAATCGTTAACTGGGTTAAAGAATCCGTGTCATTTAAAACACAGTTCACAATAAACCCAAAATCACCTTCATTAATTATCGGGTTAAAGAACGAGTGTTATTTAAAACACTGCCCACGATAAACCCAAAAATCAATATCAATTCAATTCCAATTAAATATTATTTAATTGGTACACTTCATTAAATCTAAATAAAAAGATTTAATCTTTTCTCAACTGGGTTCAAGAACAGTGTTAGTGAAGACACCATTCACGACAAACCCCAAATCACATTTGATATTCAATACAAGGCTCTGAATAGAAAATATATCGGCTTATATTCAATATCAAATTTTACGACTAACAAATGTCGTATTGGAAATAACGATATAAATATATCTTTCAAATTTCCATAACGACACCTGTATAATCACGAATTCCAACATCGAAATATTCCGAAGACAATTTTGATTCAAATCCACTCCAATGCAATCATTGGAAATTCTGGTTATTTTTAAAACCCTTTTCAAATTCAATTTATTTATTTAAAAATAAATAGAATTATATTTCTAGTTCAAAACTAGTTCATTTCGATAAAAATCTATTTTTATCTTTTCAAATATGGAGTTTTTCATCCCAATTCTTTCTAAATCATTTCTTATGATTTTACATAAATTATTACTATTTTTAGTAATTTTATCAAGGCCTGTACAGTCGATTTCCATCAACGGTCATCGAACTGCACTTACAGCGACCTTTTTCGAATTTGATTTGGACGTATCTCCAAATCCAACCGTTAGATTTCAAATTCTAACATTCATTAGAAAGCTCTTTTCGATACGAACCCAACGGTTCCGGTTTTAGGAGAATCCGACGGTCGGATCTCCCGTAATGTCCGTTCGAAATAAATGGTCGAAATTCGCGAACTGCCGCGACGCGGCGCGTTCTATTCAGGCCATTATATTATATATAATATATATAATATATATTTCGTCGATTTCTATTTAAAACGAATTGTATAAGTAGTTTTAAAATCGTTCCAAAAGCCATTTCAACTTTCTTTTCAATTCAAATCAAAATTGAATTCTTCTTTATAAATTCGTTTTAAAATTCATTTCTATTAAATTCAAATTTCAATTCAATTTGAATTCATTTCCATTCGCTTTCAATTTGATTCGAATTCGTTTTCAATTCAATTCATTTCGAATTCGTTTTCAATTCAATTCATTTCGAAATCGTTTTCAATTCAATTCATTTCGAAATCGTTTTCAATTCAATTCATTTCGAAATCGTTTTCAATTCAATTCATTTCGAAATCGTTTTCAATTCAATTCATTTCGAAATCGTTTTCAATTCAATTCATTTCGAAATCGTTTTCAATTCAATTCATTTCGAAATCGTTTTCAATTCAATTCATTTCGAAATCGTTTTCAATTCAATTCATTTCGAAATCGTTTTCAATTCAATTCATTTCGAAATCGTTTTCAATTCAATTCATTTCGAAATCGTTTTCAATTCAATTCATTTCGAAATCGTTTTCAATTCAATTCATTTCGAAATCGTTTTCAATTCAATTCATTTCGAAATCGTTTTCAATTCAATTCATTTCGAAATCGTTTTCAATTCAATTCATTTCGAAATCGTTTTCAATTCAATTCATTTCGAAATCGTTTTCAATTCAATTCATTTCGAAATCGTTTTCAATTCAATTCATTTCGAAATCGTTTTCAATTCAATTCATTTCGAAATCGTTTTCAATTCAATTCATTTCGAAATCGTTTTCAATTCATATCGATATAAATATCGTTCACGTCAAAATGGCGTCAATCTAATCAACACGGCTTCATAAATTTCTATTTTCAAATATTCTATTTCAAATATTTCTTTTTCAAAATAGTTGTCAATACTAAAATATTTCGTTCAACACATGACCAATCTCAACGGATGAGTACTGTCAACACATGAACTTTTATTTTATAATATTCTTTATTTTACAAATTGGAATGAGGCCCAATCAATCACCATATAATGTTAATTATATGGATTTTCATACATTACACACATATAATAGCATTGAAAAATAATCAACCATCAACCAAAGTGCACTACACTGTATAAGCATCAAATATAGATATCCAACGCTTAAAACAGCCTGTCAATCAACCGATCGACATATTTAATCAATCAGGATGAGTGAACTTCAAATTTCATCCCAACACCCGTGTGGGGTTTCAAACAATCAAACACAGACTTTATTTGTGCTGTTGGGCGATGTGTAAAATTTATCGACCCAATCAATGTCCTTCAAATAGGTGTACATAAACAAACCGTCTGGTTTGAAAATGAATATTTATTTATTCACATTCATGATATTCATATTCACGTTAAAAATTATATTTTTAACGATAAAACATTTTATTCCAACATATGAATTTCTATTATTCATTTACAAAATAAAATGATATTTTTATTTTCTAACATATTTTAGAAAATTTCGGCGGCATAACGGCACGATACTAGAAACGGGACGAGGCCTAGCCTTATCCCCGGTCTAGTGAAGGCCCACGCCATTCACACATCAATCAAATCAATTCGTTATGCAAACCACAAAACTTGGAGTAAGAATCTAACCTAGCCTTACTCCTTCGCCTTATAACGGCGCACGTCTAATCCTAACCAATTTATCGATTCGATTTTTCACACCACATACCACATTCAAACCAATATCGCAATCAATCACCAAACAGCCAAACAAACAAGTCCATGGTCTGTGGACGATTGTGTCGGGTGCTACTAAACACCGTCTGCATCCTAGTATATATATATAACTAGAAAATAAATTGAAGAGTGAGAAATTCTCACCTATAGCTATCCAATCATCTTGACTCTTCATTTATAGAAATCTTCGTCGTTTCGCCTTTTTGTCACCTTCGTTGCCCAAGGCCACTATATATATAAAAATCGAATTTTTATTTCGCTATTCAATATATAAAAATCGAATTTTTATTTCAAAGTTCAATATATAAAAATCGAATTTTTATTTCAAAGTTCAATATATAAAAATCGAATTTTTATTTCAAAGTTCAATATATAAAAATCAAATTTTTATTTCAAAGTTCAATATATAAAAATCGAATTTTTATTTCAAAGTTCAATATATAAAAATCGAATTTTTATTTCAAAGTTCAATATATAAAAATCGAATTTTTATTTCAAAGTTCAATATATAAAAATCGAATTTTTATTTCAAAGTTCAATATATAAAAATCGAATTTTTATTTCAAAGTTCAATATATAAAAATCGAATTTTTATTAATATTGATTCCGCCTTTTCCATTTCAAAGATCTAATCTTTTCTTTTACTTTTTAAAGTTTAAATCTTTTACCTTTTAAAAGATTAAACCTTTTTCTATTTAAAGTTTAAAAATCAAATCAGTTTTAAACTCTTAAAAAAAATCAGTTTTTAACTTCTTTTAAAAATCAGTTTTTATAATCTTTTCAAAAATCTGTTTTTAACTTCTTTTAAAAATCAGTTTTCAATCTTTTTAAAAATCAGCTTTTAAAAACAAATCCTTACAGTTATAAAAATAAATAAATAAATAAAAAACAGTTTTTAAACCTTATAAAAAAACAACTTTTAAACATACCGTAGGAATCCAGCTCGGGGGGGGGGGGGGGGGGGGATTTGCGCCGCCGAGCAGCAGCAGGGGGGGGGGGGGGGTCTTGCGTCGCCGAGCAGCAGCGGGGGGGGGGGGGGGGGGGTCTTGTGTCGCCGAGCAGCAGCAGGGTCCTTCTCGATTTGGGGCTCGGGTTCTTGGGGGGAGCGGATTTTGAACTAGGAAGGGGGGGTCTTGCGTCGCCGACGTGGCGGTGAAGGCAGGGGAGGCGCGGCGGTGGAGGGCGGTGGCGGCTCCTATGGGCGGCGACGATTTAGGTATTCTCTTTTTTTTTTTTTTTTTTTTTAATCTGAAACGAAGCGAAAATGAGAAAGGGGGGGGGGGGGCCAGAAGTTAAAGAGGGAAGATAATATTTTTTTTTTAATTAATTAATTTATTTTATCCTAAAGAGTTGACTTTCACATACGACCTCGAAACGAGGCCCACCGCTTGTCGTCCATAGCGTTTTACCCCCATTCCGAACACAATGGGATATGTATCGCAAGCTGATTTGATTGTTACAATTAGTTTCCGTTAAATTTACATTTAAATCACTATATTGAATTTTAAACGTACATTTCAAATTACCGGGGTCGCATACTAACTTGATAAATCACCGAAAAATATTTTCTAGCTTCGTATTGACGATACGGTCCTAACAAAACTAGTTTCGTCGAATTCTGAGACCGTTTGAAAAATGGCCATTTTCCAGTCGATTAAAATCAACTGAAACTGGTCAAACGCGTTTTCCTTCGCCACGCTCACATATTGATTCGAAAAATTATGAAATTTGGAATCTAGCAATAACTTGACACTGCGGATCCAACAAAAGTGGTTTCGTCGAAATCCGAGGTCATTTGTAAAATTTCCATTTTTAAGGGCCTGAATTCCATAGCGACTATTCAGAATTTTCAACTGGACATATCTTTTGATTCCCGCTACGAACTTTTTATTTTTCGGATTCGATAGAAAGATATTATCAATTAGATCCTATCATTTTTGGTTTCATTAAAATCCGGATTGTTTTGCACCCGGTACGTTCAATTGAAGTTTGAAATCGAATTATCGAACTACCGCGCCACTTTCAATTCTAGTTATAATTATATATAAATATTTATATTCTAACGACGATGTATATAAATATATACGTCGAATTCTATTCAAAATAAATTTTCTCGTCGATATTATTTAAAATATTTTATTTTAAATAATCAAAATTCGCTAAAATTGCCAAAATAAAAATTTTAAACTGGCCCAGATTTTGCGGGTTATTACAATCTCCCCCACTTAAAACTTTTCGTCCCCGAAAAGGAACAAAGTCGAAAGTGGTTTGATAATTCAACTCTACGTTCGATCTGGCTTCCATTCTCCAACTCTTTAGTTTCTGAGAATTTTCAAAATTTCAAAAATTTGGCTAACACCCTAAATTTTTGAAAAATTTCGCCATAACCTCCCCTGCACCGGGAGCATCGGGGAATTTCAAATAGCTTCCCCGGTCCTTCAGATCTCAAAAAGAAAAAGAAAAAGCCAAGCGGCTAGCCAATAGGCTCACAAAATCATCATCACCCAAACAAAACAGGAAATTATGTAGTAAACATGTACCTATTTGTCGGGCAAACAAATTTTATTCTCTGCTCTAGCCTCCTTGCTATGACCTGTTCAATGTAAGTATATGTATATGCAAGCAAATGCGACCAAATTTCAATACAATTCAATATTTGATTCAATTAGGCATAATAGTTCAAAATTAGCAAACAAATAAACTAACAACACAAACATCAATCAATTAGTTGATTAGCTTTTCAAATGCATAACTTTGATATATAGTCAAAAATTAGATTTTGATGCCAAATCACAACAATAGGCCCTATCTAATTTTGGTTCTCACACCAGTCAATAGGAAATATATAGAAATCTCACTTTCGTCACTCGAATATAAATACTGATAATGTGATCACAATTATCAGCATCATCCCCGGGCGACTAGAGCGTGATTCTATATCTATCCAGTATATTAAAATTTCGAATACACGCGGATCAGACGTATACGCAAAATCTATATATACTGGATTGTCCACATCAATATAAATAGATAATCAAATACGAATAATCGATTTTAAATTTTCAAAACAAATTTGACTTTCATTTTAAAAATATACTCTTCACACTCGTTCTAGGATACTACTGACCCTATCTCTAACGAGTCATTCTCATTGGATATTACTAATCCAATATCTGATGAATTCTTTCGTGTGGTTCTGATGTGCCTTGTTCTCAGAGCTTTGTAAACCCAAGCTCTGATACCAACTGTGACGGCAAGGAATTTCGCTCGGTCCGAACCAGTCGCTAAACCGACCCAGACCGTTCGAAACGCCCTATCGTTTGAGAACACGACAACTCAGAACGCATACAGAAGAACATTTCATTGTATATTACAACAATGCATCAGATTACAAGAATATACAGAGTATAAATGAATATTACACAGAAATGTCAGAGATTTAAATTACATTTAAATACATAGCAGCGGAAAATAATACACTACACAACTAGAATGAGATATACGGATACAAAGCTTTCCGGATATCGTTCCAGCTGTAAACCAGGATCCTGTGAATATAAATCTGCAAAACCAAAACTACTAGCTGCCCATGTCAAAATAAGGGCACCCAGAGTTTAGGTTAAAACAATAAACTCCAGGTCAGTCATGGGACTGGTGTGAGAACTAAAACAGTTATTAATCTTTATTTTAAATCAGTAGGTAAATCAAGGGACCACGCCGTATAACACGGAACGGGTTTCCTCCCAAGAATACCAGTGCATAAAACAAACAGCGCAATGCTAAATAAAGAAGAATGAAGCTGTTATAAGACCCAGGTCCCATCACACAATGCAACGCAGCCGAGGATAAGGTTTTCCCTTATAACAGCCAAAGAATGCTTGATACGGTTAAAACAAATCGTTTGATACTAATATAAGTGCATAGTGTATAAAACAACTTCAAATCATAAGTATCAATCATAGGCGGCATGAGCGCCCCATCCCACTATGTCGCCATACTAGGCTCTACAAATAAAACCGCAAATGTCACGTATTTGGAAATTGGATTTCCATCTATGAACCGAGGCAAAAGATAGTCCTCAACCGATTCGAGACTGTCTAGCCCGAGCCTCAGGACCCAGACTCAGGTGGGCCCTTGGATCCTCAGGGCCGGTCCACCGATGTGGATTAAAATGCCTGAACATGCGTTTCCCCGCCCTATGGGGCGTAAATGAGCCAACTAAATGACTCCATCGGTTCGAGAATGACCGATCAATCCGAGGCGCCTCGCAACAGCAACAACCACATAAGTCAAACTCGTCAGGGCGTGTAAAACCACTGACGCCACTTCTAGCTAGAAAGAAACGCATGCCCTCCCTGACGTCCTCTCCCGTTTTTGGTTCATACCGGGTGTGAAACTCGCGAAGCAAACGTTACACAAAGCTACGCCACAAAGGCCTTGCTTTGATCATCACCACAAGACTTTGCTTTTCAACAGAAGCCTCGATCAATTGCCACTTAGGCATGCCACACAGGCAATTCACTCCATGCGTTTGATATCCATCAATATATAACCCCTGAGCTCGTACGTCTCAGAGAAGGGCGTTAAGCAAGAGAATAAATTCTCCGCCGCCAAACAGATATATATTTAATAGAGATCAATCACACAGACTAAAATCCAATGTCAGACACACAGTCCATTTATAAGTTCGTTCTGGGTCTGAACGAAACCGGAGGCACCTAGTACCCCGCATATCCATCGATCTCCAAGTACGTCTGGACGATCACCAACTGTTTCCATCTTCTTGGGTGTACAGCCCAATCAAGATTATCAGTAATTATCCAAACGACGTGAAGACCTCCGGTCTTCGACCACCGTCTTCATCTTCGACTTATCGTCGTATCAATTATTCAGAATGGGATAAACCCGGTCTTTCCGAATAACTCGCGTATATATTATAAAAGTGTTACACAAACACAACCTACGCCTCATTCCAATTCATCAGTCACTAACCGTAAATTAATCAAGAGAATAATTTCCCAAATATTAACCCCGAAGGCCGAAACCAACATCAGATCAATATCCAGAAAACCATTCTGCTTGGCTAACCGACAGTTAGTTTCTAAATTTCACATTCATAGGGAAAGATTCCCATTAATTTTATCAAAGATAAATTCCTTGAATTTATTCTTTAATCTATTTTTGAATATCAATTCAAAACTAGTCAGGATTTAACGAACCTTACCGAAGTAATCATTTGTTTTAATTTCCCAATCCCAACCTATCCATCCCATGAAGTAAAACTGGTCGTACTTCATATCTAACACCACGGTGTTATCGGTAAATTCAATTACCATTTCACGTTCAAATCTAATTAAAGATTTAACTATCGCCTGGAGCAAAACTGGTGATACTCCATTTTCGATCATTTCAATCTAATTAAAGATTCATTAAAACTCAACTTAGTTTTAATCGTTAACTGGGTTAAAGAATCCGTGTCATTTGAAACACAGTTCACAATAAACCCAAAATCACCTTCATTAATTATCGGGTTAAAGAACGAGTGTTATTTAAAACACTGCCCACGATAAACCCAAAAATCAATATCAATTCAATTCCAATTAAATATTATTTAATTGGTACACTTCATTAAATCTAAATAAAAAGATTTAATCTTTTCTCAACTGGGTTCAAGAATAGTGTTAGTGAAGACACCATTCACGACAAACCCCAAATCACATTTGATATTCAATACAAGGCTCTGAATAGAAAATATATCGGCTTATATTCAATATCAAATTTTACGACTAACAAATGTCGTATTGGAAATAACGATATAAATATATCTTTCAAATTTCCATAACGACACCTGTATAATCACGAATTCCAACATCGAAATATTCCGAAGACAATTTCGATTCAAATCCACTCCAATGCAATCATTGGAAATTCTGGTTATTTTTAAAACCCTTTTCAAATTCAATTTATTTATTTAAAAATAAATAGAATTATATTTCTAGTTCAAAACTAGTTCATTTCGATAAAAATCTATTTTTATCTTTTCAAATATGGATTTTTTCATCCCAATTCTTTCTAAATCATTTCTTATGATTTTACATAAATTATTACTATTTTTAATAATTTTATCAAGGCCTGTACAGTCGATTTCCATCAACGGTCATCGAACTGCACTTACAGCGACCTTTTTCGAATTTGATTTGGACGTATCTCCAAATCCAACCGTTAGATTTCAAATTTCTAACATTCATTAGAAAGCTCTTTTCGATACGAACCCAACGGTTCCGATTTTAGGAGAATCCGACGGTCGGATCTCCCGTAATGTCCGTTCGAAATAAATGGTCGAAATTCGCGAACTGCCGCGACGCGGCGCGTTCTATTCTGGCCATTATATTATATATAATATATATAATATATATTTCGTCGATTTCTATTTAGAACGAATTATATAAATAGTTTTAAAATCGTTCCAAAAGCCATTTCAACTTTCTTTTCAATTCAAATCAAAATTGAATTCTTCTTTATAAATTCGTTTTAAAATTCATTTCTATTAAATTCAAATTTCAATTCAATTTGAATTCATTTCCATTCGCTTTCAATTCGATTCGAATTCGTTTTCAATTCAATTCATTTCGAATTCGTTTTCAATTCAATTCATTTCGAAATCGTTTTCAATTCAATTCATTTCGAAATCGTTTTCAATTCAATTCATTTCGAAATCGTTTTCAATTCAATTCATTTCGAAATCGTTTTCAATTCAATTCATTTCGAAATCGTTTTCAATTCAATTCATTTCGAAATCGTTTTCAATTCAATTCATTTCGAAATCGTTTTCAATTCAATTCATTTCGAAATCGTTTTCAATTCAATTCATTTCGAAATCGTTTTCAATTCAATTCATTTCGAAATCGTTTTCAATTCAATTCATTTCGAAATCGTTTTCAATTCAATTCATTTCGAAATCGTTTTCAATTCAATTCATTTCGAAATCGTTTTCAATTCAATTCATTTCGAAATCGTTTTCAATTCAATTCATTTCGAAATCGTTTTCAATTCAATTCATTTCGAAATCGTTTTCAATTCAATTCATTTCGAAATCGTTTTCAATTCAATTCATTTCGAAATCGTTTTCAATTCATATCGATATAAATATCGTTCACGTCAAAATGGCGTCAATCTAATCAACACGGCTTCATAAATTTCTATTTTCAAATATTCTATTTCAAATATTTCTTTTTCAAAATAGTTGTCAATACTAAAATATTTCGTTCAACACATGACCAATCTCAACGGATGAGTACTGTCAACACATGAACTTTTATTTTATAATATTCTTTATTTTTCAAATTGGAATGAGGCCCAATCAATCACCATATAATGTTAATTATATGGATTTCATACATTACACACATATAATAGCATTGAAAAATAATCAACCATCAACCAAAGTGCACTACACTGTATAAGCATCAAATATAGATATCCAACGCTTAAAACAGCCTGTCAATCAACCGATCGACATATTTAATCAATCAGGATGAGTGAACTTCAAATTTCATCCCAACACCCGTGTGGGGTTTCAAACAATCAAACACAGATTTTATTTGTGCTGTTGGGCGATGTGTAAAATTTATCGACCCAATCGATGTCCTTCAAATAGGTGTACATAAACAAACCGTCTGGTTTGAAAATGAATATTTATTTATTCACATTCACGATATTCATATTCACGTTAAAAATTATATTTTTAACGATAAAACATTTTATTCCAACATATGAATTTCTATTATTCATTTACAAAATAAAATGATATTTTTATTTTCTAACATATTTTAGAAAATTTCGGCGGCATAACGGCACGATACTAGAAACGGGACGAGGCCTAGCCTTATCCCCGGTCTAGTGAAGGCCCACGCCATTCACACATCAATCAAATCAATTCGTTATGCAAACCACAAAACTTGGAGTAAGAGTCTAACCTAGCCTTACTCCTTCGCCTTATAACGGCGCACGTCTAATCCTAACCAATTTATCGATTCGATTTTTCACACCACAAACCACATTCAAACCAATATCGCAATCAATCACCAAACAGCCAAACAAACAAGTCCATGGTCTGTGGACGATTGTGTCGGGTGCTACTAAACACCGTCTGCATCCTAGTATATATATATAACTAGAAAATAAATTGAAGAGTGAGAAATTCTCACCTGTAGCTATCCAATCATCTTGACTCTTCATTTATAGAAATCTTCGTCGTTTCGCCTTTTTGTCACCTTCGTTGCCCAAGGCCACTATATATATAAAAATCGAATTTTTATTTCGCTATTCAATATATAAAAATCGAATTTTTATTTCAAAGTTCAATATATAAAAATCGAATTTTTATTTCAAAGTTCAATATATAAAAATCGAATTTTTATTTCAAAGTTCAATATATAAAAATCGAATTTTTATTTCAAAGTTCAATATATAAAAATCGAATTTTTATTTCAAAGTTCAATATATAAAAATCGAATTTTTATTTCAAAGTTCAATATATAAAAATCGAATTTTTATTTCAAAGTTCAATATATAAAAATCGAATTTTTATTTCAAAGTTCAATATATAAAAATCGAATTTTTATTAATATTGATTCCGCCTTTTCCATTTCAAAGATCTAATCTTTTCTTTTACTTTTTAAAGTTTAAATCTTTTACCTTTTAAAAGATTAAACCTTTTTCTATTTAAAGTTTAAAAATCAAATCAGTTTTAAACTCTTTAAAAAAAAATCAGTTTTTAACTTCTTTTAAAAATCAGTTTTTATAATCTTTTCAAAAATCTGTTTTTAACTTCTTTTAAAAATCAGTTTTCAATCTTTTTAAAAATCAGCTTTTAAAAATAAATCCTTACAGTTATAAAAATAAATAAATAAAAAAACAGTTTTTAAACCTTATAAAAAAACAGCTTTTAAACATACCGTAGGAATCCAGCTCGGGGGGGGGGGGGAAGTTGCGCCGCCGAGCAGCAGCAGGGGGGGTCTTGCGTCGCCGAGCAGCAGCGGGGTGGGTCTTGCGTCGCCGAGCAGCAGCAGGGTCCTTCTCGATTTGGGGCTCGGGTTCTTGGGGGGAGCGGATTTTGAACTAGGAAGGGGGGGTCTTGCGTCGCCGACGTGGCGGTGAAGGCAGGGGAGGCGCGGCGGTGGAGGGCGGTGGCGGCTCCTATGGGCGGCGACGATTTAGGTATTCTCTTTTTTTTTTTATCTGAAACGAAGCGAAAATGAGAAGGGGGGGGGGGCAGAAGTTAAAGAGGGAAGATAATTTTTTTTTTAATTAATTAATTTATTTTATCCTAAAGAGTTGACTTTCACATACGACCTCGAAACGAGGCCCACCGCCTGTCGCCCATAGCGTTTTACCCCCATTCCGAACACAATGGGATATGTATCGCAAGCTGATTTGATTGTTACAATCAGTTTCCGTTAAATTTACATTTAAATCACTATATTGAATTTTAAACGTACATTTCAAATTACCGGGGTCGCATACTAACTTGATAAATCACAGAAAAATATTTTCTAGCTTCGTATTGACGATACGGTCCTAACAAAACTAGTTTCGTCGAATTCTGATACCGTTTGAAAAATGGCCATTTTCCAGTCGATTAAAATCAACTGAAACTGGTCAAACGCGTTTTCCTTCGCCACGCTCACATATTGATTCGAAAAATTATGAAATTTGGAATCTAGCAATAACTTGACACTGCGGATCCAACAAAAGTGGTTTCGTCGAAATCCGAGGTCATTTGTAAAATTTCCATTTTTAAGGGCCTGAATTCCATAGCGACTATTCAGAATTTTCAACTGGACATATCTTTTGATTCCCGCTACGAACATTTGATTTTTAGGATTCGATAGAAAGATATTATCAATTAGATCCTATCATTTTTGGTTTCATTAAAATCCGGATTGTTTTGCACCCGGTACGTTCAATTGAAGTTTGAAATCGAATTATCGAACTACCGCGCCACTTTCAATTCTAGTTATAATTATATATAAATATTTATATTCTAACGACGACGTATATAAATATATACGTCGAATTCTATTCAAAATAAATTTTCTCGTCGATATTATTTAAAATATTTTATTTTAAATAATCAAAATTCGCTAAAATTGCCAAAATAAAAATTTTAAACTGGCCCAGATTTTGCGGGTTATTACAAATCTGTTATCTGCTATGTTGATATAATCATCCTGTTATTGATATAATCTGAATTGGCATATATATTGGGCGTGCGCATAAACGGTAAATTATTAATTAATTGGCCGCAAAGATAAACATGGCTAACTCGAGGTTAGAATGAGTTTGCGGCGTAAATCTGCCCGGAACCGCCCGGCACATCCAGTGGCCGCAAACAATAGGTTCTAATGTGAGAAGTTAGTCATAACATGCGTAAGACACGAGGTTAGGTCTGGCTTGTGGCAGAAGTCTGCCCGGAACCGCCCGGCATATCCAGCGGCCACAAGCTACCGACCTAATGTGAGAGGTCTGTGCATTAATAATTAATTAATGCAAAATTTAAGATAAGAATGACGTCTAAAACGTATTGGGGAAAATAGGGTTAAACCAAAGGGATTAATAGATGTAGTAAAACCCGTCCATGAATCTGTAGGCCCAATACAAAGTTAGACAAATCTGAAAAAATCTGTGCATCTGACCTGTTAGTCTGAAAACTTGTTAACTTAATTTGTGAATTAGTAAATCTGAATTCTGTATGTCTGAACTTGTAAACAAGTTAATCTGAAATCTGTTAGTCTGGGGACACAAGGTTAGGAGGGGAATTACTTGTGTCATCTGTTGTTTGGGACCCATATTAGTCAGTAACCCTTTCTGGTATCAAAACTTTGACCCAACAGTAGGTAGGGTCCGGGCACGCTTACTGAACTAATTATAAGTGGTTCATTCTGATAATGGCGAGGGGTGTTGATGGTGCGTTCCAACCGGGTCATGTGCGTGCATGGATCCCGGTCTGCCTCTGAGGATGTAAGACGCCGTGACATCTGTAAATAGGTCTGTGCCAATTGGTTGTCACTTTAGGGAGTGATACACCCTACGGTGGGGCCGACACAGGATATTTATGTATTAGGGAGCCGATCGCTTGGGGTAGGGTTTTAGGGTACGCTTAGTTCTGTCTGTTTCTGTTGGTACCGTCTGTTTCTGTTGGGTGGTAACACCTGTCTGTTTCTGTGTGGTACCGTCTGTTCGGGTGGTAAAGGCCCATTACTAGTGTACACCTAATTCCACATTCTGTCTCCATAGGGATAAATCTGTTTCTGCTTCTGTCTGTTTCTGATCGGGTAGTAAAGGCCCATTATTAGCATTCTGTTTCTGTTAAAGTATTCTGTACCCGTTCCTGCTTCAATTTAGACATTAGGGGGACACCTAATTCTGCTATACTAGTATTAGTGCAGAGAAGTGTAAAACAATAGTTTATATCATTCTGTTTTTCTGTTATATCTGCTACACCTGTTACAGTTATCTCACATCCAGTTTTATGTTCATATCATATTATTATTATCTGTTCATATGCTGAAAGTCACTGGACTTGCCAGACTTTTTGTCTGACCCTTGTTGTTTCGCCTCCTTTCTTCCGTTTCCCCCCAGGTTATCCAAGGAGGGAATACTTTAGCTTGATCCAGATTTCTCTTTGCTTGAAGTGCTTAAAGTATGGCTTGGCTCTGTATAGCTTCCGTTCCATGGGGATTATGATTTTAAACCATGCATTTTGAAGACTTTTGTACAAGACTGATATTTTGTACTTGAATTCTGAAATTGAAAGGATGTAACCATATTAACTTCTGTTTCCGCTGTAATAAAGTTAAAATTTTTCAAGTACTGTTTTATCTGTCTTGTAAGTTTCTGTTCTGTTTACTAAAATGCTCCACCAAAGTTAAGGCATTCCCTTTGTGAGTGACCTTAACGGAGGTGGGGTGTTACACTTAGTATCAGAGCTGAAGGTTACCAGATTGGGTAAAGTTTTTGAAAACTGTTTTCAAAAAGGTTTTGAAAGGAAGTATTTTCAAAAATAAAGCTTATTTTGAAAAACATGATCCCCAAGAGCCATATATCTTTCTTTCAGTCCTTTTTGTATTGAACCTTTCCTTTTTCGTTCCAACATGTCTGAAGCATCTGAGATACCAGAGGATGTTCATATACCCGGTTGGTTTCGTCAATATCTTGAGGCTAGGACCGCCGCTGCAGGTCCAGCAAATGATCCCCCTCCTCCACCCCCTCCTCGTGCAATTGCTTTCTCAAAGATCTATAGAGATTTTAGGGCCATGGGTGGGAAGGATTTCAAAGGAACTGAATCATTCGTAGAAGCAAGGAATTGGCTCAAAGAAACTGAGGATCTATTCGTTATCTTCGAGGTGGACGATAGGCAGAAGGTACAGTTGGCAGTATGGCTGCTCAAAGACGAAGCTTCCTACTGGTGGGAAGTCACTAACGCCGAGAGGCCGGTTGAGACATGGATGGATTTCAGAACAAGGTTTGAGACAAAATTCCTCTCGCAAGCTGAACGAAGTTTACAATTGGAAAAGTTCTTGTCTCTTAAGCAAGGAAGTATGACGGTCAAGGAATACGTCAACCAGTTCAACCAACTAGCAAGATTCGGATTGGATTTAGTCAACACTCAGCATAAAAAGGCTCTCCGCTTTGTTAAAGGATTGAATGAGCCACTGCACAGCCTAGCAATGACCCATGTACCCATGGGAGCAACTTACGAGAAATTGGTGGATATGACACTACTGCACGAGGAAGACAAGGGCCCGAAAGAGACAAAGAAGGAAGAACCACAGAATAAGAAAGCGAGGCCCAAAAAGGAAACACAAAAGAAGGATGAGAAGCCTGAAGATAAGAAGGGGAAAAAGTGTTTTACTTGTGGGAGCTCAACTCATCTGAACAAGGATTGCAGAAAAAGGAAGGGCGCTTGCTTCAACTGTGGGGAGATGGGACACTTCACTAGGGATTGCCCGAAGAGACGAGGACAAGGAGGGCAGGCGAACACTCTTGAGGCTAGTGGCTAGGATAGAAATAGGAAAATTTCTATAGTAGGTTTAATTTCTTTATCTGATTGTGACTTCTTTTTTTTCTTCTGATTTTGGTATTTTGATTTTGTAATCGATACTCTGCACTTTAATGCTAGTATTATTTCTGAATTCCGCTATAGACTCAGACCCATAAGGGTTATGGATCATCTGTTTGAGACTGGGGTTTGAGGGATATCTGTGTTAGGCGTCAAGTATGACGCATACATTCTGAGTTTTCATAGGGTGTCAATTTGATATTGGTTTCGGTCTTTGGGGCCGATACTTAGGACCCATGTCTCATGGGAACCAAATTTTCGTTCTATCGGTACTCGCTTCCATCATTCGACTGTATCCTATCGATCGAATATTTGAACTTTAGGTAGAAACTAATGGGTGTAAACATGTGTTTGAGACATGTTATGTTTGATGGTTGCAAGTGGATGCAAGTGGTTGCTAGTGGTTTCCCGTGGATGCATATACACACACTAGGCACTAGATCGGCTCGAAAACACTCTCATACTGCATATGGATGGGTGAGCATTTTTCAATTCTTGTGGATGCAAATTGGTTGATTCAGCACATGGATGTTGCATTTGAGTGAATGGTTGTGCACTCATATAGAAATAATATATATCATCAGAATTCTATTGCATACATGTTAGACTCATGGCACTGACATAATTCGCATTAAGGAGGTCAACTGAATCAGTAGACCGCCTGATCTTTGCATTAGATAAGGAACATATACACACACTTTTGCATATGTTCATACAACATTAGAAGTTTTCTAAGGACAATGGATGCTTGTGGATGATGGTTGAGTAGATGGGTGATTGGATGGTAGGACACATTCTTCTTAACTTGAAGATTTCGGGGACGAAATCCTTTTAAGTGGGGGAGAATGTAACACCCCGTGTATTCTATAACTGTGGAATTAAAAAATTAAAGTATAATTAATTTGAAATCAAAGAACTAAGGGAAACGGGATACGCCATTGCGTTCGTCTCGGAAAAATACGCAAAATAGAGTCCGAGTTTTCGAAAAACGGAGTCCGTATGAAGAAGATATAGCCTCCGGAAGTTTCTGAATCAAGTCTAAAATTAAAAATCGGGCCCAATTGGCCAGGGCGGGAAAAGTACCGCCTAAGACACCCAGGTCGACTGGGCTGTCGACCTGGTCTAACCAGGTCGACAGGGCTGTCGACCTGGTCCAGAGCCAGGTCGAACCCAGCCCAACCTGGCTGGTCTATTCTATGTTGGTCGATTTTCTGCAGTTTGCTTTGTCATTAGGGCTAGGTGGCAGGCTCTAATTGGTCTCTCCTTAGGATGAAAGGCTACGATCAATGCAAGCGACATCAATGGTCCTAATCAGTTCATAACCCCTATAAAAATGACCCTGGACTCTACCTAGGTTTCTTACACAATTCTCTAGCCTCCATTGCTCTCTTCTTCTAATAAAAAAATAAAAATGGCGTCTCTGCTCTGCTGGAATTAAAACTAGAAGATAATCAACATCAGCCTAAGCAACTCAATTCAAACTAGAGATTAAAGTTTCTGCAAAGATTCTACAACAAGTTAAAGTTCTTTCTTTAATCCAATCAAGGCAAGTACAGCTATTTTCCGCTAAAAACGTTAATTATAATTTTGATATGTTTTTAATTCTGAATCTGAGATTGTATATATATTCTCTTCTATCAGATTTGTTTTTCTGTGACTGTTCTGTATCCCTTTTCTTCTTCTCTGTTTTTATAGCCAGGCTACCACGAGCCTGTGCCTAATCTCATAAGAGATGAACGTATGAACGCAAATTTTGGGATAAATAATGAATGATGCGAAATTTGACAAGACTAAATTGAATGTATGACTTTAGGTCTGAGGATAAAATATATTGGACATATGCATAAATTTGACTATGAACATATAATTTATGCATGTTGTATGCATAGTTATGTTGTAATTTAGAACTGTAATTAATGAGCATATGTTGTAAACTAGATTTGGATCTATGCATATTCTATGATAGAAGAAAAGAGGAACCATTGTAAGATTACATATGATTTGAGACTTTGGACAAAATGCATATAAAAGTCAAGATCTGATTTTTAGAAGATATGATTTAAAGATTTATATTGTTGGGTATAGTTTGCATAATGATTCATGACTCAAAAAGAAGAAGATATGGAAACTTAGGTGTAAAGATTTACATTAATTAGGATATCTATTATTGTGATTACACCTAAATAGGGATTTTTGGATATATGGCATGCATTGAAATTAATGGTTATATTTGGTATAATTTATATGTGAATCTGCTGTAAGATGCTAGTTTAACAAAAATTGGAACATATGTTATATGGCAAATTATGTTCATATTCTGCGCTTATGCAAACATGGAGTATATGTTGTGAATCATGACAATTATGTAGGCATATGAATTTAGGCCAATTTATGATTGGGCAAGGCATGTAAATAGAACTTTTAGAAATATTAAATTTGCTAAATCTGCTAATTTGTCAAGTTGCCTAAACTACTAGTTTTGTTATATTGCCTAGACTGCTAATTAGATTGAAATGCCTAATCTGTTAAATTTGTCGGTTGAAATGCCTAACCTGTTATATGCCAAAATCTGCTAAGTTGCTAAATCTGTTAAATCCGTTAAGTCATATAAAATCTGTTATCTGCTATGTTGATATAATCATCCTGTTATTGACATAATCTGAATTGGCATATATATTGGGCGTGCGCATAAACGGTAAATTATTAATTAATTGGCCGCAAAGATAAACATGGCTAACTCGAGGTTAGAATGAGTTTGCGGCGTAAATCTGCCCGGAACCGCCCGGCACATCCAGTGGCCGCAAACAATAGGTTCTAATGTGAGAAGTTAGTCATAACATGCGTAAGACACGAGGTTAGGTCTGGCTTGTGGCAGAAGTCTGCCCGGAACCGCCCGGCATATCCAGCGGCCACAAGCTACCGACCTAATGTGAGAGGTCTGTGCATTAATAATTAATTAATGCAAAATTTAAGATAAGAATGACGTCTAAAACGTATTGGGGAAAATAGGGTTAAACCAAAGGGATTAATAGATGTAGTAAAACCCGTCCATGAATCTGTAGGCCCAATACAAAGTTAGACAAATCTGAAAAAAATCTGTGCATCTGACCTGTTAGTCTGAAAACTTGTTAACTTAATTTGTGAATTAGTAAATCTGAATTCTGTATGTCTGAACTTGTAAACAAGTTAATCTGAAATCTGTTAGTCTGGGGACACAAGGTTAGGAGGGGAATTACTTGTGTCATCTGTTGTTTGGGACCCATATTAGTCAGTAACCCTTTCTGGTATCAAAACTTTGACCCAACAGTAGGTAGGGTCCGGGCACGCTTACTGAACTAATTATAAGTGGTTCATTCTGATAATGGCGAGGGGTGTTGATGGTGCGTTCCAACCGGGTCATGTGCGTGCATGGATCCCGGTCTACCTCTGAGGATGTAAGACGCCGTGACATCTGTAAATAGGTCTGTGCCAATTGGTTGTCACTTTAGGGAGTGATACACCCTACGGTGGGGCCGACACAGGATATTTATGTATTAGGGAGCCGATCGCTTGGGGTAGGGTTTTAGGGTACGCTTAGTTCTGTCTGTTTCTGTTGGTACCGTCTGTTTCTGTTGGGTGGTAACACCTGTCTGTTTCTGGTGGTACCGTCTGTTCAGGTGGTAAAGGCCCATTACTAGTGTACACCTAATTCCACATTCTGTCTCCATAGGGATAAATCTGTTTCTGCTTCTGTCTGTTTCTGATCGGGTAGTAAAGGCCCATTATTAGCATTCTGTTTCTGTTAAAGTATTCTGTACCCGTTCCTGCTTCAATTTAGACATTAGGGAGACACCTAATTCTGCTATACTAGTATTAGTGCAGAGAAGTGTAAAACAATAGTTTATATCATTCTGTTTTTCTGTTATATCTGCTACACCTGTTATAGTTATCTCACATCCAGTTTTATGTTCATATCATATTATTATTATCTGTTCATATGCTGAAAGTCACTGGACTTGCCAGACTTTTTGTCTAACCCTTGTTGTTTCGCCTCCTTTCTTCCGTTTCCCCCCTAGGTTATCCAAGGAGGGAATACTTTAGCTTGATCCAGATTTCTCTTTGCTTGAAGTGCTTAAAGTATGGCTTGGCTCTGTATAGCTTCCGTTCCATGGGGATTATGATTTTAAACCATGCATTTTGAAGGCTTTTGTACAAGACTGATATTTTGTACTTGAATTCTGAAATTGAAAGGATGTAACCATATTAACTTCTGTTTCCGCTGTAATAAAGTTAAAATTTTTCAAGTACTGTTTTATCTGTCTTGTAAGTTTCTGTTCTGTTTACTAAAATGCTCCACCAAAGTTAAGGCATTCCCTTTGTGAGTGACCTTAACGGAGGTGGGGTGTTACAACCTGTTTCCAGATACGAACATAATACACAGCGGAAACATATGATAATCTATAGCTAACTGGTGAAGCCTCCTGCTTCAAACTCCTCCAAGTGAATCTGTAAAATCCTGAGTACTTGACTGCCCGTACAAATTTGGGCACCCAAGAGTTTAGGAAAAAAAAAACTCTGGGTAAGTCATGGGACTGGTGTGAGTAAACTCCAACCATTTGTTTAACTTCCAAAATCCGTTCGAAAGAAATGATAATTATAAGACCGATCGACACATAAACACGGATGGTTTTTACCTTACGATAACTAAAAATATTTTTAATATCAAATCCAGGGATATTATAATAGTGTCTACATCAAATAAATATAATCTAGCGGAACGCTTGCATCTCACGCTCCATATATAATATAAAATTGAAAACCGTAAGGCGCTTATTGGAGATTGGATTTCCAACATAACAAGGTCTGGAACCACCTTCCAATAGTGTATCTCTAGAGGGGAATACACTGGGTTTAACAAGAACGTCTTACAACCCGACCCACACATGGCTGGCCACTCATTTAACTTGAGTGTACCGAGCATATTATCACCAACGGTTGTGATCCACAACCGTTGCCGAAAGCATACAACAAAGAATAAAATAAGAAGCAGATGGAATTTCTCTAGATCAGGTGATAATACCCCTAATGGGAATGACCCACATGGCCATGCTGTCTGCCCGATTTATGTCATTTCCCGGGTGATGGGGCTTGAGGTCACGATTATTTTTCAGAACATCTTGTCACCATTTACTTTTAACGCCACCTTGTCAGATTCGTCCATATATGTTGTCCTGGGATTGGACAAACCAAAGGCACCATTCTATTAATCCATCTTAGGCAATTTCTACCTAAGATTAACAGGACAACCCTTGCATTTACTCCATCTTCAATTATCTTCGACATATTTCGATTCGCAATGCTTATGCCAATACGGAGTGGTTTTCAGATATTAAATCTGATCCCGGTCTCTTCGTATTGACAACGGAGGTAAAAAAATAAAATAAAACTTTGATAGTCGGTGATTTAACTATCAAATAAAACATCCATACAACCAATGATCCTATTTCCAAATGGAAATTTTATCAATCAACCATCAAACAACACTGGCCCCTTTTTAAATCAATTCCTCATTATTTTATCATTTCCAATTCCCATTTCCCATCTTTCGTGTCCTTTCAAAGCTCGATTCTCTCTCTCGATTTTTGGAAAAACACTTCTAATATCATAATTTCTTTATTCGAGAAAATATCTCTTATTCCAGTTAGAAAACATTTCTATATATTCACGAATCCTTATTTTCTATATTCAGAAAATATACCTTATTAATATCGGAAAATATTTCCATATTTCATTTCTTAATTCCTCGTTGACCAATACCTTTCATTTTCTACGCGTAGAAAATGCCTCTCATTTTATTTTGAGAAACATTTCAAAATCCTTTAAATTAACGTGATGTTCTAAAACATCGTTATTATAACTCAAACCATTTATCATTTATTAACTAACCATATTGCTAACCAATCTTCACTATCGAACCTTAACCATTCCTCCATCAATCATGAAGTCAATCAAGTTGGGGTATAATTACCTTTCAGACCTTAATTAAACAACATTCTCAACTTTGAAATAGTCAAAGCTCACAACTTCAAATAAAACAACGCTTACGCGACTCTCTGGTTCAATCTAAGGATCCATTTCGTTTACGGAAAAATATTGATTATAACGGTGGCGTTATAATCGCTGTTTCCAAATATTTGATTTATAAAACATTTATTTTAACGGTAGCATTAAAATCTCTGTTTAAATTTATAAAACATTTATTGTAACAGTAGCATTATAATCACTGTTTAGATTTATAAAACATTTGTTGTAACAGTAGTGTTAAACTCTTCTCCTCATCTTGTTTTATTTTTTTTCCATTGCCTTATCCTCCATCTCATCATATCTACTCCTAGCCCAGCTTTCGTCATGTGGCAAAGAATAACTTTCACACCCCATTTCCAGATTCGCACCCTAATTTTTCTTCTCATGAAAAACCAACGCTGATCCACCGTTCTGTTCATATGTATATTGTTTATCACTAAACCTTCGATCCTATGTGTGGTGTTCCTCTCGCCTGCCTTTTACTTACCTGATGTCTTTCATACTATACCACTCATAACTCTATATCTGCTCATCGCTCAATTTATAATCGAAAGGTTGTCCACTCATTGGTCGTGTATCGGACTATGTTCGACGTGCTAGCGAGTATCTTTTATTTGAGTTTTCTGTTTTGTTGGTTGGTGTTTGTTTTCTTCTGTATTTCTGTCACTTGGTAGTGTCGAGAATGTATCGACTTATGTAGTGTACTTCTGCATAGTAGCATGATCTATTGGATCTGTGTGAGTTTGTGTGGATCTTTCCTTGTTATTGTGCCTCCTTGGTTGCTGCTTGTGATATAGTTGCTTGGGTTGTCGGTTTTAAGAACATATGTTGGTTCTTGTGTTTGGCAGCCTGAAGTGATTATCAGTGTTGCATAGCTGCTTGTTGGTGCTTTGTAGCTACAGGAAGAAAGGAAGTGCCTGTTCATGTTGAGCTTGTAATGTTGGAGTCGACTTTGCTGTGATGATTCCTTGTAAGAAGTGTTATTTATGTGAGTTGTTCTTGGGACAAACAATGGAGTTGCCTCTCTAGAGCTCAAACTTACAGTGCAATCTCTGCTTT
Source organism: Allium sativum (assembly GCA_030737875.1). Lineage (NCBI taxonomy): Eukaryota > Viridiplantae > Streptophyta > Magnoliopsida > Asparagales > Amaryllidaceae > Allium > Allium sativum. The sequence goes on from CM060926.1 coordinate 488,474,348, forward strand.
GTGGAAGCTATTCCTATCTGTTGTTGGCTGCTTTATGATTTTAAGAAAGATTCTTGCCGCTTTGTGTGTTGTCGTTGAAGAGACTGCGCAAGCAGCTTGGTGTGACTTCAGAGTATCAGTGGTGGTGTTGGTCTTTGTATGTATTTTTTTTTTTTTTTTTTTGCATTTTGTGTATGCTAAGTCACACCCAACATGGTGACGTTCTAGCTTTCTTTTCTATATAGTTTATGTTGTGACTTAACTTTTTAAAATGTTTGTAGCAGATAGGCGTTATGTGTATCTCTTGTATTATTGTTTTCATTAGCTGTTTTAATGAAAAAAGTGTTATGGATGGCTATAAAAACCGGTTGACCTTGCCAAAAAAAATAAATAAACAGAACACTCGACTCGGGATTAACATGTTTAATAGTCAATCAACTTCAGGCGAAATGCTCAATTGACATGCACAAGTAACTTAAAGAACGTTTGGAATTCCATTCTTTAACAATACATTAAACTAGATATTATATAATACAGTATGCTGTTATAGTAGTGTCTATGGTTAAATATAATATTCAAAATATCGTAAGCGGGATTACATTTTTACCTTTACACTGTTTATAAGCATTATAGTCTATATAGTACTGTAAGCTCGCCATAAACTAGTGGCATCATGGAGCACTCCATATGTACAATACCAAATCAAAATCTTAGAGGCTCGATCAGATAATATGACAAGGCACCCAAGCTATACCCAATGGTCGGATTCTAACGGATTGCGGACCCAGGCTGGTGGCAACACATAACCGCAGCTATCGCCCACCTCAGACAATACTCCCAAATCAAAGGCGCCCCAGTCAAAACACATAGTAATAGATGGTATCGAAGAAGCATGTCCGTTAAGAGAAGCTAACTCAATTGGCCTGGGCATGACTCTTGTTTTAATAATTTTAATTATGACCTGAAGGTCGAGACCATCCATCATCATTCTCTTACTTCATTCTTGTAGCATTCGCCAAACCAATCTATTTCATTTTGGATTTTACACCACGTGCACAATTGTTAAAGTGGTATCGGTATTAGCAGAGAGTATGAAAATACCAACTCCTGTCTCTTTAATAACCGAACACTTATTTCAAAGTGCGATCATCTATATTCAAATATCATATTTAAATATCATAAAACAATATAATAACAAATTGGTTTATATTCAAATAATTACATTCAAATGTTCAGTGCCATAAACATTATTTCAAATCAATTCATTTTTTGATTAAGTTCATAAATCATAAATTAATTTATTCCTGGATTAAGTTATAGATACATTTTTCATATTTATGAAAGAGTTCAACTAGAAAATTACATTTGATTTCATATTCCTATCTCAAATCCACTATTTTAAAATCTTTATATTAACATTTCGGATTCAACAATTTTACTTCAAATCAATTTAAACTTTATACAATAAACTGTCAAGTTCCAATCATTCAAGAATAGTATTCAAGTTGGGTTTTCAATTTTATTCTTGATGATTAAAATTACATTCAAATCACCAATTTTAATAATGCTCATATCAATTGAATCTAATTTTCAATTTAATTGTTTATAAAATTTTAATTTCAATTATATTTAGATAAAAAACATTTACTAAATCAAATATTCTCAAATCATTTCATTAAGTTTCATAATAATACTTAATTCAGAACTTATTCGTTAATCTATATTCACGCATAAAATTGATTTATCTTACTTGATTAATTACATCTTTACAACTAATAATGAAAACTCTTTCCACTGAATTACTATGTTTCCTTTTAAACTTCCCAAAATCCCCTTAACCCTTCAAGTAATACACTAGTCGCCAAAATTATCGATCTACCTTCTTCTATCTCTGTTTTCCACAAAAGACCATCCCACTTCCGACATCTCCATATTTCCATATTTGAAATCTGCCTACATACGAAGTCGCTATTTTTTTGTAAAAAGTACATTGATTTCTTCATAATGCCTCAGAAACGGATGAGACTTCTACTGATAGATTCCTACCTAAATTACGGACAGTGTGAAATACATGGACGTTTTGCCCTATGATCGAATATTGCAGTTCTCCAATGTGACTACCAGTTGTACTTAGATAATAACATGCTATATTCCCATATTTGAACTCTGGTACACCAATTTAAGGAATTAGAAATGCATAACATTTTTTGTTTGAAATGGATCAGTAGGGTTTTTAGGCTTGCAACTCGTTTGCCATGTTTCTGTTCAATTAAAACCGTTCTTTAATTACATTATTAATTAAAAATTAAATGTTATCTGCTGCTCCTTCCGTACTTTCCAAATCATTTTTCTCAAAATCTCGGGCCGCTTAACCATTCCCATCCTTCGCCTTCCTCATCCACTCCAGAAAAAGAGGAAAATAACCTGAGGTACAAACTTATATTTCAATCAATTCAATCTTCATTTGATTCTTGGCCAAGCTACCTTCTCCTACCTAGGTAATTTTATCCTTGTCAGCCTCCTTCTATTTCAGTGAGCAAGGTTTAGGGATCAGATTTCTAAAGTGAGTTAATCTACTATTGATTCGATTTTCATTTTTTGCTGACTTTCGATCCGCATGAAGAGTGTAACAACCCGCATTCTACGCATCGGAGGATCGTAGAATATTTATTTCTTTCTCATACGAAGTCATATGGTCGTGTAGAGTTGGGGAACGACTATTGGGGTAATTTACCATGTTCATGATTTTTGCCGATTTTTAAATGACCGTTTTGCCCCTGACTGGTCTTTTTTTGTCCATAACTTTTGATTAGTAAGGAGTTTTGACCTGAAACCACTTTCATTAGATTTGGATGATGGTTTACCTTTCCGTAGAGTGGTCACATTAGCTAAACGGACTCACCGTTTGAGAGATATGGCTGAAACAAGGTTTAGAAGGAGAAAAACTGCTTAACCGGGCCTAATTGAGGTGATTAGCAAGAAGGCCCATAACCCATTTCGGGATTAGGGTTATGGGGAGGCTGAGAACAGCAGGAACACGAATTTTATTTCATTTTCCAGCGGCCACAAACATGTCTTTCACCCTAGCCATGGCCTCCACCTTCTAGTTTCATCCCAAATCGTCATTAATCACTTGCTAATCGAAGATTAAGCAAAACTACATCAAATCAAGAGAGGGTAGCACTAAATCAGAGAGAGTTGCTGGAACACATTAGAGTTTGACCCAAACACAGAATCATTTGAGATTTATAGTTTGCTTTGTGGCAAAGGTGAGTGATTAACTTGCTTTTACACTAATTATGGCTAATTAGCGAAGATTAGCAAAATTATACCTCAGAAAAATATAGAAAAAATTGTAAAATTCTAGAATATTATTTAATGCCTCTAATATGAATTTGGGTTAATTTGGACTAATTTTGCTAATCCCGGAATTTAGGGGATTAAGGGGTGATTAGTGATAATTAGCGAATTTATGCATGTTAAAAATCTGGAATAATATTCATAAATTCTTAAATATTATTTTAGGCTTCTGTTAGAAAATTTGGCTAATTTGGTTAAGTTTTGTTAATCTTATCATTAGTTTGGCTTAAACATGCTTAAGGGAAAATATGGGGTTTTGGCTATGTTTGATCCATTTTAACCTATCATATTGTTAATTTGGTGTTTGAGGTCACTTCTACTTGTTGCTATGACTGTATGGTATGCTTTGTGATTGATTAGAATAGTTAGAATGGTCAAAAACGCCATCGAATGGCGTAAACAACTCGCTGGACAAAGTGCAGGAAATGCACAGGGACCGGACCGGATTGGATGGGGAGGTCCGAACCGAACCGTTCGTGTGGCCCATCCACGATCCGCTCCTTGCATCCAAACTGAGCCTGTATGCCCTGAGTTGATATGAAACTTGGAGGAGATCAAGACCGGACCGATCCGCCAGAAGTACACTGACCCGATCCGCCAGAAGTATCCCCGACCCAATCCGATGATGGCTGGATTCACGAGGCAATGGAGTGTGACACGACCCGATCAAGGTAACCCCTCTGTTCCGAACCCTTCACCACGAACCGATCCAGAGCTTGGCCATGATCCGAACCACCACGAGCTGGAGCATGGAGCACGACCCGAACCCGATGGCACCCACCGAACTGATCTGAAGGAACTTGTCACGAACCGAGATGTCAAGCACGACCTGGATTGTATCCGACCCGACCCAGTGAGGGATGCTGTAGGCTGAACCGAACCGTGTTGATGATGGGGAGCTGAAGGCCGAACCGAACTGATGGCTAAGAGGAGATCCAAACCGATCCGTTGATGACCAAAAACCCGAGATGCAAAGGTAGTCCAAATGGATGTTAGAACTCAGGATCCAGATAGGAACCAATGAGTTCACTTCATGATTGGACTTTGCCGCGGGACGTGTGCAAAGGGGTTATCGGTATCCGTAACCTTGGTTCACTACTGAGAGACGGCTTGTAGTGATAGTTGTACGAGATTGGATTCCATCATGGCCCAAAGAATTAGGTAACCAAAGTAACGGGTATCATATGCTTTACGCACTGAGTGAGAGATGTGAGGATGGTTGCTATGCTTGACTGTTTGCCATAACTATGACATGCACACCCCCTCCCCCGTATCTTTACACTATATGTTAGTGGCACCTTAGAGTATTGTACGGTATGTAGTGCTAACTCTTTGGTTGCAGGTCTAGGTTCAGGTATGATTGGATTATACCTGTTATTGTTATGTTTTGTTGCTTATCGCTCATACAAGACTTTTTGTCTGACCCAGAGTTTTATGTCTCTTCTTATTACTCTGGGTGCTCTAACGAGCAGACTAGAGACAGGTTAGCTGGTGATGCATGAGTGGCTGTATCGGAGACGAGCAAGAGGCTTCCACGTATGATACATATAGATATTCTCCCTGTGTTGTTGAAGATCACTGCTTGGGCATTAGTAGTGCATCTTATACTTTAACTTTTCTTTTCTTTAGAGACAGTTTAAAGTTGTAATAATGATGTTGGGTAATAAGCTGTATTTGGATTTCCGCTGCTATGTTGGTTTAGTTTTCAGCCTATTCACTGTCTCGCCTGTTTTATGTCAAGATTATGTTATTATTATATTTTGTTCCATTCGCTGTGAGACATTGTACAGGTTCCTTGTTGATCCTTCGCCTTCTTTCTTTTCTTCTGACGACCGTCTCGTGCTAACCAGACATGTGTACAGCGCACTTTTGGAGTAAATGTCGGTTGGTGCGGGGCGGGCCGTCACATTTGGTATCAGAGCTCTAGGTTGCGTAGTTAACCTAGGGAAAGACACCAGGGAGAGATAGTATACATATATGAGAGCGCGTATTTGTGATTATTTTGGTTTTTAAAAGCTATATGTATATATAGTGTATTAGTAGATGTAAGGATGAAGTCGTACTGCAAGGGCACCGCATTGAGATGGTTAATCGTTTTCTCTTTGCAGATTGAACGATGAGCCGAAATACGAGGAGTACGGGTTCAGGAGAAAACAATAGGGATGTTCCTGATATGAGGATGATGTTTACTACCTTCATGCGAGAGGTGCTTAGGGATGCTCGGGGAGCAGTTCCTAATGCTGTTAATGGTGGTGGTGCAACGGTGCAGGCGCCTAGGGCCGATTTTGCCAAGCTAAACAAGGATTATACTAGTCTTGGTGGGAAGCCGTTCCACGGAACGGAGTCGGCTACAGAAGTTCAAGATTGGCTAGATAGTTGCGAGCGCATTGTCGAAGATCTGGGAATCGAGGACGCAACGAAGAGGAAGCTAGCATCGCGTCAATTGCAAGGACGTGCTATGAATTGGTGGAATGCTATTAAGGCAGCTACTCTTGAGGATCAAGTCACTTGGAATCAGTTTAAGACTCGCTTTTGAGATAAGTTTATTCCAGCTGCTCATAAATCAGAACTGTTCAGGAAGTTCTTGGAGCTTAAGCAGAATGGTAGAGCAGTCTCGGAGTATATCGCTGAATTTGACACTTTATCGAAATATGGATTGTCCCTTATCGATACGGTCGAAAAGAAGAACGAAAAGTTCATAATTGGCTTGGATGGGTACTTGGGGGAAAGACTTATAAACCATATCGATGAGACGTTCGAGTCTATTATAGGAAAGGCATTAAGGTCAGAGAGCCTTTTTCCTAAGTCGAAGACCGAAGTTGCTATTGCATCTACAGAGGAGCCAAAGCCGCAAGCAGGCGGTGAAGGCAAGAAGGACTCTCAGAACAAGAGGAAGCAGAACCCGACCAAGGATGGTCAGAATAAGAAGAATAAGAATGGTGGCGAGTGCTTTAGTTGTGGCAAGAAGGGCCACTATGCCAGAGATTGTCGAGAAAAGCCTAGGGAATGGAAGTGCTTTAACTGCGGCCAGGCGGGACACCATACACAACCTCCTAGGGAGAAGCAGATTGTGAAAGAGTATGCTATCAACGCTGTTCCTTCTTCGTCGAATGCCCCAACTGTGGCGCAGAAGGGAAAAGGCGTCGTTATCAAAGGTATGCTTTCTATTTAAGGTGTTTCTGTTCAAGTATTGTTTGACGAACCCGAGATAGTCGATAGACCTTTAGTAGTGACGAACCCGGTTGGTAGTTCAACTAGTTTTGGCATGATTTGTTGTAATGTGGTCTTATCGAGTCATGGATGTATGTTTGTTGTGATTGCTTTGTTTTGGGCTTTACTGGGTTTAGCATTATTTTGGGGAGTCGATCTACTCTAAAGGAATAGGGTGGTATTAGGTACCTACCTAATGATGGCGATAGTAACTGGAGTTAAGGAAGCTGAGAAGTTATCGTTGTAATAATTTCTAGTTGTCTCTGGGAGGCAAATGAGTGCTCCAGTGCTTACTTGTTTTGATAGTATCACCTCACGTGGATTGTCCGAATTCGGAGGAGATGTTCCTTGGGTGCTTGTCTTATATTGGTTTAGGCCTTTGGGGCTTGTACTTGGGGAATATCGAGTTCGACTAGGATGGTTTGCATGAGAGATAAATAGTTGTTGCGATTCTTCATTGGATGATATCTTGGTTTACTCGAGGAGTGATGGGCAGCAGTGACATGATAAGATTGTTCAATGGTATAGACTACCCCGAGTTAGACTCGATAGGGTTATGAGATGGCTCGACTGGGATTCGAGAAAGATACAAAGTAATGGATTGTTTAGGACCCTATGCTGATATTCTCTTTGGATAGTAGAACTTTGAAGGAATAGGAAGTGTTCGTTGATCATGGAAGATGCAACAAAGATTAGGACGATTCAAGTTGGACTTGAACTCGTAAAAGAAAATGGGTGTTCGTTGGGATGCAACGAATAGGGAGACGACTCACGTTAGACTAGAGTTTGTCAGTAATTGATACTCAAGACTGGGTCTGAGTTATAGATTGACTCGAGTTAGACTCGAGAAGGCTGCAAGGAACTAGATTTGGCTCGAGTTGGACTCCAGAGGGCAGCAAGATAATGTATAGACTTGGGTTGGACTCAAGTATTTTAGGCGGACTTAAAGCAGGGGTATCTGGGGACGCCCGTTATCTTGGATCCGTTGGACATGATCTAGTTATCCTTGGAGGATAAATGTATGTTGGACGTACGGTAGTCCGTAGGGAGGCAGGGCTTCCATTGGTCTGGGATTGGTTGGATCAGTCAAGTAGGTATCGGTGTATGTATGGAGGCTGAGCTTCCATTAGTTATAGATGTTGGTTGGACCATACATACAAGAATCGACATATTGGGATTGGTTAGACCAGTCATGTAGGTGTCGATGTGTTTATGACTTTAGCAGGTGATAGATAGGATTTATTTGATGGATGTTATGGTTGCTATGTTTGTTCCTATCTTTCTTCTCTTGAGTAGATTATCACCTAGGATTCCAGCAATAGGGAACAAAGAGATGGTGGTATATACGGACATTAAGCTACGTATCAGTACAGTGGGGTAGTCATTACTTCATGGGGCAGAGTGATCGTAGCAAGGCTATGAGCCAGTGCAGTGAAGTTATCATGACTTCATGGGGGCAGAGTGGACATAGCAAAGGATTTAAGTGTGGTAACAGTTGCACTGAGTAGGAGACATGCCAGTTTTGGAGTTATGTTTCTGCGATGGAAGCCATTATAGTATATCGCGAGATATGATTTCAGACCTAAGTATAGATTGGATCAAGGAATGTTGGCAAGTTTGATGATTAGATCGATTTTGATTGAGTGGATTGGTTCCAGTTAGAGGAACGATCCTAACCTATTGGAAACCACCTCTAAGGTAGAGATGAATATCGATGGCGAGAGATTGATCAAGTAAGGACTTGATCGAGAAGAATGGCTTCAAAAGAATGAAAGGCTGGTTGTACCCAATATAAAAGGATTGAGTGATGGGGAGAGACGTTGGGAAGTTTATCTCCAAATGCATGAATTGCCAGTTAGTTAAAGCTGAGCAAAGGAAGCTTAGTGGTTTGTCACAACCGTTGGAAACAAGTCTCAATGGATTTCATTGATGGTTTACCAAGGATTAGATCAGGTTGTGGTGGTATTTGGGTGAATCGTGTATTAGAGGATCTTTTGAGGATTTGTATATTGGATCTTGGAAGGTCATGGGATGACCATTTGCATTTGGTTGAGTTTGCATATAAATTTGAGTTACCAGACAAGATGGCGGGAGTTCACAACGTATTTCTTGTTTCCCAGTTAAGGAAGTTTGTGCACGACCCTAGTGTGGCTGTTTCACCAGATCAGTTGGATGATATCGAGGTTGAACCTGAGGCAGTGGAGAACCGCAAGCCTATGCGTATTGTTGGGAATGATACGAAGCAGCTTCAAAGGAAGGTGGTGAAACTAGTCAAAGTTCAGTGCGTTGGTGATGAGGAAGACTGTACTTGGGAAACAGAGGAGAACATAAGGAAGAAGTATTCAGAACTCTTTGCCTGGTAAGATTTTCTTTGCGATTTAGTTATTCCGCATGCTAGGATAGACTTGTTTTGCATGTTTGATTGTTGTTTTATGGCTGATAGGCATGTGGGACCCTTTGTGTGTTTTGGTTAGGGAATTTCGGGGGCGAAATTTCTTAAGGGGGGAGAATGTAACAACCCGCATTCTACGCATCGGAGGATTGTAGAATATTTATTTCTTTCTCATACGAAGTCGTATGGTCGTGTAGAGTTGGGGAATGACTATTAGGGTAATTTACCATGTTCATGATTTTTGCCGATTTTTAAATGATCGTTTTGCCCCTAGCTGATCTTGTTTTGGCCATAACTTTTGATTGGTAAGGAATTTTAACCTGAAATCACTTTCATTAGATCCGGATGATGGTTTACCTTTCCGTAGAGTGGTCACATTAGCAAATGGACTCACTGTTGGAAGATATGGCTGAAACAAGGTTTAGAAGGTGAAAAACAGCTTAACCGGACCTAATTGAGGTGATTAGCAAGAAGGCCCATACCCCATTTCGGGATTAGGTTTATGGGGAGGCTGAGAACAGTAGGAAAACGAATTTTATTTCATTTTCCAGCCGCCACAAACATGTCTTTCACCCTAGCCATGGCCTCCACCTTCTAATTTCATCCCAAATCGTCTCTAATCACTTTCTAATCGAAGATTAATCAAAACTACATCAAATCAAGAGAGGGTAGCACCAAATCAGAGAGAGAGAGTTGATGGAACACATTAGAATTCGACCCAAACAGAGAATCATTTCAGATTTATAGTTTACTTTGTGGCAAAGGTGAGTGATTAGCTTGCTTTTACACTAATTATGACTAATTAGCGAAGATTAGCGAAATTATAACTCAGAAAAATCTAGAAAAATTTGTAAAATTCTAGAATATTATTTTATGCCTCTGATATGAATTTGGGTTAATTTGGACTAATTTGGCTAATCCCGGAATTTAGGGGATTAAGGGGTGATTAGTGATAATTAGCGAATTTATGCATGTTAAAAATCTGGAAAAATATTCATAAATTCTTAAATATTATTTTAGGCTTCTGTTAAATTTTTTGGCTAATTTGGTTAAGTTTTGTTAATCCTATCATTAGTTTGGCTTAAACATGCTTAAGGGAAAATATGGGGTTTTGGCTATGTTTGATCCATTTTAACCTATCATATTGTTGTTTTGGTGTTTGAGGTCACTTCTACTTGTTGCTATGACTGTATGGTATGCTTTGTGATTGATTAGAATAGTTAGAATGGTTGAAAACGCCGTCAAATGGCGTAAACAACTCGTTGGACAAAGTGCAGGAAATGCACAGGGACCGGACCGGATCGGATGGGGAGGTCCGAACCGAACCGTTCGTGTAGCCCATCCACGATCCGCTCCTTGCATCCGAGCCGAGCCTGTATGCCCCGAGTTGATCTGAAACTTGGAGGAGATCACGACCGGACCGATCCGCCAGAAGTACACCGACCCGATCTGCCAGAAGTACCCCCGACCAAATCCGATGATGGCTGGATTCACGAGGCAATGGAGTTTGACATGACCCGATCGTGGTAACCCCTCTGTTCCGAACCCTTCACCAAGAACCGATCCGGAGCTTGGCCATGATCCGAACCACCACGAGCTGGAGCATGGAGCACGACCCGAACCCGATGGCACCCACCGAACCGATCCGAAGGAACTTGTCACGAACCGAGATGTCAAGCACGACCTGGGTTGTATCCGAACCGACCCAGTGAGGGATGCTAAAGGCCGAACCGAACCGTGTTGATGATGGGGAGCTGAAGGCCGAACCGAACTGATGGCTAAGAGGAGATCCAAACCGATCCGTTGATGACCAAAAACCCGAGATGCAAAGGTAGTCCAAATGGAAGTTAGAACTCAGGATCTAGATGGGAACCAACGAGTTCACTTCATGATTGGACTTTGCTGCTGGACATGTGCAAAGGGGTTATCGGTATCCAAAACCTTGGTTCACTACTGAGAGACAGATTAGGGGCTTGTAGTGATAGTTGTACGGGATTGGATTCCGTCATGGCCCAAAGAATTAGGTGACCAAAGTAACGGGTATCGTATGCTTTACACACTGAGCGAGAGATGTGAGGATGGTTGCTATGCTTGACTGTTTTCCATCACTACGACATGCACACCCCTTCCCCCGTATCTTTACACTATATGTTAGTGGCACCGTAGAGTATTGTATGGTATGTAGTGCTAACTCTTTGGTTGCAGGTCCAAGTTCAGGTATGATTGGATTATACCTGTTATTGTTATGTTTTGTTGCTTATCGCTCATACAAGACTTTTTGTCTGACCCAGAGTTTTATGTCTCTTCTTATTACTCTGGGTGCTCTCACGAGCAGACTAGAGACAGGTTAGCTGGTGATGCACGAGTGGCTGTATCGGAGACGAGCAGGAGGCTTCCAAGTATGATACATATAGATATTCTCCCTGTGTTGTTGAAGATCACTGCTTGGGCATTAGTAGTGCATCTTATACTTTAGATTTTCTTTGCTTTAGAGACAGTTTAAAGTTGTAATAATGATGTTGGGTAATAAGCTGTATTTGGATTTCCGCTGCTATGTTGGTTTAGTTTTCAGCTTATTCACTGTCTCGCCTATTTTATGTCAAGATTATGTTATTATTATATTTCGTTCCATGCGCTGTGAGACATTCTACAGGTTCCTTGTTGATCCTTCGCCTTCTTTCTTTTCTTCTGATGACCGTCCCGTGCTAACCGGACATGTGTACATCGCACTTTTGGAGTAAATGTCGGTTGGTGCGGGGCGGGCCGTCACAAAGAGTTTGAATTATCATTGGTCGTCGCATACCATATAGTAACTCGTCATAAACCTTCTGTTACTTTTTCACTTACTAATCATTCCTTTCATCAAAGTCGAATCAGTTTCCAATTTTAAAGTAAAATGTTGATTGTGCTTTGATTTGAATTGAATTCATTCAAGTACTTCGATATCGCTATTGAATAGCATTTGGAATTGGTTCAAGAAGGTGATGTACGGATTGCTACATCCTAGAATGAAAATTCCTGTTGTGCAATAAAATATTTAACTGTATGCATCTTTTACAAATTCTCGATGGGTTGTATGCCTGTTCAGTAAATTTCTGTTCGTAATTTGAGCAATTTACTTATAGTTTGTGTGGTTGTGATGTTCAGTAAATTGCTGTTTTTGAATTAAGCAGTTTTAGGTAAAGATCCAGCAAAAGAGTTGCTGCAGGAACAATTTGGAGGTGTATGGATGCGTGATTTTCTGTAAATCTCAGATTCCTGTTAATTTAAATGGATGGCTAGTATATTAATACAAATATTTATCTGTGAATTCTAACCATTCATCATTCAGTATCATTTAAATTGATGTATGTCTGTTCAATAAATTGAGTTTTATTAATTAACTAAGGAAGCATATTCTCCATTTTGCTACTCAATGATGATAATTTTTGGATTTGTTACTTCTTTTTGGAATAAAGTGCAATTTCCTAATGGTAGTTATGGGATTTCAGGTGTGACTTGCCATATAACCTAGCTCACTACATTAGTAAAGGTATGATTTCATGAGTTTCTCTATATTCTGATAATCATTGCTACTAATAACAACAATCGTTCCTACCATATGACACTCGCACTCACTTTAGGCTATAAATTGAACTACCTGTATAAAATAAATGATATGTAATTTGATAAGATGGTGCTAAGTTTGCATGCCTCTTAAAAGCAGTCAATGTGAATTCATTTTAAACCTAAACAGTGTAATTAGTTCATAGGAACACAGAGAAGAGAAAGCTATGCTTTCACCAACGATGTAAAACTGATTACCTTTATTTTTGTAAACTTACCTAAATAATCCTTCAATTCTAGGTGGATTAGCTAAATGAAATTATGGACAAAGAATAAAATTTACCTAAATAAGAAATCAGTGGTCGATGTCAATAACTATTTGGTTACATGGATACGTAGAGACAAATAAAATGAAAATAAAGGAATAAAGCTCCTCTATTAGTTGGGGATGGTTTTAACATTGTTTATTTGTGTCCTTTCGCTTCGAATATAAACATTAATTTAATATGAGACCTCTAAGGATTTTTGGATGGTATTATAACACAATAAATATTCGAAGTCTACAAGTTTGAATTTGTGTTATTGGCGTTAATTGAGATTTGCTTAGGTAAGTAGAGATACGCAATAGGAAGGAATCCTCCAGCACCATTTCAGCTGTGGCTTTCAATAAGAGGAAAAATTCGTTACTTAATAGGTGATATTTTATTGTTTATACATAGTTAACCAAGCATGCATGTAACATGGTTTACCAAGCCTTTTGTAGTCATTCCACTTGCACCAAACGTGTCGTTTTAATTAAAAATACTTCGACTTTTTTTATCATTGTAGATGTTCTTTAGTTTGAAATACAATATGAAAATCAAACAAATAGATTGAAGTTGATAAAATATATACACGCATATATATATATATATATATATATATATATATATATGTGTGTGTGTGTGTGTGTGTGTGTGTGTGTGTGCGCGTATGAGCTGTGATGAGTGATGAGTAGTCTTTCAAACTTGTCATAATTTCATAATCCTCTATATCAATTATAGTTTATATAAAATATTTATTTAATTTCAATTTTCTATCAAACAAACCAAATATTTAAAAACAAATTTGTTACCGATATCAAAGTTAAAAATGGTTTTAAGTGAAGGGGCCATATACATGCATGTAAGTATGTATATCCGCACACTCTCTAATTTGGATTTGAACACTAACTTTTTTGTATGAATATAAGAAGTATAATTTAAAGTAGTAGTAGTGGTAGTTCTTGAAATCAGAGGTTGTTATTTTGACTTGCGAATGAAGATGCTTCTATACTTCGGGATGGTTTTGCTCTGAAACAAGCCAATTTGTTGAATGTAATATATGAAAACATAGACTAGAACAAATATATAAAAAAGTTCATACTATTTAGTAAGAAGATGGAGTTTTATATAACATTATTGTAAATAGATGATCCTGTGGAAGCATGTTATAATAATATTAAGCATGGTTATAAACCTTTAAAATTATGTGTGTAATTAATTACCTCTTTTGGATCAAAATATGTACACAATCTTTGGATGCCTACAAGTCAGATACAAGTATCGATAAGCATCAATTGCTAATCACATAGAAAGATAAGTTAGCCTTGGGATGTTGGTACTTTGTTCTTAGCAGCAGAGCTCTGAATATTAGCAGGTAATGGACTGGATTTTTCACTTGGTGTGAGTGCATTTTCGTTAATATCATTTGAGAATAATTCAGCATACTTGATTTTGAAGATATCACTGTTTTTGTATTGGAATTTTGAAAATGCTTTGTTTTTCTGCGTCCAGCAATAGATACGGTCAGAACACTATGATAGGGTGCACCTAAAAGATATGCAGATTTAACATGCAACCAGTCGACACTAATTAGTGTTAGGCTTCGACTAAGAGTATTATGTTTGTGAATTTTGGTCCGTGAACATGCTTTTGGAATCAATTGATCAAATAAAGCCCTTGATCATTCCCACCATAAAAAAACTCAGGGTATTACAAGTGGTTCTTTATTCTTTACTCAGGGAACTTCTCAAAGGAAGAGGAAAAGCTCATTATAGATCTCAATAAATTTCTTGGAAATGGGTAACCTTTCATGCATCTTTTTCCATAATTATCTTGTTAGCATTCTTCGTTAACCATAGATTTTGTTATAGTTACCAAAATTTTGATTCGTGGAAACCATTTTTCATTATAGATCATGGTTCCTTTTAGATAACTGAGCATCCTGTTGTTATTGAGAATGGGTAACTTTTTTGTGTACGATTTATTTTTCATCCCCTAGTCACATCATAATGGAAGTTTCAGAAAGCAAAAAACTGAATCTGGTGTTAGAAAAATCACAATTATTAGGTTAAAGCTTATACAGAATGTATTGTTCCCATGTTATGTTAAGGCGAACTAAGTTTTATTCTTTTATGAAGGAATTCGACATGACATATCTATGGAAGGTCTCGCAAGACCAAAACCTGCATTTACAAAAGATGGGAGCACAACTGCTGATATTATATGCATCGACGACTTCCAGTGAATTCACAATTGTGATATCCATGCAATTTTGCATATTGATGCTTATGTTTTTACTGGAAATGCTAGTCAAGTAAGCGATAGTGTGAGTGATGTACTTCCTATGAAGAGAAGTGCAGCAATACATAAAGGGATCGCTATTATTGAATAATTTTGTAATGACCCGCACTGGCAGGGGTATTATGATTAATTTATTTAATTGTATAAATGGTAGGTTAGAGAATTTAATGGTCGTGGAATTTAATTATGATGAATATTTAATTATAATAAATTAAATAATATATTTAATTCTGAATAATCAGAATTTGGTCGAAATAACGATATGGTGTGAACCGGATCATATGTGATATTTAATTCAGCTTGGAATTGAATTTGAATAATGAATATATTCAATCGTCGACAGTTGAACATATAGTTTATAATATAATTATAAACGAGCTCGAAATGGCGCTGTAGTTCGTAAATTGGCAATTCGAACTTCAACTAAATGTACAGGATTTGTTTTAAGCCGGATTTCTGTGAAACAAGAAACGTGTGGAGCTGGTGGAGTATATCTTTCTAGTGGAAGAGAGAAATCGGGATTTCGTCGTGTAGATTTTGAGATATGTCCAAATCAAATTTTAAAATAGTCGCTATAGAATCGTTTATCGACCGTATCGGTTTATTCGATATAACTGGAGATCGGGTTTTGAATTTAGACGAGGTTCTTTAGAGACATAACGATAACTTAATTTTTAGAATTTTACTGTAATTTTTAATTAATTTAATAAGCGACTTTTTATTTGAAGTATTTCGCACCCTGAAATCAACAGTTTGAAGTTTCAAAAATATGAGTCCACCTACCGGTATTATTATATCTTTGGGATCGGGGTACATTGGTCGCCACAACGGTATGTTCAACTCTGTCTATAGCAGTCTGTACAATCGTGTAAATCTTGTGTAACAAAGTTAGTGCATTTGCGGTACGCTAAACTGTATAATCCAAACAAAGATATCTATTTTGATTTTTTTATGCCAAACGAGCGTTCCCTTTTGATGCCACGACATGTGAGTAGTAACCGCGAAGTAAAGGAACCAGCGTATGATCAAAACATGGCCACGTTAGGCTAGTACTGGACAACCACGTATATTCTCATTTGTATATATCCTTTACATCCCTTAAGACCTAATATCTCATTTCATTTCGCTGAGAGGTCTTCATCGTTGGAGCCGCCACAAAACGTTTACTTCATCAAAACAAATATGCAAAGAAGACCCTGGTGCTTGCTGAAGAACCCCAGCGTGAGCATACCTACGAGAAGGAGACGCAAGGAATCGAAATACTGGTGGGTTCGAATGCAAAGGAGTGTGTTTTCATTTCAGGAAGAGGCCGCGAGCTTTGCAAGAAGGTGATGGATGGTAGGAGGCTCGCAAGTGGAAAGTAATGAAAACTAACGTGTATTTAAGGAAGAAGGAAGTTGGCAGTTGAACCTTTTGGACTTGAAAACAGGTACGAGCTTTTGAAAGTAAAGTACGATGAAAACGGCGAGAAGCTCAAGGCCTAGTTTGTTTCAGAAAAGAAAAAATGTGTTACTGTTTTTAAGAAGAAAAGGGTTGAAGGGTTTTAATGGTTTGGCTTCAGCAAATGATGGTCGCGTTTTCAACAACAGGGGAAGAAGCAGTTGTGTTCAGCAATTTTTGTTTTGTTTGGGTTGAAATGATGAACGACGAAGTGTGAAAAGGAGCGAGAGTGGATGAGAGTTCGGCCATGAAATGTATACGCGAGTTTTGAACTATCGGAAGAGGAGGAAGAAATAGAAGTGGACATGTAAGCGGTTCGGGCTGATTTCCAGTGGGTAAGGTCCAAAATAAACAAGAATTTAATTAGTTTAATTTTATATCTAAAATGTGCACTAACTTGGAATTACTGTATCTAACACATGCGATATCGAAATACAACGAACCAAGATCCTTTGGGATTGTAGGGACGGTGGCTACACGCTGGAACTGACTGGGAGTGGATCCGAGCTCGTTACAATTTATGGTGAAATAAATTGTCCGACTGAATCAAATAACGCAAACCGTTATTTAACGATTAACGCGCCAAAGTGAGTAAATCTCACTAACTCTGAACAGTTTATAATTTCATGTTGTATTTTTAGAACTGTTAGGAATTGTCTGATTTACTGTGTGTTGATTGTTTGATTGAACTGCTAGTCAGTTGATTTAATTTTCTATATTGATTCTGTTTAACAGAATATATCATATAGAACTGAAAAGTGATGTTATCTATATTGTTTAATATCTGTGATGCAGGGAAACAGGTTGGAGGAATCCGACTGGATTCCTCACCATTTATTTTACTGTTTTCATATATTGTGATATATGATGGGTTATATAATCTGTTATGGATTATGTGTGTTGGAATGATGTTGATCATTGTTATTCGATATTGTAAATATCATAAAAGACCCTGGGAGGTAAAAAGAAGTATTTCAATATATATTGAAATAAAGGAATTTTATAAAATCATAGGATTTTATAAAAGGAAATATTTATAAAACGAACACGGTTTTATAAAAGGAATATTTATTTAGAGGATAAATAGAAGTTATAAATAGGAAATATTTGTAACGGTAAATAGAAGTTATAAATAGGAAATATTTGTAATGGTAAATAGAAGTTATAAATAGGAAATATTTGTAACGGTCAATAGAAGTTATAAATAGGAAATATTTGTAACGGTAAATAGAAGTTATAAATAGGAAATATTTGTAACGGTCAATAGAAGTTATAAAAAGGAAATATTTGTAACGGTAAATAGAAGTTATAAATAGGATATATTTGTAACGGTAAATAGAAGTTATAAATAGGAAATATTTGTAACGGTAAATAGAAGTTATAAATAGGATATATTTGTAACGGTAAGTAAACGTTATAAAAAGGAAATTGTTGTAACGGAAAACGTAGTTAAGTAAAAGAAGTTAATCGATGTTAGTTAATCGATTAGTGTTAAAGAAGTTAATCGATGTTAGTTAATCGATAAGAGAATAAAGTTAAAAAGAAGTTAATCGATTAGAGAATAAAGTTAAAAAGAAGTTAATCGATGTTAGTTAATCGATTAGAGAATAAAGTTGAAAGGAGATAATCGATGTTAGTTTAATCGATTAGAATAGTAGCAAATGAGTAAATCGAATATAGTTATTCGAATAGAAAGTAAAAGGGATTATCGAATATAGTTTATTCGAAAAGAGTAAGTGAAATGAGTAAATAAATGAGTCAATCCAATAATGTTAGTCCAATAGAGTTAATTGATAGGGGTTAGTACAAAGGAGTTAAGTAAAAAGAGTCAATCGAATATAGCTATTCGAAGGAGGGTTAAGTAAGGAAGTTAGTAAATGGAATACAAAGTGAACTTTGCCAATTTCAAAGTTAGAAATGTTGTTCAGTTAAGGTCTGAGAGGTAGTTCTACCCCAACTTAATTGGCTTCGTTTTAACTAAGGAATAGTTAACGTTCGGCAGTAAAGGAAATGGTTTGAGTTGGCATCGCGATGGTTTGTTTTAACATCCGCCTAAGTCCAATGAAGAAGCTTTGGAAATGTTTTCCGAAGAAGAAACCAGAAATGTTTTCTAATAAAGAAAACAAGAAATGGAAATGTTTTCCATTGGTAATAACGTATATTTTCCAAATATAGAAAAATAAGGAATATTGAACGTAGGGAAACAGGAAATAAGTAAATTAATGAAATAAAGAGATGAATGTTAAATGATGTTTGATCGATATAATTTCCATTTGGAAATATTATCGTTGTTTGCACACTTGTTTTTATTCGATAGTTAAATCACAGACTATCGAAGTTTTGACCATTTTAACGTTGTTAATATGGAGAGACCGGTTGGATTATTATCCAAAGAACCACTCTGTATTGGCATAAGCGTTGCGAATCATATATGCCAAAGGAAATTGAAGACGGAGTTATGCAAGGGCTATCCTGTTTACAGAATAGTGCCTTCGGTTCATCCTATTCCTGGGTGACTTGTATGGACGGATGTCTGACAGAGTATGTCCAGACGATCACGTATACTGATTCCTCCAACTGTACCAAGAGTGGAAGCGGAGAAGGAAACTTCTCTTAGCTAACACATAATGTATGGTTGAGGACATCAATCAGTGATTGGATGGATTTGATGATGTGACATTCAAAGTGAATCTGATGTGATGATAAAGCGTAGCTTCTAGCCTCACATCCGGTAAGTGACAGAAATCGGGCAGGCAGCATGGCTAAGTCGGTCGCACCGAAGTAGGGTGTATAATCACCTGATCTAAAGTTTCATTCATTTCTAAAAATCTATTGTTGATGCTGTCCCTTTCGGGAAACGGTTGCTGATCCCAACTGTTGGTGATATACATTCGATACACTCAAGCGAAATGAGTGGTCGGTCATGTGTGGCCGGGTTGCAAGATGTTCTTGTTGAACCCAGTGTATTCCTCTCTAGAGGTAAACAAGCGGAAGGTGATTCCATACCTTGTCATAGTTGGAAACCCATTACCCAATACGTGCTTGCGGTTTTGATTGTATACTATATATGTAGAACGTGAGATGAAAGTGTTTCTACTAGATGATTATATATATTGTGGTTGATAGACATTATTATAATATCAAAAGGTTTTTGATATAAAGATATTTTGGATTCTCATAAGGGAAAAACCCGTTCCGTTATGCGGCGTGGTCTTATGAGATATCGTTTACTTGTCGAACTGTTTTTAAACTGTTTTACTCATACCAGTCCCATGACTGACCCGGAGTTTACTTTGTTGTTTTCCCTAAACTCTTGGGTGCCTAAATTTGTATGGGCAGTCAAGTAGTCTGGATTTTACAGAATTAGTTGAAGAGCTGGAGCAGGAGGCTTCAGGATCATATAGCTATAGTTATTTCCGCTGTGTTGTAAGTGCTGTACTTTGATAATGATGCATATTCAAATACAGATGTATATTTCAAAGTTATGTTACATATATTATATGTTATTCGTTCCGCTGTGAGATTCGTGTTACTCTGATGTTGTGTTCTTCTTCTTCTATTCTAATTTTCTATCTTATCTTTCCTCACCCTCTAATTTCTTTCACTAATTGCCAGGATTTTTCGACATTTTGGTTATTGACATCGGGCTTATGTCGATAACCAAAGTCGCTCAAAATCCGGGTCATTACAGTTGGTATCAGAGCTTAAGTTAAGAATTACTTGGCTCTGTGGCGTGACTCGGTAGAGATAGGGTTAGTAATACCCTAGACTGAGATTGAGTGTATATATACGAGTGAACGTATTTGTTATTGATATAAAAATTTGTTTTATATTGTGGAGATTCATTGGTTGAGTTGTTTATGAGTTCTGGTCGATCAGTTTGATCCACTGTATCGGTAGGAGTTACTAAACTCTTGAATACGATGAACCGTCTTGGTATGTTTTGAAAAGAGGGTAAATTAAAATAAGTTACCCAAGGTTTATCTTGATATAGAGAAAATATATTTATCAAAATTATAATATATTGGATATATTGGTTGTGATTATAATCAAGTAAGATTATAAGTAAAATGGTTATGTCAATAACCAATCAGAATTCATATAAGTGAAATACGTGAAATCAGATGAGTTAAATCTGAAATGTAAACCAGAAATTGAAGTTAAAACTCTGGAGAATTGGATAAGTGTTTGTAAATGGATTGGGATAAAAAAATAAGGAAAATTTAAGATCTTGGGAGATTTTAAATTGTTTTGCAAGCAGTGTGAACTATATTTTGAAATGAATTTCAAAGTGGAAGTGTTTAAAAATGGTTTTATAGTATAGAACTCACTTCGATCGCTGGAAAATAGATTCTGATGATGACAGCTGCATCATCAGTATTCATTTTCGAGTTGTAAGTGACGAATTGCTACCAGAGATACTGTTTTGAATTTGTTTTGGGAAAGACAAGTTGTGTTGAATTTCAAAATGGGATTTGAATAATGGAATTTGAAATTTTAAATAGATTTGAAATATTAACTTGTTTTAAAAGAAATAAAATGAGAAGTTCCTTTATAAACGAAGTTTATAAATAGTTCTTTTATAAACAAAGTTTATAAATGAAGTGAAAAGAATTATCATTGGATAATTCAGAAATAAAAATACAAGTGTGAAATGGAAAGGGAAATCTATTTTCCTAAAGTAGAAATATCGATTTCAAAAGGAATTGAAATCGAGACTTATTTAAAAGAATGAATAAAGGAAGTGAAATAGAAATTGAATATAGAAATTCAAAGGGAGTTTGAATATATGAAATTCAATGGAAGTGATATAGAATTTGAATATAGAAATTCAAATGGCGTTTGGATATAGAAAATATAAAAGATTTCAAATATAGGATTTGAATATCGAAAGTGAAATGAAATTTGAATGTAGAGGATTCAAATAGAATTGAAAAGGAAATTTGAATAAAGAAGATTCAAATAGAATTGAATTTGAAATTTGAATATAGAAGATTCAAAGGGAATTGAAATGAAATAAAGAGAATTCAAATAGATTTGAATATAGAAATTCAAATGGAGTTTGAAAATAGATTTGAATAATGAAATTCATATATAGAATTTGAATAAGTGAATTGAAATGAAATTCAAATATAGAATTTGAATAAGAGATTTGAAATGGAATTTGAATATAGGAAATTCAAATAAAATTGAAATGGAATTCAATTAGTGATAAACAAATTAAACCTATATTTGAACATGTATATTCAAATAAAAAGGTGAAATGGGCAAGCCAGCAATTTGGAAATCACTTAATGAAATACGTTAAAACGATTGGATCAAGTTGGAATGAATTAGAAATGTATGGATATACATGAGATATGTATGGATAAGGTATGAAGGTATATAAATAGAATGCTCGACAAAAGGTATGTATTTAATTCATATATGAGATTTTATGCGCCGTATCGGCTAGCCGCTTGGCTTTTTCTTTTTCTTTTGGATTGGTAAGGGCCATGGGAGGCTATTTGAAATATCCCGATGCTCCTAATACAAAGGAGGTTATGGCGAATTTTCCTGGAATTTAAGGAGTTAGAATATTTTTAAGATAATTTGATAGTTAGAAATCTATATATCAATATATATAGAAGTCGATAAGGAAACAAACTTAGAAATAGAATAGTATAATCAAAAAGGAAGTCTAGAATAAAATCTAGTAAGAATAGAAAGAGGAAGCGTATACGTGTTTAAAATTGAATAAGTAGTTGTATGGTATTGAATATTCGAGTAAGTAGTCATATTTGTTTTGACGTTATAAATGTTATTCAGTCAAGGTCTGAGAGGTAGTTATACCCCAACTTGATTGATCTCATTATTAACAAATAAATAGTAAGATTTCAGGCTCGAAGATCAATGTTGAATAAGAGTTAGTTGAATATAGTATTTGGGTTGTCGTAGCGATGTTTTACACAACATCCGTTTTAACCCAAATAAGTGTAAACTTGGAAATAGAATAATAGAATATTTCCTAAGTATAGAAATAAACGAGACCGGAAAAGAGATAAGTAATTGGAATATTTTCCAATTATAAATAGCATATATTTTCTAAGAAGTTTAGAAAATAAAGGAAGGCGATATTCGGAAATGTTTTCCAAATAACGTAAAAGGCTAATATGGTTATTGAAAATATTTGGTTAACAAATATTGATAAAGAAATAGAGAAGTAATTTAACTAATGGAATATTGATTTTGGGCTCGGTTGAATTTCAAAAAGGAAAATTTGATTTTTGAAAAGAGTAAACTGTTTAAAAACTCCCAGAGAAAGACTGTTAAATTAAAAACAATTTTAACAGAAATTTGTGAAAGCAGATTTGAATAAAAGTAAAGTCAGTAAAGTGGTATTGAGATTGAATTAGAATGATATCGAGACAAATGGGATTTGGGAGATTCGAATTTGAAGTGAATTTGGTAACCAAGTTAAGAGTTTGAAATCGAGAATCAAACTCGAGGTTGAAAAAATATTTAGCTTGGATATAGCACGAATGGTTGTGTTGGAGATAAAAGTGATTCTAGAACTTGATTGGGATAACATTGGTATATGTTGAATTAATAGCATATGGAAGTGACAGAATTGATATGCCCGACAAAAAGGTACAAGTTTATATTTCTATTAGATATAAGATTTATGAGCCGAATTGGCAAGCCACATGGCAGTTTGATTTTCTTTTGGGTGGGAGATGGCCCAGAAAGGCGAGTGGTGGTTTGACCTATTGACCCGTGCAAAGGAGATGCTGGCGAAATTTTTCGAAAGGTTAAGGCGTTAGAAAATTTTCAGGATTTTTGAAAATTTTCGTTGAGTAGAATTAATTAATAAATTTAATTAAAATTAAATTGGTTCAGTTGAAAACTGAAGTTAAGAAGTGAACAAATATGTTCTAACCAGTCGATAGTGTCGTCCTCTACCTTCTAGCAATTTCGAGGACGAAATTATTTTAAGTGGGGAAGATTGTAATGACCCGCATTGGTAGGGGTATTATGATTAATTTATTTAATTGTATAAATGGTAGGTTAGAGAATTTAATGGTCGTGGAATTTAATTATGATGAATATTTAATTATAATAAATTAAATAATATATTTAATTCTGAATAATCAGAATTTGGTCGAAATGATGATATGGTGTGAACCAGATCATCTGTGATATTTAATTCAGCTTGGAATTTAATTTGAATAATGAATATATTCAATCGTCGACAGTTGAACGTATAGTTTATAATATAATTATAAACGAGCGCGAAATGGCGCTGCAGTTCGTAAATTGGCAATTCGAACTTTAACTGAATGTACAGGATTTGTTTTAAGCCGGATTTCTGTGAAACAAGAAACGTGTGGAGCTGGTGGAGTACATATTTCTAGTGGAAGAGAGAAATCGGGATTTCGTCGTGTAGATTTTGAGATATGTCCAAATCAAATTTTAAAATAGTCGCTATAGAATCGTTTATCGACCGTATCGGTTTATTCGATATAACTGGAGATCGGGTTTGAATTTAGACGAGGTTCTTTAGAGACATAACGATAACTTAATTTTTAGAATTTTACTGTAATTTTTAATTAATTTAATAAGCGACTTTTTATTTGAAGTATTTCGCACCCTGAAATCAATAGTTTGAAGTTTCAAAAATATGAGTCCACCTACCGGTATTATTATATCTTTGGGATCGGGGTACATTGGTCGCCACAACGGTATGTTCAAATCTGTCTATAGCAGTCTGTACAATCGTGTAAATCTTGTGTAACAAAGTTGGTGCATTAGCGGTACGCTAAACTGTATAATCCAAACAAAGATATCTATTTTGATTTTTTTATGCCAAACGAGCATTCCCTTTTGATGCCACGACATGTGAGTAGTAACCGCGAAGTAAAGGAACCAGCGTATGATCAAAACATGGCCACGTTAGGCTAGTACTGGACAACCACGTATATTCTCATTTGTATATATCCTTTACATCCCTTAAGACCTAATATCTCATTTCATTTCGCTGAGAGGTCTTCATCGTTGGAGCCGCCACAAAACGTTTACTTCATCAAAACAAATATGCAAAGAAGACCCTGGTGCTTGCTGAAGAACCCCAGCGTGAGCATACCTACGAGAAGGAGACGCAAGGAATCGAAATACTGGTGGGTTCGAATGCAAAGGAGTGTGTTTTCATTTCAGAAAGAGGCCGCGAGCTTTGCGAGAAGGTGATGGATGGTAGGAGGCTCGCAAGTGGAAATTAATGAAAACTGACATGTATTTAAGGAAGAAGGAAGTTGACAGTTGAACCTTTTGGACTTGAAAACAGGTACGAGCTTTTGAAAGTAAAGTACGATGAAAACGGCGAGAAGCTCAAGGCCTAGTTTGTTTCAGAAAAGAAAAAATGTGTTACTGTGTTTAAGAAGAAAAGGTTTGAAGGGTTTTAATGGTTTGGCTTAAGCAAATGATGGTCGCGTTTTCAACAACAGGGGAAGAAGCAGTTGTGTTCAGCAATTTTTGTTTTGTTTGGGTTGAAATGATGAACGGCGAAGTGTGAAAAGGAGCGAGAGTGGATGAGAGTTCGGCCATGAAATGTATACGCGAGTTTTGAACTATCGGAAGAGGAGGAAGAAATAGAAGTGGACATGTAAGCGGGTCGGGCTGATTTCCAGTGGGTAAGGTCCAAAATAAACAAGAATTTAATTAGTTTAATTTTATATCTAAAATGTGCACTAACTTGAAATTACTGTATCTAACACATACGATATCGAAATACAACAAACCAAGATCCGTTGGGATCGTAAGGACGGTGGCTACACGCTGGAACTGACTGGGAGTGGATCCGAGCTCGTTACAATTTATGGTGAAATAAATTGTCCGACTGAATCAAATAACGCAAACCGTTATTTAACGATTAACGCGCCAAAGTGAGTAAATCTCACTAACTCTGAACAGATTATAATTTCATGTTGTATTTTTAGAACTGTTAGGAATTGTCTGAATTACTGTGTGTTGATTGTTTGATTGAACTGCTAGTCAGTTGATTTAATTTTCTGTATTGATTCTGTTTAATAGAATATATCATATAGAACTGAAAAGTGATGTTATCTATATTGTTTAACATCTGTGATGCAGGGAAACAGGTTGGAGGAATCCGACTGGATTCCTCAACATTTATTTTACTGTTTTCATATATTGTGATATATGATGGGTTATATAATCTGTTATGGATTATGTGTGTTGGAATGATGTTGATCATTGTTATTCGATATTGTAAATATCATAAAAGACCCTGGGAGGTAAAAAGAAGTATTTCAATATATATTGAAATAAAGGAATTTTATAAATTCACATGATATTATAAAAGGAAATATTTATAAAACGAACACGGTTTTATAAAAGGAATATTTATTTAGAGGATAAATAGAAGTTATAAATAGGAAATATTTGTAACGGTAAATAGAAGTTATAAATAGGAAATATTTGTAACGGTAAATAGAAGTTATAAATATGAAATATTTGTAACGGTCAGTAGAAGTTATAAATAGGAAATATTTGTAACGGTAAATAGAAGTTATAAATAGGAAATATTTGTAACGGTCAATAGAAGTTATAAATAGGAAATATTTGTAACGGTAAATAGAAGTTATAAATAGGATATATTTGTAACGGTAAATAGAAGTTATAAATAGGAAATATTTGTAACGGTAAATAGAAGTTATAAATAGGATATATTTGTAACGGTAAGTAAACGTTATAAAAAGGAAATTGTTGTAACGGAAAACGTAGTTAAGTAAAAGAAGTTAATTGATGTTAGTTAATCGATTAGTGTTAAAGAAGTTAATCGATGTTAGTTAATCGATTAGAGAATAAAGTTAAAAAGAAGTTAATCGATGTTAGTTAATCGATTAGAGAATAAAGTTAAAAAGAAGTTAATCGATGTTAGTTAATCGATTAGAGAATAAAGTTGAAAGGAGATAATCGATGCTAGTTTAATCGATTAGAATAGAAGCAAATGAGTAAATCGAATATAGTTATTCGAATAGAAAGTAAAAGGGATTATCGAATATAGTTTATTCGAAAAGAGTAAGTGAAATGAGTAAATAAATGAGTCAATCCAATAATGTTAGTCCAATAGAGTTAATTGATAGGGGTTAGTACAAAGGAGTTAAGTAAAAAGAGTCAATCGAATATACCTATTCGAAGGAGGGTTAAGTAAGGAAGTTAGTAAATGGAATACAAAGTGAACTTTGCCAATTTCAAAGTTAGAAATGTTGTTCAGTTAAGGTCTGAGAGGTAGTTCTACCCCAACTTAATTGGCTTCGTTTTAACTAAGGAATAGTTAACGTTCGGCAGTAAAGGAAATGGTTTGAGTTGGCATCGCGATGGTTTGTTTAAACATCTGCCAAAGTCCAATGAAGAAGCTTTGGAAATGTTTTCCGAAGAAGAAACCAGAAATGTTTTCTAATAAAGAAAACAAGAAATGGAAATGTTTTCCATTGTTAATAACGTATATTTTCCAAATGTAGAAAAATAAGGAATATTGAACGTAGGGAAATAGGAAATAAGTAAATTAATGAAATAAAGAGATGAATGTTAAATGATGTTTGATCGATATAATTTCCATTTGGAAATATTATCGTTGTTTACACACTTGTTTTTATTCGATAGTTAAATCACAGACTATCGAAGTTTTGACCATTTTAACGTTGTTAATATGGAGAGACCGGTTGGATTATTATCCAAAGAACCACTCTGTATTGGCATAAGTGTTGCGAATCATATATGCCAAAGGAAATTGAAGACGGAGTTATGCAAGGGCTATCCTGTTTACAGAATAGTGCCTTCGGTTCATCCTGTTCCTGGGTGACTTGTATGGACAGATGTCTGACAGAGTATGTCCAGACGATCACGTATACTGATTCCTCCAACTGTACCAAGAGTGGAAGCGGAGAAGGAAACTTCTCTTAGCTAACACATAATGTAAGGTTGAGGACATAAATCGGTGATTGGATGGATTTGATGATGTGACATTCAAAGTGAATCTGATGTGATGATAAAGCGTAGCTTCTAGCCTCACATCCGGTAAGTGACAGAAATCGGGCAGGCAGCATGGCTAAGTCGGTCGCACCGAAGTAGGGTGTATAATCACCTGATCTAGAGTTTCATTCATTTCTAAAAATCTATTGTTGATGTTGTCCCATTCGGGAAACGGTTGCTGATCCCAACTGTTGGTGATATACATTCGATACACTCAAGCGAAATGAGTGGTCGGTCATGTGTGGCCGGGTTGCAAGATGTTCTTGTTGAACCCAGTGTATTCCTCTCTAGAGGTACACAAGCGGAAGGTGATTCCATACCTTGTCATAGTTGGAAACCCATTACCCAATACGTGCTTGCAGTTTTGATTGTATACTATATATGTAGAACGTGAGATGAAAGCGTTTCTACCAGATGATTATATATATTGTGGTTGATAGACATTATTATAATATCAAAAGGTTTTTGATATAAAGATATTTTGGATTCTCATAAGGGAAAAACCCGTTCCGTTATGCGGCGTGGTCTTATGAGATATCGTTTACTTGTCGAACTGTTTTTAAACTGTTTTACTCATACCAGTCCCATGACTGACCCGGAGTTTACTTTGTTGTTTTCCCTAAACTCTTGGGTGCCTAAATTTGTATGGGCAGTCAAGTAGTCAGGATTTTACAGATATAGTTGAAGAGCTGGAGCAGGAGGCTTCAGGATCATATAGCTATAGTTATTTCCGCTGTGTTGTAAGTGTTGTACTTTGATAATGATGTATATTCAAATACAGATGTATATTTCAAAGTTATGTTACATATATTATATGTTATTCGTTCCGCTGTGAGATTCGTGTTACTCTGATGTTGTGTTCTTCTTCTTCTATTCTAATTTTCTATCTTATCTTTCCTCACCCTCTAATTTCTTTCACTAATTACCAGGATTTTTCGACGTTTTGGTTATCGACATCGGGCTTATGTCGATAACCAAAGTCGCTCAAAATCCGGTTCATTACAAATTTCTTATTTAAATCAGGGATGTTACGGTTCACTTTTAAGAGCTTGACCTTTCTACATATTAACATTGCCACATGCTATCATCTTATGGTCCTGGATTGTAGCACTGTCTGGTTTCATACCATCAGCACTACTACCTTGCAAATCTGACAATGCTACATTATGAACAAGAGATAAGTATGTTAAAATTGCACCATTTCCACTCTCTGATTTCAAAAACTCACCACTACTGCCTTGCATGACTGCCGTAGCTTCATTTAGTATATGAAAAGTTCTTGTTACAGCTGAAGCGCTTCCCACCTTATTTCTGTCAAAATCTACCAAATGTACATTGTTAACACCATTAACATGCATATTAACTCGTCCAAAAACTATTTTCTACTCCTCCAATTCATTTAGAACTTGAAATTTGTTAATATTTGCAAAAGTCCATTCATATAGCCTTTTTTATTTATTTTAGTAGACTCTATTTATTGCGCATGACATTCAGATCATTCTATAATATTTTGTTTAAGGTTATGCGTTCTGGATTATGCATTCTGGATTCTTAGGTTATGCATTCTCGGCAGCCAACTTGCTTCTCGGCCAACATTCTTAGGTTATGCATTCGGGCTTCCACCAATTTGCTTCTCGGCCGCCGTGTTGATTCGGGTTATGCATTCTGGATTGTTCATATGGGTGACAGAATGCCCTAGAAATATGAGCTCAAGGTTGAAAGTGTGGACGGTAATGCCATCATATACCTGATTTTGAACCATACTTATTTATCTATTACTATAAATTTAACAATTATCTCCCTTGCTTTTATATGCAAGTATATTGTCTTATGCCATCATGTTAACTGACCCTCCATTTCACACGGTAATGGATCAAACCAAATATATGAATTATTCTATAAATATAATCCCCTTACATATTGACTTTATGATTACATTACCTACAGCTAGCTCTCACAACTGTTTTGAACCATACTTATTTATCTATTACTATAAGTTTTCTTTGCATGTCCGGCTAATTAGTTTGGGCCTATGGAACTGTAAATAGAGGAGAGTTGTTGCTCTTCTGTCCAAAAAGTTCGCTATAGGCATATTAATGTGACGGCCTGGAATTTCGCTCGATCTGAATCAGTCGTTAAACCGATCTAGACCGTTCGAAACCCCTGAACGTTGAGAACAGGACAAATCAGAACGCAAACAGAAGAACATTTCATTGTATATTACAACAATGCATCAGATTACAAGAATATACAGAGTATAAATGAATAAATATTACACAGAAATATCAGAGATTTAAATTACATTTAAATACATAGCAGCGGAAAAATAATACAAAGCACAACTGAAGGTGATATACGGATACAGAGCTTTCCGGATATCATTCCAGCTGTAAACCAGGATCCTGTGAATATAAATCTGCAAAACCAAAACTACTAGCTGCCCGTGCGGAAAATAGGGGCACCCAGAGTTTAGGTTAAAACAATAAACTCCAGGTCAGTCATGTGACTGGTGTGAGAACTAAAACAGTTATTAATCTTTATTTTAAATCATTAGGTAAATCAAGGGACCACGCCGTATAACACGGAACGGGTTTCCTCCCAAGAATACCAGTGCATAAAACAAACAGCGCAATGCTAAATAAAGAAAGATGAAGCTGTTATAAGACCCAGGTCCTATCACACAATGCAACGCAAGCCGGGGGATAGGGTTTTCCCTTATAACAGCCAAAGAATGCTTGATACGTTTAAAACAAATCATTTGATACTATTATAAGTGCATAGTGTATAAACAACTTCAAAGCATAAGTATCAATCATAGGCGGCATGAGCGTCCCATGCCACTATGTCGCCATATATAGGTTTACAAATAAAACCGCAAAGTCACGTATTTGGAAATTGGATTTCCGTCTATGAACCGAGGCAAAAGATAGTCCTCAACCGATTCGAGACTGCCTAGCCCGAGTCTCAGGATCAGAACGCATCGACCCTTGGATCGTCAGGGCCGGTCCACACGGAGTGGATTAAAAATGCCTGAGCACTACGTTTCGCCGCCCTTTGGGGCGTAAGCGAGCCAACGAATGACTCCATCGGACCCGGATCGTCCGATCTAACCGAGGCGCCTCGCAACAGCAACAACCACATAAGTCAAACTCGTCAGGGCGTGTAAAACCACTGACGCCACTTCTAGCTAGGAGGAAACGCAGGCCCTCCCTGAGGTCCGTCTCCCGTTTTTGGTTCATACCTGGTGTGAAACACGCGAGGTAAACGTTACACAAAGCTACGCCACAAAGGCCGTGCTTTGATCATCACCACAAGACTTTGCTTTTCAACAGAAGCCTTGATCATTTGCATCTTAGCATGCCACACAGGCAAACCATCCTATGCAACCGATATCAGTCACACAGAATGAAATCCGATGTCAGACACACAGTCCATTTACAAGTCCGTTCTAGGTCTGAACGAAACCGGAGGCACCTAGTACCCCGCATATCCATCGATCTCCAAGTACGTCTGGACGATCACTAACTGTTTCCATCTTCTTGGGTGTACTGCCCAATCAAGATCATCAGTAATTACCCAAACGACGTGAAGACCTCCGGTCTTCGACCATCGTCTTCATCTTCGACTTATCGTCGTATCAGTTACTCAGAATGGGATAAACCCGGTCTTTCCGAATAACTCGCGTATATATTATAAAAGTGTTACACAAACACAACATACGCCTCATTCCAATTCATTAGTCACTAACCGTAAATTAATCAAGAGAATAATTCCCCAAATATTAACCCCGAAGGCCGAAACCAACATCAGATCAATATCCAGAAAACCATTCTGCTTGGCTAACCGACAGTTAGTTTCTAAATTTCACATTCAAATCTAATTAAAGATTTAACTATCGCCTAGAGCAAAACTGGTGATACTCCATTCTCGATCTTTTCAATCTAATTAAAGATTCATTAAAACTCCACTTAGTTTTAATCTGTGACTGGGTTATAGAATCAGTGTCATTTGAAACACGGTTCACGATAAACCCAAAGTCACATCCCATTAATTATCGGGTTAAAGAACAAGTGTTATTTAAAACACTGTTCACGATAAACCCAAAAATCAATATCCATTCAATTCCAATTAAATATTATTTAATTGGTACACTTCATTAAATCTAAATCAAAAGATTTAATCTTTTCTCAGCTGGGTTCAAGAACAGTGTTAGTGAAGACACCATTCACGACAAACCCAAATCACATTCATTAATTATCGGGTTAAAGAACAAGTGTTATTTAAAACACTGTTCACGATAAACCCAAAAATCAATATCAATTCAATTCCAATTAAATATCATTTAATTGGTACACTTCATTAAATCTAAATAAAAAGATTCAATCTTTTCTCAGCTGGGTTCAAGAACAGTGTTAGTGAAGACACCATTCACGACAAACCCAAATCACATTCATTAATTATCGGGTTAAAGAACAAGTGTTATTTAAAACACTGTTCACGATAAACCCAAAAATCAATATCAATTCAATTCCAATTAAATATCATTTAATTGGTACACTTCATTAAATCTAAATAAAAAGATTTAATCTTTTCTCAGCTGGGTTCAAGAACAGTGTTAGTGAAGACACCATTCACGACAAACCCAAATCCCATTTGATATTCAATATAAGGCTCTGAATAGAAAATATATCGGCTTATATTCAATATCAAATTCTACGACTAACAAATGTCGTATTGGAAATAACGATATAAATATATATCTTTCAAATTTCCATAACACCACTTGTATAATCACGAATTCCAACATCGAAATATTCCGAAGACAATTTCGATTCAAATCCACCCCAATGCAATTATTGGAAATTTTGGTTATTTTCAAAACCCTTTTCGAATTCGATTTATTTATTTAAAAATAAATAGAATTATAATTCTAGTTCAAAACTAGTTCAATTCGATAAAAATCTATTTTTATCTTTTCAAATATGGAGTTTTTCATCCCAAATCTTCACAAATCATTTCTTATGATTTTACACAAATTATTACTATTTTTAATAATTTTATCAAGGCCCGTACAGTCGATTTCCATCAATGGCCATCGAACTGCACTTACAGCGACCTTTTTCAAATTTGATTTGGACATAATTCCAAATCCAACCGTTAGATTTCAAATTTCTAACCTTCGCTAGAAAGCTCTTTTCGATACGAACCCAACGGTTCCGGTTTTAGGAGAATCCGACGGTCGGATCTCCCGTAATGCCCGTTTGAAATAATTGGTCGAAATTCGCGAACTGCCGCGGCGCGGCGCGTTCTATTCAGGCCATTATATTATATATAATATATATATAATATATATATCGTCGATTTCTATTTAAAACGAATTATATAAATAGTTTTAAATTCGTTTCAAAAGCAATTTCAACCTCCTTTTCAATTCAATTCGAATTCGTTTTCAATTCAATTCATTTCGAAATCGTTTTCAATTCAATTCATTTCGAAATCGTTTTCAATTCAATTCATTTCGAAATCGTTTTCAATTCAATTCATTTCGAAATCGTTTTCAATTCAATTCATTTCGAAATCGTTTTCAATTCAATTCATTTCGAAATCGTTTTCAATTCAACTCATTTCGAAATCGTTTTCAATTCAACTCATTTCGAAATCGTTTTCAATTCAATTCATTTCGAAATCGCTTTCAATTCAATTCATTTCGAAATCGCTTTCAATTCAATTCATTTCGAAATCGTTTTCAATTCAATTCATTTCGAAATCGTTTTCAATTCAATTCGAAATCGATAAAATCGATATAAATATCGTTCACGTCAAAATGGCGTCAATCTAATCAACACGGCTTCATAAAGTTCTATTTTCAAATATTCTATTTCAAATATTTCTTTTTCAAAATAGTTGTTATTATCAAAATATTTTGTTCAACACATGACCAATCTCAATGAATGAGTACTGTCAACACATGAACTTTTATTTTATAATATTCTTTATTTTTCAAATTGGAATGAGGCCCAATCAATTACCATATAAAATTAATTATATGGATTTTCATACAACACATGTATATAATAACATTGAAAATAATCAACCATCAACCAAAGTGCACTACACTGTAAAAGCATCAAATATAGATATTCAACGCTTATAACAGCCTGTCAATCAATCGATCGACATATTCAATCAATCAGGATGAGTGAACTTCAAATTTCATCCCAACACCCGTGTGGGGTTTCAAACAATCGAACACATATTTTATTTGTGCAGTTAGGCGATGTGTAAAATTTATCGACCCAATCAACGTCATTCAAATAGGTGTACATAAACAAACCGTCTGGTTTGTAAATGAATATTCTATTTTATTCACTTCACGTTAAAAATTATATTTTTAACGATAAAACATTTTATTTCAACTTATGAATTTCTATTCAATTCATTTATTCAATAAAATGATATTTTTATTTTTCTAACATATTTTAGAAAATTTCGGCGGCATAACGGCACGATACTAAAAACGGGATAAGGCCTAGCCTTGTCCCCGGTCTAGTGAAGGCCCACGCCATTCACATATCAATCAAATTCACTTTCGTTATGCAAACCACAAAATTTGGAGTAAGGGTCTAACCTAGCCTTACTCCTTCGCCTTATAACGGCGCACGTCTAATCCTAACCAATTTATCGATTCGATTTTTCACACCACAAACCACATTCAAACCAATATCGCAATCAATCACCAAACAGTCAAACAAACAAGTCCATGGTCTGTGGACGATTGTGTCGGGTGCTACTAAACACCGTCTGCATCCTAGTATATATATATAACTAGAAAATAAATAGAAAGGTGAGAAATTCTCACTTTTAGCTATCCAACCATCTCGACTCTTCTTTTGCAGAAGTCTTCGTCGTTTCGCCTTTTTGTCACCTTCGTTGTTGCTTTCACTACATACGTAAAAATCACATTTTTACTTCGCTATTCAATATATAAAAATCGAATTTTTACTTCGATGTTCAATATATAAAAATCGAATTTTTATTTCAAAGTTCAATATATAAAAATCGAATTTTTAACAATAAGGTTTTCGCCTTTATATAAAAAAAAAATAAAGTCTTTTCTATTTTTAAAAATCCTACTTTTTCTTCTAAACAAAAATCTCGCCTTTTTGCTTTTCTATTTTAAAGATCAAATCTTTTTAAAGTTCAAACCATTTTCTTTTTAAACCTTAAAATAAAATCAGTTTTTATTTTTCCTTTTTTTTTGAATCAGTTTTTACTCATTTACAAAATTCAGTTTTTACTTATTATAAAAAAACAGTTTTTACTTATTTTAAAAAAAACAGTTTTTAAATCCATTTCAAATCAGTTTTTAAAAATCATTTTAAATCAGTTTTTAAAAATCATTTTAAATCAGTTTTAATATTAAAGTAAAAATCAGTTTTAAAAATAAAGTAAAAATCAGTTTTAAATCATTTGAAAATCAGTTTTCAATCTTTAAACAAAATCAGTTTTCAAAACCTAAAAATCAGTTTTTTTTTTCCTTTAAAATAAAATAGTATTTAATCTGTAAAATAAAAACAGTTTTTAAAATATTAATTAATAAATAAATAAATAAAAAGGAAACTTACAGCCGAGGGGGGGGCTGTCGCGAGGAGAACTGGAGGAGGCGGGGTCAGGCGGCGCGATGGGGTGGCAGCGGAGGTTGAACGGCGGAAGGGGGGGAATCGGCGTCTGCTGCTCTTCGCGGTGGAGGAGAGAGAGAAAGGGGAGACGGGGTGCTGCTGGAAAGGAAGGTCGAACGGAGGGGGAGAGGGAGAAACTGGGCGGCGCGGTGGCCCACGCCAGTACTGGCGGCGGCGACGCCTCCAAGGGGAGGGCGAACGAGATCCGCGAGTTCTCTCTCTTTTTTTTTTTTTTTTTTTTTTTTTTTTTCTCTGATTCGTTTTGAAATGAAACGAAAAGGGGGGGGTCTAAATGAAAAAAAGTTATTAATATTAAATTTTATTTTAATTTATTTTCTCCTTAGAGTTGACTTTTTATTCGACTTCGAAACGAGGCCCACCGACTGTCGTCCATAGCGTTTTACCCTCATTCCGAACCCAATGGGATATGTATCGCAAGCTGATTTGATCGTTTCGATTAGTTTCCTTTGAATTTACATTTTAAATCACTATATTGAATTTTAAACGTACATTTCAAATTACCGGGGTCACATACTAACTAGAAAAATTCCAGAAAAATATTTTCTAGCTTCGTATTGACGATACGGTCTTAACAAAACTAGTTTCGTCGAATTCTGAGACCGTTTGAAAAATGGTCATTTTTCAGTCGATTAAAATCAACTGAAACTGGTCAAACGCGTTTTCTTTTTCCACGCTCACATATTGATTCGAAAAATTATGAAATTTGGAATCTAGCAATAACTTTACATCCCGGACCCAACAAAACTGGTTTCGTCGAAATCCGAGGTCGTTTGCAAAATGGCTATTTTTAAGGGCCTTATATATATAAAAATATATATAAATTCCACAGCGACTATTCTGAATTTTCAACTGGACATATCTTATCATTTCTAAAGTGAAATCTCAGTTTGTTAACTTCGTTAGAAAGATATTCTTCATCAGATTCAAATATTTTTGGTTTCACTAAAATCCGGATTGTTTTGCACCCGGTACATTCAATTAAAGTTTGAAATCGAATTATCGAACTACCGCGCCATTTTCAATTCTATTTATAATTATATATATAAATATTTATATTCTATCGACGACGCGTATAATATATACGTTCGAATTCTATTCAAAATAAATTTTCTCGTCGATATTATTTAAAATAATTCATTTTAAATAATCAAAATTCGCTAAAATTGCCAAAATAAAAATTTCAAACTGGCTCGCATTTTACGGGTTGTTACAATCTCCCCCACTTAAAACTTTTCGTCCCCGAAAAGGAACAAAGTCGAAAGTGGTTTGATTAATCAACTCTACGCTCGATCAGGCTTCCATTCTCCAACTCTTTAGTTTCTGAGAATTTTCAAAATTTCAAAAATTTGGCTAACACCCTAAATTTTCGAAAAATTTCGCCATAACCTCCCCTGCACCGGGAGCATCGGGGAATTTCAAATAGCTTCCCCGGTCCTTCAGATCTCAAAAAGAAAAAGAAAAAGCCAAGCGGCTAGCCAATAGGCTCACAAAATCATCATCACCCAAACAAAACAGGAAATTATGTAGTAAACATGTACCTATTTGTCGGGCAAACAAATTTTATTCTCTGCTCTAGCCTCCTTGCTATGACCTGTTCAATATAAGTGCAAGTATATGCAAGCAAACGCAACCAATTCTCAATATAAGTCAATATATGATTCAATCAGGCTAATTGGTTAAAAATTATCAAACAATTTAACAAACAACACAAACATCAATCAATTAGTGAATTTAACGTTTCAAATTCATAATTTGATATATATACAAAAATCTTGTTTTTGATGCCAAATCACAACAAATAAATCTATCTATATAAGTTTTGGTTCTCACACCAGTCTAATGGAAATATATAGATATCACACCTTCGACACTCGAATATAAATGCTGATGATGATGCACCATCATCAATATCACCTTCGGACGACTAGAGTGTGATGCTATATCTATCCAATATATTAAAATTCCAAATACACGTGGATCAGACGTATACGCAAAATATTTATATACTGGACTGTCCATATCAATATAAGTAAATAATCAAATACGAATAATTGATTTAAATTTTCAAAACAAAATTGTTTTCCTTTGAAAAATATACTCTTCACACTCGTTCTAGGATACTACTGATCCTATCTCTAACGAGTCACTCTCATTGGATATTACTAATCCAATATCTGATGAATTCTTTCGTATGGTTCTAATGTGCCTTGTTCTCTGAGCTTTGTAAACCAAAGCTCTGATACCAAATGTGACGGCCTGGAATTTCGCTCGATCTGAATCAGTCGTTAAACCGATCTAGACCGTTCGAAACCCCTGAACGTTGAGAACAGGACAAATCAGAACGCAAACAGAAGAACATTTCATTGTATATTACAACAATGCATCAGATTACAAGAATATACAGAGTATAAATGAATAAATATTACACAGAAATATCAGAGATTTAAATTACATTTAAATACATAGCAGCGGAAAAATAATACAAAGCACAACTGAAGGTGATATACGGATACAGAGCTTTCCGGATATCATTCCAGCTGTAAACCAGGATCCTGTGAATATAAATCTGCAAAACCAAAACTACTAGCTGCCCGTGCGGAAAATAGGGGCACCCAGAGTTTAGGTTAAAACAATAAACTCCAGGTCAGTCATGTGACTGGTGTGAGAACTAAAACAGTTATTAATCTTTATTTTAAATCATTAGGTAAATCAAGGGACCACGCCGTATAACACGGAACGGGTTTCCTCCCAAGAATACCAGTGCATAAAACAAACAGCGCAATGCTAAATAAAGAAAGATGAAGCTGTTATAAGACCCAGGTCCTATCACACAATGCAACGCAAGCCGGGGGATAGGGTTTTCCCTTATAACAGCCAAAGAATGCTTGATACGTTTAAAACAAATCATTTGATACTATTATAAGTGCATAGTGTATAAACAACTTCAAAGCATAAGTATCAATCATAGGCGGCATGAGCGTCCCATGCCACTATGTCGCCATATATAGGTTTACAAATAAAACCGCAAAGTCACGTATTTGGAAATTGGATTTCCGTCTATGAACCGAGGCAAAAGATAGTCCTCAACCGATTCGAGACTGCCTAGCCCGAGTCTCAGGATCAGAACGCATCGACCCTTGGATCGTCAGGGCCGGTCCACACGGAGTGGATTAAAAATGCCTGAGCACTACGTTTCGCCGCCCTTTGGGGCGTAAGCGAGCCAACGAATGACTCCATCGGACCCGGATCGTCCGATCTAACCGAGGCGCCTCGCAACAGCAACAACCACATAAGTCAAACTCGTCAGGGCGTGTAAAACCACTGACGCCACTTCTAGCTAGGAGGAAACGCAGGCCCTCCCTGAGGTCCGTCTCCCGTTTTTGGTTCATACCTGGTGTGAAACACGCGAGGTAAACGTTACACAAAGCTACGCCACAAAGGCCGTGCTTTGATCATCACCACAAGACTTTGCTTTTCAACAGAAGCCTTGATCATTTGCATCTTAGCATGCCACACAGGCAAACCATCCTATGCAACCGATATCAGTCACACAGAATGAAATCCGATGTCAGACACACAGTCCATTTACAAGTCCGTTCTGGGTCTGAACGAAACCGGAGGCACCTAGTACCCCGCATATCCATCGATCTCCAAGTACGTCTGGACGATCACTAACTGTTTCCATCTTCTTGGGTGTACTGCCCAATCAAGATCATCAGTAATTACCCAAACGACGTGAAGACCTCCGGTCTTCGACCATCGTCTTCATCTTCGACTTATCGTCGTATCAGTTACTCAGAATGGGATAAACCCGGTCTTTCCGAATAACTCGCGTATATATTATAAAAGTGTTACACAAACACAACATACGCCTCATTCCAATTCATTAGTCACTAACAGTAAATTAATCAAGAGAATAATTCCCCAAATATTAACCCCGAAGGCCGAAACCAACATCAGATCAATATCCAGAAAACCATTCTGCTTGGCTAACCGACAGTTAGTTTCTAAATTTCACATTCAAATCTAATTAAAGATTTAACTATCGCCTAGAGCAAAACTGGTGATACTCCATTCTCGATCTTTTCAATCTAATTAAAGATTCATTAAAACTCCACTTAGTTTTAATCTGTGACTGGGTTATAGAATCAGTGTCATTTGAAACACGGTTCACGATAAACCCAAAGTCACATCCCATTAATTATCGGGTTAAAGAACAAGTGTTATTTAAAACACTGTTCACGATAAACCCAAAAATCAATATCCATTCAATTCCAATTAAATATTATTTAATTGGTACACTTCATTAAATCTAAATCAAAAGATTTAATCTTTTCTCAGCTGGGTTCAAGAACAGTGTTAGTGAAGACACCATTCACGACAAACCCAAATCACATTCATTAATTATCGGGTTAAAGAACAAGTGTTATTTAAAACACTGTTCACGATAAACCCAAAAATCAATATCAATTCAATTCCAATTAAATATCATTTAATTGGTACACTTCATTAAATCTAAATAAAAAGATTCAATCTTTTCTCAGCTGGGTTCAAGAACAGTGTTAGTGAAGACACCATTCACGACAAACCCAAATCACATTCATTAATTATCGGGTTAAAGAACAAGTGTTATTTAAAACACTGTTCACGATAAACCCAAAAATCAATATCAATTCAATTCCAATTAAATATCATTTAATTGGTACACTTCATTAAATCTAAATAAAAAGATTTAATCTTTTCTCAGCTGGGTTCAAGAACAGTGTTAGTGAAGACACCATTCACGACAAACCCAAATCCCATTTGATATTCAATATAAGGCTCTGAATAGAAAATATATCGGCTTATATTCAATATCAAATTCTACGACTAACAAATGTCGTATTGGAAATAACGATATAAATATATATCTTTCAAATTTCCATAACACCACTTGTATAATCACGAATTCCAACATCGAAATATTCCGAAGACAATTTCGATTCAAATCCACCCCAATGCAATTATTGGAAATTTTGGTTATTTTCAAAACCCTTTTCGAATTCGATTTATTTATTTAAAAATAAATAGAATTATAATTCTAGTTCAAAACTAGTTCAATTCGATAAAAATCTATTTTTATCTTTTCAAATATGGAGTTTTTCATCCCAAATCTTCACAAATCATTTCTTATGATTTTACACAAATTATTACTATTTTTAATAATTTTATCAAGGCCCGTACAGTCGATTTCCATCAATGGCCATCGAACTGCACTTACAGCGACCTTTTTCAAATTTGATTTGGACATAATTCCAAATCCAACCGTTAGATTTCAAATTTCTAACCTTCGCTAGAAAGCTCTTTTCGATACGAACCCAACGGTTCCGGTTTTAGGAGAATCCGACGGTCGGATCTCCCGTAATGCCCGTTTGAAATAATTGGTCGAAATTCGCGAACTGCCGCGGCGCGGCGCGTTCTATTCAGGCCATTATATTATATATAATATATATATAATATATATATCGTCGATTTCTATTTAAAACGAATTATATAAATAGTTTTAAATTCGTTTCAAAAGCAATTTCAACCTCCTTTTCAATTCAATTCGAATTCGTTTTCAATTCAATTCATTTCGAAATCGTTTTCAATTCAATTCATTTCGAAATCGTTTTCAATTCAATTCATTTCGAAATCGTTTTCAATTCAATTCATTTCGAAATCGTTTTCAATTCAATTCATTTCGAAATCGTTTTCAATTCAATTCATTTCGAAATCGTTTTCAATTCAACTCATTTCGAAATCGTTTTCAATTCAACTCATTTCGAAATCGTTTTCAATTCAATTCATTTCGAAATCGCTTTCAATTCAATTCATTTCGAAATCGCTTTCAATTCAATTCATTTCGAAATCGCTTTCAATTCAATTCATTTCGAAATCGTTTTCAATTCAACTCGAAATCGATAAAATCGATATAAATATCGTTCACGTCAAAATGGCGTCAATCTAATCAACACGGCTTCATAAAGTTCTATTTTCAAATATTCTATTTCAAATATTTCTTTTTCAAAATAGTTGTTATTATCAAAATATTTTGTTCAACACATGACCAATCTCAATGAATGAGTACTGTCAACACATGAACTTTTATTTTATAATATTCTTTATTTTTCAAATTGGAATGAGGCCCAATCAATTACCATATAAAATTAATTATATGGATTTTCATACAACACATGTATATAATAACATTGAAAATAATCAACCATCAACCAAAGTGCACTACACTGTAAAAGCATCAAATATAGATATTCAACGCTTATAACAGCCTGTCAATCAATCGATCGACATATTCAATCAATCAGGATGAGTGAACTTCAAATTTCATCCCAACACCCGTGTGGGGTTTCAAACAATCGAACACATATTTTATTTGTGCAGTTAGGCGATGTGTAAAATTTATCGACCCAATCAACGTCATTCAAATAGGTGTACATAAACAAACCGTCTGGTTTGTAAATGAATATTCTATTTTATTCACTTCACGTTAAAAATTATATTTTTAACGATAAAACATTTTATTTCAACTTATGAATTTCTATTCAATTCATTTATTCAATAAAATGATATTTTTATTTTTCTAACATATTTTAGAAAATTTCGGCGGCATAACGGCACGATACTAAAAACGGGATAAGGCCTAGCCTTGTCCCCGGTCTAGTGAAGGCCCACGCCATTCACATATCAATCAAATTCACTTTCGTTATGCAAACCACAAAATTTGGAGTAAGGGTCTAACCTAGCCTTACTCCTTCGCCTTATAACGGCGCACGTCTAATCCTAACCAATTTATCGATTCGATTTTTCACACCACAAACCACATTCAAACCAATATCGCAATCAATCACCAAACAGTCAAACAAACAAGTCCATGGTCTGTGGACGATTGTGTCGGGTGCTACTAAACACCGTCTGCATCCTAGTATATATATATAACTAGAAAATAAATAGAAAGGTGAGAAATTCTCACTTTTAGCTATCCAACCATCTCGACTCTTCTTTTGCAGAAGTCTTCGTCGTTTCGCCTTTTTGTCACCTTCGTTGTTGCTTTCACTACATACGTAAAAATCACATTTTTACTTCGCTATTCAATATATAAAAATCGAATTTTTACTTCGATGTTCAATATATAAAAATCGAATTTTTATTTCAAAGTTCAATATATAAAAATCGAATTTTTAACAATAAGGTTTTCGCCTTTATATAAAAAAAAATAAAGTCTTTTCTATTTTTAAAAATCCTACTTTTTCTTCTAAACAAAAATCTCGCCTTTTTGCTTTTCTATTTTAAAGATCAAATCTTTTTAAAGTTCAAACCATTTTCTTTTTAAACCTTAAAATAAAATCAGTTTTTATTTTTCCTTTTTTTTTAAATCAGTTTTTACTCATTTACAAAATTCAGTTTTTACTTATTATAAAAAAACAGTTTTTACTTATTTTAAAAAAAAAACAGTTTTTAAATCCATTTCAAATCAGTTTTTAAAAATCATTTTAAATCAGTTTTTAAAAATCATTTTAAATCAGTTTTAATATTAAAGTAAAAATCAGTTTTAAAAATAAAGTAAAAATCAGTTTTAAATCATTTGAAAATCAGTTTTCAATCTTTAAACAAAATCAGTTTTCAAAACCTAAAAATCAGTTTTTTTTTTCCTTTAAAATAAAACAGTATTTAATCTGTAAAATAAAAACAGTTTTTAAAATATTAATTAATAAATAAATAAATAAAAAGGAAACTTACAGCCGAGGGGGGGGCTGTCGCGAGGAGAACTGGAGGAGGCGGGGTCAGGCGGCGCGATGGGGTGGCAGCGGAGGTTGAACGGCGGAAGGGGGGGAATCGGCGTCTGCTGCTCTTCGCGGTGGAGGAGAGAGAGAAAGGGGAGACGGGGTGCTGCTGGAAAGGAAGGTCGAACGGAGGGGGAGAGGGAGAAACTGGGCGGCGCGGTGGCCCACGCCAGTACTGGCGGCGGCGACGCCTCCAAGGGGAGGGCGAACGAGATCCGCGAGTTCTCTCTCTTTTTTTTTTTTTTTGTTTTGTTTTTTTTTTTCTCTGATTCGTTTTGAAATGAAACGAAAAAGGGGGGGGTCTAAATGAAAAAAAGTTATTAATATTAAATTTTATTTTAATTTATTTTCTCCTTAGAGTTGACTTTTTATTCGACTTCGAAACGAGGCCCACCGACTGTCGTCCATAGCGTTTTACCCTCATTCCGAACCCAATGGGATATGTATCGCAAGCTGATTTGATCGTTTCGATTAGTTTCCTTTGAATTTACATTTTAAATCACTATATTGAATTTTAAACGTACATTTCAAATTACCGGGGTCACATACTAACTAGAAAAATTCCAGAAAAATATTTTCTAGCTTCGTATTGACGATACGGTCTTAACAAAACTAGTTTCGTCGAATTCTGAGACCGTTTGAAAAATGGTCATTTTTCAGTCGATTAAAATCAACTGAAACTGGTCAAACGCGTTTTCTTTTGCCACGCTCACATATTGATTCGAAAAATTATGAAATTTGGAATCTAGCAATAACTTTACATCCCGGACCCAACAAAACTGGTTTCGTCGAAATCCGAGGTCGTTTGCAAAATGGCTATTTTTAAGGGCCTTATATATATAAAAATATATATAAATTCCACAGCGACTATTCTGAATTTTCAACTGGACATATCTTATCATTTCTAAAGTGAAATCTCAGTTTGTTAACTTCGTTAGAAAGATATTCTTCATCAGATTCAAATATTTTTGGTTTCACTAAAATCCGGATTGTTTTGCACCCGGTACATTCAATTAAAGTTTGAAATCGAATTATCGAACTACCGCGCCATTTTCAATTCTATTTATAATTATATATATAAATATTTATATTCTATCGACGACGCGTATAATATATACGTTCGAATTCTATTCAAAATAAATTTTCTCGTCGATATTATTTAAAATAATTCATTTTAAATAATCAAAATTCGCTAAAATTGCCAAAATAAAAATTTCAAACTGGCTCGCATTTTACGGGTTGTTACAATTAATTAAAACAGAATCTTATCATACAAATGACAATTTTGTGGACTGTTAGAAGTAAGAAAGAAATTCTGCATGAATGGATTCTGTAGTTATTTTTTTATGTATTTTCCCATATAGAAAAGGATAGAAATAGATTATAAAGTTAGGCATAGAAATAGATGATAAAGTTAGGCATAATTGTAATAATTCAGGATTGATTAGAACTATTCCAATATTACTAGCCAGTACAAGTGAATCTGTACCTATATAGACTGCATTCAATAAGATTACAATGCAATATACAGATTTAAGTCAAATCTGATTCTGCTGCCTTATGTATTTGCAAATGCTTAGCGTTGGGATGTAGGATACAACCTTATCTTTAAGATACAACCTTATGAAAGCTACATTTTGTATACTGTTAAATAATAACTTTTGTCTATTTCACTTTTACTTCATTTTATGTTTAAGATGCAACCTTATGAAAGCTACATAAATGCTTGATGCTAGAAACATTTTGTATTTTATGTCAGGATCCTAGTTTAGTTTTGATTGGTCTTCTTTTGCTTGCTTCAGTAATGCAGTATCTCAACTAGTGGTCATGATATAATCAGGTTTCACGACTTTGAAATCTGTTTTATAAATTATATTATTTGCTCCACTATCCTATA
Organism: Allium sativum; assembly: GCA_030737875.1. Classification (NCBI taxonomy): domain Eukaryota; kingdom Viridiplantae; phylum Streptophyta; class Magnoliopsida; order Asparagales; family Amaryllidaceae; genus Allium; species Allium sativum. Next base: position 488,519,326 of record CM060926.1, read on the forward strand.
CATTATGCAATATTCATATATATTTTTATCAATTGATGCAGGATATAAACATGGTCAAGAAGATGATTAATTATTCCTTCTTATAAGCAATTTCAAAGTTACATTTTTAGAGTTTTGAAACTAGATTCAACTTACGATTACTTATTACTACGTTAATAGTGTTTGCAGCAGATTTTGCATTCAATTTAGATTTAAAATAAGGGCTGATTAGAAACATGATTAATCAGCAGATAACTTGCGACAACAACAGCGAATTGATTAATCAGCCAGCTGATTAGAAACATGATTAATCAGTCAAAAATATGACAACTCGGAAAGTAAAAAAAGATGCAAGCTTGATTAGAAACAGCAGCGACAATAGCAGGAATAACAATAGAAGAGTAGAACTAAGACTGCTGCAGCCAACGAAAGCGTACATTGTGATCCTGAAGAAATCTTAAATCGGCTTTCAAATAAGGGCTCAGTTTCTAAAGTTGCAGTTGGGTCTGCTTTTGGTGGCACTCCTGATACTAGTAAATCTCTCAGATTGTAAGTAATCTTTTATTAGAATTTTATGCACATGCCTTCGTATAATGCCTTAAATTACTTGTTTCAGGCAGCACGTGGCAGTCATAGATTTTATTAAACGGGTTTTCTTAATTTCATCAATTTTAGCATTCTTGGCTGGTACCTAATACATCACACATTGTAAATACAATTGCATAAGGATCACAAGGGTAGAAAAAAAATTAAAAATTAAAGGTAACTTATTGACTAATTCTTAGTCTGATTATACATAAATATTGTGCAAATTGCAAAATGACATGGAAATGGACAAAAATGAGATCCTCCTTTTTGTGTGTTATCAAATTTAGTTTTAAAATTGAGTTTCGACTTGGTTTTGGAATCGAGTTTTGATTAAATTTATTGCACTTGTTTTTTTATGTGCAAATGTTCGTGGTTGTTATAATTGTTTTATTGATTAAAATTATATGGGGAGTATGTAATAATAGAATATGGTTTTCTTTCTCCTTTTTGCAGATATGGATTTCAAAACGATAATATGATGGATCAAGGTATGTAGAAAGCGTTTACGGGAAAGTTTGGTTATCTTTATATGTTATTTTATTAAATTGTCAACCTAATAATTGTTGTGTAACTTGGATTGGTTGCGGTATATTTGTACTTTTTGTTACTTGGAATATGGTTTATGTTTATTCAATAGTAATTTGTTTATGGAATTTCCTTTCATATTTTTTAGCTTTTAACTTGAAGAATGATATTTTTTTATATTATTGATGGTATAAATTGCATTTTAAAAATAATTATCATTATCTCGAATCCACAACACATTAGTGGTGTGGTAAAAGCGGCTCTGCAATTTGAAACGTCTAGTAAGTGTAGCTTGTTATCATTTTGAAACTCCTATCAAGTGTTGCTGATTATCAATTTGAAGCACTAATTAAGTGTTGCAGTTTATCAATTTGGAACACTGGTCAAGTGTTTCAGTTCTTTAATTTGAAACTCGCATTGAGTGTTTCAATCCGTTTATCTGAAACACATACTAAGTGCTTCAATCCGTCAATCTGAAACACCTGTTAAGTGTTTCAGTTTGTCAATCTGAAACATAACATAGGTGTTTCAAAAATCTGCAACATATCAATTTGCAACACCTAAAAAGTATTTCTAAAAATTTTAGCAACATTTTATTACCGTTTCAAATTGGCCATTTTGGTGTTGTGGCTAAATACGAAGTTGCTATTTTTTTTGTAAAAACTGCATAAATTTCTTCATACTGCCTCGGAACCGGACGAGACTTCAACGGGTAGACTCTCACCTAAATTATGGACAGTATGGAAAACTCAAAAGTTTCGTCCTGTGAACGAACATTATAGGTCTCTAAGGTGAATAACAGTTGTACTTAGAAAATAATAGGCTATATTTGCATATTTGAACACTGCCTACATACAAAGTCGCAATTTTTTTGTGAAAAATGCAGTAATTTCTTTATATTACCTCGAAACGAATGAGACTTCAACCGATAGGCTCTCAGCTAAATTACGGACACTATGGAACACTCGGATATTTCGTCTTATGAACGAACACTATACCTCTCCAAGGTGATTAACATTTACGAAATAACAAACTAATTCACCAATCGCCCAAAAATTTCGATCTACCTTCTGTTATCTTCATTTTCCACAAAAGACTATCCTGTTTATGCCGCCTCCATATTCCCATATTTGAAATCTACCTACATAAGAGGTCGCTATTTTTTGTAAAAATTCTAGTAATTTCTTCATATTGGCTTGGAACCGGATGAGACTTTGACCGATAGATCCCACCTAAATTACGGACATTGTGAAATACTTAGACGTTTTCCCCTGTGATCGAACACTTTAGTTCTCCAAGGAGACTACCAGTTGTACTTAGAAAATAATAGGTTATATTCCCATATTTGAACTCTGACTACATACGAAGTCGTTATTTTTTTTGTAAAAACTGCAGTAATTTCTTCATACTGACTCGGAACCGGACAAGACTTCAACTGGTAAACTCTCACCTAAATTACGGATAGTATGGAATACTCGAATGTTTCGTCCTTTGAACGAAAATTGTAGGTCTTTAAGGTGACTAACAGTTGTACATAGAAAATAACAGGCTATGTTCGTATATTTGATCACTGCCTACATACAAAGTCTTAATTTTTTTGTGAAAACTACAGTAATTTCTTTACATTACCTCAAAACCGAATGAGACTTTGACCGATAGGCTCTCAGCTAAATTACATATAGTATAAAGCAATCGGGGATTTCGTTTTACGAAGGAACACTATACCTCTCTAAGGTGATTAACATTTATACTTAGAAATAACAAACGAATTCACCAATCACCTAAAAATTTTGATCTACCTTCTACTGTCTCCATTTTCCACAAAAGACCATCCCGCTTTCACCATCTCCATATTCCATATTTAAAATCTTCCTACATACGAAGTCGCTACTTTTTTGTAAAAATTACAGTAATTTCTTCATACTGCTTCAGAACTAGATGCGACTTTGACTGATAGAATCCTACCTAAATTACGGACAGTGTGAAATAGTCAGATGTTTTTCTCGATGGTTTAAAACTGTAGCTCTCCGAGGTGACTACCAGTTGTACTTAGAAAATAACAGGCTATATTCCCATATTTGAACTCTGCCTAAATACGAAGTCACTATTATTTGTAAAAATAGCAGTAATTTCTTCATACTACCTCGGAACTAGACGAGACTTCAACCGGTAGACTCTCACCTAAATTACGGATAGTATGGTATACTCGAATGTTTCGTCCTGTGAACGAACACTGTAGGTCCCCAAAGTGACTAACAGCTGTACTTAGAAAATAACAAGCTATATTCGCATATTTGAACTCTACCTACGTACAAAGTCGCTATTTTTTGTGAAATCTGCAATAATTTCTTTATATTACATCGTAATCGAATGAGACTTCGACCTATAGGCTCTCAACTAAATTACGGACAGTTTGGAACACTCAAGTATTTTGTCTTATGAACAAAAACTATAGCTCTCCAAGGTGATTAACGTTTATACTTGGAAAATTACAAACTAATTCTAATAATTGATAATTGTAACACTATAGTCTCATGCTTTCTTCGTTATCAAAGATTCTCATGTTTCTCTTTGCACAAATATGATAAATCAAAGTTCTAAGTACAACATAAGCAATAGCTTGCATGGCGTTTTCATTCTAAAAGTTGATTTAAGCTATTGAATTTCCCCTAAAAGATCTACAGTACTGGATGAACAATTCTAATTTTTGGTCGATAAAAAGAGATGGTGTATTTTTTTAATTACAATGGAAAAACAACAGTTCATAAGTTTCATACTTTCTACAACACAATGGATACCGAATATCAAGTCGGAAAAACAATATGCTATTTTGAAAGTCACCAGTGTTATACTTGTTACTGTTGTGATACAAACATTATACTACAACCAGAATTGCATTGAGGTGCTCATACTTATTTAACTTTAGTATTAGAAGACAATAATATTTGGTTTCACTGCTATGGTTTAATGAATTACATGTTTTAGTGATTTAACAATTTTTATGTCATGTGCAGCTTGAATAATTCAAAATAATCGTAGTATATATACCGTAACATGCCTGAATTTATAAAGGATCTTATTTTTGATAGGTTTTCAACTTAATAATTTAAGAATTCAGTCCATAGATATATGAACGATTATGGAGCATGATTATTGGCTATATTGTGAGGCATATTGATGAGTTAAGTATATATTCATGTGGTTATTATGAGACATCTGTATCACTAATCAAGAAACAAATACATGAACATTATGGATGTTTAATTAATAGTTATATTATGGGATATATTGATGGCTTAAGTTACTTTACATTTATGTTAATTATCTTACTTTGCACACTTAGGAAGCTACCGTCATGGTCTTTTCTTGCAATTAATCCAAGAGTACAAGGAAATATGGGCTTAGCTGCTCTTATTCACTTCTTAAGTGCATGTTAAATTATAAAATATAGCTTTTGGTAACTAGATCTCTGTATGGATATTGATAAAACGATGTTTGCTTCGTGATTTTTAACTTATCTATTTGGAATGGTTGATTTGAAAAGTGGCTAAAAGAAGGAGATGAGTTGATGTAATATTCTTTGTGGACAAGCCTAAATCTCTCATTTACAATTCATACGAAGATGCATATTTATTCATATAGGATAGCTTACATGGTTGCTTCTTTCTTGGTGAATCATATTCAAGTCCAAGACCATGTTCAGTTTTTTCATTATCTTTTCCAAAACTGTAATTTTGTTAATGTCATTTCAATGTAGGAAGAAATGATACATCTTTATGGAAATTGAATTTGTTTTGCTGAGCTTAAATTTAACACTTCATCATTTGTGTTAAATAATTTCCTATTTACCTAAAAAACCTTGGCAATTGTCTCCCGTCACTCATATTAGAAATGCAAAAGAGATGACATCAGATTTTAATGGACATGGAGCAACTTCATTGCTATTACTTTTTTCCTTATATACTTACAACTTACAATGATTTTGTTATTTTGTCTATACATCAATCCCTATCATTATTTGAGACTCACATGTCCTATATCTTAGTGCATTTAAATCATAATTTTGACTATTTGAGTTCACAAATAGTATTAAAACACTACTATCTTCAGCTAAGAGTAATGTTCACTTTTTTGAACTTGCACTCAAGTTGAAGTAGGAAATGAAGATCAATTGTAACCGATATAGTAATGGACATTAAATGAACTTGAGACAATCTATGTTGAAATAAAATGAATACAAATGAAAAAAATGAACATGAGATAAAACAAATGAATGTTCATCTTGAATATGAATGATTGGATAAAGGAGAATTTCAATGGTCGAATAAATGATGAACAATAGTTAATAAACCATGATAGGCAATAATGAATCAATTTAACGTCAGACACCTCCACATTCATCCATGCATTAAATATTCTATGGTAAAATATTTTGAATTGACTTACAAGCATTTCCATTCGTAATGTATATAAAAAGAGTGTATATATATATCATGGCTTTGACATTTCTGTCCCAGTTACCCAGAAACGTAAATCTACAGAGGAATCATAAAGATTGAATTAGGTAATGCATGAATATAAGTACCTTATTCATCACAATCATCCATATAATAAGGTTAATATGATCACATAATTCATTATCAATTCTTAACACTAATCATTCTTGTCTAATGGCAGTTGTAACATTAGAAAATAGTGATTCATTGCATATTCTTTGCTAACAATCTTCCTAACTCCATTTCAATCCACATCTAGATCAGATCAAGTTCGAAATCCAATTAGATTTGAAATCAAAAACGGTTTCGCTTTTTGGTATAGAATCCGAAACAAAATGCTTGGCTATGGAATATCTATGCTGTCTTTGTAATTTAAATAAGTATGGTTCACTATGTTTTATTTTTTATATGTGAATTGATCATCTTATTTTATTACTAACTCATTAGGTGTTGCATCCATTTTCAATTTTTTTTCATTAGTCTATTGTATATGTAGTACTATTAGTGATGTTTTGGCTATTAAATATCTTTCTCTTTTCATCAAAAAATGTTTTTTGTAATTTATACAATATATAAAATAATCTATCCTCTAAGTTTTGTAAACCTGCATAACTAGTAAGTTTATGTTTGGAAATAATTTGCATTTATTACACTCAAAAACTATGTATAAAATGCTTGGGAACCTATATGTAATTACAAAAAAGATGATTTCTTGGAAATAAATTGAAATTTGATTTGAAATTTTCATATCACATCATGAAGATTTGCTATGGATAGTTCACACATGGTTGAATTAATGCATACATATTATGATTAGATGTAAGCTCACCTAGATGTGCCTGTATACTCGTTCCAATGATGTCATTTAACAAATCAACTTATCGTAATTTCTAACTTATCTTTAAACCTTTCATATACTTATATTTTTATAAAAATCTATATTTATATAGTTTTAAAATTTAAATAATATTTACACTATATTAAAAGATTCATTAGCTGTGTATTTATACCAAACAAAATATAAATAATGTGTGTTGTTAAAAGCACCCTGAAATGTGCTTCCTAACATCGTAACTGAACACCATCATCCTTCCTATCCACATATGCCTTTGGCCACCACGAAATAAAAAATAGCCACCCAACCCTAAATTATTCCAGCTATTCCTTCATTCGACACTATTTTCTTCTGCATTATCGTTCTTTGAATTCAGCATACTCAATGTCTCTTGTTACTTACAACAACAAAAATAATCCATAACAATAATTTTAAATTTTAAAAATCAAAAGAAAAAAAGACAATAGCATTAGAAACCATATAAAAATAATTTAAGATAAATAACCTCATCTTTTTCATTAGAGCATTGGCTATTCGCGAAATCTTCGTTCGTGTACAAGTTCTCGGCCATCATTGCTAAGAAATACAACAGTAATGATTACTAAAATAATTTTCCTCAAATTACAATAAAATTGAGAATTAGGGTTTAAGAGGACTCATTTGGAGAAAAAGTAGATGTCGGATCATGTTAATTAGGAAGCAAATCAGGTCAATGTTTATATTTGATCGATCGAGATAAGATGATAAAAAGAAACAGGGTTTACGTTTGAACTAATTGCGGGTGATGGAATACGTTCGGTGATCGGTGATTGCGTGGAGGAATAAAACAGGTATTAGAAAGTACATTAATTTAATTAAGAGTGATTAAACTAAGCATGGTGTTAGAAAGCACCTTTCAGAGTTCTCTTAGCAGCACACTAAATAATATTTATGTAACAACTGGGCTCTAACCCTTCTCCCCTTTCGTTTTTTTTCTACTACCTCCCTTTCTTCTACACACTTCCTAATCTAACGCAATTATCCTCTCTGTTTCTCAATTGTTTTCCCATCTTTTGTCTAGTGGTAGAGTATTGCTTGCTCTTACTTTAGATCTGCACCCTACCTTAAAGTATTGATTTTTTTGTAAGGTCGAACCATCACTTCTTGTTAGATCTACATTCTTAACCAATTTCTAGAGCCTCATCACGGTGTCCCTCTAATATTCCATCTTCCTACAATCTGACTTTTGTGCGTTGCTTCACACGACTTCCAGATTGTGTACACTGCTGCAGGCGCTCACACCGAAAGGCAGACTGCTAGTCGGTTGTGGATCGTACCTGCATAACGTGCTGTGTTGGGTAGTTTTGCTTGTGTGTTTACTCTGGCTTGGATGGTAAGTGACTGCGTTTACTATGTGTTTGGATTTTGTGTTAAGAGGAGTGTTACGACTTAGGGATTGTACTTCAATTTTGTGGTTGGGCATGTTTGTTCTGTATAGGCGTGTGTGGCTTTGCTTTGTTATATCGATATCAACTTCGTTGTATCTGATTTGGAGATGGGTTTGTTATTCCCTTGTAATTGTTGGAGGTCATTGATCGATGCTTTCCTATGAATTAGAAAAGCGCGACATTTAAATTAAATTCTGCAAGCATACAGGTGTGTAGCATACAGGTCGAACACAGGGAGGTGTAATTAAAAATTATTATTTATTTGTTCTTGGGCGAGTTAGACAAATCTTTGAGGTTGGTTTTGAAAGAAAACGAAATTGAAACTGCGATCCGATTCAGAACAAATCTAATTGAACCGACGATCAAATCACAATTATCAATTGGAAATTAAAATGCAAAACAGAAATAAAATGCAGAAATTAAAATTGCAGGAAAAGAAGAACAACAAAAAGTAAATTAGGATTGTAAATGAAACTAATCAACGACTAATCACTAATAAGTAATTGAAATAACAATAACAATTTCTGTCTACCAAAACTAATTGAGTAGAACACAAATTGTTATGAAGTAAAGCAAATAAACTAGACGAAGAAGAGCTTTATTAAAACTAAAAGAGAGTACAGAAGAATGAATATCTTACAATGGTTACAACGTATATTTATAGAGGAGATAGGAAAAATCCTAATTACGTCTATGAATAACTGAGTCTCTTTCCCCAAGAAGTAATATCATATCTCTTGCCTTCCTTGACTAGACTTGTTTGGAAATAAAGCTTTTTAAGATTATCTGATGCATATCTTGGTGAATATCTTCCAAATCCTCCGTATGGCTAGTTGATTGGTAATTAGATTGCATGCGATTAATTATTCCAAACAAGTATGCTCATCAAACTCCAAAGGCAACAAAGGATGAAATCTTCAAAATTGATCTTTTCTTGGCAATAAATCAATCAGAAATTCTTCTAATTAGAAATTGAAAAATGAATGTTCTGAATTGATTTACATGACTACTCCTGAAATGTCTATTAGTGAATATCATACATACACATGAATATGTATATATATAATTAACACTAATTAATATTTTCTTTATAGCAAAGGGGCAGTGTTAACGCGTTCCGTTCTTTGGCAAAAAGTGAGCTCGACGGGGATCAAACTCAGGTCTCTCAGTACAAATTTCCATGCAATTACCAGTGAGCTACAATGTCTTTTGTAATTGAGATGGCTTTAATACGGGGAAGTAGCTTTTATCTGTAGTTGGCCTTTAATTTGAACGAAGGAGGCATTTCTTGACATCCTGTAAAAACACACAAAAGTACCCAAAGTATCATTTATTTATTTACAAAAGATAAAATATAAGAGCTTAAAATAAACACATTTCTATGTTAATCAAATACCCCCACACTTATCTTTTACTCGTCCTCGAGTAAAAAGAAAATGAAAAACTAACTAGATAGGTCGCACTTTCATAGGAAACACGATTGCATTGAGCGTATGCAACAAGCCGTTAAACCTCTAGGTGTCCCTAGTAGGACGAGTGGTGTCTCGTGAGGGTTTTCAGCGGATACTACCCACAAAATCCAAAGGCAGTATGTGTGGATCTAATGTAACTGCATTAATGCAAAGGACTTATGCAATTGAAAAAAAAAACAAAAATGACAACACGACTTGTTTCAGGAAAGTGGTACAACAAATTAAGTTAACAATTTCTAATCAGTTGATTTTATTTTAGATACCTCGACTTGTCACAAATTTTCGATATAAATCAAGTTTTCAAATGTTAAATTCCAGTTTGGCCAGTTGGTTCGGTCGATGACATAGTGCAGCCATGAAATAAATTCTTAGTTTGCTTGGCACAGTTTGCAAAGTGGTATTCTAATTTTCTCATGTATGACTAGTCAAATCAATAAGGTCAAGAAGTGTTTGGGCATCATCGCTTATTCTTTATTCTATAAAATTTTAAAATTTATGATTAAGTACATACACCTAACTTAGAAGACCAAGGTTTACCACCCATGCACTGCCTCGTGGACTAACGGAGAGTGGGTAAAGAGCTTGGCGGATTGTGCAGGCCGACTTTGACTTTGTCAACAACGTGTCGGTAATCCTTAGGTGTCCAATCTCATAAAATGAGACCAAGATATTCCAACGCTGACTTTGTCAACAACGTGTCAGATAGAGCTTGGCGGGTTTGCACACCAACGCTCGATATACAAGCAATGTTGGATACCCTTGGATTACTATTAATATTGAATTTATAAGCGCTAAAAGAGAGTTACGCGAGTTCAACTTAACACAACTTAGTTTTAAAGGTTTGACAAGCCAATATAAGTATTTTAAGTCCTCCACTTATTTCAACAAAGTCTACAATATAGAATAGATTTCATGGCCATCACCTAAGAATCTCCCTATGTACCGGTTACACTATTATCCCTCAAAATTAAACTTTTCATTATATTTCTTATTCGATCTAAGTTGAGAGAAAAAATACTATCAACTGGCTAAAAATTGTAAACTTATTTTGTTGTATCAATTGAAAATGAGTCGTATTTTCCAAAAAAAAAATTATGGTATGTTACTATGATATAAAATGCATGATGGTCCTACATGAAAAGAAAGAAAGAAAAATTAAAGAAAATCAAAAGAATGCAATGTAGACTCCTCCCCCCCCCCCCCCCCCCCACACTTGATTGAGACAGTGTCCCAACCGTCTAAAGAAGAAAAACAAAAATAAAATAAAAAAAATGAAAAAGAAAAATAAAAGAAAAAGAACGTGTACCACCTGATTTCATGGTGGATGATCAGGCTCATGCAGATCGATAGGGTCATCTTCGTCATATTGTTCGAATTCCAAAAATGGTTTCAGTCGTTGACTGTTTACTTTGAAGATTTTTCCATCCCTAGGATTTTCAATTTCAACCGCTCCATGAGGATATACTTTTTTCACAACATAAGGTCCAGTCCATCGAGATCTGAGTTTTCCTGGAAACAAGTGAAGTCTAGAGTCGTATAAAAGAACTTTTTGACCTACGTTGAATTCCTTACGAAGTATGTTTTTGTCGTGTTGGGCTTTGGTTCTTTCTTTGTAGATTTTCGCATTTTCATACGCCTCATTTCTTAATTCCTCTAATTCAGAAATTTGTAACTTCCTATGTGAGCCGGCTTTTTCTAAGTCAAAATTCAAAAATTTTATGGCCCAAAGAGCACGATGCTCTAATTCAAGAGGTAAGTGACAGGCCTTTCCAAAGACTAATCGATATGGTGACATCCCTAGATTGGTTTAATAAGTAGTGCGAAAAGCCCAAAGTGCATCAATCAGTTTTACGGACCAATCTTTTCTATTGGAATTCACGGTTTTCTCAAGAATTTGTTTGATTTGTCTATTGGAAACTTCTACTTGCCCACTAGTTTGTGGATGGTAAGGTGTTGACAGCTTGTGTGTGATTGAGTATTTCTTAAGCAAGGACTCAAAAGCACGATTACAGAAGTAAGTGCCATTATCGCTAATGATAGCTCGAGGTGTGCCAAAGCGCGAAAAGATGTTTTCTTTGAGGAATTTGACAACAACCTTGTTGTCATTTGTTTTGGTCAGAATGGCTTAACCCATTTTGAGACATAATCTACCGCAAGCAAGATGTAAAGATTCCCAAATGAATTAGGGAATGGTCCCATGAAATCGATGCCCCAAACATCGAATAACTCAATCACTAAAATGGGGTTGAGAGGCATCATGTTTCGCTTAGAGATTCGACCCGTTCTTTGACATCACTCACATTTAGAGTAAAATTCGAAAGTGTCACGGAAGAGTGTGGGCCAATAAAAACCGCTTTGCAAAACTTTTGCAGCAGTTTTTCTTGCTCCAAAATGACCGCCACAAGCATGGTCATGTGAGAAGGAGAGAATACTTTGGTGTTCATGATCGGGCACACACCTTCGAATGATTTGGTCTGGACAGTATTTGAAAAGATATGGGTCGTCCCAATAGAAGTTTTGAATTTTCAAGAGAAACTTTTGTTTATCTTGTTTCGACCATTCAGCGGGTGTTTGTTGTGTGACAGGATAATTCACAATGTCAGCGTACCAAGGGGTGTTAGAGATGGAAAGAATTTGTTCGTCAGGAAAATAGTCATCGATTTGGGTGTCGTTAACATTTTCGTGCACAATTCGAGAGAGATGATCAGCTACGACATTTTCAGAACCCTTTTTATCTCATATTTCTATATCGAATTCTTGAAGAAGAAGGATCCAACGAATCAAGCGGGCCTTGGCATCCTTTTTAGAAAGCAAATATCGGAGGGCAGCATGATCGGTGTAAACTATGACTTTGGATCCTATGAGATATGGTCTGAATTTCTCAAGAGCGAAGACAACTGCCAAAAATTCCTTTTCAGTAGTTGAGTAATTCAATTGGGCCTCGTTTAAGGTTTTGCTAGCGCAATAAATGACTCGAGGGAGTTTATCTATACGCTGACCTAAGATGGCTCCAATTGCAAAGTCAGAAGCGTCGCACATAAGTTCGAAGGGCTGAGTCCAATCACGAGGTTGAATGATGGGAGCTGTGGTCAAGATTGACTTAAGAGTTTCAAAAGATGTTTTGCAGTCATTGGAGAATTCGAACTTAACGTCTTTGGCAAGTAAATTTGAGAGAGGTTTTGAAATTTTCGAGAAATCCTTAATGAATCTTCTGTAGAATCCCGCGTGGCCAAGAAATGAACGAACATCCTTAACAGACTTAGGAGGAGGTAGATTAGCAATCAAATCGATTTTAGATTTATCGACTTCAAGGCCATCTTTGGAGACGACATGACCTAGAATTATCCCCCTTTTTACCATGAAGTGGCATTTTTCCCAATTAAGCACGAGTGATTTTTCCTTACAACGTTTTAGGACGAGTTCTAAATGAGTAAGGCATTGGGAAAAAGATGATCCGTAGATTGAAAAATCATCCATGAATATTTCCAAGAATTCGTCCACCATATCAGAGAAGATACTCATCATACACCTTTGGAAAGTCGCGGGGGCATTACAAAGACCAAAAGGCATGCGACGATACGCAAAGGTTCCAAAGGGACAAGTAAAGGTGGTCTTGTGTTGACCCTCTAAAGCAACAGGGATTTGGTTATAGCCAGAGTATCCATCGAGAAAACAATAGTACTCATGACCCGCTAAGTGTTCGAGCATTTGGTCAATAAAAGGTAAGGGAAATGATTTTTTCATGTGGCTGCGTTGAGCTTTCGATAGTCGATACACACACGCCACTTTGTTTTGATTTTTGTTGGAACAAGCTCATTACTTTCATTTTTGATCACTGTGACTCCCGATTTCTTTGGTACGACTTGTACCGGACTCACCCAGGTACTATCAGAGATGGGATAGATGATGTTATTGTCTAGACATTTGATTATCTCCTCCTTGACCACTTCTCTCATGTTTGGGTTTAATCGCCTTTGAGCCTCACGGATGGGTTTAGCCCCATCAACTAAATGTATGCGATGTTCCACAATTGATGGGTTAATTCCTTTTATATCGCTCAGTTCCCACCCCAAGGCTTCTTTATTTTCCCGCAAAATTTCTAAGAGTTTTTCTTCTTGGTCCTCGGTAAGATCAAAGGCCAAGATTACGGGAAGAGTTTCTGAGGAGTCTATGTATGCGTACTTAAGGTCATGTGGCAAAGGGTTTGAGATCTAACTTAGGATGTTCTTGAGTGTTAACGTTGGTTAACATTCCTTGGTTAGATTCAGAAGACGAAGGATTTAAGTCAAGAAATTTATTCAGTTCAGAAATGTATTCAATTTCGTCGAAATCGGAGTCGAAATGTTACAGACACATTTTCAAGGCTTCAGAAGTGTCATTAGAGGTTTCGTCAACTATGGTTTGAATCATGTCGATTTCATCGGTCTCAAAATCCCTATGTTGTTTGTTGAGATTAAAGATGTTTAGCTCAATGGTTAGGTGCCCGAAGGAAAGTCGAAGTTGACCGTTCCTACCATTTATGACAGCATTAGAGGTTGCTAAGAAGGGCCGTCCTAAAATCAATGGTATTTGAACTATGGGATTTGAGACAGGCTCTGTGTCTAAAACTATGAAATCGACAGGGAAGTAAAACTGTTCGATCTGTATCAAGACGTCTTCGATAATTCCCAATGGCTTTTTGACAGATCGATCTGCTAACTGAAGAGTGATGTTTGTTGGTTTAATTTCCCCTAACCCAAGTTGACAATAAACAGTATAAGGAAGAAGATTGACACTGGCACCATGGTCGAGTAGGGCACGAGAGATATGGGTGTTTCCTATTTTGCAATCAATCATAGGGCAGCCAGGGTCTTTGTACTTGATGGGGGTAAGATTCGAAAGAGTAGAGCTTGTATTCGCAGTTAGAAAGGCGGTTTTTGGAACATTAGTTGCACGTTTTTGTGTGCACCATTCCTTAAGACATTTAGCATATTGAGGAATTTGTTCAATGGTGTCTAAAAGAGGAATGTTCACACGGACTTGTTTGAAAATTTCCAAGATTTTATCGAAATTTGCCACTTTCTTCTTATTGTTGAACCTATGGGGAAATGGAGCTAATTGTTTTTCGACTCTGTGACGAGTTTCAACATTTGGGGAAGAAGATTTATCCAAGGAAATAGAAGGTGGTAAGGTCGTAGAAGATGGAATGTTGGTATTGCCAACATTAATTTTCGAAGGTGGGTCGGGTTTGCCGACACTGGAAGAAGAATTGTTGGGATTGCCAACATTTAAGGAAACTTGAGGTTTAGAGGAATTGGCATTCGAAGCCAATGGGTGATTATCAAGATTTGGCATTGGGGTTGAGTTAGAAGGTTCGTCAGGGTCGCCCACGTTATTATCATCCCTCTTTCCAGATCGAAGGGTTGTAATAGTGTTGACTGGATTATGGTTTTCGTCCTCACAAGAATTTATAGCATGAGAGTTATATTTTGGATTCACCTCAGGTTGACTCGGCAACTTTCCTTTCTCGTTATTTTTCGCTAGTTCCTTTATCATATTCATCATTTGTTCCATTTGTTTTTCTAACCGCACAATTTCTGGTGCCGATTGAGAAGATTGAGAGGATTGGTTTGATGGTTGAAAATTGGGGTGCCTGTAAGGTTGCTTGGATTGAGAGGTTTGAGAAATTGGAGGTGGAGCTTGATAATTTGGGTTGGGAATAAAGGGTTGCACGTGAGATGGGTTAGCCGAATTATTGGGGTTTGACCAAGAAAAATTTGGGTGGTTCCTCCAACCAGGATTGTATGTGGATGAGTAAGGATTATTTTGAGCTATAGCATTGGCTTGGTCCTGAGAGTAGTAGTGGGGTAGCGCTTCTCCGGCTTGAGGAGTTTGATTTTCTAAGGGAATTTGACTTAGGTCCACGACATGCACTCCTCTAGTAGAAGTGCGAATGGGGACACGAATTGATTCCCATTTCATGTCCTTTTCAGAATAGTCTTCTAAGAACCGCCAAGCTTCATCGACTGTTTTAGACATAAAGTCTCCTCCACACATTGATTCTAGTTGAGTTCTAGTCTGATAGTTTAACCCTTCATATGCAATTTGACATAAGTGATCTTTTAGAATTCCATGACGAGGGCAACTATATAATAGCTGGTTGAATCTCTCAATGTATTTTGAAAAAGTTTCCCCCTCATTTTTACAAAATTGATTTATCTCGGTTCGGATTTTTAGAGTTTTATGGAAAGGGAAAAACTTTTTCAAGAATGCAGTGACAAATTCATCCCAACTTCTTATGGAATGTCGTGGAAGAGAATTTAGCCATCTTTTAGCGCTTTCAAGTAGTGCAAATGGAATTAGCCTTAGCTTGATCGATTCGTTAGATAGTTGTTGCATTTTTGTTGTGGAAGCATACATTTCAAATTCACTCAGAAATTCATAAGCATTTTCAGACCCAGTAAATTTTGGTACCCCTTGGATAAAAGAATGTTTTAGCTCAAATTTGTTTCCTTCAGCTGGTGGGAACATAATGACAGATGGTTGAACGGTCCTAGTAGGATAACATCGATCACGAAGAGACAAGGGTCTATCCATTTGGATATTGAGATTTTGAAAATTTTGATTTATTTGATTTTGATCCCCAAAGTTTGGAAAGTTGTGATTCATTCGATTTTGATCCAATTCGGTTGGAAAATTTTGGTTGATTCGAGAACCCCTAGGAGAATTTTATTGGCTAATACTTTTTTCACTCATTGTTGTAAAATGCAAGAACAGAAATTAGCTACAATGAAATTTTCTGTCCTTAAAGGCTCCTAACCCAAAATTATAAGGTGACACGTTTGATTACTTAGATCAAAAGATTTCTCGGCCAGTTAACGGACAGGGGTTATCGGTGCACCAGGAATCACCCTAGCAATGCAGCCGAAGGTTTAAGTACCTTCAGAGTAACAACCGATATAATATTTACGAATCACCGTAATATTTATAAACGGCTATTTCTCTGCCGTAGTCTAGACACCAAGAAATAACTCGTTCCAAATGAATCAACTATCACAATACAATTAAGCCCTAGAAGAGCCCGTGACTCCCTTAAGTCCAACGTCTAACCGTTATTATTAGTCAGATTCTACGATGAAATGCAATTTGTGGGCTAAGGAAAGGGTGACGAAATCCCTCACCTTATGTGAATTGGGGTATTGCCCTTAACAGAATGAATAAAAAGTGCAGAAATAACAACAATCACACAATTTAATTGCAGAGATTAAAAATATTACATTCAAGCCGTTGTCCCTGCAGAATTTTTTTACAACAATTGTCGATTTTTTTTTCTTTGCAGCAGAGCATCTGTAGAGTTTTAAAAATTTCTCACCTTGATCGGCAGTCCGTCCAGTGAATTAGGGTAGCGCTAGCGCGTTCACACCCCACTTGGTGTGCAACCGCTCCGACAATTTCAATTCTGCTTGTAAATTGATGCAAATAATTCAATTCCAACTGTTTGAAAATTGATTGACTTCTGAAATCTTGTTTGCTTTGCTCGTCGTCTTGACGTTGATCTTTGAATTTGGTTTGTCTATTCTATCATTTAGGTATTTTTTTTCTAAGGAAAAGACAAGGAAGAGAAACAAACAAATTAAGAACTAAATTGGAAGGAAGAAATAGAATTAAAACTAAACTAAACAAAAACAAAATCCGACACTCGCTCAATCAATTAAAATACTATTTTTTTTGAGAAGAAAATAAATTAAAAAAAAATAAACTAGACTAAACAAACACAAAACAAAAGAAACAGGCTAAAGTAGACTCCAACAAAAACAAAACGACAACACTCACGTACCCAATTGGCAGATCACACGCAAATAAAAGTCACGCACTCAAAATTCAGGGAAGCGATACACAAAGGAACCGAGTCAATAAAATACAAGCACGCCCCTTTTTTTGTTTTCCAGAAATGCAGCAAATTCCCAAAATAAAATACAAGCACGCCTCTTTTTTTTTTTGAAATCTATGCACGCTCGAGTCAATTGGATTTCATCCTTTGAATTGGGTTCCAGGTATCTCGATTTTGTGGTTTGCTATTTGGTTCTGGGTTCGATATGGGGTTTTTCCGATTTGGATTGGGGTCTACGAGGTTGGAATTCGAACAGGGTTCGAACTGGTTCCGGGTTGCGAAGTTATGGTTCGTGATTGTACTGGGTTTTTGAATCGGTGGTAGCGTTTGTTATTTGGGGGCCAACTCGGATTGGCGATTTCTGGTTGTGCATTCGAACTGGGTATTGTGAATAGGAAGATGGACTGTTTTGGATGATGATGTTTGCTGAAGCGTGGATAAACTGTGGCGTGGAGGGTATTGCGGTGAGGATGATGAAGTGTTTAAGGTTGGAGGAGTTGTGATTTTGGATGGTCTCTAATGTTTGTCGATGGTGGAAACAGGTTGGTGAATGTAGTTGTTTTGTGAGGTGAATGAATGAAGAACGGTTTGTTATGGTGGTGATGTGAGGCAGTGGGATAACAGGCAAGGGGGTGGTGACGTGGTGAGCAGATGCGTGGCAGATGCGTGGCAGTGATGGTCTGATGTTATGAGGGTTCCGGGGTGTGCTTGTGATGTTTGGAGAGGTGTGATTGCCGTGTTCTGTCAGGACGGGTTTGGTGAAGGGTGATGAAGGATGGAGCTGATTTGTGGTAAATGGTTTCGGGCTTATGGTCAGGTGATGGAGAGATGTTGTGGGAATGGTAGACGATGGTCGAGTGCAGATGGGTTTGTTTGTGTTGGTTGGTATTTGCAGTTTCGGTCTAGAGCGGATGAGGGGTCTTTGATGAGTGCGGTGTCGTACGGTTTGTAGTGAATTGATGCAGGGGTGACTGCCTGTGAACGTTCATAAGGAGTTGATAACCTGACAGTGGTTTCAGGCGTGGAAGAAGTATGGTGAATTTGAGAAGGGGAGATGGAAGAAAAAGATGCAGAAGAAATATAAAGACAGAAAGGAATTGCAAAAGGAATATTTTTTTTTTTTTTGAAAGAAGAAGAATTGTACAGAAGTGTAAAAAAAAGAAAAAAATTGAGAAAAGGGAAAAGAATCAAGACAGAGCAGAACAATAGGAAATTGTTTTTTTTTTCTTTTTAGACTTGTAAAAGAAAAAATGAAAAGACTGGAAAGAATTTTATAGACTTGTAGAGGGAAAGAATTTTGTAGAGGGAAAGAATTTTTGCGAAAGAAGGAAGGAATTGTAAAAAAGGAAACAAATCAGGGAATAAAAATGGCAATAGAAAATTAAATTTTTTTTATGGACTTGTGAAAAAAAAGAAAGACTATGGACTGAAATTAGGAAAGAAAGTAAAAGAAGCGAAGGAATAAATGAAAAGAGAAGGGAAGAAATTAAAGAAAATTTGGCAAGATTTTTTTTTCTCTTGATTTAGAGATTGCAGTATCAATACTTAATTCCAAATCAACTAAACAAGATTTTTTTTTATATATATATACAAGAAAACATAAACAAAAATAAAAATAAAAATAAAAACTAACATGAATCAGAAATTAAACCAATAATAAAATTTAATCGTTACCTCCCCGGCAACGGCGCCAAAAAACTTGATCGACGCTTTCCTATGAATTAGAAAAGCGCGACATTTAAATTAAATTTTGCAAGCATACAGGTGTGTAGCATACAGGTCGAACACAGGGAGGTGTAATTAAAAATTATTATTTATTTGTTCTTGGGCGAGTTAGACAAATCTTTGAGGTTGGTTTCGAAAGCAAACGAAATTGAAACTGCGATCCGATTCAGAACAAATCTAATTGAACCGACGATCAAATCACAATTATCAATTGGAAATTAAAATGCAAAACAGAAATAAAATGCAGAAATTAAAATTGCAGGAAAAGAAGAACAACAAAAAGTAAATTAGGATTGTCGATGAAACTAATCAACGACTAATCACTAATAAGTAATTGAAATAACAATAACAATTTCTGTCTACCAAAACTAATTGAGTAGAACACAAATTGTTATGAAGTAAAGCAAATAAACTAGATGAAGAAGAGCTTTATTAAAACTAAAAGAGAGTACAGAAGAATGAATATCTTACAATGGTTACAACGTATATTTATAGAGGAGATAGGAAAAATCCTAATTACGTCTATGAATAACTGAGTCTCTTTTCCCAAGTAGTAATATCATATCTCTTGCCTTCCTTGACTAGACTTGTTTGGAAATAAAGCTTTTTAAGAATATCTGATGCATATCTTGGTGAATATCTTCCAAATCCTCCGTATGGCTAGTTGATTGGTAATTAGATTGTATGCGATTAATTATTCCAAACAAGGATGCTCATCAAACTCCAAAGGCAACAAAGGATGAAATCTTCAAAATTGATCTTTTCTTGGCAATAAATCAATCAGAAATTCTTCTAATTAGAAATTGAAAAATGAATGTTCTGAATTGATTTCCATGACTACTCCTGAAATGTCTATTAGTGAATATCATACATACACATGAATATGTATATATATAATATAACACTAATTAATATTTTCTTTATAGCAAAGGGGCAGTGTGAACGCGTTCCGTTCTTTGGCAAAAAGTGAGCTCGACGAGGATCGAACTCAGGTCTCTCAGTACAAATTTCCATGCAATTACCAGTGAGCTACAACGTCTTTTGTAATTGAGATGGCTTTAATATGGGGAAGTAGCTTTTATCTGTAGTTGGCCTTTAATTTGAACGAAGGAGGCATTTCTTGACATCCTGTAAAAACACACAAAAGTACCCAAAGTATCATTTATTTATTTACAAAAGATAAAATATAAGAGCATAAAATAAACACATTTCTATATTAATCAGTCATCTTGTTTCATCAGTGATTTTGGCAGCCTGAAGTAATCTTATTGTTGTGTAGTTCAACTCTGACCAGGTGAGTGTGTTTTGAAAATATGATGGGGTGTTCTCACTTCTCACCTTGTTATTTTACTATGCTTGGGATTGTGCTCGTTCTTGAGCTTGTCATTGTTGGGGTCTATTGCTATGTTGGTGACCCCTTGCAAAAGTATGTTGTCCTAAGTGATAGTGTGACTGTATCTTGCTACTTTGTAGTCTTCGTGAAGTGACAGCGCAAGCAGCTTTGTTTGTAGTCATAGTTTCAATGTGTGCTGGGTTGCGTATGTAATTGTTTTTGCATTTACTCTTAGCTAAGTTACACCCTGCTTGGTGATGTTCTAGTTCTTTTCTAGATAGTTTTTGTTGTGGTTTAGCTTGGTATAATGCTTGTAGCAAATAGACGATCAGCCTATTTCCCGTATTTTGTAGGTTTCGCTACTTGTTTTAATGAAAAAAGTGTTACAAATCACTGTTAAAACTAGTTGAACTTTCCAAAAAAAAGATTCACTAGTTTACTTATTAAAATAATTTATATTATTTAAATTTTAAAAATAAATAATATTATAATTTAAAATCTTAAACTTATATTGTAAAACATATGTTAACTTATACAATAATTTTTTTTTAACTAAGATTTATTTTAAAATCTATATTTAAAGCTTTATTATGTAATATAAAAATGTATGTTTAAATAAAATTCTAAATATAGATTTTCAAAATACTTTATTCAATCAAACATACGTAAAAATTCACAAATAATTTTCAAAATACATCGGCGGTGTCCGTATATAATTTCAAACTAGGCCAACTGATACAGATATATATCACTTCAATCCGTTTAATATTCTGTTTACGAGTATTTATAATTTCAACTCGCATTCCAATAATTTTATTTTATCCTAATCTATACAAAGATTTGGGTATGTATCATTTCAATGCATAATGATTTTCCAAATCTATAACGAACTTGTAGTGTAAGAATAAATAATATAACATTTCAAATGTACCATCCATATCGGAACAGATCATCACAATCAAGTTTGTGTCATATATGTCATAAGTGTGCAAGTCAAATGTGCACAAACAAATAATCGGGCTTTATAAAGCAATCCTAACATTTCATATGTCATTTCAAATGATTTTAATTTACAAATTAAAATTTTAATCGTGAGTGAGGATTCTCATCTTGCATCGAAAAATAGAAATAGATGAGATAGACTGAAACAGACACAGAAGCTAATGCGGCACGACTAAATCAATGAATTGAATCACAACTTGAATCAACCCAAGCTCAAGTTACAAATTACAAATCAACACTCCTATTATTTTTTTAAAATGTATATATTCGCATGAAGAAAAATATATATTCATTTATATATAATACTTCAAACCAAAAATATATCTCAAACTGAACACACTCAGGATTGGATACCCAACCTCACACTTAAGATCTCCATGCCTTAGCACCCCAACTACGCGTTCTTTTGGTTTCAAACTCAACATAACCACATACATTCAAACTCCTACAACGATTTCACCCGCACAAACACATAATTCATCACAGCGGGCAAGGCAAGGAGGATGGATTTACATTTTTACAATTTTTTTATAAAAGTCGAATAATAATTCGGACACTTTTAAATTTATCTTTGGAGCAATTATCATAAAAATACATAAAAAAGTCATAAACTAAAAAGTTGTTGAAATTTTTTTTCTCTTCAATTTAGAAAAAATAAAATTTGATTTTTGATAAAATCTGAAGAAGATATGACCAAAGCTACAACAAATAAATTTTCAAATCAGAAACTTGGGTCCGAAAATATGCAAGAAAGATTTGATTTCAACATAGAAGGTTTCAGAATCTGAAAATTGTTCAATGTAAAAATTGTAGCCATTTAAATTTTACATGATTTAAAAAAAACTGGTTGTCATTAATTTTTGAGGCGGATACGATTAAAACAATAACATCTATTTTCCTAGTTAGAATTCTGGATCCAAAAACGGGTCCTAAAGGTTTGTGATTTCAGAATTAAAGATTTCAAAATCCGAAAATGTTTTTACAATGAAACTTGTAAGTATTACAATTTCACACAATTTGAAAAAAGTGGATTTGAATTTCATAATAGAAAGTTATGGTTGCTGGAAGATAAAGCAAAAATATGAAATAAAATAGAAATATAAAAGAGAAAAAGGGATTAGTGTTAGTGTTTTGGGTTTTATTTCAGAATTTGAAAGGACGAAGAGAGGAGAGACAGGACTTGAATTTGTTTTTTATTTAAGGGGAGGGGTAAGATGAGATGTGAAATTTTATATCTAGGAGGAGGAAGAAGCCAAGAATTACTCGGGAAATTTCTAAAGAGATGATTGCGAATGAGAAGGAGAAAGAATACAATATTATTTTTGAACCGAGAAGTCTCTTTATAAATTTAATATAAGAAAGTTAAGGAACTTAAGTTTGTTAGACTCATAAAAGCTGAAAACACATATTCACCTATCCCAAACACAAGCACAAACCACTTGAATAACAGAAAAGAGGGGTGAGAGATTCATACATAAACATAGTCCATTTTGCACACTTTTACAGTTACAAAACTGAATTTCGGATAGATGAAATTGAATTTCAATGAACTAAAAAATGATAAATGCTCAAAATTTAGTATAGATTCATAAAAGAAAAGAAGAATTCAAATTTTGACAACCTTTTTGACAAAATTTCAAATTTGACCGAATTTGACACAAAACCGACTTTCTTGGAAAATTTAATACTTCACTAGATTTGAACATCAAAATATTCATTAATTCATTCAAATTTTAAGTTTTTATGGATCTACTTAGATTTATATATCACAAGTTCAGTCATTTAAACAATTGCATTTAGACTTGAGAGTTTTTTTAATTAATTGTTCAAACGGTACTTATTATTGTTCATTTACAAAATCATATTCATTTATTTCATTTTGTTTAGAATGAATTGAAGTTTTAAAAATTAAAATTTTAAATTCCAATTAAATTATTAATTATAAACCTATTAAAATTTAAGGTTGTTATAATGATAGTAATTCAATCGTATGCTAAGTAACTGTTTTTCTGGAAAGAATGGTTCTAAAATCCTAGCAATTTTATTAGAATTGAGAAGTATTATTTTTATACCATTCCATTAAAAGAAGGGAAACAAAGGATTGATAACTTCTTCTTGAAGGCCAAAAGTTTCAAAAGGAACCATCTATTCAAAAATCCTAAGATAAAACTAACTACTTCCTTCATGTATTATATAAAGAAATCTTTCAGTATAAGCCAGTTTAGAATACTAACCCTTAAAAGGAAAAGGCTAAAGAAAAGATGAAAAAAGAAATGGGGCATGCAACAAATACCTTGGATTAACTAGACATGAAATTATCTATCGTTGAACCTTAGTAAAAACAACCAAGAATCATAAAGGCTTGGAATGTTGAAGGAATTCTTCAAACATGACTGGTCGGATAAATGGAAAATTGAAAATACAAGGAAATGCCTGAATTTAGAATTGATTATAATTTTCAATAAAAATGAGTAAGGTGTCCTTATTATTAAAACTGGGACAAAATGTAGAGGGATAAATTTGTAAATTTAAAACAAAACCATTTAGATTTTACTTGGTTATAAAAATTAAATTTATATAGATCTTAATTTTTTAAATAAAATCAATATTTTATTATATTTATAAATAAAGTTTTATTTTGTTATGTTTAGAATATACAATTTAACGCACACATTATATAAAGATGTGTGTGTGTGTGTGCATGTGCAACATAAATAGCGTATATGATTTAACATACCCATGTATAAGAGTGTGATGTACACTGCAACAGACATATATGCTGCCCCAAATACATACTTGTTGTCTAACATATATGTTTATATGGTTTAAGATTATATAAAATAAAACTGGTAACTTACAAAAGATTACATTTACATATGATATTATAATATATAGTAATCGCAGCTATTAATATAAATGGTTTCTACTTAGATTATTTTAAAATTTGAGATATACACCCAACATGTGTGTGTGTGTGTGTATTATCAAGTCAAATCAGTATATTTATTTTTAACAAACAAATATATATATTGAGAAAATAAAAGTTTTTAAAAATTGCACATATATATGTGTGTATATATATATATATATATATATATGTGTGTGTGTGTGTGTGTGTGTGTATAAATACACACACACTAGCAAGGCTATCTACTTTTGAGTAGGTCGTCCACTTTTATTAATAACCATTAAGAACTAGTGTTCGACATATGCACCAGAACAACTAATAAATGGGAAAAACAGATGTTAAGCATAAGCACCTAAACCACTAATTATATATGTATATTATAATATATAAATATATAGTATTTTGAATATATAACAACTATTCATGAATATTATATAATGTAAATAAATGAATGAATAAAAGAATATACATATTAACATATATTTGGCCTTAATCAAAAACATTTTTTAAGCTTACAATTATAACAAAAAAAATTAATTAAAGACATCCAAGCAAAAATCTTAGTAAAAATTCAATTTTGTTTATTTATGAAAACTATTCTAAAACATATGTATGTTTTTAAAAGTGTATTTTATTACATATATAGAAACACACACACACACACACACACTCTCTCTCTCTCTCTCTCTCTATACAAAATTGGGTATAATATTTGCAACATCTTAGAAAATTTTAAATAGCTTATATTCAAATATAGTGATTATTCGAATATTTTAGTTTTAAATTAAATATTATTATTTTTTGGTAAGGCTGACCGATTTTTAAAGTGATCTGTCACACTTTTTATTATAAAAATTAATAAATACAGAAATTATAGGAGATAGACAGATCATTTGCCTACTACAAATAGTTTTAGAGTGGACCAACCACATTAATGGTTTTTTAAGTGAACTGACCACTACCCAAACACCGCGTAAGTTGTACCATTACGTAGCAGGTTTCAGTGGAAGACCCAGTAAAAAAAGTTACATTGCTTGTTGCCGGGGCAGCCACATATAACTCCACGTAGGGAGATAACTCACTCAACTACTTACATGCACATAAACATTACTAATGTAGCAGACACCACTACTGCACAAGATTACACAAAAACCAAAATGATATCACAAAGCTACAACCATGACAAGAAGCACAACAGTGCAAATGACATAAGAAGACGATCAACCAAGCAAAATAATTTATATACATATAAAATTTTGAAACTAAAATTGTACTTTGTTTTGGTACGATTATGAACATGAATCTATAATTATAAACATTATATTACATGCACAAATTTTGGTTTAAATTTATTAACTAAAATATAATCAAACAATATGAATGTACAAAAATTCGGATCGCAAGTAAGATTTTGAAATAGATGTTCATAACATAGATCTAAAATTAAAAACATTGTATTACATATACAAAAATTTCAACTTTAATTTATTGATTAAAATGTAGTCAAACAAAATGAAAATACAAAATTCAAATCCAAAAATAAGACTTCGAAAGAGATGTTCATGATATAGATGTACAAAAATATTGTATTAAGAAACAAACAATTTATAGTTTTTTTAATTTGACAAAAAAAATGATAAAAAATGATAAGTTGATAATTTGAACATACAAATTTAGATTTAAAGGATTAAAATTTGATTTCTGAATGTTTAAGACATAGATATACAATAAAACCTTTCGATATAAACAAACTCCTTTATTTCAATTTATGAAACTAAAATTCCAATCAAATCATTTATCAAAACAACTTAAACCAAGATAAACAATTTTCATATTAAAAGAGGCAAAGTCATAAACATATAAATTAATATAATCAAATTGAAAAGTCATGAAAATAAAATTGCATTCAAACATTATAATCTAAAAAAAGAAAACATACCATACCACCCAATCCATAAGATATAAATTTGACCTTCGTTTTGGAGAATATTGATTTTCTCTTAATGATTCCTTCGAGTCCACGTTGAACAATAATTTTTCTTCTAATAATAATTCATAATCCATTAGGTTGCTATACCGGGATTAGAGACCTTCTGCTATAAATTAGTTTTTTTTTTGATTTGATTTGAGAATTTTAGGGGAAAGTTGCTGCCATTAAAATGAGGAAGAGAAAGAAAAAACGACAACTCAAAAATAAAATTCCCAATGACTAGTGTTTTGAGATTTGCTTTTATATGGGTAGGAAAAAAAGAGCAAATAATAATCTTAACCACGCATCTCAAAACCCTAATCCCATGTATCGTTGCTTCATCTTTCCCTTAATTTAACCATAGAATTTCCACTTTAAAATTCATGGTTGTAGAACCCATATAACCCAAATTATATATATATAATTATATTTAACATATTACGTCATCGATATCTCATATCGATCAATATATTCATAACTTTTACAAATATATGCAACAATTTTATTTTCTCAAATCAGACTCAAAATTAACAATTAATATTTCATAAATATAAATAAATTTAGTCAATTTATAACAATTATAAACTAATTAAATCACCAGCTCATAAGAGAATTTATTGTAACAATTCGAATTTTGCTCAGACCTAATCGATCGTTAAATCGACTAAGACCGTTCAAAACCCGAATATGCTATCTCTGGGTATACAACACATCAGAACAGATAACATAAGAATTTTATAAACATCATAATAATATTACATCAGAGTACATCGAATATAATACAACGGAAGATAATTTACAATAATCTAATACAATGCCATGGAAGTAACACAGCGGAAGACTATCAATGCTCTGGACACAACTTTAAGCTTCCATCCAGAATCCTACTTAATATATCTGCAAAATAAGCTACTTGACTGCCCA
Source organism: Allium sativum (assembly GCA_030737875.1). Classification (NCBI taxonomy): domain Eukaryota; kingdom Viridiplantae; phylum Streptophyta; class Magnoliopsida; order Asparagales; family Amaryllidaceae; genus Allium; species Allium sativum. The sequence continues at coordinate 488,546,379 of CM060926.1, forward strand.
TGTGGAAAATATGGGCACCCGAGTTTGCAAGTGAAACAAACTACAGGTCAGTCATGGGACTGGTGTGGGAAATCTTTACTTAACTTATCTAATAATAAGGCAAATCACAGGACCACGCCGCTAATGCGGAATGGGTTTACTCCATTGGATTGCCAGTGCATAAACAACAACCATAAATAAACTTGTGGATCTACAATGCATCAATCAACATGCAATTCCTTAATTTATTTAGGCTTAATCCCTAAACTTAGATTTCAAAATCCAATTCTCTTTACAGAAATTATTTCTTTGGACTTTATTTCCTGATTTCTTTTATTTTAAATCATTTGAAATACATATCTAGCTTTTATATCAAAGTAGATTTCACTTTGGGATTTGAAAACAAAACATTTGGAAATATGAATTCCGAAACGTAACAAAACATACAAACAAGTATGAAACCAAATATCGATCATATTCCCTCAGGACCGGGCAATACGCACCCTAACCGAACCAATATATATATATATATATATATATATGTATATGTATATATATATGTATATATATATGCACCTAACGGCTACACTGACAATGCATCATCCCACCAATTGGGGAAGACATGCACATCCTTACACTGTTAGTCAATTTCGAGTCACCCGCATCTTCAGCCACATACTTGATAAATAATTTTATATCCCGAAGTAGGGAAAATCATTTCACAACCTAATCACAAGTATAATCAAATCTATATAGATTTTTACTTACAAATCATTTCGAAATCATCGGGTATAGCCCTCAAAATCCTTTCTGTTTTATAATTTTTTTATTTTTTATAAAACATTCCCTGTCCAAAATCGGGAATAACATTTCTTTTTACTTAAGAAAACTCATCTCAAAATCATTTATTAAATTTTGAAATAAACAACATCGCTAAACACCTTATAATCAAATCGTGAAGTGTTTCACAAGGTGTTAGCACATAGATATTTTTTACCCAACCCAATGCTAAATGTAAAAGCATATTTTGCTCATAAACTGGTTGAGCACAATCCAAACAGTCAATCCATCACAATCAATATCAGCAACCAAGTGTATTTGGTTCAATCACATTTCATGTTTTACAAATACAATAAAAAGAGAATTTTTATTGTAAACATATTTTCATTGTTGATTATGAGAAATAAAAAGAAAGAATTTTATTGTCATAACATTTTCTTTGTTGAACATGTTCCATATTTTCTAATGACAACATAAAAAGATAATTTTGTCTACCTGACATGTTATATAATTCTAATGACAAAATAATAGATAATTTTGTCTGAATGACATGTTAAATAATTCTAATGACAAAATAAAAGATAATTTTGTCTACATGACATGTTATATAATTCTAATGACAAAATAAAAGATTTATTTTCATAAAACTTTCTTATGTTCTCTAATGACAAATAAAAAGAGTTTTTTACTTGCATAACATGTTCTACATTTCTAATGTCATATAAAAAGAAGTATTTATTTTCATGACATTTTCTATGTTGCAAATGACAAATAAAAAGGAGATTTTTATTTGTATATAAATTCCTATCTTTAACATAACAAATAAAAGTGAATATTTATTTGTACACAAATTTCAATCTTTAATATGACAAATAAATGTGAATATTTATTTGTTAACATATCTCTATTTCAAAAACAATGATCATTTTAATATATTCTATTTATACAATAAAAATGTGGTTTTTATTCTTAAAACATTTTTATTTTCTATAATGATCATTTTTACTCTTTTCTTATATATAGTAAAAATGTGATTATTTACTGTTAACATATCTTCATTTCAAACAAATTAACATTTTTAATCCTTTTACATATACGATAAAAATGTAAATTTTATCATTAACATAATTTAACAATTCTAATTTGTTAAACATGACAAATCCTAATTTGTTAAACATGACAATTATAATTTAACAATTATAATTTGTTAAACATGACAATTATAATTTAACAATTCTAATTTGTTAAACATGACAATTATAATTTAACAATTCTAATTTATTAAACATGACAATTATAATTTAACAATTCTAATTTGTTAAAAATGACAATTATAATTTAACAATTATAGTTTGTTAAACATGACAATTATAATTTAACAATTCTAATTTGTTAAACATGAAAATTATAATTTAACAATTTTAATTTGTTAAACATGACAATTATAATTTAACAATTTTAACTTGTTAAGCATGACAATTCTAATTTAACAATTCTAATTTGTCAAACATGACAATTTTATTCTAACATAAACAAATCTTAACTAAATGACAGTTTTATTTGACAAAAACGACAAATTTATTTCCACTAATTGGTTTCAACAAAAATGATATATTTTTGTCTCACTTTTTGGTTTCAACAAAAAATTGATAATTTTGTTTCACTATTTGGTTTCACAAAAAATTTATTTCAACATAACAATCATCAAATTAACAGATCTACATGGCAACATCAATCATCAATCCCAAATCAACTCAATATAACATCAAATAGAATTTAACAACGGATTGGAAGAAAAATCACAATCGTAATCAACTAATTTTAATTATAAAAAATAGAATTCTCATCTTGATCGGTTTTATTTCTGATTTTCATTTCTGTACAGTTCAGATTTGAATTTACTCTGAATTCTGATTTGCCCCTTTCTGATTCTAGTTAGTTCCATGTTGTAGATCAGAAATTTATGATTCCAACGCAACTGGATTCGTTGATTTCTGATTTCATTTGAAAAAGTAACGGTAGTTCATGCATCAATTACATTATTAATTAATTAAATTTAAAATTAACTTAATTATTTTTCCCTCACCCTCTTCTTCATCACGTCTCTGTTCGAACCAGAGAAAAAAATACGTCTTCCTCATCATCAATTCAGCCGCCACCTAAAACCTTCCGCCCCAGATCTGAAACTTCCACCATGTCGGCCAAGATAAGCGCCACCCCCCCCCCCCATCGTATTGGCGAACTCGATCGCCATTTGGTCCCAAAGAACGACTGCAAATGGTGTGAGTTCATGCCTTTAATTTGAGCGATTTACTCAATTAAAACCGATCATCGCCTTATAGAATTGAAGAACAAAAAAATCTCCACAACTTTTGTTTTGAAATCACGAATTAATTCATGAAGATTTGTGAGAGATTAAAGGATTAATAAGGGACGGTTCTAGCCATGAAATAAGAACTGGCGGCGGCCGTAGGATATAAGAGGGAATTAAGGTTTGTTAGGTTAAGGGTATTTATAATATTTTAATAATTTAATTCCTGGTTTTCACAAAAAAAACCTTTTATTCCTACCAACCCAAATCCAACCCAACGAATGTCTCCCCTAGCTAAATAACCCCATTCCGAACATAATGGGATATGTTTCATAAGCCAATTCGGCTGTTTCGATAGGTTTTTATCAATAAAATATAAATCAATATATATTAAATTTGAACATACATTTATTTTACTGGGGCCACATACGAACTTCAAAAATTACAGAAAAATTATATCTAGCAATGTTTTGACGATACGGTCCTAACAAATTTAATTTCGTCGAATTTGGAGACCGTTTGAAAAATGGCCATTTTCTGGTCGATCCATATTGACTGAAATTGACAAAACACGTTTTCTTTTGCCACGCTCGCATATTAATTTCAAAAATTATGAAAATTGGAATCTAGCAATAATTTGACATTTCGTATCCAACCAAAGTGGTCTCGTCGAAAATGGAGGTCGTTTGTAAAATGGCTATATTTATAATATTAATATATATATATATATATATATATATATTCCATAACGACTATTCTGAATTTTAAACTGGCCATAACTTTTTATTCCCGCTATGAATTTTCGATTTTTCGGATTCGTTGGAAAGATATTTTTCAACAGATTCTAATATTTTTGGTTTTACTAAAATCCGATTTATTTTGAATCCTGTACATTCAGTCAAAGTTCAGATTCAAATTTTCAAACTGCCGCACCATTTCTAACTCCTTTCATAATAAAAATAAATATATTCGTTCTAACTTTAATTAAAATAAATTTTCAGTCATTATTATTTAAAATAAATCATTTTAAATATACAAAATTCATTAAAATAGCTTAAAAATAAAAATTTTAGTTTGGTTCTGAAATTCCGGGTTATTACATTTATGGCTTCAGTTGTGTGACTCTTGGGTGTAAATTTTGTCAACGATTAATGTCAACTTATTTGAACAGTAGTGTCCACCGCTCACTAAGCACGTGGTGTGACATTATGGCCAAATTTACTGCTTACTCATTTTCTAAAAACAATCACATTTTAATTTAATAAGCGTTACTAAATTGTGACAAATATTTACATCAATTATCTTCGTCAAAACTAGATCGCATTAGAACTTACAGAATTGGGTAATGGTCAAAATTCCAATATCATCCACATTTAATATTATGGTCCAAACACAAAATCTTTGGTTAAATAATAAAAATTATTATTAACTGCAATGCTTTGACCAGAGACTTTGGCTTTAAGTTGACATAAGTTAAGTGATACTAACCTCATATAACTAAGAAGACGAATCCTTTCTTAAATAGTGTAACGAACTGCCATTTTGACCGTTCCAAGTCGGTATTTAAACAAACTCAGAACATTCAAAATGACGGGTTGTTATTTTAGCTTACGTGTCTAAACAGAATAAACACAAAATTAGAGACACAGAAGAAACAGTATATCTCACAATGGAAAATTTTATATACAAAAATTATCAAAGTTTTACAAAAGTGTTTTACAGCGGAAGAATTTAACACAAAATATACATGAATTTTAAAATGAATAAAGTTTATAGTTTTTCGAGCGCACGCCGTATGCATCTTGCGTCTTCTCCAGTTTGCGAGCTGAAACTCTAAAATCTGCAACACTCGTATCTGAGCCGATCTTTCCATGCAAAAACACAAAACACTCAAGTCAGGATTAAACTTATTTTAAGTTATTAAACTTCGATAAACACTAAATATAATTGATTTAATCCCAACGACATATTAAATAATTCAAGTGTTATAATCGGTGAACTGCCAAAATAAATGGAACTAGTACGACAACCAGTGTGTGTGAGCATATCCATATACAATTAGTAGGCATATGTAAAAAGATAATACATTAATCATTGGCTGAAAATGCAAGGAGTAGGATAACTTTTAACCTTGCATGTGTACGCATGGTTCAAATAAAACAGGCAATAATGAGAACTTGGGTCCAAGCGAAGACACATCATAAGGTAGCAATACTAAAACATGAAAATGGCGAGTTGGGTTTTTAACCACGAATGCATGCATAGCCTAAGTGAAAGTTCATTAGGAAGTAAGTAGCACGTTAAAAATGAGGATCCATGTCAAACTACACGGTGGTCTGTAAAATCTCAAGTTGTACATAAACAGGGAGTGTCAGGCTTCCAACTATGCTAAACGCAAATGGTACAGTCCCTCCATGTGTAAAATTTAACATGGAGAACTCATCCAAAGCCGAATGTATACATGTATTTCTTTTTATATGAAACCAAGTGTCAAACCAGCCTCACATATGCATTTTTTAAAATTCAAGGAAATACGAACCGTATAGATATATATTACATATTACATGCACAAATAAATGACAAATCAGGTATGCATGGAAGCCACTTTTGCAGGGAGTAACAAAATATTATTTCATTGTATTAACCAAGGTAAAATTTGCAATTAGCAACTAAATATTCTTGATGTGAAAATGTTATGCGTCAATAGTTGATGTTATTGAAGATACTGGAACTTCAGTACCCTTTTTACTATGGAAAGTAGTTAAATGCTGGCAGCAGCAAGAAAAATGCTTTAATACACTTTTTACTGTCAAAGGTAGTTAAATAAAAATGGCATAGTTCTGGACTATATGTGCATGAACATCAAAATGTACATGGTGACAACATACAAGTTAATTGGGCTAGTCTAAACATAGGGTATAAGGGTACAAACATCAAGATCAAATCCCAGTTTACAACAATAGAACTCACGCAATCACGGAATCAAAGTGTACCCGCTATATTTCAAGCAAATTCCTTTGTTTCAAGTTTTTACCCAGCCACGAAATTTTTATGCAATGCTGATTGAGTTTATGTTAAAGTAAAAGCATGGCCATTCCCAATACAAAATCCCACAACTATGTTTGAAATTATCAAGTCGACCAACGAAAGAGACACAACCTTACGCAGACAAATCAAGGCAAGCAACGAAGAATGCAGTTATAAACCATCCAAACCATTACACATAGTGAGCAACGAAGTGGAGGTCTTGGAATTAATTTAATCGTAAGCACAAACTTAGCTTGTATCGATGAAGAGAGAGCATGGGTTCGGTTCAACGAGTAGAAAATTGGTAGGCGCATTCTTCGAGGCATTTGATTTTGGGGTCCTCTGGTTCGAACTTAGGGAGCTCGCGGGTCCGATGAATAGATGGTGGTGGTGCAAGCGGTCTTGGGGTTGCGAGTTGTTCGATGGTAAACGCGACGGACTGGGTAGGTGGTTTGAAACTGGCGATGGCGAGAGGAAGAGGGGCGGTGGAGGCTACGGCTTCCGGTTCGGCGTAGGATGGAGCAAGACGATGAACGCGAAAGAGAAGCAGATGGTTTCATGGAGGCCCTTTTTTTGGGACTAGTTTGGGAAATCAATTTGGGTGTTTTGTGATTTTAGGGAAGGAAGGCTCAGCCTTGGTTTTGGGGATAAAGAAATGAGAAAAAAGGGTGTAGTAAAATTTAAGAGGGAACGGTGATAAAAGAGGGATGCGGACATGCGGTGTAAAGAAACAACGCATGTTAATCAATTTTCAGAACGCTAGACAAGTGTTGAGATCACAAGAATTTTTGTGTAGGTGTATATTTCACTTAACAAATAATTCCTAAGTATAAATACCATATATTACACTATGTATAAAACACTAATGAGTATTTATACATTTGAAATACAACTTAAATTAAATAAATTTCGAATCTAAACAAATAAAATTACGAATAAAACTCACATTAAATAAAGAAAAATCAAATTCAACTATACAAATGTATTTAAATCAAATTCTCAAACAATACATGTATCAATTAGTTTAAAATATCACAAATATTTAATTTAACCAAATATTTATATCAAAGATAAAAATTTAAATTTATCCTTACCAACCAATTTAAACCAAATTCAAATCTAAAATACATCATAAATAAACCTCGAGCTTGAATTAAAAATCAAAATTTATATTTCACAAACAATATACTTCAAAGAGTTTGAACCATACATCCATCGTTAAATCTATTAAAACTGTTCTAATTTTAATTTAAAGCTAAATTTAATCAAACAAATTTATTCAAATTACATTATGATTCTCAAATAAAAAGGAAAAATTAAAATTTTTATATTTTCCCTAATAATATATGTAAATTTGATTTAAAACATTACAAACATTTCAATTTAACAAAACAAATTAGATAAATATTCAATTTCTACATTTACATATATATAAAACTAATTCATAACCAAGTTTAAAAATAGACTAAATCTAAGATTACAAATAATTTCTTAGAATAAGTTTAATTCCAAAACACAATTTTAAACATGTATAAAATTTATTAAATCTATATAAATTAAAATAAATCTCAAGTTAAAATTAATATTTAATTTATAGCTTCTCAAATAAAATATTTTAATAAATTTTACAATACTTCTACTACCGTTGAATTTAACAAGACAACTAAAAATTCAATATAAAAATTTATTACACTAAAATAATCAACTCAAAAATCCATCTAAATAGACTAGAATTCAAAATTATAACTAAATATCAAATTCTAATTACTAAATCAAAAAAAATTCATAACTTTTAAAAAAAAACTTGGTTTGTTAAACCATATGCATATATAAACAAAATAAGGTATTCATCAATACTGAATTTAAATTTAAACAAATAAACAATAGAATTTAAATTTTGAAAATCAATGCATGGTATTTTTTCTTCGGCTTAGAATCCCGTTTCCATTTTCAAATCATTCGAAATATTATTTTTTCTTTCATACCGAATTATACTCGCTTCGGGATTTTTTTAAAACCAAAATCATTTCAAAATTTCAAATATTTTACGATAAATGACATAAAATATTTATGTCTCAAGTCGAGATGTTTCACCCAATGACAAGGCCACGAGGCACGACCTAGGCACGTATCGATATAACGCTAAGTATCTCCCGGCTAACATCCAGACATCGAACACAGAATACAGAGCGCAAAGTATATATCCCGGTTTTCATCCAGACATCGGACACCGTATATGCTTTATTCACGAACACAAGCTAATTATCTCCCGATTAACATACAGACATTGGACACCGAATACAAAGCACGAATGTATAGCTTTCTTCAGTCACCGGTTTCTCGAATCTCGGTAACAAATCATTTCATTTCATATCCCGAAGTTATAATCATTTCGAAAAATTAATTTTCAAATCAACTATTACTTTGTTTTTCCAACATTTCAAAAACTCGGGATTTAAGTCATCAAAGTTCTTTGTTAATAATCTACTTTATAAACCATTTCAATTTTCAAGTCGTATCGAGTTTCCATAATAATTTCAAATCTTTTTCAAAATATTCTTGAAACAAAATTTACAACGATTTCGTAAAAAAAATTCACATACTAATTCTAAATTGACTACAACATATTGGAAACCAAATTCTCAATATATACTTCCTTTCAAAATCCCACTTATCCATATATTGGTCAATGCAAGGCAAAGGATACAGTGATAAGATTCAGATGGTTTTAGAAATTCTGGTAACAATATATCGAATGACAAGCGAAAGGTGACAGTAGGTCAAGGGAAACTAAATGCGTCAACAAACGAAGAGATAAATATTTTTCGAATATTCATTTCTACTCAAATTATATTCAATTTATTCTTTATTACAACTTATTAGAACCAAAAAATGTTATAGGATTTTAGGACTTCAAAATTTTCTAACATTCGGATTTATAGAAAATTTCGGCAGTACGTCCCCTACACGGTTCGATAAGGAAAATTTTCCCGTATACAAAAACAACAAAAACACAACATATACATCTCATCTATACGATGAGGCATCCCTGATCAGAGGAAAACATGTAGCGCCAAAGCAAGCTCTCATGCGAAGCGCACGCCATGACTTCCTACGAAAACACTTAACAAATAACGAGAATTATATATGTATATATATATATGTATATATATATATATATATATATATATAACATAGTATACAGAGCATGAACAAGCATGGTATGTAAATTTCGATATACATGAAACAAGATTTATTCACAAAAGCAAATGTTTTCATTTTAATACAAACTCATTTCATTGTTTTAAACATCCACATTAACATCATTCATTTTTGTATTTTTGTGTACATTTTCTCTTCTTCGATTGATTTCATTTATCCCCTTATAACGGTTTCAAACATATCATTCTTATATAAATTCCATTATATAAGATTTTATTTCAAATAAGTTTCCTTCCCAATCAATAATTTTCGGATTTATTATAATTTTTATATAGATCTCCCATATATATAAGGTTCGAAAATTTCATGTTCAAAATCGAAGACTTCAAAATTTCCAATTTCCATATCAATTAAATTTTTTCCATAATCAATTTGAATTTCAATATCATTTCAAATCTAGTTCGTATAGTACTTCATTTCAAATCATATTTATATAAATATCCATTTACATAAATTTTCCAAATCTCATTTTCAAATATGTCATTCTCGTATCCATTATAAAAGATTATTCATTTCACATCAATTTATTCCAAATCAATAATTTTCGAATCTCATACCTATATAATTCAGATATATAAGTTTCAAATTTCATATCAAAATATTTGTATATCGATAATCTTCAAATTTTCCTTTTCGAGGTCAAATTAAATTAATTTCAAAATGATTCGAGTATTCAATATCATTTCAAAATTTAAATCCACATTTACTAATTTGATTCATTATCAATATCCATACTCAATTTGGATTTCACATTACGATTATCGATATTCAATTGAGTCTTTACATTCACTCATTTTGGATCTTAATTTGTTCGGACTGGATATATATGTTTATCAAAATAACTAAGTTACATAAAAGTAATTTTGAAAAAAATAATATCTTAATATAAAATTAACTTGAATAAATAGATAAGACTTTTAAAATGGGTTTAAAATAAGTAGATATGCTTTGTAAAATAACTAGCTTGATATACAATAGATTTAAATAAATAGATAGGTTTGGAACATAAGTTAAATGAGTATATAAGGTTTTGCAAATGGTTTAAAATAAAAAAATAAGTTTGAAAATGTAATAACCCGAAAATCTGGGCCAGTTTAAAATTTTTATTTTGGCAATTTTAGCGAATTTTGATTATTTAAAATGAATTATTTTAAATAATATCGACGAGAAATTTATTTTGAATATAATTCGAACGTATATATTATACGCGTCGTCGTTAGAATATAAATAATTATATATAATTATAAATAGAATTGAAAATGGCGCGGTAGTTCGATAATTTGAGTTCAAACTTCAATTGAATGTACCGGGTGCAAAACAATCCGGATTTTAGTGAAACCAAAAATAATGGAATCTAATAGTGAATATCTTTCTATCGAATCTGAAAAATCAAAATTTCGTTGCGGGAATCAAAAGATATGTCCAGTTGAAAATTCTGAATAGTCGCTATGGAATTCAGGCCCTTAAAAATGGACATTTTGCAAATGACCTCGGATTTCGACGAAACCAGTTTTGTTGGGTCCGTGATGTCAAATTATTGCTAGGTTTCAAATTTCATAATTTTTCGAATCAATATGTGAGCGTGGCATAGGAAAACGCGTTTGGCCAGTTTCAGTTAGTTTTAATCGACTGGAAATTGGCCATTTTTCAAACGGTCTCGGAATTTGACGAAACTAGTTTTATTAGGACCGTATCGTCAATACGAAGCTAGAAAATATTTTTCTGGAATTTTTCTAGTTAGTATGTGACCCCGGTAATTTGAAACGTGCGTTTAAAATTCAATATAGTGATTTAAATGAAAATTCAAAAGGAAACTGATTGTAACGATCAAATCAGCTTGCGATACATATCCCATTGTGTTCGGAATGGGGGTTAAGCGCTATGGACGACAGGCGGTGGGCCTCGTTTCGAGGTCGTGGGTAAAAGTCAACTTTATGGAAAAAAAATAAATAAATAAAATATATATTTTTAATTCCCTCTCCCCGTCATCTTCCTGGTCCCCCCCGACTTCATTTAACAGAATCAAACGAAAAAAAAAACCTAATTCTAAATCGCGCCGCCCCCCTGACCTCGAAGCCGCCGACGAACAAATCGCCGCCCCCTACCGCACGACCTCCCGCCTCCCAGTTCGAGCCCCGAAGCCACCGCCTCCCCGTTCGAGCCTCGAAGCATCGCCTCCCCCGTTCGAACCCCGAGCTGCCCCTCGAAGCGAGCGCCGACGCCTTCTTCCCCCCCCCCCCTCTGTAAGTATTTTATTTTGTTATTTTATTTTAATGATTTAAAGAAACTGTGTTTTTTTTAATTCAATTTAAAACCGATTTTATAAGGATTAAAAACTGATTTTTATTTAGTTAAAAACTGATTTTTATTTAGTTAAAAACTGATTTTCATTTAGATGTAAAAACTGATTTTTATTTAGTTAAAAACTGATTTTTTATAGACATTAAAAACTGATTTTTTATAGACATTAAAAACTGATTTTTATATATGGAATAACGAAGTAAAAATTCGATTTTTATATATTGAATAGCGAACTAAAAATTCGATTTTTTATATATTGAACTTCGAACTAAAAATTCGATTTTTATATATTGAATAAAGAAGTAAAAATTCGATTTTTATATACTGAATAACGAAGTAAAAATTCGATTTTTATATACTGAATAACGAAGTAAAAATTCGATTTTTATATATTGAATAGCAAAGTAAAAATATGATTTTTATATATATCGAACATGGATGTAAAAATATGATTTTTATATATGTAGTGGCTATGGGCGAAGAAACTAATTAGAGAGGAGAACAGTGAAGATTTCCTGCATTAGAAGTGCCGTGGAGTTAGGATAGCTATCGGTGAGAATCTCTCACTCTAAATTTCTTTTCTAGTTATATATATATATATATATATATATATACTAGGATGCAGACGGTGCTTATTAGAAGCACCCGACATCCGTCCACAGACCATGGACTTGTTTGATTGGTTGTGTAGTTGGTTAGATTATTTGATTTGGATTTGATTGTTTTGGTGAAATTGAAATTGATATGATTGATGTGTGAATGGCGTGGGCCTTCACTAGACCGGGGATAAGGCTAGGCCTCGTCCCGTTTCTAGTATCGTGCCGTTATGCCGCCGAAATTTTCTAAAATGTGTTAGAAAAATAAAAATATCATTTTATATAAAGAATGAACTTAATAGAAATTCATATGTTGGAATAAAATGTTTTATCGTTAAAAATATAATTTTTAACGTGAATGTGAATAAATAAATATTCATTTACAAACCAGACGGTTTGTTTATGTACACCTATTTGAAGGACATTGATTGGGACGATAAATTTTACACATCGCCCAACTGCACAAATAAAATATGCGTTTGATTGTTTGAAACCCCACACGGGTGTTGGGATGAAATTTGAAGTTCACTCATCCTGATTGATTAAATATGTCGATCGATTGATTGACAGGCTGTTATAAGCGTTAGATATCTTTATTTGATGCTTATACAGTGTAGTGCACTTTGGTTGATGGTTGATCATTTTTCAATGTTATTATATACATGTGTTGTGTGAAAATCCATATAATTAATTTTATATGGTAATTGATTGGGCCTCATTCCAGTTTAGAAATGGAAATATTTGAAATAGAAATATTTGAAATAGAATATTTGAAAATAGAAATTTATGAAGTTGTGTTGATTAGTTTGACGCCATTTTGACGTGAACGATATTTATATCGATTTTAAACGATTTCGAAATGAATTGAATTGAAAACGATTTCGAAATGAATTGAATTGAAAACGAATTCAAAGTGAATTGAAAACGATTTCGAAATGAATTGAATTGAAAACGATTTCGAAATGAAGTGAATTGAAAACGATTTCAAAGTGAATTGAAAACGATTTCAAAGTGAATTGAAAACGATTTCAAAGTGAATTGAAAACGATTTCGAAATGAAGTGAATTGAAAACGATTTCGAAATGAAGTGAATTGAAAACGATTTCGAAATGAAGTGAATTGAAAACGATTTCGAAATGAAGTGAATTGAAAACGATTTCGAAATGAATTGAATTGAAAACGAATTCAAATTGAATTGAAATTTGAATTGAATAGAAATGAATTTTAAAACGAATCTATAAAGAAGAATTCAATTGTGATTTGAATTGAAAAGGAAGTTGAAAATGTTTTTGAAACGAATTCAAAACTATTTATATAATTCGTTTTAAATAGAAATCGACGAAGTATATATTATATATATTATATATATAATATAATGGCCTGAATAGAACGCGCCGCGCCGCGGCAGTTCGTGAATTTCGACCATTTATTTCAAACGGACATTACGGGAGATCCGACCGTCGGATTCTCCTAAAACCGGAACCTTTGGGTTCGTATCGAAAAGAGCTTTCTAACGAATATTAGAAATTAGAAATCTAACGGTTGGATTTGGAATTATGTCAAAATCAAATTTGAAAAAGGTCGCTATAAGTGCAGTTCGATGGCCATTGATGGAAATCGACTGTACGGGCCTTGATAAAATTATTAAAAATAGTAATAATTTGTGTAAAATCATAAGAAATGATTTGTGAAGATTTGGGATGAAAAACTCCATATTTGAAAAGATGAAAATAGATTTTTATCGAAATGAACTAGTTTTGAACTAGAATTATAATTCTATTTATTTTTAAATAAATAAATTGAATTTGAAAAAGGGTTTTGAAAATAACCAAAATTTCCAATGATTGCATTGGAGTGGATTTGAATCGAAATTGTCTTCGGAATATTTCGATGTTGGAATTCTTGATTATACAGATGTTGTTATGGAAATTTGAAAGATATATATTTATATCGTTATTACCATTACGACATTTGTTAGTCGTAGAATTTGATATTGAATATAAGCCGATATATTTTCTATTTAGAGCCTTGTATTGAATATCAAATGTGATTTGGGTTTGTCGCGAATGGTGTCTCCACTAACACTGTTCTTAAACCTAGTTGTGAAAAGATTAAATCTTTTTATTTAGATTTAATGAAGTGTACCAATTAAATAATATTTAATTGGAATTGAATTGGTATTGATTTTTGGGTTTATCGTGAACAGTGTTTTAAATAACACTTGTTCTTTAACCCGATAATTAATGGAATGTGATTTTGGGTTTATCGTGAACCGTGTTTTAAATGACACTGATTCTTTAACCCAGTTAAAGATTAAAACTAAGTGGAGTTTTAATGAATCTTTAATTAGATTGAGATGATCGAAAATGGAGTATCACCAGTTTTGCTCCAGGCGATGGTTAAATCTTTAATTAGATTTGAACGTGAAATGGTAATTGAATTTACCGATAACACTGTGGTGTTAGATATGAAGTATTACCAGTTTTACTTCATGGGATGAATAGGTTGGGATTGGGAAATAAAATAAATGATTACTTCGGTGTGGTTCGCTAATCCCAACTAGTTTGAATTGATATTCAAAGGAGATTAAAGAATAAATTTAAAGAATTTATCTTGGATAAAATTAATGGGAACTTTTCCCAAAGTATAGGAATATTTGAATAAAAGAATATTCTGAATTGGAATGAGGCGTATGTTGTGTTTGTGTAACACTTTTATAATATATACGCGAGTTATTCAGAAAGACCGGGTTTATCCCATTCTGAATAACTGATTCGACGTGGTGTCGAAGATGAAGACGGTGGTCGAAGACCGGAAGTCTTCACGTCGTTTGGGTAATTACTGATGATCTTGATTGGGCTGTACACCCAAGAAGATGGAAACAGTTAGTGATCGTCCAGACGTGCTTGGAGATCGATGGATATGCGGGGTACTAGGTGCCTCCAGTTTCGTTCAGCCCCAGAATGGACTTGTAAATGGACTGTGTGTCTGACATTGGATTTTAGTCTGTGTGATTGATTTCTATTAAATATATATCTGTTTGGCGGCGGAGAATTTATTCTCTTGCTTAACGCCCTTCTCTGAGACGTACGAGCTCAGGGGTTATATATTGATGGATATCAAACGCATGGAGTGAATTGCCTGTGTGGCATGCCTAAGTGGCAATTGATCGAGGCTTCTGTTGAAAAGCAAAGTCTTGTGGTGATGATCAAAGCAAGGCCTGTGTGGCGTAGCTTTGTGTAACGTTGATTCGCGAGTATCACACCCGGTATGAACCAAAAACGGGAGAGGACATCAGGGAGGACTTGCGTTTCTTTCTAGCTAAAAGTGGCGTCAGTGGTTTTACACGCCCTGACGAGTTTGACTTATGTGGTTGTTGCTGTTGCGAGGCGCCTCGGTTTGATCGGACGATCCGGGTCCGATGGAGTCATTCGTTGGCTCGTTTGCGCCCCAAAGGGCGGGGAGACGTATTGTTCAGGCATAATAATCCACATCGGTGGACCGGCCCTGACGATCCAGGGGGCAGTTGCGGCTGTTCCTGAGACATGGTAAGCTAGATTGTCTCGAATCGGTAGAGGACGATCCCTGGCCTCGGTTCATAGACGGAAATCCAATTTCCAAATACGTGACATTTGCGGTTTTAATTGTAAACCTATATATGGCGACATAGTGGCATGGGACGCTCATGTCGCCTATGATTGATACTTATGATTTGAAGTTGTTTTACACACTATGCACTTATAATAGTATCAAATAATGTGTTTTAAACGTATCAAGCATGCTTTGGCTGTTATAAGGTAAAAACCCTATCCTCGGCTGCGTTGCATTGTGTGATGGGACCTGGGTCTTATAACAGCTTCATTTTTCTTTATTTAGCATTGCGCTGTTTGTTTTATGCACATGTATTCTTGGGAGGAAACCCGTTCCGTGTTATACGGCGTGGTCCCTTGATTTACCTAATGATTTAAAATAAAGATTAATAACTGTTTTAGTTCTCACACCAGTCACATGACTGACCTGGAGTTTATTGTTTTAACCTAAACTTTGGGTGCCCCTATTTTGACACGGGCAGCTAGTAGTTTTGGTTTTGCAGATTTATATTCACAAGATCCTGGTTTTCAGCTGGAATGATATCCGGAAAGCTTTGTATCCGTATATCTCTTCTAGTTGTGTATTGTATTATTTTCCACTGCTATGTATTTAAATGTAATTTAAATCTCTGATATTTCTGTGTAATATTCATTTATACTCTGTATATTCTTGTAATCTGATGCATTGTTGTAATATACAGTGAAATGTTCTTCTGTATGAGTTCTATTGTGGTTTGTTCTCGAACTATCCGACACTTTCCTTTACGGGGAAGTAGCGGGTCTTCATAGTTGGTATCAGAGCTTTGGTTTACAGAGCTCGAGAACAAGACATATATATCATTGAACAGGTCATAGCAAGGAGGCTAGAGCAGAGAATAAAATTTGTTTGCCCGACAAATAGGTACATGTTTACTACATAATTTCCTGTTTTGTTTGGGTGATGATGATTTTATGAGCCTATTGGCTAGCTGCTTGGCTTTTTCTTTTTCTTTTTGAGATCTGAAGGATCGGGGAAGCTATTTGAAATTCCCCGATGCTCCCGGTGCAGGGGAGGTTATGGCGAAATTTTTCAAAAATTTAGGGTGTTAGCCAAATTTTTGAAATTTTGAAAATTCTCAGAAGCTAAAGAGTTGGAGAATGGAAGCCAGATCGAACGTAGAGTTGATTAATCAAACCACTTTCGACTTTGTTTCTTTTTGGGGACGAAAAGTTTTAAGTGGGGGAGATTGTAATAACCCGAAAATCTGGGCCAGTTTAAAATTTTTTATTTTGGCAATTTTAGCGAATTTTGATTATTTAAAATGAATTATTTTAAATAATATCGACGAGAAATTTATTTTGAATATAATTCGAACGTATATATTATACGCGTCGTCGTTAGAATATAAATAATTATATATATTTATAAATAGAATTGAAAATGGCGCGGTAGTTCGATAATTCGATTTCAAACTTCAATTGAATGTACCGGGTGCAAAACAATCCGGATTTTAGTGAAACCAAAAATAATGGAATCTAACAGTGAATATCTTTCTATCGAATCTGAAAAATCAAAATTTCGTAGCGGGAATCAAAAGATATGCCCAGTTGAAAATTCTGAATAGTCGCTATGGAATTCAGGCCCTTAAAAATGGACATTTTGCAAATGACCTCGGATTTCGACGAAACCAGTTTTGTTGGGTCCGTGATGTCAAATTATTGCTAGGTTTCAAATTTCATAATTTTTCGAATCAATATGTGAGCGTGGCATAGGAAAACGCGTTTGGCCAGTTTCAGTTAGTTTTAATCGACTGGAAATTGGCCATTTTTCAAACGGTCTCGGAATTTGACGAAACTAGTTTTATTAGGACCGTATCGTCAATACGAAGCTAGAAAATATTTTTCTAGAATTTTTCTAGTTAGTATGTGACCCCGGTAATTTGAAACGTGCGTTTAAAATTCAATATAGTGATTTAAATGAAAATTCAAAAGGAAACTGATTGTAACGATCAAATCAGCTTGCGATACATATCCCATTGTGTTCGGAATGGGGGTTAAGCGCTATGGACGACAGGCGGTGGGCCTCGTTTCGAGGTCGTGGGTAAAAGTCAACTTTATGAAAAAATAAATAAATAAAAATATATTTTTAATTCCCTCTCCCCGTCATCTTCCTGCCCCCCCCCCCCCGACTTCATTTAACAGAATCAAACGAAAAAAAAGAAAAAAAGAAAACCTAATTCTAAATCGCGCCGCCCCCCTGACCTCGAAGCCGCCGACGAACAAATCGCCGCCCCCCACCGCACGACCTCCCGCTTCCCAGTTCGAGCCCCGAAGCCACCGCCTCCCCGTTCGAGCCTCGAAGCATCGCCTCCCCCGTTCGAACCCCGAGCTGCCCCTCGAAGCGAG
The DNA here is from genome assembly GCA_030737875.1 of Allium sativum. Lineage (NCBI taxonomy): Eukaryota > Viridiplantae > Streptophyta > Magnoliopsida > Asparagales > Amaryllidaceae > Allium > Allium sativum. The sequence continues at coordinate 488,564,570 of CM060926.1, forward strand.
CGCCGACGCCTTCTTTTCCCCCCCCCCCCTCTGTAAGTATTTTATTTTGTTATTTTATTTTAATGATTTAAAGAAACTGTGTTTTTTTTAATTCAATTTAAAACCGATCTTATAAGGATTAAAAACTGATTTTTATTTAGTTAAAAACTGATTTTCATTTAGATTTAAAAACTGATTTTTATTTAGTTAAAAACTGATTTTTTATAGACATTAAAAACTGATTTTTTATAGACATTAAAAACTGATTTTTATATATGGAATAACGAAGTAAAAATTCGATTTTTATATATTGAATAGCGAACTAAAAATTCAATTTTTTATATATTGAACTTCGAACTAAAAATTCGATTTTTATATATTGAATAACGAAGTAAAAATTCGATTTTTTATACTGAATAACGAAGTAAAAATTCGATTTTTATATACTGAATAACGAAGTAAAAATTCGATTTTTATATATTGAATAGCAAAGTAAAAATATGATTTTTATATATATCGAACATGGATGTAAAAATATGATTTTTATATATGTAGTGGCTATGGGCGAAGAAACTAATTAGAGAGGAGAACAGTGAAGATTTCCTGCATTAGAAGTGCCGTGGAGTTAGGATAGCTATCGGTGAGAATCTCTCACTCTAAATTTCTTTTCTAGTTATATATATATATATATATATATATATATATATATATATACTAGGATGCAGACGGTGCTTATTAGAAGCACCCGACACCCGTCCACAGACCATGGACTTGTTTGATTGGTTGTGTAGTTGGTTAGATTATTTGATTTGGATTTGATTGTTTTGGTGAAATTGAAATTGATATGATTGATGTGTGAATGGCGTGGGCCTTCACTAGACCGGGGATAAGGCTAGGCCTCGTCCCGTTTCTAGTATCGTGCCGTTATGCCGCCGAAATTTTCTAAAATGTGTTAGAAAAATAAAAATATCATTTTATATAAAGAATGAACTTAATAGAAATTCATATGTTGGAATAAAATGTTTTATCGTTAAAAATATAATTTTTAACGTGAATGTGAATAAATAAATATTCATTTACAAACCAGACGGTTTGTTTATGTACACCTATTTGAAGGACATTGATTGGGACGATAAATTTTACACATCGCCCAACTGCACAAATAAAATATGCGTTTGATTGTTTGAAACCCCACACGGGTGTTGGGATGAAATTTGAAGTTCACTCATCCTGATTGATTAAATATGTCGATCGATTGATTGACAGGCTGTTATAAGCGTTAGATATCTTTATTTGATGCTTATACAGTGTAGTGCACTTTGGTTGATGGTTGATCATTTTTCAATGTTATTAAATACATGTGTTGTGTGAAAATCCATATAATTAATTTTATATGGTAATTGATTGGGCCTCATTCCAGTTTAGAAATGGAAATATTTGAAATAGAAATATTTGAAATAGAATATTTGAAAATAGAAATTTATGAAGTCGTGTTGATTAGTTTGACGCCATTTTGACGTGAACGATATTTATATCGATTTTAAACGATTTCGAAATGAATTGAATTGAAAACGATTTCGAAATGAATTGAATTGAAAACGAATTCAAAGTGAATTGAAAACGATTTCGAAATGAATTGAATTGAAAACGATTTCGAAATGAAGTGAATTGAAAACGATTTCAAAGTGAATTGAAAACGATTTCAAAGTGAATTGAAAACGATTTCAAAGTGAATTGAAAACGATTTCGAAATGAAGTGAATTGAAAACGATTTCGAAATGAAGTGAATTGAAAACGATTTCGAAATGAAGTGAATTGAAAACGATTTCGAAATGAATTGAATTGAAAATGAATTCAAATTGAATTGAAATTTGAATTGAATAGAAATGAATTTTAAAACGAATCTATAAAGAAGAATTCAATTGTGATTTGAATTGAAAAGGAAGTTGAAAATGTTTTTGAAACGAATTCAAAACTATTTATATAATTCGTTTTAAATAGAAATCGACGAAGTATATATTATATATATATAATATAATGGCCTGAATAGAACGCGCCGCGCCGCGGCAGTTCGTGAATTTCGACCATTTATTTCAAACGGACATTACGGGAGATCCGACCGTCGGATTCTCTTAAAACCGGAACCGTTGGGTTCGTATCGAAAAGAGCTTTCTAACGAATATTAGAAATTAGAAATCTAACGGTTGGATTTGGAATTATGTCCAAATCAAATTTGAAAAAGGTCACTATAAGTGCAGTTCGATGGCCATTGATGGAAATCGACTGTACGGGCCTTGATAAAATTATTAAAAATAGTAATAATTTGTGTAAAATCATAAGAAATGATTTGTGAAGATTTGGGATGAAAAACTCCATATTTGAAAAGATGAAAATAGATTTTTATCGAAATGAACTAGTTTGGAACTAGAATTATAATTCTATTTATTTTTAAATAAATAAATTGAATTTGAAAAAGGGTTTTGAAAATAACCAAAATTTCCAATGATTGCATTGGAGTGGATTTGAATCGAAATTGTCTTCGGAATATTTCGATGTTGGAATTCGTGATTATACAGATGTTGTTATGGAAATTTGAAAGATATATATTTATATCGTTATTTCCATTACGACATTTGTTAGTCGTAGAATTTGATATTGAATATAAGCCGATATATTTTCTATTCAGAGCCTTGTATTGAATATCAAATGTGATTTGGGTTTGTCGCGAATGGTGTCTCCACTAACACTGTTCTTAAACCTAGTTGTGAAAAGATTAAATCTTTTTATTTAGATTTAATGAAGTGTACCAATTAAACGATATTTAATTGGAATTGAATTGGTATTGATTTTTGGGTTTATCGTGAACAGTGTTTTAAATAACACTTGTTCTTTAACCCGATAATTAATGGAATGTGATTTTGGGTTTATCGTGAACCGTGTTTTAAATGACACTGATTCTTTAACCCAGTTAAAGATTAAAACTAAGTGGAGTTTTAATGAATCTTTAATTAGATTGAGATGATCGAAAATGGAGTATCACCAGTTTTGCTCCAGGCGATGGTTAAATCTTTAATTAGATTTGAACGTGAAATGGTAATTGAATTTACCGATAACACTGTGGTGTTAGATATGAAGTATTACCAGTTTTACTTCATGGGATGAATAGGTTGGGATTGGGAAATAAAATAAATGATTACTTCGGTGTGGTTCGCTAATCCCGACTAGTTTGAATTGATATTCAAAGGAGATTAAAGAATAAATTTAAAGAATTTATCTTGGATAAAATTAATGGGAACTTTTCCCAAAGTATAGGAATATTTGAATAAAAGAATATTCTGAATTGGAATGAGGCGTATGTTGTGTTTGTGTAACACTTTTATAATATATACGCGAGTTATTCAGAAAGACCGGGTTTATCCCATTCTGAATGACTGATTCGACGTGGTGTCGAAGATGAAGACGGTGGTCGAAGACCGGAAGTCTTCACGTCGTTTGGGTAATTACTGATGATCTTGATTGGGCTGTACACCCAAGAAGATGGAAACAGTTAGTGATCGTCCAGACGTGCTTGGAGATCGATGGATATGCGGGGTACTAGGTGCCTCCGGTTTCGTTCAGCCCCAGAACGGACTTGTAAATGGACTGTGTGTCTGACATTGGATTTTAGTCTGTGTGATTGATTTCTATTAAATATATATCGGTTTGGCGGCGGAGAATTTATTCTCTTGCTTAACGCCCTTCTCTGAGACGTACGAGCTCAGGGGTTATATATTGATGGATATCAAACGCATGGAGTGAATTGCCTGTGTGGCATGCCTAAGTGGCAATTGATCGAGGCTTCTGTTGAAAAGCAAAGTCTTGTGGTGATGATCAAAGCAAGGCCTGTGTGGCGTAGCTTTGTGTAACGTTGATTCGCGAGTATCACACCCGGTATGAACCAAAAACGGGAGAGGACATCAGGGAGGACTTGCGTTTCTTTCTAGCTAAAAGTGGCGTCAGTGGTTTTACACGCCCTGACGAGTTTGACTTATGTGGTTGTTGCTGTTGCGAGGCGCCTCGGTTTGATCGGACGATCCGGGTCCGATGGAGTCATTCGTTGGCTCGTTTGCGCCCCAAAGGGCGGGGAGACGTATTGTTCAGGCATAATAATCCACATCGGTGGACCGGCCCTGACGATCCAGGGGGCAGTTGCGGCTGTTCCTGAGACATGGTAAGCTAGATTGTCTCGAATCGGTAGAGGACGATCCCTGGCCTCGGTTCATAGACGGAAATCCAATTTCCAAATACGTGACATTTGCGGTTTTAATTGTAAACCTATATATGGCGACATAGTGGCATGGGACGCTCATGTCGCCTATGATTGATACTTATGATTTGAAGTTGTTTTACACACTATGCACTTATAATAGTATCAAATAATGTGTTTTAAACGTATCAAGCATGCTTTGGCTGTTATAAGGTAAAAACCCTATCCTCGGCTGCGTTGCATTGTGTGATGGGACCTGGGTCTTATAACAGCTTCATTTTTCTTTATTTAGCATTGCGCTGTTTGTTTTATGCACATGTATTCTTGGGAGGAAACCCGTTCCGTGTTATACGGCGTGGTCCCTTGATTTACCTAATGATTTAAAATAAAGATTAATAACTGTTTTAGTTCTCACACCAGTCACATGACTGACCTGGAGTTTATTGTTTTAACCTAAACTTTGGGTGCCCCTATTTTGACACGGGCAGCTAGTAGTTTTGGTTTTGCAGATTTATATTCACAAGATCCTGGTTTTCAGCTGGAATGATATCCGGAAAGCTTTGTATCCGTATATCTCTTCTAGTTGTGTATTGTATTATTTTCCACTGCTATGTATTTAAATGTAATTTAAATCTCTGATATTTCTGTGTAATATTCATTTATACTCTGTATATTCTTGTAATCTGATGCATTGTTGTAATATACAGTGAAATGTTCTTCTGTATGAGTTCTATTGTGGTTTGTTCTCGAACTATCCGACACTTTCCTTTACGGGGAAGTAGCGGGTCTTCATAGTTGGTATCAGAGCTTTGGTTTACAGAGCTCGAGAACAAGACATATATATCATTGAACAGGTCATAGCAAGGAGGCTAGAGCAGAGAATAAAATTTGTTTGCCCGACAAATAGGTACATGTTTACTACATAATTTCCTGTTTTGTTTGGGTGATGATGATTTTATGAGCCTATTGGCTAGCTGCTTGGCTTTTTCTTTTTCTTTTTGAGATCTGAAGGACCGGGGAAGCTATTTGAAATTCCCCGATGCTCCCGGTGCAGGGGAGGTTATGGCGAAATTTTTCAAAAATTTAGGGTGTTAGCCAAATTTTTGAAATTTTGAAAATTCTCAGAAGCTAAAGAGTTGGAGAATGGAAGCCAGATCGAACGTAGAGTTGATTAATCAAACCACTTTCGACTTTGTTTCTTTTTGGGGACGAAAAGTTTTAAGTGGGGGAGATTGTAATAACCCGAAAATCTGGGCCAGTTTAAAATTTTTTATTTTGGCAATTTTAGCGAATTTTGATTATTTAAAATGAATTATTTTAAATAATATCGACGAGAAATTTATTTTGAATATAATTCGAACGTATATATTATACGCGTCGTCGTTAGAATATAAATAATTATATATATTTATAAATAGAATTGAAAATGGCGCGGTAGTTCGATAATTCGATTTCAAACTTCAATTGAATGTACCGGGTGCAAAACAATCCGGATTTTAGTGAAAACAAAAATAATGGAATCTAACAGTGAATATCTTTCTATCGAATCTGAAAAATCAAAATTTCGTAGCGGGAATCAAAAGATATGTCCAGTTGAAAATTCTGAATAGTCGCTATGGAATTCAGGCCCTTAAAAATGGACATTTTGCAAATGACCTCGGATTTCGACGAAACCAGTTTTGTTGGGTCCGTGATGTCAAATTATTGCTAGGTTTCAAATTTCATAATTTTTCGAATCAATATGTGAGCGTGGCATAGGAAAACGCGTTTGGCCAGTTTCAGTTAGTTTTAATCGACTGGAAATTGGCCATTTTTCAAACGGTCTCGGAATTTGACGAAACTAGTTTTATTAGGACCGTATCGTCAATACGAAGCTAGAAAATATTTTTCTAGAATTTTTCTAGTTAGTATGTGACCCCGGTAATTTGAAACGTGCGTTTAAAATTCAATATAGTGATTTAAATGAAAATTCAAAAGGAAACTGATTGTAACGATCAAATCAGCTTGCGATACATATCCCATTGTGTTCGGAATGGGGGTTAAGCGCTATGGACGACAGGCGGTGGGCCTCGTTTCGAGGTCGTGGGTAAAAGTCAACTTTATGAAAAAATAAATAAATAAAAATATATTTTTAATTCCCTCTCCCCGTCATCTTCCTGCCCCCCCCCCCCGACTTCATTTAACAGAATCAAACGAAAAAAAAGAAAAAAAGAAAACCTAATTCTAAATCGCGCCGCCCCCCTGACCTCGAAGCCGCCGACGAACAAATCGCCGCCCCCCACCGCACGACCTCCCGCTTCCCAGTTCGAGCCCCGAAGCCACCGCCTCCCCGTTCGAGCCTCGAAGCATCGCCTCCCCCGTTCGAACCCCGAGCTGCCCCTCGAAGCGAGCGCCGACGCCTTCTTTTCCCCCCCCCCCTCTGTAAGTATTTTATTTTGTTATTTTATTTTAATGATTTAAAGAAACTGTGTTTTTTTTAATTCAATTTAAAACCGATCTTATAAGGATTAAAAACTGATTTTTATTTAGTTAAAAACTGATTTTTATTTAGTTAAAAACTGGTTTTCATTTAGATTTAAAAACTGATTTTTATTTAGTTAAAAACTGATTTTTTATAGACATTAAAAACTGATTTTTTATAGACATTAAAAACTGATTTTTATATATGGAATAACGAAGTAAAAATTCGATTTTTATATATTGAATAGCGAACTAAAAATTCAATTTTTTATATATTGAACTTCGAACTAAAAATTCGATTTTTATATATTGAATAACGAAGTAAAAATTCGATTTTTTATACTGAATAACGAAGTAAAAATTCGATTTTTATATACTGAATAACGAAGTAAAAATTCGATTTTTATATATTGAATAGCAAAGTAAAAATATGATTTTTATATATATCGAACATGGATGTAAAAATATGATTTTTATATATGTAGTGGCTATGGGCGAAGAAACTAATTAGAGAGGAGAACAGTGAAGATTTCCTGCATTAGAAGTGCCGTGGAGTTAGGATAGCTATCGGTGAGAATCTCTCACTCTAAATTTCTTTTCTAGTTATATATATATATATACTAGGATGCAGACGGTGCTTATTAGAAGCACCCGACACCCGTCCACAGACCATGGACTTGTTTGATTGGTTGTGTAGTTGGTTAGATTATTTGATTTGGATTTGATTGTTTTGGTGAAATTGAAATTGATATGATTGATGTGTGAATGGCGTGGGCCTTCACTAGACCGGGGATAAGGCTAGGCCTCGTCCCGTTTCTAGTATCGTGCCGTTATGCCGCCGAAATTTTCTAAAATGTGTTAGAAAAATAAAAATATCATTTTATATAAAGAATGAACTTAATAGAAATTCATATGTTGGAATAAAATGTTTTATCGTTAAAAATATAATTTTTAACGTGAATGTGAATAAATAAATATTCATTTACAAACCAGACGGTTTGTTTATGTACACCTATTTGAAGGACATTGATTGGGACGATAAATTTTACACATCGCCCAACTGCACAAATAAAATATGCGTTTGATTGTTTGAAACCCCACACGGGTGTTGGGATGAAATTTGAAGTTCACTCATCCTGATTGATTAAATATGTCGATCGATTGATTGACAGGCTGTTATAAGCGTTAGATATCTTTATTTGATGCTTATACAGTGTAGTGCACTTTGGTTGATGGTTGATCATTTTTCAATGTTATTAAATACATGTGTTGTGTGAAAATCCATATAATTAATTTTATATGGTAATTGATTGGGCCTCATTCCAGTTTAGAAATGGAAATATTTGAAATAGAAATATTTGAAATAGAATATTTGAAAATAGAAATTTATGAAGTCGTGTTGATTAGTTTGACGCCATTTTGACGTGAACGATATTTATATCGATTTTAAACGATTTCGAAATGAATTGAATTGAAAACGATTTCGAAATGAATTGAATTGAAAACGAATTCAAAGTGAATTGAAAACGATTTCGAAATGAATTGAATTGAAAACGATTTCGAAATGAAGTGAATTGAAAACGATTTCAAAGTGAATTGAAAACGATTTCAAAGTGAATTGAAAACGATTTCGAAGTGAATTGAAAACGATTTCGAAATGAAGTGAATTGAAAACGATTTCGAAATGAAGTGAATTGAAAACGATTTCGAAATGAAGTGAATTGAAAACGATTTCGAAATGAATTGAATTGAAAACGAATTCAAATTGAATTGAAATTTGAATTGAATAGAAATGAATTTTAAAACGAATCTATAAAGAAGAATTCAATTGTGATTTGAATTGAAAAGGAAGTTGAAAATGTTTTTGAAACGAATTCAAAACTATTTATATAATTCGTTTTAAATAGAAATCGACGAAGTATATATTATATATATAATATAATGGCCTGAATAGAACGCGCCGCGCCGCGGCAGTTCGTGAATTTCGACCATTTATTTCAAACGGACATTACGGGAGATCCGACCGTCGGATTCTCTTAAAACCGGAACCGTTGGGTTCGTATCGAAAAGAGCTTTCTAACGAATATTAGAAATTAGAAATCTAACGGTTGGATTTGGAATTATGTCCAAATCAAATTTGAAAAAGGTCACTATAAGTGCAGTTCGATGGCCATTGATGGAAATCGACTGTACGGGCCTTGATAAAATTATTAAAAATAGTAATAATTTGTGTAAAATCATAAGAAATGATTTGTGAAGATTTGGGATGAAAAACTCCATATTTGAAAAGATGAAAATAGATTTTTATCGAAATGAACTAGTTTGGAACTAGAATTATAATTCTATTTATTTTTAAATAAATAAATTGAATTTGAAAAAGGGTTTTGAAAATAACCAAAATTTCCAATGATTGCATTGGAGTGGATTTGAATCGAAATTGTCTTCGGAATATTTCGATGTTGGAATTCGTGATTATATAGATGTTGTTATGGAAATTTGAAAGATATATATTTATATCGTTATTTCCATTACGACATTTGTTAGTCGTAGAATTTGATATTGAATATAAGCCGATATATTTTCTATTCAGAGCCTTGTATTGAATATCAAATGTGATTTGGGTTTGTCGCGAATGGTGTCTCCACTAACACTGTTCTTAAACCTAGTTGTGAAAAGATTAAATCTTTTTATTTAGATTTAATGAAGTGTACCAATTAAACGATATTTAATTGGAATTGAATTGGTATTGATTTTTGGGTTTATCGTGAACAGTGTTTTAAATAACACTTGTTCTTTAACCCGATAATTAATGGAATGTGATTTTGGGTTTATCGTGAACCGTGTTTTAAATGACACTGATTCTTTAACCCAGTTAAAGATTAAAACTAAGTGGAGTTTTAATGAATCTTTAATTAGATTGAGATGATCGAAAATGGAGTATCACCAGTTTTGCTCCAGGCGATGGTTAAATCTTTAATTAGATTTGAACGTGAAATGGTAATTGAATTTACCGATAACACTGTGGTGTTAGATATGAAGTATTACCAGTTTTACTTCATGGGATGAATAGGTTGGGATTGGGAAATAAAATAAATGATTACTTCGGTGTGGTTCGCTAATCCCGACTAGTTTGAATTGATATTCAAAGGAGATTAAAGAATAAATTTAAAGAATTTATCTTGGATAAAATTAATGGGAACTTTTCCCAAAGTATAGGAATATTTGAATAAAAGAATATTCTGAATTGGAATGAGGCGTATGTTGTGTTTGTGTAACACTTTTATAATATATACGCGAGTTATTCAGAAAGACCGGGTTTATCCCATTCTGAATAACTGATTCGACGTGGTGTCGAAGATGAAGACGGTGGTCGAAGACCGGAAGTCTTCACGTCGTTTGGGTAATTACTGATGATCTTGATTGGGCTGTACACCCAAGAAGATGGAAACAGTTAGTGATCGTCCAGACGTGCTTGGAGATCGATGGATATGCGGGGTACTAGGTGCCTCTGGTTTCGTTCAGCCCCAGAACGGACTTGTAAATGGACTGTGTGTCTGACATTGGATTTTAGTCTGTGTGATTGATTTCTATTAAATATATATCTGTTTGGCGGCGGAGAATTTATTCTCTTGCTTAACGCCCTTCTCTGAGACGTACGAGCTCAGGGGTTATATATTGATGGATATCAAACGCATGGAGTGAATTGCCTGTGTGGCATGCCTAAGTGGCAATTGATCGAGGCTTCTGTTGAAAAGCAAAGTCTTGTGGTGATGATCAAAGCAAGGCCTGTGTGGCGTAGCTTTGTGTAACGTTGATTCGCGAGTATCACACCCGGTATGAACCAAAAACGGGAGAGGACATCAGGGAGGACTTGCGTTTCTTTCTAGCTAAAAGTGGCGTCAGTGGTTTTACACGCCCTGACGAGTTTGACTTATGTGGTTGTTGCTGTTGCGAGGCGCCTCGGTTTGATCGGACGATCCGGGTCCGATGGAGTCATTCGTTGGCTCGTTTGCGCCCCAAAGGGCGGGGAGACGTATTGTTCAGGCATAATAATCCACATCGGTGGACCGGCCCTGACGATCCAGGGGCAGTTGCGGCTGTTCCTGAGACATGGTAGGCTAGATTGTCTCGAATCGGTAGAGGACGATCCCTGGCCTCGGTTCATAGACGGAAATCCAATTTCCAAATACGTGACATTTGCGGTTTTAATTGTAAACCTATATATGGCGACATAGTGGCATGGGACGCTCATGTCGCCTATGATTGATACTTATGATTTGAAGTTGTTTTACACACTATGCACTTATAATAGTATCAAATAATGTGTTTTAAACGTATCAAGCATGCTTTGGCTGTTATAAGGTAAAAACCCTATCCTCGGCTGCGTTGCATTGTGTGATGGGACCTGGGTCTTATAACAGCTTCATTTTTCTTTATTTAGCATTGCGCTGTTTGTTTTATGCACTGGTATTCTTGGGAGGAAACCCGTTCCGTGTTATACGGCGTGGTCCCTTGATTTACCTAATGATTTAAAATAAAGATTAATAACTGTTTTAGTTCTCACACCAGTCACATGACTGACCTGGAGTTTATTGTTTTAACCTAAACTCTGGGTGCCCCTATTTTGACACGGGCAGCTAGTAGTTTTGGTTTTGCAGATTTATATTCATAGGATCCTGGTTTTCAGCTGGAATGATATCCGGAAAGCTTTGTATCCGTATATCTCTTCTAGTTGTGTATTGTATTATTTTCCGCTGCTATGTATTTAAATGTAATTTAAATCTCTGATATTTCTGTGTAATATTCATTTATACTCTGTATATTCTTGTAATCTGATGCATTGTTGTAATATACAGTGAAATGTTCTTCTGTATGACTTCTATTGTGGTTTGTTCTCGAACTATCCGACACTTTCCTTTACGGGGAAGTAGCGGGTCTTCACAGAAAACAAAGATAATTAAGCTTATAACAAATAATTTAAATAATATAAATAAATCTAATACAATAATTTTAAATAAAATAGTTTTATAATGAATACCACTTTCAAAATAATCAATCCGAATCAATTTTTCAAAATTCAAAATCTTTATTATTGTCGGTTCCCATTTCGAGATTCGCTCAATTTAACTTCAGATTCAATTCATTTACATTTCGGGTCAGACCCAAGATTTAAATTAGCCCATTACTTGAGTTTCCATTTCATTTTAAATTTTAATTAAGTTCGAACTTACATTTCAATTTCAATTTTATTCCACATCGAACTAATTTTCCAAATTCCCATTCATATTCAATTTTCTTTAAGCTTATAAAGATATCTCAATATTTTAAATTTCACTTGAAATAATCAAATTTATTCAACAAGTCGAAAATCAAACTTCTATTTAAATTCGGTCATTTTCTTCGAGATATTCATTTCGAGGTATACATATTATATTATCCTAATACAATAGGATGTATATCGTTCAACTCATACTCGAGATTCAATACCAGGTTTTTCTTTCGATTATTCAAAAATATACATATTTAAATATCACATCATGTTTCACCAATCAAATTTCGTTTAAATAGAGCTATCAAAGTGGTCTCCCCCACTTTGAGACTTGAAAATAAATTCCAATGACGAAAAATTATCATTGAAATTAATTCCTAGCGACAAGAGTGCGTTCTCCATTCATATTTTCCTTTTTGAAAATATTTCAAAAAGTTACTTCAAACATTTTTTCCGACAATACTAGTATATACCACTAGTTTTTTCTCTTTCAAAATCTTAAAAATTAATATCAAATTTTTTCGGAATCAACTTCTTAAATTTTAGTCAAAACGATATCTTTGTTATGACTAAATTAATTTTAATCCACAATTTATCTTTAGTTGGAATACACTTCTTATTTTTATTTTAATGGTCCGACATTCTTAAATTTATTCATTCATTCATCGTACATTCTTTATTCGGTAACACCCGCAATCATCTTACACAACCATTTTTCTTGAAATGGGTATTTTGAATAGCTAATTTTATAAATTTACTAGAATTACATTCATATGTCTCGACAAGCGACGACAACTCGTAGATGGATTTCTAATGGGATCAAGATTGGACAATTTCGAAAATTCAAGCATGAATGGTTCGAATCGATAAGCGATAGGTAATGGCAGGTCGAGGCAAAATGTAACGACCTGGCTTTTTGCCCGGTTTTCGCCGGTAATTAAACCAACTTAAACCGTTCATAAAGACAGATTGTTAGGGGCACTTACACATTTCACAAAATAAAAAGAACTTTCCATTATCATTACAATAATATTACATCAGAGTTACCGCAGAAACATCAGAGTACATCAATTACATAGCGGAAAAGATACTAAACTCAGCGGAAGAATATGCATGCTTCAAGATATAATAGCTCCAGCTAAACCAGCATCCTGCTCTAACCAACTCCAAGACTAAATCTGCGAACCACACTACTAGGCTGCCCGTGCAAAAATTATAGGCACCCAGAGTTTAGGTGTGGGAATAATAAACTCCAGGTTAGTCATGCGACTGGTGTGAGAACTCAAAACATTTGTTTTTAGGGTTTATTTTAAAGTTAGGTAATTCACCGGACTACACCGTTAATGCGGAACAGGTTTACTCCATGTGAATACCAGTGCATAGAAATTCGCAATGATTCACTGGCCATAGATTGCCTATGACAACCCCAAAGAAGTGACGCGGTAGGGGCCAAAATGTGTTGTTATAGGCAGAAAATGACCTGTGGCAACACTTTTTTTAGGGTTGCCTTTTGCAGCGTTGCCTTAGATTTAAAGGCAATGCCTTTGTGACCCTATGGCAATATCGGTACAGGTATTGCCACAGGTACCACTAGAACAAAAAAAATAATCCCTTTCACAACTACCAAAAACAGTTGTAATATGTCTAGTACAGCTGACAACTATAATAAAGTCAACCTCTTTTACAACTGTTTCTAGCAGTTGTTAAAATTGTTTTACAACTGTTAACTCAACTTCTATTAATAAAAAAATTCATAATATTATAATAAATATTATTGTAACATGGTATTTTATCCAATTAAATATTTTATTTTAACATTTCAAATGGTACAAATTTTTTGACTCCACTATTGTACATTCCCTCGTATATTACACAATCATTCATATTTACATACATTCCTCACTACATTTTCACTCGATTCGCTCATATGCAGACTCACACATACAACCATACCTCTATATATCATTTAACGTTGTTATGTGTCTATAGTGATGGTCAAATCTGTCATTTCTTCCGCCATCCATACATAGCCTGAACATGTAAGCATTGTAAATTGAACATAGACAAACGGAGGCGAAACCATATGGTACAAAAACCGCTGCAAATATTATAGAATGTACTTGGAACTCATATGCTAATATCAATGTAGCCTGGAATATAGAGTGTGTGTATCACCATGAATGAACAAACGACCACTTTTATTTTAGATTCACTTGTAAAAGCATTCAACAAAATCATATAATGAAGGAAAACTGACTTAAAGCTATAACGTCTGAGAATGACGGTTGCCAGCTACATGCATGCATACCATAAAACAAACACAGATACAAGAACATTTCTATTGACAAAACTGGTGCAAGTAATGAAGTTGATTATAATGCTAATTTTAAGGAGTTGATTGATGAAGTTCATATATATGGTACAACATTGAATAAAGACATGATGAACGAAAGTGCCTATGACAAAAGTACAAATGCAGGTGATTGGGAACCATGTGAAGTTGATATCATGAAACATGGAGAAGTGTCTTTAGTTGTTGATTTAACAGAAAATAATTCTAAGTAAGTTAAGAAAATGACCATAGGCATGTCAGAGAACAGGATTGCTTTGCATAAGCCTTTGTATGCCTTTCTAGAGAAAAATTACAACCAAGATGTTTGGAAAGTAAGTAGTATTGCTGAACAAGGTGAGACTGTACAACTTTCTGGTGATGTGGTTAACAAGAACAATGAAGACACAAATGATTCCAATGAGCTGCAAAAACATATTAATATACTTACTAAAAAGCTAAAGGAGGATTTAGCTGATGATAGCAACAACAAATATAGGATTGCAACAATTCAAATAAAGCTGAGAGATTGCTCAAACATTCTACCCAACTTGAGCAATGGTGTTCATAAAAAAGACATGACTAACGCTATTACAACTTTGTTGAAAAAGAATATTAGTGAATACCCAGAGACAAAAGCATTCCAAGCAATCAAATGTTTTTCAGGCATTCTATCGAACATTTTCCTAGCATCATTCATTCTTCTACCTTTTGCGTACATATTCACTACTACAGTCATTACATACACGTTAGAATCCAGCCGGATCTTTTCTAATAACCACTATGAGATCTCAAGCAAATTCAACCAAAGGGCAATCGACTATCTATAAGCACTCCAAATCGTGAAAATTAATATCGAAGCATACCTTGTCAAAATCGAATCTGATTCGAAATTAACACAGATTAAAGAAGACTAGTTACGAGGACCTTTGATAAGTGGTTTGAAATGTTGCGATTAACGTGGTTTCACCAGATCTCACATGTCCACTAGAGCCTTGATCTTTAGTAGGATGACATCAATAAGCGATCTGGAAGGTATTCGAAATGGTAGGCAGCGGCACAGGTTTGTTTGAGATGAAAAATTGATTCGATGAACCCTCGTTTTGGTGAGTGAATTTGCCTAAATTTGTTTATAGAGAAGCAGATCTAGATAGTGAATTTATCATGCAGAAGGAATCTCAAATTAATTAACTAATTCTGCAAAAAGATTGACTTACGAATGGATTTTGAGAATAGTGAGAATTATGTTCTAGCGGGAAAATGAAAATTTAGAGCAAAGTGAGAATTATGTTGCAGCGGGAAAATGAAAATTTAGAGTAAAGTAGTTTAGGCGGTGAAGGAAAAAAAAGATTGACACAGATTGCTAATCTGGACCGTTGGATCGTGTTGACGCGGATTGATAATTTTATTCATGCGGCTACTGCAGCACATGTTGATATCTATGCTAACACATTGAAGTATGCACTGCAATAGACAAAAAACAGCATAGCAATGGCAACATTGTAGCTAGCAACACCATGGGTTTTCGTTGCGATAGGCCATCTATGGCATAGTGATTTTTTGAAAAATGAAACTAACATAAGATCTCGCGGCATACACACAATTCAAACGCACACATGGGCGAGGTTTCTCCTTATACATTCAAAAATGCTTGATACGTGAAAATCCTCTTTCAATACTATAATATAGTGCGAAAACAATTTTGAAAGTAAATGTATTAATTGTAGACAGCATAGGTATCATATACTATACTGACGTATGGTATATAATTGAAAGCGTACGGGCTTGTAGTGGAGATTGGGTTTAAAACAATGACCAGGAAAAGGAACTTCCTTCCGAACCGAATTTTGAACACCTCTAGAGGGATGTCCGAGGATCAACAGTTATGCTCCGCATGCCAACACAAGGTCGGGTTACCCCTTAATTGGGTAACTTAGAGTACGCCTGAGTATGTCATCTCCTGGTCGTTACCGACCTTTCCGAGCATGCGCCAACAACCACAAAAGTAGATGCTTTTACCACATAGGTTAATACCTAGGCTCTATATCATAGTACACCTTTTATCTAGAAGGAGACAACACACCATAACCCTGCTGCATTTCTTCCTGTTTTGGCCATTTACCGGGGTGTGAGGCTTGCCGAGGTCCTGATATACACAAAGCAACACTTAAATAAGCCATGCTTTGATCATCCATAGCTCATCACATAACTTAAGTATGCCACATTGTCCATGTACAATGCATCACTGATTTCTATCGATATATAACCTCTAAACTCATACGTCTTAGAGAAGGGTTTTAAGCAAGAGAATAAATTCTACGCCACCGAACAGATATATATTTAACAGAGATTAGTGCTATGCAGTCAATTACAATGTCAGACACACAATCCATCCAAGTCCGTTCTGGGTCTGTACGAAACCATAAATTCAGAATTCCTTCAAAGACGTTTGGACTTCTTGCCACTTAGCTGATATAAAATCCATCTACAAATGGGAGCTACCCATTTGAGACATTCAACAACTCGTCCTTATGATATGAAGGGTCCTGGTCTTCAATATTTTCAATTGCTTCACAACGTCATATTATTACTTGGAATGGTTTTCAGACATACATCTGATCCCGGTCTTTCCAAATAATAAGCACAATTTAAAAAAAATACAATTACGGAACACACAGGCTTTCAACCAAATCTCCTTCCATCTTGGATTTTGTTAAATTAAGCTTCTTTAAATCCATTCTCAAATTATAACAAAATCCATATTTAACCTTTCTCTTTTTCAACGCATTCCTTAAATCAAAGATAATTTAGCCTCAAAGCCTTAATTAATTTTCCATTTGATAACTTGTTATCAAAACCCAGTTTCCTTTGAAAATCCTTTAATCCATATTTCAACCATAGTTTCCAATTAAATCGATTTTCCAACATTCAATTCTTTAATCCCAACTAAAAGATCATACTTGGTTCCCAATTTCTTATTTTTAATTTTCTCAAATCAAAGGTTTGATTAAATCCCAATTTACGATATGAATTTCCATAACTCAATCTCATTAGGCTTCAAGAATGATATTGTTGAAATATGGTTCATGACTAAACCCAAATCATTTGATATTGAACATAAGTTACACAGAAATTGTATCTACTTATATTCGATATCAATTCTCATAATCAATGAATACTATAATAATAATATAATAATAATATCTTCCAAATTCCTCAAATATACGTTTACACCAAAGAATTTCATATCAAATATCCAAAGATTATTTCTATCCAACTTGTCCCAATCAAATTGGGAAACCCATATCTTACTTAAAAGATTTATCTAACTCTTTGACATTAGATCTGGATAGAAATACCATCAACTTATACTTAATATTAATCTCGATATCCAACTCACACTATAAATGGAATAATGGTGAACTATCTTTTAAATTCCTTATCTAAACGGGTTTAAGTATATATTGATGTTTTAATCGGAATCATATAGTCATCCCACTTTCGAAACTCAAAAATAGATACTGATGATGCTGCAGTCATCAACATAATCATCTTCAAGCGACTAGAGTGTGATTCTATATTTATATAGTATACTTAAGACTTCGTATATACGTTAGCTAGGCGTATATTCAAAATCTTCTTATACTCGATAGTCCAACCTCAACATCGAATACAATACTCGAATTCTAATTTTTAATTTCTAACCATATTGATTAGTTACCTTAACAAATTTGACCCAAGTTTATCGATATTTCGAAATGTTACCCAATAGTGACATTAAATCCAAAAGGCATTTGTTCTTAGATCATTTTCCTGATTAGTGGAAGAGGTTTAATTACCGTGCCATAAGAATTATTTTATGTGTAATTATAATCACAAAATGTAAACTTAACCTTAAAAAAACACAACAAGCAATGTGAAAAAATTATATTTTCAAACACTTATTCTAGTCTAATTCTATTCAAATTTATTTTCAAATTTATCTTAATTCATTTGCAATTTCCGTATATTCTATAACAATGAAAACATCACTTTATTTAAATTTCTCATATCTATTCAAGTTCGCATTCCTTATCAAAATATTTTATTATACTTATTCAAATCTTATCTCAATGATCTCCAATTTTTATCTTACTTCAAATTCAAGCTCAATTTATACTTTACTTATTTATTTCGCTTATCCATTCCAATTAATATTAATTTATATCCAAACATTTCATTAGAATTTACGTAAACAATTTCAAATACTTATCTAGTGGTTTGAAGTATTTCTCGATGTTTAAATCGGAACCATACAGTCATCACATTTTCAAAACTCCAAAATAAAATTTTGATGATGGTACAATCATCATCAGAATTATCTTCAAGCGACTATAATGTGATTCTGTATCCATCTAGTATATTTTGGACTTTGTATATACGCTAATCAGACGTATATTCAAAATTCGTACATGCTCGATAGTCCAATCTCGACGTCAATAAAATACTTAAAAATCCATATCAAAACTATATTTCAAAAATAATTCCATTTTTCAAATTGATTTATTTAATTTCAAAATAATTTTATATTTTCAAAATATGCTCTCTCTACAGTAATTCTTGTGTCAATTCCACTCATTCTAGGATATCACTATCCTATCTCTAATGAGTCATTAAACCCGATAAGCTAAGCTTTTCAAACCTGGCTCTGATACCACATGTAACGACCTGTCATTTTGACCGTTCCAAGTCGGTATTTAAACCAACTCAAAACATTCAAAACGATGGGTAGTTATTTTAGCTTACGGGTTTAAACAGAATAAACACAAAATTAGGGACATAGAAGAAACATTATATCTCACAACGAGAAAATTTGTATACAAAAATTATCAGACTTTTACAAAAGTGTTTTACAGCGGAAGAATTTAACATAAAATATACATGAATTTTTAAATGAATAAAGTTTATAATTTGTCGAGCGTGCGCCGTATGCGTCTTGCGTCTTCTCCAGTTTACGAGCTAAAACTCTAAAATCTGCAATACTCATATCCGGCCAGAGTGTTTCATGCAAAAACACAAAACACTCGAGTCAGGATTAAACTTATTTCAAGTTAGTGAACTTCGATAAACACTAAATATAATTGGTTTAATCCCAACGACATATTAAATAATTCAAGTGTAATAATCGGTGAACTGCCAAAATAAATGGAACTAGTACGACAACCAGTGTCCAGAGTGTATGAGCATATCCATATACAATTAGTAAAAGGCATATGTAACAAGATACTAAAGTAATCATTGGCTGAAAATGCAAGGAGCAGGATAACTTTTAACCTTGCATGTGTATGCATGGTTCAAATAAAACAGGTAATAGTGATAACTTGGGTCCAAGCGAAGAGGCATCATTAGGTAGCAATACTAAAACATGAAAATGGCAAGCTGGCTTTTTAACCATAAATGCATGCATAGCCTAAGTGAAAGTTCATTATGAAGTAAGTAGCACATCAAAAATGAGGATCCATGTCAAACTACAGGGTGGTAGGTAAAATCTCAAGTTGTACAAAAACAGGGAGTGTCAGGCTTCCAACTATGCTAAATGCAAATGGTGCAGTCCCTCCATGTGTAAAATTTAACATGGAGAACTCATCCAAAGCCGAATGTATACATGTATTTCTTTTTTTTATGAAACCAAGTGTCAAACCAGCCTCACATGCACATTTTTGAAAATTCAAGGAAGTACGTACCGTATAGATATATATTACATGTGCAAACAAATGACAAATCAGATATGCATGGAAGCCACTTATGTAGGGAGTAACAAAATATTATTTCATTGTAACAAAATATTATTTCATTGTATTAACCAAGGTAAAATCTGCTATTGGAAGATAAATATCCTCGATGTGAAAACGTTATGCATCAATATTTGATGTTATTGAAGATACTGGAACTTTAATACCCTTTTTACTGTGGAAAGTAGTTAAATGCTCGCAGCAGCGAGAAAAATGTTTTAATACCCTTTTTACTATTAAAGGTAGTTAAATAAAAATCTCACAGTTCTGGACTATATGTGCATGAACATCAAAATGTACATGGTGACAACATACAAGTTAATTGGGCTAGTATAAACATAGGGTATAAAGGAAACACACATCAAGATCAAATCCCAGTTTACAGCAATAGAATTCACGCAATTAGGGAATCAAAGTGTACCCGCTATATTTCAAGGAAATTCCTTTCTTTCAAGTTTTTACCCAGCCATGAAATTTTAATGCAACGCTGATTGAGTTTATGTTAATGTAACAGCATGGCCATTCTCAATACAAAATCCCACAACTGTAACACCACACCTCCGCTAGGGTCACTCACAAAGGGAATGCACTAGCTTTGGTGGAGTATTATCTAGGTAAACCAACACAGAAATATTACAAGACAGAACATATAAAACAGCGGAAGAAAACATGATTTTATTACTTTATAAAAGTAGTAAGGTCTAAAACCTTTTACATCAAAGTGCCATTAAATTACTTACATCGAAACCTGTCTTGCAATATTAAAGAAGCATAAAACCATAGTCATAAATTATTCCCCAAGAAAAACAGTAAAATAGCCATAGCCAAGAAAAGATCCAAGCCATACATGATGACCTTGAAGCAGAAGAAGTCTGAGCTAAATAACAGTATTTCCTCCCTGAAAACCTGGGGGGTGGGGGGAACGGAAGACAAAGAGGAGAAAGAAACGGGGTCAGTCATAAAGACTAGTAAGTCCTATCTACTTCCAGCATAAAAACAGGTAAAGGTAACGTGACATGCATAAACTGAAAGTAAACATAAGGATGATGACAAGATAGACAAGCTAAACTAAGGTAACAGGATGAACTACTGTATAGAG
This sequence comes from Allium sativum, assembly GCA_030737875.1. Classification (NCBI taxonomy): domain Eukaryota; kingdom Viridiplantae; phylum Streptophyta; class Magnoliopsida; order Asparagales; family Amaryllidaceae; genus Allium; species Allium sativum. The sequence goes on from CM060926.1 coordinate 488,585,723, forward strand.
ATAAACTACGGTCACTATGCATCAAGTATAACATCCCAAGGTTCTATCGAGTATAACATCCCAAGGTTCTATCGAGTATAACATCCCAAGGTTCTATCGAGTAATACACCCAAGGTTCTATCGAGTAATACACCCAAGGTTCTATCGAGTATAACATCCCAAGGTTCTATCGAATAATACACCCAAGGTTCTATCAAGTATATTTGCCCTGCACCTTCCGTACTAGTATCCCAACCCGTGTCATGTGTTAGCTACTAAATGTCCCTTGCCCAATGTCATGAAATGGTCCATGTCAGCCTAATGTAGATTTTCCCAACTCGCATGTTTCTTCCTACGTATATGTTTAGTCCTTTGCCGTAAATCCTACGGGCTTCCTCATGTAGTTCTATACTACTTCAACGTAGTTACATTATCCTTGAAATTGTTTGGATTGTCACCATTGATCCAGCTGTATTTTATTATCATGAATTATCGCGTGTTCATCTAGGATTTACGCCACCTAGGACCACTAGGGATTATGCTACCTATTGGACGTTTTCTAGATTCGACCAGGGTTTATGCCACCTAGGACCACTAGGGATTATGCTACCTATCGAACAACGCCCTTTTTCCACGTAACGATCTAATCGATCGGCTCCCTACAAGTCCTAACTCGTTGTGTGTCGGTGTCATACGGCCCAATCATGAATGTAGCTACTCTGTGCAAGGTCCACCCTAGGGTGTATCAAGCCCTAGGGTGTCAACCACTGACACCATTTCCAGGCACGCACAGTGTACAACTACTGGTGCCCACGCCTGCTTTTTCAACTCTGGACTACGTGCACGACCATAGTCCGCCTGAACCTACAATGGAGCACCAAACTCAGCCGTCGTTTTGGTCGCTTACAATCAGCCCAGTAATCGTGCCTCACCCTAGCCTAGTCCCTAGGGTATCGTGATACATCCAAGAGGGTTACTGCTGAAAAGGACCGCGTAACTAGGGTTTCCGTCTAGCAGGTTAAGTGTTGTCATCTGAATTCAAGACATAACCCTTATCAGTCTAGCATGTCAAGTTGGTTAATTGTGGTCATTCAAGTTCGTGACTTAACCCGTCTACATGTCATGTCAAGATGGCTAAGTGTTGTCCTTCGCATTCATGGCTTAGCCCTACGAATCACGTGTCAAGTTGGTTAAGCGTATTCCAGCGGTTCATGACTTAACCCTATCCAAATCATCATGTCAAATTGGTTAAGTATATTTAAGCTTAACCCCATCAAATTATCATGTTAGATTGGTTAAGTATATTCAAGCGATTCATGACTTAACCCCATCAAGTTATCATGTTAGATTGGTTAAGTATATTCAAGCGATTCATGACTTAACCCCATCAAGTTATCATGTTAGATTGGTTAAGTATATTCAAGCGATTCATGACTTAACCTCATCAAGTTATCATGTTAGATTGGTTAAGTATATTCAAGCGATTCATGACTTAACCCCATCAAGTTATCATGTTAGATTGGTTAAGTATATTCAAGCGATTCATGACTTAACCCCATCAAGTTATCATTTTAGATTGGTTAAGTATATTCAAGCGATTCATGAGTTAACCCCCATCAAGTTATCATGTTAGATTGGTTAAGTATATTCAAGCGATTCATGACTTAACCCCATAAAGTTATCATGTTAGATTGGTTAAGTATATTCAAGCGATTCATGACTTACCATCAAGTTATCATGTTAGATTGTTTAAGTATATTCAATCGATTCATGACTTAATCCCATCAAGTTATCATGTTAGATTGGTTAAGTATATTCAAGCGATTCATGACTTAACCCCATCAAGTTATCATGTTGGATTGGTTAAGTATAGGTTATCTTAACCTCATCAAATCATCAAGTAAAATTGGTTAAGTGTAGGTTAACTTAACCCCATTAAATTATCGAGTCGGATTGGTTAGTATATTTAAGAGGTTCGTGACTTAACCCTATCAAATCATCAAGTCAGACTGGTTAGGTGTAAGTTAACTTAACCCCATTAAATTATCGAGTCGGATTGGTTAAGTGTAGGTTAACTTAACCGTATCCACTAGTCGTATTTATAATGGTTAAGTGTCTTAAGTAATCAAGTCCGGTCTTACTCAACCTACCCATTCATGTCATATCGGTTAAGTGCCATTAGTCAAACTAACTTAACCTTATCATGTGGAATTAAGTAAATTAATGCACCCCAACCTCTCACATTAGACTTTGTTGTGGTTACTGGTTACGCCGGGCGAGTCCGGGCAGCTTTACACCACAACCTAGTCTAACCTCGGGTTTTGAGCGCGATATGACCAACTTCTCACATTGGGTCCTTTTGTCTGTAGCTATTGGATTTGCCGGTCGGTTCCGGGCAGATTTATGTTACAAACTCAGCCCAACCTTGAGTTGGCCACTTTCATGTTTTCCTACTTATCATGTTCATGTCAAATTTAGGCTACGAAAAAGTCCACGTTTTACACTTATGCCCATTGTCCCACTACTTAATTCATGTTAAATTTCATAGCCCATGTCACATTTGCCTAAACTACCCTAGGCGTATTCCCAACGCAAGTGAAAGCGAGTCAACATAGTAGGAATAATATGACAACATATTGGCCTAAAATCATGTATTATAGCATAAAGGGATTGGCCTCAAACATGTATGATTGCATAAAAGGATTGGCCTCAAGCATGTATGATAGCATAAAAGGATTGGCCTCAAGCATGTATGATAGCATAACACTAGGTTCATCATCATAGGCATGTAAATGGTCATGAGGGGTTTAGGTTCTTTTACATGCATAAGCCCCAAGTCAAGTTCATATGAATATTCCACAAGCCAAATTGTTCTAAGGATTCATGCCAACATTTCCACAAGTCAAGATTAGATCTTGCATGATAAACTAAGTCAAACAAAACATGAGTGGCATGATTTAACCAATAAGAAATAGCCCAAAGTCATAGGTTCAAGAGAGAGGCAAGACTAGATTCACATAGACTAGCATACTTAGGTTTCGTCTCATTTTATCCTATGTCAACATTAGAACTACCGTTTAGATCTAAAAGTAGCTAGAACTTACCAAGCGTGGCTAGTGAATTAGGAGCAAGAATCGTTATAGAATCTTTGTAGAAGCTCTAGGAATAATGTAGCAACACTAGAAGCCTTGAGAATATAAGTAGCTCCTTCGATTTGTTGTAGAAAGCTTGCTCCTTTGACTTGAATCAAGTTTGCATGCTTAGACCTTTGAAGATGAAGATGGAGGCCATGATCAAGAGACATTTCGGCAGCACTTTGTTGTTAGGATCGTTTTTAGTGATTTAGGTTAGGTCTTAGGGTGTTTTTATAGAAGTAGGAGCTAGTTTAGGCCCTTAGAGTAACCCTAGTTTAGATCTGAACCACTGAAAATCGTCACAGGCCAACCAACCAGACCGCACAAGCAAGCAGGTGCACCAGGCTAACCTGGCCCGACCAGGGAGGTCGACCCCCAGGTCTACTGGGCAGTCGACCTGGTCCCTGGGGGGTCGACTACCCAGTCGACCTGGGGCTGGGCGGGAAATTTTCCCGCCCAGTCTGTTTGAAGCTGAATTTTTGAATTTTCTGAAATCTTCTATGGGCCATAACTCGGTCATACGGACTCCGATTTACGAAATTTCGGACTCGTTTCCAACCAGAATTCCGAGACGAACTCAATGGCGCAACCCGTTTCGCTTGATTCTTAATTTATAATTTAATTCTGCCCTGATTTCTTGTTTTAACATGTTATAAAATTCGGGTTGTTACATTCTCCCCAGCTTAAAGGATTTCGTCCCCGAAATCTCTAAGTTAGGAAGAACGTATCCTACCATCCATCAGCCATCTACTCAAGACATCATCCACAAGCAACCATTGTACTTAAGAGATTTCTAATGCTGTATGAGCATATGCAGAAAGTGTGTGTATATGTTCCTTATCTAATGCAAATGATCAGGCCTGATTGATCTTCTAAATGCAAAATATGTTTAGTGCCATGAAACTACATGTATGCAAATAGTCCTAGTCACATAAACACTATATGTGTGCACAACCATTCATCCATATGCAATATTCACATGATAACACATTCAATTTCATCCATTAACAAGTACAAACACTCATGCATATGCAACATAAAAATGTGTCTGAGCCGATCTAGTGCCTAATGTGTATTCATGCATCCACGAGCAACCACTTGCGACCACTTGCAACCATTTTGCAAACATCAATCATAACATGTTTCAAATACATGTTTGCATCCATAGGGTTCTACCTAAGGTCCTCAAGATAGGATCGAGAAAATAAGCAAGATAAACTCCTTTTCGGATTACAAGAAATCCCTTTCTAAACCCAACCCATATCCTATAAAGCCCAAAAGGTTTAGTCAACCTAATGGACACCTTCAAATCATGACATGTATTATTAACCGATGAGTCATACCCCCTATGGAGTTTGCAACAGAAATAATATCGAAAATAGGACCGAGAGGATATGCATAAAAGATAGCATGCGAGTAAGCTCTACAGAAAAACAGGGATCAAGGATTTACTCTTAAAAAGAGATATGATGCGCGTATCTAGTCTTCAGTCTTTTAAGCCACATTTCCTTGAGCTTAACTCCACTGTGCTTTGGTTGTCTCTAACTTCATGATTCCGTAACTTCTTAACTCCTATTTCCAAATACAAGCTGGAACTCATTTCATTGTCGCCTCTCGTTCCACTTTTACTTATTCTCCATCTAGTATACTTGGCTCAACCATATCCGTGTACTCACGGTTTTCATGCAAGCTCTCCAAAATTCACTAGTGAACTCTGGATCTCGTTTACTCACTATACGGCATTTCATGCAGAAGAACTATCTCTTGAAGACAAATAGATGCCAACCATGTTACCAAGTGTACTTACTAGAGTGATTTCCATAACGCATGTACAAGCGAAATGAACCATCCGCCTTAGCGGCGAACACTACTACAATGGATTACCAACAAATGCATCAAGAGATTCTAGGTAACCAATCATGATAGAACCCTAAATGTTACACGAGACTTCGGGGGTATTACCGGGGCAAGTCAAGAGTCTAACTACCCTCCTTTCAGAACCGAGAATGTCACCCTTACTGGATAACCACTCCATTCCTAGAATCAACCCATAGCTCAAAAACATAAGCATTATTCCCAAAAGTCATAGATGTCCTCAAATCCAAACAAGTCATGAATAAATGGGACGATCCCCCAACAGGATTTGAGACAAAAACGGGACCCTCTATTGTGCTAGTACTAAGGTGCAGGGACCCAACTATCGAAACAGGATTTAAAAAGGATGCGATGTACAAAACAAAGTCCTAATAGGATGATAGAAAGGAAAAGCTAAACTTTTACCAGAAACGTTACCACCCCTCTTAGGCACGCTAGTAGTGAGAGCATACAATTGCCCTCTCGACGATCTTGTTCTTTGCCCATGTCCTTGTCCTATAGTACTTAACTACCTTCTTGTTCTGAGTCTCATTCGCCTTAACCACTCCTATCCTATCTTGTATAACACGGTAACAGGTCTCTTGAGAACTTCCTCCATCGCATGGAAAACATTTACGTAGCTAGAAAAGGATTAATCATAGTTAAAACTACTGTGACTACAGGTGGAGGAAAGAAAGGAAAAGAGATTCGATCACACGATAATGCTAATGGCTTTTTGGGGAATAGCCTTTTTCTTTAAAACTTTTCTTGAAAAATGCTTCTTTGTAAAAATGGCATTGAAAATAATTTCAGAAGGTTTTAAAAACTTTTGCCCAGTTTGGTAACCTTTTGCTCTAATACCAAATGTAACACCCCACCTCCGCTAGGGTCACTCACAAAGGGAATGCACTAGCTTTGGTGGAGTATTATCTAGGTAAACATGCACAGAAATATTACAAGACAAAACATATAAAACGGTGGAAGAAAACATGATTTTATTACTTTATAAAAGTAGTAAGGTATAAAACCTTTTACATCAAAGTGCCATTAAATTACTTACATTGAAACCTGTCTTGCAATAATAAAGAAGCATAAAACCATAGTCATAAATTATTCCCCAAGTAAAACAGTAAAAAAGTCATAGCCGAGAAAAGATCCAAGCCATACATGATGACCTTGAAGCAGAAGAAGCCCGAGCTAAATAACAGTATTTCCTCCCTGAAAACCTGGGGGGGGGGGGGGAACGGAAGACAAAGAGGAGAAAGAAACGGGGTCAGTCATAAAGACTGGTAAGTCCTATCTACTTCCAGCATAAAAACAGGTAAAGGTAACGTGACATGCATAAACTGAAAGTAAACATAAGGATGATGACAAGATAGACAAGATAAACTAAGGTAACAGGATGAACTACTGTATAATGATAAACTACGGTCACTATGCATCAAGTATAACATCCCAAGGTTCTATCGAGTATAAAATCCCAAGGTTCTATCGAGTATAACATCCCAAGGTTCTATCGAGTAATACACCCAAGGTTCTATCGAGTATAACATCCCAAGGTTCTATCGAGTAACACACCCAAGGTTCTATCAAGTATATTTGCCCTGCACCTTCCGTACTAGTATCCCAACCCATGTCATGTGTTAGCTACTAAATGTCCCTTGCTCAATGTCATGAAATGGTCCACGTCAGCCTAATGTAGATTTTCCCAACTCACATGTTTCTTCCCATGTATATGTTTAGTCCTTTGCCGTAAATCCTATGGGCTTCCTCACGTAGTTCTATACTACTTCAACGCAGTTCCATTATCCTTGAAATCGTTTGGACTGTCACCCTTGATCTAGCTGTATTTTCTTATCACGAATTTTCGTGTGTTCATCTAGGATTTACGCCACCTAGGACCACTAGGGATTATGCTACCTATTGGACGTTTTCTAGATTCGACCAGGGTTTATGCCACCTAGGACCACTAGGGATTATGCTACCTATCGAACAACGCCCTTTTTCCATGTAACGATCTAATCGATCGACTCCCTACAAGTCCTAACTCGTCGTGTGTCGGTGTCATACGGCCTAATCATGAATGTAGCTACTCTGTGCTAGGTCCACCCTAGGGTGTATCAAGCCCTAGGGTGTCAACCACTAACACCATTTCCAAGCACGCACAATGTACAACTACTGGTGCACACGCCTGCTTTTTCAACTCCGGACTATGTGCACGACCATAGTCCGCCTGAACCTACAATGGCGCACCAAACTCAGCCGTCGTTTTGGTCGCTTACATTCAGCCCAGTAATCGTGCCCCACCCTAGCCTAGTCCCTAGGGTATCGTGATACATCCAAGAGGGTTACTGCTGAAAAGGACCGCGTATCTAGGGTTTCCGTCTAGCAGGTTAAGTGTTGTCATCTGCATTCAAGACTTAACCCCTATCAGTCTAGCATGTCAAGTTGGTTAACTGTGGTCATTCAAGTTCGTGACTTAACCCGTCTACATGTCATGTCAAGATGGCTAAGTGTTGTCCTTCACGTTCATGGCTTAGCCCTACGAATCACGTGTCAAGTTGGTTAAGCGTATTCCAGCAGTTCATGACTTAACCCTATCCAAATCATCATGTCAAATTGGTTAAGTACATTTAAGCTTAACCCCATCAAATTATCATATTAGATTGGTTAAGTATATTCAAGCGATTCATGACTTAACCCCATCAAGTTATCATGTTAGATTGGTTAAGTATATTCAAGCGATTCATGACTTAACCCCATGAAGTTATCATGTCAGATTGGTTAAGTATATTCAAGTGATTCATGACTTAACCCCACCAAGTTATCATGTTAGATTGGTTAAGTATATTCAAGCGATTCATGACTTAACCCCATCAAGTTATCATGTTAGATTGGTTAAGTATATTCAAGCGATTCATGACTTAACCCCCATCAAGTTATCATGTTAGATTGGTTAAGTATATCCAAGCGATTCATGAATTAACCCCATCAAGTTATCATGTTAGATTGGTTAAGTATATTCAAGCGATTCATGACTTAACCCCATCAAGTTATCATGTTAGATTGGTTAAGTATATTCAAGCGATTCATGACTTAACCCCATCAAGTTATCATGTTATATTGGTTAAGTATATTCAAGCGATTCATGACTTAACCCCATCAAGTTATCATGTTGGATTGGTTAAGTATAGGTTATCTTAACCTCATCAAATCATCGAGTAAAATTGGTTAAGTGTAGGTTAACTTAACCCCATTAAATTATCGAGTCGGATTGGTTACGTATATTTAAGAGGTTCGTGACTAAACCTTATCAAATCATCAAGTCAGACTGGTTAGGTGTAAGTTAACATAACCCCATTAAATTATCGAGTCGGATTGGTTAAGTGTAGGTTAAATTAACCCCATCCACTAGTCGTATTTATAATGGTTAAGTGTCTTAAGTAATCAAGTCCGGTCTTACATAACCTACCCATTCATGTCATATCGGTTAAGTGCCATTAGTCAAACTAACTTAACCTTATCATGTGGCATTAAGTAAATTAATGCACCCCAACCTCTCACATTAGACTTTGTTGTGGTTACTGGTTACGCCGGGCGGGTCCGGGCAGCTTTACACCACAACCTAGTCTAACCTCGGGTTTTGAGCGCGATATGACCAACTTCTGACATTGGGTCCTATTGTCTGTAGCTACTAGATTTGTCGGTCGGTTCCGGGCAGATTTATGCTACAAACTCAACCCAACCTCGAGTTGGCCACTTTCATGTTTTCCTACTTATCATGTTCATGTCAAATTTAGGCTACGACAAAGTCCACGTTTTACACTTATGCCCATTGTCCCACTACTTAATTCATGTTAAATTTCATAGCCCATCTCACATTTGCCTAAACTACCCAAGGCGTATTCCCAACGCAAGTGAAAGCGAGTCAACATAGTAGGAATAATATGACAACATATTGGCCTCAAATCATGTATGATAGCATAAAGGGATTGGCCTCAAACACGTATGATAACATAAAATGATTGGCCTCAAGCATGTATGATAGCATAAAAGGATTGGCCTCAAGCATGTTTGATAGCATAACACTAGGTTCATCATCATAGGCATGTAAATGGTCATAAGGGGTTTAGGTTCTTTTACATGCATAATCCCCAAGTCAAGTTCATATGAATATTCCACAAGCCAAATTGTTCTAAGGATTCATGCCAACATTTCCACAAGTCAAGATTAGATCTTGCATGCTAAACTAAGTCAAACACAACATGAGTGGCATGATTTAATCACTAAAAAAAGCCCAAAGTCATAGGTTCAAGAGAGAGGCAAGACTAGATTCACATAGACTAGCATACTTAGGTTTCATCTCATTTTATCCCATGTCAACATTAGAACTACCGTTTAGATCTAAAAGTAGCTAGAACTTACCAAGCATGGCTAGTAAATTAGGAGCAAGAACCGTTATAGAATCGTTGTAGAAGCTCTAGGAATGATGTAACAACACTAGAGCCTTGAGAATATAAGTAGCTCCTTCGATTTGATGTAGAAAGCTTGCTCCTTTGACTTGAATCAAGTTTGCATGCTTAGGCCTTTGAAGATGAAGATGGAGGCCATGATCAAGAGACATTTGGGCAGCACTTTGTTGTTAGGATGGTTTTTAGTGATTTAGGTTAGGTCTTAGGGTGTTTTTATAGAAGTAGGAGCTAGTTTAGACCCTTAGATTAACCCTAGTTTAGATCTGAACCACTGAAAATCATCACAGGCCAACCAACCAGACCACACAAGCAAGCAGGTGCACCAGGCTAACCTGGCCCGACCAGGGAGGTCGACCCCCAGGTCGACTGGGCAGTCGACCTGGTCCCTGGGGGTCGACTACCCAGTCGACCTGGGGCTGGGCGGGAAATTTTCCCGCGCAGTCTGTTTGGAGCTGAATTTGAATTTCGGGCTGAATTTTTGAATTTTCTGAAATCTTCTATGGGCCATAACTCGGTCATACGGACTCCGATTTACGAAATTTCGGACTCGTTTCCAACCAGAATTACGAGATGAACGCAACCGCGCAACCCGCTTTGCTTGATTCTTAACTTATAATTTAGTTCTTCCCTGATTTCTTGTTTTAACATGTTATAAAATTCGGGTTGTTACAACAACTATGTCTATCAAGTTGACCAATGGAAGAGGCATAACCGTACACAGACAAATCAAGGCAAGCAACGAATAATGCAGTATTAAACCGTCCAAATAATTACACTTAGTGAGTAACGAAGTGGAGGAATTGGAATAAATTTAATCGTAATCACAAACTTACCTTGAGTCGATGAAGCGAGAGCATGGGTACGGTTCAGCGAGTAGAAAAACGGTGGGCGCAATCTTCGAGGCATCTGATTTTAGGGTCCTTTGGTTCGAACTGAGGGAGCTCGCAGGTTCGAAGAACAGATGGTGGTGGCGCAAGCGGTCTTGGGGTTGCGAGTTGTTCTGTGGTGAAGGTGACGGACTGGGTAGGTGGTTTGAAACTAGCGATGGCGAGAGGAAGAGGGGTGATGGAGCCTACGACTTCCGGTTTGGCGGAGGATGGAGCAAGACAATAAATGTGAAGGAGAAGCAAATGGTTTTGTGGAGGCCATTTTTTCGAACTGGTTTGGGAAATCAATTTGGGTATTTGTGATTTTTGGGAAGGAAGGCTCATCCTTTGGTTTTTGGGATAAAGAAATGAGAAAAAAGGGTGTAGTAAAATTTAATAAGGAACGGTGATAAAAGAGGGATGCGGATACGCAGTGCAAAAAAAGCATGTTAATCAATTTTCAGAACGCTGGAGAAGTGTTGAGATCTCAAAAAGTTTTGTACATGTGTAAATTTCACTTAAGAAATAATTCCGAAGTATAAATACCATTTACTACACTATGTATACTGTAACAACCCAGAAAATCAGAACTAATTTAAAATTTTATTTTAAGGAAATTTAAACAGAAATTTGGTCAGAATTTAAAAATTCCATTTTTAAATAACAACAAAGCCCTTAAAAATAGACATTTTGCAAACGACCTCCATTTTCGATGAAACCACTTTGGTTGGATCCGAAATGTCAAATTATTGCTAGGTTTAAATTTCCATAATTTTTGGAATTAATACAGGAGCGTGGTAAATTAAAACACATTTGGTAACTTCAGTTTGAATTGGATCGACCAGAAAATGGCCATTTTTCAAACGGTCTCCAAATTCGACAAAACTAATTTTGTTAGGACTGTATCATCAAAACACAGCTAGATTTATTTTTCTGGAATTTTTGGAATCAGTATGTGGCCCCGGTAAATTAAAATGTACGTTCAAATTTAATATTGAATGTTTTATATTTTAATTTGAAGAGAAACTGTCAGAAACAGTCGAATGTGCCCATGAAACATATTCCATCGTGTTCGGAATGGGGGTATTTAGCTAGAGGCGACAGTCGTTGGGTTTGATTTGGAGTTCCTATGGACAAATGGGTATTTTTGGAAATTAAATAATAAAAAATTAAAATATATATAAATAGGCCAATCGCGATTTTCCTTTTTATTTTCTGCTCCGCTCAGAAACCCGTAACCCTTAATATCGAACGACGGCTGATGCTCCTTTCTTCTCTCCTCGATCTCTCCCAAACCATGCAATAAAATTCAATGGTTCTTTAGGGGATTTTGTAGAGAATTTTCCTAGATTCAAATCCATTCTTGTTTGTTAAATTATCATTCAGTATTTAGGGAGAATCGAGCTCCTGAAGTCGCGCCATTCGAAGCGCCGCGGCTCATCCTTGCCACCGTCGATTTGAACGCCACCACCTGGCATAGGCGTGCCTCTCCTTGCTCTTCGACGTGGTGCAACCCGATCCTCCTCTCGTGCAACGGATTGAACGCAAATTCAAAACCTGGTTTTGAATAAAACTGAGAAGTAACGGCTGTTATAATTTTAAAAGGTTATAACACTTAAAAGCATTGCAAAGTTCAATTTATTTATAAAAATCATATCTTTTTCATACATTGTCGAAATCCAGTGAAACACGAGACAATGGACTCGTGACATCGTACACTACATTCTAGAAGAGACCAGAGGAATATTAGAGCTTGCTACGAATTACGATGGAGTGGAACCCAATGTGAGATTTCTAAATTCAAATAAAATAGAGAAAAACATAATAGGTTGCAGACGGAGCTTAGTACCTCCTGACACTATTTTCTGTTAAACCATGAATAATTGTGTGATGATTGTAGTGTGAAATTGGTTGTGATGGTGAATGATTAATTGTTGTTACAACAAAATTGATTGTGTTTGTGGTAAGTTCATTGTGTTGTGAAAATGAATGGTATTGTGGAAATCATGGAAATGAAATTATTGTAATGCTGCAAGGCCTAGGTTAGCAGAGGAGCCGTGCTCAGACATGGTGTCGGTGCCAAATACCCTGCCGTTGTAATGCCGAAAATTTCTGAAATGAACTATATAAAATAGTTGTTGTTTGAAATAAATTGTTTGAACAATAAAAATAACATTTTTATTGTATGTATGAAGTATATAAAATATTCATGTTTAAAATAAATTGTTTGAACAATAAAAATAACATTTTTATTGTATGTATGAAGTATATAAAATATTCACGTTTGAAATAAATTGTTTAAACAATAAAAATAACATTTTTATTGTATGTATGAAGTATATAAAATATTCATGTTTGAAATAAATTATTTGAACAATAAAATAAAGTTTTTATTGTATGTATGAAGTATATAAAATATTCTTGTTTGAAATAAATTGTTTGAACAATAAAAATAACATTTTTATTGTACGTATGCAGTATATAAAATATTTATGTTTGAAAGAAATTGTTTAAACGATAAAATATTATTTTTATCATGTGTGTGAAGTAATAAAAATGTTCATGTGTCGAAATATATTTTTGTTCGCCAAAAATATTATTTTTAACTTGTATCTGTAGTGTTAAAAATGACCTTGTGTTGAAATAAATATTTGTTTGCTATAAATATTATTTTTAATATTATTTTTAACATGTATATGAAGTGTTAAAAATAGTCATGTATGGAAATAATTAACTTTTCGCCAAAAATATTATTTTTAGCTTAGATATGCATATATATACACATGCTAAATAAGTAAATGGATTTGCTGTTGAGTAAAGAATTTATTTACGTGCCCGACAAATAGGTAAACCTTAATGAGTTGGCTACGCAATTTTATTTATTATATAAAATCCTGTGAATGCCATTGCATGCGGTGTGCTGGTTGTTCTGTGTGAGATTATAAACAATGCCATAGGATAGCAACAATTAATTTTGAACTACACTACATGGCATACTTCGTGAAGATAGCATACTCTATCATATACCACATAATCATTTGGAGTTTATGTGACGAGGTTCGAAATACCATACAGGCAAGACGCTTGTATGACGATGACTACATTTCAGGTTGAACCGAAGATGAACTATTGATGTCAAAGCATATCATATTCTATATAAGCATTTGGAGCTTGTATGACGAGGTTGAGATTACCATACGAGCGAGATGCTCGTATGACGATGATTGAATTATAGGTTGAACTGAGGAATCATATGGACTAAATAAAATATAACTGTAAATGGCAAGATTAATAAAACCCCCACGCGGGTCTGGAGTTGACAATAATTCACATCTCTCCTGTTTTTAGATACAGAACATGGATTATTTATTTTCCAACACTGGACAAGGTGACGAGATTTATCTCTGGAGTTACGATCTTTACACACTCCCTTGGGCATAAAATAGGCCACTAAAAATTATGTATGCTATTTCTGGATTTATTGGGTGCCTAATACGACCCAATAAATTTCCAAAACGCTCTCCGAACAAAGGAGGCTATGGCAAAATTTTCCGAAAATTAAAGGTATTAGCCAAAATTTTGAAGTGAAAATGATTTGGAAATCTTCGAACGAATTATATTTATATATATAAATATAAATTAAAATAAAACGAATCGCACAGCTATAGTTTGCGTTTTGGAATCATAACTTTAAATGATTATACCGTGAGATCCAACCGTCGGATTTTCCAGAAACCGAAATCGTTGGGATCGCTTTGGAAAGATCTTTACAATGATATTAAATTTGTTAAGATCCAACGGTTAGATTGTGAGAAATGTGTAATTCAAATCTGAAGAAAAACAGCGTCAGGGCATTGTGTTGACCTGAAGCATCGATTAATTAAAATGGGCTATTTTTACAAAAATAAAAATAGCAATAAATCGTTTTAAAATATTATAAACGATGTGGAATGGAAATAAACCGATTTTACCTGATTTATCAGATATTTTGATGGTTAGATGTATTTGACATGAAAATTATATTAATGAACTAAAACGTGAATGTCAAATTATTTAACCATGGAAAGAATTGATTTGAATTCTATGTATATGTGAATTATTTGAAAAGGCCGAGTTAATTCTTATTTAAAATAATTGATCGACGATTAATAGTCAAGATATGAAGACGGTGCAAGATTGGTGATTTTCACATTGTGCGGATTACTACCGATGCCTTAGATATGGGTGGCTCCCTTGATCAGGTTACAATGGTAGTGGTCTGGATGAACTTGTTGATTTTTCGGATGTGCGAGGGCCTCTCTTCCGTATTGGACATATGGAACGAGGAATAAGACGCCTCCGGTTTCGTTCAGACCTAGAACGGACCAGTAAATGGATGTGTGTCTGACATTGGATTTCGTTCTGTGTTGATTGATCTCTATCAAATATATATCTGTTTGGTGGCAGAGAATTTATTCTATTGCTTAACACCCTTCTCTAAGACGTACGAGCTTAGAGGTTATATATCGATAGACATCAGTCGCATGGCATGGAATGTCAATATGGCATGCTGAGATGCAAGTGATCAAGGCTTTTGTTGAAAAACAGAATCTTGTGGTTGATGATCAAAGCACGACTTCAAATAGCACAGCTTTGTGTATAGCGTTAATTCGTGAGCCTCACATCTCGGTATGAGTCAAAAACGGGATAGTGACCGTTGGGAGAACTTGCAAACTCGGGTGCCCTTATTTTTACATGGGCAGCCAAGTAACAGGTTGCAGAATTTATTTTGGCTTAGCACTATAGCTTAAAGTGCACTTTTGGCTGACAGCGAAGACTAGCTTTTATCTGTATTTTGGACTATTGACATTACTGCCTATACTATCTTATGTATATGTACTGCTCATCGCGATGTAGAATGATTATTTCCATTATGTGCTATCTGATGTATATGTACCATTGATCTCGATGTAGACTGATCATTTCCTTTACGCACTAAGTTGTATCCTTAAATTGTGCAACTCTGATGATGATGTTTATTACATTTTATGATTCCGCTGTCATATTGATGTAAATTATTCTATTTCATGTTTATGCTATTATCAGTAATCTACTAATGCTGATAATGTGTTATATTCCAATGATTATCCTTGCTTCCGTAGCACGGGAGTTTGGGGTTATCTCATATACAAACACTAATGAGTATTTATACATTTGAAATACAACTTAAATTAAATAAAATTCGAATATAAAGAAATAAAATTACAAATAAAACTCACATTAAATAAAAAATAAATCAAATTCAACTATACAAACTTATTTAAATCAAATTCTCAAACAATACATATATCAATTAGTTTAAAATGTTACAAATGTTTAATTTGACCAAATATTTATATCGACATAAAAATTTAAATTTATCCTTACCAACCAATTTAAACCAAATTCAAATCTAAAATACATCATAAATAAAACTCAAGGTTAATTTAAAAATCAAAATTTATATTTCACAAGCAATATACTTAAAAGAGTTTGAATCATACAACCAAATCTATTAAAACAATTCTAACTTTAATTTAAAACTAAATTTAACCAAACAAATTTATTCAAATTAAATTATGATTCTCAAATAAAATGGAACAATTTTTTTTTTATAATTTCCCTAATAATATATGTAAATTTGATTTAAAACATTACTAACATTTCAATTTAACAAACAACGTAGATAAATATTCAATTTCTACATTTACATATATATAAAACTAATTCTAAACCAAGTTTAAAAATAAACTAAATCTAAAATTATAAATAATTTTCTAGAATAAGTTTAATTCCAAAACGAATTTTAAACACGTATAAAATCTATTAAATCTACATAAATTAAAATAAATCTCAAGTTAAAATTAAATTTATAGCTTCTCAAATAAAATATTTTAATAAATTTTAAATTACTTCGACTACCGTTGAATTTAACAAAACAACCAAAAATTCAGTATAAAAATTTAAATTTACACTAAAATAATCAACTCAAAAAAATAGACTAGAATTCAAAATTATAACCAAATATCAAATTATAATTACTAAACTAAACAAATTTCGTACTTTAAAAAAAAATCTTGGTTCATTACAAATAGTCTTTCGGTTCCAATGCTTCCACTCGACCCAACTATAGTTGTTCGGTGGATGTAATACCATGATTTAATTATAATCAAAGCGTAGCTTCCACATTAAGGATCATACAACATTCTCAAGTCGAGAGAACTATTTAAAATTTTCACATCGATATTCTTAGGTTGACCTAAGTTATATTAACCAATATAAAACTATCGAGTATGTCATTCCATAATTTTCCAATAACTATTAATATGTAACCCCTTGGTTCCCCCAGCAGTCATAAGTAGTACACTATCCAAGATTTGGAGAGCGCTGCATAATCTAGTCTTAATAGATGTGTCGATTTCTAGTCTCGATACATCTTGGCTAGGAATATTTAAACTGGTATATTTATTTTCATTGTGATAAATTACTCATGATTACAACACTTTGTAACTACTATCACAAAACATATCATTTTAAGGATTTCTATTAAATATACTTTTAATTACATTAGTTAATTAATATAACCACATTATATCAAGTATATAATAGAAATAAAAACACCTTTATTTCGATCTAGATTGGACAACGAGTTAGATATATGCGATAAATTATAGAAAGAAAAACCTAGCGCACTTGGGGTCAATTACGGAATCTTATTCCAACTCCACCATTTGATTTTCTCCAAAATCAATAGGGTCAGTCCCTTTGTGAATGGGTATGCTATTATGTTTCAAATATCCACTCTATTAATCAACACTCTATGATGATGATAAACCGTTTTGTCTTGTGGAACAATTTAGAGTATGTCTCTTAACATTTACAGATAATAAGATTATTTTCTCAAAATTGTAGTGTAATAACTCGGAAAATACGAGCCAATTTAAAAATTTTAAATTGATTATTTCAAAGCAATTTGAACCATTGAAATAGAATATTTCAATAAAATAGTAAGTTAAGAATAGTAAGTCAGTTTGAAAATTTGAATTCGAACTTGGACCGACTGTGCAGGGTGGAAAATGTAACGGATTTTAGTGAGACCAAAAATATTTAAATCTGTTAGTCAATACCTTTCTAACGAATCTGAAAAATTGAAGTTTCATAACGGGAATCAAAAGTTATGGCCGAATGAATTTTCAGAAGAGTCGGTATATGGAATATATAGGCCTGGAAAATTGATATTTTGCATACGACCTCGGAATTCGACGAAACCACTTTTGTTGGGTCCGGGATGTCAAACTATTGCTAGGTTTCAAATTTCATAATTTTTCGAATCAATATGTGAGCGTGGCAAAAGAAAACGCGTTTGACCAGTTTCTGTTGAATTTAATCGACTGGAAATTGGCCATTTTTCAAACGGTCTCAGAATTCGACGAAACTAGTTTTGTTAGGACCGTATCGTCAATACGAAACTAGAAAATATTTTTCTGGAATTTTTCTAGTTAGTATGTGACCCTGGTAATTTGAAATGTACGTTTAAAATTCAACATAAGGATTTAAATGTAAATTCAACGGAAACTGATTGTAACGTTCAAATCAGCTTACGATACATATCTCATTGTGTTCGGAATGGGGGTAAAACGCTGTGGACGACAGGCGGTAAGCCTCGTTTCGAGGTCGTATGTAAAAGTCAACCTTTTTGCAAAATTAAATAATTAAATAATAAAAAGGAAAAAAATTATTATTATAATTCCCTCCCTTTTCTTCTTCTTGCCCCCCCCCCCCGATTCATTAATCAGAAAACGAAAAAAAAAGAAAAAAGAAAAACCTAAACCTATCGACAGCCGCCCCCCCCCCCCCCTCAAGCGAACGCGCCGACAAAGACATCGTCGCCCCCCCTCCGTCCAGCCTCCTCCTCCCAGTGGTGAAACCCCCGAAGACCCCGTCCCCCTCAAGGCCATCGCGACGCGTGTCGAGCAGCCCCCTGAAGCCTCGACGCCACCACCACCGAACACCACCACCCTGCCGCCGACGCCTTCTTCTCCCCCCCCCCTTCGCAGGCTACGGTGAGTATTTTAGGTTATTTTATTTTTATTTTTGTTTTGCAAAAACTGATTCTTTTTATAAAGAATTTAAAAACTGATTTTTAAAGAATTTAAAAACTGATTTATAAAAAATTTAAAACTGAATTTAATAAAGATATAAAAACTGATTTTATAAAGAATTTAAAACTGATTTATAAAGAATTTAAAACTGAATTTAATAAAGATATAAAAACTGATTTTTAAAGATATAAAAACTGATTTTTAAAGGAAATAAAAACTGATTTTATTTTAAGGTTTAAAATAGGAAAAAGGTTTAAACTTAAAAAGAAAAAAGGTTTAAACTTTGAAATAGAAAAAGGTTTAATCTTTTAAAAAGAAAAAGATTTGAACTTGCAAAAATAAAGATCATATTTTTAAAAAGAGAAAAAGACGGAATTTTTATTAGGTAGAAGGAGTAAGATATGATTTTTGTATTTTTAAAGTAATAAAAATATAATTTTTACATCATAAGAATAATAAAAATATAATCTTTATATATTTAATAGCGAAGTCAAAATGCAATCTTTATATATTGAATAACATAGTAAAAATTCGATTTTTACCTATGTAGAGAATACGGGCAACGAAAGCGACAAGAAGGCGAAATAGGCGAAGATTTCTATAAAGGAAGAGTCGTGTTATTGGATAGCTATTGGTGAGAATTTCTCACTCTTCAATTTCTTTTATATATGTATATATGTGTGTGGAAATAAAAGTGAATTGCTATATATAAATATTTATATATATATATATATACGCCCCCTCGTCCACAAACCATGGACGATATTTATTGGTTGAAATTGTTGTGAAAATTGATTGACGGCGAATTGTTGTTTGGGATTGTTTGTGGTTGATATTGAATTGATTGTGGTTGAAAAATACCCGTTTGTGATTGGAAAATATTTGGTTGAAACCACATAGGATTAGTTTGTGGAAATGAAATAAATATATACATGCCGCCTGCGTGCGAACTAGATGCATGATCCCCATTGTCAAAAACCGCGAGGTTTTAAGGTAGAGCGAGGAGCCGTACTAGGGACGGTCCCGGTTTAACTACCCTGCCGTTATACTGCCGAAATTTTGAATAATATTCGTGTGTTTGAATTATTTTCATTTGCTTAAACTATAGTTATTCATTGTATAGAAAACATTCATGTGTTGAATTGATATTCATTCGTTGATTAGAAATTCATGTGTTGAATGATATTCATATTTTGAAATAAATTGTTTGATAATAAAAATCACCTTTTATCGACTATATGAACTGTGTAAAATAATCTCGTTTTAAAAGAAATTGTTTTATGATAAAAATCCCATTTTTATCACCAACTTGAACTATATAGAAAAATAGTGTTTTGAAATGAATTGTTTTACAATAAAAATCACATTTTTATTGTATGCATAAATCGTTGAAATGTGAAGTGTTAAAAATAGCCACTTGTTCAAAATAAACATATATGAGTTGAAATATTCATTAATTAGCTAATGAAATGATTTGCACCTATTTATGTAACATTAGAATGAATGGTGTTTTTAAACCAAACAGAAATCAATTGAATAGAAATGATAAATGATAAGAACTGTATATATATGTACATGCATATTCATTGAACAGGTTATAGCAAAGGGGCTAGAGAAGAGGAATAAAATTTTGTGCCCGACAAATAGGTACACATTTACTGTTTTGTTTGGGTGATGATTTTATGAGCCTGTTGGCTAGCCGCTTGGCTTTTTCTTTTTCTTTTTGAGATTAGAAGGACCGGGAACGCTATTTGCGATTTCCCGATGCTCCCGGTGCAGGGGAGGTTATGGCGAAATTTTCCAAAAATTTAAGGCGTTAGTGAAATAATTGAAGTGGAAACGATATAGGAATTTTGAATGAGCTATATTTATATAAATATATAAATATAAATAGAATTAAAACGAAACGTGGCCGTGCAGTTCATATTTTGAAACCGTGATTTCAAATGATTAGTGCGGAAGATCCGACCATTGGATTTTCCCGAAACCTCAACCGTTGGGTTCGCCTTGGAGATATCTTTCCAACGGCACCAACTTTGTGAAGATCCGACTGTTGGATTGTCTGGAATGTTTAATTCAAAATTAGTGAAAAACAGCGCCAGAAACGATTATATTTATATATATATATATAAATATAATTAAATTAAATCGAATAACGACGCTGCAGTTCGTAAATTGAGATCGTAACTTCAAATGGTTAGTGTGGAAGATCCGACCGTCGAATTTTCCCAAAACTGGAACCGTTGGATTCGTTTTGAAAAGACCTTCCTAATGATGTAAAATTTGTGAAGATCAAACGGTTAGATTTTCATATATGGGTAAAACAAAATTAGTGGAAAGCAGCGCCAGTGCATCGACAGGACCTGAAACGTCGTTTAATTAAATATGGCCATTTTAATTAAATAAAAATGGCGATATATCGTTATAAAATACTATTGACGATATAGAGTGGAAATAAACCAATTTTGTTGTGTTTGCTTGATATGTGATGGTTGAATGTATTTGACATGAAAATTATAACTAAATAACTGAAGTGTGAATGTTGAATGGTCCAACCATGTGATTAATTGGTTTGAAAATCTAAATATACGTGGATTATTTGAAAAGGCCGAGTTTATCTCATTTCAAATAATCAATCGACGTTGAGAAGTCGAAGAGTCGAAGATGACTGAAGACCGACGATCTCCACATTGGATGGATGGGCGCTACTGATGCTCGTGATTGGATAGCTACCATGAAGGAATTGAAGTAGTAGCCGTCCAAACATATTGTTGATTGTACGGATATGCGAGGATTTGGTGCCTCCGGTTTCGTTCAGACCCAGAACGGACTTGTAAATGGACTGTGTGTCTGACATTGGATTTTGTTCTGTGTTGATTGATCTCTGTTAAATATATATCTGTTTGGCGGCAGAGAATTTATTCTCTTGCTTAACGCCCTTCTCTGAGACGTACGAGCTCAGAGGTTATGTATTGACAGAAATCAGTCGCATGGAGTGGATTGCCTGTGTGGCACGCCTAAGTGGCATATGATCAAGGCTTCTGTTGCAAAGCAAAGTCTTGTGGTTGATGATCAAAGCATGGTCTGTGTGACGTAGCTTTGTGTATAACGTGAATTCGCGAGCCTCACACCTCGGTATGAGTCAAAAACGGGAGAGTGACTGCAGGGAGAGCACGACGTTTCTTTCCAGCTAAGGTGGTGTCAGTGACCTACCAGCCCTGACATTATATATACTTTTCACCTGTGTGGTTGTTGGAATGCGAGGCGCCTCGATATAGGTCTGTAAGGACCGGGAAACGTGTGTTCAGGAATTGCCAATCCTCAAAAGTAAGAGAGGACCGGCCCTGAAGATCCAAGGATCATAGTGGGGTCCTGGGACATTTGCTAGAGTGTCTCGAATCGGAGAGGAGCTTGCCCCTTGCCTCGACTCATGAAGGAATCCAATTTCCAATACGAAATATGCGGACGTGATTGTATTACTAGTATGGCGACATAGTGGTATGGGTCATTTATGCCGCCTATGATTGATATTTATGATTGAAATCACTTTTGAAACATATATGCACTAGTAATAATATCAAGCACTTTTGTTTTATTCGTATGAAGCCTCTTTGGCCATTATAAGGTAAAAACTCTATCCTCTGGCTTGCGTTGCATTGTGTGATGGGACCTGAGTCTTATAATGGCTTCATTTTATAAAAAGCATTGCGTTGATTTAATCATTTACTTTATTTCATGCAATAGCACTCATTGGAGTAAACCCGTTCCACGAAAGTGGCGTGGTCCTTTAATTTGCCTTATTATTATTGTTAATAAGTTGAATAGATTTCTCATACCAGTCCCATGACTGACTCGTAGTTTGTTTCACCTTGCAAACTCGGGTGCCCTTATTTTCACACGGGCAGCCTAGTTACAGGTTTCTGACGCACCTTTTGGCTCATGGCGAGGCTTGACTACACCGTGCTGACTTGGATTTTCTCCACCATTATTGTATCTATATTATGATTCCGCCACTGGCGATGTAGACTGATATTCCTTTTGTGTACTCTTTATGTATGATTCCGCCTCAGGCGATGGTGACTGATTATGTATCATTATGCATTAAGTTGTATCCTGTACTGTGCTTCTCTGATGTGATGTTATCTATATGATTCCGCTGTCATATGTGTGTAAATTATTCTATTTTCTGTTTATGCTATTATCTGTGACCTGCTAATGATGATTAATGTGTTATATTCCAATGATTATCCTTAACACCGGGTCACGGGGTTTTGGGATCGTCACAGCTGGTATCAGAGCTTTGGTTAACCTTAGTTCTGGAGTCTAACACATTAAACACTTCGTCAAGATAGAATCAGTAGTATTCTAAGGCGAGTCGCTCATTAGAGATAGGACTAGTAAAGTCCTAGAATGAGCTGAGCAGAATAGAAAAAACAATTGATCAGTCCATCGTTATCTTTCCGTAGGAATTTCTGCTTAACTATGCAATAGACTATCATTTCTGTTAGCTGACTTTTTTTTGTTGCTTATACAGAATTTGACAAATGGCTACCAGAGCAGCCGCCGCTAGAGGAGGCCGTGCCGGCCGAGGTCGAGGAAGGGGAGAAATCCCAGCTCAGGAAGGACCTTTGATACAACCTCCGGCAGCTCAATACTTCGAGCTTGACCGTGTAGCTAAGAGATATAAGAACTTAGGAGGCAAGACCTTCTCGGGAACTGGCACCGTAATAGAGGCCCTTGCATGGCTCAAAATATGCGAGAAAATTCTTGAAGGCCTAAGGCTAGGAGACGAAGACAAAGCTATTATGGGCGCCTGGCTTATGCATGAACAAGCCGAATTATGGTGGGAATCTCTTACCGCCGGGAATAGAGAAGCTGGAAGAACATGGGATGGATTTAAAGAACTCTTCAAGGAGAAATATGTCCCAGAACAAGCTCTAGAAAGAATGCACGATGACTTCGCCAATCTCCGGCAAGGGGATCTTTCCGTGCAAGATTATCTGAACAAATTCACAATGTTGTCGCCCTATGCTCCAGAACTCGTTGCTACCGCGAAATCCAAAAATAAGAGGTTTATCTTTGGACTAAGATGACAATATCTTGATAGAGCCATGGCCCATGTCAAGCTGGATTTCAACGAGCTAGTGGAGATGACATGCAACTATGAAGACCTTGATCAAAGGCATCTGGATCAGGATCCCGCTAGAAGTCAAGCCGGAAACAAGCGCAAGCCTGCTGTAAATCAAGGCGAGTCAAGCCAAGCAGCATCTTCAAAACCTCAGACTGGCAAGCTGCCAAGAGGAAATTGCTTTAATTGTGGTAAGCCGGGGCACTAATCAAACGTCTGCACAGCTCCGAAGAGGCAGAAAACAAACTCTCAAGGCTCGAGCCAAGGCTATCAGAACCCTCGCTCGTGCTTCAACTGTCGCAAGACCGATCATCTGGTCAAAGACTGTCCTTTGCTGAAGAAAGCTACAGTAGCTCATGTCTATGACGGGTCTAGCCCGCCAGCTGCTTCCGACGGAGCAGGTAAACCCGATGTTTTGGGAGGTACCCTTACAATTAAAAATATTCCTGTTTCTGTATTATTTGACACAGGTGCATCGCGTAGCTTTATTGCTAGAAACACAGTGCACAAATTAAAGTTAAAACAGCGAAAGCTTAAAGAATCGGTTGAAGTTCATAACCCGATAGGGGGTCCTGTTACTCTCGGTTCATATTGTAGAGTGCCGATCTCTTATTCTTCCTACAAATTTCCTTTTGATTTAATCGTTATGGATTTTCCCGAATTCGATATTATTCTCGGGCTGGATTGGTTAACGAAATATGAAGCTGAAGTGAATTGTGCAGAAAGAATCGTTAAAATTCGAATGAAGCTTGGATATATTACGGTTCCCTGTCATGGTTCGAATCCGAATAGAGAAGAATTTTGGTCAGCATTAGAACTTATCCCCACTTCCATAGAAAAGATTCCGATTGTTAGCAACTATGCGGATGTGTTTGAAGAAGTTGAAAACTTACCTCCGCAAAGAGAAATAGAATTCCGAATCGATCTAATTCCCAATGCCAGACCCGTGGTACATCCAATCCGTAGAATGACTCCGAAAGAAAAAGAAGAATTAGGCGATCAGACTCGTCAACTGTTGTGGAAAGGTCTAATCAGACCGAGTTTTTCTAATTGGGGTGCAGCTGTCGTGTTTGTCCCGAAGTCAGACGGTACTCTTAGATTATGTGTTGATTACTGAGACCTCAACAAACAGACGCTTAAAAATAAATATCCACTACCCCGCATTGATGATTTGCTAGACTAATTGAATGGGGTGAAAGTATTTTCCCGAATGGACCTAGCTACAGGTTTTCATCAATTGAGAATAGTAGAAGAGTGTGTTCCTTTGACCGCTTTCAGAGGCCCAGACATATTTTATGAATGGTTAGTAATGCCGTTTGGCCTATGCAACGCTCCAGCATACTTTGTCGATCTAATGAATAGAGTGTTCAGGGGAGTTCTGAATAAATTTGTCCTCGTATTCATCGATGATATTTTAATCTACTCCAAATCAAAACCCGAGCATGAAAAACACTTAGAACAAGTATTGGAGATTCTAAGGAAGAACTTCTTCAAAGCCAAATTCTCTAAATGTGTCTTCTGGCAAGAAGAAGTCAAATTTCTTGGCCATGTCGTGTCAGAGAAAGGAATTTCTGTTGACCCAAGCAAAATAACAGCGATTCAAGACTGGAAACAACCCACTACTCCCACAGAAGTCAGAAATTTTATGGGGTTGGCTAGTTATTATCGAAAGTTCGTTAAGGATTTTTCGAAGATATCCGGTCCGTTAACGAAGCTCACAAAGAAACATGAGAAGTTTAAGTGGACTTCCGACTGTGAAAAAGCTTTCCAGGAATTGAAATCGAAGTTGACCACCGCTCCAGTGTTAACAATTATTGATGGCAATCAAGATTTAATGGTTTGGACAGATGCTTCTATTAGAGGTCTTGGTGCAGTGTTAATGCAGAGAGGCCAGGTAGTCGCTTATGCAAGCCGCCAATTGAAACCGCATGAGAAGAATTATGTGACTCATGATCTTGAGTTGCTAGCCATCGTATTTGCCTTGAAAATCTGGAGGCATTACTTATTGGGCGAGAAATTTATATTGTACACAGATCACCAATCATTGAAGTATTTATATACCCAGAAAGATCTGAATCTGAGACAGTAGCGTTGGCTAGAATTTCTTGCAGCATATGATCTTGATATCCTGTATACGCCGGGAAAAGCTAACGTAGTAGCGGATGCGCTTAGTAGAAAAACCGCAATCATTGCCAATCTTATAATTACACCTGGATTGATTGATAGGATATCTTTTCTTTAGAAAAGTGACAATTTTGCGAAAGAGATGGTAAAAAGGATTCAAAGGGGCGAAGGCTCTAGTTTCCAAGTGGATACAGAAGGAGTTCTGAGGCTAAATAAAAGAATATGTGTTCCCGACATTCCCGAGCTTAAAAGAGAAGTGCTAGATGAATGCCATAAATCCAAATTTTGCATCCATCCTGGGGTGAGTAAAATGTACAACGATATCAAACGCACTTTCTGGTGGAAGGCAATGATAAGGGATATTTCTTTGTATGTTAGCAGATGCCCTACTTGTCAATTGGTCAAGAGTGACCAACAGAAGCTAGCTGGACTGTTGCAACCGTTGGAAGTCCCAGGTTGGAAATGGGAACAGATTTCCATGGATTTCATAGATGGTTTGCCGCGAACCAAGAAAGTTAATGACAGTATTTGGGTAATCGTAGATCGCTTCACGAAGACTGCCCATTTTATACCTGTCAGGTCCAATAGAACTGGCCAAAGTCTAGCACAGATATATTTCAAAGAAATTGTTAAGCTGCATGGAATTCCCATCAGCATAGTCAGTGATAGAGATCCCCTATTTACTAGCAAGTTCTGGGAGGCTTTCCAGACAGAATTCGGGACAAAACTGAATATGAGCACCGCTTATCACCCCCAAACAGATGGCCAAACTGAACGGGTGAATAGAATTCTAGAAGATTTATTGCGGGCTTGTATAATCGATTTTGGTGGGTCATGGGAAGATCATTTGCATTTGGCAGAATTCTCATATAACAATAGCTATCAAGCAATTTTGAGAATGTCACCTTTTGAAGCATTATATGGCAGACCCTGCAGATCTCCAACATGTTGGGTAGAACCTGGCAACAGACTTGTACTAGGACCCGATATGATTAGGGAAGCATCTGATAAAGTGGACATCATCAAGAAGCGATTGAAAACCGCCCAAAGCCGACAGAAAAGTTATGCAGACTCTAGAAGGAGAGATTTGACATTTGCTGTTGGTGATCATGTTTATTTAAAGGTTTCTCCGATGAGAGGGGTAATCAGATTTGGTAAGACTGGGAAGTTGGCACCGAGATTTATTGGTCCCTTTCCTATACTTGAGCGAATTGGAACTCTTGCTTATAGGGTTCAATTGCCAGATTGGTTGCCTGGAGTGCACAATGTATTTCACGTATCTCAACTTAGGAGACATGTGCATGATCCGGATCTTGTTGTAGAAGAAGCAGCGCAACAGGATGTGGAGATAACTCCAGAATTAGCACTCAGAAGAGAGCCATTAAAAATTGTTGGCAAAGAAACCAGGGAACTCAGAAGCAAAAAGGTTCATTTAGTTAAAGTGCAGTGGAGCAGTGATCCTAGAGACTGTACTTGGGAAACTGAGGAAAGCATTAACCAAGCTTATCCCAAATGCAGAGTGGATATCTCTGACTAACTCCGGTGCAAGGTACCTTTACCATACTTTGCATTTACATTTTATTTCCTACTTTATTGTTGTTTCCTTTTTGAGGACGAAAAGTTTTAAGTAGGGGAGATTGTAATAACCTGGAAAATACGAGCCAATTTAAAATTTTTAAATTGATTATTTCAAAGCAATTTGAACCATTGAAATAGAATATTTCAATAAAATAGTAAGTTAAGAATAGTAAGTCAGTTTGAAAATTTGAATTCGAACTTGGACCGACTGTGCAGGGTGGAAAATATAACGGATTTTAGTGAGAACAAAAATATTTAAATCTGTTAGTCAATACCTTTCTAACGAATCTGAAAAATCGAAGTTTCATAATGGGAATCAAAAGTTATGGCCGAATGAATTTTCAGAAGAGTCGGTATATAGAATATATAGGCCTGGAAAATTGATATTTTGCATACGACCTCGGAATTCGACGAAACCACTTTTGTTGGGTCCGGGATGTCAAACTATTGCTAGGTTTCAAATTTCATAATTTTTCGAATCAATATGTGAGCGTGGCAAAAGAAAACGCGTTTGACCAGTTTCTGTTGAATTTAATCGACTGGAAATTGGCCATTTTTCAAACGGTCTCAGAATTCGATGAAACTAGTTTTGTTAGGACCGTATCATCAATACGAAACTAGAAAATATTTTTCTGGAATTTTTCTAGTTAGTATGTGACCCCGGTAATTTGAAATGTACGTTTAAAATTCAATATAAGGATTTAAATGTAAATTCAACGGAAACTGATTGTAACGATCAAATCAGCTTACGATACATATCTCATTGTGTTCGGAATGGGGGTAAAACGCTATGGACGACAGGCGGTAGGCCTCGTTTCGAGGTCGTATGTAAAAGTCAACCTTTTTGCAAAATTAAATAATTAAATAATAAAAAGGAAAAAAATTATTATTATAATTCCCTCCCTTTTCTTCTTCTTGCCCCCCCCTGATTCATTAATCAGAAAACGAAAAAAAAAAGAAAAACCAAAACCTATCGACAGCCGCCCCCCCTCAAGCGAACGCGCCGACGAAGACATCGCCGCCCCCCTCCGTCCAGCGTCCTCCTCCCAGTGGTGAAACCCCCGAAGACCCCGTCCCCCTCGAGGCCATCGCGACGCGTATCGAGCAGCCCCCTGAAGCCTCGACGCCACCACCACCGAACACCACCACCCTGCCGCCGACGCCTTCTTCTTCCCCCCCCCCCTTCGCAGGCTACGGTGAGTATTTTAGGTTATTTTATTTTTATTTTTATTTTTGTTTTGCAAAAACTGATTCTTTTTATAAAGAATTTAAAAACTTATTTTTAAAGAATTTAAAAACTAATTTATAAAGAATTTAAAACTGAATATAATAAAGATATAAAAACTGATTTTATAAAGAATTTAAAACTGATTTATGAAGAATTTAAAACTGAATTTAATAAAGATATAAAAACTGATTTTTAAAGATATAAAAACTGATTTTTAAAGGAAATAAAAACTGATTTTATTTTAAGGTTTAAAATAGGAAAAAGGTTTAAACTTAAAAAGAAAAAATGTTAAACTTTGAAATAGAAAAAGGTTTAATCTTTTAAAAGAAAAAGATTTGAACTTGCAAAAATAAAGATCATATTTTTAAAAAGAGAAAAAGACGGAATTTTTTATTAGGTAGAAGGAGTAAGATATGATTTTTGTATTTTTAAAGTAATAAAAATATAATTTTTACATCATAAGAATAATAAAAATATAATCTTTATATATTTAATAGCGAAGTCAAAATGCAATCTTTATATATTGAATAACATAGTAAAAATTCGATTTTTACCTATGTAGAGAATATGGGCAACGAAAGCGACAAGAAGGCGAAATAGGCGAAGATTTCTATAAAGGAAGAGTCGTGTTATTGGATAGCTATTGGTGAGAATTTCTCACTCTTCAATTTCTTTATATATATATATATGTGTGGAAATAAAAGTGAATTGCTATATATAAATATAAATATATATATATATATATATATACGCCCCCTCGTCCACAAACCATGGACGATATTTATTGGTTGAAATTGTTGTGAAAATTGATTGACGGCGAATTGTTGTTTGGGATTGTTTGTGGTTGATATTGAATTGATTGTGGTTGAAAAATACCCGTTTGTGATTGGAAAATATTTGGTTGAAACCACATAGGATTAGTTTGTGGAAATGAAATAAATATATACAT
This sequence comes from Allium sativum, assembly GCA_030737875.1. Taxonomy (NCBI): domain Eukaryota; kingdom Viridiplantae; phylum Streptophyta; class Magnoliopsida; order Asparagales; family Amaryllidaceae; genus Allium; species Allium sativum. Next base: position 488,615,155 of record CM060926.1, read on the forward strand.
GCCGCCTGCGTGCGAACTAGATGCATGATCCCCATTGTCAAAAACCACGAGGTTTTAAGGTAGAGCGAGGAGCCGTACTAGGGACGGTCCCGGTTTAACTACCCTGCCGTTATGCTGCCGAAATTTTGAATAATATTCGTGTGTTTGAATTATTTTCATTTGCTTAAACTATAGTTATTCATTGTATAGAAAACATTCATGTGTTGAATTGATATTCATTCGTTGATTAGAAATTCATGTGTTGAATGATATTCATATTTTGAAATAAATTGTTTGATAATAAAAATCACCTTTTATCGACTATATGAACTGTGTAAAATAATCTTGTTTTAAAAGAAATTGTTTTATGATAAAAATCCCATTTTTATCACCAACTTGAACTATATAGAAAAATAGTGTTTTGAAATGAATTGTTTTACAATAAAAATCACATTTTTATTGTATGCATAAATCGTTGAAATGTGAAGTGTTAAAAATAGCCACTTGTTCAAAATAAACATATATGAGTTGAAATATTCATTAATTAGCTAATGAAATGATTTGCACCTATTTATGTAACATTAGAATGAATGGTGTTTTTAAACCAAACAGAAATCAATTGAATAGAAATGATAAATGATAAGAACTGTATATATATGTACATGCATATTCATTGAACAGGTTATAGCAAAGGGGCTAGAGAAGAGGAATAAAATTTTGTGCCCGACAAATAGGTACACATTTACTGTTTTGTTTGGGTGATGATTTTATGAGCCTGTTGGCTAGCCGCTTGGCTTTTTCTTTTTCTTTTTGAGATTAGAAGGACCGGGAACGCTATTTGCGATTTCCCGATGCTCCCGGTGCAGGGGAGGTTATGGCGAAATTTTCCAAAAATTTAAGGCGTTAGTGAAATAATTGAAGTGGAAACGATATAGGAATTTTGAATGAGCTATATTTATATAAATATATAAATATAAATAGAATTAAAACGAAACGTGGCCGTGCAGTTCATATTTTGAAACCGTGATTTCAAATGATTAGTGCGGAAGATCCGACCATTGGATTTTCCCGAAACCTCAACCGTTGGGTTCGCCTTGGAGATATCTTTCCAACGGCACCAACTTTGTGAAGATCCGACTGTTGGATTGTCTGGAATGTTTAATTCAAAATTAGTGAAAAACAGCGCCAGAAACGATTTTATATATATATATATATATATATATATATATAATTAAATTAAATCGAATAACGACGCTGCAGTTCGTAAATTGAAATCGTAACTTCAAATGGTTAGTGTGGAAGATCCGACCGTCGAATTTTCCCAAAACTGGAACCGTTGGATTCGTTTTGAAAAGACCTTCCTAATGATGTAAAATTTGTGAAGATCCAACGGTTAGATTTTCATATATGGGTAAAACAAAATTAGTGGAAAGCAGCGCCAGTGCATCGACACGACCTGAAACGTCGTTTAATTAAATATGGCCATTTTAAATTAAATAAAAATGGCGATATATCGTTATAAAATACTATTGACGATATAGAGTGGAAATAAACCAATTTTGTTGTGTTTGCTTGATATGTGATGGTTGAATGTATTTGACATGAAAATTATAACTAAATAACTAAAGTGTGAATGTTGAATGGTCCAACCATGTGATTAATTGGTTTGAAAATCTAAATATACGTGGCTTATTTGAAAAGGCCGAGTTTATCTCATTTCAAATAATCGATCGACGTTGAGAAGTCGAAGAGTCGAAGACGACTGAAGACCGACGATCTCCACATTGGATGGATGGGCGCTACTGATGCTCGTGATTGGAGTAGCTACCATGAAGGAATTGAAGTAGTAGCCGTCCAAACATATTGTTGATTGTACGGATATGCGAGGAATTGGTGCCTCCGGTTTCATTCAGACCCAGAACGGACTTGTAAATGGACTGTGTGTCTGACATTGGATTTTGTTCTGTGTTGATTGATCTCTGTTAAATATATATCTGTTTGGCGGCAGAGAATTTATTCTCTTGCTTAACGCCCTTCTCTGAGACGTACGAGCTCAGAGGTTATGTATTGACAGAAATCAGTCGCATGGAGTGGATTGCCTGTGTGGCACGCCTAAGTGGCATATGATCAAGGCTTCTGTTGCAAAGCAAAGTCTTGTGGTTGATGATCAAAGCATTGTCTGTGTGACGTAGCTTTGTGTATAACGTGAGTTCGCGAGCCTCACACCTCGGTATGAGTCAAAAACGGGAGAGTGACTGCAGGGAGAGCACGACGTTTCTTTCTAGCTAAGGTGGTGTCAGTGACCTACCAGCCATGACATTATATATACTTTTCACCTGTGTGGTTGTTGGAATGCGAGGCGCCTCGATATAGGTCTGTAAGGACCGGGAAACGTGTGTTCAGGAATTGCCAATCCTCAAAAGTAAGAGAGGACCGGCCCTGAAGATCCAAGGATCATAGTGGGGTCCTGGGACATTTGCTAGAGTGTCTCGAATCGGAGAGGAGCTTGCCCCTTGCCTCGACTCATGAAGGAATCCAATTTCCAATACGAAATATGTGGACGTGATTGTATTACTAGTATGGCGACATAGTGGTATGGGTCATTTATGCCGCCTATGATTGATATTTATGATTGAAATCGCTTTTGAAACATATATGCACTAGTAATAATATCAAGCACTTTTGTTTTATTCGTATGAAGCATCTTTGGCCATTATAAGGTAAAAACTCTATCCTCTGGCTTGCGTTGCATTGTGTGATGGGACCTGAGTCTTATAATGGCTTCATTTTATAAAAAGCATTGCGTTGATTTAATCATTTACTTTATTTCATGCACTAGCACTCATTGGAGTAAACCCGTTCCGCGAAAGTGGCGTGGTCCTTTGATTTGCCTTATTATTGTTGTTAATAAGTTGAATAGATTTCTCATACCAGTCCCATGACTGACTCGTAGTTTGTTTCACCTTGCAAACTCGGGTGCCCTTATTTTCACACGGGCAGCCTAGTTACAGGTTTCTGACGCACCTTTTGGCTCATGGCGAGGCTTGACTACACCGTGCTGACTTGGATTTTCTCCGCCATTATTGTATCTATATTATGATTCCGCCACTGGCGATGTAGAATGATATTCCTTTTGTGTACTCTTTATGTATGATTCCGCCTCAGGCGATGGTGACTGATTATGTATCATTATGCACTAAGTTGTATCCTGTACTGTGCTTCTCTGATGTGATGTTATCTATATGATTCCGCTGTCATATGTGTGTAAATTATTCTATTTTCTGTTTATGCTATTATCTGTGACCTGCTAATGATGATTAATGTGTTATATTCCAATGATTATCCTTAACACCGGGTCACGGGGTTTTGGGATCGTCACATGTAGCTTAGTCCATAATTCCAAATAAGTTTACATAATATTAGATACTTATGTATTTTTCAATGCTTCATTTTGTTGTGAAAACAAACACTATATTATTGTTTTATTTCATAACGAATATCCATAATATTCATATTGATATATAACTATGTCTGTTTCTTAGTCGATACTAAAAATAATCATTATTCCACAAATAATGTTCATTACATTCTACAAAACAATTTACGTAATATGACGTAATCATTAAGCGCTATTTTCCATGCTCCCACTACTTCCACCGATATTGTAATAGTGTGCTTAATTTGGAGGTCCATCGTTCACTTAAAATATATATTTATTTCATATTATTAACTGTGGAGAGGCTTCTATCAAATATCTAAAACTCAAATCTCATGGAAAAAATTTCATATAAAAATACATATTGGAATATAAATCGTATTTCTCTTTCAAATGTAAGTATCAAACACTGTTATTACAATTCATGTTTCCATTATTTCTTTATGAAGAAAAAATGACTATTCAATCTCTTCATCCCAACGATATCTTAGTTTACATTTACTCTGATACATTCAATTTTTTTAATGGTCAAACCATTCAAAACAAAATCCTTACTACAATATCTATGAAAGCGCATTTGATTATCCATAACATTTAAGGACATCAAATATGTTTCTTTCGCGTGAAATAATCAAATTGACATTTCAACAATCAAGTTTTTTGGCTTGCACTATCGTTCAAGCCTTATGTTACAATTAACACAATATGATCTTTTATTTAATCAATCAAATTGAATACTCGGTCTTATAATATTGTTTATTAGTTTGTATCAAATGAACTATGTTCATTGAAGTATCGTACATTACGAACTATGAACATTCATCATATAACTTCTATATATGATAGTGTATGGATCAAATATCCATAGTCTTATATTACTTTTAGAGTTTGTAATCATAGATGCAACATACAATATCAACCAAAAAAACATGTAAGTGGTCATTTTATGAATGTATTAAGTAGCTGTATAAATAGGCACTTGCATGGGTATAGAAAACAATAACATGCAATAGGCATTTAATAGTTGGTACAATATTTCCATATGTCAACATTGAATTATGTAACACCCCGCGTTTTTAATTAAATAATAAAATAAAAATTTGAAAAGTTCTCCGAATTTGGTAATAGAAGTAGCATCATTGCATCCATGGTAATTTTCTGATCAATTTAGACTATGGTTAGTAGAAAACGGATTTAAAATGGAAAAGGTTATCTTTAAACGAAGTATTACAACAAACGTGAAAAAAATATAAAAGAAAAACTCAAATAAGAACAATGGTTGCTAATGTTTTTAGTCTTGTGAACAAAAGCTTGTATAGTCCAATTAGTAGAGGCATGTATCTCCCTTGTGAGTGGTGCATTTCGAGTCCCGTCAGCGTCATATTTTAAATTTTAGAGGGAAATGCATGTTCTTAGAGAAATATTTACGTAAATGAACACATAACGAAAATTATACATACAGGTGAGTATAAATATATATATATATATATATATATATATATATATATATATACACACACGTATATATGTGCATGTGTGTGTAAAATTATGGTTGATAGCCAAATAATCAATCGGAACTTCTCGCTGAACGGTCGATATCCAAATGACCCAACGGAACTTCTCACTGAATGATTGTGGATTCAAATGACCAAATGGAACTACCTGCTGAATAACCGAACATTTGATATTTTGGGCGGTTGAACGTAACTACCGGCTGAATGGTTAAATGATGAAACAACTGAACGAAACTACTGCTGAAAGGTCAAACGGTTCGAAAACTGAACAAAACTACTGCTGAATGGCTATTTGGTTCAGCGTAGGATTGATTTGTTTCGAAAGCAGTCCTCTACATATGCGTCCGAGAAATTATCCCTTGGTATATTTACGACTCTTTCGCTCGTATGGTTTCTCCAAGTAAACTTCCAAGGAACCCCATATATTTTATGGTTGCATGATTACTTCAAACAATGTTTGAGTAGGTTGACATTGTGCACATATGTAATCATTGGATGATTTGAAATGCTTTCAAAGAATAGCCTTTAAATAATATTTTGATTGTCATTTTATGCTCTTGTTAAGACATTCCACTTTCGGCATTTTCTAGTAACTACCAATGGGTGCATGGTTTCTACATGATTTCAAATTTCTATTTACCCGAGTGTGAGTCTTGGGGTTTCCGTATGATTTCTATTTTCCAACTTACCTGGGTGTGAGTCTCGGGGTTTCTATATGATTTCTAATTTACCCGAGTGTGAATTTCGGGGTTTCTATGTGAATATCTACTTTCTATTTACCCCAGCATGAGTCTCGGGATTCCTATTTCCACTTACCCGAGTGTGAGTCTCGGGGTTTCTATACGATTTCTGATTTATGCTTAACCAAGTGCTAGTCTTGGGGCTTCCATATGATTTCTGATTTATGCTTTCCCAAGTGTGAGTCTTGGGGTTTCCATATGATTTTTGAGTTACACTTACCCAAGTGTGAGTCTTGGGCTTTCCATATGAATTTTGATTTATATTCACCAAAGTATGAGCCTTGGGATTTCTATTATTTTCAGATATGATGCCTGACTTTTTACTTACCCAAGCGTGAGACTTGGGGTTTCTATATGATTTCTGATTTCTACTTACTCAAGTTTGGGTCTCGAGTTTTTTTTATAATTTATGATTTCATTTACCCGAGTGCGAGTCTCAAGATTTCTATATGATTTTTGATTTATGCTTATCCAAGTGTGAATCTTCGGGTTTTCATATGATTTTTGATTTATGCTTACCCAAGTGAGAGTCTTTGGATTTCCATATGATTTCTGATTTATATTTACCTAAGTATAAGTCTAGGGATTTCTATTATTTTCAGATATGATGTTTGATTTTTTACTTACCCAAGTGTGAGTCTTGGGCTTTCTATATGATTTATGATTTCTACTTAGTCGAGTGTGAGTCTCGGGGTATCTATATGATTTCAGATTTCATTTACCTAAGTGTGAGTCTCGGGCTTTCTGTATGATTTTTGATTTATGCTTACCCTAGTGTGAGTCTTAGGGTTTCCATATGGTTTTTGATTGATGTTCACCTAAGTGTGAGCCTCAGGGTTTCCATAAGATTTCTGACTTTCATTTACCCGAGTGTGAGTCTCAGGGTTTTTGTATGATTTCTGATTTATACTTACCCGAATTTGAGTCTCGGGGTTTTTATATAATTTCTTGTTCCCATTTACCCGAGTGTGAGTCTTGGAGTTTCCATATGATTTATGGTTTCCACTTACCTGCCTGTGAGTCTTGGGACTTCTGTTAATTTCATAGTCTTGGGACTTCTGTTAATTTCATATATGGATTTATGATTTCTATTTTTCCAAGTACGAGCCTTTGGATACTTACTACTTTCAAATAAAGATTTTTGGTTTTCTACCCACTCCGGGTGTAAATCCTGGGATACCTACTGTGACCTTCAAATTTCTGTTACATAAGTCCAAATTTTAATCTTAGATCTTTTCCTTGTCATACTAAACAAGTACTTGTAACCTTGCAAATTTTAAGAAAATAGACCACTAGATTCGTTTTTGACACTCAGGTTTAGTTATGAATTTCCTATGATTGTTACCAAAGAGAATGTTAATTTCCTACAGTCATGCTCACATATGGAGTTCGAATATACCGTTATTATTCTAAGGTGAAGGTTCATAAGTTAGGGCTCAAGAAGGTACTACGGAGCTCCTGTCCGAAGCCTTCCAACAAGGGTTACGATCTTGCAATATTTCGTACAAGGAAGTTTTATAGACTCACGACATATTTTCCCCTAATGTTTGCTACTATGAAGGGTCGTCAAAATTATTTTTGACACATCATAAATAAATATACAATAATGTGCAAGTCATATCACCTTTACTGATGCATTATATTTGTCAATAGAAAATTTCTAATTTTTCATTTAAAGATATCCAAATACAGACTCTGGGTTTGTTATCTCACATCTCCCAGAATAAATTCTTGATAACTAAATGCCTGAGTAAGAATATCGATCTTCCCATTTAATGTTGATATGAGGATGTTAAACTGTAAAATCATAGAATTCCATATGGAAACATGTTTAAGTCTGCATATTATTCATAATTAGATTCACAAAAATTAATAGCTTGAAGATCATATTCAAGTTCTATCCATTAATAAAGTTCATGTTTCCCCTCGCACCACAATTTTGAAGTTATGTGAAACTAATGATAAAGTCTTTCTAATATTTCTTAAGTTATAGAAGAAACGGTACAAGAGCCACAGGGTTTGTCCTAAAGAACAAAAGCTTCTTTATACTTGGGGGGGGGGGGTTAGGAGGTAAATGTTAACACGAAAATTTACACCGACCAAATATAAAGAAGCAGAAGCATCAAAGCCGAAAGAACAAAGGGTTTCGGACAGCAAAACCAAGATCATGAAGAAAAAGTATCAACATCAAGTCTTGCCAGGGAAGGCCTGAGAGCCCCAAATTTGTAACCTAAGCACAAGGGTGTCGATCCGACACAAACAACAAAATAATAGAGGAATAAAAAACAAAACCACAAGCAGACAAAAGCGAGCAACCGAGATCTTATAAACTGAAAGCTTAAAGCCACTAAAGGGAAGCGCTACGACGGGCAAGAGAAGGGTAGGGGCTGCCAGCACTACTTAGCTCAGTACCGACACTTACATTAGAAGAAAGTTTATAAGTCATCTAAAAGGGTTCATGAGGGAAGCTATTGTAGGATCAAGACCGGAACCATAAGTTTTCTGAAGAAGAAAGGAGGTTTTCACTCTAACATTCTTAGTTCCAATACCTATACCGATAAGCGAAAGCTACAGAGCTGAAAGCCAAGCTAAAAGGAAGCAAAGGGCTATCAAAACCGTCACCAGGAAACAGTTTTAAAGTCATCGTAAGGCATACTGAAGGCATGTTATCACAAAGACAAGCTCTCAAATACCGGAAACCGAGCATGAAAGAAAGAAGATTGTAAATCCGACGTCTAAGCAGATAATAAAGTTGGAGCACCGAAATTAAAAGGTAAGGATGCAGACCGAGACCAGTGGTCCTAAAACCGAGAGCCACCAAAGTCAATATTATCATAATCCAAGACCAAGATACCTAGAGACATGTCAATGGAACCACTCCCGAAAGCTCGATATTGATACTCTGAGGGCAAGAAGACACCAATGAAGACATTCGATAAGAAGAAAGGTGGCCGAAATCTTTCTGCTGGAACCAAAAGTCACAAGAGCAGCCGAAGTCTTATTAAAGCATCCGAAAAAGCTTATGCTGGGCTCACAACAGAAGGGGCCCCAATTTGCCTATAAATAAGACCCCATGGGTCACATTTTAGGGGAATTTTTCTCATTCCACAATCTTTCTCTCATTTCCTAAAGAGCAAACTCTAATTTGTAAATCAATTTGCGAATTTCTTATGTAACCTCCGCCGTGAATAAAATCATTAAAGCCCTTAAGGTGGACGTAGGTTCAATCCAAACCGAACCACTATAAATTGTCATGTTTTTTACTATTTCACATATTATATGATGCATTGTTATGTTGTTTAGTGCTAATCCAACCCTTTCAACGTGTACTAAACTACCTTTTGCTTTCCCCTCAACAAAGGCTTCATACGCAAGCCTTTCCCTTAATCCTAAATTACTATGTAGCCCTTCCACAAGCTGTTCAGCTTCCAAACTTGTGTTATGCTTAAGGAACCCTTGTCCCAAGGTAACTATTGGTCCTTGAGTCATATAAGTGTGATACTCACCCCTTGAGTGAAGAGCAACTAATCTTCGGGCTATTGACCTTGATACCTAGGAAACGGTGAACTAACTCAAGCTCGTGGAAACTAAATAACCCTGTTTTCCCCTTAGGTACACTTCCGTATACCTATCTCCGATGTTGACGAAAAATATCATTAATATTTTAGTGCTAGAAGGGGGGCCTGAACCTCTGCTCCCCTTTTCCTACCTTTAACCATTTGGATACCCTTGCCACATTTCTAATTGTGTTATTCCGTCTCTGATTGGACTAAGCATTGAAGTAGCAAGGTCATAGATAAAAAGTCTTGGCAAAGAACCTCTAGATACCAAACAACTACTTAAAACAACGGAGATCCAAGCTATTTAAATAATAGTATAACCTTGAATACCCAACATTGTTTCCTATACTTCACCTCTGTTGTTAACCCTCCTCATCTCTCCTACCTTCAACATTATCTTAAACCTTCCATCCTTTTTGTTTATTTTTTGGCATAAGCCCTTTACCTTATTTCCCTTTCTACCGAAAAAAGTGGCTCTTAATACCCATTGAAGATCGTTAGACCAAGAAAGAATCATAAGCAAGATTTCAGTGCATCATCCACCTTAGAAGATGGTATACTTCCTGACTTCAACTTAGTAGATTTGCAAACTGGGGACCTCCAAGCCTAGTTCACGAGGCAAGATATGAGTGAGAGGTATTGCATTTACCTTCACGTATCGATATTAAGCCTTCAGGTATTTCATGGATCCTCAAGGGGTCAACGCCCAAGTTAGTAATACACCAAGCCTACAAGACATTCCAGTTATGCAAGGAAGCAACCAATTATCAAAGGAAATAGACGGCCTGAAATAAAGTGAGAGCCCAATGTTGTCAGAAGATAAGAATCTATGAGGAATCACCTTCTCTCATAAAATAAAAACGGCTAGAGCTTCATTTGACATGAAAATGCCACCACTTCCGTATGATGGAACTATAGACCCTAAAAACCACCTTTGTGTCTTCGAGAACTACATGGATTAATATAACACGCCTGAAACACTCCATTGCAAGATCTTCCTTACAACGCTTCATAGAGAAGCTTTCAAATGGTGCAAGCATTATCACTACCCAATCATCACCACTTGGAAACAATTATCTACTGCGTTTAGTACGCAATTCCATGTGTGGAAGGATCCAAAGATCAGCATTTACGATCTAGCCACTATCGAATAGGGACCAGAAGAATCACTTGATAGATATCTAAAGAGATTTCATATCGAGTCGCTCAAAGTGGAAGGGGAACATACAAAGAAAAGTTAATAGTTATGCATTCAGGGTTGGTCATAACAACACCTTCCTGGAAGGAGCTTATTTTAAATGAATGTGAAAACCTGAGTCATTTTTATTCTAGAGTTGACAAATTCATTCACATGGAAGATATTCTCAATGCAAAGAAAAGCCCTCAGCAAGATCAGGGAACAGGAGGAATCAGTTCCAATTCTAGTGCAGAGGGCGTTTCAAAGTCAAACAAAGGAAATGATTATTGCTCATATCATAAGGCAAATGGACATCAAACCATTCAATGTCGTGGTGTGACATATAGGATCCAAACCAAAAAGTAAAAAGAGCTTATTTGAGAAGAATTGAAAGATAATCAGCAGGAGAAATGGTTGAGAACACTCCATCAAAGGCTTAGGAGTTAATAATAATTTACTATTTCATTTTCCTCTTTTTCATTAGTTATTGCACTTTGTATCTTGCTTATAATGAAGCAAATTTTATACAAGTTCAAGTGTCATCGCAGGTAAAAACCAAAACCTATTCAAGCTTGTGCCTACAACAAAAGCTCAAAGAGAACATCTTTGGCTTATAACTTATCCCGCGGGTGGGAGCGAAAGCTAGAAGGGAGTACTTAAAACAATTCCAATTTATGCTTATGTCTTTTCCTATGGGAGGGAACAAAAGCTCAAACGGGATCATATAAAGGGGATAATACACAGCTAAATGCACAGCAAAGTTATTAATCAACGGAAAGCTTTAGAGGAAGCCTCCCAAAAGAATATGTGACGAAGAAAACAACTAAACGCCAAACATTGCTCGGATTAATTGACATTACTCAAAAACTAATCTCCTTTATCTTAAATTTTCATAAAACACTATCGTCGGTCTTATTTATCGACATGTACAAATACTTCTATAAAAGATGTGGAGCATGCTATCAATAAAGCCTTTAGAAGGAAAGGAGCATAAACAAAGCTTCCAAAGGGAGAAGCTACATCAACAAAGCTTCCAGAGGGAGAAGCTACACAAACAAAGCATCCATAGGGAGAAGCAACATCAACAAGGCTTCCAAAGGGAGAAGCGAGAAGCTACGTCAACAAAGCTTCCAGAGGGAGAAGCTACATCAACAAAGCTTCCAGTGAGAGAAGCCATAACAAACACAACCTCCTAGAAGAAGAGCGTCAAAAAAAGCTTCCTGAGAGAAAAGCCACAACAAACATAAATTCCCAGAAGTGGAGCGTCAAACAAAGCTTCCAGAGAGAGAAGCCATAATAAACACAACCTCCCCGATGAGGAGCGATAAACAAAAGCCACCATAGGGGAGCAACAAGGCCAAATGACCCAACGGAACTTCTCGTTGAACAATTGTGGATTCAAATGACCAAACAGAACTATCTGCTGAACTACCAAACAACTGAAAAATTGGGCGGTTGAACGGAACTACTTGTTGAATGGTTAAATGATGAAACAATTGAATGGAACTACTGCAGTACAGTCAAATGGTTTGAAAACTAAATGGAACTACTTCTGACTGACTATTTGGTTTAGGACAAGATTAAATTATTTCGAAAGCAGTCCTTTACATATGCATCCGAGAAGTTATCCCTCAGTATATTTACAACTTTTTCGCTCGTATGGTTTCTCTGAGTAAACCTCCGAGGAACCCTATATAATTTATGGTTGCTTGATTACTTCCAACATTGTTTGAGTAGGTTAACATTGTGAACATATGTAATCATTGGATGATTTGAAACGCTTTCATAGAATATACTTTAAGTAATCTTTTGATTGTCACTTTATGCTCTCGTTAAGACATTCTACTTACCACATTTTCCAGTAACTACCAACGTGTGCATGGTTTCTACATGATTTATGATTTCTATTAACCCGAGTGCGAGTCTCGGGGTTTCTATATGATTTCTAATTTACCCGAGTGTGAGTCTAGGGGTTTCTATGTGAATTCCTACTTTCAATTTACCTGAGCATGAGTCTCGACATTCCTATTTCCACTTATCTGAGTGTTAGTCTTGGGGTTTCTATATGATTTATGTTTTATGCTTACCCAAGTGTGAGTCTTGGGGCTTCCATATTATTTTTGATATATGCTTACCGAAATGTGAGTCTTGTGGTTTCCATATGATTTTGGATTTACGCTTACCTAAGTGTGAGTCTTGGGATTTCCATACGATTTCTGATTTATATTCGCCCAAGTATGAGTCTTGGGATTTCTATTATTTTCAGATATAATGCTTGGCTTTTTTACTTAACCAGGTGTGAGTCTTGGGGTTTCTATATGATTTCTGATTTCTACTTACCCAAGTGCGAGTCTCGGGGTTTCTATATGATTTCTGATTTCATTTACCTGAGTGTGAGTCTCGAGCTTACTTTATGATTTTTGATTTATGCTTACCCAGGTGTGAGTCTTGGGGCTTCCATATGATTTTTGATTTACACTTACCCAAGAGTGAGTCTTGGGCTTCCCATATGATTTCTGATTTATATTTACCCAAGTATAAGTCATGGAGTATCTATTATTTTCAGATATGATGTCTTACTTTGTACATACCCAGTTGTGAGTCTTGGGATTTCCATACGATTTATGATTTCTACTTACCGAGTGTGAGTCTCGGGGTTTCTATATGATTTCTGATTTCATTTTCCCAAGTGTGAGTCTCGGGCTTTCTATATGATTTTTGATTTAAGCTTACCAAAGTGTGAGTCTTGGGTTTCCTTATGGTTGTTGATTGATGTTTACCTGAGTGTGAGTCCCAGGGTTTCCATAAGATTTCTGACTTTCATTCACACGAGTGTGAGTCTTGGGCTTTCTATATGATTTATGATTTATACTTACCTAAGTGTGAGTCTCAGGGTTTCTATATAATTTCTAGTTTCCGTTTACTAGCTTGTGAGTCTCAGAGTTTCAATATGATTTCTGGTTTGCACTTACATGAGTGTGAGTCTCGGGTCTTCTGTTAATTTCAAATATGGATTTATGATTTCTATTTTGCCAAGTATGAGCCTTTGGATGTTACTACTTTCAGATAAAGATTTTGGGTTTTCTACCCACTCCAGGTGTAAATCCTGGTATTCCTATTGTGACCTTCAAATTTCTATTACATAAGTCCATATTTTAGTCCTAGATCTTTTCCTTGTCATTCCAAACAAGTACTTATAACCTTGCAAATTTTAAGAAATAAGACCACTTGATTCGTTTTTGACACTAAAGATTAATTATGAATTTTCTATGATAGTTACCAAAGAGAATGTTAATTTCCTTCTGTCATGTTCACATATGGAGTTCAGATATACCGTTATTATTCTATGGTGAAGGTTCATAAGCTAGGGATCAAGCAGATACGACGGACCTCTTGTCTGAAGCCTTCCAACAAGGGTTACGATCTCGCAAAATTTCGTATAGGGAAGTTTTCTAAACTCATGTCATATTTACCCCTAATGTTTGTTACAATGAATTGTAGTAAAAATAATGTTAGACACATCATAAATAAATATAAGATATTGTGCAAGTCATATCACCTTTACTGACGCATTATGTTTGTCAATAGAGAATTTCTAATTTTTCATTTAGAGATATTCGAATATAGACTTTGGGTTTGTTACCTCACATTTCCTATAATAAATTCTTGATAACTAAGTGCCCGAGTAAGAATATTGGTCTTCCTATTTAATGTTGATAGGAGGATGTTAAGCTCTAAAATCATAGAATTCCACATGGAAACATGTTTAAGTCTACATATTGTTCATAATTAGTTTCGCAAAGATTAATAGCTTGAAGATCATGTTCATGTTCTATCCATTAATAAAGTTCATGTTTCCCCTCGCACCATTGTTTTAAAGTTATGAGAAACTAATGCTAAAATCTTTCTAATATTTCTTAAGTTACAGAAGAAACGATATAGGTGCCACAGGGTTTGTCCTAAAGAACAAAAGTTTCTTTATACTAGGGGGCTAAATGTTAACACCAAAATTTGCACCGGCCAAATATAAAGAAGCGGAAGCATCAAAACCGAAAGAATAAAGTGTTTCGGACAACAAAACCTGGATCATGAAGAAAAGAGCGTCAGCATCAAGTCTTGCCAGGGAAGGCCCGAGAGCCCCAAATCGGAACCTAAGCACAAGGGTGTCGGTCCGACACAAACAACAAAAGAATAGAGGAATAAACAACAAAACCATAAGCAAACAAAAGTGAGCAACCGAGATCTTATAAACCGAAAGCTTAAAGCCACTGAAGGGAAGCACTACGTTGGACAAGAGAAGGCAGGGGGCTGCCAGCACTACTTAGCTCAGTACCAACACTAACAATAGAAGAAAGTTTATAAGTCATCCGAAAGGGGTTATGGAGGAAGCTATTGTATGATCAAGACCGGAACAATGAGTTATCAGAAGAAAGGAGGTATTCACTCTAGCATGCTTAGTTCTGATACCTGCACCGACAAGAGAAAGCTATAGAGCTAAAAGCCAAGCTAAAAGGAAGCAAAGGGCTATCGAAACCGTCACCAGGAAATAGTTTTAAAGTCACCATAAGGCATTCCGAAGGCATGCTATCACGAAGACAAACTCTTAGATATCCGAAACCAAGCATGAAAGAAAATAGCAAATCCAATGTCTAGGAAGATAATAAAGCTGGAACACCGAAACCAAAAGGTATGGATGCGGACCAAGACCAGTTCCCGAAGGCGAGAGCCACCAAAGTCAAGATTATCAGAAACCAAGACTGAGCTACCGAGAGGCATGTCAATGGAACCACTTCCGAAAGTTCGAGATTGATTTTCCGAGGGCAAGAAGGCATCAATGAGGACATTTGATAAGATGAAAGGTGGCCGAAACCTTTCTGCCGGATCCAAAAGTCACAAGAGCGGCTGAAATCTTGTTAAAGCGCCCGAAAGAAGCTTTTTCTGGGCTCACAACAGAAGGGGGCCCGATTTGCCTATAAAAAAGACCCCAAGGGTCTCATTTTGGGGGCCTTTTTCTCATTCCACAATCTTTCTCTCATTTCCTATAGAGAAAACCCTAACTTGTAAATCAATTTGGGAATTTCTTATGTAACCTCCTCCATGAATAAAATCATCAAAGCCCATAAAGTGGACGTAGGTTCAATCCAAACCGAACCACTATAAATTGTCATGTTCTTTACTATTTCGCATATTATATGTTGCATTGTTGTGCTATTTAGTGCTTCCCAATCCAACCCTTTTAATGCATACTTGACTACCTTATGCATTTTCCTCAATAAAGGATTCATACGCAAGCCTTTCACTTAATCATAAATCACTAAGTAACCCTTCCACAAGCTGTTTAGCTTCCTAACTTGTGTTGTGCTTAGGGAACCATTATCCCAAGGTAATTGTTGATCCTTGAGTCATATAAGTGTAATACTCACCCCTTGAGGGAAGAGTAACTAATCTTCATGCCTTTGACCTTGATACCTAGGAAACGGTGAACTAACTCAAGCTCATGGAAACTAATTAACCCTGTTTTCCCGTTAGGTCCACTTCTGTAGACCTATCTCCGGTGTTGACGAAAAATATCGTTAATAATCAGATTTGTAAATTATTGGTTATCTCAATATTTGATTTGATTAGAAAGACTATGGAATAGCAGATTTGAATCAGATTCAAGGATTGGAAGCCAGGTGAGTGGATTTAAAATTATACATTTTGGGTAATGATATATTTGTCGTTTGCTTTCCTCGTAATTCTTAATGTGATAAAAAAATTGATATTTGTGGTAATTGCAATATAATAGATTCCCTGAGTACGTTAAGAATATTGTTGTTGTAATTTGTTCAATTAATTCTCTGTTTGGGTTAAGAATTACTATAATACTGAAATGGTGAATTTGACAATAACTATGCATATATTCTTGAGATTGCTATTCAATAATAAATTGGATATGTTGTAAAAGGGAATTACACTGAATTGTGGAAATAAAGATAGAAGAATTGATATGCCTAGTTTCATATAGAAATTTACAGTAATTGGAAATGGTAAATGAAAAACATGAATTAACATCTAACTCAGAAAATAAAATAAAAGTTGGAAAAGCTAGTAGTGGACTGAGTAAGTTGGATTTTGGGAAAATTGATACATTTCCATAACGGTAATATTATTAAGAACATAGATGCAAGAAAAGAAAGGGAAAAAAGATTATTGTGAAATAGTGGTACTTTTACCATATTGCACATAATCAAATAAAATATACATGTATCAACAACAAAAATAAAAGAAATAGCTTGAAACTATGGATCTTAATTTATGTACATTGTGGAAATAGATCTTTACTTCTTTCCGCTAACCAATCTAATGAGGTGTGTGAATTTTTTTCCTGAAATAAAAAGAATGTATATGATCATAGTTAAAGAAAGATTACAATAATAAAAGTTAGTTCATTTTAAGAAACCTAAGAAGAATCGTGATCAATGGGGGATATAACCTGCTATAATTAACTATATGAATGAGAATGAAATACAATAGATAGGATTGTCTTAGGACAAGAGAAATTATAACATAGGTTATAAATAAGAGAAGAGAATTTATTAATAAACCTTAGTTATGAGAACTAAGTTAATAGGTAAGCAACAACAATAAGTTGTGATAACAGTGAAAGACAAGGTTATAGTTAAATAAGAAAGAATAAAGTAGGCTTATTATTGGTAGACTTATAATTAAAAGTATTAAGTCTAATAATTATAGTAAATAATAAGTGGAAGTCCGCTCCGGCGGTATAGGGCCGAATAAAGAAGCTAAGCATCAAAAAATGAGCTAATGAACCTAATAACTTGAATAAGAAGTGAATACATGGATAATAAAGTTAATTAGTGATGTGACAAGGTAAAGCAGGCGCATGATTAAAAGATTAGACATAGGATCTAATAACATGTTGGCGTGATGTGCTTGGACCATTCTGTACATTTGAAGGTGAAGAATCCAACGAGGTAGATCATCATGGTGTCTGGAGATAAGAGAAGAGAACGTCTAACTTGTTATTCTATAGAACAAGAGGGAAGCATGTGACTTCTGCGGGACGTTATAGGTATCCCGTGGTAGTCCTCTATGCGTTACGTGCTTAGGACGTACTCACAGGGGATCGGTCTATACGGTACCACCCAATGTGTATACCTTGACTACAACTGTAGTTTGGCAGTCAGAAGGCTGCGGCGGATGGCGTTTGGTGACTCGGCGGTTTTCCTTGGGAGAGGTTAGTCAGAACTAAATTAAGGTTAGTAATTGTCGGATACTTATCATCGGCATTCAGTGTGATACAAAAATACTATAGCTAAACCTATTGATATGGTTGTCAATGGATGCTTCGGGATATGGATAGTGCTCCGTATCCGTATCCAAAATTATTTTCGGATATCGAATATCCATATCCGTTTAATTTTTGGATATCGGATATCCATATCCGCTTAATTTTCGAATATGGGCGGATATCGAATATGTATCCGCTCCTTCTATAACTATTAAATTTAAGAATATAAATACAAAAGTTTGCCATCAATATAAAGTAATTTTTATACTAATGTTTATAACAAAAAAGAAAATAAAGAAGTGTAATGATGAAACATTGTTTTATACTAATATCCATTAGTATATCCAAAAATGTACCAAATTAAACACTAAAACTACCATTTTTCGCTAAAAATGGAAAAAAATTATATCATATTCAAATCCAACAGTTACAAAATAATTATTAAGTCTATTTTTCTGTTTTGAGTTATGAATATTACATCAATCAGTCGGATGGATATTTTTTGGATACATGTACCACTATAACCATGTCCGTATCTGAAAAGCTTTTCGAATATCAGATATCTGTATCCTCTTTTCGGATAATGTCAGATAATGGATATTTTTCATATTTTCGGATAAGGATTAGGACGAATATTAGATTTTCGGGTATTCATTGACAACCCTTGTTATGGACCTTAAATCTTTCACTATGGAGACGTTGGTCGTGGGACATGTCAAATTGGGTTTTAGATTGGTTGATAGGGGCACATCACTTAGCTCTTGATAGTGTCTTTCATTAGTTGAGAAAGGAGCCAGGGTAAGGCCATAGCCACCGTGAAAAGGCAAATCATACTTGAATATATGTATTGTATGCCTAAAAAGGCAATCCTTTACAGATATTGAAAGCTTCCAATCGAGTTTCGTGCATTGGATGTAGCTCTATTATGGGACTCGGGTTATAGTAGACAATACCCTTGCGTGAGGATATAGGTACAAGCATTGGGTGGTGTATTGTAGTCAATAGGGCATTACTTCGTGTTGAGACATGATTCGACCGAAGAGTTTGGTTACGCTTATGTGACAGAGCGATGGTAGTTCTATGCAATATCACAGCGTAACGTCAAAAATTTTCGTATGCCATTTGGCATAGGATAAAGGTTACATACGCTTCTATAGAATGACGGCAGGGACTGTACAAGGAGGGTACTATGGAAATACCTTGAGATGTGGGGCAGAGCTACATATATGTTATATTAGGTTAGTCTACTGGGGTGTAGATGGGTACAACGTGAGTATAGAGTCTTGAGTGTTGTTAACCCAAACAACCTAATAATTCAGAAAATATAATTGAACGGTATATGTAGGGTTATTTCAGAATGTATAATTTGTCCATTCACCAGAACTTTGTGTTCTGACCCTCTTCTCATAACATACTCGCAAGTTAGGTCTATAGTAGAGATTTGGTAGCCATTGGGCACTTGTTAGACAATGTCATTATTTCGGTACGGCTATATTTGATTATTATATTTTTATCCATTCCTCTGTGAGATGTTTTATCGATCTCTGATATATTTATTATCTCTGTGTTTTCTGTGGGATACCAGACAAGTCAACTTGAGCTTCGATACATTGGTGTTTTGGAAAAAAAAGGTCGGGCTGTTGAAATTCGGATTGTTACAAATTTAGTTCATTTGTATATGTTAATTGATAAACATTTTATCAATCATATTAAACGCACAAATTTGTCATTATAGCTAATTGTAACATTATTTAGCACATGTTCTTACAGTATTAGAAAGGTTAAATGTTGACATTTTATATTTATAATAAGACTCCCACTAGTCTTTTATGTTTCACCAATTACTAAGTGAAACATAGAAGTCTTTCAACTTCACTATCGGGTGCTAGGATTCGCATGCCTTGGGATTCTGACCTTGAGGAAAGCTCCATAAATCATAGGCCCGCATACGATGGATATCTCTTTATCTGTGGTACCGCATACAACTCTTAACCTTTGGTACCTTGTCATAATCCTGCTTTTACCTTGAAGAAAGCTCAACAATTAAAGTGAGATTATTCACTCAGACCTATCATTTCGTGACAACCTAAGTATAATGCATATACCAGAAGGAAAGCTTAACAAATGCATGCAGTTGTCTTACCTCATCTATTCAATATATTAATAGTACTACATATAACATTCCTAGCTTGAAAAAATCTCAACAACTAAGGAGTATGCAAATAATCTATTAATATGTAAATGATAGAGGACAACTTTATATTAAACAATCATATTATTTAATATATTATGTCGAGTGATATCGACGCATGGATCAATGTATTTCTTTTGAATGCTCCCATGATTCAAGTGTCAAACACATCAGAAATCACAATATATATATATATACACACACACATACATACAATTACATATATATTTGTTTCATAAGTCTATTTGGGTTTTCCACATTAAGTTCATACAATCATATCGTGTAAGTTTTATTAATATGTGTAACTTTTATATTTCATGTTACTTTTATATGATAGTCTAATGTATAATAATTCATTAATTAAATTTCATTTATTTAATTTGAATTAATAAACTCTTTAATTAGTTTTATATTAGAATTCCAATACAACTTTTATGTTGGACCTTTCTACTATAACCTTTATAGTGTAACATATATTTCTTATATATGTATATTTTTTATTTAATTAATTAACCTTTAACTAATTTATTTAATTAAACAAGTTTAGTTAATTTATATCTAATTTTATTTTACATACATACATGTATGCTTATGTTGTCTTAAACACTTTAAAATAGCAGAACATATACCAACATATATAATACACGCATATAAGTATTAATTAATTAACTCATTATTTTTATTTATTTTACTAATCTTATCAATAAATTTTAAATTTCGAAATTAATATTTTAAAAATTGCAAAAATTCGAACTTTCATTACATTTTCAAACATTCTGAAAATTTATGTTATATTATAACCTTTTATAATAAATATGTTTTAATTTTAAATTTAACTCTTAGACTTAAATTGCTGTTATGATTTTCACAACTATTTTGAAAATTAGCCCAAGACCCAATTCAAATCAGGCCTTTTCATTAGGGGCAACCTATTGGCTTACTTTACCTTTTATGCCAAGTTGGTAACCAGGTAGGACAGGCCACTTAGTTACCCAATTCCAATCCTAGACATTACCTTTCTTTTCACCGTGCTAAGTGAGAAAGCTTAATTAGCTTGCCTCAACATGACCAGTGCCGGCCCTGAGCAAACTGTGGCCCTAGGCCAATTTTTTTTTCAGGGCCCAAAATTTATGTGGGAAACATGAAAATAGGAGTAAAAACTAGTTCAAGAATAAAAGATACAATTACCCAACATTTAACACGTTAGGACTTGAACCTGCATCGCAAAGAACAAGACTAACAAACTCCACCGCTCAACCAATGCTTCTTCATAACCATATTTGGATATCCATTTTTATTACAAAATCCGAAAGTTTGAGGCCCCCTACCACCATCTTCCTTCTCCTCCTCGGTCTAAGGCCCTATGCGACCACATAGCTGACTATGCACATTGCTAGACTTGAACATGATTAACTTAGACCACATAGACTATGAGGCTCTAACAGGATTAAAGGAACTGGACTAGGCCGTAGCAGAAGAAATTAAAGAATTTTAATTAGCTTGACCCCAACATGACTAATCTAGACCGCATAAACTATAGGGATTTGATACCATTGAAGGGACTGGACTAGCTCGCAGCCGAAGAAATTGGTGAATTTCAAAAAAATTACCATTTTGGATCATTAGTTGGGCCTATGAAGCCAAATTTATTCAAAACATTTCTAAATTTATCTTTAATGAAATCATTTATTTTATTTAAGTTAGTTAATGTTAAGTTTTAATTTCAAACGTATAATGTATCAAATACACTTAACATTTAGTTAATGTGCAGGGAATGAAACCTTTTATTTCTTTTCCCAAAACAAGATTTAATTGGGAGTATTTATTACATCAAATGAAGAGAGAATCCTTTCATTTTAACTCTTTAATATTGATTAAAACATTCATGGCTTGATAAATTAATGTGTTCATATGCACTAAAACTTTACAAATTGATTTACAATATAGGTAAGTGTGAAATGTGACATGATATGAACATATCAAGAATATTCATTCTAAATTATACTAAAAAGGAATTAATATATAACAAAATCATTAAATAATGAAAAGGTATGCACATATATGCAGAAATAGATTGATATAAGATCATAAACAAGAATAGAATAACAACCAATAAACATTATAACATAGAACATAAATACTCAACGGCAGATCGTAAATATACAATAGCCTTGTAATGGCCCAGAAATCCGTACTATCTGAGCTGACTAATACAACACATGTCCAACTCAAATAATATAGAAATACGAGGCATTAGGGTTAAACAAAAAGTAAAGGATAGAAGATAGAACAGAAATAACAAAATAGAATCTCATAGCGGAACGAATAAAATATATTATATAACATAACTTTTTGAAATACAAAGCTGTATTGTATATAAATACCATCACCATAGCACAATACAATATTTGATACAGCGGAAATAACTCTAAAATAACTAACGGTGAAGCCTACTGCTTCTAGCTCCTCCAAGTGTATCTATAAAAGCCTGAAACACTTGACTGCCCATAAAAATTTGGGCACCCAAGAGTTTAGGAAAAACAAACAAAATAAACTCTGGGTTAGTCATGGGACTGGTATGAGTAAACTCCAACCATATTGTTTAACTTTGAAAATCCTTTGAAAGAAAGGGTAATAGTAAGACTAGACCACACATAAACATGGACATTTTTACCTCACTATAACCAAAATATTTTTTATATCAAAATCTAGTGATATTATAATAATGTCTAATCAAATAAATAACCAAATAGTAGAACACTTGGATCTCACGCTCTACATATATAGTATAAAATCAAAAACCACAGGGCGCTTATTGGAGATTGGATTCGAACAATGACAAGGTATGGGACCACCTCTCGATCAATGTACTCTAGAGGGGATACACTGGGGTTCAGCAAGAACGTCTTTCAACCCGGGCACACATGATCGCCCACTCATTTAGCTTGAGTGTAGCGAATATATTGTCACCTACGGTTGTCGCCCGTCTAACCGTAATCCGTAAGATACCGAATCGAAAGAAGAAAAATAATTGAATTTTCTCTAGATCGGTGACAAATATACCCTGCTTGGGTATGACCCAACTAGCCATGCTGCCTGCCCGATTTTTGTCATTTCCCGGTTGTGAGGCTTGAGGCTACGTTGATCTTTCAAAACATCTGGCCACCATTCACTTTGAATGTCACACCGTCAAACCCGTCAAATCACTAGTTGATCTTTCCAAAATATTACGGGTATAAAAAGCTAAGAGAAACGAATTTCTCCGCCACCATACGTAATACCTTGAAAAGATCGTCTTATGTGACCGTTAGGAATACTCTATCAGACATTCGTCCATACAAGTTGTCCTGGGTATGGACAAACCAAACAGCCCTTGCATTTTTACTTCGTCTTCCATTTATCTTCAGCATAATCTAATTCGCAACGCCTATGCCTATACGGAGTGGTTTTCGGATATTAAATCCAACCGATCTCTCTGTATTGACAACGATGGTCAAAAATCTTTGATAGCCGGTGATTTAACTATCAAAGGAAAACAAAACATCCATCAAACATTCCCTGGCCCTTTCTAATATTTTATTTTAAGTTTGTTTCCTTATCTAATTCTATACATATCAATGTATTGATTTTTAGTTATCAAATTTTCTCAAAAATATTCTAACTCCTTAAATTTCCAGAAAATTTCGCCAGCTTCTCCTTTGTACCAGTCAATAGTTCAAACCCGAACTTGCCTCTCTAGGCCCTTCCCATTCAAAAGAAAAACAAAAAGCCAAGCGGCTTGCCCAATAGGCTCATAAAATCTCATATTGAAATTGAAACATGTACATTTTTGTCGGGCGCTTAAATTATAATCTTCAAACTCTCTTCCCACTCTTCATCCCATACCTATCTATCATATATGTGACTTTCTCAATTTATTTAAACTCAATCCAATCAATTGACCCAATTTGCTAATTTATTCTTCAATTAACCTTTATACCAAATCCCTTTTAGTTTTGAACTTATCATGCTCAAATATATCTTAATTTGCTTGTCAACAAGTTGAATTCCATTTCCAACTCGGGTTTCATATTCGATTTTCCATTCCAATTTACATCCCTTCCCAAACCAAGTTAATTCCGATTCCAATGTTATTAACTAATTTCTTTTGAGATTAGTTAATATTATTTGGTAATTAAAAATCTGATTTTTATTTGGAAAACCAATTCACTTACTCCACTTGAGTTCGTATTTATTTTATAACTCAAATCTGGATTTTTCTAATTGCAAATTCGGATTTTTATTTGTTAAGAAACTCTTTATTTTATTTAATAAATCGTTACGATTTATAAACGATTTCACAGCGACTTTTCTAAAATTTGATTTTGACATAACTCACAATCTATAAAATGAAATCTAGATTTTTCGCTTTCATTAGAATATTATAATTCAATAGGTCCAAACGTTTTCGGTTTCGTCAAATTCCGACTTATATTGAGTTCAGTATACTCAGTTGAAGTTTGAAACGTTCAATTGCAAACTACTGCGCCGCGGCGAGTTCGTTTTAATTAAATAAAATATAAACGTTCAAACTTCGTTTATAAATAAATATCAACTGCAATTTCAATGTTTTAAAAATAAACTGGGCCTGTTATCTAACTTAACAATTCGTGTTATTCAAACTCGTCGATTATTTTATTCCACATTCACAACTCAGTTATATTTAAAACTTAGTTTTCTATATTTAATTCCAATTCCCCTGGAGTTAAATTTGATATAATCAAATTCGAAGAAATTAATTCAATATCCTTTGCCGTTACAAAAAAATATCATCCATTGATAATAGTGGAGTCATTCAAGTTGGGATATTTTATTTACCTCTGAGACCTTGACCGACAACGTTCTTATCTTGAAATTGATAAAAGCTTGTAATATAAAAACTTGATTAAAATATCACCTTCTATTCCATTAAAAATATTGTTTTGTAAGCCATACTTATCTTGGAAAAATGATTTCCAAATTATCTGATGAAATTTACTTCATCACTTTTATAAACACTGTTTCTAAATTATTTTCTGTATGTTATATCTTTAAAACAAACTTCCAATTCGAACTCCATTTGGAACTTGATCCCTACTTTATTTTATTATTATAACGTATAAATATAGCATCGCATCTATTTCATATTTAATTTTTTAAGAATTTGCTTCTTAGAATTCATAGTTCAAAAATATAATTTCTACTAAATATAGTTATATTTTACCATTTGGAAATAATTTGAAATTATAAATTCGACATAGTTGAATTTTAGAAATAAATCTGTTGGGTTTGTTTCAAATTTATTCTACATTCCAAAAATTGGAAATGAATTTCATCATTTCCCTTTAAACTGATTTCAAATTTATAAATCCCTTTTCAAATTCATATTCGAACTTAAATTAATAAATTATCGCTTGAGAATTTCCCTTCTTTATATACAAACATCATTTGTAAATTTCACTTCTGGTTTAAAATATTGAAACCAGTTTCTGTTTTAAGTTTCATTTGAAATCCAATTCTCGTTCTAGAAAATAAATTTTCCTTTCTTAAATCCAGACTAGAAATTAAAATTTAATATTATCAAACGATAATATTTCTTTCCATTTAAAATCATCGTTTATGAATTCATTTACTTGTTTTTTTTTTATTTAAACAAGTTAATATTTCTCCATCCATTTGAAATCCCATTTCCATTTCAAAAAGTAAAATTTTCCTATTTCAATCCAAAAATCCCTTTTAAGTTCATTCTTGAATTTAAATGAATTATCCAATAAAAATTACCCTCTTCTATTTATAAACATCGTTTATAAATAACACTTCTTGTTTTAAATATTAAAACAAGTTTTCGATTTTAAATTCAATTTCTATTTTTGGGAAATAAATTCCCTTTTTAAAATCAACACTTGAGTTTCCATTTCTAAATTATCCAATTATAATTTTTCAATCCAATCTAAAACATTGTTAAAAACTTCGACCACTTGTTTTGTTATTAAAAATAAGTTAATATTTTCTAATCCAATCGAAATTCAATTCAGAAAATAAATTTTCCCCTTTAGGTCTAAAAATCCCTTTTATGATATTTGTAAATATAATATCCAGGGCCAATGATATTTAATCATCCAATTACACAAACCATCAATCCAATTCAACACATCACACATATGTAAACAATAATAAATAATTTTGAGAAATCCAATTAGATCACTTCAACCTGTTTCCCTGCATCCATAAATGTTAGACAACAGAAATAATACCAATACTGCTTCAAGGCAGGACATCGCGGTATAGAAGGTCATCCACTCATATATCGTGGGGCGATAGGATCGTCCGCTAATGATACTACGGGCATCTGCTAATGGTACTGCGGGAAATATTCAACCATCAATATATATATAGCCAAAATCACCAAGCTTAATATAACTAATATATATAATAGCCACAATAATTCAATAATTCATTCATGCATCCAAGCAACCAACAATTTATTTTTAACAATTAAAAATAAATTTAAATATAAAACTCTCTGAGTGAGATTTTCTCACCTCGATTTTCATTTATTGAATATCCAATTTAAATTTCAAATCGTTGCATCTACGAATCATCTCGAATTTATTTGTACCTACGATTATTCATTTTAATTTAATAATTAGGCTATTTTTAATTTAACTTAATTACTTTAAGCAAATAATTAAATTAATCCGAAGTATTTTAAATTCGATAAAAATTTATACCTCGATTCCTTGTAAATACTCGGCCAACTACAAAGCATGTCAATGATTATTGATGCACGAAACCACTCCCCGACCAGCTTCTAAAAACCGCCATGTCACTACGACATTTCAACAAACATCACAGGCGATCGCCTCATTGACCTCAACCTGATCAGCTCCTCAATGTCCCGAGAATCCTCCTTCTCATTGACCACTCTTGGCATCCATTCCTCAACACCACTGCATTGCTCCACATCCCCACTCCATCAGCCTCAATCATTGACTGAACCTCTCAGCTCCAACCCAAAAAACCAACCTGGCCTTTACAACATTCAAATACCGAATCCCCCAATTTCAACACTGGCCATTCTCACATCATATGAACTCCACTTAGATTCGACTTCACATCTGAATCCATTTTTATCCCAAATAAGAACCGCAACTTTCTGATTACAGTAAAAAAATGCGTACCCATTTCTCCCATAAGCCACCGTTGATTCTGCACACCCCTTTTCCCTTCACTGTGACTTACTGCACCCATTGACAGTGAATGTCGTGACCCCAGATTACCACCGAAAACCAACGTCAACTGTTATTCTCCCCACAACAATCGAAAGTCGATATTAACAGGAACAGTCGCAACCCAGAAAATGATATTGAGCTTCAGGAAAATTTCGCGGTTTTCAAATCGCGATACCCAACTCTATTCGAACCACGTTATCGCACCCATCAAAAATCCTTGCTCAACTAATCCCTTTTATCCCAACTTCAAACCTCTTAACACAAGCTCCAAGCTTTAGATCGAACTTCAAGGAATCAGGGCCATCAATCGCAACCCAATTCGAACCGCGAAGGATTAATTAGCAAGAATGGTTTCTAGCTTTTTGATTTAATTTTATTTCTCTTTTGGGATTGAATTCAAAGCAAAGGAAAGCTTCCATTCATTTTATGTTGTTATGGCCCTCGATGAGGATAAGCGCGAGACATGATTCTGTTTCGAATAATTGAAAGAGTATCGGCTTTGATTAAAGTTGCTGAAGGAAACATAGCAAAAAGGGGAAACGGTTGTGTATTTATAAGTGACAACGAGGAAACAGAAGTACAACCACCATAATTTCATGTCTGCTTGATAATAAGAGTGAGGGACAGATTATACAACTCGAGAGGGAAAATTAAGCTGCGTGATTAATAACTAGGTCGGCCTGTTGGCTTGAGTACTAACACTAATTAAATTGATTTGATTTTGTTTTTAATTAAAGCTAAAATATCCGGCGGTCCCTTAATTTAAAATCCTGAACCGTTATTTGAATGCAACCACCGACGTTACAAGCTTATAATGCTATTCTGAACTTAATGGAACCAATTCTGAAATTTAATTCGACTGTACAGAATAAATAACAATTTAAATTGACAATTTAAATCAAATTCATTTTAAAATATAAATCGATTTCAAACAATTAAATTCATCAGTAATAAATTATTATTATTGTTCTAATCTAATATAAAATTTATATAAATCTACTAAATTGATTGAATGCTTTTGATTCTATTTTTAACTGCGAATTCAATTATCATTGTTTCCATATTACGATAATTCGATATATTCAATGTTAAATCATATATCGATTATTAAATCGATAAATTCCAAACAAAAATCCATTTATATTTATAATTCAACACTTAAAACAAATTTAAATGTCCATTATAAAGTAGCTAAAAACCAAGGACATTACAAGCCTAATTAAATATTTTAATAATAATTCGTACTATGAAAGTATACGAAACATAATACATATTAATTGATTGTGCATATAGAAGGATCCAAACAAATCTTTGTTATTGACAAAGAATATATACATATAGCAGTCAGTTTAATGTTTAGATTTATTACCAAATCATTCTCCTTCTTAACACAATAAAAGTAAAATGAATTATATACATATAAAATTTAAAACCAAAATTGTACTTATTTGGTATGATTTTGAGCATGAATCTACAATAAAAAACATTGTACTACACATACACAATTTTCGATTTAAATTTTCTTAATTAAAATATAATCAAACAATATTAACATACAAAAATTTAGATCGAAAATTTGATTTTGAAATAGATGTTCATAACATAGATCTACTATTAAAAACATTGTACTACACATACACAAATTTCAACTTTAATTTATTGATAAAAATATAGTTAAACAAAATGAACATACATAATTCAAATCCAAAAATAAGACTTTGAAAGAGATGTTCATGACATAGATCTATAAAACATTTTATTTAAAAACAAATAATTCATAGTTTTTTTAGTTTGACAAACAAAAGGATAAGTTGATAATTTGAATATACAAATTTGGATATAAAGGATTAAATTTTGATTTGTGAATTTTTTAGACATAGATGAACAATTAAACCTTTTTATATAAACAAACACCTTTATTTCAATTTATTAAACTAAAATTCCAATCAAATCATTTAACAAAACAACTTAAACGAAGATAAACTATTTTCATATTAAAATATGCAAAGTATAAAAATATAAATTATGATAACCAAATTGACAAATCATGAAAAGAAAATTGTATCAAACATTATAATCCAAAAAAAAGAAAGCATACTGTAACGTCCCGTATTTTACGGTATAACAAATAAGTTATTTAATTATTTAAATAGTCATTTGGAGATTTAAATGGTTGTTTAATTAAATAATATTAAGTATTTAATTAATATAAATAATAGAATAATATATTTATTTCCGAAATAGTCGGAAATAGTGGAATTGACAATATTGTGTGAATTGGACAATTTAAAATATATAATTCAGTTTAGAATTTGATTATAATAACGAATATATTCAATAAACAAATATTGAATGTATAAATTATATTATAATTATAATCGAGCTTGAAATGGTGCGGTATTTCATAATTTGCGATTTAAGCTTTAAACGAATATACAGAATCTGTTTTAAGCTGGATTTCTATGAAACAAGAAACTTTCGGAGCTGGTGAAGTATATTTTTCTAACGGAAGAGAAAAATCGAGATTTCATCGTGTAGATTGCGAGTTGTGTCCAAATCAAATTTTCGAAAAGTCGCTATGGAATTCCTTTATAATATATAACGATTTATTTATATTATAAATGGAATTCTAGTATAAATTGAATACTAATCTAATCTGGATTTGAAATGCCGAGTTATAAATTCAGATAGGAATATTTTGGAGCTTTATTATATTCTATGTGAATATATACGATAATATTAATTTATTAATATTAAATTAAATTGTTTTTAAATATATTAATATTTAAATTGGTCTATTTAGAGCTTTAGAAAATAGACATTTTTACAAACGACCTCCGTTTTTGATGAAGCAAATTTTGTTGGATCCGGAATATTAATTTATTGTTAAATTTCAATTTTCGTAATTTTTGGAGTCCGAATGGGCCATGCGGAATTATAATGTGAAAAAGCTCAATAATTTGAGTTTAAAAATACGTTGTGTGAGCAAACAGATTTAGAATTCAATGAAACAAGTTTCATTGGGTCCGTAATGTCGAACCGTAGCAGTATGTCCATTTTTATCAAATTTGGATATTATATGTGATCATAGGGATTTTTAAAAGATGAATACAAATAGTGATGAGAATATAAATTAATATAAAATGAAGGAAGCTTCTAATACAAGCCAAAACATACCCTATAAATAAAGATCTACCCCTAACCCTAATTTACTTCATCTGATAATCAAAATTGAAGCCGCCAGTTTTTCTCTCTTCTAAGCTTAAACACGAGCTTCATAAATCGCTGAAAAATCAAATAAAATCCTACAAACGTAAATTCATATATATATATATATATATATATATGTATATATATCTATAGGATCTTGGAGTTGTAATAACCCGGAACTCCGAGCCAATTTAAAATTTTTATTTTGGCAATTTTAGCGAATTTTGATTATTTAAAATGAATTATTTTAAATAATAATGACGAGAAATTTATTTTGAATAGAATTAGAACATATATATTTATATACGTCGTCGTTAGAATATAAATATTTTATTTTAATTATATAACGAGCCTGAAATGGCACGGTAGTTCGAAAATTCGATTTCAAAGTTCAAATGAATGTACATGATTCAAAATAAACCGGATTTTGGTGAAACCAAAAATATTTGAATCTATTTGAGAATATCTTTCCAACAAATCCAAAAAACTGAAATTTCATAGCGAGAATAAAAAGATACGTCCAGTTGAAATTTCAGAATAGTCGCTATGGAATTCTGGCCCTTAAAAATGAAAATTTTGCAAACGACCTCGGTTTTCGATGAAACCACTTTTGTTGGATCCATGATGTCAAGTTATTGCTAGGTTTCAAAATTCGTAATTTTCTGAATCAATATGTGAGCGTGGCAAAGTTAAATGTGTTTTGTCAATTTCGATCGACCTGAAAATTAACATTTTTCAAACGGTCTCAGAATTTGACAAAATCAGTTTTGTTAGGACCGTATCATCAATACGAAGCTAGAAAATATTTTTCGGGAATTTTCTTGTTAGTATGTGGCCCCGGTAAATTGAAATGTGCGTTCAAATTCAATATATAGAGTTATATTTTGATTTTAAAGAAAATTGATCGAAACTATTGAATCAGCTTGGGTTACTTATCCCATTGTGTTCGGAATGGGGGTAATTAGCTATGGACGACAGTCGGTGGACTTGATTTCGAGTTCAAACGAAAAGTCAACTTTTATTGGAAATAAATAATAATTAAATTTTATATATTAGCCCCCTTCCCTCTTCTCTCTCCCTGTAGATTTTAGTTTTTTTTTTAAAAAAAGGGAGAAAAGCCGCCTGCCCTAGCCGAACCAGCCACCCACCCCCCTGGCGCGCCTCCCCTCCTCCTCCTCTCTCTTTCCTCCTTCTCTTGAAACCGCAACCCATCCCCTCCCCCAAAACGGAAACCGCACCCCAATCCGCCAAACCCTCCGACCCCTTCAACCTCCGCCTGCACCCTCCGCCTCCTCTAGTTGTCCAGCGCCCCCCCCCCTCTGTTAAACCAAAAACAGTAAGTTGTTTTATTTATTTATGTTTACTTTATTTTCAATTTTATTATATAATCTTGTTTAAATAAAAAGATAGTTTTTTATGTAGAGGATAAAGGTTAGATTTTTCCTGGTAAAAGGATTTGATTTTTAACTGAAAAGTTTATATTTTTAAAATAAGAAATTTTATATTTTTAAAATAAAAAGAAGTGAGTTTTAAAATGAAGAAGACAAGATTTTTATTGTAGAAAAGAAACGATCTTTATCAAAGTATGGTAAGGATTTTTATTTGTTGACTAGCAAATTAAAGATATGATTTTTGTATCATAGAAAGTATAAAGATATGATTTTTATATATGTAGCGAAATAAAAATCTCATTTTTATTATATATATAGTGAGGTAAAAATATAATTTTTATTATATTACTAGCAAGATAAAAATATAATTTTTATCATGTAAGTAGCGGTGTAAAGGAGTGATTTTTACATATGTAGTAGAGATATAAAAATACGATCTTTATATATAAAAATGTGAATTTTATATAGAGAATGGCGGGAGAAAATTATGATGTTTATTGTATGAACATCGATATAAAAATTCGATTTTTATATATATAGGAAGTAGCGATTTTTATATATATGAAGTGAAAATAAAAGTATGATTTTTATATAAAGTAGATAATAAAAATGTGATTTTTATATATGTAGCAGATACGGTTAACAAAAGTGACAAAAGGCGAGCACGGCGAAGATTTTCTATATATGAAGAGTCGTGGTGTTTGGTTTAGCTTATCGGTGAGAACTCCTCACCTTTAATTTATTTTCTAGTTGAAATATGTACTAGGATGCAGACGGTGCTTAGCAGCGCTCGACACCCGTCGTCCACAAACCATGGATGACTTGTTTATTTGATTGTTGTGTTGTGAAATTTGATTGCTGTGTTGAGAAATTTGATTGTGTGATGTGAAATGAAATAAAATATTTTATAGTGGAAAATATTTTATAGTTAAAAATATATTTTTTATCGTGTATATAAAATAAATAGTAATAAACAAATCGGAGATTTGTTTATATACACTGATTTGACTGATATTGATTGGGATGATAAATTTTACACATCGCCCAACTGCACAAATAAAATCTGTGTTTGTTGATTTGAAACCCCACACGGGTATTGGATGAGATTTGGCGTACACTAATCCCGATTGTTTGGTTGTATGTCAATCGATGGGTTGACAGACTGTGTAAGCGTTAATTATTTATATTTAATGCTTACGCAGTTGTGTGGTGCACTCTGGATGATGGTTGATTATTTATCGTTGCTATTATATACATGTGTTGTAGAAAATCCATATAATTAACATTATATGGTAATTGATTGGGCCTCATTCCCATTTGGAAAATAAGAAATATATTCATGTGTTGAATAGAAATATATATTCATGTGTTGAATAGAAATAAATATTCATGTGTTGAATAAAATATATTCATGTGTTGAATAAAATATATTCATGTGTTGAATAGAATAAACATTCATGTGTTGAATAAAAGCCGTGTTGATTAGATTGACGCCATTTTGACGTGAACGATATTTATATCGATTTTATTCATCTTTATAATGAATATAGAAAAGAAAGTGATTTCAAAATTTAACGTTTTGAAAATATTATCATTTGTATATCGATGATGTGGAATATTCAATTTTGATTTGAAATTGAATATGAAGTTGAAATCGTTTTGAAAACGAATTTAAAATGATTTTTAAAATACGTTTTAAAAGGAAATCGACGAATTATATATTATATATATTATATATATAATATAATGGCCTAATAGAACGAGCCGCGCTGCGGCAGTTCGCGAATTTCGACCATTGACTACGAGTGGACATTACGGGAGATCCGACCGTCGGATTCTCCTAAACCTGGAACCGTTGTGTTCGTATCGAAAAGAGATTTCTAACGAATATTATAAATCTAACGGTTGGATTTGGAATTATGTCCAAATCAAATTTGGAAAAGGTCGGTGTGAGTGCAGTTCGATGGCCGTTTGTGGAAATCGACTGTACGGACCTTGATAAAATTATTAAAAATAGTAATAATTTGTGTAAAATCATAAGAAATGATTTGTGAAGAATTAGGATGAAAAACTCCATATTTGAAAAGATAAAAATAATTTTTTATCGAAATGAACTAGTTTTGAACTAGAATTATAATTCTATTTATTTTTAAAATAAATAAAGTGGATTTGAAAGGGTTTTGAAAATAACCCGAATTTCCAATAATTGAAGTGGAAATGGATTTGAATCGAAATTGTCTTTGGAATATTTCGATGTTGGATTTCGTGATTATACAGATATTGTTATGGGAATTGGAAAGATATATTTATATCTTTATTTCCAATACGATATTTGTTGGTCATAGAATTTGATATTGAATATAAGCCGATATATTTTCTATTCAGAGCCTTGTATTTGATATCAAATGGGATTTGGGTTTGTCGTGAATGGTTTCTTCATTAACGCTGTTCTTAACCCCAAAAGGAGAAAAAGATTAAATCTTTTTATTTGGATTTAATGAAGTGTACCAATTAAATGGTATTTAATTGGAATTGAATTTGAATTGATTTTTGGGTTTATCATGAACGATGTCTTAAATAACACTTGTTCTTTAAACCGATAATGAATTGAATGTGATTTTGGGTTTATAGCGAACCGTGTTTTAAATGACATTGGTTCTTTAACCCAGTAAAAGACAGGATATTGATTTCTATGAAGATTAAAACTAAGTGGGGTTTTAATGAATCTTTAATTAGATTGAAATGGTCGAAAATGGAGTATCACCAGTTTTTCTCCTGGCGATAGTTAAATCTTTAATTAGATTTGAACGTGAAATGGTAATTGAATTTACCGATAACACCGTGGTGTTAGATATGAAGTATGGCCAGTTTTACTTCATGGGATGAATAGGTTGGGATTGGGAAATAAAATAAATCATTACTTTGGTGTGGTTCGCTAATCCCGACTAGTTTGGATTGATTAAAGAATAAATTTGAAGAATTTATCTCTGATAAAATTAATGGGAACCTATCCCAAAATATAAGAATATTTGAATAAAAGAATATTCTGAATTGGAATGAGGCGTATGTTGTGTTTGTGTAACACTTGTTTATTATTTACGCGAGTTATTCAGGAAGACCGGGTTTATCCCATTCTGAATAGCTGATTCGACGTGGTGTCGAGGATGAAGACGATGGTCGAAGTCCGGAGGTCTTCACGTCGTTTGGGTGATTATTGATGATCTTGATTGGGCCGTACACCCAAGAGGAGGGAATCAGTTAGTGATCGTCCAGACGTACTGGGAGATCGATGGATATGCGAGGTACTAGGTGCCTCTTGTTTCGTTCAGACCCAGAACGAACTTGTAAATGGACTGTGTGTCTGACATTGGATTTTATTCCGTGTGATTGATTTCTATTAAATATATATCTGTTTGGCGGTGGAGAATTTATTCTCTTGCTTAACGCCCTTCTCTGAGACGTACGAGCTCAGGGGTTATATATTGATGGATATCAATCGCATGGAGTGAATTGCCTGTGTGGCATGCCTAAGTGGCAATTGATCAAGGCTTCTGTTGAAAAGCAAAGTCTTGTGGTTGATGATCAAAGCACCGCCTGTGTGGCATAGCTTTGTGCAACGTTGATTCGTGAGCCTCACACCCCGGTTGTGAACCAGAAACGAGAGAGGACATCAAGGAGGGCATGTGTTTCCTTCTAGATAGAAGTGGCGTTAGTGGTTTTACACGCCCTGACAAGTATGACTTACATGGTTGTTGCTGTTGCGAGGTGCCTCGAATATATCTGTCGATTTGGGGCCGATGGAGTCACTGGACTCATTTACGCCCCCAAAGGGCGGGGAAACGTAGTGTTCAGGTATTTTAATCCACATCGGTGGACCGGCCCTGACGATCCAAGGGCTCACTTGTGTCTGGGTCCTGAGACATGGGCTAAATTGTCTCGAATCGGTGAGGACTATCTTTCGCCTCGGTTCACAGATGGAAATCAAACTTCCAATACGTGATATTTGCGGTTTTGATTGTAGAGCCTAGTATTGGCGACATGATATATGGTACCCATGTGGTCTATGATTTATACTTATGATTGAAATTGTTTTGGCACTATACACTTATAGTAATAATAAAAGATGAAATTTAGCGTATCAAGCATTCTTAAGCTATTATAAGGTAAAATCCTATCCTCTGGCTTGTGTTGCATTGTGTGATGGGACCTGGGTCTTATAATAGCTTCATTATTTCTTTATTTAGCATGGCACTGTTGTTTTATGCACTGGTATTCTTGGGAGGAAACCCGTTCCGTGTTATACGGCATGGTCCCTTGATTTACCTAACTTTAAAATAAAGATTAATAACTGTTTTAGTTCTCACACTAGTCCCATGACTGACCTGGAGTTTATTGTTTTAACCTAAACTCTGGGTGCCCTTATTTTGACATGGGCAGCTAGTAGTTTTGGTTTTGCAGATTTATATTCACAGGATCCTGATTTACAGCTGGAACGAAACTCAGAAAGCTCTGTATCTGTATATCTCTTTCAGTTATGTATTGTATTATTTTTCCGCTGCTATGTAATGTATTGTAATCTCTGATAATTTATGATGTGTAATATTTATTCATACTCTATATATTCTTGTATTCTGATGGAATTGTTGTAATAAACAATGAAATGTTCTTCTGTTTGCGTTCTGATTCGTCTTATCCTCAAAGTAATTCATTCTTTCTCTTCTCTTCGGAGACCGGGGAAGTTCGGGTCGCTTCAGTTGGTATCAGAGCTTTGGTTTACAAAGCTCAGAGAATAAGACACATTAAAACCATACGAAAGAATTCATCAGAGATTGGATTAGTAATATCCAATGAGAATGACTCGTTAGAGATGGGATCAGTAGTATCCTAGAACGAGTGTGAAGAGTATATTTTTAAAATGAAAACAATTTTGTTTTGAAAATTTAAATCAATTGTTCGTATTTGATTATTTATTTGTATTGATTTTGACAGTCCGGTATATAAAGATTTTGCGTATACGTATGATCCGCGTGTATTTGAAGTTTAAATATACTGGGTAGATATAGAATTTGTGTTCGAGTGTCGAAAATGGGATTTCTATATATTTCCAATTGACTGGTGTGAGAACCAAAATATAGTTAGAATTATTGTTGTGATTTGGCACCAAAAATGCGAATTTTGACTATGTATCAAAATTATGAATTTGAAAAACTAATCAGCTAATTGATTGCTGGTTGTGTTGTTTGATTATTGTTCAATTAATTAAATGTTGAACCTTTAACCAAATTTGACCAAAAAGTGAATTGTATTGAAAATTAGTCGCATTTGTTTGCATATACATGTACTTACATTGAACAGGTCATAGCAAGGAGGCTAGAAAAGAGGAATAAAATTGTTTGCCCGACAAATAGGTACATGTTTAAAAATTTATTGGTTTTTTGATGATTTTATGAGTCGATTGGCTAGCCGCTTGGCTGTTTCTTTTTCTTTTTAGATTTGTGAGGGCCATGGGAGGCTATTTGAAATATCCCGAAGTCCCCGGTGCAGGGGAGTTTATGGCGAAATTTTTCGAAAATTTAGGGTGTTAGCCAAATTTTTGAAAAATTTGAAAGTTTCTTAGAAAATGAAAAGTTGAAAACTTAAGCCGTAAAGAAAATAATGAAAGTTGAGTTAATTTGTGAAACAACTTTCGGCTTCGTTCTTTTTCGGGGACGAAAAGTTTTAAGTAGGGGAGATTGTAATAACTCCGAAATCCGAGCCAATTTAAAAATTTTATTTTGGCAATTTTAGCGAATTTT
Source organism: Allium sativum (assembly GCA_030737875.1). Classification (NCBI taxonomy): domain Eukaryota; kingdom Viridiplantae; phylum Streptophyta; class Magnoliopsida; order Asparagales; family Amaryllidaceae; genus Allium; species Allium sativum. The sequence goes on from CM060926.1 coordinate 488,652,692, forward strand.
GATTATTTAAAATGAATTATTTTAAATAATAACAACGAGAAATTTATTTTGAATAGAATTAGAAGGTATATATTTATATACGTCATCGTTAGAATATAAATATTTTATTTTAATTATATAACGAGCCTGAAATGGCGCGGTAGTTCGAAAATTTGATTTCAAAGTTCAAATGAATGTACAGGATTAAAAATAAACCGGATTTTGGTGAAACCAAAAATATTTGAATCTATTTGAGAATATTTTTCCAATGAATCCGAAAAATTGAAATTTCATAGCGGGAATAAAAAGATACGTCCAGTTGAAATTTCAGAATAGTCGTTATGGAATTCTGGCCCTTAAAAATGGAAATTTTGAAAACGACATCGGTTTTCGACGAAACCCCTTTTGTTGGATCCATGATGTCAAGTTATTGCTAGGTTTCAAAATTCGTAATTTTCTGAATCAATATGTTAGCGTAGCAAAGTTAAACGTGTTTTGTCAATTTCGATCAACCTAAAAATGGCCATTTTTCAAACGGTCTCCGAATTTGACGAAATCAGTTTTGTTAGGACCGTATCGTCAATACGAAGCTAGAAAATATTTTTTGGGAATTTTTCTACTTAGTATGTGGCCCCGGTAAATTGAAATATGCATTCAAATTCAATATATAGAGTTATATTTTGATTTTAAAGAAAACTGATCGAAACGATCGAATCAGCTTGCGATACATATCCCATAGTGTTCGGAATGGGGGTAATTAGCTATGGACGACAGTCGGTGGACTTGATTTCGAGTTCAAACGAAAAGTCAACTTTTATTGGAAATAAACAATAATTAAATTAAATTTTATATATTAGCCCCCCCGTCCCTCTTCTCTCTCACCGTAGATTTTAGTTTTTTTAAAAAAAGGGAGAAAAGCTGCCTGCCCTAGCCGAACCCGCCGCCGCCTCCGGGCGGAGCGCCGCCGCACCCCCCTGGCGCACCTCCCCTCCTTCCCCTCCTCCTCCTCTCTCTTCCCTCCTTCTTCTCCTGAAACCGCAACCCATCCCCTCCCCCAAAATGGAAACCGCACCCCAATCCGCCAAACCCTCCGCCCCCTTAAGCCTCCGACTGCACCCTCCGCCTCCTCCAGTTGTCCAGCGCGCCCCCCCCCCTCTGTTAAACCAAAAACAGTAAGTTGTTTTATTTATTTATGTTTACTTTATTTTCAGTTTTATTATATAATCTTGTTTGAATAAAAAGATTGTTTTTTTATGTAGAGGACAAAGGTTAGATATTTTCGGGTAAAAGGATTTGATTTTTACCTGAAAAGTTTATATTTTTAAAATAATAAAGTTTATATTTTTAAAATAAAAAGAAGTGAGTTTTAAAATGAAGAAGACAAGATTTTTATTGTAGAAAAGAAACAATCTTTATCAAAGTATGGTAAGGATTTTTATTTGTTGACTAGCAAATTAAAGATATGATTTTTGTATATGTAGCGAAATAAAAATCTGATTTTTATTATATACATAGTGAGGTAAAAATATAATTTTTATTATATTACTAGCAAGATAAAAATATAATTTTTATCATGGAAGTAGCGGTGTAAAGGAGTGATTTTTACATATGTAGTAGAGATATAAAAATACGATCTTTATATATAAAAATGTGATTTTTATATAGAGAACGGCGAGAGAAAATTATGATGTTTATTGTATGAACATCGATATAAAAATTCGATTTATATATATATAGGAAGTAGAGATTTTTATATATATGAAGTGAAAATAAAAATCTGATTGTTATATAAAGTAGATAATAAAAATGTGATTTTTATATATGTAGTGGATACGGTCAACGAAAGTGAAAAAAGGCGAGCACGGCGAAGATTTTCTACATATGAAGAGTCGTGGTGTTTGGTTTAGCTTATCGGTGAGAACTCCTCACCTTTAATTTATTTTCTAGTTGAAATATATACTAGAATGCAGACGGTGCTTAGCAGCACCTGACACCCATCGTCCATAGACCATGGATGACTTGTTTGTTTGATTGCTGTGTTGTGAAATTTGATTGCTGTGTTGTGAAATTTGATTGTGTGATGTGAAATAAAATAAAATATTTTATAGTGGAAAATATTTTATAGTTAAAAATATAATTTTTAATGTGTATATAAAATAAATAGTAATAAACAAATCAGAGATTTGTTTATATACACTGATTTGACTGATATTGATTGGGATGATAAATTTTACACATCGCCCAACTGCACAAATAAAATATGTGTTTGTTTATTTGAAACCCCACACGGGTATTGGGATGAGATTTGGCGTATACTAATCCCGATTGTTTGGTTGTATGTCAATCGATGGGTTGACAGACTGTGTAAGCGTTAATTATTTATATTTAATGCTTACGTAGTTGTGTGGTGCACTCTGGATGATGGTTGATTATTTATCGTTGCTATTATATACATGTGTTGTAGAAAATCCATATAATTAACATTATATGGTAATTGATTGGGCCTCATTCCCATTTGGAAAATAAGTAATAAATATTCATGTGTTGAAAAGAAATAAATATTCATGTGTTGAATAAAATATATTCATGTGTTGAATAAAATATATTCATGTGTTGAATAGAATAAACATTCATGCGTTGAATAAAAACCGTGTTGATTAGATTGACGCCATTTTGACGTGAACGATATTTATATCGATTTTATTCATCTTTATAATGAATATAGAAAAGAAAGTGATTTCAAAATTTAACGTTTTGAAAATATTATCATTTGTATATCGATGATGTGGAGTATTCAATTTTGATTCGAAATTGAATATGAAGTTGAAATCGTTTTGAAAATGAATTTAAAATGATTTATAAAATATGTTTTAAAAGGAAATAGATGAAATATATATTATATATATAATATAATGGCCTGAATAGAACGCGCCGCGCTGCGGCAGTTCGCGAATTCGACCATTGACTTTGAGTGGACATTACGGGAAAGCCGACCGTCGGATTCTCCTAAAACCATTGGGTTCATATCGAAAAGAGCTTTCTAACGAATATTAGAAATTAGAAATCTAACGATTGGATTTGGAATTACGTCCAAATCAAATTTGGAAAAGGTCGGTGTAAGTGCAGTTCGATGGCCGTTTGTGGAAATCGACTGTACCGGCCTTGATAAAATTATTAAAAATAGTAATAATTTGTGTAAAATCATAAGAAATGATTTGTGAAGAATTGGGATGAAAAACTCCATATTTGAAAAGATAAAAATAATTTTTTATCGAAATGAACTAGTTTTGAACTAGAATTATAATTCTATTTATTTTTAAAATAAATAAAGTGGATTTGAAAGGGTTTTGAAAATAACCAGAATTTCCAATAATTGAATTGGAAATGGATTTGAATCGAAATTGTCTTTGGAATATTTCGATGATGGATTTCGTGATTATACAGATATTGTTATGGGAATTTGAAAGATATATTTATATCGTTATTTCCAATACGATATTTGTTGGTCGTAGAATTTGATATTGAATATAAGCCGATATATTTTCTATTCAGAGCCTTGTATTTGATATCAAATGGGATTTTGGTTTGTCGTGAAAGGTGTCTTCATTAACGCTGTTCTTAAGCCCCAAAGTGAAAATGATTAATCTTTTTATTTGGATTGAATGAAGTGTACCAATTAAATGGTATTTAATTGGAATTGAATTTGAATTGATTTTTGGGTTTATCGTGAACGGTGTCTTAATTAACACTTGTTCTTTAACCCGATAATGAATTGAATGTGATTTTGGGTTTATAGCGAACTGTGTTTTAAATGACATTGGTTCTTTAACCCAGTTAAAGACTAGATATTGATTTCTGTGAAGATTAAAACTAAGTGGGGTTTTAATGAATTTTTAATTAGATTGAAATGGTCGAAAATGGAGTATCACCAGTTTTGCTCCAGGTGATAGTTAAATCTTTAATTAGATTTGAACGTGAAATGGTAATTGAATTTACCGATAACACCGTGGTGTTAGATATGAAGTATGACCAGTTTTACTTCATGGGATGAATAGGTTGGGATTGGGAAATAAAATAAATGATTACTTCGCTGTGGTTCGCTAATCCCGACTAGTTTGGATTAATTAAAGAATAAATTTGAAGAATTTATCTTTTATAAAATTAATGAGAACCTTTCCCAAAATATAAGAATATTTGAATAAAAGAATATTCTGAATTGGAATGAGGCGTATGTTGTGTTTGTGTAACACTTGTTTATTATATACGCGAGTTATTCAGGAAGACCAGGTTTATCCCATTCTGAATAGCTGATTCGACGTGGTGTCGAGGATGAAGACGGTGGTTGAAGACCGGAGGTCTTCACGTCGTTTGGGTGATTACTGATGATCTTGATTGGGTCGTACACCCAAGAGGAGGGAATCAGTTAGTGATCGTCCAGACATACTGGGAGATCGATGGATATGCGGGGTACTAGGTGCCTCCGGTTTCGTTCAGACCCAGAACGAACTTGTAAATGGACTGTGTGTCTGACATTGGATTTTATTCTGTGCGATTGATTTCTATTAAATATATATCTTTTTGGCGGCAGAGAATTTATTCTCTTGCTTAACGCCCTTCTCCGAGACGTACGAGCTCATGGGTTATATATTGATGGATATCAATCGCATGGAGTGAATTGCCTGTGTGGCATTCCTAAGTAGCAATTGATCAAGGCTTCTGTTGAAAAGCAAAGTCTTGTGGTTGATGATCAAAGCACCGCCTGTGTGGAATAGCTTTGTGTAATGTTGATTCGCCAGCCTCACACCCTGGTTGTGAACCAGAAACGGGAGAGGACATCAGGGAGGGCATGCGTTTCCTTCTAAATAGAAGTGGCGTCAGTGGTTTTACATGCCCTGACGAGTTTGACTTATGAGGTTGTTGCTGTTGCGAGGCGCCTTGGATATATCGGTCGATCCGAGACCGATGGAGTCATTGGACTCATTTACGCCCCAAAGGGCGGGGAAACGCAGTGTTCAGGCATTTTAATCCACATCGGTGGACCGGCCCTGACGATCCAAGGGCTCACCTGTGTCTTGGTCCTGAGACATGGGCTAGATTGTCTCGAATCGGTGAGGACTATCTTTTGCCTCGGTTCAAAGATGGAAATCCAACTTCCAATACGTGATATTTGCGGTTTTGATTATAGAGCCTAGTATTGGCGACATGATATATGGTACCCATGTCGTCAATGATTAATACTTATGATTGAAATTGTTTTGACACTATACACTTATAGTAATATTAAAAGATGAAATTTAGCGTATCAAGCATTCTTTGGCTATTATAAGGTAAAACCCTATCCTCCGGCTTGTGTTGCATTGTGTGATGGGACCTGGGTCTTATAATAGCTTCATTATTTTTTTATTTAGCATGGCGCTGTTGTTTTATGCACTGGTATTCTTGGGAGGAAACCCGTTCCGTGTTATACGGCGTGGTCCCTTGATTTACCTAACTTTAAAATAAAGATTAATAACTGTTTAAGTTCTCACACCAGTCCCATGACTGACCTAGAGTTTATTGTTTTAACCTAAACTCTGGGTGCCCTTATTTTGACACGGGCAGCTAGTAGTTTTGGTTTTGCAGATTTATATTCATAGGATCCTGATTTACAGCTGGAACGATACTCGGAAAGCTCTGTATCCGTATATCTCTTTCAGTTTTGTATTGTATTATTTTTCCGCTGCTATGTAATGTATTGTAATCTCTGATAATTTATGATGTGTAATATTTATTCATACTCTGTATATTCTTGTATTCTGATGGAATTGTTGTAATAAACAATGAAATGTTCTTCTGTTTGCGTTCTGATTGGTCTTGTCCTCAAATTAATTCGTTCTTTCTCTTCTCTTCGGAGACCGGGGAAGTTCGGGTCACTTCAGGTGTGCTTCTCTTTACTATCGTATAAGACTTAGGGGATTCAGTCATTGTTTGCATCATTGGGTTTTGGTATGGTTAGCTAGGGTTCGAAATATCTTTATATTGAAGCTTTGCGGGATTATTCAGATGTTGTGGTTGCATTTGTGGTTTTAAGGAGATGCGGCTTTGAAAATTTTGTGGAGTTTTGGAGTAAAATAGTTCGATGCTCCACTGTGAGGCGTAGGGTAAGAGAAGAGGCCGAGTTGAACAAGTAGGGCTTCAGGATGAAGAGAATTTGATGGAGAATGTAATGCCGATATTTGTTTGTGGATTAATGAAGTGGATGGAAGGTTGTGAGGAAGAAATGATCGGCGATTTGGGTGGAAATACTGGAGAATGACACGAGGTAGGGGATGATGTCGAGCTGAGTGATTTATACATAGAGCTGGAGAGTTTCACATATGGAGTTTGGTGATGATAATTGTGTGAGTTTTAAATGAATACTAGAGGAGCATTTGGAAAGGGAACACACGACAATGGAAATGCTCAGGAGCATGTTGCGATTTCTATTTACAGGAGATGATACTGTTGATAACGGGTAGGAGGAAAGAGGTTGGGCCGACTGATTTTGGTAAATCCCATAATCAATTAAAATTTACTTAATCTATTATAAATACCCTTATAACTTGTAAAATTTATATCTAATCCATATGATATCAGAATTTGATGAAACAATATTCAATTGGGATCGTACAGACGAACGCAACACAATGAAACTGACTGGGCTCATTACAATTTATAGCAAAATAAATTTCCTGGTCTGAATCAAATCGATGATTGGTTATCGTTATTTAATGATAAACCACCGATGTGAGTAAATCTCACTAACTCTATTTAGTTTATATTTTTATAACGTATTTTTAGAATTGATAAATGATGGTAGATTGATGTGTGTTGATTATCTGGATTAACTGCTATATAGTTGGTTGAAAATATAGATATAATTATATATATAAATCGTTAATATTATATTGATTCTGTTTACTAGAATATTTCATATTGAAATGAAGTTAATGTTAATTATATTGTTTAATATCTGTTGATGCATGAAACAAGTTGGAGGGATATATGATGTGGTATAAAATCTGTTATTGATTATGTGTGGTTGGATGATGTAACGACATGGATTTTTGTGATCCTGAGTAACCGACATAAACTCAATGTCAACTATTCAAGCATGAAAACACCAGATAGTCCATAAAAGAAAATAGAGGGTGAGAATAGATAAGATAGAAAATTAGAATAGAAGAAGAAGAACATGACAACATCAGAGTAAACACGAATCTCACAGCGGAACGAATAAATATATTTCATAACATAACTTTGAAATAAAACAGTATCTGTATACAATACCATTATTAGAGTATAACACTTACAACACAGCGGAAATAACAATAGCTATATAATCTTGAAGCCTACTGCTCCAGCTTTTCAAGTATCTGTAAATCCCGACTACTTGACTGTCCGTACAAAATTAGGCACCAAAGAGTTTAGGGAAAACAAAACAAAATAAACTTTCGGTCAGTCATGTGACTGGTGTGAGTAAACTCAAATCATTTGTTTAACTTTTCAAAATCCGTTTGAAACAAAGGATAATAGTAAGACCGATCCACACATAAACACGGATGGTTTTTACCTTACGATAACCCAAAATATTTGTCTAAAACGATACTTGTCTGATATTATAATAATGTCTAGATCAAGTAGATACAAATCTAGCAGAAACGCTTTCATCTCACGTTCTACATATAAAATATACAATCAAAACCGTGGGCTCATATTGGGGAATTGATTTCCAAATATGACAAGGTATGGAACCACCTTCCGATCAGTGTATTCTAGAAGCGATGCACTGGAGTTCAACAAGAACAACTTATAACTCGGCCACACATGACAGGCCATTCATTTCGCTTGAATGTTCCGAATATATTGTCACCTTATGGTTGGTATACCAACATAACCGTTCCCGGGAGATACAGAAGCGAAAGAAGTAATAAATATGAATATTCTCTAGATGGTGACAATATACCCTACTTGGGTGCGACCCACTTAGCCATGCTGCCTGCTCGATTTCTGTCATTTCCCAGTTGATGAGGCTTGAGGTCATAACGTATCTTTAACAGATCACTCCTTATTTACTTTGAATGCTCACATCGTCATACCTATCAAATCACAAATTGATTTCCCCAAAAATACCACGGGTATAAGCTAAGAGAAACAAATTCCTCTGCCACCAACGTAAATACGTTTGAAACGATCAACTTACGCGATCTGCCTAACATACTCTGTCAGACATTTGTCCATTCAAGTTGTCCTAGACCGGACAACCCAAAGGAACTATTCTGTAAACAGGACAACCCTTGCATAACTCTGTCTTCAATTATCTTCATCATATTTGATCGCACTGCTAACGCCCATACAGAGTGGTTTTCAGATAATATATCTAATCCCGTTCTCTCCATATTGACAACGGAAATGGTCAAAATCTTCGATAGTCGGCGATTTAACTATCAAAGGAAAACATGTATGCAAACAACGATATTATTTTCAGATGGAAATTCAATCGATCAATCATCAATCAACATTTATTTATTTCCCCATTTCTCGTTTCCATATATTCATCAAATCATTATTTTCTAATTTTAGAAATATACGTTATTAGCTTTGGAAAACGTTTCCATTTCTGATTCACGCATCACTATCTTTTCACATATATCAGTCTCTAACTATAAACTAGTAAGAGAACAACCCCATACGTATTAACCCCGAAGGCAGAAACCAACATTAGATCAATACCAGAAAGCTAATCAACTCAACTAATTTCTAGTTAGTTTCTAATTCTAGTAATTCCCTTTAAATTCCTATTTCAAACCCTATTTCCTTTATAAATATTTAATTTCCAAAATATTTACTTTAAATCAATATCATGTTACACCCGTGTGTGAAGCATGGGTCTAAACCTTCCTAATGTAAAATTATTTTTTTTAACACTCTATTCATTTTCCAAATATTTACCATTTATATTTCTATTTACTTTCTAAGTCAATATTTCTTTTATAATTCTATTTATTTTATAAATATTACCTTTTATATGATTCTATTCATTTTATATAAATCCTTTTATATAATTCTATTTATTCCCCTAACATTTCCTTAATTATATTTTCCAATATTTATTTTCCAATTATTACCTTTTATGATATCCTATTTACTTCATATATAAATATTTCATTTTCAATATTCACTTTGATAATTTCCTTTTTACATTCCAGTATTTCATATGGCATTTAAAATACCAAATAACAATGATCAATATCATTCTAACACACGTCATCAACAACAGACTATATATCACATCATATATCACCATATATGAAAAACAGTAAAATAATCGTTGAGGAATCCAGTTGGATTCCTCCGACATGTTTCCCTGCATCCTCAGATGTTAAACAATATAATTAACATTGATTTCATTTCAATACGAAATATTATGATAAACAGAATCAATGTTTGATTAATGATTTATATATATATCGTTATCTATAATTTCAGCCAATACATAAGCAATTCAACCAAACAATCATCACACAACAGTCAATCAACATTTATTATTGCTAGATTATCTTTATAAAAATATAAACTGATAGAGTTAGTGAGTTTTACTCACATTGGACGATCATCGTTAAATAATGATAATTGTCGCTTGATTCACACAGACAGTTTATTTTGCTATAAATTGTAATGAGCTCCGATTCACTCCCAATTAGTTCCATTGGGTAGCCGCCATCCATACGATGCCAACGGATCCAGTTTCGTCGGATTCTGATAATGTTTGACAAAATTATACATTTTAGAAGTTAATATACCTTTAAATTATATAAAAGTTGGATTTTTATTTTCTATTGGGCCTCATCCTTTTTCTCCGGACCATTTTCATTTCTTAATACCAGACTAGAGCGGACCCTTCTTCCCCGAATGTCGAACACTCCAGTATTCTCGTATCCTCCTGTTCACAATGGTCATTCACCCTTATCTGATCATTACTTTTGCAATTAATTAATCAATACAAATTATACCGTTAACACTAATCCATGCTTAAGCTTTTAATCCCTCCGCTCATACCTTCTCCTACCCAGGCAAGAACCAAACTGCAAGCTCCTTCACCATTTTCGTATCCTTCTTGCCATCCAATCTCCTCGTTCTTTCTCCCTTAAACCAAACTAAAAACTCCAATCTCCTTCTCTCCAAAAACACTTCATATTCGTCACCATTTCATCGAGCTTGCACCTCAACCCGCCATCGCGTCGAACAACCAACTCCGCTCGACATCGAAGAAACCACCGAATTCAATTGAAAAGGAATCTCACCAAACTTCACCAGATAGTGCTACATCTCATGCTAAAATCAAATATGAACCCGATTTCAAGAATAGATGCTTCAATTTCATGGATTCGAGAACCCTAACCTTCGCTGCGTTAAAACCATCGAACCAACCTTGCTTCGAACACTTTAAAAACCATACTGGATTGAAAAGCTTCTCATCAGAAAGCTAAATACACTTGTTTTGGATTTTTAAAACTTTTCTTTGATTTCATAGAAATTTTGAACTCACGAGATGGTTTTCCAAAAAAGAAAAGTGATGGCTTGAATTTATGTTGACTTGGGAGGAAATTGTTTTAGGGTTAGAGAGAAGAGTAGTCTACTTATAGGAAACTTTAAATAATTTTATATTTATTATTTTATAAATTTATAATCAATCGCCATACATGGTTGTTGTTTAAAAATCCGTATCATCACATACAATACCCAAATTCGACAAAAATGGACATGCAGCTATGTTTCGACATTACGGACCCAACGAAACTGGTTTTGTCAAATTCCGACTCCGTTTCCTCACACAGCGCACTTTTAGCAGTCAAAATACTGGTTGTTTTTCACATTAAAAATCCTTACGGCCACATACTGACTCTAAAAATCTCGGAAATTGAAATCTAACAATAATTTAATATTCTGGATCCAACAAATTTAGTTTCGTCGAAAACGGAGTTCGTTTGCAAAACTGACTAATTTTAAAGCTCTAAATAACTCAATTTAAATATTAAGTATATTTAAAAATAATTAACTTTAATATTAATAAACTAATATTATCGTATATTTTCACAATAGAATATCATACAGGTCCAATTGGATTTATAACTCGATATTCAAATCCCAGTTGAATCGATATTCAATTTATATTGAAAAAAAATCCATTTATAATACATATAAATTATAAAGGAATTCCATAGCGACTTTTCGAAATTTTGATTTGGACATAACTCAAAATCTATACAATGAAATCTCGATTTTTCTCTTCCATTAGAAATATATACTTCACCAGCTCCGAACGTTTCTTGTTTCACAGAAATCCGTTTTAAAATGGATTCTGTATATTCATTTAAAGTTCGAATCGCCAAATGGCGAACTGCCACGCCATTTCGAGCTTGATTTTAATTATTTTATAATTATACGTTCAAACTTCATTTAAATAATACATTCGTTATTCGAATTCAATTCCAAACTGAATTATATATATTTAAATTGTCCAATTCACACAATATTGTGAATTCCACTATTTCCGACTATTTCAGAATTAAATATATTATTATATTATTTAAATTAATTAAATATTCAATATTATTTAATTTAACAACCCTTTAATTCTCTAAATCACTAATTAAATAATTAAATTAATTAATTATTATACTGTAAAAATACAGAACATTACATTCTTCCCCCCATAGAATAATTTCGTCCTCGAAATTGCTAAGGTAGGAAACAAACCCTATTAACTGAGTTACAAATTATTTGTTTACTTCTTTTTCAGTTTCAACTGAACCAGTTTAATTTCAGTTAAAATATTAATTAATTCCTACTAACGAAAATTTTCAAAAATCCTGAAAATTTTCTAACACCTTAACTTTTCAAAAAAAAATTCGCTAGCACCTCCTTTGTACTAATCAATAGCTCAAACTCTAACTCGCCTCTCTAGGCCTTCTTCAACCCAAAAGAAAATCAAACAGCCAAGCAGCTTGCCAATTTGGCTCATCAAAATCTCAAACCCATATGTAATATAAACTGGTACCTTTTTGTCGAGCATATTAATACATCATTTCCATCTGTTACAAATTCTGCATATACCAATATCATCCCGATCATTCAGTTATACCCAAGCCAAATTATGTTCTTAATTCAAATTCCATTTTTAATTTCAACTCTTAACGTACTAGTCCAATTTCATTTCGGATTGTCTCTAATCCAATCTAATTCGATATTTTCTATCTCAATTAATTTTCCACTTAACTGGTTTCAATTCAATTTCTATTTCTATTCGCTTTTACAAATTCTACTTTAATTTGTTTTAATTCAAATAATTTGTTTCTGGGAGTCTTTTAGACAGCTTAGCCTTTTCCAAAAATCAAAATATTCATTTGGAATATCAAAACAACTTGTTTTCTCAAAATAATTCAAAAACAAAAACTTTGGTTGTAATCCGTCACTTACAACTCGAAAATGAACACCGATGATGTCATGATCATCATCGGAATCTATTTTCCAACAATCGAAGTGAGTTCAATACTATATCAATTTCAAAATCATTTCTAAACACTTTCATTTTGAAATCCATTTCAAAATATCCTTTTCAATGCTTGTAACAAATTTAAAATCTCCCAGGATTTTAAAATTCACATATATTTAATCTAGATTCATTTACAAACACTTTTTCAAATTTCCAGGGTTTTAATTTCAATTTTGGTTTTAAATTCAGATTTAATTCATTTGATTTCACGTATTTCACTTATATGAATTCTGATTGGCTATTTACATAACCATTTTAATTTATAATCTCATTCGATTGTAATAACAACCAACACATCCTATATATTATAATAATTCAAATATGTAGATTCCTTTAGATCAAAATATACTTTGGGTAAAATTATTTCATTTACCCTCTATAAAAACATACAGTGTCGGTTCATCGTATTCAAGTGTTTAGAAACTCCTACCGACACAGTGGATCAAACTGATCGACTAGAACTTATAAACAACTCAATCAATAAATCTCCACAATATAAAACAATTTTATATTGAATAACAAATACGCGCTCATATATATATACTCAACACAGTCTAGGGTATTGCTAACCCCATCTCTACGAATTTACGCCACAGAGTCAAGGTAATTACTTAACCTTCAGCTCTGATACCACTGTAACAACCCAGGTTTTCGCGATCCCGAGTAACCGACATAAACTCAATGTCGACTATTCAAGCATCGAAAACACCGGATAGTCCATGAAAGAAAATAGAGGGTGAGAATAGATAAGATAGAAAATTAGAATAGAAGAAGAAGAAGAACATCACAACATCGAAGTAAACACGAATCTCTTAACGGAACGAATAAATATATTTCATAACATAACTTTGAAATAAAATAGTATCTGTATAAAATACCATTATTAGAGTATAACACTTACAACACAGCGGAAATAACAATAGTTATATAATCCTGAAGCCTCCTGCTCCAGCTCTTCAAGTATCTGTAAATCCCGACTACTTGACTGTGCGTACAAAGTTGGGCACCCAAGAGTTTAGGGAAAAAAAAATAAACTCTGGGTTAGTCATGTGACTGGTGTGAGTAAACTCAAATCATTTGTTTAACTTTTCATAATCCGTTTGAAACAAAGGATAATAGTAAGACCGATCCACACATAAACACGGATGGTTTTTACCTTACGATAACCCAAAATATTTTTCTAAAATGATACTTGTTTGATATTATAATAATGTCTAGATCAAATAAATAGAAATCTAGTAGAAACGCTTTCATTTCACGTTCTACATATATAATATACAATCAAAACCGCGGGCTCATATTGGGGAATTGATTTCCAACTATGACAAGGTATGGAACTACCTACCGATCAGTGTACTCTAGAAGCGATACACTGGAGTTCAACAAGAACATCTTGTAACTCGGCCACACATGACCGGCCATTCATTTCACTTGAATGTTCCGAATATATTGTCACCTTATGGTTGGTATACCAACATAACCGTTCCTAGGAGATACAAAAGCAAAAGTAGTAACAAATATGAATATTCTATAGATGGTGACAATATACCCTACTTGGGTGCGACCCACTTAGCCATGTTGCCTACCCGATTTCTGTCATTTCCCAGTTGATGAGGCTTGAGGTCATAACGTATCCTTAACAGATCACTCCTTATTTACTTTGAATGCCACATCGCCATACCCATCAAATCACAAATTGATTTCCCCAAAAATACCACTGGTATAAGCTAAGAGAAACGAATTCCTCCGCCACCAACGTAAATACGTTTGAAATGGTCAACTTACGCGATCTGCCAGACATACTCTATCAGAAATTCATCCATTCAAGTTGTCCTGGGACTGGACAGCCCAAAGGCATTATTCTGTAAACAGGACAGCCCCTTGCATAACTCTGTCTTCAATTATCTTCATCATATTTGATCGCACCGTTAACGCCCATACAGAGTGGTTTTCAGATAATATATCTGATCTCGGTCTCTCCGTATTGACAACAGAAATGGTCAAAATCTTCGATAGTCGGTGATTGACCACAGAAATGGTCAAAATCTTCGATAGTCGGTGATTTAACTATCAAAGGAAAACATGTGTGCAAACATTGATATTATTTCCAGATGGAAATTCTGTCGATCAATCATCAATCAACATTTATTCATTTCCCCATTTCTCGTTTCCATATATTCATCAAATCCTTATTTTCTAATTTTTGAAATATACGTTATTAACTTTAGAAAATGTTTCCTTTTCTGATTCACGCATCACTATCTTTTCACATATATCATTCTCTAACTGTAAACTAGTAAGAGAACAACACCCTACGTATTAACCCCAAAGGCCGAAATCAACATCAGATCAATACCCAGAAAGCTATTCAACTCAACTAATTTCCAGTCAGTTTCTAATTCCAGTAATTCCCTTTAAATTCCTATTTCAAACCCTATTTCCTTTATAAATATTTTATTTCCAAAATATTTACTTTAAATAAATATCATGTTACACCCGTGTGCGAAGCACAGGTTTAAACCTTCCTAATGTAAAATTCTCTTTTTTTAAAAACTCTATTCATCTCCCAAATATTTCCCTTTTATATTTCTATTTACTTTCTAAATCAATATTCCTTTTATAATTCTATTTATTTTATAAATATTTCCTTTAATATGATTCTATTCATTTTATATAAATCCTTTTATATAATTCTATTTATTCCCCAAACATTTCCTTAATTATATTTTCCAATATTTGTTTTCTAATTATTACCTTTTATTATATCCTATTTACTTCATAAATAAATACTTCATTTTTAATATTCACTTTGAAAATTTCCTTTTTACGTTCCAGTATTTCATATGGTATTTAAAATACCAAATAACAATGATAAATATCATTCTAACACACGTCATCAACAACAGACTATATATCACATCGTATATCACCATATATGAAAAACAGTAAAATAATCGTTGGATTCCTCCGACCTGTTTCCCTGCATCCACAGATGTTAAACAATATAATTAACATCGATTTCATTTCAATATGAAATATTCAGATAAACAGAATCAATGTTTGATTAACGATTTATATATATATTGTTATCTATAATTTCAACCAACACATAAGCAATTCAACCAAACAATCATCACACAGAAGTCAGTCAGCATTTATCGTTACTAGATTATCTTTATAAAAATATAAACTGATAGAATTAGTGAATTTTACTCACATTGGACGATCATCGTTAAATAACGATAATTGTCGCTTGATTCAGATAGACAATTTATTTCGCTATAAATTGTAACGAGCTCCGATTCAATCCTAGTTAGTTCCATTGGGTAGCCACCGTCCATACGATCCCAGCGGATCCAGTTTCGTCAGATTTTTATAATGTATGACGAAGTTATACATTTTAGAAGTTAATATACCTTTAAATTAAATAAAAGTTGGATTTTTATTTTCTATTGGGCCTCAACCTTTTTCTCCGGCCCATCTTCATTTCTTAAAACCAGACTAGAGTGGACCCTTCTTCCCCGAATATCGCACACTCCAGTATTCCCGTATCCTCCTGATCACAATGGCCATTCACCCTTATCCGATCATTATGTTTGCAATTAATTAATCAATGCAAATTATACCGTTAACACTAATCCATGCTTAAGCTTTTAATCCCTCCGCTCATACTTTCTCCTACCCAGGCACGAACCAAACCGCAAGCTCCTTCACCATTTTCGTATCCTTCTTGCAATCCAGTCTCCTCGTTCTTTCACCCTTAAACTAAACTAAAAAATCCAATCTACTTCTCTCCAAAAGCTCTTCATATTCATCACCATTTCATCGAGCTCGCACCTCAACCCGCCATCGCGTCGAACAACCAACTCCGCTCAACATCGAAGAAACCACCGAACTCAATTGAAACGGAATCTCACCAGACTTCACCAGACAGTGCTACATCTCATGCTAAAATCAAATATGAACTCGATTTTAATAATAAATGCTTCAATTTCAGGGATTCAAGAACCCTAACCTTCGCTGTGTTAAAACCATCGAACCAACCTTGCTTCGAACACTTTAAAAACCATACTGGATGAAGAGCTTCTGTGACGATCCCAAAACCCCATGACACGGTGTTAAGGATAATCATTGGAATATAACACATTAATCATCATTAGCAGATCACAGATAATAGCATAAACAGAAAATAGAATAATTTACACACATATGACAGCGGAATCATATAGATATCATCACATCGGAGAAGCACAGTACAGGATACAACTTAGTGCATAATGATACATAATCAGTCACCATCACCTGAGGTGGAATCATACATAAAGAGTACAAAAAATAAATATCAGTCTACATCGCCAATGGCGGAATCATAATATAGATACAATAATGGCGGAGAAAATCCAAGTCAGCACGGTGTAGTCAAGCCTCGCCATGAGCCAAAAGTGCGTCAGAAACCTGTAACTAGGTTGCCCGTGTGAAAATGAGGGCACCCGAGTTTGCAAGGTGAAACAAACTACGAGTCAGTCATGGGACTGGTATGAGAAATCTGCTTAACTTATTAACAACAATAAGGCAAATCAAAGGACCACGCCACTTTCGCTGAATGGGTTTACTCCAATGAGTGCTAGTGCATGAAATAAAGTAAATGATTAAATCATCGCAATGCTTTTTATTAAAATGAAGCCATTATAAGACTCAGGTCCCATCACACAATGCAACGCAAGCCGGAGGATAGAGTTTTACCTTATAATGGCCAAAAATGCTTCATACGTATAAAACAAAAGTGTTTGATATTATTACTAGTGCATATATGTTTTAAAAGAAAATTCCATCATAAATATCAATCCTAGACGGCATGGGTACCATATATCATGTCGCCATACTTGTACTACAATCACATTCACATATTTCGTATTGGAAATTGGATTCCTTCATGAGTCGAGGCAAGGGGTAAGCTCCTCTCCGTTCGAGACACTCTAGCAAATGTCCTAGGACCCCACTATGATCCTTGGAATCGGCTGGGCCGGTCCTCTCTTACTTTTGAGGATTGGAAATTCCTGAAAACACGTTTCCCGGTCCTTACAGACCTATAATCGAGGCGCCTCGTATTCCAACAACCACACCGATGAAAAGTATATATAATGTCAAGGCTGGTAGGTCACTAACACCACCTTAGCTAGAAAGAAACGTCGTGCTCTCCCAGCGGTCCGTCTCCCTTTTTTGACTCATAACGAGGTGTGAGGCTCGCGAATTCACGTTATACACAAAGCTACGTCACACAGACCATGCTTTGATCATCAACCACAAGACTTTTCTTTGCAATAGAAGCCTTGATCATATGCCACTCAGGCGTGCCACACAGGCAATCCACTCCATGCGACTGATTCCTATCAATACATAACCTCTGGGCTCGTACGTCTCAGAGAAGGGCGTTAAGCAAGAGAATAAATTCTCCACCGCCAAACAGATATGTATTTAACAGAGATCAATCAGCACAGAACAAAATCCAATGTCAGACACACAGTCCATTTACAAGTCCGTTCTGGGTCTGAACGAAATCGGAGGCACCAATTCCTCGCATATCCGTACCATCAACAGTATGTTTGGACGGCTACTACTTCAGTTCCTTCATGATAGCTACTCCAATCACGAGCATCAGTAGCGCCCATCCATCCAATGTGAAGATCGTCGGTCTTCAACCGTCTTCGACTCTTCAACTTCTCAACGTCGATCGATTATTTGAAATGAGATGAACTCGGCCTTTTCAAATAATCCATGTATATTTAGATTTTCAAATCAATTTATCACATGGTTGGACTATTCAACATTCACATTTCAGTGCTTTAGTTATAATTCTCATGTTAAATACATTCAAACCCCACATATCAAGCAAACGTAGAGAAATTGGTTTATTTCCACTCTATATTGTCTATAGTATTTTATAACGATATATCGCCATTTTTATTTAATTTAAAACGGCCATATTTAATTAAACGACGTTTCAGGTCGTGCCGATGCACTGGCGTTGTTTTTCACTAATTTTGTTTTACACATATCTGAAAATCTAACCATTGGATCTTCACAAATTTGGTATCATTAGGAAGGTCATTTCAAAACGAATCCAACAGTTTCAGTTTTGGGAAAATCCGACGATCGGATCTTCCACACTAGTCGTTAGAAGTTACGATTTCAATTTACGAACTGCAGCGTCGTTATTCGATTTAATTTAATTATATATATATATAAATGTAATCGTTTCTGGCGCTGTTTTTCTTCAGATTTGAATTAAACATTCCAGACAATCCAACCGTCGGATCTTCACAAATTTGGTGCCGTTGGAAAGATATTTCCAAGGCGAACCCAACGGTTGCGGTTTCGGGAAAATCCAATGGTCGGATTTCCCGCACTAGTCGTTTGAAATCACGGTTTCAAAACACGAACTGCACGGCCATGTTTTGTTTTAATTTTATTTATATTTATATATTTATATAAATATAGTTCATTCTAAAATTCCTATATCGTTTTCACTTCAATTATTTCACTAACGCCTTTAAATTTTGGAAAATTTCGCCATAACCTCCTTTGTACGGGAGGGGCTGGGAAAATTCCCAAATAGCCACACGGGCGTCTCATGTCAAAAAGAAAAAGAAAAAGCCAAGCGGCTAGCCAACAGGCTCATAAAATCATCACCCAAACAAAACAGTAAATGTGTACCTATTTGTCGGGCACAAAATTTTATTCCTCTTCTCTAGCCCCTTTGCTATAACCTGTTCAATGAATATGCATGTACATATATACAATTTTTATCACTTATCATTTTCCATTCAACTTCATATTTGATTTACTTTGGTTTAAAAACACCATTCATTCTAATGTTGCATGCATAGGCTAAAATCATATCATTAGCTAATTAATGTATATTTCAACTCATGCATATTTATTTGAACAAGTGGCTATTTTTAACACTTCACATTTCAAAGATGATAATTTTGGGGAACTAAAATAGATTTCAACACATGACTATTTTCTTTAGTTCCTATGCATGTTAAAAATAATATTTCATCACAAATATTTATTTCAACGCTCGCATATCTCTAGCATATCACATATATGATAAAAATGATATTTTTATCATTTAAAATATTTATTCAACTAATAAATGTTTTCAATACTTCATAGTTTCAATAAAAATGTAATTTTTATTGCTCGATCTTTTTATTCAACACATGAACTTTTCCACTACACACACTTCTCAACACATGAGCATTTCCACACATGGATATTTTATTTATGTTGTTCATATAAGAAAGATAGAATGTTTATTGTTGAAACTATTTATATATAAGGCGAATATTTTTCATACTTCATATATATTATAAAAAGGTGATTTTTATTATTTAGACACTTCATTCATTCACAAATGAATTTAATTTTCACACATCACTTTTCAACACATAAACATTTCCATACATGGATATAGTTTCAACATATGACTTTAATTTCAACGCATGAAAATGATTTCAACATATGAAAATTATTCTAACACATAAAGATTATTCAAAATTTCGGCAGCATAACGACAGGGTAGTTAAAACTGGCACCGTCCCTAGTACGGCTCCTCGCTCTACCTTAAAACCTCGCGGTTTTTGACAATGGGGATTCATGCATCTAATTCGCACGCAGGCGGCATGTTTTATTTTTATTTCTACAAATACTTCCAATTCATTTCAATCACCAATGGGTATTTTTCAACCACAACCAAACAATATCAACCACAAACAATTATTCAACCATTCGTATTTTCATCCAATATTTCACACCAATTCACAACAATAAATATCGTCCATGGTTTGTGGACGAGGGGAGTATATATATATATATATATATATATATATATATATATTATAATTGCTATATTTCACTTGCATTTCAACACATATATCAATTATTCTATGCATGTATAATTCATACTTCGCTTATATAGCTTACACCACGCATGTACATGAGGTATACAACATATGTGTAATTTATATTTCGCTTATATAATTTATACACGTCATTTTCCATTCAAATTCTTTTAATTAGATTTCTCACATTGGTTTGCGGAGTGCTAAAATCGTAGATGACTCAGAAAAATCTACGGCTTCTTCTATGTGGTAGAGAGCTTCCTTGCGGTCCCGATGTTTCCTGTTTCATCGAATTTCATCAACACACTAAAAAGATATGATTTTTCAAAGTTCAGACATCAAAAAGGACTCACCTTTCACGATGGTTCAAAACTAGGTCTTCAATTTGCACTCAAACCGTGAAGCGATGCCAGGATCGGGCTACACGACGTCGAAGAGGGAAGTGCAGGCTTCTCGGCGCCGGCGGTGGGGTCCCCTGCGGCGGCCTGAGGCGAGCTCGGCGGCGGTCCAAAGGCACTGCCTTTGTGGAGGTGGTTCGCACGATTTACACAACGATAAAATCCAATACATGTACGGATTGGTAGAGGAAGGAACGAGCTTCGAAATGGATCTAAGAACGCTCGATTTCGTTGAGAATTGGATGAGAAATCGAAGAGAGAAGTTTGGGAGCAATTTCCGCCGTGCGCGCCTGATGATCGGGGAGAGAGAAAGTGATTTGGGGGAATGTGATTGGCCAGGTTTATTTTTATATATATTTAATTTCAAAAATCCGAAAATACCCCTTGTCTCATACGAACCCCAATCCAAACCCAACGATTGTCGTCCCTAGCTAAATACCCCCATTCCGAACACAATGGGATATGTTTCATTGGCCAGTTCGACTGTTACAGTCAGTTATTCTTCAAATTAAAGTATAAAACATTTAATTTTGACTTTGAACGCACATTTCAATTTGCCAGGGCCACAAACTGATTCGAAAAATTCCAGAAAAATAAATCTAGCTATGTTTTGACGCTACGGTCCCAACAAAACTAGTTTCGTCGAATTCTGAGATCGTTTGAAAAATGGCCATTTTCTGGTCGATCCAATTTAATAGAAATTGACCAAACACATTTTCTTTTGCCACGCTCACATACTAACTTAAAAAATTATGAAA
Organism: Allium sativum; assembly: GCA_030737875.1. Classification (NCBI taxonomy): domain Eukaryota; kingdom Viridiplantae; phylum Streptophyta; class Magnoliopsida; order Asparagales; family Amaryllidaceae; genus Allium; species Allium sativum. The sequence goes on from CM060926.1 coordinate 488,674,308, forward strand.
TTTGAAATATAGCAATAATTTGACATCCCGGACCCAACAAAAGTGGTTTCGTCGAATTCCGAGGTCGTTTGCAAAATATCAATTTTCCAGGGCTATATATTCTATATAGCGACCTTTTTGAAAATTCTTTCGGCCATAAATTTTGATTCCCGTTATGAAATTTCGATTTTTCAGATTCGTTAGAAAGTATTGAGATTTAAATATTTTTGGTTTCACTAAAATCCGTTATATTCTCCACCCTGCACAGTCAGTCAAAGTTTGAATTCAAATTTTCAAACTAACTCACTATTTCTAATTCACTATTTTATTGAAATATTCTATTTATATTGTTCAAATTCCTTTGAAATCACCAATTTAAAAATTTTAAATTGGCCCGTATTTTTCGGGTTATTACAGCTTCTCACCAGAAAGTTAAATACTCTTGATTTTTATTTTTAAAACTTTTCTTTGATTTTATAGAAATTTTTAACTCACGAGATGGTTTTCCAAAAAAGAAAAGTGATGGCTCTAATTTCTGTTGACTTGGGAGGAAATTGTTTTAGGGTTAGAGAGAAGGGTAATCTATTTATAGGAAACTTTAAATAATTTTATATTTATTATTTTATTAATTTATAATCAATCACTATACATGGTTGTTGTTTAAAAATCCATATCATCGCATACAATACCCAAATTCAATGATAATGGACATGTAGCTACGTTTCGACATTACGGACCCAACGAAACTGGTTTCGTCAAATTCCGACTCCGTTTGCTCATACAACGTATTTTTAACAGTCAACATACTGATTGTTTTTCACATTAAAAATCCATACGGCCACATACTGACTCTAAAAATTACGGAAATTGAAATCTAACAATAATTTAATATTCCGGATCCAACAAAATTAGTTTCGTCAAAAACGGAGTTCATTTGCAAAACCGACTAATTTTAAAGCTCTAAATAACCCAATTTAAATATTAAATATATTTAAAAATAATTAAATTTATATTAATCAATTAATATTATCGTATATTTTCACAATAGAATATCATACAGCTCCAATTGGATTTATAACTCGATATTCAATTCCCGGCTGAATCGATAAATTTATATTGAAAAAAATCCATTTATAATATATATAAATCGTTATAATTATAAAGGAATTCTATAGCGACTTTACGAAATTTTGATTTGAACATAACTCAAAATCTATACAATGAAATCTCGATTTTTCTCTTCCATTAGAAATATATACTTCACCCGCTCCGAACGTTTCTTATTTCACAGAAATCTGTTTTAAAACGGATTCTGTATATTCATTTAAAGTTCAAATCGCCAAATAGCGAACTACGGCTTAATTTCGAGCTCGATTTTAATTATTTTATAATTATACGTTTAGACTTCATTTAAATAATATATTCATTATTCGGATTCAATTCCAAACTGAATTATATATATTTTGAATTGTCCAATTCACACAATATTGTGATTTCCACTATTTTCGACTATTTCAAAATTAAATATATTATTATATTATTTAAATTAATTAAATATTCAGTATTATTTAATTAAACAACCCTTTAATTCTCTAAATCACTAATTAAATAATTAAATTAATTAATTATTATTCCGTAAGATACGTGACATTACAGATGATGATTGATCCTTTTGATTTGGTATTTTAATACCTTAAGTATTACTGGAATGTAAAAAGGGAAATTTCAAAGTGAATTGAAATAGAAATATTTGTAAAACAAATAGAACTGAAATAGAAATATTTGTAAAGCAAGTAGAATTGTAATGGAAATATTTGTAAAAAAAATAGAATTGAAATAGAAATATTTGTAAAACAAATAGAATTGAAATAGAAATATTCGTAAAACAAATAGAATTGAAATAGAAATATTCGTATAACAAATAGATTTGAAATAGAAATATTTGTAAAACAAATAGAATTAAAATAGAAATATTTGTAAAACAAATAAAAATGAAATAGAAATATTTGGAAAACAAATAGAAATGAAATAGAAATATTTGGAAAATAAATAGAATTGAAATAGAAATATTTGTAAAACAAATAGAATTGAAATAGAAATATTTGTAAAACAAATAGAATTGAAATAGGAATTATTTGGAAAACAAATAGAATTATAAAAGGAAATTGGCTAGATAAAAAAGAACTACGGGAAGATGGATTTAGTGTGGATATTAAACAGAAATCTGTTTTAACAAATAAATTGAGAAGATTAATTTATAAATAATGTTTTATAAATTAAGTAAATTATTTATCATTTCGATAAATTGGATATATAAGTCTGAAATTATATGAAGAAGTAAAAATCGGTTTTAACACCGATATTTTTATGGAATGTAAACATAGAATTTATAAAGGGATTTATAAATGAAATTATAGGTGATTGGAATTGAAAATAAGATTTTGTCTGAATACTTCTATAAATAGAAGTATAAATAGAATTTGGAAATGGGATATTTTTTTTTGAATAAAAATCAAACTAATTGATTATATAAAAGAAACATTATTCACATTCGATGTGAAAAATGGATTAAAATAAATATTTTATAAATTAAAACATTTATAAGGAAAATTGGGTTTTGAAATAGAAATTCAAATGGGAATTTGAATAAGATAGGAAATAGGGTTAAGATAATATTAGTAAATTGAATAATGTTATTCGAATAGAGTTAAATCGAATATTAGTTATTCGAATAGAGTTAATCGAATATTGGTTATTCGAATAGAGTTAAATCGAATATTAGTTATTCGAATAGAGTTAATCAAATGTTAGTTATCCAAATAGAGTTAATCGAATATTAGTTACTCGAATAGAGTTAATCGAATATTAGTTATTCGAAGAGAGTTAATCGAATATTAGTTATATGAATAGAGTTAATTAAATATTAGTTATTGGAATGGAGTTAATCGAATATAAGTTATTTAAATAGAGTTAATCAAATATTAGTTATTCAAAGAGAGTTAATCGAATATTAGTTATTCGAGTAGAGTTAATCGAATAATAGTTATTTAAAGAAAGTTAATCTATTATTAGTTGTTCGAAGAAAGTTACAAATATTAGTTATTCAAATAGAGTTAATCGAATATTAGTTATTCGAATAGAGTTAATCGATTATTAGTTACTCGAATAGAGTTAATAGAATAATACTTATTCGAAGAGAGTTAATCGAATATTAGCTATTCGAATAGAGTTAATCGAATATTAGTTATTCGAAGAAAGTTAATCGAATATTAGTTATTTTAATAGAGTTAATCAAATATTAGTTATTCGAATAGAGTTAATCGAATATTAGTTATTCGAATAGAGTTAATCGAATATTAGTTATTCGAAGAGGGTTCGAATATTAGTTATTCGAATATAGATAATCGAATATTAGTTATTCGAAGAGAGTTAATCAAATATCAGTAATTCGAAGAGAGTTAACCGAATATTAGTTATTCAAAGAAAGTTGATCAAATATTGGTTATTCGAAGAAAGTTAATCGAATATTAGTTATTCGAATAGAGTTAATCGAATATTAGTTATTCAAATAGAGTTAATCGAATATTAGTTATTCGAATAGAGTTAATCGAATATTAGTTATTCAAAGAGAGTTAATCGAATATTAGTTATTCAAATAGAGTTAATCGAATATTAGTTATTCAAAGAAAGTTAATCGAACATTAGTTATTCGAATAGAGTTAATCGAATATTAGTTATTCGAATAGAGTTAATCGAACATTAGTTATTCAAATAGAGTTACTCGAATAATAGTTATTCGAAGAGAGTTAACTGAATATTAGTTATTCGAATAGTGTTAATCGAATATTAATTATTCGAAGAAAGTTAATCGAATATTAGTAATTCGAATAGAGTTAGTCGAATATTAGTTATTTGAAGAGAGTTAATCGAATATTAGTTATCCAAATAGAGTTAATCGAATATTAGTTATTCGAAGAGAGTTAATCGAATAGAGTTATTCGAAGGGAGTTATCAAATATAGTTTATTTGAAAGAGAGTTATGCATTGAAATTCGATTATATCAAATTCGGGAAAGTATTACTTACTTTTCGATTTTTAATCAAGATTTACTTATTTTAATAAATTGTTTATTTAGTTAAATTAAGGAATAAAAGTTATATTTTTAAGTTAGATATTTCGAAAGAAAGGATTATAATGCCCTCATTATAATAAATGTTTTTCATAAAAGAATTGGATTCGTAAGCTGAATCCGAAAGTTGCGTAAGCAATGATTTGATAAGAAGATAAGAAATGAAGTTAAGGAAATTAAAAACTGACCGGGGATTAGTTATGTTGAACAACTTTCTGGATATCGATCTGAAGTTGGTTTCGACCTTCGAGGTTGATATTCTGGAAATTGTTCTCTTACTAGTTTACAGTTAGAAGCTGATAGTTGTGGGAAGATAGTGATGCGTGAAAAAGAAATGGAAACGTTTTCCAATGTTAATAACATATATTTTCTAAATTTATAAAATAATGATTTATGAATATATGGAAAAGGGAAATGGGGAAAAGGTAAATTGATTTAAAAGGAAAAATGTTGATGGATGATTGATAGATAAAATTTCCATTTGGAAATAAGATCGTTGTGTGCATGGTTGTTTCCTTTCATAGTTAAATAACTGACTATCAAAGTTTTGACCATTTTTCCGTTGTCAATACGGAGAGATCGGGATCAAATTTATTATCTGAAAACCACTCTGTATGAGCATTAGCGTTGCGAATCAAATATGATGAAGATAATTGAAGATGGAGTTTATGCAAGGGTCGTTCTGGAAAATCCTAAGTAGAAATTGCCTAAGATGGGTTTATATAATAATGCCTTCAATTTGTTCATTCCCAGACAACATGTATGGAAGAATGTCTGACAGGGTATATTTAACACATCGTGTAAGTTGTTCTCTTCAAAGTATTCACGTTTGGTGGTGGAGGAATTCGTTTCTTTTAGCTATATACCCGTGGTATATTTCGAAAAATCAATTTGTGATTCGGTGGGTATGACGATGTGATGTTCAAAGTGAATAAATGTGTGATCTGTCAGAGATAAGCATGGCCTCAAGCTCACAACCAGGAGATGGTAAAAATCAGGTAGGTCGCATGGCTAAGAGGTTAGCTGCAAATTAGGGTGTATTGTCAATTGATCTAGAGGAAATTTATTTACTTCTTTAACTATTTCAATGTTGTCCTTTCGGGAAACGGTTGTTGATCCCAACCGTTGTTGATAATACATTCGGTACACTCAAGCGAAATGAGTGACCGGTCATGTTTAGCCTGGGTTAAAAGATGTTCTTGTTGAACCCTGTGTATTCCTCTCTAAATATACACTGTCGGAAGATGGTCCCATACCTTTCCAGTTGGAATTCATCACCCAATAAGCGCCCACGGTTTTTGATTATATATTATGTATGTGGAACGTGAGATGAAAGCGTTTTGTTAGATGATTATTTAGTTGTAGTTGATAGACACTAGTATAATATCAAAGAGTTTTAATATAAAGATTATCATTTCGTTCAAAAGGATTTTGAAAGTTAAATCAAGTGTTCTGGATTCTCATAAGGGAAAAAACCGTTTCGTGTTATACGGCGTGGTCTTAATGATATATTGTTTATTTTCTCAAACTGTTTTAAATTGTTTACTCAGACCAGTCCCATGACTGACCCAGAGTTTATTTTGTTTTGTTTTACCCTAAATCTTGGGTTCCCAATTTTGTACGGGTAATCAAGTAGTCGGGATTTTACAGATATACTTGGAAGGGCTTGGAGCAAGAGGCTTCAACATTTTATAGCTATTGTTTATTTCCACTGTGTTGTAAGTGTTATACTCTGATAATGGAATGTATATACCAATGAAAAATTTGTATTTCAAATGTTATGTTTACGTACTATATTTTATTCGTTCCACTGTGAGGTTCGTGTTACTCTGATGTTGTACTTATCTTCTTCTCCTTCTATTCTAAACATCTTTCTATCTATTCTCACCCTCTAGCTTCTTTCTATTAATGATTTGGAATGTTCGATGCCTTAATAATTGGCATGGGTTTTATATTGATTTCTTGGGTCGAAAATCCCAGTTCGTTACAGTGGTATCTGAGCTAAAGATTAAGTGATTACCGTGACTCTGTAGCGTAACTCGATGTAGATATGGTTAGTAATACCCTATATTGAGTTTGAGTGTATATATATATATATATATATATATGAGCGCGTATTTATTATTTAATATAAAATGGTTTTATATTGTGGAGATTTATTGGTTGATTTGTTTATGAGTTCTGCTCGATCAGTTTGATCCACTGTATCGGTAGGAGTTTCTAAACACTTGAATACGGTGAACCGACATGGTATGTTTTGAAAAGAGGGTAAATGAAATAATTTTATCCAAATTATATTTTTATATAAACAAAGTATAGATATTTGAAATATAATAGTATATTGGACGTATTGGTTGTTGTTATAATCGGGTAAGATTATAATTGAAATGGTTATGTAAATAACCAATCGGAATTCGTATAAGCATAAATTATAAAATCAGATGGATTAAATCTACAATTAAACCAGAAGTGGAATTGAAACACCGGAAGTTGGAAAAGTGTTTGTAAATGGATTTGGATTAAGTATATGAGAATTTTAAAATCCTTGGAGATTTTAAATTGTTTGTATTGTGAATGGTATTTTGAAATGTATTTCAAAATGGAAGTGTTTAGAAATGATTTTGAAAGGTGATATAGTATTGAACACACTTGGTCGCTAGGAAATAACTCTGATGATGTTGGCCACATCATTAGCGCTCATTCTCGAGTTCGAAGTGGCAGATTACTACCAAAGATGTTTATTTGAAATATTTTGGGAGAAACAAGTTGTTTGAATTTCGAAAAGAAATGTTGAAACACTAAGTGGTTTAAAAACTCCTAGGGAAAGCCTGTTTGAATCAAAATGGATTGATTTATGAAATAAAAATCAGATTTTGATTGTAGTTAATTTATTTGAAAAAAAATAGTTACTTGAATCTAGGTATGGAAACTACCAGGTCAAATAGTTAGATTTGTGAGACAAGATTTTGGAATGGAATTGGATTGGTGAGTTTAGATTTTGGAATCGTAGATGGAAGTTGAGTTTGAAATGAGATTTGGTTTGTACATAAGCGAATAGCTGCTATGAGGATAAACTGATTAGAGGTTGATTGGGATGACATTGGTATATGCTGAATTAGCAGCAAATGGAAAGAATATAATGATATGCCCGACAAAAATATATAAGTTTATTTTTTATTTTTATATGAGTTTGGTGATTTTATGAGCCGAATTGGCAAGCCGCTTGGCCGTTTGATTTTCTTTTGGATTGGAGAAGACCTAGAGAGGCGAGTTGTAGTTGTACCGAGGGAACCGTACAAAGGAGGTGCTGACGAAATTTTTCAGAAATTTAGGGTGTCATAAAATTTTGTAATTTTTTGTCAATAGAAATAAAATTAATATTTTAATTAAAATTAGTATTTTAATTAAAATTAATCAGTCCAGTTAAAAACTAAGTTAATAAATAAACAAATAATTTTTAACCAAGTTAATAGGGTTTGTTTTCTACCTTCGCTATTTCGAGGACGAAATTATTTTAAAGGAGAAGAATGTAACATTTCATATTTTTACGGTATAATAAGTAATTTATTTAATTATTAAAATAGTGATTTAGATATTTAAATGGTTGTTTAATTAAATAATATTGAGTATTTAATTAATAGAAATAATAAAATAATATATTTATTTTCAAAATAGTCGCAAATAGTGGAATTGACAATATTGCGTGAATTGGATAATTTAAAATATATAATTCAGTTTAGAATTTGATTATAATAACGAATATATTCAATAAACGAATATTGAATGCATAAATTATATTGTAAGTGTAATCGAGCTCGAAATGGCATGGTAGTTCGTAATTTGGCAATTCAAATTTTAAACGAATATACAGAATCCATTTTAATCTGGATTTCTGTGTAACAAGAAACGTTCGGAGCTAGTGAAGTATATTTTTCTAATGGAAGAGAAAAATCGAGATTTCATCGTGTAGATTGCGAGTTGTGTCCAAATCAAATTTTCGAAAAGTTGTTATGGAATTCCTTTATAATTTATAATGATTTATTTAAATTATAAATGGATTTTTAATATAAATTGAATACTGATTTAATCTGGATTTGAAATGTCGAGTTATAAATTCAGATAGGAATATTTTGGAGCTGTATCTCAACTAATAAAGAAAATCTTTAAGTGTGGTAAAGCTTTTATGTAGTTCCAAAAACACCCTTTTCCTCCTCACAACTTTATCATGATAGAAAATTATGCTCGAGGGCAAAGAAGTCTTTCGTTCTACCACTTTTTGCGGTTATTCAAACCACCTCCGAACGTTTCATTTACTTCCTTCCGTTCTTTGCTGCGTTCTACACGTTTTCCATATCTTCCACATCCTTTCTTCCTCAATTTCAACCTTTACATAACTCAGTCTTCTACCTTACTCAACCTTCGCCAAATTCGATCTTTTCGTGATTCCTTTCGCCACCTCTTGCTGTGCTCTCCGCTTTACATCCGCCTACCTCCTCCAACCGAACGGTCGATGCTACTCTATGTCAAATCTGGTATCCGATGGTTAAATCTTCCATCTAATTTCATCCTCTCCTCTAATATGCTACTCCAGTTTAGATCTAGCTAATAATGGTTAAATCTACTATAGAATTTCATCCTTTCCTCAGATCTAGCAATGGACTATTCGGCATCAGTGGTAAATATTTTAACTGCTTCCGACCTTCATTATAAATCTTACTGTTACCTCATTTTCTGGGTTACACTTAACCAACAAAATAATGGTTTGATTCTTTATAAATCGATGCTGGTATGATATTATTTTACACAAGACTATATTTTTTTTAATGATTATATGTCGATTGCAATTACAGGCTTTTGGTAGACGAGATTTCTTTTGTCTACAAAAGCAATGAGAGAAATCTTCATAAATCAGTTTGACAATTTGGCTATGGATGTTTGTTTAAAGGAAACACACTCTTCCCGATCATATTGGACCTATAAATTGGCCATTGTGGCCAATAAAAATCCGAGGCGCCTCAAAATCCATCAACCACATAAGTAAAATGTCGGGCCGTGTTGAACCCAAACACTACTTCTAGCTAAAAAAAACTTGTGCACTCCCTGCGTACCCTTGCTCCGTTCTACCGGGGTGTGAGGCTCGCGAGGCAACGAAATACACAAAGCTATGCCTAAATAGGCTATGCTTTGGTCATCATCCGCAAGGCTCTGCTTTTCAACAAAAGCCTTGATCAATTTCATCTTGGCATGCCACATTGATAGTCCACACCATGCGATCGATAACTACTAATATATAACCTCTGAGCTCATGCGTCTCAGAGAAGGGTGTTAAGCAGGAGAATAAATTCTCCGCCACCAACAGATATATATTAAATAGAAACCAATTTACATGGAATGAAATCCAATGTTAGACACACATCCATTTACAAGTCCGTTCTGGGTCTGAACGAAACCGGATCACCTAAGTCCTCGCGTATCCGGACGATCAACAAGTACGTCTGGACAAACTACCACTATTAACCCTTTGTTGGGAGCGACCCAATGCCAGGCATCAGTAGTCGTCCATTCAATGTGAAGATCGCCGGTCTTCATCCACCGTCTTCAATGTCTTCGACTTCTAATCGTCGTAGTAGTTATTCAGAATGGGTTAAACCCGGTCGTTCCGAATAATTCGCGTATTTTTATAAATAAAAATCAAGTGTTATAAGGACAAATCCAAAGCCTCTTTCCAATTCAGAATATTCTTTAAATAAAATATTCATATTATTAGGGAAAGGCTTCCATTAATTTTATCAAAGATAAATCTTTCAAATTTATTCTTAAATCTTATTTTTCAAAGATTTATTAATATTCCAATTCAGTTTTAATGTCAAAAATCACTACTTTACAATTATTCAGATTTAAGAAATAAATCTTATTTTTTAACTGGGTTAAAGAATCAATGTCATTTAAAAACATTGTTCACGGTAAACCCAAAAATCATTTTCCAATAAATAAATATAAATTGAAATACCAATAATCTTAGTTGAAAGATTTATTCTTTATTTAAAAGAAATTCTTTGTTTAAAAATATTCTTTATATAAAAGATATTCTGAATCGGAAAGCGACTCAATCATTTACCATATAACTTTGGTCATATGGATTTCATACATTGTATATAAATAACAATAATAATAAATAATCATCAAACCATCCACTCAACATCCAAAGTGAAGTTCTCAACTGTGTGAGCATTAAAATGAAATAATAACGCTCATCATAGCCTGTCAATCTATCGATTGACATACAATTAAATATTGGGACTAGTGTATATCAATTATTGTCCCAACACCCGTGTGGGGTTTTCATTCCACAACAGTACATAAAAATAAATAATTGGTTAATTAATTTAACCAATTTTAATACTATCAACATGTTGATAATGATGGACAAAACATGATATTTTATTCCTAAGGTCGAATAAAATATATTTGACTCGCATAATTTCTTTATACATTTGTAATATTTAATAGAATGTAATTTATTTATATGACAAATAAAAGATAATTTTCATTATACTTTATTTGTATGTAATAATTCTTAATTTAACACATAAAAGAAGTAATCACATTTGTATATGTTTTCAATGTATAACCTAGCACTTAAAAATGTTTATTTTAAATTGCATACAAATTCTAATGAATGCATTAACATATAATGGTGTCACTTTAACACACTTATACATTCTAATGTATATTTTGACCAATAATATGATTCTTATAATTGGATATAAGCTCCAATGTAAGTTTGCAAAATAAAAATGATTTTTATATTCGCATATAAATTCTATTTTATGTTATGCAAATAAAAATGATTATTTTATTTGCATATAAATTTTATCTCAACAAAATGTATAAGAAGAGTGATACATTCATTTGCCGACAATTCTATTTTATCAAATGCTATTTGTGTTTACTTCTTATTTGACAAAAATGTCCTTTTTGGTTTCAACCAATATAATTCGACAAAATGAATGTTTGATTCAAGTTATATGAATTGACGAAAGTGAATAATTTTGTTTCAACTAATATAAATTGACGAAAGTGATTATTTTGTTTCAACTAATGTAAATTGACAAAAGTGATTATTTTGTCTCAACTAATGTAAATTTACAAACGTGATTATTTTGTTTCAACTAATGTAAATTGACAAAAGTGATTATTTTGTTTCAACTAATGTAAATTTACAAAAGTGATTAATTTATTTCACCTAATGTAAATTTACAAAAATGATTATTTTGTTTCAGCTAATGTAAATTCACAAAAGTGATTATTTTGTTTCAACTAATGTAAATTTACGAAAGTGATTAATTTATTTTAATCCCTTTTTCTACTTTAAAATTAAAAATGATATTTTCAATCCTATTCTTTTATATATATCTAAATTGTAATAAAAGTGTGACTTCTAAAAAAAATGTAATATTTTAACTTATAATTTATTTGCATCAAAGAATGCAAACTAAAATACAGCTTTTAATTTCATGTTTCATTTGCATCAAAGAATACAAACAAAATGCAACTAGAAATTCAAGGTTTTATTTGCATCTAAATTTGCAAATAAAAATGCAACTTCTAATTCAATTTTTATTTGCATCAAGGAATGCAAATAAATACGCAACTTCTAATTTAATATTTTATTTGCATCAAGGAATGCAAATAAATATGCAACTTTTAATTTCATAGTTTATTGGCACCAAAGAATGCAAATACAATTTCAACTTTTTAATACGGTGGTTTAATTGCATCAAAGAATGCAAATAAAAATTCAACTTTTAAATATGATGTTTATTTGCATCAAAATATATTCTTTTAACTACGATGTTTATTTGCAAATAAAATATTATCTTTATTAAATGTTGTTTATTTGCATCTAAATATGCAAATAAAATATAATCTTTATTAAATGTTGTTTATTTGCATCTAAATATGCAAATAAAATAAAATCTTTATTAAATGTTGTTTATTTGCATCTAAATATGCAAATAAAATAAAATCTTTATTAAATGTTGTTTATTTGCATCTAAATATGCAAATAAAATAAAATCTTTATTAAATGTTTTTCTTGCAACTTAATTTACCAACAAAAATGTAACCTTTTAAATCATATTTTTATTTCTATCCAATATACAAAATAAAAATGTAATATTCATTCTAGTGTTTTTGTTTGCATTTAAAATGCAAGCAAAAATGTAATTTTAATTCTAATGTTTTGTTTGCATCTGAAATTGCAAACAAAAAATATGGTTTTAATTCTAATGTTTGTTTGCATCTAAAATTGCAAACAAAAATATGATTTTAATTCTAATGTTTTGTTTGCATCTAAAATTGCAAGCAAAAAATATGGTTTTAATTCTAATGTTTTGTTTGCATCTAAAATTGCAAACAAAAATATGATTTTAATTATTTCAATGCATATTTGCGTTAGAGAATGCAAATAAAAGAATATTTTATATTTCAAAGTGTATTTGCATAAAGAATGCAAATAAAAGAACATTTTACATTTCTATGTATATTTGCATAAAAGAATGCAAATAAAAGAACAATTTATATTTCTATGCATATTTGCATAAAAGGATGCAAATAAAATGTAATAACCCGAAAATCTGGGCCAGTTTAAATTTTTTATTTTGGCCATTTTAGTGAATTTTGAATATTTAAAATAGATTATTTTAAATAATATCGAAGAGAAATTTATTTTGAATAGAATTCGACGTATATATTTATATACGTCGTCGTTAGAATATAAATATTTATATATAATTATAAATAGAATTGAAAATGGCGCGGTAGTTCGATAATTCGATTTCAAACTTCAATTGAATGTACCGGGTGCAAAACAATCCGGATTTTAGTGAAACCAAAAACATTAGGATCTAATTGGTGATATCTTTCCAACGAATCCGAAAAATCAAAATTTCGTAGCGAGAATCAAAAGATATGTCTAGTTGAAAATTCTGAATAGTCGCTATGGAATTCAGGCCCTTAAAATGGACATTTTGCAAATGACCTTGGATTTCGACGAAACCACTTTTGTTGGGTCCGTGATGTCAAGTTATTGCTAGGTTTCAAATTTCATAATTTTTTGAATCAATATGTGAGCGTGGCAAAGGAAAACGTGTTTTGACCATTTCAGTTGATTTTAATCGACTGGAAATTGGCCATTTTTCCAACGGTCTCAGAATTCGACGAAACTAGTTTTGTTAGGACCGTATCGTCAATACGAAGCTAGAAAATATTTTTCTGGAATTTTTCTAGTTAGTATGTGACCCCAGTAATTCGAAATGTACGTTTAAAATTCAATAAAGTGATTTAAATGTAAATTTAACGGAAACTGATTGTAATAGTCGAATTGGCCAACAAAACATATTCCATTGTGTTCGGAATGGGGGTAATTAGCTAGGGACGACAGTCGGTGGGTCTCGTTTGGAGGTCAAATAAAAAGTCAACTATTGGGGAATTAAATATAATATTAATTTAAATATATACCCTTTACTTTCTCTCCCCAGCCCTTCACACCCGTCGATCTCAGATTTTAAAAGAAAAAAAAAATCGCGGAAGACCTAAACGCACCGCCGCCTCGTCCCACCCGTCCACCGCCGCATCGCCGGTTGCCAAGGCAGTCGCCCCCTGCTAACGCCTCCGCCTCCTCCTCTCTCTCCCTCTTCCTCCCTTCGCAAAGCCCAAACGCCCAAAACCGACGAACGCATCGCGCCTCTGACCCAGAGCGCCGCCGCCGCCGGCCTCCGATCAACCTCCCTCTCTTCTGCGCCGCTTCTCCCTCCTCTTGAAGCCCACTGCGAACCCAACCCCCAAATCGAGACAAGGGCTGCCGCCACCGCCTGAAGAGGACCCGCAGCACCTCTGACACGCGACCGCGCCACCAACCACCTCCCGTCCGCCCCCTAAGCAAACCCAAGCAAGCACGGCTCCTTCCCCTTTTCAATGTAAGCTTTTACTTTTAAATTCAAATCAGTTTTTATGTTAAAAATGAATTCTTTTAAATTAGTTTTTATATTCTGAAAATATATTTTTAGAACCAGTTCATGAAGTAATAAAAATTTGAATTTTGTTTTGTTTGAGTAGCAATAAAAAGATATCATTTTTGTTAATGGAAGTATATGATTTTCATGAATGGGAATATACGATTTTTGTGAGTGAAAGAATATGATTTATATATATATAATTTGCAAGTCAAAAATATGATTTTAGCATTATAAAAATATAATTTTTATATAATGTGAATCTTAAAAATATTGTTTTTATAAAGTAGAGGTATTAAAAATATAATCTTTACTATATAGAAATATTAAAAATATGATTTTTATATTTTTAAAGTATTAAAAATATAATCTTTATAGGATAGAGAATATAAAAATATCATCTTTGTATATGTAGCGAAATAAAAATCTGATTTTTATTTTATATATGTTGAAATAAAGTGGTGATTTTCATAACGAGGAAATCTATATTTTTGTAAGGGTGAAGTCTTTATAGTTAAAAAGGCGAGATCTTTATATAGAAAATAGAGAAATAAAAATATGATCTTTATATATTGAACATCGTAGTGAAAATTCGATTTTTAAATATATGAAGTGATTATAAAAATATGATTTTTAAATTGAAAGTGGATAAATAAAAATGTGATTTTTATTTTAAAGACATCAAAATATAAAAATGTGTGATTTCTATATGTAGTGGCTACGGGCAACGAAGATGATAAAAAGGCGAGATCTTTATATAGAAAATAGAGAAATAAAAATATGATCTTTATATATTGAACATCGTAGTGAAAATTCGATTTTTAAATATATGAAGTGATTATAAAAATATGATTTTTAAATTGAAAGTGGATAAATAAAAATGTGATTTTTGTTTTAAAGACATCAAAATATAAAAATGTGTGATTTCTATATGTAGTGGCTACGGGCAACGAAGATGATAAAAAGGCGAGAATGAAGAAGATTTCTATAAAAGAAGAGTCAAGATGATTGGATAACTATTGGTGAGAACTTCTCACTCAAAATTCTTTTTCTAGTTATATTTATATACTAGGATGTAGACGGTGCTTAGTAGCACCCGACACCCGTCATCCACAGACCATGGATGGCTTATTTGTTAAATTGTTTGGTTGAGTAGTTAGTTAGAATGTTTGATTGAATGGAAATTGTTTGGTGAATTGAAATTGATTTGATTGATGTGTGAATGGCGTGGGCCTTCACTAGACCGGGGATAAGGCTAGGCCTTGTCCTGTTTCTAGTATCGTGCCGTTATGCCGCCGAAATTTTCTAAAATATGTTAGAAAAATAAAAATATCATTTTATTGTGTAAATGAACTGAATAGGAATTCATGTGTTATAATAAAATATATTATCGTTAAAAATATAATTTTTAACGTGAAAGTGAATAAATAAATATTTATAAACAAATCGGCCGATTTGTTTATATACACTAATTTGACTGATATTGATTGGGTCGATAAATTTTACACATCGCCCAACTGCACAAATAAAATCTGTGTTTGATTGTTTGAAACCCCACACGGGTGTTGGGATGAAATTTGAAGTTCACTCATCCTGATTGATTAAATATGTCGATCGATGGATTGACAGGCTGTTATAAGCGTCAGATATCTATATTTGATGCTTATACAGTGTAGTGCACTTTGGTTGATGATTGATTATTTTTCAATGCTATTATATACATGTGTTGTATGGAATGCATATAATTAACATTATATGGTGATTGATTGGGCCTCATTCCAATCGGGAAAGCAATGAATATTATAAAAGAAAATTCATGTGTTGAATATAAAAATAGTCATGTGTTGACGATGATCATGTGTGGAAACTATTCATGTGTTGAGTAAAATATTTTAAATAAAATAAATTACATCTTTATCATATTTACAATTAGAATCTACTTCACGGTGGAGTCTAATTAAAATCAAACGATAGATACCATAGTTTTATAAAATATTTTACATAACAAAAATAGTGATGTGTTGACAGTACTCATGTGTTGAGATTAGTCGTGTGTTGAAAGAAATATAGATTCATGTGTTGAATGGGATAAATATTCATTTGTTGGATAGAATATAGAAGTTATGAAAATATAAATCCGTGTTGATTAGAGATGCGTTATTTTGACGCGAACGATATTTATATCGATTTTATTCGTTGTATAATGAATATTGAAAAGTGATTTCAAAATTAATTAAATTGAAATTGAAATTTAAAATGGACTGAAATTGAATTGAAATCAATTTGAAACGAATTCGAATTGAATCAAATAGAAGGTAAATTCGAATTGAATTGAATTGAAACGAATTTGAATTTGAATTTGAATTGAATTGAAATAAACTCGAATTGAATTGAAATCAAATCGATTTGAAATTGAAGATGAAGTTGAAATTGTTTTTGAAATGAATTTAAAACGATTTATAAAATTCGTTTAAAATAGAAATCGACGAAATATATATTATATATATTATATATATTATATAATGGCCTGAATAGAACGCGCCGCGCCGCGGCAGTTCGTGAATTTCGACCATTTATTTCAAACGGACATTGTGGGAGATCCGACCGTCGGATTCTCCTAAAACCGGAACCGTTGGGTTCGTATCTAAAAGAGCTTTCCAATGAATATTAGAAATTTGAAATCTAACGGTTGGATTTGGAAATATGTCCAAATCAAATTTGAAAAAGGTCGCTATAAGTGCAGTTCGATGGCCGTTGTTGGAAATCGACTGTACGGGCCTCGATAAAATTATTAAAAATATGAATAATTTGTGTAAAATCATAAGAAATGATTTGGGAAAAATTGGGTTGAAAAATTCCACATTTGAAAAGATAAAAATAGATTTTTATCGAAATGAACTAGTTTTGAACTAGAATTAAAATCAATTTATTTTTGAAATAAATAAATTGAATTTGAAAGTGATTTTAAAAATAATCAATATTCCCAATAGGTGAAGTGGAAGTGGAGTTGAATCGAAATTATCTTCGGGATATTTCGATGTTGGATTTCGTGACTATACAAATATTGTTATGAGGATTTGAAAGATATATTTTATATCGTTATTTCCAATACGATATATGTTGGTTTCAGAATTTGATATTGAATATAAGCCGATATATTTTCTATTCAAAGCCTTGTATTTAATATCAAATGTGATTTGGGTTTGTCGTGAATCGTGTTTTAGAAGACATTGGTTCTTTAACCCAGTTAAAGACATAATATTGATTTTTGAAAAGATTAAAACTAAGTGGAGTTTTAATGAATCTTTAATTAGATTAAAATGTGAATTGATAATTTAAATTATCAAATCTGAAAGGTGATCGAGAATGGAGTACCACCGGTTTTGCTCCAAAGCGATAGTTAAATCTTTAATTAGATTTGAACGTGAAATGGTAATTAATTTTACCGATAACACCGTGGTGTTAGATATGGAGTATCACCAGTTTTGCTCCATGGGATACATAGGTTGGGATTGGGAAATAAAACAAATAATTACTTCGGTGTGGTTCGCTAATCCCGACTAGTTTGATATGATATCCAAAGGAAAATTATAGAATAAATTTAGAAGAATTTACCTTAGATAAAATTTATGGGAAGCTTTCCCTAAGAATGTGATTTTGTGAATAAAAGACTATTCTGAATTGGAATGAGGCGTTTGTTGTGTTTGTGTAACATTCGTTTATTATATACGTGGGTTATTCAGAAAGGCCGGGTTTATACCCATTCTGAATAACCGATTCGACGAGATGTCGAAGATGAAGACGGTGGTTGAAGACCGGAAGTCTTCACATCGTTTGGGTGATTACTGATGATCTTGATTGGGCTGTACACCCAAGATGAGGGAAACAGTTGGTGATCGTCCAGACGTACTTGGAGATGGATGGATATGCGAGGAAAGTGCCTCCGGTTTCGTTCAGACCCAGAACGAACTTGTAAATGGATTGTGTGTCTGACATTGGATTTTATTCTGTGTTGATTGATCTCTATTAAATATACATCTGTTTGGCGGCGGAGAATTTATTCTCTTGCTTAACGCCCTTCTCTGAGACGTACGAGCTCAGAGGTTGTATATCGATGGACATCAGTCGCATGGAGTGAATTGCCAATGTGGCATGCGTAAGTGGCAATTGATCAAGGCTTCTGTTGAAAAGCAAAGTCTTGTGGTTGATGATCAAAGCACGGCCTGTGTGGCGTAGCTTTGTGTATAACGTGAATTCACGAGCCTCACACCTCGGTATGAGTCAAAAACGGGATAGTGACTGCAGGGAGAGCACGACGTTTCTTTCTAGCTAGGGTGGTGTCAGTGACCTACCAGCCCTGACATTTATATACTTTTCACCTGTGTGGTTGTTGGATATGAGGCGCCTCGGATATAGGTCTGTAAGGACCGGGAAACGTGTGTTCAGGAATAACTAATCCTCAAAAGTAAGAGAGGACCGGCCCTGAAGATCCAAGGATCATAGTGGGGTCCTGGGACATTTGCTAGAGTGTCTCGAACGCGGAGAGGAGCTTGCCCCTTGCCTCGGCTCATGACGGAATCCAATTTCCAATACGTGTATTTCGGCTTTATTTGTAGAGCCTAGTATGGCGACATAGTGGGATGGGGCACTCATGCCGTCTATGATTGATATTTATGATGTGAAATTGTTTTGACACTATACACTTATAGTAATATCAAAATAATGTGTTTTAAACGTATCAAGCATGCTTTGGCTGTTATAAGGTAAAAACCCTATCCTCCGGCTTGCGTTGCATTGTGTGATGGGACCTGGGTCTTATAACAGCTTCATTTTTCTTTATTTAGCATTGCGCTGTTTGTTTTATGCACTGGTATTCTTGGGAGGAAACCCGTTCCGTGTTATACGGCGTGGTCCCTTGATTTACCTAACTTTAAAAATAAAGATTAATAACTGTTTTAGTTCTCACACCAGTCACATGACTGACCTGGAGTTTATTGTTTTAACCTAAACTCTTGGTGCCCCTATTTTCCGCACGGGCAGCTAGTAGTGTTGGTTTTGCAGATTTATATTCACAGGGTCCTGATTAACAGCTGGAACGATGCTCGGAAAGCTCTGTATCCGTGTATCACTTCTAGTTGTGATTTTGTATTATTTTCCGCTGCTATGTAATTTATTGTAATCTCTGATATTTATCCAATGTAATTTATTCATTTATACTCTGTATATTCTTGTATCTGATGGAATTGTTGTAATAACAATGAAAGGTTCTTCCGTCTGCGTTCTGATTTGTCTTGTACTCAATTCTATCCGTGCTTTCCTTCACGGGGAAGTTCGGGTCGTCTCATAAAAGATCAATTTATATTTCTAAGTATATTTGCATAAAAGAATGCAAATAAAAAATCAACTTATATTTCTAAGTACATTTGCATAAAAGGATGCAAATAAAATATCAATTTATATTTCAATGTATATTTGCATAAAAGAATGCAAATAAAATATCAATTTATATTTCTAAGTATATTTGCATAAAAGGATGCAAATAAACGGTCAATTTATATTTCCAAGTATATTTGCATAAAAGGACGCAAATAAAATATCAATTTATATTTATATGTATATTTGCATAAAAGAATGCAAATAAAATATCAATTTATATTTCTAAGTATATTTGTGTAATTAACCGGAAATTCTGAGCCAGTTTAAAATTTTTATTTTGGCAATTTTAGCGAATTTTGAATATTTAAAATAGATTATTTTAAATAAAATCGACGAAAAATTTATTTTGAATATAATTCGAACGTATATATTTATACGCGTCGTCGTTAGAATATAAATATTTATATATAATTATAAATAGAATTGAAAATGGCGCGGTAGTTCGATAATTCGATTTCAAACTTCAATTGAATGTACCGGGTGCAAAACAATCCGGATTTTATTGAAACCAAAATAATAGGATCTAATTGATGATATCTTTCCAACGAATCCGAAAAATTGAGATTTCATAACGGGAATCAAAAGATATGTCCAGTTGAAAATTCTGAATAGTCGCTATGGAATTCAGGCCCTTAAAAATGGAAATTTTGCAAACGACCTCGGATTTCGACGAAACCACTTTTGTTGGGACCGTGACGTCAAGTTATTGCTAGATTCCAAATTTCATAATTTTTCGAATCAATATGTGAGTGTGGCAAAGAAAAACGCGTTTGACCAGTTTCAGCTGATTTTAATCGACTGGAAAATGGCCATTTTTCCAACGGTCTCAGAATTCGACGAAACTAGTTTTATTAGGACCGTAACGTCAATACGAAGCTAGAAAATATTTTTCTGGAATTTTTCTAGTTAGTATGTGACCCCGGTAATTTGAAATGTACGTTTAAAATTCAATATAGTGATTTAAATGTAAATTCAACGAAAACTGATTGTAACGATCAAATCAGCTTGCGATACCTATCCCATTGTGTTCGGAATGGGGGCAATTAGCTAGGGACGACAGTCGCTGGGTTCGATTTAGAGTTCGTGAGGATTTTGACTTTAAACGAATTAAAATAAATAAAATATTAATATGTATTTACCCTTAAACCCCTACCCTTCCTTTTATTCTCCTTCTCCCCCCTCCTTCAGAAAAATCGAATCAGAACAAAAAAGAAAAAAAAAAGGGCATCGCGCCCTAGCCAACGCGGCGCCTCCAGGAGGCCACCGCCGCGCCGGAGGCTGGCGCACCCCCCTCCTCTTCCCCCTCCTGAAACGCGTGAGGCCCCTAATCCTCCACCGAAGCACCCCACCCCCTCGGAAATTGAGCACTGAACCCCCTCCCCCCCTCATCCGCCACGTCAGAGCGCCCCCCCTGCGAGCACCCTTCGACCATCCCGGACCACCGCTTCGCCTCGTCAACGCCCAATGTAAGTTTTACTTTAATTGTTCAGCTTAATTCATTTAAAAATTTGATTTTTATTTAAGTAAATAGCTTGCTCTTCATATGTATAACTTCGTAAAGGAAATGCGATTTTTATTCCGGTAATTATACGATTTTTAGTATTGAAAGGTGGTATAAAAATATGATTTTTCCTTATGAAAAGATTATATTTTTAATAATGAAAAGGTTGTACTTTCATTACGAAAAGCTTTGATTTTTAAAAAGGCGAGATCTTTATATTTAAAAAGGTGAGATCTTTATATGTAAAAAGGCGAGATCTTTATATGTAAAAAGGCGAGATCTTTATATGTAAAAAGGCGATATCTTTATATGTAAAAAGGCGAAATCTTTTTATGAAAAATAGCGTGATAAAAATATAATTTTTATCTATATAACATCGTTGTGAAAATATAATTTTTATATTATAGAAAGGCAAATTTATATATTTGAAAAGGGAAAATCTTTAAATGTGAAAAGACGAGATTTTTATATATAGAATAGCATAATAAAAATTCCATTTTTATATATAGAATAGCGAAATAAAAATTCGATTTTTACATATGTAGAGAATACGGGCAACGAAGATGACAAAATGGTGTGGACGATGAAGATTTCTATCAGTGAAGAGTCGTGTTATTGGATAGCTATTTGTGAGAATTTCTCACTCTTCAATTTCTTTTCTAGTTATATATATATATACTAGGATGCAGACGGTGCTTAGTAGCACCCGACACAATCGTCCACAGACCATGGACTTGTTTGTTTGGTTGCATAAATTAGTTAGATGATTTGATTTGAGTTTGGTTGTTTGGTGAATTTGATTGATGTGTGAATGGCGTGGGCCTTCACTAGACCGGGGATAAGGCTAGGCCTTGTCCCGTTTCTAGTATCGTGCCGTTATGCCGCCGAAATTTTCTAAAATAAGTTAGAAAAATAAAAATATCATTTTATTGAATAAATGAACTGAATAGAAATTCATATGTTGAAATAAAATGTTTTATCGTTAAAAATAAATTTTTTAACGTGGAAGTTAAAATAAATATTCATTTACAAACCGGACGGTTTGTTTATGTACACTGATTTGACTGACATTGATTGGGTCGATAAATTTTACACATCGCCCAACTGCACAAATAAAATATGCGTTTGATTGCTTGAAACCCCACACGGGTGTTGGGATGAAATTTGAAGTTCACTCATCCTGATTGATTAAATATGTCGATCGATTGATTGACAGGCTGTTATAAGCGTTAGATGTCTATATTTGATGCTTATACAGTGTAGTACACTTTGGTTGATGGTTGATTATTTTTCAATGCTATTATATACGTGTGATGTATGAAAATCCATATAGTTAACGCTATATGGTAATTGATTGGGCCACATTCCAATTTAGAAAAGAAAGAATATTATAAAATAAAGGTTCATGTGTTGACTGTACTCATCCGTTGAGATTAGTCATGTGTTGAACGAAATATTTTAATAATAAATTTACATCTTTATCAATATAATATAAAGGTTCATGTGTTGACTGTACTCATCCGTTGAGATTAGTCATGTGTTGAACGAAATATTTTAATAATAAAATTTACATCTTTATCAATATAATATAAAGGTTCATGTGTTGACTGTACTCATCCGTTGAGATTAGTCATGTGTTGAACGAAATAATTTAACAAAAATAGTCACACGTGGACAATACTCATTCGTTGAGATTAGTCGTGTGTTGACAAAAATAAATATTCATTTGTTGAACAGAATAAAGGAATATATGAAGTCGTGTTGATTAGATTGACGCCATTTTGACGTGAACGATATTTATATCGATTTTATTCATTTTGAAATGAATATTGAATATAAAACGAATTCGAAATGAATATTGAATATAAAACGAATTCGAAATGAATATTGAATATAAAACGATTTCAAATTGAATTGAATAGCAAACGAAACGAATTTGAATTAAATTGAATAGATAACGAATTTGAATTCAAATGGAATAGAAAACGAATTTGATTTAAGTCGAATAGAAAACCAATTTGAATTGAATCAAATAGAAAACCAATTTGAATTAAATCGAATAGAAAACGACTTTGAAATTGAATTGAATTGAAAACGAATTCAAATTGAATTGAAAGTGAATTGAAATGAATTCAAATTGAATTGAAATTTGAATTGAATAGAAATGAATTTTAAAACGAATTTATAAAGAAGAATTCAATTTTGCTTTGGAATGAAATGGAAGTTGAAATTGTTTTTGAAACGAATTCAAACTATTTTTAAAACTTCGTTTTAAATAGAATTCGATGAAATATATATTATATATTATATATATATATATATAATATAATGGCCTAAATAGAACGCGCCGCGCCGCGGCAGTTCGTGAATTTCGACCATTTATTTCAAACGGACATTACGGGAGATCTGACCGTCGGATTCTCCTAAAACCGGAACCGTTGGGTTCGTAACGAAAAGAGCTTTCTAACGAATATTTAGAAATTTGAAATCTAATGGTTGGATTTGGAGATACGTCCAAATCAAATTCGAAAAAGGTCGCTGTAAGTGCAGTTCGATGGCCATTGTTGGAAATCGACTGTACGGGCCTTGATAAAATTATTAAAAATATCAATAATTTGTGTAAAATCATAAGAAATGATTTGGGAAAAATTGGGGTGAAAAACTCCATACTTGAAAAGATAAAAATGGATTTTTATCGAAATGAACTAGTTTTGAACTAAATTTAAAACTCAATTATTTTTAAATAAATAAATTAGATTTAAAAAGGGGTTTTAAATAATCGGAATTCCTAATATATTTGAATTAAATTGAACTAGAATTGATTTGTGGGTTTATCTTGAACTGTGTTTTAAACAACACTAGTTCTTTAATCCGACGATAAATAGAATGTGATTTGGGTTTGTCGTGAGCTGTGTTTTAAATAACACGCAGTTCTTTAACCCATAAAAAGGAGTTTTAATGAATCTGCAATTAGATTGAAATGGGGAATTGATAATTTAAATTATCAACTTTAGAAAATGAGCGAGAATGGAGTATCACCAGTTTTGCCCCAAAGCGATAGTTAAATCTTTAATCAGATTTGAACGTGAAATGGTAACTGATTTTACCGATAACACTGTGGTGTTAGATATGGAGTATTACCAGTTTTCTTCATGGGATGAATAGGTTGGGATTGGGAAATAAAATAAATAATTACTTTGTTACGGTTCGCTAATCTCGACTAGTTTAAAAAAAACCATAATCTGGTTTGAAATGTCATCCAAAGGAAGATTACAGGATAAATGTTAAAGAATTTATATTTGATAAAATTAATGGGAACCTTTCCCTAAGAATATTCTGAATTGGAATGAGGCGTATGTTGTGTTTGTGTAACATTTGTTTTCAATATACGCGGGTTGTTCGGAAAGTCCGGGTTTATACCCATTCTGAATAACCGATTCGACAATATGTCAAAGATGAAGACGGTGGTTGAAGACCGGAAGTCTTCACATCGTTTGGATAATTACTGATGATTCTGATTGGGCTGTACACCCAAGAGGATGGAAACAGTTAGTGATCGTCCAGACGTACTTGGAGATCGATCGATATGCGAGGAAAGTGCCTCCGGTTTCGTTCAGACCCAGAACGGACTTGTAAATGGATTATGTGTCTGACATTGGATTTTATTCTGTGTTGATTGATTTCTGTTAAATATATATCTGTTTTGCGGCGGAGAATTTATTCTCTTGCTTAACGCCCTTCTCTGAGACGTACGAGCTTAGAGGTTATATATCGATAGATATCAATCGCATGGCATGAACTGCCTGTGTGGCACGCTAAGATGCAATGATCAAGGCTTCTGTTAAAAAGCAAAGTCTTGTGGTTGATGATCAAAGCACGCCTGCATGGCAGCTTTGTGTATAACGTGAATTCGCGAGCCTCACACCTCGGTATGAGTTAAAAACGGGATACCGACCGCTGGGAGAGCACGACGTTTCTTTCTAGCTATGGTGGTGTCAGTGACTTACCAGCCCTGATATTTATATACTTTTCACCTTTGTGGTTGTTGGAATGAGGCTCCTCGATTATAGGTCTGTAAGGACCGTGAAATGTGTGTTCAGGCATAATTAATCCTCTAACGTAAGTCAGGACCGGCCCAGTCGAATCCAGGGTTGCCCAGAGTGCGTAGCCCTGAGGCATTTGCTAGAGTGTCTCGAGCGCGGAGAGGATCTTGCCCCTTGCCTCGACTCATGACGGAAATTCAATTTCCAATACGTGATATTGCGGTTTTAATTGTAGAACTAGTATGGCGACATGATATATGGTACCCATGCCGCCTATGATTAATATTTATGATTGAAATTGTTTTGACACTATACACTTATTATAGTATCGAAGGATTTGTTTTTAAACGTACCAAGCATATTTGGCTATTATAAGAGAAAACCCTATCCTCCGGCTTGCGTTGCATTGTGTGATGGGACCTGGGTCTTATAATAGCTTCATTTTTCGAAAAAGCATTGCGCAGTTTATTCTATGCACTAGCATTCTTGGAAGGAAACCCGTTCCGTGTTATACGGCGTGGTCCCTTGAATTACTCTCTTTTAAAGCAAAGTTTTAAATAACTGTTTTAGTTCTCACACCAGTCACATGACTGACCAGGAGTTTATTGTTTTAACCTAAACTCTGGATGCCCCTGTTTTCCGCACGGGCAGCTAGTAGTTTTGGTTTTGCAGATTTATATTCACAGGATCCTGGTTTACAGCTGGAATGATATCCGGAAAGCTCTGTATCCGTATATCACCTTCAATTGTGCTTTATATTATTTTTCCGCTACTATGTAATTTAATGTAACCTCTGATATTTATCGAATGTAATTTATTCAATTATACTCTGTATATTCTTGGATCTGATGGAATTGTTGTAATAGCAATGAAATGTTCTTCTGTTTGTGTTCTGATTTGTCCTGTTCTCAACGATCAGGGGTTTCGAACGGTCTAGATCGGTTTAACGACTGATTCGGATCGAGCAGAATTTCTTGTCGTCACATTCAGTATCAGAGCTTTGGTTTACAGAGCTCGAGAACAAGACACATTAGAACCATACGAAAGAATTCATCAGATATTGGATTAGTAATATCCAATTAGAATGACTCGTTAGAGATAGGATCAGTAGTATCCTAGAACGAGTGTGAAGAGTATATTTTTCAAATGAAAACAATTTTGTTTTGAAAATTTAAATCGTTTTATACGTATTTGAATATTTTATTTGTATTGATTTGGACAATCTAGTATATAAAGGTTTTGCATATACGCGTCATGAACGTATATTCGAAGTTTTAATATATTGGATAGATATGGAATCACATTCTAGTCGCCCGGAGATGGACTGATAATTGTCATGACATCATCAGTATTTATGTTCGTGTTTCGAAGGTGTGATATCTATATATTTCCATTAGACTGGTGTGAGAACCAAAATTTATATAGTTAGTACACATTGTTGTGAATTGGCATCAAAAACATGATTTTTGTATATGTATCAAAATTATGAATTTGAAACTCTAATTCACTAATTGATTGATGTTTGTGTTGTTTGTCTATTTGTTGATAATTTTTGAACCATTTAGCCTAATTGAATCAAATTTTGAACTGTATTGAAAATTGGTCGCATTTGCTTGCATATACATATACTTACATTGAACAGGTCATAACAAGGAGGCTAGAGCAGAGAATAAAATTTGTTTGCCCGACAAATAGGTACATGCTTACTACATAATTTACTGTTTTGTTTAGGTGATGATGATTTTATGAGCCTATTGGCTAGCCGCTTGGCCTTTTCTTTTTCTTTTTGAGATCAGAAGGCCTATATGGCAATTTCGGGATTTTCCCGTGGCTCCCGGTGCAGGGGAGGTTATGGCGAAATTTTTCGAAAATTTATGGTGTTAGCCAAATTTTTGAAATTTTGAAAATTCTCAGAAACTGAAAAGTTGGAGAATGGAAGCCGGATCGAACGTAGAATTGATTAATCAAACCACTTTCGACTTTGTTCCTTTTCGGGGATGAAAAGTTTTAAGTGGGGGAGATTGTAATAACCCGGAAATTCTGAGCCAGTTTAAAAATTTTATTTTGGCAATTTTAGCGAATTTTGAATATTTAAAATAGATTATTTTAAATAAAATCGACGAGAAATTTATTTTGAATATAATTCGAATGTATATATTTATACGCGTCGTCGTTAGAATATAAATATTTATATATAATTATAAATAGGATTGAAAATGGCGCGGTAGTTCGATAATTCGATTTCAAACTTCAATTGAATGTACCGGGTGCAAAACAATCCAGATTTTAGTGAAACCAAAATAATAGGATCTAATTGATGATATCTTTCCAACGAATCCGAAAAATTGAGATTTCATAACGGGAATCAAAAGATATGTCCAGTTGAAAATTTTGAATAGTCGCTACGGAATTCAGGCCCTTAAAAATGGAAATTTTACAAACGACCTCGGATTTCGACGAAACCACTTTTGTTGGGACCGTGACGTCAAGTTATTGCTAGATTCCAAATTTCATAATTTTTCGAATCAATATGTGAGCGTGGCAAAGAAAAACGCGTTTGACCAGTTTCAGCTGATTTTAATCGACTGGAAAATGGCCATTTTTCCAACGGTCTCAGAATTCGACGGAACCAGTTTTATTAGGACCGTAACGTCAATACGAAGCTTGAAAATATTTTTCTGGAATTTTTCTAGTTAGTATGTGACCCCGATAATTTGAAATGTACGTTTAAAATTCAATATAGTGATTTGAATGTAAATTCAAGGAAAACTGGTTGTAACGATCAAATCAGCTTGCGATACCTATCCCATTGTGTTCGGAATGGGGGCAATTAGCTAGGGACAACAGTCGCTGGGTTCGACTTAGATTTCGTGAGGATTTTGACTTTAAACGAATTAAAATAAATAAAATATTAATATGTATTTACCCTTAAACCCCTACCCTTCCTTTTATTCTCCTTCTCCCCGCCTCCTTCAGAAAAATCGAATCAGAACAAAAAAAAAGGGCATCGCGCCCTAGCCGACGCGGCGCCTCCAGGAGGCCACCGCCGCGCCGGAGGCTGGCGCACCCCCTCCTCTTCCTCCTTCCTTCTTCCCTTCCTCCTCTTCCCCCTCCTGAAATGCGTAAGGCCCCCAATCCTCCACCGCAGCACCCCCCCCTCGGAAATTGAGCACTGAACCCCCTCCCCCCCTCATCCGCCACGTCAGAGCACCCCCCCTGCGAGCACCCTCCGACCATCCCGGACAACCGCTTCGCCTCGTCAATGCCCAATGTAAGTTTTACTTTAATTGTTCAGCTTAATTCATTTAAAAATGTGATTTTTATTTAAGTAAATAGCTTGCTCTTCGTATGTATAACTTCGTAAAGGAAATGCGATTTTTATTCCGGTAATTATACGATTTTTAGTATTGAAAGGTGGTATAAAAATATGATTTTTCCTTATGAAAAGATTATATTTTTAATAATGAAAAGGTTGTATTTTCATTACGAAAAGCTTAGATTTTTAAAAAGGCGAGATCTTTATATTTAAAAAGCGAGATCTTTATATGTAAAAAGGCAAGATCTTTATATGTAAAAAGGTGAGATCTTTATATGTAAAAAGGCGAGATCTTTATATGTAAAAAGGCGAGATCTTTATATGTAAAAAGGCGAAATCTTTATATGAAAAATACCTATATAACATCGTTGTGAAAATATAATTTTTATATTATAGAAAGGCAAATTTATATATTTGAAAAGGGAAAATCTTTAAATGTGAAAAGACGAGATTTTTATATATAGAATAGCATAATAAAAATTCCATTTTTATATATAGAATAGCGAAATAAAAATTCGATTTTTACATATGTAGAGAATACGGGCAACGAAGATGACAAAAAGGCGTGGACGATGAAGATTTCTATCAGTGAAGAGTCGTGGTATTGGATAGCTATTTGTGAGAATTTCTCACTCTTCAATTTCTTTTCTAGTTATATATATATATATATATATATATATATATATATATATACATATATACTAGGATGAAGACGGTGCTTAGTAGCACCCGACACAATCGTCCACAGACCATGGACTTGTTTGTTTGGTTGCATAAATTAGTTAGATGATTTGATTTGAGTTTGGTTGTATGGTGAATTTGATTGATGTGTGAATGGCGTGGGCCTTCATTATACCGGGGATAAGGCTAGGCCTCGTCCCGTTTCTAGTATCGTGCCGTTATGCCGCCGAAATTTTCTAAAATAAGTTAGAAAAATAAAAATATCATTTTATTGAATAAATGAACTGAATAGAAATTCATATGTTGAAATAAAATGTTTTATCGTTAAAAATAAAATTTTTAACGTGGAAGTAAATAAAATAAATATTCATTTACAAACCGGACGGTTTGTTTATGTACACTGATTTGACTGACATTGATTGGGTCGATAAATTTTACACATCACCCAACTGCACAAATAAAATATGCGTTTGATTGTTTGAAACCCCACACGGGTGTTGGGATGAAATTTGAAGTTCACTCATCCTGATTGATTAAATATGTCGATCGATTGATTGATAGACTGTTATAAGCGTTAGATGTCTATATTTGATGCTTATACAGTGTAGTACACTTTGGTTGATGGTTGATTATTTTTCAATGCTATTATATACGTGTGATGTATGAAAATCCATATACTTAACGCTATATGGTAATTGATTGGGCCTCATTCCAATTTAGAAAAGAAAGAATATTATAAAATAAAGGTTCATGTGTTGACTGTACTCATCCGTTGAGATTAGTCATGTGTTGAACAAAATATTTTAATAATAAATTTACATCTTTATCAATATAATATAAAGGTTCATGTGTTGACTGTACTAATCCGTTGAGATTAGTCATGTGTTGAACGAAATATTTTAATAATAAAATTTACATCTTTATCAATATAATATAAAGGTTCATGTGTTGACTGTACTCATCCGTTGAGATTAGTCATGTGTTGAACGAAATAATTTAACAAAAATAGTCACACGTGGACAGTACTCATTCGTTGAGATTAGTCGTGTGTTGACAAAAATAAATATTCATTTGTTGAATAGAATAAAGGAATATATGAAGCCGTGTTGATTAGATTGACACCATTTTGACGTGGACGATATTTATATCGATTTTATTCATTTTGAAATGAATATTGAATATAAAACGAATTCGAAATGAATATTGAATATAAAACGAATTCGAAATGAATATTGAATATAAAACGAATTCGAAATGAATATTGAATATAAATCGATTTCGAAATGAATTGAATAGCAAACAAAACGAATTCGAATTGAATTCGAATTGAATTGAATAGATAACGAATTTGAATTCAATTGGAATAGAAAACGAATTTGATTTAAGTCGAATAGAAAACCAATTTGAATTGAATCAAATAGAAAACCAATTTGAATTGAATCGAATAGAAAACGACTTTGAAATTGAATTCAATTGAAAACGAATTCAAATTGAATTGAAAGCGAATTGAAATGAATTCAAATTGAATTGAAATTTGAATTGAATAGAAATGAATTTTAAAACGAATTTATAAAGAAGAATTCAATTTTGCTTTGGAATGAAATGGAAGTTGAAATTGTTTTTGAAACGAATTCAAACTATTTTTAAAACTTCGTTTTAAATAGAAATCGGCGAAATATATATTATATATTATATATATATATATATATATAATATATAATGGCCTGAATAGAACGCGCCGCGCCGCGCCAGTTCGTGAATTTCGACCATTTATTTCAAACGGACATTACGGGAGATCCGACCGTCGGATTCTCCTAAATCCAGAACTGTTGGGTTCGTAACGAAAAGAGCTTTCTAAGAATATTAGAAATTTGAAATCTAACGGTTGGATTTGGAGATACGTCCAAATCAAATTCGAAAAAGGTCGTTGTAAGTGCAGTTCGATGGCCATTGTTGGAAATCGACTGTACGGGCCTTGATAAAATTATTAAAAATATCAATAATTTGTGTAAAATCATAAGAAATGATTTGGGAAAAATTGGGGTGAAAAACTCCATACTTGAAAAGATAAAAATGGATTTTTATCGAAATGAACTAGTTTTGAACTAAATTTAAAACCCAATTATTTTTAAATAAATAAATTAGATTTAAAAATGGGTTTTAAATAATTGGAATTCCTAATATATTTGAATTAAATTGAACTAGAATTGATTTGTGGGTTTATCGTGAACTGTGTTTTAAACAACACTAGTTCTTTAACCCGACGATAAATAGAATGTGATTTGGGTTTGTCGTGGGCTTTGTTTTAAATAACACCTAGTTCTTTAACCCAGAAAAAGGAGTTTTAATGAATCTGCAATTAGATTGA
This sequence comes from Allium sativum, assembly GCA_030737875.1. Classification (NCBI taxonomy): domain Eukaryota; kingdom Viridiplantae; phylum Streptophyta; class Magnoliopsida; order Asparagales; family Amaryllidaceae; genus Allium; species Allium sativum. The sequence continues at coordinate 488,705,777 of CM060926.1, forward strand.
AATGGGGAATTGATAATTTAAATTATCAACTTTAGAAAATGAGCGAGAATGGAGTATCACCAATTTTGCTCCAAAGCGATAGTTAAATCCTTAATCAGATTTGAACGTGAAATGGTAATTGATTTTACCGATAACACTGTGGTGTTAGATATGGAGTATTACCAGTTTTCTTCATGGGATGAATAGGTTGGGATTGGGAAATAAAATAAATAATTACTTCGTTACGGTTCGCTAATCTCGGCTAGTTTAAAAAAAACCATAATCTGGTTTGAAATGTCATCCAAAGGAAGATTACAGGATAAATGTTAAAGAATTTATCTTTGATAAAATTAATGGGAACCTTTCCCTAAGAATATTCTGAATTGGAATGAGGCGTATGTTGTGTTTGTGTAACAATTGTTTTTAATATACGCGGGTTGTTCGGAAAGTCCGGGTTTATACCCATTCTGAATAACCGATTCGACGATATGTCAAAGATGAAGACGGTGGTTGAAGACCGGAAGTCTTCACATCGTTTGGATAATTACTGATGATCCTGATTGGGCTGTACACCCAAGAGGATGGAAACAGTTGGTGGTCGTCCAGACGTACTTGGAGATCGATGGATATGAGAGGAAAGTGCCTCCGGTTTCGTTCAGACCCAGAACGGACTTGTAAATGCATTGTGTGTCTGACATTGGATTTTATTCTGTGTTGATTGATTTCTGTTAAATATATATCTGTTTGGCGGCGGAGCATTTATTCTCTTGCTTAACGCCCTTCTCTGAGACGTACGAGCTTAGAGGTTATATATCGATAGATATCAATCGCATGGCATGAACTGCCTGTGTGGCACGCTAAGATGCAATGATCAAGGCTTCTGTTAAAAAGCAAAGTCTTGTGGTTGATGATCAAAGCACGCTTGCGTGGCAGCTTTGTGTATAACGTGAATTCGCGAGCCTCACACCTCGGTATGAGTTAAAAACTGGATACGGACCGCTGGGAGAGCACGACGTTTCTTTCTAGCTATGGTGGTGTCAGTGACTTACCAGCCCTGACATTTATATACTTTTCACCTTTGTGGTTGTTGGAATGAGGCGCCTCGATTATAGGTCTGTAAGGACCGGAAAACGTGTGTTCAAGCATAATTAATCCTCTAACGTAAGTGAGGACCGGCCCAGCCAAATCCAGGGTTGCCCAGAGTGCGTAGCCCTGAGGCATTTGCTAGAGTGTCTCGAGCGCGGAGAGGATCTTGCCCCTTGCCTCGACTCATGATGGAAATCCAATTTCCAATACGTGATATTGCGGTTTTAATTATAGAACTAGTATGGCGACATGGTATATGGTACCCATGCCGCCTATGATTAATATTTATGATTGAAATTGTTTTGACACTATACACTTATTATAGTATCGAAGGATTTGGTTTTAAACGTACCAAGCATGTTTGGCTATTATAGGGGAAAACTCAATCCTCCGGCTTGCGTTGCATTGTGTGATGGGACCTGGGTCTTATAATAGCTTCATTTTTCGAAAAAGCATTGCGCTTTTCATTCTATGCACTAGCATTCTTGGGAGGAAACCCGTTCCGTGTTATACGGCGTGGTCCCTTGAATTACTCTCTTTTAAAGCAAAGTTTTAAATAACTGTTTTAGTACTCAAACCAGTCACATGACTGACCTGGAGTTTATTGTTTTAACCTAAACTCTGGGTGCCCCTATTTTCCGCACGGGCAGCTAGTAGTTTTGGTTTTGCAGATTTATATTCACATGATCCTGGTTTACAGCTGGAATGATATCCGGAAAGCTCTGTATCCGTATATCACCTTCAGTTGTGCTTTGTATTATTTTTCCGCTACTATGTAATTTAATGTAACCTCTGATATTTATCGAATGTAATTTATTCAATTATACTCTGTATATTCTTGTATCTGATGGAATTGTTGTAATAGCAATAAAATGTTCTTCTGTTTGTGTTCTGATTTGTCCTGTTCTCAACGATCAGGGGTTTCGAACGGTCTAGATCGGTTTAACGACTGATTCGGATCGAGCAAAATTTCTTGTCGTCACAATTTGCATAAAAGGATGCAAATAAAAGATCAATTTATATTTCTATGTATATTTGCATAAAAGAATGCAAATAAAAGATCAATTTATATTTCTATGTATATTTGCATAAAAGTATGCAAATAAAATATCAATTTATATTTCTAAATATATTTGCATAAAAGGATGCAAATAAAAGATCAATTTATATTTCTATGTATATTTGCATAAAATAATGCAAATAAAAGATCAATTTATATTTCTAATGGTGATTCTCTTCCAAATCAATGATTTTACAAAATGATTAATTTTTATCAATTTGGAAATTCTAATCCAAATGAATAAATTTTCAACATGATTAATTTTTATGGAACTCACACAGATCTGTGTTTATACATCACCAATCAACAAATAAATCATTCACAATCACATCACAGCAGATCTAAGGCATATACAAACAATAGTTACACAACAAATTAATTAATTAATTATTTAAAAAAAAGAAATCTCACATTTCTTTTTGTTAGAATTTTCAACATGCTCTGTTTTGATTCTGGTCAGCTTCATGTTGTAGATCTGATCAATACGAGTCCAACGCTTTCAGTTTCGTTCGATTCTGATTCCATTTGCAAAAGTTATAGCCTTTAGAACTTTGATTACATAATTAATAAAATAAATTAATTAATTATTTACTAATCAGCCGTCTTAATCTCTTCTACCCGTCACTCCATCCTCTTCTTCTTCTATCGTTTACAGTAAAAACCGAACCCAAAAAGCTCGCCTTCCCTCTCCCCTCCTCGCACACGCCATGGCCCACTTGACCTCGATATGAAACTTCCACTCTGACCGCCTAAGCACAGCCTTTCCGCGCCCGCACTAGGGTGGAGCTCGGCCTCCCCTGTGGCTCTCACGACGAGCTTGAACCCGTCCGATTTGGGACAAAATTCGAGCAATCCAGGACGTAAAAACTAATCTCCACCATTGGTTATGAAGGCCTCACGTAGATCTACATTTTAGGCTTTGGAAACTAATGAAATCATTGTGTGGATTTGGAGGAAGTGAGGGAAGAAGATTAGAAGAAATCGGCCATCAAAAGTAGGGGTGGCGACTGGTTTGATTTGCTTAGGGTTAGAGTTTTGATTGTGTATTTATAATATATTATTATTTTAATGTTCTATTTTACAAATAAACCCATAATCTCTCAACAACTCTGATTTCAGCCCAAGGAAGGATGTTCCTAGGCAAATACCCCCGTTCCGGATCCAATGGACTAGGTCCCGTCAGTCCAAACGAATGTATTTGGCCTGTTTTATTTAGTTTAATATTTAAATCATTTATTTAATCAATTCAATCTTACATTTAAATTCACCGAGGCCACATACGACCTGTAAAAATTTCAGAAAAATTATTTCTAGTTATGTTTTGACGATACGATCCCAACAAGACTAATTTCATCAAATTCTCAGACCGTTTGAAAAATGGCCATTCTCTGGTCGATCGAAATTGACTAAAATTGACAAAACACATTTTCTTTCGCAACGCTCACATATTAATTCGAAAAATTATGAAAATTGAAACCTAGCAATAATTTGACATTCCGGTTCCAACAAAAGTGGTTTCGTCGAAAACAGAGGTCGTTTGCAGAATGACTATTTTTAATATAAAAATATATACATTAATTCTACAGCGACTATTCCGAAAATTAAACTGTGCATAACTTTTGATTCCCGCTATGAAATTTTGATTTTTCGGATTCGTTGGAAAGATATTCTGAAATATATTCTAATATTTTTGATTCACTAAAATCCGATTTATTTTGCATCCTGTACGGTTAGTCAAAGTTCAAATTCAAATTTTCAAACTACCGCGATAGTTCTAACTCCTTTTATAATTAAAATAAATATATTCGTTTTAACCTCGATTAAAATAAATTTTTAACCTTTATTATTTAAAATAAATTATTTTAACTATTAAAATTTCTAAAATAATTTTTTTAAATTGGTTCAGAATTTTGCAGGTTGTTACAATCTCCCCCACTTAAAATCCTTTCGTCCTCGAAAAGGAATAGAGCTGAAAATTGTTTAATTTACCAACTCAACTTTAATTTTTTTTTTATATATTGTTTGAACTAATTATCATTCCAATATTTTAATTAGTTAAACTAATTATCAAACATCATAACCAGCAATCAATTAGGTGATTAACTTTTCAAATATATATAACTTTTATATATAGTCAAAAATCATATTTTCTAATATTGGATTATATAATAATCACAAATACGATAATAATAATAATCTTAACACTTTGAACACATTCTAGGGCATTTCTAACCCCATCTCCAATGAGTTTTCTCATTCTAGGATACTATTGATCCTATCTCTAATGAGTATTCTTATTGGATATTACTAATCCAATCTCTGATGAGGCTTTTGTTCAGTTCTAACGAGTTATACCCCAAAAATTTGAGCTAACCGGAGCTCTGATACCAACTGTAACGACCTGGATTTCGCCCGACCATATCGATCGCTAGATCGACCATGACCGTTCAAAACCCGAATACATTAACTTTGGGAATACAAAACATCAAAACAAATAACAATAGACTTTTATAAAATTATAATAATGTTACATCAGAGTACAGAATATATCAGAGTACACTGATAAATAATACAGCAGAAGATTTAATTAAAACTAAAACAGTGCAGCGGGATAATTAAATTAACACAGCGAAAGACTACCAATGCTCTGGCCACAGCTCTAAGCTTCGATCCAGAATCGTGCTCAAAATATCTGCAAAAAATGCTACTCGACTGCCCGTGTAGAAAAGAGGGCACCCGAGTTTGCAAAGTGAAACAAACTACGGGTCAGTCATGGGACTGGTGTGAGAAATCTTTACTTAACTTATCTAATAAGAAGGTTAATCACAGAACCACGCCACTAACGCGGAACGGGTTTACTCCATTGGATTGCCAGTGCATAAATAAAGTAAATCTTTAAAACAACGCAATGCTTTCTAGAAAAATGAAACCATTATAAGACTCAGGTCTGCAACGCAAGCCGGATTATAGAGTTTTACCTTATAATGGTCAAAAATGCTTGATATGATGAAACATATTTGATACATTGTATATATGTTTTAAAAACATTTCAATCATAATGTATTAATCACAGACGGCATAGTACCCTATCCTACTATGTCGCCATACATAGGTATACAATCAAAACCGCAAGATGTCGTATTGGAGGTTGGATTTCCAACAAGAGTCAAGGCTAGGAACGTTCTCCTTACCGATTCGAGACACTCTAGCAATGTCTTAGGATTCAGACGCTGGCGAACCCTTGGATCCTGCAGGGCCAGTCCCCCAACAGTGCAATGGGTTGGATTGGCAATTCCTGAACACACGCTTCCCGATCCTATTGGACCTATAAATTGGCCATTGCAGCCAATAAAAATCCGAAGCGCCTCAAAATCCATCAACCACATAAGTAAAATGCCGATCCATGTTAAACCCAAACACTACTTAAAGCTACAAAGAAACATGTGCACACCCTGCGTTCACTTGATCCGTTCTACCGGGGTGTGAGGCTCGCGAGGCAACGAAATACACAAAGCTATGCCTAAATAGGCTATGCTTTGATCATCATCCACAAGGCTCTGCTCTTCAACAAAAGCCTTGATCAATTGCATCTTGGCATGCCACAATGACAGTCCACACCATGTTATCGATAACTACTAATATATAACCTCTAAGCTCATGCATCTCAGAGAAGGGTGTTAAGCAGGAGAATAAATTCTCCGCCACCAACATATATATATATTAAATAGAAACCAATTTACATGGTATGAAATCCAATGTCAGACACACATCCATTTACAAGTCTGTTCTGGGTCTGAACGAAACCGGAGTCACCTAAGTGCTCGCGTATCCGGACGATCAACAAGTACGTCTGGACGAAATACAACTATTAACCCTTTGTTGGGAGCAACCCAATGCCAGGCATCAGTAGTCGTCCATTCGATGTGAAGATCGTCGGTCTTCATCCACCGTCTACAATGTCTTCGACTTCTAATCGTCGTAGTAATTTATTTTAATCCCTTTTTCTAGTTTAAAAGTAAAAATGATATTTTCAATCCTATTCTTTTATATATATATATATATATATATATATTTAAATTGTAATAAAAGTGTGACTTCTAAAAAAATGTAATATTTTAACTTATAATTTATTTGCATCAAAGAATGCAAACTAAGATACAACTTTTAATTTCATGTTTCATTTGCATCAAAGAATGCAAATAAAATGCAACTTCTAATTCAAGGTTTTATTTGCATCTAAATTTGCAAATAAAAATGCAACTTCTAATTCAATATTTTATTTGCATCAAGGAATGCAAATAAATATGCAACTTCTAATTCAATATTTTATTTGCATCAAGGAATGCAAATAAATATTCAACTTTTAATTTCATAGTTTATTGGCACCAAAGAATGCAAATACAATTTCAACTTTTTAATACGGTGGTTTAATTGCATCAAAGAATGCAAATAAAAATTCAACTTTTAAATACGGTGTTTATTTGCATCAAAATATATTCTTTTAACTACCTTGTTTATTTGCAAATCAAATATAATCTTTATTAAATGTTGTTTACTTGCATCAATATGCAAATAAAATATAATCTTTATTAAATGTTGTTTATTTGCACCTAAATATGCAAATAAAATAAAATCTTTATTAAATATTGTTTATTTGCATCTAAATATGCAAATAAAAATAAATCTTTATTAAATGTTTTGCTTGCAACATAATTTACCAACAAAATTGCAACCTTTTAAATCATATTTTTATTTCTATCCAATATACAAAATAAAAATGTAATATTCATTCTAGTGTTTTTGTTTGCATTTAAAATGCAAGCAAAAATGTAATTTTAATTCTAATGTTTTGTTTGCATCTGAAATTGCAAACAAAAAATAAGTTTTTAATTCTAATGTTTGTTTTCATCTAAAATTGCAAACAAAAATATGGTTTTAATTCTAATGTTTTGTTTGCATCTAAAATTGCAAACAAAAGATATGGTTTTAATTCTAATGTTTTGTTTGCATCTAAAATTGCAAACAAAAATATGGTTTACTTCTAATGTTTTGTTTGCATCTAAAATTGCAAACAAAAATATGATTTTAATTATTTCAATGCATATTTGCGTTAGAGAATGCAAATAAAAGAATATTTTATATTTCAAAGTGTATTTACATAAAGAATGCAAATAAAAGAACATTTTACATTTCTTTGTATATTTGCATAAAAGAATGCAAATAAAAGAACAATTTATATTTCTATGCATATTTGCATAAAAGGATGCAAATAAAAGATCAATTTATATTTCAAAGTATATTTGCATAAAAGAATGCAAATAAAAGATCAATTTATATTTCTAAGTATATGTGCATAAAAGGATGCAAATAAAAGATCAATTTATATTTCTAAGTATATTTGCATAAAAGGATGCAAATAAACGATCAATTTATATTTCTAAGTATATTTGCATAAAAGGATGCAAATAAAATATCAACTTATATTTCTATGTATATTTGCATAAAAGGATGCAAATAAAAGATCAATTTATATTTCTATGTATATTTGCATAAAAGAATGCAAATAAATAATCAATTTATATTTCTATGTATATTTGCATAAAATAATGCAAATAAAATATCAATTTATATTTCTAAGTATATTTGCATAAAAGGATGCAAATAAAAATCAATTTATATTTCTATGTATATTTGCATAAAAGAATGCAAATAAAAGATCAATTTATATTTCTAATGGCGATTCTCTTCCAAATCAATGATTTTACAAAATGATTAATTTTTATCGATTTGGAAATTCTAATCCAAATGAATAAATTTTCAAAATGATTAATTTTTTATGGAACACACACAGATATGTGTTTATACATCACTAATCAACAAATAAATCATTCACAATCACATCACAGCAGATCTAAGGCATATACAAACAATAGTTACACAACAAATAAATTAAATAATTATTTAAAAAAATCTCACATTGCTTTCTGTCAGAATTTTCAACATGCTCTGTTTTGATTCTGGTCAGCTTCATGTTGTAGATCTGATCGATACGAGTCCAACGCTTTCAGTTTTGTTCGATTCTGATTCCGTTTGCAAAAGTTATAGCCTTTAGAACTTTGATTACATAATTAATAAAATAAATTAATTTATTATTTACTAATCACCCATCTTAATCTCTTCTACCCGTCGCTCCATCCTTTTCTTCTTCTACCATTTACAGTAAAAACCGAACCCAAAAAGCTCGCCTTCCCTCTCTCCTCCTCGCACGCACCATGGCCCACTTGACCTCGATCAGAAACTTCCACTCCAACCGCCTAAGCACCGCCTTTCCACGCTTGCACCAGGGTGGAGCTCGGCCTCCCCTGTTGCTCGCATGACGAGCTCGAACCCGTCCGATTTGGGACAAAATTCCGAGCAATCCAGGATGTAAAAACTAATCTCCACCGTTGGTTATGAAGGCCTCACGTAGATCTACATTTTAGGCTTTGGAAGCTAATGAAATCGTTGTGTGGATTTAGAGGAAGTGAGGGAAGAAAATTAGAAGAAATCGACCATCAAAAGTAGGAGTGGCGGCTGGTTTGATTTCCTTAGGTTTAGGGTTTTGATTGTGTATTTATAATATATTATTATTTTAATGTTCTATTTTACAAATAAACCCATAATCTCTCAACAACTCCGATTTCAGCCTAACGAAGGATGTTCTTAGGCAAATACCCTTATTCCGGATCCAATGGACTAAGTCCCGTCAGCCCAACGAATGTATTTGGCCTGTTTATTTAGTTTAATATTTAAATCATTTATTTAATCAATTCAATCATACATTTAATTTCACTAGGGCCAAATACGACCTCTAAAAATTCCAAAAAAATTATTTCTAGTTATGTTTTGATGATACGGTCCTAACAAGACTAATTTCATCGAATTCTGATACCATTTGAAAAATGGTCATTTTCTGGTCGATCGAAATTGAATGAAATTGACAAAACACATTTTCTTTCGCCACGCTCACATATTAATTCGAAAAATTATGAAAATTGAAACCTAGCAATAATTTGACATTCCGGTTCCAACAAAAGTGGTTTCGTCGAAAACAGAGGTCGTTTGCAGAATGACTATTTTTAATATAAAAATATATACATAAATTCTACAGCGACTATTCTGAAAATTAAACTGGGCATAACTTTTGATTACCGCTATGAAATTTCGATTTTTTCGATTCTTTGGAAAGATATTCTTAAATAGATTCTAATATTTTTGGTTTCACTAAAATCCGATTTATTTTGCATTCTGTACGGTCAGTCAAAGTTCAAATTCAAAATTTCAAACTACCGCGCTAGTTCTAACTCCTTTTATAATTAAAATAAATATATTCGTTTTAACCTCGATTAAAATAAATTTTTAACCTTTATTATTTGAAATAAATTATTTTAAATATTAAAATTTCTAAAATGATTTTTTTAAATTGGTTCAGAATTTTGCAAGTTGTTACACCGGAGGATAGAGTTTTACGTTATAATAGCCAAATATGTTTGGTATGCGAAATTTATCTATTATTATTAGTATAAGTGAAGAAATCAACTACAAATATAAATTTATCAATCATAGATGGCATGAGCGCTCCATCCCACTATGTTGCCATATATAGGTTTACAATTAAAACGGCAAAATGTCGTATTGGAAGTTTGGATTTCTATACTGATGGCTCCTAATTCGAATGATCTATCGCATAGTGCAATACACAACGGCTTGCGTCCCTACTAGAGAAAACACCGTAATGCACATACACACTTTTGGGAAATCAAGTATCGCTGCTGCTTACGTCCCAGCTAGATAAAACACCGCTTACTCTATCCCTCTGGGAATCGAGGGGTGTGCCCTATCCCTCTGAGCGTGGAGCGACCACACTCAGCTCATCTCAGTCGACCGAATCCATCCTCATATTGAAAATATATTGATCTAACCATCAGTTCACCATCATACCGATGTGTGGGGCTCGCGAATTAATGCTAAACAAAGCTATGCTAATTAAACCTATGCTTTGATCATCATCCACCAAACTTTGCTTTTCAACAAAAGTTTGAATCACTGCGTCTCAGCATGCCACACTATCAATCCATACAGTACCATTGATTTCTACCAATATATAACCCTGAGCTCGTACGTCTTAGAGAAGGGTGTTAAGCAAGAGAATGAATTCTCCGCCACCAAACAGATATATATTTAGCAGAGACCAACAAATACAGTATAAAGGAATACAATGTTAAACACACCATCCATTTACAAGTCCGTTCTAGGTCTGAACGAAACCGGAGGCACCTTATTCCTCATCCCGTATGTCCAATACAGGGGAGAGGCCCTCCCATATCCGAATAATCAACAAATACTTCCGAACAACAACCACTGTAGCCCCTTCATGGTTGCTACTCTAATCATGGGCATCAGTAGCTACCAATCCATTCGATGTGAAGATCGTCAGTCTTTCACCGTCTTCACTCTCTTCGACTTTTCGTCGTATCGGTTATTCAAAATGGGTTAAACCCGGACTTTCCAAATAACTCGCGTATCTTATAATCAAGTGCTACAACAATACATCGTACGCCTTATTCCATTCCAGAATATTCTTTTATTTGTATATTCACATCTTTAAGGAAAGGTTCCCATTAAATTATCAAAGGTAAATCCTTTTAAATTTATTCTTTAATCTTTCTTTGGGTACCGTTATAAAAGATTTCACTATCTTTTTAATTCTAAACCAAATTAAGGTTTTCCAAACTAGTCGGGATTAGCGAAACTTACCGAAGTAATCATTTGTTTATTTTCCCTATCCCAACCTATGCATCCCATGGAGAAAAACAGGCAATACTCCATATCTAACACCACAGTGTTATTGGTAAAAATTAATTACCATTTCACATTCAATTCTAATTAAAGATTTAACTATCGCTTGGAGCAAAACTGGTGATACTCCATTCTCGGTCATTTTCCCAAATTCGATAATTTAAATTATTACATTCACATTTAAATCTAATCAAAGACTCATTAAAACTTCACTTAGTTTTAATCTTCCCAATATCATTATTAATGATTATTTAACTTTGAAAACACAATCATGTCACATCGACAATCTACACCGTACCATTGATTTCTGCCAATATATAACCTCTAAGCTCGTACGTCTCAGAGAAGGGTATTAAGAAAGAGAATAAATTCTCCACCACCAAACAGATATATATTTAGCAGAGATCAACAAATACAGTTCGAAATACAATGTTAAACATGTAATCCTGTCTTTAACTGGATTAAAGAACCAATGTCATTTATAACACAGTTCACGATAAACCCAAAATCAAATTCAATTAATTATGGAATCTTCACGGAAAACAGATCAATATATATAATCGATATAAATTTCCGTGTCCGACTAATAATATAAATGGAATAAGACGAAGCCTTTTAAATTCCATAAATATATTAATGGTCTTCCTCCATAGAGGCTCACTTCGATTATTACCAAATTGTAATGACCCGCATTGGCAGAGGTATTATAATTAATTTATTTAATTATATTAATAGTGATTTAGGGATTTTAATCGCCGTTTAATTAAAATAATATGGAATATTTAATTAAATTAAATAATAGAATAATATATTTAATTTAGAAATAATCAAAAATATTGGAAATCACAATATTCTGTGAACAGGGTCATCCCTAGGATGTAGTTCAGCTTAGAGTTGAATTATATTGACGAATATATTCAATCGACCTCAGTTTGAATGTAGAATTATAATAAAATTAAACTAAAGCGCGTAACAACGCGACAGTTCGCTATTTGGCGATTTGAACTTCAACTGGATATACAGGGTTCATTTTAAATCGGATTTCTGTGAAACAAGAAATGAGTGGAGCTGGTGGAGTATATCTTTCTAATGGAAGAGAAAATTCGGGATTTCATCATGTAGATTTTGAGTTATGTCCAAATCAAATTTTCAGAAATGCAGCGTCCTGACCATAAGGATTTAATTATATTTTATATAAGGATTTAAGTAGAAATCGAACATCGATATAACTCTGACAATGTAATATCGAGTTGTAAATCCATATAAGATTTATTCTGAGCTGTATGGTATCCCACTATGAATATAGACATTAATATTTAATTTTAAATATTTAATGTAATTATATTTAAATATATTAATATATATTTAAATAGGCTATTTAGAGCTTTAAAAATAGCCACTTTTGCAAACGAAGTCGGAATACGACGAAACAAATTTTGTTGGATCCGCAATGTCAAATTATTGTTAGATTCCAAGTTCCGTGATTTTTGGGGTCACTATGTGGCCATACGGATTTTTAGAGTGAAAAACAGTCGATATACTAACGGTTAAAAATACGCTGTGTGAGCATACGGAGTCGGAATTCGACGAAACCAGTTTCGTTGGGACTGTAATGTCGAACTCTAGCTGCATGTCAATTTTCATGATTTTTAGATATCATGTGTGTTCGTAGGAATTTTTAGTGTGTGGAAAACAAAAATAAAAAGAAAATAAAATTTAGTAAAATATCCTAAAAATTGTGTGGACCTAAACAAGGCCAAGTCTTCTCCCTTTTGAGCCACAGAAAAATCCCGTCACCCTTATATAACAAATTTCTAAGCCGCCACCAGTATTGTTTTACAAACGCAGAAAAAATCCTCAAAAGAAATTCACAAAGAAATCAAATATAATTCTATAAATTCCAATACATATATGGATCGAATCAGTGGATGATGAGCTTCAATTCTGTGCCGATCTTCTTCTATGCAATGCGGGTTTTCGGTTGATGGAGCTTTGAGCGGAAAACTAGGGTTCACCCCTATGAGGGATTCAGGCTTTAATTCGAATGTTGGTGATGATATTTGGGTTCGTAATCGAAAACCGCACTTACCTAAGTGATTTGGGGATTTTATGTTATTAAAACCGTCGATGATGTACGGTGGTTCCAGGATGTCGCTGCTTTGAGGTCGAGCTCTCGGTGAAAAGGGAGGACCCAGTTGGATAGAGGGTGCAAAGAGATGGAGATTGTGAGGATTGTGGCGGATTCGGTGGTTCATGGGGGGGGGGAAGCGCGAGGTGTTTGAAAGGACGGAATGGTGTTTGGGATACTGGAGACAGACGCTCTGTTTTGTGAAGAAGAGGAGTAAAGCGGGTTGTGGGTTTCAAGGGTTGGTATGGGCTCAAAAGGAAGTAAGGCCCAATAAAGTTTAAAATCCAAGTTTTATATTTATTTAAATGTGTACCAACTTCATAATGTAATATCTCGGTCATATGAAATCAGAATCACGAACCATCAGTCACGTTGGGACCGTATGGACGAGAGCTTCGTAATGAAGCTGACTGGAAGTGGATTGGGGCTCGTTTGAATTTATGGCGAAATAAATCGTTTGATTCAAATCAAACAATAGTTTATCGTTCTTTAACGATGAACTACCAATGTGAGTAAAACTCACCAACTCTGAACAGTTCTATTTTTACAACGTATTCTTAGAACTGTTAATTATCTGTTGATTACTGTGTGTTGACTGTTTGATTGAACTGCTACTTAGTTAATGAAAATTATATATATATGTATATATATATATATATAAACCGTTAAATATTTACATGTTGATTCTGCTATCAGAATATTTCGTATCAAACTAAAAGTGATGTTGATTTTACTGTGTAACATCTGTGGATGCAGGGGAACAGGTCGGAGGAATCCAACGGGATTCCTCAACATTTATCTTACTGTGATTTATATATTGTGTTATATAATGTGATATATAATCTAACATTGATTATGTGTGTTTGAACGATATTTATCGTTGTTATATGGTGTGTTAAATACAATAAGAAATACCAGAATGTGGAAAAGGGATTTTCAAAGTTTTGAAAATAATGTATTTATATAAAATCAATGGATTTTGTATTATAAAAGAAAAAGGATTTTGAATAAATAATTTTATTTGTAAATCATATATAAGGGAATTATATTTGTAAATCAAGTATAAGGGAAAGAATTTGTTAAACAGATATAGAGGGAAATATTTGTAAAACAAATATAAAGGAAAATATTTGTCAAACAAATAGAAAGAGAAATATTTGTAAGCCATTTACAAATAAAATATAATTATAAAGGAAATATTTGTAGAACATTTACAAATAGATTAAAAGGGATTATTTATTTATTTAGGGAATAAATAGAATTAGAATAAAGGAATATTTATTTGATAAAATAAATAGAATAAAGGAAATATTTATTTAGAAAATAAATACGATATTATAGAAGGAGTTAGAATAAATCAGTTAGAGTTAAAGGAGTTAGAATAAATCAGTTAGAGTTAAAGGAGTTAGAATAAATCAGTTAGAGTTAAAGGAGTTAATCGAATATAATTTATTTGAAAGGTCAGTTAGAGTTAACCAGTTAGAGGTAATCAAATAGAGTTAATCGATTAGAGTTAAAAACGAACTAGAGTTAATCAAATAGAGTTAAAGATATAGAGTTAAGCAAAATTAGAAATTGACTAGAATTAGTAAGTTGAATGGGTTCCTGAGTATCAATCTGATGTTGGTTTCGGCCTTCGGGGTTTATACTTAGGAATTTATTCTCTTGTTAGTTTATAGTTAGAGTCTGATAGATGTGGAAGAATAGTGATACATAATTAAGCCATGGAAATGTTTTCCAATGTTAATAACGTATATTTTCTAAACATAGAAAATGAGGAAATATATCTATATGTATATATATGTTGGATGATTGATCGATATGATTTCCATTTGGAAATAGTATCGTTGTTTGCACACTTGTTTTTCTTTGATAGTTAACTCACAGACTATCGAAGTTTTTGACCATTTTAACGTTGTTAATATGGAGAGACCGGTTGGATTATTATCCAAAGAACCACTCTGTATTGGCATAAGCGTTGCGAATCATATATGCCAAAGATAATTGAAGACGGAGTAAAGTGCAAGGGCTGTTGTATAAGTCTTAGATAACAGTGCCTAAGATGGATATACTGAATAGTGTCTTCGGTTTGTCCAGTCCCAGGACAACTTGTATGGACGAAGGTCTGACAAAGTATATCTGGTAGATCACGTAAGTTGATCGTTTCAAACATATTTACGTTGGTGGCGGAGGAATTTGTTTCTCTTAGCTTATACCCGTGGTATTTTTGGGAAAATCAATTTGTGATTTTTAGGGTATGACGTTGTGACATTCTAAGTGAATGAGGATGTGGTATGTGAAAAGATAAGCGTAGCTTCTAGCCTCACATCCGGTAAATGACAGAAATCGGGCAGGCAACATGGCTAAGTCGGTCGCACCGAAGTAGGGTGTATAATCATCTATCTAGAGAATATTCATTTGCTTCTTTATTCTATCAATGTTGTTCCATATATATATATATATATATATATATATATATATATATATATATATATATATATACAGGAACGGTTGCTGATCCCAACCGTTGGTGATGTACATTCGATACACTCAAGCGAAATGAGTGGTCGGTCATGTGTGGCTGAGTTGCAAGATGTTCTTGTTGAACTCCAGTGTATCGTTCCTAGAGTACACTGATCGGAAGGTGGTTCCATACCTTGTCATAGTTGGAATTCCATTATCCAATACGTGCTTGCGGTTTTGATTGTATACTATATTTGTAGAACGTGAGATGAAAGCGTTTCTGCTAGATGATTAATATACTGTGGTTGATAGACATTATTATAATATCAAAAGGTTTTTGATATAAAGATATTTTAGATTCTCATAAGGGAAAAACCCGTTCCGTTATACGGCGTGGTCTTATGAGATATCATTTACTTGTTCAAACTGTTCAAAACTATTTTACTCATACCAGTCCCATGACTGACCCAAAGTTTATTTTGTTTTGTTTCCCTAAACTCTTGGGTGCCTAAATTTGTACGGGCAATCAAGTAGTCGGGATTTTACAGATACACTTGGAGAGCTGGAGCAGGAGGCTTCAGGATCATATAGCTATAGTTTATTTTCGCTGTGTTGTAAGTGTTGTACTATGATAAGTGCTATTGTATACATAACTGTTATATTTCAAAGTTATGTTATATATTGTATGTTATTCGTTCCGCTGTGAGATTCGTGTTACTCTGATGATATAAGTTCTTCTTTTCTTCTTCTATTCTAAGTTTCTATCTTATCTATCCTCACCCTCTATCTTCTTTCATTACTTACCGGGATTTTTTCGATGTTTGGTTAGTCGTGATCGTGTTTATGTCGATAACAAAAGTCGCTAAAAATTCGGGTCATTACAGTTGGTATCAGAGCTTAAGTTAAGAATTACCTTGGCTCTGTGGCGTGACTCGGTAGAGATAGGGTTAGTAATACCCTAGATTGAGTTGAGTGTATATATACGAGTGCGTATTTGTATTTGATATAAAATTGGTTTTATATTGTGGAGATTCATTGGCTGAGTTGTTTATGAATTCTGGTCGATCAGTTTGATCCACTGTATCGGTAGGAGAAAATAAATACTTGAATACGATGGACCGACATAGTATGGATATGTGATATATTATCATATATAGGATGTGTTGGTAGTAATTATAATCAGATAAGATTATAAAATGTGAAATGGTTATATATAACCAATCAGAATTTATACAAGTGAATTATATGAAATTGAAATGAATTAAATCTGAATTTTGATCAGAATTGGAATTTAAAATCCCAGAAATGGAAAAGGTGTTTGTAAATGAATCTGGATTTAATATATGTGAACTTTAAGATCCTGGGAGATTTTAAATTTGTTTACAACATAGTAAAAGGATATTTGGAATTGATTTCAAAGTGGAAATGTTTAAAAATGGGTTTTGAAAGTGCTATAGTATTGAACTCACTTCGGTAGCTGGAAAATAGATTCCGATGTTGATCATGACATCATCGGTGTTCATTTTCGAGTATGTAAGTGACGGATTACTACCAAGGATTTTGTTTTGAATTTGTTTTGGGAAAACAAGTGTGTTGAATTTCAAAAAGGAAAATTTGATTTTTGAAAGAGGTAAACTATTTAAAAATTTCCAGGAAGAAAAGGTTGTTTGAATTTAAACAAATTAAAGTAAAATTTGTAAAATCCAATAGAATTGGGATTGAATTAAAAGCCAGTAAGTGAAAATCATTTGAAATAGATTAGTGTCAAGTAGAATTAGACTTGATTAGAGATAATCTGGAATTATATTGGACTGGTGAGTTATGGATTTGAAATCAAGAATAGTGCTTGAGTTTGAAATGAAATTCGACTTAGGTATAAGTGAATGGGTGTGTTAAAGATAAATTGATTTGGTGTCAAGTTGGAATGACATTAGTATATGTTGAATTGGTAACAGATGCAAAGGACATAGTGATATGCCCGACAAAAAGGTACAAGTTTACATTTGATATAAGCATGAGATTTATGAGCCGAATTGGCAAGCCGCTTGGCTGTTTGATTTTCTTTTGGGTTGGAGAAGGCCTAGAGAGGCGAGTTGGAGTTTTACCGATAGTGCTGTACAAAGGAGGTTATGGCGAAATTTTCCGAAAATTTAAAGTGTTAGAAAATTTTCAGAATTTTTGAAAATTTTAGTTAGTCGGAATGAATAAATATTTTAGTCGATATTAGTTGGTTCAGTTGAAATCAGAAATAAGGGGTAAACAAATCTTAGGAATTCCAATAGATAGGGTCGTCCTCTACATTAGCAATTTCGAGGACGAAATTATTTTAAGTGGGAAAGATTGTAATGACCCGCATTGGCAGAGGTATTATAATTAATTTATTTAATTATATAAATAGTGATTTAGGGAATTTAATCGCCGTTTAATTAAAATAATATGGAATATTTAATTAAATTAAATAATAAAATAATATATTTAATTCAGAAATAATCAAAAATATTGTAAATCACAATATTCTGTGAACAGGGTCATCCCTAGAATTTAGTTCAGCTTAGAGTTGAATTATATTGATGAATATATTCAATCGACCTCAGTTTGAACGTAGAATTATAATATAATTAAACTAGAGCGCGTAACAACACGGTAGTTCGCTATTTGGCGATTTGAACTTCAACTGGATATACAGGGTTCATTTTAAATCGGATTTTTGTGAAATAAGAAACGTGTGGAGCGGTGGAGTATATCTTTCAAGTGCAAGAGAAAAATCGGGATTTCATCGTGTAGATTTTGAGTTATGTCCAAATCAAATTCTCAGAAATGCAGCGCCCTGACCATAAGGATTTAATTATATTTTATATAAGGATTTAAATAGAAATCGAACATCGATATAACTCTGACAATGTAATATCGAGTTATAAATCCATATAGGATTTATTCTGAGCTGTATGGTATCCCACTATGAATATAGACGTTAATATTTAATTTTAAATATTTAATGTAATTATATTTAAATATATTTATATATTTAAATAGGCTATTTAGAGCTTTAAAAATAGCCACTTTTGCAAACGAAGTCGGAATTCGACGAAACTAATTTTGTTGGATCCGCAATGTCAAATTATTGTTAGATTCCAAGTTCCGTGATTTTTGGGGTCACTATGTTGCCATACGGATTTTTAGAGTGAAAAACAGTCGATATACTGACGGTTAAAAATATGCTGTGTGAGCATACGGAGTCGGAATTCGACGAAACCAGTTTCGTTGGGACTGTAATGTCGAACTCTAGCTTCATGTTAATTTTCATGATTTTTAGATATCATGTGTGTTCGTAGGAATTTTTAGAGTGTGGAAAACAAAAATAAAATGAAAATAAAATTTAGTAAAATATCCTAAAAATTGTGTGGACCTAAACAAGGCCACGTCTTCTCCCTTTTGAGCCACAGAAAAATCCCGTCACCCTTATATAACAAATTTCTAAGCCGCCACCAGTATTGTTTTACAAACGCAGAAAAAAATCTTCAAAAGAAATTCACAAAGAAATCGAATATAATTATATAAATTCCAATACATATATGGATCGAATTAGTGGATGATGAGCTTCAATTTAGTGTCGATCTTCTTCTATGCGATGCGGGTTTTCGGTTGATGGAGCTTTAAGCGGAAAACTAGGGTTCACCCCTATGAGGGATTCAGGCTTTAATTCGAATGTTGGTGATGATTTTTGGGTTGGTAATCGAAAAACGAAATTACCTAAGTGATTTGGGGATTTTCTGTGATTAAAACTGTCGATGTTTTACGGTGGTTCCAGGACATCGCTGCTTTGAGGTCGAGCTCGCGGTGAAAAGGGAGGACCCAGTTGGATAGAGGGTGCGAAGAGATGGAGATTGTGAGGATTGTGGCGGATTCGGTACTTCATGGGGGGGAAGCGCGAGGTGTTTGAAAGGACGGAATGGTGTTTGGGATACTGGAGTCCGACGCTCTGTTTTGGGAAGAAGAGTAAAGCGAGTTGTGGGTTTCAAGGGTTGGTATGGGCTCAAAAGGAAGTAAGGCCCAATAAAGTTTAAAATCCAAGTTTTATATTTATTTAATTGTGTATCAACTTCATAATGTAATATCTCGGTCATATGAAATCAGAATCACGAACCGTCAGTCACGTTGGGACCGTTTGGACGAGAGCTTCGTAATGAAGCTGACTGGAAGTGGATTGGGGCTCGTTTGAATTTATGGCAAAATAAATTGTTTGATTCAAATCAAACAACAGTTTATTGTTCTTTAACGATGAACTGCCAATGTGAGTAAAACTCACCAACTCTGAACAATTCTATTTTTACAACGTATTCTTAGAACTGTTAATTATCTGTTGATTACTGTGTGTTGACTGTTTGATTGAACTGCTAGTCAGTTAGTGGAAATTATATATATATATATATATATATATATATATATGTGTGTGTGTATATATAAACCATTAAATATTTACATGTTGATTCTGCTATCAGAATATTTCGTATCAAACTGAAAGTGATGTTGATTTTACTGTGTAACATCTGTAGATGCAGGGGAACAGGTCGGAGGAATCCAACAGGATTCCTCAGCATTTATTTTACTATGATTTATATATTGTGTTATATAATGTGATATATAATCTGACATTGATTATGTGTGTTTGAACGATATTTATCGTTCTTATATGGTGTGTTAAATACAATAAGAAATACCAAAATGTGGAAAAGAGATTTTCAAAGTATATTTTGAAAATAATTCATTTATATAAAATCAATGGATTTTATATTTTTTGAATAAAGAATTTTATTTGTAAATCAAATATAAGGGAATTATATTTGTAAATCAAGTATAAGGGAAAGAATTTGTTAAACACATATAGAGGGAAATATTTGTAAAACAAATATAAAGGAAAATATTTGTCAAACAAATAGAAAGAGAAATATTTGTAAACCATTTACAAATAAAATAGAATTATAAAGGAAATATTTGTAGAACATTTACAAATAGATTAAAAGGGATTATTTATTTATTTAGGGAATAAATAGAATTAGAATAAAGGAATATTTATTTGAGAAAATAAATAGAATAAAAGAAATATTTATTTAGAAAATAAATACGATATTATAAAAGGAGTTAGAATAAATCAGTTAGAGTTTAAGGAGTTAGAATAAATCAGTTAGAGTTAAAGGAGTTAATCGAATATAATTTATTTGAAAGGAGTTAATCAGTTAGAGTTAACCAGTTAGAGGTAATCAAATAGAGTTAATCGATTAGAGTTAAAAACGAACTAGAGTTAATCAAATAGATTTAAAGATATAGAGTTAAGCAAAATTAGAAACTGACTAGAATTAGTAAGTTGAATGGGTTCCTGAGTATCAATCTGATGTTGGTTTCGGCCTTCGGGGTTTATACTTAGGAAGTTATTCTCTTGTTAATTTATAGTTAGAGTCTGATAGATGTGGAAGAATAGTGATACATAATTAAGCCACGGAAATGTTTTCCAGCGTTAATAACGTATATTTTCTAAACATAGAAAATGAGGAAATATATCTATATGTATATATATGTTGGATGATTGATCGATATGATTTCCATCTGGAAATAGTATCATTGTTTTTCTTTGATAGTCAACTCATAGACTATCGAAGTTTTTGACCATTATAACGTTGTTAATATGGAGAGACCGGTTGGATTATTATCCAAAGAACCACTCTGTATTGGCATAAGCGTTGCGAATCATATATGCCAAAGATAATTGAAGACAGAGTAAAGTGCAAGGGCTGTTGTATAAGTCTTAGATAACAGTACCTAAGATGGATGCCTTCGGTTTGTCCAGTCCCAGGACAAGTTGTATGGACGAAGGTCTGACATAGTATATCTGGTAGAACACGTAAGTTGATCGTTTCAAACGTATTTACGTTGGTGGCGGAGGAATTCGTTTCTCTTAGCTTATACCCGTGGTATTTTTGGGAAAATCAATTTATGATTTAGAGGGTATGACGATGTGACATTCTAAGTGAATGAAGATGTGGTATGTGAAAAGATAAGTGTAGCTTCTGGCCTCACATCCGGTAAATGACAGAAATCGGGCAGGCAGCATGGCTAAGTCGGTCGCACCGAAGTAGGGTGTATAATCACCTATCTAGAGAATATTCATTTGCTTCTTTAATTTATCAATGCTGTCCCATATATATATATGGGAACGGTTGCTGATCCCAACCGTTGGTGATGTACATTCGATACACTCAAGCGAAATGAGTGGTCGGTCATGTGTGGCTGAGTTGCAAGATGTTCTTGTTGAACTCTAGCGTATCGTTCCTAGAGTACAATGATCGGAAGGTGGTTCCATACATTGTCATAGTTGGAAATCCATTATCCAATACGTGCTTGCGGTTTTGATTGTATACTATATATGTAGAACGTGAGATGAAAGCGTTTCTGCTAGATGATTAATATACTATGGTTGATAGACATTATTATAATATTAAAAGGTTTTTGATATAAAGATATTTTAGATTCTCATAAAGGAAAAACCCGTTCCGTTATACGGCGTGGTCTAATGAGATATCATTTACTTGTTCAAACTGTTTAAAACTGTTTTACTCATACCAGTCGCATGACTGACCCGGAGTTTATTTTGTTTTGTTTCCCTAAACTCTTGGGTGCCTAAATTTGTACGGGCAATCAAGTAGTCAGGATTTTACAGATACACTTGGAGAGCTGGAGCAGGAGGCTTCAGGATCATATAGCTATAGTTTATTTCCGCTGTGTTGTAAGTGTGGTACTCTGATAAGTGCTATTGTATACATAACTGTTATATTTCAAAGTTATGTTATATATTGTATGTTATTTGTTCCGCTGTGAGATTCGTGTTACTCTGATGATGTAAGTTCTTCTATTCTTCTTCTATTCTAAGTTTCCATCTTATCTATCCTCACCCTCTATCTTCTTTCATTAATTACCGGGATTTTTTCGATGTTTGGTTAGTCGTCATCGTGTTTATGTCGATAACCAAAGTTGCTAAAAATCCGGGTCATTACACAAATTAAATTCCATTCCATTCCAATTTAATATATTAATCTGGAAAACTTTACTTTGCCATTAAATCTTAATAAAAAGATTTATATATTCCAAATCACATTTCACGGTTAATCGAGTTAAAGAACGAATGTCGTTAAAAACACAGTTCACAATAAACCCAATTCACATTCCATTTAACTCCAATTACTAAATATAACTGGAAACTCTAATAATCTTAATTAAAAAATTTATTCTTTTCACACGTAGCGTTATTTAAGGCACTGTTCATGACAAACCCAAAATCCAATTTGATATTAAATACAAGGCTCTAAATAGAAATTATATTGGCTTATATTCAATATCAAATTATGAAACCAACGGATATCATATTAGGAATAATGATATCTGTATCTTCCAAATTCCTATAGCAATATCCGTATAATGACGGAATCCAATACCGAAATATTCTGAAGATTATTTCCATTCCAAATCTGTTCCAATTTATTCATGGGAAAATTCGGGTTTCCTTAAAACCATTTTCATATCCAATTTATTTATTTCTAAAAATAATTGAATTATTATTCTAGTTAATAACTAGTTCATTTCTATAAAAATATGTTTTTATCTTTTCAAAACTAGAATTTTTCATCCAAAATCTTTCCAAATCATTTATTATGATTTTACATAATTTTTCCATATTTTTAATAATTTTATTATCGCTCGTACAGTCGGTTTCCAATAACGGCCACCGAACTGCATCCATAGCGACCTTTTCCAAAATTGATTCGGAAATATTTTATAATCTGACCGTTAGATTTCAAATCTCTTATATTCATTGGAAATATCTTTTCGAAACGAACCCAACGGTTCTAGTTTTAGGAGAATCCGGCGGTCGGATCTCCGGTTACGTCCATTTGAAGTTAATGGTCCAAATTCGTTAACGGTCGCTGCGCAGCGCGTTCTATTCTGGCCATTAATATATATATATATATATATAATATCATCGATTTCGTTTTAAAATGTATTTTATAAATTGTTTTAAATTCATTTTAAAAATGATTTCCACTTTCGACTCAATTTTAAATCAAAACTGAATATTACTTTATAAATTCGTTTTAAATTCATTTTAAAATGATTTTCACTTAATTTCAATTATCAAATCAAAATTGGATATTTCATTATAAATTCATTTTAAATTCATTTCAAAATGATTTCAACTTCATTACAATTTTCAAATCAAAATTGAATATTTCATTATAAATTCGTTTTAAATTTATTAAAACAATTTGCATTAAATTTTCAAATTTAAATCAAAATTGAATATTCCATATCATTATAATATTAGAATGGTAATATTTTCAAAATATCAGATTTTAAAATCACTTTTCGATATTCATTATAAAATGAATAAAATCGACAGAAAATCCCGTTCGTTTTTAAATGGTGTTTAACTACTTAACATGGCTTCACATTTCAATATTTACTGAATATTATTTTAAAATATTCGTTAATTCTGAACTGGAATTAGACTCAATTAATTACCATATAATTTCAGTTATATAGATTTCATATGTCACATCTATACAACAATAATGATAAACAATCATTAAAAATTAATACAACATCTAGAGTGCATTTTACAACTGTATAATCATTAAAATATATAAATAATGTTTATATAGTCTGTCAACCCATCGATTGACATACCACTAGTTATTGGGATCAGTGTATGTCAAATATCATCCCAATACCCGTGTGGGGTTTTCAAGCAAAAAATATTGTTTATTATTTGTGTGGTTGGGCGATGTGTAAAATTTATCATCCCAATCAATATCATATAAATAAGTGTACATAAACAAACCGTCCAATTTCTAAATGAATATTTATTTTATTTTCTTTTTATGATAATTTTTATATACAATTTATATAAATAATTTTATATACAATTTATATAAATAATTTTATATACAACAATATCAATCACAATCCAAACAAACAATCAACCATGGTTTGTACAGAAAAGCAGTGTTAGGAGCTACTAAGCCCCGTCTGCAACCTGTTATATAATAACTGTAAAATAATTTGAGTAAGAGAAGTTCTCACAGTGGTCGATTTTGAAATCGTTAAAAATGATTATTTTAATTAAATTAAACCCAGTGTTTAATTTTACTAAAACTACAACTAGCTCCAATATCCTTCAGATTAGTTCCGTTGCGAAGTATTTTTCATTTCGAGTTCAACGAACTTTTTTCTGTTTAATTCCATTCTGAAATGACAAAGTCGTAGCATTTTGAATATTAAAGCATTGATTACATCAATAAGAAAATTAATAAATTAAATAACCTAATTAATTCTTTAACCCCTCACGTTTTACTTAGTTATCTTCTTCCAGAAATCGCGCAACCCAACATCGACTTGAGTCCTTAACGTTGCTCGTCACCCCAGAGCGCTGCACCACGATCAACCACCGCCACATGAAAGCCACCACCCTTCTCCCTCGTTGCTGAAAACCACGCCAGTTCGAATGCCCAAGCGCGACTAAAATTGAACCCAAAACCGCCGGTTTCCAAGCTAAATCACGACCACCGCAAGCTCTTGTTTCAGATCACTACCGTTGGTTTAGAAGAGCTAGAAGAGCTAAACAATTTTGTAGTTTTAATTTTTGGTATGGATGAACGAGGAAAGAAATCAGAGAGGGTTAATTCCGAAAGAAATCGGCTTTCTATTTTTAACTGGCGGCGCGCAGTGAACAATTAGAACTAGGGTCTTTAATTTTGGCCTTTATATATATATATTTAATAATATTTTAATTCTAAAAATACATGTTTATCAATTCGAACTCCAAATCAAACCCAATGACTTTCGTCCCTAGCTAAATACCCCCATTCCGGACACAATGGGAATGTTTCATAAGCCAATTCTATTGTTTTGATCAGTTTTCGTCAAAATTGAAATATAAATCAATATATATTGAATTTAAACATACAATTTAATTTACCGGGGCCACATACTGACTCCAAAAATTCCAGAAAAATAAATCTAGCTATATTTTAACGATATGGTCCTAACAAACTAATTTCGTCGAATTTGGAGAACGTTTGAAAAATGGTCATTTTTTGGTCGATCTAATTCAAACAGAAACTGCCAAAAAACATTTAAATTTACTGCGCTCACATATTAAATCCAAAAATTATGAAATTTGAAACCTAACAATAATTTGACATTCCAGATCCAACAATAGTGGTTTCGTCGAAAACGGAAGTCGTTTGCAAAATGGCTATTTTTAAGGGCTGTATATTATGTTAAATTCCATAGTGACTTTTAAATTTTAAACTGGACATAACTTAAATTTATATTATGAAATCTAGATTTTTTATATTCATTTGAAAGATATAATTAAACATATTCAAATAATTCTGGTTTTACGAAAATCCGATTTATTTTGAATTCTGTATAATCATTTGAAATTAGAAATCGAATTTTCAAATTACCGTGCCATTTCAGGCTCGTTTCATAACTAAAATAAATTTATACATTCTAACTTCATTTAAAATAAATTTTTAGTTGTTATTATTTAACATAAATCATTTTAAATGTTCAAAATCCATTAAAATAGCTAAAATAAAAATTTAAATTGGTTCAGAAATCTGAGTTGTTACAATCTCCCCCACTTAAAATCTTTTCGTTCTCGAAAAGGAACAGAGCTGAAAGTGGTTTAACTAACCAACTCAACTTTCATTCTGGCTTTCATTCTTCAACCTTTCAGTTTCTAAGAATTTACTAATTTCTCAAAAATTTGGCTAACACCCTAAATTTTCGAAATATTTCTCCATATCCTCCTTTGTACGGGTTGATAATTAAAATCGGAACTTGCCTCACAGGGCCCTCACCAATCCAAAAGAAAAAGAAAAGGCCAAGCGGCTAGCCAATCGGCTCATAAAATCATCAAAACCCAAGAAATATAGTAAACATGTACCTATTTGTCTGGCAAACAATTTTATTCCTCTTCTTAGCTTCCTCGCTATGACCTATTCATTATATATACATGTACATATATCCAATTCCAACCGATTTTCAATTCAGTTCAACATTCGATTCGATTTGGCTAAATTTTACCCGTCATTCTCTTATTGGTTTGATCATTCCAATATTTTAATTAGTTCAACTAATAATCAAACAACACAACAAGCAATCAATTTGTTGGTTAATTTTTTTCAAATGTATAACTTTTTTATATATACTCAAAAATCGTATTTTTTAGTGTCAAGTCACAAAAAGTAAATTCTAGCTAAGTTTTGGTTCTCACACCAAACGACTGGAAATATATAATATTCACTTTTGGAACTCGAACATGAATACTGATGATGGCATACTGATCATCAGAATTATCCCCGGGCGACTAGAGTGTGATTCTATATCTACCTAGTATATTTGAGACTTCGATTACACGCTTGCAAGGTGTATATTCAAACTCTTCTTATACTTGAAAGTCCAAATTCAATATAAAATAAATATTCAAATATGTATAATTTGATATAATTTTCAAATCTAATTTGATTTTTAAAAATAACACTCTTCGAACTGATTCTAGGGTACTACTGATCCTATCTCTAACGAGTTATTCTCATAGGATATTACTAATCCTATCTCCGATGAATTATTTCGTTCAGTTCTAATGTGTCTTGTTCTCTAGCTTTGCAAACTAAAGCTCTGATACCACACTGAGACTACCCAAACTCGGCCTTACGGGAAAGCCCGGATTGAATCGAGAACACAACAAATCAGAACACGAACAATAGAACATTTCATTGCTTATTACAACAATTTATATCAGAGTACAAGAATATATCAGAGATTTAAAATACATAGCAATGGAAATTTCAAAATCTATAAATACAAAGACTAACTCAACTGAAAGAAATATACGGAAATAAAGCATTTCGAATGTAGCTCCAGCTGTAATCCAAGATCCTGGGAAAAGAAATATCTACAAAAACTAAAACTACTAGCTGCCCATGTGGAAAATATGGGCATCCAGAGTTTAGGTTAAAACAATAAACTCCGAGTCATTCATGGGACTGGTGTGAGAACTAAAACAGTTAATAACTTGATTTATAGTTGCGTTAATCAAGGGACCATGCCGTATAACATGGAACGGGTTTACCTCCAAGAATACTAGTGCATAAAACAAATAGTGCAATGCTAAACAAACAAAATGAAGCTAATATAAGACTCAGGTCCCATCACACAATGAAACGCAAGCTGGAGGATAGACTTTTACCTTATAATAGACAAATATGCTTGGTACGCGAAATTTATCTTTTATTATTACTATAAGTGAAGAAATCAACTACAAATATAAATGTATCAATCATAGACGCCATGAGTGCCCCATCCCACTATGTCACCATATATAGGTTTACAATTAAAATCGCAAAATGTCATATTGGAAGTTTGGATTTCCATACGCATGGCTCCTGATTCGAAAGATCTATCGAGTAGTGCAATACACAACGGCTTAGGTCCCAGCTAGAGAAAACACCATAATGCACATCCGCACTTTTGGGAAATCAAGTGTAACACCCCGAATTTCGGTTAATGCTAAAATTCACTAATTGCGGAATAAATAATCTCAAATGTGAGAATTGGGGGAAAAGGGCTGCATCATTGCGTTCGTCTCGGAAAAATACGCAGAATAGAGTCCGAAATTTTGTAAATCGGAGTCCGTATGGCCCAGTTATGGCCCAATGAAGTTTACAGAAAATTCAAAGTTAAAAACAGATTTAAAAATCGAAAATCAGATTTCGAAATTGGAGCCAGCAGGGGGCCAGGCGGGAAACTTCCCGCCCTACCCATGTCGATAGGGCTGTCGACAGGCCTGTCGACTGGGGAGTCGACTGCCCTGTCGACTTGCCTGTCGACACAGGGTGTCGAACCAGTGGGCTTGGGTGCACCAGATCTGGTTTTTTGGCTAGGGCTGGGCTGTGTTCTAGAGACTTCCTAAATCTAACGGACCTAATCTAACCTAGGGTTAATCCTATGGTCTAAAACACACCCTAATCCTATAAATACACCCAAATGCAAGCCTAATCCATATTAAAAATAGAAATGATGGCCTCATGCCGCTAAAATCAAACTTAAGAGGAGCCTCCACTAGTTTATGAAGGAAGTTGCAAGCTAATCAACCTCTAATCATCATCTTCTTCATATTTAGCAACTAGTTCTACTTCATAAGTTCGCTAATCTTGGTTTTGGTGAGTTTCTATCACTTTAATAGCCAATTGCTAAATTAAGTAGATGAGATATGATGAGATCATGCGGTTTTGTATGCGGATTAGTGGGTTTTGAGTCATATGATATGATGTTAGTTTGCTAATCTATGTTTAATGTTAACCCTATGTTTATGCAAGTTAAGTATGTGGGTTTATGCAAGTTAAGTATGTGGGTTTATGCAAGATAAGTGGTGGGTTTTATGCATGCTAAGTATTTGATTTCATGCATGCTAAGTATTTGATTTTATGCATGCTAAGTGTTTGGGTTTATGCATGCTAAGTACTTGATTTCATGCATGCTAGGTGGTTGGTTTTATGCATACCTTATGACATGCAAGTTCACCCTTTGTGTAACCTATGAACACATATGCAAGTTAGTCTCTTTTTTATGATATGCATAGCATATGCGAGTTTGCCTTTGTGATGTGACATGATATGCAAGATTCATGTGCAAGTTAGTCTTTTTTTATGATATGCATAACATGTGCAAGTTTGCCTTTGTGATATGACATGGTATGCAAGTTCATATGCAAGTTTTGTGCAAGTTTATATGCAAGTCCATATGCAAGTTTTATGCAAGTTTATATGCAAGTTCATATGCAAGTTTGTCTCTTTTTATGATGTGCATAACATATGCAAAGTTGTCCCTATGTACGACGTGTTATGTAAACGAATTACGTGGGAAACGATGGGGTTAATATGCATGATTATAAAAAGATGTAAAGTTGTTATGATTAAGCATAACATAAAATGAATGGACATAATTGGGAATTTACCTATTAAGTTAGGTCTACCCACATTATGGAGTTGGGAATTTACCTATTGAGTTAGGTCTACCCATACTATGGAATTGGGAATTTACCTATTGAGTTAGGTCTACCCATATTCTTAAAAATGTGTAATTAATTAGGGATAATTAATTATGGGGGTGATTAATTAGGTGTAATTAATCAACTAAGACAGGAGGTTGGACCCT
This sequence comes from Allium sativum, assembly GCA_030737875.1. NCBI lineage: Eukaryota > Viridiplantae > Streptophyta > Magnoliopsida > Asparagales > Amaryllidaceae > Allium > Allium sativum. Next base: position 488,735,605 of record CM060926.1, read on the forward strand.
TTTGTAGCGGAAGTCTGCCCGGAACCGACCGGCCATCCAGCGGCTACAAATGATTAGCCCAATGTGAGAGGTCTTAGTCATAAATTAAATACATGATTAAAGTAAAGACACGAGGTTAGACCCTTTTTATGACAGAAGTCTGCCCGGAACCAACCGGCATATCCAGCAGTCATAAAAAGATGGTCTAATGTGAGAGGTCTTTATGAGGTCATGATCTTAATTAATTAATTAAGAAACACTTAACCATATTAGCATGTAGAGGGACATGAGGGGTTAAGTGGGTGCCTTGGGTGGCATGTGGAAATCTAGTGGTTGCCTTGGGTGGCAATAGAAAATACGATTAGAATACTTAACCAAAGTGGAAATAGGTAATTAAAGATGATTAAAGGGTTAAGTGGGATGTACTAGAAAAAGGGACAAGCTTAGGTGGGTAGTTTGTGGGGGCCCATTTCAACCAGTAACCCATATGTATCTTATTGGGCTCGACCCATGTCGAGGACGGGACACGCATACTGGGCTTGACTATAAGAGGCCAAAACGGGTTAGCGGTGGCAACGCAAGTCCAACGGGTTTCATATGCGTGTATGGACCCGGGCTGGTAGGTAAGACGTTGTTGCATCGCGTAGATATAAGCCGTGCACCGTTAATTATATCGGGTTGCCACTTTGGGGAGTGATACACCCCACTGTGGGGCCGGCACGGGTATCTACGGTAGGGAGCCGATCGCTTGGGAGTAGTGGGTACACCTAGTGGAGATAGGGGCAGACGACAGCTATGTAGTGAGCTAGGGGTACACGAAACTACTGGGTAAATTTTCTAAGTCCTAGGGAGGGATCAACCTTTAAGTAGGAACGACTGGTGTGGTGCAGTGTAGTAATTATCCTTGGGTGGGTAAATGCGTCTTTATCGTTATCTTAGTTCACTCTAAGTCTGATGGGCTATTGAGTGTAGTCATTTATCCCCAGTCACACCGTACCAAGTTATATCATATCCTTATTGCTTTAATGATTACATTGTTAAAGTTATAGGACTCGCTCAGACTTATGTCTGACCCCGTTGTTTTTATCTTTTTTTTTCCAACCCTCAGGTTCTCAGAGTGGGCCCAACACGAGTGGGCTTTGATCAGGCTGCTTTTATTACTCTCTTGGAGCTTGGACCCTAGATGTAGAGCTCAGTTTACCCTTTTCTTTTATGGCTATCAGTCCATGTATTGGGATTATGTATTTTTATTTAGCAGGATGGATATTTGTACTTGACTTCTATTATGGTTTTGTGATGTAACCAGACATGTTTTATTTTCCGCTGCAATTGAAATGATGTTTTTAAATTTTCAAGTATTATTTATATCTGTCTTGCTGTAATTACTCTGTTCTATATTCACTCAAAATACTCCACCGATGTTATGGCATTCCCTTAGAGAGTGACCATAGCGGGTGTGGGGTGTTACACGTGGTATCAGAGCAAAGGTTACCGGAACAGATAAAATTTTTAGAAAACTATTTTTCTAAAAAAATTTTTGGAAGAGATATTTTCAAGAACATGTCCTTAAAGAGAAAAGTTTTTGAAAGAAAAGCATAATCCCCAATAGCCATATCTTTGTCCTTCGAATTCTCCGTTTTGAATCTTTCCTTTTTCGTTTCAGCATGGCTGAGGATCTTAACTTTCCGGAGGGTGTGACGATACCAGTATGGTATAGGAGATTGATGGAGGCCAGGGCCACCACTGCAGGTCCAGCAAATGTTCCTCCACCAACCGTAGCACCCGATCTTCCTCCTCCCCCTCCTCCTCGCACGGATACTTTTGCTAAGACTTGTAAGGAATTCAAAGCTATGGGAGGAAAACCTTTTCAAGGATCTGAAACTTTTGTGGAGGCTAGAGATTGGCTTAAGGAGGTGGAAGAGTTGATAGATATCTTTGAGATGGAAGAAGGAAAGAAAGTCAAGTTAGCTGCTTGGTTAATGAAGGGAGAGGCCTCATTCTGGTGGGAGGTCACTAATGGAGAACGCCCCGTTGACTCTTGGGCGGATTTTAGAGAAAGATTTGTGGCAAAGTTTCTCTCAAGGGCAGAGGAAAACTTGTATATGGAAAGATTCTTGACTCTAAAGCAAGGAAATCTCTCAGTGAAGGAATATGTCAACAAGTTTAATCAATTGGCAAGGTTTGGCCTAGACATGGTGAATACACCGGAGAAGAAGGCTTTGAGGTTCGTGAAAGGCTTGAATGAACCGATGCATGGGTTGGCTATGACTCATATCCCTATGGGGGCCACCTTTGAGAAGCTAGTTGACATGGCACTCATGCATGAGGAAGAGAAGGGTCCCAATGCTAATAAGGCACCCGAGAAGAAGGGAGATCAAAAGAGACCTCAGCAACAACAGCAAAACAAAGGTGGGAAAGGCAACGGTGGCAAGGGGAAGAAGAAGTGCTTCAATTGTGGGATACCAGGCCACATAAGCAAGGATTGTAGAAAGAAGAAGAAGACTGGTTGCTTTCACTGTGGCGAAGCAGGGCATCTAGTGAAGGATTGCCCTAAGAAGGGGCAAAGGACGGGATCTATCTCAGGAGGACAGGTGCAAGCTCTTATGGCACCGCGTCAGGCTAGGGGGCAAGTACAGGCTCTCGCAGTTCCACCAATTCAGGAAAGAGGTAGAACTATTTTCGTTGAAAGTCTGGTTTTTCTATTTGATCATCCTGTCCGTACATTGTTTGATTCAGGCGCATCGCATTCGTTTATCTCATCATCATTAGTTGAGTCACTGCACTTAGACACCAGTCTGGTAGATGATCCCTTGGTTGTTTCAAACCCAATTGGGGGCTCCACTTATTTGTCCATGATATGTTTGGGTTTGAAGATTTCTATACTTAGCATTGAGTTTAGATGTGATGCTTTTGTTTTGGGCTTCACGGGCTATGGGTTAATTTTGGGCATGGACTGGTTATCCAGTAATGGTGCTGTTCTAGATTGCGAAAGGAGAGTTGTTAGGCTCATGACCCGCTTGGGTAACACTCTCGAGATCTCTTGTAATCCCATGGATTCTGTTATGCTAAGTTATCTTGAGTCATTGGACGCTTCGGCCGAGAGTTTGCAATCTGTTAGAGTGGTCCGGGAATATTCGGATGTGTTTGAGGAGGTGAAGGGCTTACCTCCGAAGCGGGAGATTGACTTCCGAATATATCTGGTGGATAATGCTAAACCTGTATCTTTACCAGTGCGCCACATGGCTCCTCGTGAGAGGAGGGAACTCCTAAGCAAGTAGGGGAGTTGCTTGAGAAGGGGTTCATAAGACGAAGTATATCGGAGTGGGGTGCTCCAGTAGTTTTTGCTACGAAGGCGGATGGGTCCCTCAGACTTTGTGTAGACTATAGAGAACTCAACAAGCTCACAAAGAAGAATAGACACCCATTGCCGAGGATTGATGATCTTTTCGATCAGTTGGTTGGCGCTTCAGTATTTTCTCAGTTGGACTTAGCCACGGGGTTTCATCAGTTGAGGGTGGCTGAGGATAGCATAGACAAGACGACCTTTAGGACTCCAGATGGTTTCTATGAGTGGCTGGTGATGCCATTTGGGTTGACGAATGCCCCTGCATACTTTGTTGATTTGATGAGTAGGGTGTTCAGGGAGTTCCTTAATAAATTCGTGGTGGTCTTTGTGGATGATATCTTAGTATTTTCTAAGAGTGAAGAAGAGCATGCCCTACATCTTGGGGAGGTATTGAAGACTCTTCGAGCACATAGCCTTAAGGCTAAATTCTCTAAATGTCACTTCTGGAGGAAGGAGGTGCGTTTCTTGGGGCACGTGGTCTCCAAGGAAGGGATAGATGTGGATCCCGCGAAGGTAGTATCAATTTAGGATTGGAAGGTTCCGAAGAATGCTACCGAAGTAAGAAGTTTCTTGGGGTTGGCGGGTTATTATAGGAAGTTTATTAAAGACTTCGCGAAGATATCAGCCCCATTAACCAGCTTAACGAAGAAGAATCTTGTTTTCGCATGGGACGTAGATTGTGATGATGCGTTCCGACGGTTAAAGAGAGCTTTAACCACTGCTCCAGTTTTAGTATTGCCAGATGGGAGCAAGCCATTTGTTGTCTATACCGATGCTTGTGGGACAGTATTTGGCGCAGTCTTAATGCAAGAGGGAAGGGTAATAGCCTATGGTGGAAGGCAGTTGAGAGTGCATGAGAAAAATTACCCTACCCATGATTTAGAGTTGGCCGCTATTGTTTTTGCGCTTATGATTTGGCGCCATTATCTTCTTGGTGAGAGATTCGAATTGTTCACTGACCACAAATCATTGAAGTACTTGTTTTCTCAGAAGGATTTGAATTTGAGACAACAAAGGTGGATGGAGTTCTTAGCATCCTATGATTTCGAGATAGCGCATACCCCTGGCAAGGGTAACGTGGTGGCGGACGCCTTGAGCAGAAAGAGGTTGTCCTTGAGTCCATTGTTCGTCGAACAACGAAGCTTGGAATTTATCTCGATGTTTGATTTCAGACCTTCCATTGATTATGTACCCGGTTTGCTAGCATCCTTGGAGGTCAGATCTACTCTTCTGGGGCGGATTGGAGAAGCACAGAGGGACGACCCACAGTTGGTTGAGTTGGTGGAGAAGCTCATAAGGGGGGAGTCGTCCAGCCATTTGAGTAGGTACACCCTAGACGATAAGGGGTGCTTGCGTAGAGACGGTAGACTTTGTGTACCGCAAGACGAGGGTTTGAGGAAGGTTATTCTTGATGATGCACACCGTTCTAGGATGACCATTCATCCCGGTGGGGACAAGATGTACCAAGACATGAAGAGGGTTTTCTTCTGGGCCGGTATGAAGAAAGATGTGGCTGAATATGTTGCTCGGTGCTTGGTATGCCAACAGGTGAAAGCGGAGCAAAAGAAACCTGGTGGGTTGCTTCACCCATTGGAAGTTCCGCAATGGAAGTGGGATAGCGTCTCGATGGATTTTATTGACGGGTTACCCAGATCAAGAAAGGGTAATACGGGAATTTGGGTGGTGGTAGACAGACTTACTAAAAGCGCCCATTTCATACCTGTGAAGAGCAAGAGGACTGCTCCATGGCTACCTTCAGTATATCTTCGAGAGATAGTTCGATTGCATGGGGTACCCTCTAGCATAGTGAGTGACCGAGATCCTATCTTCACTAGCGAGTTCTGGAAAAGTTTGCAAGAAGCAGTGGGGACTCAATTGTGTCTGAGCACCGCATATCATCCTCAGACGGACGGCCAGACTGAGAGGGTGAATCGTGTCCTAGAAGACCTTTTGAGGCTTTGTATCTTAGATTTTGGAGGTACATGGGAAGAGCATCTTCCATTGGTGGAGTTCGCATATAATAACAGCTTTCAGTCCAGTATTGGTATGGCTCCTTTCGAAGCTCTCTATGGAAGGCCTTGTCGATCACCTACATGTTGGTGGGAGTCTACGGACAAGATCTTGCTTGGGCCTGATATGGTTAGGGAGACTTCTGAGAAGATTGACTTGATTCGAAGAAGGATGAAAGCAGCGCAGGATAGGCAAAAATCTTATGCGGACAAGAGGAGGACGGATCTTGAGTTTGAAGTTGGTGACATGGTCTTTGTCAAAGTGTCTCCATTACGAAATGTGGTTCGCTTTGGATCTGTTGGGATGTTAGCACCAAGGTTCGTAGGGCCGTTTCCTATTAAGGAAAGGATCGGACGGATGGCATATAGAGTGGAGTTGCCCGACAGACTTAGTGGTGTACATGATGTATTCCATGTGTCACATTTGAGGAAGTGCTTACATGAGACCGCAGAGGTGGTAGAGCCGAGCTTGCTTAAAGAAGTTGAAGTAGAGCGTGATGCGACTATTCGACGAGCTCCTACTCGCATCCTTGGGTCAGAGACTAGGAAATTGAGGAATCGAGAGGTTCAACTAGTCAAAGTACAATGGGGAGAAGACGAGGGCAACGCTACTTGGGAGACGGAAGCGAAGATGCGTTCATTGTACCCATTCCTTTTTGAGGGTATGTCTTTTAACTTCTCCTTTATCGTTTGACTAGTACTCATCTTATCTTTAGTATGTCCTCTCATTAAGTACCTTTGACCTTTAGATAGGATAAACCTATGGTTGAAACATGTGTTTGAGACATGTTATGTTTGATGGATGCATGTGGATGCAAGTGGTTGCTAGTGGTTGCTCGTGGATGCATATATACACACTCTAGGCACTAGATCGGCTCAATCACTTCATATTGCATATTGCATAAAATTGTGTGTAGGAAGCTATATTTATGGATGTATAATGATTGTGTTATCATATGGATGATGCATTTTGGTGAATGATTGTGCACTCATGTAGATATTGTATGTGTCGATAGGGTTCTCTCGCATACATAATGGATGCATGGCACTATCATGGTTTGCATATGTTCATACGTTAGATAGGGAACATATACACACACTTTTTGCATATGCTCATACATCATTAGAAATTGTTTTAAGGACAATGGATGCCCGTGTTTGATGGATTGAGTAGATGGTTGTTTGGATGGTAGGATATGCATTCTCCTTAGCTTAGAGATTTCGGGGACGAAATCCTTTAAGGAGGGGAGAATGTAACACCCCGAATTTCGGTTAATGCTAAAATTCACTAATTGCAGAATAAATAATCTCAAATGTGAGAATTGGGGGAAACGGGCTGCGTCATTGCGTTCGTCTCGGAAAATTACGCAGAATAGAGTCCGAAATTTTGTAAATCGGAGTCTGTATGGCCCAGTTATGGCCCAATGAAGTTTACAGAAAATTCAAAGTTAAAAACAGATTTAAAAATCGAAAATCAGATTTCGAAATTGGAGCCAGCAGGGGGCCAGGCGGGAAACTTCCCGCCCTACCCATGTCGACAGGGCTGTCGACAGGCCTGTCGACTGGGGAGTCGACTGCCCTGTCGACTTGCCTGTCGACACAGTGTGTCGAACCAGTGGGCTCGGGTGCACCAGATCTGGTTTTCTGGCTAGGGCTGGGCTGTGTTCTAGAGACTTCCTAAATCTAACGGACCTAATCTAACCTAGGGTTAATCCTATGGTCTAAAACACACCCTAATCCTATAAATACACCCTAATGCAAGCCTAATACTAAAAATAGAAATAATGGCCTCATGCCGCCAAAATCAAACTTAAGAGGAGCCTCCACTAGTTTATGAAGGAAGTTGCAAGCTAATCAACCTCTAATCATCATCTTCTTCATATTTAGCAACTAGTTCTACTTCATAAGTTCGCTAATCTTGGTTTTGGTGAGTTTCTATCACTTTAATAGCCAATTGCTAAATTAAGTAGATGAGATATGATGAGATCATGCGGTTTTGTATGCGGATTAGTGGGTTTTGAGTCATATGATATGATGTTAGTTTGCTAATCTATGTTTAATGTTAACCCTATGTTTATGCAAGTTAAGTATGTGGGTTTATGCAAGTTAAGTATGTGGGTTTATGCAAGATAAGTGGTGGGTTTTATGCATGCTAAGTATTTGATTTCATGCATGCTAAGTATTTGATTTTATGCATGCTAAGTGTTTGGGTTTATGCATGCTAAGTACTTGATTTCATGCATGCTAGGTGGTTGGTTTTATGCATACCTTATGACATGCAAGTTCACCCTTTGTGTAACCTATGAACACATATGCAAGTTAGTCTCTTTTTTATGATATGCATAGCATATGCGAGTTTGCCTTTGTGATGTGACATGATATGCAAGATTCATGTGCAAGTTAGTCTTTTTTTATGATATGCATAACTTGTGCAAGTTTGCCTTTGTGATATGACATGGTATGCAAGTTCATATGCAAGTTTATATGCAAGTCCATATGCAAGTTTTATGCAAGTTTATATGCAAGTTCATATGCAAGTTTGTCTCTTTTTGTGATGTGCATAACATATGCAAAGTTGTCCCTATGTACGACGTGTTATGTAAACGAATTACGTGGGAAACGATGGGGTTAATATGCATGATTATAAAAAGATGTAAAGTTGTTATGATTAAGCATAACATAAAATGAATGGACATAATTGGGAATTTACCTATTAAATTAGGTCTACCCACATTATGGAGTTGGGAATTTACCTAATGAGTTAGGTCTACCCATACTATGGAATTGGGAATTTACCTATTGAGTTAGGTCTACCCATATTCTTAAAAATGTGTAATTAATTAGGGATAATTAATTATGGGGGTGATTAATTAGGTGTAATTAATCAACTAAGACACGAGGTTGGACCCTTTTGTAGCGGAAGTCTGCCCGGAACCGACCGGCCATCCAGCGGCTACAAATGATTGGCCCAATGTGAGAGGTCTTAGTCATAAATTAAATACATGATTAAAGTAAAGACACGAGGTTAGACCCTTTTTATGACAGAAGTCTGCCCGGAACCAACCGGCATATCCAGCAGTCATAAAAAGATGGTCTAATGTGAGAGGTCTTTATGAGGTCATGATCTTATTTAATTAATTAATTAAGAAACACTTAACCATATTAGCACGTAGAGGGACATGAGGGGTTAAGTGGGTGCCTTGGGTGGCATGTGGAAATCTAGTGGTTGCCTTGGGTGGCAATAGAAAATACGATTAGAATACTTAACCAAAGTGGAAACATGTAATTAAACATGATTAAAGGGTTAAGTGGGATGCACTAGAAAAAGGGACAAGCTTAGGTGGGTAGCTTGTGGGGGCCCATTTCAACCAGTAACCCATATGTATCTTATTGGGCTCGACCCATGTCGAGGACGGGACACGCGTACTGGGCTTGACTATAAGAGGCCAAAACGGGTTAGCGGTGGCAACGCAAGTCCAACGGGTTTCATATGCGTGTATGGACCCGGGCTGGTAGGTAAGACGTTGTTGCATCGCGTAGATATAAGCCGTGCACCGTTAATTATATCGGGTTGCCACTTTGGGGAGTGATACACCCCCACTGTGGGGCCGGCACGGGTATCTACGGTAGGGAGCCGATCGCTTGGGAGTAGTGGGTACACCTAGTGGAGATAGGGGTAGACGGCACCTATGTAGTGAGCTAGGGGTACACGAAACTACTGGGTAAATTTTCTAAGTCCTTGGGAGGGATCAACCTTTAAGTAGGAACGACTGGTGTGGTGTAGTGTAGTAATTATCCTTGGGTGGGTAAATGCGTCTTTATCGTTATCTTAGTTCACTCTAAGTCTGATGGGCTACTGAGTGTAGTCATTTATCCCCAGTCACACCGTACCAAGTTATATCATATCCTTATTACTTTAATGATTACATTGTTAAAGTTATAGGACTCGCTCAGACTTATGTCTGACCCCGTTGTTTTTATCTTTTTTTTCCCAACCCTCAGGTTCTCAGAGTGGGCCCAGCACGAGTGGGCTTTGATCAGGCTGCTTTTATTACTCTCTTGGAGCTTGGACCCTAGATGTAGAGCTCAGTTTACCCTTTTCTTTTATGGCTATCAGTCCATGTATTGGGATTATGTATTTTTATTTAGCAGGATGGATATTTGTACTTGACTTCTATTATGGTTTTGTGATGTAACCAGACATGTTTTATTTTCCGCTGCAATTGAAATGATGTTTTTAAATTTTCAAGTATTATTTATATCTGTCTTGCTGTAATTACTCTGTTCTATATTCACTCAAAATACTCCACCGGTGTTATGGCATTCCCTTAGAGAGTGACCATAGCGGGTGTGGGGTGTTACATCAAGTATCAATGCGGCTTACGTCACAACTAGAGAAAACACAGCTTACTTTATCCCTCTAGGAATCGAGGGGTGTGTCCTATCCTTCTGAGCATGGAGCGACCACACTCAGCTCATCTCGGTCGACCGAATCCATCCTCATATCGAAAGTATACTGATCTAACCATCAGTTCACCATCATACCGATGTGTGAGGCTCACAAATTAACGTTCACAAAGCTATGCTAATTAAAGCTATGCTTTGATCATCATCCACCAAACTTTGCTTTTCAACAAAAGTTTGGATCACTGCATCTCAGCATGCCACACTATCAACCCATACCGTACCACTGATTTCTGCCAATATATAACCTCTAAGCTCATACGTCTCAGAGAAGGGTGTTAAGCAAGAGAATAAATTCTCCGCCACCAAATAGATATATATTTAGCAGAGATCAACGAATATAGTATAAAGGAATACAATGTCAGACACACCATCCATTTACAAGTCTGTTCTATGTCTGAACGAAACCGGAGGTACCTTATTCCTCGTCCTGTATGTCCAATACAGGAGAGAGGCCCTCGCATATCCGGATAATCAACAAATACGTCCGGATGGCTACAACTGTAGCCCCTTCAAGGTAGCTACTCCACTCATAGGCATCAGTAGCAACCCATCAATTCGATGTGAAGATCGTCGGTCTTGCATCATCTTCAATCTCTTCGACTTTTCATCGTATCAGTTATTCAGAATTGGTTAAACCCGGTCTTTTCGAATAACTCGCGTATCTTATAATCAAGAGCTATAACAACACATCATACGCCTCATTCCAATCCAGAATATTCTTTTATTTGTATATTCACATCTTTAGGGAAAGGTTCCCATTAATTTTATCAAAGATAAATCCTTTTAAATTTGTTCTTTAATCTTCCTTTGGATATCATTACAAAAGATTTCATTATCTTTTCAATTCTAAACCAAATTAAGGTTTTCAAAACTAGTCGGGGTTAGCTAACCTTACCGAAGTAATCATTTGTTTATTTTCCAAATCCCAATCTATTCATCTGTAATAACCCGAAAATCTGGGCCAGTTTAAATTTTTTATTTTGGCAATTTTAGCGAATTTTGAATATTTAAAATAGATTATTTTAAATAATAACGACGAGAAATTTATTTTGAATAGAATTCAAATGTATATATTATATAGATTGTCGTTAGAATATAATTATTTATTTTAAATTATAAAAGGAATTGAAAATGGCGCGGTAGTTCGATAATTCGATTTCAAAATTCAAATGAACATACCGGGTGCAAAATAAACCGGATTTTAGTGAAACCAAAAATATTAGAATCTAATTGAGAATATCTTTCCAACGAATCCGAAAAATTGAAATTTCATAGCGGGAATCAAAAGATATGTCCAGTTGAAATTTCTGAATAGTCGCTATGGAATTCAGGCCCTTAAAAATAGCCATTTTGCAAACGACCTCGGATTTCGACGAAACCACTTTTGTTGGATCCGTGATGTCAAGTTATTTCTAGGTTTCAAATATCATAATTTTTCGAATCAATATGTGAGCGTGGCAAAGGAAAACGTGTTTGACCAGTTTCAGTTGATTTTAATCGACTGAAAAATGGCCATTTTTCAAACGGTCTCAGAATTCGACGAAACTAGTTTTGTTAGGACCGTATCATCAATACGAAGCTAGAAAACATTTTTATGGAATTTTTAGAGTTCGTATGTGGGCCCGGTAAATTGAAATGTGCGTTCAAATTCAATATATATAGTTATATGTTGATTTTGATGAAAACTGATCAAAACGATCGAATCAGCTTAAGATACATATCCCATTGTGTTCGGAATGGGGGTAATACGCTATGGACGACAGGCGGTGGACCTCATTTTGAGGTCGAAATAAAAAGTTACTTTTTAGAGAAAATAAATAATTAAATAAAGCCCCCATCCTCTCTTCAAAGTCAACGCTACCCCCCTCCCCCTCATTTCTAAATCGATTATCAGAAGAAGAAAAAAAAAACACCGCTGTGCCTCGTCGAACCCCCCACCTTACGCCGGTGCTGGCCATCGCGCCTCTCCCCCCAGCCGTGCCGCCGCCGCCTGGGCCTCCCCCCCTCTCGCTCCCTCTTTTCCTGAATGGAAAACCCGCGCCGAACCCCCCACAGCCCGCCGCACCGGCCTGAATGCCCCCCCTGGCCCACACCAAATGCCACGCCACCCACTCCGACGCCCCCCTCCACTTCAGAACCACCTGCTTCGCCTCCGATCCCCCATTCACCAACGATTAAAGGTATGTTTTTATGATTTTATTTATTTATTTACTTAGTTATAAAAACTGATTTTTATTTCATGTATGATTAGCTTTGAAAAAAAAGGCGAAATTTTTATATTATAGAAAGAAGTTAAAAATATATTTTTCATGTGATGTAGAGGATAAAAATAGGATTTTTATACTTTAGAAAGAATAAAAATTCGATTTTTAATTTATGGAAGATAAAAAGATATGATTTTTATCTAATGTAGATAGTAAAAATATAATTTTTATAATATAGAAAGGTTAAAAATATAATTTTTATACTAGTAGCATAGTAAAAATATGATTTTTATTCATGGAGAGTAATAAAAATATAATCTTTATTAAGCGAAGAGAAATATAAAAATATAATTTTTATAACGAAGTGAAAGTAAAAATTCGATTTTTATATATTGAATAGCAAAGTAAAAATTCGATTTTTATATATTGAATAGCAAAGTAAAAATTCGATTTTTATATTCTGAATAGCAATGTAAAAATTCAATTTTTATATATTGAATAGCAAAGTAAAAATTCGATTTTTATATATTGAATAGCAAAGTAAAAATTCGATTTTTATATACCGAATAGCGAAGTAAAAATGTGATTTTTATATATGTAGGGAATACGGGCACTGAAAATTGACAAGTGGCAAGAACGACGAAGATTTCTTCCTAAGAAGAGTCGTGGGATTGGATTAGCTAATCTGTGAGAACTTCTCACCTTTTAATTTTGTTTTTCTAGTTAAAACATATACTAGGATGCAGATGGTGTTTAGTAGCACCCGACACCCGTCGTCCACAGACCATGGACGGCTTGTATGCTTGTTTGTTTGAGTTTGATGTGTAGTTGATTGAGTGATGTGACGTGAAATAAAATAAAATATTTATATAGTTGAAAATATTTTATAGTTAAAAATAGAATTTTTAACGTGTATATGAAATGAAATAAAAATAAACAGATCGGACGATTTATTTATATACACACATTGACTGATATTGATTAGGACGATAAATTTTACACATCGCCCAACTGCACAAATAAAATATGTGTTTGATTGTTTGAAACCCCACACGGGTATTGGGATGATATATGACATACACTAATCCCAATAATTAGTTGTATGTCGATCGATTGATTGACAGACTGTTATGAGCGTTAAATATTTATATTTGATGCTTATACAGTGTAGAATGCACTTTGGATGATGGTTGATTATTCATCGTTGTTATTGTATACATGTGGTGTAGAAAATCCATATAATTAACATTATATGGTAATTGATTGGGCTTCATTCCAGTTTTGAATATAAATATATGAAAAAATAAATATTTGAAATAGAATATTTGAAAATAGAAATATATGAAGCCGTGTTGATTAGATTGACGCCATTTTGACGTGAACGATATTTATATCGATTTCATTCATTTTATAAGGAATATCGAAAGTGATTTCAAAATCTGATATTTTGAAAAGAAATGAATTCGAATTGAAATTGAAGAGAAATGGATTCGAATTGAAATTAAATAGAAATGAATTCGAATTGAAATTGAATTGAATTGAAAACGAACTGAAATTGAATTAGAAATCAATTTGAATTAAATAGATTTGAAAAGAATTTAAAACGAATTTATATTGGAAAATTCAATTTTGATTTGAAATTGAATGTGAAGTTGAAATCGTTTTGAAAACGAATTTAAAACAATTTATAAAATACGTTTTAAAAGGAAATCGACGAAGTATATATTATATATATTATATATATAATATAATGGCCTGAAAAGAACGCGTCGCGCAGCGGCAGTTCACGAATTTCGACCATTGACTTCGAACGGATATTGCGGGAGATCCGACCGTCGGATACTCCTAAAACCGGAATCGTTGGGTTCGTATCGAAAAGAGCTTTCTAACGAATATTAGAAATTTGAAATCTAACGGTTGGATTAGGAATTATGTCCAAATCAAATTTGGAAAAGGTCGCTATAAGTGCAGTTCGATGGCCATTGATGGAAATCGACTTTACGGGCCTTGATAAAATTAATAAAAATAGCAATAATTTTTGTAAAATCATAAGAAATGATCTGGGAAGAATTGGGATGAAAAACTCCATATTTGAAAAGATAAAAAAAGATTTTTATCGAAATGAACTAGTTTTGAACTAGAATAATAATTTATATATTTTTGAAATAAATAAATTGGATTTAAAAAGGGTTTTAAAAATAACCAGAATTTCCAATAATTGAATTGGAATAGATTTGAATCGAAATTGTCTTCGGAATATTTCGATATTGGATTTCGTGATGATACAAATATGGTTATGGGAATTTGAAAGATATATTTATATCGTTATTTCCAATACGATATTTGTTAGTCGTAGAGTTTGATATGGAACATAAGCCGATATAATTTCTATTTAGAGCCTCGTATTTAATATCAAATGTGATTTGGGTTTGTCGTGAATGGTGTCTTTACTAACACTGTTTTTAAGCCTAGTTGAGAAAAGATTAAATCTTTTTATTTAGATTTAATGAAGTGTACCAATTAAATAATATTTAATTGAATTGATATTGATTTTTGGTTTATCGTGAACAGTGTTTTAAATAACACTCGTTCTTTAACCCGATAATTAATGGAATATGATTTTAGGTTTATCGTGAACCGTGTTTTAAATGACACTGATTCTTTAACCCAGTTAAAGATTAAAACTAAGTGGAGTTTTAATGAACCTTTAATTAGATTGAAAAGATCGAGAATGGAGTATCACCAGTTTTGCTCCTAGCGATAGTTAAATCTTTAATTAGATTTGAACGTGAAATGGTAATTGAATTTACCGATAACACCATGGTGTTAGATATGAAGTATGACCAGTTTTACTTCATGGGAAGAATAGGTTGGGATTGGGGAATTAAAATAAATGATTACTTCGGTGTGGTTCGCTAATCCCGACCAGTTTGAATTGATATTCAAAAAGGGGATTAAAGAATAAATTTAAAGAATTTATCTTTGATAAAATTAATGGGAACCTTTCCCAAAATATAAGAAAATTTGAATAAAAGAATATTCTGAATTGGAATGAGGCGTATGTTGTGTTTGTGTAACACTTGTTTATTATATACACGAGTTATTCAAAAAGACCGGGTTTTATCCCATTCTGAATAACTAATTCGACGTGGTGTCGAAGATGAAGACGGTGGTTGAAGACTGGAGGTCTTCACGTCGTTTGGGTGATTACTGATGATCTTGATTGGGCTGTACACCCAAGAAGATGGAAACAGTTGGTGATCGTCCAAACGTACTTGGAGATCGATGGATATGCGGGGTACTAGGTGCCTCCGGTTTCGTTCAGACCCAGAACGGACTTGTAAATGGACTGTGTGTCTGACATTGGATTTTAGTCTGTGTGATTGATTTTTATTAAATATATATCTGTTTGGAGGAGGAGAATTTATTCTCTTGCTTAACGCCCTTCTCTGAGACGTACGAGCTCAGGGGTTATATACAGATGGATATCAAACGCATAGAGTGAATTGCCTGTGTGGCATGCCTAAGATGCAAATGATCAAGGCTTCTGTTGAAAAGCAAAGTCCTGTGGTTGATGATCAAAGCACCGCCTGTGTGGCATAGCTTTGTGTAACGTGAATTCGCGAGCCTCACACCCCGGTTGTGAACCAGAAACGGGAGAGGACCTCAGGGAGGGCATGCGTTTCCTTCTAGCTAGGGTGGTGTCAGTGACCTACCAGCCCTGACATTTATATACTTTTCACCTGTGTGGTTGTTGCTGTTGCGAGGCGCCTCGGTTTGTTCGGATGATCCGGGTCCGATGAAGTCATTCGTTGGCTCATTTACACCCCATAGGGCGGGGAAACGTAGTGTTCAGGAATTTTTATCCACATCGGTGGACCGGCCCTGTCGGTCCAAGGGTCGATGCGCTCTAACCCTGAGGCTCGGGCTAGAGAGTCTCGAAGACGGTGAGGACGATCCCTAGCTTCAGTTCACAGACGGAAATCCAATTTTCAAATACGTGACATTTGCGGTTTTATTTGTAGAGCCTAGTATGGCGACATAGTGGGATGGGGCTCTTATGCCGCTATGATTGATACTTATGATTTGAAGTTGTTTATACACTATGCACTTATAATAGTATCAAATGATTTGTTTTAAACGTATCAAGCATTCTTGGCTATTATAAGGTAAAAACCCTATCCTCCGGCTTGTGTTGCATTGTGTGATGGGACCTGGGTCTTATAATAGCTTCATTTTCTCTATTTAGCATTGCACTGTTTGTTTTGTGCACTGGTGTTCTTGGGAGGAAACTCGTTCCGTGTTATACGGTGTGGTCCCTTAATTTACCCAACTTTAGAAATAAAGATTAATAACTGTTTTAGTTCTCACACCAGTCACATGACTGACCTGGAGTTTATTGTTTTAACCTAAACTCTGGGTGCCCTTATTTTCGACACGGGCAGCTAGTAGTTTTGGTTTTGTAGATTTATATTCACAGGATCCTGGTTTACAGCTGGAACGATATCCGGAAAGCTTTGTATCGGTATATCTCCTCCAGTTGTGTATTGTATTATTTTCTGCTGCTATGTATTTAAATGTAATTTAAATCTCTGACATTTCTGTGTAATATTCATTTATACTCTGTATATTCTTGTATTCTGATGGTATTGTTGTAATATACAATGAAATGTTCTTCCGTCTGCGTTCTGATTTGTCGTGTTCTCAAAACAATTCGTTCTTTCTCTTCTCTTCGGATACCGGGGAAGTTCGGGTCGCTTCATTTGGTATCAGAGCTTTGGTTTACAAAGCTCAGAGAACAAGACACATTAGAACCATATGAAAGAATTCATCAGATACTGGATTAGAAATATCCAATTAGAATGACTCATTAGAGATGGGATCAGTAGTATCCTAGAACGAGTGTGAAGAGTGATGTTTTAAAATGAAAGTGAAAACAAATTTTATTTTGAAAATTTAAATCAATTATTCGTAGTTGATTATTTATTTGTATTGATTTGGACTGTCCAGTATATAAAGATTTTGCATATACGCCTTGCAAACGTGTATTTAAAGTTTTAATATACTGGATAGATATAGAATCACACTGTAGTCGCCCGGAGATGATTCTGATGATTGATCGATCATCATCCGAATTTATGTTCGAGTAACGAAAGTGAGATTTCTATATATTTCCAATTGACTGGTGTGAGAACCGAAATAAGATAGGGCTTATTGTTGGGATTTGGCATCAAAAATCTGATTTTTGACTATATATCAAAGTTATAAATTTGAAATGATAATCAACTAATTGATTGCTGATTGTGTTGTTTGATTAATTAAAATGTTGAACCTTTAGCCAAATTGTATCAAATAGTGAATTGTATTGAAAATTTGTCGCATTTGCTTGCATATACATGTACTTACATTGAACAGGTCATAGCAAAGAGGCTAGAGCAGAAGAATAAAATTGTTTGCCCGACAAATAGGTACATGTTTACTATAATTTACTGTTTTGTTTGGGTGATGATGATTTTATGAGCCGATTGGCTAGCCGCTTGGCTTTTTCTTTTTCTTTTTCTTTTTGAGATCAGAAGGCCTGTATGGCAATTTCGGGATTTTCCCGTGCTCCCGGTGCAGGGGAGGTTATGGCGAAATTTTTCGAAAATTTAGGGTGTTAGCCAAATTTTTGAAAAATTTGAAAAGTTCTTAGAAACTGAAAAGTTGAAGAACTTAAGCCGTGGAGAAAATAATGAAAGTTGAGTTGGTTTGTAAAACAACTTTCGGCTTCGTTCCTTTTCGGGGACGAAAAGTTTTAAGTGGGGGAGATTGTAATAACCCGAAAATCTGGACCAGTTTAAAATTTTTATTTTGGCAATTTTAGCGAATTTTGAATATTTAAAAAAGATTATTTTAAATAATAACGACGAGAAATTTATTTTGAATAGAATTCAAACGTATATATTATATAGATCGTCGTTAGAATATAATTATTTATTTTAAATTATAAAAGGAATTGAAAATGGCGTGGTAGTTCGATAATTCGATTTCAAAATTCAAATGAACATACTGGGTGCAAAATAAACCGGATTTTAGTGAAACCAAAAATATTAGAATCTAATTGAGAATATCTTTCCAACGAATCCAAAAAATTGAAATTTCATAGCGGGAATCAAAAGATATGTCCAGTTGAAATTTCTGAATAGTCGCTATGGAATTCAGGCACTTAAAAATAGCCATTTTGCAAACGACCTCGGATTTCGACGAAACCACTTTTGTTGGATCCGAGATGTCAAGTTATTGCTAGGTTTCAAATTTCATAATTTTTCGAATCAATATGTGAGCGTGGCAAAGGAAAACGTGTTTGACCCGTTTAAGTTGATTTTAATCGACTTGAAAATGGCCATTTTCAAATGGGCTCAGAATTCGACGAAACTAGTTTTGTTAGGACCGTGTCGTCAATACGGAGCTAGAAAAAAATTTATGGAATTTTTAGAGTTCGTATGTGGGCCCGGTAAATTGAAATGCGCGTTCAAATTCAATATATATAGTTATATGTTGGTTTTGAAGAAAACTGATCAAAACGATCGAATCTGCTTAAGATACATATCCCATTGTGTTCGGAATGAGGGTAATACGCTATGGATGACAGGCGATGGGCCTCGTTTCGAGGACGAAATAAAAAGTTACTTTTTAGAGAAAATAAAAAATTAAATAAAACCCCCATCCTCTCTTCAAAGTCAACGCTACCCCCCCCCTCCCCACATTTGTAAATCGATTATTAGAAGAAGAAGAAAAAACACCGCCGTGCGTCGTCGAACCCCCCGCACCTTACGCCGGCGCTGGCCATCGCGCCTCTCCCCCCAACCGTGCCGCCGCCAGGGCCTCCCCCTCCCTCTCGCTCCCCCTTTTCCTGAGCGGAAAACCCGCGCCGAACCCCCCACAGCCCGCCGCACCGGCCTGAATGCCCCCCTGGCCCACACCAAACGCCATGCCACCCACTCCGACGCCCCCCTCCACTTCAGAACCACCTGCTTCGCCTCAGATCCCCCATTCACCAATGATTAAAGGTATGTTTTTATGATTTTATTTATTTATTTGCATAGTTATAAAAACTGATTTTTTTTCATGTATGATTAGCTTTGAAAATAAAGGCGAAATTTTTATATTATAGAAAGAAGTTAAAAATATATATTTCATGTGATGTAGAGGATAAAAATAGGATTTTTATATTTTAGAAAGAATAAAAATTCGATTTTTAATTTATGGAAGATATAAAGATATGATTTTTATCTAATGTAGATAGTAAAAATATAATTTTTATAATATAGAAAGGTTAAAAATATAATTTTTATACTAGTGGCATAGTAAATATATGATTTTTATTCATGGAGAGTAATAAAAATATAATCTTTATTAAGCGAAGAGAAATATAAAAATATAATTTTTATAACGAAGTGAAAGTAAAAATTCGATTTTTATATATTGAATAGCAAAGTAAAAATTCGATTTTTATATATTGAATAGCAAAGTAAAAATTCGATTTTTATATATTGAATAGCAAAGTAAAAATTCGATTTTTATATATCGAACAGCGAAGTAAAAATATGATTTTTATATATGTAGGGAATACGGGCATTGAAAATTGACAAGAGGCAAGAACGACGAAGATTTTTACCTAAGAAGAGTCGTGGGATGGATTAGCTAATCTGTGAGAACTTCTCACCTTTTAATTTTGTTTTTCTAGTTAAAATATATACTAGGATGCAGACGGTGTTTAGTAGCACCCGACACCCATCGTCTACAGACCATGGACGGTTTGTATGCTTGTTTGTTTGATTTTGATGTGTAGTTGATGGAGTGATGTGAAATAAAATAAAATATTTACATAGTTGAAAATATTTTATAGTTAAAAATAGAATTTTTAACGTGTATATGAAATGAAATAAAAATAAACAGATCGGACGATTTGTTTATATACACACATTGACTGATATTGATTGGGACGATAAATTTTACACATCGCCCAACTGCACAAATAAAATCTGTGTTTGATTGTTTGAAACCCCACACGGGTATTGGGATGATATATGACATACACTAATCCCAATAATTAGTTGTATGTCGTTCGATTGATTGACAGACTTTTATGAGCGTTAAATATTTATATTTGATGCTTATACAGTGTAGAATGCACTTTGGATGATGGTTGATTATTCATCGTTGTTATTGTATACATGTGGTGTAGATAATCCATATAATTAACATTATATGGTAATTGATTGGGCTTCATTCCAGTTTTGAATAGAAATATTTGAAAAAAGAAATATTTGAAATAAAATATTTGAAAATAGAAATATATGAAGCCGTGTTGATTAGATTGACGCCATTTTAACGTGAACGATATTTATATCGATTTCATTCATTTTATAAAGAATATCGAAAGTGATTTCAAAATCTGATATTTTCAAAAGAAATGAATTCGAATTGAAATTGAATAGAAATGAATTCAAATTGAAATTAAATAGAAATGAATTCGAATTGAAATTGAATTTAATTGAAAACGAACTGAAATTGAATTAGAAATCAATTTGAATTAAATCGATTTGAAAAGAATTTAAAACGAATTTATATTGGAAAATTCAATTTTGATTTGAAATTGAATGTGAAGTTGAAATCGTTTTGAAAACGAATTTAAAAAGATTTATAAAATACGTTTTAAAAGGAAATCGACGAAGTATATATTATATATATAATATAATGGCCTGAATAGAACGCGCCGCGCCGCGGCAGTTCGCGAATTTCGACCATTGACTTCGAACGGATATTGCGGGAGATCCGACCGTCGGATTCTCCTAAAACCGGAACTGTTGTGTTCGTATCAAAAAGAGCTTTCTAACGAATATTAGAAATTTGAAATCTAACGGTTGGATTTGGAATTATGTCTAAATCAAATTTGGAAAAGGTCGCTATAAGTGTAGTTCGATGGCCGTTGATGGAAATCGACTGTACGGGCCTTGATAAAATTATAAAAGATATTAATAATTTGTGTAAAATCATAAGAAATGATCTGGGAAGAATTGGGATGTAAAACTCCATATTTGAAAAGATAAAAATAGATTTTTATCGAAATGAACTAGTTTTGAACTAGAATAATAATTTATTTATTTTTGAAATAAATAAATTGGATTTAAAAAGGGTTTTAAAAATAACCAGAATTTCCAATAATTGAATTGGAATAGTTTTGAATCAAAATTGTCTTCGGAATATTTCGATGTTGGATTTCGTGATGATACAGATATGGTTATGGGAATTTGAAAGATATATTTATATCGTTATTTCCAATACAATATTTGTTAGTCGTAGAGTTTGTTATGGAATATAAGCCGATATAATTTCTATTCAGAGCCTCATATTTAATATCAAATGTGATTTGGGTTTGTCGTGAATGGTGTCTTGACTAACACTGTTCTTAAGCCCAGTTGAGAAAAGATTAAATCTTTTTATTTAGATTTAATGAAGTGTACCAATTAAATAATATTTAATTGAATTGATATTGATTTTTGGGTTTATCATGAACAGTGTTTTAAATAACACTCGTTCTTTAACCCGATAATTAATGGAATGTGATTTTGGGTTTATCGTGAACCATGTTTTAAATGACACTGATTCTTTAACCCAGTTAAAGATTAAAACTAAGTGGAGTTTTAATGAATCTTTAATTAGATTGAAAAGATTGAGAATGGACTATCACCAGTTTTGCTACTGGCGATAGTTAAATCTTTAATTAGATTTGAACGTGAAATGGTAATTGAATTTACCGATAACACCGTGGTGTTAGATATGAAGTATGACCAGTTTTACTTCATGGGAAGAATAGTTTGGGATTGGGAAATTAAAATAAATGATTACTTTGGTGTGGTTCACTAATCCCGACCAGCTTGAATTGATATTCAAAAAGGATATTAAAGAATAAATTTAAAGAATTTATCTTTGATAAAATTAATGGGAACCTTTCCCAAGATATAAGAAAATTTGAATAAAAGAATATTCTGAATTGTAATGAGGCGTA
Organism: Allium sativum; assembly: GCA_030737875.1. Taxonomy (NCBI): domain Eukaryota; kingdom Viridiplantae; phylum Streptophyta; class Magnoliopsida; order Asparagales; family Amaryllidaceae; genus Allium; species Allium sativum. Next base: position 488,757,661 of record CM060926.1, read on the forward strand.
TGTTGTGTTTTTGTAACACTTGTTTATTATATACACGAGTTATTCAGAAAGACCGGGTTTTATCCCATTCTGAATAACTAATTCGACGTGGTGTCGAAGATGAAGACAGTGGTAGAAGACCGGAGGTCTTCACGTCGTTTGGGTGATTACTGATGATCTTGATTGGGTTGTACATCCAAGAAGATGGAAACAGTTGGTGATCGTCCAGACGTACTTGGAGATTGATGGATATGCGGGGTACTGGGTGCCTCCGGTTTCGTTCAGACCTAGAACGGACATGTAAATGGACTGTGTGTCTGACATTGGATTTTAGTCTGTGTGATTGATTTCGATTAAATATATATATCTGTTTGGCGGCGGAGAATTTATTCTCATTCTTAACGCCCTTCTCTGAGACGTACGAGCCCAGGGGTTATATACAGAAGGATATTAAACGCATAGAGTGAATTGCCTGTGTGGCATGCCTAAGATGCAAATGATCAAGGCTTCTGTTGAAAAGCAAAGTCTGGTGGTTGATGATCAAAGCACCGCCTGTGTGGCATAGATTTGTGTAACATGAATTCGCGAGCCTCACACCCCGGTTGTGAACCAAAAACGGGAGAGGACCTCGGGGAGGGCATGCGTTTCCTTCTAGCTAGGGTGGTGTCAGTGACCTACCAGCCCTAACATTTATATACTTTTCACCTGTGTGGTTGTTGCTGTTGCGAGGCGCCTCGGTTTGTTCGGACGATCCGGGTCCGATGGAGTCATTCGTTGGCTCATTTACGCCCCATAGGGCGGGGAAACATAGTTTTCAGGAATTTTAATCCACATCGGTGGACCGGCCCTGTCGCTCCAAGGGTCGATGCGCTCTGACCCTGAGGCTTGGGCTAGAGAGTCTCGAAGACGGTGAGGACGATCCCTAGCCTCAGTTCACAGACGGAAATCCAATTTTCAAATACGTGACATTTGCGGTTTTATTTGTAGAGCCTATTATGGCGACATAGTGGGATGGGGCACTTATGCCACCTATGATTGATACTTATGATTTGAAGTTGTTTATACACTATGCACTTATAATAGTATCAAATGATTTGTTTTAAACGTATCAAGCATTCTTGGCAATTATAAGGTAAAAACCCTATCCTCCGGCTTGCGTTGCATTGTGTGATGGGACCTGGGTCTTATAATAGCTTCCTTTTCTCTATTTAGCATTGCGCTGTTTGTTTTGTGCACTGGTGTTCTTGGGAGGAAACCCGTTCCATGTTATACGGCGTGGTCCCTTGATTTACCCAACCTTAGAAATAAAGATTAATAACTGTTTTAGTTCTCACACCAGTCACATGACTGATCTGGAGTTTATTGTTTTAACCTAAACTCTGGGTGCCCTTATTTTCGACACGGGCAGCTAGTAGTTTTGATTTTGCAGATATATATTCACAGGATCCTGGTTTACAGCTGGAACGATATCCGGAAAGCTTTGTATCCGTATATCTCCTCCAGTTGTGTATTGTATTATTTTCCGCTGCTATGTATTTAAATGTAATTTAAATCTCTGATATTTCTGTGTAATATTCATTTATACTCTGTATATTCTTGTATTCTGATGGTATTGTTGTAATATACAATGAAATGTTCTTCCGTCTACGTTCTGATTTGTCGTGTTCTCAAAACAATTCGTTCTTTCTCTTCTCTTCGGAGACCGGGGAAGTTCGGGTCGCTTCATCATCCCATGTATAAAAACCGGCAATACTCCATATCTAACACCACGGTGTTATCGGTAAAAATTAATTACCATTTCACGTTTAAATCTAATTAAAGATTTAACTATCGCTTAGAGCAAAACTGGTGATACTCCATTCTCAATCACTTTCCCAAATTTGGTAATTTGAATTATCACATTCACATATCAATCTAATTAAAGATTCATTAAAACTCCACTTAGTTTTAATCTTCCTAAAAATCATTATTAATGATTATTTAACTTTGAAAACACAAACATGTCACATCGACAATCTACACCGTACCACTGATTTCTGCCAATATATAACCTCTAAGCTTGTACGTCTCAGAGAATGGTGTTAAGCAAGAGAATAAATTCTCCACTACCAAACAGATATATATTTAGCAGAGGTCAACAAATACAGTTCTAAATACAATGTTAAACATGTAATCCTATCTTTAACTGGGTTAAAGAACCAATGTCATTTAAAACATAGTTCACGATAAACCCAAAATAAAATTCCTTTAATTATGGAATCTTCACAGAAAACAGATCAATGTATATAATCGATATAAATTTCCACGTCCGACTAATAATATAAATGGAATAACGACGAAGCCTTTTAAATTCCATATATATTAACAGTCTTCCTCCATAGAGGCTCACTTTGATTATTAACAAATCGAATTCCATTCCATTCCTATTTAATATATTTAATTGGAAAACTTTACTTCGAAAATTTTCCATTAAATCTTAATACAAAGATTTATATATTCCAAATCACATTTCACTGTTAATCGGGTTAAAGAACGAATGTCGTTAAAAACACATTTCATTATAAACCTAATTCACATTCCATTTTATTCCAATTCCTAAATAACTGGAAAATCTGATAATCTTAAATAAAAGATTTATTTTTTTCACACGAGGTTTAAAAACAATGTTATTTAAGACACCGTTCACGACAAACCCAAAATCCAATTTGATTATAAATACAAGGCTCTGAATAGAAATTATATCCGCTTATATTCAATATCAAACTTTGAAACCAATGGATATCGTATTGGGAATAACAATATCTCTATCTTCCAAATTCCCATAACAATATCCGTATAATCACATAATCCAATACCGAAATATTTCGAAGATTATTTCCATTCCAATTTATTCATGGGAAAATTCTAGTTATTTTAAAACTGTTTTCAAATCCAATTTATTTATTTCTAAAAATAATTGAATAATTATTCTAGTTAATAACTAGTTCATTTCGATAAAAATAAGTTTTTATCTTTTGAAAACTGGAAATTTTCAACCAAAATCTTTCCAAATCATTTATTATGATTTTACATAATTTTTCCATATTTTTAATAATTTTATTATCACCTGTACATTCGGTTTCCAATAACGGCCACCGAACTGCATCCATAGCTAAATTTTCCAAAATTGATTTGGACATATTTTAAAATCGGACTAATGGATTTCAAATCTCTTATATTCATTGGATAGCTCTTTTCGATACCAACCCAACAGTTCCGGTTTCAGGAGAATCTGACGGTCGGATCTCGCGTTACGTCCGTTTGAAGTTAATGGTTGAAATTCACGAACGGTTGCTGCACGGCGTATTCTATCCAGGCCATTATAATATATATAACATATATTGTCGATTTCGTTTTAAAACATATTTTATAAATCATTTTAAATTCATTTTAAAAACGATTTCCATTTCAATTTTAAATCAAAACTGAATATTCCTTTATAAATTCGTTTTAAATTCATTTTAAAACGATTTTCACTTCATTTCAATTTTCAAATCAAAACTGAATATTTCATTATAAATTTGTTTTAAGTTCATTTCAAAACGATTTCAATTTTCAAATCAAAATTGAATATTTCATTATAAATTCGTTTTAAATTTATTTTAAAACGAATTCCATTTTATTTTCAAATTTAAATCAAAATTGAATATTCCGTATCATCATAATATTAAAATTATAATATTTTCAAAATATCAGATTTTGAAATCACTTTTTGATATTAATTATAAAATGAATAAAATCAACACAAAATCCCTTTCGTGTTAAAATGGCGTTTAACTACTTAACACGGCTTCACATTTCAATATTTACTGAATATTATTTTGAAATATTCATTATTACTGAACTGGAATTAGACTCAATCAATTACCATATAATTTCAGTTATATTGATTTCATACATCGCATGTATACAACAATAATGATAAAAATCATTAAAAATTCGTACAACATCCAGAGTGCATTTTACAACTGTATAAGCATTAAAATATATAAATAACGTTTATACAGTCTGTCAATCCATCGATTGATATACCACTAACTATTGGGATCAGTGTATGTCAAATATCATCCCAATACCCGTGTGGGGTTTTCAAACAACAAATATTGTTTATTATTTGTGCGGTTGGGCGATGTGTAAAATTTATCGTCCCAATCAATATCAAATAAATAAATATACATAAACAAACCATCCGATTTGTAAATGAATATTTAATTTCTTTTCTTTTCATGATAATTTTTATATAGAGTTTATATAAATAATTTTATGTACAACAATATCAATCCCAATCACAATCCAAACAAACAATCAACCATGGTTTGTACAGGAAAGTAGTGTTAGGAGCTACTAAGCCCCGTCTGCAACCTATTATATAATAACTATAAAATAATTTGTGTGAGAGAAGTTCTCACAGTGGTTGGTTTTGAAATCCTTAAAAACGATTATTTTAATTAAGTCAAACCCGGTGTTTAATTTAATAAAACTACAGCTAGCTCCAATATCCTTCAGATTAGTTCCATTGCGAATTATTTTTCATTTCGAGTCCAAGGAACTTTGTTTCGTTTAATTCCATTCTGATATGACAAAATTATAGCATTTTGAATATTAAAACATTGATTACATCAATAGGAAAATTAATAATTAAATAACCTAGTTAAATCTTTAACCCCTCACATTTTACTTAATTATCTTCTTCCAGAAATCATGCAACCCAACTTCGACTTGAACCATTGTCGTTGCTCGTCACCCCAGGGCACTGCACCACGATCAACCACCGCCACATGAAATCCGCCATCCTCTTCCCTCGTCGCTAACAACCACGGCCATTTCGAACGCCCAGGAGCGCCTAAAATTAAACCCAAAAGCACCGATTTCCAAGCTAAATCACGACCACCACAAGCCCTTGTTTCAGATCAATACCGTTGGTTTAGAAGAGCTAGAAGAGATAAAAAAATTTGAAGTTTTAATTTTTGGTATGGATGAACGAGGAGAGAAATCGGAGAGGATTAATTCCGGAAGAAATCGGCCTTCTATTTTTAACTGGCGGCGTGCAGTGAACAATTAGAACTAGGGTTTTTAATTTTGGCCTTTATATATATATATATATATATAATATTTTAATTCTAAAAATACATGTTTATCAATTCGAACTCCAAATCAAACCCAACGACTATCATCCCTTGCTAAATACCCCAATTCCGGAAACAATGGAATGTGTTTCATAAGCAACTCTATTGTTTTGATCAGTTTTCGTCAAGATTAAAACATAAATCAATATATACTGAATATATACGTACATTTTAATTTACCGGGGCCACATACTGACTCCAAAAATTCCAGAAAAATAAATCTAGCTATGTTTTGACGATACGGTCCTAGCAAATCTAATTTCATTAAATTGGGAGACCGTTTGAAAAATGATCATTTTATGGTCGATCCAATTCAAACTGAAACTGTCAAAACACATTTAAATTTATTGCACTCACATACTAAATCCAAAATTTAATTTGAAACCTAACAATAATTGTAACGACCCGCCTTTTTGCTCAGTTTTCGCCGGTAATTAAACCAACTTAAACCGTTCACAAAGACGAATTGTTATGGGTACTTACACATAATGAACAAAATAACAGAACTTTACATTGCTTAGTACAATATTATCAGAGTTACACAGAATATATCAGAGTTACAACTTATACAGCGGAAGAAAAGTGAATATACTCTCAACGGAAGAAAATCACATGGTGCGGTGGAAGCTCCAAATCTTAGCTTGAACTCAAATCTCAGAAAGCGCTCCAAGTCCAGCTCTAACAATCTAAACTGCAAACTAATCTCTAACTGCCCATGCAAAAATTATTGGGCACCCAGAGTTTAGGAAGGAACAATAAACTCCAGGTCAGTCATGGGACTGGTGTGAGAACATAAACATTTGGTTGCAGGATTTATTTAAAGTTGGGAAAATTTATCGGACCACGCCGCTAATGCGGAACGGGTTTACTCCATGTAACTTCCCGTGCATATCAAATTCGCAATGACTTTGAGAAAAATGAAGCTGTCATAAGCTCGCCCACATCACACAATGCAAGCGCACACCAGATGGGCGAGTTTTATCTTATGACAACCAAATATGCTTTCATACGTAAAATTCTCTTCAATATCATAATATATAAAGTGTGGAAAAACACTTCGCAAATAAATGTATTAATCCTAGGCAGCATGATACCCCATAATATATGTTGCCATATATATATATATACAATCAAAATCGTATGGCTCGTATTGGAAATTTGGGTTTCCAACTTGATGATTCCTGGCACGAAAGATCAATCAGGGATACGAAACGAAGTGTCTCAACGGCTTTTTCGACCATACGCGGACACCGACTACACATCGTCAGGGCAGATCAACGGTTTTCGACCAGACGCGGCCCCCCGAACATACCCAACTTCCCTAGGTTCGTAAGTGGTTTCCCACTGCTGCACAGCTCCATCATCAATTCATATATAAGTATACAACCTAACCGCCAGTTTCTCATCAATCCGGGGTGCGAGGTTTGTCGATGTCACGTTATACACAAAGCGATGCTCCGATAAGCCCTTCTTTGATCATCACTAACTCGCGTCATCACTTGGGTATGCCACATTGACAATTCACGACATCTCACTGATTCCAAATCAATGTATACTCTCTAAGTTTATATAACTTAGAGACAAGGATAATATATTGCCTCAACATGATATACATTAACAGAAATCAGTGTTATGCAGTTAAATTTCAACGTCAGACACACCATCCATCAAGTCCATTCTGGGTCTGAATGGGCAATAACCTGAAGATTTCCAAATGCACTCAGACCTTATGCCACTAATAGACTCGTATTGAGTGATCGGCCCAAACGAGACATCGGCGACCATCAATCCAAGCAAATTCGGGATCATCGGTCTTCACTCGTCGTTGACCCAGTTACGAACAACGTCGTATTATTACTTAGAATGGTTTTTCGAACCTATATGTTCGATCCCGGTCTTCCCAAGTAATAAGCGTGTTTAAACAGTAATAATGAATCACGCAGAAATTTCAACTCAAATCTCTTCCCAATCGTTATCGATTTATTTACAAGTCAAGGTTATATCTCTTTCGGATTTGTAAATTCCGTTACCCCTCTTAATCCTTCTTTAAAGCATAATCCCTTGATTTTGAGATTTCAAAATGTACTGTTCGTACTCTTTACTTATCGAGTCTTAATTTGGATTAAGATTCCATTTGCGATACCCCAACCAAATTTGATAGTTAAATATGAAATTTCAATAGAGTTTAGTCGACTTATATTAGATATCAATTCATACAACCATTTCTTTTGAGTTCAAATAGCCAATATCTTAAGATAAGTAAGAATTCCATATATATATATATAAAATCACTTGACCCTCCAAGCTATTTCACAACCTTTTATTTGTTTGAACTTCTAGTTCATGCCTTATCACTTAAATCACATTATACATAAAAAATGAGGTCATAACATTTGATGCGTCCCTAGCCCCTTTTATCAAATAGACTTAAAAGAGATCTTGGAATTCAAAAATTTCAAAACGAATCAATTTAAAGTAATAAAATAAGATTTATGTTATCGAATATTATATATATATATATATTTGATTTTATAAACCCGTTTTCCTGACTTTCCTTTATAGTCATAGAAATTTCGCGTATGGCGATCCTTACATAACTTGAATATCGTATGGTAGAATTTAAGAATTCTTTTTCTACTCAGAAGCTGTTATTATTAAAATCCAATGTTCCCGTCATTGGTTCGATTCAACGGTTCAAGTTATAATCGATTCAACGATTCAATGGTTTAAACAATATAACAAACTGTCACTACGTGACATATTTAACTCGATCCATGTAACACTTAACTAAGCGATTCATTAAAAATTACAAAAATGAACTCAAATCTTTTAAACCATTTTTCCCACAAGAAGGAAGGTTAAATTGATTTTCCGTAAAATTTCACAACTATGGCATGTGCATTCCATGCAGTCCAATTTACTCAAAATCAATTCATCACATAACGGATAAGTATCATTTATTTGGAGCACAATCACTAAACAAACAATAAATAAATTTCACGTCGGTGTTATGTTCAATAATGCTCAAAGAAATTTCACTACATGTCATCCGTTCAACGCATACAACGACAAAATTCATAAATACGCGTTAAGTCACTAACGCACTTTGACATGGAAATTTTTCAATCATGACCATATTATCTACAAATTTTACGCTATCATTTCACTTGCAAACAACTAACTACGTAGCCAATTTCAAATATCAGTATACGCAGCATGTCATGAAATCATAAAAATTAAATTTTTAAATGTTCTCACCTTCGTCGCTTTCCTTTTTGTTCTCATAGCTTTGTACCAGTGACGGACCACACTAGCTTTCCGCGTGCAATATCAACTCGTATAAACCGTGAACCCAACCCTAAGCGGATCAAGAGTATGCTTATCTTCTCAACAAAATAAATCTAGGTTGTCACGGCTAGGTGGAAAGCGTTTGAGTGAACTGGACTGCCTTGGACTGGCGGAGCTGCTTGGTGCTGAGCGGAGGAATGGTGGGCGGATTGAGCGGAGGGCGGAGTTGAAGGCCAGAATGGTGAATGTGTTGGAGTTAGTGCGTGGGTTGAGGCAATGCGTGCGTCGGAGTTAGAAGCAGGTGGAGGTGTGCGGACTGGAGGCTGGCTACGGAGGGAGATGGGCGGACTGGTAGATAAGGAGGAGGAGGCTGACGTTGCAAGGTGGAGAAAGGGAGCTATAGTTGAGGTGGAGAGGAGGACTGATGCTAAGGTGAAAGAAGAAGGGTGCGAATGAGGACAGCTGGAGGTGGTGCGGAATGGTGAGAGGTTGACGAAGAAGTGGCAACAGGAAATGGCGAGGAGTCGAGCTATTTAAAGGGAGAGGCGCTGGCTGGTATAGAAGAGGAGGAAGTGGACGCTGGAGTTGAAAGAAGAAGGAGGAGAAGAACGGAATGATGGTGTGAAGATGAGCAAAGAAGGAAAGAGCGGAGGACGAGAAAGAATATGGTCAGATAATGAATACGGTGGAAGGGAGGATGTTTAAATAGGAGACAACAGTGTAGTTTACGTGTTGCAGACCAACGCATTTTCTTCAAGGAACGACATTATCACACTCCGAAAGGCTGCCGTATCCCTTCATAGTTGATTTAAATTCTCCCCCAATTTTCCTCTAACAAGGCCACTTGGCACCCCAACTCCATGCATGGAGACAAAAATGCATCTATTTGTTTTATTTAAAATGCCCACCAATGTATGCTCAACAAAAATTTAACTAATTTATTTATTTATAAAAATTTGGAATTTAATGGTTTTTATGTAATATATATATGTAACCAATTTGTTTGTAAATTTTAATTTATGGTTATGACTTGTACCAACTTATATGTAACCAATTTAACCATTTACATATAAATTTCAAACATTTTATACACAAAATGTTGCACTTATCAGTTCCAATCATTTACAATATATATATTGTTTCAAAATTAACAAAAATATTATTTAGTTTAATTTTGCTTATCAAATGAAAGAAATATAAAAAAAATCATCATATGGCGACAAAATGTAGCTTTACTTAAGCGTATATTATTTCAACCTTATATAAATCCAGCGCTTAACAAATAGAATTTCTATATAATCATTATATGTTATAAAAGTTATAATTCACCAAATTTCCATCAGTAAATCAATACCATTCTCTATATATATAGCTTAACCAATAAAAAAAATTTCGAATATATGTTTAGCAAAATATTATGGTCAATATAACTTAAGATAAATTTCTTATTCAAACCATATTCTATATAAATGCTACTATATGATATAGCTTAGACAATAACAAGATGCCATAAATCAAATACAAAATATTTATATGAACAAGGTGTTTACTACCAATATATACAATTACGACACTATAAATTTGTTTATATAACTTTTTTTTTTATCAGGAAGTCTAAATTATAAGACAGAAAAATCTCAATTAAATTTTATTAAAAATCTTGGGTTGTTACATTCACCCCCCCTTAAGGCTTTTTCGTCCTCGAAAAAGAAAGTCGTTAGTTTTTTCAACTTCTTACTAATCCTAAATTGATCCTTTTATATAATTCGGAAAACAAATTCCAAAATATTAAAATAGATTCAGATTCTTACAAACATACATATCATGGTCGTTCTAAAGATTATATCATAAAGTCATACAAGTCAGCATACAAAAGGTATCCCTACCCTAGTACGTACTACGTACTTGAGGCAGTCCAAAACATACCGTCACAGAAAAGTATACCTATCAAGGTACTAGTCCCTCAAAAACCGTACTAGCCCAAAATATCCTAGTGCGTCTAAGCACTTAAGATAACACATACCCTATATACAAGAATCTACAAGCTAACTAATCCTCGGACGTATCTGATCCATCATCCAATGGACCTGACAAGTTAATCACCTCTGGCCCATCATCAACAAAAGGTTCCACATCTTCGAACTCTTCTTCGTCATCGGCCATAAAACCGTCATCCTCAAACTCTTCCTCTTCATCTGCTACTAAGCCATCATCTCCAACCATAATACCTCCTTCAGCCCCGTCCAAAGGCTGCTCTAAAGCCTCGTCAATCACAAACTCATCATCACTCGCTACCTCATCCTCGTCTGCTATAATGGCGTCCTCAGCTACCACATCCTCTTCATCATCTACAATATCATTCTCGTTTTCCACCATATTCTCATCTTCAGCAGCAACATCATCTACCTGCACAGGCTGCTCCATCTGCTCCATAGCCTCCTCATTAGAATCAGCTCCTGCCTCCTGTATTGGCTCGCCCTCAACTATCAACCCTGGCTGTTCGGCATATAGCATCTCTTCGAATATTTCAACTAATGCTGGGTCCAGCACTAAATCAGCGTGATCCGGTACTGCCTCGTGACCTGTCCGATGCTGGTCTCTTATGTCAAGGACTTGCTGCCAGACTGCCTCCACTGTAGCCTCATCAATACCTGGTGGCGCGTTAACACCAAAGTAGTCTACTGCATCTACACCTCTCATCTGGTCCACAATGAACGGTCCTGGCATACTTGCCAATCTCTTCAAATGCTCTCTCTGCTGTGGATCTAACTCAAGGCCACTCGAACTACTGGAACTGTCGGAGTCAGACCCTAAGCTGCTGATATAGTAACTACTAGACTGGGGTGACTTCTAAACAAAAGAAAAATCTAAGCTTAAAACATAAAATAAAACTATACATGTTTCATACACCATTCTTATTTGAAATAATCCAGCTAGCATAAGGAATTGTGCTAATAAGGTAAGTTCCTATCTATCGTATTTTATATCCATGAAATAATTAGGGTACTAAAATTTTAAACCGTTCTATTTTGATCTCCAATCGAGGGATCATTACTTGTATCAATGGTTCTTGGTTCAGATCTAAATCCTACACCCAAATATTCCAAGTATTTAAAACACGCTAATGATTTCTATTTATCATTGTCCCAAAAATCATCACCCTTTCTAATGTCCTTTACTCGAGTTCAAATACAAATTCTACAATTCCAAGTTATCCTATTTACCACATGTTTACTAATGTTCATCCACACATTACCATTTTAAGAATTATAAAATTTTCAAATCAAGACTTTGAACCTTTCAACCTTTATAAGTTAATCAAAACTTCCCTGGAAGCAAATTTAGTTCGTATGCTAGCTCTATACTTTATGCCATTCAAAACTTTTCAAAATTTTTAAGGTTTCAAAGAATCGCTTTTATTTCAAAATTCTCTTAACGAATAAAAATCGAATTTCAATTAAGGTTGTCATAATATTTCAAAACTTTAATTCATGTTTTGCATTACCCAAGAAATTATATCGACTACCTTTTAGATCTATCTGAAAGTCAGACACATTAAATTTTAGAAGTGAAAATTTGCCAACCAAGATTCCAAATAAATACAAGTAGTCATACATTCATCCGTTACAAATCCTTGGTCTTAGTACATTTACTTCTTAATCTAGTACTTTTCTTAGAACTAACCCTATGGGTTGAATAATTTACTTCCTTGCGCTACAGCCTGCGACTATGCTACTACTCCCTTCTCTACTGGACAATCCCGAACTACGTGTCCCACCATCCTGCATCTATGGCACTTCTTCTCCGTTGCAGGTTCCTTGGTTTCTTTCTTTTTCTTAGGACACTTATTCTTAAAATGTCCAATTCTCTTACACTTAAAGCAACGCACATTCTTCCGTACGACTTTCTCCTTCTTCTTGGACTTATTCGGGCAGTTGACCGCAAAGTGACCATCTCTAAAGCACTTATAACACTGGACATTCCTAAGCTTCCTCAGTGTTTCTATCTCCTCTTCTTCCCTTCGAGCCAAAGCCTTCTCTGCTTGCTTTTGCGTCATCCAGAATTCCACTGTGTTTCTAGGGGTAACCTAAGATTTCAAAAAGGGTTATACTATTTCTTGTTTACTCAACTAGTTTATAATTGCATACTTATTCCCTAGACAATCATAACCACATACATTATCTATTATTTGCAAACATTTGTTGAAATAGTATTTTCCCGACGTCTCGACTGGAATCATATAGTCATCCCACTTCTGCCACTCGGAATACATACTGACGATGCTGCAGACATCAACAGAATCATCCTCGAGCGCTAGAGTGTGATTTTATATCTATATCTAGTACATATAAGATTTCATACATATGTCGGACATGCATATATTTGAACTCTTCATATATACTAGTAGTCCAAGCGCAACGTCGAATAACTACTAGAAAATTTTACCTTTTAAAAGTTATTCCACAATAGTTGTTCTAAAGTCATTTACTTAGTTTAAAGTAATCTATTTCCGTGATACGCTCTCTCAACGAAATATTATTCCAAAATCTCGTTCTAGGGCATTCCTAACCCTATCTCTAACGAGATATTATAACTCTGATGGGTTCTGTCTTTCATTCAAGATGTGTCGTACCCCATAGCTTTGTATAACCAAAGCTCTGATACCAACTGTAACGACCCGCCTTTTTGCTCAGTTTTCGCCGGTAATTAAACCAACTTAAACCGTTCACAAAGACGAATTGTTATGGGTACTTACACATAATGAACAAAATAACATAACTTTACATTGCTTAGTACAATATTATCAGAGTTACACAGAATATATCAGAGTTACAACTTATACAGCGGAAGAAAAGTGAATATACTCTCAACGGAAGAAAATCACATGGTGCGGTGGAAGCTCCAAATCTTAGCTTGAACTCAAATCTCAGAAAGCGCTCCAAGTCCAGCTCTAACAATCTAAACTGCAAACTAAACTCTAACTGCCCATGCAAAAATTATTGGGCACCCAGAGTTTAGGAAGGAACAATAAACTCCAGGTCAGTCATGGGACTGGTGTGAGAACATAAACATTTGGTTGCAGGATTTATTTAAAGTTGGGAAAATTTATCGGACCACGCCGCTAATGCGGAACGGGTTTACTCCATGTAACTTCCCGTGCATATCAAATTCGCAATGACTTTGAGAAGAATGAAGCTGTCATAAGCTCGCCCACATCACACAATGCAAGCGCACACCAGATGGGCGAGTTTTATCTTATGACAACCAAATATGCTTTCATACGTAAAATTCTCTTCAATATCATAATATATAAAGTGTGGAAAAACACTTCGCAAATAAATGTATTAATCCTAGGCAGCATGATACCCCATAATATATGTTGCCATATATATATATACAATCAAAATCGTATGGCTCGTATTGGAAATTTGGGTTTCCAACTTGATGATTCCTGGCACGAAAGATCAATCAGGGATACGAAACGAAGTGTCTCAACGGCTTTTTCGACCATACGCGGACACCGACTACACATCGTCAGGGCAGATCAACGGTTTTCGACCAGACGCGGCCCCCCGAACATACCCAACTTCCCTAGGTTCGTAAGTGGTTTCCCACTGCTGCACAGCTCCATCATCAATTCATATATAAGTATACAACCTAACCGCCAGTTTCTCATCAATCCGGGGTGCGAGGTTTGTCGATGTCACGTTATACACAAAGCGATGCTCCGATAAGCCCTTCTTTGATCATCACTAACTCGCGTCATCACTTGGGTATGCCACATTGACAATTCACGACATCTCACTGATTCCAAATCAATGTATACTCTCTAAGTTTATATAACTTAGAGACAAGGATAATATATTGCCTCAACATGATATACATTAACAGAAATCAGTGTTATGCAGTTAAATTTCAACGTCAGACACACCATCCATCAAGTCCATTCTGGGTATGAATGGGCAATAACCCGAAGATTTCCAAATGCACTCAGACCTTATGCCACTAATAGACTCGTATTGAGTGATCGGCCCAAACGAGACATCGGCGACCATCAATCCAAGCAAATTCGGGATCATCGGTCTTCACTCGTCGTTGACCCAGTTACGAACAACGTCGTATTATTACTTAGAATGGTTTTTCGAACCTATATGTTCGATCCCGGTCTTCCCAAGTAATAAGCGTGTTTAAACAGTAATAATGAATCACGCAGAAATTTCAACTCAAATCTCTTCCCAATCGTTATCGATTTATTTACAAGTCAAGGTTATATCTCTTTCGGATTTGTAAATTCCGTTACCCCTCTTAATCCTTCTTTAAAGCATAATCCCTTGATTTTGAGATTTCAAAATGTACTGTTCGTACTCTTTACTTATCGAGTCTTAATTTGGATTAAGATTCCATTTGCGATACCCCAACCAAATTTGATAGTTAAATATGAAATTTCAATAGAGTTTAGTCGACTTATATTAGATATCAATTCATACAACCATTTCTTTTGAGTTCAAATAGCCAATATCTTAAGATAAGTAAGAATTCCATATATATATATAAAATCACTTGACCCTCCAAGCTATTTCACAACCTTTTATTTGTTTGAACTTCTAGTTCATGCCTTATCACTTAAATCACATTATACATAAAAAATGAGGTCATAACATTTGATGCGTCTCTAGCCCCTTTTATCAAATAGACTTAAAAGAGATCTTGGAATTCAAAATTTTCAAAACGAATCAATTTAAAGTAATAAAATAAGATTTATGTTATCGAATATTATATATATATATATATATATTTGATTTTATAAACCCGTTTTCCTGACTTTCCTTTATAGTCATAGAAATTTCGCGTATGGCGATCCTTACATAACTTGAATATCGTATGGTAGAATTTAAGAATTCTTTTTCTACTCAGAAGCTATTATTATTAAAATCCAATGTTCCCGTCATTGGTTCGATTCAACGGTTCAAGTTATAATCGATTCAACGATTCAATGGTTTAAACAATATAACAAACTGTCACTACGTGACATATTTAACTCGATCCATGTAACACTTAACTAAGCGATTCATTAAAAATTACAAAAATGAACTCAAATCTTTTAAACCATTTTTCCCACAAGAAGGAAGGTTAAATTGATTTTCCGTAAAATTTCACAACTATGGCATGTGCATTCCATGCAGTCCAATTTACTCAAAATCAATTCATCACATAACGGATAAGTATCATTTATTTGGAGCACAATCACTAAATAAACAATAAATAAATTTCACGTCGGTGTTATGTTCAATAATGCTCAAAGAAATTTCACTACATGTCATCCGTTCAACGCATACAACGACAAAATTCATAAATACGCGTTAAGTCACTAACGCACTTTGACATGGAAATTTTTCAAGCATGACCATATTATCTACAAATTTTACGCTATCATTTCACTTGAAAACAACTAACTACGTAGCCAATTTCAAATATTAGTATACGCAGCATGTCATGAAGTCATAAAAATTAAATTTTTAAATGTTCTCACCTTCGTCGCTTTCCTTTTTGTTCTCATAGCTTTGTACCAGTGACGGACCACACTAGCTTTCCGCGTGCAATATCAACTCGTATAAACCGTGAACCCAACCCTAAGCGGATCAAGAGTATGCTTATCTTCTCAACAAAATAAATCTAGGTTGTCACGGCTAGGTGGAAAGCGTTTGAGTGAACTGGACTGCCTTGGACTGGCGGAGCTGCTTGGTGCTGAGCGGAGGAATGGTGGGCGGATTGAGCGGAGGGCGGAGTTGAAGGCCAGAATGGTGAATGTGTTGGAGTTAGTGCGTGGGTTGAGGCAATGCGTGCGTCGGAGTTAGAAGCAGGTGGAGGTGTGCGGACTGGAGGCTGGCTACGGAGGGAGATGGGCGGACTGGTAGATAAGGAGGAGGAGGCTGACGTTGCAAGGTGGAGGAAGGGAGCTATAGTTGAGGTAGAGAGGAGGACTGATGCTAAGGTGAAAGAAGAAGGGTGCGAATGAGGACAGCTGGAGGTGGTGCGGAATGGTGAGAGGTTGACGAAGAAGTGGCAACAGGAAATGGCGAGGAGTCGAGCTATTTAAAGGGAGAGGTGCTGGCTGGTATAGAAGAGGAGGAAGTGGACGCTGGAGTTGAAAGAAGGAGGAGAAGAACGAAATGATGGTGTGAAGATGAGCAAAGAAGGAAAGAGCGGAGGACGAGAAAGAATATGGTCAGATAATGAATACGGTGGAAGGGAGGATGTTTAAATAGGAGACAACAGTGTAGTTTACGTGTTGCAGACCAACGCATTTTCTTCAAGGAACGACATTATCACACTCCGAAAGGCTGCCGTATCCCTTCATAGTTGATTTAAATTCTCCCCCAATTTTCCTCTAACAAGGCCACTTGGCACCCCAACTCCATGCATGGAGACAAAAATGCATCTATTTGTTTTATTTAAAATGCCCACCAATGTATGCTCAACAAAAATTTAACTAATTTATTTATTTATAAAAATTTGGAATTTAATGGTTTTTATGTAATATATATATGTAACCAATTTGTTTGTAAATTTTAATTTATGGTTATGACTTGTACCAACTTATATGTAACCAATTTAACCATTTACATATAAATTTCAAACATTTTATACACAAAATGTTGCACTTATAAGTTCCAATCATTTACAATATATATATATATTGTTTCAAAATTAACAAAAATATTATTTAGTTTAATTTTGCTTATCAAATGAAAGAAATATAAAAAAAAATCATCATATGGCGACAAAATGTAGCTTTACTTAAGCGTATATTATTTCAACCTTATATAAATCCAGCGCTTAACAAATAGAATTTCTATATAATCATTATATGTTATAAAAGTTATAATTCACCAAATTTCCATCAGTAAATCAATACCATTCTCTATATATATAGCTTAACCAATAAAAAAAATTTCGAATATATGTTTAGCAAAATATTATGGTCAATATAACTTAAGATAAATTTCTTATTCAAACCATATTCTATATAAATGCTACTATATGATATAGCTTAGACAATAACAAGATGCCATAAATCAAATACAAATTATTTATATGAACAAGGTGTTTACTACCAATACATACAATTACGACACTATAAATTTGTTTATATAACTTTTTTTTTTATCAGGAAGTCTAAATTATAAGACAGAAAAATCTCAATTAAATTTTATTAAAAATCTTGGGTTGTTACAATAATTTGACATTCCGAATCCAACAATAGTGGTTTCGTCGAAAATGGAAGTCGTTTGCAAAACGACTATTTTTAACGGCTATGTATTATATTAAATTCCATAGTGACTATTTTAAATTTTAAACTAGACATAACTTACAATTAATATTATGAAATATGGATTTTTCACGTTTGTTAGAAAGATATAATTAAACAGATACAAATAATTCTGGTTTTACAGAAATCCGATTTATTTTGAATTTTTATAATCATTTGAAATTAGAAATCGAATTTTCAAACTACCGTGCCATTTCAGGCCCGTTTATAATTAAAATAAATTTATATGTTTTAACTTCATTTAAAATAAATTTTTAGTCATTATTATTTATAATAAATTATTTTAAATATTCAAAATCCATTAAAATAGCTAAAACAAAAAAATTAATTAGTTCAGAAATCCGGGTTGTAATTGATATTGTATGTGATCATAGGGATTTTTAAAAGACGAATACAAATAGTGATGAGAATATAAATTAATATAAAATGAAGGAACCTTCTAATACAAGCCAAAACATACCCTATAAATATAGATCTACACCTAACCATAATTTACTTCATCTGATAGTCAAAATTCAAGCCGCCAGTTTTTCTCTCTTCTAAGCTTAAACGCGAGCTTCATAAATCACTGAAAATCTAATAAAATCCTACAAATGGAAATTCATATATATATATATATATAGGATCTTTGAGTGCTTCTCTTCACTATGGTAAAAGATTAAGGGGATTTGTTCATTGTTTGCATCGTTGGGTTTTGGTACGGTTTAGCTAGGGTTCGAAATATCTGAATATTGAAGCTTCACGGGATTATTCAGATGTTGCTGTTGCATTTGTGGTTTTAAGGAGATGCGGTTTTGAAAAATTTATGGAGTTTTGGAGTAAAATAGTTTAGTGCTCCACTGTGCGGCGTTGGGAAGGACTTCCAGGTGCAACGTAAGAGAAGAGGCCGAGTTGAACAAGTGGGGGGCTTCAGGTTAAAGAGGATTTGATGGAGAATGTAGGGGTGATATTTGTTTGTGGATTAATGAAGTGGATGGGAGGTTGTGAGGAAGAAATGATCGGCCATTTATGTGGAAATACTAGAGAATGACGCGAGGTAGAGGATGATGTCGAGCGGAGTGATGAATACATAGAGCTGGAGAGATTCATGTGTGGAGTTTGGTGACGATAATTGTGTGAGTTTTAAATGAATACTAGAAGAGCATTTGAAAGGGAATATACGAAAATGGAAATGCTCAGGAGCATGTCGAGATTTCTGTTTACAGGAGATGATATTGTTGATAGCGGGTAGGGGGAAAGAGGTTGGGCCGACTGATTTTGGTAAAGCCCAGAATCAATTAAAATTTAGTTAATCTATTATAAATACCCTTATAACTTGTAAAATTTATATCTGATCCATATGATATCAGAATTTGATGAAACAAGATCCGTTAGGATCGTATGGATGAACGCTATATAATGAAACTGAGTGGGAGTGAATTGGAGCTCATTACAATTTATAGCGAAATAAATTGCCTAATCTAAGTCAAATCAATGATCGGTTATCGTTATTTAACGATAAACCACCAATGTTAGTAAATCTCACTAACTCTATTCAGTTTATATTTTTATAACGTATTTTTAGAATTGATAAATGATGGTTGATTGTTGTGTGTTGATTGTCTAGATGAACTGCTAATTAGTTGGTTATATATATATATATATCGTTAATATTATATTGATTCTGTTTATCAGAATATTTCATATTGAAATGAAGTTGATATTAATTATATTATTTAACATCTGTGGATGTAGGAAACAGGTTAGAGGGATCCAACTGGATTCCTCAATATTTATAATACTGTATTTCACATATCGTGATATATGATGTGGTATAAAATCTGTTATTGATTATGTGTGGTTGGATGATGATTGATCCTTTTGATTTGGTATTTTAATACCGTAAGTATTACTAGAATGTAAAAAGGGAAATTTCAAAGTGAATTGAAATAGAAATATTTGTAGAACAAATAGAATTGAAATAGAAATATTTGTAAAACAAATAGAATTGAAATAGAAATATTTGTAAAACAAATAGAATTGAAATAGAAATATTTGGAAAATAAATAGAATTGAAATAGAAATATTTGTAAATCAAATAGAACTGAAATAGAAATATTTGTAAAACAAATAGAATTGAAATAGAAATATTTGGAAAATAAATAGAATTGAAATAGAAATATTTGTAAAACAAATAGAATTGAAATAGGAATTATTTGGGAAATAAATAGAATTACAAAGGAAAATTGGCGAGATATAAAAGAACTACGAGAAGATGGATTTAAAGTGGATATTGAATAGAAATATATTTTAATAGATAAATTGAGAAGATTAATTTATAAATAATATTTTATAAATTAAGTAAATTATTTATCATTTGGATAAATTGGATATATAAGTCTGAAATTATATGATGAAGTAAAAATCGACTTTAACACCGATATTTTTTTGGAATGTAAACATAGCATTTATAAAGGGATTTATAAATAAAATTATAGGTGATTGGAATTGAAAATAAGATTTTGTATGAATACTTCTATAAATAGAAGTATAAATTGAATTTGGAAATGGGATATATATATATATATATATTTTTAAATAAAAATCAAACTGATTGATTATATAAAAGAAACATTATTCACATTCGATGTGAATAATGGATTAAAATAAATATTTTATAAATTAAAACATTTATAAGGAAAATTAGGTTTTGAAACAGGAATTCAAATAGGAATTTGAATAAGATAGGAAATAGGGTTAAAATAATATTAGTAAATCGAATAATGTTATTCGAATAGAGTTAAATCGAATATTTGTTATTCGAATAGAGTTACTCGAATATTAGATATTCGAATAGAGTTAAATCGAATATTAGTTATACGCATAACATTAATCGAATATTAGTAATTCGAATAGACTAAATCGAATATTAGTTATTCGAATATAGTTAATTGAATATTAGTTATTCGAAGAGAGTTCATCGAATATTAGTTATTCGAAAAAAGCTAATCGAATATTAGTTATTCGAAGAGAGTTAATCGAATATTAGTTATTCAAAGAAAGTTAATCGAATATTAGTTATTTGAAGAAAGTTAATCGAATATTAGTTATTCGAATAAAGTTAATCGAATATTAATTATTCGAATAGAGATAATCGAATATTAGTTATTCGAATAGAGTTAATCGAATATTTGTTATTCGAATATAGTTAATCGAATATTATTTATTCGAAGAAAGTTAATCGAATATTAGTTATTCGAATAGAGTTAATTGAATATTAGTTATTCGAATAGAGTTAATTGAATATTAGTTATTCGAATAGAGTTAATCGAATATTAGTTATTCAAATAGAGTTAATCGAATATTACTTATTCAAAGAGAGTTAATCGAATATTAGTTATTTGAATAGAGTTAATCGAATATTAGTTATTCGAATAAAGTTAGTTGTAACATCCCGGATTTTAAGCTATTTTATAATAAACATTTAAATTTATTTTAAATGTTGAATTAGATATATAAATGGGTTTTCTATTAAATTTATAGATTTAATTATCGTAATATGAAATAGTTGTAATTGAATTCACAGTTAAAATCTGAATTTAAACAATTCAGTCAGTTAATATAAATTCTGTTTTGAACTAGAACGAAAATAATAATTTATTTTTGATGAATTTAATGGTTTGGGATCGATTTATATTTTAAATCGAACTGTATTTAAATCGTTAATTTAGATTGTTATTACAGTCGGATTAAATTTCAGAATCGGTATCATTGCGTTCAGAATAGCGTTATAACCGTATAACGTCCTTCGTTAAGTTAAATTAAGGGTGCGGGGTTTCAAATTAAAAGACCACGAGATATTTTAATTATTTAATATAAATAAATTCAAATCAATATTAAATCAGGCCGACCAACATTTTCAGCTACTCTAAGAAAAAATCACGCAGACCTACTATGTTTTTCTCGAGCCAACAACTTTGTCTCCAAGCTTCAGTACCAGGCAAACAACATTTTAATGGCAATGTACGCTATTTCTCTGAATCGCACCTATATAATGAACCGCAACCTTCATATCTCCTCACTCTAAAATCAGTTCGATCCCCTACCTTTCATTTTCCATTCGCAGTCAATAATAAAATCAAATCCTCCGATCAAAATGGAAAAAAAAAGGACTTTGAAATCAAAATCGAGATTCAATCCGTGAATTCCTGGAGCTCAACGCGATGATTGGTATCGCGATATTAGGGTTCGGGTATGGAAGTATTTGGTGGCAGCGAGGGTCAAGTCGATTGCGGCGTTGGAATTTGGGCTTGTAGGCGCGTCGGGGGCTCGAGTATGGTGAAGTTCGATCACCGTTGAGGGTTAGTGCGGACCTGGGAACAGAAGCGATACAGTAGAGAGGGAGTTCGACGTCATTCATCGTCTGGAGGAGCCCTCGAATTTCAGTTCACGGTGATTGGCGAAGTCGTGATGGGCTGAGGAGAATATTGGTGAGTGCGGCGATAGTGCGGTGTTGGTTCTGGGTTGCAAAGATGGGTTAACAGGCTATGGGTTGACAAGGATTAAGGTATGAATTAAATTCAAAATCAGTAATTAACTTAGGTATTATTTTTAGTGTGAAACAGTTTTAATGTAAATACTTGGAAATTATTTAAGACTGGAATTAGTCACTAATTCAGAATTTTGAAAAAAAAGAGAGAATTTTATTTAGTGAATTATTATATGAATTTTTAATTAGTTAAGAGAAATATTTAAATTTAAAACCGTTGGTTGTTCAAACCTAGGGAGTAAAAATATATATATTTAATTTAGTAACCGTTATGTATGAATGAAATTTATTTATTCAATTAAATAGTTAATTTAAATAAATAAGTGTTAACCAGAAAATTTAAATCAAATTATCGTAGGTACGAATTCATTCAAGAAGATTCGTAGCCAATGATTTGGAAATAAACAGGATATTTGACAGCTGCAATTTCGGTGAGTAAATCTCACTCACCTTTTATTTATAATTATTTTTATTTCGTTAAAAATAATTGTTGTTGCCTGTTTGGATTTTTCTGCTTGTTTTTTATATATTAGTTATTTAGGCTATATATATATTGGGTTGATTGATTGGTTGGATTCCCGCAGTCTCATTAGCGGATGCCCGCAGTTTTATAGCGGATGATTACCCTATACGCCCCACGCTATGATTAGTGGATGACCTTCCATACCACGATATTCTGCCACGAAGCAGAATGGGTATTATTTATGTGCTAACATCTGTGGATGCAGGAAACAGGTTGGAGGAATCCAACTGGATTCCTCAAAAATATATTATCTGTTTGTTTATTTGTTTGCATATATATTGTTATATATGATGTATTAGAAAAATAAATAATTGGTTGCTTTGTGTGTTTTATCACTGGGCTTAAGTAATGATATTTAAAAATATCGTGGAAGGATAATTGAGGTTTAAAAGGGAAAATTCTATTTTTAAATAGAATTTGAATTTTTAATGGAATAAAAATATAAACTTGTTTTGAAAAATAAAACAAGTAGTTTCTTTTTAAACGAAGTTTATAAATAGTTCTTTTATAACGAAGTTATAAATGAAGTGAAAAGAATTATCATTTGATAATTCAGAAATAGAAATACAAGTGTGAAATTGGAATTTGAAATGAAATTTCAAATTAATATTTGGAATGGAATTTTTAAATATATAATTCAAATAAAATTTGAGTATAACATTTGAATATAGAATTTAAATAAGGAAATTTCAAAAATAGAAATTGAATATAGAAATTCAAAATAGATTTTGAATAAAGGAAATTCAAAAGGGGATTTAAATAGTAGAATTTGAAAAATAGAAGTCAAATGGAATTTGAATAGTAGAATTAGAAAAGGAGTTTAAATATTTGAATTTTTATAGAAGAAAAAAGAAGTTTGGATATTAGAAATTCAAATAGAAGTTTAAATAGAGTTTGAATGTGTGAAATTAGAATGAAATATAGAAATTGAATTCAAATGAATTAAATAGAGTTTGAATCCATAGGAATTCAAATAAAGAAAATTCAAATAGAGATTTGAATATGAAAATTCAAATGGAGTTTGAAATGGGAAATTGAAAATAGTAAATTCAAATAGAGATTTGAATATTGAATTTCAAAATAGAATTTGAAATAAACTTTGAAAATAGGATTTCAAAGTAGGATTGAAATAGGATTTCAAAATAGGAAATCCAAATAGTTTTGAAATGGAATTTGAATTCAAAGGAGTTCAAATGGATTTGAAATAAGGAGAATTCAAATGGGATTTAAATAATGGGTTTTAATAAAGAGGATTTAAATATAATAATTTAAATAGAATTCAAATGGAGTTAAATATAAGAATTCAAACAAAACTCAAATGGAGTTTAAATAGAAAGAATTTGAATAAGAGGAATTCAAAGAGATTTGAAACATGGTATTTGGATTTAAAGGAATTAAAATGTGGTATTTGAAGTTCAAGTAGAAAAAAAAATGAGTTTAAATATTTGAAGTTCAAATAGATTAAAAATGGAATTTGGATTCAAATAGTTGAAATAGAATTTGAATATAGAATTTGAATTATAATCGAATTGGAATTTGAATATAGATTTCAAATATAAATGAAATAGAAGATCAGAAATATTTGTTGAGTTGGGAAAAATGGTTTGATATATATTTAAAATATATCAGAATAGAATTGAATTTATATAAACGAAGTTTTAAAAGTTCATATATATAAATATAAATAAAACGAACTCGCCGCAGCACTGTAGTTCGTAAATTGGCGATTCGAACTTCAGTCGAGTATACAGAACCCAATTGAAGTCGGAATTCTTTGAAACAAGGAACGTCAGGACCGATTTGATAATAGTTTTCTAACGAAAGAGAAAAATCTGGATTTCGTCGTATATATTTTGAGTTATATCAAAATCAAATTTTCAGAAAAACAGCGCCAAAATCGTTTTAAACCCGTAACGGTTTATTTAATTTTATAAAAGGATTTTAAACGAATAAAATTCGAATTTTTATTTAGAAAATTTCAGATTCTGAGTTGTAATTATATGTGAACTCAAGTGAAGTAATGAATTTGATTTTGAAACAGAAATCAGATTTTTTGACTTTGAATAGAACTAACTAATTTGAATAGTAATTAGTTAAATGGGATTTTGAATTGATATTGGGCTTTGAATAAGTGAATTCGATTTGAAAATTTATATTCGAAATCGAAAGGGAAGCTAGAATTGGAAACTTGAAATTCAATTTGGATATAAGCTAATTAAATATTTTGTTTGAACATGTTATGTTCAAACAAAGAAGTGAAATAGGCAAAAGGGCTAATTAAAGAATAATTGAGCGAAACTGAATTCAAACGATTCAAAATTGAATTCAAACGAATGGATTGAGTTGAATTGAATTGGAAACAGGTGAACAGGTGTTAAACAGATATGGGATGGAGTATATGAAGATTTTTATTTATGTGCCCGACAAAAAGGTACATGTTTAAATTCATATATGGGTTTTATGCGCCGTATCGGCAAGCCGCTTGGCTTCTTCTTTTTCTTTTTTTGAGATTAGAAGGACCGGGGAAGCTATTTGAAATTTCCCGATGCTCCCGATATAGGGGAGGTTATGGCGAAATTTTCCGGAAATTTAAGGAGTTAGAATATTTTTAAAGATATTTTGATAGTTAGAAATCATTGTATCGTCGTATAGAATTCGATAGGTAAGTGAATAATAAAAATCGAATATTGTAAACAAAAAAGGGAAATCTATGAAATAGAAATAGAAAGCGAACTTTTTACATGTTTTAAAAATGAACAATTGGATTGTATAGTGTGTTTATTCGAGGTAAGTGATTTTGCCGTTTTGAAATTGAGGATGTTTTTCAGTTAAGGTCTGAGAGGTAATTTTACCCCAACTTGATTGATTTCATTTTTAATGGATAAATAGCAAGATCCAGTCTCGAAGAGAAGTGTTTGAAAAAGAGTTAGTTGAATAAAATATTTTGGGTTGTTATAACGATGTTTTACACAACATTCGTTTTAAACCCAAATGATGGGATTTTGGAAATATAACAGTAAATATTTCCTGAGTATAATTAAATAGTCGGAATAGAGATAAGTAATTGAAATTGTTTTCAATTGCAAATAGAGACATTTTCTAATATATAGAAAATGAAAGAAGTTAATATTTGGAAACGTTTTCCAAATGGCATAAGAAACCAATATGGTTATTGAAAATATTTGGTTAACAAATATTGATAGAGAAAATGGAGAAGAGATTTAATTAATGAAATATTAATTAAAGAGCCAGTGATTTGTTTGATATGTTGGATGAACACTAGTTTTTATTCGATAGTTAAAACACAGACTATCGAAGTTTTGACCATCGTTGTCAATATGGGGAGACCGGTGGGATTATTATCCGATGAACCACTCCGTATCGGCATAAGCGTTGCGAACCAAGTATGCTGAATATATTGAAGACGGAGTAAAGTGGAAGGGCTTTTCTATTTATAGAAATTGTGCCTTCGGTTTCGTTCAGTCCCAGAACGAACGTATATGGACGAATGTCTGACAGAGTATTTCCAATGATCAATTAGGTTGGTCTGTATGAATATATATGGTTGCAACGGATTTATCCCTTAGCATAATATCCAGAATATTTGTGCAAACTCAACTAGGGATTAACGGATCTGACAATGTGGCATTCAAAGTGATTGTGCTATCAATGAATGGTAAGTATTCGTAGCCTCAGGCCTCAACAACCGGGAAAGGACAAAAATCGGGCAGGCAGCATGGCTATGTGGGTCGCACCCATTAGGATGTATAATCACCTATCTAGAGGTTCATTTAATTTCTTATTCTATTCGATGCTGTCCCAGTCGGGAGACGGTTGCTGATCCCAACCGTGGTGATATACATTCGATACACTCAAGCGAAATGAGTGGTCGGTCATGTGTGGGCCGGGTTGCAAGATGTTCTTGTTGAACCCAGTGTATTCCTCTCTAGAGATACACTAGCGGAAGGTGGTTCCATACCTTGTCATGTTGGAAATCCAATCTCCAATAAGCGCCATGCGGTTTTTGATTTTATACTATATATGTGGAGCGTGAGATGCAAGCGTTCTGCTATTTGGTTATTTACTTGATGTAGACATTATTATAATATCACTGGATTTTCGTATCAAAGTGTTTTGGGTTATAGTAAGGTAAAAACCGTCCATGTTTATGTGTGGGCTGGTCTTACTATTATCTTTTCTTTTGAAAGAATTTTTAAAGTTAAACAAGTGGTTGGAGTTTACTCACACCAGTCCCATGACTGACCCAGAGTTTATTGTTTTGTTTTTCCCTAAACTCTTGGGTGCCCAAATTTGTACGGGCAGTCAAGTAGTCGGGATTTCACAGATTCATTTGAAGGAGCTGGAAGCAGGAGGCTTCACCGGTTAGCTATAGGCTATCATATATTCCGCTGTGGACCTTGTTTGTGTCTGGAAACAGATGTTTATAACTGTTCCAGAAATGACTGTGTGCTCTGATGATGGTATGTATATAAATTTACTGATTTGTATTTCAAAAGTTATGTTATATAATATATTTTATTCGTTCCGCTGTGAGTTGTGATCTTCGTTCTTCTTCTATTCTAATATTTCTTTCTTTCTATTTCTCACCTTCTAACTTCTTTCTATTAATGGTTCGTATTTCTGTGTTATTTGGGTTGGACATGTGGTGTATTTAGTCAACTCAGATAGCTCGGATTTGCGGGTCGTTACAGTTGGTATCAGAGCTTAGGTTGAGCGAATACCTAGGCTTGTGTGGCATGTGCTCATTAGAGATAGGGTCAGTAGTACCCTAGAATGAGTTCAGTATATATATACGAGAGAGCGTATTTGTTAATTGATATAAAAATTGTTTCATATTATGTTGGCTTGTCTATTGGGTAATTTATGAATTCTGATCAAATAGTGGGACGCCACAAAGTCGATAGGAGTTTCTAAATACTTGAACAGAGAAATTGAACACGATATTGTTTTAAAGTGGGTAATGAAATAATTTTACCCAAAATTCTATTTTTGATATAGAAAGAATAATTTTCTAGAATTATTATTATATGGATGTGTTGGATGTTGATTTTATAATAAAATGAGATTATAAAATTTAGAATGGTTATTTATAACCAAATAGAATTTGTATAGGAATTAAATATACAAATGAGATGAATTAGAATTAAATTCAAACCAGAATTTGGAATTTTAATCCTGGGAAGTTGAAAAATATTTTTCAAAGTAATTAAAATAATATAGTTTTATTTTGAAAGGGTTTTGAATGAAAATCATTTTGAAATGATAAAGCACTGAACTCACTTCGGTTGCTGGAAAATAATTCTGATGATGATTGCAACATCATCAGTGTTAATTTCCGAGTTTCTAAGTGATGGATTGCTACCTTAGAAAAGTTTTGAAGGGAATTTGTTTGAAAGAAAACAAGTTTAGTTGAAAAATTCAAATGTTTTGAATTTGAAATGAAAATAAATATATGTATATATTTATGGGATTTCAAAAGAATTTGAAAAGAAAAACCCAGGGATTTGAATTCTGGAATTTAAATTTAACTTAAACAAGTTAAATGGGTCGAAGTGAATGAATTGATTAGAATCAATTTAAATAGATTTATTAAAATAAATTGAAATAAATATGAATTGAATGTGAAGGCATATGAAAGGAAGAAGACCAAAAGTTTTGGTTGAAAATAAAGTCAAAAAATATGAGGAGTTGAGTTTCAACATAAGTGAGATGTTGAAAAAAAATGGATTTGTACCTTTTTCTTACCTTACTAATTTCGGGGACGAAATTCTTTTAAGGGGGAAAGAATGTAACATCCCGGATTTTAAGCTATTTTATAATAAACATTTAAATTTATTTTAAATGTTGAATTAGATATATAAATGGGTTTTATATTAAATTTATAGATTTAATTATCGTAATATGAAATAGTTGTAATTGAATTCACAGTTAAAATCTGAATTTAAACAATTCAGTCAGTTAATATAAATTCTGTTTTGAACTAGAACGAAAATAATAATTTATTTTTGATGAATTTAATGGTTTGGGATCGATTTATATTTTAAATCGAACTGTATTTAAATCGTTAATTTAGATTGTTATTACAGTCGGATTAAATTTCAGAATCGGTATCATTGCGTTCAGAATAGCGTTATAACCATATAACGTCCTTCGTTAAGTTAAATTAAGGGTGCGGGGTTTCAAATTAAAAGACCACGAGATATTTTAATTATTTAATATAAATAAATTCAAATCAATATTAAATCAGGCCGACCAACATTTCCAGCTACTCGAAGAAAAATTCACGCAGACCTACTATGTTTTTCTCGAGCCAACAACTTTGTCTCCAAGCTTCAATACCAGGCAAACAACATTTTAATGGCAATGTACGCTATTTCTCTGAATCGCACCTATATAATGAACCGCAACCTTCATATCTCCTCACTCTAAAATCAGTTCGATCCCCTACCTTTCATTTTCCATTCGCAGTCAATAATAAAATCAAATCCTCCGATCAAAATGAAAAAAAAAAGGACTTTGAAATCAAAATCGAGATTCAATCCGTGAATTCCTGGAGCTCGACGCGATGATTGGTATCGCGATATTAGGGTTCGGGTATGGAAGTATTTGGTGGCAGCGAGGGTCAAGTCGATTGCGGCGTTGGAATTTGGGCTTGTAGGCGCGTCGGTGGCTCGAGTATGGTGAAGTTCGATCACCGTTGAGGGTTAGTGCGGACCTGGGAACAGAAGCGATACAGTAGAGAGGGAGTTCGACGTCATTCATCGTTTGGAGGAGCCCTCGAATTTTAGTTCACGGTGATTGGCGAAGTCGTGATGGGCTGAGGAGAATATTGGTGAGTGCGGCGATAGTGCGGTGTTGGTTCTGGGTTGCAAAGATGGGTTAACAGGCTAGGGGTTGACAAGGATTAAGGTATGAATTAAATTCAAAATCAGTAATTAACTTAGGTATTATTTTTAGTGTGAAACAGTTTTAATGTAAATACTTGGAAATTAGTTAAGACTGGAATTAGTCACTAATTCAGAATTTTGAAAAAAAAGAGAGAATTTTATTTAGTGAATTATTATATGAATTTTTAATTAGTTAAGAGAAATATTTAAATTTAAAACCGTTGGTTGTTCAAACCTAGGGAGTAAAAATATATATATATATTTAATTTAGTAACCGTTATATATGAATGAAATTTATTTATTCAATTAAATAGTTAATTTAAATAAATAAGTGTTAACCAGAAAATTTAAATCAAATTATCGTAGGTACGAATTCATTCAAGAAGATTCGTAGCCGATGATTTGGAAATAAACAGGATATTTGACAGCTGCAATTTCGGTGAGTAAATCTCACTCACCTTTTATTTATAATTATTTTTATTTCGTTAAAAATAATTGTTGTTGCCTGTTTGGATTTTTCTGCTTGTTTTATATATATTAGTTATTTAGGCTATATATATATATATTGGGTTGATTGATTGGTTGGATTCCCGCAGTCTCATTAGTGGATGCCCGTAGTTTTATAGCGGATGATTACCCTATACGCCCCACGCTATGATTAGTGGATGACCTTCCATACCACGATATTCTGCCACGAAGCAGAATGGGTATTATTTATGTGCTAACATCTGTGGATGCAGGAAACAGGTTGGAGGAATCCAACTGGATTCCTCAAAAATATATTATCTGTTTGTTTATTTGTTTGCATATATATTGTTATATATGATGTATTAGAAAAATAAATAATTGGTTGCTTTGTGTGTTTTATCACTGGGCTTAAGTAATGATATTTAAAAATATCGTGGAAGGATAATTGAGGTTTAAAAGGGAAAATTCTATTTTTAAATAGAATTTGAATTTTTAATGGAATAAAAATATAAACTTGTTTTGAAAAGTAAAACAAGTAGTTTCTTTTTAAACGAAGTTTATAAATAGTTCTTTTATAACGAAGTTATAAAAGAAGTGAAAAGAATTATCATTTGATAATTCAGAAATAGAAATACAAGTGTGAAATTGGAATTTGAAATGAAATTTCAAATTAGGATTTGGAATGGAATTTTTAAATATATAATTCAAATAAAATTTGAGTATAACATTTGAATATATAATTTAAATAAGGAAATTTCAAAAATAGAAATTGAATATAGAAATTCAAAATAGATTTTGAATAAAGGAAATTCAAAAGGGGATTTAAATAGTAGAATTTGAAAAATAGAAGTCAAATGGAATTTGAATAGTAGAATTAGAAAAGGAGTTTAAATATTTGAATTTTTATAGAAGAAAAAAGAAGTTTGGATATTAGAAATTCAAATAGAAGTTTAAATAGAGTTTGAATATGTGAAATTAGAATGAAATATAGAAATTGAATTCAAATGATTTAAATAGAGTTTGAATCCATAGGAATTCAAATAAAGAAAATTCAAATAGAGATTTGAATATGAAAATTCAAATGGAGTTTGAAATGGGAAATTGATAATAGTAAATTCAAATAGAGATTTGAAAATTGAATTTCAAAATAGAATTTGAAATAAACTTTGAAAATAGGATTTCAAAGTAGGATTGAAATAGGATTTCAAAATAGGAAATCCAAATAGTTTTGAAATGGAATTTGAATTCAAAGGAGTTCAAATGGATTTGAAATAAGGAGAATTCAAATGGGATTTAAATAATGGGTTTTAATAAAGAGGATTTAAATATAAGAATTTAAATAGAATTCAAATGGAGTTAAATATAAGAATTCAAACAAAACTCAAATGGAGTTTAAATAGAAAGAATTTGAATAAGAGGAATTCAAAGAGATTTGAAACATGGTATTTGGATTTAAAGGAATTAAAATGTGGTATTTGAAGTTCAAGTAGAAAAAAAATGAGTTTAAATATTTGAAGTTCAAATAGATTAAAATTGGAATTTGGATTCAAATAGTTGAAATAGAATTTGAATATAGAATTTGAATTATAATCGAATTGGAATTTGAATATAGATTTCAAATATAAATGAAATAGAAGATCAGAAATATTTGTTGAGTTAGGAAAAATGGTTTGATATATATTTAAAATATATCAGAATAGAATTGAATTTATATAAACGAAGTTTTAAAAGTTCATATATATAAATATAAATAAAACGAACTCGCCGCAGCGCTGTAGTTCGTAAATTGGCGATTCGAACTTCAATCGAGTATACAGAACCCAATTGAAGTCGGAATTCTTTGAAACAAGGAACGTCAGGACCGATTTGATAATAGTTTTCTAATGAAAGAGAAAAATCTGGATTTCATCGTATATATTTTGAGTTATATCAAAATCAAATTTTCAGAAAAACAGCGCCAAAATTGTTTTAAACCCATAACGTTTTATTTAATTTTATAAAAGGATTTTAAGCGAATAAAATTCGAATTTTTATTTAGAAAATTTCAGATTCTGAGTTGTAATTATATGTGAACTCAAGTGAAGTAATGAATTTGATTTTGAAACAGAAATCAGATTTTTTGACTTTGAATAGAACTAACTAATTTGAATAGTAATTAGTTAAATGGGATTTTGAATTGATATTGGGCTTTGAATAAGTGAATTCGATTTGAAAATTTAAATTCGAAATCGAAAGGGAAGCTAGAATTGGAAACTTGAAATTCAATTTGGATATAAGCTAATTAAATATTTTGTTTGAACATGTTATGTTCAAACAAAGAAGTGAAATAGGCAAAAGGGCTAATTAAAGAATAATTGAGCGAAACTGAATTCAAACGATTCAAAATTGAATTCAAATGAATGGATTGAGTTGAATTGAATTGGAAACAGGTGAACAGGTGTTAAACAGATATGTGATGGAGTATATGAAGATTTTTATTTATGTGCCCGACAAAAAGGTACATGTTTAAATTCACATATGGGTTTTATGCGCCGTATCGGCAAGCCGCTTGGCTTCTTCTTTTTCTTTTTTTGAGATTAGAAGGACCGGGGAAGCTATTTGAAATTTCCCGATGCTCCCGATACAGGGGAGGTTATGGAGAAATTTTCCGGAAATTTAAGGAGTTAGAATATTTTTAAAGATATTTTGATAGTTAGAAATCATTGTATCGTCGTATAGAATTAGATAGGTAAGTGAATAATAAAAATCGAATATTGTAAACAAAAAAGGGAAATCTATGAAATAGAAATAGAAAGCGAACTTTTTACATGTTTTAAAAATGAACAATTGGATTGTATAGTGTGTTTATTCGAGGTAAGTGATTTTGCCGTTTTGAAATTGAGGATGTTTTTCAGTTAAGGTCTGAGAGGTAATTTTACCCCAACTTGATTGATTTCATTTTTAATGGATAAATAGCAAGATCCAGTCTCGAAGAGAAGTGTTTGAAAAAGAGTTAGTTGAATAAAATATTTTGGGTTGTTATAACGATGTTTTACACAACATTCGTTTTAAACCCAAATGATGGGATTTTGGAAATATAACAGTAAATATTTTCTGAGTATAATTAAATAGTCGGAATAGAGATAAGTAATTGAAATTGTTTTCAATTGCAAATAGAGACATTTTCTAATATATAGAAAATGAAAGAAGTTAATATTTGGAAACGTTTTCCAAATGGCATAAGAAACCAATATGGTTATTGAAAATATTTGGTTAACAAATATTGATAGAGAAAATGGAGAAGAGATTTAATTAATGAAATATTAATTAAAGATCCAGTGATTTGTTTGATATGTTGGATGAACACTTGTTTTTATTCGATAGTTAAAACACAGACTATCGAAGTTTTGACCATCGTTGTCAATATGGGGAGACCGGTGGGATTATTATCCGATGAACCACTCCGTATTGGCATAAGTGTTGCGAACCAAGTATGCTGAATATATTGAAGACGGAGTAAAGTGAAAGGGCTTTTCTATTTATAGAAATTGTGCCTTCGGTTTCGTTCAGTCCCAGAACGAACGTATATGGACGAATGTCTAACAGAGTATTTCCAATGATCAATTGGGTTGGTCTGTATGAATATATATGGTTGCAACGGATTTATCCCTTAGCATAATATCCAGAATATTTGTGCAAACTCAACTAGGGATTAACGGATCTGACAATGTGGCATTCAAAGTGATTGTGCTATCAATGAATGGTAAGTATTCGTAGCCTCAGGCCTCAACAACCGGGAAAGGACAAAAATCGGGCAGGCAGCATGGCTATGTGGGTCGCAACCATTAGGATGTATAATCACCTATCTAGAGGTTCATTTAATTTCTTATTCTATTCGATGCTGTCCCAGTTGGGAGACGGTTGCTGATCCCAACCGTGGTGATATACATTCGATACACTCAAGCGAAATGAGTGGTCGGTCATGTGTGGGCCGGGTTGCAAGATGTTCTTGTTGAACCCAGTGTATTCCTCTCTAGAGATACACTAGCGGAAGGTGGTTCCATACCTTGTCATGTTGGAAATCCAATCTCCAATAAGCGCCATGCGGTTTTTGATTTTATACTATATATGTGGAGCGTGAGATGCAAGTGTTCTGCTATTTGGTTATTTACTTGATGTAGACATTATTATAATATCACTGGATTTTCGTATCAAAGTGTTTTGGGTTATAGTAAGGTAAAAACCGTCCATGTTTATGTGTGGGCTGGTCTTACTATAATCTTTTCTTTTGAAAGAATTTTTAAAGTTAAACAAGTGGTTGGAGTTTACTCACACCAGTCCCATGACTGACCCAGAGTTTATTGTTTTGTTTTTCCCTAAACTCTTGGGTGCCCAAATTTGTACGGGCAGTCAAGTAGTCGGGATTTCACAGATTCATATAAAGGAGCTGGAAGCAGGAGGCTTCACCGGTTAGCTATAGGCTATCATATATTCCGCTGTGGACCTTGTTTGTATCTGGAAACAGATGTTTATAACTGTTCCAGAAATGACTGTGTGCTCTGATGATGGTATGTATATAAAGTTACTGATTTGTATTTCAAAAGTTATGTTATATAATATATTTTATTCGTTCCGCTGTGAGTTGTGATCTTCGTTCTTCTTCTATTCTAATATTTCTTTCTTTCTATTTATCACCTTCTAACTTCTTTCTATTAATGGTTCGTATTTCTGTGTTATTTGGGTTGGACATGTGGTGTATTTAGTCAACTCAGATAGCTCGGATTTGCGGGTCGTTACATTAGTAGAATATTAGTCACTCAAAGAGAGTTAATCGAATATTAGCTATTCGAACAGAGTTAATCGAATATTAGTTATTCAAAGAAAGTTAATCGAATATTAGTTATTCGAATAGAGTTAATCGAATATTAGCTATTCGAATAGAGTTAATCGAATATTAGTTATTCGTATAGAGTTAATCGAAAATTAGTTATTCGAAGAGAGTTAATCGAATATTAATTATTCGAATAGAGTTAATCGAATATTAGTTATTCGAAGAAATTTAATCGAATATTAGTTATTCGAATAGAGTTAATCGAATATTATTTATTCGGATAGAGTTAATCGAATATTAGTTATTCGAATAGAGTTAATCGAATATTAGTTATTCGAAGAGAGTTAATCGAGTATTATTAATTCGAATAGAGTTAATCGAATATTAGTTATTCGAAGAAAGTTAATCGAATATTGGTTATTCGAATTGACTTAATTAAATATTAGTAATTCGAAGAGAATTAATCGAATATTAGTAATTCGAATAGGTTATTCGAAGAGAGTTATCGAATATAGTTTATTCGAATGAGAGTTATGCATTGAAATTCGATTATATCGAATTTAGGAAAGTATTATTTACTTTTCGATTTTTAATCAAGATTTATTTATTTTTAAATAAATTGTTTATCTAATTATTTAGTTAAATTAAGGAATAAAATTATATCTTTAAGTAAGATATTTCGGAAGTACGGATTATAACACTATCGTATAATAAATGTTTTTCATAAAAGAATTGGATTCATAAGCTGAATCCAAGAGTTGCGTAAGCAATGATTTGATAAGAAGATAAGAAATGGAGTTAAGGGAATTAGAAACTGACTGGAGATTAGTTATGTTGAACAACTTTCTGGATATTGATCTGATGTTGGTTTCGACCTTCGGGGTTGATATTCAGGGAATTGTTCTCTTGCTAGTGTACAATTAGATGCTGATAGTTGTGGGAAGATAGTGATGTGTGAATAAGAAATGGAAACGTTTTCCAACGTTAATAACGTATATTTTCTAAATTTAGAAAATAAGGATTTATGAATATATGG
Organism: Allium sativum; assembly: GCA_030737875.1. NCBI lineage: Eukaryota > Viridiplantae > Streptophyta > Magnoliopsida > Asparagales > Amaryllidaceae > Allium > Allium sativum. The sequence continues at coordinate 488,793,697 of CM060926.1, forward strand.
AAATGTGAAATAGGGAAAAGAATAAATTAATGATAAATTTATTTAAAGGGAAAAATATTGATAGACGATTGGTCGATAAAATTTCCATTGTTATATAGGATCGTTGTGTAAGGATGTTTTCTTTTGATAGTTAAATAACCAACTATCAAAGTTTTGACCATTTTTCCTGTAATAACCCGGAAATCTGAGCCAATTTAATTTTTTTGTCAATTTTGATGAATTTTGAATATTTAAAATGAATTATTTTAAATGATAACGGCAAAGAATTTATTCTCTTTCTTAACGCCCTTCTCTGAGACGTACGAGCTCAGAGATTATATATTGATGGATATCAATCGCAAGGAGTGAATTGCCTGTGTGGCATGCCTAAGTGGCAAATGATCAAGGCTTTTGTTGAAAAGCAGAGTCTTATGGCTGATGATCAAAGCACCGCCTGTGTGGCACAACTTTGTGTAGCGTTAATTCGCGAGCCTCACACACCGGTGTGAACCAGAAATTGGGAGAAGGATCCAAGGAGAACGTGCGTCTCTTTCTAGGTAGAAGTGGCGTCAGTGGTTTTACATGCCCTGACGAGTTTGACTTATATGGTTGTGGGATTGCGAGGCGCCTCAGATATATCGGTGACTATGTGGAGCCGATGGAGTCATTGGACTCATTTATGCCCCCATAGGGCGAGGAGACGTAGTGTTCAGGGTTTTATTTAATCCACATTGAGTGGACCGGCCCTGTGGCTCCTAAGGGACGATGCGTTCTGTTCCTGAGGCTCGGGCTAGAGAGTCTCGAATTCGGTAAGGACGATTCCTTGCCTTGGTTCACAGATGGAAATCCAACTTCCAATACGCGACTTTGCGGTTTTGATTGTAGAATCTATATTTGGCGGCATAGTGGTATGGGGCATTCATGTCGTCTATGATTGATACTTATGATTGAAATTGTTTTGACACTATACACTTATAGTACTATCAAAATGTAACGTCCCAGAATTTTAGTCGTCTAATTTTAAATACTTAAATTTATTTTAAATATTGAATTAGAATTATAAATGGATTTTTATTGAATTTATCGATTCAATAATCAATATACGATTTGATATCGAAGATACAGAATTATCGCAATACGAGACTGATAACAATTTGATGCAAAATCTAAAAAACTGAATTGGAAAAAAAAATCAGTTGAGTAATATAAATCCTATATGAAATTAGAACGATAATAAGAAATTTATTATCAATAAAATTAATTGTTTGAAGTTGATTCATATTTTAAGTTGAATCAATTTAAATCGTTAATTTAAATTGTTATCTCCTTTATATAGTCGAAATGAATTTCAGAACTCGTCTCGTTGAGTTTAGGTTAGAGAATAACGCTGAGAACGTCGGTTGTTATGATTAAATAGTGATTTAGAATTTTTTTGTATGGGCCAAGAGATATTTTAGAGTATTATACTATATATATAAAAAAAATCAAATCAAATCAATATGTATTCAGCCGACCTAAAAACTAATAGCACTACCCTAAGATTTTACATCAGTGCAGACTTGTTCATCTCGAGCCAACAGCTTTGTCTCTAAGTTTCAATATCCAGGAAACAGAAAATTAATGGCATCAGTACATTTGTTCCCTTGTTCGCGTTTATAAATAAACCCATCGGCCTTCACAATTTTCTCCATCCTCAAAAACCACAAAGCAATTGTAATCCAATTTCCGTCGTTCCTCCCCAGTCCTTCAAAAGTTGAAATTCACCGAGCAAAAAAAAAAAAAAAAAAAACATCGCGACGTGAAATCGCAGTTAAATCTGGAAGCTCGCAAATCAGTGCGATGAAGGGGCTCAACAATGGTTCATAGGGACTCGGAAATAGGGGTTCTGACCATCGAGCTGTACGAGCTATAAAGGGGGTCGCGTCAGGCGTACTCCGATCAGAGCAAAGAGGTTTCGCGTCACGGTTGAGGGTGCGATTTTGGAAAGTGAATGGTGGTGCGAGTTAGTCAGTTGGGGTACGAGAAGATGGAGATTCTTGTCGCAGGTTGGGAGGGGTCAGTGCTGAAAATCAGTATTGGTGATGGTTCGAAGTTGAGGATGAGTTGCATGAAGTTAGCAGGCAAATTGGGGAGGTCGGTCTTTGTATTTTTGGAAAACAAATGGTTGATGCGAACTGTAAATTACAAAAGGGTTGGGTTGTTGGAGGTAGAAGAAGAGGATGGGGTTCGACCATATGGTGTTTGATGGGATGCCAAGTTGGAGCTGAATGCAGTTTTGGGCATGTGCGGGAAGTAGTTTCATCAAGTGGTCGAAAGAATTACAATAACCGTAAGATCCCAGTGAAACGAAGTACATTAGAGTGGTATCAACAATATTTAAGCATACAAACTAGATTGGAGCTGATTAACAAGCTGTTGCCTCGATTGGTCGAGATTTGCATAAGAATAAGGTATACATCTTTATTTTTAAATACTTAGGATAATTAATTTATTAATTTGTTAGGATAATTTAAATTAATAATGATCTAATCATTATATAAAAATTAAATAATAGTAGGTGAAAAATAGATTCATGCGAATGGATTCGTAGCTGCGATGATATGGAAATAAACTGGGTATTCAGCGCAAATAAAATCAAGTGAGTAAATCTCACTTAAGGTTTTAGTTTTAATCGTTAAAAATAAATTCTTGGTTGCTTGGATGCTTGCATGAATTATTGAATTGTCGTGGTCATATATATTAGTTATTTAGGCTTGGTGATTATGGTTATTGGATATTTCTCGCGGTACCATTAGCGGATGCCCGCAGTATCATTAGCGGATGACACTACGCCCACGTACATAAGTGGATCCCCTTTTATACCGCGATATCCTGCCTTGAAGCAGGATGGGTATTATCTATGTGACTAACATCTGTGGATGCAGGAAAACAGGTTGGAGTGATCCAACTGGATTCCTCAAATTTATTTAATGTTGTTCACATATTTATATATGTATGTGATGTGTGAATTGAATGGATGATTTGTGTGTTAGATATTAGAATATCACTGGCCCTAGACATTTATAAGAAGTGACTTTTAGATTCGAGAATGAAATTTTATTTTATTGAAATAAAATTTGAATTTTCAAATAAACTAAGAAAACAATAACTTGTTTAAATAATAAAACAAGTACCGAATGTATAAATGATTTGTAAGGAAATTATCATTTGGTAATATTAGATTTTTAAATTCAAGTTTGAATTTAAAGAGGGAATTTTAAATTTCGAAATAGAAATGGGATTACAAATAGGTTTGGAAATATTTACTTGTTTAAAAATAAAAACAGGTAATTGAATTTATAAACTATGTTTACAAATGAAAAAGGAGATTATCATTTGATAAATTTTGAAACGTGAATGCAAGCGTGATTTTAAAAGGAAGTTTATCCGCCCAAAGTAGAAATGAAATTTCAAAGGGAGGTTGAAATAGAACTTGTGTTAATATTTAAAACAAGAAGTATAGTTTATAAACGATGTTTTAAATGAATGTGAAAATCATCATTTGGTACTTTATAAATTCTAAATTCAAGTATGATTTGTTTTCCGAAGTGGAAATTAGATTTCAAATGTAATTTGAATTGAAATGTGGTTTAATACTTAGAACAAGAAGTGAAATTCTAAACGATATGTTTAAACAAAGAAAAATAACTAGTATTGGATTTATTTAATTTTTGATGAAATTAAAAAGTGACTTTGAATAGGTTCAAGAAGGAAACGATCAAATTTATCCCGACATTCGGAATATAATTTGAATTGAAATAAGTCCATCTGGTTTGTTTTAGAATTCGACTATGTCAAATTTACAAGTGCAAATTGTTTTCAGAAAGGGAAATTTTACTTTTCGAAATAGAAATGGTATTTCGAATAAATTGAGAAAATTTAACTTGTTTTTAAATTAAAAACAAGTTGCTGGAATTATAGACGCTGTTTATCAAGGAAAATATATATTATCATTTGATAATATTAAACTTTAATTTCAAGTAAGGGATGTAAAGCAGGAAATTTATCTTTCAAAGTGGAAATTTGAATTTCAAATGGAATATGAAATATAAGCTTGTTTTAAATGGTTAAAACAAGAAGTAAAATTTATAAACGATGTTTATAAATAGAAAGGGAAAATCATCATGGGATGATTTGGGTAATTGAATTCAACTTGGAATTTAAAAGGAGATTTATAACTTGAAATCGTTTCAAAAGGAGACGATGAAATCAAATGAAGAAGTAAATTTATATACAAGGGTTATATAGGTGACGAAGTAATTGTCGTCGAGTAATTTGGAAATAAATTTCCAAATGAAAGAAATGGGATCGAACGTGAGATTTAAATCAAGTTTTGATATTACAAGCTTTTATTCGTCTCAAGATAAGAACGTCGTCGATCAAGGTCTGAGAGGTAATTAAAATACCCCAACTTGAACGACTTCACTATTGTCAAGAGATGATATTAGTTTGTAAATGGTAAAGGGATATCGAAATGAGTTTATCTTGAAGTTTGTTTAATCTTCGAAATTTGAAGTGGGATAGGGACGTTGGGTTATATACCAGTTTATTTCCAAATAATAGAAATCTAATATAATGCGATTTGAGTTTGAATAAATTCATAACCGAGTTATGAATATGGAATAGAATAATCGACGAATATGGATAATTCGAATTTGTGAAGTTAGATTTGGAAAATAGACTTAATTTATTTTTAAATATTAAGAATGGAGTTGGAATTTAATTATAAACGAAGTTTTTAAACGTTCATTTTAATTTAATTAAAATGAACTCGCCACGGCGCGGTAGTTCATAAATTGGCGATTCGAACTTCAATTGAGTATATATAACTCAATATAAGTTGGAATTTGATGAAACAAGAAATGCCCGGACTGATTGAACGATAGTTTTCTAAAGGAAGAGAAAAATCTTGATTTCGTCATATAGATTTTGAGTTAGGTCAAAATCAAATTATCAGAAAAACAGCGCCATAATCGTTTTAAACCATAACGGTTTATTTAATAAAGTTAAAGGATTTTAAGTGAATAAAATCCGATTCTTTTTAGGAAAAATCCGAGTTTGAGTTATCAAATAAATACGAACTCAAATCGAGTAAATGAACTGATTTTTGAAACAAAAATCAGATTTAAATTATCGAATAAAGTTAGCGAGTTCCAAAAGAAATAATTAATGTGATTTTTGATCGAACTTAACTTTTGTTTTAAGTAAACTGAATTGCAAACAGAATCAATGTATGAAAAGGGAATTAGAATTGGGAAGTGAGCAAAGAGTTGAGTTTGATATGTCTATAAGCGAACACAAATATATTTGAACGTGATACGTTCAAATTTAAAAGTATATGAAACCAAAAAGCTAATTAGAAAATTTAATTAGCGAATGGTAGTGTATTTTGGGTAAAAAGGGTCGAATTGTTTGAAACGAATTGGGAATGGGCATATGTATGTTAAACAGGTTTGGGATGGAGAATATGAAGAATATTATTAAGTGCCCGACAACAAGGTACATGTTTCAATTCCCATATGAGGTTTTATGCGCCGAATCGGCAAGCCGCTTGGCTTTTTGATTTTCTTTTTGAATGGAGAGGCCTGTGTGGCGGTTTGGGGATTTTCCCGATGCTCCCGGTGCAGGGGAGGTTATGGCGAATTTTTCCGGAAATTTAAGGAGTTAGAATATTTTTAAGAAATTTTGATAATAGAAATCGATATAACGATATATATAGAATTCACTAAGAGAATGAATTTAGTATAAGATATTAGAAAAGGGCCAGTGAGTGTGAAATTGTTTGATGGCTGTTTGATGGATGTTTATTTTTCCTTTGATAGTTAAAACACCGGCTATCAAAGATTTTTACCATCGTGGTCAATACGGAGAGACCGGTTGGATTTAATATCCGAGAACCGCTCCGTATAGGCATATGCGTTGAGAATTAGATTATACTGAAGATAATCGAAGACAGAGTGAAATTCAAAGAGCTGTTATGTTTGTCCAGTCCCAGGACAACTTGTATGGACGAATGTCTGACAGAGTAATCCTAACGGTCACATAAGACAATCTTTTCAAGGTATTACGTCTGGTGGCGGAGAAATTCGTTTCTCTTAGCTTTTATACCCGTAATATCTTTGAGAAGATTAACTAGTTGTAACAACCCGGAAAATGCGAGCCAGTTTGAAATTTTTATTTTGGCAATTTTAGCGAATTTTGAATATTTAAAATGAATTATTTCAAATAATAACGACGAAAAATTTATTTTCGACGAAGTTAAAACAAATAAATTTATTTTAATTATATAACGAGCCTGAAATGGCGCGGTAGTTCGAAAATTCGATTTCTAATTTCAATTGAATATACAGAATTCGTTATAAGTCAGAATTGGACGAAACAAGAAATATTTGAATCTGATGAACAAGATCTTTCTAACGAAGTTAACAAACTAAGATTTCACTTTAGAAATGATAAGATACGTCCAGTTGAAAATTCAGAATAGTCGCTATGGAATTTATATATATTTTATATAATATATAGCCCTTAAAAATAGCCGTTTTGCAAACGACCTCGGATTTCGACGAAACCAGTTTTGTTGGGTCCGTGATGTTAAGTTATTGCTAGATTCCAAATTTCATAATTTTTCGAATCAATATGTGAGCGTGGCAAAGGAAAACGCGTTTGACCAGTTTCAGTTGATTTTAATCGACTGGAAATTGGTCATTTTTCCAACGGTCTCAGAATTCGACGAAACTAGTTTTGTTAGGACCGTATCGTCAATACGAAGCTAGAAAATATTTTTCTGGAATTTTTCGAGTTAGTATGTGACCCCGGTAAATTGAAATGTGCGTTTAAATTGAATATATAAAGATTTAAATTTTAATTCAAACGAAAACTGATCGTAACAGCCGAATTGGGTTGCGAAACATATCCCATTGTGTTCGGAATGGGGGTAATATGCTAGGGACGACAGTCGTTGGGTTTGATTGGGAGTTCTAACGAAGATCACATTATGAAATGAAAATTGGAAATTAAATATTATATAATATATTATATAGGCCCTTCCCTCCATTCAAAAGTCAAGCCCCCTCCTTTTCTCTCTCATTTGGTCAACGCCCTTCAGATAATAAAAAAAAAACCCGTAAGACCTAATCGCGCCTCCACCAGCGACAGGCCATCGCCGCCCTCCATCCCGACATCACCGTCGCTCCGACTTCCCCCCCCCCCCCCCCGCCTAACCCGCTGTCGAACCCCCTTCTCCCTCTCTCAGTCGTAAATCCCCAAACCGCAACCCCGTTCCCGACTGGAAACCACCGTCACCTCCTCCTGACAGCCGAAATTCTGGCGAACTCCGCCTGCGCCGATCCCCTCTGGCTCACCCAGCGCCACCTCGAGCCCCCACCTCCGCATGCCGACGCCAGTGCGCAAAAGACACCCCCCTCGATTACAGTAAGTTTTCAGTTTAATTTATTTTATTTCTTTTTCTTTTATTCTATGTAATTTATATAATTAAATTAGTTATAGAACACTGGTTTTTGTATAAAAAAAAGTGATTTTTAACAAGATAAAAGACAAGATTTTTAAAAAAATAAAAAAAGATAGGATTTTTAAAATAGAAAATCTGAAAATTTAGAAAAAGAAAATAATTTAAAATCAGATTTATATAAAATAAAAATAGCTTTGTTCTATATAAAATAAAAATAGCTTGATTTTTAGAAATAAAAATAGCGTTGTTTTTAAAATGAAGTCGAAAGAAAAATATGATTTTTATATATAGAACTTCGAAAGAAAAATAGAATTTTTATATATTGAACTTCGAAATAAAAATAGAATTTTTATATATTGAACTTCGAAATAAAAATAGAATTTTTATATATAGAACTTCGAAAGAAAAATAGAATTTTTATATATAGAACTTCGAAAGAAAAATAGAATTTTTATATATTGAACTTCGAAATAAAAATAGAATTTTTATATATTGAACTTCGAAATAAAAATATGATTTTTATATATTGAATAGCGAAGTAAAAATTCGATTTTTACATATGTAGAGAATACGGGCGAAAGCGACAAAAAGGCGAGTTGGCGAAGATTTCCTGCAAATGAAGAGCCGTGGAGCTAGGATAGCTATATGTGAGAATTTCTCACCTTTCAATTTCTTTTCTAGTTATATATATATACTAGGATGCAGACGGTGCTTAGTAGCACCTGACACAATCGTCCACAGACCATGGACTTGTTTGTTTGGTTGCATAGATTAGTTGGATATTTGAATTGAAATTGAGTTGTTTGGGTGAATTGAATGAATTTGATTGATGTGTGAATGGCGTGGGCCTTCACTAGACCGGGGATAAGGCTAGGCCTCGTCCCGTTTCTAGTATCGTGCCGTTATGCCGCCGAAATTTTCTAAAATAGGTTAGAAAGATAAAAATATCATTTTATTTAAAGAATGAACTGAATAGAAATTCATATGTTGGAATAAAATGTTTTATCGTTAAAAATATAATTTTTAACGTGAATGTGAATAAATAAATATTCATTTACAAGCCGGGCGGTTTGTTTATGTACACCTATTTGAAGGACATTGATTGGGTCGATAAATTTTACACATCACCCAACAGCACAAATAAAATAGGTGTTTGATTGTTTGAAACCCCACACGGGTGTTGGGATGAAATTTGAAGTTCACTCATCCTGATTGATTAATTATGTCGATCGGTTGATTGACAGGCTGTTTTAAGCGTTAGATATCTATATTTGATGCTTATACAGTGTAGTGCACTTTGGTTGATGGTTGATTATTTTTCCATGCTATTATATACATGTGTTGTATGAAAATCCATATAATTAATTTTATATGGTAATTGATTGGGCCTCATTTCAATTTGAAAGATAAAGAAAATTATAAAATAAAAGTTCATGTGTTGACAGTACTCATCCATTGAGATTGGTCATGTGTTGAACGAAATATTTTAGTAATAAAATTTACATCTTTATCGATATAAAATAAAAGTTCATGTGTTGACAATACTCATCCATTGAGATTGGTCATGTGTTGAACGAAATAATTTAACAAATATAGTCACACGTGGACAGTACTCATTCGTTGAGATTAGTCGTGTGTTGACAAAAATAAATATTCATTTGTTGAATAGAATAAAGGAATATATGAAGCCGTGTTTATTAGATTGACGCCATTTTGACGTAAACGATATTTATATCGATTTTATTGATTTCGAAATGAATTGAATTGAAAACGATTTCGAAATGAATTGAATTGAAAACGATTTCGAAATGAATTGAATATAAAACGATTTCGAAATGAATTGAATTGAAAACGATTTCGAAATGAATTGAATTGAAAACGATTTCGAAATGAATTGAATATAAAACGATTTCGAAATGAATTGAATTGAAAACGATTTCGAAATGAATTGAATTGAAAACGAATTCAAATTGAATTGAAAGCGAATTGAAATGAATTCAAATTGAATTGAAATTTGAATTGAATAGAAATGAATTTTAAAACGAATTTATAAAGAAGAATTCAATTTTGATTTGAATTGAAAAGAAAGTTGAAATTGCTTTTGAAAAGATTTTAAAGCTATTTATATAATTCGTTTTAAATAGAAATCGACGAAGTATATATTATATATATATTATATATATAATATAATGGCCTGAATAGAACGCGCCGCGCCGCGGCAGTTCGTGAATTTCGACCATTTATTTCAAACGGACATTACGGGAGATCCGACCGTCGGAGTCTCCTAAAACCGGAACCGTTGGGTTCGTATCAAAAAGAGCTTTCAAACGAATATAAGAAATTTGAAATCTAACGGTTGGATTTGGAGATACGTCCAAATCAAATTTGAAAAAGGTCGCTGTAAGTGCAGTTCGATGGCCATTGATGGAAATCGACTGTACGGGCCTTGATAACATTATTAAAAATAGTAATAATTTGTGTAAAATCATAGGAAATGATTTGGGAAAAATTGGGATGAAAAACTCCCTATTTGAAAAGATAAAAATAGATTTTTATCGAAATGAACTAGTTTTGAACTAGGATTATAATTCTATTTATTTTTAAATAAATAAATTGAATTTGAAATGGTTTTGAAAATAACCAAAATTTCCAATGGAGTGGATTTGAATCGAAATTGTCTTCAGAATATTTCGATGTTGGAATTCGTGATTATACAGATGTTGTTATGGAAATTTGAAAGATATATATTTATATCGTTATTTCCAATACGACATTTGTTAGTCGTAGAATTCGATATTGAATATAAGCCGATATATTTTCTATTCAGAGCCTTGTATTGAATATCGAATGTGATTTGGGTTTGTCGTGAATGGTGTCTTCACTAACACTGTTCTTGAACCTAGTTGAGAAATGATTAAATCTTTTTATTTAGATTTAATGTAGTGTACCAATTAAATAATATTTAATTGGAATTGAATTGATATTGATTGTTGGGTTTATCGTGAACAGTGTTTTAAATAACACTTGTTCTTTAACCTGATAATTAATGAATGTGACTTTGGGTTTATCGTAAACCGTGTTTTTAAATGGCACGGATTCTTTAACCCAGTTAACGATTAAAACTAAGTGGAGTTTTAATGAATCTTTAATTAGATTGAAATGGTCGAGAATGGAGTATCACCAGTTTTGCTCCAGGCGATAGTTAAATCTTTAATTAGATTTGAACGTGAAATGGTAATGGAATTTACCGATAACACCGTGGTGTTAGATATGAAGTATAACCAGTTTTACTTCATGGGATGAATAGGTTGGGATTGGGAAATTAAAACAAATGATTACTTCGGTAAGGTTCGTTAATCCCGACTAGTTTGAATTGATATTCAAAAATAGATTATAGAATAAATTCAAGAAATTTATCTTGGATAAAATTAATGGGAACCTTTCCCTATGAATGTGAAATTTAGAAATTGACTGTCGGTTAGCCAAACAGAATGGTTTTCTGGATATTGATCTGATGTTGGTTTCAGCCTTCGGGGTTAATATTTGGGGAATTATTCTCTTGATTAATTTACGGTTAGTGACTAATGAATTGGAATGAGGCGTATGTTGTGTTTGTGTAACAAATATTTAAAATATACGCGAGTTATTCGGAAAGACCGGGTTTATCCCATTCTGAATAACTGATACGACGATAAGTCGAAGATGAAGACGATGGTCGAAGACCGGAGGTCTTCACGTCGTTTGGGTGATAACTGATGATCTTGATTGGGCTGTACACCCAAGAAGATGGAAACAGTTGGTGATCGTCCAGACGCACTTGGAGATCGATGGATATGCGGGGTACTAGGTGCCTCCGGTTTCGTTCAGACCCAGAACGGACTTGTTAAATGGACTGTGTGTCTGACATTGGATTTTAGTCCGTGTGATTGATCTCTATTAAATATATATCTGTTTGGCGGCGGGGAATTTATTCTCTTGCTTAACGCCCTTCTCTGAGACGTACGAGCTCAGGGGTTATATATTGATGGATATCAAACGCATGGAGTGAATTGCCTGTGTGGCATGCCTAAGTGGCAATGGATCGAGGCTTCTGTTGAAAAGCAAAGTCTTGTGGTGATGATCAAAGCACGACCTTTGTGGCGTAGCTTTGTGTAACGTTTACTACGCGTGTTTCACACCCGGTATGAACCAAAAACGGGAGACGGACCTCAGGGAGGGCATGCGTTTCTTTCTAGTTAGAAGTGGCGTCAGTGGTTTTACACGCCCTGACGAGTTTGACTTATGTGGTTGTTGCTGTTGCGAGGCGCCTCGGTTTGATCGGACGATCCGGGTCCGATGGAGTCATTCGTTGGCTCATTTACGCCCCAAAGGGCGGGGGAACGCATGTTCAGGGTTTAAGTTTAATCCACATCGGTGGACCGGCCCTGTCGCTCCAAGGCTTGACTGAGTACTTGCCTGAGACATGGGCTAGATTGTCTCGAATCGGTTGAGGACTATCTTTTGCCTCGGTTCATAGATGGAAATCCAATTTCCAAATACGTGACATTTGCGGTTTTATTTGTAAACCTATATATGGCGACATGATATATGGTACCCATGCCGCCTATGATTGATACTTATGATTTGAAGTTGTTTTATACACTATGCACTTATTATATTAGTATCAAATGATTTGTTTTAAAACGTATAAAGCATTCTTTGGCTGTTATAAGGGAAAACCCTATCCCCCGGCTTGCGTTGCATTGTGTGATAGGACCTGGGTCTTACAACAGCTTCATTTTTCTTTATTTAGCATCGCGCTGTTTGTTTTATGCACTGGTATTCTTGGGAGGAAACCCGTTCCGTGTTATACGGCGTGGTCCCTTGATTTACCTAACTTTTAAAATAAAGAATAATAACTGTTTTAGTTCTCACACCAGTCACATGACTGACCTGGAGTTTATTGTTTTAACCTAAACTCTGGGTGCCCTTATTTTGACACGGGCAGCTAGTAGTTTTGGTTTTGCAGATTTATATTCACAGGATCCTGGTTTACAGCTGGAACGATATCCGGAAAGCTTTGTATCCGTATATCTCATTCTAGTTGTGTATTGTATTATTTTCCGCTGCTATGTATTTAAATGTAATTTAAATCTCTGATATTTCTGTGTAATATTGTTTCATGCTCTGTATATTCTTGTAATCTGATGCATTGTTGTAATAACAATGAAATGTTCTTCTTTATGAGTTATGTTGTGGCTTGTTCTCGAACTATCCGACGCTTTCCTTTACGGGGAAGTTACGGTTTTTCACAGTTGGTATCAGAGCTTTGGTTTACAAAGCTCAGAGAACAAGGCACATTAGAACCATACGAAAGAATTCGTCAGATATTGGATTAGTAATATCCAATGAGAATGACTCGTTAGAGATGGGATCAGTAGTATCCTAGAACGAGTGTAAAGAGTATATTTTTCAAATGAAAACAAATTTTTGTTTTGAAAATTTAAATCAATTATTCGTATTTGATTATTTATTTATATTGATGTGGACAATCCACTATATGTAGATTTTGTGTCTACGTCTGATCCGCGTGTATTCGAAGTTTTAATATATTGGATAGATATGGAATCACATTCTAGTCGCCCGGAGATGGTACTGATGATTGTCATGACATCATCAGTATTTATGTTCGTGTTTCGAAGGTGTGATTTTCTATATATTTCCATTAGGCTGGTGTGAGAACCAAAACTTATATATAGCTAGAATACATTGTTGTGAATTGGCATCAAAAACATGATTTTTGTATATGTATCAAAATTATGAATTTGAAACTCTAATTCACTAATTGATTGATGTTTGTGTTGTTTGTTCATTTGTTTGCTAATTTTGAACCATTATGCCTAATTGAACCAAATATTGAATTATATTGAAAATTGGTCGCATTTGCTTGCACATACTTGTACTTACATTGAACAGGTCATAGCAAGGAGGCTAGAGCAGAGAATAAAATTTGTTTGCCCGACAAATAGGTACATGTTTACTACATAATTTCCTGTTTTGTTTGGGTGATGATGATTTTGTGAGCCTATTGGCTAGCCGCTTGGCTTTTTCTTTTTCTTTTTGAGATCTGAAGGACCGGGGAAGCTATTTGAAATTCCCCGATGCTCCCGGTGCAGGGGAGGTTATGGCAAAAAAATTCGAAAATTTAGGGTGTTAGCCAAATTTTTGAAATTTTGAAAATTCTCAGAAACTAAAAAGTTGGAGAATGGAAGCCAGATCGAACGTAGAGTTGATTAATCAAACCACTTTCGACTTTGTTCCTTTTCGGGGTCGAAAAGTTTTAAGTGGGGGAGATTGTAACAACCCGTAAAATGCGAGCCAGTTTGAAATTTTTATTTTGGCAATTTTAGCGAATTTTGAATATTTAAAATGAATTATTTTAAGTAATAACGACGAAAAATTTATTTTCGACGAAGTTAAAACGAATAAATTTATTTTAATTATATAACGAGCCTGAAATGGCACGGTAGTTCGAAAATTCGATTTATAATTTCAATTGAATATACAGAATTCGTTATAAGTCAGAATTGGACGAAACAAGAAATATTTGAATCTGATGAACAAGATCTTTCTAACGAAGTTAACAAACTAAGATTTCACTTTAGAAATGATAAGATACGTCCAGTTGAAAATTCAGAATAGTCGCTATGGAATTTATATATATTTTATATAATATATAGCCCTTAAAAATAGCCGTTTTGCAAACGACCTCGGATTTCGACGAAACCAGTTTTGTTGGGTCCGTGATGTTAAGTTATTGCTAGATTCCAAATTTCATAATTTTTCGAATCAATATGTGAGCGTGGCAAAGGAAAACGCGTTTGACCAGTTTCAGTTGATTTTAATCGACTGGAAATTGGTCATTTTTCCAACGGTCTCAGAATTCGACGAAACTAGTTTTGTTAGGACCGTGTCGTCAATACGAAGCTAGAAAATATTTTTCTGGAATTTTTCGAGTTAGTATGTGACCCCGGTAAATTGAAATGTGCGTTTAAATTGAATATATAAAGATTTAAATTTTAATTCAAACGAAAACTTATCGTAACAGCCGAATTGGGTTGCGAAACATATCCCATTGTGTTCGGAATGGGGGTAATATGCTAGGGACGACAATCGTTGGGTTTGATTGGGAGTTCTAACGAAGATCACATTATGAAATGAAAATTGGAAATTAAATATTATATAATATATTATATAGGCCCTTCCCTCCATTCAAAAGTCAAGCCCCCTCCTTTTCTCTCTCATTTGGTCAACGCCATTCAGATAATAAAAAAATAAAAAAAAACCCGTAAGACCTAATCGCGCCTCCACCAGCGACAGGCCATCGCCGCCCTCCATCCCGACATCACCGTCGCTCCGACTTCCCCCCCCCCCTCGCCTAACCCGCTGTCGAACCCCCTTCTCCCTCTCTCAGTCGTAAATCCCCAAACCGCAACCCCGTTCCCGATTGGAAACCACCATCACCTCCTCCTGACAGCCGAAATTCCGGCGAACTCCGCCTGCGCCGATCCCCTCTGGCTCACCCAGCGCCACCTCGAGCCCCCACCTCCGCATGCCGACGCCAGTGCGCAAAAGACACCCCCCTCGATTACAGTAAGTTTTCAGTTTAATTTATTTTATTTCTTTTTCTTTTATTCTATGTAATTTATAAAATTAAATTAGTTATAGAACACTGGTTTTTGTATAAAAAAAGTGATTTTTAACAAAATAAAAGACAAGATTTTTAAAAAAATAAAAAAAGATAGGATTTTTAAAATAGAAAATCTGAAAATTTAGAAAAAGAAAATAATTTAAAATCAGATTTATATAAAATAAAAATAGCTTTGTTCTATATAAAATAAAAATAGCTTGATTTTTAGAAATAAAAATAGCGTTGTTTTTAAAATGAAGTCGAAAGAAAAATATGATTTTTATATATAGAACTTCGAAAGAAAAATAGAATTTTTATATATTGAACTTTGAAATAAAAATAGAATTTTTATATATTGAACTTCGAAATAAAAATAGAATTTTTATATATAGAACTTCGAAAGAAAAATAGAATTTTTATATATAGAACTTCGAAAGAAAAATAGAATTTTTATATATTGAACTTCGAAATAAAAATAGAATTTTTATATATTGAACTTCGAAATAAAAATATGATTTTTATATATTGAATAGCGAAGTAAAAATTCGATTTTTACATATGTAGAGAATACGGGCGAAAGCGACAAAAAGGCGAGTTGGCGAAGATTTCCTGCAAATGAAGAGCCGTGGAGCTAGGATAGCTATATGTGAGAATTTCTCACCTTTCAATTTCTTTTCTAGTTATATATATATACTAGGATGCTGACGGTGCTTAGTAGCACCCGACACAATCGTCCACAGACCATGAACTTGTTTGTTTGGTTGCATAGATTAGTTGGATATTTGAATTGAAATTGAGTTGTTTGGGTGAATTGAATGAATTTGATTGATGTGTGAATGGCGTGGGCCTTCACTAGACCGGAGATAAGGCTAGGCCTCGTCCCGTTTCTAGTATCGTGCCGTTATGCCGCCGAAATTTTCTAAAATAGGTTAGAAAGATAAAAATATCATTTTATTTAAAGAATGAACTGAATAGAAATTCATATGTTGGAATAAAATGTTTTATCGTTAAAAATATAATTTTTAATGTGAATGTGAATAAATAAATATTCATTTACAAGCCGGACGGTTTGTTTATGTACACCTATTTGAAGGACATTGATTGGGTCGATAAATTTTACACATCACCCAACAGCACAAATAAAATAGGTGTTTGATTGTTTGAAACCCCACACGGGTGTTGAGATGAAATTTGAAGTTCACTCATCCTGATTGATTAATTATGTCGATCGGTTGATTGACAGGCTGTTTTAAGCGTTAGATATCTATATTTGATGCTTATACAGTGTAGTGCACTTTGGTTGATGGTTGATTATTTTTCCATGCTATTATATACATGTGTTGTATGAAAATCCATATAATTAATTTTATATGGTAATTGATTGGGCCTCATTTCAATTTGAAAGATAAAGAAAATTATAAAATAAAAGTTCATGTGTTGACAGTACTCATCCATTGAGATTGGTCATGTGTTGAACGAAATATTTTAGTAATAAAATTTACATCTTTATCGATATAAAATAAAAGTTCATGTGTTGACAATACTCATCCATTGAGATTGGTCATGTGTTGAACGAAATAATTTAACAAATATAGTCACACGTGGACAGTACTCATTCGTTGAGATTAGTCGTGTGTTGACAAAAATAAATATTCATTTGTTGAATAGAATAAAGGAATATATGAAGCCGTGTTTATTAGATTGACGCCATTTTGACGTAAACGATATTTATATCGATTTTATTGATTTCGAAATGAATTGAATTGAAAACGATTTCGAAATGAATTGAATTGAAAACGATTTCGAAATGAATTGAATATAAAACGATTTCGAAATGAATTGAATTGAAAACGATTTCGAAATGAATTGAATTGAAAACGATTTCGAAATGAATTGAATATAAAACGATTTCGAAATGAACTGAATTGAAAACGATTTCGAAATGAATTGAATTGAAAACGAATTCAAATTGAATTGAAAGCGAATTGAAATGAATTCAAATTGAATTGAAATTTGAATTGAATAGAAATGAATTTTAAAACGAATTTATAAAGAAGAATTCAATTTTGATTTGAATTGAAAAGAAAGTTGAAATTGCTTTTGAAAAGATTTTAAAGCTATTTATATAATTCGTTTTAAATAGAAATCGACGAAGTATATATTATATATATATTATATATATAATATAATGGCCTGAATAGAACGCGCCGCGCCGCGGCAGTTTGTGAATTTCGACCATTTATTTCAAACGGACATTACGGGAGATCCGACCGTCGGATTCTCCTAAAACCGGAACCGTTGGGTTCGTATCGAAAAGAGCTTTCTAACGAATATTAGAAATTTGAAATCTAACGGTTGGATTTGGAGATACGTCCAAATCAAATTTGAAAAAGGTCGCTGTAAGTGCAGTTCGATGGCCATTGATGGAAATCGACTGTACGGGCCTTGATAAAATTATTAAAAATAGTAATAATTTGTGTAAAATCATAAGAAATGATTTGGGAAAAATTGGGATGAAAAACTCCCTATTTGAAAAGATAAAAATAGATTTTTATCGAAATGAACTAGTTTTGAACTAGGATTATAATTCTATTTATTTTTAAATAAATAAATTGAATTTGAAATGGTTTTGAAAATAACCAAAATTTCCAATGAATGCATTGGAGTGGATTTGAATCGAAATTGTCTTCGGAATATTTCGATGTTGGAATTCGTGATTATACAGGTGTTGTTATGGAAATTTGAAAGATATATATTTATATCGTTATTTCCAATACGACATTTGTTAGTCGTAGAATTCGATATTGAATATAAGCCGATATATTTTCTATTCAGAGCCTTGTATTGAATATCGAATGTGATTTGGGTTTGTCGTGAATGGTGTCTTCACTAACACTGTTCTTGAACCTAGTTGAGAAATGATTAAATCTTTTTATTTAGATTTAATGAAGTGTACCAATTAAATAATATTTAATTGGAATTGAATTGATATTGATTGTTGGGTTTATCGTGAACAGTGTTTTAAATAACACTTGTTCTTTAACCCGATAATTAATGAATGTGACTTTGGGTTTATCGTGAACCGTGTTTTTAAATGGCACGGATTCTTTAACCTAGTTAACGATTAAAACTAAGTGGAGTTTTAATGAATCTTTAATTAGATTGAAATGGTCGAGAATGGAGTATCACCAGTTTTGCTCCAGGCGATAGTTAAATCTTTAATTAGATTTGAACGTGAAATGGTAATGGAATTTACCGATAACACCGTGGTGTTAGATATGAAGTATAACCAGTTTTACTTCTTGGGATGAATAGGTTGGGATTGGGAAATTAAAACAAATGATTACTTCGGTAAGGTTCGTTAATCCCGACTAGTTTGAATTGATATTCAAAAATAGATTATTGAACAAATTCAAGAAATTTATCTTGGATGAAATTAATGGGAACCTTTCCCTATGAATGTGAAATTTAGAAATTGACTGTCGGTTAGCCAAACAGAATGGTTTTCTGGATATTGATCTGATGTTGGTTTCGGCCTTCGGGGTTAATATTTGGGGAATTATTCTCTTGATTAATTTACAGTTAGTGACTAATGAATTGGAATGAGGCGTATGTTGTGTTTGTGTAACACTTATTTAAAATATACGCGAGTTATTCGGAAAGACCGGGTTTATCCCATTCTGAATAACTGATACGACGATAAGTCAAAGATGAAGACGATGTTCGAAGACCGGAGGTCTTCACGTCGTTTGGGTGATAACTGATGATCTTGATTGGGCTGTACACCCAAGAAGATAGAAACAGTTGGTGATCGTCCAGACGCACTTGGAGATCGATGGATATGCGGGGTACTAGGTGCCTCCGGTTTCGTTCAGACCCAGAACGGACTTGTTAAATGGACTGTGTGTCTGACATTGGATTTTAGTCCGTGTGATTGATCTCTATTAAATATATATCTGTTTGGCGGCGGAGAATTTATTCTCTTGCTTAACGCCCTTCTCTGAGACGTACGAGCTCAGGGGTTATATATTGATGGATATCAAACGCATGGAGTGAATTGCCTGTGTGGCATGCCTAAGTGGCAATGGATCGAGGCTTCTGTTGAAAAGCAAAGTCTTGTGGTGATGATCAAAGCACGGCCTTTATGGCGTAGCTTTGTGTAACGTTTACTTCGCGTGTTTCACACCCGGTATGAACCAAAAACGGGAGACGGACCTCAGGGAGGGCATGCGTTTCTTTCTAGTTAGAAGTGGCGTCAGTGGTTTTACACGCCCTGACGAGTTTGAATTATGTGGTTGTTGCTGTTGCGAGGCGCCTCGGTTTGATCGGACGATCCGGGTCCGATGGAGTCATTCGTTGGCTCATTTACGCCCCAAAGGGCGGGGGAACGCATGTTCAGGGTTTAAGTTTAATCCACATCGGTGGACCGGCCCTGTCGCTCCAAGGCTTGACTGAGTACTTGCCTGAGACATGGGCTTGATTGTCTCGAATCGGTTGACGACTATCTTTTGCCTCGGTTCATAGATGGAAATCCAATTTCCAAATACGTGACATTTGCGGTTTTATTTGTAAACCTATATATGGCGACATGATATATGGTACCCATGCCGCCTATGATTGATACTTATGATTTGAAGTTGTTTTATACACTATGCACTTATTATAATAGTATCAAATGATTTGTTTTAAAACGTATAAAGCATTCTTTGGCTGTTATAAGGGAAAACCCTATCCCCCGGCTTGCGTTGCATTGTGTGATAGGACCTGGGTCTTATAACAGCTTCATTTTTCTTTATTTAGCATCGCGCTGTTTGTTTTATGCACTGGTATTCTTGGGAGGAAACCCGTTCCGTGTTATACGGCGTGGTCCCTTGATTTACCTAACTTTTAAAATAAAGAATAATAACTGTTTTAGTTCTCACACCAGTCACATGACTGACCTGGAGTTTATTGTTTTAACCTAAACTCTGGGTGCCCTTATTTTGACACGGGCAGCTAGTAGTTTTGGTTTTGCAGATTTATATTCACAGGATCCTGGTTTACAGCTGGAACGATATCCGGAAAGCTTTGTATCCGTATATCTCATTCTAGTTGTGTATTGTATTATTTTCCGCTGCTATGTATTTAAATGTAATTTAAATCTCTGATATTTCTGTGTAATATTGTTTCATACTCTGTATATTCTTGTAATCTGATGCATTGTTGTAATAACAATGAAATGTTCTTCTGTATGAGTTATGTTGTGGCTTGTTCTCGAACTATCCGACGCTTTCCTTTACGGGGAAGTTACGGGTTTTCACACTAGTGATTTGACGGGTTTGACGATGTGGCATTCAAAGTGTATGGTGATCAGATGTTTTGAAAATAAACATAGCCTCAAGCCTCACAACCGGGGAATGACAAAAATCGGGCAGGCAGCATGGCTATGTGGGTCGCACCCATTAGGGTGTATAATCACCTATCTAGAGAAATTCCTTTTGTTTTCTTAATCTATCGATTCTGCCCATTCGGGAAACGGTGGTTTGAGTCCAACCGTTGGTGGTATACATTCGATACACTCAAGCGAAATGAGTGGTCGGTCATGTGTGGGCCGGGTTGCAAGACGTTCTTGTTGAACCCAGTGTATTCGCCTCTAGAGATACACTATCGGCAGGTGGTCCCATACCTTGTCATAGTTGGAATCCAATCTCCAATAAGCGCCCTGCGGGTTTTGATTTTTATACTATATATGTAGAGCGTGAGATGCAAGCGTTCTACTATTTGGTTATTTATTTGATTAGACATTATTATAATATCACTGGATTTTGATATAAATAAAAAATGGTTTGGGTTATAGTAAGGTAAAAACCATCCGTATTTATGTGTGGACTGGTCTTACTATTATCCTTTTCTTTCGAAAGATCTTTGAAGTTAAACCATATGGTTGGAGTTTACTCACACCAGTCCCATGACTGACCCGGAGTTTGTTTTGTTTTGTTTTTCCTAAACTCTTGGGTGCCCAAATTTGTATGGGCAGTCAAGTGTTTCAGGCTTTTACAGATATACTTAGAGGAGCTGGAAGCAGGAGGCTTCGCCATTAGTTATCTAGAGTTATTTCCGCTGTATCAAATATTGTATTGTGCTCTGATGATGGTATGTATGTATGATACAAATTTTGTATTCAAGATTATGTTATATAATATATTTTATTCATTCCGCTGTGAGATTCGTGTTTACTTTGATTATGCTCAGTTGTGTTCTTCTTCTTCTATTCTATTAGTTCTATCTTTTCTATCTCACCCTCTAATTTATTTCTATTAATGATTCGGTATTTTCGATGTTTGAACAGTCGACGCTGGGTTTTGTGTCGATTTTCGGAGTCGAAAATCCCATGGTCGTTACAGTGGTATCAGAGCTGGTTGCTTAATTGGTACGGATGATAGGGGGTTCTCGCTTCGCGTTTGGTGGCGAACGGGAGACTCTTACCCCTACATCCCCCGACAATGTGGGTTGGTCGAGTCGAGAGGCTGGCCGTAAAAGCAGTTCTGAGGTATCTCTGTAAGCCACGGTGGGAGGTTAGCCCACTGCCGCTGGGTCGTTACAGTGGTATCAGAGCTTAGGTTTAGCGAACACCTAGGCTTTGGTGGGGGTTTACTCATTAGAGATTGGGTCAGTAGTACCCTAGAATGAGTTGAGTGTATATATGAGAGAGCGTATTTCTATGTTGATATAAAAATTGTTTTATATTGTGCTGGCTTGTCTGTTGAGTGGTTTATAAATTCTGGTCGAATCGTGGGACGCCACGACGTCGATAGGAGTTTCTAAACACTTGAAAGGAAGAATTGACACAATATTGTTTTAAATAGGGTAAATGAAATAATTTTGCCCAAAAGGATATTTTGATATAAAAAAATAAATAAATAATTTTCTAGAATTATTTATATATGGATGAGTTGGTTGCTATTATTATCATCAAAGGTGATTATAGGAATTGAAAAGGTTATGGATAACCAAATAAAATTGTGAATACAAATGAGATGAAATAAAATTGGATTGAAACCAGGATTGGAATTTAAAATCCCGGGTGTTTGGAAAATATTTTTCCAAAGTATATTAAGATAATATCCTTTTGAATGGCTTTTGAAAGTGATAAAGCACTTAACTCACTTCAGTGGCTGGAAAATAATTCTGATGATGATCGCGACATCATCGGCGTTCATTTTCGAGTTTCTAAGTGATGGATTGCTACCATAGTGAGATTTTCAAAGGAAATTATTTGAGAAAAACAGGCTGTTTTGGAAAATTCAAATATTTTGAATTGGAGATAGAAATAAATATATGTATGTATATTTATACGATTTTAAAAAGGATTTGAAATAAAAACCCGGGAATTTAAATTCTGAAATTTAACTCAAGTAAGTTAAATAAATCGAAATGATGGAAACCAGTTAAACTGAAATTTAATATTCCCATGAAGACTTAAAATTGTATGGGAGCTAAGTTATATTGAAATGCCGAAATTAACAAAGTGGGCTTTCGAAAAGTTAGCGGGTCTACAGCATTTTTTCTGCCTTACAAATTTCGGGGACGAAATTCTTTTAAGGGGGAAGGAATGTAACGTCCCAGAATTTTAGTCGTCTAATTTTAAATACTTAAATTTATTTTAAATATTGAATTAGAATTATAAATGGATTTTTATTGAATTTATCGATTCAATAATCAATATACGATTTGATATCGAAGATACAGAATTATCGCAATACGAGACTGACAACAATTTGATGCAAAATCTAAAAAAACTGAATTGGAAAAAAAAAATCAGTTGAGTAATATAAATCCTATATGAAATTAGAACGATAATAAGAAATTTATTATCAATAAAATTAATTGTTTGAAGTTGATTCATATTTTAAGTTGAATCAATTTAAATCGTTAATTTAAATTGTTATCTCCTTTATATAGTCGAAATGAATTTCAGAACTCGTCTCGTTGAGTTTAGGTTAGAGAATAACACTGAGAACGTCGGTTGTTATGATTAAATAGTGATTTAGAATTTTTTTGTATGGGCCAAGAGATATTTTAGAGTATTATACTATATATATAAAAAAAAACAAATCAAATCAACATGTATTCAGCCGACCTAAAAACTAATAGCACTACCCTAGGATTTTACATCAGTGCAGACATGTTCATCTCGAGCCAACAGCTTTGTCTCTAAGTTTCAATATCCAGGAAACAGAAAATTAATGGCATCAGTACATTTGTTCCCTTGTTCGCGTTTATAAACCCATCGGCCTTCACAATTTTCTCCATCCTCAAAAACCATGAAGCAATTGTAATCCAATTTCCGTCTTTCCTCCCCAGTCCTTCAAAAGTTGAAATTCACCGAGCAAAAAAAAAAAAAAAACATCGCGACGTGAAATCGCAGTTGAATCTGGAAGCTCGCCTCGAGCTGGACGCACGTAAATCAATGCGATGAAGGGGCTCAACAATGGTTCGAAGGGACTCAGAAATAGGGGTTTTGCTGAGGGGTTCTGACCTTCGAGCTATACGAGTTATAAAGGGGGTCGCGACAGGCGTACTCCGATCAGGGCAAAGAGGTTTCGCGTCACGGTTGAGGGTGCGATTTTGGAAAGTGAATGGTGGTGCGAGTTAGTCAGTTGGGGTACGAGAAGATGGAGATTCTTGTCGTAGGTTGGGAGGGGTCAGTGCTGAAAATCAGTATTGGTGATGGTTCGAAGTTGAGGATGAGTTGCGTGAAGTTAGCAGGCAAATTGAGGAAGTCGGTCTTTGTATTTTTGGAAAACAAATGGTTGATGCGAACTGTAAATTACAAAAGGGTTGGGTTGTTGGAGGTAGAAGAAGAGGATGGGGTTCGACCATATGGTGTTTGATGGGATGCCAAGTTGGAGCTGAATGCAGTTTTGGGCATGTGCGGGAAGTAGTTTCATCAACTGGTCGAAGGAATTACAATAACCGTAAGATCCCAGTGAAACGAAGTACATTAGAGTTGTATCAACAATATTTAAGCATACAAACTAGATTGGAGCTGATTAACAAGCTGTTGCCTCGATTGGTCGAGATTTGCATAAGAATAAGGTATACATCTTTATTTTTAAATACTTAGGATAATTAATTTATTAATTTGTTAGGATAATTTAAATTAATAATGATCTAATCATTATATAAAAATTAAATAATTGTAGGTGAAAAATAGATTCATGCGAATGGATTCGTAGCTGCGATGATATGGAAATAAACTGGGTATTCAGCGCAAATAAAATCAAGTGAGTAAATCTCACTTAAGGTTTTAGTTTTAATCGTTAAAAATAAATTCTTGGTTGCTTGGATGCTTGCATGAATTATTGAATTGCTGTGGTCATATACATTAGTTATTTAGGCTTGGTGATTATGGTTATTGGATATTTCCCGCGATACCATTAGCGGATGCCCGCAGTATCATTTGCGGATGACACTACGCCCACGTACATAAGTGGATCCCCTTTTATACCGCGATATCTTGCCTTGAAGCAGGATGGGTATTATCTACGTGACTAACATCTGTGGATGCAGGAAAACAGGTTGGAGGGATCCAACTGGATTCCTCAAATTTATTTAATGTTGTTCACATATTTATATTTGTATGTGATGTGTGAATTGAATGGATGATTTGTGTGTTAGATATTAGAATATCACTGGCCCTAGACATTTATAAGAAGTGACTTTTAGATTCGAGAAGGAAATTTTATTTTATTGAAATAAAATTTGAATTTTCAAATAAACTAAGAAAACAATAACTTGTTTAAATAATAAAACAAGTACCGAATGTATAAATGATTTGTAAGGAAATTATCATTTGGTAATATTAGATTTTTAAATTCAAGTTTGAATTTAAAGAGGAAATTTTAAATTTCGAAATAGAAATGGGATTACAAATAGGTTTGGAAATATTTACTTGTTTAAAAATAAAAACAGGTAATTGAATTTATAAACTATGTTTACAAATGAAAAAGGAGATTATCATTTGATAAATTTTGAAACGTGAATGCAAGCGTGATTTTAAAAGGAAGTTTATCCACCCAAAGTAGAAATGAAATTTCAAAGGGAGTTTGAAATAGAACTTGTGTTAATATTTAAAACAAGAAGTATGGTTTATAAACGATGTTTTAAATGAATGTGAAAATCATCATTTGGTACTTTATAAATTCTAAATTCAAGTATGATTTGTTTTCCGAAGTGGAAATTAGATTTCAAATGTAATTTGAATTGAAATGTGGTTTAATACTTAGAACAAGAAGTGAAATTCTAAACGATATGTTTAAACAAAGAAAAATAACTAGTATTGGATTTATTTAATTTTTGATGAAATTAAAAAGTGACTTTGAATAGGTTCAAGAAGGAAACGATCAAATTTATCCCGACATTCGGAATATAATTTGAATTGAAATAAGTCCATCTGGTTTGTTTTAGAATTCGACTATGTCAAATTTACAAGTGCAAATTGTTTTCAGAAAGGGAAATTTTACTTTTCGAAATAGAAATGGTATTTCGAATAAATTGAAAAAATTTAACTTGTTTTTAAATTAAAAACAAGTTGCTGGAATTATAGACGCTGTTTATCAAGGAAAATATATATTATCATTTGATAATATTAAACTTTAATTTCAAGTAAGGGATGTAAAGCAGGAAATTTATCTTTCAAAGTGGAAATTTGAATTTCAAATGGAATATGAAATATAAGCTTGTTTTAAATGGTTAAAACAAGAAGTAAAATTTATAAACGATGTTTATAAATAGAAAGGGAAAATCATCATGGGATGATTTGGGTAATTGAATTCAACTTGGAATTTAAAAGGAGATTTATAACTTGAAATCGTTTCAAAAGGAGACGATGAAATCAAATGAAGAAGTAAATTTATATACAAGGGTTATATAGGTGACGAAGTAATTGTCGTCGAGTAATTTGGAAATAAATTTCCAAATGAAAGAAATGGGATCGAACGTGAGATTTAAATCAAGTTTTGATATTACAAGCTTTTATTCGTCTCAAGATAAGAACGTCGTCGATCAAGGTCTGAGAGGTAATTAAAATACCCCAACTTGAACGACTTCACTATTGTCAAGAGATGATATTAGTTTGTAAATGGTAAAGGGATAACGAAATGAGTTTATCTTGAAGTTTGTTTAATCTTCGAAATTTGAAGTGGGATAGGGACGTTGGGTTATATACCAGTTTATTTCCAAATAATAGAAATCTAATATAATGCGATTTGAGTTTGAATAAATTCATAACCGAGTTATGAATATGGAATAGAATAATCGACGAATATGGATAATTCGAATTTGTGAAGTTAGATTTGGAAAATAGACTTAATTTATTTTTAAATATTAAGAATGGAGTTGGAATTTAATTATAAACGAAGTTTTTAAACGTTTATATTTAATTTAATTAAAATGAACTCGCCACGGCGCGGTAGTTCGTAAATTGGCGATTCGAACTTCAATTGAGTATATATAACTCAATATAAGTTGGAATTTGATGAAACAAGAAATGCCCGGACTGATTGAACGATAGTTTTCTAAAGGAAGAGAAAAATCTTGATTTCGTCATATAGATTTTGAGTTTGGTCAAAATCAAATTATCAGAAAAACAGCGCCATAATCGTTTTAAACCATAACGGTTTATTTAATAAATTTAAAGGATTTTAAGTGAATAAAATCCGATTGTTTTTAGGAAAAATCCGAGTTTGAGTTATCAAATAAATACGAACTCAAATCGAGTAAATGAACTGATTTTTGAAACAAAAATCAGATTTAAATTATCGAATAAAGTTAGCGAGTTCCAAAAGAAATAATTAATGTGATTTTTGATCGAACTTAACTTTTGTTTTAAGTAAACTGAATTGCAAACAGAATCAATGTATGAAAAGGGAATTAGAATTGGGAAGTGAGCAAAGAGTTGAGTTTGATATGTCTATAAGCGAATACAAATATATTTGAACGTGATACGTTCAAATTTAAAAGTATATGAAACCAAAAAGCTAATTAGAAAATTTAATTAGCGAATGGTAGTGTATTTTGGGTAAAAAGGGTCGAATTGTTTGAAACGAATTGGGAATAGGCATATGTATGTTAAACAGGTTTGGGATGGAGAATATGAAGAATATTATTAAGTGCCCGACAACAAGGTACATGTTTCAATTCCCATATGAGGTTTTATGCGCCGAATCGGCAAGCCGCTTGGCTTTTTGATTTTCTTTTTGAATGGAGAGGCCTGTGTGGCGGTTTGGGGATTTTCCCGATGCTCCCGGTGCATGGGAGGTTATGGCGAATTTTTCCGGAAATTTAAGGAGTTATAATATTTTTAAGAAATTTTGATAATAGAAATCGATATAACGATATATATAGAATTCACTAAGAGAATGAATTTAGTATAAGATATTAGAAAAGGGCCAGTGAGTGTGAAATTGTTTGATGGATGTTTATTTTTCCTTTGATAGTTAAAACACCGGCTATCAAAGATTTTTACCATCGTGGTCAATACGGAGAGACCGATTGGATTTAATATCCGAGAACCGCTCCGTATAGGCATATGCGTTGAGAATTAGATTATACTGAAGATAATCGAGGACAGAGTGAAATTCAAAGAGCTGTTATGTTTGTCCAGTCCCAGGACAACTTGTATGGACGAATGTCTGACAGAGTAATCCTAACGGTCACATAAGACAATCTTTTCAAGGTATTACGTCTGGTGGCGGAGAAATTCGTTTCTCTTAGCTTTTATACCCGTAATATCTTTGAGAAGATTAACTAGTGATTTGACGGGTTTGACGATGTGGCATTCAAAGTGTATGGTGATCAGATGTTTTGAAAATAGACATAGCCTCAAGCCTCACAACCGGGGAATGACAAAAATCGGGCAGGCAGCATGGCTATGTGGGTCGCACCCATTAGGGTGTATAATCACCTATCTAGAGAAATTCCTTTTGTTTTCTTAATCTATCGATTCTGCCCATTCGGGAAACGGTGGTTTGAGTCCAACCGTTGGTGGTATACATTCGATACACTCAAGCGAAATGAGTGGTCGGTCATGTGTGGGCCGGGTTGCAAGACGTTCTTGTTGAACCCAGTGTATTCGCCTCTAGAGATACACTATCGGCAGGTGGTCCCATACCTTGTCATAGTTGGAATCCAATCTCCAATAAGCGCCCTGCGGGTTTTGATTTTTATACTATATATGTAGAGCGTGAGATGCAAGCGTTCTACTATTTGGTTATTTATTTGATTAGACATTATTATAATATCACTGGATTTTGATATAAATAAAAAATGGTTTGGGTTATAGTAAGGTAAAAACCATCCGTATTTATGTGTGGACTGGTCTTACTATTATCCTTTTCTTTCGAAAGATCTTTGAAGTTAAACCATATGGTTGGAGTTTACTCACACCAGTCCCATGACTGACCCGGAGTTTGTTTTGTTTTGTTTTTCCTAAACTCTTGGGTGCCCAAATTTGTATGGGCAGTCAAGTGTTTCAGGCTTTTACAGATATACTTAGAGGAGCTGGAAGCAGGAGGCTTCACCATTAGTTATCTAGAGTTATTTCCGCTGTATCAAATATTGTATTGTGCTCTGATGATGGTATGTATGTATGATACAAATTTTGTATTCAAGATTATGTTATATAATATATTTTATTCGTTCCGCTGTGAGATTCGTGTTTACTTTGATTATGCTCAGTTGTGTTCTTCTTCTTCTATTCTATTAGTTCTATCTTTTCTATCTCACCCTCTAATTTATTTCTATTAATGATTCGGTATTTTCGATGTTTGAACAGTCGACGCTGGGTTTTGTGTCGATTTTCGGAGTCGAAAATCCCGTGGTCGTTACACAAAATAATCTGTTTTAAAACGTATCAAGCATGCTTTGGTTATTATAAGGTAAAACCCTATCCTATGGATTGTGTTGCATTGTGTGATGGGACCTGGGTCTTATAATAGCTTCATTTTTCCAAAAAGCATTGCGTTGTTTTGTTATATGCACTGGTATTCTTGGGAGGAAACCTGTTCCGTGTTATACGGCGTGGTCCGTTGAAATATCTGATTTAAAGTAAAGTTTTAAATAACTGTTTTAGTTCTCACACTAGTCACATGACTGACCTGGAGTTTATTGTTTTAACCTAAACTCTGGGTGCCCTTATTTTCGACACGGGCAACTAATAGTTTTGGTTTTGTAGATTTAGATTCACAGGATCCTGATTTACAGCTGGAATGATATCCGGAAAGCTCTATATCCGTATATTTTTTTCAGTTGTGTATTGTATTATTTTTCCGCTGCGATGTATTTAAATGTAATTTAAATCTCTGATATTTTCTAAGTAATATTTATTCATACTCTGTAATATTCTTGTATTCTGATGGAATTGTTGTAATAAATAATGAAATGTTCTTCTGTTTGTGTTCCAATGTGGCTTGTTGTCAAAACAATAAGGGGTTTCGAGCGGTCTTGGTCGGTTTAGCGATCGATTCGGATCGAGCGAAATTCCTTATCCTTACATTTCCATTATTAATACGGAGAGACCGGGATCAGATTTATTATCTGAGAACCACTCTGTATTAGCATTAGAATTGCAAATCAAATATGATGAAGATAACTGAAGTTGGAGTTTATGCAAGGATCGTTCTAGCAAATCCTAGGTAGAAATTGCTTAAGATGGGTTTACAAAATAGTGCCTTCGGTTTGTTAAGTCCCAGGACAATCTGTATGGAAGAATGTCTGATAGAGTATATTTAATAGACCGCGTTAGTTGATCTCTTCAAATGTATTCACGTTTGGTGGAAGAGGAATTTGTTTCTTTTAGCTGTATACCTGTGGTATTTTTGGAGAAATCAATTTGTGATTTGGCTGGTATGATGATGTGACATTCAAAGTGAATAAATGTGTGATCTGTCAGAGATAAGTGTGGCCTCAAGCCTCACAACCAAGAGATGGTAAAAATCGGTTAGGTTGCATGGCTAAGTGGTTAGCTGCCAATTAAGGTGTATTGTCACCTGATCTAGAGGAAATTCATTTACTTCTTTAACCTATTTCGATGTTGCCCCTTTCATGAAACGGTTGCTTATCACAACTGTGGGTAATAATACATTCGGTACACTCAAGCGAAATGAGTGACCGGTCATGTTTAGCCTGGGTTACAAGATGTTCCTGTTGAACCCGGTGTATTCCTCTCTAGAGATACACTGGCGGAAGGTGGTCCCATACCTTGCTAGTAGGAATTCATTATCCAATAAGCGCCCGTGGTTTTTGATTATATATTATGTATGTGGAACGTGAGATGAAAGCGTTATGCTATATGATTATTTAGTTGTGGTTGATAGACACTGTTATAATATCAAAGAGTTTTGATATAAAGATTATCATTTCTTTCAGAAGGATTTTGAAAGTTAAATCAAGTGTTTTTGATTCTCATAAGGGAAAATCCCATTCCGTGTTATATGGTGTGGTCTTATGAGATATCATTTATTTTCTCAAACTATTTTAAATTATTTACTCATACCAGTCCCATGACTAGCACAGAGTTTATTTTGTTTTGTTTCACCCTAAACTTTTGGATGCCCAATTTTGTATGGGCAGTCAAGTAGTCAGGATTTTACAGATATACTTAGAAGTGCTTGGAGCAGGAGGCTTCGACATTTTATAGCTATTGTTTATTTCATCTCTGTTGTAAGTGTTGTACTCTGATAATGGTATGCATATACTAATAACAAATTTGTATTTCAAAAGTTATGTTTGTATACTATATTTTATTCGTTCCGCTGTGAGGTTCGTGTTACTCTGATATTGTACTCATCAACTTCTTCTTATATTCTAAACTTCTTTCTATATATTCTCGCCCTCTGAATTCTTTCTGTTAATGAACTGGAATGTTCAATGCCTTAATATTTGACATGGGTTTTATGTTGATTTTTGAATGTTTAAGACATAGATGAACAATTAAACCTTTTTTTATAAACAGACTCTTTATTTCAATTTATGAAATTGAAATTCCAATCAAATCATTTAACAAAACAACTTAAACTAAGATAAACAATTTTCAAATTAAAATATGCAAAGGTATAAACATATAAATTATGATAATCAAATTGAAAAATCATGAAAATAAAATTGCATCAAACATTATAATCCAAAAATAAAAGAAAACATACCTTATCACCAAATCCATAAAATACAAATTTAACCTTTTGTTTTGGAGAGGATTAATTTTCTCATAATGATGCCTTTGAGTCCATGTTGAACAATGATTTATCTTCTAATAATAATTCATAATCCATCAATTTCTATAACGGGATTGATGACCTTCTACTACAAGTTAGTAATTTTGTATTGGATTTGATTTGAGAATTTCGTGGATGATTTTAGGGGAAAGATGTTGCCACTAAAATGAGGAAGAGGAAGAAGAAAATGGCAGCTTAAAAATGAAATTCCCAATGACTATGTTTTTGAGATCGATTTTATATGGGTAGGAAAAAAGAGCAAATAATGATCTCAATCACACATCTCAAAACTCTAATCTCCTGTATCGTAGATTCCTCTTTCCTTTAACAAAATCAATGAATTTCAACTCTAAAAAGCAGAGGTTGTTAAACCCATATGACCCATATTAAATATGTAAAATCATATTTAACATATTTTGTCATCAATATCTCATATCGATCAATATATACTTAAACCTTGGATCCCAAATTCCTTCTTTCATCTGCGTTAGTACAAGCGAACCCCTTATTTATTTGTTTCTATTTAAACCTTAAATCTCAAATTTTCCTACACTCTCTAGTCCACTCATCATTTACTTTCTTGCCTTCTCTACTTTATCGATTCGTTCTTGATGCGATGGCCCTTCCAAGTCTTATCAGACTCAGCAATATCACTCAGTTGTGTTTTCATCACATACTCGCTGTATGATTTCCATAATGTAAAACGTTAGGTGACCAAACAAGTCAGTGTTTTTCATTGCTGGGTGAATTTATGTCCAACCTTTGGCTACCGAAGCCGATAGGAATGGAGATGGCTCGTGTGTGATGGGACCCCTATTTTGGTCTTTACTGTGTTTTGGTTCGAGTTGGTTGTGGTTTCGTCCTGTCAAGAAGGAGTTTGTTTGGTCTATCATAGAGTATCTACGAGCACAGTAACTTCTAAGACCGATTGTTGGTCTCGCAGCTCGCTGAATTATTATTTGAAATGCCTTATAAACTATATCAACCGTGTTAGCTTCGTGGTAGATGCCCGTTATCTCTAGCACGGTAAATATAATTCTGGGTTATATCGTGTTTTGATACGTATGTTTGCTTATGTTGGTATCAGTGGTGGTATTGGATATTCAACGTGTTTTGCAGATTTTGTCTTGGTACAATAATTTGTAGACTGTTGAAGGTTTTAATTTGGTTTGATGTGTGTTTTTTGGATCTTCTCTTTGGAAGTTTGGTGATCGTTTGCTTCTTGGATATTCTAGTTGGTCACATACGTGAGTTTGGATCTTGTCCGGTTTGGTGTAGGTGTTCTGGTTCAACTTCATTGGCCATGCTTAGCTCTACAGGTGAAGCTTTGCTCTCAGCAGAGCTAACGTTTCCTGGTCTTATTTCCCTTCCTTGCCAACCGATGCTTAAGATAAACTTACTAGTACATCCAGGTTGTATGCAAGCTCAAGTGATTATCATTGATGAACTTTCCTGGCATGTACTTGCGTCTGCTATGATGTGTTGTCTTGATGTTGCTTGTTTCTTCATGTCAATTTGTTCAACTCACTGTCCTATGATATGGGTTTCCAGCTAGTTCCAGCGTTGCACATCTTTGTAGGGCTATATGTTAGTTTGCTCAATGTCTGTTCTTTGAGCTATGTAACTATTTGTTTTTCCACTTCTTTTGAAGTTGAACTGCAAAATGTAATATCCGTTGTCTATTATTTTTGCTAGTTCCAGTGTTGTAAGCCTAAATAGGTTGAGTGGACGGAACACTATAAATTCTGTATGAGGTGGATGGTCCACCTTAATAATGTATTTTATTATTTGGTATAATAAAAGGTGTTTGCGGTCACTTTAAAAACCGGTCGGCTCTGCCTATATATATATATATATATATATATATATATATATATATATATATATATATATATATATATATATGTATATGTATATGTATGTATGTATGTATGTATATG
The DNA here is from genome assembly GCA_030737875.1 of Allium sativum. Lineage (NCBI taxonomy): Eukaryota > Viridiplantae > Streptophyta > Magnoliopsida > Asparagales > Amaryllidaceae > Allium > Allium sativum. The sequence goes on from CM060926.1 coordinate 488,827,045, forward strand.
TATATTCTTAACTTTTATAAGTATATGCTACATTTTTATTTATCAAATCAAATTTAAAATTCCTAATTAATATTTCATATATATTAATTAATTTAGTTAATTTATAACAATTATAAACTAGTCAAATCACCAGGTTTTAAGAGAATTCATTGTTTCGATTGTGTGACTCTTGGGTGTAAATTTGGTTAGTAATTAATATCAAACTTATTTGAACATTAACGTTCACCCTTCGCTTAGCAGGTTGTGTGTCATTATGACCAAATTTATCGCTTACTCATTTTCTTAAAAAAATATCATTTTAATTTAATGAGCGATACCCAGTCATAACAAGTATTTACACCAATTGTCTTCGCTAAAACTATCGCATTTGGACGTACGGAATTTGGCAATGGTCAAAATTCCAATATCATCCACATTCAACATTTTAGTCCAAACCCAAATTTTTTGGTTAAATAATAACAATGATTATTACCTATAATGCTCTGGCTAGAGAATTTGACTTTATGTTGACATCAGTTGGCCCTGATACTAACCTTATATGACTAAATAGACGAATCCTATCTTGAATAGTGTTTCACTATCAATGCTTCCATTCGACTCAAATATAGTCATTCGATGGACATAATGTCATGATTTAACTATTATCAAAGCGGAGCTTCCATATTGAAGATCAACAGTATTCTCAAATCGAGAAAACTGTGTAAATTCTTTACTCTGATATTCTCTACTTGACCTTAGTTATATTAACCAACAGAAAACTATCGAGCGAGTCATTAAATAGTTATCCAATAACTAGTAGTACGTAACCTCGTGGTGCCCCCCAGCAGTCATGAGTAATACACTGTCCAACATTTGGAGAGCGTCATGTACTCTAGTCTCAAGAGATGTATCGATATTCATTTCGATACATCTTGACTATGAATATTTAAATTGGTGTATTTATTTTAATTGTGATAAATTACTCACGGTTAAAACACTTTGTTACTACTATCACAATACATACCATTTATAGATTTCTATTAAACGTACTTTTAATTATATTAATTAATTAATATAACCACATTGTTTCAAGTACATGATAGAAAGAAAATACCTTTTTTCGAACAAAATTCATAGTTGCCCCAAAGGGATACCCCTATTTCTATCAATACTCCGTGCTATGCAGCATAAGAAATTCTATAGTTGCTTCTTCATTGCATTTTCGATATTTATTAAATTCGTTTCTTGGTTTTCATCTTCCACCTCCTCTTCTGAACTATCGACAGTTTCTTTATTAACAAGAAGAATTATATGCATAAAAAATGTCTTTGAAGATTATACATTGCTTCACGAACACGAATTTTTGATTGTTGCACTTTAAGGTGATAATGTCGATTTTGATTATTCTACATCATCATGGACATGTACGACGAATGATCATCGTATGCGCCATCAGAGATTATTGATGGTAATATTGTTGTGGGAAGCAGAATTAATGAGAGGAAAGTAAGGAGGAGCGAGGAATTAGTAAGGCTGACTGTAGGGAAAACTTGAATATGACAAGTATCCATACTCCTACGATGAATGAACTATATGATATTGGTGTGTTGGATATTGGTTGGAAAATCCGATGGAATACGGCTTGGACATGAGTTTTTTGCCGGATCAATTTGATGTAGAAGACATTTTTATCAATTGAAGTTAAAGAAGAAGATGGTATGGTTGTGTAGAAGCGGAGATGGTGGAGCGATGGAAGGTATAGGGGAAAATGAAGCCATTGTTCTAACCGTTAAAGTGCAACAGCCATACATGGATAATGGTAATGATTTTCCTGTTATATATTTATAATGACAAAGACATTGCTCTTTACATTATAAATGTATAACTGGAAAGTATTTGACGTTATACCCAACTTACGCCTGTTCACACTACAAAAACTATAGTATATTGCCACGAGCATTTTCCAACAGCTGCCAATGACACATCTCCAACGGCTACCAACGGCCCATCGATTTCGTGGTATAACTGTTATTTAAATAAACATGTCATCTAAAGGCATTAGAAATTGTTGGAATATCAACCATTTGCGTCCATTAGAAGCCATTGGAAATGCCCTGAATAATTTGCAAAACCCATGACCTACTGCCTCATTAATCTTCTTCAATACGAAAATAAAAACCCCTCCTCCATTTCCCTAACTCCCCCAGCGATGCAACCACTCCAACAACCCTCCAAACGACCTTTGACGCCACCTACTACGTGCTTCAACCCCTCTCCACCCTCCATACTTGCAAAATCAGGTTATTTCCCTAAACTCTATCATATAGGTGTTTTTATTTAGGCCTAATTTAGATTATGATTGATTCCTAATTGTTGTGCATGTTTATTACATCATATTATATGCTGATTGCTATTATTACCATAATAATGGTCAAATTATTACTAATTGCAAAATTTTCTAATTTAGTCTATTGTATATGTTTAGGATGATTTAGTTAGTATTGAACTTAGATGTATGATAGAGTTTGCAAATAGTATAATTTATGTAAACACGAAGTATATATTATGTTAGGATTGATCATATTTCTGGATATTTTGTGCGAACACGAGTTTTATGCTTATGCAAATACACGAACTGATTTGGTGTATAATAAGTTTGGATGACTTCAAATGATTTTGATACGAATCATCGTAGTTAGAATTCATTAAATAATATAATTTAGGTATATAAACAAATTATGTACATAATTTAGTATATAATGTAATATATAAGGAAAAACGAGTTATATATTACGCGAAATAGTAAAAATATATAGTTTAGTACATATGTAATAAAATGGTATAATAAAAAAATAGTTAAATTTAACATCAAAAATATTAAATCTCTTTAGATATTATTTGGCATCATCTGACATGTGTTGTATATGATCATTATATGAATATTCATTTTTATTACACAACAGATATTCATTTTCATCTGATACTACATTTGTCGGATTAGTCCCTATATTGGACAAGTTAAAAACACGATAGAGTAATTACTTTTCATAAATCATATCACTTTAAATGGTTCATAAAATTTCGATGGCATTTCCTTTTCGTTCCTTATGTACATGCATTTGTGTAAGATACGAGGAACACAGGTTAAGTGCTGCTGAATTTTTTGGAAACCGTTTAAAATGATATGATTTAAGTAATGTAATTACTATTGTGTTTGTAATTGGAAGTAGGATGAGCGACCATCACAGAAGTCGCATAAATGTCAATGGACCATTTGTCGTTCATTTAAAATAATGCTTGTAAAAATCTTATACAATTTAGTATATGCTTACTAAAGTAGTAAACAAAATATAACCAAAATATAAAACAAACGATTAATATTTTTTTATTTTTCATCATAAGTTTAAAGTAGAAAAAATGGTCAATTATTTTATTGATTAGAGCTGTATCAAATAAGAGAAATTAGTGGCTCGATAAGTGAACATTTCTTTTAATAGGGTACATGTGTTCATCAAATTTTCTTTAAGTAATATTTGAAACGATGTAGATATTCATTGTCCATGCAGTAGGTGCAAATTGTTGAACTATTTAATACTAGATATGGTTAAGGTTCATTTGCGCCAATACGGTTTCATACCCAATTATTTGGTGTGGATCGAAATGGAGAAATTGTTGTCCCTAATCAAGAACAATCAGTTGAGGTCATTGACGATGAAGTTAGTATGACGAATCTTATAGAACATATGGTCGACGATGCAGCACAATCAATGTTCCCTAGTGTTGAAATTGATAATGATGATGCTAACGTCAAAGAAGAACCAAATGTTGGAGTTAAAAAAAATATGATTTATTGGATGCTGATAAATAATCCCTCTGGAATGGATGTACAAGCGACACTCAATTATTGGAAACTGTATAGTACATTGCAATGAAATCAAAATACAACATTATCGAAGCTAGATTTATGGCTATTGTTCAAGGTGGTAAATGCCATACGCCATCTGATAATTTAATGTGCAAAAATTATTATGAAATGAAAAAACTTATATCATCTTTCTGTTTTCCATATCAAAAAATGGATACATGTTTAAAGGGTTGCACGTTGTTTCGGAAAGAAGACATCAATCTTAGGAATTGTAAAATACGTAATCAAGAAAGATACAAATCAAGGAAAAGAAGGGAAAAGAAGTTCTGTACAAGCATACGCATTATTTACCTATCACTCCTAGACTTCAAAGGTTATATGCATCATCTGTAATTGTGCATCAAATGAAATGGTATAGTGTGAGAACACCTGAAGACGATACGTTAACACACTCATCCAATGGAGAAGCATGAAAATATTTTGATAATAAACATCCCAGTTTCACAGCAGAGAGATGCAACGTTAGACTAAGTTTGTATACGGATGGCTTCTCATCGTTTTCTCAGTTTGGTTCTAAATATTCATCTTGGCATATAATAATTACATCTTACAATCTGAACCTATGGATATGTATGAAAACCCCGTATATATTTCTCACAATTGTCGTCCCTGGCCTTGATGATCTGAAATGGGGGCATCAATGTTTACTTACAACCATTAGCCGAAGAGTTGAAAACATTATGCTATGAAGGACTTGAAACATACGACGTATCAAAAAAGATTTTTTTTAGATGTTCCCTTTTTTATTATGGACTATTAGTGATTTTACTGCATATGCAGTGCTTCCGGGTTGGAGTACGGCCTGTCGTTTTGCTTATCCTTATTGCATGCAAGAAACACGAGCATTTTCCGTACTGTATGGGAAGAAAATTTCATGGTTTGATTGTCATCGATGTTTTCTTCGTATTAATCATCCTTTTAGAAAAGATAAAAAGACTTCATGGCTAATAGGCATGAGACTCAACGAGCACCAATAGTTTGGTGAAGCAAGGATATATATGAAATTATAAAAGATTATCCAAAGACACACAATACCGGACAAAAAACTGGAATTCAAGGTAAATCGATGGTTCATAATTGTTGCAAACAGAGTATATTCTGGGAATTTCCTTATTGCAAAAATCTTTTAATCCGTCATAACATTGACGTGATGCATAATGTGAAAAACGTATATGATAATATGTTTAATATAGTTTTGACTGTTAAGGGCAAGACTAAGGACAATTTGAAATCAAGGCGTGATATAAAAAAAAAAATGTAATCATCCTGAGCTTCATATGAAGCCAAGTGACAGTAAAAAAAATCCAAAGCATGCTATGAACTAGACAACAACCAAGTTAAAATATTGTTAAAATGGTGGAAGGATTATGATTTCCTGATGGAATTTCCTCTAATTTTCGTGGATGTGTCAGCTATAAAAACGGAAGACTAAGTGGAATGAAAATCCATGATTGTCATGTAACGATGGAAAATTTGTTACCCATTGCTTTCAAAGAATTACTGCCCATAAAAGCTTAAAAAGTAATAACAGAAACTTGGTTTATTTTATAAGGATCTTTGTTCAACTACGTTAAAAATTGATTGTCCACTTAAACTTGAAGAAGATATCCCTATACTGCTCTGTAAACTGGACAAAATATTTCCTTAAGGTATCTTAAATGTAATGGAGCATTTATCTGTTCATCTTCTATATGATGCATGTTTTCGAGGTCTTGTGCAATATGGATGAATGTATCCATTCGAGAGGTAAGTTACTATACTGAGTATGCAAATTTTAATTTAATTATAAATAAAACTTAATATTGAACCGAAACATTTTTTATTAGGTACTTAAATCATTTAAAGAAAAAAGTGAGATAAAAAGTGAAAGTTGAAAGTTCCATTTGCAAGTCATATATCGGAGAAGAAGCTTCTCATTATTTCAATGATTTTGTGAACTTATCATTTGAATGTGTTACGCATACCGATGAGGCCATTGAACAAGATTATGCTTTTGAAGCAATGTTATATATTTTTAAACAACCTGGCGCACATGTTGGAAAATGTGTGGAAGTATGGCTTGATGATAGAGATTACCATGTGCACACACATATATTCTTCTTAATACTTCTGAAATTGCACCATTTGTTAGGTAATTATCACATTACAAGTTTTGATAAATTTAATACTAGACGTGTAAATTAATAATAATGCAATATATTATGTTTCTGTTTGCAGTATTTATGAATCACAAAATCCAAGCGACAATTTAAGCAAAGATTTCTGCAGTTGGTTTTCGAACTGCATTTCTGATCCCTCAAATCGTGTGGTAAATAAGGGATTGAAACATTTGGTGTTAGAACTGAAAAGAAAATTAAAAACAGATTAAATAATTTTCTTTAATGGTTATAAGTTCAATACTAAAGAATATGATGCTGAAAAATTAACGAATAATAATGGTGTATTTGTTTAAGGCAGCGATGATCCTAATAATCATAAATAATTTTTATAGCGTGTTAACCCAGATTTTGCAGTTGACATATTTTACAAGACCCATGGAGGATGTTTTTTTGTTTAGATGCAATTAATTCAGTAATTTTCCAAGTTCTGGTATTAACGTGCATCCAAATTATAATCTTATAGAAATTAAACATACCTCCCGTTATCAAAAGTACGACTCTTTTGTACTAGCCAAACATGACTTACAAGCTTATTACACCCCTTATCTATCTCTAAAAAGGGATAAAGCAGAACGGTCTGTTGTTCTTAAAACCAAGGCAAGATTTGCATTCGATGGAAAGAATATTCCAGATGAACAAGCTTATCAAGCAGATCTCAAGGAAAATGTTGAAATACAAGTGCTGTTTTATATTTAACATAGGGGATTCGTGTTGGAGCCATCTGGATTGGTTCTAAACATTTCCAAGAGTGTGTATATGGGTAGGATAAGCGATTTCTGGCCTAAGTGGAGCAAGATCCCTAACACCATTAGAGAGGCCATTTGGCAAATTTTTCTTGTAAATTTATACCGCTTTAAAATTTGATTAATTAAGTACAAATAAACAATTAATAATATTTTTCTCATTGTATAGGGAAAAGTAGATCTGGAGGAGGTTGGTACCAGCCTAATTCAGTGTCACTGGAACTCAAAGGTCGCTAAGAGTTACAAGGAGAAAATGTCAAAGATAAAGAAATCGGGGAAGAAACCAAATTAGATGAGCGTGGACGTATGGGATAAGTGGGTTAATTGGTGGAACAGTGAAGAATTCAAGGTAAATCTGCCAAATATCTCATTAATTATTTTGTAATTAGTAAATAATCATTTACCATAAATTTGTAGGTGGAGTCAGCGAGGAACTCCGAAAATAGAAGTATGAACCCGATAGCTCATCGAGAAGGATCCAAGTCTTTCTAGCGTCACTGCGAGGACTCGGTAAATTTACCTGTTATTACATTTGTATATTGATCAGTTCTGTAATCATAGCTTTATGGAATTGAATTATATAAATTACCTATTGCAGGAACGAGCTCGTAGACATCTCGTGTCCTACATAGACGTATTTGAGGCTGGCAACATTGCATATAAGTTGGATGATCAAGATAGGGGGACATATGCATATGTATGCATATTTTAATTTCTATCACTCACACTGATAAGTTTTGTAATTACTAGGTATATAAAATAAAAATAACATTCTAGTATATTTCAACTGTAATTGTTTTATGCATTATATATAAAGTACCAGGCGGCACAGGCTCATGTGCCTAAGGAATCCAGTCGCGATGAGTTGACACGGGATGAGGAAGATAAGTTATTCGATGTTGTTATGAATCTGACGCAGAGGACTAAACATTACGGATACGGGAACCAAGCATTAATTAATCCTTTTGCATATATACAACAAATTAACATGTTGATATATAGTGTTAGAATATGTTATATACTGGAAAGCCAATTGGTAATGTAGTGTTATAATTTTATATATGGTTAAGGTTCATTTTTTAAATATTAGTATTCTGAATATCTTTCATTTTATTTGCAAGCTCGAGCAGCCAAAAAAGCCCGAGACAAAAATGAAATATAAAAAACTTAGAGCTATGGTTGAGCAGCTGCAGGAAGAAAATTGTCTTCAAGCTATACAGATAAAGCAGCTGAATCAAAAGCTAGTGGAGTATGTATAACAACATAGTTCCTTTCCTTCGTCGTCTGGTGCTTCCGGAGGCAACGAAGATGCTTGAGGTATATTTTCTTGTTTTTGTGTTTGCATGATGAATACATTGACTTGGAGATGGTGAAGATTGTGTTTAGATGTTGTATATGTTGGTTTGGAGTGGATGAGAATGATATTTTGGATATATTTTGATGGTACGTACTTTGTATGTTGACATTTGAGGTTGATGAGTTGGTTTTTCATGTTTGGATGGTTTATTTTGTTTAAATTGATACTTATTTGATTTATGTTGGTTGTTTATATTGATATATATATATATATATATATATATATATATATGTCTTATATAAATGTGGAATGGTTTGGAAATGGAGTTAAAATGGAATGGATTGGAAATGATGTGGCTAGAAGGTAATATGCTTGCTATTATTAAAAAAAATTACCCAGATTTCCAACGACTAATAACGGTTTTCAACGGCTTATTGGTCATTTATTTCAAATGGTTTTCAATGACCATTTAGTGTTGGAGGTTGTTGGAATGCCTTTGTTGTAACCGTTAGAAATTATTTCAATTCATTGACAGTTTTCCAACGGCTTTAAACGAGCGTTAACGGCTCTAAGCCGTTGGAATAGCTATATTCTCTTATAATGCAATTGAACTTTATTAACAAATTCAAAATGCTTATTTGAGAATATTATAAAATCTTATCAATAAATTAATTTGGGCATTTTTATTGTATTCACAAAATTTGTTAGTTTATCCACATCAGGTGACTTTATTAAGTTTATCCACCAATCTATTTGTAAGTTAATCCACGCTGGATTAACTAACAAATAAACAGTAAACACCATACACTAACAACATTTCAACGACTAGGAACTGAAGCGGGATCATCATGAACTCTCTAAATATCAGCAGAAGAAAGCCTTCATTAGATGATGAACATAAACATTGCAGCCTTATCTTCAACAGCGATATCACCAACATGATAAACACCCTCAAAGATCAGAAACATATAAAGCTCATGACAACAAAACAGAACCAAGTAAACCCGAAATCTGAAGCAGGACCCAAAGCTAAAAACCTCTATTGACAACAAGAAAAACCAATATAGAGCATTTTTATGCGCTAGCAAATCGAAGGATACAATCAAAAGCTAAACACTGATAATAAAACGCACATCAAAGCAAACCTCTAGAATAAAACTGAAAACACAACTAACAAGGCCCACCACCAATCTAAAATCACTTCAACTAACCACTGCTTAACATACTCCCGGTGAAGATCTCCAAAGAATCACATCATGCAAATAATAGCTGAAGGGAAAAAACCCAGTTCATGCACCAGGAAATAACAACAACCAAGAAGAAAAGACTCAAAAAAAAAAAAAAACCAAAGATGGAAGGCACCAAACAGACTATCCAGCTCAATAAAAAAACATATTTAATGTTCATGATGCTTGGTACATGAGTACTTTTTTTTAAAAATAAAATTGAGCTTAACGACAAAAAAACTTACAAATGCGAATATATCCAGGCGTGTATAGTACATGGTTCGTATGATAAAGCCACTGTCTATGATATTTAGTTATCCTGAATCCATTGGAGCAACTGCAGTATCACTACTGCTACCTTGTGGACATTACTGCCTTAACTTTACTGCACAGATTGGGCCGAAACTCGAGTCTTGCCTACCGTCGTGCTGAAGTTGTGCAGCTTTTATCTTCGAGCCAAATACGTACAAACTTGAATGGAATGAGGTACCAAGATACTCCAGATATACATGGACTCCAATCCAACATCCAACATGTACTTCCACCATTGGGCCTTTATGAGTCAAAACCAAGCTTTACAAAATAGGCAATGACTTGGGTCCAGGATCAAGATGAATAGACAATGACATGTGTTCAAGACAAAATTTAATAGGATTGCTTATATAGTTGATTTTAAGACATGCGACTTAATGTTTCAGCAAGCTTTTAAGCATCGCCTAATGCGTCGAAGAACTTGAAGGGAATAAGCCTCACAAAATAACAGGACGCCTGCGAAATCTAGCACATGAGTACATGGTTACTTGTGATATCTAGCATCCTCATGTTTAAGTTTACGTAATTTAGATTCAGAAGAAAAAGAAGAGAATGAAACTTGAGAAACGATAAATTATTCGTTGTGGATTAACTAATCAAATTTCAAATTTTAGAAAATCCATAAAAATAGGTAATATGCCTATAAATTATGGTGGATTAACTAACAAATAATGTGGATGAAACTAAAATTTCCCTTTATTTTCCATTGGTTTTTCTCCAACGGAGAGAGAAACAACCGGCGACTTCCAATTTACATATATTCCATAAAAAAATCCACTCTAATTAATCCATAAATCCTGTTTAGTTGTAGATCGAGATCAATAAAAAGGGATTCTTGGATAAACATCCATTCATTGCTTTAATTTCAAACTTAAGAAATTGGATTTGGTTCCCTTACAATCATAAACGATCAAGACATCAAGAATGGGATGTTTCGGCGAAATCGCTTTTTACCTATAAATCTTATGCTGAAGAGTGAAGATCAAGTTTCTCTTCCACCGGTCCTCCGAAAAAAATCTGAAATGCCGATCAATTTACAAAAGGTTTGATATCTGTGTTTGTTCTCAACTTACCAGATTTGGAATTATAATTTGGTTTGATAGCCCAAACTCAACTATTTATTTTTCGGGCTTGTTGGAATTTACTAGAATTTGTGTTTCACTGTAAACTATGCCCGTTGCTTTCTGGAAAAGGAAACTTAGGTATGTTCCAATTTTAAACATGGATTTACATCACAAACTGACAATTAGGGTTGTCAATGGATACCCGAAAAATTCAAAATTCGTCTACATCCGCATCCGAAGAGCAGATAAATATCCGATATCTGGGAAAGCGGATGCAGATGCAGATATAGACATATCTGCATCCGAAAATTATCCGTCTGCTTATTTTCACGATTACAGCTTAAATTATGTGTATTTTAACATAATTAGATATTCTAATTTGTTATTTTACAAAATTAAAAGTCCACTAAATACGTGTTAATTGCTCAAAATTATATATTATCATTATATTTATTTATTTTTACCACTTTAGTAATCAATTAGGTTGAAAAAGCACAAGATTAAGTTAAAAAAATTCATTTATGTTCACTGATTTATCGATCGTTGGCAGAGCGGATAATTATCCGATATCCGTCCGTATCCGGGATGCGGATATCCGATATCCAAAAATAGTTTCGGATGCGGATACGGATTTGGCACTATCCGCATCCGGAAGTATCCATTGACAGCCCTACTGACAATTGCTGGATGTATAACGAAGCTACAAGATTACAATGCTAACCGAATCGGTTTATTTGCTCAGTAGCATGTTGAATTTTCACTGTCTGATTTTATGCTTGAGAAGACGAAATTATAACTGAACCTTATCATCAAGTACTAGAGTCAATACTCAACTTTGGACGTATAATGGGTTGGTTTACTGGTACGATCTGGTTCAAGTGAGTGGAAATCATTAATGCAATATACACTTGTTCTTCCGGTAAGTTTTACATTCTGAGATTTGGTAATTGTTTCAGAAGTTTTTACACTTGGTAAAAGGGAAAACTCAATGATAATTTTTCCTAATAGGCTCCCAAAATAACCGGTAACGATGATGTTAAGGAGAAGGCAAATCAAAAGCATGTGTACCAATTTAATGGTTTTGAGGAGTAGGATGGAGAAATGTTCATAGATGATAGCTTGGTTCTAACGTGCGTCTTCCAGCGCTAAAATATAAGTGTTGCGCACAGCAACATGAACGAAAATTGTTTTTGGAGATTGAGTGGTCACTGATGATGCGGGTTAAATGAAAGGTTTAGATCTTTCATTTGATAAAAAAAAAAGTGAGTGCTGAACTAGTGGAAAAGCTAGGTTCAACGTGGGCGGTTTAATTCCTGCATTTGAAAAAAATGTGGGTGTTCATGGATAATGCACATTTGTTTGAGAACGTGGTGCTAGTAGAAAGAGCTTACTACAAGTTTTCCGGCAGTTACCACACATGAGCAAGAATTGGGATGACTATCAACTATTTTGGCAGTAATATGCAAAAGATGCGCAATAAGTGGATACCTCTTGAGTGCTTGGAAGATACCATATCATGGGTCCAGTTTAGTTTAATTTTATTTTATGCTTGTATTTAGGTTTATGTATCTTTTGATTTTCGCATGTTTGTTTCAGTTTACTATGGCTTGTACTCATAGTTATAAGAACCGAACCGGACCACGGTTGGACCGTGAAAAACCGTCGACCATCGCCGTCGTCGGCCCGGAGCCAAATCGGACCACTGTCATGCACGAACCGCCGACTGAACCTTCGAAACCGTGAAACCGTATGAAACCATCGACTGAACCATGCGCTGGAATCCACTTTTAAGGTTATGCGGCATTTTCCCCCAAATGTAGAAACCCTAATTTCAACAATCACCATTGCCGCAACCCACAAATCAGGTGTCAAATTAGCCTATTTTCTTGTTGTCGTTTTTTGGATATTTTTAAAATTTGTATTATTTTGAGTTGTATGCCTTTTTATAGATAATTGGTTAGGCTAATTATATTTCCACCCCGCTTTTCTCCTTTCCCACCCTATTCATCTTTAAAAAATCATCACACCCCAGTTTTTCCTCTTCACACCCCGATTTATACCCAAAATGCATTATAATTTTTGAATCACGTGCAAATATGACGTGGTTGATTCACAAACATCACTTACTCCAAACTAGGTTATCATACAAACCTCACTTGATCCTAACTAGGCTATAATACAAATCTAGTTTGATGGCAGCGAGGTTAGCATGCAAACCTCACTCAGACCGAGGGAGGATTTTACATAAACCTAGTTACATTCAAGCTTATTTGCACGATTATTTATTTTAAACGTGTTATTTTGTGATCTGGAGGGAGGGCAATTTTGGAATATTAAAATTTTATAAATTAGCGGGGTGTGAAAGGGAATAAGAGGGGTGCAAATAGAACCAGCGAATTGGTTAATGCATTGAAAACCATTACGCTGCAAGCCAAGCTTTATTTGAGTGACAGAAAAAAGGTATGCTAGAAGAAATGAACTTTTGTAATTGTTTAATGGAATCCTATTGTACGTTATGTACAGTGACTACACTATTTTATTTAATCATAATAAATTATTTGATTGTTTCCTTTCTTTCTTGTTTCTTAGTTTATTCACTTTACTGCAAGGGTAATACATAATCCTTAATGATATTTGGTAATATATCTTTTGTGAAGATAGCAAAATGTTGTGATTTGTGATATGGGTTACTACTTGTGATATGAATCAATATGTAGTTGTTGGACTTATAACATGCATTGCATTATGAATATCACCAAACATTTTCATTTATATTAGAAAAAAAATTGTGCGGCTCTTGATGGTTTAACCGGTCGGACCCTCAAAATCTTAAACCTTAGGCCATTACGGTTCGATTGACGGTCCGGTCATGATAACATTGCTTGTACTATTATCATGGGAACCCTTCCCATATTGATCATGTCTGCCTGTTTAACCGGTAAACTTTCCCAAATCAATCATTTTTTTCTCATTTCTACAATTCACAAATTCTATCACCTCCACTACGATGGGAAATTCTTACCACATAATTTTACCCAATCACGTTTCATCCCCTTAACATATCTTCCTTTTCCCGCTGATAAACTGTTGTTGCACAACTCCACTACGATGGGCCTGTTCTTTAGTCCTAAACGGATCAATTGGGTAACAAACGTGTCGGACGCGTCCGTTTCCCAACGGTCCTTTTTGGACCGTTGAACCAACGGCTCAAATTTGAGCCGTTGGCTCCTCCCTTTCCCTATAAATCCCCCCTCCTTCTTTCCTTTCTCCTCACTACTTCCTGCTTCTGCTTCCTTTTGCCTCCTTCAGTTGTTTTTTTTTTGTAATTTCTGTTTACGTTTATTTTTTATTTCTATTTTTTCTTTTTTCAATCAAATGGCACATTCTTTTGTTTCTGCTTCTAGCTCTTCCAACGCCCCGAATGCTTTATGGCCAGTGAACCACACTGAGGCATTCATAGATATTTGCCTCAATAATATTCATCTTCGAGGAACCAACAGAATCCTCACTTCTGTGCAGACTGAATTCAATGAGATGTTTGAGGACAAGGTGACTCAGACCCAAATCAAAAACAAATGGGATAATCTGAAGAGGGTCTAGACTTCATGGAATGCACTGTTAAAGATACCTGGCGGTTTTTGGGATGCTTCGCAGGACCGCTTGGATGGATCAGACAATTGGTGGCATGGGGCTGCACGCATGTACCATAAGTTTAGGAGACAGCCGCCTCTGAAGTTTTGGGAGCAGGACCCGCTTTTTGGGGGCTGCATTGGCGTAGGCACTTGCAGTTATCAGATCCCCCTGCTCCCCTGGCCGTTGCAGATAGTCCACCGCCGGTTCAGTCTGCACGGAGGCAGTCGACGCGCGCCACATTTAGTAGGGCGGCTCCTCCCGAACCGGCCTTCGTTCAGACAAAGCGTTTCTCCATGGCAGTGGACCGATGCTATGTCATTCTCTCGCCCATCACTGATGTCGACAACTGGGAGATTATTGAGATTTTTCGTCTTGACCGGTCTATTTTAGAGGTGGTTGAGGCCTTGCCTGATATGGAGTTGATGGGGTACATGAGTTATCATATTTCTAGATTCCGCAGACATTACTAGTTTGTTGTATGTTTTCGCTTTATTATTATGTAGTGAACTGGTATGAAATATTATTATGTACTGAAATGATATGTTTGGTTAAATGTGTTATTTTGCATTAATCATATTGTTAAGTTTTAATCATTAAATAATTAAATTACAAAATAAAAATAAAATACTCCACTTAAATGCTCCGCTTAACGCACCAAACACATTCTTCGCTAACTGCAATTCTCCATTAATATTCTCCGCTCAAATTCTCCGTTTTCGCTTGCGCGGACCACTCCCTCTATTCCCTCCGCCACGTTCTCTTTCCACGCACCACCAACTGACTCATCAACTTCACTGAATCCCTTCTCTTTGTGGGCTCTAAGCCTCTACCTCTACCCAGCGGTCATCACCCTGTCAACTCCGGTTCTCTGGAGCAACTCATGCCTTCTTCCCAGCTCCCTCAAACATTGTACTAGGTGCGACATCTCCCGACTTCAAAACCCATCGCGTTTTACTGCGCCACTTTATCCTCCTACCAACATCAGACCTTCACAGTGGCCTTCCCTGTTTACCGCGACAACCCCCTTTGCTCCGCATAAAACACTGACTCGCCTCACCTCTCCAAACTTCAACGAAAGCTGTAACCATTATCCGATCAAACCCCCTTTCACGCCACCTCTGGCCACCGGAGGTGAAGCTATCACAGCCAAACGAGCCCCCTCACGTCTTTGGCCTCAACCTGGTCTTACTTCGTTGCTCCTATTTTGAGTTCCATCCAAAACAGACTGAGTTAAAGAAAGAGCATGCCAAAGTGAAGCTTGTCAGCAACCCATTACAATGAATCTAGAATTCTTTAATTTCATTTCGTATTGGAATTAAGAAAAAAATATAAGATTCGGTAAGGCCAGCTTCGATTTCTTCCTGATGTTTTCGAATGGGGGTAAAACATAGTACGGAGGCTTGCAGTTTTGAAGATTCGAATATAGCTTGTCATGCTGTGTTCTTGCTTCTGAAAGTAAAACAAGATCGAACAAAAACAACGATTTTTTTTTTTTTTAATTGTAAACAAATATATATATATATATATATATATATATATATATATATATATATGTATGTATGTATGTATGTATGTATGTATGTATATGGATCGTCAGCCAAAATGTTTGAACTTAGAACATGTTGAGATTAGATTGGATATGGAAAGATTGGGTAAGATCTGCCCGGAAATTTATTTTTAATTTTAACCGTGTTTTGTAAATGAGCTGTTGGATTTGAGGAAGGAGATATCTGATTTTGGACGAAGATGTTTGATTTGGGAAAATCAAAGGGGTCAGCAGGCAGACGGAATCAATATGGGAAGGAACACATGAAACATGGTATTAATCGTGTCAATTTGTCATTTTCATAAAAAAATACAATATAATAAATAA
This sequence comes from Allium sativum, assembly GCA_030737875.1. Lineage (NCBI taxonomy): Eukaryota > Viridiplantae > Streptophyta > Magnoliopsida > Asparagales > Amaryllidaceae > Allium > Allium sativum. Next base: position 488,843,256 of record CM060926.1, read on the forward strand.
ACTTGTTAATAAGTTCATTTACCCTGATTAATGATCCTAATACTTTCAGTGTCATGCTTTTCTGACCTAAACGTATATTATTAAAAAAAAATTCAGCACATATTACAACTACCAATATCTAAGAAATTAATTTATTTTACAAATTCAAAAAATCCATAATTACTAATAACAAAATATGATCTATGAATTAAACTTTATTTATCAAATCTAAATGGTTATCGATTAATATTGTTAAATCTTCACTTAAAAATATGATTTAATAAATAAACTTTCTTTACAAATCCATTTCATACCAGTTAATAACATTTATAAAAAAGTAAACTGATAAAACTTAGATGTTTTAATACAGAAAAAAATTCAAACTTACTATACATGATTTCAACATAAAAATATGATTAAATATTTGTCAAAAGTATTTTTTCTAGAATGAGCCAAACATATATAATTTTAAAAAAATAATTCATGCGCGAGGAGAGCGTCATCATAACTACAAAAAGAAAATTTTGTAGCGTCGTTTTTTCCCTTTTACTTTGCAAAAAATTATAAACTAATAATTATTGAAACTGATCGATCATGTTTAAGCAATCGTGCGGCACTGTACAACCATATCACGTAAGTATGTGCAATGATAAATGGCCATCTCCAGAAAGTATCACGTTGCCTAAAATTTGGTATTATCAGGTACAAGTATAATTTTATTTATAATTTTAGAGAATAATAGTTGTACTTCATTTATGAAAAATACTCTTTTGTGTTATAGTGAAGTACGAAAGTGAAATTTGGCAGTTTATTGCTTGAAATGGTAATAAAAAGGATAAATTAGCTAACCATGGCAATAAACCAATGCGATTCAGCTATTTTCTGGTGTTTCTTGTCTCGGTGGAGCCTGGAGCATGTCTTAGACCATTGCAAATAAAGCAAGGTTAAACCCTCATGTTACATGAATAATTTGTAAAAGAAATAATTCATGCACGAAAGCGCATGCCGTAACGCTTATAGTGATTATACATTTGGTGTCATGCTTTTTTAGTATAAACTAGTGTGAACCCGTGCTACGCACACGGGTTGCCGTTAATGTAGTTAGTAATGAGATTTTATTTAAAGCCCACAAATGTAATCATCTATTTGGAGTAATATAAATTATGAAGTAAGAGAAAATTGCTAAATTAAAAGCATTTATACATCAACGTTGTTAATCGTCAAAAATGCACATAAAATTTTTGGATTTCGACAGCCACTTGAGGGCACAGTGAAAATGTGAGCACATAATGGAAATATTTAAAAGTAGTATCAAACAAAAGGCGTCACTTTCATGACAAAAATAAAATAAAATGTTTTGATATAAGTGGCATGAAAGACGTACGTTGCTCATGTAATGTAAAAATTATAATTTATGTCATGCCTCTATTGTCAAGTTTCATGCTTCTGATCATATAAATTTTTAAACTAATAATTTCTAAGCATATGCATAAATAACATTTTCCAATAGATATAAAATTTTATTCCAACACATACACTTTTTTCCTTTTTCTTCCTAAATGTAAAAATTACATAATGTGAAAGCAAAAATAATTGTCTTAATGTAACAGTCACCCTGTTTTACCTATAACAATAAAAAAAAGTGTGAATTCAACCACACAAATTACAAATGAGACAACAATGCTTGCACATGGTCAAATTTATTGTCACTCATCCGGGCGACCACCAACCATTTTATTTAATAGACCTCGGCATGTCAGTGTCGCCTCTACTTAACCTGAGATAACTTGGCATCCAAACTTTCACCTCTATGTTTGGCTACTCATTTTAGATTCTATTGAATTCCAGACATAGTTTTTTTTTATCAATGGACCATTTTTCAAACTCTTCATGGTTTCATCAACGAACTCTTATTTCATCTTGCACTACATTTTTCCTCCATTATGATTCCTCTTTTCTCTGCTTAGTGCTTCATCACACCTGAAATTATTGGAATAGTGTGTGGGATAGTTAGAGAACTCTTCATAAGAAGGCTATCAGAATTGCAACGCCAAGAAAGAGCCATGCAAGCCTATTAGTACATAACTGGTTGTCTTTCCATCGAATAGTAATATGATGCTATGACATTAAATACCTAAAGTTGTAATTATATAATAAGGCTTGGGAGAATGGATCACTCATGTGTTTACATGTGTTTACATGATACAAAGTTTAACAAATGCTCGAACTTAGAGTTCCCGTGTAATGCGTGATCAAATCAACTCAAATTATCAACAACACTTAACTGAACATCAAAATTAACCAAAGGATGAAAACGCTAAAATAAAATAAAGAAAACTTTAGCTGAAAAAAACATTAACAACTATAGACCCTGTTAACCGGCCTTTTGGTCCGGTTACCAAAAGTACTCCAGACATGCTCGACTCAACTCATCGCGTGAAGCCAGGGCCAAGGGCAAAACTCAGGAAGTACAGGAGGAAGACCGAAGAGAGATCGTGCTAACAAACCTCGACCACGATACACTTCGCACCCAGCCAGGTGCGCAATTTCGTACCTGGTAGGTGCGAAATTTCGCACCAAGCAGGTGCGAAATTTTGCACCCCGACCCAGGTGCGAATTTCTGGTGGTCGACAGCTGGGGGCGCGAATTTTCTGTAGATGGTCCTCATTTCTACCTACTCCTACCTAACCGCTACCTAACCACTTCCTATAAATACCCTATGGCCTCACACTTCAAAAGGGAGAGATTCTTGAGCTTTGAAACCTCCATAGAGCTTCATTAATTGCATCTCCTCTTTGAGGAAGAAGAAGGGCAAAATTTTCCATTTTACTATTTCTTGCAAATATGACTATTGTAACTTCATGTAGCATAGTCGACAAATGTAATGAGAGGGTCTCAACCTTGTAATCTTTCAAGTGATCAATAAAATTCCAATAACACTTCACAGTGGACGTAGGCACTCACTGAGCCCGAACCACTATAAATCTCTTGTGTTATTTACTGCTTATGTTCTTGTCTATGCGACCATATTTATAATTCCTAGTAATTGGGAATCTTTGGTGTTTACAACATTTTTTGCCGTCAACATTTGGTGCTTTCACTGAGAAAACTCGGATATTGCATCTTTCTCGCACATTACCAACTCGACTTCGCCGAGCTTAAGGTTCCTTGCATAACCTACCGTCGAGTCCGCTTATAATGGTAAAAAAGTCAAAGAACGCAATGATCGGCTCTTCAGCCGCAACCGAGGCTAGTACATCTCAGCTACTTCAACCGGCGGACATCCCGACCACTAATGAAAGTGAACCTCTAGTTGCGGACCCCAAAGCACCCGCAACTCAAGCGCAAATCCGCATGCTTAATGAAAAATATGAAAATACAGTGTCGATCTTAACCAAGGGCTAAGGAATAACATCAACCTTATGCGGCATCTTCAAGAAAGTCAGTGCGTCGTCGCTCGACTGCAATTAGCTTAGAACAATGCTCGACTCCGACCACCAACATTGGAAACCTCCTCATCCGATTCGAGGGGCCCGGACCAAAGAAGGAGGTTTAATCTCATCAACAACGCCGCCATCCGAATAAACGCCCTCGACAACGGCAATGGCAATGGGTATGTCAACGGCAACGGTGACCGGACCACGGTTACCTATAGCAAGGGCGCCCAATATCGAGACCGTTCTCACTTAGTCATCAATGAAGGACCTACTCCTACTAACCAATCTTCTCTTCGACAAGACTCAACGGCCGCCCGTCGAGACAATGAACCTAATTTTTTGGCAACCCGTGCCTTTCCGGAACAGGATCCGCATGACCCCGCTCCACATCATCACGCACACCAGGATCCCGTTATAGATGTCGAGCACATGGAAGAAGACGATCCAAACATCCACCCTAGAAGACGCCCTCACGCCAGAACTCCGGAACCTCGCCAAAACCCATGGGTCCCGATGGCGGACCCCCATCCGACCTACCTTCCCGACATGGTCCGAAGGATCATAAGGGAGATGCGAGGGAATGTGCATGATTCATGGGAAGCGCACATTAGGCACAACCCTTTCACTCGAAGAGTTAATGAAGCTGAATGGCCGCGACGCTTCAGCATGCCGCAGATGTCGCTCTACGACGGCACCACTGACCCATGTGCTTTCCTAAACCGCTATGAATGGCAAATGGACTCGAGCAGAGGCGAAGGTCCAGTCAAGTTCAAATGCTTTCCAGTATTCCAGTCACGAACGGCAATGAAAATTCGAACCTATGCGGTTCGAAATTTCAAACCCCAGTGGTTCGGAATTTCGTGCCTCAAAAAAAAAATCCTCTCGACCGTCATGCTCGCGTACGCCTACTCCCTGCAAGTGTCAAGCCGCCTAAGACGCGCGACGACAACGCCAAGCGTATACCTAGCAACGTGAGTGCGGCGCCAAACCAATAGCGACTCGCTCACTTTTCCCCAACGAGCGAGCCCGCTAGCTAACATGTTTTTTCCTATAACTTGCAGGATAAATCCGCAATTCATCTCAACTTTCATTCCAAAGCACATCATGTCAAGACAAGACATACTTTGGGGAGCAAATGTTAACCGGCCTTTTTGTCTGGTTACCAAAAGTACTCCAGACACGCTTAGCTCAACTCATCACGTGAAGCCAGGGCCAAGGCAAAACTCAGGAAGTACAGGAAGAAGACCGAAGAGAGATCGCGCCAACAAAGCATGCCCCTCGCCCAATACACTTCGCACCCAGCCAGGTACGCAATTTCGTAGCTGGCAGGTGTGAAATTTCGCACCTGGCGGGTGCAAAATTTCGCACCTGGCGGGTGCAAAATTTCGCACCTGGCGGGTGCGAAATTTAGCATCCTGACCCAGGTGTGAATTTCTGGTGGTCGACAGCTGGAGGCGCGAATTTTCTGTAGATGGTCCCCATTTCTGCCTACTCCTACCTAACCTCTACCTAACCACTTCCTATAAATATCCCATGGCCTCACACTTCAAAAGAGAGAGATTTTTGAGCTTTGAGACGTCCATAGAGCTCCATTAATGGCATCTCCTCTTTGAGGAAGTAGAAGGGAAAAATTGTTCATTTTACTATTTCTTGCAAATATGACTATTGTAACTTCATGTAGCATAGTCGACGAATGTAATGAGAGAGTCTCAACCTTGTAATCTTTCAAGTGATCAATAAAATTCCAACAACTCTTCACAGTGGACGTAGGCCCTCACTGAGGCCGAACCACTATAAATTCTTGTGTTATTTACTGCTTATGTTCTATTTTATGTTCTTGTCTATGCGACCATATTTATAATTCCTAGTAGTCGGGAATCTTTGGTGTTTACGACATTTTTTGCCATCAACAGACCCTAATATCACATATTCAAGTTTTCTACTAAATGAGCGCATTAGATCACACCTTTGATTTGATTCGCTTTAAACTCGTATATTCTTGTTATACCACACTTAATGGAAAATAAATAAAGAAAGAAATTGTCTAAAGTGAGGCAGGATTAAAACTTAAAAATATGCATAGTGTCAGCTACTACCATTCAACATAAGTTTAAACTAAGTATTAATCAATTTTGGAATGGAAGAAAACTTATGCCATTAATAAAAAGCAATCATGTAAATTGATTGATTAATATTAGGAAGGAAAATTCTCCATACAATCGTACTTTTCAAATGGATATGAAATTGCAGGTTAACCAAATTCAAAAAAGCCAAACGATTGGAAACTGAAAGTTAATTTTGTACTTTGGTAGTGTAGCACCTTCAACGATAACTAATAATGCACTATTCAAACTTATATGTTTTTTGTTGTGTTGCCGACAGAAATAAATAGAAATAAAAAAGAAGGTAGGACTATAAGTTTCATTTTAGATAATTTGGACACTGATTCATTACAATTAATTGCATAAGACTTGTGAAAACCAACATGAATTGCGTAAAAAATAGAAATTATGAGTAGGAAGTCAAGAAAGCAAACCAATTTGGAGGACTGGGAATTTGATAATCATTGAACCGCTACAACCAAACAAACCTTGAAAATAAAAACCCTGTGCAAGAAAAATCCTTGCCATAATAAATTATCATTACACACCCTCATCAACATTTAAATATTCATAAATGGTTGGCTATTATTAAGAACCCAAAATTAGCTAACCTAAATAGGCAGGCATTTAATGTTGCTAATATAAATAAAATGGGCATTGTTTAAATTATTTGCAAAAAAAAAAAAAAAAAAAACGATTGTTTAGGGAGAAATAATGGTGCAAGCGAAGAATGTGAAATAAATGAGATTATTGATGATCTAACATATAAAAATGAAATTATTTAAAAAAAGCTATCGACAAATGAGATTATTTATAATTTGGTATAAAAATCTGATGCAGTTCGACTAATATACCGTATAAATAATTTTTTTCAATTAACAATTAAAAAAAGGATTATTGTAAAGAAGGCTAATTTAGTAAAATAAACTTTATTTGTTAAGGGGGTACTCTGTACATTGATACTCCCATTAACAAATTCTTTTTTCTTTTTAAATTGACCCCCCCTCCCCCCCTTTACAATACTTGGAGTGTCAATAACATACACAACCAGGATAGCTAGTATTTAATGTTGTTAACGAAGTATAATAACAAACTGCTAATACTATAAACATATTTTACCTTTTGCCCATATGAAATGATCAAGCAAATGGTCACAGGTGTTGTTAAACTATATATATATATATATATATATATATATATATATAACGCCTAGTTACACATAACACTTAAGTGAATGTAATAACCACAATAGCAAAAAAGTCAATATTTATTTATTTCTTAGTCTCTATGTCAAAATTAATATACAATGAAGCTCAATGTTCCAAATTCAAACTTTAATTTTATTTTCGTAATCAAAATTTCTTGACTGATATCTTTGCTAGGTATAATGCATATGAACTCCAGTTTAGTTTAAATGTCAAGTGATTTCTCCAGTAACCTGGGTGATTATACCAGTAAGCTGTACGGTATAAATAGTCTATCGCTCGTTTATCGTATCAACTGGTAGAAGACTATTATGAAGTGAACAATGTTGCAATATTTTTTACTCTCTTATTAGGAATGTTGGTAATTTTGGAAAAATAATATCTTCAGGGAAAAATGATCTATTAGGTAAAGTAAAATTCAAATTGAAAAAAGCCTAATATTGAGCACAAATGGAACCATCTATAAACAATTTCTTATTATTATTATAACATGTATGTTAAGTACGTCCGTTAGACGTGTGCAAAGAATACTGAAACCATATTTATAAATATTAAAATAATGGTCAAATAAATGTCTTCTTATATAAATTTGTAGTTGTATTTTCGTACCTTGGAATATTATTTATTTCCTTTATGAAGAAATCCAATATTATCATGATTAGTAACAAAACCATTTTTTATTTTTATTTTTGAAAATATGATATATGTGTGTGTGTACACACACGTTTACAAACTCATTAGACACACATTACACACTACACACGCCATAGATAAGCTGTATTTCACATCTATCGCATATACATGATCAACGCATACATAAAAATACACTCAATCTGCTACATTTATTATATATTCGGGCATTAGACTTGACTTTGTAGGATCCTGTCATACCTTATTCACAATTTAACATCAAACAGCACACCACTTTTTATTAATAACATGCAGAATGTGACACAAAGGCTTCTACATATGCAGAGAGGACAAATAAAGCAAACACAATAAAACCTAATTACATATGGTAAATTTAGTTTGCCGCTGAAAATAGAAAATCAAAAATATAGCCAAACACAACAATATCTCATGTGCGGTCTCTATATTCTTCTAGTAAAATATTGGATCGTCTAATTTTTCCAACATGCATCTCTTGTTCCTGAACATGTAGAAGTCACTGCAATTTATATTATAAGTCTCTTTTTCCAACTATCCATTTCAAGATACTAATCATGTATGTGTTCTGATTTCATGCGAATCAAGTTGACAACCATTTACATACTCGAGTTAGCTCCTTTTCTTTAAATGAGCTTTGTTTGTCTATTACGAGAAATCTGCAAAATTCAAATCAATAGTTTGATATTATGCGGCAGTTATTTTTATTGGGTAATAATGACTTTGAAACAAACTTATATATAAAATTTAAAACCAAAACATCAAAATTGATAAGCTTTTATCAAAAATAAAACGTTAATATTTGGGTCCTCTAAATAATACAATATTATATAAGATAGCTATAATTAGATAATTTTGTACTTGGAATTTTTTTCATTGAGCTCACCAGTATTCACTAAATGACTCACCTTCATAACGCTTTGATTTGTATAGTTTATAAGTGATAAATATGCATACTTACGTGTAAGAGAATTAATGTAATAATAGTTATGACAGGAATATGAAGTGAACTATATTACAAAAAATTCATTATATTGCAACATTTTTTTCAAATTGAATGAAAATTCAAGATGTTTAGACCAAATTATTAAAAAATATTTATTTTAATTACTACTCTCAGTATGCATGGATTATTTTAATTAATCAAATTCTGTGGATATGATCTGGAAGCATGTCAGTAATATTTTTTTCATTTTATGTCGAACTGGGTTGCTAGAAAAGAAGCATGAACGTGGATGGGGGTAAACTGAGTGTGTAGGACACTTGCTTAAATTAGGATACCTTTATTTTAACTAATACAGGTGTTAATAAAATCTCAAACAAAACCCATTTTTGTTTTGATTTATATATTTCCTTACTTGCAATTTCAGAATCTAAAATAGCAAAATCTTTGTATAGCTACATGAATACATATAAAAAATAATAGATAAAGAAGGTGAAATATTTTTACGCAAGCATAGGTAGTTCATAGGGCACGTTCAGTGACGTAGTCAGACTCTCAACCTGGAGGGGTCGTAAATAAAAGAAGATTCGAGAATTCGTGGACAATCACTATTTTAGCCTTTAACTCAAGTAGTTACAATGAACCTAATCAAAACAATGGCCATAGCCGTAAATAATTAACAAATTTTCGATCAATCGTAACTTAAATTTTGATTTAATAATTTATTAGACAGTAATTTATGTTACAAAACAATTTTAATAATAATAAAGAATGCAATATTTTATTAGAAAAAAGAATAAATGATTTATATTATAGACGCTTTGATATTTCTGGCTAATTATACATACAAAACCACCAACTAATTAATGTCAAGAAAGACCTATAACCAAATAAAAATAGATGAATTCATGTTGAAAAAAGTATAGGCGGTCAAAGCCCAAAAAAAACGAGCCTTATCTAGTACAACAGACTTGCAAATTTTGATATTCAAACCCCAAAATATTTATCCAGCTTATTAAATAATGTTATAAAATAAAATAGAACATATCATAAAAGAGAAGACATTAGAGAGAACATAAGAGATAAAGGAGGAAGCTTTTTATTTCTCTTGATTCAGTGTACATAATTCTATTACATTGGCTCCCTTATATATTGGCTTTGGAGCTGATGTTAGCCTTACACCCAAAATGTGGGACTAAAAATAATATGACAAATGCATATTCACTTATATGTATTACAACACTCCCCCTTGAATATGCGTATGTAAAGATGATAAGATTAATTGCCTTATTAAAAACCTTTTTATGAAAAACCCTATGGGAAAAATCATAAACAAGGAAAATAGTACAATTTTTATTTCATCTTAAGGTAACATATTGACAATGTTCCAATGAGGGTTGATACTTCTGGATCAAAATAATGCCTCGTTAAAAACCTTACTAATAAAAACCCAGTAGGAAAAATATTAGTGAAGGAAAAGAGTGCATTACAGCATAATATATGCTCCCCCTGATTCGTAACGCACTATCCAAATAGTTTGGTGAAGCAAGCTGTGTATACCAATTTTATATATCACCTTCTGCAATGTTGTTTATGGAAGTGCCTTCGTGAATAGATCTGCTGGATTTTCTTGAGATTGGATTTGCTTCACTTCTATTTTGAAGCTCATGTGTGAAAAAGAATTTAGGAGAAGTATGTTTTGTCCTATCACCCTTGATATATCCTGCTTGAATCTGAGCTACGCATGCTGCATTGTCTTCATAAATAATAGTTGATCTGTCTGTAGTTAAGGGAAGTTGACATGTGCTTCGAATATGTTCAATTAATGACCTTAACCAAACACATTCTCGACTCGCTTGATGTAGTGCTAGAATTTCAGAATGATTGGATGATGTTGCTTCCAATGTTTGTTTTGTAGATCTTCATGAAATAGCTGCATTGTTGTTTGTAAACACATATCTAGTTTGTGATTTTGCTTTATGTGGATCAGAAAGGTAACTTTAACACTCCTCCTTGAATATGTGTCTTCAAATTCTTGAATGCTCTTATAGTAGCTTGAAATTATCCCCCTTTAAAAATTATTGCTCCCCCTCATAGATATTGTCATATTAAAATGATATTTCTTATAAGAGTTCGATACTTCAGGATCGATGTAATGCCTCATTAAAACCTTACTAAGAAAAACCCTATGGGGTAAATCTTAGTGAAGGAAAAAGAGTACAAAAACATATTTTCAATAATTTACTACATTAAATGTAGAATGATACTTCTGGATCAATATAATTCTTTAGTAAAAACCTTACAAAGAAAAACCCAGTGTGAAAAACCTTAGTTAAGGATAAAAATACAAATTAACTTAAATAACATATTTGAGATGTTATTCCTTGATGTGGTGCTTGATTCTTCTAGATCAAGATACTGCCTCGTTTAAACTTTCAAATATTACTTTGAGGATAATACTTCTTTGATATCTCAAATTTCGTTATAGATACTTCTGGATCCATAAATTTGTATCTCATTGACAATATTACTCAAACAAATCTTGTATAGAAAATAAAATCAAGATATAATAATCTTTAGTCTTCATACTTCTGACGTTCATCATTTATTAACATTTGCCTCATTAAAAACCTTCACAATGGAAAACCCTTATGGGAAAAAACCAAAGTAAAGGAAAAAGTGTACAACATCACAAGATAATTCTTAATGAACTTTTCTTTAAAAACTTTTGTGTGCATTTTCATGCTTTAGCCATGTTTTCTTATTTAAAACACCTTTTGTTTGCTCTTACTTGCTATACACTTCGAGTGTTTACAATTTTGTGCTTTAATCAGATTTGCACACTGCAATACATTTGTAATGAACAATAATAGTTTCATTATAGCAGTACTTATAAGCAGGAAGTAATCTACTCATCTTGAATTATATCAAGATTTTCATTACAACAATACTTAGAAGCATGTTGTAATCTATATTCTATGTTCTTTGCATTCTTTATAATCACTAAAGTTATTTACGTTCTTCAGGAACCTGTACACTTCAATGAATTTTACATATCGCAACTATACTCAAAAGTATATTGAATGTTTCATTACAACAATACTTAAAAGCAGGAAATAATCAACTCATCATGAATTATATCATGATTTTCATTATAGCAATACTTAAAAGAATGTTGTAATCAACTTTCTTTGTTCTTTATATTCTATATAACCCACAAAGTAGTTTATGTTCTTCAGGAACAAATATTCTTTCATCATTTCGTGTGATTTAACAAATATTCATACCTTCGTGGTTTATTCACTACTTTGCGGACTACAGGTCCACATTTCTCAATTAGAGAAGGATTCATGATGGCCAATCATGATTTAACATAAGCGCTTTACTTTTATAATTTATCGTCGATGATTATATATTGTCAGTTCTATATATAATTTATTGAGATCTCTTTATTTATCTATTTTAGGTACATAAACCACTTCTGGGGTTATTTGACAATCATGTCATGGATCTCTTCAAGAGACTCCTTAGGTGTTTCTTCAAGAACACTCACCTCCTTCATCTGTCATCTTTATTACTTACTTCAAAAGTGTCTCGAACTGACTTTTAAACCAATCGTTAAATGTGATTTATGCATTTTGATCCTTCAGGGATTCAAATATATATTGAAGCAAGTCTACAAGGGATATTATTTATAATTTATTCGTGTGTCAATTGTTTAACACTGATACTCAAAATGAAATTGTATCCCTTTATCCTCCCCCTCAATGTTGACAAACATTGTCACACTATAATAATCATCATGGGATTCTCATTTTGATCCATTATCACATTGCTGCTGGCAAGTATTTTATATGTATATCCGTTGTTGGAGGATAACCCTTTAATTAGTCGATAAGATGCATTCATCATTTTTTTTATTACGTATTCTCTTTCATTGATCTAGCAATATTGGAGGAATTTTCTTATTATATAGGTTATTTGAATACACATATGACTTCAGGTCATTCAACATTCATGTTGACTGCAATTTAAATCACTAAATAATATTTATGCATAATCTATAAAATATGCTTATAACAAACTTCAGGTTGTTAGTTAAATATTTACATATATGAATATATAAATACGTGCATCCACGTATTATAAAATTGCATAGTCTTTCTCATTTGAGTTAGTGATTTTAGAATAAATTATTACAAAGATCAAACTATTGATTTCAATGTATTGATCAATGTCATTACAAATTCTTCAGGATCGTATGATAATGTTCAAAACTTCTGGTTTGAAAACATATCGAACTTCTGGTCCAAATAAATATATGAACAACTTCAATTTGTTAAGTTGATGGAGTTTTAATATCGCTTTTTAATTATAGAAATCTCTTCTGGAGATATTTTATATTTTCATATAAACGGATCTCTTCTAGAGATATCTTATCATTTCCAAAATACAAATATCCTCTAAAGATATTTTTTATCACCGCTTCTAGGTTGAACTTATCTCCTCCATACAAACTATTGAAATATCATATCAATATACAAAAATACATATCAAACTTTAAATGCAGTAACGAAATTAGATGCAATAAATAAAAATAAGATTCAAGAAAAGAAATCACTACTTCTGGAGTGTATGATATTCCTTCAGGGAACATATTTTTTATTTATGTAAACGATCATAGTTGATCCGGAATGACCTAAACGATCATGCCAAAGAATTAATTTCTTTGTATCTGTGAGCTTCTAGCTCATGTTTATAAAATGAGATTCAACTATGCCAATTTTGGTAAAGTATAATCCAGTTGAAATTGTACCAAATTTTTCTAAAATAAGCTTCTGGCTTTCAATTTTAGAAATAACACAAAGATATTCTTTGTTGTTTTCATTTATGATATCCATTCATTCTTATATCTTTGATGCCAAGCAGATTTCTTTTAGAATTGCTTGAATATAGTGCATTTTGAATGAATATATGTGTACCATTTGGTAACACTATATGGGCTCTTCTGGACCCTTCAATTATATTGGCTGAACCAACTATAGCTGAAACTTTATATGAAACATTTTCAGATAATTCAAAGAAAAACTTCGGGTTTTTCAATATCGTATGAGTAGTTCCACAATCAGCCAGACATATATCATCACTTAAACACTGTCGATCCATAGCTTAAGAATTAAAAGCAATACTGCTAGTTGATAACTGAAATAACTTATAAATACAGATAAATGTCCATGGGAATAAACTACTTATCATGTCCAACATTACATATTATTTCTGCAATTCCATAAGCACAAGCTAAAACGAAAGGCAAATAAACAAAAGTTTCAAACTAATACATGCTGAAAGGGAAATGAAACAAAATAAAAATCACATAGTGAGCTTCAGGCTACTTGTTACCATCATAGAAACTGCAGGTTCTAAGTTTTCCATTTTATAACAAAAATTACATTTGCATTCACTTCCGGTGTGCAAAAATTAAGATCAATATTTAGATCTTAACTCAATATGATCTTCAGGATGCATATTTTCTTTATAAAGGTTTTCTTAAGAAACAATAAATTATTTCTTCTAGAAATATAATATGACTATAATAAAACTTTAAGTTTTATCATAATTCATATGAAGCAACTTTTTTAGAAAGTGCCCCTCCTTTTTTTTCACATATGAGAGTCATTTTACTATTTTTCTTCAAGAAAATAGTATTGATTATAAATGTAATGATCTCTTCCAATAATAAGTTTCTTCAAGAAATTATTTGTAGCATAAAGTTGGAATATAATGCTTTTTCCTCTTGTTAAAACTTTTCCTTTCATTGATTTTTCAAATCCTTTCCTATTATTGGTCATTTGCTATAAGCAAATATTAAATGCAATTATAGGCTTTTATGTTTTATTTCATGTTTCTCAATTGAATATGAACTTCATGTTCCTCGGAACTTCAGGTTCCTTGGAACTTCAGGTTCCTCGGAACTTCAGGTTCCTCGGAACATCAGGTCCCTCATTTGAAAGAATTTGTATATGAACTTTAGGTCATATGAACTTCAGGTCATTTGCATGTGAACTTCAGGTTCAACCACTCTTGCCTTGTGTTTGGAAGTATGACCATCTTCTAGTGGTCATAACGCTCCTTCAGGGAGTTCCATAAGTGGATAGGATCTTTGTAATGACCCGTATTTTTAGCGAGATAATAAATAGTGATTTAGAGAATTAAATGGTCGTTGAATAATATAATAGTGAATATTTAATTAATATAATAATTAAATAATATATATTTAATTCTGAAATAATCAGATTGGGCCGAAATGGCGATATGGTGTGAACTGGGAAATTCAAAATATATATTTCAGTTCAGAATTGAATTTGAATAACGAATATATTATACGATAGTTTGAACGTAGAATTATAATATAATTATAATCGAGCTCGAAATGGCGTGGCAGTTCGCTATTTGGCGATTTTAACTTCAACTGAATGTACATAGTTCGTTTTAAGTCGGATTTCTATGAAACAAGAAACGTGTGGAGCTGGTGAAGTATATTTTTCTAATGGAAGAGAAAAATCGGGATTTCGTCGCGTAGATTTTGATTTACGTCCAAATCAAATTTCAGAAAAAGTCGCTATGGAATTCCTTTATAATTTGCGACGCTTTATATACGTATAAATAGATTTTTCAGTATAAACTGAGTATCGAGATAATCTGGAATCTAAAATATCAAGGTGTAAATTCTGATATGATATTCTATAGCTATACGATATCATATGTGAATATATATGATAATATTAATTTATTTATATTTAATTTAATTATATTTAAATATATTTACATATTTAAATAGGCTATTTAGGGCTTTAAAAATAGCCACTTTTGCAAACGAAGTCGGAATTCGACGAAACTAGTTTTGTTGGATCCGCAATATCAAATAGTTGTTAGATTTCCAGTTTCGTGATTTTTAGAGTCACTGTGTGGCCGTACGGATTTTTAGAGTGAAAAACAATCAGTATTTTGATGGTTAAAAATACGCTGTGTGAGCATACAGAGTCGGAATTCGACGAAACCAGTTTCGTTGGGACCGTAATGTCGAACTCTAGCTACATGTCCCGTTTCGTTATTTTTGGGTATCGTATGTAATCACGAGAATTTTTAGAAAGCAAAATGAATATATAAATGAGAATATACCGGGAATATTCCCTCTATAAAATATCTAGATATTTATCCTACCTATAAATACACCCCCTTAACCTAAAACCCTAACTTTTATTTCTCTTCTGGTCAAAGGCAAGAGCGCCGCTGAAATTTTCCTCCAAAACAATTTCATGATCTTTCATAAATCCGCAATAATTCAAACAAAATCCCATAAATCAAAACTCGAACGTCATTGAAATCTCTAAAGGGTTCTCTTCAGTTCTGTGCGTGTTTGGAGGGGTGCGATGCTAGGAAAGTGGGGATCGAGATTAGGCAGTGAACTAGGGTTACAGTGCGATCTCGATTTGAGCAATGGTTTGTGGAATGGTGTTCGTTTTGGGATTAAGGAGTTAAAATGGAGTCTGTAGGTTGAGTTTCTGGATTTTCGGTGAACATTGCTGTCGTGAGTTACTGTAGGGTTCAAATGTCGCGAGGGAGAAGGTTGGTGCGAGTGTACGGTTGAGGTGGTGGTTTCGAAGCTCTTCGAATGGTGAATCCATTGGTGTACTTCGTTGGTTGAACGGTATTGAGATAAAGGAGGTTCAGGGGATTGAAGATCCGGTCATGGTGCGTGTTTTGTTGCCTGGAGTAGGAGGAAATCACGAAGGGTAAATTGGGGGAGAAGAGGTTTAATGGGTCGGTATTTAGTTGGAGGATGGGCCGAAAAGTTTAAACGGGGTGAGGCCCTTTTGTTAATAAATGTTTAGTTTAAAATTCAATTTAAATGGTATCAACTTGTAATTGTTATATCTCGGACATATGATATCAGAATTTCGAACCATCAGATCCGTCGGGATCATATGGACGAAAGCTTCACAATGAAGCTGACTGGAAGTGGATTCGAGCTCGTATGAATTTATGGCAAAATAAATTGTTTGATTCAAATCAAATAACAGTTTATCGTTCTTTAACGATGAACTGCCAATGTGAGTCAAACTCACCAACTCTGAACAGTTATATTTTTATAATGTATTCTTAGAACTGTTAATCATCTGTTGATTGTTGTGTGTTGGTTGATTGATTGAACTGCTAGTCAGTTAGTAGAAATTATATATATATATATATATAAATCGTTAAATATTTATATATTGATGCTGTTATCAGAATAATCTGTACTGAACTGAAAGTGATGTTGATTTTATTGTGTAACATCTGTGATGCAGGGAAACAGGTTGGAGGGACCAAACTGGGTTCCTCAATATTTATAATACTGTTTGTTCATATATTGTGTTATATGATGTGATATACAATCTGTGTTGATTTTATGTGTTGGACGATATTGATCATCGTGATTTGATATGATTGAATACCATAACATATGGGATGTTGATAAGGGAATTTTCAAAGTGATATTGAGAATAAAATATTTATAAATGGAATATTTATAAATAGAAATATTTATAAATTTTAATATTTATAAATAGGAGATATTTAGAAAGGAAATAATTTCAAAACATTTTCTTTTTGAATGGAAAGGCCTGTGTGGCGGGTTTGGGGATTTTCCCGATACTCCCAATACAAAGGAGGTTATGGCGAATTTTCCAGGAAATTTAAGGAGTTAGAATATTTTTAAAGAATAAATTTGAAAAGGGAATATTTGCAAACCATTTGCAAATAGAATAAAATAGAAAAAAGAAATATTTGTAAACCATTTACAAATAGAATTGGAAAGGGAATATTTAGAAAATAAATAGAGTTAATAAAAAGGAAATGTATTTATAACGAAATAAGAAGTTATAAAAAGGAAACCGTCATTAAATAAACATTTATAAAGTGAAGAACCGTTAATAAAAAGTGAATCTTTATAAATGAATAAACGTTGTTAAAAAGGGGATCTTTTTAATTGGATAAACGTTATCACAAAGGAGAAATCGAATATGGTATTCGATGTTAGTTAATCGAATATGGTATTCGATGTTAGTAAATCGAATATGGTATTCGATGTTAGTTAATCGAATATGGTATTCGATGTTAGTTAATCGAATATGGTATTCGATGTTAGTTAATCGAATATGGTATTCGATGTTAGTTAATCGAATATGGTATTCGAAGTTAGTTAATCGAATGTGGTATTTGAAGTTAGTTAATCAAATATGTTATTCGAAAAGGGTTAGTCGAGTCAAGTTAGTCAAATAGAGTTAATCGGTTAGAGTTAATCAGTTAGAATTATCCGGTTAGAGTTAATCAGTTAGAGTTAACCAGTAGAGTTAATCAGTTAGAGTTAACCAGTAGAGTTAATCAGTTAGAGTTAACCAGTTAGAGTTAATCAGTTAGAGTTAACCAGTTAGAGTTAATCAGTTAGAATTGAACAATTAGAGTTAATCCAAATGAGATGCCATTTAGTACGACTGCTAGCGTAATTTGCAGAGCTGGAGATAGCCTAAGGCGGTCGGATGTTTCCTGAGGGAATCAGGCGTAACCATTGTGATCGCTGCGATCTAGAGTCAAGCGAATGAAGTTAAATAGAGTTATCGAATATTAGTTATTCGAATAGAGTTAAATGAAGTTAAATAGAGTTATCGAATATTAGTTATTCGAATAGAGTTAAATGGAGTTAAATAGAGTTAATCGAATAGTAGTTATTCGAATGGAGTTAAATAGAGTTAATCGAATAATAGTTATTCGAACGGGGTTAAATAGAGTTATCGAATAGTAGTTATTCGAACGGGGTTAAATAGAGTTATCGAATAGTAGTTATTCGAATAGAGTTAAACGGAGTTAAACGGAGTTAAATAGAGTTAGTCGAATATAGATTTATTCGAATAGAGTTAAAGGAAAGGAATTATCGATTATAGTTTAATCGAAAGGAGCTATCGATTAGTTTAATCGAAAGGAGATTATTGAATATAGCGTATTCGAAAGAAAGAGATCGAATATAGTTTATTCGAAAGAGAGAGATTTCGAATATAAGTTATTCGAAGAGAGATAATCGAATATAGGTTATTCGAAGAAGAGTAAATCAAAAAGAGATAATGTTACGTCGAATTCAACTATATCGAATTCGGGAAAGTAATATTTACTTTCCGGTTTTTAAATCAAGTGTATACACTAATAAATTAGGGTTATGTTTAATTATTCGAATTAAAGAATAAAGGTTATAATTGAAGTTAGATATTGCGAAAGCAGGGATTATAACGTTATCGTTATAATCAATGTTTTCAATAAAGATGTGGATCCGTAAATTGAATCCGAGAGTTACGTAAAGAAGTTGTTAAAGGTTTAAAAGATAAACTGTTATTATTTCGAAGTTATAACGTTGTTCAGTTAAGGTCTGAGAGGTAATTATACCACAACTTGATTGACTACCTTCTTAACTAAGGAATGGTAAGGTTTGATAGTGAATAATGGTTAAGTGAATTTAATAAATGGTTTGAGTTGGCATAGCGATGTTTTATTTAAAACATCTGTTTAAATCCAGTAAAGGAACTTTGGAAATGTCATAAATGTTTTCTAATATAGGAAATAGGAAATGGAAATGTTTTCCATTGTTAATAAAGTATATTTTCTAAAATTAGAAAATAAGAAATGTTGAATATATGGAAACAGGAGATAAGTAAATTAATGAACTAAAGAGATAAATGTTGAATGATGATTGATTGATATAATTTCCATCTGGAAATAATTCGTTGTTTGCACATGTATTTTTCTTTGATAGTTAACTCACCGACTATCGTAGTTTTTGACCATTTTAACGTTGTTAATATGGAGAGACCGGTTGGATTATTATCCGAAGAACCACTCTGTATTGGCATAAGCGTTGCGAATCATATATGCCAAAGATAATTGAAGACAGAGTAAAGTGCAAGGGCTATTGTATAAGTCTTAGATAATAGTGCCTAAGATGGATGTACTGAATAGTACCTTCGGTTCATCCTATTCCTGGATGACTTGTATGGATGAATGTCTGACATAGTATTTCCAGAAAGGTCACGTACATTGATTTCTTCAACCGTACCAAGAGTGGAAGCGGAGAAGGAAACTTCTTTTAGCTGACACGTAATGTATGTTTGTAGACGTCAAATTAGTGATTTAAGATGGATCTGACAATGTGGCATTCGAAGTGAATCTGATGTGATGATAAAGCGTAACCTCAAGCCCCATCAACCGGTAAATGACAGAAATCGGGCAGGCAGCATGGCTAAGTCGGTCTCACCGAAGTAGGATGTATAATCACCTATCTAGAGAATATTCATTTGCTTCTTTAATCTATCAATGTTGTCTCATATATATATATATATATATATATATATATATATATATACGGGAAACGGTTGCTGATCCCAACCGTTGGTAATGTACATTCGATACACTCAAGCGAAATGAGTGGTCGGTCATGTGTGGCTGAGTTGCAAGATGTTCTTGTTGAACTCCAGTGTATCGTTCCTAGAGTACACTAATCGGAAGGTGGTTCCATACCTTGTCATAGTTGGAAATCAATTACCCAATACGTGCTTGCGGTTTTGATTGTATACTATATAGTAGAACGTGAGATGAAAGCGTTTCTGCTAGATTGATATCTATTTGTACTTAGACATTATTATAATATCCGAATGATATTGCTTTACAAAGTTGTTTGGATTTTCATAAGGGTAAACCCATTCCGTTTTCACGGCGTGGTCTTATGATATATCCGTTATTAAACCAAGTATTAGGAGTTTTATTCACACCAATCCCATGACTGACCCGGAGTTTACTTTGTTGTTTTCCCTAAACTCTTGGGTGCCTAAATTTGCACGGGCAGTCAAGTAGTCGGGATTTTACAGATACACTTGGAGAGCTTGGAGCAGGAGGCGTCAGGATTCTATAGCTATTATTATTTCAGCTGTTGTTGTAAGTGCTGTACTCTGATAAGTGCTATTGTATATAACTGTTTGTATTTCAAAAGTTATGTTATATTTTATTCGTTCCGCTATGAGATTCGTGTTTACTCTGATGATGATGTTCTTCTTCTTCTTCTTCTATTCTATTAGTTCTACCTTATCTATCCTCACCCTCTAATTTCTTTCTGTTAGTTTCTTGAATTTCCAGTGCAATTTGGGGTTGGACTTGTGTTATTTGATCAGCTCAAATTGGACCGGATTTTCGGGTCACTACAGTTGGTATCAGAGCATTGGTTTAGTTATTACCTTATCTCTGTGGCGTGATTCAGTAGAGATGGGATTAGTAATATCCTTGACTGAATTTGAGTGTATATATACGAGTGCGTATTTGTTAGTTAATATAAAGTGGTTTTATATTGTGGAGATTTATTGGTTGAGTGGCTTATAAATTCTGGTCGATCAGTTTGATCCACTGTATCGGTAGGAGTTTTATAAACACTTGAACACGATGAACCGATATGGTATGTTTTGAAATTAACATAGAATAATTGGTTGTGTTGGTTGTTATTATAATCGAATGAGGTTATAAGAAGTGAAATGGTTATGTAAATAACTGATCAGAATTCATATAAGTAAAGTATATGAAATAAGATGAAGTAAATCTGAATTTAAATCAGATTTGGAATTAAAATAAGGAAATTTTTAGTTCCTTGGAGATTTTGAAAACGTTTTTCAAACTGAAAGTGATATAGTATTGAACTCACTTCGATAGCTGGAAAATAGATTCTGATGATGAATCGCGACATCATCAGTGTTCATTTTCGAGTTCTAAGTGACGGATTACTACCAAAGGTTTTGTTTTTGAATTGTTTTGAGAAAACAAGTTGTTTAGAAATTCAAAAGTTTTGAATTGGTATTATGATTTCAATTTGATTTGAAAGAAACCCAGGAATTTAAGTTCTGGAATTAAAATTTAACTAATGAAGTTAAATAAAATAAGATGGTAAAAATAAATTGAAATTTTACTTGAACTGAGTTAAATAGAATTGAATTGGATTAGAGAATAATCTGTTATGGAATTGGATTGATAAGTCAATAATTTGGAATTTGATATTGGAGTTCGAATGAAATTCGATTTGGATTTGAGGATATGAATCGATTGGAATTTGATTGAGATAACACTAGTATATGCTGAGTTGATAGCATATGGAAGTGATAGAGTTAATATGCCCGACAAAAAGGTACCAGCTTATATTTCATATGAGTTTGGTGATTTATGAGCCGATTTGGCAAGCCGCTTGGCTGTTTGATTTTCTTTTGGGTTGGAGAAGGCCTAGAGAGGCAAGTTGGAGTTTTACCGATAGGGCTATACAAAGGAGATGCTGGCGAAATTTTTCGAAAAGTCAAGGTGTTAGAAAATTTTCTGAATTTTTGAAAATTTAGTTAGTCGGAATAAATTAATATTTTAGTCGATATTAATTGGTTTAGTTGAAACCGGAGATAAGAGGTAAACGGATAATTTTTTACCCAGTAGATAGGGTCGTCCCCTACCTTAGCAATTTCGAGGACGAAATTATTTTAAGGGGGAAAGAATGTAATGACCCGTATTTTTAGCGAGATAATAAATAGTGATTTAGAGAATTAAATGGTCGTTGAATAATATAATAGTGAATATTTAATTAATATAATAATTAAATAATATATATTTAATTCTGAAATAATCAGATTGGGCCGAAATGGCGATATGGTGTGAACTGGGAAATTCAAAATATATATTTCAGTTCAGAATTGAATTTGAATAACGAATATATTATATATACGACAGTTTGAACGTAGAATTATAATATAATTATAATCGAGCTCGAAATGGCGTGGCAGTTCGCTATTTGGCGATTTGAACTTCAACCGAATGTACAGAGTTCGTTTTAAGTCGGATTTCTATGAAAGAAGAAACGTGTGGAGTTGGTGAAGTATATTTTTCTAATGGAAGAGAAAAATCCGGAATTCGTCGCGTAGATTTTGATTTACGTCCAAATAAAATTTCAGAAAAAGTCGCTGTGGAATTCCTTTATAATTTGCGACGCTTTATATACGTATAAATAGTTTTTTCAGTATAAACTGAGTATCGAGATAATCTAGAATCTAAAATATCAAGCTGTAAATTCTGATATGATATTCTGTAGCTATACGATATCATATGTGAATATATATGATAATATTAATTTATTTATATTTAATTTAATTATATTTAAATATATTTACATATTTAAATAGGCTATTTAGGGCTTTAAAAATAGTCACTTTTGCAAACGAAGTCGGAATTCGACGAAACCAGTTTTGTTGGATCCGCAATATCAAATAGTTGTTAGATTTCCAGTTTCGTGATTTTTAGAGTCACTGTGTGGCCGTACGGATTTTTAGAGTGAAAAACAATCAGTATTTTGACGGTAAAAAATACGCTGTGTGAGCATACGGAGTCGGAATTCGACGAAACCAATTTCGTTGGGACCGTAATGTCGAACTCTATCTACATGTCCAGTTTCATGATTTTTGGGTATCGTATGTAATCACGAGAATTTTTAGAAAGCAAAATGAATATATAAATGAGAATATACCGGGAATATTCACTCTATAAAATATCTAGATATTTATCCTACCTATAAATGCACCCCCTTAACCTAAAACCCTAACTTTTATTTCTCTTCTGGTCAAAGGCAAGAGTGCCACTGAAATTTTCCTCCAAAACAATTTCATGATCTTTCATAAATCCGCAATAATTCAAACAAAATCCCATAAATCAAAACTCGAACATCATTGAAATCTTTGAAGGGTTCTCTTCAGTTCTGTGCGTGTTTGGAGGGGTGCGATGCTAGGAAAGTGGGGATCAAGATTGGACAGTGAACTAGGGTTACAGTGCGATCTCGATTTGAGCAATGGTTTGTGGAATGGTGTTCGTTTTGGGATTAAGGAGTTGAAATGGAGTATGTAGGTTGAGTTTCTGGGTTTTCGGTGAACATTGCTGTCGTGAGTTACTGTAGGGTTCAAATGTCGCGAGGGAGAAGGTTGGTGCGAGTGTACGGTTGAGGTGGTGGTTTCGAAGCTCTTCGAATGGTGAATCCATTGGTGTACTTCGTTGGTTGAACGGTATTGAGATAAAGGAGGTTTAGGGGATTGAAGATCCGGTCATGGTGCGTGTTTTGTTGCCTGGAGTAGGAGGAAATCGCGAAGGGTAAATTGGGGGAGAAGACGTTTAATGGTTCGGTATTTAGTTGGAGGATGGGCCGAAAAGTTTAAATGGGGTGAGGCCCTTTTGTTAATAAATGTTTAGTTTAAAATTCAATTTAAATGGTATCAACTTGTAATTGTTATATCTCGAACATATGATATCAGTATTTCGAACCGTCAGATCCGTCGGGATCGTATGGACGAAAGCTTCACAATGAAGCTGACTGGAAGTGGATTCGAGCTCGTATGAATTTATGGCAAAATAAATTGTTTGATTCAAATCAAATAACAGTTTATCGTTCTTTAACGATGAACTGCCAATGTGAGTAAAACTCACCAACTCTGAACAGTTATATTTTTATAATGTATTCTTAGAACTGTTAATCATCTGTTGATTGTTGTGCGTTGGTTGATTGACTGAACTGTTAGTCAGTAAGTAGAAATTATATATATATATAAATCGTTAAATATTTATATATTGATGCTATTATCAGAATAATCCGTACTGAACTGAAAGTGATGTTGATTTTATTGTGTAAAATCTGTGATGCAGGGAAATAGGTTGGAGGGACCCAACTGGGTTCCTCAATATTTATAAAACTGTTTGTTCATATATTGTGTTATATGATGTGATATATAATCTGTGTTGATTATATGTGTTGGACAATATTGATCATCGTGATTTGATATGATTGAATACCATAACATACGGGATGTTGATAAGGGAATTTTCAAAGTGATATTGAGAATAAAATATTTATAAATGGAATATTTATAAATAAGAGATATTTATAAATAGAAATATTTATAAATAAGAAATATTTATAAATTTGAATATTTATAAATAGGAGATATTTAGAAAGGAAATAATTTCAAAACATTTTCATTTTGAATGGAAAGGCCTGTGTGGCGGGTTTGTAGATTTTCCCGATACTCCCGATACAAAGGAGGTTATGGCGAATTTTCCCGGAAATTTAAGGAGTTAGAATATTTTTAAAGAATAAATTTGAAAAGGGAATATTTGCAAACCATTTGCAAATAGAATAAAATAGAAAAAAGGAATATTTGTAAACCATTTACAAATAGAATTGGAAAGGGAATATTTAGAAAATAAATAGAGTTAATTAAAAGGAAATGTGTTTATAACGAAATAAGAAGTTATAAAAAGGAAACCGTTATTAAATGAACATTTATAAAGTGAAGAACCGTTACTAAAAAGTGAATCTTTATAAATGAATAAACGTTGTTAAAAAGGGGATCTTTTTAATTGGATAAACGTTATCACAAAGGAGAAATCGAATATGGTATTCGATGTTAGTTAATCGAATATGGTATTCGATGATAGTTAATCGAATATGGTATTCGATGTTAGTTAATCGAATATGGTATTCGAT
This sequence comes from Allium sativum, assembly GCA_030737875.1. Classification (NCBI taxonomy): domain Eukaryota; kingdom Viridiplantae; phylum Streptophyta; class Magnoliopsida; order Asparagales; family Amaryllidaceae; genus Allium; species Allium sativum. The sequence continues at coordinate 488,868,212 of CM060926.1, forward strand.
CTTAGTTAATCGAATATGGTATTCGATGTTAGTTAATCGAATATGGTATTCGATGTTAGTTAATCGAATATGGTATTCGAAGTTAGTTAATCGAATAGGGTATTCAAAGTTAGTTAATCGAATGTGGTATTTGAAGTTAGTTAATCAAATATGTTATTCGAAAAGGGTTAGTCGAGTCGAGTTAGTCAAATAGAGTTAATCGGTTAGAGTTAATCAGTTAGAATTATTCGGTTAGAGTTAATCAGTTAGAGTTAACCAGTAGAGTTAATCAGTTAGAGTTAACCAGTAGAGTTAATCAGTTAGAGTTAACCAGTTAGAGTTAATCAGTTAGAGTTAACCAGTTAGAGTTAAACAGTTAGAATTGAACAATTAGAGTTGATCCAAATGAGATGCCATTTAGTATGACTGCTAGCATAATTCGCAGGGCTGCAGATAGCCTAAGGCGGTCGGATGTTTCCTGAGGGAATCAGGCGTAACCATTGTGATCGCTGCGATCTAGAGTCAAGCGAATGAAGTTAAATAGAGTTATCGAATATTAGTTATTCGAATAGAGTTAAATGAAGTTAAATAGAGTTATCGAATATTAGTTATTCGAATAGAGTTAAATGGAGTTAAATAGAGTTAATTGAATAGTAGTTATTCGAATGGAGTTATATAGAGTTAATTGAATAATAGTTATTCGAACGGGGTTAAATAGAGTTATCGAATAGTAGTTATTCGAACGGGGTTAAATAGAGTTATCGAATAGTAGTTATTCGAATAGAGTTAAACGGAGTTAAATAGAGTTAGTCGAATATAGATTTATTCGAATAGAGTTAAAGGAAAGGAATTATCGATTATAGTTTAATCGAAAGGAGCTATCGATTAGTTTAATCGAAAGGAGATTATCGAATATAGCGTATTCGAAAGAAAGAGATCGAATATAGTTTATTCGAAAGAGAGAGATTTCGAATATAAGTTATTCGAAGAGAGATAATCGAATATAGGTTATTCGAAGAAGAGTAAATCAAATAGAGATTACTCGAAAGAGAATGTTACGTCGAATTCAACTATATCGAATTCGGGAAAGTAATATTTACTTTCCGGTTTTTAAATCAAGTGTATACACTAATAAATTAGGGTTATGTTTAATTATTCGAATTAAAGAATAAAGGTTATAATTGAAGTTAGATATTGCGAAAGCAGGGATTATAACGTTATCGTTATAATCAATGTTTTCAATAAAGAAGTGGATTCGTAAATTGAATCCGAGAGTTACGTAAAGAAGTTGTTAAAGGTTTAAAAGATAAACTGTTATTATTTCGAAGTTATAACGTTGTTCAGTTAAGGTCTGAGAGGTAATTATACCCCAACTTGATTGACTACCTTCTTAACTAAGGAATGGTAAGGTTTGATAGTGAATAATGGTTAAGTGAATTTAATAAATGGTTTGAGTTGGCATAGCGATGTTTTATTTAAAACATCTGTTTAAATCCAGTAAAGGAACTTTGGAAATGTCAGAAATGTTTTCTGATATAGGAAATAGGAAATGGAAATGTTTTCCATTGTTAATAAAGTATATTTTCTAAAATTAGAAAATAAGAAATGTTGAATATATGGAAACAGGAGATAAGTAAATTAATGAACTAAAGAGATAAATGTTGAATGATGATTGATTGATATAATTTCCATCTGGAAATAATATCGTTGTTTGCACACGTATTTTTCTTTGATAGTTAACTCACCGACTATCGAAGTTTTTGACCATTTTGACGTTGTTAATATGGAGAGACCGGTTGGATTATTATCCGAAGAACCACTCTGTATTGGCATAAGCGTTGCGAATCATATATGCCAAAGATAATTGAAGACGGAGTAAAGTGCAAGGGCTATTGTATAAGTCTTAGATAACAGTGCCTAAGATGGATGTACTGAATAGTACCTTCGGTTCATCCTGTTCCTGGATGACTTGTATGGATGAATGTCTGACAGAGTATTTCTAGAAAGGTTACGTACATTGATTTCTTCAACCGTACCAAGAGTGTAAGCGGTGAAGGAAACTTCTTTTAGCTGACACGTAATGTATGGTTGTAGACGTCAAATTAGTGATTTAAGATGGATCTGACAATGTGGCATTCGAAGTGAATCTGATGTGATGATAAAGCGTAACCTCAAGCCTCATCAACCGGTAAATGACAGAAATCGGGCAGGCAGCATGGCTAAGTCGGTCGCACCGAAGTAGGGTGTATAATCACCTATCTAGAGAATATTCATTTGCTTCTTTAATCTATCAATGCTGTCTCATATATATACGGGAAACAGTTGTTGATCCCAACCGTTGGTGATGTACATTCGATACACTCAAGCGAAATGAGTGGTCGTTCATGTGTGGCTTAGTTGCAAGATGTTCTTGTTGAACTCCAGTGTATCGTTCCAAGAGTACACTGATCGGAAGGTGGTTCCATACCTTGTCATAGTTGGAAATCTATTACCCAATACGTGCTTGCGGTTTTGATTATACATTATATAGTAGAACGTGAGATGAAAGCGTTTCTGCTAGATTGATATCTATTTGTACTTAGACATTATTATAATATCCGAATGATATTGCTTTACAAAGTTGTTTGGATTTTCATAAGGGAAAACCCGTTCCGTTTTCACGGCGTGGTCTTATGATATATCCGTTATTAAACCAAGTATTAGGAGTTTTATTCACACCAGTCCCATGACTGACCCGGAGTTTACTTTGTTGTTTTCCCTAAACTTTTGGGTGCCTAAATTTGCACGGGCAGTCAAGTAGTCGGGATTTTACAGATACACTTGGAGAGCTTGGAGCAGGAGGCTTCAAGATTCTATAGCTATTATTATTTCCGCTGTTGTTGTAAGTGTTGTACTCTGATAAGTGCTATTGTATATAACTGTTTGTATTTCAAAAGTTATGTTATATTTTATTCGTTCCGCTGTGAGATTCGTGTTTACTGTGATGATGATGTTCTTCTTCTTCTATTCTATTAGTTCTACCTTATCTATCCTCACCCTCTAATTCTTTCTATTAGTTTCTTGAATTTCCAGTGCAATTTGGGGTTGGACTTGTGTTATTTAATCAACTCAAATTGGGCCGGATTTTCGGGTCACTACAATCTTTTTCAGTTAAATATTTAGATTATCGCGGATGTGGCATCTTAAAAAAAAATCAGAGCCTTTGCTTTGTCCTGTTGGGACATAGTATTACCATTTTTAATGGTATCCTCTAAGCATTGAGATTGTAAATGAATCTCTGTGTTTGACATTTTTGTGAACTACACAAAAAAATTGCAGATGCTTAATTAAACAAAATTCACATATCAGTATACATGTTCTATAATTAAATTGAGTATATTACGGCATAGAATCATAAAAAAAATTAATCCAAATCTGCAAGTCTTTCTCTATGCATTTACAATGAACTAATTACAATAATGAAACAATACAAACCGTCAAGGAGCCATACATCATATAACAAAAATAATGGCCATAGTAATACATATGTTGGCTAACAAGCAGCTTGCTTATATTGAAAGATGAAAAAGTATATAAAAGTAATCCATACATGGAAATGTAATTCTAAATATTTAAAGCATCTCATCTTGCGAGATGAAGCATTAAAAAAATGAGAATAGGTAGTCTATTATTACAAAGTTGAAGTTGTACAACAAGCATTAGATTAAATAAGAAGCAGCCTGCAGTTTACATATATGCATACCTATTATCAATGGCTTCTCTGTTATTGAAGAGATAAAGTAGCAAATGAAGATTATTTATGTATAGCGTATGGGGTAAAAGATCCATATATAATATTATAAAAAGAAAATGAATGGATCTTCATAAAAATATATTTGGTATACAATAATACCAGATCAAATATGAATAGGTGGATATCTAATAACCACTAAGCGAAAAATAATTAGATCTAAAAAGTTAGATCCACTAGAACATAATCTAGATCTACAAAAAAAATATGGATCCATAGATCAAATATTCTCAAATAAAAAAGTACTTACATGACAAATTCATAGATGTAGATCTAGAAGATCTCAACAAATAACAATAAAAGAATCTCGTGCTGATAACGTGTTATAAAATAAAATAGAACATATCATAAAAGAGAAGACATTAGAGAGAACATAAGAGATAAAGGAGGAAGCTTTTTATTTCTCTTGATTCAGTGTACATAATTCTATTACATTGGCTCCCTTATATATTGGCTTTGGAGCTGATGTTAGCCTTACACCCAAAATGTGGGACTAAAAATAATATGTCAAATGCATATTCACTTATATGTATTACAACAAATAACAGTATCCCAAATTTTTGGCAGGGGCACTTGCCCTCCCTAGCAACGATGTGGCTCCGCCACTGGGCACATTGACCTGCTGATGGAAGGAAATCACTTTTCATGAGAAAGGTCAAATAATTTCAAATTTCTAACCATATTCAAACCGTATATCAAAGCCGACAAATAACAGAAGTGAATTAACTTACATATATTTAATTGTGTAAAAAAATGCAAAATAATTGGGTATATTTGTGCATCTTGTAAAATAATGCAACGTTAGCTTTAATTTTCAGATGATTTGTACCCAATAATTACTCAAGTCAAAAACTAAAGACACACGTCCCTTACTGATAAAGATATAAAAACAAAAGTAGACAAAATTTAAGGTACCAAGTATGTTTGTGAAGCTAGTAAAATAATGCAACATAAGCCATAATTTTGTAGAAGATTTGCACCTAATATGAATTTATTATGCAAAATTTGAGATTTCTATTGAATATGTATGAGAAACTTCAGGTTGTAATTTTCAGGATGGCAAAAGAAGCACCTTGTAAGGTATTGCATCATAACATTATATAATATATGTACTTTATACAAATTGGTTATTCAAACATCGTTGCATATTTATACGAAATTGTGAGCTGCTGTATACATAAACAATTCAGAAAATATAGTATCAAATAAATATAGTTATCAAGATCCGACAGAGTACTGCAATGAGTAAATGTATTTTAATTGTGAATTTATTCTAATAATGCTTTCATTTGTTTCTATTTAGAGATTTCCTCATTTTAGATAAGGGTAAGAAGGAACGTATGTCCTATACGCAAATAGAAAAATTAGTGGGAAAATATTAATTCATTTAATGCCAATGCCAAGAGAAGATGTATATTAGGCTAATATAGATTTTTAAACACTAAATCATTCTCATTTTATTATTTTGAAATAATTGATATAACAGTAATAAAACAATGATGCTGAATTATGCATTTTATCTGGAATCATTTGATTACCCAAACAAATCTTCATAGTGTGGAGCATACATAACATATTGAAGTAGAATTATCTAGGATCATTTGAATGAAACACTAAACCTGCAAAATTCTTAAATAGAGGTACATAACCAAATAAGAAATAGTTTTGATGTTGTTTAATCCTTCCGTAAGAGAACCATTTTCATGAAAAAAAGAAAGAAAAAATATGAACCTGTAAAACAAATATATATAACATATTAAAATGCATGTGCAAACAATTTATAAAGGCAAAAATAATCACGGGCTCACCTCAATTCATGACTGGTGTAATCCCTCTATTCATGGTGCTTCTTGAATGACCATGTATCAACAAATGATACAGTTATTCCATTTCCTTTAGACAATGTCCACTCAAACTGCAACTGAAATAGAATCAATTGTTCTATTATATTATTTGTTCCAAGATGTAAATTTATTGTGCATTTACATAGCAAAAGATATGATTATTTGTATTGTGGATAACATAGATTCAACTTAATCCCTATACATTCACATTCAACTATCGTATTGAACAATGACAAATTCACATAAAAAAGTAAAACAACATTAAAATTTTAATTATCTAATTCGAAGGTAGCTCATTTGATTACATATCGCTTAAATTTTAGCTTACTTTAATGTTCAGGAGAAAACATCAAAATTTCTTATTCAAAAATCAAAACAAAAGGGGAAAAAAAACCTTTCCAACTGAAGATAGCTTATTTGCTCATCCTAGATCACTTAACCTTGGTAAGTACAACATATAAGACATAAAGTACCTTCCACCCTGTAATCCTATTAGAGGCACCTGAAACAAAGAAAAAAGCAAAATTAATAAAGTTTTGCAAAGACAACTGTATATTATCATGAATTATTATTATTTTCCAACGAAAATAATCCTGCCTTTGAGAACATCACTTGAAATCGATCAATAGAGTAATCGAAACATGTTTGATATCTGTAAAAGATGCAATACTGGAAGATGTAGACTGCAAAGATGTAAAGCAGAATGATGCAGAAATTTAAATGAACTTCAAATTTCAAAAAAATAAAAATAAACAACATGAATATCTTTTACATATATCATAAACAAACAAAGCAATTAGGTTATTTTAGAACTCATCAAATATGCATCAAGAAAAAAAAAACAACTAAACTTTAAATTTCTTCTACTTGTGCAAAATTTATAACGAAGATAAAGTCAACAGACTGCAATTCTATTGCCTTCAAAACATAAGTGGTCAAAGCATTGATTGAGATATCAACTTATCAATTACAGAATCTGGTTTGTCATATTATTATTATTAAAAATGCCAAATAACCTTGCTGAAAGCCTGAACATTCCAGGTAACTGGTTGTTTATACATATATATATATATATATATATTAAAAAAACCTTATGATCAGGGAGTATGCTCTAGAAAATAGTAAATCAAAATCGAGTTTACCTCAAATAAGGAGAGCATAACAATTGCAAAGGACAACTAACCGTCTGTGACGACCCCAAAACCCCATACGACGGTGGCAAGGGTAATCTTTGGAATATAACACATAAACAGATAATAGCAGAACAGAAATAAATAAATACACCAGATAATGTACAAATAATACACTGGATAAACATAATCATCAAAGTTACACAGTATACAGGATCATACTTAGTACAAAATACAGTTCAACTATACATAAATGTCTACAGCGGAAAATAAAACATAATATGTACAATAGGAGCTGAATAGCATAAAAAGAGATAAATGGTAGAATCCATCTTCAGCTCCAGCTACCCAGAAATAGCCTGCTAAAACCTGAATACAAGGCTGCCCGTGTAGCAAGAGGGGCACCCGAGTTTGCAAGTGAAACAAACTACGAGTCAGTCATGGGACTGGTATGAGAAATCTACTTAACTTACTTTAATATATGGCCAATCACAGGACCACGCCACTTTCGCGGAACGGGTTTACTCCATTGGATTGCCAGTTCTTTAAAGCAAGTAAATATTTTAAACATCGCAATGCTTTTTATAAAAATGAAGCCATTATAAGACTCAGTTCCCATCACACAATGCAACGCAAACCGGAGGATAGAGTTTTACCTTATAATGGCCAAAATATGCTTGATACGAATAAAACAAAAGCATTTAGTATTATTACTAGTGTTTATACGTTTCAAAAACAATTTCAAATCATAAGTATCAATCATAGACGACATTAATTACCCATACCACTATGTCGCCATATATAGGTATACAATCAAAACCGCATGGTGTCGTATTTGGAAATTGGATTTCCGTCATGAACCAAGGCAAAAGATAGTCCTTACCGACTTCGAGACTCTCTAGCCCGAGCCTCACGGTCAGAGCGCATCGACCCTTGGAATGTCAGGGCCGGTCCACCGATGTGGATTAAAATGCCTGAACACTGCGTTTCCCTGCCCTTGGGGGCGTAAATGAGCCAAATGACTCCATCGGCTCCACATAGTCACCGATATATCTGAGGCGCCTCGCAACAGCAACAACCACACAGGTGAAAATAATATAAATGTCAGGGCTGGTAGTAGCTAGAAGGAAACACATGTCCTCCCTGAGGTCCTCTCCCGTTTCTGGTTCATACCGGGGTGTGAGGCTCGCGAATTCACGTTATACACAAAGCTATGCCACACAAGCCGTGCTTTGATCATCAACCATAGGACTTTGCTTTTCAACAAAAGCCTTGATCATCTGCCACTTAGGCATGCTACACAGGCAATTCACTCCATGCGACTGATTTCTATCGATATACAACCTCTGAGCTCGTACGTCTCAGAGAAGGGCGTTAAGCAAGAGAATAAATTCTCCGCCGCTAAACAGATATATATTTAATAGAGATCAATCAGCACAGAACAAAATCCAATGTCAGACACACAGTCCATTTAAAAGTTCGTTCTGGGTCTGAACGAAACCGGAGGCACCATATACCTCGCATATCCATCGATCTCCACGTACGTCTGGACGATCACCACTTATTATCTATATTTCGGGATGCCTCCCAATCAAGACATCAGTTATCATCCAACCGAGGTGAAGATCTCTGGTCTTCAACCAACGTCTTCATCATCGACTTCTTCTCGCCGATCAATTATTTGAAATGAGATTTAACTCGGCCTTTTCAAATAATTCACGTATATTTAGAATTTAAATCAATTCATTTCAATGGTTAAATTATTCGACATCAATAATTCTGTTTTTAAATGTAATTTTCACGCCAAACACATTCATCCATCAAATATCTAATAAACTAGGCAAATTCGGTTTATTTTCCATTCCATATCATTTATAATATTTTATAACGATTTATCGCTATTTTTATTCATTTAAAATAGCCAATTCATTCAAACGACGCTTCAGGCCATAACGCGGGAGTGGTGGTGTTTTTCTTCAGATTTGATTTACACATATCTGAAAATCTAACCGTTGGATCTTCACAAATTTTATATCATTAGAAAGATCTTTTCAAAACGAATCCAACGGTTTTGGTTTTGGGAAAATCCAACGGTCGGATCTTCCAGTACACTCGTTTGATGTTTAGATTTCAAAATACGAACTGCAACGTCATTATTCGACTTATTTCAATTATATTTTTATATATATATAAAAATATAATCGATTCTGGCGCTATTTTTCTTCAGATTTGAATTAAACATTTCAGGCAATCCAACCGTTGGATCTTTACAAAGTTGGTGTCGTTGGAAAGATATTTCCAAAGCGAACCCAATGATTTCGGTTTCGGGAAAATCTGATGGTCGGATCTCCCGCACTAATCGTTTGAAATCACGGTTTCAAAACACGAACTACAGCCTCGTTATTTGATTTATTTTATATATATATATAATTCATTCTTCGATTTTAAAACCATATTCACTTCATATATTTGATAAAAATGATATTTTTATCCAACAGATATTTATTTCAACACATCACCATTTTTAACACTTCATATTCACAATAAAAATGTAGATTTTATTGTTCAATCTATATATTCAACACATGAACGTTTTCGACTTCACACATATGATAAAAATATGATCTTTGTCGTTCTAGTCCTTTATTCAACACATGAATTTTTCTATAGTTCATATATATAATAAAAATGTGATTTTTATTGTAAAACAATTTATTTCAAAACACGATTATTTTATATAGTTTATATATATGATAAAAATGTTATTTTTATTGTAAAACAATTTATTTCAAAACACGATTATTTTATATAGTTTATATATATGATAAAAATGTTATTTTTATTGTAAAACAATTTATTTCAAAACACGATTATTTTATATAGTTTATATGTATGAAAAAAATGTTATTTTAATTTTTCAAAGAATTTATTCAATATATGAACTCCATTCAACACATGAATTTTATTCAACACATGAATTTCTACTCAACACATGAATTTTCTTTCAACACATGAATTTTATTTCAACACATGAATTTCTATTCAACACATGAATTTTATTTCAACACATGAATTTTATTTCAACACATGAATTTTATTTCAACACATGAATTTAAATCAAACACAGTAATATTTCAGAAAATTTCGGCAGCATAACGGCAGGGTAGTTAAAACCGGGACCGTCCCTAGTATGGCTCCTCACTCTACCTTAAAGCCTCGCAGCTTTTGACAATGGGGATTTTCAATATCTAGTTCGTACGCAGACGAATTTTCCCATATACTAATCCTATTGGGATTTCAACCATAATCAATCATTTCAAATCAACCATTCATGATATTCACCAAATTTTCACATCAACCAATAATCCAAACAATATCACAAACAATATATATCGTCCATGGTTTGTGGACGAGGGGAGTAATATATATATATATATATATACACGTATATAACTATATTTCAATTTCATTTCAATTTATTTCAACGCACATATCATTTTTACAACGCATATATAACTTATACATCAAACATACAACTTATACAATGCTTATACATGAGGTGTACAACGCTTATATAACTCATACTTCGACTATATAATTTATACATCGTTGTTTCTATATCGTTTATAATTCAGAAATCTCACATTGGGTTCCACTCCACCAAAAATCGTAGAATGCTCAGAAAAATATCCGGTCTCTTCTAAAATGTAGAAGACGTCCTCACGGTCTCGGTGTCTCTTGCTTCACTGAATTTCAACTACATAGAAAAAAGATATGATTTTTATCGTGAAATCAAAAATCGTAGTGCTTCGAAGTGCTATAGAACAGTTTAATAAAATTTAAACCGTTACCTTTCAAAATTCTTCCAAATTAGGTATCGGATTTGCGATCAAACGGGGTAGCTATGCGTCGATCAGGTAGTACCATGAGTTAGGGCTTGGAGTCGCGCACCCTCGCCTGGAGGCGGCGCTCAGATCGATCGCCTGTATAGACGGTGGCGGCGATGTGAAGTCGTCGACTTCTCAGCGGTCGTTCTCCTCAAACACTCAACGATAAATGATGCTCCTTATATGGATTTGAAGAGGAGAGAGAGTTCTTCAAAAAGTACAACTGGGTCGGGGTGTAATTCTTCGTGGTTTGGTCGGAAAGTGGACGGGAAGGATGAAGCTGCTAATCGTCGTCGATCGTGATGAGTTACGGGGAGAGAGAAAAATATTTATTGAATGAATTAATAATTATAAAAAATTCTATTGGCCCATCTATATATTTAAATTTTTAAAGGTATTTTCACATCCGAACTCCAATCCAAACCCAACGACTGTCGTCCCTAGCTAAATACCCCCATTCCGAACTCAATGGGATATGTTTCGTAAGCCCATTCGACTGTTTCAGTCAATTATTCTTCAAATTAAAATATAAAACATTCAATATTTGTTTTGAACGTACATTCCAATTTGCCGGGGCCACATACTGATCCCAACAATTCCAGAAATGTAAATCTAGCTATGTTTTAACGATACGGTCCCAACAAAACTAGTTTTGTCGAATTCTGAGACCGTTTGAAAAATGGCCCGTTTCTAGTCGATCCAATTTGACAAAAATCGACCAAACACATTTTCCTTTGCCACGCTCACATACTAACTTCCAAAATTATGAAATTTGAAACCTAGTAATAATTTGACATCCCGGATCCAACAAAAGTGGTTTCGTCGAAAACAGAGGTCGTATGCAAAATGTCTATTTTCAAGGGCTATATATATTCTATAACGACCTTTCTGAAAATTCATTTGGCCATAACTTTTGATTCCCGCTACGAAACTTCGATTTTTTAGATTCGTTAGAAAGATATTCACTAACAGATTTACATATTTTTGGATTTACTAAAATCCGTTTTATTTTGCACCCGGTACAGTCAGTCAAAGTTTGAATTCGAATTTTGAAACTGCCTCGCCATTTCAGGCCTTGTTTATAATTTAAAATAATTATATTTATTTTCAAACGTCGATTTGAACATACTTTTCATCGTTATTATTTAAAATAATTTATTTAAAATATCTAAAATCCACTAAAATAGCCAATTAAAAAAAAATTTGGTTCATATTTTCCGGGTTATTACACCGTCGATCTGGTACACCTTGCTAGTTAGTTTCCCTGTCAATTGAGGAAAAGTCGAAACTACTTAGGAACTGAAGAAATAAATGTAAAAAACGGCACAAAATGTATTTACATAATAAAGTAGAAACATCCAAAAGAGGGATACCATGTAGAAAGCAGAACTGTAGAACGATAGACTAAAACTATAAAACCAAGTTGAACAATCCAGCCGATAAAATTAGGGAAATTTCCCGATCCCGCAGCATGGATTCTGTAGCAATCGAAGATAAAGAAGCCAGTCGAGATGTAACAACCCGGAAAATCAGAATCAATTTAAAATTTTTATTTTGGCAATTTTAATGAATTTTGAATATTTAAAATGAATTATTTTGAATAATAACGACTAGAAATTTATTTTGAATAGAATTAGAACATATAAATTTATTTAAATCAAAATTAGAATATAAATATTTATTTTAATTATAAAAGGAATTGGAAATGGCGCGGTAGTTTGAAAATTCGATTTTCAAATTTCAAATGAATGTACAGGATTCAAAACAAACTGGATTTTAGTAAATCCAAAAATATTGGAATCTATTTGAAAATATCTTTCCAACAGTTCTAAAAAATCGAGATTTCATAGCGGGAATAAAAAGTTATGTCCAGTTGAAAATTCAGAATAGTCGCTATGGAATATAGCCCTTAAAATAGCGATTTTGCAAACGATCTCCGTTTTCGACGAAACCACTTTTGTTGGATCCGGAATGTCAAATTATTGTTAGATTCCAATTTTCATAATTTTTGGAACTAATATGTGAGCATGGCGGATTTAAACGTGTTTGGAAATTTTAGTTTGAATTTAATCGACTGGAAAATGATCGTTTTTCAAACGGTCTTCAAATTCGACGAAATCAGTTTTGTTGGGACCGTATCGTCTCAACGTAGCTAGATTTATTTTTCTAGAATTTTTAGAATCAGTATGTGGCCCCGGTAATTTAAAATGTACGTTCAAATTAAAAATATATTGGTTTATATTTTAAATTTAGCGAAAACTGATCGTAATAGCCGTATTGGGTTACGAAACACCTCCCATTGTGTTTGGAATGGGGGTATTACATTAGGGGCGACAGTCGTTGGATTCAATTAGGGCTTAGAATGAAAAAGTGACTTTTTATAATTTAAGATCATTAAATATATATTATACAATATAAATCTCTCCTTCCATCCCTTTACCATCGGTCAACACTTTAGAAAAAAAAAATGAAAACCCCGTAATCCTCGACGCCCAGCCTAGCCCCATCGCCGGAGACCGCGTCGTATCCTCCCCTGACCTCCGCCTGCCGCCGCGACCCCCTCCCCTCTCCGATCCGCCTTCCCCCCTCCTTCTCTGGTCAGTTCGAGATCCCCAAACCGCCGTAGCCCCAAATCGAGATAAATAGTCGCCACCATCTCCTTCTGGCGCCACCGCACACCTATGCTGCGAGCACCCCCTCCAGTCGACGCCAACACCAGCTCAGGACCCACCTTCTTCTTCGATCAACGAATGGATATCAGTGAGCTTTTAAATATAATGTTATTTAAAAAAAATCGTTTTTTTATATATACACAGCAACGTTTTGAAAAGAAAACTGATTTAAAAAGACTTGATTTTTATATGATAAAAGACTTGATGTTTATGTCATAAAAAGATATAATTTTTTTATTCATGTATAGTTTATAAAGAAAGATGTGATTTTTTCATGTACAGTTTATAGAGAAAGAAGTGATTTTTAATACGAGAAAGAAGTGATTTTGTAATGTCCCGACTTTTTCCGACTATTTTAAATTGATTTTAATAAGGAATTAAAATGAGAAATGCTATTTGAAACAAAACTAAAGTAGTTCTTGATATATATATATATATATATATATATATATATATATAAACATATGTATGGAAAAATTGAGAAAATATTGTATATACTTGTTTGATCTTAGGATTTGAAAATATAAAACAAGTATACTACATTCAAATAAAAATCATAAGTGATAATACATATATAAATATAAATAGTTCATAGTTTAACCATTTTAACAAAAGCAAGGATCTATAAAACAAAAGCCATATGACATGAATTATATAAAGGGTATTTTGTTCACATTAAAGATAAAGAAGGACCTTAAACAAAAACAGCACAACATGTATGAATATGGAAAGAGACAATTCAGCCATAACATGAACAAATGCCACATAAAACATTTGATCTTTTTACCAAAAACAAATATCTTGAACATGAGACAAAAACTAGCACACATGAGACAAAAACCATTAATGATTGATACTATAAATAGTAAGACTAAGATTTACCAAATCATTCCCTAAAAGCAGCTAAAATCCCTCATTTTCAGTTTTGCATGTGCACCACTTGCTAAAAGAAAATATTAACAAAGAAAGAGACAAGAAAAACCCATTTTAATAATGCTTTAAAATCTATAGAGGATACATGCATTTAATGAAGGTATGACTCAAGCTTCTAGAAGGGGTAACCTAGTGCAAATCTATTGGCTATGAAACCTTAATAAACAAACCTTTTCTTGCATAATAGCCGTAAGAGACTAAGGGGGTAAGGGTTAAGGCTAATGGGAAATTCACTGTTGAAACCATGTGCAGGAAATTAATTTTAAAACCTTGAACTCAACTATAAATACACCTCAAACCTCTCACATTTTTCTCAAAACAAAACTGAAGCTCATACTAATTTCTGAAGTCATTCTATTGAGATCTTGGAGAGCATTAAGGTGAGTGAAACATTGTTAAATTTCTTGTTTTAAATGTTACTGTAAAACAGTTTGCATATAGCTTTAACTGCAAAGTTTTGCTGTGATCCCTATTTGTTACTGTCAACAAGTAAAGTATGATGTTAGAACACCCTGGTCTACATCCGTATGAACTAATATCCATGTAGAAAAAATAATAGGATGTTTGTGCAAGTTTGGTTGATTGATTCACAGGATTTTAGTTAAACCTGTAATGTGTTCTGGAAAAAACGCAAAGCATCTTGCACCTGATCCCTGACAATAAATAGAAACCAGATGTTTCACATTTTATTAATGAAAATCCTAGGATATAGTATATACATATTATACATTAGCAAATCAAATCATAGAAGGAGCATTTACAAAATCCTGGAAGATCAAAAACAGAACACAGTATACCATCTGTATACCCTCTGTAACTCAGAAATTCAAACAAGGTAAAACCAGTTTTTGATTACATAAATAGAATCAGGGTAGCAAACCATGATTTTTAAAATAAATTTCATGATTTTTAATAACGTGGAATTTGAGAATTTTGGGGATGGACGGAAAATGGTTTTGGGGGAAATTTCGATGATTGACACCGTTGAACTGCAGGGCAAAAGGAGGGAAGGAGCGTGGGGGGTTCATGGATCATCAGAAAAATATAAATTAATTTTTCCATTTCATAAATTTTGAGAATGAATCAAGAATAGGGTTTTAGTTAGGATTTTGGGTTCGGTTTTCATCGCCGAACTGCTCCTCGAGGTGGCGACTAAGGGGGTGCGGTCCAGGGGGTTTGCGGCATTAGGGAGTGGTAGTGACGTGGCAGGAAGGGGACGACAACCAGGAGACAGGGCGAGGCACGGTGGTTGTTTTCTTGGATAGTACTTTTTCAGTCGAGATGTGTGGTATGGTGTAAATATTGTACACGCCGAGTGGGTGGAACCTAGGGACTTCGACGAGATCCGGTTGGGGTGGCCGACGTGCGGAGGTGGTCGGCGGTGGTCTAGAGGGGATACGATGTGTGTGCACGTGCACAGTTGTGCATGTACAGGGAGTTAAAGGCTGGTACTTTGGCAAAGTACCAAGGCGTTTGGCAAATGGTGTGGCGCACGGAGAAAATGAGGTGAACGGCGTGTGAAAGGGGGTCTGGTACTTTAAGGTGGTACTTCCGATAAGTTTTGAAAAAGTGGTGCTTCCGATTTAATCTTGGAAAACAAAAATCATAGTCATGGCAAGGGGTTTTTGGGTTCGGTCACTGGTACTTTGGCACCTTGCCAAGTACCAGGTGGTACTTTAGAAATTAAGATCGTGGCAAGGGTTTTTTAAACCTAGTAACTGGTACTTTACCAGAAACCGGTACTTTGGCAAATCTGAACGAGATTTTTAAATTTAAACAGTTTTAAATTTAAAATTTGAAAATAAATTAAATTTGAAAATAAATAAATTAATTTAATAAAAAAGAAGAGTTTTCATTTAATTAGTCGAAGGCAAGTGGAAAGAAGAAGCAGAAGATCAAAACGAAAAGTTCGACTGTAGAAGTTCGATCAGTTTTGAAATTAAAAAAAAAACAAGTGAATAATGAATTTAAATTATTTATTTAAATTACTTATAATTAAATAAACATAAGGGTATGATTTAAAAAGGGAAGAAGAGTTTGAAACATCGTCTGAGCAGCGATGATAAAAGAAGTAAAAATGCCATGTGTGAAGCACGTGCATTACCTGTTCATTCCCAAGTAAGGGCAAAATTTGAACAAAACACTGTGTGCAAATGTATACACCTTAACTGATTATTTTTAAAGGATAATTAAACTATTCTGATATGAACCAGGTTAACAAACATTGTTTGTATAATGATAATTAATTTGTAAATAAATAATAATCATGATTAAGCCGATAAAAATTCATCGACTATAAAAGATATTCGTACATCGTTTCGAAGAGTCCGGAATAAATATTCCACTTCGACTCGAAGTATACAACGCATGTCAGAATACTAAAGACGACGATGTACAAGAGTGATTTTAAAAAGAATTTTCGGTCTATTCAGTCCCAGGACAAACCTGAATGGATGAGTGTCTGACAACGTATATCAGTTAGATTCTACACATCGAATTTACGTAAGTATATTACGTTGGTAGCGGAGAATTTCATTTCTCTTACCTTTATTACCCGTAATATATTTGGGTAATCGAATGAGTACTTCTGACGGATAGGACGATGTGGCATTGAAAGAAATTAAAGAAATAATCTATCAGAAGAGAAACGTGACCTCAAACTTCGCAACCAGGAAATAACAAAAGTTGGGCTAGGCAGCATGGCTAGTTGGGTCATACCCAAGCAGGGTATATTATCACCATCTAGAGGACTTCCATATTTAACTTAAATCTTTTTCGCTGCTATAGCTTTCGGAAACGGTAAATCGAGCTCAACTGTAGGAGTGATAATATATTCGTAACAATCAAGCTAAATGAGTGGACGGTCATGTGTGGCCGGGTTACAAGACGTTCTTGTTGAACCCCAGTGTATCCTCTCTAGAGTACACTGATCGGCAGGTGCTCCCATACCTTGTCTGTTGGAATCCAATCTCCAATAAGCGCTCTGCGACTTTTCGAATTTATACTACATACGTGAACGTGAGATGCAAGCGTTTCACTAGATAACTATTTATTTGACACAAACTATTGTAATATCAAATGTTTTGATATAAAATATTTGGGTCATTATCCATATGCTAGTTATGGTTTGGCCTAACGATTTCTAAAGTAAATAAATTGGACAACATGAAACCTTATTACTTAATTCCCTGTTTACATCTTTATAACTATGTTCCTCGCATTAGTCCCCTGACTGACCCAGAGTTTATTTTCTGTGTTTCCTAAACTCTTGGGTACTCATAATATTTTGTTATGAGTAGACAAGTGAATTCAGGTAGGAAAGTGGAACCTGATGAAGTACAAGTTCAAGACCCTATTGGCACATCTATTTTAATTACCCAGTTCGGTATCTATGTGGTTATAGTATGGTAATGTATAATTATGATGTTGAACAATGATGATGATGTATTATGATGTGTACTATGATGTATCAGACTCTATGATGTATTATATTATGTATTTGTGAAATTGCGCTATGAGATTCTGATGTCTTCTTATTCTTCTATTCTATTAGTTCTATCTTTTCTATCTTATCTTCTAAATTCTTTCAATAATGACATGACTTTCGAGGCATCGAAAATCGCGCCGTTACAGTTGGTATCAGAGCTTAAGTTTGCCTAGGTGAGCCTTAGAGTTAGTGTTGAGAGAGTATTTTTATAAAAACCTTATAATATAGGACGACCCTAGTTATTAATTTAGGTAATCCCTAAGATTTTTTTCCAAATGAATATTAACTCTCAAATCATATACTCAGAAAGTTGACAATGAGTTCTCAAGCAAGGCGAGGCCGAGGAGCAAGTCGGGCAACTACGACCAATGGGCACATTGTTAATCAGACCCAAGTGGATACAACTGAAGTGGTCCAAGCTCCAACGCAGCCAAACTTCGCTATGATTTGCAAGAACTACACTACTCTGGGAGGAAAGACTTTTAAGGGAACTGAATCACTAGTTGACGTCCAAGCATGGATTAGATCTTGTGAGAAGATTTTTAAGGGACCAAAGTTGGATGACGAGTATAAATGTCTCTTAGCTTCATGGAATCTGGAGGGAGTTGCAGCTATCTGGTGGAATGCCCAGACTGCAAACACTCCGGAGGAGAATTTTACTTGGGAAATGTTCAAAGAAGCTTTTGAAGCTCAGTATCTGCTAGCAACTGGGAAAACCAGGATGTACAGAGACTTCATTGACCTGAAACAAGAAAACATGACTGTCACTGAGTACGAGAACAAGTTCAATGCACTGTCAAGCTTTGGACCAGAGTTGGTAAATACATCACTGAAGAAGAATGAAATGTTTGTAGTTGGACTGAAGGATAGTCTGCAAGGTCGTATGATGGGGCATCTGAAAGACCCATTTGTTGAACTCGTGGATTTAGCTCTCAGGTATGAAGCCCTGGATGCTAAAAACCCAACTGTAGCAAAGGCTCAGACTGGAGAAGCAAGTGGAGGAAATACCCAGAAAAGGAAGTTTAACCCAGACTGGAATGACAACAAGAACCAAGGAAAGGCAGTTCAGCAGAAAACTAAAAATTGTTTCAAGAATGTTCTGTGTCACAACTGCAAGCAGAAGGGACACATTGCAAGATTCTGTAAGCAGAAGGGAAACAAGAAACCTCAACAACAACAACCACAACAACAGCAAAGGAAACCTCAGCAACAACAACAGCAACAGCAGCAGATGCAGAGAAATGAGATGGTAGTGAAGAATCTCTGTTTCAACTTTCACCAGCCTGGTCACATGGTGAAAGATTGTCCACTGATGAAAAGGGCACCACAGGCAATGGTTTATGCCATCAAGAATGAACCATCTGCCTCTCAGAATGTGAAGGGGAAGGGAGTGCTGGAAGGTACTTTACAATTCAAAGGAATTTACCTTCGAGTTTTATTTGATACTGGCGCTTCACATAGTTTTATTTCTTATGAAACCGTAGATCAATTTAACCTTGAACCCCTTATTTCCCCAAACCCAATTTGTGTATCAAATCCCATTGGTGGTAAAACTGAGTTGAAGATGTGCTGTGAGGATATAGCACTGTTATACCTCTCACATTCCTTTCGTTTTGATTTCTATGTCCTAGATTTCAAAAGTTTCAATTTTATTCTTGGATTGGACTGGATGAGCGAGTTCCAAGCTAAGATAAAATGTGATAAAGAAACCATAACCTTGGTAACGAGTCTAGATCATAAAGATGGGATACCTTGTGGAAAACCCGGTATTCACACCTGTTGTTTCCTATACGCCCTAGAAGCACCCCAAGAGAACCTTGAAACTTTGGATGTTATTAGAGAATTCAAAGATATATTTGAAGAAGTCGGAAGTTTACCTCCTCATCGGGAGATAGAATTCCGAATCGATTTAATTCCAGGAGCGAGACCAATAGTGTAACCAAAAAGATGTATGGCTCCAAAAGAAGTGTTGGAACTGGAGAAACAGACTCGGGATTTGCTAGATAAAGGCTTAATCCGACCTAGTTTTTCTAGTTGGGGCTCGGCGGTAGTTTTTATAATGAAGTCTAATGGGTCGTTACGACTGTGTGTAGACTATAGAGAGTTAAACAAAGTAACCATTAAAAACAAATATCCTTTACCCGGAATCGACGATCTTTTCGACCAATTGCACAGAGCAACAGTATTCTCCCAAATGGACCTAGCAACAGGATTTCACCAACTAAGAATCGCTGAGGATAGCATTCCTTTAATAGCATTTAGAGGCCCGAATTTCTTTTATGAGTGGTTGGTCATGCCATTTGGTCTAACCAATGCACCAGCATTTTTTGTAGATTTGATGAACAGAGTCTTCAGGAAAACTCTGAACAAGTTCGTTCTAATTTTCATTGACGATATTCTGATTTATACAAAAACTGAAGAGGAGCATCGTTATCACCTTAGAGTTGTCCTAGAAACTCTAACAAAAAACGTATTAAAAGCCAAATTTTCAAAATATCATTTTTGGAAGTCTGAGGTGAGATTTTTGGGACATATCGTGAATGGAAATGGAATATCAGTAGATCCCGTAAAAATTGAATCAATACAACAATGGAGGCAACCTCGTACACCAATCGATGTTCGAAGTTTCGTAGGATTGGCGAGATATTACCGAAGATTTATCCAAGATTATTCAAAGATATCATCTCATCTGACGAAGTTAACAAAGAAAGGTCAAAAGTTTATTTGGACCCCGAAATGTGAAGAATCTTTTCAGAAGTTAAAAAAGAAATTAACCAAAGCACCAGTATTAGCTGTTCCCGATGGAATGAATGGATTCACAGTTCACACTAACGCTTGTAGAGTTGGATTAGGAGCTGTGTTGATGCAGAAAGGTCGTGTAATTGCATATGCTAGTAGGCAATTAAAGATATACGAGAAGAATTATGCAACTCACGATCTGGAGTTATTAGCCGTTGTTTTTGCATTAAAGATATGGAGACATTATATTCAACCATTTTACAGACCATAAACCATTGAGGTATCTATTTTCTCAGAAGGATTTAAATTTGAGGCAACAACGATGGTTGGAATTTCTTGCATCATATGATTTGGACATCATTTATACACCCGGCAAAGCAAATGTAGTAGCTGACGCTTTGAGTAGAAATGCGATTTTATCTCTATTGGAAGTCACACCGACACTCCAAGAAAGGATTATGAGTAATCAAAGGAGAGATTCCAAACTGGAGAAGATAATTCAAGGAGTCTCAAATGGAAAGGAGTTTGATTTCACGTTGGATAACCAAGGAGTATTAAAAATTAACAACATATTATGTGTTCCAGACGTGGATGGGCTGAGACAAGAAGTTTTGAAGGAATGCCATGCATCAAAGTTGAGCATCCATCCAGGAATTCATAAGATGAATAACGATATGAAACGAGTATTCTGGTGACCAGGAATGAAGAAAGATATTACAACTTATGCGAATGAATGTCTGTGCTGTCAGCAAGTCAAAGGAGATCATCAAAAGACTGCTGGACTATTACGATCATTGGAGATACCCAACCGGAAGTGGGAAATGATATCGATGGATTTTATCGATGGATTGCCCAGGACAAGAAGAGGATTTGAAGGAATTTGGGTAATTGTAGATCGGCTAACAAAAAGAGCACATTTTATTCCAGTAAAACCGGCACGCACAACCGCATCTATAGCCGAAGTTTTCATGAGAGAGATTGTACGATTGCATGGAGTCCCAGCAAGCATTGTAAGTGATAGAGACACCATCTTTACAATTAAATTTTGCGAAGCATTGCCAAAGACTTTGGGAACGAGATTGAATTTCAGTACAGCTTACCATCCTCAAACGGACGGTCAGACTAAGAGAGTAAACCGGATATTGGAAGATTTGTTAAGAGCATGTATTCTAGATTTTGGTGGATCATGGGAGGATCATCTGCACTTGGTAGAATTCGCTTATAACAATAGCTACCAGGCAAGTATAAAGATGGAACTATACGAAGCACTGTACGGAAGACCTTGCAAAGCAACTGCATGTTTGATCGAATCCGGAGACAAATTAGTACTTGGACCAGATATGATCCGGGAAGCAACAGAGAAGGTGGAGTTAGTGAAGTTAAGAATGAAAGAAGATCAAGACCGTCAGAAAAGCAATGCTGATCAAAGGCGAAGAGATCCTGTATTTGATATAGGAGATCTGGTATTTATGAAGATTTCACCAATGAGAGGAGTTATGAGATTTGGACAAGCCGGAAAGTTAACTTCACGATATGTTGGACCCTTCCGTATTCTAGAGAGAATTGGATTTCTAGCTTATAGAGTTGGATTACCAGAACATATGGTAGGGATTCACAACGTAATCCATATATCTCATTTAAGGAAGTGTTTGCACGATCCGTCCTTAATTCTGGAACCATCTATTCAACAAGAGATAGAGATTGAACTAGATATGACAGTATTCGACAGCCATTTCGCATTGTCGATAGAGAGGAAAAACAGTTTCGCAACAAAGTGGTAAGTCTGCTAAAGATTCAGTGGAGCGAAAATCCGAAGGATTGCACGTGGGAAACCGAGAAACATATCAGGAAATTATACCCGGATTTTTCTACAGATTAGGTATGTTTTACTATTTTGTTGTTTGGATGAAAAGAAACCTTGGATTTCTTCATTTCTGTGAGCATTGGTATGTGCATTTTTGGATTCAGTTTATTTAGGACTTATGAACTCTCTTGTTATGATTCTATCATTGATGAGTTCTATTTCCTTGTTTACTTTCCAGATGGCACCTTTGATGAAGACTACGGCTAGGAAAAGACTAACTCCACCACTGATCATTAGGCTGTAGGTAAAGAGAGCAAGAGTGGGAGACTCGGAGGACGTTCGAGAGAGATCACCTAGCAAAGACGAGGGTACTCATAGGACATCAGAGGGGTCAAACATCGGTAGAAGCGAACCTATGGAGCAAGATGAAAACAGTCGAGGATTGACAGATGAAGATGATGTATTGATGATAGAGACAGGATTTGGGGGTAGTGATGGAGATGACGGCAGCAACAAAGATGAAGACAATGATGAGGATATGGATATCGATGGCGAGGAAGAAGATGAGGAGGAGTACAAGGAAGAGGAGGATGCAGTACCAGAGACGCCAGTCGTAGCTATGTGAGATCAACCAGAGGAGTTTGTTGACCCAGTGTTAGCAATATGGGCGAGACTCGAGCAATCTCTCGTAGAGTATCATGCAGTGGTGGATTTGTAGAGATCTATGGAGACTACGGATATCCGGCGATACTGGTGTATGTACTTCCACCAGTAGAGGTTATAGAGATTTCCGACGACAAAGAGGAGGAACCAGTTACCCAGGGGATAATGGAGGTTTTAGAGCCATCAGACGACGATGACGAAGTGGTTAAAGTTGTGAACATCTCGGATAACGAGTGGATTGTGATTGACAGTGACACGGAGGAGTAGAGTAGAGTGATGTGTGTGGACTAACTATATGTATATTATGTAGCCTATAACTTGAATTAGTCAAGTATAGCCAAAGTATGTAGTATGTTATGTATGACTAGTACGAGTATGAAACTAGTGTATAATTATAATGTACTAAGTGGTTATGATATGAAGTATCATCTTTTGGGAAAATCTTTCTATCTTTCTTACTTTAATTTCGGGGACGAAATTCTTATAAGGGGGGTGGACTGTATTGTCCCGACTTTTTCTGACTATTTTAAATTGATTTTAATAAGGAATTAAAATGAGAAATGCTATTTAAAACAAAACTAAAGTAATTCTTGATATATATATATATATATAAACATATGTATGGAAAAATAGAGAAAATATTGTATATACTTGTTTGATCTTAGGATTTGAAAATATAAAACAAGTGTACTACATCCAAATAAAAATCATAAGTGATAATACCTATATAAATATAAATAGTTCATAGTTTAACCATTTTAACAAAAGCAAGGATCTATAAAACAAAAGCCATATGACATGAATTATATAAAGGGTATTTTGTTAACTTTAAAGATAAAGAAGGACTTTAAACAAAAACAACACAACATGTATATGGCAAGAGACAATTCAACCATAACATGAACAAATGGCACATAAAACATTTGATTTTTTTACCAAAAACAAATATCTTGAACATGAGACAAAAACAAGCACACATAAGACAAAAACCATTAATGAGTGACACTATAAATAGTAAGACTAAGATTCACCAAACCATTCCCTAAAAGCACCTAAAATCCCTCATTTTCAGTTTTGCATGTGCACCACTTGCTAAAAGAAAATGTCAACAAAGAAAGAGACAAGAAAAACCCATTTTAATAATTCTTTAAAATCTATAGAGGATACATGCATTTAATGAAGGTATGACTCAAGCTTCTAGAAGGGGTAGCCTAGTACAAATCTATTGGCTATGAAACCTTAATAAGCAAACCTTTTCTTGCATAATAGCCGTAGGAGACTAAGGGGGTAAGGGTTAAGGCTAATGGGAAATTCAATGTTGAAACCATGTGCAAGAAATTAATTTTAAAACCTTGAACTCAACTACAAATACACCTCAAACCTCTCACATTTTTCTCACAACAAAATTGAAGCTCATACTAATTTCTGAAGTCATTCTACTGAGATCTTGGAGAGCATTAAGGTGAGTGAAACATTGTTAAATTTCTTGTTTCAAATGTTACTGTAAAACAGTTTGCATATAGCTTTAACTGAAAAGTTTTGTTGTGATCCTTATTTGTTAGTGTCAACAGGTAAAGTATGATGTTAGAACACCCTGATCTACATCCGTATAAACTAATATCCATATAGAAAACATAATAGGATGTTTGTGCAAGTTTGGTTGATTGATTCACAGGATTTTAGTTAAACCTGTAATGTGTTCTGGAAAAACATAGAGCATCTTGCACCTGATCCCTGACAATAAATAGAAACCAGATGTTTCACATTTGATTGATGAAAATCCTAGGATATAGTATATACATATTATACATTAGCAAATCAAAGATGGAGCATTTACAAAATCCTGGATGATCAAAAACAGAACACAGTATACCATCTGCATACCCTCTGTAAACTCAGAAATTCAAACAAGGTAAAACCAGTTTTTGATTACATAAATAGAATCAGGGTAGCAAACCATGATTTTTAAAATAAATTTCAAGATTTTTAATAACGTGGAACTCGAGAATTTTGGGGATGGACGGAAAATGGTTTTGGGGGAAATTCCGATGATCGGCGCCGTTGAACTGCAGGGCGAAAGGAGGGAAGGAGCGTGGGGGTTCATGGATCATCATAAAAATATAAATTAATTTTTCCATTGCATAAATTATGAGAATGAATCAAGAATAGGGTTTTAGTTGGGTTTTTGGGTTCGGTTTTCATAGCCGAACTGCTCCTCGAGGTGGCAACTAAGGGGGTGCGGTCCAGGGGGTTTGCGGCATCAGGGAATGGTGGTGACGTGGCAGGAAGGGGACGGCAGCCAGGGGACAGGGTGAGGCACAGTGGTGGTTTTCTTGGATGGTGCTTTTTCAGTCGAGATGTATGGTACGGTGTAAATACTGTACACGCCGAGTGGGTGGGACCCAGGGACTTAGACGAGATCCGGTGGGGGTGGCCGACGTGCGGAGGTGGTCGGTGGTGGTCCAGAGGGGCTACGATGTGTGTGCATGTGCACAATTGTGCGTGTACAAGGAGTTGAAGGCTGGTGCTTTGGCAAAGTACCAAGGCGTTTGGCAAATGGTGTGGCGCACGGGGAGAATGAGGTGAACGGCGTGTGAAAGGGGTTCTGGTACTTTAAGGTGGTACTTCCGATATGTTTTGAAAAAGTGGTGCTTCTGATTTAATCTTGGCAAACAAAAATCATAGTCGTGGAAAGGGGTTTTTGGGTTCGGTCACTAGTACTTTGGCACCTTGCCAAGTACCAGGTGGTACTTTAGAAATTATGATCATGGCAAGGGTTTTTTAAACCTGGTAACTGGTACTTTACCAGAAACCGGTACTTTGGAAAATCTGAATGAGATTTTTAAATTTAAACAGTTTTAAATTTAAAATTTGAAAATAAATTAATTAAATAAATAAAAAGGAAGAGGTTTTATTAATTAGTCGAAGGCAAGTGGAAAGAAGAAGCAGAAGATCAAAATGAAAAGTTCGACTGTAGAAGTTCGATCAGTTTTGAAATTTTAAAAAAACAAGCGAATAATGAATTTAAATTATTAATTTAAATTACTTATAATTAAATAAACATAAGGGGATGATTTAAAAAGGGAAGAAGAGTTTGAAACATCGTCTGAGCAGTGATGATAAAAGAAGTAAAAATGTCATGTGCGAAGCACGTGCATTACCTGTTCATTCCCAAGTAAGGATAAAATTTGAACAAAACACTATGTGCAAATGCATACACCTTAACTGATTATTTTTAAAGGATAATTAAACTATTCTGATATGAACCAATTTAACAAACACTGTTTGTATAATGATAATTAATCTGTAACTGAATAATAATCATGATTAAGCCGATAAAAATTCATCGACTATAAAAGATATTCGTACATCGTTTCGAAGAGTCCGGAATTGTAACGACCCGGATTTTCGGCGACTTTGGTTATCGACATAAGCACGATGTCGATAACCAAACCATCGAAAAATCCTGGTAATTAGTGAAAGAAATTAGAGGGTGAGGAAAGATAAGATAGAAAATTAGAATAGAAGAAGAAGAAGAACACAACATCAGAGTAACACGAATCTCACAGCGGAACGAATAAATATATTTCATAACATAACTTTGAAATACAAATCTGTACTTGCATATACATATCATTATCAAAGTTCAGCACTTACAACACAGCGGAAATAACTATAGCTATATGATCCTGAAGCCTCCTGCTCCAGCTCTTCAATGTATCTGTAAAATCCCGACTACTTGACTGCCCATACAAATTTAGGCACCCAAGAGTTTAGGGAAAACAACAAAGTAAACTCCGGGTCAGTCATGGGACTGGTATGAGTAAAACATTTTAAAAACAGTTGAACAAGTAAATGATATCTCATAAGACCACGCCGCATAACGGAACGGTTTTCCCTTATGAGAATCCAAAATATCTTTATATCAAAAACCTTTTGATATTATAATAATGTCTATCAACCACAGTATATATATAATCATTTAGCAGAAACTCTTTCATCTCACGTTCTACATATATAGTATACAATCAAAACCGCAAGCACGTATTGGGTAATGGATTTCCAACTATGACAAGGTATGGAATCACCTTCCGCTTGTGTACCTCTAGAGAGGAATACACTGGGTTCAACAAGAACATCTTGCAACCCGGCCACACATGACCGACCACTCATTTCGCTTGAGTGTATCGAATGTATATCACCAACAGTTGGGATCAGCAACCGTTTCCCGAATGGGACAGCATCAACAATAGATTTTTAGAAGTAAATGAAACTCTAGATCAGGTGATTATACACCCTACTTCGGTGCGACCGACTTAGCCATGCTGCCTGCCCGATTTCTGTCATTTACCGGATGATGAGGCCAGAAGCTACGCTTTATCATCAAACCAGATTCACTTTGAATGCCACCTCGTCAAATCCATCAAATCACCGATTGACGTCTACAACAATACATTATGTGTTAGCTAAAAGAAGTTTCCTCCTCTGCTTCCACTCTTGGTACGGTTGGAGAAATCAATATACGTGATCGTCTAGAATTACTCTGTTAGACATCCGTCCATACAAGTCACCCAGGAACAGGATGAACCGAAGGCACTATTCTGTAAACAGGATAGCCCTTGCATAACTCCGTCTTCAATTTCCTTTGGCATATATGATTCGCAACGCTTATGCCAATACAGAGTGGTTCTTTGGATAATAATCCAACCGGTCTCTCCATATTAACAACGTTAAAATGGTCAAAACTTCGATAGTCTGTGATTTAACTATAGAATAAAAACAAGTGTGCAAACAACGATATTATTTCCAAATGGAAATTTATATCGATCAAACATCATTCAACATTTATCTCTTAATTCATTAATTTACTTATCTCCTGTTTCCCTATATTCAATATTTCTTATTTTCTAAATTGGGAAAATATACGTTATTAACAATGGAAAACATTTTCATTTCTTTGTTTTCTTTATTAGGAAACATTTCTGGTTTCTTATTTGGAAAACATTTCCAAAGCTTCTTTATTGGACTTAGACAGATGTTTAAATAAACCATCGCGATGCCAACTCAAACCATTTCCTTTACTGCCGAACATTAACTATTCCTTAGTTAAAAACGAAGCCAATCAAGTTGGGGGTAGAACTACCTCTCAGACCTTAACTGAACAACATTTCTAACTTTGAAATAGGCAAAGTTCACTTTATTCTTTTTACTAACTTCCTTACTTAACCCTCCTTCGAATAGCTATATTCGATTTACTCTTTTCACTTAACTCTATTCGATTAACCCTTATCAATTAACTCTATTGGACTAACACTATTTGACTAACGCTATTTATTTACTCATTTCACTTAACTCCTTTCGAATAAACTATATTCGATAACTCCTTTTACTTTCTATTCGAATAACTATATTCGATTTACTCATTTGCTTCTATTCGAATAACTATATTCGATAACTCCTTTGCTTCTATTCGAATAACTATATTCGATTTACTCATTTGCTTCTATTCGAATAACTATATTCGATTTACTCATTTGCTTCTATTCTAATCGATTAAACTAACATCGATTATCTCCTTTCAACTTTATTCTCTAATCGATTAACTAACAT
This sequence comes from Allium sativum, assembly GCA_030737875.1. NCBI lineage: Eukaryota > Viridiplantae > Streptophyta > Magnoliopsida > Asparagales > Amaryllidaceae > Allium > Allium sativum. The sequence goes on from CM060926.1 coordinate 488,896,750, forward strand.
CGATTAACTTCTTTTGCTTTATTCTCTAATCGATTAACTAACATCGATTAACTTCTTTTGCTTTATTCTCTAATCGATTAACTAACATCGATTAACTTCTTTTGCTTTATTACGTTTTCCGTTACAACTATTTCCTTTTTATGACGTTTACTTACCGTTACAAATATATCCTATTTATAACTTCTATTTACCGTTACAAATATATCCTATTTATAACTTCTATTTACCGTTACAAATATATCCTATTTATAACTTCTATTTACTTTCTAAATAAATATTCCTTTTCTATTTCTATTTATTTTCTAAATAAATATCCCTTTTATAAAACCGTGTTCGTTTTATAAATAATTCCTTTTATAAAATCCTGTGATTTTATAAAATTCCTTTATTTCAATATACATTGAAATACTTCTTTTTACATCCCAGGGTTTCTTATGATATTTACAATATCGAATAACAATGATCAATATCATTTCAACGCCCATAATCCATAACAGATTATATAACACATCATATATCACAATATATGAAAACAGTAAAATAAATGTTGAGGAATCCAGTTGGATTCCTCCAACCTGTTTCCCTGCATCACAGATGTTAAACAATATAGATAACATCACTTTCAGTTCTATATGATATATTCTGTTAAACAGAATCAATATAGAAAATTTAACTAACTGACTAGCAGTTCAATCAAACAGTCAACATACAGTATCAGCCAATATCTAACAGTTCTAAAAATATAACATGAAATTATAAACTGTTCAAAGTTAGTGAGATTTACTCACATTTGCGCGTTAACCGTTAAATAACGGTTTGCGTTATTTGATTTCGACGGATAATTTATTTTGCCATAAATTGTAACGAGCTCGGATTCACTCTCAGTCAGTTCCATTGGGTAGCGTCCGTTCATACGATCCCATCGGATTAGACCGTTCGAAATTATTTCAAATCCAACCCATATCCCTCTCAACCCGGTTTCAACAGTACATCGTCTTCCACCATTTAAACTTCTGTTCGCTTCTTCCCGTTTTCATTTTCTTTGGCCCACTTCCATATTGTTGTTTATTTAGATTGGGCCTTACATTTTCAGCCCGCTACCCTTTTCCACATACACCCGCGTCTTCCCATTTCAACTTCTCCCAACATGAATTCCAGTCCACCTGTATTCGCAGACCATTTCCGAACATCACTTTCCACCCATCAACTTCATTCTTTCATGAAAACATCCACTAGCCTACTGTCCCCCTTCCTGTGACCGAAGATTACATCAACCGCCATGCTACAGTACCCTAGGCTTCCTTCAACAAGAATGAAACTAGCCCACTCCAACGCATACTCGAACGGCTCCAGAAAATCACACCATTTGACACACTTCTTTCTTTCATATGAAACTCCATCAACTTGTCTTCATCCTCCAGAATAACTGACGCACTACTGTATATGCCATCTCCACTTTTTTTTTGCACGCACCCTCCTTGAACTTCATGCACGTACAGCTCACTCCATTTTTGCCACTCACGCCTGCGCTAATCCCTGATAAACCCACAGCCTTCCGTTCCCTTATACGCACATCATCCATTCTCACTACTGAAACCCGCAAGCTCTTCACTCCCATCCTCTGTTTCAGACTGTTCTCCTCGTTTGGAATCCGACTTCCAGCTTCTCACCATGCTCTCCAGTGACTTGCGTTATATCTTGTTGTGTAGAAATGTTTGTGGCGGCTCAGGGTTTCTACTTTACTGAAGAAAAGGAAATGTAATGGGTATGAGGCACGGATTTAAATAGGGTTTCAATTTTAATGTTTAAGTAATGTACGTGGTAGGCAATTCATACACATGCGTACTATAGTGTATTTTGTTGAAGAATGGGTGCCCACGTATTTGTGTTGAGGGCCAAGGATAATGAGTGACTAGAAAAGGAAAAACGTGGCCTCTTTTGATCTATGGAATGAATGGTTGTTTTAAGTTTACAAAACTCCGGTGTCCCATTATATAAACTTCATCCCCATGCAGACCGCCATCGACAAAAATAAAAATACCGTTGTGACGAGCATTATGTCACGGTCCCAAAAATATAATAATACCGGTAGGTTTGCTTATTCTGTGAAACCCCGAAATGTTGATTACAGGGTGCAAAATACTCTAAACAAAAAGTTGCTTATTTAATTAATTAAAAATTACAGTAAAATTCTAAAAATTAAGTTATCACTACGTCTCAAAAGAACCTTGCCTAAATTCAAACCCGATATCTAGTTATATCAAATAAACCGATACGGTCGATAACCGATTCTATAGCGACTATTTTAAAATTTGATTTGGACATGTCTCAAAATCTACACAACGAAATCCTGATTTTCCTCTTCCACTAGAAAGATATACTCCACCAGCTCCACAAGTTTCTTGTTTCATAGAAATCTGGCTTAAAACGAATCATGTATACTCCGTTGAAGTTCGAATCGCCAAATAGCGAATTGCCACGCCATTTCGAGCTCTGTTATAATTATATTATAAACTATACGTTCAACTATCGACGATTGAATATATTCGTTATTCAAATTCAATTCCTAGCTGAATTAAATATCACAGATGATCCGGTTCACACCATATCGTCATTTCGACTAATTCTGATTATTTCAGAATTTAATATATTATTTAATATATTATTTTAATTAAATAATCACCATTATTAAATTCCACGACTATTAAATTCACTAACCCACCATTAATATAATTAAATAAATTAATCATAATACCCCTGCCAGTGCGGGTCATTACAATCTTCCCCACTTAAAATAATTTCGTCCTCGAAATTGCTAAAAGGTAGAGGACGACCCTATCGACTGGTTAGAACATATTTGTTCACTTCTTAACTTCAGTTTCAACTAAACCAATTTAATTTCAATTAAATTATTAATTAATTCTTATCAACGAAAATTTTCAAAAATCCTGAAAATTTTCTAACGCCTTAACTCTTCGAAAAATTTCGCCAGTACCTCCTTTGTACTGGTCAATCGGTCAAACTCCAACTCGCCTCTCTGGGCCATCTCCATCCCAAAAGAAAATCAAACAGCCAAGTGGCTTGCCAATTCGGCTTATAAAAATCACCAAACTCATATATAATATAAACTTGTACCTTTTTGTCGGGCATATCAACTCTGTCACTTCCATATGCTGTCAACTCAGCATATACAAGAGTTACCCTAATCAAATCCAATCTGATTTTATCCACGACACAACCATTCACTTATATACGAGCCAAATATCATTTTAACTCGAGTTCCAACTCTTAACTTGATTATCACATCACACTTCAAATTTTAATCTCACAACCCAATTTGTCTTTATATCATTCTAATTCAATCTCAGTTACCACTTTACTGGCTTTACTTTAATTCAAATTTTGCTTTAACAAATTTCTGTTAAATTTGTTTTTAATTCAAACAGTCTTTCCCAGTGAGTTTTCAAACAGTTTACTCTTTTCAAAAATCAAATTTTCCTTTTTGAAATTCAACTGAGCCCATAATCAATATTCCATTAGTTAAATCACTTCTCTATTCCTTTGTCAATATTTTTTAACCAAATATTTTCAATAACCATATTGGCCTTTTATGTTATTGGGAAAACATTTCTGAATATCGCCTTCCTTTATTTTCTAAACTTTAGAAAATAATATATGCTATTTATAATTGGAAAATATTCCAACTACTTATCTCTTTTCCGATCTCGTTTATTTCTATACTTAGGAAATATTCTTTATATTTCCAGGCTTACACTATTTGGGTTAAAACGGATGTTGTGTAAAACATCGTTACGACAACCCAAATACTATATTCAACTAACACTTATTCCACATTGATCTTCGAGCTTGAAATCTTACTGTTTATTGGTTAATAATGAAATCAATCAAGTTGGGGTATAACTACCTCTCAGACCTTGACTGAATAACATTTATAACGTCAAAACAGATATGACTACTTACTCGAATAATCAATACCATACAACTACTTATTCACTTTTAAACACATATACACTTCCTCTTTCTATTCTTACTAGATTTTATTCTTAGTCTCCCTTTTTGATTATACTATTCTATTTCTAAGTTCGTTTCCTTATCGACTTCCATATATATCGATACGTTGATTTCTAACTATCACATTATCTTAAAAATATTCTAACTCCTTAAATTTCTGGAAAAATTCGCCATAACCTCCTTTGTACTAGGGGCATCGGGATATTTCAAATAGCCTCCCATGACCCTCACCAATCCAAAAGAAAAAGAAAAAGCCAAGCGGCTTGCCGATACGGCGCATAAAATCTCATATATGAATGAAATACATACCTTTCGTCGAGCATTCTATTTATATGCCTTCATACCTTATCCATACCTATCTCATTATATTTATACATTTCTAATTCATTTCAACTTAGTTCAATCATTTTAACTTAGTTTGTTAAGCGATTTTCAAATTACTGGTTAGCCCATTTCACCTTCATATTTGAGTATAACATGTTCAAATATAGGTTTAACTTGTTTATCAACTAATTGAATTTCATTTCAATTTTCCTATTCAAATTCTATATTTGAATTTCGTTTCAATTTCCTTATTCAAATTCTATATTTGAATTTCATATATTCAATTTTCTTCGAATCTTCTATATCAAATTTTCGAATTCAATTCTATTTGAATCTTCTTTATTCAAATTTCCTTTTCAATTCTATTTGAATCCTCTACATTCAAATTTCATTTCACTTCTGATATTCAAATCCTATATTTGAAATCTCTTATATTTTCTATATCCAAACGCCATTTGAATTTCTATATTCAAATTCTATATCACTTCCATTGAGTTTCATATATTCAAACTCCCTTTGAATTTCTATATTCAAATCCCCTTTGAATTTCTTCTTCACATTCTATGTTTGAACTTCCTTCATTCAAATCCTTTTTATAAGTCCCAGTTTCAATTCCTTTTGAAATCGATATTTCTACCTTTGGAAAGTATATTTCCCTTTCAATTTCACACTTGTATTTTTATTTCCGAATAATCCAATGATAATTCTTTTCACTTCATTTATAAACTTTGTTTATAAAAGAACTGTTTATAAACTTCGTTTATAAAGGAACTTCTCGTTTTATTTCCTTTAAAACAAGTTAATATTTCAAATCTATTTAAAAATTCCAATTCTATATTTTAAATCCCATTTTGAGATTCAACACACTTGTCTTTCCCAAAACAAATTCAAAACAGTATCTCTGGTAGTAATTCGTCACTTACAACTCGAAAATGAATACTGATGATGCAGCTGTCATCATCAGAATCTATTTTCCAGCGATCGAAGTGAGTTCAATACTATAAAACCATTTTTAAACATTTCCACTTTGAAATTCATTTCAAAATATAGTTCACACTGCTTGCAAAACAATTTAAAATCTCCCAGGATCTTAAATTTCCCTTATTTTTTTATCCCAATCCATTTACAAACACTTATCCAATTCTCCAGAGTTTTAACTTCAATTTCTGGTTTAAATTTCAGATTTAACTCATCTGATTTCACGTATTTCACTTATGTGAATTCTGGTTGGTTATTTACATAACTATTTAATTTATAATCTTACTCGATTATAATCACAACCAATATATCCAATATATTATAATTTTGATATATATATCTTTTCTATATCAAGATATACCTTGGTTAAACTTATTTTAATTTACCCTCTTTTCAAAACATATCGTGTCGACCCATCGTGTTCGAGTGTTTAGTAACTCCTACCGATACAGTGGATCAAACTGATCGACTAGAACTCATAAACAACTCAACCAATGAATCTCCACAATATAAAACAATTTTTTTATATCTATAACAAATACGTTCACTCGTATATATACACTCAATCTCAGTTTAGGGTATTACTAACCCTATCTCTACCGAGTCACGCCACAGAGCCAAGTAATTCTTAACTTAAGCTCTGATACCAACTGTAACGACCCGGATTTTCGGCGACTTTGGTTATCGACATAAGCACGATGTCGATAACCAAACCATCGAAAAATCCTGGTAATTAGTGAAAGAAATTAGAGGGTGAGGAAAGATAAGATAGAAAATTAGAATAGAAGAAGAAGAAGAACACAACATCAGAGTAACACGAATCTCACAGCGGAACGAATAAATATATTTCATAACATAACTTTGAAATACAAATCTGTACTTGCATATACATATCATTATCAAAGTTCAGCACTTACAACACAGCGGAAATAACTATAGCTATATGATCCTGAAGCCTCCTGCTCCAGCTCTTCAATGTATCTGTAAAATCCTGACTACTTGACTGCCCATACAAATTTAGGCACCCAAGAGTTTAGGGAAAACAACAAAGTAAACTTCGGGTCAGTCATGGGACTGGTATGAGTAAAACATTTTAAAAACAGTTGAACAAGTAAATGATATCTCATAAGACCACGCCGCATAACGGAACGGGTTTTCCCTTATGAGAATCCAAAATATCTTTATATCAAAAACCTTTTGATATTATAATAATGTCTATCAACCACAGTATATATATAATCATTTAGCAGAAACGCTTTCATCTCACGTTCTACATATATAGTATACAATCAAAACCGCAAGCACGTATTGGGTAATGGATTTCCAACTATGACAAGGTATGGAATCACCTTCCGCTTGTGTACCTCTAGAGAGGAATACACTGGGTTCAACAAGAACATCTTGCAACCCGGCCACACATGACCGACCACTCATTTCGCTTGAGTGTATCGAATGTATATCACCAACAGTTGGGATCAGCAACCGTTTCCCGAATGGGACAGCATCAACAATAGATTTTTAGAAGTAAATGAAACTCTAGATCAGGTGATTATACACCCTACTTCGGTGCGACCGACTTAGCCATGCTGCCTGCCCGATTTCTGTCATTTACCGGATGATGAGGCCAGAAGCTACGCTTTATCATCAAACCAGATTCACTTTGAATGCCACCTCGTCAAATCCATCAAATCACCGATTGACGTCTACAACAATACATTATGTGTTAGCTAAAAGAAGTTTCCTCCTCTGCTTCCACTCTTGGTACGATTGGAGAAATCAATATACGTGTTCGTCTAGAATTACTCTGTTAGACATCCGTCCATACAAGTCACCCAGGAACAGGATAAACCGAAGGCACTATTCTGTAAACAGGATAGCCCTTGCATAACTCCGTCTTCAATTTCCTTTGGCATATATGATTCGCAACGCTTATGCCAATACAGAGTGGTTCTTTGGATAATAATCCAACCGGTCTCTCCATATTAACAACGTTAAAATGGTCAAAACTTCGATAGTCTGTGATTTAACTATCGAATAAAAACAAGTGTGCAAACAACGATATTATTTCCAAATGGAAATTTATATCGATCAAACATCATTCAACATTTATCTCTTAATTCATTAATTTACTTATCTCCTGTTTCCCTATATTCAATATTTCTTGTTTTCAAAATTGGGAAAATATACGTTATTAACAATGGAAAACATTTTCATTTCTTTGTTTTCTTTATTAGGAAACATTTCTGGTTTCTTATTTGGAAAACATTTCCAAAGCTTCTTTATTGGACTTAGACAGATGTTTAAACAAACCATCGCGATGCCAACTCAAACCATTTCCTTTACTGCCGAACATTAACTATTCCTTAGTTAAAAACGAAGCCAATCAAGTTGGGGGTAGAACTACCTCTCAGACCTTAACTGAACAACATTTCTAACTTTGAAATAGGCAAAGTTCACTTTATTCTTTTTACTAACTTCCTTACTTAACCCTCCTTCGAATAGCTATATTCGATTTACTCTTTTCACTTAACTCTATTCGATTAACCCTTATCAATTAACTCTATTGGACTAACACTATTTGACTAACGCTATTTATTTACTCATTTCACTTAACTCCTTTCGAATAAACTATATTCGATAACTCCTTTTACTTTCTATTCGAATAACTATATTCGATTTACTCATTTGCTTCTATTCGAATAACTATATTCGATAACTCCTTTGCTTCTATTCGAATAACTATATTCGATTTACTCATTTGCTTCTATTCGAATAACTATATTCGATTTACTCATTTGCTTCTATTCTAATCGATTAAACTAACATCGATTATCTCCTTTCAACTTTATTCTCTAATCGATTAACTAACATCGATTAACTTCTTTTGCTTTATTCTCTAATCGATTAACTAACATCGATTAACTTATTTTGCTTTATTCTCTAATCGATTAACTAACATCGATTAACTTCTTTTGCTTTATTACGTTTTCCGTTACAACTATTTCCTTTTTATGACGTTTACTTACCGTTACAAATATATCCTATTTATAACTTCTATTTACCGTTACAAATATATCCTATTTATAACTTCTATTTACCGTTACAAATATATCCTATTTATAACTTCTATTTACTTTCTAAATAAATATTCCTTTTCTATTTCTATTTATTTTCTAAATAAATATCCCTTTTATAAAACCGTGTTCGTTTTATAAATAATTCCTTTTATAAAATCCTGTGATTTTATAAAATTCCTTTATTTCAATATACATTGAAATACTTCTTTTTACATCCCAGGGTTTCTTATGATATTTACAATATCGAATAACAATGATCAATATCATTTCAACGCCCATAATCCATAACAGATTATATAACACATCATATATCACAATATATGAAAACAGTAAAATAAATGTTGAGGAATCCAGTTGGATTCCTCCAACCTGTTTCCCTGCATCACAGATGTTAAACAATATAGATAACATCACTTTCAGTTCTATATGATATATTCTGTTAAACAGAATCAATATAGAAAATTTAACTAACTGACTAGCAGTTCAATCAAACAGTCAACATACAGTATCAGCCAATATCTAACAGTTCTAAAAATATAACACGAAATTATAAACTGTTCAAAGTTAGTGAGATTTACTCACATTTGCGCGTTAACCGTTAAATAACGGTTTGCGTTATTTGATTTCGACGGACAATTTATTTTGCCATAAATTGTAACGAGCTCGGATTCACTCTCAGTCAGTTCCATTGGGTAGCGTCCGTTCATACGATCCCATCGGATTAGACCGTTCGAAATTATTTCAAATCCAGCCCATATCCCTCTCAACCCGGTTTCAACAGTACATCGTCTTCCACCATTTAAACTTCTGTTCGCTTCTTCCCGTTTTCATTTTCTTTGGCCCACTTCCATATTGTTGTTTATTTAGATTGGGCCTTACATTTTCAGCCCGCTACCCTTTTCCACATACACCCGCGTCTTCCCATTTCAACTTCTCCCAACATGAATTCCAGTCCACCTGTATTTGCAGACCATTTCCGAACATCACTTTCCACCCATCAACTTCATTCTTTCATGAAAACATCCACTAGCCTACTGTCCCCCTTCCTGTGACCGAAGATTACATCAACCGCCATGCTACAGTACCCTAGGCTTCCTTCAACAAGAATGAAACTAGCCCACTCCAGCGCATACTCGAACGGCTCCAGAAAATCACACCATTTGACACACTTCTTTCTTTCATATGAAACTCCATCAACTTGTCTTCATCCTCCAGAATAACTGACGCACTACTGTATATGCCATCTCCACTTTTTTTTTGCACGCACCCTCCTTGAACTTCATGCACGTACAGCTCACTCCATTTTTGCCACTCACGCCTACGCTAATCCCTGATAAACCCACAGCCTTCCGTTCCCTTATACGCACATCATCCATTCTCACTACTGAAACCCGCAAGCTCTTCACTCCCATCCTCTGTTTCAGACTGTTCTCCTCGTTTGGAATCCAACTTCTAGCTTCTCACCATGCTCTCCAGTGACTTGCGTTATATCTTGTTGTGTAGAAATGTTTGTGGCGGCTCAGGGTTTCTACTTTACTGAAGAAAAGGAAATGTAATGGGTATGAGGCACGGATTTAAATAGGATTTCAATTTTAATGTTTAAGTAATGTACGTGGTAGGCAATTCATACACATGCGTACTATAGTGTATTTTGTTGAAGAATGGGTGCCCACGTATTTGTGTTGAGGGCCAAGGATAATGAGTGACTAGAAAAGGAAAAACGTGGCCTCTTTTGATCTATGGAATGAATGGTTGTTTTAAGTTTACAAAACTCCGGTGTCCCATTATATAAACTTCATCCCCATGCAGACCGCCATCGACAAAAATAAAAATACCGTTGTGACGAGCATTATGTCACGGTCCCAAAAATATAATAATACCGGTAGGTTTGCTTATTCTGTGAAACCCCGAAATGTTGATTACAGGGTGCAAAATACTCTAAACAAAAAGTTGCTTATTTAATTAATTAAAAATTACAGTAAAATTCTAAAAATTAAGTTATCACTACGTCTCAAAAGAACCTTGCCTAAATTCAAACCCGATATCTAGTTATATCAAATAAACCGATACGGTCGATAACCGATTCTATAGCGACTATTTTAAAATTTGATTTGGACATGTCTCAAAATCTACACAACGAAATCCTGATTTTCCTCTTCCACTAGAAAGATATACTCCACCAGCTCCACAAGTTTCTTGTTTCATAGAAATCTGGCTTAAAACGAATCATGTATACTCCGTTGAAGTTCGAATCGCCAAATAGCGAACTGCCGCGCCATTTCGAGCTCTGTTATAATTATATTATAAACTATATGTTCAACTATCGACGATTGAATATATTCGTTATTCAAATTCAATTCCTAGCTGAATTAAATATCACAGATGATCCGGTTCACACCATATCGTCATTTCGACTAATTCTGATTATTTCAGAATTTAATATATTATTTAATTTATTATTTTAATTAAATAATCACCATTATTAAATTCCACGACTATTAAATTCACTAACCCACCATTAATATAATTAAATAAATTAATCATAATACCCCTGCCAGTGCGGGTCATTACAGGAATAAATATTCCACTTCGACTCGAAGTATACAATGCATGTCAGAATACTAAAGACGACGATGTACAAGAGTGATTTTAAAAAGTATTTTCGGTCTGTTCAGTCCTAGGACAAACCCGAATGGACGAGTGTCTGACAACGTATATCAGTTAGATTCTACACATCGAATTTACGTAAGTATATTACGTTTGTAGCGGAGAAATTCGTTTCTCTTAGCTTTATTACCCGTAATATATTTGGGTAATCGAATGAGTACTTCTGACGGATGGGACGATGTGGCATTCAAAGAAATTAAAGAAATAATCTGTCAGAAGAGAAACGTGACCTCAAACTTCGCAACCAGGAAATAACAAAAGTTAGGCTAGGCAGCATGGCTAGTTGGGCCATACCCAGGCAGGGTATATTATCACCATCTAGAGGACTTCCATATTTAACTTCTTAAATCTTTTTCGCTGCTATAGCTTTCGGAAACGGTAAGTCGAGCTCAACCGTAGAAGTGATAATATATTCGTTACACACAAGACAAATGAGTGGACGGTCATGTGTGGCCGGGTTACAAGACGTTCTTGTTGAACCCCAGTGTATCCTCTCTAGAGTACACTGATCGGCAGGTGCTTCCATACCTTGTTTGTTGGAATCCAATCTCCAATAAGCGCTCTGCGACATTTCGATTTTATACTATATACGTGAACGTGAGATGCAAGCGTTTCACAAGATAACTATTTATTTGACACAAACTATTGTAATATCAAACATTTTGATATAAAATATTTTGGTCATTATCCATATGCTAGTTATGGTTTGGCCTAACGATTTCTAAAGTAAATAAATCGGTCAACATGAAACCTTATTACTTATTTCCCTGTTTACATCTTTATAACTATGTTCCTCACACCACTCCCCTGACTGGCCCAGAGTTTATTTTCTGTTTTTCCTAAACTCTTGGGTACTCATAATATTTTGTTATGAGTAGACAAGTGAATTCAGGTAGGCAAGTGGAACCTGATGAAGTACAAGTTCAAGACCCTAGTGGCACATCTATTTTAATTACCCAATTCAGTATCTATGTTGTTATAGTATGGTAATGTATAATTATGATGTTGAACTATGATGATGATGTATTATAATTGTACTATGATGTATCAGACTCTATGATGTATTATATTATGTATTTGTGAAATTCCGCTGTGAGATTCTGATGTCTTCTTATTCTTCTATTCTATTAGTTCTATCTTTTCTATCTCATCTTCTAAATTCTTTCAATAATGACACGACTTTCAAGGCATCGAAAATCGCGCCGTTACAGATTTTTAACAAGAGAAAGATGTGATTTTTAAATTTAAAAAGATATTATTTTTATAAGAATGAATTTAGAATAAAAATATGATTTCTATTTAAATAACCTTAACATAAAAATGTGATTTTTATATAGATAAAAATACGTTATATATATATTTATATAGCATATAAAAATACGATATATATATATATATGTAGAGAATAAAGGTTTTATTTTTATGTAAACAACCTTGATTTAAAAATATGATTTTTATATGAATGGTATCAATATGAAAATGTGATTTTATCATATAAGTGGAGTTATAAAAATAAGATTTTTATGTATATGACATTGATTTAAAAATGAGAATTTTAAATACAAATATCATTGTTTAAAATATGATTTTTAATATAATCCGCGTGAAACGGATCGCGATGGAACCAACGAGAAACAAATCCAAACCATCGTCCACTAAAGAATGACGGAGTGAAACCCAAAGGTGAGAACTTCTCACTTTAATTTTATTTTCTAGTTAAAATAAGTACTAGGATGCAGATGGTGCTTGGTAGCACCCGACACCCGTCGTCCGCAAACCATGGACGACTTGTTTGATTTGATTGTGTTGTGAAAATTGATTGTGATATGGAATGGAATAAATAAAATATTCATATGATGAAATAAATATTTTAACGTTAAAAATATAATTTTTAACGTGTATATGAATAAAATAAATATTCATTTACAAATCGGACGATTTGTTTATGTACACACATTTGACGGATACTGATTAGGACGATGAATTTTACACATCGCCCAACTACACAAATAAATCTGTGTTTGTTGTTTGAAAACCCCACACGAGTATTGGGATGATATGGGACATACACTAATGCCGATATTTAGTTGTATGTCAATTGATTGGTTGACAGGCTATTATAAGCGTTGATTATTCATATTTAATGCTTATACAGTTGTGTAATGCACTCTGGATGATGGTTGACTGTGTTTGATTATTGTTGTGTACATGTGTGTATGAAATCCATATAAATCACATTATATGGTAATTGACTGTGTTTGATTCTAGTTCAGAAAGAATGAATATTTTAAAATAACGAATATTTTAGAATAATGAATATTTTAAAATAATATTCAGTAAAAGATCAAAATCTGATTTTGATTTCCGATTTGGGATGAACACGAAAATATTTAAATATATAAAGCCGTGTTGATTAAATTAACGCCATTTTAACGTGAGTGATGTTTATATCGATTTTATTTATTTTTATAATGAATATCGAAAAGGAAGTGATTTCAAAATCTAATGTTTTGAAAATACATTTATATATATCAATGATATGGAATATTCAATTTTGATTTGAAATTGAATATGAAGTTGAAATCATTTTGAAAACAAATTTAAAACGGTTTATAAAATACGTTTTAAATGGAAATCATTGAAATATATATTATATATATAATGGCCTGAATAGAACGCGCTGCGCCGTGGCAGTTTGCAAATTTCGACCATTGACTTCGAACGGACATTACGGGAGATCCGACCGTTGGATTCTCCTAAAACCGGAACCATTAGGTTCATATCGAAAAGAGAATTCCAAAGAACACAAGGAATTTGAAATCTAACGGGTGGATTTGGAATTATGTCCAAATAAAATTTGGAAAAGGTCGTTGTAAGTGCAGTTCGAAGACCATTTATGGAAATCAAATGTACGGGCCTTGATAAAATTATTAAAAATATCAATAATTTATGTAAAATCATAATACTTGATTTAGAAAGAATTATGATGAAAAAATCCATATTTGAAAGGATAAAAATATATTTTTATCGAAATGAACTAGATATGAACTAGAATTAAAAATCCAATATTTTTAAATAAATTAGGTTTGAAATGGTTATAAAAATAACCAGAATTTCCAATATATTAATTGGAATGGATTTGAATCGAAATTATCTTCGGAATATTTCGGTATTGGATTCCGTGATTATACGGACATTGTGGAGGAATTTGGAAGATATAGATATATCGTTAATCCAATATTATATTTGTTGATTTCAGAATTTGATATTGAATATAAGCCGATATATTTTCTATTCAGAGCCTTGTATTTAATATCAAATGGATTTGTGGGTTTATCGTGAACGGTGTTTTAAATAACACTTGTTCTTCAACCCGATTAACAATGGAATGAGATTTTGAATTTTTCACGAATGGTATATTTAATAATACTATTCTTAAAACCTATGGAGTTAAGAAAATTAGAAACTAACTGGAGATTGGCTAAGTTGAATGGTTTCCTGGGTATTGATCTTATGTTGGTTTCGGCCTTCGGGATTAATAGTTAGGGAATTGTTCTCTTACTAATTTACGGTTAGAGACTGATGGAATGATGTAATTAGAAACTAAATGGAGATTAGCTAAGTTGAATGGTTTCCCGGGTATTGATCTGATGTTGGTTTCAGCCTTCGGGATTAATACTTAGGGAATTGTTCTTTTACTAATTTACAGTTAGAGACTAATGGAATGGTGTCTTCAGTAACACTGTTCATAAACCCAGTGTGAAAAGAATAAATCTTTTAATTAAGATTTAAAGAAGAATTACCAACTAATTAACATTTAATTGGAATTGAAAATGGAACGTGAATTGGGTTTATTATGAATTGTGTTTTTAATGACATTCGTTCTTTAACTCGATTTATAGTGAAATGGGATTTGGAATATATAAATCTATTTATTAAGATTTAACGGGAATTTTCCAAAGTAAAGTTTTCCAATCTAATTTGTTAAATTGGAATTGAATGGAATTTGATTGATAATAATCGAAGTGAACTTCTGTGGAGGAAGACTGTTAATACATATGGAATTTAAAAGGCTTTGCCGTTATTCCATTTATATTATTAGTAGGATACGAAAATTGATATCGATTATATATTGATTTGTTTTTCCATGAAGATTCCATAATTAATGGAATGTGATTTGGGTTCATCATGAACTGTGTTTTAAATGACATTAGTTCTTTAACCCAGTTAAAGGCAGGATTACATGTCTGCCATTGTATTTCGAACTGTATGATTGTTCTCGGCTAAATATATATCTGTTTGGTGGCAGAGAATTTATTCTCTTGCTTAACACCCTTCTCTGAGACGTACGAGCTCAGAGGTTATATATAAGCAGAAATCAATAGTACGATGTAGATTGTCGATGCGGCATGTTTGTGTTTCCAAAGTTAAATAATCATTAATATTGATTTTTGGGAAGATTAAAACGAAGTGGAGTTTTAACGAATCTTTAATTAGATTAAAATGTGAACTGATAATTTAAATTATCAAATTTGGGAAATGATCGAGAGTGGAGTATCACCAGTTTTGCTCCAAGCGATAGTTAAATCTTTAATTAGATTTGAACGGGAAATGGTAATTAAATTTACCGATAACACCGTGGTGTTAGATATGGGGTATGACCAGTTTTGCTCCATGGGATGAATAGGTTGGGATTGGGAAATTAAACAAATGATTACTTCGGTAAGGTGCGCTTATCCCGAATAGTTTGGAAAACCTTAATATGGTTTGAAATGATATCCAAAGGAGGATTAAAGAATAAATTTAAAAGAATTTATCTTTGATAAAATTAATGGGAACCTTTCCCTAAGAATGTGAATATCTAAATAAAAGAATATTCAGAATTGGAATGAGGCGTACGTTGTGTATTATAGCACTGGTTTATAATATACGCGAGTTATTCGGAAAGACCGGGTTTATACCCATTTTGAATAACTGATTCAACCATAAGTTGACGATGAAGACGTTGGTTGAAGACCGGAGGTCTTCACATCGTTTGGATGATTACTGATGTCTTGATTGGGCTGTACACCCAAGACGAGGTAATAAGTGGTGATCTTCCGGACGTACTTGGAGATCGACGGATATACGAGGGCCTCTCTCCTGTATTAGACATATGGGACGAGGAATAAGGTGCCTCCAGTTTCGTTCAGACCCAGAACGAACTTTTAAATGGATGTGTGTCTGACATTGGATTTTATTCTGTGTTGATTGATTTCTATTAAATATATATATATGTTTGGCGGTAGAGAATTTATTCTCTTGCTTAACGCCCTTCTCTGAGACGTACGAGCTCAGAGGTTATATATCGATAGATATCAGTCACATGGCATGAATTGCCTGTGTGGCATGCTGAGATGCAAATGATTAAGGCTTCTGTTAAAAAGCAGAGTCTTGTGGTTGATGATCAAAGCATAACTTTAATATAGCATATCTTTGTGTATAGCGTTAATTCGCGAGCCTCACACCTCGGTATGAGTCAAAAACGGGATAAGGGACCCAAGGAGAACATGATGTTTCTTTCTAGCTATGGGTAGTGTCAGGGTTTTGCACGCCGTGACATTGTTATATTTTTACTTATGTGGTTGTTGGATTGCGAGGCGCCTCGGATACATTGGTATCTTCGGAGCCGATGGATATAGGTCCTATAGGACCGGGAAACATGTGTTCAGGAATAACTAATCCACTAACGTAAGTGTGGACCAGCCATGAAGGATCCAAGGGTCTTCTGCGGGAGATCCTAAGGCATTAGCTAGAGTGTCTCGAAGCTGGCGAGAAGTACATCCCTTGCCTCGACTCATGACGGAAATCCAATTTCCAATACGTGACATTTCAGTTTTGATTGTAGAGCCTAGTATGGCGACACGATATATGGTATCCATGTCGTCTAGGATTGATACATTTATATTTGAAGTTGTTTTTACACTATACACTTATAATAGTATCAAATGATTTGTCTTAAATGTACCAAGCATGTTTGACTATTATAAGGTAAAACTCTATCCTCCGGCTTGCGTTGCATTATGTGATGGGACCTGAGTCTTATAATAGCTTCAATTTTCCAAAAAAGCATTACGTTGTTTGTTTTATGCACTGGTATTCTTGAGAGGAAACCCGTTCCGTGTTATACGGCGTGGTCCCTTGATTTACTCTATTTTTAAAGTAAAGTTTTACATAACTGTTTTAGTTCTCATACCAGTCACATGACTGACCTAGAGTTTATTGTTTTAACCTAAACTTTGGGTGCCCCTATTTTCCACACGGGCAGCTAGTAGTTTTGGTCTTGCAGATTTATATTCATAGGATCCTGGTTTATAGCTGGAACGATATTCGGAAAGCTTTGTATCCGTATATTCCTTTCAGTTGTGTTTTGTATTATTTTCTGCTGCATTGTAATTTAAATCTCTAATATTTCTCTGATGTATAATATTTATTCATACTCTGTATATTCTTGCAATCTGATGTAAATTGTTGCAATAAGTAATGAAATGTTCTTCTGTTTGTGTTCTGATTTGTCGTGTTCTCAGACAATCCGTCCTTTCTCTTCTCTTCGGAGACAGGGGAAGTTCGGGTCGTGTCAGTTTGGTATCAGAGCTTTGGTTTACATAGCTCGAGAACAAGGCATATTTGAACCAAACAAAAGAATTCATCAGAGATTGGATTAGCAATATCCAATAAGAATGACTCATTAAAGATAGGATCAGTAGTATCCTAGAATGAGTGTGAAGAGTAGCGTTTTTAAAATAAAAATGAAAACATTTTTTTTTTGAAAATTTAAACCTTATTATACGTATTTGAATATTTTATTTTATATTTGATTTGGACAATCAAGTATATAAAGATTTTGCTTATATGCCTTGCAAACGTGTATTCGAAGTTTTAATATACTAGATAGATATAGAATCACACTCTAGTCGCTCGGAGATGTTTCTGGTGATTGTAGCTACATCATCAAAATTTGTGTTCGAGTTTTGAAAGTGGTATATCTATATATTTCCAATTGACTGGTGTGAGAACCAAAACTAGATAGGGCTTATTGTTGTGATTTGTCACCAAAAATGTGATTTTTGACTATATATCAAAGTTATGAATTTGAAAAGCTAATCAACTAATTGATTGACGGTTGTGTTGTATTATTATTTGTTAACCAATAAGACCCACATGTGAAAGAATGGTAAATGTATCCAAATTGTGTAAAATATGGAACTGAATTAAAAATTGTTTGGAATTGCGTGTATATACATTGAACAGGTCACAGCAAGGAGGCTAGAGAAGAGGAATAAAATTGTATGCCCGACAAATAGGTACATGTTTACAAATTTATTGGGTTTGGATGATTTTATAAGCCGATTGGCTAGTCTCTTGGCCTTTTCTTTTTCTTTTTGAGATGAGAGGGCCTGTGTGGCGGTTTGGGAATATTCTCGGTGCTCCTCGTACAAAGGAGGTTATGGCGAAATTTTTCGAAAATATAGGGTGTTAGCCAAATTTTTGAAAAAATTAGAAATTCTTAGAAACTGAAAAGTTGAAGAATGAAAGCCAGAATGAAAATTGAGTTGATTAGTGAAACAACTTTCAGCTCTGTTCCTTTTCGAGGACGAAAATATTTTAAGTGGGGGAGATTGTAACAACCGGGAAAATCAGCACCAATTTAAAAATTTTATTTTCAAAATTTTAATGAATTTTGAATATTTAAAATGAATTATTTTGAATAATAACGAATAGAAATTTATTTTGAATAGAATTAGAACATATAAATTTATTTAAGTCGAAATTAGAATATAAATATTTATTTTAATTATAAAAGGAACTGGAAATGGCGTAGTAGTTAGAAAAATCGATTTCAAATTTCAAATGAATGTACAGGATTCAAAACAAACCGGATTTTAGTAAAACCAAAAATATTGGAAACTATTTGAAAATATCTTTCCAAGGGATCTGAAAATTCCAGATTTCATAGCGGAAATAAAAAATTATGTCTAGTTGAAAATTCAGAATAGTCGCTATGGAATATAGCCCTTTAAAATAGTAATTTTGCGAACGACCTCCGTTTTCAACAAAACCACTTTTGTTGGATCCGGAATGACAAATTATTGCTAGATTCCAATTTTAATAATTTTTGGAATCAATATGTGAGAGTGGCGGATTTAAATGTGTTTGGCAATTTTAGTTTGAATTTAGTCGACTGGAATATGACCGTTTTTCAAACGGTCTTCAAATTCGACGAAATCTGTTTTTTTGGCACTATATCATCTCAACATAGCCAGATTTATTTTTCTGGAATTTTTAGAATCAGTATGTGGCCCCGTAATTTAAAATGTACGTTCAAATTAAATATATATTGGTTGTATTTTAAATTTAGCGAAAACTGATCGTACCAGCCGTATTGGGTTACGAAACACATCCCATTGTGTTCGGAATGAGGGTATTACATTAGGGGCAATAGTTGTTGGATTCAATTTGGGCTTAGAATGAAAAAGTGACTTTTTATAATTTAAGATAATTAAATATATATTATATAATATAAATCTCTCCCCCATCCCTTTACCGTCGGTCAACGCTTTAGAAATAAAAAAGGAAAAACCCTGTAACCCACGTCGCCCAGCCCCATTGCCGGAGACCGCTTCGCATCCTCCCCTGGCCTCGGCCCGCCGCTGCGAACCCTCCCCTCTCTGATCTGCCTTCCCCCTCCTTCTCCGGTCAGTTCGAGATCCCGAAACCTCCACAGCCCCAAATCGAGATAAATAGCCACCGCCACCTCCTTCTAACGCCATCGCACACCCATGCCGCAAGCACCTCCTTCAGTCGACGCCAAGACCAGCGAAGGAACCCCCCTTCTTCATAGATCGACGAATGGATGCCAGTGAGTTTTTAAATACAATGTTATTTAAAAAAAATCATTTTTTTATATATACATGGGAACGTTTTGAAAAGAAAACTGACTTAAAAAGGCTTGATTTTGATATGATAAAAGACTTGATGTTTATATCATAAAAAGATATGATT
The DNA here is from genome assembly GCA_030737875.1 of Allium sativum. Taxonomy (NCBI): domain Eukaryota; kingdom Viridiplantae; phylum Streptophyta; class Magnoliopsida; order Asparagales; family Amaryllidaceae; genus Allium; species Allium sativum. The sequence continues at coordinate 488,916,870 of CM060926.1, forward strand.
TTTTCATGTATAGTTTATAAAGAAAGATGTGATTTTTTCATGTATAGTTTATAGAGAAAGAAGTGATTTTTAATAAGAGGAAGAAGTGATTTTTAACAAGAGAAAGATGTGATTTTTAACTATAAAAAGATATTATTTTTATAAGAATGAATTTAGAATAAAAAATAACATTTCTATTTAAATAACCTTGACATAAAAATGTGATTTTTATATAGATGAAAATACGATTTATATATATATATATATATATATATATATATATATATATGTAGCATATAAAAATACGATTTTTATACATATATCTAGCGAATAAAGGTTTGATTTTTATGTAAACAACCTTGATTTAAAAATATGATTTTTATATGAATGGTATCAATATGAAAATCTAATTTTATCATATAAGTTGAGTTATAAAAATAAGATTTTTATGTATATGACATTGATTTAAAAATGTGAATTTTAAATACAAATATCGTTGTTTAGAATATGATTTTTAATATAATCCGCGTGAAACAGATCGCGATGGAACCGACGAGAAACAAATCCAAACCATCGTCCACTAAAGAATGACGGAACGGAACCCAAAGGTGAGAACTTCTCAGTTTAATTTTATTTTCTAGTTAAAATAAATACTAGGATGCAGACGGTACTTAGTAGCACCTGACACCCGTCGCCCAAAAACCATGAACGACTTGTTTGATTTGATTGTGTTGTGAAAATTGATTGTGATGTGGAATGGAATAAATAAAATAATCATATGATGAAATAAGTATTTTATCGTTGAAAATATAATTTTTAACGTGTATATGAATAAAATAAATATTCATTTACAAATCGGACGATTTGTTTATGTACACACATTTGGCGGATATTGATTGGGATGTTAAATTTTACACATCTCCCAACTGCACAAATAAATTTGTGTTTATTGTTTGAAAACTCCACACGGGTATTGGGATGATATGGGACATAAACTAATCCCAATATTTAGTTGTATGTCAATCGATTGGTTGATAGGCTGTTATAAGCGTTGATTATTTATATTTAACGCTTATACAGTTGTGTAACGTAATCTACATGATGGTTGACAGTGTTTGATTATTGTTGTGTACATGTGTGTATGAAATCCATATAAATCACATTATATGGTAATTGATTGTGTCTGATTCCAGCTCAGAAAGAATGAATATTTTAAAATAATGAATATTTTAAAATAATATTCAGTAAAAGATCAAAATCTGATTTTGATGTCCGATTTGGGATGGACACGAAAATATTTAAATATATAAAGCCGTGTTCATTAGATTAACACCATTTAGACGTGAACGATATTTATATCTATTTTATTCATATTTATAATGAATATCGAAAAGGAAGTGATTTCAAAATCTAATGTTTTGAAAATACTATCATTTATATATCGATGATATGGAATATTCAATTTTGATTTGAAATTGAATATGAAGTTGAAATCGTTTTAAAAACGAATTTAAAACGTTTTATAAAATACATTTTAAATGGAAATCGACGGAATATATATAATATATATACTAAATATATATAATGGCCTGAATAGAACGCGCCGCACCGCGGCAGTTCGCGAATTTCAACCGTTGACTTCGAACGGACAATACGGGAGATCCGACCGTCGGATTCTCCTAAAACTGGAACCATTTGGTTCGTATCGAAAAAAGCTTTCCAACGAACATAAGGGATTTGAAATCTAACGGTTGGATTTGGAATTATGTCCAAATAAATTTTGGAAAAGGTCGTTGTAAGTGCAGTTCAATGACCGTTTATGGAAATCGACTGTACGGGGCTTGATAAAATTATTAAATATATCAATAATTTGTTTAAAATCATAATAGATGACTTGGAAAGAATTAGGATGAAAAATTCCATATTTGAAAGGATAAAAATATATTTTTATCGAAATGAACTAGAATTTAAAATCCAATATTTTTAAATAAATTGGGTTTGAAATGGTTTTAAAAATAACCAGAATTTCCAATATATGAATTGGAATGGATTTGAATCGAAATTGTAATGTCCCGTATTTTTACGGTATTATAATTAATCTATTTAATTATTTAAATAGTGATTTAGAGAAATATAGGGTTATTTAATTAAATAATATTAAATATTTAATTACTTTAAATAATAGAATAATATATTTAATTCCGAAATAGTCGGAAATAGTGAATTGACAATATAATGTGAACTGGACAATTTAAAATATTTAATTGAGCATAGAATTTGAATTCGAATAACGAATATATTATTTGAATGACAGTTGAACGTATAATTTATATTATAATTACAATCGAACTCAAGATGGCACGGCAGTTCGTTATTTGGTTATTTGTACTTGAACTGAATATACAGAATCCGTTTTAAGCTGGATTTCTGTGAAACAAGAAACGTTCGTAGCTGGTGAAGTATATTTTTCCAGTGGAAGAGAAAAATCGGGATTTCGTCATATAGATTTTGATTTATATTCAAATCAAATTTTAGAAAAGTCACTATGGAATTCTTTTACAATTTATAGCGATTTATTTAAATTATAAATGGATTTTTCAAATTAAATTGAATATCGATTCAACCGGGATTTGAATATCGAGTTATAAATCCAATTGGAGCTATATGATATTCTGTTGTGAATATATACGATAATATTTATTTATAAATATGAAATTTAATTATTTTTAAATATATTAATATTTAAAAGGGTTTATTTAGAGCTTTAAAATTAGCCAGTTTTGCATACGACCTCCGTTTTCGACGAAACTAATTTTGTTGGATCCACAATATTTAATTATTGCTAGATTTTAATTTTCGTGATTTTCAAAGTCATTATGTGGTCGTATGAGATTTTAATGTGAAATACAGTCGATAATTTGACCTTTAAAAATACGCGGTGTGAGCAGACGGAGTCAGAATTCGACGAAACCAGTTTCGTTGGGTCCGTAATGTCAAAACGTAGCTACATGTCCATTTTCGTGATTTTTGGATGTTGTATGTGATCAAATGGATTTTTAGAAGACGAACTCGAATAGCGATAGCTTAAAATCTAATAAAATAATCGAATAAAAAAAAATATAGTTACTCTATAAAAACATCTTAACTTCCTAAACCTAATTTACATTTCTCTAGTCAACAGTTTTATCCGTCGTAACTTTTTCTTCCAGGAAAAATATTTTTTGATCTTCTAAAATCAAGAAGAAATACAAATCAACTTTTATAAATCAAATTTTATATATATTTGGGTTGAGTAAGAAGTGCTCTTCATTTCTATGTATGTATTACATGACTCGGTTATTTTTCCTGAAACCGACAATCCCCAACAATAAGGCTAGGGTTCGAATTCATGCGTGTTGTGATCATGGATTCACGTTTTAGTTACTCATTTTGAGTTCGTGAGGGCGAGAGGCTCATGTTGGCAAAGATTGGTAGTTGATGGTGATTTTTGAGGTCGATGTATTACACGGGTTCGTGGGTTTCTATTTTTTGACGCGAGTAGTTTTGTTGGGTTCGAGTTCTACAAATCTGGTATGAGGAGCTAGAGATTTTGAAGAGGAAGATAAAGGTGATTTTCGTTTTGGGGACGGTGGAGTAGCGGAGGAGCGGTAGTTGAAGGAAGAATCAGTAATGGTAATGTAAAGGAGCAGTAGCTCCAGTTTTTTTGTCTTTGGGAGAGAAGGGTAGCGGTGAGGGCTTAGGTCTTTTGGGCTTCGTGGATTTCAAATGGGGTAAGGCCCAATGGGAAAAGAATTAACTTAGTTTAATTTAAAATTTACTTTAATAATATATGAAACTTGTCGATATCATAACTTCGTCATATTGTACCAGAATTTTGAATGGTCAGATCCGTTGGGATCGTATGGACGGACACTACAAAATGGAACTGACTGGGAGTGAATTGGAGCTCATTACAATTTATAGCGAAATAAATTGTCTGATATGAATCAACGACAGTTATTCGTTATTTAACGATAACCGTCAAATGTGAGTAAAACTCACCAACTCTACCAGTTCATATTTTTATAACGTATTTTTAGAACTGATAAAAGATGATTGATATCTGTATGTTGACTGTTTGATTGAATTACTGATTGATTGTTTGAAATTATAGATAACGATATATATATAAAGAGTTAATCAAACATTGATTCTGTTTATCAGAATCTTTCATATTGAAATGAAATTGATGTTATTATATTGTTTAACATTTGTGGATGTAGGGAAATAGGTCGGAGGAATCCAACAAGGGAAATATGGATTCCTCAACATTTATTTTATTGTTTTTCATATATTGTAATATATGATGTGATATATAATCTGTTGTTGAATATATGTGTTTGGATGATATTAATCATGGTTATTTGGTATCTTAAATACCATATGAAATACTGTAATGTAAAAAGGAAATGTTCTAAGTGAATATTGAAAATGAAATATTTACATATGAAATAAATAGGATATTACAAAAGGTAATATTTAAAAAACACAAATATTGGAAAATATAATAATGGAAAATTTGGGAAACGAATAGGATTATATAAAAGGATTTATATAAGATAAATAGAATTTTATAAAAGGAAATATTTATAAAAGTAAATAGAATTATAAAAGGAATATTGATTTAGAAAGTAAATAGAATTATAAAAAGGAAACATTTGGAAAATGAATAGAGTTTATAAAAAGAGAATTTTACATTGGGAAGGTTTAGACCCGTGCTTCGCACACGGGTGTAACATGATATTGATTTAAAGTAAATATTTTGCAAATAAAATATTATAAAGGAATTTGGGGTTTGAATTAGGTATTTTAAAGGAATTACTGAAATTAGAACTGAATGGAAATTAGATGAGTTGAATGGCTTTCTGGGTATTGATCTGACGTTGGTTTCGGCCTTCGGGATTATTACGTAGGGGGTTGTTCTCTTACTAGTTTACAGTTAGAGACTGATATATGTGAGAAGATAGTGATGCGTGAATCAGAAATGGAAACGTTTTCCAAAGTTAATAACGTATATTTTCTTAAATTAGAAAATAAGGAATGTATGAATATATGGAAATGATAAATTGGGAAATGAAATGATGATTGACCGGTAAGATTTCCATCTGGAAATAATATTGTTGTTTGCACACGTGTTTTCTTTGATAGTTAAACCACCGACTATCAAAGTTTTTTACCATTTCCGTTGTCAATACGGAGAGACGGGATCAGATATATTATCTGAAAACCACTCCATATGGCATTAGCGTTGCGAATCAAATATGATGAAGATAATTGAAGATGAAGTTATGCAAGGGTTGTCCTGTTTACAGAATAGTGCCTTCGGATTGTCCAATCCCGGGACAACTTGAATGGACGAATGTCTGACAGAGTATGTCTGGCAGATCGCGTAAGTTGATCGTTTCAAACGTATTTACGTTGGTGGCGGAGGAATTCGTTTCTCTTAGCTTATACCCATGTTATTTTTGGGGAAATCAATTTGTGATTTTGACGGTATGACGATGTGGCATTGAAAGTAAATGAAGGAGCGATCTGTTAAAAGATACATTATGACCTCAAGCCTCATCAACTGGGAAATGACAGAAATCGGGCAGGCAGCATGGCTAAGTGGGTCGCACCCAATTAGGGTATATTGTCACCATCTAGAGAATATTCATTTGTTACTTCTTTCGCTTCTGTATCTCCCGAGAACGGTTATGTTGGTATATCAACCATAAAGTGATAATATATTCGGAACATTCAAGCAAAATGAATGGTCGGTCATGTGTGCCCGAGTTACAAGATGTTCTTGTTAAACTCCAGTGTATCGCTTCTAGAGTACACTGATTGGAAGGTTGTTCCATACCTTGTCGTAGTTGGAATCCTTTACCCAATAAGACCCCGCGGTTTTGATTGTATATTACTAGATTGCTATCTACTTGATTTAGACATTATTATAATATCATAAGAGATTTGATATAAAGAATATTTTGGTTTGTCGTAAGGTAAAAATCGTCCATGTTTATGTTTGGATCGGTCTTACGATTATCCTTTGTTTCAAAAGGATTTTTAAACAAATGATTTGAGTTTACTCACACCAGTCCCATGACTGACCTAGAGTTTATTTTGTTTTGTTTTCCCTAAACTCTTGGGTGCCCAATTTTGTACGGGCAGTTAAGTACTCAGGATTTTACAGATATACTTGGAGAGCTTGGAGCAGGAGGCTTCAGGATTATATAGCTATTGTTTCTTTCCGTTGTGTTGTAAGTGTTGTACTCTGAAAATGTAACTGTATACTGATTTTATTTCAAAGTTATGTATCTATTATATATTGTTCGTTCTGCTGTGAGATTCGTGTTACTCTGATGTTGTATGTTCTTCTTCTTCTTCTATTCTAAGTTTCTATCTTATCTATTCTCACCCTCTAATTTCTTTCATGGACTATCCGGTGTTTTCGATGCTTGAATAGTCGACATAGTGTTGTATGCCGCTATCCAGGGTCGCAAATGCACTACAACAAAAACACCATTTTACAACTGCCAAAAACAGTTGTAATAGATCTATTACAACAGGCGTCCGCCAGTCCTTATATCCGTAGTTGTAATAGCATTAAATTTTTTTACAACTGTTTTTTATTGTTGTAAAAGTTCCGTTTACAACTGCTTCTAGCACTTGCAAAATGCTTTTTTACAATTGTTTTTGGCAGTTGTAAAAATTATCTTTATAACTGTTGAATTTGTTGTGCTAAATTCTACGGCTATTTTTGGTCACGGTTCAAAAAATGAAAAAACAAAAGGAATTCTAAACACATTCTGCAAAATAGATAAGCATAAACAATGTAATAGGATTAACAATGCAATATAAACAAATCAAAAATTACACTATAAGAAACTTTTATAATAAACATTTGCCCTCTAAAAATTACTTGTTTCAACTAAAAAAAAATTCTAAACAATATTCCCTATGATAAAACAATTCAAAACTACAACTCAAAAAGTTTTACTACGACAAATCGGGTTGCAGTCAGCATCTCAAGATCACTATCCATTTGTCCATCACCATTTTCCGATTTGCTCGTATTCATACAAATCAAGCCGATCTTCAAGCTTTAAAGCTGCGGCTTACGACTCCTCCAGTAAAGGCATCAACCGAACGAGATCTACGGACCATGCTTCTCTGGTTAACTTTTCAATTTTCTGATCGGTGAAGCCATACAGATGTTTCATTTCTTCAATAGCTTTAGCATATCTAAAGTTTTCATCCAGAATATCCACAACATGAAATAGACCTGAGAGAGCCAACTCGGTCCATATTATTGCAGCCATTTTCATTTTTGAAGTACACAGTGAAAAGATTGAAGTCGAAAGCAGAAGGAACAACCGCAAATAATATATCTTCAGGCCCCATTATTAAAACAAAATACATGTCATCAGCTATCTATTTTTCCATTGCCAACTTGTCCTTGCGCAGTGGCGCCCATCAACATCACTTTTCTTAAGCAAGAAAAACTTCCATGACATCAACAACATTTTTATATCACCCATTTCTCAACAGAAAAATGATCGCATCCTCCAAAACTAAGCTCAACATCGCACACTTAACATCAGGCTAAAAAACAAGACGAAGTATTGCAAAATCAAAACACAAACAAATTTTGATCTACTCAACCATTATTCCAAAAAAGTATCAAGTTGCAAGCATTTGAATAAAGTAAAGAAGTTTCATTACTAGAATTTCGAGCCTCAAAGCGCAGTACTAGGGATCTCGACATCAAGTTAGACATTGAGCAATACTTTCCAAATCTATGGTCTGAGGCACGGACGAACAGGACACAACCACATCCGAGTAACCACATCGCGATTCACACAAGAAATCAAGAGGATGCAATTATTTTGAGTGATTTTTTTTCAACGCGAAGAAGATTAATTTTTAAGGGAGAAAATGTTTTGATTCGGAGGCGGCGTACAATCCCAGATCTGAACATAATAAAGGGGGAAATTATTTTATTGGGTGGTAGTATACTATCCCAAATCTGAACAAAATAAAGAGGAAAAGGAAGAGGATGATAATGAGGAATAATTTTTGGAATAAAAAATTGGTAAGTGGAACGAGCGACAGCGAATGATAATAAGGTTTGTTTTCAATCGAGGAGCTTAGGGAAGTGGAACCAGCTGTAATGAGGAATAAAAAATACAGGCGGATAGGGAAGAGCCAGAATTTGTTGAAAAGAAGCGCCATAATTTTAATTTTTGGTTTGGAGGAAAATTTTGAATTGGAAGCAAGATACAAAACAAATTTAATTTGGAGGGAAAATGATAAGTTGAAGACAAAAATTTTGCAAGTTAAAACAAAAGAATACTTGTATATACTAAGTAAAAATTATTACTAAAGAAAACATCAAAATGCATATATAAATCATAACTAACAAATAACTTTTATATTTTTCGAATTTTTTAAAATTCATGAGTTTTTTGGAATTTAAACAATAAATAATAAATTCAAATTAACAAGGAAAAATAATCACTACGTATTACCTATTTACAATTAATTATCACTTCTTAATTTTTATTTATTAATTATTACTTATTACAACTTAGTTATAATTTAATATTTGTAATTGAAAGTTAATTATTATGTATGTATTACCAGTTATCAATTATTAAATATTTAATAGCAATAATTAGGAGCTAATTACTATTTATTAGTTATTAATTGTTAACAATATAATAACCAATAGTAATTATTGATTTGTTTGGTTACTATTAAATATTAATTATTCTTAAACATTAATATTATTAATAATTAATTATTAAATATAAATGTATAATATTTATTATTAGTAGTATTACTTTTAAAAATATTCAATTATTGATTCTTAAATATTAATAATGGATCGTCAAAAATTAAGTATCAAATATTATTCTTAATTACTGGTATTAATCTTTTAAAGTAAATTCATATTTATTAATAATAATTGCGATTTAACAATATTTTATATTTATTGGTAATAATATTAATTATTGGTACTGATTATTAATAGTATTTAAAATCAAATTTTTAATTAATAATTATTTATTACATTTTATAACTGACATAAAGAGTTGTTATAGACGTCTATTACAACCAGCAAAAAAGAACATTTATTAAAAATAAACATCTTTTACAAGTGTCAAAACGAGTTGTAATAGATGTCTATTACAACTGATAAAAAAAGAGTTGTCAAAAATAAGTATCTATTACAACTGGCATAAAAGTGCAGTTGTAATAGGCGTCTATTACAACTGGCAAAATGAAACAGTTGTTGAAAACTAATCTATTACAACTGTCTGAATAAAACAGTTGTAAAAAATATCTATCACAACTGACATTTTATGACAGTTGTAAAATTACAGTTGTAGTATGGTATTTTTGTTGTAGTGTACCCGTGTCGTTACAGTGGTATCAGAGCTGAAGGTTAAGTAATTATCTTGGCTCTGTGGCGTGACTCAGTAGTGATAGGGTTAGTAATACCCTAGATTGAGTTGTGTGTATATATACGAGTGAACGTATTTGTTATTGATATGAAATGGTTTTATATTGTGGAGATTTTTTGGTTGAGTTGTTTATGGGTTCTAGTCGATCAGTTTGATCCGCTATATCGGTAGGGGTTTATAAACACTTGAATACGATGGACCGACACAGTTTGGTTTGAAAAGAGGGAAAATGAAATAATTTTATCCAAATTATATTTTGATATAGACAAAGTATAATATTTGATATATTATAGTATATTGGATGTGTTGGTTGTTATTATGTAATGACCCGCATTTTTAGCGAAGTAATAATTTATTTATTTAATTATATAAATAGTGATATAGTGAATTAAATAGAGGTTTAATTAAATAATATGGAATAATTAATTTAATTAAATAATTAAATAAATATATTTAATTCAGAAATAATCAAAAATATTGGAAATCATAATATTCTGTGAACGGGGTCGTCCCTTAGATTTAATTCAACTTAGAGTTGAATTATATTGACGAATATATTCAATCGACGTCAGTTTGAACGTAGAATTTTAATATAATTAAATTAGAGCTTGAAATGGCGCAGCAGTTCGCTATTTGGCGATTTGAACTTCAACTGAATGTACAGGATTCGTTTTAAGCCGGAATTCTGTGAAACAAGAAACGTGTGGAGCTGGTGGAGTATATCTTTCAAGTGGAAGAGAAAAATCGGGAACTCGTCGTATAGATTTTGAGATACGTCCAAATCAAATTTCAGAAAAGTCGCTGTGGAATTCCTTTATAATTTATAAAGGAATTATTTATATTTTAAAAAGGAATTTCAATATAAATCGAATATCGGGTCGACCCAGATTGAAGTATCGAGTTAGAAATCCATACAGGATTATTCTAGAGATGTATGGTATTCCACTGTGAATATATATGCGATAATATAAATTTATTTATATTTAATTTAATTTTATTCAAATATATTTATATATTTAAATGGGTCATCCAGAGCTTTAAAAATAGCCACTTTTGCAAACGAAGTCGGAATTCGACGAAACTCATTTTTGGGATCCGCAATGTCAAATAGTTGTTAGATTTCCAGTTTCGTGATTTTTAGAGTCACTGTGTGGCCGTACGGATTTTTAGAGTGAAAAACAGTCAGTATTTTGATGGTTAAAAATACACTGTGTGAGCAAATGGAGTCGGAATTTGACGAAACCTGTTTCGTTGGGACCGTAATGTCGAGTTGTATGTGCATGTCCATTTTCGTGATTTTTCGATATCATGTGTGATCGTAGGAATTTAAAAAGACGTTCAATACGAGTGGGCAAACGGAATATACTAGGAATATACTAAAAATCTTCCTATATAATACCCCCTTAACCCCTATAACCTAATTTCAGTTTTTCATAGGTCAAATAAATTCTGCCGACATGAGTTCCACTTCACAGCAAGGATCTCGTGAGAAAAATAAATCAAAACAAATTCTAAAAATTCTAGAAATCATAATATATGTATAATTGGATTCTCTACAAGCTCCTCTATAAACCAATGTACATTTTGCTGAACTCGACATGTTCCCTGTCGCTGGAAAATGAATAACGGGAGCCTAGGGTTAAGGATAGCAGGAGACTGAAGGTGAGATGGAAGAGATGGAGTTCGGATTCGATTTCCTGGCATTGTTTAGCACCTACTATGAGAGATTGGTGGGTTCCGATACACTTTGGTGTCGATGATGGCACGAAGCCAGTCGACAACGGTTTTCTATCAGCAGCTTCGAGTTCTTCGATGTTGGCATGGGAAGGATGCTCGTGAGTCGACGTGAACGCAGGAGTTGTCGGTTGGGAGAATCATGAATGATGGAGGGAGTAAGGAGAGATCGAAGAAAACAAAAATGGCCTGTGTTTGTCTGGAGTTCTTCGTTTTGGGGAAGACAGTAAAAGGGGTGCGGGTTTAAACGTATGGGATGGTTTGGGTCGGGGAAGGATTTGGGTGAGGCCCGACTTTTAATTGATTAAGTTAAATTCTAATAAATGTGTATATATATTATAAAAATCATAACTTATTCATATGAAATCAGAATCATGAACTGTAAATTGCGTTGGGATCGTATGGACGGGAGCAACACAATGAGACTGACTGGAAGTCCATCAGAGCTCGTTACAATTTATAGTGAAATAAATTGTCGGTCTGAATCAAGCAACAGTTTATCGTTCTTTAACGATGAACTACCAAAGTGAGTAAAACTCACCAACTCTGAACAGTTATATTTTTATAATGTATTTTTAGAACTGTTAATCATCTGTTGATTGTTGTGTGTTGGTTGATTGATTGAACTGCTAGTCAGGTAGTGAAAATTATATATATATATAATTATATTTATATATATATATATATATATATATAAACCGTTAAATATTTATATATTGATTCTGCTATCAGAATAATTTATATTGAACTGAAAGTGATGATAATCATATTGCGTAACATCCGTGGATGTAGGGAAACAGGTTGGAGGAATTCGACTGGATTCCTCAATAGTTATTTTATTGTTTTTCATATATTGTTATATGATGTGATATAAAATCTGTGGGCGATTATATGTACTTGGACGATATTGAACATCATGATTTGATATGATTGAATACCATAACATACCGAAATGTTGATAAGGGGATTTTCAAAGTGATATTGAAAATAGAATATTTATAAAATGGGATATTTATAAATAAGAGATATTTATAAAGTGGAATATTTATAAATAAGAAATGTTTATAAATTGGAATATTTATAAATAGGAGATATTCAAAAAGGAAATAATTACAAACCATTTTCTTTTTGAATGGAAAGGCCTGTGTGGCGGGTTTGGGGATTTTCCCGATGCTCCCGATACAAAGGAGGTTATGGCGAATTTTTCCCGGAAATTTAAGGAGTTAGAATATTTTTAAGAATAAATTTGAAAAGGAAATATTTAGAAAATAAATAGAGTTATAAAAAGGAAATTTGTTTATAACTGAATAGGATGTTATAAAAAGGAAAACGTTATAAAAAGGAAATCATTTGTAAAGTGAAGAACCGTTACTAAAAGTAAATCTTTATAAATGAATAGTTTATTCGATTAGAGTTAATCGAATAGAGTTAAAGAGTTAGAGTTAAACAGTTAGAGTTAAATAGTTAGAGTTAAACAGTTAGAGTTAAAACAAACATAGTTATTCAGGATGAGTTGCCATTTAGCACGACTGCTAGCGTAATTCACAGGGCTGTAAATAGCCTACGGCGGTCGGATGTTTCCTGAGGGAATCAGGCGTAACCATTGTGATCGCTGCGATCTAGAGTTGAGCAAATGGAGTTAAAGAATATAGAGTTAAGCAAAATTAGAAACTGACTAGAGATTAATAAGTTGAATGGTTTCCTGAGTATCGATCTGATGTTGGTTTCGGCCTTCGGGGTTTATACTTAGGAAGTTGTTCTCTTGTTAGTTTATAGTTAGAGTCTGATAGTTGTGGAAGGATAGTGATACGTAAATAAACAATGGAAATGTTTTCCAACGTTGATAACGAATATTTTCTAAATATAGAAAATAAGGGAATATGAATATATATATATATATATATATAAATATATATATATATATATATATGCTTGATGATTGGGTCGATTATTCCATTTGGAATTTAGATCGTTGTTTGTACACGGACATGTTTTCATTTGATTGTTAAATCACAGACTATCAAAGTTTTGAACATTTTAACGTTGTTAATATGGAGAGACCGGTTGGATTATTATCCGAAGAACCACTCTGTATTGGCATAAGCGTTGCAAATCATATATGCCAAAGATAATTGAAGACTGAGTAAAATGCAAGGGCTGTTGTATAAATCTTAGATAACAGTGACTAAGATGGATATACTGAATAGTGCCTTCGGTTTGTCCAGTCCTAGGACAACTTGTATGGACGAAGGTCTGACAGAGTATATCCAATGGATCGCGTAAGTTGATCTCTTCAAACGTATATACGTTGGTGGCGGAGGAATTCGTTTCTCTTAGCTGTATACCCATTGTATTTTTGAGGAAATCAATTTGTGATTTGGCGGGTATGACGATGTGACATTCTAAGTGAATGAGGATGACTTGTATGGATGAATGTCTGACAGAGTATTTCCAGAAAGGCCACGTACATTGATTTCTTCAACTATACCAAGAGTGGAAGCGGAGAAGGAAACTTCTTTAGCTAACACGTAACGTACTGTTGTAGACGCCAATTAGTGATTTTCTATGGATCTGACAATATGGCATTCGAAGTGAATCTGATGTGATGATAAAGCGTAACTTCTAGCCTCATCATCCGGTAAATGACAGAAATCGGGCATGCAACATGGCTAAGTCGGTCGCACGGAAGTAGGGTGTATAATCACCTATCTAGAGAATATTCATTTGTTTCTTTTAATCTACCAATGCTGTCCCATGTATATACGGGAACGGTTGCTGATCCCAACCGTTGGTGATGTACATTCGATACACTCAAGCGAAATGAGTGGTCGGTCATGTGTGGCTGAGTTGCAAGATGTTCTTGTTGAACTCCAGTGTATCGTTCCTAGAGTACACTAATCGGAAGGTGGTTCCATACCTTGTCATAGTTGGAAATCCATTACCCAATACATGCTTGCGGTTTTGATTGTATATTATATGTAGAACTTGAGATGAAAGCGTTTCTGCTAGATTGATATCTATTTGTACATAGACATTATTATAATATCAAAAGGTTTTTGATATAAAGATATTTTGGACTCTCATAAGGGAAAAACCCGTTCCGTTATGCGGCGTGGTCTTATGAGATATCGTTTACATGTTCAAACCGTTTTTAAACTGTTTTACTCATACCAGTCCCATGACTGACCCGGAGTTTATTTTGTTGTGTTCTCCCTAAACTTTTGGGTGCCTAAATTTGTATGGGCAGTCAAGTAGTCAGGATTTTACAGATATACTTGGAGAGCTTGGAGCAGGAGGCTTCAGGATTCTATAGCTATTATTATTTTCGCTGTTGTTGGAAGTGTTGTACTCTAATAAGTGCTATTGTATATATAACTGTTTGTAGTTCAAAAGTTATGTTATATTTTATTCGTTCCGCTGTGAGATTCGTGTTTACTCTGATGATGATGTTCTTCTTCTTCTTCTATTTTATTAGTTCTATCTTATCTTTCCTCACCCTCTATCTTCTTTCTATTAGTTTCTTGAATTTCAGTGCAATTTGGGGTTGGACTTGTGTTATTTGGTCAGCTCAAATTGGACCGGATTTTCGGGTCACTACAGTTGGTATCAGAGCGTAAGGTTAAGTATTACCTTGGCTCTGTGGCGTGACTCAGTAGAGATGGGGTTAGTAATACACTAGATTGAGTTGAGTGTATATATACGAGTGAACGCATTTGTTATTTGATATAAAATTTGTTTTATATTGTGGAGCTTTATTGGTTGAGTGGCTTATGAATTCTGGTCGATGGTGGGGCACCACAATATCGATAGGGGTTTCTAAATACTCGAATACGATGAACCAACATGATATGTTTTGAAATTTACATAGTAGTATTGTGTGTGTTGGCTGTTATTATAATCGAATAAGATTATAAAAAGGTGAAATGGTTATAAATAACTAATCAGAATTCATATAAGTAAAGTATATGAAATAAGGTGGAATAAAATCTAAATATAAATCAGAATTAGGAATTAAAATAAGGAAATTTTAAGTTCCTGGGAGATTTTAAAAATGTTTTTCAATTTGAAAATGTTATAGTATTGAACTTACTTTAATCGCTGGGAAATAAACTCCGATGGTGCATCATCGGTGTTCATTCTCGAGTTCTAAGTGACGGATTACTACCAAAGGTTTTGTTTTGAATTGTTTGAGAAAATAATGTGTTTAGAAATTCAAATGTTTTGAATTGGTATTATGATTTCAAATTGATTTGAAAGGAAAACCCAGGAATTTAAATTCTAGAATTTAAAGTATAACTTGTAAAGTTAAGAAAAACTAGAATTGATCAGAGGATAATCTGAAATAAACTTGGATTAATAAGTTAAGAGTTTGAAATCGAGAATGGAACTCGAGTGGAAATAGAATTCGACTTAGGTATAAGAGAATGATTTGGTTTTGAGAATGAACTGATTTGAGATCAAGTTGGTAATGCATTGTTATATGTAGAAGTGGTAACAGATGGAAGGGATATAAGGATATGCCCGACAAAAAGGTACCAGTTTATATTTATATTGGGTATGAGATTTTGATGAGCCGAATTGGCAAGCCGCTTGGCTGTTTGATTTTCTTTTGGGGTGGAGAAGGCCTACAGAGGCGAGTTGTGGTTTGTCGTATATGCCGGTACAAAGGAGGTGCTGGCAAAAATTTTCGAAAAGTTAAGGTGTTAGAAAATTTTCAGGATTTTTGAAAATTTTCGTTGATAAGAATTAATTAATAATTTAATTGAAATTAAATTGGTTCAGTTGAAACTGAAGTTGAGAAGTGAACAAATATGTTCTAACCAGTCGATAGGGTCGTCCTCTAACTTAGCAATTTCGAGGACGAAATTATTTTAAGTGGGGAAGAATGTAATGACCCGCATTTTTAGCGAAGTAATAATTTATTTATTTAATTATATAAATAGTGATATAGTGAATTAAATAGAGGTTTAATTAAATAATATGGAATAATTAATTTAATTAAATAATTAAATAAATATATTTAATTCAGAAATAATCAAAAATATTGGAAATCACAATATTCTGTGAACGGGGTCGTCCCTTAGATTTAATTCAACTTAGAGTTGAATTATATTGACGAATATATTCAATCGACGTCAGTTTGAACGTAGAATTTTAATATAATTAAATTAGAGCTTGAAATGGCGCGACAGTTCGCTATTTGGCGATTTGAACTTCAACTGAATGTACAGGATTCGTTTTAAGCCGGAATTCTATGAAACAAGAAACGTGTGGAGCTGGTGGAGTATATCTTTCTAGTGGAAGAGAAAAATCGGGATTTCATCGTATAGATTTTGAGATACGTCCAAATCAAATTTCAGAAAAGTCGCTGTGGAATTCCTTTATAATTTATAAAGGAATTATTTATATTTTAAAAATGAATTTCAATATTAATCGAATATCGGGTCGACCCAGATTGAAGTATCGAGTTAGAAATCCATACAGGATTATTTTGGAGCTGTATGGTATTCCACTGTGAATATATATACGATAATATAAATTTATTTTTAATTGATTTAATTTTATTCAAATATATTTATATATTTAAATGGATCATCCAGAGCTTTAAAAATAGCCACTTTTGCAAACGAAGTCGGAATTCGACGAAACTAATTTTGTTGGATAAGCAATGTCAAATAGTTGTTAGATTTCCAGTTTCGTGATTTTTAGAGTCACTGGGTGGTCGTACGGATTTTTAGAGTGAAAAGTAGTCAGTATTTTGACGGTTAAAAATACACTGTGTGAGCAAATGGAGTCGGAATTTGACGAAACCTGTTTCGTTGGGACCGTAATGTCGAGCTGTAGCTGCATGTCCATTTTCGTGATTTTTCGATATCATGTTTTATCGTAGGAATTTAAAAAGGTGTTCAATACGAGTGGGAAAACGGAATATACTAGGAATATACTAAAAATCTTCCTATATAATACCCCCTTAACCCCCTAAACCTAATTTCAGTTTTTCCTAGGTCAAATAAATTCCGCCGACATGAGTTCCACTCCACAGCAAGGATCTCATGAGAAAAATAAATCAAAACAAATTCTAAAAATTCTAGAAATCATAATATATGTATAATTGGATTCTCTACAAGCTCCTCTATAAACCAATGTACATTTTGCTGAACTCGACATGTTCTCTGTCGCTGGAAAATGAATAGCGGGAGCCTAGGGTTAAGGATAGAAGGAGACTGAAGGCGAGATGGAAGAGATGGAGTTCGGATTCGGTTTCCTGGCATCGTTTAGCACCTACTGTGAGAGATTGGTTGGTTCCGATACACTTGGGTGTCGATGATGGCACGAAGCCAGTCGACGACGGTTTTCTATCAGTAGCTTCGAGTTCTTCGATGTTGGCATGGGAAGGATGCTCGTGAGTGGACGTGAACACAGGAGTTGTCGGTTGGGAGAATCATGGATGATGGAGGGAGTAAGGAGAGATTGAAGAAAACAAAAATGGCCTGTGTTTGTCTGGAGTTCTTCGTTTTGGGGAAGACAGTAAAAGGGGTGCGGGTTTAAACATATGGGATGGTTTGGGTCGGGGAAGGATTTGGGTGAGGCCCGACTTTTAATTGATTAAGTTAAATTCAAATAAATGTGTATATATATTATAAAAATCATAACTTATTCATATGAAATCAGAATCACGAACCGTAAGTTGCGTTGGGATCGTATGGATGGGAGCAACACAATGAGACTGACTGGAAGTCCATCAGAGCTCGTTACAATTTATAGTGAAATAAATTGTCGGTCTGAATCAAGCAACAGTTTATCGTTCTTTAACGATGAACTGCCAAAGTGAGTAAAACTCACCAACTCTGAACAGTTATATTTTTATAATGTATTTTTAGAACTGTTAATCATCTGTTGATTGTTGTGTGTTGGTTGATTGATTGAACTGCTAGTCAGTTAATGAAAATTATATATATATATATAATTATATATATATATATAAACCGTTAAATATTTATATATTGATTCTGCTATCAGAATAATTTATATTGAACTAAAAGTGATGATTATCATATTGTGTAACATCTGTGGATGCAGGGAAACAGGTTGGAGGAATCCGACTGGATTCCTCGATAGTTATTTTATTGTTTTTCATATATTGTTATATGATGTGATATAAAATCTGTGGGCGATTATATGTATTTGGACGATATTGAACATTGTGATTTGATACTATTGAGTACCATAACATAACGAAATGTTGATAAGGGGATTTTCAAAGTGATATTGAAAATAGAATATTTATAAAATGGGATATTTATAAATAAGAGATATTTATAAAGTGGAATATTTATAAATAGGAAATGTTTATAAATTGGAATATTTATAAATAGGAGATATTCAAAAAGGAAATAATTACAAACCATTTTCTTTTTGAATGGAAAGGCCTGTGTGGCGGGTTTGGGGATTTTCCCGATGCTCCCGATACAAAGGAGGTTATGGCGAATTTTTCCCGGAAATTTAAGGAGTTAGAATATTTTTAAGAATAAATTTGAAAAGGAAATATTTAGAAAATAAATAGAGTTATAAAAAGGAAATTTGTTTATAACTGAATAGGATGTTATAAAAAGGAAAACGTTATAAAAAGGAAATCATTTGTAAAGTGAAGAACCGTTACTAAAAGTAAATCTTTATAAATGAATAGTTTATTCGATTAGAGTTAATCGAATAGAGTTAAACAGTTAGAGTTAAACAGTTAGAGTTAAACAGTTAGAGTTAAATAGTTAGAGTTAAACAGTTAGAGTTAAACAGTTAGAGTTAAAACAAACATAGTTATTCAGGATGAGTTGCCATTTAGCACGACTATTAGCGTATTTCGCAGGGCTGTAAATAGCCTACGGCGGTCGGATGATTCCTGAGGGAATCAGGCGTAACCATTGTGATCGCTGCGATCTAGAGTTGAGCGAATGGAGATAAAGAATATAGAGTTAAGCAAAATTAGAAACTGACTAGAGATTAATAAGTTGAATGGTTTCCTGAGTATCGATCTGATGTTGGTTTCGGCCTTCGGGGTTTATACTTAGGAAGTTGTTCTCTTGTTAGTTTATAGTTAGAGTCTGATAGTTGTGGAAGGATAGTGATACGTAAATAAACAATGGAAATGTTTTCCAACGTTGATAATGAATATTTTCTAAATATGGAAAATAAGGGAATATGAATATATATAAATATATATATATATATGCTTGATGATTGGGTCGATAATTCCATTTGGAATTTAGATCGTTGTTTGTACACGGACATGTTTTCATTTGATAGTTAAATCACAGACTATCAAAGTTTTGACCATTTTAACGTTGTTAATATGGAGAGACCGGTTTGATTATTATCCGAAGAACCACTCTGTATTGGCATAAGCGTTGCGAATCATATATGCCAAAGATAATTGAAGACGGAGTAAAATGCAAGGGCTGTTGTATAAATCTTAGATGACAGTGACTAAGATGGATATACTGAATAGTGCCTTCGGTTTGTCCAGTCCCAGGACAACTTGTATGGACGAAGGTCTGACAGAGTATATCCAATGGATCGCGTAAGTTGATCTCTTCAAATGTATATACGTTGGTGGCGGAGGAATTCGTTTCTCTTAGCTGTATACCCATTGTATATTTGAGGAAATCAATTTGTGATTTGGCGGGTATGACGATGTGACATTCTAAGTGAATGAGGATGACTTGTATGGATGAATGTCTGACAGAGTATTTCCAGAAAGGTCACGTACATTGATTTCTTCAACTATACCAAGAGTGGAAGCGGAGAAGGAAACTACTTTAGCTAACACGTAACGTACTGTTGTAGACGCCAATTAGTGATTTTCGATGGATCTGACAATATGGCATTCGAAGTGAATCTGATGTGATGATAAAGCGTAACTTCTAACCTCATCATCCGGTAAATGACAGAAATCGGGCAGGCAGCATGGCTAAGTCGGTCGCATCGAAGTGGGGTGTATAATCACCTATCTAGAGAATATTCATTTGTTTCTTTTAATCTACCAATGTTGTCCCATATATATATACGGGAATGGTTGCTGATCCTAACCGTTGGTGATGTACATTCGATACACTCAAGCGAAATGAGTGGTCGGTCATGTGTGGCTGAGTTGCAAGATGTTCTTGTTGAACTCCAGTGTATCGTTCCTAGAGTACACTGATCGGAAGGTGGTTCCATACCTTGTCATAGTTGGAAATCCATTACCCAATACGTGCTTGCGGTTTTGATTCTATACTATATGTAGAACGTGAGATGAAAGCATTTCTGCTAGATTGATATCTATTTGTACATAGACATTATTATAATATCAAAAGGTTTTTGATATAAATATATTTTGGATTCTCATAAGGGAAAAACCCGTTCCGTTATGCGGCGTGGTCTTATGAGATATCGTTTACATGTTCAAACTGTTTTTAAACTGTTTTACTCATACCAGTCCCATGACTGACCCGGAGTTTATTTTGTTGTGTTCTCCCTAAACTCTTGGGTGCCTAAATTTGTATGGGCAGTCAAGTAGTCGGGATTTTACAGATATACTTGGAGAGCTTGGAGCAGGAGGCTTCAGGATTCTATAGCTATTATTATTTCCGCTGTTGTTGTAAGTGCTGTACTCTGATAAGTGCTATTGTATATATAACTGTTTGTATTTCAAAAGTTATGTTATATTTTATTCGTTCCACTGTGAGATTCGTGTTTACTCTGATGATGATGTTCTTCTTCTTCTTCTATTCTATTAGTTCTATCTTATCCTTCCTCACCCTCTATCTTCTTTCTATTAGTTTCTTGAATTTTCAGTGCAATTTGGGGTTGGACTTGTGTTATTTGGTCAGCTCAAATTGGACCGGATTTTCGGGTCACTACATATTATAATCGAGTAAGATTAAAAAAAAGTGAAATGGTTATGTAAATAACCAATCAGAATTCATATAAGTGTTGTGAAATGAATTAAATCTGAATTTAAACCAGAATTGAAATTAAAACTCTGGGAAGTTGAATAAGTGTTGTAAATGGATTTGGATTAAATATACGAGAATTTTAAAATCCTGGGAGATTTTAAATTGTTTACAGCATCATGGATGATATTTTGAATTGATTTCAAAATGGAAATGGTTAGAAATGGTTTTGACAGTGATATAGTATTGAACTCACTTCGTTCGATGGGAAATAAATTACGATGTTGATCATGACATTATCGGTGTTCATTTTCGAGTTGTAAGTGACAGATTACTACTAAAGAGATGATTTTTGAATTGTTTTGAGAAAAGCAAGTTGTTTTGAATTCCGAAAAAATATATTTTATTTTTAGAAAAATCCAAGCTATTTAAAAACTCCTAGAAAAAGATTGTTTGAATTAAAAGCAAATTGAATAGAAATTTGTGGAGACAAACTGGAATTGAAACCAGTTAAGTGGAAATTGAATTGTAATAGAAATATCAAATAAAATTGGATTGGGAGATATCTGGACTTATGTTGAAGTGATAAGTTAAGTGTGGAATTTGAGAATGGAATTTGGCTTGGTTATAAGCGAGTGATGTGGTTTTGAGGATAAATTGATTGGAGTTTGATTGGGATGACATTGGTATATTCAGAATTGGTAACACATGGAAAATATATATTGATATGCCCGACAAAAAGGTACGCATTCATGTTCTAATTGGATATGAGATTTTTGGGCCAAATTGGCAAGCCGCTTGGCTGTTTGATTTTCTTTTGGGTTGGAGAAAGCCTAGAGAGGCGAGTTGTAGTTGTACCGATTGACAAGTACAAAGAAGGTATTGGCGAAATTTTTCGAAAATTTCAGCTGTCAGAAAATTTTCAGGATTTTTGAAAATTTCGTTGATAAGAATTAATTAATATTTTAATTGAAGTTTATTTGTTCAGTTGAAATTGAAATTTAAGAAGTAAACAAATAAATTTCAACCCAGTTAATAGGGTTAGTTTTCTACCTTAGCAATTTCGAGGACGAAATTATTTTAAGGGGGAAAGATTGTAATGTCCCATATTTTTACGGTATTATAATTAATCTATTTAATTATTTAAATAGTGATTTAGAGAAATAAAGGGTTGTTTAACTAAATAATATTAAATATTTAATTAATTTAAATAATAGAATAATATATTTAATTCCGAAATATTCGGAAATAGTGAATTGACAATATAATGTGAACTGGATAATTTAAAATATTTAATTCAGCTTACAATTTGAATTAGAATAACGAATATATTATTTGAACGAAAGTTGAACGTATAATTTATATTATAATCGAACTCGAGATGGTATGACAGTTCATTATTTGGCGATTTGAACTTCAACTGAATATACAGAATCCGTTTTAAGCCGGATTTCTGTGAAACAAGAAACGTTCGGAGCTGGTGAAGTATATTTTTCCAATGGAAGAGAAAAATCAGGATTTTGTCGTGTAGATTTTGATTTATGTTCAAATCAAATTTTAGAAAAGTCGCTATGGAATTCCTTTATAATTTATAGAGATATATTTATATTATAAATGGATTTTTCAAATTAAATTGAATATCGATTCAACCGGGATTTGAATATCAAGTTATAAATCCAATTGGATCTATATTATATTTTATTGTGAATACATACGATAATATTTATTTATAAATATTAAATTTAATTATTTTTAAATATATTAATATTTAACAGGGTTTATTTAGAGCTTTAAAAATAGCCAGTTTTGCAAATGACCTCTGTTTTCGACGAAACTAATTTTGTTGGATCCGAAATATTTAATTATTGCTAGATTTCAATTTTCGTGATTTTTGGAGTCAGTATGTAGTCGTATGGGATTTTAATGTGAAATACAGTCGATAATTTGACCTTTAAAAATACGCGGTGTGAGCAAACGGAGTCGAAATTCGACGAAACCAGTTTCGTTGTGTCCGTAATGTCAAACCATAGCTATATGTCCATTTTCGTGATTTTTTTGGTGTTGTATGTGATCGCGCGGATTTTTAGAAGATGAACTCGAATAGCGATAGCTTAAAATCTAATAAAAAAATCGAATAAAAAAACATATATACTTACTCTATAAAAACACCTTAACTTCCTAAACCTAATTTACATTTCTCAAGTCAACATATTATCCACCGTAACTTTTTATTCCAGGAAAAATATTTTTTGATCTTCTAAAATCAAGAAGAAATACAAATCAATTCTTATAAATCAAATTTTATATATATTTGGGTAGAGTAAGAAGTGCTCTTCAATTCTATGTGTGTATTACATGACTCGGTTGTTTTTCCTGAAACCGACAATCCCCAACAGTAAGGCTAGGTTTCGAATTCATGCGTGTTGTGAGCATGGATTCACGTTTTAGTTACTCGTTTTGAGTTCGTGAGGGCGAGAGGCTCATGTTGGCAAAGATTGGTAGTTGACGGTGATTATTGATGTCGATGTAATGCACGGGTTCGTGGGTTTCTATTGTTTGATGCGAGCAGTTTTGTTGGGTTCGAGTTCTACGAATTTGTTATGAGGAGCTAGAGATTTTGAAGAGGAAGATAAAGGTGATTTTCGTTTTGGGGACGGTGGAGTAGCGGGGGAGCGGCAGTTGAAGGAAGAATCGGTAATGGAAATGTGAAGGAGCACTAGCTCCGGTTTTTTGTCTTTGGGAGAGAAGGGTAACGGTGAGGGCCTGGGTCTTTTGGGCTTCGTGGATTTCAAATGGGGTGAGGCCCAATGGGAAAATAATTAACTTAGTTTAATTTAAAATTTACTTAAATAATATATGAAACTTGTCGATATGATAACTTCATCATATTGTATCAGAATTTCGAATGGTCAGATCCGTTGGGATCGTATGGACGGACACTACACAATGGAACTGACTGGGAGTGAATTGGAGCTTGTTACAATTTATAGCGAAATAAATTTTCCGATATGAATCAACGACAATTATTCGTTATTTAACGATAACCGTCCAATGTGAGTAAAACTCACTAACACTACTGGTTCATATTTTTATAACGTATTTTTAGAACTGATAAATGATGATTGATATCTGTGTGTTGACTGTTTGATTGAATTGCTGATTTATTGTTTGAAATGATAGATAATGATATATATAAATCGTTAATCAAACATTGATTCTGTTTATCAGAATATTTCATATTGAAATGAAATCGATGTTATTATATTGTTTGACATCTGTGGATGCAGGGAAACAGGTCGGAGGAATCCAACTGGATTCCTCAACATTTATTTTACTGTTTTTCATAGATTGTAATGTATGATGTGATATATAATCTATTGTTGATTATGTGTGTTTGGATGATATTGATCGTGGTTATTTGGTATCTTAAATACCCTATGAAATACTAGAATGTAAAAAGGAAATGTTCATAGTGAATATTGAAAATGAAATATTTATACATGAAATAAATAGGATATTATAAAAGGTAATATTTGAAATAAATAAATATTGGAAAATATAATAATGGAAAATTTGGGAAATGAATAGAATTATATAAAAGGATTTATATAAAATAAATAGAATTTTATAAAAGAAAATATTTATAAATTATATAGAATTATAAAAGGAATATTGATTTAGAAAGTAAATAGAATTATAAAAAGGAAACATTTGGAAAATGAATAGAGTTTATAAAAAGAGAATTTTACATTAGGAAGGTTTAGACCCGTGCTTCGCAGACGGGTGTAACATGATATTGATTTAAAGTAAATATTTTGCAAATAAATTATTATAAAGGAATTTGGGGTTTGAATTAGGAATTTAAATGGAATTACTGAAATTAGAACTGACTGGAAATTAGTTGAGTTGAATGGCTTTCTGGGTATCGATCTGATGTTGGTTTCGGCCTTCAGGGTTATACGTAGGAGGTTGTTCTCTTACTAGTTTACAGTTAGAGACCGATATATGTGAGAAGATAGTGATGCGTGAACCAGAAATGGAAACATCTTGAATGGACGAATGTCTAACAGAGTATGTCTGGCAGATCTCGTAAGTTGATCGTTCCAAACGTATTTACATTTGTGGCGGAGGAATTCGTTTCTCTTAGCTTATACCCATGGTATTTTTAGGCAAATCAATTTGTGATTTTGACGGTATGACGATGTGGCATTCAAAGTAAATGAAGGAGCGATCTGTTAAAAGACACGTTATGACCTCAAGCCTCATCAACTAAGAAATGATAGAAATCGGGCAGGCAGCATGGCTAAGTGGTCCGCACCCAGTTAGGGTATATTGTCACCATCTAGAGAATATTCATTTGTTACTTCTTTCGCTTTTGTATCTCCCGGGAACGGTTATGTTGGTATACCAACCATAAGGTGATAATATATTTGGAACATTCAAGCGAAATGAATGGCCGGTCATGTGTGGCCGAGTTACAAGATGTTCTTGTTGAACTCCAGTGTATCGCTTCTAGAGTACACTGATCGGAAGGTGGTTCCATATCTTGTCATAGTTGGAATCCATTACCCAATAAGAGCCCGCGGTTTGGATTGTATATTATATATGTAGAGCATGAGATGAAAGCGTTATACTAGATTGCTATCTACTTGATTTAGACATTATTATAATATCAGAAGAGATTTGATATAAAGAATATTTTGGTTTGTCATAAGGTAAAAACCGTTCGTGTTTATGTGTGGATCGGTATTACGATTATCCTTTGTTCCAAAATGATTTTTAAACAAATGATTTGATTTTACTCACACCAGTCCCATGACTAACCCAGAGTTTACTTTGTTTTTTTCCCTAAACTCTTGGGTGCCCAATTTTGTATGGGCAGTTAAGTAGTTAGGATTTTACAGATATACTTGGAGAGCTTGGAGCAAGAGGCTTCAGGATTATATAGCTATTGTTTATTTCCGCTGTGTTGTAAGTGTTGTACTCTGAAAATGTTAGTGTGTACTGATTTTATTTCAAAGTTATGTATCTATTATATATTTTTTGTTCCGTTGTGAAATTCGTGTAACTCTGATGTTGTATGTTCTTTTTATTCTTCTATTCTAAGTTTCTATCTTATCTATGCTCACCCTCTAATTTCTTTCATGGACTATCCAGTGTTTTCGATGCTTGAATAGTCGACATAGTGTTGTATGCCGATATCCAGGGTCGCAAATTACCCGGGTCATTACAGAAATTATCTTCGGAATATTTCGGTATTGGATTCCATGATTATACTGAAATTGTGGAGGAATTTGGAAGATATAGATATATCGTTATTCCAATACTATATTTGTTGATTTCAAAATTTGATATTGAATATAAGCCGATATATTTTCTATTCGGAGCCTTGTATTTAATATCAAATGGATTTTTGGGTTTATCGTGAACGGTGTTTTAAATAACACTTGTTCTTTAACCCGATTAACAATGGAATGAGATTTTGGGTTTGTCGTAAATGATATCTTTAATAATACTGTTCTTAAACCCAATGGAGTTAAGAAAATTAGAAACTAACTGGAGATTAGCTAAGTTAAATGGTTTCCTGGGTATTGATCTGATGTTGGTTTCGGCCTTCGGGATTAATACTTAGGGAATTGTTCTCTTACTAATTTACAGTTAGAGACTGAAGGAATGATGCAATTAGAAACTAACTGGAGATTAGCTAAGTTGAATGGTTTCCTGGGTGTTAATCTGATGCTGGTTTCAGCCTAATACTTAGGGAATTGTTCTCTTACTAATTTACGGTTAGAGAATGATGGAATGGTGTCTTCAGTAACACTGTTCTTAAACCCAGTGTGAAAAGAATAAATATTTTAATTAAGATTTAAAGAAGAATAACCAATTAATTAACATTTAATTGGAATTGAAAATGGAATGTGAATTGGGTTTATTGTGAAATGTGCTTTTAATGACATTCGTTCTTTAAACCGATTTACAGTGAAATGGGATTTGGAATTTATAAATCTTTTTGTTAAGATTTAACGGGAATTTTCCAAAGTAAAGTTTCCCAATTTAATATATTAAATTGGAATTGAATGGAATTCGATTGATAATAATCGAAGTGAACTTCTGTGGAGGAAGACGGTTAATACATATGGAATTTAAAAGGCTTTGTCGTTATTCCATTTATATTATTAGTTGGATATGGAAATTGATATCGGTTATATATTGATTTGTTTGTTCCGAGAAGATTCCATAATTAATGGAATGTGATTTGGGTTTATCATTAACCGTGTTTTAAATGACATTAGTTCTTTAACCCAGTTAAAGGCAGGATTACATATATGTCATTGTATCTCGAACAGTATAGTTCATCTTTGCTAAATACATATCTGTTTGGTGGCAGAGAATTTATTCTCTTGCATAACACTCTTCTCTGAGACGTACGAGCTTATAGGTTATATATAGGCAGAAATCAATAGTAGGGTGTAGATTGTCGATGCGACATGTTTGTGTTTCCAAAGTTAAATAATCATTAATATTGATTTTTGGGAAGATTAAAACAAAGTGGAGTTTTAATGAATCTTTAATTAGATTGAAATGTGAATTGGTAATTTATATTATCAAATTTGGGAAATGATCGAGAGTGGAGTATCACCAGTTTTGCTCCAAGCGATAGTTAAATCTTTAATTAGATTTGAACGGGAAATGGTAATTAAATTTACCGATAACACCATGGTGTTAGATATAAGGTATAACCAGTTTTCCTCCATGGGATGAATAGGTTGGGATTGGGAAATTAAACAAATGATTACTTCGGGTAAGGTGCGCTTATCCCGACTAGTTTGGAAAACCTTAGTATGGTTTGAAATGATATCCAAAGGAAGATTAAAAATAAATTTAAAAGAATTTATCTTTGATAAAATTAATGGGAACCTTTCCCTAAGAATGTGAATATTTAAATAAAAGAATATTCAAAATTGGAATGAGGCGAATGTTGTGTGTTATAGCACTTGTTTATTATATATGCGAGTTATTCGGAAAGACCGGGTTTATGCCCATTCTGATTAACTGATTCGACAATAAGTCGACGATGAAGACGGTGGTTGAAGACCGGAGGTCTTCACATCGTTTGGATGATTACTGATGTCTTGATTGGGCTGTACACCCAAGACGAGGTAATAAGTGGTGATCATCCAGACGTACTTGGAGATCGACGGATATATGAGGGCCTCTCTCCTATATTGGACATATGAGATGAGGAATAAGGTGTCTCCGGTTTCCTTCAGACCCCGAACGAACTTGTAAATGGATGTGTGTCTGACATTGGATTTTATTCTGTGTTGATTGATTTCTATTAAATATATATCTGTTTGGCGGCGGAGAATTTATTCTCTTGCTTAACGCCCTTCTCTGAGACGTACGAGCTTAGAGGTTATATATCGATAGATATAAGTCATATGGCATGAATTGCCTATGTGATATGCTGAGATGCAAATGATCAAGGTTTCTGTTGAAAAGAAGAGTCTAGTGGTTAATGATCAAAGCATAGCTTTGTGTATAGCATTAATTCGCCAGCCTCACACCTCGGTATGAGTCAAAAACGGGATAAGGGACCCAAGGAGAACATGACGTTTCTTTCTAGCTATGGGTGGTGTCAGGGTTTTGCATGCCATGACATTGTTATATTTTTACCTATGTGGTTGTTGGATTGCGAGGCGCCTCGGATATATCGGTTTCTTCGAAGCTGATGGATATAGGTCCTATAGGACCGGGAAACGTGTATTCAGGAATAACTAATTCACTAATGTAAGTGTGGACCTGTAACGACACGCATTTTTCCTAACCTTAATCGATCGCAAAATCGACCAAGACCGTTCAAAATCCGCATACGTTAACTTTGGGAATACAATACATCAGAACAACATTAATAGACTTTTATAAAACATCACAATAATGTTACATCAGAGTACAGAATATCAGAGTACATCGATAAATTACAGCGGAAGATAAATTACAATATTTTAACACATTGCGGCGGAAACAATAAAATAAATACAGCGGGAGATAACTATGCTCTGGACACAGCTTTTAGCTTCAATCCAGCATCCTGCTCGAGATAAGGACCTGTAAACAAAATACTCGACTGCCCGTGTGGAAGAGGGCACCTGAGTTTGCAAAGTGAAACAAACTACGAGTCAGTCATGGGACTGGTGTGAGAATTCTTAACAAATATACTAGTAGTAATAAAACAAATCCAAGGACCACGCCGCTAACGCGGAATGGGTTACTCCAATGGATTGTCGTGCATAACTTAAAGTAAATCGTTAAACAACGCAATGCTTTTGAAAAAAAATGAAATCACCATAAGACTCAGGTCCCATCACACAATGCAACGCACACCAGAGGATAGAGTTTTACCTTATGGTGATTAAACATGCTTGGTATGATAAAAACGGATTTGATATTATTATTAGTGTGTATATGTTTTAAAAACAATTTCAATCATAATGTATCAATCCTAGGAAGCATAGACACCATACTACTATGCCTCCATACTAGTAATACAATCAAAACCGCATGGGGCGTATTGGAAATTGAGTTTCTGTGACGGCCTGCCCCGCACCAACCGACATTTACTCCAAAAGTGCGCTGTACACATGTCCAGTTAGCACGGAACGTGTCGTCAGAAGGAAAGGAGAGAAGAAAATGAACTAACAAGGAACCTGTAGAATGTCTCACAGCGCATAGAACAAAATATAATAATAACATACTTGACATAAAACAGGTGAGACAGTGCATAAGCTGAAACAACTAACATAGCAGCGGAAAATCCAAGTACAGCTAATGATCCAAAGTTAAACATTATTACAACTTTTTAAACTGTCCCAAAAGCAAAAGAAAGATAAAGGAGGTACACTACTAATGCCCAAGTAGCGACCACCAACGACACAGGGAGAATATCTATATATCATACGTGGAAGCCTCCTGCTCGCCTCCGAATCAGCTACTCGCGCATCACCAGCTAACCATAACCTGTCTCTAGTCTGCTCGTGTGAGCACCCAGAGTAATAAGAGGAGACATAAAACTCTGGGTCAGACATAAAGCCTGGTATGAGCGATAAGCAACAAAACAGAACAATAACAGGTATAATCCAATCATAACTGAACCTGGGCCTGCAACCAAAGAGTTAGCACTACATACCGTACAATACTCTAAGGTGCCACTAACATACAGTGTAAGAGATACGGGGGTGGGGGTGTGCATGTCATAGTGATGTCAAACAATCAAGCATAGCAATCATCCTCACATCCCTCACTCAGTGCGTAAAGCATACGATATCCACTACTTTGGTCACCTAACACTTTGGGCCATGACGGAATCCAATCCCGTGTAACTATCACTACAAGCCCACTATCCATCTCTCAGTGGTGAACCAAAGTTATGAATACCGACAACCCCTTTGCACACGTCCCGCAGCAAAGCCCAACTCATGAAGTGAACTCATTGGTTCCCAACTGGATCCTGAGCTCTAACTTCCATTTGGACTACCTTTGCATCTCGGGTTATTGGTTTCCTCCTGTTCGGGTTGGTCGGTCGAGGACCTTTCATTCTGTTCGGTTTTCATCATCTCTACCCTGGTCGGTCGGTATTGCCCCCTGGTCGGTCGAACACTTCACCATTCCTGGTCGGTCGTACTTTACCATCCCTGGTCGGTCGGTATTGCCCCCTGGTCGGTCGAACACTTCACCATTCCTGGTCGGTCGTACTTCACCATCCCTGGTCGGTCGGTATTTCAACATCGTATGGGGTCGGTCGAACATCGCATAGTGGTCGGTCTTGCCCAGCCTGGTCGATCTCCCCAGTCGGTCGAACACTTCATACAGGGTCGGTCATGAACTCGGGTCGGTCGGTCAAAACCTTCCCCTGGTCGGTCTAACTCGACCCAAAGAAAACCTGCACCATTTCAGCAAGCTATTTTCGCCTTCCGACGGCGTTTTCAACCATTCCAACTATTCTAAACAATCATAAAGCATACCATATAGTCATGGCAACATGTATAAACATCCACAAACAGCAAAACAACAATATGGTATGTTAAAATGGATCAAACATAGCCAAAAACCCCATATTTTCCCTTAATCCCTCTTAATCACGTTTAAGCAAATCTAATGATAGGATTAACAAAACTTAACCAAATCAGCCAAATTTCCTAATAGAGGCCTAAAATAATATTTAGCAATTTATAAATATTTTTCCAGATTTTTAACATGCATAAATTCGCTAATTTCCACTAATCACCCCTTAATCCCCCAAATTCCGGGATTTGCAAAATTAGTCGAAATTAACCCAAATTCATATCAGAGGCATAAAATGATGTTTTAGAATTTTAGGAATTTTTCTAGATTTTTCTGAGTCATAATTTCGCTAATCTTTGCTAATTACCATAATTAGCCGTAATTAGTGAAAAACAATGCAAATCACTCACATTTGCCACAAAGTAAACTATAGATCTGAAATGATTCTCTGTTTGGGTCGAATTCCAATGCTTAGCGGCAGCTCCTAGCTTGATTTGATGCTAATCCGCCTTGATTTGGTGTAGATCTTGCTAATATGTGATTAGAAAAGCCAAAAAGATGTTTTGGGAGTGATTTAGAAGGTGGAGGTCATTGCTAGAGCTCAAAGGAGGTTTGTGGCGGCTGGAAAATGAATGAAAAAATCGTTTTCTAAACCCTAGCAGCCCTTAAATACCTCTAAACCCGAAATCCCACATTGGGCCTAGCTGTTAATCACCCGGTTTAGCCCAATTAAGCTGTTTTTTACCTTCTAAACCTTGTTTCAGCCATATCTCCCAAACGGTAAGTCCGTTTGGCTAATGTAACCACTCTACGGAAAGAGAAACCATCATTCAAATCAAATGGAAGTGATTTCAGGTCAAAACTCCTTTCCAATAAAAAGTTACGGACGAAACAAGATCAGCTAGGGGTAAAATGGTCATCTAAAAATCGACAAAAATCATGAACATGAGAAATAACCCCAATAGTCGTCCCCCAACTCTACATGACCATACGACATCGTATGAGAAAGAAATAAATATTCTACGATCGTTCGATGCGTAGAATGTGGGTTGTTACATCCCCCCCACCCCCCCTTAAGAAATTTCGCCCCCGAAATTCCCTAACCAAAACACACAAAGGGTCCCGCATGCCTGTCAGCCCCAAAACAACAATCAACATGCAAAACAAGTCTATCCTAGCATGCGGTTTACTAACAAGGGAAGAAACTATCACTGCCAAAACCTTACCAGGCAAAGAGTTCTGGATACTTCTTCCTTATATGCTCCTCTGTTTCCCAAGTACGGTCTTTCTCATTCTTACCCTCTGAACTTTGACTAGTTTCACCACCTTCCTTCGAAGCTGCTTCGTATCGTTCCCAACAATACGCATAGGCTTGCGGTTCTCAACCGCCTCGGGTTCAACCTCGATATCGTCCAACTGATCTGGTGAAATAGCCACATTAGGGTCTTGCACAATTTCCTTAACTGGGAAACATGAAATACGTTGTGAACTCCCGCTATCTTGTCAGGTAGCTCTACTTCATACGCCAAATTCCCAACTTGCTCGAGGACTGGGAATGGGCCAACAAATCTTGGTGCTAACTTACCTCTCCAACCAATCCGAATCACATTCTCAATGGAGAGATCTTGACGAACACCAAGTTGTTAACGAAGAATTCCAAATCTCTTCGTCTCTTATCGAGATAAGTCTTCTGCCTATCTTGGGTAGCCTTCATTCTCTAATATACAATTCACTCAAATACCATCATGACTTGACCTAGTCCTTGGTAAACTATCAATATAATCCATTTGAGACTTGTTCTCATTTCCATTTAGGAATTTCTAATGGTTGTAACAAACCACTAGGCTTTTTTTGCTCAGCTTTTACTAACTGGCAATTTAGGCATTTGGACATAAACTTCCCAACGTCTTTCTTTATCCTTTCCCAGAAGTAGATCTGCTCCATGTCTCAATACATCTTGTTACCACTGGGATGTATAGTCAATTTCGGGTGATGATATGCTCTAAGAACTTCATCTCTCAGTCCATCTACGTTGGGTACAACTAGTCCCTTATTCTTTCAAAGCCACCCTTCTCGATCAAATCCTTACTTGATCATTCCCTTTCCATCGATACCCATCTCTACCCTAGAGATGGTCTCCAATAGATTAGGATTGTCCTTCTAACTGGAACCAATCCACTCAATCAAAATCGATCTAATCGTCAAACTTGCTAACATTTTTGGATCCAATCCATACTTAGGTCTAAAATCATATCCTGTGATATACTGTACTTGCTTCCATCCTAGAAACAAAACCCCTAAACTGGCATGTCTCCTACTCAATGCAACTATTACCGCACCCAAATCCTTTACTATGACCACTCTGCCCCATGGAGTCATGGCGACTCCACTGCACTGATCCATAGCCACTAGTCCTTTGCTATGTCCACTCTGCCCCATGAAGTCATAACAACTCCACTGCACTGGCTCATAGCCTTACTAATCCTTTACTATGTCCACTTTGCCCCTCGAGTCATGACGACTCTACTGCACTGGCTCATAGTCCTACTACAATCACTTTGTTCCCCATCGCTGGAACCATACAGGTGATGGTCTACTTAAGAGAAGAAAGATAGTAACAACATAGCAACCATAACATCCATCAAACAAATCCTATCTATCACCTGCTAAATTCATACACATCGACACCTACATGACTGGTCTAACCAATCCTAATATGTCGATTCTAGTATGTCTGGTCCAACCAACATCAATAACTAATCGAAGCCCAGCCTCCATACATACACCGATGCCTACTTGACTGGTCCAACCAATCCCAGGCCAATGGAAGCCCCGCCTCCCTACGGACTACCGTACGTCCAACGTACATTTATCCTCCAAGGATAACTAGATCACGTCCAACGGATCCAAGGTAACGGGCGTCCCCAGATACCCCTGCTTTTAGTCCGCCTAAAATACTTGAGTCCAACCCAAGTCTATCCATTATCTTGCTGCCCTCTCGAGTCCAACTCAAGCCGAATACAATTCCTTGCAGCCTTCTCGTGTCCAACTCGAGTCAATCTATAACTCAGACCCAGTCTTGAGTATCCATTACCGACAAACTCTAGTCCAACGTGAGTCGTCTCCCTATTCATTGCATCTCCAAGATCAACGAACACCCTTTTTCTTTTTACGAGTTCAAGTCCTACTATCCAAAGAGAACATCAACATAGGGTTCTAAACAATCCATTACTTTGCATCTTTCTCGAGTCCCAATCGAGCAATCTCCTAACCCTATCGAGTCTAACTCGGGGCAGTCTATACCATTGAACAGTCTCATCATGTCACTGCCGCCCATCACTCCTCGAGTAAACCAAGATATCATCCAATGAAGAATCGCAACAACTAT
This sequence comes from Allium sativum, assembly GCA_030737875.1. Lineage (NCBI taxonomy): Eukaryota > Viridiplantae > Streptophyta > Magnoliopsida > Asparagales > Amaryllidaceae > Allium > Allium sativum. The sequence continues at coordinate 488,951,453 of CM060926.1, forward strand.
TTATCTCTCACGCAAACCATCCTAGTCGAAATCGACATTCCCCAAGCACAAGCCCCAAAGGCCTAAACCAATATTAGACAAGCACCCAAGGAACATCTCCTCCGAGTTCGGACAACCCACGTGAGGTGATACTAGCAAAACAATCTAGCAATGGAGCACTCATTTGCCTCCCAGAGACAACTTGAACTTATTACAACGATAACCACTTAGCTTCCTTAACTCTAGTTACTATCGCCATCACTAGGTAGGTACCTAATACCACCCTATTCCTTTGGAGTAGATCGACTCCCCAAAATAATGCAAAACCCAGTAAAGCCCAAAACAAAGCAATCACAACAAACATACATCCATGACTTGATAAGACCACATTACAACAAATCATGCCAAAACTAGTCGAACCACCAATCGGGTTCGTCATAACTAGAGGTCTATCGACTATCTCGGGTTTGTCAAACAATACCCGAACAGAAACATCTTAATAGAAAGCATACCTTTTATAACGACGCACTTTCCCTTCTGCGCCGCACTTGGAGCATTCGACGAAGAAGGAACAGCGTTGATAGCATACGCTTTCACAATCTGCTTCTCCCTAGGAGGTTGTGGGCAATCATCCTTGTGATGTCCTTCCTGGCCGCAGTTAAAGCACTTCCTTTCCCTAGGCTTTTCTCGACAATCTCTGGCATAGTGGCCCTTCTTTCCATAACTAAAGCATTCGCCATCTTTCCTATTTTTCTTATTCTGACCATCCTCGGTCGGGTTCTGCTTCCACTTGTTCTGAGAATTCTTCTTGCCTTCACCGCCTGCTTGCGGCTTTGGCTCCTCTGTAGATGCAATAGCAACTTCGGTCTTCGACTTAGGGAAAAGGCTCTCTGACCTTAATGCCTTTCCTACAATAGAATCGAACGTCTCATCGATATGGTTTATAAGTCTTTCCCCCAAGTACTCATCTAAGCCAGTTATGAACTTCTCGTTCTTCTTTTCGACTATATCGATAAGGGACCTTCCATATTTCGATAAAGTATCAAATTCTGCGATGTACTCCGAGACTGCCCTACCATTCTGCTTAAGCTCCAAGAACTTCCTGAACAATTCTGATTTATGAGCAGCTGGAATAAACTTATCACAAAAGCGAGTCTTAAACTGATTCCAAGTAACTTGATCCTCTGGAGTAGCTGTCTTAATGGCATTCCACCAATTCATTGCCCGCCCTTGCAGCAGACGAGACGCTAGCCTTCTCTTCATCGCATCCTCAATACCCAAGTCGTCAAAAATACGATCACAGCTATCCAACCAATCCTGAACATCTGTGGCCGACTCCGTTCCGTGGAACGGCTTCCCAACAAGGTTAGTGTAATCCTTGCACAACTTGGCGAAGTCGACCCTAGGCGCCTGCACTACTGGACCACCACCATTTTCGGGATTGGGAACTGCTCCCTGAACATCCCTAAGCATCTCCCTCATGAAGTTGGTGAACATTGCCCTCATGTCAGGAGCATTCCCATGGATGGTCCCTCTACCAGCACCCCTGGTGTCTCTACTCATCATTCAATCTGTAAAGAGAAAACGATTAACGACCCCATAGTGGTGCTAGTGCAATACGACTTCATTCTAATAGTATATATATAGCTTTTGAAAACCAAAATAATCACAAATACGCGCTCTCATATACGTACCATCTCTCCCTAGTGTCTTTCCCTAGGTTAACTACGCAACCTAGAGCTCTGATACCAAATGTGACGGCCTACCCCGCACCAATCGACATTTACTCCAAAGGTGCGCTGTACACATGTCCAGTTAGTACGGAACGGGTCGTCAGAAGGAAAGGAAAGAAGAAAATGAATTAACAAGTAACCTGTAGAATGTCTCACAGCACATAGAACAAAATATAATAATAACATACTTGACATAAAACAGGTGAGACAGTGCATAAGCCGAAACAACTAACATAGCAGTGGAAAATCCAAGTACAGCTTATGATCCAAAGTTAAACATTATTACAACTTTTTAAACTGTCTCAAAAGCAAAAGCAAGATAAAGGAGGTACACTACTAATGCCCAAGTAGCGACCACCAACGACACAGGGAGAATATCTATATATCATACGTGGAAGCCTCCTGCTCGCCTCCGAATCAGCTACTCGCGCATCACCAGCTAACCATAACCTGTCTCTAGTCTGCTCGTGTGAGCACCCAGAGTAATAAGAGGAGACATAAAACTCTGGGTCAGACATAAAGCCTGGTATGAGCGATAAGCAACAAAACAGAACAATAACAGGTATAATCCAATCATAACTGAACCTGGGCCTGCAACCAAAGAGTTAGCACTACATACCGTACAATACTCTAAGGTGCCACTAACATACAGTGTAAGAGATACGGGGGTGGGGGTGTGCATGTCATAGTGATGCCAAACAATCAAGCATAGCAATCATCCTCACATCCCTCACTCAGTGCGTAAAGCATACGATATCCACTACTTTGGTCACCTAATACATTGGGCCATGACGGAATCCAATCACGTGTAACTATCACTACAAACCCACTATCCATCTCTCAGTGGTGAACCAAAGTTATGAATACCGACAACCCCTTTGCACACGTCCCGCAGTAAAGCTCAACTCATGAAGTGAACTCATTGGTTCCCAACTGGATCCTGAGCTCTAACTTCCATTTGGACTACCTTTGCATCTCGGGTTATTGGTTTCCTCCTGTTCGGGTCGGTCGAGGACCTTTCATTCTGGTCGGTTTTCATCATCTCTACCCTGGTCGGTCGGTATTGCCCCCTGGTCGGTCGAATACTTCACCATTCCTGGTCAGTCGTACTTCACCATCCCTGGTCGGTCGGTATTGCCCCCTGGTCGGTCGAACACTTCACCATTTCTGGTCGGTCGTACTTCACCATCCCTGGTCGGTCGGTATTTCATCATCGTATGGGGTCGGTCGAACATCGCATAGTGGTCGGTCTTGCCCAGCCTGGTCGATCTCCCTAGTCGGTCGAAAACTTCATACAGGGTCTGTCGTGAACTCAGGTCGGTCGGTCAAAACCTTCCCCTGGTCGGTCTAACTCGACCCAAAGAAAACCTGCACCATTTCAGCAAGCTATTTTCGCCTCTCGACAGCTTTTTCAACCATTCCAACTATTCTAAACAATCATAAAGCATACCATACAGTCATGGCAACATGTATAAACATCCACAAACAGCAAAACAACAATATGGTATGTTAAAACGGATCAAACATAGCCAAAAACCCCATATTTTCCCTTAATCCCTCTTAATCACGTTTAAGCAAATCTAATGATAGGATTAACAAAACTTAACCAAATCAGCCAAATTTTCTAATAGAGGCCTAAAATAATATTTAGCAATTTATAAATATTTTTCCATATTTTTAACATGCATAAATTCGCTAATTTCCACTAATCACCCCTTAATCCCCCAAATTCTGAGATTTGCAAAATTAGTCGAAATTAACCCAAGTTTATATCAGAGGAATAAAATGATGTTTTAGAATTTTAGGAATTTTTCTAGATTTTTTTGAGCCATAATTTCGCTAATCTTTGCTAATTACCATAATTAGCCGTAATTAGTGAAAAACAATGCAAATCACTCACCTTTGCCACAAAGTAAACTATAGATCTGAAATGATTCTCTGTTTGGGTTGAATTCCAATGCTTAGCAGCAGCTCTTAGCTTGATTTGATGCTAATCCACCTTGATTTGGTGTAGATCTTGCTAATATGTGATTAAGAAAGCCAAAAAGATGTTTTGGGAGTAATTTAGAAGGTGGTGGCCATTGCTAGAGCTCAAAGGAGGTTTGTGGCGGCTGGAAAATGAGTGAAAAAATCGTTTTCTAAACCCTAGCAGCCCTTAAATACCTCTAAACCCGAAATCCCCCATTGGGCCTAGCTGTTAATCACCCGGTTTAGCCCAATTAAGCTGTTTTTCACCTTCTAAACCTTGTTTCAGCCATATCTCTCAAACGGTAAGTCCGTTTGGCTAATGTAACCACTCTACGGAAAGAGAAACCATCATTCAAATCCAATGGAAGTGGTTTCAGGTCAAAAATCCTTTCCAATCAAAAGTTATGGACGAAACAAGATCAGCTTGGGGTAAAATGGTCATTTAAAAATCGACAAAAATCATGAACATGAGAAATAACCCCAATAGTCGTCCCCCAACTCTACATGACCATACGACTTCGTATGAGAAAGAAATAAATATTCTACGATCCTTCAATGCGTAGAATGCGGGTTGTTACAGTTTCCATAATGTGTCAAGACTAGGGAGGAGCTCCTTACCGATTCGAGACACTCTAGCTAATGTCTCAGGATCCCCCGCAGTGAACCCTTGGATAGCTGCAGGGCCGGTCCACACATACGATTTTGCGGATTGACAATTCCTGAACACACGTTTCCTGGTCCTATATGACCTATCCGAGGCGCGCCACATTCCATCATCCACATAAGTAAATATCAGCCAGTTTAAGCACCGACACCACTTCTAGCTAGAAAGAAACGTGCTGCTCTCCCTGCGTCCCCTTCTTCCGTTTTAGACTCAACCGGGTTGTGAGGCTCGCGAAGTAACGTTATAACCACAAGGCCTGCTTTTCAACAAAGCCTTGATCATCTTCATCTTAGCGTGCCACATTGTCAATCCATACCGTACCATTGATCATATATCAATATATAAACGGGTGTTAAGCAAAGAATAAATTCTCCACCACCAATCATTTATATATTAAACAGAAAATCAATAACATGATATATATAATGGAGTACGATGTTGGAACACAATCCATTTATAAACTTATGCTCTGGGTCTAAGCGAAAGTCAAATCCGTACCAATCAACACTACGTCCGGACGGCCACCACTGTAGCCCCTTCAAGGTAGCTACTCCAATCACGGGCATCAGCAGTCGTCGTCCATTCGATGTGAAGATCGTCGTTCTTCTATCACCGTCTTCAACTCTTGAATTTTAAACGTCGTTCAAATTATTTGGAATGAGATAAACTCGGACTTTCCAAATAATTCTCGTATATATATATAAGTTGGAAAATCATTTCATATCGTTATTAGTAATTTGTAACGATTTATCTTTATTTATATATATATATAAATAATTAAATTCCATTTCATTAACGTAATTACATAACAAGTAGTGAATTTTTTGCTTCACAACCTATCGAAATGTTTATAATGTGTAATGAAATGTATTTTATTTCATTACATTTTGCTAACGAAAAACATTCCTATTCGTATATACAATATTAACGTACAATGTATACACCATAATGTTTATTTTTATTTTCATACACATACACATATTATACATAACAATGTACATTTTTTTGTTACATCTTTCGAATTACACAAAATGTATATTTTGTTTATCATACCAATCCCAACAAAAATGGGCCTTCTTGCGTTTGATTTCAATTTCAACCAACGTATATTTTTGTTCATCCACTTTTACTTTTACAAAAATAAGTATTTTTGTTTGTTTAATTCAATGTAACAAAATTGATAATTTTGTTATCTTTTCAATGCAAAACATAAAAATAATAATTTTACATTACAAACAAAACGATAATTTTGTGTGCTAATCTATTTACATGAAAATGAAATTTACATATCTTTAATCTTTTTTTAGTGAAAATCTAATTCATTAAAATATAAATTTCATATCCTTATTATTTTTAGTTAAAATCCAATTACATAAAAATGTAATTTCACACTTTTAATCTACATGCATGAAAGAATGAAATTTTCCCTTTTTAATTTAATTTACATTAAAATGTAAATTTTTCTTTATTTATACCAATTACATTAAAAAATGTAACTTTTACCTTTAATCGTAATTTCACAAAAAAAAGTAAATTTCTTACTTTTGGTTTTAATCACATAAGGATGTAATTTTCATTCTTTCTTTTATTAAAAATATAAATTTCTTCTTTTAATCTAATTACATAAGAATGAAATTTTTCATTCTTTTAAACATGACGGTGAAAATAATGTTCATTTTCTATTCAACTATTTGTATTTTAATATGGGCCAGACCTCTCACATTAGGCCTGCAAATTGTGGATGCTGGATAGGCCGGTCGGTTCCGGGCAGACTTATCCCACAAGTTGGGCTTAACCTCGTGTCTTGGTACAATTCGTATTTGTGCACTTGGACCTCTCACATTAGGCCCAACATTTGTGGCTGCTGGATATGCCGGTCGGGTCCGGGCAGACTTCCACCACAAATGTGACCTAACCTCGGGTCCAAGTACAATTGCAATTAACCATTATAATATTATTTTAAAATGTTTCTCATTTCAAAATATCTTAATTTTGGAATATTCCATATTTCCAAAATAACTCGATTTCAAACACTATAGCTTACCCTTTCAAATCCTAGTAAAACTTGGGACTTCTCAATTTCTATAGTTACATATAAAAAAAATGTGATTTTGATTACACCATCAAATTCTACTTTATAATTATATTATAGAACATAAAAAAAATCGTTTATGTTTCCTAAGTTATATTTGTGTTAGAGAACACAAATAAAAAGACCATTCATTTTCCAATGTTGTTTTGTGTTAAGAAACACAATTAAAAAGACCTTCATTTTTATGTTAACACAATTACATCCTTCCTTATATATTTTAATGACTACTATTTAATCTGACATAAATGTTCTTTCAAAATTTTAACATAAATGCCCTCTTTCAATCTAACATAAATGTCTTGTCAAATTTTTATGTAACCCAACAATTAATTATAAAAATGTTTACTTTATCTAATCTAACATTATTATAAATAAATAACAAATTTCTCTATCATGACCTTATTATAAATAAAATGATATTTCCTCTAACAGGAATATTTTATATTAACCTGACATTATTTAACTAAAATGACAATTTTATATCACCTAACATCATCTAACTAAAACGATGTTTTTATTCTATTATAACATATCTAACAAAATTCATGTTTTTTTAATTCTATTGCAATCTTTTATACTAAAAATGTTATCCTCTTTATAATGTAACATTTTATACTAAAAATGTGATTTTAAATCAAAATAACTTTTCTAAACAAATATGTTATATTAAATCAAAATAAACATTTCTAACTTTATTACACATTTTGTTCGAAATAAACACTTCTAATTTAATGACATATTTTGATAACATAACCTTTTCGATATAAAATGACGAATTTTGTTAACATACATTTTTAAATAGATGATATTTTCCATGTTAACATAACAGTTTTACATAAATGATATTTTTCTATGTTAACGTAACAGTTCCCAACAAGGTGATATTAACATAACAATTTCCTATGTATTCTATATTACAAATAAACGAATGTTGTATTTGTTAATAATTTACTATGTTTTCTAATAACAAATAAAAGGATATTTTATTTGTTAACAATTTCTAACTACCAAATTGATATTTCTAATTTAACAATTCTAATTAAACATACATGACATATATAATTTGTCAATTTCAATAGAATATATATGACATATATAATTTGTCAATTTCAAATCGAACATACATGGCATCTATAATTTTTCAATTCAAATCGAACATACATGTCATCTATAATTTGTCAATTCAAATCGAACATACAAAACAATTCTGTATTGTTGAATAATCTATACAATTCCATTATATATAATTTTAACCAAATGAATCACACCCAAACAACATCAATAATTCTAGATCAAGTTGTGTATAACATCAACTGAAGTTAACAGCGGATGGATAAATATTTCCAACACTATTATGATTATTTGATTATAATTATTTAAAAAGAATTCTCACCAAAGTGTTGCTCCTCTTTGAATTTGACCAAAAATTAGGTTGGCTCGGAACTGTGCTTAATCAGTATAGAAAAATAGTCATCTGAATTACGATCCTGACGGTCCTTTCTTAATTACTCATCTTCTTCGTCGCATACTCCAGGAATAAGGCCGCCTTTTGAACCCATCGTCGCATAGACCAACTCCACCACGCACCTCTACTCGAACCACCATCCAGCGATCAAAGACCATCACCTCGTACCCCTTCGCAACCCCACCTGGCGCCAGTAATGTGGTTGAACTCGGCCTCATCATGGCACTCGAAAAGCCCTCCAAAGTCGCGCCCTTTGCTATCCAATTCCGATCACCAGGAATTGATTCAGCCCATCATAGCCATTGAATCCATAGTGCTCCCCAATCTCTTCGATTTGTTTTTGGGTTGAGGTTTTTAATTCGATGTAGGTTGGGAGAATTTTAGAGATGAGAATGGGATGTTTTCAGCCATAGAAAAGAAGAGGGCGGCAGCTGTTGAAGTTGGGCAATCAGGGTTTGCTAAATGTTGGTTATTTATAATATTAAATTATTTAGTTCATTAATTCAAGAAAGAGCCCGTCGTATCCTATTCAAATTTCAAACTAAAACAAGAAAAGACAAAACAGGAAGGTATTCAATTGGATAGACATGAATAAAAAGAATAGAAATATACATGTAGGTCCATTAGTTTTTGAAGAATAAAAAGAGAAAAAAAAAAGAAATGAAGGGAAAAAAAAGAAAGGAAAAAGAAAAAAAAGAAAAATAAATAAATAAGAGAATGGAAATATAAGAAATGAGAACGTGTAAATAAGATACGTTAAATTAGAGTGAAGAGAAATAAGTTAATAGAAATAAAGGAAGTAAATTAGTAGGATGATGGAAAGAGATAAATGCGTTATTAATGAAGAATTTAAGTGGAGAGAATGGAGGTAGTGAGTTTAGGGAAAGAAAATAAATGATAGATTGAAACACATGCATACATGTTAAAATAAGGATGGATGCGTGATTAATGAGGACAATGGAGGAGGGAGAAAGGATGATGAATTTGAGAAAAGTATAAAAGATGGAATAATCAATCTTCATGAAATAAATTTAGTAGTTTGTTTAAAACAATATTAAATTTCAATATTATATATATATATAAGGTTTCAAATTTCCATATTGCAATACATAGATATATGATTGTGTAACGGACCGGGATTTTCGACTCCGAAAATCAACATCCAATTACCATGTTGACCATTCAGACATCGAACATTCCAGATCATTAATAGAAAGAAGTTAGAGGGTGAGAATAGATAAGATAGAAATATTAGAATAGAAGAAGAAGAAGAAACACTACAACACAGAGTCTCACATCGCAGCGGAACAAAATATAATACTGAAATAAATCTTTATTGAAAGCTTAAAAATACTTATAGTATCAGAGTACAACATACCATGGGACAGTTATAATAGCCTATTCCCATATACAACACACAGCGGAATAGTAGTCATATCATACGTCTGGACTCTTCCAGCTCGTCTCTTCATAGTAGTCGATAACCTGTACCTGTACAACCCGGCCTAACCCGAGCATTTACAAAACACCGGGTCAGTCTGGTGAACCAGAGTGAGATAAACTCGCACAGTAATAAGGGTGAACCATCCAATCATGATTTTAGAGTTCAAAAATCTTTCCAAAAGAAAAGGATAATCGTAAGACCAAATCCACACATAAACACGGACGGTTTTTACCTTACGATAACCCAAAACCATTTTGAAACCAATATCTTGTCTGATATTATAATAATGTCTAAATACAAATAAATAGAATCTAGTAGAACGCTTGCATCTCACGCTCTACATATATAGTATACAATCAAAACCCGCAGGCGCTTATTGGGAATTGGATTCCGACTTGACCAGGTATGGGTCCACCTTCCGCACGTGTATCTCTAGAGACGAATACACTGGGTCCAACAAGAACTTCTTGCAACCCGGCCCTCACATGACCGACCACTCATTTCGCTTGAGTGTATCGAATGTATATCACCGACGGTTGGGATCAGCAACCGCCTCCCGAAAAGGGACAGCATCGAAACATAGATTTAAGAAACAAATAGGATTTCCTCTAGATAGGTGATCATACACCCTAATGGGAGCGACCCACATAGCCATGCTGCCTGCCCGATTTTTTGTCATTTCCCGGTTGATGAGGCTTGAGGCTTAGATTAGCTTATTAACATCTGGTCATCAATCACTTTGAATGCCACATCGTCAGATCCGTCAGATATCACTAATTGACGTCCACAAAAATACTCTAGCTGAAAGCTAGAGAACGGCGATTCCCTGCCAACAACTATCGTACGTTTGAAGAAATCAACGTACGTGATCCTTTGGAAATACTCTGTCAGACATTCGTCCATATACGTCATCCAGGAACAGGATGAACCGAAGGCACTCTCCTACTGCATCCATATAGGAATCACCCCACGGATCAGTAGCGAGAAGTCCTTGCAACCCGTAGATTCCAACTACGACAGAATCACAGTTTATCTCTGCTTGCCAGGCAGAGAATATTAGTGGTTCTTCCGTTTGTGAAAAACCCACGGTCTTCACAGCACCATCTCGAACATCTTCTGAGATCTTCACGTATTTGTTGGTCGGAATGGTTTTCGAATATAAATTCAATCCCGGTCTTTCCATACCAACAATCGTATTGGGAGGGTTTGATAGTCGGTGTTTTAACTATCAAAATATACAGTGTTTCAAACATGACACTCCAATGAGTTCACTGATTCAGTATTCAGCATCATTTGGCCTTTAACAAACTGATTTCCTTTTTGTTACATTGAAACTTCCAATTCTTTTAATATTCAACAATACGATATTTGAATAACTCTAATTGATTAATTAACATTCGTCTTAACTCCATTCGCTTGACTCTAGATCACAGCGATCACAATGGTTACGCCTGATTCCCTCAGGAAACATCCGACCGCCGTAGGCTATCTGCAGCCCTGCGAATTTCGCTAGCAGTCGTACGAAATGGCAACTTAGCCGAATAATTATGTTTGGCTAATTCTATCTCGAATAACTATATTCAATTTCCCATTTTGAAATCTCATTTAAAATTCTCCTTTTTACTAGATCTCGTTTTCAAATAACGTTACTGTAAAATTAACGTCTTAACACTTTGAAACTTATTTATATGTTTTGGTTTATCTTAAACCCTTTTATCGAAATCTCCTTCGACTTAATTCAAATGATTAAATAATATTTAATTCGAGCTCTCATTCTCGCTTAAAATTCCTTTTATAACTTCGTTATAAAACTTAGGTTTAAAATAAAACCTATTCATGAACTCCTCATTTCGCTTGATCAAATAATTACCCAAGCTAAACCATTCGGCTTATTTCTTATTTCCGTACTTATCAATCTGGTTAACTTTCTAAAATCACTTAATAATAAATCAAAGTCTTGAATAAGTAAACTATTCGTTTATTTCTCTTTATATAACTTTTGTTCAAAATAGTATATTCCAAAATTTTATTCTAGTTATAAAATAAAATTTATAACTGCATCTCTATCGATTCACCTGACGGTGAATCAATATCTGTAACCCGATTGATTTCTTTAAAGGCCATACTCTGCCAAACACTTAACCAATATCGCCCATTGGTTTAAACCAAACAGATGTTGAATATCCAGTCAATAATCAACCATCAAATCAATCACACAACAGATCAGTTCATATATGATCATATGAAAATAAATAATACATTTGAGGAATCCGGTTGGATCCCTCCAACCTGTCCTTCCCTGTATTCAAATGGTTATCACCAACCAGGTCAAACAATTCCATTTAACTGATATGTCATAGCAAATAGCAACCATTTTATATCAACTAACCAACAAATCATTTTCATTAGTTCATCCAGTTCAAATGAAAACACGTTTATTTTATAAACGTGACCAACCAAGGTGAGTTACCTTTTATTGGGACCAATCGTTAAAACAACAATTTGGTATTTCACTGAAATTAAACACAGTTTAATTTCATCGGTTAAATCAACAATTAAATAGATAACTAGCAAAGCAGTCAACCATTAGCAAGCAAAGCACACAAAATAAAAATACCCAATTTATATAAAATATAAAAAGGGTAACTGAGTGAGTTTAACTCACCTTGATTTGGTTCGCGTTAAAACAATTTGTTTCGATTCTTCGCACTCCATCTAATCCTGCTTCATGATGTTATATCCGTCGATATGATCACCACATCCTTTGGTTTGTCCAAATCTGTTGACATACGGTTACATTATTTAAGATTTAAGGCACAGTTTTTCTTTATTGCAACTCTTCTAACCCGATCGTCATGAAACCGATGAACGCTTTACTGTGAGGAATGTAACACTATTCGCAATTTTAAATAATACCGTAAAAATTTCCTCGTCCTCAACTATACGTAAACAAATGTACCATGTTTAGAAACTCCAGGGTATTTTCAGTGTTCATTTTTTTTTTTTTTTTTTTTTATGAAGTGTAGCATCATATGATTCCTTAAATGCCCAACTGAATACTTGACTTTATCAAAACGGTGTACTGCAAATTTAGTTACAGTATAATAAGACTGCATTACCTTTTAGTAAATTCATGTCTGTAATATACGAACTAATTGTGTAATATTATATATTATTAATCAAATTAGGACTTACAGCGATGATTAGTCACGTAACACTAAACACTTTAATCATAAATTTGGTATATAATATATGAACTTACTGTTCATTTTCTTTTATACTATTACCTGTTGAATTACCCGGACCTATGATCCGCTCCTTCTCCATTTGTTTCTGGCGAACCCCATCTCATCAACAAACATGCTACTACCCCGTAGCAAACGAACCCTTCAGCTTCCTCCCATTTGTCAACGTTCGCCACCGTTCCCACCACTTGAGCATGATCTGTGAGCACCGGATGATGCGCCCAGGTTCCCTCTTTCGGCGCCCCACAGCTCGCAAAACCCGATGACCCCCTTCACGCCAGTAACGTCCCTCGGAAATCCCACACCACACAAGCACCCTCGTCCATTTTCCTCCAATACCAGTCCCCACGTTACCTTCCCCTTTTTGCTTGCCAGTTCTCACTTTTGTTTTGTGTTTTCGTGAAAGGAAAGAGTCTGTGCTATCATGCGTGTAGTAGAGGGGAATGCGTGGATGTATAGTGTAATGGGATTTGCAATTTCCTTAAGGAGTGAAAGTCTGTTAATTTAAATTTGTAAACCAGGGTTTTAGTTGCTTCCCCTTGCGCAAGAAATGGAAGAAATGGCAGAGTATTTATAATCAGTGTTTCCGTGGTTGCCACGGTATGAACAGTATAACTAGGTCTGCGTGATGTCCTAGGGTTGGGGTAGCTCGTTTCATGGTGTGATTACCCAAACTACTTTGCCGGCACGTAATAGACAAATTGACGACCAAGGAAATGAAGATTTGACATGCAAGAAAAGAAAAGTGACAGTGTATAGTGGGGAAGGTTTTATTCCATTGAATAAATGAATTATTATATCCACCACTCTATGTTTAAAGAAGGGACCTCACATTCTCTGGTGTATAATGTTTACTTAGTTAGATCAATTGTTACACTGCCAAAGTACTCCCTAGGACATAGGTTAGAACTTAGAAGCTTACGATATGTTATCTGACAGAAAGAGTTGGCATAGGGTGATTTGATTTTTGTTTACTGATAAAGAAACTGTTCTTGATGTAAAACGATATTCCGGACCCAATGTGACAAGTTTCGTCGAAATCCGAGGTCGTATGGAAAAATTTCCTTTATGAAACCGGAAATGAACACACGTTAAATTTTTCCACAGTCACCAGATAAATCAAATCCACTTGAAACAGCGAACATCGATAATAACTTTTCGATACGAACCCAACGGCACTAATTTCGTCGCATTCTGAGACTGTTGCCCCGGTAGGCTGTTTTTACCCTGAACCGCAATACCCCTTTTAACGCCAAATTTCTCGATCTCTAAAAATAACAAACTATATACTTATTCTGACTCTAATCGACGATACGAACTCAATGGAACTGGTTTCGTGGCCTAATTCGATCGTCTGCTCAAATTACACTCCAATGTCCCTTTACTTATTTGAATGCGCGCTATAGAATTTGAACGGGCGTTCATGGTTGCTGTGGTCACATACGATATCGGTTTTCCACGCAATTCACCACCATACACTAATTTAGCGATACGGTTCTAATGAAACTGATTTCGTCGAAATCTGAGTCCGTTTGCAAAACGGTCCTTTTAAAGGCCTAATATTTAATAACGAATTTCCATAGCGACTATTTCAAAATTTGATTTGGCCATACATATCAAACTATAACACGAAATCTGGATTTTTCTCTTTCATATGAAAGCTATCGCCAATACGGCTCCAACGTGTCTTGTTTCACAGAAATCCGACTTATATCGAATCCTATATTCTCAGTTGAAGTTCAAATTCGAATTTTCGAACTGCAGCGCTATTTTCAAGCTCGATTTTATATTATATATAAATACATACGTTCAACTTCGTTTTATATAATGAATTTAAATATTAAATTCCATTAATATTCCAATAAAATATTTAAATTAAATAATTTAAATTACATATTCGACTGTCAAAAACACGGGTCGTTACATTCTTCCCCCCTTAAAATAATTTCGTCCTCGAAATTGCTAAGGTAAGAAAGAACGTTATAAATTCATTAACTTCAAATCTAATTTATTTTAAATTAGAAACCAATTCAAAACAGTAAATAAATATTTTCAAAACTATCGAAAATTTTCTAACACTTTAAATTTCCGAAAAATTTCGCCAGCACCTCCTCTGTATGGCTCAATCGGTACAACTCCAACTCGCCTCTCTGGGCCTTCTCCAATCCAAAGAAAATGAAACAGCCAAGCGGCTTGCCAAATAGGCTCATAGATCTCCAAACCCATATATAAAAATAAACGTGTACCTTTTTGTCGGGCATATCATTATATTCCTCCGTCTGCTGCCCTGTCACCATATACAGATGCATTTCCAAACCAAATTTCAATCTTAACCTCAGAATCAAATCCTTCACGCGTCCAAGCCAAATTCCATTCTTAACTCAATCATCATCCATCATCAATTCCAACCAACACTATTTCAGATTCTTGTCTCACAAATTTCAAAATATGATTCTACTCGATATATTATCTCCCGATTCAATTTCCAGTTAATCGGTTTCAATTCAATCCATATTTGCTTTCACAATTTCTATTTTGTTTTTGTGCAAACAATTTCCCTGAGAGTTTTTAAACAGCTCAACTTTTTCAAAAATCAAACCTTTCTTTACAGAATTCAGAACCACTTGTTTTTCTCAAAGCAATTCAAAACAAGATTTTTGGTAGTAATCCGTCACTTACCACTCGAAAATGAACACCGATGATGTCCGGATCATCATCGGAATCTATTTTCCAGCTATCGAAGTGAGTTCAATACTATGTCACTTTCAAAACCAGTTCTAAACACTTTCATTTTGAAATCCATTTCAAAATATCCTTTTCAAGGCTTGTAAAACAATTTTAAAATCACCCAGGATCTTAAATTCTTCATATATTTAACCCAATTTCATTTGTTAACACTTTTCCCACATTTAGGAATTTTAATTCCAATTCTGATTAAAATTTCAGATTTACTTCATCTGATTCCATATATTATACTGATATGAATTCTGGTTGGTTATTTATATAACCATTTCAATTTTAAATCAACCAACACAACCAATATATACATTATAATAATTTTAATATATATACCTTGTTTATATCAAAATATATTTCGGGTAAAATTTCCATTTACCCTCTTTCAAAAACATACTGTGTCGAATTATTCTGTTCAAGAGTTTAGAAACACTTATCGACACAGTTTGCATTACTGTATCGACCAGAATTCATAAACTACTCAACAAACAAATCAACACAATATAAGACAGTTTTTATAACAATTTACAAATACGCGCTCATATATATACACTCAAACTCAATCTAGGGTATTACTAACCCCATCTCTACTGAGTCACGCCACAGAGCCAAGGTAATTACTTAACCAATAGCTCCGATACCACTGTAACGGACCGGGATTTTCGACTCCGAAAATCAACATCCAATTACCATGTTGACCATTCAGACATCGAACATTCCAGATCATTAATAGAAAGAAGTTAGAGGGTGAGAATAGATAAGATAGAAATATTAGAATAGAAGAAGAAGAAGAAACACTACAACACAGAGTCTCACATCGCAGCGGAACAAAATATAATACTGAAATAAATCTTTATTGAAAGCTTAAAAATACTTACAGTATCAGAGTACAACATACCATGGGACAGTTATAATAGCCTGTTCCCATATACAACACACAGCGGAATAGTAGTCATATCATACGTCTGGACTCTTCCAGCTCGTCTCTTCATAGTAGTCGATAACCTGTACCTGTACAACCCGGCCTAACCCGAGCATTTACAAAACACCGGGTCAGTCTGGTGAACCAGAGTGAGATAAACTCGCACAGTAATAAGGGTGAACCATCCAATCATGATTTTAGAGTTCAAAAATCTTTCCAAAAGAAAAGGATAATCGTAAGACCAAATCCACACATAAACACGGACGGTTTTTACCTTACGATAACCCAAAACCATTTTGAAACCAATATCTTGTCTGATATTATAATAATGTCTAAATACAAATAAATAGAATCTAGTAGAACGCTTGCATCTCACGCTCTACATATATAGTATACAATCAAAACCCGCAGGCGCTTATTGGGAATTGGATTCCGACTTGACCAGGTATGGGTCCACCTTCCGCACGTTTATCTCTAGAGACGAATACACTGGGTCCAACAAGAACTTCTTGCAACCCGGCCCTCACATGACCGACCACTCATTTCGCTTGAGTGTATCGAATGTATATCACCGACGGTTGGGATCAGCAACCGCCTCCCGAAAAGGGACAGCATCG
Source organism: Allium sativum (assembly GCA_030737875.1). Classification (NCBI taxonomy): domain Eukaryota; kingdom Viridiplantae; phylum Streptophyta; class Magnoliopsida; order Asparagales; family Amaryllidaceae; genus Allium; species Allium sativum. Next base: position 488,968,318 of record CM060926.1, read on the forward strand.
AAACATAGATTTAAGAAACAAATAGGATTTCCTCTAGATAGGTGATCATACACCCTAATGGGAGCGACCCACATAGCCATGCTGCCTGCCCGATTTTTTGTCATTTCCCGGTTGATGAGGCTTGAGGCTTAGATTAGCTTTTTAACATCTGGTCATCAATCACTTTGAATGCCACATCGTCAGATCCGTCAGATATCACTAATTGACGTCCACAAAAATACTCTAGCTGAAAGCTAGAGAACGGCGATTCCCTGCCAACAACTATCGTACGTTTGAAGAAATCAACGTACGTGATCCTTTGGAAATACTCTGTCAGACATTCGTCCATATACGTCATCCAGGAACAGGATGAACCGAAGGCACTCTCCTACTGCATCCATATAGGAATCACCCCACGGATCAGTAGCGAGAAGTCCTTGCAACCCATAGATTCCAACTACGACAGAATCACAGTTTATCTCTGCTTGCCAGGCAGAGAATATTAGTGGTTCTTCCGTTTGTGAAAAACCCACGGTCTTCACAGCACCATCTCGAACATCTTCTGAGATCTTCACGTATTTGTTGGTCGGAATGGTTTTCGAATATAAATTCAATACCGGTCTTTCCATACCAACAATCGTATTGGGAGGGTTTGATAGTCGGTGTTTTAACTATCAAAATATACAGTGTTTCAAACATGACACTCCAATGAGTTCACTGATTCAGTATTCAGCATCATTTGGCCTTTAACAAACCGATTTCCTTTTTGTTACATTGAAACTTCCAATTCTTTTAATATTCAACAATACGATATTTGAATAACTCTAATTGATTAATTAACATTCGTCTTAACTCCATTCGCTTGACTCTAGATCACAGCGATCACAATGGTTACGCCTGATTCCCTCAGGAAACATCCGACCGCCGTAGGCTATCTGCAGCCCTGCGAATTTCGCTAGCAGTCGTACGAAATGGCAACTTAGCCGAATAATTATGTTTGGCTAATTCTATCTCGAATAACTATATTCAATTTCCCATTTTGAAATCTCATTTAAAATTCTCCTTTTTACTAGATCTCGTTTTCAAATAACGTTACTGTAAAATTAACGTCTTAACACTTTGAAACTTATTTATATGTTTTGGTTTATCTTAAACCCTTTTATCGAAATCTCCTTCGACTTAATTCAAATGATTAAATAATATTTAATTCGAGCTCTCATTCTCGCTTAAAATTCCTTTTATAACTTCGTTATAAAACTTAGGTTTAAAATAAAACCTATTCATGAACTCCTCATTTCGCTTGATCAAATAATTACCCAAGCTAAACCATTCGGCTTATTTCTTATTTCCGTACTTATCAATCTGATTAACTTTCTAAAATCACTTAATAATAAATCAAAGTCTTGAATAAGTAAACTATTCGTTTATTTCTCTTTATATAACTTTTGTTCAAAATAGTATATTCCAAAATTTTATTCTAGTTATAAAATAAAATTTATAACTGCATCTCTATCGATTCACCTGACGGTGAATCAATATCTGTAACCCGATTGATTTCTTTAAAGGCCATACTCTGCCAAACACTTAACCAATATCGCCCATTGGTTTAAACCAAACAGATGTTGAATATCCAGTCAATAATCAACCATCAAATCAATCACACAACAGATCAGTTCATATATGATCATATGAAAATAAATAATACATTTGAGGAATCCGGTTGGATCCCTCCAACCTGTCCTTCCCTGTATTCAAATGGTTATCACCAACCAGGTCAAACAATTCCATTTAACTGATATGTCATAGCAAATAGCAACCATTTTATATCAACTAACCAACAAATCATTTTCATCAGTTCATCCAGTTCAAATGAAAACACGTTTATTTTATAAACGTGACCAACCAAGGTGAGTTACCTTTTATTGGGACCAATCGTTAAAACAACAATTTGGTATTTCACTGAAATTAAACACAGTTTAATTTCATCGGTTAAATCAACAATTAAATAGATAACTAGCAAAGCAGTCAACCATTAGCAAGCAAAGCACACAAAATAAAAATACCCAATTTATATAAAATATAAAAAGGGTAACTGAGTGAGTTTAACTCACCTTGATTTGGTTCGCGTTAAAACAATTTGTTTCGATTCTTCGCACTCCATCTAATCCTGCTTCATGATGTTATATCCGTCGATATGATCACCACATCCTTTGGTTTGTCCAAATCTGTTGACATACGGTTACATTATTTAAGATTTAAGGCACAGTTTTTCTTTATTGCAACTCTTCTAACCCGATCGTCATGAAACCGATGAACGCTTTACTGTGAGGAATGTAACACTATTTGCAATTTTAAATAATACCGTAAAAATTTCCACGTCCTCAACTATACGTAAACAAATGTACCATGTTTAGAAACTCCAGGGTATTTTCAGTGTTCATTTTTTTTTTTTTTTTTTTTTTATGAAGTGTAGCATCATATGATTCCTTAAATGCCCAACTGAATACTTGACTTTATCAAAACGGTGTACTGCAAATTTAGTTACAGTATAATAAGACTGCATTACCTTTTAGTAAATTCATGTCTGTAATATACGAACTAATTGTGTAATATTATATATTATTAATCAAATTAGGACTTACAGCGATGATTAGTCACGTAACACTAAACACTTTAATCATAAATTTGGTATATAATATATGAACTTACTGTTCATTTTCTTTTATACTATTACCTGTTGAATTACCCGGACCTATGATCCGCTCCTTCTCCATTTGTTTCTGGCGAACCCCATCTCATCAACAAACATGCTACTACCCCGTAGCAAACGAACCCTTCAGCTTCCTCCCATTTGTCAACGTTCGCCACCGTTCCCACCACTTGAGCATGATCTGTGAGCACCGGATGATGCGCCCAGGTTCCCTCTTTCGGCGCCCCACAGCTCGCAAAACCCGATGACCCCCTTCACGCCAGTAACGTCCCTCGGAAATCCCACACCACACAAGCACCCTCGTCCATTTTCCTCCAATACCAGTCCCCACGTTACCTTCCCCTTTTTGCTTGCCAGTTCTCACTTTTGTTTTGTGTTTTCGTGAAAGGAAAGAGTCTGTGCTATCATGCGTGTAGTAGAGGGGAATGCGTGGATGTATAGTGTAATGGGATTTGCAATTTCCTTAAGGAGTGAAAGTCTGTTAATTTAAATTTGTAAACCAGGGTTTTAGTTGCTTCCCCTTGCGCAAGAAATGGAAGAAATGGCAGAGTATTTATAATCAGTGTTTCCGTGGTTGCCACGGTATGAACAGTATAACTAGGTCTGCGTGATGTCCTAGGGTTGGGGTAGCTCGTTTCATGGTGTGATTACCCAAACTACTTTGCCGGCACGTAATAGACAAATTGACGACCAAGGAAATGAAGATTTGACATGCAAGAAAAGAAAAGTGACAGTGTATAGTGGGGAAGGTTTTATTCCATTGAATAAATGAATTATTATATTCACCACTCTATGTTTAAAGAAGGGACCTCACATTCTCTGGTGTATAATGTTTACTTAGTTAGATCAATTGTTACACTGCCAAAGTACTCCCTAGGACATAGGTTAGAACTTAGAAGCTTACGATATGTTATCTGTCAGAAAGAGTTGGCATAGGGTGATTTGATTTTTGTTTACTGATAAAGAAACTGTTCTTGATGTAAAACGATATTCCGGACCCAATGTGACAAGTTTCGTCGAAATCCGAGGTCGTATGGAAAAATTTCCTTTATGAAACCGGAAATGAACACACGTTAAATTTTTCCACAGTCACCAGATAAATCAAATCCACTTGAAACAGCGAACATCGATAATAACTTTTCGATACGAACCCAACGGCACTAATTTCGTCGCATTCTGAGACTGTTGCCCCGGTAGGCTGTTTTTACCCTGAACCGCAATACCCCTTTTAACGCCAAATTTCTCGATCTCTAAAAATAACAAACTATATACTTATTCTGACTCTAATCGACGATACGAACTCAATGGAACTGGTTTCGTGGCCTAATTCGATCGTCTGCTCAAATTACACTCCAATGTCCCTTTACTTATTTGAATGCGCGCTATAGAATTTGAACGGGCGTTCATGGTTGCTGTGGTCACATACGATATCGGTTTTCCACGCAATTCACCACCATACACTAATTTAGCGATACGGTTCTAATGAAACTGATTTCGTCGAAATCTGAGTCCGTTTGCAAAACGGTCCTTTTAAAGGCCTAATATTTAATAACGAATTTCCATAGCGACTATTTCAAAATTTGATTTGGCCATACATATCAAACTATAACACGAAATCTGGATTTTTCTCTTTCATATGAAAGCTATCGCCAATACGGCTCCAACGTGTCTTGTTTCACAGAAATCCGACTTATATCGAATCCTATATTCTCAGTTGAAGTTCAAATTCGAATTTTCGAACTGCAGCGCTATTTTCAAGCTCGATTTTATATTATATATAAATACATACGTTCAACTTCGTTTTATATAATGAATTTAAATATTAAATTCCATTAATATTCCAATAAAATATTTAAATTAAATAATTTAAATTACATATTCGACTGTCAAAAACACGGGTCGTTACAGATTGTCTTGTTTAACTTTTTCAAATGAACACAAATGTTAATTTTCAAAAGGATATGTTAATTTACATCTAACATAATTCTAACAATAAATGACACTTTTAATTGCATGTCATAATTCTAACATAAATGACAAAAATGTATAACCTAACATATTTTGACAAAAATAAATATAACCTAACATGTTTTGCTGACATTTCTAATGCACATTTTTAATAAAAGTGGCATCTTCCATCTCCTAAATAAATGGCATGTTTAATTCTCTAAATAAAAGACATGCTTAATTCTCTAAATAGATGACATAAATGACATTTCATGACATTTCAAATCTAATGACATATTTAATCCAATTTAACCTTCCTAACAAAAGTGACTCTTTTATTTTAACATAAACATTACTAAAAAATGTTCTTATGACAAATCCTATATTTCAAATGCAAATAGAAAGAAATTTTTTATTCATGACATGAATAAAATCTAAATAAATGACATATTTATCTACAAAGTATGTTTTCTACATAAGTGGCAAATTTATTTATACATATCATTTATCGATAAAATAACATTTTTATTTTCACATACCAAATAAAAAGGAATTTTTATGTTGGTGTACAATTCTAATGTTTACAATACAAATAAAAAGGAAATTTCTTTATTTGCATACAACTCTATCATTAATATATACAATAAAAAGGACATTTTTAATTTACGTGCAATTTTGATCCCAAGTTCTATCACATCCAAGTAAATCCAACAAGTTTCTACAATCAGTTCACACATATATAAATTTACATTGAAATAAATAATAGATTTTTATTTTAAAGTTCAGAAATCTCACCTAGTATCCTAATATTATATATGTTCGCTATTTATTATCACCTCAAAACATAAAGGGAGAAAATGATTTTTTTTTTATTTAAATAAATTATTTTAAATGGCCAAAACTCATTAAAATTACTTAAAAATAAAATTTTAAATTCACCCCAAAATTCAGGGTTGTTACAGTCTCCCCCACTTAAAATCTTTTCGTCCTCGAAAAGGAACGAAGCTAAAAGTGTTTAATTATCCTACTCAAATTTTCATTGTTTACATAATTTTATTAGTTGATTAACTTTTTAAAATATATAACTTCTATATATATTCAAAATTCATCTTTTCTAAAATAGATTATATATATAATCACAAGTACGTTAATTATAAGCTTGGAACTCTCAACTCATTCTAGGGCATTACTAACCCCATCTCTAATGAGTTTTCTCACTCTTGGATACTGCTGATCCTATCTCTAATGAGTATTCTTATTGGATATTACTAATCCAATCTCTGATGAGTCTTTTGTTCAGTTCTAATGAGTTGTATCCCAAAGATTTGAGCTAACCAAAGCTCTGATACAAACTGTAACGACACGCATTTTGCCCGACCTTAATCGATCGCAAAATCGACCAAGACCGTTCAAAATCTGCATACGTTAACTTTGGGAATACAAAAATCAGAACAAAAACAATAGACTTTTATAAAACATCATAATAATGTTACATCAGAGTACAGAATATCAGAGTACATCGATAAATTACAGTGGAAGATAAATTACAACATTTTAACACATTACGGTGGAAACAATAAAATAAATACAGCGGAAGATAACTATGCTCTGGACACAGCTTTTAGCTTCAATCCAGCATCCTGCTCGAGATAAAGGCCTGTAGATAAACTACTCGACTGCCCGTGTGGAAGAGGGCACCCGAGTTTGCAAAGTGAAACAAACTACGAGTCAGTCATGGGACTGGTGTGAGAATTCTTAACAAATATACTAGTAGTAATAAAACAAATCCAAGGACCACGCCGCTAACGCAGAACGAGTTTACTCCAATGGATTGTCGTGCATAACTTAAAGTAAATCGTTAAACAACGCAATGTTTTTGAAAAAAATGAAATCACAATAAGACTCAGGTCCCATCACACAATGCAACGCACACCAGAGGATAGAGTTTTACCTTATGGTGATTAAACATGCTTGGTACGATAAAAACGGATTTGATATTATTATTAGTGTGTATATGTTTTAAAAACAATTTCAATCATAATGTATCAATCCTAGGAAGCATAGATACCATACTACTATGCCTCCATACTAGTAATACAATCAAAACCGCATGGGGCGTATTGGAAATTGAGTTTCCATCATGAGTCAAGGCTAGGGAGGAGCTCCTTACCGATTCGAGACACTCTAGCTAATGTCTCAGGATCACCCGCAGTGAACCCTTGGATAGCTGCAGGGCCGGTCCACACATACGATTTTGCGGATTGGCAATTCCTGAACACACGTTTCCCGGTCCTATAGGACCTATCCGAGGCGCGCCACATTCCATCATCCACATAAGTAAATTTCAGCCAGTTTAAGCACCGACACCACTTCTAGCTAGAAAGAAACGTGCTGCTCTCCCTGCGTTCCCTTCTCCCGTTTTAGACTCAACCGGGTTGTGAGGCTCGTGAAGTAACGTTATAACCACAAGGCCTGCTTTTCAACAAAGCCTTGATCATCTTCATCTTAGCGTGCCACATTGTCAATCCATACCGTACCATTGATCATCCATCAATATATAAACGGGTGTTAAGCAAAGAATAAATTCTCCACCACCAATCATTTATATATTAAACAGAAAATCAATAACATGATATTTAACGGAGTACGATGTCGGACACACAATCCATTTATGAACTTATGCTCTGGGTCTGAGCGAAAGTCAAATCCGTACCAATCAACACTACGTCCAAACGGCCACCACTGTAGCCCCTTAAGGTAGCTACTCCAATCACGGGCATCAGCAGTCGTCGTCCATTCGATGTAAAGATCGTCGGTCTTCTATCACCGTCTTCAACTCTTGAATTTTAAACGTCGTTCAAATTATTTGGAATGAGATAAACTCGGACTTTCCAAATAATTCTCGTATATATATATAAGTTGGAAAATCATTTCATATCGTTATTAGTAATTTGTAACGATTTATCTTTATTTTTATATATATATATAAATAATTAAATTCCATTTCATTAACGTAATTACATAACAAGTAGTGAATGTTTTGCTTCACAACCTATCGAAATGTTTATAATGTGTAATGAAATGTATTTTATTTCATTACATTTTGCTAACGAAAAACATTCCTATTAGTATATACAATATTAACGTCCAATGTACACACCATAATGTTTATTTTTATTTTCATACACATACACATCTTATACATAACAATGTACATTTTCTTGTTACATCTTTCGAATTACACAAAATGTATATTTTGTTTATCATACCAATTCCAACAAAAATGGGCCTTCTTGCATTTGATTTCAATTTCAACCAACGAATATTTTTGTTCATCCACTTTTACTTTTACAAAAATAAGTATTTTTGTTTATTTATTTCAATGTAACAAAATTGATAATTTTGTTATCTTTTCAATGCAAAACATAAAAATAATAATTTTACATTACAAACAAAACGATAATTTTGTGTGCTAATCTATTTACATGAAAATGAAATTTCCATATCTTTAATCTTTTTTTAGTGAAAATCTAATTCATTAAAATATAAATTTCATATCCTTATTCTTTTTAGTTAAAATCCAATTACATAAAAATGTAATTTCACACTTTTAATCTACATGCATGAAAGAATGAAATTTTCCCTTTTTAATTTAATTTACATTAAAATGTAAATTTTTCTTTATTTATACCAATTACATTAAAAAATGTAACTTTTACCTTTAATCGTAATTTCACAAAAAAAAGTAAATTTCTTACTTTTGGTTTTAATCACATAAAGATGTAAATTTCATTCTTTCTTTTATTAAAAATATAAATTTCTTCTTTTAATCTAATTACATAAAAATGAAAATTTTCATTCTTTTAAACATGACGGTGAAAATAATGTTCATTTTCTATTTAACTATTTGTATTTTAATATGGGCCAAACCTCTCACATCAGGCCTACAACTTGTGGATGCTGGATAGGCCGGTCGGTTCCGGGCAGACTTATCCCACAAGTTGGGCTTAACCTCGTGTCTTGGTCCAATTCGTATTTGTGCACTTGGACCTCTCACATTAGGCCCAACATTTGTGGCTGCTGGATATGCCGGTCGGGTCCGGGCAGACTTCCACCACAAATGTGACCTAACCTCGGGTCCAAGTACAATTTTAATTAAACATTATAATATTATTTTAAAATATTTCTCATTTCAAAATATCTTAATTTTGGAATATTCCATATTTCCAAAATAACTCGATTTCAAACACTATAGCTTACCCTTTCAAATCCTAGTAAAACTTGGGACTTCTCAATTTCTATAGTTACATATAAAAAAATGTGATTTTGATTACACCGTCAAATTCTGCTTTTTAATTATATTATAGAACATAAAAAAAATCGTTTATGTTTCCTAAGTTATATTTGTGTTAGAGAACACAAATAAAAAGACCATTCATTTTCCAATGTTGTTTTGTGTTAAGAAACACAAATAAAAACACATTCATTTTTTATGTTAACACAATTACATCCTTCCTTACATATTTTAATGACTACTATTTAATCTGACATAAATGTTCATTCAAAATTTTAACATAAATGCCCTCTTTCAATCTAACATAAATGTCTTGTCAAATTTTTATGTAACCCAACAATTAATTACAAAAATGTTTACTTTTATCTAACTTGACATTATTATAAATAAATAACAAATTTCTCTATCATGACCTTATTATAAATAAAATGATATTTCCTCTAACAGGAATATTTTATATTAACCTGACATTATTTAACTAAAATGACAATTTTATATCTACTAACATCATCTAACTAAAACGATGTTTTTATTCTATTATAACATATCTAACAAAATTCATGTTTTTTTTATTCTATTGCAATCTTTTATACTAAAAATGTTATCCTCTTTATAATGCAACATTTTATACTAAAAATGTGATTTTAAATCAAAATAACTTTTCTAAACAAATATGTTATATTGAATCAAAATAAACATTTCTAACTTTATTACACATTTTGTTCTAAATAAACACTTCTAATTTAATAACATATTTTGATAACATAAGCTTTTCGATATAAAATGACGAATTTTGTTAACATACATTTTTAAATAAATGATATTTTCCATGTTAACATAACAGTTTTACATAAATGATATTTTTCTATGTTAACGTAATAGTTCCCAACAAGTTGATATTAACATAACAATTTCCTATGTATTCTATATTACAAATAAAAGAATGTTGTATTTGTTAACAATTTACTATGTTTTCTAATAACAAATAAAAGGATATTTTATTTGTTAATAATTTCTAACTACAAAATTGATATTTCTAATTTAACAATTCTAATTAAACATACATGACATATATAATTTGTCAATTTCAATAGAATATATATGACATATATAATTTGTCAATTTCAAATCGAACATACATGGCATCTATAATTTTTCAATTCAAATCGAACATACAAGTCATCTATAATTTGTCAATTCAAATCGAACATAAAAAACAATTCTATTTTGTTGAATAATCTCTACAATTCCATTATATATAATTTTAACCAAATGAATCACACCCAAACAACATCAATAATTCTAGATCAAGTTGTGTATATCTTCTCCCCCTTCGCTCGTTTTCCGCGAGACCCCTGAACCACCCACCATCGAAGAAGACCGTCGCCGCCTTGGCCGGGTTCCCACCACCGGCAGCACCCTCCACTGACCGCCACTAGCCACTGTGAGGTCCCATCCATCCAAGAACCGATTTTGATAGGAGAATGTGAGTTTTTATTTATACAAAATATTGTTTTAAATCATTTTTCTTATATATAAAGCATAGATCAGTGTTATGATGTTTATTAAAACAATGTTAGGATTTTTATATATTGAATAGCGAAGTAAAAATTCGATTTTTATATATTGAATAGCGAAGTAAAAATTCGATTTTTATATATTGAATAGCGAAGTAAAAATTCGATTTTTATATATTGAATAGCGAAGTAAAAATTCGATTTTTATATATTGAATAGCGAAGTAAAAAATTCGATTTTTATATATTGAATAGCGAAGTAAAAATTCGATTTTTATATATTGAATAGCAAAGTAAAAATTCGATTTTTATATATTGAATAGCGAAATAAAAATGTGATTTTTACATATGTAGAGAATATGGGAAAAGAAAGTGGCAAGAGGCGGGAACGGCGAAGATTTCTGCAAAGAAGAGTCGTGGGATTGGATTAGCTAATCGGTGAGAACTTCTCACTCAAAATCTCTTTTTCTAGTTATATAAATATTTACTAGGATGCAGACGGTGTTTAGTAGCACCCGACACCCGTCATCCACAGACCATGGATGGCTTGTTTGTTTAATTGTTTGGTTGTGTAGTTGGTTAGATTATTTGGTTTGAATTGAATTGTTTGGTGAAATGAAATTGATTTGATTGATGTGTGAATGGCGTGGGCCTTCACTAGACCGGGGATAAGGCTAGGCCTTGTCCCGTTTCTAGTATCGTGCCGTTATGCCGCCAAAATTTTCTAAAAATAAGTTAGAAAAATAAAGATAACATTTTATTTAATAAATGAACCGAATAGAATATTCATAGGTTGAATAAAATAGTTTGATCGTTAAAAATATAATTTTTAACGTGAATGTGAATAAATAAATATTCATTTACAAACCGAACGGTTTGTTTATGTACACCTATTTGAAGGACATTGATTGGGACGATAAATTTTACACATCGCCCAGCTGCACAAATAAAGATCTGTGTTTGATTGCTTGAAACCCCACACGGGTATTGGGATGATATTTGACGTACACTAATCCCGATTGTTTAGTTGTATGTCGATCGATTGATTGACAGGCAGTTATAAGCGTTGAATATTTATATTTGATGCTTATACAGTGTAGAATGCACTTTGGATGATGGTTGATTATTCATCGTTGTTAATGTATACATGTGTTGTAGAAAATCCATATAATTAACATTATATGGTAATTGATTGGACCTCATTCCAGTTTTAAAATAGAAATATTTGAAAAAGAAATATTTGAAATAGAATATTTGAAAATAGTAATATATGAAGCCGTATTGATTAGATTGACGCCATTTTGACGTGACCGATATTTATATCGATTTTATTCATTTTATAATGAATATCGAAAGAGATTTCAAAATCTGATATTTTGAAAAGAATTGAATATAAATAAATTCGAATTGAAATTTAATATAAATGAATTCGAATTGAAATTGAATATAAATGAATTTGAATTGAAATTGAATATAAACGAATTCGAATTGAAATTGAATATAAATGAGTTCGAATTGAAATTGAATATAAATGAATTCGAATTGAAATGGAATAGAAATGAATTCGAATTGAAATTGAATTGAATTGAAAACGAACTGAAATTGAATTAGAAATCAATTTGAATTGAAATCAATTGGAAATGAATTTAAAACGAATTTAAATTGGAATATTCAATTTTGATTTGAAATTGAATATGAAGTTGAAACCGTTTTGAAAATAAATTTAAAACGATTTATAAAGCACGTTTTGAATTGAAATCGACGAAGTATATATTATATATATTATATATATAATATAATGGCCTGAATGGAACGCGCCGCGCCGCGGCAGTTCGCGAATTTTGACCATTGACTTCGAACGGATATTACGGGAGATCCGATCGTCGGATTCTCCTAAAACCGGAACCGTTGGGTTCGTATCGAAAAGAGCTTTCTAACGAATATTAGAAATTTGAAATCTAACGGTTGGATTTGGAATTATGTCCAAATCAAATTTGGAAAAGGTCGCTGTAAGTGCAGTTCGATGGCCGTTGATGGAAATCGACTGTACGGGCCTTAATAAAATTATTAAAAATAGTAATAATTTGTGTAAAATCATAAGAAATGATTTAGAAAGAATTGGGATGAAAAACTCCATATTTGAAAAGATAAAAATAGATTTTTATCGAAATGAACTAGTTTTGAACTAGAATTATAATTCTATTTATTTTTAAATAAATAAATTGAATTTGAAATGGTTTTGAAAATAACCAGAATTTCCAATAATTATATTGGAATGGATTTGAATCGAAATTGTCTTTAGATTATTTCGATGCTGGATTTCGTGATGATACAGATATTGTTATGGGAATTTGAAAGATATACATATATATATATATATATATCGTTATTTCCAATACGATATTTGTTAGTCGTAGAATTTGATATTGAATATAAGCCGTCATATTTTCTATTCAGAGCCTTGTGTTTAATATCAAATGTGATTTGGGTTTGTCGTGAATGGTGTCTTCATTAACACTGTTCTTGAACCCAGTTGAGAAAAGATTAAATCTTTTTATTTAGATTTAATGAAGTGAACCAATTAAGTGATATTTAATTGGAATTGAATTGAAATTTTTTTTTTTTGGGGTTATCGTGAACAGTGTTTTAAATAACACTTGTTCTTTAACCCGATAATTAATGAATGTGATTTTGGGTTTATTGTGGACCGTGTTTTAAATGACACTGATTCTTTAACCCAGTCACAGATTAAAACTAAGTGGAGTTTTAATGAATCTTTAATCAGATTGAAATGATCGAGGATGGAGTATCACCAGTTTTGCTCCAGGCGTTAGTTAAATCTTTAATTAGATTTGAACGAGAAATGGTAATTGAATTTACCGATAACACCGTGGTGTTAGATATGAAGTATAACCAGTTTTACTTCATGGGATGAATTGGTTGGGATTGGGAAATTAAAACAAATGATTACTTTGGTAAGGTTCGTTAATCCCGACTAGTTGAATCGAAATTCAAAAGAAGATTAGAGAATAAATTCAAGGAATTTATCTTGGATAAAATTAATGGGAACCTTTCCCTATGAATGTGAAATTTAGAAACTAATTGTCGGTTAGCCAAGCAGAATGGTTTTCTGGATATTGATCTGATGTTGGTTTCGGCCTTCGGGGTTAATCTTTGGGAAACTATTCTCTTGATTAATTTACGGTTAGTGACTGATGAATTGGAATGAGGCGTGTGTTGTGTTTGTGTAACACTTATTTAAAATATACGCGAGTTATTCGGAAAGACCGGGTTTATCCCATTTTGAATAACTGATACGACGACAAGTCGAAGATGAAGACGGTGGTCGAAGACCGAAAGTCTTCACATCGTTTGGGTGATTACTGATGATCTTGATTGGGCTGTACACCCAAGATGAGGGAATCAGTTGGTGGTCGTCCAGACGTACTTGGAGATCGACGGATATGCGAGGAAAGTGCCTCCGGTTTCATTCAGACCCAGAACGGACTTGTAAATGGACTGTGTGTCTGACATTGGATTTCATTCTGTGTGATTGATATCAGTTGCATAGAGTGGTTTGCCTGTGTGGCATGCTAAGATGCAAATAATCAAGGCTTCTGTTGAAAAGCAAAGTCTTGTGGTGATGATCAAAGCATAGCCCGTGTGGCACAACTTTGTGTAACGTGAATTCGCGAGCCTCACACCTCGGTTGTGAACTAGAAACGGGAGAGGACCTCAGGGAGGGCATGCGTTTCTTTCTAGCTAGGGTGGTGTCAGTGACCTACCAGCCCTGACATTTATATACTTTTCACCTATGTGGTTGTTGCTGTTGCGAGGCGCCTCGGTTTGATCGGACGATCCAGGTCCGATGGAGTCATTTAGTTGGCTCACCTACGCCCCCAAAGGGCGGGGAAACGCAGTGTTCAGGCATTTTAATCCACATCGGTGGACCGGCCCTGTCGCTCCAAGGGACGATGCGTTCTGTTCCTGAGACACGGGCTAGAGCATCTCAAATCGGTAGAGGATGATCCCTGGCCTCGGTTCGCAGACGGGAACCCAATTTCCAAATACGTGACTTTGCGGTTTTATTTGTAAACCTATATATGGCGACATAGTGGCATGAGACGCTCATGTCGCCTATGATTGATACTTATGATTTGAAGTTGTTTTATACACTATACACCTATAATAGTATCAAATGATTTGTTTTAAACGTATCAAGCATTCTTTGGCTGTTATAAGGAAAAACCCTATCCACTGGATTGCGTTGCATTGTGTGATAGGACCTAGGTCTTATAACAGCTTCATTTTTCTTTATTTAGCATTGCACTGTTGTTTTATGCACTGGTGTTCTTGGGAGGAAACCCGTTCCATGTTATACGGCGTGGTCCCTTGATTTACCTAACTTTAAAAACAAAGATTACTGTTTTTAGTTCTCACACCAGTCACATGACTGACCTGGAGTTTATTGTTTTGACCTAAACTCTGGGTGCCCCTATTTTGACACGGACAGCTAGTAGTTTTGGTTTTGCAGATTTATATTCACAGGATCCTGGTTTACAGCTGGAACGATATCCGGAAAGCTTTGTATCCGTATATCTCCTCTAGTTGTGTATTGTATTATTTTCCGCTGCAATGTATTTAAATGTAATTTAAATCTCTGATATTTCTGTGTAATATTTATTTGTTTATACTCTGTATATTCTTGTATTCTGATGCATTGTTGTTATATACAGTGAAATGTTCTTCCGTGTGCGTTCTGATTTGTCGCGTTCTCAAACGATAGGGCGTTTCGAACGGTCTGGGACGGTTTAGCGACTGGTTCGGACCGAGCGAAATTCCTTTTCGTCACAGTTGGTATCAGAGCTTTGGTTTGCAAAGCTCAGAGAATAAGAAACATTAGAACCATACGAAAGAATTCATCAGAAACTGGATTAGTAACATCCAACGGGAATGACTCGTTAGAGATGGGATCAGTAGTATTCTAGAACGAGTGTGAAGAGTATATTTTTAAGATGAAAACCAATTTTGTTTTGAAAATTTAAATCAATTATTCGTATTTGATTATTTATTTGTATTGATTTGGACAGTCCAGTATATAAAGATTTTGCATATACGCCTTGCAAACGTGTATTTGAAGTTTTAATATACTGGATAGATATAGAATTACACTCGAATCGCCCGGAGATGATTTTGATGATGGAGCTCCATCATTAGAATTCATGTTCGAGTGACGAAAGTGGACTTTCTATATATTTCCTATTGACTGGTGTGAGAACCAAAAATTAGATAGGGCATATTGTTGTGATTTGGCATCAAAAACATGATTTTTGTATATGTATCAAAATTATGAATTTGAAACTCTAATTCACTAATTAATTGATGTTTGTGTTGTTTGTTTATTTGTTTGCTAATTTTGAACCATTTAGCCTAATTATATCAAATATTGAACGATATTGAAAATTGGTCGCATATGCTTGCATATATGTACTTACATTGAACAGGTCATAGCAAGGAGGCTAGAGCAGAGAATAAAATTTGTTTGCCCGACAAATAGGTACATGTTTACTACATAATTTACTATTTTGTTTGAGTGATGATGATTTTATGAGCCTATTGGCTAGCCGCTTGGCTTTTTCTTTTTCTTTTTGAGATCTGAAGGCCTATATGGCAATTTCGGGATTTTCCCGTGGCTCCCGATGTAGGGGAGGTTATGGTGAAATTTTTCGAAAATTTAGGGTATTATCCAAATTTTTGAAGAATTTGAAAATTCTTAGAAACTGATAAGTTGGAGAATGGAAGCCAGATCGAACTTAGAGTTGATTAATCAAACCACTTTCGACTTTGTTCCTTTTCGGGGACGAAAAGTTTTAAGTGGGGGAGATTGTAACAACCCGAAAATCTGGGCCAGTTTAAAATTTTTATTTTGGCAATTTTGGCGAGTTTTGAACATTTAAAAAGAATTATTTTAAGTAATATCGACGAGAAATTTATTTTGAATGGAATTAGAACGTATATATTATATATGTCGTCGTTAGAATATAAATATTTATTTATAATTATAAATAGAATTGAAAATGGCGCGGTAGTTCGATAATTCGATTTCAAACTTCAATTGAACATACCGGGTGCAAAACAATCCGGATTTTAGTGAAACCAAAAACATTAGGATCTAATTGTGAATATCTTTCCAACGAATCCGGAAAATTGAAATTTCATAGCAGGAATCAAAAGATATGTCCAGTTGAAAATTCTGAATAATCTCTATGGAATTCAGGCCCTTAAAAATGGAAATTTTGCAAACCACCTCGGATTTCGATGAAACCACTTTTGTTGGATCCGCAGTGTTAAGTTATTGCTAGATTCCAAATTTCATAAATTTCCGAATCAGTATGTGAGCGTGGCAAAGGAAAACGCGTTTGACCAGTTTCAGTTGATTTTAATCAACTGGAAAATGGCCATTTTTCAAACGGTCTCAGAATTCGATGAAATTAGTTTTGTTAGGACCGTATCGTCAATACGAAGCTAGAAAATATTTTTCAGGAATTTTTCTAGTTAGTTTGTGACCCCGGTAAATTGAAATGCGCGTTCAAATTCAATATATAGAGTTATATGTTGATTTTAACGGAAACAGATCGAAACGATCAAATCAGCTTACGATACATATCCCATTGTGTTCGGAATGTGTTTAATTAGCTATGGACGACAGGTGGTGGGCCTCGTTTAGAGGTCGTATGTAAAAGTCAACTTTATGTAATTAAAATAATAAAAAATTAAATCCCCCTTTTCTCCTCCTTAAATCCCTCTGCCCCCCCCCCCATTCGAATTCATTTCAGGAAAAAAAAAGAAAAAGAAAAAAAAAACGAACTCCAGATCTCGTCGTCGACCTTGACGCCGACGCTCCCCAGCCACGCCGAGACCCCGACACCGCATCCCCAGCCTTCGCCTTCTCCTCAGGCACCCCCTCCGACGATCCCTTCTTCTCCCCCTTCGCTCGTTTTCCGTGAGACCCCTGAACCACCCACCATCGAACAAGACCGTCGCCGCCTTGGCCGGGTTCCCACCGCCGGCAGCACCGTCCACTGATCGCCACTGGCCAATGTGAGGTCCCATCCATCCAAGAACCGATTTTGACAGGAGAATGTGAGTTTTTATTTATACAAAATATTATTTTAAATCATTTTTCTTATATATACAGCATAGATCAGTGTTATGATGTTTATTAAAACAATGTTAGGATTTTTATATATTGAATAGCGAAGTAAAAATTCGATTTTTATATATTGAACAGCGAAGTAAAAATTCGATTTTTATATATTGAATAGCGAAGTAAAAATTCGATTTTTATATATTGAATAGCAAAGTAAAAATTCGATTTTTGTATATTGAATAGCGAAGTAAAAATTCGATTTTTATATATTGAATAGCGAAGTAAAAATTCGATTTTTATATATTGAATAGCAAAGTAAAAATTCAATTTTTATATATTGAATAGCGAAATAAAAATGTGATTTTTACAGATGTAGAGAATACGGGCAAAGAAAGTGGCAAGAGGCGGGAACGGCGAAGATTTCTGCAAAGAAGAGTCGTGGGATTGGATTAGCTAATCGGTGAGAACTTCTCACTCAAAATCTCTTTTTCTAGTTATATAAATATTTACTAGGATGTAGACGGTGTTTAGTAGCACCCGACACCCGTCATCCATAGACCATGGATGGCTTGTTTGTTTAATTGTTTGGTTGTGTAGTTGGTTAGATTATTTGGTTTGAATTGAATTGTTTGGTGAAATGAAATTGATTTGATTGATGTGTGAATGGCGTGGGCCTTCACTAGACCGGGGATAAGGCTAGGCCTTGTCCCGTTTCTAGTATCGTGCCGTTATGCCGCCAAAATTTTCTAAAAATAAGTTAGAAAAATAAAGATAACATTTTATTTAATAAATGAACCGAATAGAATATTCATAGGTTGAATAAAATAGTTTGATCGTTAAAAATATAATTTTTAACGTGAATGTGAATACATAAATATTCATTTACAAACGAACGGTTTGTTTATGTACACCTATTTGAAGGACATTGATTGGGACGATAAATTTTACACATCGCCCAACTGCACAAATAAAGATCTGTGTTTGATTGCTTGAAACCCCACACGGGTATTGGGATGATATTTGACGTACACTAATCCCGATTGTTTAGTTGTATGTCGATCGATTGATTGACAGGCTGTTATAAGCGTTGAATATTTATATTTGATGCTTATACAGTGTAGAATGCACTTGGGATGATGGTTGATTATTCATCGTTGTTAATGTATACATGTGTTGTAGAAAATCCATATAAATAACATTATATGGTAATTGATTGGGCCTCATTCCAGTTTTAAAATAGAAATATTTGAAAAAGAAATATTTGAAATAGAATATTTGAAAATAGGAATATATGAAGCCGTATTGATTAGATTGACGCCAATTTGACGTGACCGATATTTATATCGATTTTATTCATTTTATAATGAATATCGAAAGAGATTTCAAAATCTGATATTTTGAAAAGAATTGAATATAAATAAATTCGAATTGAAATTGAATATAAATGAATTCGAATTGAAATTGAATATAAATGAATTTGAATTGAAATTGAATATAAACGAATTCGAATTGAAATTGAATATAAATGAATTCGAATTGAAATTGAATATAAATGAATTCGAATTGAAATGGAATAGAAATGAATTCGAATTGAAATTGAATTGAATTGAAAACGAACTGAAATTGAATTAGAAATCAATTTGAATTGAAATCAATTGGAAATGAATTTAAAACGAATTTAAATTGGAATATTCAATTTTGATTTGAAATTGAATATGAAGTTGAAACCGTTTTGAAAATAAATTTAAAACGATTTATAAAGCACGTTTTGAATTGAAATCGACGAAGTATATATTATATATATTATATATATAATATAATGGCCTGAATGGAACGCGCCGCGCCGCGGCAGTTCGCGAAATTTGACCATTGACTTCGAACGGATATTACGGGAGATCCGACCGTCGGATTCTCCTAAAACCGGAACCGTTGGGTTCGTATCGAAAAGAGCTTTCTAACGAATATTAGAAATTTGAAATCTAATAGTTGGATTTGGAATTATGTCCAAATCAAATTTGGAAAAGGTCGCTGTAAGTGCAGTTCGATGGCCGTTGATGGAAATCGACTGTACGGGCCTTGATAAAATTATTAAAAATAGTAATAATTTGTGTAAAATCATAAGAAATGATTTAGAAAGAATTGGGATGAAAAACTCCATATTTGAAAAGATAAAAATAGATTTTTATCGAAATGAACTAGTTTTGAACTAGAATTATAATTCTATTTATTTTTAAATAAATAAATTGAATTTGAAATGGTTTTGAAAATAACCAGAATTTCCAATAATTATATTGGAATGGATTTGAATCGAAATTGTCTTTAGATTAGGAATGACAACGGGGCGGGTTGGGGCGGGTTTCTCGTGCCCCAGACCCGACCCGAAATTTTTAAACCCCGCCCCAGACCCGCCCCGTAGACCCGGTGCGGGTCTGGAATTTCGCCCCATACCCGAAACCCATACGGGTTAGGGTAGACCCGACCCGCCCCGCGACCCGGTGATATTGTGTTCTAATGTACACAAATTTATATATTTATATATTTTAACACTAAGTAATAAATTATATGCATATTATAATGTGTTCACAATGATAAGAGAATATAATAAAATGAATTGTAAGATAATTGCTCAAAATATATGCATTTGTTATTGTATGATTATTATTGATGCAATTTAATACTATGAAAATTTTGTACTTTGTTTATTGAAAGAATGTAATATTCAAGTTATAACCATGTATATCTAAGAAGATTAACAAGTAATAATTATAATTATAAAGTGTTTGAATGGTGTTTCAATCATGCGGGTCGGGTTGGGGCGGGTTAGCCATGCCCCAGACCCGACCCTAGACTCGTACCTCCAAAAGCGGGTCGCGGGTCTACCCGCCCCAAAGACCCTATGGGGCGGGTCTAAATGGGTCAAAACAGGGGCGGGTCAAGCGGGTTTGTACCCTAGACCCGCCCCATTGCCATCCCTACTTTAGATTATTTCGATGCTGGATTTCGTGATGATACAGATATTGTTATGGGAATTTGAAAGATATATATATATATATATATATATATATATATATATCGTTATTTCCAATACGGTATTTGTTAGTCGTAGAATTTGATACTGAATATAAGCCGTCATATTTTCTATTCAGAGCCTTATGTTTAATATCAAATGTGATTTGGGTTTGTCGTGAATGGTGTCTTCATTAACACTGTTCTTGAACCCAGTTGAGAAAAGATTAAATCTTTTTATTTAGATTTAATGAAGAGAACCAATTAAGTGATATTTAATTGGAATTGAATTGAAATTGATTTTTTTTGGGGTTATCGTGAACAGTGTTTTAAATAACACTTGTTCTTTAACCCGATAATTAATGAATGTGATTTTGGGTTTATTGTGGACCGTGTTTTAAATGACACTGATTCTTTAACCCAGTCACAGATTAAAACTAAGTGGAGTTTTAATGAATCTTTAATCAGATTGAAATGATCGAGGATGGAGTATCACCAGTTTTGCTCCAGGCGTTAGTTAAATCTTTAATTAGATTTGAACGAGAAATGGTAATTGAATTTACCGATAACACCGTGGTGTTAGATATGAAGTATAACTAGTTTTACTTCATGGGATGAATAGGTTGGGATTGGGAAATTAAAACAAATGATTACTTTGGTAAGGTTCGTTAATGCCGACTAGTTGAATCGAAATTCAAAAGAGGATTAGAGAATAAATTCAAGGAATTTATCTTGGATAAAATTAATGGGAACCTTTCCCTATGAATGTGAAATTTAGAAACTAATTGTCGGTTAGCCAAGCAGAATGGTTTTCTGGATATTGATCTGATGTTGGTTTCGGCCTTCGGGGTTAATATTTGGGAAACTATTCTCTTGATTAATTTACGGTTAGCGACTGATGAATTGGAATGAGGCGTGTGTTGTGTTTGTGTAACACTTATTTAAAATATACGCGAGTTATTCGGAAAGACCGGGTTTATCCCATTTTGAATAACTGATACGACGACAAGTCGAAGATGAAGACGGTGGTCGAAGACCGAAAGTATTCACATCGTTTGGGTGATTACTGATGATCTTGATCGGGCTGTACACCCAAGATGAGGGAATCAGTTGGTGGTCGTCCAGACGTACTAGGAGATCGACGGATATGCAAGGAAAGTGCCTCCGATTTCGTTCAGACCCAGAACGGACTTGTAAATGGACTGTGTGTCTGACATTGGATTTCATTCTGTGTGACTGATATCAGTTGCATAGAGTGGTTTGCCTGTGTGGCATGCTAAGATGCAAATGATCAAGGCTTCTGTTGAAAAGCAAAGTCTTGTGGTGATGATCAAAGCATAGCCCGTGTGGCATAACTTTGTGTAACGTGAATTCGCGAGCCTCACACCCCGGTTGTGAACCAGAAACGGGAGAGGACCTCAGGGAGGGCATGCGTTTCTTTCTAGCTAGGGTGGTGTCAGTGACCTACCAGCCCTGACATTTATATACTTTTCACCTATGTGGTTGTTGCTGTTGCGAGGCGCCTCGGTTTGATCGGACGATCTGGGTCCGATGGAGTCATTTAGTTGGCTCACCTACGCCCCAAAGGGCGGGGAAACGCAGTGTTCAGGCATTTTAATCCACATCGGTGGACCGGCCCTGTCGCTCCAAGGGACGATGCGTTCTGTTCCTGAGACACGGGCTAGAGCGTCTCGAATCGGTAGAGGATGATCCCTGGCCTCGGTTCACAGATGGGAACCCAATTTCCAAATACGTGACTTTGCGGTTTTATTTGTAAACCTATATATGGCGACATAGTGGCATGGGACGCTCATGTCGCCTATGATTGATACTTATGATTTGAAGTTGTTTTATACACTATACACCTATAATAGTATCAAATGATTTGTTTTAAACGTATCAAGCATTCTTTGGATGTTATAAGGAAAACCCCTATTCCCCGGCTTGCGTTGCATTGTGTGATAGGACCTGGGTCTTATAACAGCTTCATTTTTCTTTATTCAGCATTGCGCTGTTGTTTTATGCACTGGTGTTCTTGGGAGGAAACCCGTTCCGTGTTATACGACGTGGTCCCTTGATTTACCTAACTTTAAAAACAAAGATTACTGTTTTTAGTTCTCACACCAGTCACATGACTGACCTGGAGTTTATTGTTTTGACCTAAACTCTGGGTGCCCCTATTTTGACACGGGCAGCTAGTAGTTTTGGTTTTGCAGATTTATATTCATAGGATCCTGGTTTACAGCTGGAATGATATCCGGAAAGCTTTGTATCCGTATATCTCCTCTAGTTGTGTATTGTATTATTTTCCGCTGCGATGTATTTAAATGTAATTTAAATCTCTGATATTTCTATGTAATATTTATTTGTTTATACTCTGTATATTCTTGTATTCTGATGCATTGTTGTTATATACAGTGAAATGTTCTTCCGTGTGCGTTCTGATTTGTCGCGTTCTCAAACAATAGGGCGTTTCGAACGGTCTGGGACGGTTTAGCGACTGGTTCGGACCGAGCGAAATTTCTTTTCGTCACACGAAAACCCCTCCAAAGTCGCGCCCTTTGCTGTCCAATTCCTATCACCAGGAATTGATTCAGCCCATCATAACCATTGAATCCATAGTGCTCCCCAATCTCTTCGATTTGTTTTTGGGTTGAGGTTTTTAATTCGAAGTAGGTTGGGAGATATTTAAAGATGAGAATGGGATGTTTTCAGCCATAGAAAAGAAGAGGGCGGCAGCTGTTGAAGTTGGGCAATCAGGGTTTGCTAAATGTTGGTTATTTATAATATTAAATTATTTAGTTCATTAATTCAAGAAAGAGCCCGTCATCTCCTATTCAAATTTCAAAATAAAACAAGAAAAGACAAAACAGGAAGGTATTCAATTGGATAGACATGAATAAAAAGAATAGAAATATACATGTAGGTCCATAAGTTTTTAAAGAATAAAAAGAGAAAAAAAAGAAATGAAGGGAAAAAAAAGAAAGGAAAAAGAAAATAAATAAAAATAATTAAGAGAATGGAAATATAAGAAATGAGAACGTGTAAATAAGATACGTTAAATTAGAGTGAAGAGAAATAAGTTAATAGAAATAAAGGAAGTAAATTAGTAGGATGATGGAAAGAGATAAATGCGTTATTAATGAAGAATTTAAGTGGAGAGAATGGAGGTAGTGAGTTTAGGGAAAGAAAATAAATGATAGATTGAAACACATGCATACATGTTAAAATAAGGATGGATGCGTGATTAATGAGGACAACGGAGGAGGGAGAAAGGATGATGAATTTGAGAAAAGTAGAAAAGATGGAATAATCAATTTCATGAAATAAATTTAGCAGTTTGTTTAAAACAATATTAAATTTCAATATTATATATATAAGGTTTCAAATTTCCATATTGCAATACATAGATATATGATTGTCTTGTTTAACTTTTTCAAATGAACGCAAATGTTAATTTTCAAAAGGATATGTTAATTTACATCTAACATTATTCTAACAATAAATGACACTTTTAATTGCATGTCATAATCCTAACATAAATGACAAAAATGTATAACCTAACATATTTTAAAAAATATATATATAACCTAACATGTTTTGCTGACATTTCTAATGCACATTTTAAATAAAAGTGGCATCTTCCATCTCCTAAATAAATGGCATGTTTAATTCTCTAAATAAATGACATGCTTAATTCTCTAAAGAGATGACATAAATGACATTTCAAATCTAATGACATATTTAATCCAATTTAACCTTCCTAACAAAAGTGACTCTTTTATTTTAACATAAACATTACTAAAAAATGTTCTTATGACAAATCCTACATTTCAAATGCAAATAGAAAGAAATTTTTAATTCATGACATGAATAAAATCTAAATAAATGACATATTTATCTACAAAGTATGTTTTCTACATAAGTGGCAAATTTATTTATACATATCATTTATCGATAAAATAACATTTTTATTTTCACATACCAAATAAAAAGGAATTTTTATGTTGGTGTACAATTCTAATGTTTACAATACAAATAAAAAGGAAATTTCTTTATTTGCATACAACTCTATCATTAATATATACAATAAAAAGGACATTTTTAATTTACGTGCAATTTTGATCCCAAGTTCTATCACATCCAAGTAAATCCAACAAGTTGCTACAATCAGTTCACACATATATAAATTTACATTGAAATAAATAATAGATTTTATTTTAAAGTTCAGAAATCTCACCTAATATCCTAATATTATATATGTTCGCTACTTATTATCACCTCAAAACATAAAGGGAGAAAATGATTTTTTTTATTTAAATAAATTATTTTAAATGGCCAAAACTCATTAAAATTACTTAAAAATAAAATTTTAAATTCACCCCAAAATTCAGGGTTGTTACGGGACCGGCCTTGGAGGATCCAAGGGTCTTCTGTGGGAGATCCTTAGGCATTAGCTAGAGTGTCTCGAAGCCGGCGAGGAGTACAATCCTTGCCTCGACTCATGACGGAAATCCAATTTCCAATACGTGACATTTCGATTTTGATTGTAGAGCCTAGTATGGTGACATGATATATGGTACCCATGCCGTCTAGGATTGATACATTTATATTTGAAGTTGTTTTGACACTATACACTTATAATAGTATCAATTGATTTTTTTGAAACGTACCAAGCACGTTTGGCTATTATAAGGTAAAAATCTATCCTCCGGCTTGCGTTGCATTATGTGATGGGGCCTGAGTCTTATAATAGCTTCATTTTTCCAAAAATCATTACGTTTTTGTTTTTTGCACTGGTATTCTTGGGAGGAAACCCATTCCGTGTTATACGGCGTGGTCCCTTGATTTACTCTATTTTTAAAGTAAAGTTTTAAATAACTTTTTTAGTTCTCACACCAGTCACATGACTAACCTGGAGTTTATTGTTTTAACCTAAACTTTAGGTGCCCCTATTTTCCACACGGTCAGCTAGTAGTTTTGGGCTTGCAGATTTATATTCACAGGATCCTGGTTTACAGCTGGAACGATATTCGGAAAGCTCTGTATCCGTATATTCCTTTTAGTTGTGTTTTGTATTATTTTCCGTTGCATTGTAATTTAAATATATGATATTTCTCTGATGTATGATATTTATTCATACTCTGTATATTCATGTACTCTGATATAAATTGTTGTAATGAGCAATGAAATGTTCTTCTGTTTGTGTTCTGATTTGTCGTGTTCTCAGACAATCCGTCCTTTCTCTTCTCTTCGGAGACCGGGCATGTTCGAGTCGTGGCAGGAGATATGGAGGAAGGAAATCAAAAGTGATGGGAGATACCAAAGATTTATAGAAATGTTCAATTCTTCAGTACTAAATTCTAAAGCTTGCATACCTAATTTGTTAGATCAAGAGCTTTGGCTAGGAGTTTATCCGCCTATAGGTTATTGCGACTCCAGGCCATTCTAAAAATTAGGGTTTTGAATTCATCATTGATGTCAAGAAATTCATGCGCTGCAGATCTATGCTCGAATCGGTTGTCGTCGGCATTCGTCAACCTCACCAGAGGAATAGCGGAAGTTGAAGGATGCCTATTAAACCTAATTCGAAGTTGGGCTCCATAGAAGGATGAGCCCCATGTTTATTGTGGAGAATGAACAGAAGGATGAGAAAGACGGAAGTACTTGCACCGAGGAAACATGTCGCTTTGTTTTTACCAGGGACGCTTGAGTGCCCAAATACACGTGGCGTAACCTCAGTTGATAAATAGGAGAAGGACTGAGAGCTCACCATTCTGTACTCAGCTTTAATAGTATAGTATAGATGTAAATAACAAAAAAAGCCTTTTACATACATTACATCTAACAATATCCTCTATAAATGGTATCTAATAATTAAAATACTTGTACAAATTCAAGACATTTCTAGATATTGATAACTTAAAAATACGAACTTCCTATTGAACTTTGTTTAGAAATTCAAAATGCTTATTTAGAAATACTACAAAATCTTATTGCTTAAAAAATATGATCAAGCAAATAAACTTCTTTATAAATTCATTTACCTTTATTAATAATTGTAAGACTTTTGTTGTGGCACTTTCTTGATGTAAACATAAACTACCAAAAACATCTTTTTACATGTATTACAACTATTAATATCACTTAAAAATAATCACTAAGAGTTAAGCCTTTAAAAAAAATCAAAATGTCTTCAAGACCTAATAACAATAAAAATACAAACTACTAATTGAAGTTTATTTACAAATTCAAAATGTTTACCTAAAAATATTATAAAATCTTGTCACTTAAAGTTATGATTTAATAAATGAAATTACTTTATAAACTCATTTCTTACCGATTAATAATTTTAAAAAAACTAATAAAAGTTAGAAGTTTTAATGTAGAAATAAAAATGCGAACTAACTACACATGTTTTCAACTCAAAAATGTGGTTAAATATTTGAACAAATTAGTTTTCTTTGAATGTGTTAAACATAAATATTTTGCTAGAAAATCAATTCATTCGCAAAAAATGCATCACTATCATTGTAACAACACGAGGTTTTAATATACCGTAATTAATTAATGAATTAATTAATAAAATGTTAAGTATGTGAAATTTTTAAAATTTAACTGTGAAGGTTGCACAATTAATCTGTGGTAATTTTTTGATCAACTTACATATATAGTTTGTAAAAACCAGAGCTCATATGTAAAAAGTTATAAAAGAAACAAGTTAATTCGGAAACTAATAAAAGAAAGAAGATAAAAAGAAATTTTTCGCAAATGGACTAATTTTACCATGGGACATTTTGCGTTGTTTTTGTTACAATTTTCTAGGTCAATTTCATGTGTAACTGGTCGAAATATGTGTTCAAATGAGAGAGATATTGCAAAAACAAGATCAGAAAAAGGGCGATTCGACCTATAGGTCGAACCAGGCGAGGGGTGGGTTGACCCACCTAGGCTATTTTTCCTAAATCAAAGCTAGAAATTGCTGAACGAGCTAAGGGAATATATTTTGAACTGTGTTGGCTTGATTTTATTGGCCTATTTTGAATCCTGTGCTAATGTGACAACCCCTGATTGGTTTGAGGACATTGTTGGTTCAGATTTTTAGGCTAGTCTGCACATTACATCTCTTCCTCGCCTAGGTTAGTCTTCTTCTAGACACATGCCACCCTAATTCTAAATTTTTAGGCTAGTCTTCCTTTTGAAGATAGGCCACCTTAAACTAAATTTTAGGGGTTGAGATAAAAACTAAAATATTTTCTATTTTCTTTACTTCTACAGAAGGTTCTTCCGGATCCACATCTAAGAAAGCTTTGAGGTAAGTTTTTATGATTATGTAGATTTTTGATTTAGTTTTGTGTTAAATAGGGATAATGGTAGTTGTAGTCATCGAATAATTTACAATTCTTATTCTTATAGTTATTTACATTTTATGTTTATTCTCTTTTCTGTAATTTCTTTCTATAAGTAATTTCTATGGTTTTTTGTCTTTTTCTGCAATTTATGTTTAATTAGTATTCAGATTACTGTAAATTATCCTCAGTCTTCTTTCCCCTATTATTCATCGGATTCTTGTAATTTATTTGTGGTTTTCCTGGTTATGCCTAAAAGGCATACATATATACGATCGATTTAGGCATAGGTAGATATGCCTAATTACATATGTTTGATTTTTATCCTCTATTATGTGCACATTTAGGAAATTTGACTGTATTAGGATAATTGAATAAAATTGGGGCTAATTGGGCATATGTTGTAATACTATAATAAAAAGGGAACATTGAACTAATAACATCCAAACTTAATTAATTTTTTTTAAAATGGCTATAACGTAGGATTGGGAAAGAAAATGAACTTCAACTTATATTTGCACAAAAATGATAATTGGGAATCTAAATTAAAAAAAGGAGTTTATTTGAAAATATAAATTTGAAAAGAAATGGTTAAAAGAACTGTTAAGCCTTAATATGGACATATTGACTTAAAGAGGTTAAGCTACAAGCCTAAAATTTAGTATTAGGCTTTAAAATGAACATTTTGACTTAAAGAGGTTAAGCTATGGGCTTAAAATTAAAATTGTGGTGGTAATGACCTGCATTTTACGTATCAGCGGACCATAAAATATTTTTATTTAATTACTTGAGGGTTGGATCATTCTCATATTTTGATAAGTTGGTTATAGGGATGTGATACATGTCCGTAATTTTTACCAATTTTATTTGTGACCATTTTGCCCCTGTTAGTTTTGTACAGGGCATAACTTTTGACTGGTATCGAATCAGGTGCAAAGGTCAATTTCATTGGAAAGAAAATGGTGTTGCCAATTCCATAGAGTGGTCACATTAAATATTTGGTTCAGCAGTTTGAGAGAAATCGTTGTTTTGGTGCTACACAATTTCTATACAGGTTTGGCTAGTGATTAATGGGTTGAATTGGTGTGGCCCATTAGTGGGCTGGTTAGAGGCTATACATAGGGGGAAAGAGGCATGGAGAATAGATTACTTTCTTCATTCTCTCATTTGATTGAACTCGTGATCCTCCTTGCACAATTAAATACATCTTTCCTCCATTAAAATTCTAGACCTATGCAAGAATATCGAAGATTTACATCAAGCAAAGCTAGATCTACATCGAATGAAGGAAGATCACATCAAATTGAGAGGTTTGAAGATTGATCATCTCTGTTTGAATTTGAGATTAGTGGATTTCAAGTTATTTTGAATTGGTAAGTGATAAGCTTCTCTCGCACGGATCCAATCGAGTATATGGGTTGTTTGATCTTATTTTCATAATTTCAAGTTGTTTTCACCTAGATCTACATCATGGTATGTATATATATATATATATATATATATATATATATATATATATATATATATTTGAATCACCATAGGATCTAATTAGTAACTTAAATCGATAAATTTCTGTGTTAATTCATGAGTAATTACAAGTCAGATCCATTTGTGTAATTCGTTTATTGTTTATCATGATTTTGGTGAATTTTTGATGATTGATCGTAAAATGGGTACTTGTTGATGGATGAATTTTATCGAATAATGGAATTGAGTGTTTACACGATTTTTGGATCGTATTGAAGATGGATCGGGAAGTAAATGGTACGGGTCCGGCGTAAGTATGACGGATCGGCCTGGCTTCATCTCCTAGCAACGATGGACTGGAACATATTAATGGACTGGAGCATATTGATGGATCAGAACATGTTGATGGAATGGAGCATGTTGATGGATCAGAACATGTTGATGGATCGGAACATGTTGATTGATTAGAACATGTTGATGGACTGGACCATATTGATGGATCAGAACATGTTGACGGATTATAACATGTTGATGGACTGGAGCATGTTGATGGATCATAACAAGTTGATGGACCGGATCATGTTGATGGATCAGAACATGTTGATGGATCAGAACATGTTGATGGAAGCATGTTGATGGACTGAAGCATGTTAATGGACTGGAGCATGTTGATGGATCGGAACATGTTGGTGGACTAAAACATGTTGATGGATCGGAACATATCGATGTGTCGGTAAATATTTGTTGTAAATGTGTGCAAATATAATTTATAATTTTAAATTATGTATGTGCTCGACGATGTATATTCCACGAATTAGAAAACTGTCGCGAAGTATAATAAACCGCAAGCGCACGGCGTACTGTAAATTATCCTCAGTCTTCTTTCCCCTATTCTTCATCGGATTCTTGTAATTTATTTGTGGATTTCCTGGTTATGCCTAAAAGGCATACATATATACGATTGATTTAGGCATAGGTAGATATGCCTAATTACATATGTTTGATTTTTATCCTCTATTATGCGCACATTTAGGAAATTTGACTGTATTAGGATAATTGAATAAAATTGGGGCTAATTGGGCATATGTTGTAATACTATAATAAAAAGGGAACATTGAACTAATAACATCCAAACTTGATTAATTTTTTTTTAAATGGCTATAACTTGGGATTGGGATAGAAAATGAACTGTAACTTATATTTGCACAAAAATGATAATTAGGAATCTAAATAAAAAAAAGGAGTTTATTTGAAAATATAAATTTGAAAAGAAATGGTTGAAAGAACTGTTAAGCCTTAATATGGACATATTGACTTAAAGAGGTTAAGCTACAAGCCTAAAATTTAGTATTAGGCTTTAATATGAACATATTGACTTAAAGAGGTTAAGCTATGGGCTTAAAATTAAAATTGTGGTGGTAATGACCTGCATTTTACATATCAGCAGACCATAAAATACTTTTATTTAATTACTTGAGGGTTGGATCATTCTTATATTTTGATAAGTTGGTTATAGGGATGTGATACATGTCCGTAATTTTTACCAATTTTATTTGTGACCATTTTGCCCCTGTTAGTTTTGTACAGGGCATAACTTTTGACTGGTATCGAATCAGGTGCAGAGATCAATTTCATTGGAAAGAAAATGGTGTTGCCAATTCCATAGAGTGGTCACATTAAATATTTGGTTCAGCAGTTTGAGAGAAATCGTTGTTTTGGTGCTACACAATTTCTATACAGGTTTGGCTAGTAATTAATGGGTTGAATTGGTGTGGCCCATTAGTGGGCTGGTTAGAGGCTATACATAGGGGGCAGGAGGCATGGAGAATAGATTACTTTCTTCATTCTCTCATTTGGTTGAACTCGTGATCCTCCTTGCTCAATTAAATACATCTTTCCTCCATTAAAATTCTAGACCTACGCAAGAATATCGAAGATTTACATCAAGCAAAGCTAGATCTACATCGAATGAAGGAAGATCACATCAAATTGAGAGGTTTGAAGATTGATCATCGCTGTCTGAATTTGAGATTAGTGGATTTCAAGTTATTTTGAATTGGTAAGTGATAAGCTTCTCTCGCGCGGATCCAATCGAGTATATGGGTTGTTTGATCTTATTTTCATAATTTCAAGTTGTTTTCACCTAGATCTACATCATGGTATATATATATATATATATTTGAATCACCATAGGATCTAATTAGTAACTTAAATCGATAAATTTCTGTGTTAATTCATGAGTAATTACAAGTCAGATCCATTTGTGTAATTCGTTTATTGTTTATCATGATTTTGGTGAATTTTTCATGATTGGATGATGATTGATCGTAAAATAGGTACTTGTTGATGGATGAATTTTATCGAATAATGGAATTGAGTGTTTACACGATTTTTGGATCGTATTGAAGATGGATTGGGAAGGAAATGGTATGGGTCAGGCGTAAGTATGACGGATCGGCCTGGCTTCTTCTCCTAGCAACGATGGACTGGAACATATTAATGGACTGGAGCATATTGGTGGATCAGAACATGTTGATGGAATGGAGCATGTTGATGGATCAGAACATGTTGATGGATCGGAACATGTTGATTGATTAGAACATGTTGATGGACTGGACCATATTGATGGATCATAACATGTTGACGGATTATAACATGTTGATGGACTGGAGCATGTTGATGGATTAGAACAAGTTGATGGACCGGAGCATGTTGATGGATCAGAACATGTTGATGGATCAGAACATGTTGATGGAAGCATGTTGATGGACTGAAGCATGTTAATGGACTGGAGCATGTTGATGGATCGGAACATGTTGGTGGACTAAAACATGTTGATGGATCGGAACATATCGATGTGTCGGTAAATATTTGTTGTAAATGTGTGCAAATATAATTTATATTTTTAAATTATGTATGTGTTCGACGATGTATATTCCACGAATTAGAAAACTGTCGTGAAGTATAATAAACCGCAAGCGCACGGCGTACGATTGTAGTACATATGCGAGTACGAGTCGATCCGCGGAGAAGGAAATTTTTTAAATTCTATTCAATCAAATTAAACCAAACTTTAAAATGTGTTAACTAAAATTTAACAAAACTAATGACTAAGTTTAGAATGAGACTATTGGTTAAGAGAAATTTAGAGGTGTTTTCACTCTCTAGATCACACAAATCAACATGATGAAGTTATGATCTCTTTTTGTATAGTCATAAGTGAGATTAACTATTGTGTTTATCATAAGTATGAAATATTTATGCTATTAATAAGCATAAGTCATCAAACTATAGCACAAATGTAATTCATTATTCAATTCTCATGGAAAAGACAACAAGTTGAAAGCAACACCAATTTTAAGAATACTCTATTTGCTATTAGTTAGTAATATAGAATATCAAATGTTGATTAACACTTCCTCTTTTTGCAAAAATCATATTTAGATGAAGAGGCAAATTTTGTTGTGTCATTAGATCAAGCATGATATGTCCTCTATTAATTAGAGGCATAGATCATCAAAACCAAGCATGATTTACAAAATACACCAAACATCCATTCTTTAATAAGCAGAAGTAGAGAGCACGAAAAATAAACTATGTTGAATTATGTGATTAGAGAGCTTCATCATCCCTAAATTAATGGGGTTTAGCTCCTCGTTTGTCTGATTATTTTAACACAAATAGATTTCAACATTGAAGAACAACAAAAACAGAGAGTAAATAATGAAGAAAATATATTAACTACTTGCGTGAAAATAAATCTAAACTACTAACAATAAAAAGAGAAAGCATGAATAGACATGAATATTAAATAGAACATAAACTTGATATAAAAGAAAGTGGCTTGGTAGCCATTTTTGTTTATTTGATCACTTACAATTTCATCTGCTAAAAAGGAGATCCTCAAATACATGAAATAAAGGGATATATATACATGATCAAAAACCCAAAAACCC
The DNA here is from genome assembly GCA_030737875.1 of Allium sativum. Classification (NCBI taxonomy): domain Eukaryota; kingdom Viridiplantae; phylum Streptophyta; class Magnoliopsida; order Asparagales; family Amaryllidaceae; genus Allium; species Allium sativum. Next base: position 489,001,692 of record CM060926.1, read on the forward strand.
TAATCGCTTTCTTTGGGAAATCCCAAAAATGCCCATTCATGAAGCTTCAAATTTCCATTAGCCACTAATAAGTCATGTAAAGTGCATGAGGCCTTTTGTCTCATTTGGTTAATCTTTAATATGAAGCCTAAGAGCAAGTGGGCTAGTTGAAAGGTGTGGGCCTCCACTATCCATAAAATGAATTAATTTTTTGCCTCCTTTTGTGTAAATGCATGCCTTCCCTCATCTCTACTTGTGTAAATATCCCTTTTAGCCCCAAAATTCCTACAAGAGATAATCGCAAGGAACAAGTAAAAGGTTTCACAAATTAAAACATGCACAAGTGACTACTTTTTCCCAAAATAAGTGATGATTTTGAAAATATTTAAAACATGGTATGATCATATAAAATACCCAAAAATGTTCATTTATTCAACTAAACAAGGACAAATATATGAATATAAATGTGCATTTTTACGTCACATCAAATACTCCCACACTTATCTTTTTATTCGTCCTCGAATAAAGTAAAAACTAAGCTAAATCCGTTTTCGTAAGGAGCTCTATTGCATTGAGCGTATGCAGCAAGCCGTTAAACCTCTGGGTGTCCCCAGTAGGACGAGTGTTGTCTCGTGAGGGTTTTCAGCAGATACTACCCACAAAATCCAAAAGTTAAATGCGAAAAATATTTACAAAATGCGGGATTCGAAAATATTGACAATATGAATGCAAGTTATTAAAGGAATATTTACAAATGGATAATCTACTTTTAAATATTACACAAATGAGTTAACACAAATTTGGGTCAACAATATGAAATTTGAGTTCGTTACTAATCAAAACTTCAAACAAAAGTCATGTTATCATCACAAACTCCTCCAGTTTGGTATGTTGTTTTGGTGGAAACATAGTGCAAGTATAAAAAGAATTCTGTAATCGATATCAACAATCGTAAAACGGCATCTCAGCTTCCTTTTGATTAACAAAGTTAGGTCGAGTAAGTAAAGAGTGTGCTTGGATTTTAAGTGCTAACCCTCTCTTTATTACAAAATATTTACATTATTATTATTTACAAATACCTAGGTATACCACCCCTACACTGCATTACGACTTACGTGAGGGTCGGTAATCCTTAGGTGTCCAACTCATAAAATGAGACCAAGGTATACTGACGCTGACTTTGTTAACAAGGTGTCAGAAAGAGCTTGGTGGGTTTGCACACCGACGCGAAATGTAGTAATGTTGGATACCCTTGGATTATTATTATATATATGCGTTCTTTTATTTCTTTTTTTTTTTTACATAAGAGAGAGAGTTAAGCAAGGATATCTTAGCACAACTTCACTTAAAAGATCTAAAATGTTATCGCAAGTAGTCTAAATCAACCATTCATTTAATCAGATTACAATTCAGAAAACATTTCATACTCATCACCTCTGAATTTCCCAATGTACCAGTTACACCAAATTTGCTCATAATTCGAACTTTCCTTTTGTTATCCGCTAAGAGAAGTAAATCTCTAAAAAAAAAAATCGAACAACCAAAATTGTATGCTAACTCCATCATGTTTTATTTAAAAGTAAATAGAAATGCGAAATTCTTTCTTTTTTTTATTTTTTTTGGAAAAAAAAGAAAGGAAAATTCTATGCAAAACCAAAATAAATATAAAACTCCCCCCACACTTGATTTGGACTGTATCCCCACAGTCAACCCAAATGGAAAGAAAATGAAAATTTTGAAAATGTGACTTATTTTTACAAGGGAAATGAAGAAAAATTATTTATAGTATATCAGAAAATATATTGACAATAAGTAAATGAAACAGTCTTCTAAAGACCGATTCATTTGTCTCTTCAAGTATGAGAGACACAGCTTAAGCATAAAAAACCAAATCATAAAGGATGGTATGTTGCGTTTCAGATTTGGAAAAACAAATTTTGTTTTTTGAGTTGCTAATTTTAAAATTTTTAGCTTACAATTGATCCTAAAATCGAATTGTATATCCGCAGCAACTAAAGAGAGGTCATCGAGCTAGGGTTTAGTAAAAGATTTAAAAACAAAGTTTGATTTGTTCAGATGATGTATAAATTGAGAGATGTGTGAATCATTCTCACCCCTATACTTGTTTTGAGAAATATTGTTCAGTTTTGCTTTGGTAATTGAAATTTTGTTGACTAAAGGTTCATTGGTAATCCTATAGTTAAAACCGAACAAATGAATTTTCAGTAAATTTCGAAATCTTGTTTTCTCAAAAAGAGTGTTATTCCAGAAAGAGTTCATATACCGCATAAATTTATCATTGAAAAACAAGTGATCACAGTGAGGTTCAATTGAAATGATTAAGTCGCAAGGAGTTTCAACAATTTTTGAAAAATCGTCATTGTGTTTAAGATCACAATCAGCAGTTTCGTTGTTTTCAATCTCAAGAATTTTAAAATTATCAAATGTTTCATTTTCAGTTTTAGATCCAACAACATTATCGTCAATCAATTCAAGAAGTTTTGGCGCATCAAAGTCGTCCTCACTTAAACAGCTGTTATCAACTTCATCATTTCTTTCAGGTTGACAATTTAAAGTTGCTAAATTTTCAAAATTTTCAGAATTTGAGAGAGGAAGATCAAATTGAAGATTGACATCTTCGTTTTTAAGAGAATTTATATTCACACCAATTACAGAGTTTGCAAAAACTTCATTAAGATTTTCATCAATTTCAAAAGTTGTTTGTCGAAAATCATCAATTGTGGGCAAAGGTGGTTCATCAGTCGAATCGTCACACATTCAGTTTTGATTATTTTGTTTTTCACGAAAATTCAAGTAGTCATGAAACAACAAATTCGTGTGATTATCGTGAATTTAATTCATTTTCTCAACAAAATCAAATTTATAATTATGTACATGAGAATTTTTAATTTGAAATTGCTGAGAACAAAAATTTTCAATTGCACCACAATTGAAATTATTCCCACTGCCAAAACCATTTGAAAAGTTATTCACATTTCCATTTGGAATTTGCAATTCATTTTAGAGTTCGAAATTGGATTGACAAGGGTTATATTCAAAATCATTTGAATTTGAAGTTGAATTTTAATTTTGATTAGTTGCACAAATATGAATTACACCATTCACTTATTCTTTGATTTTGTTGTGTGCACATTTCAAGTAAAGATTTGACATTTATTTCAAGATTTGAGGGTTGGTCGGTATTTTGAAAATTTTATAGTGCAAAATCAGGATTATTTGGAAAATTTTGAAGAGTTGGTGGTGTAAAATCCATGTTTGTACAATAGTTGTTATTAAAATATCCATATGAATTTGGTGTAAAATTATATGGATTATATTGATTTTCACAACAATAGTAAAGTCTGTAGGAATAAGGAAATTGGGACATTTTCAAGAAAGATTTTTTTTTTTGGTATGAGAAAAGAAATATTCACAAAAGAAATTGTTTATATATATGTATATGCATGATCCTAATGCAACTATATGAATGCAAATTACTTATTTACAAGCTTCTAAAATTATATAATGATAGTTAGATTAATTTCAACAAAAAAATTCTCACCAGTTAACGGACATGAGTTATCGGTGCATGGGGAATCAACCTAGCAATGCAACCGAAGGTTTAAGTACATTCATAGGAACAACCGATATTATATTCACGAATCACCGTAATATTTATAAATGATTATTGCTCTACCGTAGTCTAGACACCGAGAAATAAATCATTTGAAAGAAATCAAGTTGTCAAAATATAACAGTGTCCTTAGAAAAATAAAAAAATAAAATAAGACGAATGCAAAACAGAAATTAAACATGAATTAACAATGCAGCTACGAATGAATTTTTTTTTTGTTTTTTTTAAGTGTAAGTGCAAGCAACCAACAATGCAAATAAAATAAAAACAAGGAAAGAAAACTTATACCAGTGCGTGCAGATTAGCAAAAAAAAATTTCAAACGGCAATTTTTTATTAAGCAAGCGAGCGTAGAGCCAAACCAAGCAATCCCAAGCAAAGCAAACAGAGTAGTCTTTGAGCAAGTAATCCTTCTTGAGATTTTCTGCAACCTGAAAATGAAGACAATATATATACAATTTGAAGGAAAGCACTTTTTTTGAAACAAAATGGGAATTTGCACAAGAAAACAAAAACAATTACTTTTTTATATACAATGATGAAATTAAATCGACAATGATCTTAAAAAAATGAGAGTAGAAAGAAGAGTTTGAAAGAAATATTCACAGTAGGACTAACAACTTAAAAGAAAGATAATAAGGAATCAAAAACAAACACAAAACCCTAAAGGAAGGGAATTTCATTTTTTTTTTGAATAATGAAAACCAAAGCATGTTGGTTTGAAAAACTAACCAACTCAAGATTTTTACAACACCACAATCTCCAAAAGCAATCGGGTAAAGCCTAAACAACACAAGCCCAATACAATTAAAGTCCTCCACAATTTAAAACAAACTGTACATCAGCTAGCTTAATAACTGATTACTTATGCAAGTTCGCACCCCTTCCTCCCAATTTACATAAACATCACACAAGCTGAAATTTCGCAACAAAAAGAAATTAGGCTTCCTAAAAATTAAATTCAAATTAAAAGTTCAAATTCTGAAAATTAAAAATTCTCGCAGGCAATTTGCTCGAGTGTAAAGGCGAATTTGTGGATCGGCTAAATCAAAATTCTGAAATTTGGGTACTTGCGTGAAATCTCGGTTGATTCCGGTGGCTGAAGTTGACTGGAAGCGGAGGAGGGGCAAGGCAGGAGGTGCCTCCTGTAGTGGTTTAGAGGGGAGTTGTGGGTTTGGTTTTGTATGGTGGTAGCTTCTCTGCTTATGGCGGTAGCTTCACTGCTTATGGCGGTAGCTTCACTGCATATGACAGTTTTAGTTTAAGGGAATTGTGTGATGATTTGTGGCAGGATAGTGTGATGGTGAATGTATGATTTGAGGTTGAACTAGTTGTGTTTTGGGGTGAAGGGAGGAGACTGATGAAGTTGACGTTGTGTTGTATGAGGTGAAGTTGTAGGTGCAGTATTGAAGAGGACTGGTGGATGGTTTGGCACTGTGTATTGAAATGGTTCGCTTTTGTTTGATGAGTATTGACCGGTATGGAGTTTGATGATGTAGCAATGGGCTGCGAAACAGTTTGATAGTGGACTCTGTGTTTTTGTTGATGTTGAATGGCGTGTACGGGATTGGTGTTTGTTTATGTAGATGAAGGTGTTGTTGCTGGCTATGGTAGAGAAGTGTATTGCTGGGGGGATTGTGAAAGCAGCAGTTTGATACAGAAGTGAGATGAGAGGGAGAATAAAGAAAAGGAAATTTATATTTTTTTTTTTCAAAAATTTGTAAGAAAAGAAAGAAATCAAGCAAATTGAAAACAGGGGAATAAAGAAATGCTTGAGAAAAGGGAATTATGGGGAAGATTATATGGTAGAAATTTTTGACAGGAGATGTAATCAGAGGGGACAAAGAAAAATAAAAGGGAAGAAACCTTTAAAAAAGGAAACTTTTTTTTGAAAGAAATCAAATTGTAAAAGAGGGGTAAGGAGGAAAATAGGTAAAAGAAAGGAAAGAAATCAACAAAATTTGCAAGTTTTTTTATTTTTTATTTGTCACAAATGTAAAAGAGAAAGAAATAAATGAGAGAAAGGGAAAGAAATAAATAAATGAGAGAAAGAGAAAAGGAAAGAAATAAAGGAAATTGTAGTGAAAACAAGAAAGAAATTGAACAAAAGGAATAGTGTATATTATTATTTTTTATTTTTATTTTAAAACAAAAATGCAAAATGCAAATTACAAAATTAAACCAAAATGCAAATATAAGAAAGAAAACAGAGAGATAGTTGCAATGAGAGATGAAATGCACAAATCAAAAGAACCTTTTTTTTAAGAAACAACAAATAAACAAACAAAAATGGACAATCAAACTTGACAAAACACGCACAAATGCAATTGAAATGAGATCAAATAGAACAAACACACAAATGCACACAAATGTTTTATTTTTATTTTAAAAAAAATTAATCCGAATAATAAAATCAAAATCAAATTCCTTCCCTGACAATGGCGCCAAAAACTTGTTCAACGATGTATATTCTATGAATAAGAAAACTATCGCGAAGTATAATAAACCGCAAGCGTACGACATACGATTGTAGTACGTAGGTGAGTACGAGTCAATCCGCGGAGAAGGAATAACTTTAAATTCTATTCAATCAAATTAAACCAAACTTTAAAATGTGTTAACTAAAATTTAACAAAACTGATGACAAAGTTGAGAATGAAACTATTGGTTAAGAGCAATATAGAGGTGTTTTCACTCTCCAGATCACACAAATCAACATGACGAAGTTATGATCTCTTTTTGTATGGTCATAAGTGAGATTAGTTATTGTGTTTATCATAAGTATGACATATTTATGCTATTAATTAGCATAACATAAGTCATCAAACTGTAGCACAAATCTAATTCACTATTCGATTCTCATGAAAAAGGCAACAAGTTGAAAGCAACATCAATTTTAGGAATACTCTATTTACTATTAGTTAGTAATATAGAATATCAAGTGTTGATTAACACTTCCTCTTTTTGCCAAAATCATATATAGATGAAGTGGCAAATTTTGTTGTGTCATTAGATCAAGCATGATCTGTCCTCTATTAATTAGAGGCATAGATCATCAAAACCAAGCATGATTAACAAAATACACGAAACATCCATTCTTTAATAAGCACAAGTAGAGAGCATATAAAAAAAAATGTTGAATCTATGTGATTAGAGAGCTTCATCACCCCTTTTAGGGGTTTACCTCCTCATTTGTGTGATTATTCAGCACAAATAGATTTCAACATTGAAGAACAACAAAAACAGAGAGTAAATAATAAAGAAAAAACATTAACTATTAACTACTTGCGTGAAAATAATTCTAAACTACTAACAATAAAAAGAGAAAGTATGAATAGACATGAACGTTAAATAGAACACAAACATGATATAAAATAAAGAGGCTTGGTAGCCATTTTTATTTATTTGATCACTTACAAATTCATCTGCTAAAAAGGAGATCCTCAAATACATGAAATAAAGGGGTATATATATACTAAAACCCTAATCACCTTCTTTGGGAAATCCCCAAAATGCCCAATCATGAAGCTTCAAATTGCCATTAGCCACTAATAAGTCATGTAGAATGCATGAGGCCTTTTATCTCGTTTGGCTAGTCTTTTGTATGAAGCCTAAGAGGAAGTGGGCTAGTTGAAAGATGTGGGCCTCCACAATCCATAAAATGAATTAATTCTTTGCCTCCTTTTGTGTTAACGCATGCTTTCCCTCATCTGTTCATGTGTATATATCCCTTCTAGCTCCAAAATTCCTACAAGAGGTAATCACAAGGAACAAGTAAAAGGTTTCACAAATTAAAACACGCACAAATGACCACTTTTTCCCAAAATAAGTGATGATTTTGAAAATATTTAAAACATGGTATGATCATATAAAATACCCAAAAATGGTCATTTATTCAACACTACAAGGATAAATATGTGAATATAAATGTGCATTTTTACGTCACGGCAGTATGCACATAAATTTCCAAAAAAAAAAAGGTCATTTGAAATTGAAATAACTGGACATTCAGAAAGTGGAAAATAATTGACATTAAAATTGAAACGTTCTTATTAATTGATAGCATGTGTCATAAATGGCCGAAACTATGCAATAAAAGGAAGCTTGAAATATCATTAATTAAGTAGCGTTTCAATTTAAAATAGATATGCACATATTAATATAACGGAGCGCTTTTGAAATAGAATTAATGTGCATTAAAAATGGCGTGTAACATAATAGAAATTAACGTTAAAAATAACATTCATTGAATTAAAAAGGGATTAAACGCATAGAAAGTTAAAACGGAAGAAATTATATACGTGTATTCATTTCGCGTCTGAAATTTGAAATAGATAAGGCAAAAGGATAAGGAAATAAATTAAATAATAACATTAAGAATTTTAATGTTTGAGGAAGACATAAAGGCAAGAAATAATCATGCGTGAAACAACATTTACGCGTTTGTTCTAAACGTATATGGGTCAATCCATACTAGCACTTGGGTCGACCTAGCGTCGACCAAAGGGTGTTTGGGTTGACCCAGCATCATCCCAAGAAGGAGTTGGGTCGATCCGTATTATGCAGGCTGCGCGAACTATTTTAGGTCAAGTGACGTGTTTTATTTTCAGTGACAGTTCTGATTTGCTTTCCACGAATCTAACAAACCAGATTCTTTTAAGCGGCTATAAATAAATGTCCGGGGCTAGCAGTTAAACTCCTTATTTTCTTAGTAGACATGTAATCCTTGCTGCTTCATTTCTTCTCCAAACCTTTTCTTAATCAAATTAAATTAGTTTATGCCATCAGAAACAAGAATTGGAGAATGAAATTCATAGCTTAGGATTGCAAGCGCTCATAATACCTTTCCGTATGAGGAAAGTCTCATGGATGTGATTCCAATTTAATTCTATTGTTTTCTTTTGGGTTCTGAATTGTAAATATGTGGTTATTATAGTATAAAATCAAATTAGGGAGAAACCATGGTTACTAATTCTGAATCAGATTCTGGAATTGGAAAGATTACAGGTGAGTGAATTTAAATTATGCCTTTTGTAATGTTATATTTATCGTTTAATTCCCAGTAATTTTTAATGTAATGAATAATTGAAATCATGGTAATTATGATGTAATTCATTTTCTAAAAGCGTTAAGAATATTATTGTTTTGTAAATTCATTCCTATATCTTATTGTTTGGGCTTAAGAAATTATTATAATAATAAGATCATAAATTTGACGATGATTATGTGTATGTTCCCATGGTATATGATTTAGAATATAATAGGAACACTGAATTGGAAAAAATTACAATAAAAAATGGAAAAAAATGGAATAGGAAATAGTAAACATAATTGTATATAGAAATTTACCGTAATTAAATTGGAATTGGGAACTGTGTAAGAAAACAGGAAATGATATTCACTCAGAAAAAGGGAATTAGTTGTGGACTGAGTTGGTTGGGGTGGAAAAGGGATACATTTCGATAATTACAATATGGTAAATTACAGAGAATATATTTGCAAGAAAAAGAAAGGTAATAGAGATTAGTGTGAAATAGGGGTTTCTGCCATATTTCACACTAATCAAATATATATATATATATATATATATATATATACATGATGAAATAGCCTGCAACTACAGAGCTTAATTGATGTATATTATGGAAATAGATTTGTGTACATTTCCACTAACCAGTTTAATGAAGTGTGTGAAATATTTCTTGTAATAATAAAAAAGTAGAAGATGGTAAATAAATAAAGATTGCAATAGTAAAGGTTCGCTTAAATAACAAGGAACTAAGGTAAAATGTGATGAACGAGGAATATAATCTATTATAACTAATTATATGAATGAGACTGAAATATAATGGGTAGGCTTGTCCTAGGGACAAGTGGAATTATGTAACACCCTGAATTTTTGAATAATCGAATCAACTAAATTAAAGAATAATTAATCTCAGATGTGAGAATTAAGGGAAACGGGTTGCGCCATTGTGTTCGTCTCGGAATTCTGGTTGAGATAGAGTCTGAGTTTGCGTAAATTGGATTCCGTATGAAAAAGATATCTTTAAATTAAATATTGCAGCAAAACATGAAAAAATTATAATGAGAAAAGAATAAATGTTTAGCATTATTCTAAAGTTTGTAAGCAAAAGACTTAGTAGCTCATTTGGTTGGAACACGTGACTTGCATACAAGGGGTGCAGAGTTCGATCCCCGCCAGCGCCATATTTTTGTTTTAGCGGAATGGCTTAAAATGATTTAGTGTGAACACAGTTCAAAAAGTGGTTTAGTGTGAAAATGGGTAATTGGGAAGATAGATAAAAAGAAAATATATATATAGAATATATATATATATATATATATGACGGGTACGCATCACGTGGCGTACGTGGCGCATTTTTGGTTGTCAATGATTGTTTTTTTTATGTGGCCTTCTTTGATTGGCTTTTATGACAAATTAAATGTAAGAAAGATTTATGCATGTATAAATGGATATTTGTATATGGGTAATTAATGTATACGGTAAAAGGGAGAATATGTAATTAACAATAATAGATTTATAATTTACATATAAATATAAAGGATAAACATGAAAATTACATGGCATAGATTGGTTCATGAAATGGTATATTTAGTATACCATTAATTGTGAGCATAATTAAAAATATAATTATTGCATAATTAAAATCGGAATAATTTACATATGGAATTTGTCATAAATAAGAAATATGTAAATTATAGGAAAAATGAACATTTAATACACTGTGCTGAGTCATTAGGGCTGAGGTGTCACCCTATCTTGTTTGGATGGTTCAGGTTGCTTCTAGGTTGATCGGATGGCCTAAATTAATCCTGAACTCTATAAAAACACCTCTAGACTCAAACCTTAAAATCAAAACAAAATTAGATTCATGGCCTCCATGCCGTCACCTAGCAACTCAGCATAGTCGCCACCAATTAGAGAGGAAGAAAGCTAGTCTAAATCAATCCTTTTCAACTTTAACAACGAATCTTCTTCAAGGGAAAGCTATTACAACTTCAAAACTCAGAATTCAGAATTCAAGACCTTCTCTGAATTGTGAGTTCGATAATTTTAATAAAATAATTAGCAAATTAATTGGATTGAGTTATGATGTGGACTATTTGGATATGATGTGAATTATTGACCGCATGTTATTATTCATGTAGTAAAATTGTGATGTTTATGTTATAAATTCTATGATGCTATCTTGTAAAGTTGTGATCATCTATCTTGTAATTTTATGATTGGCTTATGTATAATCGAATCACCATGTTGTTCATATGCTAGTTTGGGTATGTTAATTCATATGATAAATCATAAGTATGTATGCAAGTTTAGATTTTCATTAAGACATGAATCATATGCAAGTTGGGGAAAATTATATGTATAACCTTATATGCTTCATGACACCTATTTTAGATCTAAAGTTTGGCTATGACATGTGTGAGTTATATGCCAAATTCTACATGCTAGTTTACATGTTTAGATGTAAGTTTATACCATTGTTATGTTGCATAAATCACATATGCAAGTTTATATGAATACATGTGTTTGAATATGAATCATGTTATGCAAGTTTGTGGTTACTGCCTATGCAAGTTTACACCTTTAGATGTAGATCTATGACATACATGATTTATGCAAGTTTGTGACCATTATCTAAACAAGTTCACACCTTTAGATTTGGATTTATGACATATGTAATTTTATGCAAGTTGTAACTTTGGCCTATGCTAGTTTTAGATGTAGAACATCATTCACACATGCAAGTTCACCCCTTATGTTTAAATCTAGTTTTAATTATATGTATGTTGTGATGTTTTCTCTTTATTCCACGAGTTAGACTATTTGAGTCTAACATATATTTTACGTTAAACGAATAAACGTTCAACGTGGGGGTAAAAGGGGATAAGATTAAAAGATTTAATTAGCATAGATGCCTTAAAAGGCATAAATTAAATTTGTGATGAAAATTGGTATGATTTTACATACCATAAATAGATGGACATAATTGAGTCAATTATGGCCATAGTTAAAGTTGGAATTAATTGATAATTTGAATAGCGAAAGTATTTCAAATTGGGGAATGATTAATTAGGAGTAATTAATAGTCTAAGACACGAGGTTAGGCTCTTTTGTGGTGTAAGACTGCCCGGACCCGCCCGGCAAATCCAGCTGCCACAAATTCCAGTCTAATGTGGGAGGTCTTAGGCATAAATTAAATACGTAACAATTTTAAAGACACGAGGTTAGGATCTTTTGTGGTGTAAGACTTCCAGGACCCGCCCGGCAAATCCAGCTGCCACAAATGCCAGTCTAATGTGAGAGGTCTTTATGAGGTTACGGTCTTAATGAATTAAGAAACACATAACTAGATAAACATGTAGTGGGACATGAGGGGGTGTAGTGGGTGCCATGCGTGGCATGTGGAATCTAATGGGTGCCTTGGGTGGCATGTGGAATCTAGTTGGTGCCTTGGGTGGCATTTGAAATAAGATTAGAAATACTTAAACAAAATTGAAACATGTAAGTGAACATGAATAAGAAGTGGGTTAAGTGGGATGTACTAGAGGGGACCAAGCTTAGGTGGATAGCTTGTGTCAAGTCATGGGGGCCCATTTCAACTAGTAACCCATACGTATCTTTGTGGGCTCGACCCAAGTCGAGGACGGGACACGCTTACTGGGCTTGACTGTAAGAGGCCAAATCGGGTTAGCGGTGGCAATGCAAGTCCAACGGGTTCATATGAGTGTGTGGACCCGGGCTGGTAGGTAAGACGTTGTTGCATCGTGTAGGTATAAGCCGTGCATTATTTGTGGTATCTGGTTGCCACTTTGGGAAGTGATACACCCCACTGTGGGTCCAGCACGGGTATCTACGAGTTAGGGAGTCGATCGCTTGGGGGTAGTGGGTACACCTAGTGGAGATAGGGGCAGGCGGCACCTATGAAGGCAGCTAGGGGTGCACGAAACTACCAATATCATTATTAAGTTCTGTAGGCGGGATCAACCTTAAGGTGACTAGTGGTGGTGCAGTATACTAGTGGTGGTGCAATATAGCAATTATCTCATAGTGTTGGTGTAGTTTAGTAATTATTTTACAGTGGGTTAGGTGCGCTTTAACGATATCGTTGTTCATCCTGTTTCCTTGTTTACTCTGCCATACTCAATGATTCATGGTCATTTCCTGATTTTCCAACTTGTGCCTTAGCCTAGTTACTTTGGTGATTATATTTTTAAAGTTATCGCACTCGCCAGACTTTATGTCTGACCCCCTTTGTTTCCTCCTCTTTTCTTCCTTCCCCCCTCCCCCCCAAGGTGCTCAGGTTGGAACTAGCACCAGTGAAGCTTGATTTTGGACAACTGTGCTTCTTGCTTTTAGAAGATTGCTTGGATCGCTGAAGTAAAGTTCAGCCTCTCTTTTATTTATGGCTATTTTGTATTGGGGATTATGTCTTTCAATTTATGTACTTTGATTTAGTCAAGATTGATATTATGTACTTGGCTCTGGTTTTGATGATATAATCAAACATATGTATTTTCCGCTGCAATGAAATATAGTTTTTAATTTTTCAAGTACTATTTATATCTGTCTAGTTGTTAAGTTTATGTTCTATACTCACTTAAAACGCTCCATAGAAGTTAATGCATTCCCTTTGTGAGTGACATTAATGAACATGGGGTGTTACACGTGGTATCAGAGCTGAAGGTTACCAGAACAGGTATGAATTTTGAAAAGTTGTTTTTCAAAAACAATTTTTATAAAGAAGTACCTTCAAAAGTATGTTTAAGGAAAGTATTTCCAAGAGAAAAGCTTATTGTAGAAAGCATAACCTTAAGAGACATATATCTTTCCTTCGGTTCTTTTGTATTGAATCTTTCCTTTTTCGTTTCAGCATGTCTGAAGCATCTGAGATACCAGAGGGTGTTCATGTACCCGGTTCATTTCGTCAGTACCCTCGAGGAAGGTGGATAGGATAGAAATAAGAAAAATTTCTGTAGATGGTTTAATTTCCTTATCTGATTGTTGAGTTAAAACTCTTTCTGATTCTGGCATTTTGATTCTGTAATTGATACTCTGCACTTTAAAACTAGTCTTGTTTCTGATCCCGCTGTAGAATCAAACCCATAAGGGTTACGACCCATATGTTTGTGATAAGTTGGGGTTTGAGGGTATCTGTGTTGGGCGTTAAGTTGACTATAACGCATACATTCTGGTTTTTTTCATGCTTGGTTTCATGAGAATCATTTGATAATCTGATCTGTACCAGTAGTCTGTAAGTATCTGAATATTTCTGATAAGGTTAAGGGTTTTTACTCGAAGCGGGAAGTAGATTTCCAGTTGGGCATTTGTTTAACGGAAGAGATTCTCTGAGTATCAATCTGATGTTGATTTCGGGGTTGATACTTATGGGGTTATTCTCTTAAACCGATGTCTGATAGGAACAAAGCTTTTGTTTTAATCGTACTTGCCTCTGTCACTCAGTTGTATCATATCGATCGAGTCTTCGACCTTTAAGTAGAAACTATGGTTGAAACATGTGTTTGAGACATGTTATGTATGATGGATGCATGTGGATGCATGTGGATGCAGGTGTTTGCTAGTGGTTGCACGTGGATGCATATACACACACTTTAGGCACTAGATCGGCTCAGTCACTTCATATTGCATATTGCATATAAATGTGTGTACATATTTAAGTAATGGATGTATAATGGTTGTACTATCATATGGATGTTGCATTTTGGTGAATGGTTGTGCACGCATGTAGAGATAATATGTATCGATAGGATTCTTTCGCATACATAATGGACGCATGGCACTATCATGGTTGGCATTAAGGAGGTCAACTGAATCAGTAGACCGCCTGATTTTGCATTAGATAAGGAACATATACACACACTTCTTACATATGTTCATACAGTATTAGAAAATTTTAAGGATAATGGATGCCTGTGTTTGATGGTTGAGTAGATGGTTGTTTGGATGGTAGGATACGTTCTTCTTGACTTAGAGATTTCGAGGACGAAATCCTTTAAGTAGGGGAGAATGTAACACCCTGAATTTTTGAATAATCGAATCAACTAAATTAAAGAATAATTAATCTCAGATATGAGAATTAAGGGAAATGGGTTGCGCCATTGTGTTCGTCTCGGAATTCTGGTTGAGATAGAGTCCGAGTTTGCATAAATTAGATTCCGTATGAAAAATATATCTTTAAATTAAATATTGCAGCAAAACATGAAAAAAAATTAGAAAATAATAAATGTTTAGCATTGTTCTAAGGTTTGTAAGCAAAATGTAACAACCCTGATTTTTGGGGAAAATTTAAAATTTTATTTTAAGTTATTTTAATGAGTTTTGACTATTTTAAATAATTTATTTTAAATAATAATGATTAATTTTTTTTATTTGAAGTAAGACTATAAAATTTATATAAATTCCATTCCAAGCCCAAAAGGGTGCAGTAATTTCAATTTTTAGTTTTGAAATTTAAGTAAGAAATGAATTTAATGCTTATCATACAATTTGATAAGAAGAAAATATATGTTTGAAATTCAATTTAGATTGGTATTTAATGTAGGGTTTATTCTAAAGATAAAGGCGCATTGTGAATATGGTGTCAGTATAAATGTTTGTCAAAAAATTTATGATGGTACAAATAGTGAGCTATTGGAATATTAAGCTTGACATTGGAACTAAAATAAATTTTTAAATAAATTCTAATTGAAAAGATTTATTGATTTTGAGCATAGAGCTTATTTGCATAGCAAAATATAGTTAAGATTAATTTATTTGCAGTAAACCAGCAAGTACAAGGTAATTAAACATTAAATTAACATATGTTTGAAATTTTAATGGTGGTTAATTTTGTAAACCAATACGTTTAAATTATTATCGTACAATTAATGTAATGAAAATGTTCTAACTTTATATGCATACATTAAGAGAAGAAAATTTAATTGTTAGCAATGCCGAAATTAAGTTATAAAGAGTAATTAACTTTGTTTTAAATAGCCGCTAGGATTGAATTTATTATGGTATTATTTATGGTACGGTTACTACCATTATAAATAAAGAAACTTTGAAAGATCATGGGTAATCAAACCGGAAAACTTAACCATATTTGTATAACAAATGAGCAATAAAAGGATAGGAATAAAATATGAAATAAATTCAAATTTATTTGAAGAAACAAATTATATTGAGTAAAGAATTTTGTGTAAAATATAATAACATTAAGATAAATTTATTTACAATTTAAACCGTTAAGTAAATAGTGTAATAAAACGCTTAAATAAATTTTGTTGTAGATAAACCGTTAAAATCTAAATTCATTACGGTATTAATTGTGATAAGGTTAATGAAATTTTGATGTACAAACGGTGTCATTAAACTAAAAATTTAACGAATATGTATATAAGCATTGCATTATGTTTGTCCCATTATTTCATGCATTGTTCGGGCCCACAACATAAGTGAAACGTCTTATATAAATAAAAAATTAAAACATTCATCTCCTTCCATATATTTTCCTACATTCATTCATTTTCGGTTCCTCATGACATTTATTATCTATTTCCATGCATCATTTGAATTAATATCGCATCCATTCATTTCCATTTGCGTTTTGAGTTTCAAAACGTTTGTTTTTGCTATCATTTATTTATTGCCTAAAGATCACCTCGTTTAATCCCCAATCGATCCCATTTATATTTATTCCTAAGACATCGTTGCCATTTGCAAATCCATTCCATTCTCAATTTGCCTTATACGCTCATTTAAATTATTTCCAAAAACCAAGTGAATTTAATATCTATATTTTACTTTTAATTTACAATTAATATTTACCATTTAAGGTTTAACATTCATATCTAACAATAATATTTAGAACTGTAGTGTTAGATCTAATTTCTAAACAATTAGCATTCATCTAGCATTCATTTCTTTCTGTTTATGCTCTCTCCCTCTCTCATCGTTAATTATTTTTGAAATTTGCATAAAAAAAGAGATAAGTGTGGTCCATCATGCCTAGTCAGCTGATTAAATTACTTTGTAACCTACTAGATGTGAACAGACACATTAGGGAAAATGAAATTAAAGAAATTAAATAATATTAAAACATATATAAACAACACATAGGAAATTCCAAAAAAAAACTCTAATTCTAAAACCTATTCTACAGCCGCCGTCTCTTTCTTCTATGGCTGAAATAATTTGAATTTCTTTCTCTCTTTTCCCTAAATCCATCAAGAATTAGAAGATGATTTCTGCATGAAAGAGGTAGAGATTCACATACTCTACAAATTCATATGGTTAAGATCATGTTTTGGGTAGTATTTTTCGAAATCTCAGGCCTCAAGGGCCGCGGTTTGGCTGCAAATTCATGGCCATTGGGAAGCTTAAATTCAAAGCTATTCATGGTAAAGTTGGAGAAGAAGAAGGCTTAGCAAAGGTTAAGGGAAATCATTAAATTAATTATTTAAACTATTATTTTAATTTAAGAAATCAAATCTTCAAACAATCATATCTTTGCAATCGAATTCAGAAAATTGCAAACTGTGATGCGTTGGGCTCACATCGTCGACCACTACGTGATGGAACGAATATGGACTGAAACAGAAACAAATTTGGCAAAGTGGAAAGCTATTGGTGAGAAATCTTAATTTATTTTTATTATTATTTATTTTAAATAATATGAATAAATCATAACTGTTTTCTCCTCCATTCATTGTATACGCCATGCTATGTGATTTGATTTGAACCGTGATTTGTGTGTTATGTGGATCTGAAAAAAATTAACATGTTTGTTAATTAGAACTGTGTTTAACAAAAATGATCAGTTTGCCAATTAGTGAGAATTCCGATTTATTTTAATTAATTATAAATTAATGATCATTACGAAATCATGATTGTATATTATTGATTATAATCTGCGTTGTTGTGATATTGTATTGTTATTGAGATATGTTGTGATGTTATGATGTAACCATGTTAGTGTAGATCTGTAAATTCTGATGAATCTCAATAAATTCTCATCTTTATTACCTTTATTATTATTTTTATTTTATTTCTATTTTCATTTTTATTTCTCTCTAAAAATCAAAAGAAAGTTGAATCTTGCTTTTGTAAAACAAACAAAAGAAAAGTTATAATCTTTATTTGTTTCACAAAATCAAATGAAAGTTGAAGTCTTTATTTTATTTCACAAAACAAATAAAAAGAAAAGTTTTTGATTCACAAATAAGAACAAAAGTTGAATCTTTTATTTTGATTTTACATGATAAAAGAAAGTTGAATTTTTATTTTTGATTTTACATAATAAAAGAGAGTTGAATCCTTTATTGTTGATTTACATAATAAGAACAAGAGTTGAATCTTTTATGTTGATTCACAAAAGAAGATTGAATCTTTATTTTGTTTTTACAAAATAAAATGGAAAATAATCTTTAAATTTTGATTTACATAATGAAAGGAAAGTTAGTATCTTTTATTTTTGATTTACATAAAAGATAAATAAAGTTTTAATATTTTATTTTGATTCACAAAATAAAATAAAGATGAGACGTTCACATTGATTCATGAGAATTTTACACCAAACCATATGTTGTTGATGTATGTGTGGACATGAAACTTGACACCAAATTATAAGTTGCCATCGTTATGTATAGTTTGTTGAAACGAATCAAAATTTCATCGTCATGTTATTATAGTTGAAATGAATCAAATATTGACGTTAGAAACATGATATTAGAAAACTTGACATTTATTGTATGTACATTCCCTTGTAAATAAATGATAAAAGAAACGTAATCATGACACTATGTTTTATTTGCATTTATTTGTAGATGAAATAAAAGAGACAAATTTGGTTTTAGGATTTTGTTCACATTCATATGTGAAATAAAAGAAAAATACAAAACTTGCAATTAGTTGATATTTTATTTACACTTCTTGTAAATAAAAGTGAAAGTACCTAATTAGATTAGCGAACGTTAGTTGATATTTTATTTACACTTCTTGTAAATAAAAGTGAAAGTACCTAATTAGAATAGCGAACGTTAGCTGATATTTTATTTACACTTCTTGTAAATAAAAGTGAAAGTACCTAATTAGATTAGCGAACGTTAGTTGATATTTTATTTACACTTCTTGTAAATAAAAGTGAAAGTACCTAATTAGATTAGCGAACGTTAGTTGATATTTTATTTACACTTCTTGTAAATAAAAGTGAAAGTACCAAATTTGATTAGCGAACACAAGATAATGATTTATTTTACTTTTGTAGATAATGATTTATTTACATTACTTTTGTAAATAAAAAGATTAAAACTAGAAAACATGAAAATGGTTCTTTTATTTGCAATTTCCTTTGTAAATAAGAAGTACAAAACTAGAAAACATGAAAATGGTTCTTTATTTGCAATTTCCTTTGTAAATAAAAAGTACAAAACTAGAAAACATGAAAATGGTTCTTTATTTGCAATCCCCTTTGTAAGTAAAAAAAAAAAAGTACAAAACTTGAAAACATGAAAAGTGATTATTTACATTTTTGTTTGTAAATAGAAAATGAGTAAGACTTGATATTAGATCATATTTACATTTTTCTTTGTAAATAATAAAAAGGAGAACAAAATTGACATTAGAATTTCATTTACAACTTCCTTTGTAAATAAAAAGTTACAAACTTGAAACTTGAGAATTAGCTTTTATTTACACTTTTATGTAAATGAAAAGAACAGACTTTGAAACCATTTTATTCACAGTCCTTATGTGAATAAAATGATCAAAGTTAGTAATGAAACCTTGTTCACATTTTTATGTTATAAAAATGAATTAGTAGAAAAAGTAAATTTTTTTTTACGTGAGGAAAATAAGTTAGAGAAAAAGTACATGTTTATGTATTAAGAATGAATTAGATAAAAAGGATATTTATTTACATTTGGTGTAAATAAACAAGAGGAACTAAAGAGAAATAAAAAGAATTTACTTTATCTACAATTTCTTATGTAAATAAAAGAACACATTGTTGAAATCAATATTTTTGTCGCATTAGAATTGGCAGACAAAAATATCGTTTTATTAAAATATACATTGTTGGAAATCAATATTTTTGACGCATTAGAATGGGTGGGCAAAAATAATATTTTTATTGAATATAGAATATATATTTACATTTTTGTTAATGTTAAAATAGGAATTTACATTGTATGAGAAATTAACATTATTTTTGGTGTTAATAATAGGTAATTTACAATGCATGAAAAATTAACATTTCTAATGTTAATTAAATAGTAAGTTCACCGTATGATGAAATTAACATTTTTAAGGTTAATATTATAAAAATTATAACGTATGATGCAATTAACATTTTTTAAAGTTAATATTAATAAGTAATTTTACCGTGGGATAAAATTAACATTTTATGTTAATGATGAGTAATTTCACCGCATGTATGAATTTACATTATTATCAATGTAAATTAAATAGTAAATTTAACCGTAGGATGATTAACATTATTTTTAATGTTAATAAAGGGTAATTTAACCATAGGATAAGTCAACATTATCTTTAATGTTAAAATTAAGAAAATATGCATCGTAGGATGAGTTAACATTATTCTAAATGTTAATATAAAAAGTGTATATACCATAGGGAAAAATTTACATTATTTTAATGTTAAAATAAAGGAATTCCACCGTAGGATGAGTTTACATTTTATTCAATGTAAATAGGTAAGAATGCGACATGTAAATGCAAGTTTACGTTTTATTCAATGTAAATAAGTAAGAATGTGACATGTAATTGCAAGTTTACATTTTATTAAATGTAAAGAAAACAAGAATGCGATATGTAATGAAAATTTACATTTTAATTAATGTAAATAAAAAATATGATTTTGAGAATGCGTCGTTAAATAAGAAGTTTGACTATTTTAAATAATTAAAATAGATTGAATTGTTAATAAAAATATTATTAACGAATAAGAAGGATTTTCAAAATATATATATATATATATGTATATATATACGAGGATTGTTTGGGAAGTCCGAGATATTCTCATCCCAAATTAATCCAGCGGCGTTAAAGATCGAAGTAAGAAGACGACGCATGAAGACCGTAAATCTTCCCTCGAATGGACAGCGATCGAGACCCTGAATTGACTTGTTACCAATTCATGGGTCAAGGTCATTGCTCAGACGTACGTGTTGGTTTCACGGATTTGACTTTCGTTTAGACCCAGAGCATAAGTTTAAATGGATGGTGTGTCTGACATCGTACTTCGTTATATATCATATTGTTGATTTTCTGTTAATATATAAATATTGGTGGTGGAGAATTTATTCACTACTTAACACCCATTTATGTATTGATGGAGAAGCAATGGTATGGTATGGAGTGACAGTGTGGCATACTAAGATGCAATGATCAAGGTTTCTTGTTGAAAAGCAGGCCTTGTGGGATGATCAAAGCATAGCCTGTTTAGGCATAGCTTTGTGTATGACGTGACTTCACGAGCCTCACACACCGGCGGAGTCTAAAATGGGAGAAGGGAACGCAGGGAGTGCACACGTTTCTTTCTAGCTAGAGTGGTGCCAGGGACCTACCAGCGTTGGCATTTATTCATTGTGGTTGTTGGATTGTTCGAGGCCTCGGATTTATGCGGTCGCCACTGGCCGTATTGTAGGTCCAAAAGGACCGGGAAGCGTGTGTTCAGGCATAACTAATCCACAAAAGTAAGTGTGGACCGGCCCTGCAGCTATCCAAGGGTTGGACAGAGTACCAATCCTGGGGCATTGCTAGATTGTCTCGAATCGGTAAGGAGCTCCTCCCTAGCCTTGACTCAGATGGAAATCCAAATTCCAAATACGACCCTGCGGTTTTGATTGTATTACTAGTATGGAGATATAGTAGGATGGGGTACTATGTTTCCTAAGATTGATACATTTATTTTGAAATGTTTTTATTATACACTAATAATAATATTAAACTCGTATTTGCCGTATTTAGCATGTTTAATCACCATAAGGGAAAACTCTATCCTTTGGTGTGCGTTGCATTGTGTGATGGGACTTGAGTCTTATAGTGATTCCATTTTTCTAAAAAGCATTGCGATGTTGTATGTTCTGACACTTTAAATTATGCACGACAATCCATTGAGTAAACCCGTTCCGCATTAGCGGCGTGGTCATTGGATTTGTCATATTATTATACTAAACTAGTTATGAATTCTCATACCAGTCCCACAACTGACCCGTAGTTTGTTTCACCTTTTTGCAAACTCGGGTGCCCTCTTTTCTACATGGGCAGCCAAGTAAACAGGTTCATTCTTTGATTGGAGTCTTCTTGGAGTTGCTCATTATCTTTGCTTGGATTTGCTTTTGCGGAGAGGTGATGACTTGGAGCTTTGAGGATAGCTATCATTTACTTCTATTGCATTTTTCTATCTTTAAGTTCAGTCATTAGACTTGTTTCATTTCGTATTGCTTATTTTGGGAGTTGGAACTTATTTTCATTTCTGCAAACTTGATGTAATAATTTGGATTCTGTGACTGTTGGGATTCTGTGGTTTATGACATTATATTTCCGCTGCTACGATGTTATTATGCTATGGTTTTCCTCTGCTATATTGTATCAGTGATATGTATTGTTATATTTATGTTGTATTCCATATGATTATTCCTTACTTTCACCTAGTGGAAGTTTGGGGTCATCACAGTTGGTATCAGAGCTTTGGTTAAACTTAGCTTTGGAATATAACATATTTATAGCAAATTCGTTTACATAGAATCACAATATTCTATGGTGGACATTTCATGTGATACATAATAGCCAGTCACTTTCGTCATCTTTTCATTCATCCTTCGATCTTTTCTATCTCTTAGAACCACCATTACAGTTGTTCTGACTCTTCCCTTGATCGTACAGAACTAACTAAAAATGGGTACTCGGGCCGCTAGAACTAGTAGAGCTAGAGCAAGGAGGCAAGAAGCTACTGGAACTGAGGAGCTTTATTCCCAACGACACGGTTAAGAAGTTAGAAATTAAAACATTCTACGTTCTCTAGGTTAGTTCCTACTCTTCTATTTCTCTTTTCCTTTTCGAGGACGAAAAGTTCTTAAGTGGGGGAGATTGTAACAACCCTGATTTTTGGGGAAAATTTAAAATTTTATTTTAAGTTATTTTAATGAGTTTTGACTATTTTAAATAATTAAAATAGAATGAATTGTTAATAAAAATATTATTAACGAATAAGAAGGATTTTCAAAATATATATATATATGTATATATATACGAGGATTGTTTGGGAAGTCCGAGATATTCTCATCCCAAATTAATCCAGCGGCGTTAAAGATCGAAGTAAGAAGACGACGCATGAAGACCGTAAATCTTCCCTCGAATGGACAGCGATCGAGACCCTGAATTGACATGTTACCAATTCATGGGTCAAGGTCATTGCTCAGACGTACGTGTTGGTTTCACGGATTTGACTTTCGTTTAGACCCAGAGCATAAGTTTAAATGGATGGTGTGTCTGACATCGTACTTCGTTATATATCATATTGTTGATTTTCTGTTAATATATAAATATTGGTGGTGGAGAATTTATTCACTACTTAACACCCATTTATGTATTGATGGAGAAGCAATGGTATGGTATGGAGTGACAGTGTGGCATACTAAGATGCAATGATCAAGGTTTCTTGTTGAAAAGCAGGCCTTGTGGGATGATCAAAGCATAGCCTGTTTAGGCATAGCTTTGTGTATGACGTGACTTCACGAGCCTCACACACCGGCGGAGTCTAAAATGGGAGAAGGGAACGCAGGGAGTGCACACGTTTCTTTCTAGCTAGAGTGGTGCCAGGGACCTACCAGCGTTGGCATTTATTCATTGTGGTTGTTGGATTGTTCGAGGCCTCGGATTTATGCGGTCGCCACTGGCCGTATTGTAGGTCCAAAAGGACCGGGAAGCGTGTGTTCAGGCATAACTAATCCACAAAAGTAAGTGTGGACCGGCCCTGCAGCTATCCAAGGGTTGGACAGAGTACCAATCCTGGGGCATTGCTAGATTGTCTCGAATCGGTAAGGAGCTCCTCCCTAGCCTTGACTCAGATGGAAATCCAAATTCCAAATACGACCCTGCGGTTTTGATTGTATTACTAGTATGGAGATATAGTAGGATGGGGTACTATGTTTCCTAAGATTGATACATTTATTTTGAAATGTTTTTATTATACACTAATAATAATATTAAACTCGTATTTGCCGTAAGGGAAAACTCTATCCTCTGGTGTGTGTTGCATTGTGTGATGGGACTTGAGTCTTATGGTGATTCCATTTTTCTAAAAAGCATTGCGATGTTGTACGTTCTGACACTTTAAATTATGCACGACAATCCATTGAGTAAACCCGTTCCGCATTAGCGGCGTGGTCATTGGATTTGTCATATTATTATTACTAAACTAGTTATGAATTCTCATACCAATCCCACGACTGACCCGTAGTTTGTTTCACCTTTTTGCAAACTCGGGTGCCCTCTTTTCTACACGGGCAGCCAAGTAAACAGGTTCATTCTTTGCTTGGAGTCTTCTTGGAGTTGCTCATTATCTTTGCTTGGATTTGCTTTTGCGGAGAGGTGATGACTTGGAGCTTTGAGGACAGCTATCATTTACTTCTATTGCATTTTTTTATCTTTAAGTTCAGTCATTAGACTTGTTTCATTTCGTATTGCTTATTTTGGGAGTTGGAACTTATTTTCATTTCTGCAAACTTGATGTAATAATTTGGATTCTGTGACTGTTGGGATTCTGTGGTTTATGACATTATATTTCCGCTGCTATGATGTTATTATGCTATGGTTTTCCTCTGCTATATTGTATCAGTGATATGTATTGTTATATTTATGTTGTATTCCATATGATTATTCCTTACTTTCACCTAGTGGATGTTTGGGGTCATCACACAAAAGACTTAGTAGCTCATTTGGTTGGAACACGTGACTTGCATACAAGGGGTGCAGATTTCGATCCTCGCCAGCGCCATATTTTTGTTTTAGGGGAATGGCTTAAAATGGCTTAGTGTGAACACAGTTCAAAAAGCGGTTTAGTGTGAAAATGGGTAATTGGGAAGATAGACAAAAAGAAAAAATATATATAGAAAATATATATATATATACACACAAATATATATATATATATATGACGTGTACGCATCATGTGGCGTATGTGGCGCATTTTTGGTTGTCAATGATTGTTTTTTTTATGTGGCCTTCTTTGATTGGGTTTTATGACAAATTAAAGGTAAGAAAGATTTATGCATGTATAAATGGATATTTGTATATGGGTAATTAATGTATACGGTAAAAGGGAGAATATGTAATTAACTATAATAGATTTATAATTTACATATAAATATAAAGGATAAACATGAAAATTACATGGCATAGATTGGTTCATGAAATGGTATATTTAGTATACCATTAATTGTGAGCATAATTAAAAATATAGTTATGGCATAATTAAAATGGGAATAATTTACATATGGAATTTGTCATAAATAAGAAATATGTAAATTATAGAAAAATGAACATTTAATACACTGTGCTGAGTCATTAGGGCTGAGGTGTCACCCTATCTTGTTTGGATGGTTCAGGTTGCTTCTAGGTTGATCGGATGGCCTAAATTAATCCTAAACTCTATAAAAACACCTCTAGACTCAAACCCTAAAATCAAAACAAAATTAGATTCATGGCCTCCATGCCGTCACCTAGCAACTCAGCATACCCGCCACCAATTAGAGAGGAAGAAAGCTAGTCTAAATCAATCCTTTTCAACTTTAACAACGAATCTTCTTCAAGGGAAAGCTATTACAACTTCAGAACTCAGAATTCAGAATTCAAGACCTTATCTGAATTGTGAGTTCGACAATTTTAATAAAATAATTAGCAAATTAATTGGATTGAGTTATGATGTGGACTATTTGGATATGATGTGAATTATTGACCGCATGTTATTATTCATGTAGTAAAATTGTGATGTTTATATTGTAAATTCTATGATGCTATCTTGTAAAGTTGTGATCATCTATGATGTAATTTTATGATTGGCTTATGTATAATCGAATCACCGTGTTGTTCATATGCTAGTTTGGGTATGTTGATTCATATGATAAATCATAAGTATGTATGCAAGTTTAGATTTTTATTAAGACATGAATCATATGCAAGTTGGGGAAAATTATATGTATAACCTTATATGCTTCATGACACCTATTTTAGATCTAAAGTTAGCCTATGACATGTGTGAGTTATATGCCAAATTCTACATGCTAGTTTACATGTTTAGATGTAAGTTTATACCATTGTTATGTTGCATAAATCACATATGCAAGTTTATATGAATACATATGTTTGAATATGAATCATGTTTTGCAAGTTTGTGGTTACTGCCTATGCAAGTTTACACCTTTAGATGTAGACCTATGACATACATGATTTATGCAAGTTTGTGACCATTATCTAAACAAGTTCACACCTTTAGATTTGGATTTATGACATATGTAATTTTATGCAAGTTGTAACTTTGGCTTATGCAATTTTTAGATGTAGAACATCATTCACACATGCAAGTTCACCCCTTATGTTTAGATCTAGTTTTAATTATATGTATTTTGTGATGTTTTCTCTTTATTCCATGAGTTAGACTATTCGAGTCTAACATATATTTTACGTTAAACGAATAAACGTACAACGTGGGGTAAAAGGGGATAATATTAAAAGATTTAATTGGTATAGATGCCTTAAAAGGTATAAATTAAATTTGTGATGAAAATTGGTATGATTTTACATACCATAAATAGATGGACATAATTGAGTCAATTATGACCATAGTTAAATTTGGAATTAATTGATAATTTGAATAGGGAAAGTAATTCAAATTGGGGAATGATTAATTAGGAGTAATTAATCATCTAAGACATGAGGTTAGGCTCTTTTTTGGTGTAAGACTGCCCGGACACGCCCGACAAATCCAGCTGCCACAAATGCCAGTTTGGCATAAATTAAGTACGTAACAATTGTAAAGACACGAGGTTAGGCTCTTTTGTGGTGTAAGACTTCCCGGAGCCACCCGGAAAATCCAGCTGCCACAAATGCCAGTCTAATGTGAGAGGTCTTTATGAGGTTACGGTCTTAATGAATTAAGAAACACTCAATCAGATAAACAAGTACTGGGACATGAGGGGGTTAAGTGGGTGCCTTGGGTGGCATGTGGAATCTAGTGGGTGCCTTGGGTGGCATGTGGAATCTAATGGGTGCCTTGGGTGGCATTTGAAATACGATTAGAAATACTTAACCAAAATTGAAACATGTAAGTGTACATGAATAAGAAGTGGGTTAAGTTGGATGTACTAGAGGGGACCAAGCTTAGGTGGGTAGCTTGTGTCAAGTCATGGGGGGCCATTTCAACCAGTAACCCATACATATGTTTGTGGACTCGACCCAAGTCGAGGACGGGACACGCATACTGGGCTTGAATGTAAAAGGCCAAACCGGGTTAGCGGTGGCAATGCAAGTCCAACGGGTTCATATGCGTGTGTGGACCCGGGCTGGTAGGTAAGACGTTGTTGCATCGTGTAGGTATAAGCCATGCATTATTTGTGGTATCGGGTTGCCACTTTGGGAAGTGATACACCCCACTGTGGGGCCAGCACGGGTATCTACGAGTTAGGGAGCCGATCGCTTGGGGGTAGTGGGTACACCTAGTGGTCATTGGGGCAGGAGGCACCTATGAAGGCAGTTAGGGGTGCACGAAACTACCAATATCATTATTAAGTTCCGTATGCGGGATCAACCATAGGGTGACTAGTGGTGGTGCAGTATAGCAATTATCTCACAGTGTTGGTGTAGTTTAGTAATTATCTTACAGTGGGTTAGGTGCGCTTTAACGATATCGTTGTTCATCCTGTTTCCTTGTTTACTCTGCCATACTCAATGGTTCATGTTCATTTCCTGATTTTCCAACTTATGCCTTAGCCTGGTTACTTTGGTGATTATATTGTTAAAGTTATCGCACTCGCCGGACTTTATGTCTGACCCCCTTTGTTTCCTCCTCTTTTCTTCCTTCCCCCCAGGTGCTCAGTTTGGAACTAGCACCAGTGGAGCTTGATTTTGGACAACTGTGCTTCTTACTTTTAGAAGATTGCTTGGATCGCTGAAGTAAAGTTCAGCCTCTCTTTTATTTATGGCTATTTTGTATTGGGGATTATGTCTTTCAATTTATGTACTTTGATTTAGTCAAGATGGATATTATGTACTTGGCTCTGGTTTTGATGATATAATCAAACATATGTATTTTCCGCTACATTGAAATAAAGTTTTTAATTTTTCAAGTACTGTTTATATTTGTCTTGTTGTTAAGTTTCTGTTCTATACTCAATTAACACGCTCCATATAAGTTAATGCATTCCCTTTGTGAGTGACATTAATGGACATGGGGTGTTACAAATTATAACATAGGTTCTAACTAATAATAAAAAGAGAAATTATCAATAAAACCTTAGTCAAGGGAACTAAGCTAATAAGAAAACCCACATTAACAGTTATGGTAACGATATAACCTGAGGTCATAATTGAATGAGAAAGAATAAAGTATGCATATTACTAGTGAACTTATAATTGGGAGGATTATGTTTAATGTAGGTAATAATAATAAGCGGAAGTCCGTTCCGGCGGTGTTGGGATGATTAGGATAAATAAGTGGCTTATGGATACGGTCTGTTTCGGCAGCGTGGGGTTGATTAGGAAAAGTAAGCGGCTAATTATAAGATAATAAACCAGTAGCTTAAATAGAAAATGAATGTGTAAAAAATTAGCAATGTTATAAGTTAAAGAAAGCGTGTGATTAAAAGATTAGATGTTGGATCTAATAATGCGATGGTGTGTTGCGATTGGATTAGTTCTTATGTATGAAGATAAAGAACCCAATAGGTCAGAACATCACGGTGTTTGGAGATACGAGAGGAGAACGTCCAACTGATTATTCTATGGGACTGGAGGGTAACATGAGGCTTATGTGGGACGTTGGAGGGTACTCTGAGATGGCCCTCCGAGGAACAACCAGATTAAGCGGTCGCTCGGAGGAAAGTCTGTTGCACTATCTAGAGTATACCTTGACTACAACTATGGTGTGGCAGATGACGTTGGGTAATCCGGCGGTTTTCCTCGCTATGGGAGGAGATGGTCAGGACCAAATTAAGAATAGTAATCGTCGGATACCTGTCATCGGCAGTCAGTGGGATGTGGAAAGACTAGACCTAAACCAACAGACCAATGATCTTTCACTATTAGGATGTTGGTTGAGGGGCATACCAAATTGGAAGCTAGATAGGTTGATAAGGGAACATCATTCGCTCTTAATCTAGTCTTTCATTAGTTGAGGGAGGGGCCAGGGTGGGGCCATATCCACCATGCAAAGAGACAGATCATATGTGGATATATGTAATGTAAGCCTAACGAATTTGTCCATTATAGATATCGAAAGCTTTCGATCAAGTTCCGAGCATTAGATGCAGCCCAATTACGGAACTTAGATTATAATAAGTAGTACATTTGTGTGAAGGTCTTGATACACACACTAGGTGGTGTACTATAGACATTAGGACATTACTCTGTATCGATACGTGGTTCGACTGAGGAGCTTAGATACGAGGATCCATACGCTTGCATGGCATAGCAATGCTGGTTCTGTGCAATTATGTAGCGTAACGATGGAGACTTCCATACGAGGTTCGACATAGGATAGAGGTTGTGCATGCATCTGTGGTGTGATGGGGGAGACCATACGAGGTGGGTACTATGGGAAGTACCTTGAGATGTTGGGCATAACTTATATTAGGTTTGATCTACCAGAGAGTAGATGAGTGCAACGTGTGTGCAGAGCCTAGAGTGTTGTTTACCCGAATAACCTAATAATTAAGAAAATATAACTAAACAGTATATGTAGTGTTATTTCAAAATGTATAATGTGTTCTCTCACCAGAATTTGTGTTCTAACCCCCTCCTCATAACATACTCACAGGTTAGATTTATTGAAGAGATACAGTAGCCTTTAGACATTTGTTAGGCAGTGTGATTATTTCGGTAAGGCTATATTTGATTATTGTATTTTATTCATTCCATTGTGAAATGTTTTATCAAATTATGATATATTTATTATCTCTATCTTTTCTGTAGAATACCAGATAAGCCTACTCGAGTTTCAGTGGTTTCAGATTTAGAATTATTCGAATTTGGGTTGTTATATCTGGTATTAGAGCTCAGGTTCAGGATTCATATATATAGATAGGGAGTGGCGTATTTGTATATTAAAAATATAAATATTATATATATAACTAGATCCATGAGAGACCCACTTTAAGAAAACCGCACATGTCAAATATTGGGTAATGAGTTCGTACACCAATGTTAGGATTGTCAAAGTTCCAAAAAGTGTAGGTTCTGGCTTAACCATGGTAATAGGTGTATGACAGATTTGATGATTAACGGGAAAGCTCATGTGTCGGTACTTGGAAATGGACGGTAGGTCCAAGTTGTGGGTGGGTAATAAGGCCTTGTGTTTGGAAAATGGATGGATTGAGGATATATAAATGGTGTTCATGACCAGCACAAGTGTTGGACGTCACTCATAGTTTGAGAAGTTTGCTTGAGGATTAGTAAGAAAGTAAATTTATTGTGAGTCAGGAGAGCATCTTACTAGTCCCACAATTAAATTTTTAGAAGGACTTAAAATAGAAATAGCTATAGGAAATGATTTCTAAAGGAGTTTTCAAGTTTCAAATTTAAAAGTTTAAAGTTTTTGGAAAATTATTGATTTTGGATTATTTTTTTGAAGAAAGTATAAAGATTTGTTTTCCAAAAGAATAAGGTGTGTAAGCAGGTTGTAGGGTTAAGTCACAGAGGTAGAAAAGGGAAGGCACGAATAAATGAATTACATATGTATATTAGATAAAGTTAAGATAGATTTTACAATATTGAATAGAAATAACCAATTCTTATTTCCCTAAAAAAATTTCATTTTGAAAGGTTTTTCTTGGAGAAAATAACATTATTGAAAATTTAAAATGGTTTAGTAGGATAATTTCAGTAGTATGCTTGTACACTAGGTAGAGCTTGGGGAAATTATCTTGGTATGTGAGTAAGTCATAAACTTGAGCAGTAATTGTAGGAAGTCTCAAGTATAAATAGGGAAGTAAAAATGGAAAATGGTCAACATTAAAAAGGTTATACGGTAATGTATATGAACTGAGAAAACAAATGTTAGAAAGATGTCCCTCTAGTGGTTACTATTTTAGTGAAAAAGGAATAAGGGGAAATTTTAAAACTTGTATAGTTTATGTGGAAACGAAGTAGAGAGGTTCCGCATAAATGTTGATTTAAGAGATGATACAAGTTAAGTGGAAAAGGTTGGTTAATTCAAATGAGAATTAAGTTCCCATGCAAACCAATAATAAAATGGGAGAAGATTAAATTTTCAAGGAAAAGCCTAGAACATACCTAATTGAAATATGAAGGTTAATGAAAAGTAAAAGTATGTTTGGAATTCTTGTATGGAAAACCGTGGTATGATGTGTGATTAATAAAAAACCCATTTTTAGCACTTCTTAGGAAATTAGAAAGCATGACGTGTTGTCTTACTTTAAGAAATGATAAGTGGTATACACATAAATGTGTATATTTTATCCGCTTATTTATCTTGTTTTCCTTTAAAAAAAATTGATATAGTGTATTTATAGCTGTGTTTTCAGATTGTTGATAAAAAGCATGGTTTAAAGCACTTGATGGATAAAGGATGAATAATTTGCTTAAAAAGAGTGAAGTTTGAAATTTCTAAAGCTTGAAGAGTTTAAAGCTTGTCGAATGGTTGCAAATAGAGTTCAGTTAGGTAGTTTTGGCTCACTAGAGACTCATGCTCCCTTCACATTGGCCCATTTGCAAGGCCTCTCACTCTACAGTTGCGTTCACACTAGCTTATGTGTTATTTGGGCTAAATCTTTAGTCCCACATTGTGTAATTAGCCAATTAATCTTTGTCATATCAGCTATAAATACACTGTATCTCCTTCATTTGTAATTACACTAGGTTTTATTCTGTAAACTTTCCCTTGGAATAAAATCATTCTTCTCCCTTTTTCCTTACTTTTTATTGTAATTTATTTATGTTGTTTATTTTCTTTTTATCTACTTTTCTTTTAGCTATGTCTGGCTAATCCCCTTTAATAAGGGGGTGATGACGCTTAGATTAGATTCAATATGAATCACATAGCCAAAAAGATTAGAACTTCATGTATATAGATCTAAATCTGAACCAAGTGTTAGATCTGAACATTCATACTTTGTGTCATTTAAGAGCTGTGCTCCTTCACAGGGTATATTTGAGTTCGATCTAACGCTTATCAGATTTAGATCAAATTTTTAGGGTTTTAGAAATAAAATAGTGAATCTGTCCTGATAGCCTATGGTTATTTAAGAGCTTAGCTCATGCATATACTATACTGGTTGTTATTCACATATTTGTTTCTAGAAACCTAATTATCATTGATTCATGTTTGTGATAGAAACATGAATTAGATCTGCATTAATCTGCTTGGTTATTAATTCAAATTAATCTAGTTTATGTCATTGCTCCTTAATTTCTTTCATTTATTATTAAAAACTCTCTTTTTGTTTATTTTCTGTTATTTTTAAACAATCAAAATTCCGGGATAACTTCATTGAATTTATTAATAAAATAATTTTTTGTCCTAGAGTTCGATACCCTTTACAACAACTCTTATTGTTTAGGAAAGTCGAACGAATTAAACAATTGTTTACAGTTGTTAATTTGTTCGCAAACAAATTTAGCGCCGTTGCCGGGGACCAAAATAATTTTTATTAGTAAATCTTTCGGGTTATATTTTTATTTTCTTGTTTTTCCATTAAAAAAACACAAAAATATTTTTATTTTTATGTTATTCCTTTTGTTTCATTCATATATAGAAAAAAATCTTCCTTAATTGATTTGGTATTATCGATTGATACCATAATCTCAAGGACAAGAAAAAAAACATTTGCCTCTTTTTTATTTCTTTTCTGTTTTCAATTCTATTTCTTTCCTTTTTTATACAATTTTCTTTCCTTTTCACAATTCTTACGAATAAAAAAAATCCTTTTTCTTTTTCTTGTTTTATTTGAATTCTTTGCTTCCTATTTCTCTCTATTGCAATCCAAACTACACGCCACTCCTGACCCATTCACACCCACCACGGCAATCTCCTCTACCTGTCACAAATTGTCAAAAACTTACACCTGAACGCCCCCAAAGTCATACCACATCAGCCACTGTCATACAAAATAGTATTTCACTCTACAACTCAACAGCCTTCAAGCAACCCTTTGCCAAACCATCGACATTCAGTCAGTCCAGACAATACCCTCATCACCGACCAAATATCGACAAATTCACAACCCTCATCACTGCACATACAACAGCCTCCATCGACTAGTTAAACGTGATCCAAACGCGAAACCAAATAGCAAACAAAAATTTTGATCATCACATTCCCATACTCCAAATCTCCATTGTCATACCAACAGTTCAAACAATCATCCCAAACTTTCTTTCTCTAAGACTGAACTCAACCTGACTCCATACACAGCCTTCCCAAATCTTCATTACCACTCCCTCTAGCACCACTTCATACTCAAAGTCGCGTCCTACCTGCCTAGCACTCCCTAACGTCAGTTCATCAACCATCAGCCTTCAACTTCTCACACAGGCAAAACTACAATCCGACATTATCCCCAAGAAGGCACAAACGACCTTACTCACAAGCAACAGATCTGAAACTAACCACGTCATCCATCATAGTCCTTGCACCATCCAAATCCTCAGCCATCAATCCATCATTACCCAAAAACATACCCTCCTCGTTCATCATCTCCACTGCCAACTCTATCCACAAACAACGTGAATCACCTTCCACTCAAAGCAATTCACTATTCAACATCCAATACCTTCCTCCACCATCATATACCATCCACAGCATCTTACTCTCCTCACATAGCAACTCTACAAAAAATCCCAATTCATAAACCTGCACCTTCAATTCACCACTGCCAAATACAAACTGATGTCACCAATCTTCAGCAACATAGAGTTGCCACAACTCCTCCCCACTATCATACCACATACACAAACATCGCCTCGTCCAAACCGTGCTTCAAACAACTGACAACCACCATACTCCAATTCGAAAGCCAAAAGATACCGCAACCTTTCCATCAGCTCCTCCATCCCTTACATAAACTGTTCTGACTCAAAACCACCCTCCATCACTGTACCCTGTCCAGTTTCCTCAAAATTAGACCATGCAATCTTCTCAAGCACCAACCCTGTTCACCTTCCTTCGCAACCCCATTACTTACAAACCACCTGAATCCATTATAAACTCAAATCGGCATCCAAATAAAAACAAAAAAGACCCAATCGAAAAAAAACTGTTGATTCACTAAACCCCCAAAATCCGAGTTACAATCGAAACTGTTCGAACAACAAAAATCGTGAACCAGCTCAAACCCAAATCAGTGTTCAAATCCGAAGAATACCCAGCAACTTGCATTAAATTCGAAGGGTTCCATAAGTCCAAATCGATTCGAAAAAGAAGAAAGAAAAAAGAGCGTATCCAATTTTATTTTATTTTATTATGGTATTTTTAGCAGGGTTTGGGATTTTGGCAATTGGTTTTGAAAATTGGTTGGCTTATATTTGTCATAAGGGAGTACGGCTTGTGTTTGAGAACAATGTGGTATCTCGTGTGTGTTTATTTTTTTTAGTATAGGTTGGCCGATTAAGTTTTTATTTTTCATTTTTCTTATTTCTAATTTGCTTAATTTTGTTTCTATTTCCTATTCAAATAAAAAAAAGTAAGCAATTTCTTTTTCTTTGTGCTATCATTTGAAAAGAAAAAAAAATCATCTTTCCTTTGTTTAATTAGGGTTAATTTTGTTTTGTTTTCGTTTTGTTTTTCAATCATTTGATTTTTAGTTTCATTTTGTTTTCATTCTAATCTTCTTCTCTCTTTTTTTCTAAAAAAAGGAAAGAGAAAAATTCAATTGAAAGGCCAGTGAGAAGTGAAGAGTTCAGCCAAGTGATTGGCAAACAGATTTGGGTTGGAGCGGTGGCACACCAAGTGGGGTGTGAACGCGCTTGGGCTACTCAGCTGCACTATACGGACTGCCAATCTAAGTGAAAATTTTCTAAACTCTACAGGTGCTCTGCTGTAAAGAAAAAATATAGAAATTGCATGTAAAAATCTTCTGTAGGGGTCACGGCTTGCTTGTAAAAATTTTATTTCTGTAATTTATTATTTTGTGACTATTCTGTGATTGATTATTTTTCCTGTTGATGTGTGGTTGGAAATTTTAAACCAAACATGGGATAAATTATTGTTGAAATCAAATCAAGGATTCCCCAAGCCTCATAGGACAAAATATTCGTTAAACTGATAATTAGGATTGATACTCTCCAAGGTGTCTAAGGAACGGTAGAGTCTAGAACTCAAACAGGTTCTTAAACCTTCAGTTGTGTTTCTACGGTGATTCGTGGCACTCTGATAACCCCTGTTCGAACCTGGCTTGGACTTGTATTCATATAATCCAAAGTTGTTAATTTTAACATATTTTTTAAGAGCTTCTTTAAAGCCACAAGTTTTGAAACTGATATTTTGATGAAAAACTCTCTTCTTCTAGTACATGTGCGCTTGTCCCATGTATAAACAAAATTGCAATTCTTTTCAAAATTTCAATGATTTTGGTACAATTCAAATCAGAATGAATTTCAAGCTGAAAACTTTTCGAATAATTTCAATGATCAAAACAATTTCAACACGGGTTTCAACAAAAATTTTGAAAACCAATATAATTTTCATAATACGACTGTTTTGGTTATCGAATATGAAAAATGTGTTGCAACCAAGCTAAATTTATGTCAAGATTGGTTATGGAAAATAATGAATGAACAACTTCTAAGAGATGAGGTGGTTGAATTTTTAAGGTCAACCAGTATGGAATAGATAAGAACGACGAATCTAAAGAACAACATCTTAAAGTCTGATGTGTCTACCAATTTTCTTGAAGAAAGCCTAAGTGAAATTGATCAATTAATAAATGAAATTTGGAATTGTCGCGAGGAAATCAAGGAATGGGCGCAAACTTATTCTGAAAATAAAGATATCGAAAACAAGCGTATCATTGAACAACTAGCTCAATACACCATTGAACTTTGGAAAAATCTAGAAAAATTCTTACTTGAGGGAATTGATGACGTTAATGAATTTGAGGACTTAATGAAACTTGGGTTGACTTACATCGAATAAGTAGCTCAAAGAATAACAGATAGTAAACAACATTGCACTAGGATAGTGCATCAAATTTCTTTTCTTTAAACTGAAGTTACGGACTTGTACAACAACTTTAAATCCCAATCTAGTGGCACACAAGTTTCTTCTAACGCTTCTTTTGAAATCAATAATCAGCCAGTAACTTCGTCACAACGTTACATAACGATTATTGATGATTCTGACGATATGACTATTGATGAAAGTGAAAATTTTGAAAAATCTCCAGTGCAAAACTCTGATTTCTGCGAAACTGAAATTCAAACTCAAGCCGATGCTTTTGCTTAAAATTCAACTCTTACTAAAATCGAAAATTTTCAACTAACAACTTTGGAAATTGATAAAAATCTTAATGAAGTTGCTGAAATCTCTGTAATTGTTTTGAATTTAAATTCACTTGAAAACAAAGACGTCAATCTTTAATTTGATCTTTCTCTCCCAGATTCTAAAAATTTAGCAACTTTAGATTGTCAACTTGAAAGAAAAGATGAAGTTGGTAACAACTATTTAGATAAGGATGACTTTGATGAGCGAAAACTTATTGAACTGATTGACGATAATGTTGCTAGGTCTGAAACTGAAAATGAAACATTTGAAAACTTTGAAATTCTTGAGATTGGAAACAACGAAACTACTGAATGTGATCTTAAACACAATGATGATTTTTCTAAAACCATTGAAACTCCTTGCGACTTGATCGTTTCAACTGAACCTCACCGTGATTACTTGTTTTTCAATGACAAATTACTATAGTATATGAACTCTTTCTGGAATAACACTGTTTTTGAGTAAACACGGTTTCGAAATTTAGTGAAAATTCATTTATTTAGTTTTAACTTTAGGTTTACGAATGAACCTTTAGTTAACAAAATTTCAAATATCAAAGCAAAGCTGAACAATATTTCTCAAAACAAGTGTGGGGGTGAGAATGATGCATAAGTCTCTCAATTTATACATCATCTGAACAAATCAAATTTTGTTTTTGAAACTTTTACTGAACCCCGCCTCGATGACCTCTCTTTAGTTGCTACAGAAATTCAATTTGATTTTAGGATCAACTGTAAGTTCAAACTTTTGAAAAAACAAAAAAAAATTCCAAATCTGACACATAATATAAAATCCTTTATGATTTGGTTTTCTGTGCTTCAGTCCTATAATCTTAATGAGGCTGATCTATTGGTCCATTGTGGACCGGTACATCTATTCGATGACTACGTATTTTATACACACGCATCTGGTAAGCCATGCTTACCCACTTATTTTATTTCCCATTCACTAAGATATGTCTAATTAATGACTGTGGGGACACAATCACACTCAGGGGTGAGGGGGAATTTACAGTACATCAGCAATCAAATTTTATGAACTAGGACATTCCTTGAACAAGGACTAACTTAAAATTCATAAATAACACTTTGGTTCTTGTTTGATAAGTTTATGTACTGTAAATCCCCCCTCCCCCCCACACAGTTGAGTGTGACTATGTACCCACAGTCGTTAAGATGCTAGCTTGAGACTGTGCAGACGTCAGTCGTGTTCTGGAGTAAGCGTGTCAACCCTTGCTATACATGTTAGAATGTGTTAGAAAGTTAAAATGCACTATAATTCTAGTATATTAATGGACAGTTAGGTTAGAGCCTTCGAGATGAAGTTTCTGGACTAATCAACAACATGACTTTACAGCATACAACGACCAATATCCCGTTTATCTAACTAGCTTCATGTTTTTCTTTAATGTATGCATAGGCACACACTTGCACTTACACACACAGGGAACGGGTAATTGTATTCTAACTTCTCACATTTTATCGCCAACACAGTTATGTAAGATAAGCAGTCAACCGAAATGTCCGAAAGAGATATAGAATCAGAGTCAGCAAAGCATTATGATCCCGATGTGCTTCCCCCAGATTCAGATTGGGAAGATTCCGACTCTGATTATAAGACCGACACCGATATTGAATCGACGACTTTTGAAAGTACATCTCTTGAAGACGAGGAAGAAGAAGATGATCGGGCCCCCGACGAGATCCCAGGTGTTAAGGAAGTTGAGGAAAAGAAACTCACTGACTCTCTGGCTTCCAAGTTAGATGACATAAAGCTTAATAAAATATGCTTAAGACACGGGATCCCCGGGGACGATGTTAAGACTCCAGGAAGTGAGGATAGACCTCATTCTGCCCCGCCAGGGTATATGACCGTTAGTAGGCTAATGTGCTGGGTAGGCGCTATTCCTCCCTTTCCACCAATCGTTGTTGAGACCTTAAGACGATTGCGCATTGCCCCTATGCAGCTTCATCCTAATGCTTACGCAGCCTTGTACACTTTATGCATTGCGTATGCGGAGATTCTAAAGACTGAGCTCACTTTCAAAGACTTTAAATTCTATTATCTCTTCAAACACCGTTCCACAGCGACTCCAAACTTCTCTTTCTTTGAATTGGTAGCCAATAGGAAGGTTTTATCGGAGGGTCACAGCAGCATAGGGGATCCCAAAGCCGATTGGTTCTATATAAAACACCAAGCCGGGTATGCAAGGAATTGGCAAAAATCAAGTAAGCTTTAAGCCTCTAGATATGTAACCTGATTCTTATCAATCTCATTCTACATGGTCTCGCTCTCCATCAAGGCAGGATGATGGGAAGTCCCATAGTCGTCCAGTGCCACCGACGGGAGGTAAGCAGCTTCCCAAAGACTTGACTCCTCCGAAAAGTACACCCTCTCATAGCAAGTCTTCCAAAAAACACCATGAGCCAAAAGATAAAGGCAAAGATCCGAACAAGGATTAAGAAAAGGAGAAGATAGCTACTGTCCCCACTAGCCAGCGCTATTTGGATACTACCGCTGCGCAGGATGTTGTCTATACTACTAAGAATCAGGTCAAGCTAGAGCATTTGCGGAAGCAGTTTCCTGATATTTTCTTCGAAAGGATGATGTTTGTTCCAGATCTTGAACCGATTCCAGAGAACTGGGATGTAGAAATCATAGGGCAGGTGAATCACGTGGCCAAACAATATAGGGCGATGAAGAAGCATGCCGCCACACTTTCTACTGCCATTCGCCACCTGGAGACGGAAGCAGCTAGAACCAGAGTGAAGATTGATAATGACGGTAGGGCCAGAAGCAGAATGGAAAAGGAACTGGAGGATACACAAGCTCAGCTCCCTTTAGCTCGGCGGGATGCGGAAAATTACAAATCAGAGCTAGAGAGTGCTAGGAAGCGTTTTCACATTGAGTTCGACTCAAATAGCCAAGAACATTTGGCTTTGAAAAAAGATGCGGAGGATCTCAGGACAATCAATACTGAATTGAAGACAGCACATGAGCATTTTGCTGCTAAGAAGGCTTACTGGGAGAAAGAGAAGGCGAGCTTAAAAGACAATCTCGCTCTTGTTGAAAAAGAGAAGGCAACTCTGAATGATCGACTTTTCCAAGCCGAAGAGCGCGCGACTCTTGCTGAAAGTAATGCTAACATTGCTCTTGAATCGGCCTTCGCCACTGCTGATGAGCTTGCTACAACCAAAAAAGAGATAGAGGGTTTCGAAGAACTGCTATTCGACTTCTTTGGACAAGTTATCAAGACCCGAGACATCTCGTGGATTCAGGATTATCACATTACTTTGGCCAATGTATGGGATATGATCGTTGAGGGCGAAAAGCGTCGATTGGAAACCGAAGAAGTTGATGAGAAACAGCTCATACAGACTAATCTCAAAGGTGAAGAGCTTGAGGCTTTGGAGATAGGCAGACGTCTGATCCACGAGGAAATCGAGAAAGAGAGAAAAAAACTCAAGGGCAAGGATAAAATAGAGGAAGGCTCCAGCTCGGTTGTGGATCCCAGGGCCTCCGAAATCGAGGAATACAATCCTGATGATCCGTTGATTCCCTTGGCTCCCACCCCTTCAGTTGTCGGAGCTGTTATCATGAATTTGGGCGAGGAGTCGGCTGAAGGTATCTCCATATTCTCTCCACAGTTCGTCAAAGCGGTTATAACTTGTCATCGTATCGCGGGACAGACAACTGAGATGGAAACGTTATCTCCCAAATCACTAACATTTGCTTCTCATGACATAGGTAACAAGTCGATCGAGAAGGATGCGGAAGAGAAAGCAGAGGTGGAGAAAGTTAGTGTCCCTTCAAGTGTTGGTGCTGAATTCTCTGAGGTTGCAAAGCAAACCAAGGATACAACATGTGAGAAGGCTATTGTGGCATCTAGCACTGATGCTCCTGCAATGCCTAAGTCATTGGGGCTTTGCAAGACATCGATGGTGGTCATGGAGATGAAGAGGATGACGTAGTCATCACAGAAGAAATCAAGGATGACAATAATGAGACCTTGGCTGGTGTGCAGGTTAGGAGAGAGAAACAATTGGCTTTGCAGAAGGAGGGGCAAGACCCTCTATATGTGCCTCTTATCTCATAAGTCGATCCCAAAACTGGGTTGTTTATAAGATTCTCTTCCAAATCAATAACTGCACAGCTTGCCTCCCAACATCCTAATTCTCCCTAGGAGTCTCTTGTTGATAAGAGGAAGAGGAAGAAAGGTGACCACTCTGATGCTGACAAGGAGGAGTTGGAGAAAAAGAGGAAGGAGAAGAAATCAAAATCGTCTCCCAAGCGTAAATAGGATGCACTTATTAGCTCACATTTTTTCTTTTTGGCTTTCCACTGGCCAAGAAATGTATTTGTGAGAATGGCCCTCACTTTTGTTTAGCTTCCTGGTCTTGTAAACCTGCTCTTAGTGAATGAAAATTGGTTTCTTTGCACCATTGTGTACCTGCAAGTTTAACTTATTGTACTCAGTCATAAACCTTTAGATCCTAACTAAGTTAAAAATCAAACCACGAAGCATTGCAACAAAAATTTCAAGTAAGAAAAATTTTAAAAAAAATTGTAATTGCATAAATATGTGTGTATATATGCCCCCAATCAATCATTAATATGATGCCTGGATAGGGCTCAATGAGGATTGATTAGGGTCATATGTGCGTTGTCCCTCATTTTCAGAAATGAGGGGTTCGAGTCATCTTGCGGCATATGTTGTTGCGCCTTTATACTTTCCCGACCCTTTGGCTGGGATAGGAATTCTCGTGGCGCTAAGTCTCTAGCACTTTTATACTCCCCCGATCCTTCAGCAGGTTAGAGTTTGAGCTCAGTTCTTAGTCTGCTCACTGATCCTTCAACGGGGCAGAAGTTCTGGGGGCGCTAAGTCTATAGCGCCTTTATACTCTCCCGATCCTTCAGTAGGTTAGAGTGTTATCAAGGCGGTTTTGTCACGGTGCACCTTCACGCCTTGGGGACGTTATCTTTGCATCCTTTATAATCTCTCTCTCTCTAATCTCGAGGGTTAGAGTGCAAGTAGTAGTGTGACTTACCTCGCTGCACCTTTTGGAACTTTGGTTATCGCTGGCCTTCCAATTTGATAGGTGGAACTTTGAATTAGGTGTTTTGAAATCGCTGCATAGTTTATAACAAATCTCGAAATGATAATGATTGATGTTAGTTAAAAATAAAAGAATAGATAAGAAACGGTGCAGTAAAGGTAAATGACACGCGATATTTTTATAGTGATTCGGTCGAATCATGACCTACGTCCACTTTATAATATTTTCCTCAAGTAACCAGACTGTTCTAGGCAAGTCGTGCCTTTTTACATGGTCCTAAAAATAAAAGAGTAAAACTGACAATTTCACGTCAGATAAGGCCGCAAATGCTGGGCATTCCACACTCTGGATATTTCATCTCCATCCACAGTTGCTAGCTTGAAGGTTCCATTATCAAGCCTTCGTAAAATGGAGTACGGTCCTTCCCATTTTGGGCCCATATGGACTGGGGGTGGAAAGACGCGTTTTAGGACCAAATCTCCGGGTTCAAAGGTTCGAGCTCGGACTTTTTTGTTGTAATACCGAGTGACATGTTGCTTGAGTCTCAAGGCGCGTAGATTGGCTTCGTCCCTTTTTTTCTTCAATCATATCCAGAGACTCAAGGAGCAGCTCATTGTTGGTCATCGGGTCATAATAAGTGATTCGATGACATGGTACTTCTAACTCAACCAGGATGACCCCATCGGCTCCAAAAGCGAGGGAAAAGGGTATGTGACCCGTTTCCGACTTGTATGTTGTCCTATAGGTCCATAGTGCCAAGGGTAATTCATCAACCCACATGGCATTGGCCTGCTTCAACCTTTTCTTCAGAATAGACTTGATCACTTTGTTCGCTGCCTCGACCTTCCCGTTCGATTGCGGATGTGCCACAGAGGTGTATCTTTTCTCGATATGATACTTCTGGCAGAAATCTCGAAACTCGGTGCTATCAAACTGAGTTCCGTTATCGGTTATGACGACTTTCGGAATCCCGAATCAGCATATAATGTTCCTAACGACAAAGTTGATCACTCGCTTGGTTGTGATCATGGTCAATGGCTCAGCCTCGACCCATTTGGTGAAGTAATCCACGGCCACAATGGCGAATTTTGCTCTGCCCTTAGCTATGGGGAGGCTTCCAATAATATTGATTCCCCAAACAGCAAAGGGCCACGGGCTCATCATCGTCTTCAACTGGCCAGGAGGTGCCCTGAGGATCTTGGAAAACTTCTGACACGCATCACAATGTCGTGCATACTTGGCTGCATCCTTGTTTATGGTGGGCCAAAAATAGCCATATCGCAATATCTTCTTTGCCAATGTTTTCCCTCCAGTGTGGTCGCCACATTCACCTTCGTGGGCCTCTTTCAGTACACACTTGATGTCGTCATGGGCGATGCACCGAAGGAGGGGCATCGAGAAACCCTGTCTGTACAGGAATTCGCCTTGCAACACATATCGTGGAGCCTTCCGGATAACTGCACGCCTCTCACTTTTCTTTGTTGGAAGCATTCCATTCATCAAAAAATTCTTTAGAAAGGTCATCCATGACTCCCTCTTGGGTTCAATCTCTAGTACCGGATCAATTTCCATCTGATCTA
The DNA here is from genome assembly GCA_030737875.1 of Allium sativum. Lineage (NCBI taxonomy): Eukaryota > Viridiplantae > Streptophyta > Magnoliopsida > Asparagales > Amaryllidaceae > Allium > Allium sativum. The sequence continues at coordinate 489,044,706 of CM060926.1, forward strand.
TACTAGGGGACTGTCGCACTTCAATCGGGACTAGCTCCGTAACTTCAGGATTACCAGAGCTAGCCATCTTTGCTAACTTGTCTACCTTTTGATTCTCCGTTCTAGGAATATGAGATATGCTATGGTGATCAAAACCATCCAACAACTTCTTCACTCTTTCCAAATATGATATCAGCCTTGGACTCTTGGCCTGAAACTTTCCAATGACCTGGTTCATGACTATCTTGGAATCGCAAAAGATGTCCAGCTTTGTGATCTCCAACTCCTTGGAGATTCAACCTGGAGATTAGAGCTTCGTATTCAAGGTCGTTATTAGTGGGTGGAACTCCAATCTAAGAGCATAGTATATTAGTCGTTTCTCTGGAGTTTCAAGGACCACTCCGGCACCAGATCGCCTGTCGTTCTTAGCTCCATCAGTGTACAATTTCCAGGCACTGGGGTCAAGGAGTAGTTTTGGTGGGTCAGCTTCTTCACTTGCTACATCATCCTCCGGGAGAATTCTACTATAAAATCTGCCAGTACTTGCCCCTTATCGACCTTCGGGGATGGAAGTTCAAATCGAACTGACTCAGCTCAATGTTCCACTTGAGCGGTCTTCCGGATGCTTCTGGCCTTTGCAGAACAGTGATCAGTGTACACGGTAATGGGATGAGTCTGGAAATAGTGGTGAAGCTTTCTAGATGTGATCAGCAAGCTATACGCAAGCTTTTCTATTCTTGGGTAGTTTCGCTCGGTCGCTGCCACTTTCTTACTCACATAGTACAACGGTCTCTGCACCTTATCTTCCTCTCTCACTAAGGCTAAACTGATCGCATGGGATGACAGTGCTAAGTACACAAAAAAATCCTCGTGATCCAAGGGCTTAGACAGTATTGAGGGTCTTTCCAGATGATTCAGAAGGTTTTGAAATGCTTCTACACAATCAGGAGTCCATTCGAAATTGCGTTTTCCTCGCTTTATTAATTCAAAGAAAGGAATACATTTTTCCATAGCTTTGGAGTTGAATCTGCTTAGCGCGGCTACTTTCCCTGCGAGGCTTTGCACATCTTTGATTTGTCTAGGTTTCTGGATGTCTCTGATTGCCACAATTTGATCTGGGTTGATCTCGATCCCACGCGAGCTGACGATGAACCCTAGGAATTTTCCAGATGCTACCCCAAATGAGCATTTCAAAGGATTTAATTTCATCCCATATTTCCGGAGAATCTCAAACATCTCTGCTAAATCGGTCGTACGATCGGATGATTGTCTAGACTTTACCAACACTTCGTCGACGTATACCTCCATCATTTTCCCAATTTGGTTGTAGAACTTCCTATTCACCAATCGCTAATATGTAGCACCGGCATTCTTCAGACCAAAAGGCATCACTACGTAACAGTGTAATCGTAGATTTGTAATGAAGTTGGTATGCTCTTGGTCCGGGACGTGCATGGGATTTGCTTGTACCCTGAGTAGGCATCGATAAAAGTAAGAAGCTCATGACCCGCGGTTGAATCCACCAGCTGATCGATTCTAGGTAACGGAAAGCTATCCTTTGGGCAGGCTTTGTTTAGGTCTGAGAAATCAATGCATGTGCGCCACTTTCCATTGGCCTTTTTCACCAAAACCGGGTTTGAAATCCTGCCATGGTATGTTGAATCTTTAATGAACCCATTGCTTCTCAGCATTTCAACTTCTTCTTTCAAGGCAGCGGACCTCTCCGGGCCAAGCATTCGCCTTTTCTGTTTGATGGGGGGATGCTTTGGGTTGATGCTTAATGAATGACTCATAATTGAGGGAGATATTACACACATATCCGCATGGGTCCAGGCGAAAACATCCAAGTTAGCTTTCAAGAAATTTGTTAATTCTTTGGCTTGAATAGGGTCCAACTTGGATCCAATCTTCAGGACTTTCTCTAGGTCACTATCATCGATTGGTACGTCCACAGTCGCTTCATTGGGAGTCGCCATTCTGCCCCCAGGCACTTCATCCTCTTTGGGATCTATATCCTCGGGCAACTCTCTGGGCGACTCTCCCAGAGTTACTTTCTTTAGTTGCTATGACGTTTCCTCCCTTGGAGGGGAAGAAGCGCCCTTTGTTTCTACATCTCTTCCTTTGCGAAGCAACTTCAGCTTTGCTATGTAGCATGCTCGTGCAACAACTTGATCTCCTCTGACTATACCTACACCGGCATCCGTGGGGAACTTCAACAACAAACACCAGGGTGCAATGCATGCCCTGAATTTGGCTAGGGCTGATCGGCCCAAAAAGGCATTGTAAGGCGACTCAATATCCAAAACTACAAAGGGGAGGATTCTCACTCTCTGGCATTCTCCTTCCCCAAGGGTTACTGACAGTTCCACGTATCCCATCGGAGCGATTGAGGCTCCATTAAATCCATGTATCCAACCCTCGCATGGTTTTAAATCCTTCGGTTCGAGTTTCATTTGGTCGAATGTTTTCTTAAACCGAATGTTAAACTCCCGTTATCTACTAGAACTTTATGGCCTATAGCTGGACCGATGGTAACGGTGATCACTAATGGGTCTTCGGTTGGGGAGTAGACTCCAATACTCTACCAATCGTGAAATATGACGTCATCAGACATCGTCTTCTGTTGCTTAATCGGGGAATTATACTTGGGATTGCTACATTCTCCCACTTCAAAATGTTGTTTAGCTGCGTTCACGTACTGATCCATAGCCCTGAAACTGTGCCCTGCCAGATGAAGCCCACCAACTATGGTATTGATAACGATATTTTTTCCTTTTTGCTGAGCTGTTGGTTTGGCAGCTGGTTGGCCTTGGTTCGAGCTTGTGCGTCTTGCCTCCTGTCTCTGGATGTCACCTTATACTCATCGAGTTTTCCTTCCCGAAGTAGCTTTTCAACCACATCTCTCAGATGACGACATTCGTTTGTGGTGTGGCCATGAGTCTGGTGGAAAAGGAAAAATTTCCCAGTCTAACGTTCCTTTTCTATCGAATCTCTCGGAGGAGGCCTCTTATATTGGAGGACATTATACGTATCCAAGAAGATATTCTCCAATGTATCGTTTAACGGTGTAAAACTCTCAAATGGCCTGGGCCGAGATCTTCTCTGAGAGTCATTCCCTCGATTTCTCTTTCGATTGTTGTTACTATTATTCCCCTATTGATGACCATTGCCTTGATTCTTGTTCCCAACATTAACTTCAACCTTTCCTGAGCTATCTCTCGTCTGCTTGATGGCCACATTACTTTGGATATCCTCCTTATCAGCAGCCTTCCTCTTTCGATTGGCGTAAATTTCCTCTCGACGTAGGTGGATGTTGGCCTTTTTGTAAAATATTTCTCTGGTCAATGGTGGTTTACCGGCCAGGTATCTCCCAAACTCAGTATCCTTATCCACTCTGTCAATCAAGGCCATCAAAAGAGTTTGTTCATGGGGATCTCTAACGTCCGTGACTGCTAGATTGAAGCGATCTAGATAGGACCTCAAAGATTCGTCCGGACGTTGCTTAATGCGGGATAATTCGATGACATTCTTAGATCTCTAAGTATGCAGCTGGAACTGGTTCACAAACTATTCGCTTAATTCCCTGAAACTGGAGATCGATTGCGCTGGCAAACGAGTGAACCACATTAACGCCGTATCCTCCAGGAATATTGGGAATGCCTTACACTTCACGATGTTGGAAGTGGCAGCTGCACTCATGTACCATAAATATCTCATTAGGTGCTGGACTGGATCCGCCCTTCCTGCATAGCGGTTTATAGGTGGCATGTTGAATTTCCTGGGGAATCGAACCTCTAATATGTCATCCGTGAAGGGCGTATGACTGCGGCCTATACCCCAATCCTCATTTCTTTGTCCGTGATTTTCTACCATCACTCATCTAATTATGGCCTCAACATTTGCATGGGTCAGGGTGGATTCGGGATCAGCACTTCTTGTCATGCGAGCCTCTCCAGCATTTCTTTGATGTGCTGCTGCAAGGTCTATGGCCTGGGAAGAACTCCCTTGCCGCCTATTGCCACAGTCAGTTACGCAACGAGCAGGAGGAATGGGTTGATTTTGAGCAGGGTCAATGACATCCCCATTCCTAGGTGGTAGGCCGGCTCATTTAAGTTACGGTTATTAGTTCCCTGATTAAGCGCCTCTTCTTCTCGAGAAGGAAGCGTCCTGAATTGAAGCTTCTCTATATTCTCAGCCCTTTCTAATGGAGGCCATTGCCGGTTTCTTCGAGGTTCTTCAGATGAGGATGTGTGTTCCGGGGAAAAAGGGTGAGCTGGCGGTGGCGAAACCTGCCTTTGAATATCGTCAATTCGTCTGCCTATGGTAGTAATATTCTAACGCAGCAACGAGCTCTCCCGCCTTTGAGCGGCCAATTCATCATTTTGTCTGTCCAATGCTTCAATTATGCGAGAGAAATATCCTTCGGTAGCTGGGGCAGAAGGGTTAAACTGATCATCATCATCTTCTCTTATACGCAAGGAACTTGAGCCAGGTCGAGCAGAGGTACCAGCACGAGCGGAACGAGCCATAATCTCCTTCCCAGGTCGAGTAGTGGTCTGATTATCATTTCGGATCGTGGTCCCCCTAGACTGATGGCTCGTGGTACCCTCTTGGTGTCGGTTCGTGGTGGTTCCCTGGGTTCGGATCGTGGGAGCATTGGTAGGAAGGAGGGTGGCGTTCTCTTGAGAACGGGTCGTTATGCCCTCTGTCACACGGTTCGTGGCACCTCTAGCGGGTCAGATCGCCCACTCTACGTCATGATCTGGAGAATCATCCTCGACATGTTCCTGAACGCTGTCATCACGAGCTTCGTTTGTTACTTCATCGGTCTGTGAAGCTCGTACATCCTTGAACTTCTTTCTAGGTATAATACTTTGGATTTGCTGAAATCTTCAAAGATCAAAACAGTGGGGTTTTGGACTATTTTCTTCGGACCTGACTATCCAAACAATAGAACAACAATCCAATTTGCTGAGACTTTGATTCTCAATGAAAGCACCAAAATGTTAGATCCAAAAGTGGCTCTAACACCCAAATTATCTGAATAGGCAGAGATTTATATGTGGAAATGCAAGAAGACGCAGAAAACACACAAGATTTATAGTGGTTCGGCGTTAACGAGCCTACGTCCACTTTATATCTATGATTATACGTTAGATTCGAGTACCATCAATGATATTTCTGTAAATCTCACTTGTACAATAATGATTCACTCAATAATTTTGGTCTAAGACTGATAAAAAAATGTAAGATATTAATAATGGTGGAAACAGTACTTAGAACTGCCAAAAGATCCCCAAAAATGCCAAGCTTAGGGCTATTTATAGCTGATATTTGCAGGCAGTTCGTGGTCACACGTGGCACAAATCCGAAGAATCTCGGACTGGTTCATAGCTTAATGGAGAAATGGTCAATATGACGGTTGTAGATAGGTGTTGCCATCTCCTTGAATCTCGGATCGTGATGGACTTGGTCTTGACCATTATCTAGGTTTCTGGATCGGATCGTGGGGTATTGGCAAAGAGGGATCGGGTCGCGGATAGGTGTCATGAGCTAGAAGAGACGGGATGCCCACGATCGAGTTTTCTGGGGTTTTGGCGTGTGAGGCTCCATATTTTGTTAATGTGTGAACCTTGATGGCTTGGTCCAAAAGCAAGCCAACAAATACCCCACATTATTCAAAGCTAAGTTATAGTCGATTTACATCCATGTTTCGATAAGTTTTTCTTATATTGGTATACTTAAGAACCTTTTGTTTAAAGGTTAAAAAACATCATTTTTTATATACCAATATTACATTATCCACTTCGTACTTGTTTTAAGGTAGGATAACAATATACCACATCTTATTTTATATGGGTTATCTATGTTACAAAACTTTTCTTATAATTCCTTTCATCTTTTTATATAACATCAATCCAAACTTGTGTGTTGAGTTAGGGTTATAGAAGTAAAGTAACTAGGGCAAAAAAATTAACTTTCATGAAGTGTTTGTTATGATCCTCTTAGTAAAGGAGGAATCAAACGAAATAATATACGGTATCATTCCATCTCCACTCATCATTCATCATGCAAAAAGAAAAAAGAAGAAAAAGAAAAAATGCAATAAATAGAAAATCTCTGAGAATAAAATAGTCATTCATCATTCTTGACTATAAAGCATTTCCATTCCATCCACATCCATCATACCATACTTAGAAGCAAGGATTGTAGTAGAGGAGATGAAAGGAAACAAAACGTCCATATGTGCCTTAGTATTACTTTATCTTTTTGTAGCTTGAAGTTCAACTAATACACTTGCCCTCTTATCTATACTATTTTTAAAACTTACAAAAATTTTCATTCATCTATGCATAATTCACATCCAATACGTTACAGTTACAGTGGTGCCAAAGTATTCAAAATAAAAAGAATGAAGAAATGATTGGGTGCACATTGTCGATGTGTATAACTTTGGTTGACATCACCCTCTTAACCTTCAAGGAAATTACCGTGTTATCAAGGAATTACGATTTAGCTTGAAATTTTTTATTCATTTTTGCACCAATTATGGGATGGACAATTTAGGACTAAATCGTTATTATTGAAGTTAGGTAAAGTCCTTGGAATTTGAAAGACCTTAAATATATTGTTTGATTAATCCGCGTACATAAGACGCTTTGGATTTTGTGGGTAGTATCCGCTAAAAACCGTCACGAGACAACACTCGTCCTACTAGGGACATATAGGGGTTTAACGGCTTGTTGCATACGCTAAATGCAATCGTGTTTCCAATGAAAGTGTGATAAATCTTAGTTTAGTTTATTCGAGGATGAATAAAAAGAAAAGTGTGGGGGTATTTGATATACACATTAATGCGTATATTTTATCCGCTTATCTATCTTGTTTTCCCTTTAAAAAATAATTCATATTGTGTATTTATAGCCATGTTTTCATATTGATGATAAAAAGCATGGTTTGAAGCATGAAGAATTTGCTTAAAAAGAGTGAAGTTTGAAATTTCCAAAGCTTGAAGAGTTTAAAGCTTGAATAACGGTTGCAAATAGAGTTCAGTTAGGAAGATTTGGCTCACTAGAGACTCATGCTGTGTTCACATTGGTTCATTTGCAAGGCCTCTCACTCTACAACTGTGTTCACACTAGCTTATGTGTTATTTGGGCTAAATCTCTAGTCCCACATTGTGTAATTAGCCAATTAGTCTTTGTCATATCAGCTATAAATACATTATATCTCCTTCATTTGTAATTACACTAGGTTTTATTCTGTAAATTTTCTCTTGGAATAAAATCATTCTTCTCCCTTTCTTTTTACATTTTATTGTAATTTATTTATGTTGTTTATTTTCTTTTTACTGTGACAACCCGAACTTCCCCGGTCTCCGCAGAGAAAAGAAAGAACGAACTGTGTTGAGAACACAACAAATCAGAACACAAACAGAAGAACATTTCATTTCTTATTACAACAATTTATATCTGAGTACAAGAATATACAGAGTATGAACAAATAATATACATTTGATAAATATCAGAGATTTACAAATTACAATGTAGTGGAAAATTATACAAAACATAACTGAAAGGAATACACGGATATAGAGCTTTCCGAGTATAGTTCCAGCTGTAACTCTAGGATCCTGTGAATATAATATCTGCAAAACCAAACTACTAGCTGCCCGTGTGGAAAATAGGGACACCCAGAGTTTAGGTTAAAATAATAAACTCTAGGTCAGTCATATGACTGGTGTGAGAACTAAAACAGTTATTTTTTGATTTTAAAGTTAGGTATATCAAGGGACCACGCTGTATAACATGGAACGGGTTTACCCCCCATGAATATCAGTGCATAAACAAACAGCGCAATGCTAAATAAAGAACAGTGAAGCTATTATAAAACTCAGGTCCCATCATACAATGCAACGCAAGCCGGAGGATATAGTTTTACCTTATAATAGCCAAATAATGCTTGATACGTGAAATTACATCTTTTATTATTACTATAACTGAAGAAATCAACTTCAAATATAAATGTATCAATCATAGATGACATAGTGCCCCATCCAACTATGTCGCCATACTAGGCTCTACAATTAAAACCGAAATGTCATGTATTGGAAGTTGGATTTCCATCTGTGAACCAAGTCAAGGGATCAACCTTACCGCTTCGAGACAATCTAGCCTACCATGTCTCAGGGCCCAGACTCAGATGGGCCCTTGGATCGTCAGGGCCGGTCCACACGAAGTGGATTAAAATGACTGAACAATACGTTTTCCCGTCCTATGGGGCATAATGGTCAGTACGTCAACCATATCATCCATCGGTCCCGTAGTGACTGATATATCCAAGGCGCCTCGCTATCCATCATCCACATAAGTAAAATGTCTGGGCTCCATACCATGACACCGCACCTAGCTAGAAAGAAACGCAAGTCCTCCCTGAGGTCCTCTCCCGTTTTTGGTTCACACCGGGGTGTGAGGCTCGCGAATCAATGCTATACACAAAGCTATGTTATATTAAAGTCGTGCTTTGATCATCAACCACAAGACTGCTTTTCAACAGAAGCCTTGATCATTTGCATCTCAGCATGCCACACAGGCAATTCACGCCATGCGACTGATGTCTATCGATATATAACCTTTGAGCTCGTACGTCTCATAGAAGGGTGTTAAGAAAGAGAATAAATTCTTCGCCACCAAACAGATATATATTTAATAGAGACAAATCAACACAGAATAAAATCTAATGTCATACACACATCCATTTACAAGTTCGTTCTGGGTCTGAACGAAACCAGAGGCACCTTATTCCTCGTCCTATATGTCCAATACAAGAGAGAGGTCCTCGCATATCCGGTCGATCTCCAAGTACGTCTGGAAGATCACCACTTATTACCTCGTCTTGGGTGTACAGCCCAATCAAAACAACAGTAATCACCCAAACGATGTGAATACCTTCGGTCTTCAACCATCGTCTTCATCGTCGACTTATCGTCGAATCAGTTATTCAGAATAGGTATAAACCCGGTCTTTCCGAATAACTCGCGTATATTATAAACAAGTGCTACAAAAACACAACATACGCCGCATTCCAATTCTGAATATTCTTTTATTTAAATATTCAGATCCTTTGGGAAAGGTTCCCATTAATTTTATCAAAGATAAATTCTTCAAATTTATTCTTTAATCTTCCTTTGGATTTCAATTCTAAACCAAATTAAGGTTTATCAAGTAGTCGGGATTAGCGAACCTTACCTAAGTAATCATTTGTTTTATTTCCCAATTCCAACCTATTTATCCCATGTAGTAAAACTGGTAATACTCCATATCTAACACCACGGTGTTACCGGTAAATTTAATTACCATTTCACGTTCAAATCTAATTAAAGATTTAACTATCGCTTGGAGCAAAATTGGTGATACTCCATTCTCGATCATTTCATGAATTCAATAAATTTAATTATCCTATTCACATTCCAGTCTAATTAAAGATTCATTAAAAGTCTAGTTCACTTTTAATCTCAAAAATCATTACTTAATGATTATTCAAAGTTAGGAAATTAATCTTATCTTTAACTAGGTTAAAGAACTAATGTAATTTAAAACACCGTTCACAGTAAACCCAAAATCCCATTCCATTAATTATGGAATCTTCACGGAAAATAGATCAATATATATGATCGATATAAACTTCCATATCCGACCAATAATATAAATGGAATAATGGCAAAGCCTTTTAAATTCCATATATATTAACAATCGTCCTCCACAGAGGCTCACTTCGATAATTATCAAATCGAATTCCATTCAATTCCAATTTAATATATTAAATTGGAAAACTTAACTTTGGAAAATTCCCGTTAAATCTTAGTAAAAATATTTATAAATTCCAAATCACATTTCACTGTTAATCGGGTTAAAGAACAAGTGTTATTTAAAACACCGTTCACGATAAACCCAAAAATCCAATTCTTTCATTCAATTCCAACTAAATATTAATTAATTGGAAAAACTTCACTAAATCTAAATTAAAAGATTTTTTTTCTTTTCTCAACTGGGTCTGAGAACAGTGTTAATGAAGGCACCATTCTTGACAAACCCAAAATCCAATTTGATATTAAATACAAGGCCCTGAATAGAAATTATATCGGCTTATATTCAATATCAAATTCTAAAACCAACAAATATCGTATTGGAAATAACGATATAAAATATATCTTCCAAATTTCCATAACAATATCCGCATAATCACGGAATCCAACATCGAAATATTCCGATGATAATTTCGATTCTAATCCATTCCAATTCATATATTGGAAATTCTGGTTATTTTTAAAACCATTTCAAATCCAATTTATTTATTTAAAAATATTGGATTATAATTCTAGTTTATAACTAGTTCATTTCGATAAAATATTATTTTTTTATTTTCAAATATGGAATTTTTCATCCCAATTCTTTCCAAATCATTTCTTATGATTTTACACAAATTATTAATATTTTTAATAATTTTATCAAGGCCCTTTCAGTCAATTTCCATAAACGGTCATCGAACGGCACTTACAGCGACCTTTTCCAAATTTGATTTGGACATAATTCCAAATCCAACTGTTAGATTTCAAATCTCTTATATTCTTGGAAAGCTCTTTTCGATACGAACCCAACGGTTCCGGTTTTAGGAGAATCCGACGGTCGGATCTCCCCTAATATCAATTCGAAGCCAATGGTCGAAATTCGCAAATGATCGTGGCGCGTTCTATACAGGCCATTTAATATATAAAACATATGTTATATATTTCATCGATTTCCATTTAAAACGTATTTTATAAATCATTTTAAATTCGTTTTAAAACGATTCTAACTTCATTTCAAATTTTAGATCAAATTTGAATATTCCTTAATAAATTCGTTTTAAATTCATTTTAAAACGATTTCAATTTCATTTCAAATTTCAAATCAAATTTGAATATTCCTTAATAAATTCGTTTTAAATTCATTTTAAAACGATTTCAATTTCATTTCAAAATTCAAATCTAATTTGAATATTCCTTATCATTGTAATGTTAAAATGATAATATTTTCAAAATATCTGATTTTGATTATACACTAAATATTATTTTAAAATATTTGTTAATTCTGAATTGGAATCAGACTAAATAAATTACCATATAATTTCAGTTATATGAATTTCAGCATCACATGTATACAACAATAATGATAAACAATCATTAAAAATCCATACAACATCCAAAGTGCATTTTACAACTGTATAAGCATTAGCATAAATAATTAACGCTTATACAGTCTGCCAACCCATCGATCGACATACCACTAATTATTGGGATCAGTGTATATCAAATATTATCCCAATACCCGTGTGGGGTTTTCAAACAACAAACACAGATTATTATTTGTGTTGTTGGGCGATGTGAAAAATATTTTCGTTCCAATCAATGTCAATTAAATAGGTGTTCATAAAAAAATCGTCTAATTTGTAAATGAATATTTATTTCAACACAAGAATATTTTATTCAGTTCATATTTACAATAAAAATGATATTTTTATTGTTCAAATATTTTATTCAACACATGAATATTTTATTCAATTCACATATACAATAAATATGATATTTTTATTGTTCAAACATTTTATTCAACATATGAATATTTTATTCAATTCATACATACAATAAAAATGATATTTTTATTGTTCAAACATTTTATTCAATATACGAATATTTTATTCAATTCATATATACAATAAAAATGATATTTTTATTGTTCAGACATTTTATTCAATACATGAATATTTTATTCAATTAATATGTACAATAAAAATGATATTTTTATTGTTCAAAAATTTTATTCAACATATAAATATTTTATTTTCCATTTCACATTACAATCACAATCAATTTCCACAACACAATACAATCAAACAAGTCGTCCATGGTTTGTGGACGACGGTATCAGGAGCTACTAAGCCCGTTTGCAACCTAGTATGTATTTAACTGTAAAATAATTAGTGAGAAAGAGTTCTCACATTCGGTTTCCACTTCATCGGTTTTATTCTGAATTTCTGAACAGTTCGGGTTTGAATTTGTCCCGACTTTCAACTTGCTCCAAATTTGACCGGTCAGTTTTGTTGCGAAGCTCTCGGCTCCACGATCGCAACGCAACTGAAATCGTTGCGTTTGGACATCGAATGACAAAGTTATGGTAATAAATACATTGCGTAATTAGATAAATAAATATTTACTAATTTATCCTTTAATTACATTTCCTCCCTCTTTTAATCATCTGGACATTGAAACCCCCTTCCTCCACCCCGTCAATGTGAGGAATCCCATACCGCCGCCGCCATAGTTGGCCTGAGGTCGATCGGCGGCCATCACAAGGCTCCACGGAGCCTCCTCCGTCGTCACCACCAGTGGGGGTGAATTCGATGGCCCTATGTGGCCCCAAAATATGTGCAAACATCGCCAAATTTAGCTCAAATTTCGAGCAGTATACACCACCATCTTCGATCATACTTAGATCACTTCGAAGAGCTCGACATCCTCTTCCGTTTCCCTTTTGATTTTATCTTCTAATTCAAAGTATATGAGGACCAAATGTGACAACAAGGAATTTCTCTCGATCCGAATCAGTCGCTAAACCGATCTAGACCGTTCGAAACGCCTGATTGTTTTGAGAACAAGCCACAACAGAACGCAGATGGGAGAACATTTCATTGTATATTACAACAATACCATCATATTACAAGAATATACAGAGTATAAATGAATATTACACAGAAATATCAGAGATTTAAATTACATTTAAGTACATAGCAGCGGAAAATAATACAATACACAACTAGAAGGAGGTATACGGATACAAAGCTTTCCGGATATCGTTCCAGCTGTAAACCAGGATCCTGTGAATATAAATCTGCAAAACCAAAACTACTAGCTGCCCGTGTCAAAATAAGGGCACCTAGAGTTTAGGTTAAAACAATAAACTCCAGGTCAGGCATGTGACTGGTGTTAGAACTAAAACAGTTATTAATCTTTATTTTTTAAAGTTAGGTAAATCAAGGGACCACGCCGTATAACACGGAACGGGTTTCCTCCCAAGAATACCAGTGCATAAAACAAACAGCGCAGTGCTAAATAAAGAAAAATGAAACTGTTATCAGACCCAGGTCCTATCACACAATGCAACGCAAGCCGGGGGATAGGGTTTTCCCTTATAACAGCCAAAGAATGCTTGATACGTTTAAAACAAATCATTTGATACTATAATAAGTGCATAGTGTATAAAACAACTTCAAATCATAAGTATCAATCATAGACGGCATGGGTATCATATATCATGTCGCCATACTAGGCTCTACAAATAAAACCGCAAATGTCACGTATTTGGAAATTGGGTTTCCATCTATGAACCGAGGCAAAAGATAGTCCTCAACCGATTCGAGACTGTCTAGCCCGAGCCTCAGGCAAGTACTCTGTCAAGCCTTTGGATCGTCAGGGCCACCGATGTGGATTAAAATTCCTGAACACTGCGTTTCCCCACCCTTTGGGGCGTAAGTGAGCCAACGAATGACTCCATCGGACCCGGATCGTCCGATCAAACTGAGGCGCCTCGCAACAGCAACAACCACACAGGTGAAAAGTATATAAATGTCAGGGCTGGTAGGTCACTGACATCACCCTAGCTAGAAAGAAACGCATGCCCTCCCTGAGGTCCTCTCCCGTTTTTGGTTCACAACCGGGGTGCGAGGCTCACGAATTCACGTTACACAAAGCTGTGCCACACAGGCTGTGCTTTGATCATCACCACAAGACTTTGCTTTTCAACAGAAGTCTCGATCAATTGCCCCTTAGGCATGCCACACAGGCAATTCACTCTATGCGTTTGATATCCATCAGTATATAACCCCTGAGCTCGTACGTCTCAGAGAAGGGCGTTAAGCAAGAGGATAAATTCTCCGCCACCAAACTGATATATATTTAATAGAAATCAAACACATAGACTAAAATCCAATGTCAGACACACAGTCCATTTACAAGTCCATTCTGAGTCTGAACGAAACCGGAGGCACCTATTACCCCGCATATCCATCGATCTCCAAGCACGTCTGGATGATCACCAACTGTTTCCATCTTCTTGGGTGTACAACCCAATCAAGATCATCAGTTATCACCCAAACGACGTGAAGACCTCCGGTCTTCGACCATCGTCTTCATCTTCGACTTATCGTCATATCGGTTATTCAGAATGGGATAAACCTGGTCTTTCCGAATAACTCGTGTATATTTTAAATAAGTGCTACGCAAATACAACATACGCCTCATTCCAATTCATCAGTCACTAACCGTAAATTAATCAAGAGAATAATTCCCCAAATATTAACCCCGAAGGCTGAAACCAACATCAGATCAATATCCAGAAAACCATTCTGCTTGGCTAACCGACAATTAGTTTCTAAATTTCACATTCATAGGGAAAGGTTCCCATTAATTTTATCCAAGATAAATCCCTTGAATTTATTCTATAATCTTCTTTTGAATTTCGATTCGACTAGTCGGGATTAACGAACCTTACCGATGTAATCATTTGTTTTAATTTCCCAATCCCAACCTATTCATCCCATGAAGTAAAACTGGTTATACTTCATATCTAACACCACGGTGTTATCGGTAAATTCAATTACCATTTCACCTTCGAAACTAATTAAAGATTTAACTATCGCCTGGAACAAAACTGGTGATACTCCATTCTCGATCTTTTCAATCTAATTAAAGATTCATTAAAACTCCACTTAGTTTTAATCTGTGACTGGGTTAAAGAATCAGTGTCATTTGAAACACGGTTCACGATAAACCCAAAATCCCACTCCATTAATTATCGGGTTAAAGAACAAGTGTTATTTAAAACCACTTTTCACGATAAACCCAAAAATCAATATCAATTCAATTCCAATTAAATATTATTTAATTGGTACGCTTCATTAAATCTAAATAAAAAGATTTAATCTTTTCTCAACTGGGTTCAAGAACAGTGTTAATGAAGACACCATTCACGACAAACCCAAATCACATTTGATATTCAATACAAGGCTCTGAATAGAAAATATATCGGCTTATATTCAATATCAAATTCTACGATTAACAAATGTCGTATTGGAAATAACGATATAAATATATATCTTTCAAATTTCCATAAAAACATCTGTATAATCACGAATTCCAACATCGAAATATTCCGAAGACAATTTCGATTCAAATCCACTCCAATGCAATCATTGGAAATTCTGGTTATTTTTAAAACCCTTTTCAAATTCAATTTATTTATATAAAAACAAATAGAATTTTAATTCTAGTTCAAAACTAGTTCATTTCGATAGAAATCTATTTTTATCTTTTCAAATATGGAGTATTTCATCCCAATTCTTCCCAAATCATTTCTTATGATTTTACACAAATTATTGATATTTTTAATGATTTTATCAAGGCCCGTACAGTCGATTTCCATCAATGGCCATCGAACTGCACTTACAGCGACCTTTTCCAAATTTGATTTGGACATAATTCCAAATCCAACCGTTAGATTTCTAATTTCTAATATTCGTTAGAAAGCTCTTTCCGATACGAACCCAACGGTTCCGGTTTTAGGAGAATCCGACGGTCGGATCTCCCGTAATATCCGTTCGAAGTCAATGATCGAAATTCGCGAACTGCCGCGGCGCGGCGCGTTCTATTCAGGCCATTATATTATATATATAATATATACTTCGTCGATTTCAATTCAAAACGTGCTTTATAAATCATTTTAAATTCGTTTTCAAAACGGTTTCAACTTCATATTCAATTTCAAATCAAAATAGAATATTCCAATATAAATTCGTTTTAAATTCATTTCAAATCGATTTCAATTCAATTTCGATTTTAATTCGATTTGAATTCATTTTCTTTTCAATTCAATTCAATTCGAATCCGTTTTAAATTCAATTCAATTCGAATTCATTTCTATATTCAATTCAATTCGAATTCGTTTTTCATTCAATTAATTTCGAATTCGTTTTACATTCAATTCAATTCGAATTCATTTCTATTCAATTTCAATTCGAATTTGAATTCTTTTCAAAATATCAGATTTTGAAATCATTTTCGATATTCATTATAAAATGAATGAAATCGATATAAATATCGTTCACGTCAAAATGGCGTCAATCTAATCAACACGGCTTCATATATTTCTATTTTCAAATATTCTATTTCAAATATTTCTATTCAAATATTTCTTTTTCAAATATTTCTTTTACGAATATTTCTATTCAAATATTTCTTTTTCAAATATATCTACTCAAATATTTCTTTTTCAAAACTGGAATGAGGCCCAAACAATTACCATATAATGTTAATTATATGGGTTTTCTTCAATACATGTATACTATAACAACGATGAATAATCAACCATTATCCAAAGTGCATTCTACACTGTATAGGTATCAAATATAAATATTTAACGCTCATAACAGTCTGTCAATCGATCGATCGACATACAACTAACTATTGGGAATAGTGTATGTCATTTATCATCCCAATACCGTGTGGGGTTTCAAACAACCAAACACATATTTTATTTGTGCAGTTGGGCGATGTGTAAAATTTATCGTCCCAATCAATATCAGGCAAATGTGTGTATATAAACAAATCGTTCGATTTGTTTATATTAATTTATTTCATTTCATATACATGTTAAAAATTCTATTTTCAACTATAAAATATTTTCCACTATAAAATATTTTATTTCATTTCACATCATATCACACAATCAACTACACATCAAAATTAAACAAACAAGCATACAAGCCGTCCATGGTCTGTGGACGACGGGTGTAAGGTGCTACTAAACACCGTCTGCATCCTACTATATATTTTAACTAGAAATAAATTAAAGAGTGAGAAATTCTCACTGATAGCTATCCAATACCACGGCTCTTCTTTGGTAAAAATCTTCGTCGTTCTGCCTCTTGTCACTTTCTTCGCCCGTATTCTCTACATATGTAAAAATCACATTTTTACTTCGCTATTCAATATATAAAAATCGAATTTTTACTATGCTATTCAATATATAAAAATCGAATTTTTACTTCACTATTCAATATATAAAAATCGAATTTCTACTTCGTTATTCAATATATAAAAATCGAATTTCTACTTTGTTATTCAATATATAAAAATCGAATTTTTAATTTCTCTACTATATAAAAATCATATTTTTATTACTTCTATTTTATAAAAATCTCGTCTTGAATATTATAAAAATTCCGCCTTTAACATTATAAAAAAATTCAATCATTAACATTATAAAAATTATGGTTTTTCTTAACTAAAAATATACACTTTAAAAAGCTAAAAAGAAAATCATATTTTAATGAACGAAAACAAAAACAAAAAATCAAAGGCTTACATTTTAAAGAGGGAGGAAGAGGTGGGTCTCAACATCGAGGCGGTGGCCTAGGCAGGTGGCGGCTCTGGTGGGGCTCCGTCGTCGGGTTCAAGCAGTGGAGGCGGCGACTTTTGGGTGATGGGGTTTCTAGGGTTTCGGGGGTTCGAACAGTGGAAGGGGGAGGAGCTGAGGTCATCGGAGGGCGTGCTGGAGTGGCCAGCGGTGGCGCCAGGCGAAGGGGGGGCGGTGGCGCCAGGCGAAGGGGGGCGGTGGCGTGGGCGGCGCTGCAACGACGGGGCACGATTTGGTTGGGGGGGGGGGGTCTCGAACGTCGGCTGGAGGGAGAAAAAGGGAACGGGGCTGGGGGGGTTCGGGGATGAGGGCGGTGGATGGAGGGGGGCGGCGGCGACAGCCAAGGCGGGGCTTCGCCTTCTCCTTTTTTTGGATTTATCTGAATCGAACCGGGGGGGGGGGGGGTCTGAGGAGAAGAAGGCGGTGGAGGGGATTTTAATTTAATTTAATTTATTTTATTTACAGAAAGTTGACTTTTTCATTTGAATTCGAAACGGGACCCAACGACTGTCGCCCCTAGCTATTTACCCCCATTCCGAACACAATGGGATATGTATCGTAAGCTGATTCGATCGTTTCGATCAGTTTTCGTCAAAATCAACATATAACTCTATATATTGAATTTGAACACGTATTTCAATTTACCGGGGTCACATACTAACTCGAAAAATTCCAGAAAAATATTTTCTAGCTTCGTATTAACGATACGGTCCTAACAAAACTAGTTTCGTCGAATTCTGGGACCGTTTGAAAAATGGCCATTTTCCAGTCGATTAAAATCAACTTAAACTGTTAAAACGCGTTTTCCTTTGCCACACGCACATATTGATTCGAAAAATTATGAAAATTGGAATCTAGCAATAATTTGACATCACGGATCCAACAAAAGTGGTTTCGTCAAAATCCGAGGTCGTTTGCAAAATGTCTATTTTTAAGGGCCTGAATTCCATAGCGACTATTCAGAATTTTCAACTGGACATATCTTTTGATTCCCGCTATGAAATTTTGATTTTGCCGGATTCGTTGGAAAGATAGTCACAATTAGTTTGCATTATTTTTGGTTTCACTAAAATCCGGTTTATTTTACACCCGGTACATTCAATTGAAGTTTGAAATCGAATTATCGAACTACCGCGTCATTTTCAATTCCTTTTATAATTATATATAATTATTTATATTCTAACGTCGATCCATATAACTATATATGATTGAATTTTATTCAAAAGAAATTTCTCGATAATATTATTTAAAATAATTCATTTTAAATAATCAAAATTCGCTAAAATTGCCAAAATAAAAATTTTAAACTAGCCCAGATTTTCGGGTTGTTACAATGAGGTGCGATTTGGTGAGGAATTTTTGAACGTGAGGGTCATTTGTTTTGATAGTGTGGCGGTTAGGGTTTTGGGAAGGAGAGAGGGGTATTTATAATATTTATTTAATATCATTTTATAATTTAATTTCAAAAATACTTGATAATCAATCCGAACTCCAAATCAAATCCAACGACTGTCGCCCCCTCCTAATTACCCCCATTCCAGACACAATGGAATTTGTCCCGTAAGCCAATTTTACTGTTATGATCAGTTTTCGTTAAATTTAAAGTATAAATCAATATATTTTGAACTCAAACGTACATTTTAATTTACTAGTGCCACATACTGACTCCAAAAATTCCAGAAAAATAAATCTAGCTATGTTTTGATGATATGGTCCTAACAAAACTAATTTCATCGAATTTGGAGACCGTTTGAAAAATGGCTATTTTCTAGTCAATCCAATTCAAATTTAAATTACCACGCTCACATATTAATTCCACAAATTATGAAAACTAGAATCTAGCAATAATTTGCCATTCTGGATCCAACAAAAGTGGTCTCGTCGAAAACGGAGGTCGTTTGCAAAATGGCTATTTTTAAGGGCTATATATATATATATATATATATATATATAAATTCCATAGCGACTATTCTGAATTTTCAACTGTACATAACATTTTATTCCCGTTATTAAATCTGGATTTTTCACATTCGCTGGAAAGATGATTTTAAATAGATTCAAATATTTCTTGTTTCACTGAAATCCGGTTTATTTTGAATCTTGTGCATTCAGTTGAAATTTGAAATCGAATTTTCAAACTACCACGCCATTTCAGGCTCGTTATATAATTAAAATAAATTTATTTGTTTTAACTTCGATTTAAATAAATTTTTAGTTGTTATTATTTAAAATTAATCATTTTCAATATTCAAAATTCATTAAAATTGCAAAAATAAAATTTTTTAAGTTGGTTCTGATTTTCAGGGATGTTACAATCTCCCCCACTTAAAATTTTTTTGTCCTCCAAAAGGAACGGAGCTAAAAGTTGTTTAACTAACCAACTTAACTTTCATTCTGGCATTCATTCTTCAATTTTTCAGTTTCTAAGAATTTTCTAATTTTTCAAAAATTGGGCTAACACCCTAAATTTTCGAAAAATTTCGCCATAACCTCCTTTGTACGGGGGGACATTTAAAACCACAACTAGCCATGCAGGGCACTTATCATCCAAAAAGAAAAAGGAAAAGCCAAGCGGCTAGCCAATCGGCTCATAAAATCTTCCAAACCCAATAAATTTGTAAACACGTACCTATTGATCGGGCATACAATTTTATTCCTCTTCTCTATCCTCCTTGCGATGACCTGTTCATTATATACACATGTACATATATACAGTTGCAATCAAATTTCCAATTCAGTTCAACATTTGATTCAATTTGCCTTAATGGTTCAAAATTTTAATTAATCAAACAACACAATCAGCAATCAATTAGTTGATTATCGTTTCAAACCCATAACTTTTATACATATAAATTCCCATTTTTGATGCCAAGTCACAAATATAGACCCTATCTAGTTTTGGTTCTCACACCAGTCAATTGGAAATATATAGAGATCCCACTTTTGATACCCGAAAATAAATACTAACAATGGTGCACCGTCACCAGAATTATCCCCGAGCGACTAGAGTGTGACTCTATATCTACCCAATATATTAAAACTTCGAATATACGTTTGCAAGGCATATAAGCAAAATCTTTATCTACTCGATTGTCCAAATTTAATATAAAATAAATATTCAAATACGTATAAAATGGTTTATATCTTCAGAACAAAATTTGTTTTTATAAATAATACTCTTCTAACTCATTCTAGGATACTACTGATCCTATCTCTAACGAGTCATTCTTATTGGATATTTCTAATCCAATCTCTGATGAAGTATTTCATTTGGTTCTAAGTTGCCTTGTTCTCCGAGCTCTGATACCAAACTGTGACAACCCGAACTTCCCCAGTCTCCGAAGAGAAGAGAATGAACGGATTGAGTTGAGAAAATGACAAATCAAAACACAAATAGAAGAACATTTCATTGCTTATTACGACAATTTACATCAGAGTACAAGAATATACAGAGTATGAACAAATAATATACATCAGAGTACAAGAAATTACAATGCAGCGGAAAATAATACAAAATACAACTGGAAGGAATACAAGGATACAGAGCTTTCCGAGTATAGTTCCAGCTGTAACTCCAGGATCCTGTGAATATAATATCTGCAAAACCAAACTACTACCTGCCCATGTGGAAAATAGGGGCACCCAGAGTTTAGGTTAAAACAATAAACTCCAGGTCAGTCATGTGACTGGTGTGAGAACTAAAAAAGTTATTTTTATTTTATTTTAAAGTTAGGTATATCTAGAGACCACGCCGTATAACACGAAACGGGTTTATCCCCAAGAATACCAGTGCATAAAACAAATAGCGCAATGCTAAATAAAGAACATTGAAGCTATTATAAGCAAGTCCCATCATACAATGCAACGCAAGCCAGAGGATAGAGTTTTACCTTATAATAGCCAAATAATGCTTGATACGTGAAATTTCATCTTTTATTACTACTATAATTAAAAAAATCAACTTCAAATATAAATGTATCAATCATAGACGACATAGTGCACCATCCCACTATATCGCCATACTAGGCTCTACAATTAAAACGAAATGTCATGTATTGGAAGTTGGATTTCCGTAAGTGAACCAAGGCAAGGGATCATCCTTACAGCTTCGGGACAATCTATCCTACCATGTCTCAGGGCCCTGACTCACGTGGGCCCTTGGATCGTCAGGGTCGGTACACATGAAGTGGATTAAAATGCCTGAACAATATGTTTCCCCGTCCCATTGGGCGTAATGGTCAGTACGTCGACCATATCATCCATCGGTCCCGTAGTGACTGATATATCCGAGGCGCCTCCCTATCCATCATCCACATAAGTAAAATGTCTGGGCTCCATACCATGACACCACTCCTAGCTAGAAAGAAACGCATGTCCTCCCTAAGGTCCTCTCCCGTTTCTGGTTCACACCGAGGTGTGAGGCTCGTGAATCAATGCTATACACAAAGCTATGCTATATTAAAGTCGTGCTTTGATCATCAACCACAAGACTCTACTTTTCAATAGAAGCCTTGATCACTTGCATCTCAGCATGCCACGCATGCAATTCACGCCGTGCGATAGATGTCTTTCGATATATAACCTCTGAGCTCGTACGTCTCAGAGAAGGGTGTTAAGCTAGAGAATAAATTCTCCGCCACCAAACAGATATACAATTAATTGAGATCTATCAACACAGAATAAAATCCAATCTCAGACACACATCCATTTACAAGTTCATTCTGGGCTGAACGAAACCGGAGACACTTTATTCCTCGTTCCATATGTCCAATACATGAGAGAGGTCCTCGCATATCTGGTCAATCTCCAAGTACTTCTGGACGATCACCACTTATTACCTCATCTTGGGTGTACAGCCCAATCAAGACATCAGTAATCATCCAAACGATGTGAAGACCTCTGGTCTTCAACCACCGTCTTCATCGTCGACTTATCGTCGAATCTGTTACTCAGAAAGGGTGAGCTGGTGGTGGCGAAACCTACCTTTGAATATCGTCAATTCGTCTGCCTATGGTAGTAATATTCTAACGCAGCAACGAGCTCTCCCGCCTTTGAGCGGCCAATTCATCATTTTGTCTGTCCAATGCTTCAATTATGCGAGAGAAATATCCTTCGGTAGGTGGGGCAGAAGGGTTGAACTGATCATCATCATCTTCTCTTATACGCAAGGAACTTGAGCCAGGTCGAGCAGAGGTACCAGCACGAGCGGAACGAGCCATAATCTCCTTCCCAGGTCAAGTAGTGGTCTGATTATCATTTCGGATCGTGGTCCCCCTAGACTGATGGCTCGTGGTACCCTCTTGGTGTCGGTTCGTGGTGGTCCCCTGGGTTCGGATCATGGGAGCATTGGTAGGAAGGAGGGTGGCGTTCTCTTGAGAACGGGTCGTTATGCCCTCTGTCACACGGTTCGTGGCACCTCCAGCGGGTCAGTTCGCCCCCTCTACGTCATGATCCGGAGAATCATCCTCGACATGTTCCTGAACGCTGTCATCACGAGCTTCGTTTGTTACTTCATCGGTCTGTGAAGCTCGTACATCCTTGAACTTCTTTCTAGGTATAATACTTTGGATTTGCTGAAATCTTCAAAGATCAAAACAGTGGGGTTTTGGATTGTTTTCTTCGGACCTGACTATCCAAACAATAGAACAACAATCCAATTTGCTGAGAATTTGATTCTCAATGAAAGCACCAAAATGTTAGATCCAAAAGTGGCTCTAACACCCAAATTATCTGAATAGGCAGAGATTTATATGTGGAAATGCAAGAAGACGCAGAAAACACACAAGATTTATAGTGGTTCGGCGTTAACGAGCCTACGTCCACTTTATATCTATGATTATACGTTAGATTCGAGTACCATCAATGATATTTCTCTAAATCTCACTTGTACAATAATGATTCACTCAATAATTTTGGGCTAAGACTGATAAAAAAATGTAAGATAATAATAATGGTGGAAACAGTACTTAGAACTGCCAAAAGATCCCCAAAAATGCCAAGCTTAGGGCTATTTATAGCTGATATTTGCAGGCAGTTCGTGGTCACACGTGGCACAAATCCCAAGAATCTCGGACTGGTTCATAGCTTAATGGAGAAATGGTCAATATGACGGTTGTAGATAGGTGTTGCCATCTCCTTGAATCTCGGATCGTGATGGACTTGGTCTTGACCATTATCTAGGTTTCTGGATCGGATCGTGGGGTATTGGCAAAGAGGGATCGGGTCGCGGATAGGTGTCATGAGCTAGAAGAGACGGGATGCCCACGATCGAGTTTTCTGGGGTTTTGGCGTGTGAGGCTCCATATTTTCTTAATGTGTGAACCTTGATGGCTTGGTCCAAAAGCAAGCCAACAAATACCCCACATTATTCAAAGCTAAGTTATAGTCGATTTACATCCATGTTTCGATAAGTTTTTCTTATATTGGTATACTTAAGAACCTTTTGTTTAAAGGTTAAAAAACATCATTTTTTATATACCAATATTACATTATCCACTTCGTACTTGTTTTAAGGTAGGATAACAATATACCACATCTTATTTTATATGGGTTATCTATGTTACAAAACTTTGCTTATAATTCCTTTCAGCGTTTTATATAACATCAATCCAAACTTGTGTGTTGAGTTAGGGTTATAGAAGTAAAGTAACTAGGGCAAAAAAATTTACTTTCATGAAGTGTTTGTTATGATCCTCTTAGTAGAGGAGGAATCAAACGAAATAATATACGGTATCATTCCATTCCATCTCCACTCATCATTCATCATGCAAAAAGAAAAAAGAAAAAAAGAAGAAAGAGAAAAAATGCAATAAATAGAAAATCTCTGAGAATAAAATAGTCATTCATCATTCTTGACTATAAAGCATTTCCATTCCATCCACATCCATCATACCATACTTAGAAGCAAGGATTGTAGTAGAGGAGATGAAAGGAAACAAAACGTCCATATGTGCCTTAGTATTACTTTATCTTTTTGTAGCTTGAAGTTCAACTAATACACTTGCCCTCTTATCTATACTATTTTTAAAACTTACAAAATTTTTCATTCATCTATGCATAATTCACATCCAATACGTTACAGTTACAGTGGTGCCAAAGTATTCAAAATAAAAAGAATGAAGAAATGATTGGGTGCACATTGTCGATGTGTATAACTTTGGTTGACATCACCATCTTAACCTTCAAGGAAATTACCGTGTTATCAAGGAATTACGATTTAGCTTGAAATTTTTTATTCATTTTTGCACCAATTATGGGATGGACAATTTAGGACTAAATCGTTATTATTGAAGTTAGGTAAAGTCCTTGGAATTTGAAAGACCTCAAATATATTGTTTGATTAATCCGCGTACATAAGACGCTTTGGATTTTGTGGGTAGTATCCGCTAAAAACCGTCACGAGACAACACTCGTCCTACTAGGGACACATAGGGGTTTAACGGCTTGTTGCATACGCTAAATGCAATCGTGTTTCCAATGAAAGTGTGATAAATCTTAGTTTAGTTTATTCGAGGATGAATAAAAAGAAAAGTGTGGGGGTATTTGATATACACATTAATGCGTATATTTTATCCGCTTATCTATCTTGTTTTCCCTTTAAAAAATAATTCATATTGTGTATTTATAGCTGTGTTTTCATATTGATGATAAAAAGCATGGTTTGAAGCGTGAAGAATTTGCTTAAAAAGAGTGAAGTTTGAAATTTCCAAAGCTTGAAGAGTTTAAAGCTTGAATAACGGTTGCAAATAGAGTTCAGTTAGGAAGATTTGGCTCACTAGAGACTCATGCTGTGTTCACATTGGCTCATTTGCAAGGCCTCTCACTCTACAACTGCGTTCACACTAGCTTATGTGTTATTTGGGCTAAATCTCTAGTCCCACATTGTGTAATTAGCCAATTAGTCTTTGTCATATCAGCTATAAATACATTATATCTCCTTCATTTGTAATTACACTAGGTTTTATTCTGTAAACTTTCTCTTGGAATAAAATCATCCTTCATTTTCTTTTTACTCTGACAACCTGAACTTCCCCGGTCTCCGAAGAGAAAAGAAAGAACGAACTGAGTTGAGAACACAACAAATCAGAACACAAACAGAAGAACATTTCATTTCTTATTACAACAATTTATATCTAAGTACAAGAATATACAGAGTATGAACAAATAATATACATTTGATAAATATCAGAGATTTACAAATTACAATGCAGCGGAAAATTATACAAAACATAACTGAAAGGAAAACACGGATATAGAGCTTTCCGAGTATAGTTCCAGCTGTAACTCTAGGATCCTGTGAATATAATATCTGCAAAACCAAACTACTAGCTGCCCGTGTGGAAAATAGGGACACCCAGAGTTTAGGTTAAAATAATAAACTCCATGTCAGTCATATGACTGGTGTGAGAACTAAAACAGTTATTTTTTGATTTTAAAGTTAGGTATATCAAGGGACCACGCTGTATAACATGGAACGGGTTTACCCCCACGAATATCAGTGCATAAACAAACAACGCAATGCTAAATAAAGAGCAGTGAAGCTATTATAAGACTCAGGTCCCATCATACAATGCAACGCAAGCCGGAGGATATAGTTTTACCTTATAATAGCCAAATAATGCTTGATACGTGAAATTGCATCTTTTATTATTACTATAAGTGAAGAAATCAACTTCAAATATAAATGTATCAATCATAGATGACATAGTGCCCCATCCTGTTGAGTCAAGAACTTTTAATGATCGTTTTGATTAATGACGAGAAGAAGCTTCATGATCGACAAAAAGAAGATTCAATGGTTTCATAGGTTAGAAGTTGGTTATTTAGAATATTTTATGTAAAATCTATCCTCAAATAATCATACTTCTCATTGATTTCAAAATTATGCATGAAAACTCGTTTTTATTGTATATTGACAAAAACAGGTCAACCTGTTAAAAATAACAGGTCAACCTATTTTTAAATATAACAGGTCAACCTGTTAAAATTAACAGGTCAACAGCTTTTTAAACTTAAATAGGTCAACTTGTTAAAATTAACAGGTCAACAGCTTTTTGAAATAACGGTCAAAAACCTGTCAACCTATTAATTTTTTCCTGTCAACCTATTTTTGAATTTCATGAAGAGTCATCTTCTTTCTTAAAAAGTTGCATCCATTTCTCTTCATTAAAAATCACTTCTTTTGATTGCAACTTTTCACCAATAATTACAACTTCTCATTTGCTATAAATACATCATCTTTCACTCATCCAAATCACTGAAATTTCTCTCCATTCTCTGATCTATATTGTATTATTCTTAGCATTCTAAAAGCACTCAAAAGCATTCAATTATCGTTTGAATCTCCAAGCATATTTAACACACTTGTGATTCAACTCGATAATCCACTTCCAAATCTTTGCAAACATCAATATATATTTGAGGATAAGATTATAGGAAGGTTGTACTCAATCATTGACTAATCAGTGTTGAAGAAAGAACACATTCAAGGTCAAACTCTTGTAATCGTCTTGTGGGTAAGCTTGTAGCCCGTGAAATCAAGTGGGTAAGCTTGTAGCCCGTAAAATCAAGTGGGTAAGCTTGTGGCCCGTGAAATCAAGTGGGTAAACTTGTAGCCCGTAAATCAAGTAGTTGTGAACCTGTTCCTCCGGGTGAAGCGAGGGTGTTGTTTAGTGAAAAGCCGAAGAGGAGCTTCGGGACTGGACGTAGGACGGGAGGTCCGAACCAGTATAAAATTCTAGTGTCATTACTTTACTTTATCTACAGCATTTATATTTGTTAGTGATATATTTCTTGTTTGCGAATTTTTACCTACGTAACTTTTGAATAGCTTAAGTTATCACATACATTCCGCATAGCCATATTATAGATCCTGCACAAGTCATACACAACCGACTCTTTCACATCCCACTATGTCGCCATACTAGGCTCTACAATTAAAACCGAAATGTCATGTATTGGAAGTTGGATTTCTATCTGTGAACCAAGTCAAGGGATCAACCTTACCGCTTCAAGACAATCTAGCCTACCATGTCTCAGGGCCCAGACTCAGATGGGCCCTTGGATCGTCAGGGCCGGTCCACACGAAGTGGATTAAAATGACTGAACAATACGTTTTCCCGTCCTATGGGGCATAATGGTCAGTACGTCAACCATATCATCCATCGGTCCCGTAGTGACTGATATATCCAAGGCGCCTCGCTATCCATCATCCACATAAGTAAAATGTCTGGGCTCCATACCATGACACCACACCTAGCTAGAAAGAAACGCAAATCCTCCCTGAGGTCCTCTCCCGTTTTTGGTTCACACCGGGGTGTGAGGCTCGTGAATCAATGCTATGCACAAAGCTATGTTATATTAAAGTCGTGCTTTGATCATCAACCACAAGACTCTGCTTTTCAACAGAAGCCTTGATCATTTGCATCTCAGCATGCCACACAGGCAATTCACGCCATGCGACTGATGCCTATCGATATATAACATTTGAGCTCGTACGTCTCATAGAAGGGTGTTAAGCAAGAGAATAAATTCTCCACCACCAAACAGATATATATTTAATAGAGACCAATCAACACAGAATAAAATATAATGTCATACACACATCCATTTATAAGTTCGTTCTGGGTCTGAACGAAACCAGAGGCACCTTATTCCTCGTCCTATATGTCCAATACAAGAGAGAGGTCCTCGCATATCCGGTCGATCTCCAAGTACGTCTGGAAGATCACCACTTATTACCTCGTCTTGGGTGTACAGCCCAATCAAGACAACAGTAATCATCCAAACGATGTGAAGACCTCTGGTCTTCAACCATCGTCTTCATCGTCGACTTATCGTCGAATCAGTTATTCAGAATGGGTATAAACCCGGTCTTTCCGAATAACTCACGTATATTATAAACAAGTGCTACAAAAACACAACATACGCCGCATTCCAATTCTGAATATTCTTTTATTTAAATATTCAGATCCTTTGGGAAAGGTTCCCGTTAATTTTATCAAAGATAAATTCTTCAAATTTATTCTTTAATCTTCCTTTGGATTTCAATTCTAAACCAAATTAAGGTTTATCAAGTAGTCGGGATTAGCGAACCTTACCTAAGTAATCATTTGTTTTATTTCCCAATTCCAACCTATTTATCCCATGTAGCAAAACTGGTAATACTCCATATCTAACACCACGGTGTTACCGGTAAATTTAATTACCATTTCACGTTCAAATCTAATTAAAGATTTAACTATCGCTTGGAGCAAAATTGGTGATACTCCATTCTCGATCATTTCATGAATTCAATAAATTTAATTATCCCATTCACATTCCAGTCTAATTAAAGATTCATTAAAAATCTACACTAGTACAAAACTGTTTATTTGTGTCGCCTTATTTGCGTCGGTTTAGCAAAAATCAGTAGCAAATAGTATTTTGTGCGACAGTTATTTTGAAATCCGTAGCAGGTTGTATGTAGGAAACACTATTAGACAAATTTGCGACGGCTTTTTATAAAAGCCGTAGCAAATATTTAGTATTGCAACGGTTAAATTAACAACCGTAGTCAATTATATGGATTGAAAAAACTAATGGGTCAGTTTGCGATGATTAAATTAACGACCGTAGTCAATTATATGGGTTGGAAAAAACTAATGGGCCAGTTTACGACGGTTATTATTTAACAGTCGCACAACGTTCATTAGCCCATCCATCTAAACCTAACTAAATTTACAACTCCATCTGAAAAGAAAAAAAACCTCATATTTCGTTAAAACGCTCCAGATCTGTGCCGCCCCTTCCATCTCGTTGCAACATCGACCTTTTTCTTTGAAAAGACATATCGACCTCCCAGATCCGTGTTGCCCACTCTCATCGATCAATGTCATCGTTTCACCACAGCAACATTCTTTCAGTCGATTGCTTTTCGCTCGTAGTCCGGTATGGATTTGCTTGGTCGATGATACACGATAATAATGATATTGATGGCAATAAACTTATGCATAATATTATTTACTGGTGTAATGATCCAGATTGACAAACTGATGCCTTTTTTTTTACTGTATGCTAATTGATGCTTTTAACGGATCAGCTTTGGCCTCTTGTGACTGAGGTATTCTATTTCCATTTATATTTTAATTTTCCTGTTGATTTCTAAGATTTTGTCATTTTCTGTATAGAAGTTTAACCTTCTGTAAGGACTTCAGTATATATATATTCCTCCACTGTCTGCCTGCTGATATAATTAAACTGCCACGACACAAAGGAAATATTGTTCTTTAAAGTAGGTATGATTCCAGATTTGTCCTACCTACCTAACAGATTTGTGATCTGTAGTTGTATTTTTTTTCCAAGTATAGCATCTCTTCGTAGTTCAATTTAACAGTGTTCAATATACCCATGTTTCTCAATATACGGTTGGTCATAGCATTCAAACAGACTTTTTGTAATATAGGTGCATAGTTAAGTCGAGTGAATGGTGGCTTAGAACTCTTATAATTTTGTACACAAGCTTGCAAAGTAGCAAATATCTGAAGCTTATGTTAAAAACTGTATATTTTCAGGATTGATTACTCAAATAATCTAATGGAGGAACTCCCATGTAGTTTAGGGAATTGCAGTGCTCTGTCAGGACTTAAGGTAATATGATTGCATATTCCTTCCATTGATTTTATTGTAGTTATTCATTCTCAGTAAATCTATCTTTTTGGTTGTCATGCTCCTTGAGATGATATGTTTTTAACAATTTAAATTATATTTCGCATGGTCTGTAGGTGTCTAATAACATACGAATTTTGCCAGCTCAACTTGCAAACTGTTCAAAATTGTACAAATTGGACATAGAGGTAAGCTTTTGTAATTTTTAAAATATGGTTCAATTCTTGTTCGCTTATGGAATTAATCCTTTGTCTATGCCAGGGAAATAACTTACGGTGCTCTTAGAAAGTTTGCTTAATTCATGGATTTTGCTTACTGAATTTAATTCTGGTAATTGTTTGTAGGCCATGTCTGGTAAATGTTCAGTGTTCAACAGAGGTCACGCCATGTTTTAAATTACTACAATGCAAACATCAAACTCTGTTATTAGCTAGTTGATCATCATGCTTGATTCTATGGGACTGTTCTTGATATCCTGGATTCTGCAAGGTTGTGCTTGATATTTGAAATAACTAAAATATTTCGATAATTAATGAATGAAAAATACAAAAATATACTACTATTTGTTTTACATTTTTTATCTAACAATAGATTTTTGAAAAGATGCAAAGTATTTGGAAAAGAAACTATTGCTAGGTGGAGTAAGAGGATGCCAGTGGTTAAAAACCATAATTCAAGTTCTGTTGTTATGGCAAGTCTCCACTAGTAGTTTCCTGTATGCCTCTTTAGATGTAGATGCAACAGTTATGATTTCGTACTCTTTCTTTGGTTCTGTTAAATGGTACCTAATGAAATATATGTCCAACGAAGATCGATCAGGTATGAATCTATCACCCAGTTAATTGATTAAAATTTTGGATAAACACATGAATCAAAAGAGGAATTTGTATTGTTTGTTACTCGGCCTAGAAATCCAATTGATCTTCAGAGTGGAAACTGAGGATAATATTACACAATACACAAACTTTTATAAACTTGATTGGATGAATGAGACGAAAACCTTTATTCCTCTTTTAGGTTTCCACGTGTACCCTACTGAATCTCAACCGCGATAATTTGATGAATAATCAAGACCTATCATCATATAATAAGACAAGTTGTTTTTAACCACTGGCATCCTCCTACTCCACCTAGCAATGGAACACATATTTTGCCCTCTCAAGTGACACTAAGATTTTTGCTAGGTAAACATCTTACTTTAGTTTGTGTAATGTGGATATATAGTGTAATGTGGATATTTCACAAAGCATTGTGCATACTAACTTCTGTCTTCAGTTTCGGTATGAGGTAAATTACTGACTAACCTTTAGCTAACAACTTCTATTTAGTTTTATATTACGTAATTAGCATATTCGAATGCAGGAAAGGAAGCTAAATGTTTTAGTATCCCTTGGAATTATGTTATTGTACTAAGAGATTGGAATTTTTTGTAAGATCACATCTGGTTCATAGCTATGGTTATATAGATAAAATGCAGGATAGATTATAGTACACAATTATAAATGAAGGCGGACCCTGCTTGCTAGGTTTGTTTGTTTGCCAGGGTGCCCTTATTAGACAAATATGTAGGTCAGGTTTCATTGAGTTAAATAGGAAAACACAATGTATATAAAACCAATTTCATTGCTTTCATTATGGGCATGTGAGACTTCGAGGTCAACTTGGTTTTAGTTTTCTAGTTAGGATATATGACTTAAACAACCTTCCTTTTTGATTTTTTTTTTTTTACATTTTTTCATTTTTTTTATGAATAATATCGAGCAGTTCAAGATACTTGATATGAAGTTGTTGTAGACGTACCATATACATAGGAAGCTGTACTTGAATGCATGTTTCATGGGGAGTACAACCAAATTTACCTTACTGGTGATGTATTTTGATTGTAGATATTTTGCCTTACTTTTTAGATGGAAATATTTTGCATATTTTGGGTTTCATCCTGGATTGTCTTGGTAACTGGTGATTACCAATTAGAATTTTTTTTAGCATTTATTTATATATAAATAAAAAAATATTCTTTTGATACTTACTTTTTTTAAAGTACTTATTTCTGTTTTCAGCTTCAGTACGAGGTTGCTGATAAACCTTTAGCTTACAACTTTTAATTTAGTTTTATATTATGTAATTAGAATATTCCAACGCAGGAAAGGTTGCTAAATATTGTATGTTTTAGTATCCCTTGGAGTAAGAATTAATTATCACAATTTTATTGTGTGCAGTGTCTTAATGTTTAATTGATCAAAGAAAAAGCATAAAGCATTATATTTGATCCTTATGCACTGCATACTCTTCGTCTTTATTTTACTGTAATGTGGATATTTCACATGGCATTGTGGTTACAACTGACAATGAGAATTTTCGTCATTACACATTTTTTTGTTAAGATCTCCATTATAATCATATTTAATACTTAAAAGCACTAGGTAAGAAATTAGCTTCTTTGTTACACTAATGATTTTTATGTCCCAAGTATATGTGCCTTGCTTATTATTCTAGTTAGTTACATGTAGTTTCTTTTTTTAGTTTTTGGTTAGCGTCCATTACACGAAGACCACATAGACTGATTATGTACATGCAATATGTTCTATCAGTCATGAGAAGTTCACTATTTTATTTAAGCATTTGATTATTTATCCATCACTTTGCTTGATTGAATAACGAGCAGTTCTACGAACATTTCGATCACCTAGGTGAAATTTTACCATTTTCTTTAACTCTATTTTGTATTATCAAACTGAAGTAAGTTACGCAAACTACTCATAAGTGAATACTGTTCACCAAACAACCATTAAAACAGTTTTATCCTCTAAAGAACAGACGTAGTAGTATTCATGACATGAAAGAAGGTAAAGCTATGGCTCACAAGCAAATTAAACCTGACTAAATCCAACCAATCAAGAACTCTAATAAAAGGCCGTACAAGAAATAAAGTATTTCTCGGTTGGAACTTGCGACAAATGAGAATACTAAGCTAGTTAAATGCCCATACCAATCAGTGTTTAAGCTACCTTAAGTATCTCAGAATAACAATCTAGCACCCAAGCGGAATCATAGTATGTATGAAGTAATTTTTTGAGTGGTTAAACTTTCAGATCAATTTAACAATACTTGAGAAGCTTATTCCATGGTCTTTGAATCATCTGTCAAATGAGAACAGAACTGGTTATTAAACAGTAATTTCTGATGCTACTTTATTTACCAACAAAGTGAATGGATAAACGTATAGTTCCTATAAATTTAATTATATTTGTAGGATTATTCGATTTTTAACGCATTTAATTCTATCACTGTCAAAGCCTAAACTGATAAGTGAAAAAGCATCACACCAATGTGTTGTACGACCAAGAAAATGAAGTGACATTGGAAGTTAAAAATGTAGGCATTGTACTACGGTACCAGTTTATTGTAAAAAGTAAATAAGAGCGCATAAGTTTACTTGTATTTAACTAAAGCTCCGATAGCTTGCAGAAGTCAAATGGATTAGCAATTACCGCTTTCGTTTCAAGTGACACTAAGATTTTTGCAATGACACACATCTTATGCCCTCTCAAGTGACACTAAGATTTTTGCAGTGTTGGACTCAATACTATTCTGAAATCATTGTAAATTGCATGTTTCTTTGTTTGTAGCATTTTATTTATCGACTTGTTGTGGCTTGCGATGGGTGTTTTGGTGAGTTGGATTATATAGATGTTAATGCTATTTACTGATTCTAGTTGGTTGTTAATTGACATTTTAATATTTTCTAAGTTGTTTTTTTTTCTGCAGATATAGATTATTGAATCTTTACTTGATAAACCTGAACAATCCCTAATTAGTTGTTTTTTGTAAGTTGTGGATTTTGTTGCCAGAACTGGAAGTTGTGCTTTGCATTCTCTCACAACAACCTTAAAATGAAGAATACATCAATTATGATAAAAACCATAACCTCGTCTCCATTTTATTGAATCTGCATCACCAAAGAGTGACATTACACCTATTCTCGCATATTTATTTATATAGCATGGAATAGTATTTTCAATATGTTACATTGGCAGTGTAGGTGGTAAAGGATGATGGTTGTTGAGTTTTGGTGTTAGTTTTGGTTGTGTGATAGGCATAACTGTTTTGATGATGGGTGGGTTCAATAACATGTGTTTGCTTTGAAGTGCGTTATGTCATGTGTTAAAATTTCCATGTTATTTTAAATGGTGTACTGTTATTTTAAAGTGCATTTATTTGAAAATATATACTGACTTATGTCGTGTGTTTAATTTTTTCTTTCAGAGTTGATGAATTGTTAAAGCTGGCCAAAATCAAGACAATTGTAACATTGACTTATGTAAGGGGGATTGGATTATGCAGAGCTTATGCAGAGCTTATGCATTCCTTTTCTCCTATCATTTTAGGTATTGTGTACGTATCTTTTTGTAATAGATATTCAGTAATATATTTTCATTATGAACTGTTTTATCTCTGGATCCATATATATTTTGCAGTATTATGACGTTAATGGTAAATTATGTAACATATGAATTTGTGTTAAATATTGTAAAGTTGACCATTGTTATTACTTTGATTTATACATGCAACCTTATTTGTGTTAAATGTTGATTGTTGGAAGTACATTTGATGTATGTTCATTTGTATAGTTTATACTGGCAAAAAGACAATTTTTAAAAGCACCATCAAGCTTACAGCGACGGCTATATAAAAAACAATCGCAAAAAAAAAAAAAATACTTTTGCTACGGTTTTTATTAAAAACAGTCGCAAAAAAATACCTTTTTTGCTACGGTTTTTAAAAAGCCCGTAGCAAAACGACATCGTTTTGAAACTAGGCAACATTAATTTGCGACTAATGTTACTAAAAACCGTCACAATTTCTTAATATTATGCGATTGCTCTTTCTAAAAACTGTCGCAAGAAATCATATTGTGCGACGGTTTTTAAACCGTCGCAAAAAGTTTATTTTTTTGCGATGTCTGCAATTGCTACGGTTGTAGAACCGTCGCAAATGGACATAAACAACCGTCGCAAATTACCTGTTTTGTAGTAGTGCTAGTTCACTTTTAATCTCAAAAATCATTACTTAATGATTATTCAAAGTTAGGAAATTAATCTTATCTTTAACTAGGTTAAAAAACAAATATCATTTAAAACACCGTTCACAGTAAACCCAAAATCCCATTCCATTAATTATGGAATCTTCACGGAAAATAGATCAATATATATGATCGATATAAACTTCCATATCCGACCAATAATATAAATAGAATAATGGCAAAGCCTTTTAAATTTCATATATATTAACAATCGTCCTCCACAGAGGCTCACTTCGATAATTATCAAATCGAATTCCATTCAATTCCAATTTAATATATTAAATTGGAAAACTTAACTTTGGAAAATTCCTGTTAAATCTTAATAAAAATATTTATAAATTCCAAATCACATTTCACTGTTAATCGGGTTAAAGAACAAGTGTTATTTAAAACACCGTTCACGATAAACCCAAAAATCCAATTCTTTCATTCAATTCCAACTAAATATTAATTAATTGAAAACACTTCACTAAATATAAATTAAAAGATTTTTTTCTTTTCTCAACTGGGTCTGAGAACAGTGTTAATGAAGGCACCATTCATGACAAACCCAAAATCCAATTTGATATTAAATACAAGGCCCTGAATAGAAATTATATCGGCTTATATTCAATATCAAATTCTAAAACCAACAAATATCGTATTGGAAATAACGATATAAAATATATCTTCCAAATTTCCATAACAATATCCGCATAATCACGGAATCCAACATCGAAATATTCCGATGATAATTTCGATTCTAATCCATTCCAATTCATATATTGGAAATTCTGGTTATTTTTAAAACCATTTCAAATCCAATTTATTTATTTAAAAATATTGGATTATAATTCTAGTTTATAACTAGTTCATTTCGATAAAATATTTTTTTTATTTTCAAATATGGAATTTTTCATCCCAATTCTTTCCAAATCATTTCTTATGATTTTACACAAATTATTAATATTTTTAATAATTTTATCAAGGCCTTTCAGTCAATTTCCATAAACGGTCATCGAACGGCACTTACATCGACCTTTTCCAAATTTGATTTGGACATAATTCCAAATCCAACAGTTAGATTTCAAATCTCTTATATTCTTGGAAAGCCCTTTTCGATACGAACCCAACGGTTCCGGTTTTAGGAGAATCCGACAGTCGGATCTCCCCTAATATCAATTCGAAGCCAATGGTCGAAATTCGCAAACGATCGCGGCGCGTTCTATACAGGTCATTTAATATATATAACATATGTTATATATATTTCATCGATTTCCTTTTAAAACGTATTTTATAAATCATTTTAAATTCGTTTTAAAACGATTCTAACTTCATTTCAAATTTCAAATCAAATTTGAATATTCCTTAATAAATTCGTTTTAAATTCATTTTAAAACGATTTCAATTTCATTTCAAATTTCAAATCAAATTTGAATATTCCTTAATAAATTCGTTTAAAATTCATTTTAAAACGATTTCAATTTCATTTCAAAATTCAAATCTAATTTGAATATTCCTTATCATTATAATGTTAAAATGATAATATTTTCAAAATATCTGATTTTGATTATACACTAAATATTATTTTAAAATATTTGTTAATTCTGAATTGGAATCAGACTAAATCAATTACCATATAATTTCAGTTATATGGATTTCAGCATCACATGTATACAACAATAATGACAAACAATCATTAAAAATCCATACAACATCCAAAGTGCATTTTACAACTGTATAAGCATTAGCATAAATAAATAACGCTTATACAGTCTGTCAACCCGTCGATTGACATACCACTAATTATTGGGATCAGTGTATGTCAAATATTATCCCAATACCCGTGTGGGGTTTTCAAACAATAAACACAGATTATTATTTGTGTAGTTGGGCGATATGAAAAATATTTTCGTCCCAATCAATGTCAATTAAATAGGTGTACATAAACAAATCATCTAATTTGTAAATGAATATTTATTTCAACACAAGAATATTTTATTCAGTTCATATATACAATAAAAATGATATTTTTATTGTTCAAATATTTTATTCAACACATAAATATTTTATTCAATTCACATATACAATAAAAATGATATTTTTATTGTTCAAACATTTTATTCAACATATGAATATTTTATTCAATTCATATATACAATAAAAATGATATTTTTATTGTTCAAACATTTTATTCAACATATGAATATTTTATTCAATTCATCTATACAATAAAAATGATATTTTTATTGTTCAGACATTTTATTCAATACTTGAATATTTTATTCAATTAATATGTACAACAAAAATGATATTTTTATTGTTCAAAAATTTTATTCAACATATAAATATTTTATTTTCCATTTCACATTACAATCACAATCAATTTCCATAACACAATACAATCAAACAAGTCGTCCATGGTCTGTGGACGACGGTATCAGGAGCTACTAAGCCCGTTTGCAACCTAGTATGTATTTAACTGTAAAATAATTAGTGAGAAAGAGTTCTCACATTCGGTTTCCACTTCATCGGTTTTATTCTGAA
The DNA here is from genome assembly GCA_030737875.1 of Allium sativum. Taxonomy (NCBI): domain Eukaryota; kingdom Viridiplantae; phylum Streptophyta; class Magnoliopsida; order Asparagales; family Amaryllidaceae; genus Allium; species Allium sativum. Next base: position 489,082,446 of record CM060926.1, read on the forward strand.
TTTCTGAACAGTTCGGGTTTGAATTTGTCCCAACTTTCAACTTGCTCCAAATTTGACCGGTCAGTTTTGTTGCGAAGCTCTCGGCTCCACGATCGCAACGCAACTGAAATCGTTGCGTTTGGACATCGTATGACAAAGTTATGGTAATAAATACATTGCGTAATTAAATAAATAAATATTTACTAATTTATCCTTTAATTACATTTCCTCCCTCTTTTAATCATCTGGACATTGAAACCCCCCCTCCTCCACCCCGTCAATGTGAGGAATCCCATACCGCCGCCGCCATAGTTGGCCTGAGGTCGATCGGCGGCCATCACCAGGCTCGACGGAGCCTCCTCCGTCGTCACCACCAGTGGGGGTGAATTCGATGGCCCTATGTGGCCCCAAAATATGTGCAAACATCGCCATTTTAGCTCGAATTTCGAGCAGTATACACCCCCCATCTTCGATCATATTTAGATCACTTCGAAGAGCTCGACATCCTCTTTCGTTTCCCTTTTGATTTTATCTTCTAATTCAAAGTATATGAGGTGCGATTTGGTGAGGAATTTTTGAACGTGAGGGTCGTTCGTTTTGATAGTGTGGCGGTTAGGGTTTTGGGAAGGAGAGAGGGGTATTTATAATATTTATTTAATATCATTTTATAATTTAATTTCAAAAATACTTGTTAATCAATCCGAACTCCAAATCAAATCCAACGACTGTCGCCCATTGCTAATTACCCCCATTCCAGACACAATGGAATATGTCCCGTAAGCCAATTTTACTGTTATGATCAGTGTTCGTTAAATTTAAAGTATAAATCAATATATTTTGAACTCAAACGTACATTTTAATTTACAAGTGCCACATACTGACTCCAAAAATTCCAGAAAAATAAATCTAGCTATGTTTTGACAATATGGTCCTAACAAAACTAATTTCGTCGAATTTGGAGACCGTTTGAAAAATGGCCATTTTCTAGTCAATCCAATTCAAATTTAAATTACCACGCTCACATATTAATTCCACAAATTATGAAAACTGGAATCTAACAATAATTTGCCATTCTGGATCTAACAAAAGTGGTCTCGTCGAAAACGGAGGTCATTTGCAAAATGGCTATTTTTAAGGGCTATATATATAAATTCCATAGCGACTATTCTGAATTTTCAACTGTACATAACCTTTTATTCCCGTTATTAAATCTGGATTTTTCACATTCGCTGGAAAGATGTTTTTAAATAGATTCAAATATTTCTTGTTTCACTGAAATCCGGTTTATTTTGAATCTTGTACATTCAGTTGAAATTTGAAATAAAATTTTCAAACTACCGCGCCATTTCAGGCTCGTTATATAATTAAAATAAATTTATTTGTTTTAACTTCGATTTAAATAAATTTTTAGTCATTATTATTTAAAATTAATCATTTTCAATATTCAAAATTCATTAAAATTGCGAAAATATTTTTTTTTAAATTGGTTTTGATTTTCCGGGATGTTACAATCTCCCCCACTTAAAATTTTTTTTTCCTCCAAAAGGAACGGAGCTGAAAGTTGTTTAACTAACCAACTTAACTTTCATTCTGGCATTCATTCTTCAATTTTTCAGTTTCTAAGAATTTTCTAATTTTTCAAAAATTTGGCTAACACCCTAAATTTTCGAAAAATTTCACCATAACCTCCTTTGTACGGGGGGACATTTAAAACCACAAGTAGCCATGCAGGGCCCTCATCATCCAAAAAGAAAAAGCCAAGCGGCTAGCCAATCGGCTCATAAAATCTTCCAAACCCAATAAATTTGTAAACATGTACTTATTGATTGGGCATAAAATTTTATTCCTCTTCTCTAGCCTCCTTGCGATGACCTGTTCATTATATACACATGTACATATATGCAGTTGCAATCAAATTTCCAATTCAGTTCAACATTTGATTCAATTTGCCTTAATGGTTCAAAATTTTAATTAATCAAACAACACAATCAGCAATCAATTAGTTGATTATCGTTTCATACCCATAACTTTTATACATATAAATTCCCATTTTTGATGCCAAGTCACAACAATAGACCCTATCTAGTTTTGGTTCTCACACCAGTCAATTGGAAATATATAGAGATCCCACTTTTGATACCCGAAAATAAATACTAACAATGGTGCACCGTCACCAGAATTATCCCCGAGTGACTAGAGTGTGACTCTATATCTACCCAATATATTAAAACTTCGAATATACATTTGCAAGGCATATAAGCAAAATCTTTATCTACTCGATTGTCCAAATTTAATATAAAATAAATATTCAAATACGTATAAAATGGTTATATCTTCAGAACAAAATTTGTTTTTATAAATAATACTCTTCTAACTCATTCTAGGATACTACTGATCCTATCTCTAACGAGTTATTCTTATTGGATATTTCTAATCCAATCTCTGATGAAGTCTTTCATTTGGTTCTAAGTTGCCTTGTTCTCCGAGCTCTGATACCAAACTGTGACAACCCGAACTTCCCCAGTCTCCGAAGAGAAGAGAATGAACAGATTGAGTTGAGAAAACGACAAATCAAAACACAAATAGAAGAACATTTCATTGCTTATTACGACAATTTACATCAGAGTACAAGAATATACAGAGTATGAACAAATAATATACATCAGAGTACAAGAAATTACAATGCAGCGGAAAATAATAAAAAATACAACTGGAAAGAATACAAGGATACAGAGCTTTCCGAGTATAGTTCCAGCTGTAACTCCAGGATCCTGTGAATATAATATCTGCAAAACCAAACTACTACCTGCCCATGTGGAAAATAGGGGCACCCAGAGTTTAGGTTAAAACAATAAACTCCAAGTCAGTCATGTGACTGGTGTGAGAACTAAAAAAGTTATTTTTATTTTATTTTAAAGTTAGGTATATCTAGAGACCACGCCGTATAACACGAAACGGGTTTATCCCCAAGAATACCAGTGCATAAAACAAATAGCGCAATCCTAAATAAAGAACATTGAAGCTATTATAAGACTCAAGTCCCATCATACAATGCAACGCAAGCCGGAGGATAGAGTTTTACCTTATAATAGCCAAATAATGCTTGATACGTGAAATTTCATCTTTTATTACTACTATAATTAAAGAAATCAACTTCAAATATAAATGTATCAATCATAGACGACATAGTGCACCATCCCACTATATCGCAATACTAGGCTCTACAATTAAAACGAAATGTCATGTATTGGAAGTTGGATTTCCGTATGTGAACCAAGGCAAGGGATCGTCCTTACAGCTTCGAGACAATCTAGCCTACCATGTCTCAGGGCCCTGACTCAGGTGGGCCCTTGGATTGTCAGGGTCGGTACACATGAAGTGGATTAAAATGCCTGAACAATACGTTTCCCCGTCCTATTGGGCGTAATGGTCAGTACGTTGACCATATCATCCATCGGTCCCGTAGTGACCGATATATCCGAGGCGCCTCCCTATCCATCATCCACATAAGTAAAATGTCTGGGCTCCATACCATGACACCACTCCTAGCTAGAAAGAAACGCATGTCCTCCCTGAGGTCCTCTCCCGTTTCTGGTTCACACCGGGGTGTGAGGCTCGCGAATCAATGCTATACACAAAGCTATGCTATATTAAAGTCGTGCTTTGATCATCAACCACAAGACTCTACTTTTCAACAGAAGCCTTGATCATTTGCATCTCAGCATGCCACACAGGCAATTCACGCCATGCGACAGATGTCTTTCAATATATAACCTCTGAGCTCGTACGTCTCAGAGAAGGGTGTTAAGCTAGAGAATAAATTCTCCACCACCAAACAGATATACATTTAATTGAGATCAATCAACACAGAATAAAATCCAATGTCAGACACACATCCATTTACAAGTTCATTCTGGGTCTGAACGAAACCGAAGACACTTTATTCCTCATTCCATATGTCCAATACATGAGAGAGGTCCTCACATATCCGGTCGATCTCCAAGTACTTCTGGACGATCACCACTTATTACCTCATCTTGGGTGTACAGCCCAATCAAGACATCAGTAATCATCCAAACGATGTGAAGACCTCTGGTCTTCAACCACCGTCTTCATCGTCGACTTATCGTCGAATCTGTTATTCAGAATGTGTATAATAAACCCGGCCTTTACGAATAACTCGCATATATTATAACAAGTGCTACAAAAACACAACATACGCCTCATTCCAATTCTGAATATTCTTTTATTTAAATATTCATATCCTTTGGGAAAGGTTCCCATTAATTTTATCAAAGACAAATTCTTCAAATTTATTCTTTAATCTTCCTCTGGTTTTCAATTCTAAACCAATTAAGGTTTATCAACTAGTCGGGATTAGCGAACCTTACCGAAGTAATCATTTGTTTAATTTCCCAATCCCAACCTATTTGTCCCAAGGAGCAAAACTGGTAATACTCCATATCTAACACCACAGTGTTATCGGTAAATTTAATTACCATTTCACGTTCAAATCTAATTAAATATTTAACTATCGCTTGGAGCAAAACTAGTGATACTCCATTCTCGATCATTTCATGAATTCGATAAATTTAATTATCCCATTCACATTCTAATCTAATTAAAGATTCATTAAAACTCTAATTCAGTTTTAATCTCAAAAATCATTACTTAATTATTATTCAAAGTTAGGAAATTAATCTTATCTTTAACTGGGTTAAAGAACTAATGTCATTTAAAACATAGTTCACAGTAAACCCAAAATCTCATTCCATTAATTATGGAATCTTCACGGAAAATAGATCAATATATATAATCGATATATACTTCCGTATCCGACCAATAGTATAAATGGAATAACCGCAAAGCCTTTTAAATTCCATATATATTAACAGTCTTCCTTCACAGAGGCTCACTTCGATTATTATCAAATCGAATTCCATTCAATTCCAATTTAATATATTAAAGTGAAATCTTTACTTTGGAAAATTCCTGTTAAATCTTAATAAAAAGATTTATAAATTCCAAATCACATTTCACTGTTAATCGGGTTAAAGAACAAGTGTTATTTAAAACACCGTTCACGATAAACCCAAAAATCCAATTCTTTCATTCAATTCCAATCAAATATTAATTAATTGGAAAAACATCACTAAATCTAAATTAAAAGATTTATTCTTTTCTCAACTGGATCTAAGATCAGTTTTAATGAAGACACCATTCACGACAAACCCAAAATCCAATTTGATATTAAATACAAGGCTCTGAATAGAAATTATATCGGCCTATATTCAATATCAAATTCTAAAACCAACAAATATCGTATTGGAAATAACAATATAAAATATATCTTCCAAATTTCCATAACAATATTCGTATAATCATGGAATCCAACATCGAAATATTCCGATGATAATTTCGATTCTAATCCATTCCAATTCATATATTGGAAATTCTGGTTATTTTTAAAACCATTTCAAATCCAATTTATTTATTTAAAAATATTGGATTATAATTCTAGTTCAGAACTAGTTCATTTCGATAAAAATATATTTATATCTTTTCAAATATGGAATCTTTCATCCCAATTCTTTCCAAATCATTTCTTATGATTTTACACAAATTATTAATATTTTTAATAATTTTATCAAGGCCCTTTCAGTCGATTTTCATAAACGGTCATCGAACTGCACATACAGCGACATTTTCCAAATTTGATTTGGACATAATTCTAAATCCAACCGTTAGATTTCAAATCTCTTATATTCGTTGGAGAGCTCTTTTCGATACAAACCCAACGGTTCTGGTTTTAGGAGAATTCGACGGTCAGATCTTCCGTAATATCAATTCGAAGCCAATGGTCGAAATTCGCTAACGATCGCGGCTCGGCGCGTTCTATTTAGGCCATTTGATATATATTATATATATTTCATTGACTTCCATTTAAAACTTATTTTATAAACCGTTTTAAACTCGTTTTAAAACGATTCTAACTTCATTTCGAATTTCAAATAAAATTTGAATATTCCTTAATAAATTCGTTTTTAATTCATTTTAAAACGATTTCAGCTTCATTTCAAATCAAATTTGAATATTCCTTAATAAATTCGTTTTAAATTCATTTTAAAATGATTTCAATTTCATTTCAAATCAAATTTGAATATTCCTTATCATTATAATGTTCAAATGATAATATTTTCGAAATATCTGATTTTGATTACGCACTGAATATCATTTTAAAAATGTTTGTTAATTATGAATTGGAATCAGACTCAATCAATTACCATATAATTTCAGTTATATGGATTTCAACATCACATGTATACAACAATAATGATAAACAATCATTAAAAATCCGTACAACATTCAAAGTGCATTATACAACTGTATAAGCATTAAAATAAATAAATTACGCTTATACAGTCCATCAACCAATCGATTGACATACCATTAATTATTGGGATCAATGTATGTCAAATATTATCCCAATACCTATGTGGGGTTTTCAAACAACAAACACATATTATTAATTATGTAGTTGGGCGATGTGTAAAATATTATCGTCCCAATCAATGTCAGTTAAATGGATGTACATAAACAAATCGTTTGATTTGTAAACGAATATTTATTTCAACACATGAATATTTTATTTAGTTCATATATACAATAAAAATGATATTTATATTGTTCAAATATTTTATTCAACACATGAATATTTTATTCAATTCATATATACAATAAAAATTATATTTTTATTGTTCAAACATTTTATTCAACATATGGATATTTTATTCAATACATATATATAATAAAAATGATATTTTTATTGTTCAAACATTTTATGCAACATATGAATATTTTATTCAATTCATATATACAACAAAAATGATATTTTTATTGTTCAAACATTTTGTTCAACATATGAATATTTTATTCAATTCATATATACAAATAAAATGATATTTTTATTGTTCAAATATTTTATTCAACATATGAATATTTTATTTTCCATTTCACATCACAATCACAACCAATTTCCATAACACAATACGATCAAACAAGTCGTCTATGTTCTGTAGACGACGGTGTCAGGAGCTACTAAGCCCCGTCCGCAACCTAGTATATATTTAACTTAAAATAATTAGTGAGAAAGAATTCTCACGTTCGGTTTCCACTCCATCGGTTTTATTCTAAATTTTTGAACAGTTCAGGTTTGAATTTGTCCCAAATTTCAACTTGCTCCAAATTGGACTAGGTCAGTTTTGTTGCGAAGCTCTCGGCTCCACGATCGCAACGCAACTGAAATCGTTGCATTTGGACCTCGTATGACAAAGTTATGGTAATAAATACATTGCGTAATTAAATAAATAATTAATTAATTCCTAATTTATCCTTTAATTACATTTCCTCCCTCTTTTAATCATCTGGACGTTGAAACCCCTCCTCCCCCCGTCGATGTGAGGAATCCCATATCGTCGCCGCCACAGTTGGCCTGACGTCGATCGACGGCCATCACAAGGCTCGCCGAAGCCTCCTCCTTCGTCGCCGCCAGTGGGGGCGAATTTGGTGGCCCCACGTGGCCCCAAAATCCATACAAACATCGCCACTTTCAGCTCGAATTTCGAGCGGTATACCCCCCATCTTCGATTATACTTAGATCACTTCGAAGAGCTCGACATCCTCTTTCGTTTCCCTTTTGATTTTATCTTCTAATTCGAAATATATGAGGTGCGATTCAGGGAGGAATTTCTGAACATGAGGGTCGTTGGTTTTGAGAGTGTGGCGGTTAGGGTTTTCGGAAGGAGGGAGGGGTATTTATAATATTTATTTAATATCATTTTATAATTTAATTTCAAAATTACTTGTTAATCAATTCGAACTCCAAATCAAATACAACGACTGTCGTCCCCAGCTAACTACCCCCATTCCGGACACAATGGAATATGTCCCGTAAGCCAATTTGACTTTTATGATCAGTTTTCGTTAAATTTAAAGCATAAATCAATATATTTTGAACTCAAACGTACATTTTAATTTACTATGGCCAAATCCAAAAATTCCAGAAAAATAAATCTAGCAATGTTTCGAGCGATATGATCGTAAAAACACTAATTTCATCGAATTTGGAGACCGTTTGAAAAATGACCATTTTCTAGTCAATCCAATTAAAATTTAAATTACCACGCTCACATATTAATTCCAAAAACTATGAAAATTGGAATCTAGCAATAATTTGCCATTCCGGATCCAACAAAAGTGGTCTCATCGAAAATGGAGGTCGTTTGAAAAATGGCTATTTTTAAGGGCTATATATATATATATATATATATATATATATATATATATATATATATTCCATAGCGACTATTCTGAATTTTCAACTGGACATAACTTTTTATTCCCGTTATGAAATCTGGATTTTTCACATTCGTTGGAAAGATATTTTAAACAGATTCAAACATTTCTTATTTCACTGAAATCTGGTTTATTTTGAATCATGTACATTCAATTGAAATTTAAATCGCATTTTCAAACTACCGCGCCATTTCAGGATCGTTATATATTTAAAATAAATTTATTCATTTTAACTTCGATTTAAATAAATTTTTAGTCGTTATTATTTAAAATAAATCATTTTCAGGCTCGTTATATAATTAAAATAAATTTATTAGTTTTAACTTCGATTTAAATAAATTTTTAGTCATTATTATTTGAAATAAATTATTTAAATATTCAAAATTCATTATAATTGCCAAAATAATAAAAAAATTGGTTCTCATTTTCCGGGTTGTTACATTTATCTTCTTTTAGCTATGTCTAGCTAATCCCCTTTAATTAGGGGGTGATGACGCTTAGTTTAGATTCAATCTGAATCACATAGCCAAAATGATTACAACTTCATGTATATAGATCTAGATCTGAACCAAGGGTTAGATCTGAACCTTCATGCTTTGTGTCGTTTAAGAGTCGTGCTCCTTCACAGGGTATATTCGAGTTCGATCTAACGCTTATCAGATTTAGATCTAATTTTTAGGGTTTTAGATAAAATAGTGAATCTGTCCTGATAGCCTATGGTTGTTTAAGAGCTTAGCTCTTGCATAGACTATACTTGTTGTTATTCACATATTTGTTTCTGGAAACCTAATTATTGTTGATTCATGTTTGTGACAGAAACATGAATTAGACCTGCATTAATCTGTTTGGTTATTAATTCATATTAATCTAGTTTATGGCATTGCTCCCTAATTGCTTTCATTTATTATTAAAAACTCTTTTTTTTCTGTTATTTTTAAAAAATCGAAATTTCGTAATAACTTGATTGGATTTATTAGTAAAATAATTTTTGGTCCCAGAGTTTGACACCCTTTACAATAACCCTTGTTGTTTAGGAAAGCCGAACGAATTAAACAAATGTTTACAGTTGTTAATTTGTTCGCAAACAATAAGAACTAGGCCCAAGGATGTGAGGTTACTTCATGGTGAAGTAAGGGTTGTCAGGTTTGTATCCGTTTAGGTATCAAGTACGGTTAGCTTTTGGATATTAGTATATCATTGGTGGACAATTGAGAATGGCTCACGGAACTAGTAGGTACGTGGGATAGGTATGTAGAAAATGGTAAATGGAAAGGAGGAATGTTATGGTTGGATGCATTCAGTGATGAGGAACTTTTTTATGTCACAAAGACATGGTCAAAGGCCTCCTAGTCTGAGTACATAACCACATTTAACCATTGTGCCTTCTGCCTAGTAGTGATTGTAGTAGAGACTATTTTCTTTTAGTACGAAGTTGCATTCTTATGTAGTATTCTATTTTATTGTTGAAAATCGAATGGTTTAGTATGGCATTCTTTTTCTAGGCATGTGGGATGATTGCTAGAAAAGAATAAAGGCATAGGATGTCACAAACAAATTAACAATGTAAGCAAGAAATGAATGACTAAAAGAAAAACAAATAAAATGAAAAGTAATAAAGGCAATAACTGTAATAAACAAGAACAATAAGAGAAAATAAATTCTTCCAAAGTAAGCTTGGGAAAGTTGAAAAAGAAATTCTTCTTGTGTAAAATATGCTTGGAAAAGATAGTAGGATTTTTTGTAGAATAGTTGCCAAGGGTTCCAAGTACAGAAAAAATGATGAGTGAAAGTGAAGTGGAAAATACAAACTTTCCCATATCCTACTCTTTTTCTAGCATAAAACACCAATTTTGGAAAATTGGATTTTTCTGATATTCGCAAATTTAATTTTGGTTGGTAGGGTTTGGATGTAAAAATTTGATGAACTAAGCTCTTATTCTGCAACAGTTTGGAAAAATTTGGATGAAAGGGTATTTCTAATTTTAGAAATATTGCATTCATATAGAAATTGCAAGTATATTTAGGTTGCAAGCATCATGTTTTCAAAATAATTTCAAAAAATACAACATTCATATAGGAGGTACATATTAGAAATTCATGGCATACATGAATTTTTATAATGTATTGCAATTTGCACTAGCGCACGGATAGTTGCAAAACTGGATGTACATATGATGGTTGTAAATTATGCGAGAAATTACATAAGCTCACCATTTATCTAATTTGAAAGATTAAATTTCCTAAAGGATGGGAGAATGTAACACCCTGCATTTTTATAATGTTAATTTAATTAAATAATTACATAAAATGATGAATGAAAAGCATATATTTTTGGAATTGTCTGGATTGGGCTTTGGAACATGTACTATTGCGTTCGCTGCATTTTTTGATAAATTTACATATATAATATGTTCCAAACGAAGTTCGTATGGAAAATTTACGAACGTACGAAGTTTAGCGTTCGAAAATATTTTTATGTAAATGTGTGCAAATATAATTTATATTTTTAAATTATGTATGTACATAAATTCCCAGAAAAACAAACATTTCATATTGAAATAAATGGACAGCCAAAAAGAGGAAAGTAATTGATATTACAATTTAAACGTTCCTATTAATTGACGCGTGTGTCATAAATGGTACAAAACTATGCAATAAAAGGAAGCTTAAAATAACGTTAATTAAATAGCATTTCAATTTGGTATAGATATGTGCATAATTAATATATTAATGGTGCGTATTTGAAATGGAATTAATGCACGTTAAAAATGACGTGTGACATATAGAGATAAGCGTTAAAAATGACGTTCGCTGAATTTAGAATGTATCAAAAAACGCAGAAAGTTAAAACTAAAGAAATTATATGCGCCTATCAATTTCGCGTTTGGAATTTGAAATCTATAAGGCTAAAGGATAAGGAAAGAAATTAAATAATAATGTTAAGAATTGTAACGTTAAAGAAGAAATAAAAGCAAGAAATAATCACGCGTTAAATAGAATATACATGTTTGTTCTAAACGTGTATGGGTTGACCCATACTAGCGCTTGGGTCAGCCTGGTGTCGACCCAAAGGTGTCCCAAGAAGGAGTTGTGTCGACCCATATTATGTAGGCGACATGACCTATTTTAGGTCAAGTGACGTGTTTTATTTTAATCTAAGGTTCAAATTTTCTTTCCACAAATCTAACGGATCAAATTCTTTTCAACTGCTATAAATAAACGTCCAGAGCTAGCCATCAAATTTATTATTTTCTGAGTAGACTTGGAAGCCCTGCCATTCCATTTCTTCTCCGAACCTGTTCTGAATCAATTTAAATTAGTTTAGGCCTTCAGAAACAAGAATTGGAGAATGAAATTCATAGCTTAGGATTATATGTGCTCAAAATTCCTTTCCGTACGAGGTAAGTTCCATGGATCTAATTCCATTTCAATTCTTTTATTTTCCTTTGGATTGTTATAAATATGCGATTATTACAGTATTGAATCAAATTAGGGAGAAGCCATGGTTAATAATTCTAAATCAAATTCTGGAATTAGAAAGCTTACAGGTGAGTGGATTTAAATTATGTCTTCAGGTAACAATATATTTATAGTTTAATTCCCCGTAACTCTTAATGTAACGAATAATTGAAATCGTGGTAATTGTGATGTAATTCATTTCCTAAAAGCATTAAGAATATTACTATTGTGTAAATTCATTCCTATATCTTTCTATTTGGGCTTATGAAATTACTGTATTAATAAGATTGTAAATTTGACGATGATTATGTGTATGTTCCCAAAGTATATTGTTTAGAATATAATTAAAAGATTGGGTTAGGAAAAATCATAGTAAAGTGTGGGAAAATACGGAATTGGAAATAGTAAACGTAATTGTGTATAGATATTTACTGTAATTAAATTGGAATTGGGAATTATGTACGACAACATGAAATGATATTTAACTCATAAAAAAGGGAATTTGTAGTGGAATGAGTTAGTTGGGGGTGGAAAAAGGATACACTTCCATATTTACATTATGGTAAATTACAAAGAATGTAGTTACAAGAAAAATAAAGGTAATAGGAATTAGTGTGAAATTGGGGTTTTTGCCATAATGAACACTAATCAAATATATATACATGAAGAAATAGCTTGCAGCTACAGATTTTAATTGATATATATTATGGAAATAGATTTTGTACATTTCCACTAACTAGTTTAATGAAGTGTGTGTAATATTCCCTATAATAATAAAAATGTACAAGACGGTAAAAAAAAGGAAAGGTTACAACAATAAAGGTTCGCTTAAATGACTAGGAACCAAGTGAAAATGTGATAAACAAGGAATATAACTTATTATAATTAATTATACGATGGGAATGAAATATAATGGGTTGGCTTGTCCTAAGGACAAGTGGAATTATAACATAGGCTACAATTAATGATGAAAAGAGAACTTACTAATAAACCTTAGTTAAGGGAACTAACTTAATAAGCAAACCCACAACAACAGTTGTGGTAATGATATAACATGAGGTTATAATTGAATGAGAAAGAATAAAGTAGGCTTATTATTAGAAAATTTATAATTGGGAGGATTAAGTTTGATGAATGTAATAATAACAGGCAGAAGTTTGTTCCGGCAATGTTGTGATGATTAGGGAAAATAAGTGGCTCATAGATATGGTCCGTTCCGGCAACGTGGGGCCGATTATGGGAAGTAAGCGGTCAGTTATAAGCTAATAAACCAATAATGTGAATAGAAAATTAATGTGTAAATAATCAAACTAATTAGCAATGTGACAAGTTAAAGCAAGCGCGTGATTAAAATATTACTCATAGGATCTAATAACGCGATGGCATGATGCGATTGGAGCAGTTCTTACGTATGAAGATGAAGAACCCAACAGGGTAGAACATCGTGGTGTTTGGAGATACGAGAGGAGCACGTCCAGCTGATTATTCTATGGGACTGGAGGGAAGCACGAGGCTTCTGTGGGATGTTGTAGGGTACTCTGAGATAGCCCTCCAAGGAACAACTAGATGAAGTCGTCTCTCGGTGGTAGGTCTGTTCCACCATCTAGAGTATACCCTGACTTCAACTATGATATGTCAGTCAGAAGGCTATGGCAGATGTCGTTGGGCGATTTAGCGGTTTGCCTCGCTTTAGGAGGAGGTGGTTAGGACCAAATTAAGGATAGTAATCATCGGATGCCTGTCCTCGAATGGCAGTGGGATGCGGAAAGACTAGTGCTAAGCCAACAGACAAACGATCTTTCTCTATCGGGACGTTGGTTGAGGGACATGCCAAATTGGATGTTATACTAGTCAATAGGGGCACATCATTATGTAATAACCCTATACGCACATAGATTAAATATGTTTAGTGTAGAAATTAAGCCCCTTAAAATAAAAGGTGTGTGTGAATAATAAAGGAATTAGAGTGTGTAAGTGCATACTGTACCTATCTATGTTATGTTAAAATGCTGAAATGCTATATATATATATATTCAATATATTATTGATAAAATCAAAGACTCCAAGTTTAAGATATACAATATATGAAACACCCCACCTCCGTTGAGGTCACTCACAAAGGGAATGCCTTAACTTCGGTAGAGCATTCTAGGTAAAAGATAAAGATAATTTACAAGACAGACATATAAACAGCGGAAAAACTAAATTTATTTCATAAGTACGTGATTCAATTAAAACATTACAACAACTGTCTCAAACCAACTTTCAAAATATTACAACAAAATCTCTGTCTTGAATTAAAACATAAAGAAGCATTAAATAAAACAGTAAGGCAGCATAAATCCCCAATAATAGAGTATCCAAAGCAATAGCCCAAGGAAAAAGATTCCAAGAAATGCATCTACTCTCTTCAAGATGGAAATGATCCGATCTAAGTTGAAGTATTCCCTCCCTGTGAACCTGGGGGGGAACAGAAGGAAAGAAGACGAAAGAAAATGGGTTAGACATGAGTCTGGTAAGTCCAGTGACTATTTAGCGTGTAAACAAGAAAAAGGGTTATGACATGAATAAACTGAATCTAGGACAACACCCTAGAAATAAGATAATAAGGCTAAATATACTATCGCACCCATTTTACTTCTCTGCACCCCCTTACAAGTGTTTCAACTAGCACCATGTGTTCAAGATAAATGATCCCCTTTTTATCGATTGGCTCCTACTCGTATATGTTTACCACTTGTGTCATTCGGCCCCGCATGATTGTAGACACCTATGTTGGTCCCACCATGGGGTGTATCAAGTCCTATGGTGGCAACCCGACACAATTCAAGGTGCACATAGTATAACTACAGATGCCTAGTGCCTGCTTTTTCCACTCCAGAGTACGTGCACGACCGTACTCCGTCGGAACCTACACTGACGCACCATCCACCGCTGTTTTGACCACTTACAATCAGCCCAGTAATCGTGCCCCACCCTGCCTAGTTCGGGGTACCATGATACATCTATGTGGGTTACTGCTGAAATAGGTCCCCGTTACTAGGGTTTCCTAATCAACATGTTAAAATGGTTAAGTCTTTAGATTAACCTAACCCCACCCATCAGTTTAGTTAACATGTTGTATTGGTTAAGTGTTGCCTTAATTAACTTAACCCTACCGTTCCTGTCTTAGCTTTAATTCATTCATTAAAGCACAACCACTCACATTAGATATGTATTGTTGCAGTTGCTAGATGTGCCGGTCGGTTCCGAGCAGTCTTACACCACAACTCAATCTAACCTCGGGTTCTTTTGGGCTTAATGCACTAACCTATCACATTAGATATATATTGTTACAGTTGCTGGATGTGCCGGGCGGTTCCGGGCAGTCTTACACCGTAACTCAATCTAACCTCGGGTTAGGCATATTCGTCTTTTCTAAATTTACATATTTATCTTTCAAATTTATATGTAAATTATCCATAATTATTGCCATTCAATTAATGCCCAATTTTTCCCTCTAAATCATATTCATAATTTATGTATATAAATTATACCATTTTTATGCCACTAATCATTCATATATTTATGGACCAAATTAGCCAATAATAATAATTTTTAAGGTTTTCCCAACGTTACCCCTGTCATACATTCGCAAAATTCACATAGAATGTTAGGCTCGTAACTTAGCCTAACTTATATACAGAAAAGGGAAAGAAGGGAGCATGTACCATTCACACAACATAAAATAATAAGGATCTAACTAAACATGTGTCTTGTAAAATGTGGCATAAAATAATGAACTTGCATTTTTGGATCCAATTAACATGAGTTTAAGCATATGAAATAACCCAAATCCAACTAGGCATGTAAATGTAAACTTTTATTTTGGTTCCAATGAACATAAACCTTAAGCATATATAATTACACAAGTTCAACTAGACATGTGAATGGGAACTTTTAATCTAGATCCAATAATCATGAATCTTAAACATATGTAATTACATAGGTTTAAAAAGGCATGTAAATATGAACTTTTATTTTAGATCCAACAAACATGAATCTTAAGCATATGGTTTTACACAAGTTTAACAAGGCATGTAAATATAAACTTTAATCTTGGATCCAATTTTCATAGATCTAAATGTAAATCTAAACATAATACATGTCTTGGCCCAATAATTTGCATATAACATAGCATGAATGAATCACCAATTTTACATGATTGGTTTACATCAACATAATAACCACATAGCCTAACAACTTGTATGTAACATAACATGAATGAATCACCAATTTTACATGATTGGTTTACATCAACATAACAACCACATAGCCTAACAACTTGCATGTGACATAACATGGATAAATCACTAAACTTTACGTAATACATGATTGGTTTAACACCAACATAATAACCACAACAATCTCATAAGCATATACGATAGAATCATTACAAGAATAGGCATGAATTAGCATCATCATTATCTTACAACTAGAAATAATGCTAGTTTTCATTTTATTACAAATCACAACTTTTAATCGTTCACATCTAAATAATAACGGGACTTGCAAAGAAAAGAAAGTCTTGTTTTTCTGGGATCTGTTTTCTGAATTTTAAAAGCAATCCCTTGAAGAAGACTATCAATTCTCTAAGTTAGTTTTTGATTCGAAGCTTTTGACTCGCTTTCTAATTGAAGAAGAAATGGTGGCTAGGCTAGAATAGTCATGGACAACATGATGGCTCCTTAGAATGAATTTGTGTGATTTAGGGTTTGAGGATTAGGGTTGCTTTTATAGAAGTTTAATCTTATGTGAGCCGTTAGATCATTTTAGGAGCAATCACAACCGTCCAGACTAGATAGAGTTATCCAGAATTGCCACCTAAGCCCTAGTGACTCAGCAATAGGTCAGAAAGGACTCAGCAATGAGTTAGGATCGTCTCATATTTGGATCTGGGGGAGGGGGGTAGGTCGACCTCGAGGTCGACCTCCAGGTCGACCCCTAGGTCGACCTACATACACAGATCGACCCCCAGGTTGACCTCCAGGTCGACCTGGTGTCTGGGCGGGAAATTTCCCGCCCAGCCTGCTTCGGGGTTTTTGAATTTTGAAACTTAAATTTGAATATTGGGCTGGTTTTATTATTTAAATCCTTGAATCTTCTGAAGGTCATAGCTCCTTCATACGGAGTCCGATTTACGCAAACTCGGACTCTATCATAAGCAAAATTCCGAGATGAACGCAATGGCGTAACCCGTTTCCGTTAATTCTTGTTCTAAAAATTAAGTATACTTTAATTTGTTAGTTTGATGTTCATAGAAAATACGGGGTGTTACATTCTCCCTTCCTTAAAGGATTTCATCCCCGAAATCTTCAAGTCAAGAAGAATGTATATCCTACCATCCAATCGTCCATCTACTCAACCATCAAACACAGGCGTCCATTTTCCTTAAAAGACTTCTAATGCTTTCATGATCATATGAATAGTGTGTGTACATGTCCTTATCTAATGCAAAATCAGGCAGTCTACTGATTCAGTTGACCTCCTTAATGCGAATTATGTCAGTGCTATAAGTCCATTATGCATGCAATTATTCCTAATCATACTTTCTACATGAGTGCTCAATCATACATACAAATGCAACGTCCATATGATAACACATCAAGTTCCAATCTATATACAAATACATATATGCATATGCAATATGAAAGTGACTGAGCCGATCTAGTACCTAATGTGTGTGTATATGCATCCATGAGCAACCACTAGCAACCACTTGCAACCACTTGCAACCATCAATCATAACATGTTTCAAATACATGTTTACATCCATTATTTTCTACCTAAGGATAAAGAATAGGGCCGAGGAGATATACTTAAAAGATAGATATAAGCATGAATTAAACTTATGGAAAAAGGGATCAAGGCGGTAACCTCAAAAAGAAAAGGGTAGGCTGCGCGTATTTTCCTCTCAGTTTCCCAAGTCGTGTCTTCCTCATCGTCACTCCATTGAACTTTAACAAGCTTGACTTCTCGGTTGCATAGCCTTTTGACTTCTGTACCCAAGATACGAGTTAAACTCTTCTCACAGTCGCTTCTCGTTCCACTTATACTTCCTCTAGTATACTTGGCTCCACAACTTCCGTAGACTCATGTAAGCACTTTCGTAGTTGAGAAACATGAAAAACATTATGAAATCTAGCCAGTCTTTTGGGTAGCTCTGCTTTGTAAGCCATTGTCCCAATCCTTTCAATGATAGGAAATGGTCCTACAAATCTTGGTGCTAGCTTTCCTACGGACTCAAAGTGAATGACATTCCTCAAAGGAGATACTTTAAGGAGCACCTTATCTCCAACCTCAAACTCAAGGTCGGTCCTTCTTTTGTCTGCGTAGGACTTTTGTCTATCTTGTGCATCTTTCATCCGTCTTCTTATCCAGTCCACCTTTTCTGAGGTTTCTCTAATCATGTCTGGCCCAAGTACGAGCTTGTCTATAGACTTCCACCAACAAGTTGGTGATCGGCATGGTCTTCCATATAAAGCTTCGAAGGGCGCCATGCCTATGGTGGCTTGGTAGCTATTGTTGTAAGCGAATTCCACCAAAGGAAGATGATCTTCCCATGTTCCTTCAAAGTCGAGAATGCACAATCTCAAGAGGTCTTCCAATACTTTGTTCACCCTTTTCGTTTGACCATAGGTTTGTGGGTGATAGGTCGTGCTTAAGGATAATTGTGTGCCTACAGCCTCCTCCAAACTCTTCCAAAACTCTCTCGTAAAGATAGGATCTCGATCACTCACTATGCTGGAGGGTATCCCATGGAGTCGAACTATCTCTTTAAGATAAATGGATGCTAGGGATGAGGCAGTCCTTCTACTCTTAACAGGTATAAAGTGAGCGCTTTTAGTGAACCTGTCTACTATTACCCAAATACTGCTATTGCCCCTTCTTGACCTAGGCAACCCATCCACGAAGTCCATCGAAATGCTATCTCATTTCCACTGTGGGACTTCTAGAGGATGGAGCAGACCACCAGGCTTCTTTTGCTCCGCTTTGACTTGCTGGCATATCAAGCACTTAGCGTTGAATTCAGCTACATCCCTCTTCATGTCATTCCAAAAGAAAACCCCTTTTATATCTTTATACATCTTGAAACACCCCACCTTCTTTAGGGTCACTCTCAAAGGGAATGCCCTAATTTTGGTGGAGGTTTATAAGTATAAGTCACAGATACACAAGACAGATATAAATACACATATTTTTGAACAGCGGAAAACAACAGCAACTTTTATTTCTTCAAAATACGTGTTACACAAACCATGCCATAATTGTCTTACAATACTTCCCAAAAACATTACATTTTCATAACTGTCTTGATTTCATAACTTAAAGAAGCATAAAAACATAAGTAAACTGCATAAGTCCCCATAGTTGCTATCCAAAGCCATAGTCCAAAACGAAAGAGATCCAAACAATACATTCTTTCTCTTCAAGCCGGATGTGAAAACTGGTCAAGCTGCGGTATTCCCTCCCTGTGGACCTGGGGGGAAAACGAAAGAAAAGAAGACGAAAGAAAAGTAGAGTCAGACATAAAGCCTGAGTAAGTCTAGGACTATTCAGTCTATGAATAAAGAATTGAGCATGATAAGTACAAACTGGAAATGGAAAAGCACTATAAGCTAAGTTAAGTTGTCTAGAGTCGAATGTACTATCGTACCCCATATTAATCTCTGCACCCCTGTAAACAAGTTCCCAACAGGCACCCCATAACCAGGGTGAAGTGATCCATTTCTAATGATCGGCTCCTACTCGCATAGTTACATGTGTCTTACGGCCACCGATGTTGTAGCTACCTATGCTGGTCCCACCGTGGGGTGTATCAAGTCCCATGGTGGCGGCCCGACACAATTCTAGAATGCACAGGTATACTACTGGTGCCCAGTGCCTAATTTTTCTACGTCGGAGTGTGTGCACGCCCGCACCCCATTAGAACCTACACTGCTGCACCACCGCCGTCGATTTGACCTCTTACAGTCAGCACAGTAATCGTGCCCCACCCTGCCTAGTTCAGGGTATCCTGATACACCTTGTAGGGTTACTGCTGAAAAGGGTCCCCCGCTATTAGGTTTTTCTATTTCTAGCCAACATGCTAAGTTGGTTAAGTGTTCTGTATAAACCTAACCCCCAATCAGTCTGTATAGTTTAGCATGTTTAGTTTGATTAAGTATTAATTCAATTTACTTAATCCTATTAATCCTGATTCAGCCTTAATTGTCTTATTAAAGCCTTGACCTCTCACATTAGACAGGTATTGTTGTGACTTCCTGTTGCCGGTTGGTTCCGGGCAGTCTTACGTCACAACTCAGTCTAACCTCGGGTCTTTATTGGGCTCAATGTTTAACCACCCACATTGGATAGGTATTGTTGTGACTACTGGACAGCCGGGCGGTTCCGGGCAGGTTTATGTCACAACTCAATCCAACCTCGGGTTAAACACATCGTATTTTCTAAGTTTACATATTTTGTCTCTTTTCTTTTTATATGTAAATATTTGCAGCCCATTATTCAAATTCATCTTTATTGGGTAAAATTAATTTATACCCCTTAAATGTTCTCAAGGTCATTGGCATGCGTCAGACATGCCAACACATATGTTTTATATTTTTAACCCAACGTCATTACCCCCGTTTTATACGTTCGCTATAATATAACATATGTTGGGTTTAACATTTAAGCCCAACTTAGCCACATGAAAAAGGAGAGGCTTAGAACATGGTGTTTATATATTCTAAGTAACATCAAAAGGGGTGTGTGAACGCATGAACTTGCAACATAACGATCTAATTAACATAAATTAGGCACTTGTGAAATTGCATTGTAATAGCATATAATCTTGACATGAAACATACCTAAACATGAATCATGGTTTTAATCTAGTCATGTAAACTTGCATTTAAATTGTGAACCTAACTCAAATTATGTGTCACATATATTATCACATGATTTTGATAATGACATAGGCCTAAAACATATTTTCAATTAGGCATAACACCAAACGAAATCTAGTCATGTTTATAGAGTCAACACAAGTTCACAAAGATGCTTACTTTTGTCACTAATACAAAAGTATGTCTTTTTTTCCACTAGAATCAAAATTCCTATTTCAACATAAATTCATATAAATCATAATACCCAAATGGATCCAACTACACTAAACATGATCATAAAAATATACATAGAAGTGTCTAAAATCATGTTGGCATAATAGTGAATCACATACTTGCATGAATCTCAACTTTGTTGTAATAAACTACCACAAACATATAGTCGTTAACTTTCAACATGAATCATATACTTGCAAATATCCAATAGGTCTAACATCATTATGCCACAACATCCCAAATCTATTCATAATTAGAATCATAGCAACATACAATTATGAATTATCATCACCACAAATTAAGTACAGTTCCATTTCTCATTTCACACAAATCAAAACTCAATTATTCATTCATATCGGAATAGCACTCTACTTACAACGTATGACGAATCTTCAATTCAGGATTCTGAATTTGGAGATGCTATCCTTTGTTGTAGGTGTTGTTTTGATTTAGTTGTCGTTGCTTTAAGCTCTTAAATCGACTCTTAATCATCTCTCAATCTTGACGGCTGCTCCTAGTCTTTCTTCAGCAGCATGACGGTCTCATTCTCATTTTTATTTGTGTGAATTAGGTGGAGTCTTAGGTCCTTTTTATAGAGTTTGTGAATTGATTAGAACCTTCGATGGAGCTTAGATTAATATTAGCTGTTCGTTTGAAAGAGAGACCAATCAGGAGCTGACACCTAGCCCTAGTGACAAGACAAAGCTCAGAAATTTGGCCAAGCACAGACCAGGCCAGCTAGGAGGGGCTGGGTTCGACCTGGCTCAGGGGCCAGGTCGATTACCCAGTCGACCCCCAGGTCGACTACCCAGTCAACCTGGGTGGCCTTGGTCGACTACCCAGTCGATCTGGGTACCTTGGGCGGGAAAATTCCCGCCCAGCCCAATCTGGGTCCGATTTTTTTGAATTTTGAACTCGTTCTGAACTGTTTCTGTCTGTTTGAATTTTAAACTGAGTTCTGAAACTTCCGGAGGTCATATCTCCCTCATACGGAGTCCGTTTTACGCAAACTCGGACTCTATGTCAAGCAGAATTCCGAGATGAACGCAATGGCGTATCCCGTTTCCCTTAATTCTTTGATTTGAAATTAATTATACTTTAATTTGTGAATTTCACTGTTATAGAATACACTGGGTGTTACACATCTTGTCTTTGCCTGGGTGTATGGTCAGCTCCGAGTGGTGTGCTTCTTCGAGAACCGTCTTCACCAAATCCCTTGCTTGTGGGATGCATAGTCTTCCATCCCGTCTCAACCAACCCTTATCATCGATGGAGTATCTATTGAGGTGACTAGAAGTCTCACCCCTAATTAGCTTATCCATCGTATCAACTAGCTGAGGCTCTTCTCGTTGCGCGGTTCTTATTGAGTCCAAAAGAGTAGGACGCACCTCTAGCGATGCTAACAGACCAGGTACAATTTCAGAGGAGGGTCTAAAGTTGAAGTTTGCTATGTACTCCAAGCTTTTCCTTTCTACAAAGAGAGGACTTAAGTCAGCTTCTTTCTACTCAAGGCGTCTGCTTCTACATTTCCCTTGCCAGGTTTATAGGAAATCTCAAAATCATATAAGGCCAGAAACTCCATCCACCTTTGTTGCCTTAAGTTAAGGTCTTTTTGCGAGAAAAGGTACTTTAATGATTTATGGTCAGTAAACAATTCAAACCTTTCTCCTAGTAAGTAATGACGCCATGACTTTAGAGCAAAAACAATGGCAGCTAGCTCCAAATCATGAGTTGGGTAGTTCTTCTCATGTACCATCAATTGTCTTCCCCCATAACAAACTACCTTGCCTTCTTGCATCAAGACAGCGCCCAATCCTGTACCTCATGCGTATGTGTATACGGTAAACATTTTGCTCCCATGAGGCAATGTCAGAACTGGGGTTGTTGTTAGAGCCATTTTCAAATGTTGGAAAGCAATATCGCAATCCAAACCCCAAGCGAAAGTTAGGTTCTTCTTTGTCAATCTTGTGAGTGGGGATGAGATTTTCGCAAAGTCTTTAATGAACTTTCGGTAAAAACCCGCTAGCCCAAGAAAGCTTTGGACTTCGGTTGCATTCCGTGGAACCTTCCAATCTTGCACCGCAACTACTTTTGTCGGGTCCACAACTATCCCCTCTTTGGACACAACATGTCCAAGAAACCTCACTTCTTCTCTCCAGAAATGGCATTTGGAGAATTTGGCTTTTAGCTAATGTGCACGAAGAGTATCCATGACTTCCTGTAAATGTAAAGCATGCTCTTCTTCATTCTTCGAGAAAATCAAAATGTCGTCCACGAAGACCACCACAAACTTATTAAGGAACTCCCTGAACACCCTGCTCATCAAGTGAACGAAGTAAGAGGGTGTGTTTGTCAAGCCGAAAGGCTTGACAAGCCATTTGAAGAAACCATCAGGGGTTTTGAACGCGGTCTTATCAATGCTGTCTTCAGCCACTCTTAGCTGATGAAACCCGGTAGCCAGATCTGGTTGGGAGAAAACCGACGCACCTACAAGCTGATCAAACAAGTCGTTTATTCTTGGAAGTGGGTGCCTATTCTTCTTGGTCAGCTTGTTTAGCTCCCTATAATCAACGCATAGGCGAAGTGAACCATCTGCTTTGGTTGCGAATACTACTGGAGCACCCCATTCAGAAATACTCCACCTTATAAACCCTTTTTCGAGCAGCTCTTTGACTTGCTTGTTGAGCTCTTTTCTCTCCCTTGGAGACATATGTCTAACGAGTAGAGCTACGGGTTTTGCAATATCAACAAGGTATATGTGGAAGTCTATCTCCCGCTTCGGAGGTAAGCCCTTCACCTCTTCGAATACATCTGAGTATTTACGGACTACTCTAACAGACTGCAAGTTTTCAACAGACGCATCAAGAGATTCTATGTAGCTAAGCATAACAGAGTGTATGGGATTACAAGAGATTTCGAGAGTGTTACCGAGGCGAGTCATAAGTCTAACCACTCTCTTTTCACAATCGAGGATGGCACCATTATTGGATAACTAATCCATGCCTAGAATCAACCCATAGCCCGTGAAGCCCAAAACATAGGCATTACATCTAAACCCAATGCTTAGTATAGAAATTTCCAAATCCAAACAAATCATAGACAAATAAGCCGAGCCCCCAATTGGATTTGAAACAACCAAGGGATCCTCTACTATACTGGTGTCTAGGTGCAGAGATTCAACTAAAGCAGTGGATATAAAAGAGTGTGATGCGCCAGAATCAAAGAGTGTACGAACAGGATGATCAAAAAGATAAACTAAACTCTCAACAGAAATATTTCTACCTCGTTCTTGCGGAGGTGCCATGAGAGCGTGAACCGGCCCTCCAGAAGTAGATCCAGTCCTCTACCCTTTCCCTTGTTGTCTTGGGCAGCCCTTAGCCATGTGTCGTGTCTCGCCACAGTGAAAACAGCCACCCATCTTCCTCTTTTTCTTTCTGCAGTCCTTAGTCAGATGTCCAGGAATGCCGCAAAAATTACACTTCCTCTTTTAGCGGGGTTTGTTATTCTTCCCGCCCTTCTTTGAGTATGTCTTCTTATTCTGGGATCCCTCCACTTTCTTATTTTGAGGTACTTCCACCTTTGCCTCTTCATTGTCGTCCTTGTCTTCCTCTTGTAGCAGTGTCATGTCCACCAGTCTGTCATAAGTTGCACCCATAGGTATATGGGACAAAGCTAGGTTGTGCAGTGGCTCATTCAACCCTTGAACAAAACAGAGAGCCTTCTTATGGGGAGTGTTCACTAACTCCAGTCCGAATCTAGCCAGCTTGTCGAAATTGTTGACGTATTCCATGACTGACATACTTCCCTGTTTGAGAGCTAAGAATTTTTCCATCTGTAGGCTACGTTCAGCTTGTGAGAGGAATTTCATTTCAAACCTCATTCTGAAATCCTCCCAAGTTTCAACTGGTCTCTCAGCATTAGTAACTTCCCACCAATAAGAGGCCTCGTCTTTTAGCAACCACACGGCCAACTGTATCTTCTTCCTATCGTCCACTTCGAAGATAACAAACAGATGCTCGGTTTCTTTGAGCCAGTTTCTTGCTTCTACAAATGACTCAGTTCCATTAAAGTTCTTTCCACCCATGGCTCAAAAATCCCTACATATCTTGGAGAAAGCATTTGCACGAGGAGGAGGAGGAACAACTATGACTGGGGGAGGAGTAGCGTCTACTGGGCCTGCATCATTAGCCCTAGCCTCTAGGTACCTTCTGAACCAGCCAGGTACCGGTACACCCTCTGGAAGGTTAAGATCCCCAGACATGCTGAATCGAAAAAGAAAAGATTCAAAATAAAGGATAGGAAGCTAGTGCATATGGCTTTGGGAGAAATTATGCCTTTTTAAAACAACACTTTTTCTCGAAAATGCTTCTTTAAACTTCTTTTTTGAAAATTAGTTTCCAAAAATTTTATCTGATCTGGTAACCATCAGCTCTGATACCTAGTGAAACACCCCCACCTCCGTTAAGGTCACTCACAAAGGGAATGCCTTAACTTCAGTAGAGCATTCTTGGTAAAAGATACAAATAATTTACAAGACAGACATATAAACAGCGGAAAAACTAAATTTATTTCATAAGTATGTGATTCAGTTAAAACATTACAACAACTGTCTCAAACAAACTATCAAATTATTACAACAAAATCTCTATCTTGAATTAAAACATAAAGAATCATTAAAACAACAGTAAGGTAGCATAAATCCCTAATAAGAGAGTATCCAAAGCCATAACCCAAGGAAAAAGATTCCAAGTAATACATCTACTCTCTTCAAGATGGAAATGATCCGATCTAAGCTGAAGTATTCCCTCCCTGCGGATCTAGGGGGGAACGAAAGGAAAGAAGACGAAAGAAAATGGGTCAGACATGAGTCTGGTAAGTCCAGTGACTATTTAGGATGTAAACATGAAAAAGGGTTATGACATGAATAAACTGAATCTAGGACAACACCCTAGAAATAAGATAATAAGGCTGAATATGCTATCGCACCCATTTTACTTCTCTGCATCCCCTTACAAGTGTTTCAACTAGCACCATGTGTTCAAGATAAATGATCCCCATTTTATCGATCGGCTCCTACTCGTATACGTTTACCACTTGTGTCATTCAGCCCCGCATGATTGTAGATACCTGTGTTGGTCCCACCATGCGGTGTATCAAGTCCTATGGTGGCAACCCGACACAATTAAAGGTGCGCAGAGTATAACTACTGATGCCTAGTGCCTGCTTTTTCCACTCCGGAGTACGTGCACGACCGCACTCTGTCGGAACCTACATTGACGCACCACCCGCCGTTGTTTTGACCGCTTATAATCAGCCCAGTAATCGTGCCCCACCCTTCCTAGTCCAGGGTACCATGATACATCTATGTGGGTTACTGCTGAAATGGGTCCCCATTACTAGGGTTTCCTAATCAACATGTTAAAATGGTTAAGTGTTTAGATTAACCTAACCCCACCCATCAGTTTAGTTAACATGTTATATTGGTTAAGTGTTGCCTTAATTAACTTAACCCTACCATTCCTGTCTTAGCTTTAATTCATTCATTAAAGCACCAACCACTCACATTAGATATGTATTGTTTCGGTTGCTGGATGTGCCGGTCGGTTCGGGGCAGTCTTACACCGCAACTCAATCTAACCTCGGGTTCTTTTGGGCTTGATGCACTAACCTATCACATTAGATATATTTTGTTACAGTTGCTGGATGTGCTGGGCGGTTCCGGGCAGTCTTACACCGTAACTCAATCTAACCTCGGGTTAGGCATATTCGTCTTTTCTAAATTTACATATTTATCTTTCAAATTTATATGTAAATTATCCATAATTATTGCCATTCAATTAATGCCCAATTTTTCCCTCTAAATCATATTCATAATTTATGGTATATAATACCATTTTTATGCCACTAATCATTCATATATTTATGGACCAAATTAAGCCAATAATAATAATTTTTAAGGTTTTCCCAATGTTACCCCCGTCATACATTCGCAAAATTCACATAGAATGTTAGGCTCGTAACTTAGCCTAACTTATATACAAAAAAGGGAAAGAAGGGAGGATGTACCATTCACACAACATAAAATAATAAGGATCTAACTAAACATGTGTCATGCAAATGTGGCATAAAATAATGAACTTGCATTTTTGGATCCAATTAACATGAGTCTAAGCATATGAAATTACCCAAATCCAACTAGGCATGTAAATGTAGACTTTTATTTTGGGTCCAATCAACATAAACCTTAAGCATATAAATTTACACAAGTTCAACTAGACATGTGAATGGGAACTTTTAATTTGGATCCAATAATTATGAATCTTAAACATATGGAATTACACAGGTTTAACAGGACATGTAAATATGAACTTTTATTTTGGATCCAACAAACATGAATCTTAAGCATATAGTTTTACACAAGTTTAACAAGGCATGTAAATATGAACTTTAATCTTGGATCCAATTTTCATAGATCTAAATGTAAATCTAAACATAATACATGTCTTGCCCAATAATTTGGATATAACATAACATGAATGAATCACCAATTTTACATGATTGGTTTACATCAACATAATAACCACATAGCCTAAAAACTTGCATGTAACATAACATAAATGAATCACCAATTTTACATGGTTGGTTCACATCAACATAATAACCACATTGCCTAACAACTTGCATGTGACATAACATGGATAAATTACCAAACTTTACATAAATCATGACTGGTTTAACACCAACATAATAACCACAATAATCTCATAAGCATATAAGATAGAATCGTTACAAGAATAGGCATGAATCAGCATCATCATTATCTTACAACTAGGGATAATGCTAGTTTTCATTTTATTGCAAATCACAACTTTTAATCGTTCACATCTAAATAATAACAGGACTTACAAAGAAAAGAAAGTCTTGTTTTTCTGGGAATTGTTTTCTGAATTTGAAAAGCAATCCCTTGAAGAAGACTATCAATTATCTAAGTTAGTTATTGATTCAAAGCTTTTGACTCGCTTTCTAATTGAAGAAGAAATGGTGGCTAGGTTAGAACAGTCATGGACAGCATGGTGGCTCCTTGGAATGAATTTATGTGATTTAGGATTTGAGGATTAGGGTTGCTTTTATAGAAGTTTAATCTTATGCGAGCTGTTAGATCATTTTAGGAGCAATCACAACCGTCCAGACTAGATAGAGTTATCCAGAATTGCCACCTAAGCCCTAGTGACTCAGCAATAGGTCAGAAAGGACTCAGCAATGAGTCAGAATCGTCTCAGATTTGGATCTGGGCGAGGGGGGTAGGTCGACCCCCAGGTCGACCCCCTGGTCGACCTATGTACCCAGGTCGACCCCCAGGTCGACTTGGTCTCTAGGCAGGAAATTTCCCGCCCCGCCTGCTTCGGGGTTTTTGATTTTCGAAACTTAAATTTGAATTTCGGGCTGGTTTTATTATTTAAATCCTTGAATCTTCTGAAGGTCATAACTCCTTCATACGGAGTCCGATTTACGCAAACTCGGACTCTATCTCAAGAAGAATTCCGAGATAAACGCAATGGCATAACCCGGTTCGCTTAATTCTTCATCTAAAAATTAAGTATACTTTAATTTGTTAGTTTGATGTTCACAGAAAATACGGGGTGTTATAATATATGTTTGTATAAATAATATAACAAAAGGACCATTGTGACACCTAAGTAATGTTCATTGTGTACAAATGGAATAGCAAGAGAATATGTATTTCTATGGGATAAGATATATACATAGTGTCATTGAGATACTTTAAATATACATAATGAGTAACAACCAATATATAAGAGCATATATGTATATATGTATGTTAATGTATGTATGCAGTAACTAGTGGCTACCAGAATGGGTATGACTACTAGGATATTCTTCTTAAAAATATACCTAAGTAAGATTAGTAAGAATTGGAGAACCCTGGTTTTAATATATATATATATATATATATATATATATATATGAAAGTTTGAATACAAGGTACACAAGTTTTATAACACATAAAACAAAATTCATTTGAATAGTATACTTGGGAAGAAAAACTGGTAAGCTACAGAATTTTATAAAAAAGCAATATGCAGGTTATATATTAAGGCCCATTTACCTATCATACATCACATAGAGAAAAAATATAATCCTATAAGTCCCTGGCACGAGAATCAATGAAATACAAACATGTAAGAAACATGATTCAAAGGGGTAAATTGGGAAAACAGAAGAAGCTCTTTTCTAAAATAAAAGCAACAACCCGTGCCTGTGTTTGTAAATAATCCTACCTCCATTTCTTTCTTAAAGTTAAAAAGGAACTTGGGTATTGAGACGACCTGAACTTCCCCGTGAAGGAAAGCCCGGACTGAATTGAGAACACGACGAATCAGAACACAAACAGAAGAACATTTCATTGCTTATTACAATAATTTCATCAGAATAAAAGAATATAACAGAGTATGAATAAATATTACACATCCGAACAATATCAGAGATTTAAATTACCTTTAAACACATAGCAGTGGAAAAATAATACAAAACACAATTGAAAAGAATATACGGATACAGAGCTTTCCGAATATCATTCCAGCTGTAAACCAAGATCCTGTGAATATAAATATGCAAAACCAAAACTACTAGCTGCCCGTGTGGAAAATAGGGGCACCCAGAGTTTAGGTTAAAACGATAAACTCCAGGTCAGTCATGTGACTGGTGTGAGAACTAAAACAGTTATTAATCTTTATTTTAAAGTTTGGTAAATCAAGGGGCCACGCCGTATAACACGGAATGGGTTTCCTCCCAAGAATACCAGTGCATAAACAAACAGCGCAATGCTAAATAAATAATAATGAAGCTATTATAAGACTCAGGTCCCATCACACAATGCAACGCAAGCTGGAGGATAGAGGTTTTACCTTATAATAGCCAAAAATGCTTGGTACGTTAAATTTCATCTTTTATTATTACTATAAGTGTATAGTTGTGAAAACCCGTAACTTCCCCGTTAGGGAAAACGCGGATAGTTCGAGAACAAGCCACAAAAGAACGCAGACTGGAGAACATTTCATTGTATATTACAACAATTCCATCAGAATACAAGAATATACAGAGTATGAATAAATATTACACAGAAATTATCAGAGATTTAAATTACATTTAAATACATCGCAGCGGAAAATAATACAATACACAACTAGAAGAGATATACGGATACAAAGCTTTCCGGATATCATTCCAGCTGTAAACCAGGATCCTGTGAATATAAATCTGCAAAACCAAAACTACTAGCTGCCCATGTCAAAATAGGGGCACCCAGAGTTTAGGTTAAAACAATAAACTCCGGGTCAGTCATGGGACTGGTGTGAGAACTAAAACAATTGTAAGTATTTATTTTAAAGTTAGGTAAATCAAGGGACCACGCCGTATAACACGGAACGGGTTTCCTCCCAAGAACACCAGTGCATAAAACAAACAGCGCAATGCTAAATAAAGAAAAATAAAGCTATTATAAGACCCAGGTCCCATCACACAATGCAACGCAGCCGGAGGATAGGGTTTTCCCTTATAATAGCCAAACATGCTTGGTATGTTTTAAAAATCAAATCATTTGATACTATAATAAGTGTATAGTGTCAAAACAATTTCAATCAAAAATATCAATCATAGACGGCATGGGTACCATATATCATGTCGCCATACTAGGCTCTACAAATAAAGCCGAAATACACGTATTGGAATGTTGGATTTCCATCATGGTGGCTCCTGATTCGAAAGATCGATCGCATAGTGCATTCCCCATGGCTTACGTCCCATCAAGAGAAAACACCGTAATGCACATCCACACTTTTGAGACCAGAGTATCACCGCGGCTTACGTCCCAGTGAGAGAAAACACCGCTTACTCTATATGTCCCTAAGCACTAAGCTCATCTCGGTCGACCGAATCCACGACACCACTAAGGTGCCCATCCACTAAAAAGCATACTGATCAAACCATCAGTTTACCACCATACCGGGATGTGAGGCTCGCGAATCAACGCTATACACAAAGCCATGCTGTATTAAAGCTGCGCTTTGATCATCATCCACCAAACTTTGCTTTTCAAAAAAGTCTGGATCACTGCATCTCAGCATGCCACACTATCAATCCATATCGTACCACTGATTTCTTCCAATATATAACCTCTGAGCTCGTATGTCTCAGAGAAGGGCGTTAAGTAAGAGAATAAATTCCCCACCGCCAAACAGATATATATTTAGTAGAGATCAACGAATACAATATAAAGGAATACAATGTCAGACACACCATCCATTTACAAGTCCGTTCTAGGTCTGAACGAAACCGGAGGCACTTTCCTCGCATATCCGTCGATCTCCAAGTACGTCTGGACGACCACCAACTGATTCCCTCATCTTGGGTGTACAGCCCAATCAAAATCATCAGTAATCACCCAAACGATGTGAAGACTTTCGGTCTTCGACTACCGTCATCATCTTCGACTTATCGTCGAATCGGTTATTCAGAATGGGTATAAACCCGGCCTTTCCGAACAACTCGCGTATATTTTAAACAATTGTTACACAAACACAACATACGCCTCATTCCAATTCATCAGTCACTAACCGTAAATTAATCAAGAGAATAATTCCCCAAATATTAACCCCGAAGGCCGAAACCAACATCAGATCAATATCCAGAAAACCATTCTGCTTAGCTAATCGACAGTTAGTTTCTAACTTTCACATTCAAAGGGAAAGGTTCCCATTAATTTTATCAAAGATAAATTCCTTGAATTTATTCTTTAATCTTCCTTTGGATATCCTTTCAAAGCAAATTATGGTTTTTCAAACAAGTCGGGATTAGCGAACTACACCGAAGTAATTATTTATTTTATTTCCCAATCCCAACCTATTCATCCCATGAAGCAAAACTGGTAATACTCCATATCTAATACCATGGTGTTATCGGTAAATTCAATTACCATTTCACGTTCAAATCTAATTAAAGATTTAACTATCGCTTTGGAGCAAAACTGGTGATACTCCGTTCTCGATCTTTTCAATCTAATTAAAGATTCATTAAAACCCCACTTAGTTTTAATCTTTAACTGGGTTAAAGAATCAGTGTCATTTAAAACACGATTCACTATAAACCCAAAAATCAATACCTATTCAATTCCAATTAAATATTATTTAATTGCTGCACTTCATTAAATCTAAATAAAAGATTTAATCTTTTATTCAACTGGGCTTAAGAACAGTGTTAATGAAGACACCATTCACAACAAACCCAAATCACATTTGATATTAAATACAAGGCTCTGAATAGAAAATATACCGGCTTATATTCAATATCAAATTCTACGACCAACAAATATCGTATTGGAAATAACGATATATATATATCTTTCAAATTCCCATAACAGTATCTGTATCATCGCGAAATGCAACATCGAAATATTCCGAAGACAATTTCGATTCAAATCCATTCCAATATAATTATAGGAAATTCTGGTTATTTTCAAAACCATTTTCAAATTCAATTTATTTATTTAAAAATAAATAGAATTATAGTTCTAGTTCAAAACAAGTTCATTTCGATAAAAATCTATTTTTATCTTTTCAAATATGGAGTTTTTCATCTCAATTCTTTCTAAATCATTTCTTATGATTTTACACAAATTATTACTATTTTTAATAATTTTATCAAGGCCCGTACAGTCGATTTCCATCAATGGCCATCGAACTGCACTTACAGCGACCTTTTCCAAATTTTATTTGGACATAATTCCAAATCCAACCGTTAGATTTCAAATTTCTAATATTCGTTAGAAAGCTCTTTTCGATTCGAACCCAACATTTCTGGTTTTAGGAGAATCTGACGGTCGGATCTCCCGCAATGTCTGTTCGAAGTCAATGGTTGAAATTCACGAACTGCCGCGGCGCGGCGCGTTCTATTCAGGCCATTATATATATAATATATATATTATATATATTTCGTCGAGTTCCTTTTTAAAACGAATTTTATAAATCATTTCAAATTTGTTTCAAAAACAATTTCAACCTTTATTTCAAATTCAAATCAAAATTGAATTTTCCCTTATAAATTCTTTCTACATTCACTTCTATTTGATTTCAATTCAAATTGATTTCAATTCTATTTCAATTCGTTTTCAATTGAATTCAATTGAATTCAGATTTGTTTTCTATTCGATTTAATTCAAATTCGTTTTCTATTCAATTCAATTCGAATTAATTTTCTATTCAATTCAAATTCTTTTTCTATTCAATTCAAATTCATTTTCTCTTCAATTCAATTCGAATTCGTTTTCTATTCAATTCGAATTCGTTTTCTATTCAATTCAATTCGAATTCGTTTTCTATTCAATTGAATTTGAATTCGTTTTCTATTCAATTCAATTCGAATTCGTTTGAATTTCAATTCTTTTCAAAATATTAGATTTTGAAATCACTTTCGATATTCATTATAAAATGAATAAAATCGATATAAATATCGTTCACGTCAAAATGGCGTCAATCTAATCAACACGGCTTCATATATTTCTATTTTCAAATATTCTATTTCAATTCGTTTTCAATTGAATTCAATTCAATTCAGATTCGTTTTCAATTCAATTCAATTCGAATTCGTTTTCAATTCAATTCAATTCGAATTCGTTTTCAATTCAATTCGAATTTGTTTTCTATTCAATTCAATTCAAATTCGTTTTCAATTCGAATTCGTTTTCTATTCAATTCAATTCGAATTCGTTTTCTATTCAATTCAATTCGAATTC
Source organism: Allium sativum (assembly GCA_030737875.1). Classification (NCBI taxonomy): domain Eukaryota; kingdom Viridiplantae; phylum Streptophyta; class Magnoliopsida; order Asparagales; family Amaryllidaceae; genus Allium; species Allium sativum. Next base: position 489,116,187 of record CM060926.1, read on the forward strand.
GTTTTCAATTCGAATTCGTTTTTTATTCAATTCAATTCGAATTCGTTTGAATTTCAATTCTTTTCAAAATATTAGATTTTGGAATCACTTTCGATATTCATTATAAAATGAATAAAATCGACATTCATTATAAAACGAATAAAATCGATATAAATATCGTTCACGTCAAAATGGCGTCAATCTAATCAACACGGCTTCATATATTTCTATTGTCAAATATTCTATTTCAAATATTTCTTTTTCAAATATTTCCTTTCAAATATTTCTATTCAAATATTTCTATTTCAAATATTGAATGAAGCCCAATCAATTACCATATAATGTTAATTATATGGATTTTCTACCACATATGTATACAATAACAACGATGAAAAATCAACCATCATCCAAAGTGCATTCTACACTGTATAAGCATCGAATATAAATATTTAACGCTCATAACAGTCTGTCAATCAATCAATCGACATACAACTAAACAATCGGGATTAGTGTACGTCAAATATCATCCCAATACCCGTGTGGGGTTTCAAACAATCAAACACAGATTTTATTTGTGCAGTTGGGCAATGTGTAAAATTTATCGTCCCAATCAATATCAGTCAAATGTGTGTATATAAACAAATCATTCGATTTGTTTATATTAATTTATTTCATTTCATATACACGTTAAACATTCTATTTTTAACGACAAAATATTTTCCACTATAAAATATTTTCGTTTCACATCACATCACACAATCAACTACCCTTCAAAATCAAACAAACAAGCATACAAGCCGTCCATGGTCTGTGGACGACGGGTGTCGGGTGCTACTAAACACCGTCTGCATCCTAGTATATATTTCAACTAGAAAAATAAAATAAAATAAAGGTGAGGAGTTCTCACAGAATTGCTAATCCAACGCCACGACTCTTCATAGGTAGAAATCTTCATCGTTCTGCCTCTTGTCACTTTTCATTGCCCGTATTCTCTACATATATAAAAATCACATTTTTACTTCGTTATTCAATATATAAAAATCGAATTTTTACTTCGCTATTCAATATATAAAAATCGAATTTTTACTTCGCTATTCAATATATAAAAATCGAATTTTTACTACGCTATTCAATATAGAAAAATCGAATTTTTACTATGCTATTCAATATAGAAAAATCGAATTTTTACTTCGCTATTCAATACAGAAAAATCGAATTTTTACTATGCTATTCAATATAGAAAAATCGAATTTTTACTTCGCTATTCAATATATAAAAATCATCTTTTTAATCTGCTATTTCTATTTTAAAAACAATGTTAATTTTATTTTCAAAATCAATGCAAAATTCATTTTCAAAAAGAATGCAAACTTTGTTTTCAAAGCTAATTCAGATTTTGTTTTCAAAGCAAATTCAAATTTTGTTTTCAAAGCAAATTCATTTTTTGTTTCTTGTCAAACTGATTTTTAACAATGTATTAAATTAAATAAAAACTGAATTTTTTTCTTTCTAATGTATTTATATTAAACATTTACTAATATAATAATAATAAAAAATTAAATTAAATTTTACCTTCATCGTTCTGTACCTTCCAAGCCGACTTCGAAGAAACTTCGCACGTTAGGGTTCGCCATAGCCGCCACTAGGGGATGCCGGAGGGTGATCGGAGGGCTCCACCTCGCAGCCGCTCGCCTGCGCCTCCTCCGCCCAGAAGATGGGCCAACTCGCGCCACCCCTCTTTCCTCGATCTGGCTGCGAACGGCAGCACCTTGCGATGGAGATTCTCCCACCTCGTTCGATTATAAACGATCACACGAGCACCAGTTTGAAGCTCACAAAAATCTCATCAATATTTGCTTTGGAACGATCCTAAACGGGTGTGTGGGTCTTGAGATTTGAGGGGCTAAAATTCTGAACGATAATAATCGTTCGTTCTATTTTTGGCGGCTCCATAAAGTGATAGAGAAGTTAGGGTTTAGGCCAGTAATAATATATATTTATTTATTTACATTTAATATTATTTTAAATTCAAACATCTTCGTTTATTAATCCTTTCTCTGAATCAAACCCAACGACTGTCGCCCCCAGCTAATTACCCCTGTTCCGAACACAATGGGATATGTTTCATACCCCAATTCGGCTGTTACGATTAGCTTCCGTTCAAATTAAAATATAAACCTTTATATATTGAATTTGAACACGCGTTTCAATTTACCGGGGCCACATACAGTCTCTAAAAATTCCTGAAAAGTATTTTCTAGCTTCGTATTGACGATACGGTCCTAACAAAACTAGTTTCATCGAATTCTGAGACCGTTTGAAAAATGGCCATTTTCCAGTCGATTAAAATCAACTAAAACTGGTCAAACGCGTTTTCCTTTGCCACGCTCACATATTGATTCGAAAAATTATGAAATTTGAAACCTAGCAATAATTTGACATCATGGATCCAACAAAAGTGGTTTCGTTGAAATCTAAGGACGTTTGCAAAATGGCTATTTTAAAGGGCCCGAATTTCGTAGCGGCTATTCAGAATTTTCAACTGGACATATCTTTTGATTCCCGCTATGAAATTTCTATTTTTCGGATTTGTTGGAAAGATATTCTCAATTAGATCCTATTATTTTTGGTTTCACTAAAATCCGGATTGTTTTACACCCGGTACATTCAATTGAAGTTTGAAATCGAATTATCGAACTACCGCGCCATTTTCAATTCCTTTTATAATTATATATAATTATTTATATTCTAACGACGACGTATATAATCTATACGTTCGAATTCCATTCGAAATAAATTTTCCGTTGATATTATTTAAAATAATTCATTTTAAATATACAAAATTCGCTAAAATTGCCAAAATAAAAATTTTAAACTGGCTCAGATTTTCGGGTTGTTACAATAGTGTCAAAAAAGTTTCAATCATAAGTATCAATCATAGACGGCATAAATGCCCCATATCACTATATCGCCCTATATATAGGTTTATAATTAAAACCGCAAAGTCACGTATGCGAAGTTGGATTTCCGTCTATGAACCAAGGCAAGGGATCGTCCTTATCGCTTCAAGATAATCTAGCCCACGTCTTAGGAACAGAATGCATCGTCCCTTGGAGCGACAGGGCCGGTCCACTCGATGTGGATTAAAATGCCTGAACACTGCGTTTCCCCGCCCTATGGGGCGTAAATGAGCTAAATAACTCCATCGGCCCCGGATCAACCGATATAACCGAGGCGCCTCGCGGTCCATCATCCACATAAGTAAAATGCCAGGGCATGCAAAACGCTGACACCACTCCTAGCTAGAAGGAAACGCATGCCCTCCCTGAGGTCCTCTCCTATTTCTGGTTCACACCGGTGTGTGAGACTCGCGAATTAATGCTACACAAAGCTATGCTATATTAAAGCTGTGCTTTGATCATCAACCACAAGACTCTGCTTTTCAACAGAAGCCTTGATCATTTGCATCTCAGCATGCCACACAGGCAATTCACGCTATGCAACCGATGTCTATCTATCACACAGAATGAAATCCGATGTCAGACACACATCCATTTACAAGTTCGTTCTGGGTCTGAACGAAACCGGAGGCACCTTATTCCTCCCCATATGTCCAATACAGGGGAGAGTTCCTCGCTTATCCGGTCGATCTCCAAATACGTCTTGACGATCACCACTTATTACCTCGTCTTGGGTGTACAGCCCAATCAAGACATCAGTAATCATCCAAACAATGTGAAGACCTCTGGGCTTCAACCACCGTGTTCATCCTCGACATATCGTCGAATCAGTTATTCAGAATGGGATAACCCCGGTCTTTCCGAATAACTCGCGTATATAATAAACAAGTGCTATAAAACACAACATACACCTTATTCCAATCCAGAATATTCCTTTATTCAAATATTCTTATACTTTGGGAAAGGTTCCCATTAATTTTATCAAAGATAAATTCTTTAAATTTATTTTTTATTCTTCTTTTTGATATCATTTCAATCTAATTAAAGATGCACTAAAACTCCACTTGGTTCTAATCTTCCCAAAAATCAATATTAACTATTGTTTAACTTAGTAAATCATATCCTGTCTTTAACTGGGTTAAAGAACCAATGTCATTTAAAACACAGTTCACGATAAACCCAAAATCACATTCCATTCCATCAGCCTTTAACCGTAAATTAGCAAGTGAACAATTCCCTAAGTATAAACCCCGAAGGCCGAAACCAACATCAGATCAATGCCCAGGAGACCATTCAACTTAACTAATCTCCATTTAGTTTCTGATATTCTTAACTCCATTGGGTCTAAGAATAGTATTATTAAAGATACCATTCACGACAACCCAAATCACATTCCACTAATTATGGAATCTTCACAGAAAAACAAATCAATATATAATCGATATCAATTTCCATATCCGACCAATAATATAAATGGAATAATGGCAACGACTTTTAAATTCCATATGTATTAGAAGTCTTCCTCCACACAAGTTCCCTTTAATTATTATCAAATCGAATTTCATTCCATTCCAATTTAATATATTAAATTGGAAAACGTTACCTTGGAAAATTCCTGTTAAATCTAAATAAAAAGATTTATAAATCCCAAATCACATTTCACTGTAAATCGGGTTAAAGAATTTAATCTATTAAATTGGAAAACGTTACCTCGGAAAATTCCCGTTAAATATAAATAAAAAGTTTTATAAATCCCATATCACATTTCACTGTAAATCGGGTTAAAGAACGAATGTCGTTAAAAACATAGTTTACAATAAACCCAATTCACATTAGCCTCTAACCGTAAATTAGTAAGAGAACAATCCCCTAAGTATTAACCCTGAAGGCCGAAACCAACATCAGATCAATACCTAGGAAACCATTCAACTTAACTAATCTCCAGTTAGTTTCTAATTTTCTTAAATCCATTAGGTTCAAGAACAGTATTATTAAAGATACCATTCACGACGAACCCAAAATACAATTTGATATTAAATACAAGGCTCTGAATAGAAAATATATCGGCTTATATTCAATATCAAATTCTGAAACCAACAAATATTGTATTGGAATAACGATATATATATATATATCTTCCAAATTCCTCCACAATCTCCATATAATCACGAAATCCAATATCAAAACATTCTGAGCATAATTTCGATTCAAATCCATTCCAATTCATATATTGGAAATCCTGGTTATTTTTAAAAACCATTTCCAATCCAATTTATTTATTTTAAAAATATTGGATTTATTATTCTAATTCAAAACTAGTTCATTTCGATAAAAATATATTTTTATCTTTTCAAATATGGAATTTTTCATCCCAATTCTTTCCAAATCATTTCTTATGATTTTACACTAATTATTGATATTTTTAATAATTTTATCAAGGCAAGTACAGTCGATTTCCATAGACGGTCATCGAACTGCACTTACAACGACCTTTTCCAAATTTGATTTGGACATAATTCCAAATCCAACTGTTAGATTTCAAATCTCTAAAATTCGTTAGGAAGCTCTTTTCGATACGAACCCAACGGTTCCGGTTTTAGGAGAATCCGACGGTCGGATCTCCCGTAATGTCCGTTTGAAGTCAACGGTCGAAATCGCGAACTGCCACAGCGCGGCGCGTTCTATTCAGGCCATTTTATATATAATATATATATATTATATATTTCGTCGATTTCCATTTAAAACGTATTTTATAAATTGTTTTAAAACTTCATATTCAATTTCTAATCATTAGATTTTGAAATCATTTCCTTTTCAATATTCATTGTAAAAATGAACAAAATCGATATAAATATTGTTCACGTCAAAATGGAGTTAATCTAATCAACACGGCTTTATATATAGTTAAATATATTCGTGTCCATCCCAAATCGGACATCAAAATTATATTTTGATCTTATACTAAATATTATTTTAAAATATTCGTTATTTTAAAATGTTCGTTATTTTAAAATATTTATCCTTTCTGAACTGGAATCAGACACAGTCAATTACCATATAATGTTGATTATGTGGATTTCATACTACACACGTATACAACAACAATCAAACACATTCAACCTTCATCCAGAGTGCATTCTACACTGCATAAGCATCAAATATAAATATTTAACGCTTACTACAGCCTGCCAATCAATCAATTGACATACAGCTAATTATTGGGATTAGTGTAAGTCATATATCATCCCAATACCCGTGTGGGGTTTCAATCAACAAATAATGAATTTTATTTGTGCAGTTGGGCGATGTGTAATATTTATCGTCCCAATCAATATCAGTCAAGTGTATGTACATAAACAAATCGTCCGATTTGTTTATAAATATTTAATTTATTCATATACATGTTAAAAATTATATTTTTAACTATAAAATATTTTACTCCATTCCACATCACACAATCAATTTTTACAACACAATCAATCAAACAAACAAGTTATCCATGGTCTGTGGACGATGGGTGTTGGGTGCTGTTAAGCACCGTCTGCATCCTAGTATATATTTTAACTAGAAAATAAAATAAAAGTGAGAAGTTCTCATCTTGGGGTTCCACTCCGTCATTTCATTTCTGAATGGCTTGGATTTTCCCAAAATTCCAATGCGACCTTTTTCCCGCTGTTCACATTAAAAATCACATTTTAAATATGATGTTTATTTTAAAAATCACATTTCTATAATGGCGCTTCATACATTAAAAATCATATATTTTTACCACGCTTCTTTCGCTATAAAAATTATATTTTTATATCGCTTCTCCCTATATAAAAATCATATTTTTATTATCTCTATAATATAAAAATCATATTTTTATTATGTTTATAATATAAAAATCATTCTTTCTTCATATAAAAATCTTGTCTTTACTTCATATAAAAATCTCGTTGTTATGTAAACAAAAATCATATCTTTACATCTTCTACATAATAAAAATTATATTTTTATTCGCTAGAAATATAAATCCTATTTTTATATACATTAAATCGTATTTTTTCCAACCGCTACATATAGATAAAAATCACGTTTTTATTTCGATGCTTACGTTAAAAAGATCACATTTTCCATATGATGATATATATATATATATATATATATATATATATATATATATATAAACCCATTTTCATAACGCCACTACTTAAATAAAAATCATATTTTTATCCGACACGATATATATATAAAAATCAAAATTTTATTCTCCTAAAAATATTATTTCATATATACTATAAAGATTATATTTTTACCTTTCTAAAAATAATCTCATAACTCGATAAAAATTCTATTTTTAGTTTTTTTTAAATCATACTTTCTTTTTTTAAAAGATAATACTTTCTTGTTTTTAAAGAAAATACTTTCTTGTTTTTAAAGATAATATAAAGACCCTACTTTTACCTCTAATAAACTAATTTTTGACTTTTTATACAAAAATAAACAACAACAAAAATAGAAAAGAAAAGAGAAAATAAAACAAATAGAAATAGAACTTATAGTACGGAGAGGAGGGGGTATCTCCTGGCGTCGCGCTCGAGGTGGCAAGGGGGTTGTTGCGGTGGCGCGCGGGGCAACAATGGAGGCAGTGGCGTCAGCTAGGGTTTGGGGGGGCCTCGCGGTGGATTTGTGTAATAACCCGGAAAATGTGAACCAGTTTAAAATTTTTTTTATTAGGTTATTATCAGGAAATTTGAATGATTAAAATAGCCTATTTCCATAAAATATAGAATTTGGTGTGATATGGCAGTTTGAAATTTTGAATACAAACTTTGTCTGACTGTACCAGGTGGAAAATATAACAGATTTTAACGAAACTGAAAATATTTAAATCTGTTTATCAATACCTTTCTAACAAATCTGAAAAATCGAAATTTCATAACGGAAATCAAAAGTTATGGCCAAATGAATTTTCAGAAAGGTCGCTATATAGTATATATAGCCCTTGAAAATTGAGATTTTGCATATGACCTCGGAATTCGACGAAACCACTTTTGTTGGGTCCGGGATGTCAAATTATTGCTAAGTTTCAAATTTCGTAATTTTTGAAGCTAGTATGTGAGCGGGGCAAAAGATAACGTGTTTGGTCAAATTCTGTTAAAATGGGTCGACCTAAAAATGGCCGTTTTGCAAACGAGCTCAGAATTCGACGAAACTAGTTTTGTTAGGACCGTATCGTCAAAACAAAGCTAGATTTATTTTTCTGGAATTTTTCGATTCAGTTTGTGGCCCTGGCAAATTGAAATGTACGTTTAAATTAAATATCGAATGTTTTATATTTTAAATTGAAAAATAACTGACTGTAACAGTCGAAATGGCCAACGAAACACATCCCATTGTGTCCGAAATGGGGGTATTTAGCTAGGGGCGATAGTCGTTGGGTTTAAAAAGGAGTCCGTTTGCAAAAACACTATTTAAAAATTTTCTATAAGTATAGACCAATGAGAAATTTTCTTTAAAAAAAATAAAAAATAAAAACCTAAAAACCCTAGCCGCCAGTCGAAAAGAATGATCCCCGTAGCTCACCGCTTCCCCTCCTTTTTCCGATCGCCAGAGGCCGCTTCGCCGCCGACCATTGTTGAGGCTTTTGCTCGCCGTACTCCCCTCTCCACATCCGACCTAGCCTCGTCACCAACAGAGCTGCCGTCGACGAGTTCGAGCTCTTCAAAGTCACCGCCTTCCTGGAGCCGCCGCCGCCTGGATTCGCCATCGCATCGCCTCAGACAACCACCGCTAGGAAGCTCTTTCCTCCCTCGACGACGTCCAACAGCCTGATCGTCCTATAGAGCTACGAATCAAAAGAAAAATCAAAACCAAGAATTGAACAGGTTTGGAAACTATCGGGTAATTTAATTTTAAACTGTTTTAACACTTTAAAACGTTGCAAAACTTTGAAAAATAATATCTTTTTCGTTCTTCAACGAAATTCGATGAAACAGGAGACACCGTGACCGCAAGGAGGCTCTCTACATTCTAGAAGAAGCCGCGGATTTTTCTGGCCTTCCTACGATTTTTAGCACCGCAAGAACCAATGTGAGGAATCTAAACTATTTGTGTGAATGAAATCGCGTTGTATAAATTATATAAGCGAAGAGTAAATTATATACGCATTGTATACCTCATGTACATGTGTGGTATAAGTTATATTAGCGATGTATAAATTATACAAGCGTTGTTTAAAACATATATGCTTTGAGTTGTGATGAAATGCAAGTGAATTATTATATATATATATATATATATATATATATATATATATATATATATATATATACTCCCCTCGTCCACAGACCATGGACGATATTTATTGCTTGTGTTTGACGTGATATTATATGGTATGACGAATGGTTGGAAATAATTGTTTGTGGTTGATATTGTGGTTGAAAATACCTTTATGGTTGAAAAATACCTTTGTGGTTGAAACAAAATAGAATAGGATTGTGGAATTGAAAATAAAACATGCCGCCTGCGTGCGAACTAGATGCATGATCCCCATTGTCAAAAACCGCGAGGTTTTAAGGTAGAGCGAGGAGCCGTACTAGGGACGGTCCCGGTTTTAACTACCCTGCTGTTATGCTGCCGAAATTTTCTGAAATATTTATGTGTTAGAATAATTTTCCTTCATTGAAATTATTTACATAATGATATCGAATATTCATGTGTTGAGTTGCCAATTCATTCGTTGAGTTGAAATTCATGTGTTGAATATTATTCGAATTTAAACAAATGGCTTTAGTAATAAAAATCACATTTTTATATATATACAAACGATATCGAATATTCATGTGTTGAGTTGCCAATTCATTCGTTGAGTTGAAATTCATGTGTTGAATATTATTCGAATTTAAACAAATGGCTTTAGTAATAAAAATCACATTTTTATATATATATACAAACTATATAGAATATTCATGTGTTGAATTCCAATTCATTCGTTGAGTTGAAATTCATGTGTTGAATATTATTCGAATTTAAACAAATGGCTTTAGTAATAAAAATCACATTTTTTATATATATACAAACGATATCGAATATTCATGTGTTGAGTTGCCAATTCATTCGTTGAGTTGAAATTCATGTGTTGAATATTATTCGAATTTAAACAAATGGCTTTAGTAATAAAAATCACGTTTTTTATATATATACAAACTATATAGAATATTCATGTGTTGAATTCCAATTCATTCGTTGAGTTGAAGTTCATGTGTTGAATGTTATCATCTTTTAAAAATAAAATGAATCGACATTGAAAACTATATTTTTATGATAATTATGAAGTGTTAAAAAATACACATGTGTCGAATAAATATTTTTGGTGATAAAAATATTCCTTTTATCATGTATACGCTTAGTTAAAAATACACATGTGTCGAATAAATATTCCTTTTATCATGTATATGCTTGGTTAAAAATACACGTGTGTCGAATAAATATTTTTGATGATAAAAATATTCCTTTTATCATGTATACGCTTAGTTAAAAATACACATGTGTCGAATAAATATTCCTTTTATCATGTATATGCTTGGTTAAAAATACACCTGTGTCGAATAAATATTTTTGATGATAAAAATATTCCTTTTATCATGTATACGCTTAGTTAAAAATACACATGTGTCGAATAAATATTTTTGTGATAAAAATATTCCTTTTATCATGTATACACTTAGTTAAAAATACACACGTGTTAAAATAAATAATAGTTTGCTAGGAATATTATTTTTAGCTTTGTTCTGCATATATATACATGTGTTGAACAGGAAAAATGGATTAGCTGTTGAGTAAAGAAATTATTTGCGTGCCCGACAAATAGGTAAACCTTGATGAGTTGGCTGCGCAATTTTATTTATATATCAACTCCTGTGAATTCCATTGGATGCGGAGTGCTGGTTTTTCTGTGTGAAATAATAAACAACGCCATAGGATAGTAACGATTAATTTTGAACTACACTACATGGCATACTTCTTGACGATAGGCATACTTCATCATATTCCACATAAGCAATTGGAGCTTGTGTGACAAGGTGGAAGATTTACCATATAAGCAAGAGGCTTGTATGGCGATGACTATGTACTACAGGTTGAACTGATGACTGATATGGACTATATAAATTATAACGATAAAATGCCAGATTAATAAAAAACCCACACGGGTCTAGAGTTGACAATAATCACGTCGCTCTAGTTATTAGATACGGCACATGGACTATTTATTTCCACACGGAAACGGGGTGACGGGAATTTATTCTCTAGAGTGATTATCAGTACATGCTCCCCCGTAAACACCAGAATATATCACTAAAAATATGTGAATGCTTTTTAGGATTTATTGGGTAACTAATACGGCCCAATAAATTTCCAAACCCCTCCCCGTACAAAGGAGGTTATGGCGAAATTTTTCGAAATATTAAGGCGTTAGTGAAATATTTGAAGTGAAAACGAGGTTGAAAATGTAAAAGAAACTATAGTTGAAACTATAGATTGAACTATATTTATATATATAAATATAAATATAATTAAAAGGAATAGAGGCCGTGCAGTTCGCGTTTCGGAATCGAAATTTGAAACGATTAGTACGAGAAATCCGACCATCGGATCTTCCTGAAACCGCAACCGCCGGGTTCGCCTTGGAAATATCTTTCCAACGGCACCAACCTTGTAAAAATCCAACGGTTGGATTGTCCGGAATGTCTAATTCAAATCTGAATAAAAACAACGCCAGAATCGTTTATATTTATATATAAATATAAATATAATTAAATTAAATCGAATAACGACGCTGCAGTTCGAATTTTGAAACCGTAACTTCAAACGACTAGTGTGGAAGATCCGACCGTCAGATTCTCACGAAACTAGAACCGTTGGGTTCGCTTTGGGAATACCTTCCCACTGATATAAACTTTGTGGAAATCCAACGGTTAGATTTTCCGATATGTGTAAAACAAATTAAGGAAAAAACAGCGCCAGTGACACGAAACGACCTGAAACGTCGTTTAATTAAATATGGACATTTTTGAATAAATAAAAATGGCGAAAAATCGTTATAAAATATTATAAGCAACATAGGTTGCAAATAAACCATTTGGGCTTGAATTGTTTGATATTTGATGGTTGTATGTGTATGACATGGAAATAACGCTAAATAACTGAAAGATGGATGTGAAATAACATAACCATAAAACGAATCGATTTAAATTCTAATGACGTGAATTATTTGAAAAGGCCGAGCTAACCCTCATTTCAAATAATTTATCGAGCGATTCGAATTGAAAGATGCAAAGACGATTCAAGACCGACGATCTTCGTATCGGTTGGATGGGCGCTACTGAGGTCCCTAACCGGAGTAGCTACCAGAAGGGGACGGAAGTAGTAGCCGTCTGAACGTATGTGTTGATTGGACGGATTTGCGAGGAATTGACGCCTCCGGTTTCATTCAGACCCAGGACGGACTTGTAAATGGACTGTGTGTCTGACATTGGATTTTGTTCTATATTGATTGATCTCTGTTAAATATATATCTGTTTGGCGGCGGAGAATTTATTCTTTTGCTTAACGCCCTTCTCTGAGACGTACGAGCTCAGGGGTTATATATCGATAGAAATCAATCGTATGGAGTGGACTGCCTATGTGGCATGCCAAGATGCTGTGATCAAGGCTTCTGTTGCAAAGCAAAGTCTTGTGGATGATGATCAAAGCAAGGTCTACGTGGCCTAGCTTTGTGTATTTCGTAGATTCGCGAACCTCACACCCCGGTATGGGTTAAAAACGGGATACGGACCGCTGGGAGAGCACGACGTTTCTTTCTAGCTATGGTGGTGTTAGTGACTTAGCAGCCCTGACATATATATCTACTTTTCACCTTTGTGGTTGTTGGAATGCGAGGCGCCTCGATTATAGGTCTGTAAGGACCGGGAAACGTGTGTTCAGGCATAATTAATCCTCTAACGTAAGTGGGGACCGGCCCAGCCGCATCCAGGGGTTACCCAGAGTGCGTAGTCCCGAGGCATTTGCTAGAGTGTCTCGAAGCGGAGAGGAGCTTGCCCCTTGCCTCGACTCATGACGGAAATCCAATTTCCAATACGAGATAACGGATTCGATTGTAGAACTAGTATGGAGACATAGTAGATGGTAGCTATGCCGCCTATGATTGATATTTATGATGCTATTCATTTTTGAAACATATATGCACTAGTAATAATATCAAATGATTTTGCTTTATACGTATCAAGCATATTTGGCTATTATAAGGTAAAACTCTATCCTCCGGCTTGCGTTGCATTGTGTGATGGGACCTGAGTCTTATAATGGTTTCATTCTTTCTAAAAGCATTGCGTTGTTTTGAAAGAATTTATTTTGTTTTAAATGCACTAGCAATCACTGGAGTAAACCCGTTCCGCGAAAGTGGTGTGGTCCTATGATTTGCTATTTACTGTTGTTTAACTGTTAAGTAGATTCCTCATACCAGTCCCCATGACTGACTCGTTGTTTGTTTCACTTTGCAAACGTGGGTGCCCTTATTTTCACACGGGCAGCCTAGTATACAGGTGACAGGTGGTTTTTGGTTCTGCACTGCTGCACAGCATGCACTTTTGGCTCATGGCGAGGCTGACTTCATAGAGATGACTTAGATATTTTCCGCCATTACTGTATTTATATTATGATTCCGCCACTGGCGATGCAGACTGATTTACTTTCCTTATTTCTCACTATATGTATATGTATTCCGCCTTCGGCGATGTAGACTGATACTCTTATTATGTCACTGCATGTATGTATTCCGCCTCTGGCGATGATAACTGATCACTTCCCTTTCTTTTACTAAGTATATCCCACGTTATGCTATTCTGATATTCCTACATGTTGTGATTCCGCTGTCATATCCATGTAAAAATTATTTTATTTATTGTTTCTGCTATTATCTGTACTCTGCTTTGATGATTAATGTGTTATTTCCCCATGATTATCCTTAATACCGCCCCTCGGATTTTGGGATCGTCACAGTTGGTATCAGAGCTTTGGTTAACCTTAGTTCCGGGATCTAACACGTTAAACACCTCGTCAGAATAGAATCAGTAGTGTTCTAATACGAGTAGCTCATTAGAGATAGGATTAGCAATGTCCTAGAATGAGCTAAGCAGATTAGCAAAACAATTTGATCAGTACATCATCATTATCTTTCCTTGTATTCCCTTGCTTTATCATTTATGAAAATTATCAAATCTGTGAGCTTGACTCTTTTCTTGCTTATACAGTACTCTTAGATGGCTACACGTGGAGCAGCAGCTAGAGGAGGCCGTGGAGGCCGAGGAGATGCAGCAGGAGGACGGGGGAATATCCCCGTAGTAGTGGAAGGTCCTATTATTCCGCCACCAGCACCAGAAGACTTTGAGCTCGACAAAGTAGCTAAGAGGTACATAAATCTTGGAGGGAAACCTTTTACAGGCACAGGCACAATGACCGAAGCTATCGCTTGGCTGAAAACCTGTGAGAAAATCTTCGAGGGAATGGGCATGGGAACTAACAACAAAGCCAGACTTGGCATTTGGCTCCTTCAGGAAGAGGCAGAGCTGTGGTGGGATGCCATTACTTCTGGGGATGCAGCTGGTACTATCCGGACTTGGGAGCAGTTCAGGACTTTATTCAATGAGAAGTTTGTACCGGAACAAGCTCTAGAGAGGATGCGGGAGCAATTTGCTAATCTCCAGCAGGGAGATCTCTCTATTCAAGACTATCTGAATAAGTTCACTCAGCTATCGCGCTATGCTCCAGAGCTGGTTTTGACCGACAAAGCGAAGAATAAGAGATTCATATTTGGGCTGAAGCGCAAGTATCACGATAGAGCTATGAGCAACATCAAACTCTCTTTTACAGAACTAGTAGAGATGGCTTGCAACTACGAAGACATGGATGAGAGGCATGCTAGCTAAGACCGCGCTAAAAGCCAAGCAGGGAATAAGCGCAAGACTTCAACAGACCAACCCGAATCTAGCATCACCGCAGCCGCTACTCAAAAACCCGCAAAGATCCCAAAAGGAAACTGCTACAATTGCGGGAAGCCCGGTCATTTCTCTAATGTGTGCAAAGCCCCAAAGAAGCCAAGGGCCAATGACTCTGCCGAATGCTACAACTGCCACAAGAAGGGGCACTACAGCAGGAATTGTCCTTTGAAGAAGAGCGCACAAGTGGCCCATGTCTATGACGGGAATACCCCGCCAGCTATCACCGATGGATCAGGTAAACCCGATGTCTTGGGAGGTACCCTTACCATTAAAAATATTCTTGTTTCTGTACTTTTTGATACTGGTGCATCACGTAGCTTCATTTCTGGTAAAATTGTTCATAAGTTAAAATTGAAACAAAGAATTCTAAAAGAACCGATTAAAGTTCAAAACCCGATAGGAGGTTCTGTTAGTCTCAGTTTATACTGCAGAGTGCCTATCTCTTATTCACACTACAAGTTTCCCATCCACTTAATTGTTATGGACTTATCGGAATTCGATGTTATTCTCGGTTTGGAATGGTTGACAAAATATAAGGCTGAAGTTAGATGTGCCGAAAGAATCGTTAAAGTCGAAACGAAGCTTGGACCTATATATATACCATGCCATGGCTCAGAAATAAATAGAACAGAATTTTGGTCTTCTTTAGAAGTTATTCCCCCTTCGATAGAAAAGATAACGGTCGTTAAAAACTATGCGGATGTGTTTGAAGAAGTAGAAAACTTACCACCGCAAAGAGAAATTGAATTTAGGATAGATCTAATTCCTAACGCCCGACCAGTAGTACATCCAATACGAAGAATGGCCCCGAAAGAAAAAGAAGAGCTAAGTAGTCAAACCCGAGAATTACTTTGGAAAGGTCTGATCAGACCAAGCTTTTCAGCGTGGGGAGCCGCAGTAGTATTTGTCCCGAAATTAGACGGTACTCTAAGACTTTGCGTTGATTACCGAGATCTCAATAAACAAACACTGAAGAACAAGTATCCTTTGCCCCGAATAGACGATCTGTTAGATCAATTAAATGGAGCAACAGTATTCTCCAGAATGGACCTAGCTACAGGTTTCCACCAATTGCGTATAGCCGAAGACTGTGTTCCTTTGACAGCCTTCAGGGGGCCCGATTTATTCTACGAATGGTTAGTAATGCCGTTCGGCTTGTGTAACGCTCCGGCATACTTCGTTGATCTTATGAACAGAGTGTTCCGTGGTGTATTGAATAAATTCGTTCTAGTCTTCATCGATGACATTTTAATCTACTCTAAGTCGGAAGAAGAGCATGCAAAACATTTAGAACAAGTGTTGAAAATTCTGAGGAGAAACGTCTTAAAAGCTAAATTTTCTAAGTGTGTCTTCTGGCAGAATGAAGTTAAATTCCTAGGCCATGTCGTATCAAAAGAAGGAATTGCTGTAGATCCAAGCAAAATTACAGCGATTAAAAACTGGAAACAACCTACTACCCCCACAGAAGTTCGAAGTTTCCTTGGATTAGCTAGTTACTATCGGAAATTCGTTCAGGATTTTTCAAAGATATCAGGAGTATTGACAAAGCTTACAAAGAAGCATGAGAAATTCAAATGGACTCCCGAATGTGAAGAAGCTTTCCAAGAGCTAAAACTGAAGTTGACAACCGCTCCAGTATTGACCATAATAGAAGGCAACCAAGACTTGACAGTATGGACAGATGCTTCTATTAGAGGGCTAGGCGCAGTGTTAATGCAAAAAGGCCAAGTGATCGCATATGCCAGCCGTCAACTAAAGCCGCATGAAAGAAACTATGCTACCCATGATCTTGAGTTATTAGCTATCGTGTTCGCTTTAAGAATATGGAGGCATTATTTATTAGGCGAGAAATTCGAACTATACACCGATCATCAATCCTTGAAATACCTGTTCACACAGAAAGATCTAAACTTGAGACAACAGCGTTGGTTAGAATTCCTTGCAGCATATGATTTTGAAATTATATACACTCCAGGGAAAGCCAATGTTGTAGCAGATGCGCTCAGCAGAAAGAATGAAATCATCGCCAGTTTTGTCATCACGTCTTCATTAATAGACAGGATCTCGACTCTTCAGAAAGACGATGAATTTATTCAAAGAATCAGTCAAAGAATCAAAGGAGGTGAATCCACAAGTTTTCGACTTGATGACAAAGGGGTTCTAAGATTAAAGGGTAGAATCTGCATCCCAAACCTTCCCGAGCTCAGAAGAGAAATACTAGATGAGTGCCACAAATCCAAGTTAAGTATCCATCCCGGTGTGAGCAAGATGTATAACGATATCAAACGCACATTCTGGTGGAGAGCTATGAAAAGAGATATCTCATTATATGTTAGCAGATGCCCCACTTGTCAGCTAGTTAAGAGTGATCAGCAGAAATTGGAAGGATTATTGCAACCATTAGAAATTCCTCGATGGAAGTGGGAACAAATCTCGATGGATTTCATCGATGGCTTGCCTCGAACTAGAAAAGGAAACGACAGTATATGGGTAATCGTAGATCGCTTCACGAAGACTGCCCATTTCATACCTGTCCGATCCAACAGAACGGCTCAAAGTCTAGCACAGATTTACTTCAAAGAAATTGTCAAACTTCATGGAGTACCGCTCAATATAGTCAGCGATAGAGATCCCCTGTTCACTAGCAAATTCTGGGAAGCATTCCAGGAAGAATTGGGAACTAAATTAAATCTAAGCACCGCTTATCACCCTCAGACAGACGGCCAAACTGAGCGGGTGAATAGAATTTTAGAAGATCTATTGCGGGCTTGCGTTATAGATTTTGGAGGCTCATGGGAAGATCATTTACATTTAGCAGAATTCTCTTACAACAATAGCTATCAAGCAAGTTTGGGAATGTCTCCATTTGAAGCACTATACGGTAGACCGTGTAGATCTCCCGCATGTTGGGTAGAACCTGGCAACAGACTTGTGTTAGGGCCCGATATGATTCGAGAAGCATCGGATAAAGTCGATTTCGTTAAGAAGAGGTTGAAAACCGCTCAGAGCCGACAGAAAAGTTATGCTGATGCGAGAAGAAGGGATATATCGTTTGCCGTTGGCGATTATGTTTATTTAAGAGTTTCTCCAATGCGAGGAGTAATCAGATTTGGCAAAACTGGGAAGTTGGCACCGAGATTTATTGGTCCCTTTCCTATACTTGAACGGATTGGAACTCTTGCATATAGGGTTTCATTACCTGATTGGTTGCCTGGTGTACATGATGTGTTCCACGTATCTCAACTCAGAAAACATGTTCATGATCCCGAGCTTATTGTGGAAGAAGCAGCACAACATGATATTGACATAACTCCAGAATTAGCACTCAGCAGGGAGCCATTAAAGATAGTTGGCAAAGAAACTAGAGAGCCAAGGAGGAAAAAGATCCATTTAGTCAAGGTGCAGTGGAGTAGTGATCCTAGAGACTGTACTTGGGAAACTGAGGAAAGCATTAAACAAGCCTATCCCAAATGCAGAGTGGACATCTCTGACTAACTCCGGTGCAAGGTACCTTTACAATACTTTGCATTTACATTTTATTTCCTGCTTAACTGTTATTTCCTTTTCGAGGACGAAAAGTTTTAAGTGGGGGAGATTGTAATAACCCGGAAAATGTGAACCAGTTTAATTTTTTTTTATTAGGTTATTATCAGGAAATTTGAATGATTAAAATAGCCTATTTCCATAAAATATAGAATTTGGTATGATATGGCAGTTTGAAATTTTGAATACAAACTTTGTCTGACTGTACCGGGTGGAAAATATAACAGATTTTAACGAAACTGAAAATATTTAAATCTGTTTATCAATACCTTTCTAACGAATCTGAAAAATCGAAATTTCATAACGGAAATCAAAAGTTATGGCCAAATGAATTTTCAGAAAGGTCGCTATATAGTATATATAGCCCTTGAAAATTGAGATTTTGCATACGACCTCGGAATTCGACGAAACCACTTTTGTTGGGTCCGGGATGTCAAATTATTGCTAAGTTTCAAATTTCGTAAATTTTGAAGCTAGTATGTGAGCGGGGCAAAAGATAACGTGTTTGGTCAAATTCTGTTAAAATGGGTCGACCTAAAAATGGCCGTTTTGCAAACGAGCTCAGAATTCGACGAAACTGGTTTTGTTAGGACCGTATCGTCAAAACAAAGCTAGATTTATTTTTCTGGAATTTTTCGATTCAGTTTGTGGCCCTGGCAAATTGAAATGTACGTTTAAATTAAATATCGAATGTTTTATATTTTAAATTGAAAAATAACTGACTGTAACAGTCGAAATGGCCAACGAAACACATCCCATTGTGTCCGGAATGGGGGTATTTAGCTAGGGGTGACAATCGTTGGGTTTAAAAAGGAGTCCGTTTGCAAAAACACTATTTAAAAAATTTCTATAAGTATAGACCAATGAGAAATTTTCTTTAAAAAAAAATAAAAAATAAAAACCTAAAAACCCTAGCCGCCAGTCGAAAAGAACGATCCCCGTAGCTCGCCCCTTCCCCTCCTTTTTCCGATCGCCAGAGGCCGCTTCGCCGCCGACCACTGTTGAGGCTTTTGCTCGCCGTACTCCCCTCTCCACATCCGACCTAGCCTCGTCACCAACAGAGCTGCCGTCGACGAGTTCGAGCTCTTCAAAGTCGCCGCCTTCCTGGAGCCGCCGCCGCCTGGATTCGCCATCGCATCGCCTCAGACAACCACCGCTAGGAAGCTCTTTCCTCCCTCGACGACGTCCAACAGCCTGATCGTCCTATAGAGCTACGAATCAAAAGAAAAATCAAAACCTAGAATTGAACAGGTTTGGAAACTATCGGATTATTTAATTTTAAACTGTTTTAATACTTTAAAACGTTGCAAAACTTTGAAAAATAATATCTTTTTCGTTCTTCAACGAAATTCTATGAAACTGGAGACACTGTGACCGCAAGGAGGCTCTCTACATTCTAGAAGAAGCCGCGGATTTTTTTGGCCTTCCTACGATTTTTAGCACCGCAAGAACCAATGTGAGTAATCTAAACTATTTGTGTGAATGAAATCACGTTGTATAAATTATATAAGCGAAGTGTAAATTATATACGCATCGTATACCTCATGTACATGTGTGGTATAAGTTATATTAGCGATGTATAAATTATACAAGCGTTGTTTGAAACATATATGCTTTGAGTTGTGATGAAATGCAAGTGAATTATTATATTATATATATATATATATATATATATATATATATATATATATATATATACACACTCCCCTCGTCCACAGACCATGGACGATATTTTTTGCTTGTGTTTGACGTGATATTATATGGTATGACGAATGGTTGGAAATAATTATTTGTGGTTGATATTGTGGTTGAAAAATACCTTTATGGTTGAAAAATACCTTTGTGGTTGAAAAATACCTTTGTGGTTGAAACAAAATAGAATAGGATTGTGGAATTGAAAATAAAACATGCCGCCTGCGTGCGAACTAGATGCATGATCCCCATTGTCAAAAACCACGAGGTTTTAAGGTAAAGCGAGGAGCCGTACTAGGGACGGTCCCGGTTTTAACTACCCTGCCGTTATGCTGCCGAAATTTTCTGAAATATTTATGTGTTAGAATAATTTTCCTTCATTGAAATTATTTACATAATGATATCGAATATTCATGTGTTGAGTTGCCAATTCATTCGTTGAGTTGAAATTCATGTGTTGAATATTATTTGAATTTAAACAAATGGCTTTAGTAATAAAAATCACATTTTTATATATATACAAACGATATCGAATATTCATGTGTTGAGTTGCCAATTCATTCGTTGAGTTGAAATTCATGTGTTGAATATTATTCGAATTTAAACAAATGGCTTTAGTAATAAAAATCACATTTTTATATATATACAAACTATATAGAATATTCATGTGTTGAATTCCAATTCATTCGTTGAGTTGAAATTCATGTGTTGAATATTATTCGAATTTAAACAAATAGCTTTTGTAATAAAAATCACATTTTTTATATATATACAAACGATATCGAATATTCATGTGTTGAGTTGCCAATTCATTCGTTGAGTTGAAATTCATGTGTTGAATATTATTCGAATTTAAACAAATGGCTTTAGTAATAAAAATCACATTTTTTTTATATATACAAACTATATAGAATATTCATGTGTTGAATTCCAATTCATTCGTTGAGTTGAAGTTCATGTGTTGAATGTTATCATCTTTTAAAAATAAAATGAATCGACATTGAAAACTATATTTTTATGATAATTATGAAGTGTTAAAAAATACACATGTGTCGAATAAATATTTTTGGTGATAAAAATATTCCTTTTATCATGTATACGCTTAGTTAAAAATACACATGTGTCGAATAAATATTCCTTTTATCATGTATATGCTTGGTTAAAAATACACGTGTGTCGAATAAATATTTTTGATGATAAAAATATTCCTTTTATCATGTATACGCTTAGTTAAAAATACACATGTGTCGAATAAATATTTTTGTGATAAAAATATTCCTTTTATCATGTATATGCTTGGTTAAAAATACACGTGTGTCGAATGAATATTTTTGATGATAAAAATATTCCTTTTATCATGTATACGCTTAGTTAAAAATACACATGTGTCGAATAAATATTTTTGTGATAAAAATATTCCTTTTATCATGTATACACTTAGTTAAAAATACACACGTGTTAAAATAAATAATAGTTTACTAGGAATATTATTTTTAGCTTTGTTCTGCATATATATACTTGTGTTGAACAGGAAAAATGGATTAGCTGTTGAGTAAAGAAATTATTTGCGTGCCCGACAAATAGGTAAACCTTGATGAGTTGGCTGCGCAATTTTATTTATATATCAACTCCTATGAATGCCATTGGATGCGGAGTGCTGGTTTTTTTGTGTGAAATAATAAACAACGCCATAGGATAGTAACGATTAATTTTGAACTACACTACATGGCATACTTCTTGACAATAGGTATACTTCATCATATTCCACATAAGCAATTGGAGCTTGTGTGACGAGGTGGAAGATTTACCATATAAGCAAGAGGCTTGTATGGCGATGACTATGTACTACAGGTTGAACTGATGACTGATATGGACTATATAAATTATAACGATAAAATGCCAGATTAATAAAAACCCCACACGGGTCTAGAGTTGACAATAATCACGTCGCTCTAGTTATTAGATACGGCACATGGACTATTTATTTCCACACGGAAACGGGGTGACGGGAATTTATTCTCTGGAGTGATTATCAGTACATGCTCCCCCGTAAACACCAGAATATATCACTAAAAATATGTGAATGCTTTTTAGGATTTATTGGGTAACTATACGGCCCAATAAATTTCCAAACCCCTCCCCGTACAAAGGAGGTTATGGCGAAATTTTTCGAAATATTAAGGCGTTGGTGAAATATTTGAAGTGAAAACGAGGTTGAAAATATAAAAGAAACTATAGTTGAAACTATAGATTGAACTATATTTATATATATAAATATAAATATAATTAAAAGGAATAGAGGCCATGCAGTTCGCGTTTCGGAATCGAAATTTGAAACGATTAGTACGAGAAATCCGACCATCGGATCTTCCTGAAACCGCAACCGCCGGGTTCGCCTTGGAAATATCTTTCCAACGGCACCAACCTTGTAAAAATCCAACGGTTGGATTGTCCGGAATGTCTAATTCAAATCTGAAGAAAAACAGCGCCAAAATCGTTTATATTTATATATAAATATAAATATAATTAAATTAAATCGAATAACGACGCTGCAGTTCGAATTTTGAAACCGTAACTTCAAACGACTAGTGTGGAAGATCCGACCGTCAGATTCTCACGAAACTGGAACCGTTGGGTTCGCTTTGGGAATACCTTCCCACTGATATAAACTTTGTGGAAATCCAACGGTTAGATTTTCCGATATGTGTAAAACAAATTAAGGAAAAAACAGTGCCAGTGACACGAAACGACCTGAAACGTCGTTTAATTAAATATGGCCATTTTTGAAAAAATAAAAATGGCAAAAAATCGTTATAAAATATTATAAGCAACATAGGTTGCAAATAAACCATTTGGGCTTGAATTGTTTGATATTTGATGGTTGTATGTGTATGACATGGAAATAACGCTAAATAACTGAAAGATGGATGTCGAATAACATAACCATAAAACGAATCGATTTAAATTCTAATGACGTGAATTATTTGAAAAGGCCGAGCTAACCCTCATTTCAAATAATTTATCGAGCGATTCGAATTGAAAGATGCAAAGACGATTCAAGACCGACGATCTTCGTATCGGTTGGATGGGCGCTACTGAGGTCCCTAACCGGAGTAGCTACCAGAAGGGGACGGAAGTAGTAGTCGTCTGAACGTATGTGTTGATTGGATGGATTTGCGAGGAATTGACGCCTCCGGTTTCGTTCAGACCCAGGACGGACTTGTAAATGGACTGTGTGTCTGACATTGGATTTTGTTCTATATTGATTGATCTCCGTTAAATATATATCTGTTTGGCGGCGGAGAATTTATTCTTTTGCTTAACGCCCTTCTCTGAGACGTACGAGCTTAGGGGTTATATATCGATAGAAATCAATCGTATGGAGTGGACTGCCTATGTGGCATGCCAAGATGCTGTGATCATGGCTTCTGTTGCAAAGCAAAGTCTTGTGGATGATGATCAAAGCAAGGTCTACGTGGCCTAGCTTTGTGTATTTCGTAGATTCGCGAACCTCACACCCCGGTATCGGTTAAAAACGGGATACGGACCGTTGGGAGAGCACGACGTTTCTTTCTAGCTATGGTGGTGTCAGTGACTTACCAGCCCTGACATATATATCTACTTTTCACCTTTGTGGTTGTTGGAATGCGAGGCGCCTCGATTATAGGTCTGTAAGGACCGGGAAACGTGTGTTCAGGCATAATTAATCCTCTAACGTAAGTGAGGACCGGCCTAGCCGCATCCAGGGGTTACCCAGAGTGCGTAGTCCCGAGGCATTTGCTAGAGTGTCTCGAAGCGGAGAGGAGCTTGCCCCTTGCCTCGACTCATGACGGAAATCCAATTTCCAATACGAGATAACGGATTCGATTGTAGAACTAGTATGGAGACATAGTAGATGGTAGCTATGCCGCCTATGATTGATATTTATGATGCTATTCATTTTTGAAACATATATGCACTAGTAATAATATCAAATGATTTTGCTTTATACGTATCAAGCATATTTGGCTATTATAAGGTAAAACTCTATCCTCCGGCTTGCGTTGCATTGTGTGATGGGACCTGAGTCTTATAATGGTTTCATTCTTTCTAAAAGCATTGCGTTGTTTTGAAAGAATTTATTTTGTTTTAAATGCACTAGCAATCACTGGAGTAAACCCGTTCCGCGAAAGTGGCGTGGTCCTATGATTTGCTATTTACTATTGTTTAACTGTTAAGTAGATTCCTCATACCAGTCCCCATGACTGACTCGTTGTTTGTTTCACTTTGCAAACGCGGGTGCCCTTATTTTCACACGGGCAGCCTAGTATACAGGTGACAGGTGGTTTTTGGTTCTGCACTGCTGCACAGCATGCACTTTTGGCTCATGGCGAGGCTGACTTCATAGAGATGACTTAGATATTTTCCGCCATTACTGTATTTATATTATGATTCCGCCACTGGCGATGCAGACTGATTTACTTTCCGTATTTCTCACTATATGTATATGTATTCCGCCTTCGGCGATGTAGACTGATACTCTTATTATGTCACTGCATGTATGTATTCCGCCTCTGGCGATGATGACTGATCACTTCCCTTTCTTTTACTAAGTATATCCCACGTTATGCTATTCTGATATTCCTACATGTTGTGATTCCGCTGTCATATCCATGTAAAAATTATTTTATTTATTGTTTCTGCTATTATCTGTACTCTGCTTTGATGATTAATGTGTTATTTCCCCATGATTATCCTTAATACCGCCCCTCGGATTTTAGGATCGTCACAATTTGATAAGTAGAGGGCGAAGAGAAGCGGAGGACGGAGAGAGGGGGTGGGGGAAGGTGGTGCGACGGGGCCCGCCTACGGTAGCACGACGACGAGAAGAAAGGGGGAAGCGGAAATCCGTTTAAGTAATGGGGCGGACGTCGGGTTTTCTATGAATGAAAAGGAGGGGTTGGGGTGTTAAATTATTTATATTTTATTAATTTATTTATTTTCTCTCCATAAAGTTAACTTTTAAATCGAACCCGAAATTAAACCCACCGACTGTCGTCCATAGCACATTACCCCCATTTCGAACACAATGGGACATGTATCGCAAGCCAATTCGGCTGTTACGATCATTTTTCATCAAAATCTATATATTGAATTTGAACGCACATTTCAATTTACCGGGGCTACATACGGACTCTAAAATTTCCCGAAAAATATTTTCTAGCTTTGTATTAATGATATGGTCCTAACAAAACCAATTTCATCAAATTTGGAGACCATTTGAAAAATGGCCATTTTCTGGTCGATCCAAATTGACTAAAACTGAAAAAACATATTTTTTTGCCACGCTCACATATTGATTCAGAAAATTACGAATTTTGGAGTTTAGCGATAACTTGACATCCCGGGTCTAACAAAACTGGTTTCGGCAAAAACGGAGGTCGTTTGCAAAATTTTCATTTTTAAAAGCTAAAATTCCATGGCGACTATTCTGAATTTTCAACTGGGCATAACTTTTTATCCCTGCTATGAAATTTGGATTTTTTTGATTCATTGGAAATATATTTTCAAATAGATTCTAATATTTTTGGTTTCGCTAAAATCCAGTTTATTTTGAATCCTGTACAATCATTTGAAATTTGAAATCGAAATTTCAAACTACCGCGCCATTTTCAATTCCTTTTATAATTAGAAATAATTATTTATATTCTAATGTCGATTCCAATAAGTATTACCGTTCAAATTCTATTCAAAATAAATTTCTCATCGCTATTATTTAAAATAATTCATTTTAAATATCCAAAATCCATCAAAATTGCTAAAATAAAAATTTTAAATTGGTTCAGATTTTCCGGGTTGTTACAATCTCCCCCATGTAAAATCTTTTCGTCCTCGAAAAGGAACGGAGCTGAAAGTTGTTTTACTAATCAACTCAACTTTCATTCTTTTCATTATGGCTTAAGTTCTCCAACTTTTCAGTTTCTAGGAACTTTCAAATTTTTCAAAAATTTGGTTAACACCCTAAAATTTTTGAAATTTTTTGCCATAACCTCCCCTGTACGGGAGCACCAGGAAAATCCCGAAATTGCCATACAGGCCTCTCCAATCCAAAGAGAAAAAGAAACAGCCAAGCGGCTAGCCAAGCGGCTAGCCAATCGGCTCATAAAATCATCCAAAACCCAAGAAATTAGTAAACATGTACCTATTTGTCGGGCAAACAATTTTATTGCTCTGCTTAGCTTCCCTCCTATGACCTGTTCAATGTATATACATGTATATGCATGCAATTTCAAACAATTTTCAATACAGTTCAGTATTTGAGACAATTTGGCTAAATTTACCTTACATTCACATAATGGTTTTATTGGTTAACAAATAATCATACAACACAACCATCAATCAATTAGTTGATTAGCTTTTCAAATTCATAATTTTGATACATAGACCAAAAAACAGATTTTTGATGCCAAATCACAACGATAAGCCCTATCTAGTTTTGGTTCTCACACCAGTCTAATGGAAATATACAGATATCCCACTTTCAAAACTCGAATATAAATTCTAATGATACTCGAGTAATCATCAGAATCATCTCCGGGTGACTAGAGTGTGATTCTATATCTATCCAGTATATTAAAACTTCGAATACACATGGATCAGACGTATACGCAAAATCTTTATATACTTGATTGACTAAATCAGTATAAAATAAATATTCAAATACGAATAATAAAGTTTAAATTTTCAAACCAAAATTTGCTTTCATTTTAAAAATATACTCTTTCGACTCATTCTAGGATACTACTGATCCTATCTCTAACGAGCCATTCCCATTGGATATTACTAATCCAATCTTTGATGAATTCTTTCATTTGGTTCCAAAGTGTCTTGTTCTCGAGCTTTGTAAACCAAGGCTCTGATACCAAACTGAGACGACCCGAACTTCCCCGTGAAGGAAACCCCGGATTGAATTGAGAACGTGATGAATCAAAACACAAACAGAAGAACATTTCATTGCTTATTACAACAATTTCATCAGAATACAAGAATATAATAGATTATGAATAAATATTACACATCCAAACAATATCAGAGGTTTAAATTACCTTTAAAAACATAGCAGCGGAAAAATAATACAAAACACAACTGAAAAGAATATACGTATACAGAGCTTTCCGAATTTCATTCCAGCTGTAAACCAAGATGTTTATTAATATGATGTTTATTTTAAAATTCACATTTCTAATATGATGTTTATTTTAAAAATCACATTTTTAATATTATGTTTATTTTAAAAATCACATTTTTAATATGATGTTTATTTTAAAAATCACATTTCTATAATGGCGCTTCATATATTAAAAATCATATATTTTTACCACGCTTCTTTCGCTATAAAAATTATATTTTTATATCGCTTCTCCCTATATAAAAATCATATTTTTATTATCTCTATAATATAAAAATCATATTTTTTTCTCTATAATATAAAAATCATATTTTTATTATCTCTATATTATAAAGATCGTCCTTTCTTCATATAAAAATCTCGTCTTTACTTCATATAAAAATCTCGTTTTAATGTAAACAAAAATCATATCTTTACATCCTCTACATAACAAAAATTATATTTCTATTCGCTAGAAATATAAATCGTACTTTTATATACATAAAATCGTATTTTTTCCTACCGCTAAATATAGATAAAAATCACGTTTTTATTTCGATGCTTACATTAAAAAGATCACATTTTTCATATGATGATTGTGTATATATATATAACCCATTTTTATAGCACCACAACTTAGATAAAAATCATATTTTTGTCCTACACGATATATATAAAAAATCAAATTTTTATTCTCCTAAAAATATTATTTCATATATACTATAAAAATTATATTTTTACCTTTCTAAAAATAATCTCATAACTCAATAAAAAGTCTATTTTTAGTTTTTTTTTTATAAATCATTCTTTCTTGTTTTCAAAGATAATACTTTCTTGTTTTTACAGATAATACTTTCTTGTTTTTAAAGATAATATAAAGACTCTAATTTTACCTCTAATAAACTAATTTCTGACTTTTTATACAAAAATAAACAACAACAAAAATAGAAAAGAAAAGAGAAAATAAAACAAATAGAAATAGAACTTACAGTACGGAGAGGAGGGGGTTTCTCCTGGCGTCGCGCTCGAGGTGGCAAGGGGGTTGCTGCGGTGGCGCGCGGGGCAACAATGGAGGCAGTGGGGTCAGCTAGGGTTTGGGGGGCCTCGCGGTGGATTTGAGAAGTAGAGGGCGAAGAGAAGCGGAGGACGGAGAGAGAGGGTGGGGGGAAGGTGCGGCGGCGGGGCCCGCCTACGGTGGTGCGACGACAAGAAGAAAGGGGGCGGCGGAAATCCGTTTAAGGAATGGGCGGGACGTTGGGTTTTCTGTGAATGAAAAGGAGGGGGGTTGGGGTGTTTAATTATTTATATTTTATTAATTTATTTATTTTCTGTTCATAAAGTTAACTTTTAAATCGAACCCGAAATCAAACCCACCGACTATCGTCCATAGCACATTACCCCCATTCCGAACACAATGAGACATGTATCGCAAGCCAATTTGGTTGTTACGATCAGTTTTCGTCAAAATCAAAATATAAATCTATATATTGAATTTGAACGCACATTTCAATTTACCGGGGCCTCATACGGACTCTAAAAATTCCCGAAAAATATTTTCTAGCTTCGTATTAACGATACAGTCCTAGCAAAACTAATTTCATTAAATTTGGAGACCGTTTGAAAAATGGCCATTTTCTGGTCGATCCAAATTGACTAAAACTGACAAAACACGTTTTCTTTTGCCACGCTCACATATTGATTCAGAAAATCATGAATTTTGGAGTCTAGCAATAACTTGACATCCCGGGTCCAACAAAGTGGTTTCGTTGAAAACAGAGGTCGTTTGCAAAATTTCCATTTTTAAGGGCTAAAATTCCATAGCGACTATTCTGAATTTTCAACTGGGCATAACTTTTTATCCCCGCTATGAAATTTGGATTTTTCGGATTCGTTGGAAATATATTTTCAAATAGATTCTAATATTTTTGGTTTCGCTAAAATCCGGTTTATTTTGAATCCTGTACAATCATTTGAAATTTGAAATCAAAATTTCAAACTACCACGCCATTTTCAATTCCTTTTATGATTAGAAATAATTATTTATATTCTAATGTCGATTCCAATAAATATTACCGTTCTAATTCTATTCAAAATAAATTTCTCATCGATGTTATTTAAAATGATTCATTTTAAATATCCAAAATCCATCAAAACCGCTAAAATAAAAATTTTAAATTGGTTCAGATTTTCCGGGTTGTTACAATCTCCCCCACTTAAAATCTTTTCGTCCTCGAAATGGAATGGAGCCGAAAGTTGTTTTACTAATCAACTCAACTTTCATTCTTTTCATTATGGCTTAAGTTCTTCAACTTTTCATTTTCTAAGAACTTTCAAATTTTTCAAAAATTTGGTTAACACCCTAAATTTTTGTAAAATTTCGCCATAACCTCCCCTGTACGGGAGCACCGGGAAAATCCCGAAATTGCCATAAAGGCCTCTCCAATTCAAAGAGAAAAAGAAACAGCCAAGCGGCTAGCCAATCGGCTCATAAAATCATCCAAAACCCAAGAAATTAGTAAACATGTACCTATTTGTCGGGCAAACAATTTTATTCCTCTGCTTAGCTTCCCTCCTATGACCTGTTCAATGTATATACATGTATATGCATGCAATTTCAAACAATTTTCAATATAGTTCAATATTTGAGACAATTTGGCTAAATTTACCTTACATTCACATAATGATTTTATTGGTTAACAAATAATCATACAACACAACCATCAATCAATTAGTTGATTAGTTTTCAAATTCATAATTTTGATACATAGACCAAAAATCAGATTTTTGATGCCAAATCACAACGATAAGCCCTATCTAGTTTTGGTTCTCACACCAGTCTAATGGAAATATACAAATATCCCACTTTCGAAACTCGAATATAAATTCTGATGATACTCGAGTAATCATCAGGATCATCTTCGGGCGACTAGAGTGTGATTCTATATCTATCCAGTATATTAAAACTTCGAATACACATGGATCAGATGTATACGCAAAATCTTTATATACTTGATCGTCCAAATCAGTATAAAATAAATATTCAAATACGAATAATAAAGTTTAAATTTTCAAACCAAAATTTGTTTTCATTTTAAAAATATACTCTTTCGACTCATTCTAGGATACTACTGATCCTATCTCTAACGAGTCATTCCCATTGGATATTACTAATCCAATCTTTGATGAATTCTTTCGTTTGGTTCCAAAGTGTCTTGTTCTCGAGCTTTGTAAACCAAGGCTTTGATACCAAACTGAGATGACCTGAACTTCCCCGTGAAGGAAAGCCCGGATTGAATTGAGAACACGACGAATCAGAACACAAACAGAAGAACATTTCATTGCTTATTACAACAATTTCGTCAGAATACAAGAATATAACAGAGTATGAATAAATATTACACATTCGAACAATATCAGAGATTTAAATTACCGTTAAATACATCACTGCACCAAAACAGGGGATTCCCAACAAGTATAAGTGTTACAAATAATTTCTGTAACACTTTTAAGTGTCACCAACGGCCTGTGAGGAATTTCCTATAACACTTATAAGTGTTACAAACAGAGTAACTGCTAACACTTACAAGTGTTATAAACATATTCATTGCTTACACTTATAAGTGTTACAAACATATTCATTGCTAACACTTATAAATGTTGGAACCATAAGATATGGTAACACTTATAAGAGTTACAAACATATTCATTGCTAACACTTATAAATGTCAGTATCATAATCCTACTAACATTTATAAATGTTGGCATACATAAATTGCTAACACTTATGAATGAGTACATGTAACATGTCTATATGATTTTCAATCACATATATAATTCAATATAACAATTCAAATAAAAGTATTTGATACACTTCCATATTTCAAATTCAACAATATCACTTTTGCATAATGCTTCCAATTTCAAAATACCATAATATCAAGTTCAAATTACAAAAAATAGTACAAAGTTTTACAAATGATACATAGAATTTTAGATACTATGAAGGCAAAACGTGGACCATATCACAAAGCCGCCATTAACGTAATGTTGCAACCCGGTACCTAGTAAGAAAGGATGAAGCAAATAATTTAACAGCATTGTTGATTTGGATTGACACTTGATTCGCCACTTGTCTTGCAACTTGATTTTGCAATTCCATAGACCATTGACGAAAATCTTCCTTTTTATTCTTGTCGGCAATCTTAATTTCATCATTCACACGTATTCACTATCTCGTTACCATCACATTCCAAATTATGTTTTTCCTCCTCCACAAGTGCCTACAAAATATAAATGCACTCATTTTCACAGAAATAACAAGTTGCACAACTGATAAATAACAACAGTATTTATAAACTAAACTGAATGTATTTATAACAAGTGCATTGCAGAAACTGATAAATAACCCGTGTATTTATAACAAGTGCATTGCAAAAACTGACGCTCTACTCAGTTTGCAAATCGAGACATGTAGTCGGCGACTCAGTTTCTACATGTCTAATTGAATAATTCATTTGTATACGTTAACATGGTAGTGTAGAACCTAATTTAGCACAATTATGTTTATCTAGCACAAAATAAAACTGTTAGATCTACTCACTAGAATTCACCAAGCCATGTGTTCTTATTTCATTAACTGGAAAATTATTGAAATGATAATGATGTATCAGATGTTGACTAATATATATTACGTTCATACTCTTGCAACTCAGTTTGCGCGCAACTGAGTTGCAAACTCAGTCTACGTGCAACTGAATTGCAAACTCAGTTTTGTGCAAACCGAGTTTGCAGCTTAGTTTTGCACAAAACTGAATTGCATAGTTTTGTGCAAACTAGATTTGCATAGTTTTGCGCAAAACTGAGTTGCAAACTCAGTTTTGCGCAAACTGAGTTTGCAACTCAGTTGCGCGCAAACTGAGTTTGCAACTCAGTTGCGCGCAAACTTAGTTTACAACTCAAAACATGTCTTTCGTAGAATAAAAGTAAACATCATAAATTCTAGATTGTTCTCATAGATCTCCATTCATTTTTGTGTACTATTTATCGTGCAAACACTAACTCGTTTTTGGCATGCAAGAAATGCCCCTACAGCTGTAGAGGGATTCCATAAAGAAAACAAGAATCGATCATCTTTATATTATTTAGCTAATTTTTATAAACTTATCTAATATTCATTAATTTTAGTTAACCATCCTAAACTTAAAATACATTCATAGTTAAGAAAACCTGAAATTTAGAACATATCATTACATCCTTAACCTTTTTACAAGCTTAGTTAAATACATACCGGGTGATAGCTATTTGCATTTTGCAGCATAGGAGCAGTGAGTTAGTACTGTATCATGGTTCAAGCAAGCACCATTTTGATGAACTGGGTTACACATAGCTCCTGCTCCACATGCATAATCCAAGGTCTTTTATAAACCTGAAGTAAAGCAATTAACTAAAAACAGTAAATTTAGACATTAAACAATACAATAAAAAGACGAATTCCAGGACTAAGAGAGTAGAAACATTACACTGCAAACACAAGCAGCTGAATTGCGCCAGTCCAGCCCAAAAGCAGCTGAACTGCACTACTATAATGCACAAAGAATGGTTGCTAATAGTAGCTGTTGTAATATCAAGTGATCTACATAATGTCAGCATACCTGAGTGAAATCCAAAATGAAATGCTAGCGCTACCCCATATTCTGAGATTATGAAAAAATGGGCAGTTTCAAAACTTTTATGTAACATTATGTCGTTGTAATGTTGGATTCATAGAGTTCACAGGGAATTTAAAGGAAACATTCGTACTTTTTTCCGTAATTCTCAAAAACATCATCAGTAGACATTATTTATTTATACTACGGATTTTAGCTAGTTATAATGTTTGGAATACTCTGCTTATTCAATTGCTAATGATCTATAAATTGATGTACGCAGCCAAGAGTTCCAACACTAAAGGATTACTCAGAAATGTCATATGTATAATTAATTGACAACAATTGCTTAGCAGCTCTTTCATTAGCATAATAATCAGCAACTTACTCCAACATATTTATATGTAGATCACATAATATGAGCTTTTAATTTCCGTGGCAGGTTTGTAAAAATTTCTTCTAATAACAAACTTTCTTTCATATTACTCTATTTTCTAAATTATACTTTTGAACAACAGAGTTTAAGTTCACAATTTTCATACTATAAATATAACAACTTTACCTATGAGCATCTCCGGTTTTCCAATGCTTACAAGTATGCTGAAGTGAACACTATTACTCAATCTTGTGTTGTGTCCACCTTTTTAACATTTCTAATGCTGCTTTTGGTTGATTCATTGGAACCATGTGTCCTGCATCATCTACGTATTTCACTCAAATTTCATTTAAAAATTTTAGATAGATGAAGCAAAACATTATAGGATTTTAGTACAAAATCAGGTTAGGAAATAAGCACCTTTAAGAAACTGAGTTGTCCATATATTTTTAGCACTCCGGCTTTTACATAATATATAATAAAATCCACATTTGGAGCTACCAAAAAGTCTTGTTGACCTGACTATAAGCAATCCGACTAGCTGAGCACAATACTCCCCGATAAAGATAAGTGACTCAACAGCTAGGAAGAATAAAAAAAACCATTCCAGAAACTGTCACTGGTTCCCCTCAGCGTACACTAATTGCAGGTTTGTTTGTATTTTAAAATTATCAACAATGCTCCTGCGCATTACCAGATTAACTAGCAGCAAATGGATTAACAGGTTAAAAATTAATTATAGGTAAAATTCAATTAGCGGTACTCCTGCTACTACCAGATTAATTAGCAACAGTAAGATTTAACAATATATAAATTAAGAACATTAGGGGTTTGTATGTATTTTTATTTGAGTGAAAAGATACACCCACAAGGAGGGGGGACTAGTGTGGTAGCTTAAAAGTATCATCTTCATAATATAGTGCAATGTTGTAACAAGGTAAAAACGACTGCATGTAAAAAAGATTATAAAAATGGAACATGAGCTCCAACAGTCTAACTAAACCGAAAGAATATCCATTATAATGTATCAGCCAAAAATCATTGATCGGAGGGGGGAACACACAAGGAAAAGGGATTTTGTTTCAAATAAATGAAGAAAGTCCAGATCAGTGAGTGCATAGTGTCTTAAAAAGTTCATAAAGTGGTAGAATCTTTACTTTGTATTTTGAAAGCATTATTGCTGAATTTATCTGGGCAAAAAATGGTTCCTCTGCAATCTGTATTTATTGGGTGCGCCTCTTTCAGCACCTATTTGCCAATTAAAACATAAAAGAAACAAACTGAGTATTGTGCTACATTTCTAGACAATAAAGTGTATGCAGCAGTGCATTGCCTGATCTACCCACAGTATATGAACAACAGTATGCCTGAGCACCTACAGATGGTGATGGATCCAAAAATTATTGGGTTCCAAATTCATAAGGCATATATTGCTAGAATATTGCATCATGGATGAATCATATACGATTTAGACATATATTGCCATTTAAACTTTGGATTTTGATTGTTGTTGATGGATTTATCACCTGTTCTTCTTGATTTATACCAACAATATCCATGGCATTTTTTGATTCTAGATATTCCCTTGCATCATCAATGTTTAGTACATAACAACTTGTTTGGTTCAGATAATGGAACATTCTTGGATCGCCCACTTTGAATCTCTTCACATCCTAAGAAAGTTACATTTTCAACTAAAGACCAATTATTTTAATGAATATGTAACTTTGTATTTAATACTATATATGGTATTCTATAAATGATACCTCGGGGGGTGCATTACAGAGCATGTAGAAACAGTGGTAGTTCCGTTCAGGCTCATTCACTTGGCAGACACTTGAATGTACCAAACGATATGTTCGAAGAGTTGCTCCTGATATTTTCCCATATTTTTCGAACTGTAGTTCCACAAAATTACCAAAATAATTGTTTAAAGACATTTATAAGAGTGACTCTATTTACAACATGAATTTTTATTGAGAATCTCTATCGGAAAAAAAACAGCAAGGGTTACCTAGACTTGTTGTTCTTAACTGCTTTGGCATTACCAAATGCTTCAACTACTAGAATGGACTGAATTAGTACATAAAAGGTAACCAAATGTGTTACGTTTAAGCAATTACTATAAAGTGTATCAGTGCATATAATACTATAAAGAGAAGTATAAAATTTTCAAATAAAGCTGAAGTACCTCTAACACTTGTTACTCCACAGTTCTTCCTTCAATGCCTGACCTTCCACTCGTGTAAGCAAGATATCACATGATAATTTCTGTTGTTTCAGTCTTATGAGCTCCACTCGCCCCACTTACTAATATTGGTTGACTACCATGTTTATTCATCATGGCCCTATATTAAATAGAGCATCAAACCAAAAATCAGAATAAAAGATACTCTAAACCGGTGAATCGGTGATGTATATACTCCAAATGCATGCATCAAAATATGGCAAATTTATTGAATTTTATTAGGATGTTTGAATGCATGAAAGCACCAAAGTAGATGCTGTAAATACGGATTAAAGTAAGATTTGAGCATGAGCATCCTGAACAACGCAGTCAGATTTTATCCATGAACATTATGTATCGAGCTACAAATTTTTATCATGGTCATTCATGTTAAACTATTTTCCAGATTTGTTAACCTTTTCCATCTAATTACCCTAACCAAGAAACGGATATGATGACAAATTCATTTTAACATAAGTTAAATTCATATTATTTGCATTCGCATCTTTCTCCCTCTCCCCTTTTCCCTCCTTCTCCCTCCTTCTCCCTCTCCCTTTCCCTCCCTGACTCCCACCAGGCCTGCCTCTCTCCCTTTATACCAATAGAAGAATTAAGACCATCCTTTAATCTACCACTCATATGGTAATCCTGCGTTGATCAGATCCAGTTTTGGTAAATAAAATAAAAGCTCACTGCACATTTCTTAAATCCATCTTGCAGTGAAGCCAATGCACTTAAATCATCCTCAGAAACACTAAGTCTGCCGTCTATTCAAAATTATGATGGAAAAATAACATTAAATATAAAGTATGATAATCGACTATTAAAAAAACAAGATTGAAACTTACAGATATTGGAAATAATTAAACAATTTATCGTGATTCCTTCAAGCCCCAATTCGTGATTCCTAAAAGCCCCAATTCGAAGTCCCAATTATCGTGATTCCTAGAAGCCCCAATTTGAAGTCGATGATTGAGAAACGGGTAGAGAGACGATTGAGAAATGGCTGAAGAGAGGATCTGAGAGACTAATACCGAATTGAGAAATCCAAAATCCTTCAATTAGAGAGAGGGATCACTGATATCAATTCTTTGACGTTCTTTTTTTTAATTTGGTTATGACGTGGCCGTAAAGGGAATAAGCGTTGAGGGAGAAAGGTTGAGGTATCGATTAGGTTATGGTGGAGAACTTACCCTTTTGCCCTTAGAAAAGAAGAGTTGACCAGGCATAACAACACATAGAAGTGTTGGCACATTTTTGGTGACACATTTTTGCTACCGCAACACATATTAGTGTCACTAGTCTACAACACATATAAGTGTTAGCAGTTGAAAAAAATAAGAGTTGCCAAATGGCCATTATGGTGTAGTGCATAGCAGCGGAAAAATAATACAAAACACAACTGGAAAGAATATACGGATACAGAGCTTTTCGAATATCATTCCAACTGTAAACCAAGATCCTATGAATATAAATCTGCAAAACAAAAACTACTAGCTGCACGTGTGGAAAATAGGGGCACCCAGAGTTTAGGTTAAAACAATAAACTCCAGGTCAGTCATGTGACTGGTGTGAGAACTAAAATAGTTATTAATCTTTATTTTAAAGTTCGGTAAATCAAGGGACCACACCGTATAACATGGAACGGGTTTCCTCCCAAGAATACCAGTGCATAAACAAATAGCGCAATGCTAAATAAAGAACAATGAAGCTATTATAAGACTCAGGTCCCATCACACAATGCAACGCAAGCCAAAGGATAGAGTTTTTACCTTATAATAGCCAAAAATGCTTGGCACGTGAAATTTCATTTTTTATTGTTACTATAAGTGTATAGTGTCAAAACAACTTCAATCATAAGTATTAATCATAGACGGGATAAGTGCCCCATACCACTATGTCGCCATATACATAGGTTTACAATTAAAACCGCAAAGTTATGTATTGGAAGTTGGATTTTCGTCTGTGGAGCAAGGTAAGGGATCGTCCTTACCGCTTCGAGACAATCTAGCCCATGTCTTAGAAACAGAACGTATCGTCCCTTGGAGCGACAGGGCCGGTCCATTCGATGTGGATTAAAATGCCTGAACACTGTGTTTCCCTGCCCTATGGGGCGTAAATGAGACAAATGACTCCATCGGCCCCGGATCGATCGATATAACTGAGGCGCCTCGCTATCCATCATCCACATAAGTAAAATGCCAGGGCGTGCAAACGCTGACACCACTCCTAGCTAGAAGGAAACGCATGCCCTCCCTGAGGTCCTCTCCCGTTTCTGGTTCACATTGGTGTGTGAGGCACGCGAATTAACGCTACACAAAGCTATGCTATATTAAAGCCGTGCTTTGATCATCAACCACAAGACTCTGCTTTTCAACAGAAGCCTTGATCATTTGCATCTCAGCATGTCATACAGGCAATTCACGCTATGTAACCGATGTCTATCAATCACATAGAATGAAATCCGATGTCAGAAACACATCCATTTACAAGTTCGTTCTGGGTCTGAACGAAACCGGAGGCACCTTATTCCTCCCTCATATGTCCAATACAGGAGAGAGGTCCTCGCTTATCCGGTCGATCTCCAAATACGTCTAGACGATCACTACTTATTACCTCGCCTTGGGTGTATAACCCAATCAAGACATCAATAATCATCCAAACGATGTGAAGACCTCCGGTCTTCAACCACCGTCTTCATCCTCGACATATCGTCGAATCAGTTATTCCATATGGGATAAACCCGGTCTTTCCGAATAACTCGCGTATATAATAAACAAGTGCTATAAAACACAACATACGCCTTATTCCAATCCAGAATATTCCTTTATATAAATATTCTTATACTTTGGGAAAGGTTTCCATTAATTTTATCAAAGATAAATTCTTTAAATTTATTCTTTAATCTTCTTTTGGATATCATTTCAATCTAATTAAAGATGCATTAAAACTCCACTTGGTTTTAATCTTCCCAAAAATCAATATTAACGATTGTTTAACTTAGGAAATCATATCCTGTCTTTAACTGGGTCAAAGAACCAATGTCATTTAAAACACGGTTCACAATAAACCCAAAATCACATTCCATTCCATCAGTCTTTAACCGTAAATTAGCAAGTGAACAATTCCCTAAGTATTAACCCCGAAGGCCGAAACCAACATCAGATCAAAGCCCAAGAGACCATTCAACTTAACTAATCTCCAATTAGTTTCTGATATTCTTAACTCCGTTGGGTCTAAGAATAGTATTATTAAAGATACCATTCACGATAACCCAAATCACATTCCATTAATTATGGAATCTTCACGGAAAAACAAATCAATATATAATCGATATCAATTTCCATATCTGACCAATAATATAAATGGAATAATGGCAACGCCTTTTAAATTCCATATGTATTAATAGTATTCCTCCACATAAGTTCACTTCGATTATTATCAAATCGAATTCCATTCAATTCCAATTTAATATATTAAATTGGAAAACGTTACCTTGGAAAATTCCCGTTAAATCTAAATAAAAAGATTTATAAATCCCAAATCACATTTCACTGTAAATCGGGCTAAAGAATTTAATATATTAAATTGGAAAACGTTACCTTGGAAAATTCCCGTTAAATATAAATAAAAAGATTTATAAATCCCAAATCACATATCACTGTAAATCGGGTTAAAGAACGAATGTCGTTAAAAACACAGTTCACAATAAACCCAATTTACATTAGCCTCTGACCGTAAATTAGTAAGAGAACAATCCCCTAAGTATT
This sequence comes from Allium sativum, assembly GCA_030737875.1. Classification (NCBI taxonomy): domain Eukaryota; kingdom Viridiplantae; phylum Streptophyta; class Magnoliopsida; order Asparagales; family Amaryllidaceae; genus Allium; species Allium sativum. Next base: position 489,155,567 of record CM060926.1, read on the forward strand.
AACCCGAAGGCTGAAACCAACATCAGATCAATACCCAGGAAACCATTCAACTTAACTAATCTCCAGTTAGTTTCTAATTTTCTTAACTCCATTCGGTACAAAAACAGTGTTATTAAAAATACCATTCACACGAACCCAAAATCCAATTTGATATTAAATACAAGGCTCTGAATAGAAAATATATCTGCTTATATTCAATATCAAATTCTGAAACCAACAAATATCATATTGGAATAACTATATATATATCTTCCAAATTCCTCCACAATCTCCGTATAATCACAAAATCCAATATCGAAATATTCCGAGCATAATTTCAATTCAAATCCATTCCAATTCATATATTGGAAATCCTGGTTATTTTTAAAAACCATTTCAAAACCAATTTATTTATTTTAAAAAATATTCGATTTATTATTCTAATTCAAAACTAGTTCATTTCGATAAAAATCTATTTTTATCTTTTCAAATATGGAATTTTTCATCCCAATTCTTTCCAAATAATTTATTATGATTTTACACTAATTATTGATATTTTTAATAATTTTATCAAGGCTAGTACAGTCGAATTCCATAAACGGCCATCGAACTGCACTTACAACGACCTTTTCCAAATTTGATTTGGTCATAATTCCAATTCAACCGTTAGATTTCAAATCTCTAATATTCGTTAGAAAGCTCTTTTCGATACGAACCCAACGGTTCTGGTTTTAGGAGAATCCGACGGTCGGATCTCTCGTAACGTCCGTTTGAAGTCAATGGTCGAAATCCGCGAACTGCCGCAGCGCGGCGCGTTCTATTCAGGCCATTTTATGTCTATATTTCATCGATTTCCATTTAAAACTTATTTTATAAATCGTTTTAAATTCGTTTTCAAAACGATTTCAACTTCATATTCAATTTCTTATCAAAATTGAATATTCCATATCATCGATATATAAATGATAGTATTTTCAAAACATTAGATTTTAAAATCATTTCCTTTTCAATATTCATTATAAAAATGAATAAAATCGATATAAATATCGTTCACATCAAAATGGCGTTAATCTAATCAACACGGCTTTATATATATTTAAATATATTTGTGTCCATCCCAAATCGGACATCAAAATTATATTTTGATCTTATACTGAATATTATTTTAAAATATTCGTTATTTTAAAATGTTCGTTATTTTAAAATATTTATCCTTTCTGAACTGGAATCAGACACAGTCAATTACCATACAATGTTGATTATATGGATTTCATACTACACACGTATACAACAACAATCAAACACATTCAACCTTCATCCAGAGTGCATTCTACACTGCATAAGCATCAAATATAAATATTTAACGCTTACTACAGCCTATCAATCAATCAATCGACATACAGCTAATTATTGGGACTAGTGTAAGTCATATATCATCCCAATACCCGTGTGGGGTTTCAATCAACAAATAATGAATTTTATTTGTGCAGTTGGGCGATGTGTAAAATTTATCGTCCGAATCAATATCAGTCAAATGTGTGTACATAAACAAATCATCTGATATGTTTATAAATATTTAATTTATTCATATACATGTTAAACATTATATTTTTAACTATAAAATATTTTACTCCATTCCACATCACATAATCAATTTTTACAACACAATCAATCAAACAAACGAGTCATCCATGGTCTGTGGAAGATAGGTTTCGGGTGCTGCTAAGCACCATCTGCATCCTAGTATATATTTTAACTAGAAAATAAAATAAAAGTGAGAAGTTCTCACCTTGGGGTTCCACTCTGTCATTTCATTTCTGAATGGCTGGGATTTGCCCAAAATTCCAATGCGACCTTTTCTCGCTGTTCACATTAAAAATGACATTTATAATATGATGTTTATTTTAAAAATCACATTTCTATAATGGCACTTCATATATTAAAAACCATATATTTTTACTACGCTTCTTTCGATATAAAAATTATACTTTTATATCGCTTCTCCCTATATAAAAATCATATTTTTATTATCTCTATAATATAAAAATCATATTTTATTTTCTCTATAATATAAAAATCATTCTTTCTTCATATAAAAATCTCATCTTTACTTCATATAAAAAATTGCTTTTTATGTAAACAAAAATCATATCTTTACATCCTCTACATAATAAAAATTATTTTTTTATTCGCTAGAAATATAAATCCTATTTTTATATACATAAAATTGTATTTTTTTCCTACTACTACATATAGATAAAAATCACGTTTTTATTTCGATGCTTACAATAAAAAGATCACATTTTTCATATGATGATTGTGTGTGTATATATATATAAACCCATTTTTATAGCGCCACTACCTAGATAAAAATCATATTTATATCCTAAACGATTTATATATAAAAAACAAATTTTTATTCTCCTAAAAATATTATATCATATATACTATAAAAATTATATTTTTACCTTTCTAAAAATAATCTCATAACTCGATAAAAATTCTATTTTTAGGCTTTTTTTTAAATCATACTTTCTTGTTTTTAAAGATAATACTTTCTTGTTTTTAAAGATAATATAAAGACTCTACTTTTACCTCTAATAAAATAATTTCTGACTCTTTATACAAAAATAAACAATAACAAAAATAGAAAAGAAAAGAGAAAATAAAACAAATAGAAATAGAATTTACATTACGGAGAGGAGGGGTTTCTCCTGGCGTCGCGCTCGAGGTGGCAAGGGGGTTACTACGGTGGCGCGCGGGGCATCAATGGAGGCAGTGGCGTCAGCTAGGGTTTGGGGGGGCCTCGCGGTGGATTTGAGAAAAAGAGGGTGGAGAGAAGCGGAGGACGGAGAGAGGGGGTGGTAGGGAAGGTACGGCGGTGGGGCCCGCCTACGGTGGCGCGACGACGAGAAGAAAAGTGGGGTGGTGGAAATCGGTTAAAGGAATAAGGGGGACATCGGGTTTTCTGTGAATGAAAAGGAGGGGGCTGGGGTGTTTAGTTATTTATATTTTATTAATTCATTTATTTTCTCTCCATAAAGTTAACTTTTAAATCGAACCAAAATCAAACACACCGACTGACATCCATAACACATTACCCCCATTCCGAACACAATGAGACATGTATCGCAAGCCAATTCGGCTATTACTATCAGTTTTCGTCAAAATCAAAATATAAATCTATATATTGAATTTGAACGCACATTTCAATTTACCGGGGCCACATACGAACTCTAAAAATTCCCGAAAAATATTTTCTAGCTTTGTATTGAAAATACGGTCCTAACAAAACCAATTTCTTCAAATTTGGAGACCGTTTGAAAAATGGTCATTTTCTGGTCGATCCAAATTGACTAAAACTGACAAAACACGTTTTCTTTTGCCACGCTCACATATTGATTTAGAAAATTATGAATTTTGGAGTCTAGGAATAACTTGACATCCCGGGTTCAACAAAAGTGGTTTCGTCGAAAACGGAGGTCGTTTTCAAAATTTCCATTTTTAAGGGCTAAAATTCCATAGCGACTATTCTGAATTTTCAACTGGGCATAACTTTTTATCCCCGCTATGAAATTTGGATTTTTTAGATTCGTTGGAAAGATATTTTCCAAATAGATTCTAATATTTTTCGTTTTGCTAAAATTCAATTTATTTTTAATCCTGTACATTCATTTGAAATTTGAAATCGAAATTTCAAACTACCGCGCCATTTTCAATTCCTTTTATAATTAGAAATAATTATTTATATTCTAACGTCGATTCCAATAAATATTACCGTTCTAATTCTATTCAAAATAAATTTCTCATCGCTATTATTTAAAATAATTCATTTTAAATATCCAAAATCCATCAAAATTGCTAAAATAAAATTTTTAAATTGGTTCAGATTTTCCGAGTTGTTACAGGTATGAAATCGGGTGATGTAAGTATGCCATAAAGCTAAAATAATATAGGGTAAGATGGGTATTGCTTAGCCTAAAGCCCTAGCTAACATGTTGTATAAATAGATGGCATAGTGGGCTGTTTGGCTATTTTTGGCTCTATAGTAAAAATAAGAAATAAAATAGAGTGATGATAGTAGCTTCTAGGAGGAAGCATTGAGTCGAATTAAATCAGAAAAAGAGGATTAAAAGTGATTGAAAGCTAGAGATGAATAGGTGAGAAACCTCACTCAAATATTTGGCATTAAGACCTGTTTAAAGGAAGCTTTAAAACTTTGTTTTACTAATCAGCATGTTTACTCAATAACGATGATTGTGTTTGGTTTAATGGATGAGTTGAATGGTGATTCTTGGTTATGTGAAATGTTGAATAACAAGTATTATTATATAATGGTGATTGATAAGAATACCCTGCATATAAATGTTAGATGGGGATGTCAAACAAATATCCTTATGATATGTATAATATAGTTGCAAACTTATTTGTATTAAACTTCTTAATATATACTAATGGTTATACACACTGAAAACCTGACATAAAGACTCACTTCTGATTAACTAGTTTGATAAAATGATATAAAATAATTAACATGATTGCTATTGAAAGTGGCATGTGTAAAGAAGTGTGTATAGCAACAAGGTAAGGTACTCTTGCTTATGTTTTATACCTACATAAAAGGAGCTAGGGGTGCAATGGAACCAATGTGTTGAGCCCCAATGCTTCAGGAAATATCCCCAAAATAACAAGCTATGATTTAGACTTCTCCTAAATAAAAATGTAAGATAGCCTAAAGCATAGATGAATGGGGAATGTTAGGCTTTAGGATGTGCCATTTTCTAAACATCCATGGCTGCAGAATAATAGCAATATATATACATACATACATATATATATATATATAACACTGGTTATTTAGTTTTGTCAAATGATGGGTATTAACATGTGAATTAATTGTTATACTACATAAATGTATGGCCATTTATATATATTGATTGCGACGAATATTGGGAATGGATGAACTTTCTTAGTGTATTTAATTCGTTATTGAAGGCTGAGGGTACTCAGGGGGAATAGAATGAGTTAAATAAAGGAAAACGCAAGGACACACTTAGTAATAAACTAAGGGCTGACCAGATCAGGGAAAGGATACCTTGAGCAGCTTGGCATGGACCACAATGCAAGCTTGTACATGGCCTATTTAAGCCTAGGGATCCGAGTGTCTGGTGTAAGGTATGGACCGGAAAATGTGCATTTTATAAGTTTAGTAATATGTTCTGGTTAGGAAATTAATGATGAGCTCATAAATAAATGAAATCTAGACATAGGCCACTGGAAAATGCAAGAGAGGTTGCTTATTGGGGTGGGATATGTGGGGATTAATCTTTTATGTAGATTGATGTTTGGTTCAACTGAGATGAATGGATGCTTGTAATGATTTATAATGTTGAGTTATGCATGTTTATGCTTAGTTCAATGGAAGGATAAATCCGTGGAAATATGCTGACCTTAGATAGTTGAATTATGCAGATGATAATTAACAAATACGTTGAACAAAGGGTTGTGAGACGACCCAAACTCGTCCGTAAGGGAAAGCCCGAATTGTGATGAGAACATGACAAATCAAAACACAAACAGAAGAACATTTCCTTGCTTATCACAACAATTTACATCAGAGTACAAGAATATATCAGAGTATGAATAATTATACAACAGAAAAATATCAGAGATTTAAAATACAAAGCAGCGGAAATTTAAATGTATAAATACAATGACTAATACAACTGAATGAAATACATGGATATAAATCTTTCTGAATATAGCTCCATCTGTAATCCAGGATCCTGGGAAAAGAAATATCTACGAAAACCAAAACTACAAGCTGCCCGTGTGGAAAATATGGGCACCCAGAATTCAGGTTAAAAACAATAAATTCCGAGTCAGTCATAGGACTGGTGTGAGAACTCAAAAACAATAATTAAACTTTACTCTAAAATAAGGTAAATCACGGGACCACGTCGCATGTGACGGAACAGGTTTACCCCCATGAATACCGGTGTATAAACAATAACCAATAATAGATATATGGATCTGCAATGCATCATACAACATGCAATTCCTCACAATCTACCCATTTAGGCTTAACCCCAACATAGATTTTCAAAATCCAATTCACTTTACAGAAATTATTCCTTTGGACTTTATTTTCCGATTTCTTATTTCAAATCATTTGAAATACATATCTAGCTTTAATATCAAAGTAGATTTCACTTTAGGATCTCAAACCAAAATCTTTGGAAATATGAATTCCAAAACATAACAAAGCATACAAACAAGTATGCAACCAAATATTGGGCTCCCCGTCGACAAGGCAAAGGGTACGTACCATACCAACTCGATATATATATATATATATATATATATATGTTTTTGTGTATATATGTGTGTGTGTGTGTGCACCTCCCACGATGGAGTAGGCTACACTAACGATGTTCCATTCCGCACTCTGGGGAACTACACCGCCATCTCACCCATACTTTTAGTCCCTGGGTTACCTGAATCTTTAGCCACAGACTAAATCATTTCATATCCCGAAGTAGGGAAAACCATTTCACAACATAATAATCACAAGTACCTTCTAAAATATAGTATTTTACATTAGCAATTCACACATATGATCAGTCACTATTAATCACATAACCTTTGAGCTCGTACATCTCAAAGAAGGGTGTTAAATAAGAGAATAAATTCTTCGCCACCAAACAGATACATCATCAATAACAACTAATCGGTTACGTGATGAACCACATGTCAAACATAATACATTTCTAAATCATTTCTCAACATCGGGTTAGCCCTTGAAATCCTTTCTGTTTTATAAAACATTTTTATAAAACATTCCCTGTCCAAAATCGGGAATACATTTCTTTTCACTTAAGAAGAATATCATTTCAAAATCATTCATTAAATTTGAAATGAACTCAGCAACCTCGCTACACATCTCATAGTCAAATCGTGAAGTGTTTCAAAAGATGTTAGCATACAAATATTTCTATCCAACCCAATGCTAAATGTAAAAGCATATCTTGCTCATAAACTGGTCGAGCACAATCCAAACAATCAATCAATCACAATCATGAATATCAGGAACCAAGTATAAATGGTTTATACCACATCTCATGTTTTGGTAAATTTAATTACCATTCATTCTGTAACACCCCGTATTTTAATTAATGCTAAAATTCACTAATTGCAGAATAAATAATTTCAGATGGGAGAATTGGGGGAAACGGGCTGCGTCATTGCGTTCGTCTCGGAAAAATACGCGAAATAGAGTCCGAAATTTTGTAAATCGGAGTCCGTATGGCCCAGTTATGGCCCAATGAAGTTTGCAGAAAATTCAAAGTTCAAATCAGATTTAAAATTCAGGTTCAAATTTCGAAATTGGGGCCATTGGGCGTAGGAGGGAAAAATTCCCGCCTAGCTACCCAAGTCGATAGCCCTGTCGACTGGGCAGTCGACTTGGCTAGGACCAAGTCGACAGCCCTGTCGACTTGGGTGTCGACAGGGGGTGCTCGTCCAGTTTAACCTGGTGCACCATTTTAGGGTTTGGCTATGTTTTGGGCTGTTCTCTAGAAGCTTCCGAGATCTGATGGTCCTAATCTAATTTAGGGTTAATCTAATGGCCTAAAACACTTGCCTAATCTATAAATACACCCTAACACTACCCTAATTCATACTAAAAATAGATTCAAGGGCCTCATGCCGTCAAATTAAAACTAGAAGGAGCCTCCACCAAATTTGAGAGGAAGTTGGCATCTCAAATCAACTCTAATCAAGTTCAAATCCAATCTAGCAACTTAATCTTCCTCAATGGAGTGCTAATTAGTTATTTGTGAGTTCCTATGCCTTTAGCAAGCAATTGCTAAACTAATTAGGATAGGATATTAGGAGGCTATGGATGTAAATGAGGATTTATGCATGTTGTGGTTGTCTTATGTTATAAGTTCATATGCAAGTTTGTCTCTTTTTATGATATGACATGTTATGCAAGCTCATATGCAAGTTCATATGCAAGTTTGTCTCTTTTTATGATATGCATAACATATGCAAGGTTGCCTCTATGTATGACATGATATGGAAGTTCATATGCAAGTTTATATGCAAGTTTATATGCAAGCTTGTATGCAAGTTCATATGCAAGTTTGTCTCTTTTTATGATATGCATAACATATACAAGGTTGCCTCTATGTATGACATGTTATGCAAGCTCATATGCAAGTTTATATGCAAGTTCATATGCAAGTTTATATGCAAGTTCATATGCAAGTTTATATGCAAGTTTGGGTTAATGATTTATGCTAGTTGGGTTTAATGTTGTGATGCAAGTTAACACCTTTTAAACCCATGTAAATGCCAATGTTGTGCTAAGATTGAACCCATCACATTTATAATGAAACTCCCCATTTATATGACATGTCATGAGAACGAATTACATGGGAAACGATGGGGTTAATATGCATGTTAATAAAAATGTGTAAAGTTGGTATGCTTAAGCATAACATAAAATGAATGGACATAATTGGGAATTTACCTATTAAGTTAGGTCTACCCATATTATGGAGTTGGGAATTTACCTATTAAGTTAGGTCTACCCATACTATGGAATTGGGAATTTACCTATTTAGTTAGGTCTACCCATATTCTTAAAAATGTGTAATTATTTAGGGATAATTAATACAAATTATGGGGGTGATTAATTAGGTGTAATTAATCAACTAAGACACGAGGTTGGACCCTTTTGTAGCGGAAGTCTGCCCGGAACCGACCGGCAATCCAGCAGCTACAAATGATTGGCCCAATGTGAGAGGTCTTAGTCATAAATTAAATACATGATTAAAGTAAAGACACGAGGTTAGACCCTTTCTATGACGGAAGTATGCCCGGACCCAACCGGCATATCCAGCAGTCATGAAAGATGGTCTAATGTGAGAGGTCTTTATGAGATCATGATCTTAATTAATTAATTAAGAAACACTTAACCATATTAGCATGTAGAGGGACATGAGGGGTTAAGTGGGTGCCTTGGGTGGCATGTGGAAATCTAGTGGTTGCCTTGGGTGGCAATAGAAAATACGATTAGAATACTTAACCAAAGTGGAACATGTAATTAAAACATGATTAAAGGGTTAAGTGGTATACACTAGAAATGACAAGCTTAGGTGGGTAGCTTGTGGGGGGCCATTTCAACCAATATCCCAAACGTATCTTTGTGGGCTCGACCCAAGTCGAGGACGGGACACGCATATTGGGCTTGACTATAAGCGGCCAAAACGGGGTAGCGGAACGCAAGTCCAACGGGTTTCATATGCGTGTGTGGACCCGGGCTGGTAGGTAAAACGTTGTTGCATCGTGTAGATATAAGCCATGCACCATTTGTTGTATCGGGTTGCCACTATGGGGAGTGATACACCCCATTGTGGGGCCAGCACGGGTATCTACGGTAGGGAGCCGATCGCTTGGGAGTAGTGAGTATACCTAGTGGAGATAGGGGCAGACGGCACCTAAGTAGTCAGCTAGGGGTACACGAAACTACTGGGTAAATTTTCTAAGTCCTTGGGAGGGATCAACCTTTAAGTAGGAATGACTGGTGTGGTGCAGTGTAGTAATTATCCTTGGGTGGGTAAATGCGTCTTTATCGTTATCTTAGTTCATTCTAAGTCTGATTGGCTACTGAGTGTAGTCATTTATCCCCAGTCACACCGTACCAAGTTATATCATACCCTAATTACTTTAATGATTGTATTGTTAAAGTTATAGGACTCGCTCAGACTTATGTCTGACCCCGTTGTTTTTATCTTTTTTTCCCAACCCTCAGGTTCTCAGAGTGGGCCCAGCACGAGTGGGCTTTGATCAGGCTGCTTTTATTACTCTCTTAGAGCTTGGACCCTATATGTAGAGCTCACCTTACCCTTTTCTTTTATGGCTATCAGTTCATGTATTGGGATTATGTATTTTTATTTATCAGGATGGATATTTTGTACTTGACTCTTATTATGGTTTTGTGATGTAACCAAACATGTTTTACTTTCCGCTGCAATTGAAATGATGTTTTAAATTTTCAAGTATTACTTATATCTGTCTTGCTGTAATTTCTCTGTTCTATATTCACTTAAAATACTCCACTGATGTTATGGCATTCCCTTAGCGAGTGTCCATAGCGGGAGTGGGTGTTACACGCGGTATCAGAGCAAAGGTTACCGGAACAGATAAAATTTTTAGAAAACTATTTTTCTAAAAACATATTTGGAATAGATATTTTCAAAAACATATCTTTAAAGAGAAAAGTTTTTGAAAGAAAAGCATAATCCCCAATAGCCATATCTTTATCTTTCGAATTCTCCGTTTTGAATCTTTCCTTTTTCGTTTCAGCATGGCTGAGGATCTTAACTTTCCGGAGGGTGTGACGATACCAGTATGGTATAGGAGATTGATGAAGGCTAGGGCCACCACTGCGGGTCCAGCAAATGTTCCTCCACCAACCGTAGCACCAGGTCTTCCTCCTCCCCCTCCTCCTCGCACGGATACTTTTGCTAAGACTTGCAAGGAATTTAAAGCTATGGGAGGGAAACCTTTTCAAGGATCAGAAACTTTTGTGGAGGCTAGAGATTGGCTTAAGGAGGTGGAAGAGTTGATAGATATCTTTGAGATGGAAGAAGGAAAGAAAGTCAAGTTAGCTGCTTGGTTAATGAAGGGAGAGGCCGCATTCTGGTGGGAGGTCACTAATAGAGAACGCCCCGTTGACTCTTGGGCGGATTTTAGGCAAAGATTTGTGGCAAAGTTTCTCTCAAGGGCGGAGGAAACTTGTATATGGAAAGATTCTTGACTCTAAAGCAAGGAAATCTCTCAGTGAAGGAATATGTCAACAAGTTTAATCAATTGGCAAGGTTTGGCCTAGACATGGTGAATACACCGGAGAAGAAGGCTTTGAGGTTCGTGAAAGGCTTGAATGAACCGATGCATGGGTTGGCTATGACTCATATCCCTATGGGGGCCACCTTTGAGAAGCTAGTTGACATGGCACTCATGAATGAAGAAGAGAAGGGTCCCAATACTAATAAGGCACCCGAGAAGAAGGGAGATCAAAAGAGACCTCAACAACAACAGCAAAACAAAGGTGGGAAAGGCAACGGTGGCAAGGGAAAGAAGAAGTGCTTCAATTGCGGGATTCCAGGCCACGTAAGCAAAGATTGTCGAAAGAAGAAGAAGACTGGCTGCTATAACTGTGGCGAAGCAGGGCATCTAGTGAAGGATTGCCCTAAGAAGGGGCAAAGGACGGGATCTACCTCAGAAGGACAGGTGCAAGCTCTTATGGCACCGGGTCAGGCTAGGGGGCAAGTACAGGCTCTCGCGGTTCCACCGATTCAGGAAAGAGGTAGAACTATTTCCGTTGAAAGTCTGGTTTTTCTATTTGATCATCTTGTCCGTACATTGTTTGATTCTGGCGCATCGCATTCGTTTATCTCATCATCATTAGTTGAGTCACTGCACTTAGACACCAGTCTGGTAGATGATCCCTTGGTTGTTTCAAACCCAATTGGGGGCTCCACTTATTTGTCCATGATATGTTTGGGTTTGAGGATTTCTGTACTTAGCATTGAGTTTAGATGTGATGCTTTTGTTTTGGGCTTCACGGGCTATGGGTTGATTTTGGGCATGGACTGGTTATCCAGTAATGGTGCCGTTCTTGATTGCGAAAGGAGAATTGTTAGGCTCATGACCCGCTTGGGTAACACTCTCAATATCTCTTGTAATCCCATGGATTCTGTTATGCTAAGTTATCTTGAATCGCTTGACGCTTCAGTCGAGAGTTTGCAATCTGTTAGAGTGGTCCGGGAATAATCGGATGTGTTTGAGGAGGTGAAGGGCTTACCTCCGAAGCGGGAGATTGACTTCCGAATATATCTGGTGGATAATGCTAAACCTGTATCTTTACCAGTGCGCCACATGGCTCCTCGTGAGAGCAGGGAACTCCATAAGCAAGTAGGGGAGTTGCTTGAGAAGGGGTTCATAAGACGAAGTATATCGGAGTGGGGTGCTCCAGTAGTTTTTGCTACGAAGGCGGATGGGTCCCTCAGACTTTGTGTAGACTATAGAGAACTCAACAAGCTCACAAAGAAGAATAGACACCCATTGCCGAGGATTGATGATCTTTTCGATCAGTTGGTTGGCGCTTCAGTATTTTCTCAGTTGGACTTAGCCACGGGGTTTCATCAGTTGAGGGTGGCTGAGGATAGCATAGACAATACTGCCTTTAGGACTCCGGATGGTTTCTATGAGTGGCTGGTGATGCCATTTGGGTTGACGAACGCCCCTGCATACTTTGTTGATTTGATGAGTAGGGTGTTCAGGAAGTTCCTTAATAAGTTCGTGGTGGTCTTTGTGGATGATATCTTAGTATTTTCTAAGAGTGAAGAAGAGCATGCCCTATATCTTGGGGAGGTGTTGGAGACTCTTCGAGCGCATAGCCTTAAGGCTAAATTCTCTAAATGTCACTTCTGGAGGAAGGAAGTGCGGTTCTTGGGGCACGTGGTCTCCAAGGAAGGGATAGCTGTGGATCCCGTGAAGGTAGTATCAATTCAAGACTGGAAGGTTCCGAAGAATGCTACCGAAGTAAGAAGTTTCTTGGGGTTGGCGGGTTACTATAGGAAGTTTATCAAAGACTTCGCGAAGATATCAGCCCCATTAACCCGCTTAACGAAGAAGAATCTTGTTTTCACATGGGACGTAGATTGTGATGATGCATTCCGACGGTTAAAGAGAGCTTTAACCACTACTCCAGTTTTAGTATTGCCAGATGGGAGTAAGCCATTTGTTGTCTATACCGATGCTTGTGGGACAGGACTGGGCGCAGTCTTAATGCAAGAGGGAAGGGTAATAGCCTATGGTGGAAGGCAGTTGAGAGTGCATGAGAAAAATTACCCTACCCATGATTTAGAGTTGGCCGCTATTGTTTTTGCGCTTAAGATTTGGCGCCATTATCTTCTTGGTGAGAGATTCAAATTGTTCACTGACCACAAATCATTGAAATACTTGTTTTCCCAGAAGGATTTGAATTTGAGACAGCAAAGGTGGATGGAGTTCTTAGCATCCTATGATTTCGAGATAACGTATATCCCTGGCAAGGGTAATGTGGTGGCGGACGTCTTGAGCAGAAAAAGGTTGTCCTTGAGTCCATTGTTCGTGGAACAACTAAGCTTGGAATTTATCTCGATGTTAGATTTCAAACCTTCCATTGACTATATACCCGGTTTGCTAGCATCCTTGGAGGTCAGACCTACTCTTTTGGGGCGAATTGGAGAAGCACAGAGGGACGACCCACAGTTGGTTGAGTTGGTAGAGAACCTCATAAGGGGGGAGTCGTCCAACCATTTGAGTAGGTACACCCTAGACGATAGGGGGTGCTTGCGTAGAGACGGTAGACTTTGTGTACCGCAAGACGAGGGTTTGAGGAAGGCTATTCTTGATGATGCACACCGTTCTAGGATGACCATTCATCCCGGTGGGGACAAGATGTACCAAGACATGAAGCGGGTTTTCTTCTGGGCCGGTATGAAGAAAGATGTGGCTGAGTATGTCGCTCGATGCTTGGTGTGCCAACAGGTGAAAGCGGAGCAAAAGAAACCAGGTGGGTTGCTTTACCCATTGGAAGTTCCGCAATGGAAGTGGGATAGCGTCTCGATGGATTTTATTGACGGGTTACCCAGATCGAGAAAGGGTAATACAGGAATTTGGGTTATGGTAGATAGACTTATTAAAAGCGCCCATTTCATATCTGTGAAGAGCAAGAGGACTGCTCCATGGCTAGCTTCAGTATATCTTCGAGAGATAGTTCGATTGCATGGAGTACCCTCTAGCATTGTGAGTGATCGAGATCCTATCTTCACTAGCGAGTTCTGGAAAAGTTTGCAAGAAGCAGTGGGGACTCAATTATGTCTGAGCACCGCATATCATCCTCAGACGGACGGCTAGACTGAGAGGGTGAATCGTGTCCTAGAAGACCTTTTGAGGCTTTGTATCTTAGATTTTGGAGGTACATGGGAAGAGCATCTTCCATTGGTGGAGTTTGCATATAATAACAGCTTTCAGTCCAGTATTGGTATGGCTCCTTTCGAAGCTCTTTATGGAAGGCCTTGTCGATCACCTATATGTTGGTGGGAATCTACGGATAAGATCTTGCTTGGGCCTGATATGGTTAGGGAGACTTCTGAGAAGATTGACTTGATTCGAAAAAGGATGAAAGCAGCGCAGGATAGGCAAAAATCTTATGCGGACAAGAGGAGGACGGATCTTGAGTTTGAAGTTGGGGACATGGTCTTTGTCAAAGTGTCTCCGTTACGAAATGTGGTTCGCTTTGGATCTGTTGGGAAGTTAGCACCAAGGTTCGTAGGGTCGTTTCCTATTAAGGAAAGGATTGGACGGATGGCATATAGATTGGAGTTTCCCGACAGACTTAGTGGTGTACACGATGTATTCCATGTGTCACATTTGAGGAAGTGCCTACATGGGACCGTAGAGGTGGTAGAGCCGAGCTTGCTTAGAGATGTGGAAGTAGAGCGTGATGCGACTATTCGACGAGCTCCTACTCGCATCCTTGGGTCAGAGACTAGGAAATTGAGGAATCGAGAGGTTCAACTAGTCAAAGTACAATGGGGATAATATGAGGGCAACGCTACTTGGGAGACGGAAGCGAAGATGCGTTCATTGTACCCATTCCTTTTTGAGGGTATGTCTTTTAACTTCTCCTTTATCATGTGTCTAGTACTTATCTTATCTTTAGTATGTCCTCTCGGTAGTACTTTTGACCTTTAGATAGGGTAAACCTATGGTTGAAACATGTGTTTGAGACATGTTATGGTTGATGGATGCATGTGGATGCAAGTGTTTGCTAGTGGTTGCTCGTGGATGCATATACACACACTCTAGGCACTAGATCGGCTCAGTCACTTCATATGCATATTGCATATAATTGTGTGTAGGTAGCTATATTTATGGATGTATAATGATTGTGTTATCATATGGATGATGCATTTTGGTGAATGATTGTGCACTCATGTAGATATTGTATGTGTCGATAGGGTTCTCTCACATACATAATGGATGCATGGCACTATCATGGTTTGCATATGTTCATACATTAGATAGGGAACATATACACACACTTTTTGCATATGCTCATACATCATTAGAAATTGTTTTAAGGACAATGGATGCCCGTGTTTGATGGATTGAGTAGATGGTTGTTCGGATGGTAGGATATGCATTCTCCTTAGCTTAGAGATTTCGGGGACGAAATCCTTTAAGGAGGGGAGAATGTAACACCCCGTATTTCAATTAATGCTAAAATTCACTAATTGCAGAATAAATAATTTCAGATGGGAGAATTGGGGGAAATGGGCTGCGTCATTGCGTTCATCTCGGAAAAATACGCGAAATAGAGTTCGAAATTTTGTAAATCGGAGTCCGTATGGCCCAGTTATGGCCCAATGAAGTTTGCAGAAAATTCAAAGTTCAAATCAGATTTAAAATTCAGGTTCAAATTTCGAAATTGGGGCCCTTGAGCGTAGGAGGGAAAAATTCCCTCCTAGCTACCCAAGTCGACAGCCCTGTCGACTGGGTAGTCAACTTGGCTAGGACCAAGTCGACAGCCCTGTCGACTTGGGTGTCGACAGGGGGTGCTCGTCCAGTTTAACCTGGTGCACCATTTTAGGGTTTGGCTATGTTTTGGGCTGTTCTCTAGAAGCTTCCGAGATATGATGGTCCTAATCTAATTTAGGGTTAATCTAATGGCCTAAAACACTTGCCTAATCTATAAATACACCCTAACACTACCCTAATTCATACTAAAAATAGATTCAAGGGCCTCATGCCGTCAAATTAAAACTAGAAGGAGCCTCCACCAAATTTGAGAGGAAGTTGGCATCTCAAATCAACTCTAATCAAGTTCAAATCCAATCTAGCAACTTAATCTTCCTCATTGGAGTGCTAATTAGTTATTTGTGAGTTCCTATGCCTTTAGCAAGTAATTGCTAAACTAATTAGGATAGGATATTAGGAGGCTATGGATGTAAATGAGGATTTATGCATGTTGTGGTTGTCATATGTTATAAGTTCATATGCAAGTTTGTCTCTTTTTATGATATGACATGTTATGCAAGCTCATATGCAAGTTTATATGCAAGTTCATATGCAAGTTTGTCTCTTTTTATGATATGCATAACATATGCAAGGTTGCCTCTATGTATGACATGATATGCAAGTTCATATGCAAGTTTATATGCAAGTTTATATGCATGTTTATATGCATGTTTATATGCAAGTTTATATGCAAGTTTATATGCAAGTTTGTATGCAAGTTTGTATGCAAGTTCATATGCAAGTTTGTCTCTTTTTATGATATGCATAACATATGCAAGGTTGCCTCTATGTATGACATGTTATGCAAGCTCATATGCAAGTTTATATGCAAGTTCATATGCAAGTTTATATGCAAGTTCATATGCAAGTTTGGGTTAATGATTTATGGTAGTTGGGTTTAATGTTGTGATGCAAGTTGACACCTTTTAAACCCATGTAAATGCCAACGTTGTGCTAAGATTGAACCCATCACATTTATAATGAAACTCCCCATTTATATGACATGTCATGAGAACGAATTACGTGGGAAACGATGGGGTTAATATGCATGTTAATAAAAATGTGTAAAGTTGGTATGCTTAAGCATAACATAAAATGAATGGACATAATTAGGAATTTACCTATTAAGTTAGGTCTACCCATATTATGGAGTTGGGAATTTACCTATTAAGTTAGATCTACCCATACTATGGAATTGGGAATTTACCTATTTAGTTAGGTCTACCCATATTCTTAAAAACGTGTAATTAATTAGGGATAATTAATACAAATTATGGGGGTGATTAATTAGGTGTAATTAATCAACTAAGACACGAGGTTGGACCCTTTTGTAGCGGAAGTCTGCCCGGAACCGACCGGCAATCCAGCAGCTACAAATGATTGGCCCAATGTGAGAGGTCTTAGTCATAAATTAAATACATGATTAAAGTAAAGACACGAGGTTAGACCCTTTCTATGACGGAAGTCTGCCCGGACCCAACCGGCATATCCAGCAGTCATGAAAGATGGTCTAATGTGAGAGGTCTTTATGAGGTCATGATCTTAATTAATTAATTAAGAAACACTTAACCATATTAGCATGTAGAGGGACATGAGGGGTTAAGTGGGTGCCTTGGGTGGCATGTGGAAATCTAGTGGTTGCCTTGGGTGGCAATAGAAAATACGATTAGAATACTTAACCAAAGTGGAACATGTAATTAAAACATGATTAAAGGGTTAAGTGGTATACACAAGAAATGACAAGCTTAGGTGGGTAGCTTGTGGGGGCCCATTTCAACCAATATCCCAAACGTATCTTTGTGGGCTCGACCCAAGTCGAGGACGGGACACACATATTGGGCTTGACTATAAGAGGCCAAAACGGGGTAGCGGTGGCAACGCAAGTCCAACGGGTTTCATATACGTGTGTGGACCCGGGCTGGTAGGTAAGACGTTGTTGCATCGTGTAGATATAAGCCGTGCACCATTTGTTGTATCGGGTTGCCACTATGGGGAGTGATACACCCCATTGTGGGGCCAGCACGGGTATCTACGGTAGGGAGCCGATCGCTTGGGAGTAGTGAGTACACCTAGTGGAGATAGGGGCAGACGGCACCTATGTAGTCAGCTAGGGGTACACGAAACTACTGGGTAAATTTTCTAAGTCCTTGGGAGGGATCAACCTTTAAGTAGGAATGACTGGTGTGGTGTAGTGTAGTAATTATCCTTGGGTGGGTAAATGTGTCTTTATCGTTATCTTAGTTCATTCTAAGTCTGATTGGCTACTGAGTGTAGTCATTTATCCCCAGTCACACCGTACCAAGTTATATCATACCCTAATTACTTTAATGATTGTATTGTTAAAGTTATAGGACTCGCTCAGACTTATGTCTGACCCCGTTGTTTTTATCTTTTTTTCCCAACCCTCAGGATCTCAGAGTGGGCCCAGCACGAGTGGGCTTTGATCAGGCTGCTTTTATTACTCTCTTGGAGCTTGGACCCTAGATGTAGAGCTCAGCTTACCCTTTTCTTTTATGGCTATCAGTTCATGTATTGGGATTATGTATTTTTATTTATCAGGATGGATATTTTGTACTTGACTCTTATTATGGTTTTGTGATGTAACCAAACATGTTTTACTTTCCGCTGCAATTGAAATGATGTTTTAAATTTTCAAGTATTACTTATATCTGTCTTGCTGTAATTTCTCTGTTCTATATTCACTTAAAATACTCCACCGATGTTATGGCATTCCCTTAGCGAGTGTCCATAGCGGGAGTGGGGTGTTACACATTCATTCAAATCTACTTAAAGATATATTATAACTTGTAACGACCCGCCATTTTGACCGTGCCAAATTGACAAAATATGCCAACTCGAAACGTCCAAAACAACATATTGTTATTAGCTTCTGAGGTAAATAGAACAAATCATAGATCACAAACACAGATACAAAGCAATATAATATCTCACAGTGGAAAAATTAAAATACAATAGTAGTTCATGAAGCTTTACATCAGAGTTTACATAAATAATTCAGCGGAAGTCTAATACAATAAATAACTGATAACAATCTGAAATAGAATGACAAAGATACTGAACAGGTAGATATAAATGAGAAAACCCAATAATCTTCAAACTCCAAGAGTGGATCTCGAAAGTTGTGATAATCGATCTGACCCGAGCAATAATGCAAAACAAAACAACTCGGATCAGGACTAACATTCTCGTGGAAGTAAATCAATTCAAATGAAATGTTCGATGAAATGCAAACAGTAACTTAGATGATGTTTGGGATCACCATCCTCTAAGGATCCGTCAAACTAATACTATATAGTATAATACGCTATATACAATAGTGTCTATCAGTAAAGTAAAATATCAAAATAGCGTAAGCGGGATTACCATGATTACCCTTACACCGTTTATATATTCCCATAGTATATATAGTACCATAATTCCTCCGTAAACTGGAGGTTGATCAGAGGGCACTCCATATAAAACAATACAAAACAAAATCGTAGTTGGCTCGTATAAGGCATGTGACAAGGCACGCAAGGAATGCCAGGGTGGATTCACCGTTTGCAGAGCCGGACTGGTGGTAACGCATAGTAGCAACTACCGCCCACCTCGATACACACTCCCATAATCAAAAGGGCCCAAATCGAATCTCAACAATAATAGAATAATATCGAAGAAGTGTGCTCGATAAGAGGTATGACCTCACTTGGTCCGTGCATAGCTCCTGTTTTAGCCACATCAAGCTGACTCAAGGTAGTCACGGTCTCGTAATTAATATGAAATAAAATAAAATGGAGTCGTTCACCAAATCATCCCCTTCATTCTGGAACTCCACCGCTTACACAGTTGTTAAAGTGGTTTTCGGTGTTGGTAGAGAGTATGACAATAGCAGATCCCGGTCTCTTTAACAACCAATCGTTTACATTTTTCACACGTGGTCATTATTTTATAAATCACTTTATAAAATAGTTTATACGAATTCTCATATTCGAATTTTGAAATCAAATTTAAATATCTAACTTCGAATATATTAAAATTTGAAAACAACTCATTTTAGTCGATTAATGAAATTCGACACTTAGGTTCAAATTTCCTTTTATATAATGTAAAACGAAATCTTAAACTTCAATATAAACCAAATCGTCTTATAACTATAATTCAAGTTATATAGTTCAAAACTATTACTTCTATATTTCAAATCAAAATCTTATATTCCATTCAACCAAATTATGATTTAAAACCATTCTTATACATTGATTTAACAAATTCTTAATTCAAACCAAACGATATAAAAATCAATTCCGCATATAACATCTATATATTCCAATTCATAATTAATCACTTAAAATTGAATTTAATTCTTATCGACTATAAATTCAAAATAAATCAATTTACCCAATTCACATTCATTTCTTATCAAGGTTCATAATTTAAACCAAATCAAATTCAATTTCTTAAATTTACCAATTCAAGTTCATCTCTACAAAAATTCGTATTGATTCTAATCCATAACTTAATATGAGTTCATTCGTTATTCAAATATCGTTATATAAATTTACATATTTAAACTTCGAATTTAAATCGCGAAATATAATCTATCCATCTTGACTTTATTAAAGTTTATAAAATATATACATATAAGAAAATTAACTTTGAAAATAGATATGTATATATATAAGTTTATAAAATTCTAAAATAAATTAGAAATAGATTATAAACATATATAAGTTTAAAATAATATAAAAATAGATTTAAAGAAATATTTATAATAATATAAAAAGGTTAAAATACTTATAGGAATCAATTATATGGTTTAAAATAAATAAATTTATAAGTAAAATCTTAAATAAACATTTAAATCCCTATTTACAAATAAATCATTTTAAAACACATAATTTAAAATATACAAAATAATTTATATTTAAATAAAATATAAATATATAAAATCTTAAGTAAATATTTTTAAAATAAAACTCATTTTACCTCGAAATATGAACGACGGTGTCCGTATAATTTTTTCTACCCTATGGTCAAGTGATACGGATATTTATCATTTCAACCCGTAATTGATAAAATTTCTACGGGTCTATCATTTCAACCCACGATCCCAAATTCAATAAAAATCGTTCAGATCTATCATTTCAACCCATAACGATTTTTCCCTATTCTAATGTTCGTTCGGGTATGTATCATTTCAACCCTTAGTGATTTTCCTAAAACTAGGGTATCATATAGTATCAATCACAACATATATATCATCAGTGCAACTACGTGTCCTATGAATATATCGTGTCGCATATGAAATGTGTATACATATCAAATCAAACAATTTCTACTAGCAATCCTATACATTTCATATAACAGTTCATAATTGATCTAGCATCCATGAAAAAAAAATGTGAGTCAGGCGTGAGATAAACTCACCTTTCGAGGCACAGAATGGAGATACCAGACGGACTGACACCGATTGAACCAATTGCTTCTAAGCACGATTTAGAATGGATCCAACTCGACTTCACTTTTATAAGAGGAGAATAGGGAATGTCTCAATGGATCTGTACGGCTATGTGCAATGGGAATGGTTTTCGAACTCAACACCGCACTTTACTGAACAAAAATAAATATCACTCTCAAGTTCACAAAATATTATATAAATAGTTTTATATATAAATACACAGAAACCATAATCAATATTAAAATCAGTCTGACGCTAAACGCACACAAAAAAAAAACGTATAAAATACATATATATTTAAATTAAATACATACTCCCAAAACCGATTATATAAATATAAATAAATAAATAATTTTCAAAGCAATTCACACAGTACATTACTATATACACCAACCCATTTAAAAGGAACTCACGCTAAAACCACACACTAGAAAAAAAAACACTACACAGTAACACATATACACACGCAACGCACTCTACACACTCATATACATACAGACGCACCCACGCCCCCTCAACACAAAAACTCACACACTGTATATTGTATATATACAATATAAAATGGATATAACTCAAAAATCCAACACATAACACATACAGACTACACTCACTCACGCAACATTTACACACACTAACATATAAGCAAGTACACACACTTATGAAAACAACTAAAACTGTCACACACACCACTGTACACACGCAAGGGGTCAGGTGGCTTTTCAGGTGGAGGCGAGCTCGGGGTTTGGGCCAGCTGATGGGGCGGAGGTCGGTTTGAGATCCGAGGAAGGTGCGAGGCATGACTATTGGAGATGTGGCACCACAGGGAAAAGAACTTGTGATGGGAAGGTGCCGGCTTGACAGACATGACGGGCTTGACAAGTCAGACCGGAGGAGAAGGGTGACAGCAGGCCGGTGGTCGAGGCTTGGCTAATGTGTAGAGGCCTTCGCGGTGGAAGGAACAAGGCAAAGGAATGATGGAGATGCTGACGGAAGAAGAAAATAAGGGCTGCTGTGTTTTTATAATAAAAGGAATGAATAGTTGCTTAACCAAGCTTTCGGGGATGGAGCGAAGAAAGCGGCAGCTGCTACAAACTAGCTTGGGAACAATTCAAAAGTTGAACGCTTCATGGGAAATGAACAGATCATAAATTATAAAGAAAAGGGACGGTCTACGAAGTAGCGGTATCGAAAGTTTAACTGGCATGAGAATGTAATGCAACTAACGGTTTGGCATATATAATTGAAGAGCAACGAAATAATTTGAACGTGACAACGTTTGGCAAACGAAACGGTATGAATTTAAAATGGTAACTTCAAGGAAATAAAAAAAAGAAAAAGAAAAGAACGGTTAAAAGCAAAAACAAAACTAACGTTTAGAAAACAAAAGGAGGGAAAGGAAAGATGGTACACGCATGCATGAATTTGGGTTAAAGTAACGTGAAAGAGAAACATGCATGTTTAGCTTATATGTATATGTCCATACTAAGCCTTAAAATGAAACAAAAAAATAAATGGGCACTTTAATAAAATAAAAGGACGGATTGTGCAGACCCGAAATGTCTAGAAAAACATAAGGGATCTAAAAAGGGACACATCGAACTCAAATGACTCCGTTTCAAAAATGAGCTGTGCAAGCCTTTTTGAAATTTCAACACAAACCGAGCACCGAAACTGACAAATGAATATATTGCGGAAATCAGCGCGACGAGACGGACACAACGGTATAAAATTTTCAGTGTCAGGATGCTCTGTTCAAAAACGCGTTACAGACCCCTTTGACGTAAAAATGCGGACGGAAAACGGAGGTCAAAACGTCCGATTTTCGCGAAACGAATTTCGCCGTCGGATTCGTGACAACGAATAGAATATTTTTCGTGTTTGTCCGAACTGGTTTTAGAGAAATTTTTAAATCGCTAAAATTTGAACTGATATGCATAGCTTTGCCATGAAAAATGCGCGATCAACAAACATTCAAATTTTTCAACGAAATTTTCGCAGCTGCTACATCTCACTGTACGCATTTCAAATTTTAAATTCCCGTTACAAAAAAAAAATTGCAAAAAGTTTTCAAAAGAAAATTTTGATTTAAATCGGATTTTAAATCATTAAAAATTACCGGTTGTTACAAATCTCCCCTACTCAAAACTTTTCGTCCCCGAAAAGGAACGAGGTAGGCAAATAGTAATTAAATAACTAAATATATTTAAACCAATGGTTCATATCGTATATATAATTTGAAATATATATATATATATACACAAATCAAAAGTTAAAATATTTTCAAACATATTTCAAAATAATTTCAAGTACTCACTCGACATCTCGATTGGCTGTATATATATATATATATATATATATATATATATATCCCACTTTCGAAACCCGAAAATAGATATCGATGATGCTGCAGTCATCAACAGAATCATTTCCAAGCGACCAGAGTGTGACTTTATATCTATCTAATACACATAGGACTTAACATATACGTTGATCAGACGTATACACGAAATCACTAGGTATTCGATAGGCCAACTTTAACGTCAAATAAGTACTCAAAACATCTTTTTATATTTAAATAGAATATATACCACACTCTAAATTATATATTATAAATAATATATTCCAAATCATTAAAATTTCAAGTAGGGAAAAATGTATCTCTCCCCCACTCATTTATTTATTAAAATTTAACCATAATCCATAATAAATATACAAGAATATTATTAAGTCAAATAAATAACAAAATTATTCAATCAAGAAAAATCATTTTCTTACAAAATTTACATCTTTAAATCTTATTCAAAATATATAAAATATAAAATCATAAAGTATAAACATCAAATCTTTTAAAAATATTGGTATTTCCAAAGCAAAGTGTTATTTTCAAATATATATCATCCAAAATATATAACTACTTCAATATTACATCAAGAGAATTATAATACCTATTTCAAACTAATATTTTGATAGAAAATAATCTCGTTGTAAAACTTATACTCTCCTACTTCTTACCTTGAAATGGACAAGGATAAATTATAGAATTCGAGTTAAAAGCTGAACGAACGAAAGAACCTTATCAAAGAGGATCTACGAAGGAAGATGGATTCCAATGGAATGGAAATTTCAAAAAAAAAAATAAGTATTAAACGAAAATTAGTATCCAAAATATTAGTTTAAAAACATTTAAAAATCATTTTAAAAACCATTTGTACTTTAAAAATACGCTCTCTCTCAAGAAGGATTCTGCGACTGATTCCACTCATTCTAGGGTATCACTACCCTATCTCTAATGAGCTTTTACCCCATAGGCTAAAGCTTTGAAAAACCAAAGCTCTGATACCAAATGTAACGACCCGCCATTTTGACCGTGCCAAATTGACAAAATGAAACACCCCACCTCCGTTAGGGTCACTCTCAAAGGGAATGCCCTAATTTTGGTGGAGGTTTATAAGTATAAGTCACAGATATACAAGACAGATATAGGAACACATATTTGTAAACAGCGGAAGAACAACAACTTTTATTTCATAAAAGCAAATACGTGTTACAAAACATCACCATGATTGTCTTACATCCTTTCCAAAAACATACCATAACCTTTTCATAATCTGTCTTGAGTACATTATTTAAAGAAGCATAAATAAAACATAGATAAACTGCCAAAGCCCCCATAGTGGATTGTCCAAAGCCATAGTTCAAAGCGAAAAAGTCCAAGCAATACATTTCTCTTCTTCAAGCTGGATGGTAAGGTTGGTCAAGCTGCTGTGTTCCCTCCCTGTGGACCTGGGGGGGGAAACGGAAGAAAAGAAGACGAAAGAAAAGTAGAGTCAGACATAAAGCCTGAGTAAGTCTAGTACTATTTTGTCTATGAATAAAGAACTGGGTATGATAAGTATAAACAAGAAGTGGAAAAGCACTATAACTTGGTTAAGTTGTCTAGGGTCGAATATACTATCGTACCCCATGTTAATCTCTGAACCCATATAAACTAGTTCCCAACCGGCACCCCATAATCAGGGTGGTGTGATCCATTCTATGATTATCGGCTCCTACTCGCATAGTTACACGTGTCTTACGGCCCCCGATGTTGTAGTTACCTATGCTGGTCCCACCATGGGGTGTATCAAGTCCCATGGTGGCGGCCCGACACAACCTTAGAGTGCACAGGTATGCTACTGGTGTCCAGTGCCTTATTTTTCTGCGCCGGAGTGTGTGCACGCCCGCACCCCGTTAGAACCTACACTGCTACACCACCGCCGTCGATTTGACCTCTTACAATTAGCCCAGTAATCGTGCCCCACCCTGCCTAGTTTCAGGGTTTCCTGATACACCTTCTAGGGTTACTGCTGAAAAGGGTCCCCCGTTACTAGGTTTTCTATCTCTAGCCAACATGCTAAGTTGGTTAAGTGTTTCCTAACCTAACCCCCACCAGTCCATTTAGTTTAGCATGTTCCATTTTGATTAAGTCTTTAGTTCACTTAATCCTAACAATCTTGACTCAGCCTTAATTGTCTTATTAAGGCCCTGACCTCTCACATTAGACAGGTATTGTTGTGGCTGCCTGTTGCCGGTTGGTTCCGGGCAGTCTTACGCCACAACTCAGTCTAACCTCGGGTCCTTATTGGGCTCCATGTTTAACCTCCCACATTGGATAGGTATTGTTGTGACTACTGGACAGCCGGGCGGTTCCGGGCAGGTTTACATCACAACTCAATCCAACCTCGGGTTAAACACATCGTATGTTCTACATATTTTGTCTTTCTTCTTTATTTTCTTATATGTAAATATTTGCGGCCAATTATTAAGTTAATGGTGTAAAGGTTACACCAATCGTGGGCCCAACCCATACTTGAACTTGGGCCCTTCTATTTTATATTTTCATTCATTAGTAATTTTAACCCAACGTTATTTTCCCCCGTTTTACACGTCCGTTTATTATATATATATATTGGGCTTAGCCTTTTAAAGCCCAATTTATCCATGCGAAAAGGGGAGGCTTAAAGCGTGATTACATACACAAAAAGGGGAAGGTGAGCGTATGAACTTGCAATATGACGTTGGAAATACAAAATAGAAACTGGTGTACTTGCATAGTGGTGACATATACTTTGGTCATAAAGCATAGGTGACATGAATCAAAACATGTAGACTTGTAGTTGAGATAAGAATCTAAATTGGATATCATTATTGACACATAGTCATAATTACAACATGAACCTATATTTTTATTTAGGCATAATGTCAAACATAAGCATGGCATAAATATTTCTAACATAAGCATGGCATAAATATTTCTAACATAAGCATGGCATAATGTCAAACATAAGCATGGCATAAGTATAGTTAAATTTGTTCACATAACCATGGCATAAATATTTCTAACATGAAATCATGATTTTTACTTTAGTCATGCAAACTTGCAAAAAGGGATTTTTGAACCTAACCTAGCTATGTACCACATATGTCATCATATAATTCTTGTTAACAATTTCAATTATGCAAATTATCAATCATAGCCTAGTCATAAGTTTGCAAATAGGTTTTCTAGTACAAAAGCATGGCCTAATACATGATGCCAAATTTTCAACATAATTTCATATGGATTATGATAACCCAAACTTATTCCAATTACTTCACAAAAATGGTGTTTGTATAAAAATACACATTATGATGGCACAATAGCAAAGCCCCAAACTTGCATGAATTTCAATCAACTACATACATGTAGCTTCAACATGGATTACATAATTTGCGAATATTCCAAACGTATACTTGCATAGAACCACCGCATGTAGTTCTTTATAATTGAATAACATAATTCAAGAATATCCAAACGTATATAATATTTCAAATTGATAAGAACGCACAAATATGAATTACTTTATTGCCACAATTCAAGCATACAAACCAACTCAATTATTTGTTCATACCAAAGTAACTCTACTTACAATGGTGTGGCGAATTCTCAAATTTAGGAATTTGAAGATGCGGTTTGATTTGATTGAGTTGCTTTATGCCTTAGAATTTGCCTCCTAATCCTCTCTCCAATTTGGTGGCTACCCCTGTCGTTCCTCAGCAACATGGCGGCTTTGTTCTTATTTTTGAATGAATAGATTAGGGTTTAGTCTAGGGTTGTTTTTATAGAGGTAAGGAACTGATTAGGACCATTGATGTTGCTTGGATTGATCGTAGCCATTCATCCTAAGGAGAGACCAATTAGAGCCTGCCACCTAGCCCTAATGACACAGCAGACCACAGAAAATCGACCAACATAGAATAGGCCAGCCAGGTTAGATTGGGCTCGACCTGGCTCTGGACCAGGTCGACATGCCTGTCGACAGCCCTGTCGACAGCCCTGTCGACCTGGTTAGACCAGGTCGACAGCCCAGTCGACCTGGGTGCGTCAGGCGGGTGTTTTTCCGCCCTGGCCCATTGGGCCCCACTTTGGAATTTAAACTTGATTTTTCTGAGTTATTTTATTCTGTTTGAATTTTAAATTTAATTCAGAAACTTCCGAAGGCCATATCTTCTTCATACGGACTCCGTTTTTCGAAAACTCGGACTCTATTTCGCGTATTTTTCCGAGACGAACGCAGTGGCGTATCCCGTTTCCCTTAGTTCTTTGATTTCAAATTAATTATACTTTAATTTGTTAATTTCACAGTTATAGAATTTGCGGGGTGTTACATTCTCCCCCACTTAAAAGGATTTCGTCCCCGAAATCTTCAAGTTAGGAGGAATGTATATCCTAACATCCAATCATCCATCTACTCATCCATCAAACACGAGCATCCATTGCCCTTAAAAGACTTCTAATGCTTCATGATCATATGCGAAGTGTGTGTATATGAACTTATCTAATGCAAAATCAGGAGGTCTACTGATTCAGTTGACCTCCTTAATGCGAATTATGTAAGTGCCATGAATCCATTATGTATGCAAATTTTCCTATTCTTGATTCTACATGAGTGCACAATCATTCAATACAAATGCAACATCCACATGACAACACATAAGAATTCAACCATATACGAATGCAAACATATATGCATATGCAATATGAAGTGACTGAGCCGATCTAAAACCTAGATTGTGTGTGTATATGCAACCACGAGCAACCACTAGCAATCACTTGCAACCACTTGCAATCATCATCCATAACATGTTTCAACTACATGTTTCCATCCAAAGGGTTTTTACCTAAAAGATAAGGTTGAGGAAATATACCTAAAAAGATAGATAAAAGTGCAACTTAAGGAAAAAGAAAGATCAAGGATGTACCCTCGAACAGAAAAGGGTAGGCAATGCGTATTCTAGCTTCAGTTTCCCAAGTCGCGTCTCCCTCGGCGTCGCTCCACTGAACTTTGACGAGTTTGACTTCGCGGTTGCGTAGCTTCTTCACTTCCATTCCTAAGATGTGGGTTGGAACTTTTCTTATGGTTGCTTCGCGTTCCACTTCGGCCTCTTCGAGGATATTTGGCTCTACCACTTCCGCAGACTCATGTAGACATTTTCGGAGATGTGAAACGTGAAAAACGTTGTGGACTCCAGCCAACTTCTCGGGTAGCTCTAATCTATAGGCCATTTTTCCAATTTTCTCGATAATAGGGAATGGCCCTACGAACCTTGGTGCTAGTTTTCCTGTGGTTCCAAAACGAACAACGTTTCTTAGTGGAGATACCTTGAGAAAAACTCTGTCTCCAACCTCAAATTCAAGGTCGGTCCTTCTCTTGTCGGCATAGGACTTTTGTCTGTCTTGGGCCGTCTTCATCCTTCTTCGTATTAAGTCTACTTTCTCTGAAGTCTCTCGGATCATATCTGGTCCAAGTATGAGCTTATCCGTGGACTCCCACCAACAAGTGGGCGATCGGCACGGTCTTCCATATAAAGCTTCGAAGGGCGCCATTCCGACGGTTGCTTGATAGCTGTTGTTGTAGGCAAATTCCACCAAAGGAAGGTGGTCTTCCCATGTCCCTTCGAAGTCAAGGACGCATAGCCTTAAAAGGTCTTCCAAAACTCTGTTCACTCTCTCTGTTTGGCCGTCGGTTTGGGGATGATAGGCTGTGCTCAAGCATAACTGCGTTCCTACTGCTTCTTGCAGACTCCGCCAAAACTCACTGGTGAAGATGGGGTCTCGGTCACTAACAATGCTAGATGGTATTCCATGGAGTCGAACGATTTCCTTAAGGTAAAGTGATGCTAGGGATGAGGCAGTTCTTTTACTTTTGACAGGTAAAAAGTGGGCGCTTTTAGTAAGCCTATCCACTATTACCCAAATGCTAGTGTTGCCTCTCCTAGACCTAGGCAGCCCATCGATGAAGTCCATTGAGATGCTATCCCACTTCCACTACGGGACCTCCAGAGGATGTAGCAGTCCGCCAGGCTTTTTCTGTTCCACCTTAACCTGTTGGCACACCATACACTTAGAAATGAACACTGCCACGTCCTTTTTCATGCCGTTCCAGAAGAAAGTCCTTTTTATGTCTTTGTACATTTTATCTCCGCCTGGGTGTATCGTCATCTTGGAGTGATGTGCTTCCTCTAGAACCTTCTTTATTAAATCTTTTGTCTGTGGGACGCATAGTCTTTCGTCTCGCCTTAGCAAACCCTTATCGTCGACGGAGTATCTGTTGAGGTGACTTGAAGTCTCACCCCTAATTAGCCTATCAATTGTTTCCACAAGCTGAGGGTCTTCGCGTTGTGCTGTCCCTACTGAATCCACTAAGGTTGGGCGCACTTCGAGAGATGCTAGCAAGCCTGGTACGAAATCGGAGGAAGGCCTAAAGTCGAAGCTGGCTATAAACTCTAGGCTTTGTCTTTCAACAAACAACGGGCTTAGGGTCAATTTCTTTCGGCTCAACGCGTCTGCCACTACGTTGCCTTTGCCCGGAGTGTATGAGATTTCGAAATCGTACGAGGCAAGAAACTCCATCCATCTTTGCTGCCTCAAGTTAAGATCCTTCTGCGAGAAAAGATATTTCAACGATTTATGGTCAGTGTAAAGTTCGAACTTCTCACCTAGGAGATAGTGTCGCCAAGACTTGAGTGCAAAGACGATGGCGGCTAACTCAAGATCGTGGGTTGGGTAGTTCTTTTCGTGCGCTTTCAACTGCCTCCCGCCATAAGCTACTACCCTTCCTTCTTGCATTAAGACGGCGCCTAGCCCTGTCCCACATGCATCCGTATAAACAGTGAACATCTTGCTCCCATCTGGCAGCGTCAAAACTGGGGCTGTTGTGAGAGCCCTTTTCAGTCGTCGGAAAGCAAACTCGCAATCCAAATCCCAATTGAACACTAGATTCTTCTTGGTCAATTTCGTGAGCGGCGCTGAGATTTTCGCAAAATCCTTTATGAATTTTCGATAGAAACCTACTAGTCCTAGAAAGCTTCGGACCAAGGTTGCATTCCTTGGTGTCTTCCAGTCCTGTACCGCCACTACCTTAGCAGGGTCCATTGCTAACCCCTGTTTGGATACTATGTGCCCAAGGAACCGCACCTCTTCTCTCCAAAAGTGGCATTTGGAGAATTTGGCTTTTAGTTGATGGACTCGCAAAGTTTCCATGATTGCCCTTAAGTGCTGAGCATGTTCCTTTTCACTCTTTGAGAAGATAAGGATATCATCTACGAAGACCACTACGAATTTGTTGAGGAAATCTCTAAATACCCTACTTATTAGGTCCACGAAGTAAGCAGGTGCATTTGTCTAGCCGAAAGGCATGACAAGCCATTCAAAGAAACCGTCTGGGGTTCTGAATGACGTTTTATCGATGCTATCTTCAGCCACCCTTAGCTGATGAAAACCAGTTGCTAAATCGAGTTGGGAGAAAACAGACGCTCCTACAAGCTGGTCAAATAAATCGTCAATTCTAGGGAGAGGGTGCCTATTCTTTTTCGTTAGCTTGTTGAGCTCCCTATAGTCAACACATAGACGGAGTGAACCATCCGCCTTTGTAGCGAACACCACTGGAGCGCCCCATTCTGAAATGCTTCTCCTAATGAACCCCTTTTCTAGAAGCTCTTTAATCTGTTTACTGAGCTCTTTCCTTTCCCGTGGAGCCATGTGTCTAACGGGCAACGCAACGGGCTTTGCATTATCTACAAGATATATGCGGAAGTCTATTTCCCGCTTCGGAGGCAAGCCCTTCACCTCTTCAAAGACATCCGGATATTCCCGGACCATTCTAACTGATTGCAAATTTTCAACAGAGGCATCTAGCGATTCAAGATAACTAAGCATAACCGCATACGAGGGATTACAAGCAATTTCCAAAGTATTACCGAGCTGGGTTAGGAGCTTAACAACCCTTCTCTCACAATCAAGGATGGACCCATTACTGGATAGCCAATCCATACCCAAAATCAAACCATAACCCGAAAAGCCCAAAACAAAGGCACTACATTGAAATTCTACACTTAGAATAGAAATTTTCAATCCCAAATAGATCATAGACAAATGAGCTGGGCCCCCAATTGGGTTTGAAACAATTAAGGGGTCCTCTACCATACTAGTTTTTAGGTGCAGAGATTCTACTAAAGCAGACGAGATAAAGGAGTGTGATGCGCCAGAATCAAATAAAGTGCGAATGGGGTGATCATAAAGATAAACTACACTTTCTACAGAAGTATTTATACCTCGCTGTTGCAGAGGTGGCGCTTCCAGCACATGAACTTGTGCCCCTGGGGTGGATCCAGCCCTCTGCCCCTGTCCTCGTTTCTTTGGACAGTCCTTAGCCCTGTGGCCCGTCTCACCGCAAGAAAAGCACCCACCATTCTCCTTGGCCTTCTTTTTCCGGCAGTCCTTTACTAAGTGCCCCACTTTGCCACAGAAATTACACTTCCTCTTCTCTTTGTTGCCTTTCCCTCCTTTCTTAAAGTCTATCTTTTTAGGTTGCAAACCCTCTTTCTTTCCTTGAGAGCTTTCTGCCTTTGTCTCCTTCTTGCCCTTATCCTCTTCATTCAGCAAAGCCATTTGCACCAATCTTTCATATGTGGCTCCCATGGGTATATGGGTCATGGCCAAACTGTGTAATGGCTCATTCAACCCTTTGACGAAACGGAGAGCCTTCTTGTGCGGGGTGTTGACTAGGTCAAGCCCAAACCTAGCCAGCTCATCGAACTGATTCACATACTCTCTGACCGTCTTGTCCCCTTGCTTAAGAAATAAGAATTTTTCCAACTGCAAACTTCTTTCCGCATCTGAGAGAAATTTAGTCTCAAACCTTGCCCTAGAGTCCTCCCATGTCTCCACTGGTCTTTCAGCATTAGTGACTTCCCACCAGTAGGAAGCCTCGCCCTTCAATAGCCATACTGCCAATTGTACTTTTTGTCTATCTTCTACCTCAAAGATGATGAATAGGTCCTCCGTTTCTTTCAGCCAATTTCTGGCTGCCACGAAGGACTCAGTTCCATGGAAATCCCTTCCTCCCATAGCTTTAAAATCTTTACATATCTTAGCAAACGCGTTTCCCCGTGGAGGAGGTGGAGGAAAAGGTGCCGCTGCAGCTGGATGATTTCCGGCAGCTGGGGGAGGAGGAACGGTAGGACCCGGCTGAGTGGCCCTTGCTTCTAAGAACCGTCTAAACCAACCAGGTATTGGCACCCCTTCTGGCAAGTTAAGATCTTCGGACATGCTGAAACAAAAAGGATAGATTCAAAACGAAGGATAAGAGATAGTACCTATGGCTTTGGGGAGTGGACTTTGCCTTTTTTAAAATAAAATAATATTTTTCTTTTAAAAATGCTTCTTTAAATTTCTTTTTTGAAAATAATTTTTCAAAACTTTTTATCTTATCTGGTAAACCTATGCTCTGATACCAAGTGAAACACCCCACCTCCGTTAGGGTCACTCTCAAAGGGAATGCCCTAATTTTGGTAGAGGTTTATAAGTATAAGTCACAGATATACAAGACAGATATAGGAACACATATTTGTAAACAGCGGAAGAACAACAACTTTTATTTCATAAAAGCAAATACGTGTTACAAAACATCACCATGATTGTCTTACATCCTTTCCAAAAACATACCATAACCTTTTCATAATCTGTCTTGAGTACATTATTTAAAGAAGAATAAATAAAACATAGATAAACTGCCAAAGCCCCCATAGTGGATTGTCCAAAGCCATAGTTCAAAGCGAAAAAGTCCAAGCAATACATTTCTCTTCTTCAAGCTGGATGGTAAGGTTGGTCAAGCTGCTGTGTTCCCTCCCTGTGGACCTGGGGGGGGGGGGACGGAAGAAAAGAAGACGAAAGAAAAGTAGAGTCAGACATAAAGCCTGAGTAAGTCTAGTACTATTTTGTCTATGAATAAAGAACTGGGTATGATAAGTATAAACAAGAAGTGGAAAAGCACTGTAACTTGGTTAAGTTGTCTAGGGTCGAATATACTATCGTACCCCATGTTAATCTCTGAACCCATATAAACTAGTTCCCAACCGGCACCCCATAATCAGGGTGGTGTGATCCATTCTATGATTATCGGCTCCTACTCGCATAGTTACACGTGTCTTACGGCCCCCGATGTTGTAGTTACCTATGCTGGTCCCACCATGGGGTGTATCAAGTCCCATGGTGGCGGCCCGACACAACCTTAGAGTGCACAGGTATGCTACTGGTGTCCAGTGCCTTATTTTTCTGCGCCGGAGTGTGTGCACGCCCGCACCCCGTTAGAACCTACACTGCTACACCACCGCCGTCGATTTGACCTCTTACAATCAGCCCAGTAATCGTGCCCCACCCTGCCTAGTTTCAAGGTTTCCTGATACACCTTCTAGGGTTACTGCTGAAAAGGGTCCCCCGTTACTAGGTTTTCTATCTCTAGCCAACATGCTAAGTTGGTTAAGTGTTTCCTAACCTAACCCCCACCAGTCCGTTTAGTTTAGCATGTTCCATTTTGATTAAGTCTTTAGTTCACTTAATCCTAACAATCCCGACTCAGCCTTAATTGTCTTATTAAGGCCCTGACCTCTCACATTAGACAGGTATTGTTGTGGCTGCCTGTTGCCGGTTGGTTCCGGGCAGTCTTACGCCACAACTCAGTCTAACCTCGGGTCCTTATTGGGCTCCATGTTTAACCTCCCACATTGGATAGGTATTGTTGTGACTACTGGACAGCCGGGCGGTTCCGGGCAGGTTTACATCACAACTCAATCCAACCTCGGGTTAAACACATCGTATGTTCTACATATTTTGTCTTTCTTCTTTATTTTCTTATATGTAAATATTTGCGGCCAATTATTAAGTTAATGGTGTAAAGGTTACACCAATCGTGGGCCCAACCCATACTTGAACTTGGGCCCTTCTATTTTATATTTTCATTCATTAGTAATTTTAACCCAACGTTATTTTCCCCCGTTTTACACGTCCGTTTATTATATATATATTGGGCTTAGCCTTTTAAAGCCCAATTTAGCCATGCGAAAAGGGGAGGCTTAAAGCGTGATTACATACACAAAAAGGGGAAGGTGAGCGTATGAACTTGCAATATGACGTTGGAAATACAAAATAGAAACTGGTGTACTTGCATAGTGGTGACATATACTTTGGTCATAAAGCATAGGTGACATGAATCAAAACATGTAGACTTGTAGTTGAGATAAGAATCTAAATTGGATATCATTATTGACACATAGTCATAATTACAACATGAACCTATATTTTTATTTAGGCATAATGTCAAACATAAGCATGGCATAAATATTTCTAACATAAGCATGGCATAAATATTTCTAACATAAGCATGGCATAATGTCAAACATAAGCATGGCATAAGTATAGTTAAATTTGTTCACATAACCATGGCATAAATATTTCTAACATGAAATCATGATTTTTACTTTAGTCATGCAAACTTGCAAAAAGGGATTTTTGAACCTAACCTAGCTATGTACCACATATGTCATCATATAATTCTTGTTAACAATTTCAATTATGCAAATTATCAATCATAGCCTAGTCATAAGTTTGCAAATAGGTTTTCTAGTACAAAAGCATGGCCTAATACATGATGCCAAATTTTCAACATAATTTCATATGGATTATGATAACCCAAACTTATTCCAATTACTTCACAAAAATGGTGTTTGTATAAAAATACACATTATGATGGCACAATAGCAAAGCCCCAAACTTGCATGAATTTCAATCAATTACATACATGTAGCTTCAACATGGATTACATAATTTGCGAATATTCCAAACGTATACTTGCATAGAACTACCGCATGTAGTTCTTTATAATTGAATAACATAATTCAAGAATATCCAAACGTATATAATATTTCAAATTGATAAGAACGCACAAATATGAATTACTTTATTGCCACAATTCAAGCATACAAACCAACTCAATTATTTGTTCATACCAAAGTAACTCTACTTACAATGGTGTGGCGAATTCTCAAATTTAGGAATTTGAAGATGCGGTTTGATTTGATTGAGTTGCTTTATGCCTTAGAATTTGCCTCCTAATCCTCTCTCCAATTTGGTGGCTACCCCTAGTCGTTCCTCAGCAACATGGCGGCTTTGTTCTTATTTTTGAATGAATAGATTAGGGTTTAGTCTAGGGTTGTTTTTATAGAGGTAAGGAACTGATTAGGACCATTGATGTTGCTTGGATTGATCGTAGCCATTCATCCTAAGGAGAGACCAATTAGAGCCTGCCACCTAGCCCTAATGACACAGCAGACCACAGAAAATCGACCAACATAGAATAGGCCAGCCAGGTTAGACTGGGCTCGACCTGGCTCTGGACCAGGTCGACATGCCTGTCGACAGCCCTGTCGACCTGGTTAGACCAGGTCGACAGCCCAGTCGACCTGGGTGCGTCAGGCGGGTGTTTTTCCGCCCTGGCCCATTGGGCCCCACTTTGGAATTTAAACTTGATTTTTCTGAGTTATTTTATTCTGTTTGAATTTTAAATTTAATTCAGAAACTTCCGAAGGCCATATCTTCTTCATACGGACTCCGTTTTTCAAAAACTCGAACTCTATTTCGCGTATTTTTCCGAGACGAACGCAATGGCTTACCCCGTTTCCCTTAGTTCTTTGATTTCAAATTAATTATACTTTAATTTGTTAATTTCACAGTTATAGAATTTGCGGGGTGTTACACAAAATATGCCAACTCGAAACGTCCAAAACAACAGATTGTTATTAGCTTCTAAGGTAAATAGAACAAATCACAGATCACAGACACAGATACAAAGCAATATAATATCTCACAGCGGAAAAATTAAAATACAATAGTAGTTCATGAAGCTTTACATCAGAGTTTACATAAATAATTCAGCGGAAGTCTAATACAATAAATAACTGATAACAATCTGAAACAGAATGACAAAGATACTGAACAGTTAGATATAAATGAGAAAACCCAATAATCTTCAAACTCCAAGAGTGGATTTCGAATGCTGTGATAATCGATCTGACCCGAGCAATAATGCAAAACAAAACAACTCGGATCAGGACTAACATTCTCGTGGAAGTAAATCAATTCAAATGAAATGTTCGATGAAATGCAAACAGTAACTTAGAGGATGTTTGGGATCACCATCCTCTAAGGATCCGTCAAACTAATACTATATAGTATAATACGCTATATACAATAGTGTCTATCAGTAAAGTAAAATATCAAAATAGCGTAAGCGGGATTACCATGATTACCCTTACTCCATTTATATATTCCCATAGTATATACAGTACCGTAATTCCTCCGTAAACTGGAGGTTGATCAGAGGACACTCCATATAAAACAATACAAAACAAAATCGTAGTGGGCTCGTATAAGGCATGTGACAAGGCACGCAAGGAATGCCAGGGTGGATTCACCGTTTGCAGAGCCGGACTGGTGGTAACGCATAGTAGCAACTACC
Organism: Allium sativum; assembly: GCA_030737875.1. Classification (NCBI taxonomy): domain Eukaryota; kingdom Viridiplantae; phylum Streptophyta; class Magnoliopsida; order Asparagales; family Amaryllidaceae; genus Allium; species Allium sativum. The sequence continues at coordinate 489,192,512 of CM060926.1, forward strand.
GCCCACCTCGATACACACTCCCATAATCAAAAGGGCCAAAATCGAATCTCAACAATAATAGAATAATATCGAAGAAGTGTGCTCGATAAGAGGTATGACCTCATTTGGTCCGTGCATAGCTCCTGTTTTAGCCACATCAAGCTGACTCAAGGTAGTCAGGGTCTCGTAATTAATATGAAATAAAATAAAATGGAGTCGTTCACCAAATCATCCCCTTCATTCTGGAACTCCACCTCGTACACAGTTGTTAAAGTGGTTTTCGGTGTTGGCAGAGAGTATGACAATAGCCGATCCCGGTCTCTTTAACAACCAATCGTTTACATTTTTCACACATGGTCATTATTTTATAAATCACTTTATAAAATAGTTTATACGAATTCTCATATTTGAATTTTGAAATCAAATTTAAATATCTAACTTTGAATATATTAAAATTTGAAAACAACTCATTTTAGTCGATTAATGAAATTCGACACTTAGGTTCAAATTTCCTTTTATATAATGTAAAATGAAATCTTAAACTTCAATATAAACCAAATCGTCTTATAACTATAATTCAAGTTATATAGTTCAAAACTATTACTTCTATATTTCAAATCAAAATCATATATTCCATTCAACCAAATTATGATTTAAAACCACTCTTATACATTGATTTAACAAATTCTGAATTCAAACCAAACGATATAAAAATCAATTCCGCATATAACATCTATATATTCCAATTCATAATTAATCACTTAAAATTGAATTTAATTCTTATCGACTATAAATTCAAAATAAATCAATTTACCCAATTCACATTCATTTCTTATCAAGGTTCATAATTTAAACCAAATCAAATTCAATTTCTTAAATTTACCAATTCAAGTTCATCTCTACAAAAATTCGTATCGATTCTAATTCATAACTTAATATGAGTTCATTCGTTATTCAAATATCGTTATATAAATTTACATATTTAAACTTCGAATTTAAATCGAGAAATATAACCTATCCATCTTGACTTTATTAAAGTTTATAAAATATATATATATAAGAAAATTAACTTTGAAAATAGATATGTATATATATAAGTTTATAAAATTCTAAAATAAATTAGAAATAGATTATAAACATATATAAGTTTAAAATAATATAAAAATAGATTTAAAGAAATATTTATAATAATATAAATAGGTTAAAATACTTATAGGAATCAATTATATGGTTTAAAATAAATAAATTTATAAGTAAAATCTTAAATAAACATTTAAATCCCTATTTACAAATAAATCATTTTAAAACACATAATTTAAAATATACAAAATAATTTATATTTAAATAAAATATAAATATATAAAATCTTAAGTAAATATTTTTAAAATAAAACTCATTTTACCTCGAAATATGAACGACGGTGTCCGTATATAGTTTTCTACCCTATGGTCAAGTGATACGGATATTTATCATTTCAACCCGTAATTGATAAAATTTCTACGGGTCTATCATTTCAACCTGCGATCCCAAATTCAATAAAAATCGTTCAGATCTATCATTTCAACCCATAACGATTTTTCCCTATTCTAATGTTCGTTCGGGTACGTATCATTTCAACCCTTAGTGATTTTCCTAAAACTAGGGTATAATATAGTATCAATCACAACATATATATCATCAGTGCAACTACGTGTCCTATGAATATATCGTGTCGCATATGAAATGTGTATACATATCAAATCAAACAATTTCTACTAGCAATCCTATACATTTCATATAATAGTTCATAATTGATCTAGCATCCATGAAAAAAAAATGTGAGTCAGGCGTGAGATAAACTCACCTTTCGAGGCACAGAATGGAGATACCAGACGGACTGACACCGATTGAACCAATAGCTTCTAAGCACGATTTAGAATGGATCCAACTCGACTTCACTTTTATAAGAGGAGAATAGGGAATGTCTCAATGGATCTGTACGGCTATAACTATGGGAATGGTTTTCGAACTCAACACCGCACTTTACTGAACAAAAATAAATATCACTCTCAAGTTCACAAAATATTATATAAATAGTTTTATATATAAATACACAGAAACCATAATCTATATTAAAATCAGTCTGACGCTAAACGAACGCAAAACAAACAACAAAACCGTATAAAATACATATATATTTAAATTAAATACATACTCCCAAAACCGATTATATAAATATAAATAAATAAATAATTTTCAAAGCAATTCACACAGTACATTACTATATACACCAACCCATTTAAAAGGAACTCACGCTAATACCACACACTAGAAAAAAAACACTACACAGTAACACACATACACACGCAACGCACTCTACACACTCATATACATACAGACGCACCCACGCCCCCTCAACACAAAAACTCACACACTGTATATTGTATATATACAATATAAAACGGATATAACTCAAAAATCCAACACATAACACCTACAGACTACACTCACTCACGCAACATTTACACACACTAACATATAAACAAGTACACACACTTATGAAAACAACTAAAACTGTCACACACACCACTGTACACACGCAAGGGGTCAGGTGGCTTTTCAGGTGGAGGCGAGCACGGGGTTTGGGCTAGCTGATGGGGCGGAAGTCGGTTTGAGATCCGAGGAAGGTGCGAGGCATGACTATTGGAGATGTGGCACCGCAGGGAAAAGAACTTGTGATGGGAAGGTGCCGGCTTGATAGACATGACGGGCTTGACAAGTCAGACCGGAGGAGAAGGGTGACAGCAGGACGATGGTCGAGGCTTGGCTAATGTGTAGAGGCCTTCGCGGTGGAAGGAACAAGGCGAAGGAATGATGGAGATGCTGATGGAAGAAGAAAATAAGGGCTGCTGTGTTTTTATAATAAAAGGAATGAATAGTTGCTTAACCAAGCTTTCGGGGATGGAGCGAAGAAAGCGGCAGCTGCTACAAACTAGCTTGGGAACAATTCAAAAGTTGAACGCTTCATGGGAAATGAACAGATCATAAATTATAAAGAAAAGGGACGGTCTACGAAGTAGCGGTATCGAAAGTTTAACTGGCATGAGAATGTAATGCAACTAACGGTTTGGCATATATAATTGAAGAGCAACGAAATAATTTGAACGTGACAACGTTTGGCAAACAAAACGGTATGAATTTAAAATGGTAACTTCAAGGAAATAAAAAAAAGAAAAAGAAAAGAACAGTTAAAAGCAAAAACAAAACTAACGTTTAGAAAACAAAAGGAGGGAAAGGAAAGATGGTACAAGCATGCATGAATTTGGGTTAAAGTAACGTGAAAGAGAAACATGCATGTTTAGCTTATATGTATATGTCCATACTAAGCCTTAAAATGAAACAAAAAAATAAATGGGCACTTTAATAAAATAAAAGGACGGATTGTGCAGACCCGAAATGTCTAGAAAAACATAAGGGATCTAAAAAGGGACACATCGAACTCAAATGACTCCGTTTCAAAAATGAGCTGTGCAAGCCTTTTTGAAATTTCAACACAAACCGAGCACCGAAACTGACAAATGAATATATTGCGGAAATCAGCGCGATGAGACGGACACAACGGTATAAAATTTGCAGTGTCAGGATGCTCTGTTCAAAAACGCGTTACGGACCCCTTTGACGTAAAAATGCGGACGGAAAACGGAGGTCAAAACGTCCGATTTTCGCGAAACGAATTTCGCCGTCGGATTCGTGACAACGAATAGAATATTTTTCGTGTTTGTCCGAACTGGTTTTAGAGAAATTTTTAAATCGCTAAAATTTGAACTGATATGCATAGCTTTGCGGTGAAAAATGCGCGATCAACAAACATTCAAATTTTTCAACGAAATTTTCGCAGCTGCTACATCTCACTGTACGCATTTCAAATTTTAAATTCCCGTTACAAAAAAAAAATTGCAAAAAGTTTTCAAAAGAAAATTTTGATTTAAATCGGATTTTAAATTATTAAAAATTACCGGTTGTTACATAACTCTTCTTCGTTTCAATCTCTAAAATCATTACTTAATAATTGTTTCAACTTTTAGGAAAATTAATCCTGCATTTACTTGGGTTAAAGAACAATGTTATTTAAAACACAATTCATGGTAAATCAAAAATCATCTTCCAACTAATATGAAATCTTCACGGAAATCATAACAATATGTAATCGATATAAATTTCCGTATCAAACTAATAATATAAATGGAATAGCGGCAAGGCCTTCTAAATTCCATAAATAGTAACGATCTTCATTCACAGAAGCTCATCCCGATTATTACCAAATCGAATTCCATTCAATTCCAATTTAATATTTAAAATTAGAAATTTTACTTTTGAAAATTTCCATTAAATCTTATTTAAAAGATTTATAAATTCCAAATCATAACTTCACTGATAATTGAGTTAAAGAACGAATGTTATTTAAAACACAATTCATGATAAACCCAAAATCCAATTTCAATTCCAATTAAATATTAATTAATTGGTAAACTTCTCTAAATCTTATTTAAAAGATTTATTCTTTTCTCATCGGGATTTAAGAACAGTATTAATAAAGATACCATTCACGACAAACCCAAAATCCAATTTGATATTAAATACAAGGCTCTGAATAAAAATAATATCGGCTTATATTCAATATCAAATTCTGAAACCAACAAATATCGTATTGGAAATAACGATATATATATCTTCCAAATTCCTCACAATATCCATATAATAACGGAATCGAATATCGAAACATTCCGAAGATTATTTCCACTTAAATCCATTCCAATTTGTACGTTGGAAAATTTTGGTTATTTTAAAACCATTTCAATCCAATTTATTTATTTAAAAACATGGATTATTATTCTAGTTAATAACTAGTTCATTTCGATAAAAATAAATTTTTATCTTTCCAAACTTGGAACTTTTCATCAAAAATCTTTCCAAATCATAATGATTTTATACTATTTTTCCATATTTTAACAATTTTATTAAGGCCTTTACAGTCGGTTTCCAATAACGGCCACCAAATTGAATCCATAGCGACCTTTTTTGAAATTGATTTGGACATATTTTAAAACCCAACCGTTCAAATTTAAATCTCATATATTCATTGGAAAGCTCTTTTCGATACGAACCCAACGGTTCCAGTTTTAGGAGAATCTGAACGGTCGGATCTCCTATTACATCAATTTGAAGTTAATGCTCGAAATTCGCAAACGATCGTTGCGCGGCGCGTTCTATTCAGGCAATATAATATATATAATACATATATCATCGATTTCCATTTAAAATGTATTTTATAAATCATTTATAAATTCGTTTTAAAAACAATTCCAACTTCCATTTCAATTTTAAATCAAAATTGAATATTCCATTACATGACAATTTTATACAGTGCATACATATATTAAAAATCATATTTTTAACAATCCAATTTTCATTTCAATACACGACCATTTTATACAGTGCATACATATGTTAAAAATCATATTTTTAACAATCCATTTTTTATTTCAATACACGACCATTTTATGCATTTCTTTTTTTATACAGTGCATATTTTTTTTATCCAATGCATATATAATTTTCACATCGCATATATATATATATATTTTTTATTTACATTGCATATATATATATATATATTCACATCGCATATATATATATATATTATTCACATCTCATATATATATTTTATTCACATCGCATATATATATATATATATATATTATTCACATCGCATATATATTTTTTATTCGCATCGCATATACATATTTTATTCACATTTTGTATATATATTTTATTCACATCGCAATCACAACACAATACACTCAATTTAATCGTCCATGGACTGTGGACGAGGGAGGCGAGCTAACAGGCACCATACAACATTTGTGATAATTAAAAACTGCTAAAAATAAATACTGGCAGTTCGTATATGCACTTATAAAATAAATAACTGTACAAAAAATTATAGTGAGAAGTTCTCACTTTGATTTCCACTCCGCCCTTCTTTATTGAATATTTCAGTACTGTTTGAGTTTGAATTTGCCCCAAATTCTAACTTGCCCCATTTCTAATCTAGTCATCTCCATTCTGTAGAGTTTGTTGTCAGGGTTCCAATGCAAGTCGTTTCGTTCCATTCTGTATTCGTATGGCCGAGATATAATAGTTTAAATATTAGTTACATTAATAACCAAACTTAGGATAATTAAATATTTGTTTACTTAAACTAATTAACAATTAAACCTAATTAATCCTCATGTTCTCTTCCTACTAATTAGCCTTCTTTCCCGTCCAGGCGCAAGCAAAACTCCCTCCCCTTACCTTAAAACGCGAGCCTCCGCAAGCCACTTGAACCCGATCCATCATCCCCACGCTCAAGCCCTTCATCACGTTCCTCAGCACCTTGAACGGCGTGAATTATGGTCGCCCCTCTACTCTCAATTCGAACTCGAACGCACTGACTTTGAAGGAGAAATTCGTGACCATGTCAACACTAAATCAGATCATCTCCTTATAGATTCATAGAGCTCAGAAGGATCTTCGATTTCCATTTACAAACCGTTGGCTAATTCATTGTATCTTAGGAAAGATTAAAGGATTTATTTTTGAAAACCATAGCCATTGCTAAAGAACATGGCGGCGGCTTCTAATTTTGAGAATAGGGTTTTAGGGTATCTTGTTGGGTATATATACCATATTAAATTATTATTTAATTCGTTTATTATTGATTTAACTCTCCGAACTCCAAACGAACTCTAACGGTTGTAGCCTTTGCCAAATACCCCCATTCCGGACACAATGGAATATGTTCGTGAGCCGATTCGACTGTTTTGGTCAGTTTTCATCAAAATTAAAATATAAATTAATATAACGTTTAAAATTGATTTCAACGTACCTTTTAATTTACCGGGGCTACATACCGATTCCAAAAATTCTAGAAAAATAAATATAGCTATGTTTTGATGATACGGTCCTAACAAAACTAATTTCGTCGAATTTGGAGACCGTTTGAAAAATGGTCATTTTCCAGTCGATTAAATTCAAACTTAAATTACCAAACACGTTTAAATTCACCACGCTCATATATCAATTCCAAAAATTATGAAAATTGGAATATATCAATAATTTGACATTACGGATCCAACAAAAGTGGCTTCATCGAAAACGGAGGTCGTTTGCAAAATCGCTATTTTTAAGGGCTATATATTATATAAAAATATATAAAAATTCCATAGCGACTATTTCAAATTTTAAACTGGACATAACTTTTCATTTATACTATGAAATATAGATTTTTCACATTCATTAGAAAGATATAATTAAACAGATTAAAATATTTCTGGTTTTATCCAGTTTTGATTTATAATGAATCTTTTATACTAAATTGAAATTAGAAATCGAATTTCCAAACTACCACGCCATTTCAGGCTCATTTTATATTTAAAATAAATTTATACGTTCTGACTTCGTTTTAAATAAATTTTTAATCATTATTATTTAAAATAAATCATTTTAAATTCGCAAAATCCATTAAAATAGATAAAATAAAAATTTTAAAATGGTTCAGAAATTCCAGGTTGTTACAATCTCCCCCACTTAAAATCTTTTCGTCCTCGAAAAGGAACGGAGCTGAAAGTTGTTTAACCAACCAACTCAACTTTCATTCTGGCTTTCATTCTTCATCTTTTCAGTTTCTAAGAATTTTCTAGTTTCTTACAAATTTGGCTAACACCCTAAATTTTCAAAAAAATTCGCCATAACCTCCTTTGTACGGGTTGATATTAAAACCGCAACTTGCCTCACAGGGCCCCCATCAATCCAAAAGAAAAAGAAAATGCCAAGCGGCTAGCTAATCGGCTCATAAAATCATCGAAACCCAATGAATACAGTAAATATGAACCTATTTATCGGGCATACAATTTTATTCCTCTTCTTAGCTTCCTTGCTATGACATGTTTAATATATACGTACATGTATGCAATTCCAATCAATTTTCAATTCAATTTAAAATTTTGAAAATTTGGATAAATTTACCTTATATTTTCTTATTGGTTTTATTAGTTAGATTAATAATCACACATCACAACCAGCAATCAATTAGTTGGTTACCTTTTCAAACATATTTCTTATATATATATATATACTCAAAATCATATTTTTAATGTCAAATCGCAAACATTAAACCTTATCTAGTTTTGGTTCTCACACCAGTCAGTTGGAAATATATAGATATCCTACTTTTAGCACACGAAAATAAATACTGATAATGCTACAGCATTATCAGAATCATCCCCGAGCGACTAGAGTGTGATTCTATACCCATCCACTATATTTGAGGCTTCTTATACATGTGGATCAAACGTATATTAAAATCTCTATATACCCGATAATCCAAATCAATTTAAAATAAAATACACAAATACGTATGATAAGTTTTACATTTTCAAAACAAAATTTGTTTTCATTTTTTTAAATTTAAAAATAACACTCTTTGAAACTCGTTCTAGGACACTACTGATCCCATCTCTAATGAGTCATTCTCCTTGGATATTACTAATCCAATCACTGATAAATTCTTTTGTTTGGTTCTAATGTGTCTTGTTCTCGAGCTTTGTAAACCAAAGCTTTGATACCAAAAATGAAACGATCCAAACACGCCCGTAAGGGAAAGTCTGGTTTGTAATGAGAACATGACAAATCAGAACATAAACAGAAGAACATTCCATTGCTTATTACAACAATTTACATTAGAGTATAAGAATATATCAGAGTATGAATAATTATGCAACAGAAAAATATTGGAGATTTAAAATACAAAGCAGCGAAATTTAAATGTATAAATACAATGACTAACACAATTGAATGAAGTACACGGATATAAAGCTTTGTGAATATAGCTCTAGCTGTAATCCAAGATCCTGGGAAAAGAAATATCCGCGAAAACCAAAACTACAAGCTGCCCATGTGGAAAATATGGGCATGCAGAGTTTAGGTTAAAAACAATAAATTCCGAGTCAGTCATGGGACTGGTGTGAGAACTCAAAAACAGTAATAAAACTTTAATTTAAAATAAGGTAAATCACGGGACCATGCCGCATGTCACGGAACGGGTTTACCCCCACGAATACTGGTGTTTAAACAATAAACAATAATAGTATATGGATCTACAATGCATCATACAACATGCAATTCCTTACAATCTACCCATTTAGGCTTAACCCTCAACATAGATTTTCGAAATCCAATTCACTTTACAGAAATTATTCCTTTGGACTTTATTTCCCGAATACTTATTTCAAATCATTTGAAATATATATCTAGCTTTTATATCAAAGTAGATTTCACTTCGGGATCTCAAACCAAAATGTTTGGAAATATGAATTCGAAAACATAACAATGCATACAAAAAAGTATGCAACCAAATATCATGCTCCCCATCGACAAGGCAAAGGGTACGTACATTAACAACTCGATATATATATATATATATATGTGTGTGTGTGTGTGTGTGTGTGTGTGTGTGTGTGTGTGTGCACCTTCCACGATGGAGCAGGCTACATTGATGATGCTCCATTCCATACTCTGGAGAACTACACCGCCATCTCACCTATACTTTTAGTCTCTGGGTTACCCGAATCTTTACCCACATACTAAATCATTTCATATCCCGGAGTAAGGAAAATCATTTCACAACATAATAATCACAAGTACCTTCCAAAATATAATACTTTACATTAGCATTTCACACATAAGATCAGTCGTTATTAATCACATAACCTTTGAGCTCGTATGTATCAATGAAGGGTGTTAAAAGAGAATAAATTCTCCGCCACCAAACAGATACATCATCAACAACAACTAATTGGTTACGTGATGAACCACAATGTCAAACATAATACATTTCTAAATAATTTCTAAACATCTGGTTAGCCCTCGAAATCCTTTCTGTTTTATAAAACACTTTTATAAAACATTCCCTGTCCAAAATTGGGAATACATTTCTTTTCACTTAAGAAAAATATCATTTCAAAATCATTCATTAAATTTGAAATGAACTCAACAACCTCGCTACACATCTCATAGTCAAATCGTGAAGTGTTTCACAAGATGTTAGCATACAAATATTTCTGCCTAACCCAACGCTAAATATAAAAGCATATCTTGCTCATAAACTGGTCGAGCACAATCCAAACAATCAATTAATCATAATCATGAATATCAGCAACCAAGTATATTTGGTTTATATCACATCTCATATTTTGGTAAATTTAATTACCATTCATTCAAATCTAATTAAAGATTTATTATAACTCTTCTTCATTTCAATCTCTAAAATCATTACTTAATGATTGTTTCAACTTTTAGGAAAATTAATCCTGCTTTTACTTGGGTTAAAGAACAATGTTATTTAAAACACAATTCACGGTAAACCCAAAATCATCTTCCAACTAATATGGAATCTTCACGGAAATCATAACAGTATATAATCGATATAAATTTCCGTATTAAACTAATAATATAAGTGGAATAGCGGCAAGGCCTTTTAAATTCCATAAATAGTAGCGGTCTTCATTCACAGAAGCTCATCTCAATTATTACCAAATTGAATTCCATTTAATTCCAACTTAATATTTAAATTGGAAAACTTTACTTTGGAAAATTTCCATTAAATCTTATTTAAAAGATTTACAAATTCCAAATCATAACTTCAATGTTAATTGGGTTAAAGAACAAATGTTATTTAAAACACAATTCACGATAAACCCAAAATCCAATTTCAATTCAATTCCAATTAAATATTAATTAATTGGTAAACTTCTCTAAATCTTATTTAAAAGATTTATTCTTTTCTCATCGAGCTTTAAGAACAGTGTTAATAATGACACCATTCACGACAAACCCAAAATCCAATTTGATATTAAATACAAGGCTCTGAATAAAAATAATATCGGCTTATATTCAATATCAAAGTCTAAAACAAACAAATATCATATTGGAAATAACGATATATATATCTTCAAATTCCTCACAATACCCGTATAATCACGGAATCGAATATCGAAATATTCTGAATAGTATTTCCATTTAAATCCCTTCCAATTCATACGTAGGAAAATTTTGGTTATTTTAAAACCATTACAATCCAATTTATTTATTTAAAAACATTGGATTATTATTCTAGTTAATAACTAGTTCATTTTGATAAAAATATATTTTTGTCTTTTCAAACTTGGAATTTTTCATGCAAAATCTTTCCAAATCATTTATTATGATTTTATACTATTTTTCCATATTTTTAACAATTTTATTAAGGCCTTTACAGTCGATTTCCAATAACGGCCACCGAACTGCAGCTATAACGACCTTTTTTGAAATTGATTTGGACATATTTTAAAATCTAGCCATTCAAATTTAAATCTCACATATTCAATGGAAAGCTCTTTTCAATACGAACCCAGCGGTTCCACTTTTAGGAGAATCCGACGGTCGGATCTCTCGTTACATCAATTTGAAGTTAATGGTCGAAATTCGCGAACGGTCGCTGCACGGCGCATTCTATTTAGGCCATATAATATATATAATATATATATCATCGATTTCCATTCAAAACGTATTTTATAAATCGTTTATAAATTCGTTTTAAAAACGATTCCAATTTCCATTTCAATTTTAAATTAAAATTGAATATTCCATTACGTGACAATTTTATATAGTGCATATATATGTTAAAAATCATATTTTTAACAATCCAAATTTTATTTCAATACACGACCATTTTATACAGTGCATATATATGTTAAAAGTCATATTTTTAACAATCCAATTTTTATTGCAATACATGACCATTTTATACAGTGCATATATATGTTAAAAATCATATTTTTAACAATCCAATTTTTATTTCAATACACGACCATTTTATACAGTGCATATATATGTTAAAAATCATAAATTTAACAATCCAATTATTATTTCAATAGACGATCATTTTATATAGTGCATATATATGTTAAAAATCACATTTTTAACAATCCAATTTTTATTTCAATACATGACCATTTTATCCATTTCTATTATTATACAACTCATATATTTTTTTATACAACGCATATATAATTTTCACAACGCATATATATATATATTTTATTCACATCGCATATATATATATATTTTATTCACATCGCATATATATATTTTTCACATCGCATATATATATATATTATTTGCATCGCATTTATTCACATCTCATATATATATTATTCACATTGCATATATATATATATTATTCACATCTCATATATATATTTTATTCACATCGCAATCACAACACAATACACTCAATTTAATCGTCCATTGTCTGTGGATGAGGGAGTTGAGTTAACAGGCACCGTACAACATTTGTGATAATTAAAAACTGATAAAAATCAATATTGGCAGTTCACATATGCAATTATAAAATAAATAACTATACAAAAAATTATAGTGAGAAGTTCTCACTTTGGTTTCCACTCCGCCATTCTTTATTGAATATTTCAGTACTGTTTGAGTTTATATCTGCCCTAAATTCTAACTTGCCCTGTTTCTGATCTAGTCAGTTCCATTGTGTAGAGTTTATTGTCAGGGTTCCAATGGAAGTCATTTTGTTCCATTCTGTATTCGTATGGCTGAGATATAATAGTTTAAATATTAGTTACATAAATAACCAAACTTAGGATAATTAAATATTTGTTTACTTAAACTAATTAACCATTAAACCTAATTAACCCTGACGTTCTCTTCCTGTTAATTAGCTTTCTTCCCCGTTTCTTCTAGTTCTAGGTGCTAGCAAACCCCAAGCCACTAGAACCCAATCCATCTTCACCACGCTCAAGGCCTTCATCACCTTACTCAGCACCTTGAACGGCGTGAACTACGGTCGCCCCTCCAGCTCTCAATTTGAACTTGAACGCACTGGCTTTGAAGGAGAAATTTGTGACCATGTCAACACTAAGTCAGATCATCTCCTTATAGATTCATAGAGCTCAGAAGGATCTTCGATTTCCATTATAAAATGTTGGCTAATTCAATGTATTTTGGGAAAGATTAAAGGATTTATTTTCGAAAACCATAACCATTGATAAAGAACATGGCGGCGGCTTCTAATTCTGAGAATAGGGTTTTAGGGTATCTTGTTGGGTATATATACCATATTAAATTATTATTTAATTCGTTTATTATTGATTTAACTCTCCGAACTCTAACGACTGTTGCCCCTAGCCAAATACCCCCATTCCGGACACAATGGAATATGTTTCGTGAGCCGATTCGACTGTTTTAGTCAGTTTTCATCAAAATTAAAATATAAATTAATATAACGTTCAAAATTGATTTCAACGTACATTTTAATTTACTGGGGCTACATACTAATTCCAAAAATACCAGAAAAATTAATCTAGCTATGTTTTGACAATACGGTCCTAACAAAACTAATTTCATCAAATTTGGAGACCATTTGAAAAATGGTCATTTTCCAATCGATTAAATTCAAACTGAAATTACCAAATGCGTTTAAATTTACCACGCTCACATATCAATTCCAAAAATTATGAAAATTGGAATATATTAATAATTTGACATTCTGGATCAAACAAAAGTGGTTTCGTCGAAAACGGAGGTCATTTGCAAAATGACTATTTTTAAGGGGTATATATTATATAAAAATATAGATAAATTCCATAGCGACTATTTCGAATTTTAAACTGGACATAACTTTCCATTTATATCATGAAATCAGGATTTTTCACATTCATTAGAAAGATATAATTAAACTTATTCTAATATTTCCTGTTTTATCCAATTCTAATTTATAATGAATCCTGTATACTAAATTGAAATTGGAAATTGAATTTCCAAACTATCGCGCCATTTCAGGCTCGTTTTATATTTAAAATAAATTTATACGTTCTAACTTCATTTTAAACAAATTTTTAGTATTTATTATTTAAAATAAATCATTTTAAATTCTCAAAAGCCATTAAAATAGCTAAAATAAAATTTTTAAATTGGTTCAGAAATTCCGGATTGTTACTGGTTGAATCATCAAATTGTTAAGATTAAGATATATAAGGGAACTTCCAGTATGGTTTTAAAGAACTTGGATAAGGATGTATGCATATAACTTTTTGATATGGATGACCATTAAACATATATGAATATCCTGCAAGTATATGTGAATAAAAGAAGTGTGAATATGGTCAATAAATAAGTAAAATGCCTTATATTTAGGGAATTCTCACACCAGGCAATATATGTCTGACCCTATTTACTTTAATGTACTGGGTGTCTCATTTCATGATAAGGCGGATCCCAATAGTTTTGCAGGCAGTAAGAAGACTAGGAGACATTAACGAAGGATTTCTTAAAGGGGTGTTATATATGCTATCTCATACTGACAGTTATATGTAACCAAAAATGTTTAGTTATGATGATATGTTTTAATGTATGGGTTTTGTTACTTGCTGGATATTAGAAACTTGGTATCAAATGAAGTAATGAATACGTAAAGGTTTCAATGTTGTAATGCTTAAACTATGGATTTCTTAATTAACCAGGGATTATAACGAAATTTGGAAGTGGTTAAGAATTAACTTTACATGTCTGTTTGATTTTGTGTAAATACCTAGATGTATATATGATGAAATAACTTATGCATGTGTATAGAGAAACTTAAGAGTGGGACAAAATAAACCTGATAGTTCATATTTTTTTAATGAAGGAATTATTAACAGTATCAGTATTACCATATGTTTGTACATGGGTATAACTGAGTATATGGACTCATTGATATAATAAATCAGATTGTGAAATTTTAGAAAGAAACAGTTGTATATATTAGGTATAAAAATGTTTACTAAAGATTAGTGAAATTTGTAAGTTTGCATAAACAGTAATGAGTATTCTTGAGTATATATTCATCTAAAATAACTCGTTCATACTGCTATAGGACAGACTCATTTGGATAAAAAGTAATGAGATTTTTATAAAGCTGAATGTACAAGTCTGTTTGTCTTAAATATACGTATTTTTATGTAAAGGATAACAATTGTACCTTTATGCATGGGAATAGGATAGCTCTTGCGTTACATTAGTTATACATATATACATATAGGGTGATGGATGATATATGAAGTTCAAATTATTCAGAAATTAATATATAAGTTAAAGAAAATCCGAAGAAAACAAATATTTCCATATTGGTATAAGGGATCCTGGAATTGTTTTAGAAAAGGAATTGAGAAGATGGCCCAGGATTAATTAAGTTAAAAAATATAAATTAAAAATGGAAAATTTTTTGGGAGATCACTTCACATTAGCTCTTAATGCAGTCTTTCATTAGTTGAGGGAGGGGCCAAGGTGGGTCCACATCCACCTTGAAAGAGACAGGCAATATGTGGATATCTGTAATGTAGGCCCAACAAAGTTGTCCTTTACTGATATTGAAAGCTCCTGACCGAGTTCCATGCATTGTATGCATTCCTATTACGGAACTCGAGTTATAGTAGGCAGTACATTCGTGCAAGGGTCTAGATACACGCATTGGGTGGTGTATTCCAGACGTTAGTGCATTTCTTTGTATCGGGACGTGGTTCGATTGTGTAATTTCAGATACAAGGATCCATATGCTTATGTGGCATAGCGATGGTGGTTCCATGAAATTACATGGCGTAATGATGAAGACTTCCGTACGCGGTTTATCGTAGGATGGAGGTTGCGCTTGCTTCCATCATGTGATGGTGGAGACCGTATGAGGGGGGTAGAGTGGGGAGTACATTGAGATGTTGGGCATAGCTACATATATATTATATTAGGTTCAGAGCCGGCTTAAGGTTCAGGCGAAGCAGGCGGCCGCCTAGGGTAACCCCCTCGGCGGGGCAACGGCTAGGGCTAATTCTGGTGATAGTTAGAATAATAGATTTTAAATAAGTAGCATTGACATGCAAAACTGAGCAAAGAATTATTTGTCCTGGTGGTAGTGCATGTGCCCTTCAGGCGGGAGGTTGGCAGTTCGATCTTGGTTGCTCTACTTAACTTTCCTTTCAAAGCTATTTCAAAATCTCCCGGTTCAATTGAGCCAAGACAACCATTTCTTCATTCCCTATTACCCTCGCCTAGGGCAACCAAATTTTACTCACTAGTTAGAGCCGCCACTGATTAGGTTTGATCAACTAGGGAGTAGGTGGGTGTGACATGTGTGCAAAGCCTAGAGTGCTACTAACCCGAATAACCTAATAATTAAGAAAATGTAACTGAACGGTATATGTAGTGTTATTTCAGAATGTATAGTTTGTCCTCTCACCAAAACTTGTGTTTTGACCCCTTTTCATAACATACTCACAGGTTAGGTTTATGGCAAAACTCGGTAGCCTTTGGACACTCTTGTTACGTGGTGTCATTATTTCAATAAGGCTATATTTGATTATTATTATTTATCCATTCCACAGCAAGATGTTTTATTGAAATCTAATATATTTATTATATCTATCCTTTTTGCAGGATGCTAGACAATCCAACTTGAGTTCAATGGTTTCAGATTTAGAATTTTAGAAAAATTCTAACCTGCTAGAATTTAGGTTGTTACAAATGGGGTCTTGTCTCCGTATTTATACCATGGGAGCACAAACTTGTCCATTTATATGAGAAAGATAACTAGTACTCCCTTTGCAGATTGAAATTATAAGTTGCATTAATAATTATGATGATTATATGCTCATTGAAGTAGCAAATGCCATGAATCTTAATACATACAACATGTAAATGCCCTTACTATTGGTTCGACTTTTACTTAATTATATACTGGTCCAAACATATACTTGTGATTTGTGAATAAATTCTTTTTTCCATGTTGTTGAATATAGATTGTTCTAGGTATTTGAAATTATATGGCATTATGGCCTATGAATGCATAAGTCTTTTACCTATACTTGCATCTTAATAATTAACTAATTCTGCTGACATATTTATATTGTTTGCTTCAATAGGTTGGCCTTGCTAAACTTTTAGGACATGCAGAAGAAATCAATGTCCAGGAAAAAAAATTTATGACATTTTAAGGAATATTTAAAATACTAATAATTACAAGATAAGAGTAATTAGGCAGTATTATCTTAAATTTTTTCTTTTAATGCTGCCATGAATCCGAGGTGAAGAGCAGAAGAAGCTGGATTTACATCCGAAGGAATTCTTTGTCAAAGCTTTAACAAGTAGTGGCTGGTATGACTTACAACCATCAAAATATTGGCTATTATGATTATATATTTTTAATGCATCTTGCATGTTGGTATGTGGTTTTCAAAATATTTTTTGCAGTGTCTTCCTTCTTTAGAAGAGGAAGAAGAGGCAACATTTGTGGATCCAGCTGTAACAACCCGTAAAATCTAAACCAATTTAAAAAAAATTAAATTGGCTATTTTAGTGAATTTTAAATATTTAAAATAAATATTTTAAATAATAACGACGAATAGTAGTTTGAATCGATGTTTGAAAATGAATATAATTATTTTAAATTATAAACAAGGCCTGAAATGGCGCGGTAGTTTCAAATTTTCATTCCAAACTTTGACTGACTGTACCGGGTGCAAAATAAAACGGAGTTTAGTGAAACCAAAAATATTTAAATCTATTAGTGAATATCTTTCTAACAAATTTGAAAAATCGAAGTTTCATAGCGGGAGTCAAAAGTTATGGCCAAATGAATTTTCAGAGTCGCTATAGAGATTATATCGCCCTTGAAAATAGACATTTTGCAAACGACCTCAGAATTCGACGAAACCACTTTTGTTGGATCCGGGATGTCAAATTATTGTTATGTTTCAAATTTCATAATTTTTGAAGTTAATATGTGAGTGTGGCAACAGAAAATGTGTTTTGGTCAATTACAGTTAAATTGGATCGACCAGGAAATGACCATTTTTCAAACGGTCTCAGAATTCGATGAAACTAGTTTTGTTGGGACCGTATCGTCAAAACGTAGCTAGATTTATTTTTCGGGAATTTTTAGAATTAGTATATGGCCCCGGCAAATTGAAATGTACGTTCAAATCAAATATTGAATGTTTTATATTTTAATTTGGGGAAAAACTGACTGAAACAGTCGAATGGGCCTACGAAACATATCCCATTGTGTTCGGAATGGGGGTATTTAGCTAGGAGCGACAGTCGTAGGGATTCGTTTGGAGTTTTTAATGGTAAGCCAGTAATATATGAATTAAATAATAAAATATATAATATAAATATATATATTCTCCTTGGAAACCCTAGTTGTCTACAGTCGCCGTCGTTCCTCATTCAACACCCGTTCTTGCTCCAATCTTTTTCTCTTAAAACCTTGCAAACTGTTCAACGATTTTAACAACTACAAGAGGGAAAATTAAAGTACTTGAGAGCTTCAAATCAAGGGTGGTTTCACGAATTATCGTCGAGTATTCAGTTGGAATTTCCACCGTGAAGTGGCGTCGTTCGCCACCAATTCTGGCATCGTGGGAGCAACCGAAGTGGCCAGGGTGGGTACAGGCAGGTGCGGATTTCGGAGGAGAAGATCGTGGTGGTGGCCGATCAGCGCCACGGTGGCCGTAGGCGACGCAATGATCAACCCTAGCATTGGAGCACAGGTTTGAACATCGGCCTTTAGTACTGGAGGAAGAAGGTTTAATTTTTAATTAAATAATTATCTTAATTAATTATCTCGTTAATTACCCAATTTATTAATCACCATAACTTACTCATATGTGGTCGAAATTCAGTGAAACAAGAGATACCGAGACCGTGAGGACGTCTTCTACATTCTAAAAAGACCGGATATTTTTCTGAGCCTTCTCCAATTTTTGGTGGAGTGGAACCCAAAGTGAGATTTCTAATTTATAAACGATATGGAAAACAACGATGTATAAATTATATAGTCGGTGTATGAGTTATATAAGCGTGGTACACTTCATGTATAAGCGTTGTATAAGTTGTATGTTCGATGTATAAGTTATATATGCGTTACAAAAATTATATATGCGAGGAAATGACATTGAAATGAATTGAAGTGAAATGAAATATATTTATATACGAATATATATATATATATATATATATATATATATATATATATATACTCCCCTCGTCCACAGAACATGGACGATATTTATTGGTTGGATATTGTTTGGATTATTTGGTTGATGCGAAATTTGGTGAATAATGCGAATGGTTGATAGAATTGTTTGTGGTTGAGAATGATTGATTGTGGTTGAAAAATACCATTTGTGGTTGAAAACAAAATTAGAATAGGTTGTGGAAATGAAAGAAAACATGCTCGCCTACGTGCGAATTAGATGCATGAAATCCCCATTGTCAAAAACCGCAAGGTTTTAAGGTAGAGCGAGGAATCGTACATCGATACGGTCCCGGTTTTAACTACCCTGCCGTTATGCTGCCGAAATTTTCAATAATATTCATGTGTTTAGAATTATTTTCATGTGTTGAAACTATATTCGTGTGTTGAATAGAAATTCATGTGTTAAATAGAAATTCATGTGTTGAACGACATTCATGTTTTGAAATAAATTGTTTTATAATAAAAATCATATTTTTATCATCTATATGAACTATATAAAATAGTCATGTTTTGAAATAAATTGTTTTATAATAAAAATCATATTTTTATCATCTATATGAACTATATAAAATAGTCGTGTTTTGAAATAAATTGTTTTATAATAAAAATCATATTTTTATCATCTATATGAACTATATAAAATAGTCGTGTTTTGAAATAAATTGTTTTACAATAAAAATCACATTTTTATTATATACATGAATTGTTAAAAATAGTGAAGTGTTGAAATAAATGTCTGTGGGATAAAAATATCATTTTTATCAAATGTATGAAATGAATATGGTTTTGAAATCGAAGAATAGATTATATTTATATATATATAAATATAATTAAAATAAATCAAATAGCGACGCTGCAGTTCGTGTTTTGAAACCGTGATTTCAAACGATTAGTGCGGGAGATCCGACCATCAGATTTTCCTAAAACCGAAACCTTTGGGTTCGCCTTGGAAATATCTTTCCAACGACACCAACTTTGTGAAGATCCAACAGTTGGATTGTCTGGAATATTTAATTCAAATCTAAAGAAAAACAGCGCCAGAATCTGTAACACCCCACTCCCGCTATGATCAATCACTAAGGGAATGCCATAGCATCGGTGGAGTATTTTAGTGAATATAGAACAGAAAAATTACCACAAGACAGATATAAATAGTACTTGAAATTTAAAACATCATCTCATAACAGCGGAAGTAAAACATGTCTGGTTACATCATAAAACCACAATAAAAGTCAAGTACAATATCCATCAAAATAAAGTACATAATCCCACTCTCATACAATAGCCATGACAAAAGAAAAGATAACTGGGTAACTGGAGCTTTACATCTATCCAAGCTCCTAAAGACTGGAACAGCAATCCGATCAAGCTCCACTACTGCTAGGATCCACCGTAGGACCTGAGGGTTGGGAAAAAGATAAAAACAACGGGGTCAGACATAAGTCTGAGCGAGTCCTATAACTTTAACAATACAATCGTTAAAGTAACCAGAGAAGACATAAACTGATATACGGTAACTAATGGGGATGAATGGCTACTTTAAGCAGTCAACTAAACTAAGATAAAAGATAAAGACGCATCTACCCTTCCAAAGGTAAATTACTAAACTGCACCACACCAGTCGTTCCTAAATTAAAGGTTGATCCCACCCATGGACTTATAAAATCAACTTAATAGTTCTCGCGTACCCCTAGGTGACTAAGTAGGCGCCACGGGGCCCTACAATCCACTAGGTGTACACACTACTCCCCATTCGATCGGCTCCCTAACGTAGATACCCGTGCTGGCCCCACCGTGGGGTGTACCATTCCCCAACGTGGCAACCTGATAAAATTAACGGTGCACGGCTTATATCTACACGATGCAACAACGTCTTATTTACCAGCCCGGGTCCACACACGCATATGAAACCCGTTGGTCATGCGTTGCCACCGCTAACCCATTTTGGCCTCTTATAGTCAAGCCCAGTATGCGTGTCCCGTCCTCGACATGGGTCGAGCCCACTAAGATACGTATGGGTTACTGGTTGAAATGGGCCCCCAGCACAAGCCATCCCCCTAAGCTTGGCCCACACACTAGTGTTTCCCACTTAACCCTTTAATCATGTTTAATTACATGTTTCATCTTGGTTAAGTATTTAATCATATTTTCTATTGGCAACCACTAGCAATTTCCACATACCACCCAAGGTACCCACTTAACCCCCATGCCCCACTACATGCTTATCTGGTTAAGTGTTTCTTAATTGATTAACACCGTAACCGTGTAAAGGACCCCTCACATCGGACCGTCATTTGTAGATGCCTGGTTAAGCCGGTAAACTCCGGGCAGTCTTACACTACAAACGGGTCCAACCTCGTGTCATTTACCCTTGTTACGTATTTAATTTATGATTAAGACCCCTCACATTGGACCGTCATTTGTAGATGCCTGGTTAAGCCGGTAAACTCCGGGCAGTCTTATACTACAAACGGGTCCAACCTCGTGTCTTAATCGATTAATTACTCCTAATTAATCACCGCCATAATCATGTTTATTTTAGGAATATGGGTACACCTAACTTAATAGGAAAATTCCCAACTCCAAAGTGTGGGTACACCTAACTTAATATGCAAATTCCCAACACATAGTATGGGTACACCTAACTTAATAGGCAAATTCCCATACTATGTTCATTTATTTTATGTTATGCATAATTATATTAATTTCACACAATCTTATTAACATATGCATTTAATTAACCCCGTCGTTCCCACGTAATTTCGTTCTCATGACATAACACATATAAAAGGTGTCAACTTGCATATGTATGAACATGTTTCAAAGGTGCCATCTTGCATATTAACAAACACATAACTTGCATATGAACTTGCATAACCTGTCACATAACTTGCATATAATCTTGTATAACATGTCACATAACTTGCATATAATCTTGTATAACATGTCACATAACTTGCATATAATCTTGTATAACATGTCACATAACTTGCATATAATCTTGTATAACATGTCACATAACTTGCATATTAACTTGCATAACATGTTACATACTTGCATATGAACTCATAAACTTGCATATGAAGAAACATACAACTTGCATAATTATCATACATGTAACTTGCATATTATCATACATGTAACTTGCATATTAACATATGATCACAAAGCACAAAACTTGCATTATGCATGTCATAAAAAGAGACAAACTTGCATGTCATAATGTATGCATAAAACCAAACACTTAGCATGCATAAAATCAAATACTTAGCATGCATAAAATTAAATACTTAGCATGCATAAAATCAAGTACTTAGCATGCATAAAATCAAATACTTAGCATGCATAAAATCAAATACTTAGCATGCATAAAACCCAATGCTTAGCATGCATAAAACCCATCACTTAACTTGCATAAACCCACATACTTAGCTTGCATAAACATAGGGTTAACATTAAACATAGATTAGCAAACTAACATCATATCATATGACTTAAAACTCATTAATCCCCAAACAAAACCATATGACCTCATCATATCTCATCTACTTAATTTAGCAATTGGTTATTAAAGTGATAGAAACTCACTACTAGCAAATTTGCACTCCAAATGAAGAAGATTAAGATGCTTAGAGTGGATTAGAGGTTGATTAGAGAGTGATTAGCTTGCAACCCTCTTCATAAATTAGTGGAGGCTCCTTCTAAGATTTAATTCGGCGGCATGAAGCCCTCAATTCTATTTTTAGTATGGATTAGGGTAGGTTTAGGGTGTATTTATAGATTAGGTGAGTGTTTTAGGCCCTTAGATTAAC
Source organism: Allium sativum (assembly GCA_030737875.1). NCBI lineage: Eukaryota > Viridiplantae > Streptophyta > Magnoliopsida > Asparagales > Amaryllidaceae > Allium > Allium sativum. The sequence continues at coordinate 489,215,453 of CM060926.1, forward strand.
CCTAAATTAGATTAGGACCCTTAGATTTCGGAACTCTCCAGAAACCAACCCTAAGACCAAGCCCAAACCCCAAACTGGTGCACCCAACCACAGAACTCTCTAGAAACTGTGCAGGTTTTCTGTCCCGACATGGGCGCACTTCCCAAGTGCGCCAGTGTATTTTTGTACTGGCGCACTTCACAAGTGCGCCAGTGCATTTCTGGCCTGTTTCGGGTTTTTCTGCCTAACTTCGTTCGTCCATATCTCTTTCATACGGTACCCGTTTTACGCAAACTCGGACTCTATTTCGCGTATTTTTCCGAGACGAACGCAATGACGCAGCCCGTTTTCCCTGATTCTCATATCTGAGATTAATTATACTTTAATTACTAACCATTAGTGTTAATTGAAATTCGGGGTGTTACAGAATCGATTATATATATAATTAAATTAAATCGAATAACGACGATGCAGTTCGTATTTTGAAATCGTAACTTCAAACGATAAGTGCGGGAGAACCGACCGTCGGATTTTCCCGAAACTGAAACCGTTGGATTCGTTTTGAAAAGATCTTTCTAATGATATAAAATTTGTGAAGATCCAACGGTTAGATTTTTAGATATGTGTAAATCAAATCTGGAGAAAAACAGCGCCACGGCTGCGTTATGGCCTGAAGCGTTGTTTTGAATGAATTGGCTATTTTTAAATAAATAAAAATAGTGATAAATCATGATAAAATATTATAAACGATATGAAATGGAAATAAACTGAATTTGCTCGGTTCATGTGATATTTGATGGTTGAATGTGTTTGGCGTGAAAACTACATTAAAGAACAGAATTAATGATATCGAATAATTTAACCATTGAAATGAATTGATTTGAAATTATAAATATACGTGAATTATTTGAAAAGGCCGAGTTGATTCTCATTTCAAATAATTGATCGACGAGTGAAAGTCGAAGATATGAAGACGGTGCAAGACCGATGATCTTCACGTCGAATGGAGGGGTGCTACTGATGCTCATGATAGGAGTAGCTACCTAGAAGGGGTTGAAGTAGTAGCCACCCGGACGTACATGTTGATTGTATGGGTATGCAAGGTATTGAGTGCCTCCGGTTTCGTTTAGACCCAGAACGAACGTGTAAATGGACTGTGTGTCTGACATTGGATTTTGTTCTGTGCTGATTGATCTCTATTAAATATATATCTGTTTGGCGGCGAAGGATTTATTCTCTTGCTTAACGCCCTTCTCTGAGACTTACAAGCCCAGAGGTTATATATCGATAGAAATCAGTCGCACGGAGTGAATTGCCTGTGTGGCATGCCTAAGTGGCAGACGATCAAGGCTTCTGTTGAAAAGCAAAGTCTTGTGGTTGATGATCAAAGCACGGCCTGTGTGGCATAGCTTTGTGTATAGCGTTGTTTCGCGAGCCTCACACCCCGGTATGAGCCAGAAATGGGAGATGGACATCAGGGAGGACATGCGTTTCCTTCTAGCTAGGAGTGGTGCTTTGGGTTTTGCACGCCCTGATATTTTACTTATGTGGATGATGGAAAGCGAGGCCTCGGTTATTTCGGTCTCTTTGGAGCCGATGGTGTGGTCAGATATGACCAATTTACGCCCCATAGGGCGGGGAAACGCAGTGTTCAGGCATTTTAATCCACATCGGTGGACCGGCCCTGACGATCCAAGGCTTGTCTGCGCGCTTTCCTGAGACATGGGCTAGATTGTCTCGAATTTGCTAAGGACTATCTTTTGCCATGGTTCATGATGGAAATCCATATTCCAAATATGACACCGTGCGGTTTTGTTTGTATATATATATGGCGACATGATATATGGTACCCATGCCGTCTATGATTGATAGTTATGATTGAAATTGTTTTTAAAACATTTATACACTAGCAATAATATCAAATGATTTGTTTTGCTCAAATCAAGCATATTTTGGCCATTATAAGGTAAAACTCTATCCTCCGGTTTGTGTTGCATTGTGTGATGGGACTGAGTCTTATAATGGCTTCATTTTTATAAAAAGCATTGCGATGTTTAAAAGATTTACTTGTTTTAAAGCACTGGCAATCCAATGGAGTAAACCCGTTCTGCGAAAGTGGCGTGGTCATGTGATTAGCCATATTGTAAAGTGTGTTAAGTAGATTTCTCATACTAGTCCCATGACTGACTCGTAGTTTGTTTCACTTGCAAACTCGGGTGCCCCTATTTCTACACGGGCAGCCTTGTAATCAGGTTTTAGCAGGCTCTTTCTGGATAGCTGGAGCTGAAGATGGATTCTATCATTTATCTCTTTTTATGCTGTTCAGCTCCTGTTGTACATATTATGTTTTCTTTTCCGCTGTAGACATTTTATGTATAGTTGAACTGTATTTGTACTAAGTATGATCCTATATACTGTGTAACTCTGATGATTTTATTTATTTAGTGTATTCTATTGTACATTATCTGGTGTATTTATCTATTTCTGTTCTGCTGTTATCTGTTTATGTGTTATATTCCAAAGATTACCCTTGCACCGTCTTATCGGGGAATTGGGTCGTCACACCAGCACAGGGGGGAAAGTCAATACTAATAGACCATTATATTGCTTCCGTGTTAATTTGAACGTTACCGTAATTTTCTATGAGTATTTTATTATTCATAAATACATAGTAGTCTTTGATCCGCTTGATGGTTCCTCAAATAACGTCTATGGGGTTTTTGTTGGAACTGTAGTTTTCTTGTAATTATATTAATATCCAACATCATCTTTGTCTTTTTGTGAATCCTATGTCATTCTTCTGACAATAATATATTAGGCATGGTATTTTATGGAATTGGGTCGTCACACCAGCACTGGGGGGAAATTCAACACTAATAGACCATTATATTGTTTCCGTGTTAATTTGAACGTTACCGTAATTTTCTACGAGTATTTTATTATTCATAAATACACAGTAGTCTTTGATCCGCTTGATGGTTCCTCAAATAACGACTGTGGGGTTTTTGTTGGAACTGTAGTTTTCTTGTAATTATATTAATATCCAACATCATCTTTGCCTTTTTGTGAATCCTATGTCATTCTGCTGACAATAATATATTAGGCATGGTATTTTATGGTAATGCACCTTAAAAATTGAAAGGAAAAAAATAAATATAGTGTGGTTATAAATGTGTTCTAGTTTGGAAGAAGCTTTTGTATTTGATAGGTAAACTCTATGTCAATGCTAGTCGTGTATATACCAACTGACCCCTCTTGAATTTTGGTCAAACCGTGTTATCATTTGTTCTATTTATTATGTTTCACTTGGTTCATCAAGTGTATTCTCCTCTAGTCATACACATAATTTCAACCATCCTCTAACTTTGGTATTATTAATATCAATTACATTGTCGAGAAGCATAAGTGTCCTAATACAAAGAATATTAGCTATCAAAATTCTACAGTTACAAGAATGTACTTAAGTTTTGCATTGTGGAAAGTATTACTGAGTTTTTGTACAATAAATTTTACATTGCATTCTTCCATGCCATTAAGTTTTGTCTGCATTTATGATGTATCCCTACAGTTGTAACAGTCTGAGACTTTGAGTAGTAAATATCGAGTACCGAGATTATTTAAATCTTGGATTTAATGTTATAAAAATGTTTTATAACCTTGTTAAATCCCTTTATAAATAATAGTTATTGAGGAGAAAACATGTTGTTAAATTTTTGTTTACATCGATAAGTAGTTCGAAGAAATATCGATAATGTGACTGAAAACCGTTTTGTCGATAAACGATATTATACTTGCTGAAGGTTGTTAGAACATCATGTGCATGTTGTTACAATGGAAGAACACATATATGTATATACATATCTTATAAACAAAACAAATGGCATATGTATATATATTTTTGTAACACCCCGTGTTTTCTGTTAACTTTAAACTAACGAATTGAGGAATAATTAATTTTAAATGTGAGAATCAAGGGAAACGGGTTACGCCATTGTGTTCGTCTCGGAATTCTGGTTGAGATAGAGTCCGAGTTTGCATAAATTGGACTTCGTATGAAGAAGTTATGGCTGTCGGGAGTTTCCAGAAATTCAAAAACGAATTCATACTCAGAACCGGGCAGGGCGGGAAATTTCCCACCCCAGGCCAAGTCGACCTTAGTGTCAACCTACCCTATAGGTAAACCTGGGGGTCGACCTAGGGGTCGACCTACACCCCCCCCCCCCGGCAGATTTGAATTAAGCCCATTTCTGAGCTGTTGCTGAGTCATTAGGGCTGAGTTGGCTTTTTGGATGGTTCAGGTTGCTTCTAGGTTGATCGGATGGTCTAAATTAATCCTAATCTCTATATAAACACATGTAGACTCAAACCCTAAAACTAAATCAAAATTAGAACCATGGCCGTCATGCTATCACCCCGCAACCTAGAGTAGCCGCCACCAACTAGAGGAAAAGTAAAGCTAATCAACTCAATTCAACTCAAGTCTATAACAACAACAACAACGAATTTGTCTACTTCAAAGGCGAGCTAAATCAATTTCAGAACACAGATCCCAGAACTCAAGACCTTCTTTGAGTTGTGAGTTCGATTTCTTTAATAAGATAATCAACAAGTTAATTAGGTTGAGTTATAATTTATGTTATATGGCTATGTTTGTGAATCATTGGAAAAATGTGATACTTTGTGAATATATGCTAGTTGTTCATAATGATAGTTATGTTGTGGATCCCTTTGTATATGCCAAATCACTTATGTTCAACTTGATTCATGTTTGACATCATTTTATATGCAAATTTGGGTGTAGATTATATGCTAGTTTCTATGTTCATTGTACACAAGTTTACATGTGAGCCAAGTAAAATGACTATATGCAAGTTTAGGTAGAAATTGGATTCACATATATGCAAGTTTACACCTTTAGGTTTAGATCTATGACATACATAGTTTTATGCAAATTTGTGACTATGGCCTATGCAAGTTTGGGTGAAAACTATATTCATACATGCAAGTTCACACCTTTAGGTCTATGTTTAGATTCATGACAATACAAAGTTTGTGCAAATTATGCTGTAATCCTTATTTGCAAGTTAGATCCATTTTGTGTGTTATGCAAATTTGTGATGTTTCTTCCCTTTTATGTGTTAGACTAATTGCTAGTCTAATATATATATATATATATATATATCATGATAAGCGAAAGAACAACGTGGGGACGATGGGGGTAATATTGAATATACACATATTGAGAATTGGCATAAATGGCCTTAAAAAGGCATATAATTAATTTAAGACATTAATTGGAAAAATTGGTATTTATGGACATAATTTTGAGAGACAATTATGGACATAAATAAATTTGGAATTCATTTACAAATTTGAATAGGGATATTAATCAAATTTGGGGTTAAATAAAGATGTGTAATAATAAACTGCCTAAGACACGAGGTTAGACTCTTTTGTGGTGTAAGACTGCCCGGACCCACCCGACAAATCCCACAGCCACAAATGTCAGTCTAATGTGAGAGGTCAAAGGCATGAATTAAATGCGTAACAGTTATAAAGACACGAGGTTAGGCTCGTTTGTGGTATAAGACTGCCCGGACTCGCCCGACAAATCCAGCAACCGCAAATGCCAGTCTAATGTGGGAGGTCTTTACAAGGTTACGGTTCTAATGAATTAAGTAACACTTAACCAGATAAACATGTGGTGGGACATGGGGGGTTAAGTAGGTGCCTTGGGTGGCATGTGAAATTAAGTGGGTGGCCTTGGGTGGCTTGTGAAATACGATTATAAACACTTAACCAAGTTGAAACATGTAAGAAGACTTGAATAAGAAAGGGTTAAGTGGGATGTACTAGAAGGGACCAAGCATAGGTGGGAAGCTTGTGCCAGGCATGGGGGCCCTTATCAGACCAGTAACCCATTAAGTATCTTTGCGGGCTCGACCCAAGTCGAGGACGAGACATGCGTACTAGGTTTGATTGTAAGAGGTCAAAACGGTTAGCGGTGGCAACGCAAGTCCAACGGGGTCATGTGCGTGTGTGGGCCCGGGCTGGTAGGTAAGACGTTGTTGCATCGTGTAGGTATAAGCCATGCATCTTTGGTGGTATCGGGTTGCCACTTTGGGGAGTGATACACACCACTGTGGGACCAGCACGGGTATCTACGAGTTAGGGAGCGGATCGAATGGGGGTAGTGGGTACAACTAGTGGAGATAGGGGCAGACGGCACCTATGAAGGCAGCTAGGGGTACACGAAACTACCATTATCATTATCAAGTTTAGTAGGTGGGGATAAACTTTTAGGGTGTTTTGTGTGGTGCAATGAAGTAATTATCTTATATGATTAGGTGCGCCTTTAACGTTATCTTTGTTCATCTTATTTCTTTTGTTTGGTCTATCATTCCCATTTGTTCACAGTCATTTCCTTATTTACCAGCTTATGCCTTATCCTAGTTACTTTAATGATTATATTGTTAAAGTTATTGCACTCGCCAGACTTTATGTCTGACCCCCTTTGTTTCCACCTCTTTTCTTCCTTCCCCCCCCCCCCCCTTAGGTGCTCAGGGTGGGACTAGTACTAGTTGAGCTTGATTTGGACAGCCTTATCCCTTTCTTTTGGAAGTTGCTTGGATTGCTGAAGTAAAGTTCATCCTATCTTATTTATGGCTATTTTATGTTAGGGTTATGTCTTTTATTTTATGTACTCAGAACTTATTTGTCAAGTTGGATTATAAGTGCATTTGGTTTTGTAGTTGGTTTTTGATGTGATGTAACCAAACAATTTCTCCGCTGCAATAAAAGTGGTTTTTATTTTCCATGTACCAATATATTTATCTGTCTTGTTTACTTTTCTGTTCTATACACAATAAACGCTCCACCAAAATTAAGGCATTCCCTTTGTGAGTGACCTTAATGGAGATGGGGTGTCACACGTGGTATCAGAGCTAAAGGTTACCAGAACAGATAAGATATTTTGAAAAACTATTTTTCAAAAAGCATTTTCATAAAGGATACTTTCAAAAATATGTTTTAAGGAGAGTAATTTCAAGAGAAAAGTTTATTCTAAAAACATAACTCCCAAGAGCCATATATCTTTCTTTCGAATTCTCCGTTTGAATCTCTTCATTTTCTTTTCAGCATGTCTAGAATTCCCGAGATACCCAAGGGAATACCGATACCAGGATGGTTTAGAAGGTATCTGGAAGCTAAGGCCGATGTCGCAGGCCCAGCAAATGCTTCTCCTCCTCCTCCTCCCCGTGTTGATACTTTCGCAAATATATGCAAGGACTTTTGGGGAATGGGCGGAAAACCTTTTCACGGGTCGGTGACGTTTGTTGAAGCTCGAAATTGGCTAAAGGAGGTGGAAGAATTGTTTGGAATCTTTGAGGTAGAAGATGGAAGAAAGGTCCAATTAGCTGCCTGGTTAATGAAGAATGAGGCCTAGTTTTGGTGGGAGGTCACTAATGGAGAGCGTCCAGTTGATACATGGTCGGATTTCAAGCGTAGGTTTGAGGCAAAGTTTCTCTTATGGGCCGAAGAGAATCTATACATGGAAAGGTTTTTGGCATTGAGGCAGGGGAATCTATCAGTGAAAGAGTACGTCAACAAGTTCAATCAGTTGGCGAGATTTGGCTTGGACTTGGTGAATACACCCGAAAAGAAGGCCCTGAGATTTATTAAGGGTTTGAACGAGCCGCTACATGGGTTAGCTATGACCCACATCCCTATGGGGGCCACCTTTGAGAGACTGGTTGACATGGCGCTTATGCATGAAGAGAAGAAAGGCGCCAATGCTAATAAGGCACCTGAGAAGAAAGGGGATCAAAAGAAACCACAACAGCAACACCAGAACAAAAAGGGTGGTAAAGACAACAATGGCAAGGGAAACAAAAGATGCTTTAATTGTGGGACACCAGGCCATCTGAGCAAAAACTGTAGGAAGAAGAAGAAGACTGGTTGGTCCCACTGTGGCGAGGCAGGACATCTGATTAAGGACTGCCCAAAGAAAGGGCATAGGGAAGGGCCTACCTCTGGAGGGCAGATTCAGGCTCTCATGGCACCAGGGTAGGCAAGAGGGCAGGTCCAGGCTCTTGTGGCCCCACCGCTACAAGAACGAGGTAGAGCGATTTCCGCTGAAAGTTTAGTTTATCTTTTTGATCATCCTATTCGCACACTCTTTGATTCTGGTGCATCGCACTCTTTTATATCTACTGCTTTTGTTGAGTCACTACACCTAAACACCAGTATAGTAGAGGATCCCTTAGTTGTTTCGAATCTAATTGGGGGCTCAGCCTATTTGTCGATGATTTGTTTGGATTTGGAAATTTCTATACTTAGCATTGGGTTTAGATGTGATGCTTATTTTTTGGGCGTCACGGGCTGTGGGTTAATTCTGGGCATGGATTGGTTATCCAGTAATGGAGCCGTCTTAGATTGTGAAAAGAGAGAGGTTAGACTTATGACTTGCTTGGGCAACACTCTCGAAATCTCTTGTAATCCCATGAATTCGGTTATGCTAAGTTATCTAGAATCGCTTGACGCGTCTGTTGAGAATTTGCAGTCTGTTAGAGTGGCCCGTGAATACTCGGATGTCCTTGAGGAAGTAGAGGGCTTGCCTCCGAAGCGGGAGACAGACTTCCGCAAATACCTAGTTGATAACGCAAAACCCGTTGCTTTACCCGTTAGACACATGGCTCCAAGGGAGAGAAAGGAGCTTAGCAAGCAAGTTAAGGAGCTACTAGAAAAAGGGTTTATAAGGCAGAGTATTTCTGAATGGGGTGCTCCAGTGGTGTTCGCAACCAAAGCGGACGGTTCACTTCGCCTATGCATTGATTATAGGGAGCTAAACAAGCTGACCAAGAAGAATAGCACCCACTGCCAAGAATAGACGATTTGTTCGATCAGCTTGTAGGTGCAATAGTTTTCTCCCAAATAGATCTGGCTACCGGATTTCATCAGCTAAGAGTGGCTGAAGATAGCATTGATAAGACCGCGTTCAGAACCCCGGACGGTTTCTTCGAATGGCTCGTTATGCCTTTCGGCTTGACAAACACACCTGCTTATTTTGTCGATTTGATGAATAGAGTGTTCCGGGAATTTCTCAATAAATTTGTGGTGGTCTTCATAGATGATATTCTGGTTTTCTCGAAGAATGAGGAGGAGCATGTTTTGCATTTAAGGGAAGTCATGGATACTCTCCGTTCACAACAGTTAAAAGCAAAATTCTCCAAGTGCCACTTCTGGAGAGAAGAAGTAAGATTCCTTGGGCATGTGGTGTCCAAAGAAGGGTTAGCTGTGGACCCCGCAAAAGTAGTTGCGGTCCAGGATTGGAAGGTTCCAAAGAATGCAACCGAAGTCCGAAGTTTTCTTGGACTAGCAGGCTTTTATCGCAAGTTCATTAAAGACTTTGCGAAAATCTCAGCTCCACTTACAAGGTTAACGAAGAAGATCCTGACTTTCACTTGGGATGTGGATTGCGAAGTCGCTTTCCAACAGTTTAAGAGGGAATTGACAACAGCCCCAGTTTTGACATTAACAGATGGGAGCAAGATGTTTACGTTATACACAGATGCATGCGGTACGGGACTAGGCGCTGTTTTGATGCAAGAAGGGAAGTTAGTAGCTTATGGTGGAAGGCAGTTGAAAGTGCATGAGGAAAACTACCCAACCCACGATCTAGAGTTAGCAGCCATCGTTTTTGCGCTTAAGTCTTGGCGCCACTATCTCTTAGGTGAGAAATTTGAATTGTATACTGACCATAAATCATTGAATTACCTTTTCTCGCAGAAAGACCTTAATCTAAGGAAGCAAAGATGGATGGAGTTTCTCGCCTCATACGACTTTGAGATCTTCTATACTCCTGGCAAGGGCAATGTAGTAGCAGATGCCTTAGGTAGAAAGAAGCTGACCTTAAGTCTTCTCTTTGTGGAAAGGCAAAGTTTGGAGTACATAGCCAATTTTGATTTTAGACCCTCTGTTGATTATGTGACTGGCTTGATGGCAATGCTGGAGGTGCGGCCTACTTTGTTGGACTCGATAGGAACCATGCAACGTGAAGACCCTCAGCTAGTTGATGTGATAGATAAGTTGATTAGGGAGAGACTTCTAGTCACCTCAATAGATACTCCATCGATGATAAGGGTTGGTTGAGACGGGATGGAAGACTATGTGTCCCACAAGCAAGAGATTTGGTGAAGATGATTCTGGAAGAAGCACACCATTCCAAGATGACCATACACCCCGGGGGAGACAAGATGTATAAAGATATCAAAAGAGTTTTCTTTTGGAATGGCATAAAGAGGGATGTAGCTGAATTTGTTTCGAAATGCATGATATGCCAGCAAGTCAAGGCGGAGCAGAAGAAGCCTGGTGGTTTGCTTCATCCTCTAGAAGTTCCGCAATGGAAATGGGAAAGCATCTCGATGGACTTTGTTGATGGGTTGCCTAAGTCAAGAAAGGGCAATACCGGTATTTGGGTAATAGTGGATAGGCTCACGAAAAGCGCTCATTTTATACCTGTCAAGAGTAGGAGGACCGCCTCGTCTTTAGCCTCCATTTACCTTAAGGAGATAGTTCGACTCCATGGGATACCCTTCAGCATAGTGTGTGATCGAGACCCTATCTTTACAAGCGAGTTCTGGAGGAGTTTGCAAGAGGTTGTAGGCACACAGCTATGTTTAAGCACAGCCTAACACCCTCAAACCGATGGTCAGACGGAAAGGATGAATAGAGTACTGGAAGATCTTTTGAGACTGTGCATTCTTGACTTTGGAGGATCTTGGGAGGATCATCTCCCTTTGGTGGAATTCGCTTATAACAATAGCTACCAAGCCACTATAGGCATGGCACCCTTCGAAGCTTTATATGGAAGGCCATGTCGATCACCAACTTGGTGGAGACCACATATAAACTTATACTTGGTCCGGACATGATTAGAGAGACCTCAGAGAAAGTGGACTTGATACGAAGGAGAATGAAGACTGCCCAAGATAGACAGAAATCCTACGCAGATAAGATAAGGACCGACCTTGAGTTTGAGGTTGGGGATAAGGTATTCCTTAAAGTATCTCCTTTGAGGAATGTCATCCGCTTTGGGTCCGTAGGAAAGTTGGCACCACGATTCGTAGGACCATTTCCTATCATCGAAAGGATTGGGACGATGGCCTACAGAGTAGAGCTGCCAGAAAGACTGGCTGGAGTTCATAATGTTTTTCATGTCTCTCAACTACGAAAGTGCTTACATGAGTCGGCAGAAGTTGTGGAGCCAAGCATACTAGAGGAAGTCGAAGTGGAACGAGAAGCGACTGTGAGGAGAGTTCCAACTCGTATCTTGGGGATGGAAGTCAAAAAGCTACGCAACCGTGAAGTTAAGCTTGTCAAAGTTCAATGGAACGACGCCGAGGAAGACGCGACTTGGGAGACTGAGGCCAAAATACGTGCAGCCTACCCTTTTCTTTTTGAGGGTACATCTTTGATCTCTTTTTCCTTAAGTTTATTCAAGCTTGTATCTACCTTCTTAGTGTATCTCCTCGGTCATATTCTTTATCCTTAGGTAGAGACTAATGGATGTAAACATGTATTTGAAACATGTTATGATTGATGGATGCTAGTGGATGCAAGTGTTTGCTAGTGGTTGCTCATGGATGCATATACACACACATTAGGCACTAGATCAGCTCAATCACTTTCATACAGCATATAAATGTGTGCTTATTTAGGTTAATGGATGTATAATGGTTGTGTTATCATATGGATGCTGCATTCGGATGAATGGTTGTGCACGCATGTAGAAATAATATGTACCATTAGGGAACTTTTTCATACATAATGGATGCATGGCACTATCATAATTTGCATTAAGGAGGTCAACTGAATCAGTAGACCGCCTGATTTTGCATTAGATACGGACATGTATACACACTGTTCATACAAACATGAAAGCATTAGAAGTCTTTTAAGGACAATGGATGCATGTGTTTGATGGTTAAGTAGATGGACGATTGGATGGTAGGATATGTATTCTTCGTAACTTGAAGATTTCGGGGTTGAAATCCTTTAAGGAGGGGAGAATGTAACACCCCGTGTTTTCTGTTAACTTTAAACTAACAAATTGAGGAATAAGTAATTTTAAATGTGAGAATCAAGGGAAATGGGTTACGCCGTTGTGTTCATCTCGGAATTCTGGTTGAGCTAGAGTCCGAGTTTGCGTAAATTGGACTTCGTATGAAGAAGTTATGGCTGTCGGAAGTTTCCAGAAATTCAAATTTAAATTCAAAAACGAATTCAGACTCAGAACCGGGCAGGGCGGGAAATTTCCCGCCCCAGGCCAGGTCGACTAGGGGGCCAATCTTAGTGTCAACCTACCCTATAGGTCGACCTACCTCCCTCCCCCTCCCCCCGAAAAATTTAAATTAAGCCCAATTCTGAGCTGCTGCTGAGTCATTAGGGCTGAGTTGGCTTTTTGGATGGTTCAGGTTGCTTCTAGGTTGATCGAATGGCCTAAATTAATCCTAATCTCTATATAAACACATGTAGACTCAAACCCTAAAACCTAATCAAAATTAGAACCATGGTCGTCATGCTATCACCCCGCAACCTAGAGTAGCCGCCACCAACTAGAGGAAAAGTAAAGCTAATCAACTCAATTCAACTCAAGTCTATAACAACAACAACAACAAATTTGTCTACTTCAAAGGCGAGCTAAATCAATTTCAGAACACAGATCCCAGAACTCAAGACCTTCTTTGAGTTGTGAGTTCGATTTCTTTAATAAGATAATCAACAAGTTAATTAGGTTGAGTTATAATTTGGGTTATATTGCTATGTTTGTGAATCATTGGAAAAATGTGATATTTTGTGAATATATGTTAGTTGTTCATAATGATAGTTTTGTTGTGGATCCCTTTGTATATGCCAAATCACCTATGTTCAACTTGATTCATGTTTGAAATCATTTTATATGCAAGTTTGGGTGTAGATTATGTGCTAGTTTCTGTGTAAATTGTACACAAGTTTACATGTGAGCCAAGTAAAATGACTATGCAAGTTTAGGTAGAAATTGGATTCACATATATGCAAGTTTACACCTTTAGGTTTAGATCTATGACATACATAGTTTTATGCAAGTTTGTGATTATGGCCTATGCAAGTTTGGGTGAAAACTATATTCATACATGCAAGTTCACACCTTAGGTCTATGTTTAGATTCATGACAATACAAAGTTTATGCAAATTATGTTGTAATCCTTATTTGCAAGTTAGATCCATTTTGTGTGTTATGCAAATTTGCGATGTTTCTTCCCTTTTATGTGTTAGACTAATTGCTAGTCTATAATATATATATATATATATCATGATAAGCGAATGAACAACGTTGGGACGATGGGGGTAATATTGAATATACACATATTGAGAATTGGCATAAATGGCCTTAAAAAGGCATATAATTAATTTAAGACATTAATTGGAAAAATTGGTATTTATGGACATAATTTTGAGAGACAATTATGGACATAAATAAATTTGGATTTTATTTACAAATTTGAATAGGGATATTAATCCAATTTGGGGTAAAATAAAGATGTGTAATAATAAACCGCCTAAGAAACGAGGTTAGACTCTTTTATGGTGTAAGACTGCCCGGACCTGCCCGGCAAATCCAACAGCCACAAATGCCAGTCTAATGTGAGAGGTCAAAGGTGTGAATTAAATGCATAACAGTTGTAAAGACACGAGGTTAGGCTCGTTTGCGGTATAAGACTGCCCGGACCCGCCCGACAAATCCAGCAACCGCAAATGCCAGTCTAATGTGGGAGGTCTTTACAAGGTTACGGTTCTAACGAATTAAATAACACTAAACCAGATAAACATGTGGTGGGACATGGGGGGTTAAGTGGGTGCCTTGGGTGGCTTGTGAAATTAAGTGGGTGGCCTTGGGTGGCTTGTGAAATACGATTAGAAACACTTAACCATGTTGAAACATGTAAGAAGACATGAATAAGAAAGGGTTAAGTGGGATGTACTAGAAGGGACCAAGCATAGGTGGGAAGCTTGTGTCAGGCATGGGGGCCCTTATCAGACCAGTAACCCATTAAGTATCTTTGTGGGCTCGACCCAAGTCGAGGATGGGACATGTGTACTGGGTTTGATTGTAAGAGGTCAAAACGGGTTAGCGGTGGCAACGAAAGTCCAACGGGGTCATGTGCGTGTGTGGGCTCGGGCTGGTAGGTAAGACGTTGTTGCATCGTGTAGGTATAAGCCATGCATCTTTGGTGGTATCGGGTTGCCACTTTGGGGTGTGATACACCCCACTGTGGGACCAGCACGGGTATCTTCGAGTTAGGGAGCAGATCGAATGGTGGTAGTGGGTACAACTAGTGGAGATAGGGGAAAACGACACCTATGAAGGCAGCTAGGGGTACACGAAACTACCATTATCATTATCAAGTTTAGTAGGTGGGGATAAACTTTTAGGGTGTTTGATGTGGTGCAATGTAGTAATTATCTTATAGTGATTAGGTGTGCCTTTAACGTTATCTTTGTTATTCTTATTTCCTTTGTTTGCTCTGTCATGCCCATTTGTTAACAGTCATTTCCTTATTTACCAGCTTATGCCTTATCCTAGTTACTTTAATGATTATATTGTTAAAGTTATTGCACTCGCCAGACTTTATGTCTGACCCCCTTTATTTCCACCTCTTTTCTTCCTTCCCTCCCCCCCCCCCCCCAAGTGCTCAGAGTGGGACTACTACTATTGGAGCTTGATTTGGACAGCCTTATCCCTTTCTTTTGGAAGTTGCTTGGATTGCTGAACTAAAGTTCAGCCTATCTTATTTATGGCTATTTTATGTTGGGGTTATGTCTTTTATTTTATGTGCTCAGAACTTATTTGTCAAGATGGATAATAAGTGTATTTGGTTTTTGATGTGATGTAACCAAACTATTTCTCCGCTGCAATAAAAGTGGTTTTTATTTTCCAAGTACCAATATATTTATCTGTCTTGTTTACTTTTCTGTTCTATACACAATAAACGCTCCACCAAAATTAAGGCATTCCCTTTGTGAGTGACCTTAATGGAGATGGGATGTCACAATTTTAAAATAAGATAGGTGGCAGGAAATGATAAAACTACACCAAAACTGGTGATTGCCAACGAGTATAACCGTTGTAAACAATTTCCGCAATGCTTATTAGTGTTGCTACGAGGGCGTTGCAATGTAGTAGCAACGCTTATAAGCGTTGGTAGATTTTCTCTCCCAACGCTTATAAGCGTTGGTATATTTTCATTCGCAACGCTTATAAGCGTTGGTAGATTTTTGTTTGCAACGCTTATACATGTTACAATATTTCTGTTTGCAATGCCTATACATGTTACAAAATTTTAATTCACAACAAATATAAATTTTAGTAATTACAGAAATATGTACTAGCAACTCACATATTCTAATATTAATAGTCAATTAATAACCAACATGACGATAATATAGACGATATTTAATATGAATCAAAAACTAATATTAAACTCAATTCATACCAATAGTCAACATTCATAATCAAATAACGACATAGAATATCAGTTAACAACAAACAAGCACAATACATAATTAAGTTGTCAAATTCAATACATAATTAGTTTGCTAAATTCAATACATAAATGAGATTCTACAAATATCGAATACGAAAATCTGGCCATATAACGAAGCCTCCATCTGAAAATTCACATAACTTGTACATTCCATTTTGAGGACCATCATAAATTGGTACATCCGGTTCAAGATCACCAACTGCACTATTAGAATTACCATCCAATTTTCTCTTATCTTCCACTGCCTCTAGAAGTGCCTGCATTCATTGAATGTCACATTAAATTGAAAATTTCAGATCTTTGTTAAAAACAGAAAAACATGAGTTTGCATCGCACAAAATAATATTAAAAACAGAAAAACATGAGCCTAAACTGAGTCGAACGGCTCAGTACACTCTTTAACCATCTCTCCCAGTTTACAAAAACAAAACTGACCAAAAAGAAAAAGTGGAAACCTGTTTCTGGATTTTGTTCATAGAACGAGCCTTGCTTTTAGAATGCAGGAAACAGAGTTCAATCAATAGATAGCTACTGCTTCTTTCCTTTTTCTTAACATCTTCTTCTTGTTAGAATGCAGGAACCGGAACGGGATGGGCGGAATCCCATGGTTTCGGCCGGATTCTCAAACCTGGGTAGAGACATATGATCGGCAAAGGTTAAAGTGCGCAAGGAATGCTCCAAGAAAATATTACAGGATTCGCAAAGTGGACCTTGTTCCAGTATTAAACCCATAATCTACTGCACCATTAGAACTACCATCCAATTTTCTCTTTTCTTCCGCTGCCTCTAAAAGTGCCTGCATTCATTGAATATCACATTAAAAATTTCAGTTCCATGTTAAAAACATGAGTTTGCATCTCGCACAAAATAATATCAACTTGTAGGCTCGGAGTGAGTCAATAATACTGAGCCGCTATTTTCAGTATTTTACTAAGCCGAACGACTCAGTTTTACTGAGTCGAACGGCTCAGTTATACTGAGCCCTTAGGCTCAGTAAAACTAAGCCGAATGGCTCAGTATAACTGAGCCAAAGGGCACGGTTTACTGAGCCTAAGGGCTCAGTATAACTGAGCCTAAGGGCTCAATTTACTGAGCCGAAAAGCTCAGTTATACTGAGCCTAAGGCTCAGTTAAAACTGAGTCGTTCAGCTCAGTAAAACTGATCCTAAGGGCTCAGTTTAACGAGCCGAACTGCTCGGTTTAGCTGAGCCGAACGGCTCGGTTTAGCTGAGCCGAACGGCTCGGTTTAGCTGAGCCGAACAGCTCGGTTTAACTGAGCCGAAGGCTCGGTAAAACTGAGCCGAAAGCTTAGTAAAACTGAGTCGTTCGGCTCAGTTTACTGAGCTTAAGGCTCAGTTCTATTGAGCCTTAAGTTAAGACCGAAACTCCTATTGTTATGTCATTTGAAGAAAACAGCAGAAGAGCAACTGTGATTGAATTCATAAGAGAGCTTAAGGATGATGGTAATGGATCAGGTGGTTAGAAAGACCTACAGTGACAGTGACGGTATGTTTAAAAGTCACAAGATTCATACATTATAGCTATCTTTTTTACGGTTTCACAATTTTTTTAGTTCATTTTCTGCTTTGTTTTTTCAAATAAATGGAATAAGATTTGATATTTATAACCTTCACTGATTAAAATTCTAAAGTATGAGCATGGGTTATTGTCCATATTTCAACTGCATTTACCACCTGTAAATCAACCATAAGAGTTGATATATGTATCCTTATACAAAATGGAACAACATTTAGTTGTTAAAAGAACCAATGTTAATAATATAGAAAGGACGCCAAAGTGGCTTGCTATATGATGGTAGTCAATAAATAACATACTCCATGTATAATATATATACATTGAATTTATCCAATACAAAGAAAAAGGTAACCTGATTTAAACTCAATGTGCACATGCTAACTATACCAGGCTTTTTGTGCCTGGAAACCCCAATACAATTAGCAACTATCCTAAAAAGGGAAAATATACACCACAATACCCACTCCAAAATATTTAAAATGGTAGCAGTTACTTGTTTCATAATATGCAATTAGTATGGTGATATATTGTTGGCTAATACAAAGACCGTCAGGTGTTATACTACCAAATGAAGCAATCGATTTTATTCTTCAGTTTAACATATGTATGTCTGTGTATGATTTAAGTGAGAGAGAAAACAGTATTAACAATGACATTTTTTTATTCTTCAGTATAATATATCGTCATCTAGACGCACTAAACCTTGGTAAACATTGATTAACTAATATTATAACCTTAATTAATCTACCTTTTTCCATAATTTCTAAAGATTGAAATGCACGATAAGCAACAAAATGGGTTAAAAGACATCATTTAGCAATTAGCATTTCAATTAAGCAGCACCATCCATTAGTTTATATAGAAATTCAAACAAAATGGGTTAAAAGACATCATTTAGCAATTAGCATTTCAATTAAGCAGCACCATCCATTAGTTTATATAGAAATTCAAACTAAATTTTATATAAATTTACTAATTAAATTGTTAAAATGTTCGTCTAGTTAATAATTAGCTCAAATCGTAGTTTCATAATATTTTAGTTCCCTAAACAAAAGTTATTTAATACAATTGATATGATATTGTATTACAGTAAGATAAATTCCTCACCATAAAAGATACTGATGGTAAACGAAGATTATTTGTCCAGTTTAAGGTTATCTATGATACCAAGAATACATCTGAGTTATCGTTTATTATTTTATCCATAATGATATCTTTCTTAAAAATAATGCAAAATTAGGGGTATTGAAGGAAGCCACCTCAAGCAAATCATGAAGAGCATAACCAAAAATAAATATTGGCTCTAAATTAAATGTAATTGTATCAGAGTACGAAATACATGTAAATATCAAACTCAAACATGACAATATAACTTAGAATTACTCATAATAACTTACCCATTATCAGCAAACCTATGTACCACTCCTGCAGTGATCCCCTTAGTTATAGAAAAAACTGAAAATAAAGTATCATGCTGAACAGGCCAAGGATCACATCACTCTAGCACACCAGCAAATACACACATACCTAAAAGAAAACCACAAATATAAATTTATACACACATCCTTCCATCAACAGGTAATAATGCTAATGAGTAGTCAAATTTTGTATTGGTTCAAGCATATTCTTATCTTTTATTTCAACCTCAGTACCATCAAGCAGCCAACCTTAGT
Organism: Allium sativum; assembly: GCA_030737875.1. Taxonomy (NCBI): domain Eukaryota; kingdom Viridiplantae; phylum Streptophyta; class Magnoliopsida; order Asparagales; family Amaryllidaceae; genus Allium; species Allium sativum. The sequence continues at coordinate 489,234,224 of CM060926.1, forward strand.
ACATAATTCTGAAAGGGACACACCATGCTTATTTAGGTGGAATTAAAAAAACTACACACCTCAATGGTATTGCTTTTTGAATCAATGGTATTAACATGTCCCCTGCTTTCCCACCCACAGCTTAGTCCTGCACCACCTCGTTAATGATATACTTTCAAGTATATTGCTTTCAAGTACTTGTAAGCTTATAACTTTAGCTTAAACATATGCAGATCTGCAATAATAGTTGAAAGTACTTGAATATACAACTACTTGTAAGTACTTGAAATAACAGTGTACTCATGGATATCCATGTATGCAATAATAGTTGTAAGTACTTGAATGCAATATCCATGTTTAAGCTTATAACTCAAGTAGTTGTCAGTATATACTTTCAAGTAGTTTATAGGGTGTAGAGATACTTATGTATATCCAAATCTTAATTTTTTTGTGCATTCAAGATTTAGCGAAACCTAACACCTTATAAAAGCTAACTCATTGGGAATCCAAAAAACTGGATACTTGAAATCAAAAAAAGAACAAATCGAATAAAATTCACCTGAAGCGACAGAATGTGATGAATTCGAATTGAACGCGAGCACAAATCGATCCCTAAAATTGAATGCGACTTGCTCTGCGACCCCCTAAAACCGATTAGAGAAGAGCAGATTGGAGTTTTCTGATTTCCGCCATGTTGGGATTCTTGGATTTAGATTCGAGTTTTTTTTTCTCCCTCATTCGGATTTGATATTTCTTATTTGGGCGGCCATTCCTAGCAAAAGCGTTGGCCAAAAGATGGAGAAATGGGAAATAGGGTTAAGGATGTAAGTTTACGTTTTTGCCCCACAAATCAGCCTTACCAACACAAATAAGCGTTGACAATAAAAAAATTTGAAATAATATATTTTTGGTAACACTTTTTGAACATTGCAACGTTATTTTTGTTATTACACGGCAACACAAATAAGTGTTGACAATTGAAAAAAAAAAGGGTTACCAAATGGCCATTATGGTGTAGTGTAAGGACATGTGTCATCAAATGAACGGTACACATGTCTTGAGATTAAAGGAAATAAAGACACATGAACACATTAGGCATCCATGTGTAGAAACAACTTAAGACACATAAGGGGGGCTTTTTTCAACTTACTAATACTTACATAAACATAAAGTGGACAAGTGGACAAAACCAAATTACTTAACTAGCCTTAAGAAATACTATAAATAGGATGGAAATCTTTATTTCTTATATACATTTCATAAACCAAAGAAAAAGTAAGATAAGTATGAGAAGTTTAGTGGACGCCAAGGAAATAAAATACAAGCCAAAGGTACAATTTAAAGGTGAGAAAAACTAGTTGAGTATATGTACTCATTTCATACTTTTAAGAAAAGATGTGGAAATTAAGAATGAATGATAGGTCTCAAACCTATGAAAATGATGTTCGGTTTTTTGACCATAACTTCTTCATTTCTTAATGAAATTTTAATTTCTTTAATGTTCTGGAAATTTAACACAAAGACCTACAATTTCTTATTGACCACCTTTTCAAATTCGATGATTCATATATTTAAAATCTAGATTCAAAGTAGGGCAAAAATCTGCCTGAAATGGACATTTTAAAAATGCCTCATATTGTTAAATTTTATACATTAAATTGATAAATGATTCTAAGGGTTTCTTTTCAATCAATCAAGTAGACAAAGAATGCTTCTTACTGTAGAAAATTTGGAGTCAAAAACTATATTTATCATAGAGAAATAAAATCAAACATTATGCCGAAAAACTAGTCAAAAATCTAAATTTTGAAACTTGAAATTCTTTTTAAATGTTTCTAACACAGAAGTGTAACTCAAACCAGAACTTTTTGTAGCATTTCTGAAGCGCCATCTTCTTTGAATTATTTATAAAGCACTCTAACAAGCCCAGAACTTTTTGTAACGAGACAGAAACGCTGCAATAGCTGTTTTGAGTCTAAAACCATTGTAAATTACCCTAGAACTTTTCATAAAGCTTTATAAATGCTGCAGTTTTATTGTAACATTCTTATTGAAGTTGAAGCTTTTCATTTTTTGAAACGCTATCTTTTCCTTTTCTTTTGGATTTTAAAAACCTTTATGAAGTAATTATAAATTTAACCACTTACTTCAATAATTTGGGGGTCCTTCTTAACATATATTAGAATGATATAAAGGTGGTTTGAGATTGTTTGTGATGGAGTTTTTGCATAAAGAAGTTGATTATTATATAAAATAGAAGTTGTTTATATTTTGAATGAAAAGTTCTACAAGAGATATGTAGATGTCTTTCAAAATGAGTATTTACAAAAGTGTTTTACCCTTACTTGATATAAAGTGTATTTTGGAAATAAATATTGATTTTTAAATGTTGTGTATAAAGAAGAACTATGTTATCTTGATCATATATAATTGCTTACCCAATTAGATAATGTACGTAGGTAGTCACAAGTGGTAGTGAAGCAACTGTTATAATAATAAAATATATTTTTGTTTATTATTTGATATTTCATCTTATGCATCTTTCATGTTTATCATTTAAACCATACTGACGTACGTATCGAGTGTGCGGGAATCAATATTGATGTGCATCTCGTTAGAGTTATATAATGGAAGATTTATGGTAATTGTGTTTAATTCGTATTTAAGCACACCCTATGAATTGGATGAATATTCTGAAAAGTGCTATTGATTAAAAATCGTTTTTTTGTATTTAGTGATGTTGTATATTTATTCAAATATAATGGTTGTTGTCATTTTTTTATGGACGGACGGGTTTTTGATAATTTTGACTGGTCCTAAAATTCTAGGTCGTTACAAGTTGGTATCAGAGCTTAGGTTAGGTTCCTAAGTAAAATTTCACATTAGATTTTAAAATCATCCTAGAAATTTTGAAATGAAGCTACCTTAATTTGATAAATTAAACTTGGTCGGGTAAGTCACCATTCCTCATACCAGGGTTATGAGTAATATTTATTTTGTGTGTTTAACTTTTGTTTATTGTTTATACTAATAAGAATAATGTGTTGATTCGTTATCAAGCATCACATAGAGAGGTTACCGAAGTTGTAAGCGCAAATGATTAATTGTATAGTAACGAGGGAACAAATGAAGCGACTTATAAAGGGAGGTATGTAGTAGCATGAAATGGATGCAATGGAGTGGCCTAGAAGGAATGTGGAATAACAGCTTGTCGACGAACAAAATTAAATGAGCTTAGGCAAATTAAATTGAGGAAGATTAAGAGGAGTAAATTGAATACTACATTCACGCAAAACCAAAGTGAGGAAAACTATTTAAATAATTATGTCATTACATAATATGATATTCGTATTGTTTAATACTGATAATGTTAGCTTAAAGCTGCTAAAATGTCTCTCAGCAATTCGGTCATAACTTTTGAATCCTTGATTGGGTTTGGTAGAGATTTATCTTATTGGGAAGTTTGATTAATTTTCTAGAATACTTAAATCATATACATTTTAAATTTTGAAAGTTTTCTATCTCAAAACATTGTTGCAAATTGACTATGTGTTTGAAAAAAAAGAGGTTGATGTCATTCAATGCGAATGTCATAACTAGTGACACATATAAGATTTTGAGATATATCAAGTACTTTCAAAAGTCTGATGTGTGAAAGAAAAAAAGGTTCATACTTAATACCTTACAAATGATTTTCAAAGTTGAGAGCGTGGGTTTTTTTCAAAAGAAAATGGTTATCTATGTTGGAGTAATGATTACAAAGTATAAAAGTACTTTGAGAGAATACTTTGCGTGTACTTATAAAATATTTTTATGGATTATTTCATCAATGATGGTTACCTTCAAATAATGACGACGATACGCGGTATAACACAATAGATCTTGGGTAGTGCACTATTACTCTAAGTTGGTATTTAGCCAAGTAGACTACATCCCTACTTAGTAAGGGGATGTCGGCGACAATATGATGGTTACCTTCGGATGATGATGATGATGTGTGGTATAATACAATAGATCTTGGACAGTGCAACTATTATTCTATGTTGGTTTTGAGACGAGTAGAGTACATCTCTACACAATGAGGGGATGCCGACCGCAATAGAATGAAATATCCTAAACTGATTGTGTGATCTGGATCCACTTTGATTGAAATAATCATGTTTTTAAAAAAATCCAATAAAACCTTATTTGAAGATATTATTTTGGATCTCTATCTTGAAAATCTTACTCTCCGGTACATTTTGATGAGTACTGCATCAAGGAGAGTACACCATTGCTTGATGAGTCGACATTGGTCAAAATAGGACGAACTATCTTACGTTGAGTGTGCGATATAGATCCACTTAAATGAATAAGATCCTGCTTTGACAAAAGTATTTATTACCAATATTGCTATTACAATCTGTTTGATTTATTCGTAGATATCATGTGAAAGTTTATCTTAAATACCATTTTCAACTTCGGTACGATATTATCTCAGTGAAGTTAGTTGATGATAAACCTGAAAATCCTTATAATACGACTGGCACGATTACTTTTGGTACATTATGAAGGGTACCGCAATAAGAAGACTATTTCTTTACTTGATGATTTGACGTTGGCCTTAAATATATATATATATATATATATATATATATAAGGAGGTCCTAAAATGTACCTCAAATTGAGTATATATTCATGGGAAGTAGACTGGGCAGCGATGTAGATTGAAATGAACATGATCCTAAATATGAGTGTAATGGCGCGTTTTGTTAGCTGTCGAATAATTAATTTATTTAATTATTAAATAGCGATTGGGCGATATCGATGACTTGAATTAAATAAAATTGAATATTTAATTAAAATAAATAATATAATAATATATTATAATGTCGAAATAATCGGAAATCACCGAATTCACAATACTGTGTGAATTGGATCAGCTAAAATATTTAATTCAGTTTAGAATTGAATTTGAATAACGAATCGATTTAATAATCGATGTTAAAACGTATTAATTATATTATAATTAGAATAGAGTGCGTAACGACGCGGTAGTTCGCTATTTGGCGATTTAGACTTCAACTGAGTATACAAGGTCCGTTTTTAATCGGATTTCTGTGAAACAAGAAACGTGTGGAGCTGGTGGAGTATATCTTTCTAGTGGAAGAGAGAGATCGGGATTTCGTCGTGTGGATTTTGAGTTACGTCCAAATCAAATTATCAGAAATGCAGCGCCCTGACCATAAAGATTTAATTATATTTAAATAGGGATTTAAATAGAAATCGACCGTCGATATAACTCTGACGATGTAATATCGAGTTGTAAATACATACAGGAATAGTCTAGAGCTGTACGGCATTACACTGTGAATACAGACGATAATAATTAATTTTAAGTAATTAATTTAATAATATTTAAATATATTTATATATTTAAATAGGCTATTTAGAGCTTTGAAAAATAGCCACTTTTGCATACGAAGTCGGAATTCGACGAAACCAGTTTTGTTGGATCCGCAATGTCAAATAGTTGTTAGATTCCAAGTTTCGTGATTTTTAGAGTCAGGGTGTGACCGCACGGATTTTTAGAGTGAGAAATAGTCAGTTTTCTGATAGTTAAAAATACACTGTGTGAACATACGAAGTCGGAATTCGACGAAACCAGTTTCGTTGGGACCGTAATGTCGAACTCTAGCTACACGTCCAGTTTCGTGATTTTTGGGCATCGTATATGGTCGCAGGGATTTTTTTAAAGACCAGAAACGAATATAAAAGCAATAAAATAAAATATAGAAAATCAAAATAAAAATATCCCATCATTTTTCGTAGGTAATATGAAGGCCACGCAACCACCTATCTCAACCACAATTCTTACCAACCACCAACAGCCTATATAAACCCGCACAAACCCATTACAGCAAACATTTTGATCAAAGGAAAAATCAATAGAAATCAAGAAAAATCCCATGAATCATAAAATACATCTGTATTAATTCAGCAGGAGACGAGCTTCGATTTTATGTATGTTTCATCGAGCTCGATCCATTTCTGGGGCACGACTTTTCCTCCAGTGAAATCTAGGGCTGGATCTTTTGAGCGATTTATAAAGTTTGAGTTGGAATGAGTATCATATTTGCATTTGTGGTACGAAGAGGTTTCGGTTGGTGCTAGATTTGTAGACTCCGGTGGAAAAGTTGTTCGGTGGGTGAGCTGCTACGTCGACGAGGGGTTTTCCAGCTTGAGCGCGAGTTGAGCGCAGAGGTGTGAGGAAGGAGGAGATTGGGACGAGGTGCAGGATGGTGGTAGTTGCGGTGGACTTGGATGGCCGACGTGATGATGAAGGAAGGTCAAACAGGCGGTCAACGTTGGGTTTGTGAATACTGGTAATCGCGATGGAAATTGAGGAAGAAGGGGGTGAGTAGGCGGGCCAGAAAGTAAATGGGCTGATGGTTTATAAGAGGGGTGAGGCCCATGGGTTTATATATATTTAAAGTTTTAATTTAATTTAATTAAATTAGTTCAATCTTGTAATGATGACATCTGGGCCATACTGTATCAGAATCACGAACCGTGAGTTGCGTTGGGATCGTATGGACGAGCACTCCACAATGGAACTGACCGCGAGTCAATTGGAGTCCATCACAATTTATAGCAAAATAAATTGTCTGGATCAAGCGATGGTTATCGTCATTGACGATGATTGTCAAAGGTGAGTAAAACTCACCAACTCTATACAGTTCTATTTTTACAACGTGTTCTTAGAACTGTTAATTATCGGTTGTTTGACTGTGTGTTGACTGTTTGATTGAACTGCTAGTCAGTCAGTGGAAATTATATATATATATATATATATATATATATGTATATATATATATTTATAAACCGTTAATTATTTATATGTGATTCTGTTTATCAGAATATTATACTGGTGTTGTTTAACATCTGTGGATGCAGGGAAACAGGTTGGAGGAATCCAACAGGATTCCTCAACAGTATTATTGTGATATATGATGTGAAGTATACAATCTGTATGACTATGTGTGGTGGGACGATATTTATCGTTGTTATATGGTGTGTTAAATACCATGAGAAATACCAGAATGTAGGAGAGGGGTTTTCAAAGTATATTTTGAAAATAGTGTATTTATATAAAATCAAGGGATTTTATATATATATAAGAAAAAGGATTTTTGAATATTAAGGAATATAGTTGGTAAAACAAATATAAAAGAATTATATTTGTAAATCAATATAAGGGAATATATATGTTAATCGAATATAAGAGGATATATTTGTTAGTCAAAATATAAAGGAATTATATTCGTTAAAACAAATATAAAGGATATTTATTTAGAGATTAAATAAATAGGATATTATAAAGGATATTTATTTAGAGATTAAATAAATAGAATATTATAAAGGGTATTTATTTAGAGATTAAATAAATAGAATTAAACTAAAGAAGATATTTATTTGTTAAATAAATAGGAGTTAACCAAGTGAATTGGTTGAGTTAAACGAAGTGAATTAGTTAAGTTAAACTAAGTGATTAATCGAAGTGAATTAGTTAAGTTAAACTAAGTGATTAACCGAAGTGAATTAGTAAGTTAAACTAAGTGATTAACCGAAGCGGATTAGTTAAGTTAAACTAAGTGATAAATCGATGTGAATTAGTTAAGTTAAACTAAGTGATTAATCGAAGTGAATTAGTTAAGTTAAACTAAGCGGTTAACCGAAGTGAATTAGTTAAGTTAAACCAAGCGGTTAATCGAAGTGAATTAGTTAAGTTAAACTAAGTCGATTAGTTCAGTTAATCGAGACGAGTAAACCAGTTAGGTTAAACCATTAGAGTTAACCAGTTAAAGTTTACCAGTTAAGATAAACAGCTAAAGTTGACCAGTTAGAGTGGATCAGTTAGAGTTAACCAGATAGAGTTAGTCAAACAGAGTTACTCAGGATAAGTTGCCATTCAGCACGACTGCTAGCGTAATTCGCAGGGCTGCAGATAGCCTACGGCGGTCGGATGTTTCCTGAGAGAATCAGGCGTAACCATTGTGATCGCTGCGACCTAGAGTCAAGCGAATGGTGTTAAATCGAATAGAGTTATTCGATAGTAGTTAATCCAAAGGAGTTATTCAAAGTTAGTTAATCCAAAGGAGTAAGTCGAAGAGTAAATCGAATATAGTTATTCGAAAGAAAGTGTTAATCGAATATAGTTATTCGAGTAAAGTTAAAAGAGTTAATCGAATATAATTTATTCGAATAGAGTTAGAGAAGTTAATCGCATATAGTTCATTCGAATAGTGTTGGAGGAGATATCGAATACAGTTTATTCGATAGGATAGAAGTGAATATAATTTATCAATTAAGTTATTCGAATTAGTTATTCGAATAGAGTTAAACACGTAAGAGTTAATTGAATATTAGTTATTCAATTTGAGTTAATCGAATTTAGTTATTCGAAAGGAGTTAATCAATTTGAGTTAAGTTAATCGATTTGAATTAAGTTGAATCGAAATGGAGTAAATCGATTAGAATTAAGTTAATCGAGTTAGAGTAAATCGAATATTAGTTATTCGAAGGTAAGTTATTCGTATTAGTTATTCGAAGGAGTTAATCAATTAAGTTATTCGAATGAGTCATTCGAAGGAGTAAATCAAATTAAGTTAATCGATTAGAGTTGAGTTAATTGATTTGGGTTAAGTTAAGTAATCGAGTTAAGAAATCGAGTTGAGATAATCGAGTTAAGAAAATCAAGTTGAGTTAATCGAATAAGTTATTCGATAAGAGTAAATCCATATAAGTTAATCGGATGTTAGTTATCCGATAAGAATTGACACATTTAAGAAAATCGAATATTTGTTATTCGATAAGAGTTAATGAAATAGAGCCAACCAAGAAGAGTTATTCGAATATTAGTTATTCGATAGGAGTTAATCGAAATAGAGTTTATCGAATATAAGTTATTAAAAAGGGAGAGTTAATCGAATAGAGATTACTCGAAAGAGAGTTATACGTCGAATTCGATTATATCAAATTCGGGAAAGTACTATTTACCTTCCGGGTTTTAAATCAAGGTATAGTTATAATCAAACGTTTTCATATGAGAAGTGGATTCGTAACCTGAATCCGAGAATTTGCGTAAACAGATGATTGGACAAAGTGAGTGACGAGCTTCATCTATTTCACAGTAAAGGACGTTGTTAAATTAAGGTCTGAGAGGTAATTATACCCCAACTTGATTGACTTCAGAATTGACAAAGGAATAGTTGTGGTTCGATAGAAAAGGTTGATTTGAAATATAGTTAAGTAATAAGCGATTAATGGATTAAGCGTAACGATGTTTTATACAACGTTCATTGGAAATCCGTAAATGAGTTTTGGAAACGTTTTCCAAATATAGTCAGATATGTTTTCTAAACATAGAAAATGAAATGTTTTCATGATAAGAATTTAAGAAATAGAGTTAAGCAAATTCAGAAACTAACTGGAGAGGGTAAGTTGAACGGTTTTCTAAGTGACGATCTGATGTTGGTTTCGACCTTCCGGATTGATACTTAGAGAATTGTTCTCATACTAGTTACAGTTAGGGACTGATAGTTGCGAAATAATAGTGATGTGAAAATAAGCTATGGAAATGTTTTCCAATGATTAATAACATATATTTTCTAAATATATGAAATAAGGAAATATGAACATATGATGATTGATCGATCGAATTTCCATTTGGAAATAAGATCGTTGTTTGTACACCGACATGTTTTCATATGATGGTTGAATCACAGACTATCAAAGTTTTACCATTTTAACGTTGTTAATATGGAGAGACCGGTTGGATTATTATCCAAAGAACCACTCTGTATTGGCATAAGCGTTGCGAGCAATATCTGCCAAAGATAAATTGAAGACGGAGTAAAGTGCAAGGGCTGTTGTATAAGTCTTAGATAACAGTGACTAAGATGGATATACTGAATAGTGCCTTCGGTTTGTCCAGTCCCAGGACAACGTATATGGAAGAAGGTCTGACAGAGTATATCCAATGGATCGCGTAAGTTGATATGTTCAAACGTATTCACGTTTGGTGGCGGAGGAATTCGTTTCTCTTAGCTATATACCCGCGTTATTTTTGGATAAGTCAATTTGTGATTTGGCGGGTATGACGATGTGGCATTCAAAGTGAATGGTGATCAGATGTTCTGAAGATAGACGTAGCTTCTAGCCTCACACCGGGAAGTAACAAAAGTTGGGCTAGGCAGCATGGCTAGTTGGGTCATCCCCAAGCAGGGTGTATTGTCACCGATCTAGAGAATATTCATATTTATACTTCTTTTTGATTCTGTATCTTCGGATGACGGTTTGATGGCCTATAACCGTGGTGGCAATATATTCGCGACACTCAAGCTAAATGAGTGAGCGGTCATGTGTGGCCGGGTTGCAAGACGTTCTTGTTGAACCCTGAGTGTATCACCTCTAGAGTACACTATTCAGAAGGTGCTCCCATACCTTGTCTGTTGGAATCCATTCTCCGATAAGCGCCCTGCGGTTTATGATTTTATACTATGTATGTAGAACGTGAGATGCAAGCGTTTCTGCTACATTGATACCTATTTGTACTTAGACATTATTATAATATCAATGATATTGCTTGTCAAAGTTGTTCAGATACTCATAAGGGAAAAACCCGTTCCGTATTCACGGCGTGGCCTTATGAGGTATCCTATACCTGTTTTAAACTATTTTACTCATACCAGTCCCATGACTGACCCGGAGTTTACTTTGTTGTTTTCCCTAAACTCTTGGGTGCCTAAATTTGTACGGGCAGTCAAGTAGTCGGGATTTACAGATATACTTGGAGAGCTTGGAGCAGGAGGCTGCAAGATTTTATAGTTATAGTTATTTCCGCTGTGTTGTAAGTGTTGTACTCTGATAAGTGCTATTGTATATATATAACTGTTTACTTCAAAGCTATGTTATATATTATATGTTATTCGTTCCGCTGTGAGATTCGTGTTACTCTGATGATTCTGATGTTCTTCTTCTTCTTCTATTCTATTAGTTCTATCTTTTCTTTCTCACCTTCTAAATTCTTTCACTAACGTCGCGGAATTTTCGACTCTCGAGGAGTCGAAAATTTCCAGCCGTTACAATGAGGCATAAGAAGAAATTATGGCGGGACTGATCCAGTAATAGCTTGTAGGATTGATGGAATGTTAATCACAAATTGAGAGAATAACAAGCATAGAATACCACTTCAGGAAAACACAACTATTTATGTTTCTATCCCTTAGTGTATCGTTGAGAAGTTCTAATCATATAATTTCTAGGTATGCCTTATACTATAATTCCAAATTTCAACTTATGAAATTGGTTTAAAAGTATACTTTCAAGAAAAATGCCCTGGATACATAGAGTTTCTTTTGTTGAATAATTGGTTTTCTTATGACATAAAATTTCGGGAATGAAATTCCATTTAAGGAGAAAAGAATGTAACAGTCTGAAACTTTGAGTAGTAAATATTTGAATATTGAGATTATTCAAATATTTAAATCTTGGATTTAATGTTATAAAAATGGTTTTTAACCTTGTTAAATCCCTTTATAAATAATAATTAATGAGAAGAAAACATGTTGTTAAATTTTTGTTTACAAAGATAAGTAGTTTGAAGAAATATCAATAATGTGACCGAAAACATTTTGTCGATAAATGATGTTTTACTTGTTGAAAGTTGTTAGAACATCATGTGCATGTTGTTGTAATGGAAGAACATATATATATATACACATATCTTATAATGGAAACAAATGGTATACGTATATATTTTTAAAAATAAGACATGTGGCATCAAATGATAAGGATACGTGTCATCAAATGAACGATACACATGACTTGAGATTAAAGGAAATAAATACACATAAACACATTAGGCGTCCATGTGTAGAAACATCTTAAGACACCTATGGAGGCATGTGTATACTTACTAATGCTTACATAAAGATAAGGTGGACAAGTGTCCAAAACCAAATTAATAAACTAGCCATAATAAATACTACAAATAGGATGGAAATTTTCATTTCTTATATATACTTTCATAAACCAAAGAAAAAGTAAGATAAGTACGAGAAGTTTAATGGAAGCCAAGGAAATAAAATACAAGCTAAAGGTACAATTTAAAGGTGAGAAAAACTAGTTGAGTACATGTATTCATTTCATAATTTTAAGAAAAAATGTGGAAATTAAGAATGAATGATAAGTCTCGAACCTATGAAAATAACGTTCAGTATTTTGAACATAACTTCTTCATTTCTCAATGAAATTTTGATTTCTTTAATGTTTTGGAAATCTAACTCAAAGACCTACAACTTTCATGTTGACCACTTTAGTATATCTAAATCTGGATTCAAAGTAGGGAAAAATCTGCCTAAAATATACATGTTAAAAATGCCATGTATTATTGAATTTTATATATTAAATTGATAAATGATTTTAAGGGTTACTTTTCATGGTAATCAAGTAGACTAAGAAATCTTCTAACTGTAGAAAATTTGGAGTTAAAAACTACAATTATCATAGAGAAATAGAATCAAACATTTTTCCGGAAAACTAGTCAAAAATCTGTATTTCAAAAATTTGAAACATTTCTAGAATTTGAAACATTTTTTAAATGTTTCTAACACTAAAGTGTACCTCAAACCAAAACTTTTTGTAGCATTTTTGAAGTGTTGTCTTCTCTGAATTATTTATAAAGCACTCTAACAAGCCCATAACTTTTCATAACGTACCAAAAACGCTGCAATGGCTGTTTTGAGTCTAAAACCATTGTAAACTACCCCAGAATTTTTTATAATGCTTTATAAAAATTGAAGTTTTTATTTTAACATTCTTATCGATGTTGAAGCTTTTTATAGCACTTTTTGAAATGTTATCTTTTCTTTTTTCCTTTGGAATTTAAAAACCTTTATGAAGTAATTATAAATTTAACCACTTACTTCAATAGTTTGGGGGTCCTTCTTAACATATATTAGAATGATATAAAGGTGGTTTGATATTGTTTGTGATGGAGTTTTTGCATAGAGAAGTTGATTATAATTTAAAATAGGTTTTTTTTTTATCTTTTGAAAGAAAAGTTCTACAAGATGCTCTATTGAATGCCTTTTCTATTTTGTTTTTGTTGTGTCATCTTTTTTGTGATTGATAGCCATGTTTCGAGGTCTTCTTTTGTTTCTTTCTCTATGCTTTGTAACTATGTATTCATCTTTTGATTATTAATGCAGTGGTAGGGGACCACTCAACACCGTCGGCTTTGCACAAAAAAAGAGATATATAGATGTCTTTCAAAATGAGTATTTACAAAAGTGTTTTACCCTTATTTGATATAAAGAGTATTTTGGAAATAAATATTGATTTTTAAATGTTTTGTATGTTAACTTGATCCTATATCTAATTTCTTACCCAACTAGATAAAGGTATGTAGGCAGTCACAAGTGGTAGTGATAAAGCAGCTATAATAAAAAAAAATGTGTTTATTATTTGATATTTCATCTTTTGCTGGTACATCTTCCAAGTTTATCGTTTAAGCCATACTGACGTACTTATCGAGTGTGCATGAATGAATTCGGATGTCCATCTTGTCAGAGTTGCACAATGGTAGATTTACGGTAATTGTGTTTAATTCGTATTTAAGCACACCCTGTGAATTCGATGAATATTCTGATAAGTGATTGATTAAAAATTGTTTTTATGTGATGTTGTATATTTATTCAAATAAAATGGTTGGTGTCGTTGTTTGTTTTGGACGGACAACTATTTGATAATTTTGACTGGTCCTAAAATTTCGGGTCGTTACAGTAGCATTACAGTTTGATCAAAAAGTAAAATACAAAGAAACTTTATAGCATGCTTTATTTGTCTAGTGATATGTTGTCCTTACGACGAAAACTCATGTTTTGCGTACCTCTATAATCGAAACTACGGTCTTTTCAACTTTCGACTATGTCTAAGCATAATACCGAACAAGATTGCTAAACTCTTATTTAATCAAATAGCACCGAGGCATTCTACATTTGATGGGAGATCATGGTTGTGCTCCACTTCCATCTATCAGCGGTGTACAAAGCAGATTCTTTATTAATAAATCACATCAAATATTAAAATATATATTAATTAGATATATGATTGATTTGTTAAGTGGGAACTTTTATATAGTGCACTTTTATACATGACTCCTGAGTTGGACCACGAATAACCACACAATCACAAGACAGACTTGTTGTTATGACCTACATTTTTGACAATTCAAGTAGACAATAATCCATACATGTTGAGTCAAACAAATCCAAAATACAAATAGTTATTGGAGTAATATAAGAAAAAATAAAGAAAGAAGAAAATCAATCACACCATGTAATAATATGAGTGTTACAGCGTCAGAGATGCTTACGGTAATTCACATCTCATACCCAATGTTTTCATGAGTGTAGTAAATTAAGAGATGTTACGGCAATTTTCATCTCATAAGGATCCGTTAAACTGGATATTATATAATACAATATGCTATTATAATAGTGTCTACGATAAATATACTATTGAAACTAGCGTAAGCAGGATTACCATTATTACCCTTGTACCATTTATAATATTATCGTAAACATTACATATAAAACACCTGCTAAGCGTTCAGTGGATAGGGATGCGCCGCTATACGACAACGTTAGATCAAAATCGTAAGGGGGCTAGATCAGGATAATATGACAAGGCACACGAGAAAATACCTAGAGCTGGAATCTATAATTTGCATGCCCAAACCAGTGGTAACACATAGCCGCAGCTACTACCCACCTCAAAATAACACTCACAATTCAAGGATGCACATCAATCAAATCAAACCGAGGAACTATAATGATCAAGGAAGAAGTGTTGCCAATAGGGGTAGCTAACCCATGTGGTCACGGTATAACTCCTGTTTTAGTCATTTTAATTATGACCCAAAGCTCAAGGATATCCATCATCATTTTCTTACTTCATTCTAGTTGCGTTCGCCAAACCATCGTACTTCATTTTGGATTCTCCACCATGTGCAAGTGGTTTTCAGTATTCGTAGTGTAACAACCCGGATTTTTCGAACAGTTATTTTAAATATTTAGTATCGTTTAAATATTGAATTAATAATATAAAAGAATTTTTATAGTGAATTATCGATCAAATAATCAAAATACGAGAACAAAATATAATTGAAATCGAAGTTAAAAACAGAATCAAAACAATTCAAATGATCAGTGTCAGTTCTGTCTGAACATGAACAATAAAATTAATTTATTATCGGTGAATTTAATGGTTTGAGATCGATTTATATTTTATATCGAATTTAAATTAAAACGTTAATTTAATTTGTTATCCCTTCTAAACAGTCGAATTAAAATTTAGAAACCATTTCGTTGAAGTCAGAATAGTGAATATCAGTCGTTACGGTTAAATAACGGTTCAGGGTTTCGAGTTAGGGGCGACGAGATATTTTAGTTATATATAAATAATAAAAAAAAAATCAATTTATTTTCAAAGCCCATACTTTCATTTCAGCCGACCTATCTTCATTTACATCGCAGACTATTTCTCCTCGAGCTGTAAAACATGTCTTTCTTGTTCGGTATCAAAGAAACAACAAGTTAATGAAGCTGTACGTCTTGTTCACCCTTCGCATTCTATATAATAGGCTGACCCCTTTGATTTCAAGCCAAAATCCCCTTCGTTCCTCAAACCAGAAACCGTTTCCCACTTTTTCAAATCAAGTTGAATTTTTTTTAGAAAATCAAATACCCGATTAAAACAATAAATTCTTGATTCAATTAATTCGTCTGCGCTCAAGCTTCATGCTCATACCATTCAGTCTGAATCCGATCATCCTTCCAGTCGCGCTTCTTCATTCAGCGACGCCTAGGGTTCTGTGCTTCGTGGTGGTATGCGAGTGGGTGAAGGGTGCGAATCGTTTTGAGTTCGGACCAGGGAGGGGTTGCGATTGGAGGAATGAAGCACACCACGATTTCAAGGGAGGCGAGCTGAACTTTGGTTGCGCGTTCGAAGGGGTACCACTGTGTTCAATACTGATGATGGAAGAGTTGATGAGGGGTTCAAACTAAGGAAGTTCGATGGGTTCTTCAAGGATTGCCGAGGTTGAGGTTTCAAGAATCAATGCTGGGAAGTTCGGAGTTGGCCTCGTTCACGAGACTGAAGGGATTTCGAATTTTGTTTTGCTGTAGAGCCAAGACCCTATGGATTAAGGTAATTCATTTATTTATTTTTAGATAATACTGAAATTAATTTATACAATTGGCAATCTACTTAAAATGAAATTATTTATGAATTAGTTAGATTCATGGCAATGCTCAAAAAAATAAATCAAAATGGTAAGAATATAATAATTTAAAATTTGTTATTCCAGTAGTCATAACATATACACATATTTGTGTTTAAAGATATGTAAGTTAATTTTATTTGTTAAGTAAAATTTCAGTTAATAACCATTTAAAAGAAGGAAAAATATAGGAAAGTTATTTATTCGTTTAAATAGTTAATTTAAATAAATAAATGTTTAATCAATAGATTTAAATTGATTATCATAGGTGAGATGAATTCAATTGAGATAGTTCGAATAAATGCATAGCTGGGAAATATGGAAATAAACAGGATATTCGACAACTGCAATCCTGGTGAGTAAATCTCACTCACCTTTAGAATTATTTTTATTTCATTAAAAATAATTGTTTGTTGCTTGTGTGAATATTTTCTGGTTGTTTTATATATATTAGTTATTTAGGCTATTATATATATATATTGGGTTGATTGATTGGTTGGATTCCCGCAGTCTCATTAGCGGATGCCTGCAGTTTCATAGCGGATGATTACCCTATACGCCCCACGCTATGATTAGTGGATGACCTTCTATACCGCGATATTCTGCCACGAAGCAGAATTGGTATTATTTATGTGCTAACATCTGTGGATGCAGGAAAACAGGTTGGAGGAATCCAACTGGATTCCTCAAAAATATATTATCTGTTTGTTTATTTGATTGCATATATATTGTTATATATGATGTGTTAGAAAAATAAATAATTCGTCGCTTTGTGTGTTTAAATATCACTGGGCTTAAGTAATGATATTTTAAAATATCGTAAAAAGGATAGTGGAGATTTTAAAAGGAAAAATTCTATTTTTAAATAGAATTTGAATTTTTAAATGGAATAAAAATTATAAACTTGTTTTTGAAATAAAACAAGTAGTTCCTTTATAAACGAAATTTATAAATAGTTCTTTTATAACGAAGTTATAAATGAAGTGAAAAGAATTATCAATTTGATAATTCAGAAATAGAAATACAAGTGTTTTGAAAATATGATTCAAAAGGAAATTTAAATATAGAATTTGAATAATAGAAAAGGAAATGGAAATTTGAATTCAAAAAGAAAAGGAAATAGAAAATTTGAATTTAGAATTCAAATAGAAAATCCAAGGTGGATTTGAATATAGAACTTTCAAATGGTGTTTGAATATAGAGAATTTGAAATAGAATTTGAAATAGAATTTGAAAATAGAATTTTCAAAAGAGAATTTGAAATAGACTTTGAAATATAGAATTTCAAAGAGGAATTGAATAGAATTTGAAATATAGTATTTCAAAGAAGAATTTAAAAATGAAATTTGAATTGAGATTTGAAATAGAAATTCAAGTGTTGAATTTGAACATGGAATTGAATATAGAAATTCAAGTAGAAATTTGAATATGAGATTTCAAAATAGAATTTGAAATAAACTTTGAAAATAGGATTTCAAAGTAGAATTGGAAATAGAATTTCAAATAGGATTTCAAAATAGGAAATCCAAATAGTTTTGAAATGGAATTTGAATTCAAGGGAATTCAAATGAATTTGAATATTAGAAATTCAAATGGTGTTGAAAGGAGTTTTGAATTCCAATAGAATTCAAATATAGAAATTGGAATATAGAAAGTTCAAATGGAATTTAAATATAGAGTTTGAATAAGGGAATTCAAATAGAAATTCAAATATTGAATTTGAATATCAAATAGAAAAGGAATTGGAATTTGAATTTAGAATTCAAATAAAAGTGAGATTTGAATTTAAATCAAGCAGAGTTAAATGGAGTTGAATTCTTTTTTTTAGTTTAAAAGTTTATATATATAAATATAATTAAAATGAACTCGCCGCAGCGCTGCAGTTCGAAAAATAGCGATTCGAACTTCAATTGAATATATAGAACTCGATTGAAGTCGGAATTCTTTGAAACAAGAAACGTCAGGACCGATTTGATAATGGTTTTCTAATGGAAGAGAAAAATCTGAATTTCGTCGTGTAGATTTTGAGTTATGTCAAAATCAAATTTTCAGGAAAACAGCGCCAAAACTATTTAAAAACCATAACGGTTTATTTCATTTTATAAAAGGATTTTTAAGCAAATAAAATCCGAATTTCTATTTAGAAAATTTCAGAGTTGAGTGGTAAAGTATATGCGAATTCAAGTTGTGTAAATAAATATGATTTTTGAAACAGAAACCAGATTTTTGATTTATTGAATAGAATTAACTAAAGTGAATAAAAATTAATTAATGAGTTTTCAAATGGATATTGGGGTTTGAATAAGCGAATTCGATTTGAAAATTTATATTCGAAATCAAAAAGGAAACTAGGATTGAAATTGAAATTCAATTTGGTTGTGAGCAAGTTAAATATTTTATTTGAACGTGTTATGTTCAAACAAAGAAGTGAAATATGCAAGAAGGGCTAATTAAAGAATAATTGAGCGAAACTGAATTCAAACGATTCAAAATTGGATTCAAACGAATGGATTGAGTTGAATTGAACTGAAAACAGGTGAACAGGTATTAAACAGATATGGGATGGAGTATATGAAGATTTTTATTTATGTGCCCGACAAAAAGGTACATGTTTAATTCATATATGGGTTTTATGCGCCGTATCGGCAAGCCGCTTGGCTTTTCCTTTTTCTTTTTGATTGAGGAAGATACCGGGAAGCTATTTGGAATTTCCCGATGCTCCCGATACAGGGGAGGTTATGGCGAATTTTTCCGGAAATTTAAGGAGTTAGAATATTTTTAAGATATTTTGATAATTTGAAATCATTGTATCGACGTATTAAATTCGATAGTAAAGTGAATATAAAAATCGAATGTTGTAAACAAAAAGGGATAGAGATAAGTGATTGAAATTGTTTTCAATTGCAAATAGAGATATTTTCTAATATATAGAAAATAAAAGAAGTTGATATTTGGAAACGTTTTCCAAATGGCATAAGAGGCCGAGATGATTATTGAAAATATTTGGTTAACAAATATTGATAGAAAAAATAGAGAAGTGGTTTAATTAATGAATATTAATTAAAGAGCCCAGTGATTTGTTTGATATGTTTGGATGAACACTTGTTTTTATTCGATAGTTAAATCACAGACTATCGAAGTTTTGACCATCGTTGTCAATATGGAGAGACCGGTTGGATTATTATCCGAAGAACCACTCTGTATCGGCATAAGCGTTGCGAACCAAGTATGCTGAATATATTGAAGACGGAGTGAAGTGCAAGGGCTTTTTCTAGTAATAGAAATAGTGCCTTCGGTTTCGTTCAATCCCAGAACGAACGTAAATGGACGAATGTCTGACAGAGTATTTCCAATGATCAAATGGGTTGGTCGGTATGAATATATATGGTTGCAACGGATTTATCCCTTAGCATAATATCCAGAATATTTGTGCAAACTCAACTAGTGATTAACGGATCTGACAATGTGTCATTCAAAGTGATTGTGTTATCAAGGAATGGTAAGTAATCGTAGCCTCAGGCCTCAACAACCGGGAAAGGACAAAAATCGGGCAGGCAGCATGGCTATGTGGGTCGCACCCATTAGGGTGTATAATCACCTATCTAGAGAAATTCCTTTTGTTTCTAAATCTATCGATTCTGCCCATTCGGGAAACGGTGGTTTGAGTCCAACCGTTGGTGATATACATTCGATACACTCAAGCGAAATGAGTGGTCGGTCATGTGTGGGCCGGGTTGCAAGACGTTCTTGTTGAACCCAGGTGTATTCGCCTCTAGAGATACATCATCGGAAGGTGGTCCCATACCTTGTCATGTTGGAAATCCAATCTCCAATAAGCGCCATGCGGTTTTTGATTTTATACTATATATGTGGAGCGTGAGATGCAAGCGTTCTGCTATTTGGTTATTTAATTTGATGTAGACATTACTGTAATATCACTGGATTTTCGTATCAAAGTGTTTTGGGTTATAGTAAGGTAAAAACCGTCCATGTTTATGTGTGGGCTGGTCTTACTATTATCTTTTCTTTCGAAAGGATTTTAAAAGTTAAACAAGTGGTTGGAGTTTACTCACACCAGTCCCATGACTGACCCAGAGTTTATTTTGTTTTGTTTTTCCTAAACTCTTGGGTGCCCAAATTTGTACGGGCAGTCAAGTGTTTCAGGCTTTTACAGATACACTTGGAGGAGCTTGAAGCAGGAGGCTTCAACGTTAGTTATTTAGAGTTACTTCCGCTGGATCAAATGTTATGTGTACTCTGATGATGGTATGTATATATGTACAAAACAGATTTGTATTTCGAAGCTTATGTTATATAATATATTTTATTCGTTCCGCTGTGAGTTTGTGATCTTCGTTTTTCTTCTATTCTAATATTTCTTTCTTTCTATTTCTCATCCTCTAACTTCTTTCTAATAATGAGTCGTATTTCTGTGCAATTTGAGTTGGACGTGTGGTGTATTTAGTCAACTCAGATAGCACGGATTTGCGGGCCATTACAGTTGGTATCAGAGCTTAGGTTGAGCGAACACCTAGGCTTGTGTGGCATGTGTTCATTAGAGATAGGGTCAGTAGTACCCTAGAATGAGTTGAGTGTATAGATACGAGAGTGCGTATTTGTTAGTTGATATAAAAGTTGTTTTATATTGTGTTGGCTAGTCTGTTGAGTGGTTTATGAATTCTGGTCGAATCGTGGGACGCCACGAAGTCGATAGGAATTTCTAAACGCTTGAACAGAAGATTGAACATGATATAGTTTTAAAATGGGTAGATGAAATAATTTTACCCAAAATTTCTATTTTGATATAGAAAGAATAATTTTCTAGAATTATCATATGGATGTGTTGGATGTTGATTTTATAATCAAATGAGATTATAAACTTAGAATGGTTATTTATAACCAAATAGAATTTGTATAGGAATTAAATATACAAATGAGATGAATTGGAATTAAATTCAAACCAGAATTAAGAATTCAAAATCCTGGGAAGTTGAAAATATTTTTTCAAAGTATATTAAAATAATATAGATTTGTTTTAAAGGATTTGAGAGAAAATCATGGATTTTGAAATAATAAAGCACTGAACTCACTTCAGTGGCTAGGAAATAATTCTGATGATGATTGCAACATCATCAGTGTTCATTTCCGAGTTTCTAAGTGATGGATGGCTACCTTAGAAAAAGTTTTGATGGGAATTTGTTTGAAAGAAAACAAGTTAGTTGAAAAATTCAAATGTTTTGAATTCGAAATGGAAATTAATATACATATATATATTTAAGCGATTTCAAAAGGATTTGAAATGAAAATCCTGAAATTTGGATTCTGGAATTGGAATTTAACTTAAGCTGGTTAAATGAATTGAAGTGAATCAATTGACAAAAATCAATTTGAATTGGTTTAATAGAACATAGATTGGATATAAACGGATTGATCGTAGATCATTCAAATTAAATGAAGGAAGACCAAAAGTTTTGGTGGAATTAAATGTGTTGAAATATAAGGAGGTGAATTTCAACATAAAGGAGTTTTGAAAGGTAATGGATTTGTATCATTTTTCCTACCTTAGCAATTTCGAGGACGAAATTATTTTAAGGGGAAAAGAATGTAACGACCCGGATTTTTCAAACAGTTATTTTAAATATTTAGTATCGTTTAAATATTGAATTAATAATATAAAAGAATTTTTATAGTGAATTATCGATCAAATAATCAAAATACGAGAACAAAATATAATTGAAATCGAAGTTAAAAACAGAATCAAAACAATTCAAATGATCAGTGTCAGTTCTGTCTGAACATGAACAATAAAATTAATTTATTATCGGTGAATTTAATGGTTTGAGATCGATTTATATTTTATATCGAATTTAAATTAAAACGTTAATTTAATTTGTTATCCCTTCTAAACAGTCGAATTAAAATTTAGAAACCATTTCGTTGAAGTCAGAATAGTGAATATCAGTCGTTACGGTTAAATAACGGTTCAGGGTTTCGAGTTAGGGGCGACGAGATATTTTAGTTATATATAAATAATAAAAAAAAAAATCAATTTATTTTCAAAGCCCATACTTTCATTTCAGCCGACCTATCTTCATTTACATCGCAGACTATTTCTCCTCGAGCTGTAAAACATGTCTTTCTTGTTCGGTATCAAAGAAACAACAAGTTAATGAAGCTGTACGTCTTGTTCACCCTTCGCATTCTATATAATAGGCTGACCCCTTTGATTTCAAGCCAAAATCCCCTTCGTTCCTCAAACCAGAAACCGTTTCCCACTTTTTCAAATCAAGTTGAATTTTTTTTAGAAAATCAAATACCCGATTAAAACAATAAATTCTTGATTCAATTAATTCGTCTGCGCTCAAGCTTCATGCTCATACCATTAAGTCTGAATCCGATCATCCTTCCAGTCGCGCTTCTTCATTCAGCGACGCCTAGGGTTCTGTGCTTCGTGGTGGTATGCGAGTGGGTGAAGGGTGCGAATCGTTTTGAGTTCGGACCAGGGAGGGGTTGCGATTGGAGGAATGAAGCACACCACGATTTCAAGGGAGGCGAGCTGAACTTTGGTTGCGCGTTCGAAGGGGTACCACTGTGTTCAATACTGATGATGGAAGAGTTGATGAGGGGTTCAAACTAAGGAAGTTCGATGGGTTCTTCAAGGATTGCCGAGGTTGAGGTTTCAAGAATCAATGCTGGGAAGTTCGGAGTTGGCCTCGTTCACGAGACTGAAGGGATTTCGAATTTTGTTTTGCTGTAGAGCCAAGACCCTATGGATTAAGGTAATTCATTTATTTATTTTTAGATAATACTGAAATTAATTTATACAATTGGCAATCTACTTAAAATGAAATTATTTATGAATTAGTTAGATTCATGGCAATGCTCAAAAAAATAAATCAAAATGGTAAGAATATAATAATTTAAAATTTGTTATTCCAGTAGTCATAACATATACACATATTTGTGTTTAAAGATATGTAAGTTAATTTTATTTGTTAAGTAAAATTTCAGTTAATAACCATTTAAAAGAAGGAAAAATATAGGAAAGTTATTTATTCGTTTAAATAGTTAATTTAAATAAATAAATGTTTAATCAATAGATTTAAATTGATTATCATAGGTGAGATGAATTCAATTGAGATAGTTCGAATAAATGCATAGCTGGGAAATATGGAAATAAACAGGATATTCGACAACTGCAATCCTGGTGAGTAAATCTCACTCACCTTTAGAATTATTTTTATTTCATTAAAAATAATTGTTTGTTGCTTGTGTGAATATTTTCTGGTTGTTTTATATATATTAGTTATTTAGGCTATTATATATATATATATTGGGTTGATTGATTGGTTGGATTCCCGCAGTCTCATTAGCGGATGCCCGCAGTTTCATAGCAGATGATTACCCTATACGCCCCACGCTATGATTAGTGGATGACCTTCTATACCGCGATATTCTGCCACGAAGCAGAATTGGTATTATTTATGTGCTAACATCTGTGGATGCAGGAAAACAGGTTGGAGGAATCCAACTGGATTCCTCAAAAATATATTATCTGTTTGTTTATTTGATTGCATATATATTGTTATATATGATGTGTTAGAAAAATAAATAATTCGTCGCTTTGTGTGTTTAAATATCACTGGGCTTAAGTAATGATATTTTAAAATATCGTAAAAAGGATAGTGGAGATTTTAAAAGGAAAATTTCTATTTTTAAATAGAATTTGAATTTTTAAATGGAATAAAAATTATAAACTTGTTTTTGAAATAAAACAAGTAGTTCCTTTATAAACGAAATTTATAAATAGTTCTTTTATAACGAAGTTATAAATGAAGTGAAAAGAATTATCAATTTGATAATTCAGAAATAGAAATACAAGTGTTTTGAAAATATGATTCAAAAGGAAATTTAAATATAGAATTTGAATAATAGAAAAGGAAATGGAAATTTGAATTCAAAAAGAAAAGGAAATAGAAAATTTGAATTTAGAATTCAAATAGAAAATCCAAGGTGGATTTGAATATAGAACTTTCAAATGGTGTTTGAATATAGAGAATTTGAAATAGAATTTGAAATAGAATTTGAAAATAGAATTTTCAAAAGAGAATTTGAAATAGACTTTGAAATATAGAATTTCAAAGAGGAATTGAATAGAATTTGAAATATAGTATTTCAAAGAAGAATTTAAAAATGAAATTTGAATTGAGATTTGAAATAGAAATTCAAGTGTTGAATTTGAACATGGAATTGAATATAGAAATTCAAGTAGAAATTTGAATATGAGATTTCAAAATAGAATTTGAAATAAACTTTGAAAATAGGATTTCAAAGTAGAATTGGAAATAGAATTTCAAATAGGATTTCAAAATAGGAAATCCAAATAGTTTTGAAATGGAATTTGAATTCAAGGGAATTCAAATGAATTTGAATATTAGAAATTCAAATGGTGTTGAAAGGAGTTTTGAATTCCAATAGAATTCAAATATAGAAATTGGAATATAGAAAGTTCAAATGGAATTTAAATATAGAGTTTGAATAAGGGAATTCAAATAGAAATTCAAATATTGAATTTGAATATCAAATAGAAAAGGAATTGGAATTTGAATTTAGAATTCAAATAAAAGTGAGATTTGAATTTAAATCAAGCAGAGTTAAATGGAGTTGAATTCTTTTTTTTAGTTTAAAAGTTTATATATATAAATATAATTAAAACGAACTCGCCGCAGCGCTGCAGTTCGAAAAATAGCGATTCGAACTTCAATTGAATATATAGAACTCGATTGAAGTCGGAATTCTTTGAAACAAGAAACGTCAGGACCGATTTGATAATGGTTTTCTAATGGAAGAGAAAAATCTGAATTTCGTCGTGTAGATTTTGAGTTATGTCAAAATCAAATTTTCAGGAAAACAGCGCCAAAACTATTTAAAAACCATAACGGTTTATTTCATTTTATAAAAGGATTTTTAAGCAAATAAAATCCGAATTTCTATTTAGAAAATTTCAGAGTTGAGTGGTAAAGTATATGCGAATTCAAGTTGTGTAAATAAATATGATTTTTGAAACAGAAACCAGATTTTTGATTTATTGAATAGAATTAACTAAAGTGAATAAAAATTAATTAATGAGTTTTCAAATGGATATTGGGGTTTGAATAAGCGAATTCGATTTGAAAATTTATATTCGAAATCAAAAAGGAAACTAGGATTGAAATTGAAATTCAATTTGGTTGTGAGCAAGTTAAACATTTTATTTGAACGTGTTATGTTCAAACAAAGAAGTGAAATATGCAAGAAGGGCTAATTAAAGAATAATTGAGCGAAACTGAATTCAAACGATTCAAAATTGGATTCAAACGAATGGATTGAGTTGAATTGAACTGAAAACAGGTGAACAGGTATTAAACAGATATGGGATGGAGTATATGAAGATTTTTATTTATGTGCCCGACAAAAAGGTACATGTTTAATTCATATATGGGTTTTATGCGCCGTATCGGCAAGCCGCTTGGCTTTTCCTTTTTCTTTTTGATTGAGGAAGATACCGGGAAGCTATTTGGAATTTCCCGATGCTCCCGATACAGGGGAGGTTATGGCGAATTTTTCCGGAAATTTAAGGAGTTAGAATATTTTTAAGATATTTTGATAATTTGAAATCATTGTATCGACGTATTAAATTCGATAGTAAAGTGAATATAAAAATCGAATGTTGTAAACAAAAAGGGATAGAGATAAGTGATTGAAATTGTTTTCAATTGCAAATAGAGATATTTTCTAATATATAGAAAATAAAAGAAGTTGATATTTGGAAACGTTTTCCAAATGGCATAAGAGGCCGAGATGATTATTGAAAATATTTGGTTAACAAATATTGATAGAAAAAATAGAGAAGTGGTTTAATTAATGAATATTAATTAAAGAGCCCAGTGATTTGTTTGATATGTTTGGATGAACACTTGTTTTTATTCGATAGTTAAATCACAGACTATCGAAGTTTTGACCATCGTTGTCAATATGGAGAGACCGGTTGGATTATTATCCGAAGAACCACTCTGTATCGGCATAAGCGTTGCGAACCAAGTATGCTGAATATATTGAAGACAGAGTGAAGTGCAAGGGCTTTTTCTAGTAATAGAAATAGTGCCTTCGGTTTCGTTCAATCCCAGAACGAACGTAAATGGACGAATGTCTGACAGAGTATTTCCAATGATCAAATGGGTTGGTCGGTATGAATATATATGGTTGCAACGGATTTATCCCTTAGCATAATATCCAGAATATTTGTGCAAACTCAACTAGTGATTAACGGATCTGACAATGTGTCATTCAAAGTGATTGTGTTATCAAGGAATGGTAAGTAATCGTAGCCTCAGGCCTCAACAACCGGGAAAGGACAAAAATCGGGCAGGCAGCATGGCTATGTGGGTCGCACCCATTAGGGTGTATAATCACCTATCTAGAGAAATTCCTTTTGTTTCTAAATCTATCGATTCTGCCCATTCGGGAAACGGTGGTTTGAGTCCAACCGTTGGTGATATACATTCGATACACTCAAGCGAAATGAGTGGTCGGTCATGTGTGGGCCGGGTTGCAAGACGTTCTTGTTGAACCCAGGTGTATTCGCCTCTAGAGATACATCATCGGAAGGTGGTCCCATACCTTGTCATGTTGGAAATCCAATCTCCAATAAGCGCCATGCGGTTTTTGATTTTATACTATATATGTGGAGCGTGAGATGCAAGCGTTCTGCTATTTGGTTATTTAATTTGATGTAGACATTACTGTAATATCACTGGATTTTCGTATCAAAGTGTTTTGGGTTATAGTAAGGTAAAAACCGTCCATGTTTATGTGTGGGCTGGTCTTACTATTATCTTTTCTTTCGAAAGGATTTTAAAAGTTAAACAAGTGGTTGGAGTTTACTCACACCAGTCCCATGACTGACCCAGAGTTTATTTTGTTTTGTTTTTCCTAAACTCTTGGGTGCCCAAATTTGTACGGGCAGTCAAGTGTTTCAGGCTTTTACAGATACACTTGGAGGAGCTTGAAGCAGGAGGCTTCAACGTTAGTTATTTAGAGTTACTTCCGCTGGATCAAATGTTATGTGTACTCTGATGATGGTATGTATATATGTACAAAACAGATTTGTATTTCGAAGCTTATGTTATATAATATATTTTATTCGTTCCGCTGTGAGTTTGTGATCTTCGTTTTTCTTCTATTCTAATATTTCTTTCTTTCTATTTCTCATCCTCTAACTTCTTTCTAATAATGAGTCGTATTTCTGTGCAATTTGAGTTGGACGTGTGGTGTATTTAGTCAACTCAGATAGCACGGATTTGCGGGCCATTACACGTAGAGAGTATGACAATATCTAGTCTCGGTTTCTTTAACAACCAAACACTTATTTCACACTGGTTGGTTCGTTTACATGTCAAAAGGGTTCATATTTATATCAAATATTATATTTTGGTTTAAAACCATTTCATATCCGAAATAGATTATATTTTAATTTAAAAATCTCTATCTAACCCAAACTTAGAATAGCATAACAATTCCAAATTTTAAAACAATTTGATTTTTTTTAAATTATTATATATTAAAATAGTTTAGATATATTTGAAATAGTTTGAAAAATAAATAGTTAGTACAGTTTGTATATGTAAATAGTTTGAATTTAAAGATAGGATTTATTGAATTTAGTTAGATATGAATAGTTAAACATTAAAGTGATTTGTAAAATAGATAGTTGATCTTCAAAGTAATTTATTAAAAATAGTTAATATATATAAGTTAAAAGTAAAATAGTTTATAAAGTAAAATTGTTTGTATAATGATTTAAAATATTATAGTTTGACTTAGAATTGTCTCTTCCAAATTTAAAATAAACCTAAAGTAATATTCCAATTGCAAATCAATTCGATTCCATTTCAATATTTCAATTTGCATTGACTCAATTCGATTCAAATATTTAAAGTTTCCAATTGAATTCTCATTTTGAATTATTTCAAACTATAATAATCTCGAGTTCATAATTCAAATATCACTCTAAATCAAGTAAATTTAAAGTAGATTTCAAAGATGGACAAACAATTCAATTTCAATAGATTCAAATCATATTAAATCCCAAATTTTTAGCTTCTATACGACATTAAATAATTTCCTTTAACCTTTGAATTTCAAAGTTCGAATTTTAACGGAAATCAATTAATAAATCATCGTTTATATTGCCTTTAAAACAACATTTCAATATTCAAGTTAAACAAAATTTACTTAACAAACTGGTATCCGCATATGATTTTCTATCCTATGGCCACGTGGTACTTAAATTTAATTTTAATATTTTGGAATGGATATATATCATTTCAATCCAAATCAGGGGTTATAGGTATTTATCATTTCAATGATTAATCCTCGGTTTATTTGATGCCTATAACATCTAAGGTAAATGGTTGAGATTAATAAACACAAACAAAAATCGTATATAATTAAGATGAATAATATAGCATATTCACACAATTAAACATCAATATATCAAACATATCAATCCAAGGAATCCATCAAAATCAATCCATCTAAACAGTTCAATATTACATTAATTTACTACTTATCAAGTGTCGGATTTAAATGTATGATTTAAATGAGCATTCTAACTACCAAACAATAATTAATATAATCATATCATAACATGATTTTGATTTAACTAACAATCAAATATTTTAGTTAAGTGTGAGTGAGTTCAATCACTCACCTTTGATTTCGAACTTGTTTGAAATCCAAATTTAGGCCCAAAATTTAACGGTCTTCAAATCCATCTAAACCAGTTCCGTGTGATATGAAATTTCGATACGAACCAAACAAAACAAATCGCGCGCAAATCTGAGTTCATATGAAAAAAATTGTATGTGTTTTAACGTTGAATCTCAAATATATATAAATAATTTAAATAATTCCCTCACCCAATCAAAACCCGCCATGTCATCCTCTCCCCCAAAAGAAATCTCGCTCGTTGTAAAATCCCATAACGCAAAATCGCCACCCCTTGATCATGCTCTCCTGTGAAAACCCGTAACTTCCCCGTAAAGGAAAGCGTCGGATAGTTCGAGAACAAACCACAACAGAACTCATACAGAAGAACATTTCATTGTATATTACAACAATGCATCAGATTACAAGAATATACAGAGTAAAAATGAATATTACACAGAAATATCATAGATTTAAATTACATTTAAATACATCGCAGCGGAAAGTAATACAATACACAACTAGAAGGAGATATACGGATACAAAGCTTTCCGGATATCGTTCCAGCTGTAAACCAGGATCCTGTAAATATAAATCTGCAAAACCAAAACTACTAGCTGCCCATGTCAAAATAAGGGCACCCAGAGTTTAGGTTTTGCAGATTTATATTCACAGGATCCTGGTTTACAGCTGGAACGATATCCGGAAAGCTTTGTATCCGTATATCTCCTTCTAGTTGTGTATTGTATTACTTTCCGCTGCGATGTATTTAAATGTAATTTAAATCTCTGATATTTCTGTGTAATATTCATTTTTACTCTGTATATTCTTGTAATCTGATGCATTGTTGTAATATACAATGAAATGTTCTTCTGTATGAGTTCTGTTGTGGTATGTTCTCGAACTATCTGACGCTTTCCTTTATGGGGAAGTTACGGGTTTTCACAGTTGGTATCAGAGCGGGTTAACGGGGGGGAAAAAGGTTTTTTTTATATTTTTTTTATTTTATTATTTAATTTTCCACAAAAAGCAACTTTTATTTTCGACTTCAAAACGAGGCTCACCGCCTGTCGTCCCTAACGTTTTACCCCCATTCCGAACACAATGGGATATGTATCGCAAGCTGATTCGATAGTTACAATCAGTTTTCGTTGAATTTACATTTAAATCACTATATTGAATTTTAAACGTATATTTCAAATTACCGGGGTCACATACTAACTCTAAAAATTCTCGAAAAATATTTTCTAGCTTCGTATTGACGATACGGTCCTAACAAAACTAGTTTCGTCGAATTCTGAGACCGTTTGAAAAATGGCCAATTTCCAGTCGATTAAAATCAACTAAAACTGGTCAAACGCGTTTTCCTTTGCCACGCTCACATATTGATTCGAAAAATTATGAAATTTGAAACCTAGCAATAACTTCACATCCTGGACCCAACAAAACTAGTTTCGTCGAAATCCGAGGTCGTTTGCAAAATGTCCATTTTTAAGGGCCTGAATTCCATAGCGACAATTCAGAATTTTCAACTGGACATATCTTTTGATTCCCGCTATGAAATCTTGATTTTTCGGATTCGTTGGAAAGATATTATCAATTAGATCCTATTATTTTTTGTTTCACTAAAATCTGGATTGTTTTGCACCCGGTACGTTCAATTGAAGTTCGAAATCGAATTATCGAACTACCGCGCCATTTTCAATTCAAATCAAAATTGAATTCTTCTTTATAAATTCGTTTTAAAATTCATTTCTATTCAATTCAAATTTCAATTCAATTTGAATTCATTTCAATTCGCTTTCATCTCCACTATCCCTGACCACCATTCCACGATCTGCCACGATCACCATGCTACCACTGCTCTGCTGCACATTGTGACCCCATCATTCCTCATCCGACTTCCCCAAACTCAGCGCACATCCCCCCATAACCAAACCCTTATAGTCAATTTATGGCAAATCTAGCAGCTTAATACCTGATCTAACCATACATAACATAGAGCTCGTCGAGATCAACACTTTCCGTTTAGATGCGGTTGCAATTCATCGCACGGCAAAAGAAATAAAAGGAGATGAAGTAGGGAAATTTTCTGCCATTAAACTGAGGATAACAACTATGGAGATTAGGGTTTTCTGAATAATTTATTATTAAGTTGTCACGATTTTCATGTATTTTAGCCAAAAATGAGTCGGAGTCCAAATCAGTCCCGCTAGCTGGCGAATCTGTAGGTTTAAAGGCCTTCTAAACGTAATGGTACTAGTGTCAAGGTTCAATTCTAAAATCTTTAGCAAGTGTTCTTAAAAAATAAATTATTCTAATTAAATTATAGAAAAAAAATTCTACATGCTTTAGATTCGTACGACCAAACTACGTCTGATTGACACGAAATTTGAAACCTTACAATAAATTAATATTTCGGACTCAACGAAACTAGTTTCATCGAATTCCGAGGTCGTTTGAAAAATGACTATTTTGACAGGTTAATTAAAATATATTATATTTAATTTTCGTTTATTCACTTTTAAATTCAATTCAAAAGTTTATAAATTTTATTCAAACCAAAGCAAAATTTTAACATAAGTTTATAAATCAAATTTTTACTTACAAATTCCTATTTGATTATTTACCAACTTCTTTAGAATTTCAATTATAAATTTATTAATTTCATTTCATTTACACTTCAATATTTAATCTCCAACTTCAAATACTTATCAATGCAAAACAATTTGTATTTTTATTTATAATCAATGCGAGTTATCATTATTACAATTAGTTGAAATCCATTCCTTAACCAATTTAATTAAGTTTACATCATAAAATTATATAATTAAATTTTATTTATAACCACAATTATATCAAAATCATGTTAAATTCAATCATTTAAGTAGTAGAAAAATACGAGTTGTTACACTCTCACCTACTCAAAAAAATTCGTCCTTGGAAAAGGCACGGTTAGGAAGTTGTCTATTAATATATTTAGTAACATATTTTTCTGTTCAACTTAGAAAACATTAAATTTGCATAAGTATTTTATATAGGTTTGAAAACTCCAATTTTCCATAAAACTTACAAGTATTAAATTCATAAAAAATCTCGGTAGAGTCTCCTTTGTACGACTATGTCTGGAAAAATAAAATACATATATAATCACAAATATGCATCTCATCTCAATGATGAGGCATCCTAAAACATGGGGAAACAATATCTAATACCAAAATATGGTGTATATAATCATATATGCGTACCTTTTATTAGCATCATTAGCAATTTAGCTTATTTTTGAACAAGCAAGAGCAATATTTTGCTCAAGCGGCTCCAGAGCAATATTTTGCTCAACAAAAACATATATAAGAAGTAAACAAATACACACACACACACTAATCACATATGAAATGGCAAATATATCCAAATAAATACATACACATCCAAACAATCATATTCATCTAACCAAAGAACAATTCATGTTTTGCGACGTCAACATATTATGTATACAATTTCCTTTGGTTCATTCATTTATATTTAATTCACATATCCAAATGTCAATATTTTAAATTTATTTTACCTTAATTTCTATCAATATTCAATTAATCTATATTTATTCCCTAATATTCATTTTTATTAATAGTTATAGAACTTACATTCAATTCATTTCAACTATATTAACTTATACACTTATAATAAATTCATTTGATTTTCATTCCATTGATTCAATCGTTTCATTTCATTCCATTGATTTTCATATGATTCGCTTCCTTTTAATTGGTTTGCATTCATTTGATGTATATTTACATCATTTATATTTGTTTCATCATTCTTGTAATGGGTTTAGGTTAAGTTTGTTTACCTAAATTCGATTTGCGCCATTTCCATTTCTAATGTTCGCATTCCATACGTTCACTTCCATTTAACAATTTTAGTTCAATTTCATTTCTTAGCTTATATTTATAAACAGTTCCTTAATTCAAAATTTTGTTTTGAACAATTTCATTGCTTATATTTCATTTGTATAATATTCCATCACATATTCATGAAACGATTTAACTTTTAAACAGTTAGGCAAGTCTCGTATATGTTCTTGATGTAATTTAGTACTATACAAATTAATTCATTCATATAAATTTAACATGAATGTTCCATAATTTAAACATGTTTACTATTTCATTGTTTTTTCCCACATTTGCATTACTTGAGTTTTATTGTATAATATTATAATACATATAAATAATGATTTCAACCTTTGGACATAGGTAAGTTTTATATATGTTTATAATATGCAATTAATTACTATACATTTAAATCTTATTTGATTTAGTAAACAAGAATATTCAACAATTTCACTTTATTTTTAATTCCTATTATCTTTAACAAAGAGTTACCGTTTTATTTTATTTAAGATAAATTTCTCGTTTCACACATTTAGATGTTTAGCTATTTAAAAGTTCCAGTAGATTTCTATAAGGAGAATAATTTAATTAACAGAAACTTGAGAATTTAAATATCTAGTTCTTCTCAAATCAATTTGAAATACTATATCTTATATATTTTTGAATATTGCAACATACTTAAGATTTACAAATTAAAATTATTTCCAAAACAAATGTGTAGCAAAACTACTAAGTGGTCTCCACTTTGAGACTCGAAAATAAACATTGATGATGCATGCACTCATCACCGAAATCATTTCCTACAGACAAGAGGGAAATATACACTTATTTCTTTTAAAGTCATTTGAAAACAATCTCTAATCAAAATAATTTAATACAGCACTAATATTTTTCCAAAACATTTGAGAATGACTTTTCAAAAGCACTCGAATTTAAATTCTCAAATCGTAATTAAAATTCATTCTTTGATTCAATTATATTTTATTAGCATCAATATTTATAAGATTCCGTTTCCTTTTAATCATTCAACAGTCAATAGTTAGAATTATTGACTAATCAAATAACAATCGATGATAATCAAATATCATCATCTCCTAACAATCAATATAACCAAAGTAAATAAACTTTCAAAATTTTTTTTTTTTTTTGAAAAAAGGTACTTATATAACATAAAAATAGTTACAAAGATTGGGTTGAGTTGGATAAAAAATACAACAAATGCCTAAACAACGAATACTATACAAACCACCAAGTCCAACTCGATCCCAAAAACAAAAACAAGGCTAACTAAACTAAATACAAACAGAGAGGACACAGGCCATAACAACTGAAAATCAAAAGAATACACAAAGTATCCTCTTCAGAGCACCAAATAGAAACCCATGTAGACAAAAATTTGGATTCAACAACAAGGTAGAACTCCAGCATGCACTTTACCACCAAAACTATGACCATCTCGAAAGCAAGTAACCATCCCACTCTTTAACCAAACATAGCCACTTCATACAAACCACACAAGACTCATATAACAGCCGATCAACTGAACAAAACAAGGTTGATCTCTCCCTAGCAGCATCATCTTAAGCCATGCTATCAGATAAAACAGCAACTAAACCAACAGAATCCCCTGAATAGTACACCTGAACACAATAGAGCACGCAACAAGAAATCGAAACAAATAAGAAGTCCAAAAGACCAGAAGAACAAAACCACAAAAACATGCAGTTGAAAAACATAACAGCTACAACCCATAACTCCACCTATCACGCAGTCTCCAAGCCTATCTTTTGGAGATACCACCACTCAACACTCCACCTGGGGATATATTATCTTATTTACTTTTCTTCTTTTTGGACTTCGTTTTGTATTGAGATACAAGCATTATCCATTCTGGATTCTCTTCAACTAAGGGTTCATTGCCTATAATTATGTTGACTCCCTTCAATTTAGAATGCCTACCTCTCTGCCTAGTTCTTCTAACACTGCTAGTGGAATTATCCGAATCATCCATCCTTATATCTTGATTTTCATATTTGTTAACCACTTGCTGATTGCCATTATCAATGAGAATATTTTTATGTCTAGCATCCTCAGAACTAGATGCTGTGTTTTTCTTATCACCCTCATCAGCAAAATCAGACATATCAACATACTTCACTTTCTTCTCAAAATTTCCCATTTCATGATGATCTATCTGATTTTTATTACCTGTATTTGGATTTTTTTTTCCACTATCTACATTGGATTCCTGCATGTGAACTTCTGGAGCCAGTTGAGCATGCATACTCAAAGTGTCACTCTCATTAAACTTCTTTCCTTGATTTCCAGTATGATTTTCTGAAAAAGAATCATACTTAGACACACTATTCCTATCTTGAGTTTCTCTAATAGCCACCTTTCAAAATAATTTCTTAAATATAAAATATAATCCAAGACAATATTGTGTCGACCGGTCCAATTCGAGTGTTTAAAAATCCCTACCAATTCCTTTGTGTTCCAAGTATCGACCAGAATTCATAAATGCTTAACAGAAAAAATTAACACAACAAAAAACCATTTCTATATCAAAATTATAAGTACACTCTCTCATATATACTCAAATTCATTCTAGGATATTAGCATCCTATCTCTAATGAGTTAACCCCAAATAGAGGCAATGTCATCACTAAACCTGCGCTCTGGTACTAAACGTAACGACCTGCATTTTTGACCACAAATCGATAATAATCCATACATGTCGACTCAAACAAATCCAAAATACAGATAGTTATTGGGGTAAAATAAGAAAAAGAAAGAAAGAAGAAAAAAATCACAGAATCTCCCAGTGGAAGGACAAAATATAATAAATAATTAATAGTTCATGAAGCTGTTAAAACATACATTTGATTATACTATACAAAAATTATCAGAGTTAAACTATCATAAGACATACCAATAAATGCAGCGGAATGATAATAATAAACACATTAGTCAAGATCCATCTTCAACTTCATAACGAGGTCTTCGCTAAATAAAAAAAACCCAGGTAGATCCAAGTACAAATGAAAAGACAAAAATTCTCGAATCGGAACTAAAATGTTCTCATACTAGTCAAATCGAACCATGTAATAACATGATTGCCACAACATCAGAGATGCTTACGGTAATTCACATCTCATATCAAGTGTGTTCGTGAGTGTAGTAACTTAAGAGATGTTACAAGAATTTCTATCTCCTAAGGATCCGTTAAACTAAATATTATATAATACTATGCATTATTATAATAGTGTCTACGATTAATATACTATTGAAAATAGCATAAGCGGGATTACTATTATTACCCTTACATTGTTTATAACATTGTCGTAAACATTGCATATAAAACACCTGTTAAACGGTCGTTGGATAACGATGCGCCGCTATACGACAACGTTAAATCAAAATCATAAGGGGCTCAATCAGGATAATATGACAAAGCACACGAGGCAATACCTTTTGTCAGAATCTATCAGTTGAATACCCGGACTGATGGTAACGCATAACCGCAACTATCGCTCACCTCAAAACAACACTCCCAAATCAAGGATGTGCACAATCAAATTAAACTGATAAACTATAATAATCAAGGAAGTAGTGTTGCCGATAGGGTTAGCAAACCCACGTAGTCAAGTAATAGCTCTTGTTTTAGTTATTTTACTTATGACCCGAAGGTCAAAGATATCCATCATCGTTCTCTTACTTCAATCCATTAGCGTTTACCAAACCATCCTACTTCATTCTAGATTCTCTACCATGTGCATAATTGTTAAAGTGGTTTTCGGTATTAGCAGAGAGTATAACAATATTTGATCCCGGCTTCTTTGACAAACAACGCGTATTTCACGCCGGTTGGTTCTTTTACATTTCAAAATGGTTCATACTTCGTATCGAATGTCAGATTTTGCTTTAAAAATATTTCATATTTGAAATAGATTATATTTTCATATCAAAATCTCTATTTAATCCAAACTTAGAATAATGAAACAATTTCAAATTTAAAAACAATTTGAATATTTTTGAATTTGTTCATACATTAAAACAGTTTAGATATATTTGAAACAATTTGAGAAATGTATAGTTAGTACATAAAAGTTTATATATGTAAATGGTTTGAATTTAAAGATAGGATTTATTAAATTTAGTTAAATATGTATAGTTAAATATTAAAGTAATTTATAAAATAAATAGTTGATCTTTAGAGTAATTTATTAAAAGTAGTTAATATATATAAGTTAAAAATAAAATAGTTTATAAAGTAAAATAGTTATTTAGTAAAATGGTTTGAAATACTATAGTTTGATTTAGAATTGTGTCTCCCAACTTTAAAATAAATGTGAAGTCATATTCCAATTTCATATCAATTCAACTCCATTTCATTACTTCAATTCGCAATTTCGCATCAACTTTCATTTTACCTTCACTTCAATTCAAACAATTCGATTCAAATATTTAAATTTTCCAATTAGAATTCTCATTCTGAATTATTTCAGTTTACAATAACCTCGAGTTTATAATTCAAAAATCACTTTAAATCAAGTAAATTTAAAGTACATTTCAAAGATAGATAAATAATTCAATTTCAATATATTCACTTCATATTAAATCTCAAATTTTTAGCTTCAATATGACATTAGATAATTTCCTTCAACTTTTAAATTTCAAAGTTCAAATTTCAAAAGAAACCAATTCATAAAACATCATTTATATTGCCTCTAAAACAATATTTCAAAATTCAAGGTTAAACAAATGTTATTTAACCAACCGATGTTCGTATATAATTTTCTAACCTATGGCCACGTGATACTTAAATTTAATTTTAGTATTTCGAGAATGAATATATATCATTTCAATCCAAATCAGGGGTCATAAGTATTTATCATTTCAACAAATGTTCTTAATTCATTTCAATGATTAATTCCGGTTTGATTTGGTGCCCATAACATCTAGGGTAAATGGTTGAGTAATCAACACAAAAAAATGATCATATATAATTAAGGTGAATAATATAATAAATTCACACAATTGAACACCAATAAATCAAACATATCAATCCAAGGAATTCATCAAAATCAATCCATCCAAACAGCTCAATATCACATCAACTTGATAGTTATCACTAGCAATACATTTCAAGTTAACCTAACTGTACAATTTAAATTAGCAGCTAAATTAAATTATATTGACGATGCAAATCAACAAAAATATGCATTCTAAACTACCAAACAACAATCAATACAATCATATCGTAAAATGATTTTAATTTAACTAACAATCAAATATTTTAGTAAAGTGTAAGTGGGTTTAATCACTTTTGATTTCTAGCCCGTTTGAAATCCAAATATAGGTCCAAAGTTTAACGATCCCCAAATCCAACCAAATCAGCTTCATGTCATCTAGAATGTCGATACGATCCCAACAAACGAACCACACGCAAATCTGAGTTGGTATGAAAAAGTTATAAGCGTTTTAACATTGAATTTCAAATATACATACATATATATATAATTTGAATAATTCCCTCGCTTACTCTAAACCCGCCATGTCATCATCTCCTTCAAAGGAAATCTTGCTCCCTATAAAATCCCGTAACCTAAAATCGCCATACCTTGATCACGCTCGCCACCGTCCCCGGCCACCATTCCACGATCGGCCATGGCCACCATGTTGCCCTTGCTCCACCGCATTCACCAAACCCTCATCCAGTTTACCCAAACTCAGTGCACATTCTCTCCAAAACCGAACCTTTATCGCCAATTTTTGGTAAATCTAGCAGCTTATAACCCGATCTAACCATACATGACGTAGAGCTCGTCTAGATCTACACTTTCCATATAGATGTGGTTGCGATTCGTAGCACGATGAAAGAGATCAAAAGAGATTAAGTACGGAGATTTTCTTCCATTGAACAGAGGGTAGCACCTATGGAGACTAAGGTTTTCTTAATATTTTAATATTAAATTATCTCGATTTTCGCGTATTTAAGCTAAAAACGAGTCGAAGTCCAAATCAAGCCTGCTAACAAGCGATCTGTAGGTTCGAAGGACTTCTAAACACAGTGGTACTAGTGTCAAGGTCCAATTCTAAAGTCTGCAGCAGTTGTTCTTAAAAGTTCAATTATTCTAATTAAATTGCACAAATAATTTCTTACGCGTTTTAGATTCGTACAATCAAATAATAAGTCCGACTGACATGAAATTTGAAAACTTACAATAATTTAATATTCCGAACTCGATGAAACAATTTTCATTGAATTCCGAGGTCATTTGAAATTTGTTATTTTAACGGTTAGTTAATATATATTATATTTAGCTTTCGTTTATTTGCTTTTAAATTCAATTCAAATGTTTATACACATTATTCAAACTAAAACAAAATTTTAACATAACTTTATAAATCAAAATTTTCATTTACAAATTCCTATTTTGATTATTTACCAACTATGTTAAAATTTCAATTATAAATTTATTAACTCAATTTCATTTTTTTTGAAAGGCAAGCAAAATTTTATTTACATTGTGAAATACTATACAATGTTCTCTTCACAATATAAACTACAAATTATCATTACAAGAACCAAACCACCTGGACAATTCACTCAATACATTTACACTGGATATTTCAGAATGCATTACATTTCAGCTTCAACCACTCTGGATACTCCTCAAAGTCTTTTTATGAATGGCCGAATAAAGTTCTGATGGGTTCTTCAATCCAATTCCAAAAACTCTGTTATTTCTTTCATCCACACAACATAAATAAAATGCTTCAAAATCTTCAAGAGTAACCTATTTTTAGCTGTCTTCCATCTAGTTGCTTTAAAAACATTGTACCACTCAATCATGCTAACATTTGAAAGGCCTGTAGAAATCACCATTAGCCAAAAGCTTATACCATATCTGAAAAACATAAGGATACTGAAAAAATAAATGTGTATTAGTTTTCACATCAGCTTTACATAACACACACAAGTTCTCTGGAATAAGTCCTATTGCATGTAGCTTATCTTTAGTATTCAAGGCATTAGCCATAACCTTCCATAGCATAATCCTTGAATGCCATGGAAATACCCCCCTTTCACCTTGCAACAAACTATATACATGTTTAATAAAATGAACCTTTCCCTTCCAACTCAAATGTTCTTCACCAGCGATATTAAAACTTACTAAAATTTTGAATCAAAGCTGTCTCAACATTGCAGAACTAACATATGGAAACACAAGACTACCTTCATGAATATAATCATCAACTATAGCAGATTCTAGAATTCCTAATCTCCTTGTCAAATTATAGTCAACATTATCACTTAAAATCATACCCCTACCTGCCCAAGGTGAATGCCAGAATGATAGATTCCTCTTGTGTCTACAATTGAATTGAATGGAAGGCAGAAATAATCTCCTTAGCATTAATATCACTACACCATATATGCTAATTAGGTTGTGTTTTTAGCCGTATCTAAAGCAGTTAGGTACGGTAACAAGCCGTATCAAAAAATGGCACATTAGATTATTAGATACGACTCTAAACCGTATCTCACTGTAATAACATATGACTATTGCCCGTATCTAAACGATTAGTAGATACGGCTATAAATTGTATCTTATATATGTATGTGTGTGTGTATATAAGCAGAAATTGTAGCACATATTATTTGTAACACAAAGCATATAAAACACAATTTATACACAAGAAACACTAATTCACAATTGTAACAATAAACGAAACAATTGAAATATTTCATTACATTACAATATATAATGATACATACTATTTGATTGCATTACAATAAATAAGATACATGCTGTTTCATTACAATAAAGAAGATACATAATGTTACATTACAATAAAGAAGATACGTACCATTTCATAATTACAATACAATAAAGAAGGTAAACTTCAGCAATCAACCACTCTCCGCAATTCAACTCGGCGATCGATCACTTCGATCCGTAGCTAATGTTTTCACCAAGATGAAGGTGTAACTTTCTAGTTAAGAATTTATTGGGTGATTCACCAAGTGGATGCACTTTAGCTCACGCACCGGGGTCGGGTATTATCCTAACTTATGCATTTAACTAAGCGCCAAGACAAGCAAAGGGGATAATATATCAAGTGTCATATGCTTCTTCACTAAACCTTAGAAAAAAGCATTTGACACTTCATATTATCCTCTTTGTCAGTCCTGGCGCTTAGTTAAATGAATAAGCTAGGATAAATACCCGAACCGGCGTAGTGAGCTAAAGTACAGCCACCTGTTGAATCACCCAGTAACTCTTAACCAGGGAGTTAAAGCCTTCAGCTTGGTGAGGCTTCACTGGTGGATCACCCAGTAAATTCTTAACCAGAATGCATCATCTTCGTCTATACTTGCAACCTAATTTGCATTAGGACAATAATGAGTCAGAATGTACATATACAACGCACACATATTCACACATAAAAGAACATAATTGTCATATACATATGCACATAATGTCATATACATGAGCACAAAGCAACTTGGTTCATGGCAGCAAGTCATAAATGGAAAAGCAGTTCAGACAGCAACAACAATAACACATACACACATATTTACACATAAAAGAACATATTTCCACAAGACTAAGTACTGACTTGAATGCACAAGAGAACAGAAGAATATACAATTATAACACACACACACACACCTACTCTGCACAACAACATCATGAACATACAAGCAAGAAGAACATAGTCAGGTCATGGATGAATACAACAAATCAGTGCACAAGCACATGCACATACTTGATGCACATAAATGTCATATACATTAGCACAAAGCAACTTGGTTTAAGGCAGCAAGTCATAAATGGAAAAGCAGTTCAGGTGGAGCAGCAACAACAATAACACATACACACATATTTCCACGTAAAAGAACATATTTCCACAAGACTAAGTACTGACTTGAATGCACAAGATAACAGAACTAGCAAGCAAGAATGAAGTATCAGTTCTTATCAATTTATAAAGTGTCCAAAACACACAGAAGAAAACATCAAATACATGCATCTCAATCAACAAAACTAGTATGTTTTAGTTCTCAAATCATACCACATGATTTTTCTTTGCCACAAGCCAGAAATGGCACATGCACTTCAGATCAGTAAGGATCAGTGTACATGGTGCAATAATACACAGAAATGAGCAAGGTAGCATAAGTAAAAGTGTCTGAATTCAAGGTAGACAAATACAACACAAGTAAATGATAGTAAATACACTACCGCACTATAAAACTGGGATAATACCCAATTTAAACACAATAGCAGCATGAGTTCTAGGTAGACAAGCACATGCAAATATCTATCATTCATAATTTTGAACTAAGGCATGGAAATTCAAATTAAACCCAATTCAAATTCAAATTAAACCCAATTTAAACCCAATTCATATTTAAATTTAACTGTGAGCTAGTACTCACTTCCAATGGCGACGAGAACAATGGACAGTGGTAGACTGAGGCTTGCCAGTCAGCTGACGGCAGCGCGAGCTGACGATAACCCATGGACTGCGATGGATGGCTTATTGACAAAGGAAGTCTGTCGACTACCAAAACCCTAATTTGGGTATTCGGTGGTCGCCACTACAAAATAAAAAGAGGGATAATTTGGATGAAAGTTTTGATGTGTCAAAACTCGATTGTGCCAAAATGGAAGTAGGGAGGGAAAAATTTGATATGTATTCATATGGTCCAAAGCTGTATCAAATGAATTGATCCGGGGATTCGTCGATGGACAGTCAGATTTAGGGTGTTTGGGTGGTGTGGACCGCAAAATGTAGTTTGATGCAGATCTAAGCACTATCAAATTTGATACGGCTTATAGCCGAATTGTATATCCGCATCCTTGTGAGCCAAATTTGCTGATATGGTGTAGTGTATGTTCCTCCAATCCCAGGTACAATTTGGTGGAATTTGCATAGTCCAGAATTCCTTATTTCCAATTGGGTTATGCTTAACCCATTGATTCCATAAGCAATTATCATTTGAGAAAAGCTTGTTGTAATATGTTTAAATTGCTGCTTTGTTCCATAAAAACAGATTTGTTATACCAAGACCTCCATATTTCTTTTCATCATATAGTTTACTGAAGGAGATAGGAATT
This sequence comes from Allium sativum, assembly GCA_030737875.1. Lineage (NCBI taxonomy): Eukaryota > Viridiplantae > Streptophyta > Magnoliopsida > Asparagales > Amaryllidaceae > Allium > Allium sativum. The sequence goes on from CM060926.1 coordinate 489,277,300, forward strand.
AACTTCTTAGAAAATAGGTAACCATGCCATAAGAATTTACTTAGTGCGCTTGTTACCATGTTAACCAGTTTCAGTGGAAGCATGTAGTGCCTTATCCAATACGTAGTCATGGAAGTGGAAATTGATTGAATAATTATTAACCTTCCTGCTTAAGGAATTTTGCAACATGGCCAATGTTTTAACTTTGCAATTATATTTTCAAATAATGACATACATTTATCTTTGGTAATCCTAGCACATATAAGAGGAAAACCTAGATAACAGGCATTAGCAAGTAACTCTAATAACCTAGAACTATGAATAATTTCATTCTTCCTTTCAATAGGCAATCCAACTATCATAATATTTTATTTACTGACATTAATCTGCAACCCAATTATGTGATAAAAGGTTTGAAGAGTTGACAAAATACACTGAATATTATGCAGTGTAAGCTTCGTAAATATAATCAAATCATCAACAAATAAGAGGTGAGTGATCAATGGAAACTTACATTTTGGATGCAAGTCTAACTCCTTCTGTTCAACTCTATCCAGAATTAATGAATTCAGAAGCTCCATGACTATATTAAAGAGGTAGGTCGAGATTGGATCACCCTGCCTTACACCATTCTTGCCCTTGAAATATCCATGAAGGCCCATATTTCTTGAAATAGAATAATGAGGAGATGAAATACAAGTATGTATCCAAGCTAAATGGCTTTGGAAAGTTCATCCTAGACATAACAGCAAAATAGCATGCAATGAAACTGGGTCGAATGCCTTCCTTATGTCTAATTTCAACGTACGTCTTGGAGAAATATTTTTCCTATTATACCCTTGCAATAGCTCTTGAGTGATCAAAATATTATCACTAATTGATCTACCTTTTATAAAAGCTAATTCATTATTTGAAATGGTAGTAGGAAGCACCATTTGTAACCTACTAGACAGGATTTTTTATATCACCTTATATATGATATTGTAGCAAGATATAGGCCTAAACTCAGAGAGAAATGTTGGATTATCAACCTTTGGAATTATTGCTACTATTGTTGCAAAGAGGCTATCTGGCAATGAATTCTCCATAAAAAAAGTATTGAACAACAGATAGCGCATCTTCTCTAATTGGACCAACATTTCTGTAAAAAGAAAGCATTATACCAGTAACACCCTGAATTTTCCGTGTTTACTAAAAAGAACATATTAAAGAATACTTAATTTTTAAAGTGAGAATTAAGGGAAACGGGTTACGCCATTGCGTTCGTCTAGAAATTCTGCTTGGAATAGAGTCCAAGTTTTCGTAAACCGGACTTCGTATGAGGAAGTTATGGCCCTCAGAAGTTTCAGAAATTTAAATAAATTAAAAACAGTTTAGATTAAAATTCAAAAATTCAAACGAAAGCAAAGAAGTGGGCTGGGCGGGATTTTTCCCACCCCAGGCCAAGTCGACCAAGGTGTCGACCTTCCCTATACAGGTTGACCAGGGGGTCAACCTACCGCCTCGCCCAGATCCAAAACTATGACGATTTTGACTTGTTACTGAGTCTTTTCTGACCTGTTGCTAAGTCACTAGGGCATAGGTGGCAATTCTGGATAACTCTATCTAATCTGGACGGTTGTGATTGCTCCTAGAATGATCTAACGGCTCACATAAGATTAAACTTCTATAAAAGCAACCCTAGTCCTCAAACCCTAAATCACACAAATTCATTCCAAGTAGCCACCATGCTGTCCATGATCGTTCTAGCCTAGCCACCATTTCTTCTTTAATTAGAAAACAAGTTAAAAGCTACAAATCTAAACTAACTTAGAGAATTGATAGTCTTCTTCACGGGATTGCTTTTCAGTTTCAGAAAACAGATCCCAGAAAACAAGACTTTCTTTTGTTTGTAAGTCCTGTTATTATTTAGATGTGAACGATTAAAAGTTATGATTTGTAATAAAGTGAAAACTAGTGTTATTCCTAGTTGTAAGATAATGATGATGCTGATTCATGTCTATTCTTGTAATGATTCTATCGTATATACTTATAAGACTATTGTGGTTAATATGTTGGTGTTAAACCAATCATGTATTATGTAAATTTGGTGACTTATTCATGTTATGTTACATGCAAGTTGTTAGGCTATTGTGGTTATTATGTTGATGTTAAACCAATCATGTAAATTTGGTGACTTTTTCATGTTATGTTACATGCAAGTTATTAGGCTAAGACATGTATTATGTTTAGATCTACATTTAGATCTATGAAATTGGATCCAAGATAAAAGTTTACATTCACATGCCTAGTTGAACTTGTGTAAAACCATATGCTTAAGCTCCATGTTTATTGGATCCAAAATAAAAGTTTACATTCACATGCCTAGTTGAACTTGTGTAAAACCATATGCTTAAGATTCATGTTTATTGGATCCAAAATAAAAGTTTACATTCACATGCCTAGTTGAACTTGTGTAATTCTATATGCTTAAGATTCATGTTTATTGGACCCAAATTGCAAGTTTACATTTACAAGCCTAGTTAGATTTGGGTAATTTCATATGCTTAAGGCTCATGTTAATTGGATCCAAAAATGCAAGTTCATTGTTTTATGCCAAAATTTATATGACACATGTTTAGTTAGATCCTTATTATGTTGTATGAATGGCACATGTTCCCTTCTTTCCCTTTTTGTATATAAGTTAGGCTAAGTTACGGGCCTAACATTCTATGTGAATTTTACGAACGTATGACTGGGGTAACGTTGGGAAAAACCTTAAATTTATATTATTGGCATAATTTGGCCCATAAATATATGAATGATTAGCGGCATAAAAATGGTATAATTTATATACCAAAATTTTTGAATACGATTTAGAGGAAAATTTGGGCATGACTTGAATGGCAACAATTATGGAAAATTTACATATAAATATGAAAAGTACATATGTAAATTAAGTAAAAGACGAATATGCCTAACCCGAGGTTAGATTGAGTTACGGCGTAAGACTGCCCGGAACCGCCCGGCACATCCAGCAACCGTAACAATATATCTAATGTGAACGGTTAGTGCATCAAGCCCAAAAGAACCCGAGGTTAGATTGAGTTGCGGTGTAAGGTTGCCCGGAACCAACCGGCACATCCAGCAATCGCAACAATACATATCTAATGTGAGTGGTTGGTTCTTTAACAAATGAACTAAAGCTAAGACAGGAATGGTAGGGTTAAGTTAATTAAGGCAACACTTAACCAATGCAACATGTTAACTAAACTGATGGGTGGGGGTTAGGTTAATTTGAGAACACTTAACCATTTTAACATGTTGATTAGGAAACCCTAGTAATGGGGACCCATTTCAGCGGTAACCCACATAGATGTAACACGGTACCCTGAACTAGGCAGGGTGGGGCACGATTACTGGGCTAATTATAAGCGGTCAAAACAACGGCGGATGGTGTGTCGGTGTAGGTTCCGATGGAGTGCGGTCATGCGCGTACTCCGGAGTGGAAAAAGCAGGCACTGGGCATCAGTAGTTATACTCTGTGCATCTTGAATTGTGTCGGGTTGCCACCATAGAGTTTGATACACCCCATGGTGGGACCAGCACAGGTATCTACAATCATGTGGGGCCAAATGACACAGGTAGTAAACGTATACGAGTAGGAGCCGATCGATAAAAAGGGGATCATCTATCGTGAGCACATGGTGCTAGTTTAAACACTTGTAAAGGGGGTGCAGAGAAGTGAAATGAGTGCGATAGCATATTCAGCCTTATTATCTTATTTCTAGGGTGTTGTCCTAGATTCATTTTATTCATGTCATAACCCTTTTTCTTGTTTACATGCTAAATAGTCACTAGACTTACCAAACTCATATCTAACCCATTTCTTTTGTCTTCTTTTCTCCCCCTCCCCCGGTTCGCAGGGAGGGAATACTTCAGCTTAGGTCGGATCATTTCCAGCTTGAAGGGAGTAGATGTATTGCTTGGAATCTTTTTCCTTGGGCTATGTCATTGGATACTCTCTTATTAGGGATTTATGCTGCCTTACTGTTGTTTTAATGCTTCTTTACGTTTTAATTCAAGACAGAGATTTTGTTGTAATAATTTGGAAGTTGGTTTGAGACAGTTGTAATGTTTTAACTGAACCACGTACTTATGAAATAAAATTAGTTTTTTCGGTGTTTATATGTCTGTCTTGTCAATTATCTGTATCTTTTACCTATAATGCTCCACCGAAGTTAAGGCATTCCCTTTGTGAGTGACCTTAACGGAGGTGGGGTGTTTCACTTGGTACCAGAGCTAATGGTTGCCAGATCAGATAAAATTTTTGGAAACTAATTTTCAAAAAGAAGTTTAAAGAAGCATTTTCAAGAAAAGTGTTGTTTTAAAAAGGCGTAATTTCCCCCAAAGCCATATGCACTATCTTCATATCCTTTGTTTTGAATCTTTTCTTTTTCGTTTCAGCATGTCTGGGGATCTTAACCTTCCAGAGGGTGTACCGGTACCTGGCTGGTTCAGAAGGTACCTAGAGGCTAGGGCTAATGATGCAGGCCCAGCAGACGTTACTCCTCCCCCAGTTGCAGCTGTTCCTCCTCCTCCTCCTCCTCCTCGTGTAAATGCTTTCTCCAAGATATGTAGGGATTTTCGAGCCATGGGTGGAAAGAACTTTAATGGGACTGAGTCATTTGTAGAAGCAAGAAACGGGCTCAAAGAACCGAGGACTTGTTTGTTATCTTCGAAGTGGACGATAGGCAGAAGATACAGTTGGCCGTGTGGTTACTTAAAGATGAAGCCTCTTATTGGTGGGAAGTTACTAATGCTGAGAGACCAGTTGAAACTTGGGAGGATTTCAGAATGAGGTTTGAAATAAAATTCCTCTCACAAGATGAACGTAGCCTACAGATGGAGAAATTCTTAGCTCTCAAACAGGGAAGTATGTCGGTCAAGTACGTCAACCAATTCAACCAGCTGGCTAGATTCAGACTGGAGTTAGTGAACACTCCCTATAAGAAGGCTCTCCCTTTTGTTAAAGGGTTGAATGAGGCACTGCACAGCCTAAGCTATGTCCCATATACCTATGGGTACAACTTATGAGAGACTGGTGGACATGGCACTGCTACAGGGTGGAAGACAAGGATGGAAAGAAAGAGGCAAAGGTGGAAGCACCTCAAAATAAGAAAATGGAGGGATCGCAGAATAAGAAGACAGACTCAAAGAAGGGCGGGAAGAACAATAAACCCCACGACAAGAGGAAGTGTAATTTTTGTGGCATTCCTGGACATCTGATTAAGGACTGCAGAAAGAAAAAAAGGAAGATGGGTGGTTGTTTTCAGTGCAGCGAGACAGGACACATGGCTAAGGACTGCCCAAGAAAACAAGGGCAAGGGCAGAGGACTGGATCTACTTCTGGAGGGCAGATTCACACTCTCATGGCACCTCCACAAGAACGAGGTAGAAATATTTCTGTTGAGAGTTTAGTTTATCTTTTTGATCATCTTGGTCGTACACTCTTTGATTCTGGCGCATCTCACTCTTTTATATCCACTGATTTAGTTGAATCTCTGCACCTAGACACCAGTATAGTAGAGGATCCCTTGGTTGTTTCAAATCCAATTGGGGGCTCGGCCTATTTGTCAATGATTTGTTTGGATTTGGAAATTTCTATACTAAGCGTTGGGTTTAGATGTAATGCATATGTTTTGGGCTTCACGGGCTATGGGTTGATTCTAGGCATGGATTAGTTATCCAGTAATGGTTCCATCCTCGATTGTGAAAAGAGAGTGGTTAGACTTATGACTCGCCTCGGTAACACTCTCGAAATCTTTTGTAATCCCATACATTCTGTTATGCTTAGCTACCTAGAATCTCTTGATGCGTCTGTTGAAAACTTGCAGTCTATTAGAGTAGTCCGTGAATACTCAGATGTATTTAAAGAGGTGAAGGGCTTACCTCTGAAATGGGAAATAGACTTCCGCATATACCTTGTTGATAATGCAAATCCCATAGCTCTACCCGTTAGACACATAGCTCCAAGGGAGAGAAAAGAGCTCAGCAAGCAAGTCAAAGAGCTACTCGAAAAAGGGTTTATAAGGCGGAGTATTTCTGAATGGGGTGCTCCAGTAGTATTCGCAACCAAAGCGGATGGTTCACTTCGCCTATGCGTTGATTATAGGGAGCTAAACAAGCTGACCAAGAAGAATCAGCACCCACTTCCAAGAATAGACGGCTTGTTTGATCAGCTTGTAGGTGCATTGGTTTTCTCCCAACTAGATCTGGCTACCGGGTCTCATCAGCTAAGAGTGGCTGAAGACAGCATTGATAAGACCGCGTTCAGAACCCCGAATGGTTTCTTCAAATGGCTTGTCATGCCTTTCGGCTTGACAAACGCACCAGCTTATTTCGTTGATTTGATGAGCAGGGTGTTCAGGGAGTTCCTTAATAAGTTTGTGGTGGTCTTCGTAGACGACATTTTGATTTTCTCGAAAAATGAAAAAGAGCATGCTTTGCATTTAAAAGAAGTCATGGATACTCTTCGTGCACATCAGCTGAAAGCCAAATTCTCCAAATGCCATTTCTGGAGAGAAGAAGTGAGGTTTCTTGGACATGTGGTGTCCAAAGAGGGTATAGCTATGGACCACGCAAAAGTAGTTATGGTGCAAGATTGGAAGGTTCCACGGAATGCAACCGAAGTCCGAAGCTTTCCCGGGCTAGCGGGTTTTTAACAAAAGTTCATTAAAGACATTGCGAAAATCTCAGCCCCACTCACAAGATTGATAAAGAAGAACCTAACTTTCGCTTGGGATTTCGATTGCGATATTGCTTTCCAACGTTTGAAAAGGGCTCTAACAACAACCCCAGTTTTGACATTGCCTGATGGGAGCAAAATGTTTACCGTATACACAGACGCATGCAGTACAGGATTAGGCATTGTCTTGATGCAAGAAGGCAAGGTAATTTGTTATGGAGGAAGGCAATTGAAGGTACATGAGAAGAACTACCCAACTCATGATTTGGAGCTAGCTGCCATTGTTTTCGCTCTTAAGTCATGGCATCATTATCTACTAGGAGAAAGGTTTGAATTGTTTACTGACCATAAATCGTTAAAGTACCTTTTCTCACAGAAAGATCTTAACTTAATACAACAAAGGTGGATGGAATTTCTGGCCTCATATGATTTTGAGATTTCCTATATCCCTGGCAAGGGCAATGTAGTAGCAGACGCCTTGAGTAGAAAGAAGCTGACCTTAAGTCCTCTCTATGTAGAAAGGCAAATCTTGGAGTACATAGCAAACTTTAACTTTAGACCCTCCACTGAAATTGTACTTGGTCTGTTAGCATCGCTAGAGGTGCGGCATACTCTTTTGGACTCAATAGGAACCGCGCAACGAGAAGACCCTTAGCTAGTTGATATGATGGATAAGCTAATTAGGGGTGAGACTTCTAGTCACCTCAGTAGGTACTCCATCGATGATAAGGGTTGGTTGAGACGGTATGGAAGACTATGCGTCCCACAAGCAAGGAATTTGGTGAAGACGGTTCTCGAAGTAGCACACCATTCTAAGCTGACCATACACCCAGGTGGAGATAAGATGTATAAAGACATAAAAAGGGTTTTCTTTTGGAATGGCATGAAAAGGGATGTAGCTGAGTTCGTCGCTAAGTGCTTGATATGCGAGCAAGTCAAAGCGGAGCAGAAGAAGCCTGGTGGTATGCTTCATCCTCTAGAGGTCCCACAGTGGAAATGGGATAGCATTTCGATGGACTTTATGGATGGGTTGCCTAGGTCAAGAAGGGGCAATACCAGTATTTGAGTAATAGTGGAAAGGCTCACTAAAAGCGCTTACTTTATAACTGTTAAGAGTAGAAGGACTGCCTCGTCCCTAGCATCCATTTATCTTAAAGAGATAGTTCGACTCCATGGGATACCCTCTAGCATAGTGAGTGATCGAGATCCTATCTTTACAAGCGAGTTTTGGAAGAGTTTGCAGGAGGCTGTAGGCACACAATTATGCTTAAGCACGACCTATCACCCCCAAACCGATGGTCAGACGGAAAGGGTGAACAGAGTATTGGGAGACTTCTTGAGATTGTGCATTCTCGACTTTGGAGGAACATGGGAGGATCATCTTCCTTTGGTGGAATTCGCTTACAACAATAGCTACCAAGCCACCATAGGCATGGCACCCTTCGAGGCTTTATATGGAAGACCATGCCGATCACCAACTTGTTGGTGGGAGTCTACAGACAAGCTCGTACTTGGGCCATACATGATTAGAGAAACCTCAGAAAAGGTGGACTTGATAAGAAGACGGATGAAGGCTACACAAGATAGACAGAAGTCCTACAAAGACAAAAGAAGGACCGGCCTTGAGTTTGAGGTTGGAGATAAGGTGTTCCTTAAAGTATCTCCTTTGAGGAATGTCATTCGCTTTGGGTCCGTAGGAAAGCTAGCACCAAGATTTGTAGGACCATTTCCTATCATTGAAAGGATTGGGACGATGGCTTACAGAGTAGAGCTACTCAAAAGACTGGCTGGAGTTCATAATGTTTTTCATATTTCTCAATTATGAAAGTGCTTACATGAGTCTGTGGAAGTTGTGGAGCCAAGTATACTAGAGGAAGTAGAAGTGGAACGAGAAGCCACTGTGAGAAGAGTTCCAACTCGTATCTTGGGTATGGAAGTCAAAAAGCTACGCAACTGAGAAGCTAAGCTTGTTAAATTTCAATGGAGTGACGCTGAGGAAGACACGACTTGGGAAACTGAGAGAAAATTACGCGCAGCCTACCCTTTTCTTTTTTAGGGTATCTCCTTGATCTCTTTTTCCATAAGTTTATTCATGCTTATATCTATCTTTTAAGTATATCTCCTCGGTCTTATTCTTTATCCTTAGGTAGAAACCAATGGATGTAAACATGTATATGAAACATGTTATGATTGTTGGTTGCGAGTGGTTGCAAGTGGTCGCTAGTGGTTGCTCATGGATGCATATACACACACATTAGGTACTAGATCAGCTCAGTCACTTTCATATTGCATATGCATATATGTATTTGTATATGGATTGGAACTTGGTGTGTTATTATATGGACGTTGCATTTGTATGAATGATTGTGCACTCATGTAGAAAGTATGATTAGGAATAATTGCATGCATAATGGACTCATGGCACTGACATAATTCACATTAAGGAGGTCAACTGAATCAGTAGACTGCCTGATTTTCCATTAGATAAGGACATGTACACACACTATGCATATGATCATGAAAGCATTAGAAGTCTTTTAAGGACAATGGACGCCTGTGTTTGATGGTTGAGTAGATGGACGATTGGATGGTAGGATATACATTCTTCTTGGATTCAAGATTTCGGGGACGAAATCCTTTAAGGAGGGGAGAATGTAACACCCTGAATTTTCCGTGTCTATTAAAAAGAACGAATTAAAGAATACTTAATTTTTAAAGTGAGAATTAAGGGAAACGGGTTACGACATTGCGTTCGTCTCGAAATTCTGCTTGGAATAGAGTCCAAGTTTTCATAAATCGGACTTCGTATGAGGAAGTTATGGCCCTCAGAAGTTTCAGAAATTTAAATAAATTAAAAACAGTTCAGATTAAAATTCAAAAATTCAAACGAAAGCAAAGAAGCGGGCCGGGCGGGATTTTTCCTGCCCCAGGCCAGGTGGACCAAGGGGTCGACCTCCCCTATACAGGTCGACCAGGGGGTTGACCTCGGGGTCGACCTACCCCCTCGCCCAGATCCAAAACTGTGACGATTCTGACTTGTTGCTGAGTCTTTTCTGATCTGTTGCCGAGTCACAAGGGCATCGGTGGCAATTCTAGATAACTCTATCTAGTCTGGACGGTTGTGATTGCTCCTAGAATGATCTTACGGCTCACATAAGATTAAACTTCTATAAAAGCAACCCTAGTCCTCAAACCCTAAATCACACAAATTCATTCCAAGGAGCCACCATGCTGTCCATGATCGTTCTAGCCTAGCCACCATTTCTTCTTTAATTAGAAAACAAGTTAAAAGCAACAAATCTAAACTAACTTGGAGAATTGATAGTCTTCTTCAAGGGATTGCTTTTCAGATTCAAAATACAGATCCCAGAAAAGAAGACTTTCTTTTGTTTGTAAGTCCTGTTATTATTTAGATGTGAACGATTAAAAGTTATGATTTGTAATAAAGTGAAAACTAGCGTTATTCCTAGTTGTAACATAATAATGATGCTCATTCATGTCTATTCTTATAATGATTCTATCGTATATACTTATGAGACTATTGTGGTTATTATGTTGGTGTTAAACCAATCATGTATTATGTAAATTTGGTGACTTATTCATGTTATGTTACATGTAAGTTGTTAGGCTATTGTGGTTATTATGTTGATGTTAAACCAATCATGTAAATTTGGTGACTTTTTCATGTTATGTTACATGCAAGTTGTTAGGCTAGGACATGTATTATGTTTAGATCTACATTTAGATCTATGAAAATTGGATCCAAGATAAAAGTTTACATTCACATGCCTAGTTGAACTTGTGTAAAACCATATGCTTAAGATTCATGTTTATTGGATCCAAAATAGAAGTTTACATTCACATGCCTAGTTGAACTTGTGTAAAGCCATATGCTTAAGATTCATGTTTATTGGATCCAAAATAAAAATTTACATTCACATGCCTAGTTGAACTTGTGTAAAACCATATGCTTAAGATTCATGTTTATTGGATCCAAAATAAAAGTTTACATTCACATGCCTAGTTGAACTTGTGTAATTCCACATGCTTAAGATTCATATTTATTGGATCCAAAATAAAAGTTTACATTCACATGCTTTGTTGAACTTGTGTAATTCTATATGCTTAAGATTCATATTTATTGGACCCAAATTGCAAGTTTACATTTACATGCCTAGTTGGATTTGGGTAATTTCATATGCTTAAGACTCATGTTAATTGGATCCAAAAATGCAAGTTCATTGTTTTATGCCAAAATTTATATGACACATGTTTAGTTAGATCCTTATTATGTTGTATGAATGGCACATGTTCCCTTCTTTCCCCTTTTGTATATAAGTTAGGCTAAGTTACGAGCCTAACATTCTATGTGAATTTTGCGAACGTATGACGGGGGTAACGTTGGGAAAAACCTTAAATTTATATTATTGGCATAATTTGGCCTATAAATATATGAATGATTTAAGTAAAAGACGAATATGCCTAACCCGAGGTTAGATTGAGTTACATTGTAAGACTGCCCGGGACCGCCCGACACATCCAGCAACCGTAACAATATATATCTAATGTGAGAGGTTAGTGCATCAAGCCCAAAAGAACCCGAGGTTAGATTGAGTTGCGGTGTAAGACTGCCCGGAACCGACCGGCACATCCAGCAACCGCAACAATACATATCTAATGTGAGTGGTTGGTGCTTTAATGAATGAATTAAAGCTAAGACGGGAATGGTAGGGTTAAGTTAATTAAGGCAACACTTAACCAATGCAACATGTTAACTAAACTGATCGGTGGGGGTTATGTTAATTTGAGAACACTTAACCATTTTAGCATGTTGATTAGGAAACCCTAGTAATGGGGACCCATTTCAGCGGTAACCCACATAGATGTATCATGGAACCCTGAACTAGGCACGGTAGGGCACGATTACTGGGTTGATTATAAGCGGTCAAAACAACGGCGGGTGGTGTGTCAGTGTAGGTTCAGACGGAGTGCGGTCGTGCACGTACTCCGGAGTGGAAAATGCAGGCATTGGGCATCAGTAGTTATACTCTGTGCATCTTGAATTGTGTCGGGTTGCCACTATAGGATTTGATACACCTCATGGTGGGCCCAGCACAGGTATCTACAATCATGCGGGGCCAAATGACACAAGTGGTAAACGTATACGAGTAGGAGCCGATCGATAAAAAAGGGATCATCTATCCTGAACACATGGTGCTAGTTGAAACACTTGTAAACGGGGTGCAGAGAAGTGAAATGAGTGCGATAACATATTCAGCCTTATTATCTTATTTCTAGGGTGTTGTCCTAGATTCAGTTTATTCATGTCATAACCTTTTTTCTTATTTACATGCTAAATAGTCACTGGACTTACCAGGCTCATGTCTGACCCATTTTCTTTCATCTTCTTTTCTTCCGTTTCCCCCCGCCCCCAGGTCCGCAGGGAGGGAATACTTCATCTTAGATCGGATCATTTCCAGCTTGAAGGGAGTAGATGTATTGCTTGGAATCTTTTTCCTTGGGCTATGGCTTTGGATACTCTCTTATTGGGGATTTATGCTGCCTTACTATTGTTTTAATGCTTCTTTATGTTTTAATTCAAGACAGATATTTTGTTGTAATAATTTGGAAGTTGGTTTGAGACAGTTGTTGTAATGTTTTAACTGAACCACGTACTTATGAAATAAATTTAGTTTTCCGCTGTTTATATGTTTGTCTTGTAAATTATCTGTATCTTTTACCTATAATGCTCCACCGAAGTTAAGGCATTCCCTTTGTGAGTGACCATAACGGAGGTGGGGTGTTTCAATACCCATCAGGCCCCGCACGACTTGTGGCATCTAAACCAAAAACTGCTGATTTAATCTCTTCCCTGGATATAACACTTATTAGATCAATTGATTGTTGATTTGAGATAGTTGGAAGTTGTGTATGAAACAAGGGTTGCACATTAGAATGTGGAGGATTTGGGGAAGCAAGTATTAATGTGAAATACTTAACAAATGCATCATTAATGCCCACATCAGTTGAGTGTGTTAATCTACCACTATCCTTGATCATAAAAATATTTTCCGTAGCCTTCTTAATCTTCAGGGAGCTATGAAAATACTTAGTATTTCTATCTGCCTCTATCTCCTTTCTTAAAATGGAACTCTGTATTACTGCCTGAAGCTCTATGTCCATAACACTTTTCATCTTTTCCTTCAACTTTGATTCATACTTCAGAAGCTTTCTGTCATTAGGGTTCCTGTAATTGGCCTCCTGCACATTGAAAAGTTCAGCCCATACAGTTTCAGCTTGTTTTAAGCCTTTAACAAATGCAAATGATGACCAAGCTTTAAGATGAAATTTGAGCAATTTCAACTTATATAATAGCGTGATCATGGGGTTACTTCTAGATTGATTGGACCAAAACTGCAATAAAAAATTAGTAAAATCCACATATGTAATCCAAAATTTAAAATTTTTAAAAGAGGGCTTTCCTTTGCTAATAGCGACATCATTTCCCCAATGTAAGAGAAAAGGACAGTGAACTGACATAGAGGAAGGGAGACTTTGATAGAAATATTTTGGCTACAGATTTATGAATTGGGTATTAACAAAGATATGGTTAAGTTTACATAATGTTAGGTTTCCAGTTTTACTTCTGTTAAACCAAGTATAGTGAAATCCAAAACTATTTAGAGGAAAGAGACTGGATTTTATTAAAGCTTAGTTCAGTGGAGCAATATTATTTATAGACAAAGAACAACCTCCCACTTTTTGATTACAAGAAGCCATACAGTTAAAATCGCCCCTATTATCCAAGGATTTATAGAGGAATCAATGTGGTTCATACTACTAAGAAAAGCATTCCTCAAAGCAGCAACATTATGAAGATAAACTGAGGTCAAAAAGAAAGAAGAATTTGTAGGAAAATAGTCACATTTGAAATGAATGAATTGATCAGAAGAGGATAACTTACAGATGTTAAAGAAAGATGGATTCCACATATTAACAGTCTACCAAAGCTTGCATCAGCAAGATTATGGTCAAACTGCTAATTAGAGGAAATGAATGAAGATGCTTTGAAAGTTAAGTTCAAGTCTAATTTGATTTCAGATATACAGAGTAAATGAATATTTGTTTCCTTATTCAAAACTTTGACTTCTCCTTGCTTAGAGGCTAGATGCAAGCCTCTACTATTCCAAAATGCTATATTATGCATCATCATTTATTCGAGAGAGGATCAGAAAGAGGAGTAAGATGGTTCCTAGTATGTCTCTTTGAGGGAAATTTCTGGCTACCCAAAGGTAAAACATCATTGATTGAAAACTCTATTCCATAATTTAAATCATCAATTTTAGATGCATTCATTTTAACTTCTTTCTTCATTCCACTTGAAGATTTGGCAGTAGTCTGGGAATGAGAAGGCGATTTTTCAATGGAATGGGAAGAAGATTTATCAAAGGAGTTGACAGTTGATTGCAATCCAAAAGTTGTGAAAGGAGGTGGAAGGGTAAGGTGATCAAGTGGAGATAAGTGTCAGTATGCACTACGCCACAGATGGCCTACAACAACCCCAGAGAAGTGACGCAGTAGGTGCCAAAAAGTGTTGCTATAGGTAAAAATGATATGTGGCAACACTTTTTTGGGGTCGCATTTTGCCACGTTGCCTTAGAGTCAAAGGCAACGCCTTTGCGACCCTATAGCAATATCGGTACAGGTGTTGCCAAAGGTACCAATACAACAAAATACCCTTTCACAACTGCCAAAAACAGTTGTAATATGTCTAGTACAGCTGACAATCATAATAAAGTCAACCTTTTTTACAACTGTTTCTAGCAATTGTTAAATTTTGTTTTACAACTGCTAAAAGTAATTACATCTCAACTGCTATTAATCAAAGATTTCATAATATTATAATAAATATTATTATAACACATAATTTTATTCAAATAAATATTTTATTTCAATATTTCAAATGTTACAATTTTTTTAACTCCACTATTGTACATTCACTCGTATATTACACAATCATTCATATTTGCATTCCTCACTACATTGTCACTCGATTCACTCATATGCAAAGTACGCGCAACTTCTTTAAATTAATCATGAATGGCCTCTAGTACAAACTGCGTATATAATATAGAGATATCACTTGATTTGCATCTCTATACTTACTAATTTTGAAATGACATTGCTTAAAGAAAAACATAACTTGAGTATTCTATTGTAGGAGAAGCACCAGCTGTTAATAGGAGCTGTGATGGATTGAATGTGACGTCTCCACCCATAATTTGACCCCAGAAGTCAGCAACTGCCTGTTTAAAATTACCACCAAAAAAGTCAGATAAGCTTGAAACTTTATAACATGTTTCTCTAGGCATATGCTGAAATAATCTTGATTGTATTAGTCTTTTATAAAAGCACAGTGACCAATTTTACTGTACTGCATCTCTGTCCAATATGTATTCATAGTCGATATATCATAAGAGGCAATTCCTTAATCATCTTTAAGTTGTTTTCACATAAGAAACTAACTCAACGACATGGATTTACAAAATCCACTCACTGACATGCATCAAAAATTGATATGAACAAATCTATCTAAATGAAGATTAGTTACATCATTTAAACTGTTAAAACAAATTCAGCCATATGCATAAGTATATGCTCAATCCAACTGCATGACAAATATGGGCACAACAATGAAGCATGTGCTCGCTGGTTGAAACAAGCAATGGTTATCATAAAGTTTACTGAAAGTTATTAATGTGAGAGAAAGTGCGGGAAGCAGCACGTAAGAGACCATTAGTTTACCTTAATGCATCTTTCCGGATACTTAGATTTCCATAAAATAAAGAAGCAAGGCTATCTAGGGCAACTACGAAGACATTTGCCACGCTGTAGAAAGACATAATTCAGCATGTTATTACCTTAATAACCGACTCCTTATAAAGTTACATGCTCAACAAGTTTACATATCTTCACGGTTCTTTGCATATTGTACCTGTTGTGTTATTTGTTTCTAAAGTTTAAATTAGCATTTCCAATTACGATCTTCATGGACATTTTATTAAATATTGGAAATTGCAAACATGATTAATTATCATATGTATTAATTTTCAAATGGTGTTGAGCTGAAATTTGAACTAATTTATTACTTGTTTCTTTCCTATTGGCAGATTAGGCTTCCATTTACAATTGGAGAACTTAATATATTTAAGTGCTAGACTCATCTATTGATCCAATAAATAACGTGTATTCAACTGTGTATGCCCCATCCTGCTGCTTGCATTATTTCACTTGTATCATTTAGTTTTTTCTTTAGTATGCCACATACTGGTCTTTGTATTTTAAATTATAGCTCACTGGTTAATTCTAACGCATATACAGTAATGCACCGTAGGATGATTTTCCAATAGATAATGACTTATCCTTATTTTAATTTACTGTGAGCTGTGGTTTTCAACCAAGTGAAATGTTACCAATAACAAATTGAAATAAAGAAAGAAGCGAATATCAGAAGTATTACAAAACTTACATGCTCAACAATTCAAATTTTTCATCAACTGAAGGAGCATTGAAGCCGCGAACAAAATATCCACACTCGCTTATGTCACGCTTTATGCGCAACCCACCACTGCAAATGTTAAACTAAAATGAGTAAATATAGAAATGAATCACATAAATATTTGTCATATTCTGTTTTTCATGTTGCAAGCAAGAGGGCAAATAAAAGCCGCCTGGAGCTGAATACGCCAATTACATATAACAGCTATAACCTTAAAGTACTCGCTGAATCATCATTTTCCAAAAATACTTCGTAATAGATCCGGTCGGTGATGGATTATCAGAACTTGAGGAAAAGAGTGAAAGAGAATATTGGCTGATTAGATCTAAGGAGATGAGAAAGTAGGTTTTGTGCCCGGTCGCCATTTCCATTCGTTGGTTGAAGCTTTGGTACCCATTATTTCACGATAGCGGTACCCATCGTTGAGAAGAAGGTAAACTAGATTTTGGGGAAGAAGTAGTCGGCAGTTGGCTTTATTTCAGAATAACCGAAAATGATAATTTGGGATCCGACTGATTTGGGAAATTTGGGGGTGAACAAAATGAAAGAGAGTGGCTGAATGAAAAAGAAAGCGGGAGAAAGAAAATAAAAGTTGAAAATTGAAACAGTTGAGGTGATTTCCTATTGGTGGTGTTAGATTTTAACGGATCAGTGAGGTGTCAGCTACAGATGTTATTTTTAAAAGATAAATTGATGGTTAGATATGCATGTTTTTATAGGTGCAGATTGATGACATGACAAATTAAACTTATAAATTTATAACTGTGGCTACTGCAACACAATTTTGATATCTATGTTAACACATTGAAGCCTGCGTGTAGACAAAAAACAACATAGCAATGGTAACACTGTAGCTAGCAACACCATAGGTTTTCGTTGCGATAGGCCATCTATGGCGTAGTGATGGTGAAGCTGATGAAGAAGCAGAAGATTTAATTTTATAGCTAAACGATGATGATGAAGGAACTTGAAAACTGAAAGTAGAAGCACGTGATGAAATATGGATAGATGATAAGGTGGATGAACTTGTAGAACAAATATTAGAAGTAGATGTAGTAACACAGTTTGCCTCATTCAGTTCTAAAAGCTTCTCCAACACAAGGAAAGAATTATGAACATGAAATTCCTCCTTAACTACTTCATTCTCATTATCAACCTGCTTGTCTTTGCCTTTTTCAACATGACCATTGTTAGATCGAAATTTGGACCTAACACCCAAATTGTTATAAACTGTAGAGAATTCTAAATGAGGAACAAGGAAAAAGAAAATAACACTCAGAATTTATAGTGGTTCGGCGTTAACAAGCCTACGTCCACTTTATAGTTTATTGATTATGCTTCAGAAGTTAGTACAACAGTAATTTCTCTCAATATTTCAGTGGTTTGACAATAATGGCGGATTCAGTACTCACTATTGCCAAAAAGATCCCGAAAAATGCCCAGCTCTGGGCTATTTATAGCTGATTTTGTCAGGCGGATCGCGGACACGTGGCACAAATCCCGAGATCATCGGATCACATCGCCACCATTGAAGAAACAGTCAAACTAGCCGTTGTGAACAGGTGTCGTGACTTGCTTGAAAATCGGATCGTGCAGATGGGGAGAATTGGTCCAGATGACGGTTAGGAACACGTGTCGCCGGATCCGTGCGATTCGGATCGCTGAAGGCCAGCTCGTGGTTGAACGGATCAGAGGGTTCGGTTCGTACCAAGGGATCGGATCGGATCGTTCTGGGCAACAGTATATAAGTTTGGATCGGATCGCCTGGAGGTGCCGTTCGTTGACGAGATGGGAGCGATCCGTTCCTAGGCGAGTCGATAGAGTGCGATCCATTCTTGGGCGAGACGATGGCGTGCGATCCGTTCCTGGGCGAGACGATGGCGTGCGATCCTTTCCTGTTTTCCTTTTATGAATGATCCTGGGTGGCTTGGTCAAAAAGCGAGCCAACATTTTGCCCCCTCGAAGTATGTTTTATTGATGATGAAACATGCTTCGAAGATTCTTATTTAACCTCTCCTGAAGGGATGTA
The DNA here is from genome assembly GCA_030737875.1 of Allium sativum. Classification (NCBI taxonomy): domain Eukaryota; kingdom Viridiplantae; phylum Streptophyta; class Magnoliopsida; order Asparagales; family Amaryllidaceae; genus Allium; species Allium sativum. The sequence goes on from CM060926.1 coordinate 489,295,594, forward strand.
AGTCAACAGTCGCATTGGTTCAAATCGACATATGTATGAGTCGGATCGCCATAGGACGACACGGTCCGATTTGGTCATCTGCTCGTCTCGTGCCGAGTTCCTAGGCTCTTGTGCGAAACGGGGCGTATCTTCCTTCGAGTCGTGTCGGGCTTTGAGTTTTGTGGGCCATCATTTCAAAGCGGTCCGTGGGCTTCTTTGCGATTCCATCTTTGGATCGTGGCCTGTATGGTGCTTCGTGGACCGAATAAGACAAAGGAAGGGAGACAAACGGTCACCTTCTTTGCCTATATAAGCCGACGCTCCCCTCTTCATTCTCCTTCTTCTTTCTCTCTGCCGAATCGTCTCGCGTGAGCCATTGAAAAACGGACCCAACCTTTTAAAACTTTCGAAAATCCAAGTATTCTCTCAGTTTTTAGAAAGGTAACTTTATAGAAAGCACTCTCACATTTCTTTCCTGAATTTCTACGGCTGACTCGGGGGAGAAACAATATAAATCCGCGACTTTCTGAATAAATTACCCAGTCGCCATGGCCATTGAGCGTGGAGCTCAGAACTTGAGGATGGGAAGGAGAAGAGGAAGAAGAAGGATGCAGAGGGGGAAGGAAGGCCGACTCGGATCGTGGTCAAGGATTGAAGACGAAAGCAAGTGGCGAGACGAAAGATTGCGGTGGCAACAAAGGGTCGTATCGTGGCAGTCGCAACGGTTCGTGAGGGAGCCTTCCCTTTGTCCGGCGATTCGATGAGGGGCGATCTCCTTGCCCTACGATCCGAAAAGGGGCGATCCCTTTGCCATGCGAGTCGGAGGGGGCGATCCCTCTGCTATGCGATCCGTCTCACGGCTGGTGATACGAAGAAATTTCAGACTTTAATCAACGCCTTGTCGCCACAAAACTCTGAACAGTTAGGATAGTGCCTTGATGTTGGTCTTTCTGGACTAAATGACCTCACGATTTGACTGCATATGACGACTAACGACTTCTGATAATCTTGACTGCTTTCATGCTTTATTATTGTTTTTAATAATGCGCACACACAAGCACATACACCAGCACTTGCACACACGGGGGACGGGTAGTGTTGATCTTATCGTTCATATTTTCTCGTCCTAGCAGCAATGTCGAACGATCACTCTTCCTCAAGATCTGTAGCCGAAACGGAATCCGAGACTCCTGAACAGTATAATCCTCAAATTCCTCCAATCAATCCAGGAGGTGAAGATTCTGGATCTGAATATGAAGCCACAGAATCAGATCCGACAGAAAGTACGTCATCCAGCAACAACTCCGAGTCTGATGAGCGAACTCCGGATGAAGTCCCAGGCGCAATCGGGATAGATAAATTCTCTGATTCTTTAGCATCCAAGCTTGACGAGATAAAACTCTAGAGAATCTGCTTAAGACACGGCATTCCTTGGGACGATGTCTTGACACCTGGAAGCGAAGACAGACCCCATCTAGCACCGGAAGGGTACATGTCGATCAGTCGAACAATGTGTCTAGTGGGAGCTATTCCTCCGTTCCCTCCAATTGTCATTGAAACTCTGAGACGATTAGGCATTGCTCCGATGCAGCTTCATCCAAACGCCTACGCATCTCTACACTCTTTATATGTTGCTTATGCGGAGATCTTGCATGCCGAACTCAAATTCAGAGATCTGGTGCTCTTCTTTCTCTTCAAGCACCGTTCTTCTGCAACTCCCAACTTTTCTTTTTTTGAATCAGTGGCGAACAGGAAAGTTCTGTACGACGGATACAGCAACATCGGGGATCCTAAGTCCGATTGGTTTTACATAAGACAACAGGCTGGGTGCTCACGGAGATGGCTCAAATCAAGTAAACTTTGATCGCCTAGTCGAATATCTTGCTTAAGGAATCTAAGTAATAACATTCTTCCGCTTTTTTCCTTTGTCTTAAACAGATCATGTCTTCCCGAAAACAGAGGGTGCATTATACAACAACCGGTTGTCCATTCTTTTGCAAAGCAGATCCGACTTTTTAAGGATTAAAAAATGCATTACTGACGACAACCTTCATAAGCATCGCCTCTTGGATAGGAAATTTGGACTTGGGACTGGCGGTAAACCTTATAAATATGTGCCCCCAACGGAAGGAGAGGGAACTTCACAAGCGGTGGAAACAACCAAATTTCACAAAAGTCCTTCTCCGATAGTCATCCAAGACGACGAAGACTTGAATGTATACCGAGGGGATGAGTCCCGTGGTGATGTGTCGAAGGAAACCCCTATCTCTGCTCCAATGGAAACTGTCGGTGATGACGAATTGACAGAAGAACAGTTATTCGACGAGCTGAATAAAATCCCTCTACCCGACATTGAATACACAGAAAAAGATTTCGGCGAGGAACCTTTCTTTTCTGCCCCCGAAGAGGCGACTGATTCAACAAGGGGACGAGAAACGGGCCAGATGAGCCTGTCTCCAGGCCCGGGTCTGTTAGGGGGGAATTATATGGGATGCACGTCTTACACACACCGCCTGACCGTGCACTATTATATCGTGGATATTCAAAGTTATAATATGCTCTTCTTTTCTTTTTACAGGAGCGATGTCTCGCAGGAAATCCTATTCGTACCGTTCTCTTCGCGAAGGCACTCCCAGCCTTCGTCCGGGTACCGACCGCCCTCGCGGTCCCCCTCATAGGCCGAGCTCTTCGCAACCTCGATCTCCACCCAAATCAACTTCTACCAGGCCTTCGAGTCATCCGACAATTCCGACCGGGGGGAAGACACTTCCAAAAGAGTTGACTCCTCCAAAGAGTGCGCCTTCCCACAGTCGGTCGTCCAAAAGGCGCCACGAATCCAAAGATGGGGACAGAGATTCATCCAAAGGAACTGAGCAAGAGAGAAGTAACATTGTCCCCACCAGCCAACCAGAGTTAGCTGCCCCCGGTTCACGGGATTACGTTCACGGTCCTGAAATCCAAGGTAGGCTGGAAAAGCTACGGGAACAATTTCCAGGAATGTTCTTTGATAGGATGGTCTTTGTTCCTGCCTTGGAACCGGTCCCTAAAAACTGGGATAAAGAAGTTATCGGGCATATCCGTCACGTGGCCAAGCAGTACGAGATGATGAAAAAGCACGCACTTAATCTTTCGGAAGTCATCCGAACACTTGAAATTGAAGCTCACAGGTCCAAAGCAAAACTTGAAAATAACGAAAGGGCTAGGACAAAATTAGAGAAGGACCTGGAAGACGCTCAAGCCTAGCTCGCTTTGGCACAGAGAGACGCTGCAAACTATAAAACTGAATTAGAAAATGCCAAGCAGTGCTTTCATTCAGAACTGGATTCCAATAGCCAGGAAAAAATGGCCTTAAAAAAGGAGGTTGAAGACCTCAGAATGGCCAACATCGAGTTGGTAACGGCACAAGGCCATTTTCTGACGGAGAAGGCTGCTTGGGAGGCGGAAAAAGCGAGTCTAAAAGAAAAGTTGGCTCTGGCAGAGGCGGAAAAAGTGATCTTGAATGATCAGGTGGCAGACGCGGAGAGACGGGCAGCTCTTGCCGAAAAGAACGTTGATAGCGCCATTGAAATGGCCAGTGCCTCCAACAACAAACTCCTTGAAAGAGAGAAAGAAATCGAGGGATTTGAGGAGATGATTTTTGATTTCCTTGGCCAGGTTCTCAAAACTCGCAATATCTCATGGATCCCGGATTATCATGTTACTTTGGCCAATTTATGGGATGCCATCGTGGAGGGCGAAAAGCATAGACTGGGGGTCGAAGAGATCAATGAAGATGAATTGATGAAGAGCATCCTAAGGGACAACGAGCCTGAGGATCTGGCAGAGGGTCGTCGCTTAATCCTGGCGGAAATGGAGAAGGAGAGAACCATGGCTAAAGGCAAAAGCAAAATTGACGAAGGTTCCAGCTCCGCCGCGAAGTCTAAAACCTCCGAAGTTGAGGAATACCATCCTGACGATCCGCTAATCCCCTTAGGTCTAACTCCTGTGGTTGTTGGAGCATCCGGATCTACTCAAGAGGGAGTATCTGCTGAAGGTATCTCTCTCTTTTCCCCGCAATTTGCTAAAGCGATTGCGAATTGTCGTCGTCTAACAGGACAACCCATTGAATTAGTAATGTGTGTCTCTCGTAATGCAGGTGGCGAGCCCGTCGACAAGGGTGTTGGAAAAGAGAGAGAAGTGGAGGAGGAGACCGTCCTGCCGGGTGCTGGTCCCGATGTACTCAAGGATGCCGAGACTATCGAAGCTTTAAAAGACATGGATGGTCGCCATGTGGATGACGAAGAAGATACTACCGGCACCAAAAAGGCCGACGATGATGATGATGATGATGAGGAACCCCTGGCCAGCCGAAAAGCCAGACAAGAGAAAGAGTTGGCTTCAAAGAAGGTGGGGGATGAGGCTTTGGACGTGGTCCCTCTTGCAGAGTTCGATCCCAAAACTGGGATGATTATGAAAATCCAGTCCAAGTCCATCAGCCGGCAACTTCACTTTGCAAACCCCGATGACTTCCCGGCTTCCCTCTCCAGCAGAAGCAAGGGAAAAGAAGGGGGAGAGGAGACCTCAGAGGAGCCAGATGCTCCCCTTGTGGACAAGCGAAAAAGGAAGAAGGAGGATCCATCTGAAGCCGACAAGGAGAGGCTGGAGAGGCAGAAGCGAGAGAAGAAATCAAAGCATAAATAGGATGTTTGTTGATATTTTGTCTTTTAGGTTTCCCACTGGCCAGGAAGTGTAATTGTGAGACTGGTCCTCACTTTTGTTTCTAAATTGTTTTCACTTTGTTGATTTGCAGTACATAAACAAGGATTTGTTTCTTCTTACATCATTGCGTACCTGTATTCATAGAAACTTTCCACGTTTAGTCGTTAGCCAACTATTAATAATTATAAGTCAGTCAATCAACAGGAAGAAGAATGTTCATGCTATGTTACACTGTTATATCAAAGTTTAGTGTTTGCATAGGAGCGCGTGATGCCCCCTAATCAATTGTTAGAGTTTTACGCTTGGCGATTCGTTCGTTCCCCGATCCTTCAGCGGGGGAGGAGCTATTTCTCAGCGCTCAGTCGGAGACGCCTTTATACTCTCTCTCTCTCTGGAGAGTTAGAGTTCGAGCTCAGCGATTCATTCGCTCCCCGATCCTTCAGCGGGAAAGGAGCTCTTTCTCAGCGCTCTATCGGAGACGCTTTTATACTCTCTCTCTCTCTGGAGAGTTAGAGTTCGAGCTCAGCGATTCATTCGCTCCCCGATCCTTCAGCGGGAAAGGAGCTCTTTCTCAGCGCTCTATCGGAGACGCTTTTATACTCTCTCTCTCTCTGGAGAGTTAGAGTTCGAGCTCAGCGATTCATTCGCTCCCCGATCCTTCAGCGGGAAAGGAGCTCTTTCTCAGTGCTCTATCGGAGACGCTTTTATACTCTCTCTCTCTCTGGAGAGTTAGAGTTCGAGCTCAGCGATTCATTCGCTCCCCGATCCTTCAGCGGGAAAGGAGCACTTTCTCAGCGCTCTATCGGAGACGCTTTTATACTCTCTCTCTCTCTCTCTGGAGAGTTAGAGTTCGAGCTTAGCGATTCATTCGCTCCCCGATCCTTCAGCGGGAAAGGAGCTCTTTCTCAGCGCTCTATCGGAGACGCTTTTATACTCTCTCTCTCTCTGGAGAGTTAGAGTTCGAACACGGCAGCCTGCAATCATGCACGCTTATCAAACTCGTCTTAGGTTTACATCTTAATCCAAGCTCCGAGGATTAAAACCAGTCGGATAGGCAGTTGGAGTATTTACCAAGGCTTTGGGTTCCTCTGATTAGTTTACGAGAGGAACTGTTGGCACCGGACTTCGGGTACCTGCATTATTCACACTGATTTTCATAGGCAAATAAATAAAGATGCAATAAAGGTAAATGACACACAGTATTTTTATAGTGGTTCGGTCGAATCATGACCTACGTCCACTTTATAATCTCTTGCTTTAAGGAATCAGACTGTTCTAGGCAAGTCATGCCCTGTACATAGTTTTTTTTTTAAATAAAGAAAAAGAATAAATTTGAAGCTTCTCATGTTAAATATGGCCGTAGATGTTGGGCATTCCACACTCTGGGGATTTCCTTTCCATCTACGGTTGCCAGCTTGAAGGTTCCATTATCAAGCTTGCTGAGAATAGAGTACGGTCCTTCCCACTTCGCTCCCATATGAGTTGGGGGTGGAAAGACACGTTTTAGAACCAAGTCTCCGGGTTCCCAGGTCCGAGCTCGGACCTTTTTGTTGTAATATCGGGCGACCTGTTGTTTGCATCTCAGAGCACGCAGGTCGGCTTCATCCCTCTTTTCTTCGATCATATCCAGGGACTCCAGGAGCAATTCATTATTGGACATTGGATCATAATAGGTCACCCGATGAGAAGGTACCTTTATCTCAATCGGGATGACTGCTTCCGTTCCAAAAGCAAGGGAGAACGGGGTATGTCCTGTCGCTGATTTATATGTCGTCCTGTAGGCCCATAGTGCCAAGGGCAATTCATCAGCCCACATGGCTCTAGCCCGCTTCATTCTTCTTTTCAGAATGGACTTAATTACTTTATTCGCAGCTTCAACTTGCCCATTCGATTGTGGGTGTGCCACGGAGGTGTATCGATTCTCGATGTGGTATTTTTGGCAGAAGTTTCTGAATTCAGCACTATCAAATTGAGTTCCGTTGTCCGTTATCACAATCTTTGGAATTCCAAATCGGCAAATGATGTTTCTCACAATGAAGTTGATCACTCGTTTAGTTGTGATTGTAGTTAGTGGTTCTGCCTCGACCCACTTAGTGAAATAATCTATGGCCACAATAGCAAACTTTGCTCCACCCCTTGCTATGGGGAGACTTCCTATGATATCAATTCCCCACATAGCAAATGGCCATGGACTCATCATCGTTTTTAACTGGCTTGGAGGCGCCCTAGGTATCTTTGAAAATCTCTGGCACGCATCACATCGTCGTGCATATCTTACTGCATCCTTGTTTATGGTAGGCCAGAAGTAACCATGTCGCAATATCTTTTTCGCCAAAGTTTGCCCTCCAGTGTGGTCACCACATTCGCCCTCGTGGACTTCTTGCAGCACACGTTTGATGTCATCGTGGGCTATACATCGAAGGAGGGGCATTGAAAACCCTTGCCTATAAAGAACTCCGCCTTGCAACACGTATCGGGCGGCTTTACGAATCACTTTACGCCTCTCGCTTTTCTTGGTTGGAAGCGCTCCTTCCATTAGGAAATTCTTTATAGGGGTCATCCAGGATTCCCTTTCTGGTTCCGTCTCTAGTACTAGGTCGATTTCCATCTGATCAATGCTGGGAGACCGAAGTACTTCAACGGGGGCTAGCCCTATCACTTCAGGATCGTTAGAACTAGCCATCTTTGCCAACTTGTCCGCCTGCTGATTTTCTGACCGCGGAATATGAGATATGCTGTAGTGATCAAACTCATTCAGCAGTTCTTTCACTTTCTTTAAGTATAGAATCAATCTTGCACTTTTAGCTTGGAATCTCCCAGTAACTTGGTTCACAACTAACTTGGAATCGCAGAAGATGTTCAGCTTTGTGACTTCTAGTCCCTTTGCAATCTTTAATCCGGCTATCAGAGCTTCATATTCGGAATCGTTATTAGTGGCCTGAAACTCCATTCGGATGGCATAAGTTATCAATCGTTTCTCGGGGGTTTCAAGCACTATTCCAGCACCGGATCTTTCGTTGTTCCTACCACCATCAGTATATAATCTCCAGACATTAGGGTCGAAAAGTAACTTTGAGGGTTCCACTTCTTCGTTTGCTATGTCCTCTTCAGGAACAGTGAACTCTGCTATGAAGTCAGTTATCACCTGCCCCCGAATTGATCGTCTGGGCTGAAAGTTCAAGTCAAATTGACTTAACTCAATATTCCATCTGAGTAACCTTCCAGATGCTTCCGGTCTCTGTAAGACTTGCTTGAGTGGGTGATCAGTATATATGGTAATAGGATGTGCCTGAAAGTAGTGCCGAAGTTTTCTGGAGGCAATCAGTAAACTATACGCCAGTTTTTCTATCCGTGGATAATTACGCTCTGCCGCTGTTAATTTTTTGCTCACGTAATACACAGGTCTTTGGACCTTCTCCTCTTCCCTTACCAATGCTGAGCTGACTGCATGGGATGATACTGCCAAATACACGAATAAATCCTCGTGCTCTATTGGTTTAGATAGAATTGGAGGCTTCTCCAAGTGTCTGAGCAAATTCTGAAACGCTTCTACACAGTCAGGTGTCCATTTAAAGTGGCGTTTTCCTCGCTTTATTAATTCGAAGAATGGGATGCACTTATCCGTAGCCCTGGAGATAAATCTGCTTAGTGCGGCCACTTTTCCGGCAAGGCTTTGCACATCCCTAATTTGCCTAGGTTCCTGAATGTTCCTGATTGTCGTGATCTGGTCCGGATTAATCTCGATACCGCGCGAACTGACAATGAATCCTAAGAATTTTCCAGAAGCAACACCGAATGAACATTTGGTGGGATTGAGTTTCATCCCATACTTTCGAAGTATTCCGAACATCTCTGCCAAGTCAGTAGTGTGTTGAGAGGACCGCTTGGATTTAACCAACATATCGTCGACGTATACTTCCATTGTTTTCCCGATTTGGTTATAAAACATTCTGTTGACCAAACGTTGGTATGTAGCGCCTGCATTCTTCAAACCAAAGGGCATTACTACGTAACAATATAATCCCAGATCAGTGATAAAACTAGTATGCTTTTGATCCGGAACATGCATTGGAATTTGGTTGTATCCTGAATAAGCATCCATGAATGAGAGAAGCTCGTGACCTGCCGTCGAGTCTACCAACTGGTCAATTCGAGGTAATGGGAAACTATCTTTGGGACAGGCTTTGTTTAAATCCGAGAAGTCGATACACGTTCGCCACTTCCCGTTGGCCTTCTTTACCAGGACTGGATTCGAAATCCAATCTGGGTAAGTTGAATCTCTGATAAATCCATTACTCTTTAGCTTCCCAACCTCTTCTTTCAAGGCAGCGGACCTCTCTGGGCCCAGCATTCGCCTTTTTTGCTTTACTGGAGGATGTTTGGGGTTAATGCTCAAAGAATGGCTCATGATTGATGGGGATATCCCGCACATGTCCGCGTGGGTCCAAGCGAATACATCCAAGTTGTTCTTTAAGAAAGTCGTCAATTCTTCGGCAAGAGTCGGGCTTAACTGGGATCCAATCTTAAGGACCTTCTCCGGGTCACTGTCATCGATTGGCACATCCACAGTTGCTTCGTTGGGAGTTGCCGTGCTGCCCCCGGGTTCTTGATCCTCTCTGGGATCTATATCCTCGGGCATCACTCTAGACAACTCTCCAACAATTATCCTCTTTGGTTGCTATAAGGTTTCGGCCCCCAAAGGGGGAGGAGTGCCTTTAGTTTCGATATCCCCGCCGTTGCGAAGCAACTTTAATTCGGCAACATAACATGCTCGCGCAGCAACTTGATCCTCTCTAACGATACCAATGCCAGCTTCTGTGGGGAACTTCAGTAGCAAGCACCAGGGGGCTATACAGGCTCTGAACTTTGCGAGGGCCGGTCGGCCCAAGAAGGCATTGTAGGGTGACTCGACATCCAAAACCACAAAGGGAAGGATTCTCACTCTCTGGCATTCTCCTTCCCCAAGTGTAACTGGCAATTCTACATAACCCATAGGTGCAGTGGATGCTCCGTTGAATCCACGAATCCATCCTTGGCAGGGCTTCAAGTCTTTTATCACAAGATTCATCTGGTCAAAGGCCTTTTTGAAAAGAATATTAACGGAACTCTCGTTGTCCACCAGAACCTTATGAACAGTGGCTGGCCCGATGGGTATCGTAATTACAAGTGGATCTTCAGTTGGAGCATGGACTCCGATGCTTTCTCGTTCTCGGAAAACAACGTCATCAGTCATCATCTTCTGCTGCTTCACCGGGATACTGTCCTCGGGGTTGCTACATTCCCCCACTTCGAAGCGTTGTTTGGCTGCATTGACGTATTGATCTAAAGCTTTGGAACTGTGCCCAGCAAGATAAAGTCCACCGATCACGGTATTGATTACGATATTCTTTCCCTTTTGCTGAGCAGTTGGCCTAGCAGCAAGTTGATTTTGATTCTGATTCGGGGCTTGCACTGCTTGCCCCTTGTCCCTAGGCGTTACTCTGTATTCGTCTAGCTTCCCTTCTCGAAGCAGCCTTTCGACTACGTCCCTCAGCTGACGGCATTCATTCGTCGAATGGCCGTGGATTTGATGAAAGAGGCAAAACTTCCCTGTCTCACGCTCTTTTTCTGTCGACTCTCTAGGAGGTGGCCTCTTATTCTGGAGGACTTCATACGCATCCATGAAGATATTTTCCAGAGTATCATTTATGGGTGTATAACTTTCAAAGGCCCTGGGACGAGTCCTTCTCTGGGAGTCATTCCCTCGGCCCCTCTTACGGCTGTTGCCGTTAGCATTGTTATTGTTGTTACCTAGTCGGCGACCACCCTGGTTCTGATTTCCGACGTTAACCTCAACTTTCCCCGAGCTGTCTCCAGTCTGTTTGATGGCGACATTGCTCTGAACTTCTTCCTTATCAGTTGTTTTAAGCTTTCGGTTTGCGTATATGTAACAACCCGTATTTCGATAACATGATTAAAGACGAGAATCAAGGCAGAAGTTAATTTTAAATTCTGAATCAAGTGAAACGGGCTATGCCATTGCGTTCGTCTCGGAAAAATACGCGAAACAGAGTCCGAGTTTTCGAAAATCGGAGTCCGTATGACCAAGATATGGCCTCGCGAAGTTTCACGAAAAATTCCCAAATTAAAGTATACTTAATTAAGTGAAATGGGTTGCGCAGAGAAATATATATATATTGATATATATATATATATAATTGAAAATTAAATAAATAAATATGTAAAAATGTTCAAAACAGCGAATTGGGATAGGGGAATAACCGAACCGGCCGATTTTTGAGGTCGACCCGAGCCTGCTGGGTCGACTAGGGGTTAATCCAGGGTGTTTGGCTGTCAACCCGTGGGCCGATTCGCTCAAATGCAGATTTTGCATTTGGATGGTTCTCATGGTTCATCTTTAATCTAAAGGCCCTAGATGGTTCCTACACTTGACTTCTTCCCCAAGACATACTTTGGTGGCTTGGATTGAATCTAGGTTTAATCCTATGGCCTAAAACACTTGCCTAATCTATAAATAAGCCCCTAACCTACCCCTAAACCCTCATTATTCATTCATGCAACTAAACTATGGCAAAATTGCTACTCTCATGGCCTCCACTCAACTATCCTAGCCTCCACTTCATTTCTATGAGAGGTTTCATGATCATGAGAGTATTAGAGAGTCCCTATGTTAGTATGAGAGCTTCTCAAGTTGATTTCAAGGCAAAAGCTTTGATCTTTGTTCATAAAGATGGTATTTTTGTTGATTTGGAGTGTTCATCTTTGGGTTTTTGGGTGATGGCATGCATAGGCTTCATCACAAGCTTTAGTTTAATCGATTTAGGCCTTCATAGCTATGTAAGCCCTTCACTACTCTTAGATATTAACTATGAAGTTAAATGTTCATGTTGAAAGTTTGGGTTTGATTAATTAGAATGATGCATGCTATCATGTTATGCAAGTTTATGAAGTCATTATCTTGATCTCATGAACTAAAAGCCACAACCTTTATGTTGAAATGTTGCATTATGCAACATGAGAATCTTCATAATCATTATGTCAACTTGCATATGAAGTCATAATCCTTATATGATGATATATGCGAGTTTCTAACCATCATTCCATGTCTTTTGTCACCATGATTCGCTTATGTACCAAGTTTGGGTTGATGCATGTTTTTGAGGCTTAAGAATGTAACATGCAAGCTAATGAACACATTTGTGCCTCATTTGCCACCATGATTAACTTGTGGCTTAATACCCATTTTTGTCATTCCTTTGCCAAGTCTCTTCTTTTAATCCATCACGTTGTTGCGAACGTATATGCTAGTTTAAAAAGCGTTGGGGTCACATTATGGGGAAACATAATGACATGAATATGACTTGGGTAAATGGGTATAAACATGACAACATGTAACGTTAAATATGACATGTGTTTATACTTGAAAACATGACTTGAAGTATAACATGGAAGTTGACATGTAAGTATGCATAAAAACATAAGCTTGGGAATTTACCTATTAAGTTAGGTCTAACCATTGGGAATTTACCTATTAAGTTAGGTCTACCCAATTGCTTGAAAACTTGACTATGAACATGACACTAGACTAAACATGAAAGTGGCCAACTCGAGGTTGGGTTGAGTTTGCAACGTAAAACTACCCGGAACCGACCGGCCTAACTAGTAGTTGCAAACAATAGGACCCAATGTGAGAAGTTGGTCATGTTGTGCTTGAACCCGAGGTTAGACCAAGTTGTGGTGTAAAGCTACCCGGAACCGACCGGCTTAACTAGTAACCACAACAAAGTCTAATGTGAGAGGTTGGGGTGCATTAAGTAATTAATGCCACATGATAGGGTTAAGTTAATTTGATTAATGACTCTTAACCAAATATGACATGGGTAAATGGGTTAAGTAAATTGGTTAGGCTAATGATACTTAACAAAACATGACAAGGTTGGGTAGGTTAAGTGATTTGATTTGCCTAATGACGCTTAACCATTTTTATACGACTAGTGGACGGGGATTAAGTTAACCAACACTTAATCAATCCAACATGATAATTTGGCAAGGTTAAGTAAGTTTTCTTAATGACACTTAACCATACAAGATGATTAGGGGATGGGGTTAAGTAATTTGCACCTAACTAATCCGACACGGTAATTAGATGGGGTTAAGTAATCCACACTTAACTAATCTAAACACGGTAATTCGATGGGGTTAAGTTAAACACTTAACCAATTTAAACTCGGTAATTCAATGAGGTTAAGTAACCAATACTTAACCAACTTAACGTGATAATTTAATGGGGTTAAGCAACTTATACTTAACCAATTATACATGATGATTTGATGGGGTTAAGTAACTTACACTTAACCAATCTAATACGCGGACCTGATAAGGTTAAGTCACAAGACCTTTTTAGAATATACTTAACCATTGTAGTACGATTAGAGGATGGGGTTAAGCCAACCTATACTTAACCAATCCGACTCGATAATTTGATGGGATTAAGATAATCTATGCTTAATAGATCTAGCAAGATAATCCGATAGGATTAAGGTAAGCTAGTACTTGACCAATTTGACTTGATAGGGTTAAGTCATGAGCCTCTGGGTACACTTAACCAACTTGTGGGACTAAGTCTTGAACTTAAAAACTTAGCCAATCTTTGATGTGATTCGTGGGCGGGTTAAGTCATGGACTTGAATGATAACACTTAACCCAATAGACAAACCCTAGCTAGAAGAACTAGGTAGAAAACCGTGGTTAATCAAGGATAACGGGAAAGGAAGCTAAGTGGTAAACCTTAGTTAAGGGTAACTAAGTAATAATTCTTAGCTAAGGACATAGGACTAATTCTCAAAACGATGAGTAACCTGATACGGTAGGTCATCGCTTAGTATACGAGGGGGAGCAAGTTATCTGACTTGGATAAAAGCTCCGGCGCACTGGGTGCCGAAGTGGAAGCTTCGGGGGACGTGAGGATATTCTTGGGATCCCCCGTGGGCTGCCAGGTAATTATACTAGGCCCATGAGAGGTTAAGGTCTGCGTTAGAAGGACCAAGAGTATGCCTTGGTTGCTATGCGAGCAACCTAAAGACTGGGATGGATTAGCGTGGAGTCGACGATTCTTGTTTTTGCCCTGGATAGCACATCGTCGACTACCTACCATCTTTAGTCAATCGTGTACGTGCGGAAAGGCAGGGAACCCCCAACAGACCATGTGCTTGCTATCGAGTCATGGGTGAGGTTGGCCCGTAGGAAAGTGGGCTATAGTGGGGCCGGGGAGTGGTTCTTATACATGATTTTTCTTGGATTGCCTTTCAGTAGTTGAGGGAGGGGTCACGTGGGACCATAGCCACGGGTACAAAAACAGACCTTGATATCTGCATCGGCAGACGATTTAAAGCTCCCGACCGAGTTCTGTATTTCTTGATTTGCCCTGGCACGGAACTCGGATGGCACATTGGGGAACAAGTGCATCTAGACATGGAAAACGATTCACGATACATATGTGGGATCAAGGGCGCGGTTGACGGGTGGCGTAATCCCTAGTGGTCCTAGGTGGCCAAAACCCAAACCGAGACACGGAAACGTTCATTAGGTAGCATAATCCCTAGCGGTCCTAGGTGGCATAAATCCTAAGTGGACGCGCGATAGTTCATGGTAAGGAAACACAACTAGATCAAGGGTTGCAGTCCAAAACAACTTCAAGGATAAACCGTTTACATGGGAAAGCCCGTACAGCCTACGGCAAAGGACTGAACTTATACATGGAAAGAAACATATGAGTTGAGTAACCTATATATGCGGCATATTAGGTTGACATGGACCATTACACGACTTTTGAGTAAGGGTCATTCACGGATAACACGTAATACAGTTGGGGTACTAGTACGGTAGGTGCAGAGCAGATATACAGGATAGATGCCATGGGACGTTATACGCGATAGATATCTTGGGATATTATACTTGATAGAAACCTGACAATGTGATACCTTGTTTTATCTTGACACCGTAGTTTATCACGACACCCTAGTTTATCTGAGTTCAGTAGTTCATCCTGTTATTTTGATTTAGCTTATCTATCTTGTTATCATGCTTATGTTCATCTCAGTTTCTCATGTCAGTTAACTTTACTAGTTTTTATACTAATAGTAGATAGGGCTTACTCAGTCTTTTTGACTGACCCGTTTTGTTTCGCCTCTTTTCTTCCGTTTCCCCCCCAGGTTACAGGGAGGAAACACTGCTGTTTAGTTCGGACTTCTTCTGCTTGAAGGTCATCATGGATGGCTTGGACTTTTCCTGGCTATGGCTACTTTACTGTTTTTATTTGGGGAATAATTTATGAAAAGGTCTTTATTCTTCTTTACTATTGCAAGACAGGTTTTGATGTACTCTGATGTAAAAGGCTTTAGACCTTATGTATTCATGTTTATGAAAGTTCGATTTTACTTCCGCTATTTTATATGTTCTGTCTTGTGATATTTCTGTGCATGTTTACCAATAATGCCCCTCTAAAGCTAGTGCATTCCTTTGCGAGTGACCCTAGCGGAGGCGGGGTGTTACATTTGGTATCAGAGCAGATGGTTACCAGACTGGGCAAAAGTTTTTATAGACCTTCTGAAAACTATTTGAAAATCGTTTATAAAGAAGCATTTTTCAAGAAAAATTTCTTTTAAAAGAAAAAGGCTATTCCCCAAAGGCCATTAGCACTATCCTTGTTTCCATAATTGAATCTCTTTTCCTTTCTTTCCTCCATCTGTAGTCACAGTGGTTTTAACTGCGACTAGTCTTTTCTATCTACGAAAGTGCTTTCCATGCGATGGAGGTGGTTCTCGAGAGACCAGTGGCCGCGTTATAAGAAAGGATAGTGAGAAAGAGGATAAAGGATACGAGCTTAAGGATGAGCAACTGGTTGGTATGGCTTAGTCCTCAAAGGAGGGAGAAAGATGAACAATGAAACCCATGACGAGAGAGTACCTTTGGCATGGTAAAACAGGGTGGATAGTTAAGTATTATGGGACAAGGACAAGATCATCGGGAGGGTAATAGTATGCTCTTATTTCTGGGGTACCTCGGAAGGAGGGTAACGATCTTGTTAAAAGTTTAGCTCTTCTTTTCTATCATCCCGCCAAGACTTTGTTTTGATCCCCGCATCATTTAAGTTTGCTTCTATAGTTGAGTCTCTGCACCTTAAGTACTAGCGTAATAGAGAATCCCATTTTTGACTCAAGTCCTGTGGAGAACCGGTCCATTTATTCATGACTTGTTTTGGATTTGAGAATAACATGCCTCGGTTATGGATGAAGTGGTTATCCAGTAAGGGGTGCCACTCTCGGTTTTGATAGGAGGGTAGTTAGACTCTTTGACTAGCCTTGGTAATACCCTCGAAGTCTCGTGTAACCTTTTTGGGTTCGGTCATGATTAATTACTTAGAATCCCTTGATGCCTTTAATGGAAATTTGAAGCCCGATCGAGTGGTGTTCGCCGATAAGACGGATGGTTTATTTCACTTATGCACGGGTTATGGAAATCACCCAAGTAAGTGCGCTTGATAACCTGGTTGGCATCTGTTTACTTTCAAGAGAAAGTTCTTCTACGTGGAATACCTTGTGGTACGAGGTCCGAGATTCACTAGTGAATTTTGGAAAGCTTGCATGAGATCATGAGTACGCAGTCATGTTTGCGTCAAGTATTCTAGGAAAAGGATAAGTGCAAGTGGAACGAGAGGCGACAAAGAAATGAGTTCTAGCTCATGTTATGGAAACAGGAAATAAGAAGCTGCGAAATCGTGAAGTTAAAAGACGGTCAAGGCACGATGGAATTAAGCTCAGGAAAGACGACTTTGATGGTCAAAGACTAGATACGCGCATGATATCTCTTTTTGGGAGTATATTCTTGATCCCTGTTTTCGGTAGAGCTTACTTGTAGGCTATCTTTTGTGGACATCCTCTCGGTCCTATTTTCTGTTACAAACCCCGTAAGGAGTTTGTCTTGTTTATCTTCTCGACCCTGTTTCAGGGAATCCTAGGTAGAACCCTATGGATGTAAACATGTATTTGAAACATGTTATGATTGATATGGTTGCAAGTGGTTGCTCGTGGATGCGCGAATACACATTAGATACTAGCTCGACTCGGTCACATTTCATATTGCATATGCACGAGTATTTATACTTGTTTATGGATGAAATCGAGTGTATTATCATGCGGTTGTTGCATATGAATGAATGATTGTGCACGCATATAGTATCTATATGACTAGGACTATTTGCATACACGTTGGATACATGGCACTATACATATTTTTTCATTAGAAAGATTATTCAGGCCTGATCATTAGCATTAGCTAAGGAACATGTACACACACGTCTTGCATATATTCATACAGCATTAGAAATCATCTAAGGACAATGGTTGCTCGTGGATGATGTTTTGAGTAGATGGATTATGGATGGTAGGATATGTTCTTCCTAACTTGGAGATTTCGGGGACGAAATCCAAAAAGGTGGGGAGAATGTAACAACCCGTATTTCGATAACATGATTAAAGACGAGAATCAAGGCAGAAGTTAATTTTAAATTCTGAATCAAGTGAAACGGGCTATGCCATTGCGTTCGTCTCGGAAAAATACGCGAAACAGAGTCCGAGTTTTCGAAAATCGGAGTCCGTATGACCAAGATATGGCCTCGCGAAGTTTCACGAAAAATTCCCAAATTAAAGTATACTTAATTAAGTGAAATGGGTTGCGCAGAGAAATATATATATATATATTGATATATATATATATATATAATTGAAAATTAAATAAATAAATATGCAAAAATGTTCAAAACAGCGAATTGGGATAGGGGAATAACCGAACCGACCGATTTTTGAGGTCGACCCGAGCTTGCTGGGTCGACTAGGGGTTAATCCAGGGTGTTTGGCTGTCAACCCGTGGGCCGATTCGCTCAAATGCAGATTTTGCATTTGGATGGTTCTCATGGTTCATCTTTAATCTAAAGGCCCTAGATGGTTCCTACACTTGACTTCTTCCCCAAGACATACTTTGGTGGCTTGGATTGAATCTAGGTTTAATCCTATGGCCTAAAACACTTGCCTAATCTATAAATAAGCCCCTAACCTACCCCTAAACCCTCATTATTCATTCATGCAACTAAACTATGGCAAAATTGCTACTCTCATGGCCTCCACTCAACTATCCTAGCCTCCACTTCATTTCTATGAGAGGTTTCATGATCATGAGAGTATTAGAGAGTCCCTATGTTAGTATGAGAGCTTCTCAAGTTGATTTCAAGGCAAAAGCTTTGATCTTTGTTCATAAAGATGGTATTTTTGTTGATTTGGAGTGTTCATCTTTGGGTTTTTGGGTGATGGCATGCATAGGCTTCATCACAAGCTTTAGTTTAATTGATTTAGGCCTTCATAGCTATGTAAGCCCTTCCCTACTCTTAGATATTAACTATGAAGTTAAATGTTCATGTTGAAAGTTTGGGTTTGATTAATTAGAATGATGCATGCTATCATGTTATGCAAGTTTATGAAGTCATTATCTTGATCTCATGAACTAAAAGCCACAACCTTTATGTTGAAATGTTGCATTATGCAACATGAGAATCTTCATAATCATTATGTCAACTTGCATATGAAGTCATAATCCTTATATGATGATATATGCGAGTTTCTAGCCATCATTCCATGTCTTTTGTCACCATGATTCGCTTATGTACCAAGTTTGGGTTGATGCATGTTTTTGAGGCTTAAGAATGTAACATGCAAGCTAATGAACACATTTGTGCCTCATTTGCCACCATGATTAACTTGTGGCTTAATACCCATTTTTGTCATTCCTTTGCCAAGTCTCTTCTTTTAATCCATCACGTTGTTGCGAACGTATATGCTAGTTTAAAAAGCGTTGGGGTCACATTATGGGGAAACATAATGACATGAATATGACTTGGGTAAATGGGTATAAATATGACAACATGTAACGTTAAATATGACATGTGTTTATACTTGAAAACATGACTTGAAGTATAACATGGAAGTTGACATGTAAGTATGCATAAAAACATAAGCTTGGGAATTTACCTATTAAGTTAGGTCTACCCATTGGGAATTTACCTATTAAGTTAGGTCTACCCAATTGCTTGAAAACTTGACTATGAACATGACACTAGACTAAACATGAAAGTGGCCAACTCGAGGTTGGGTTGAGTTTGCAACGTAAAACTACCCGAAACCGACCGGCCTAACTAGTAGTTGCAAACAATAGGACCCAATGTGAGAAGTTGGTCATGTTGTGCTTGAACCCGAGGTTAGACCAAGTTGTGGTGTAAAGCTACCCGGAACCGACCGGCTTAACTAGTAACCACAACAAAGTCTAATGTGAGAGGTTGGGGTGCATTAAGTAATTAATGCCACATGATAGGGTTAAGTTAATTTGATTAATGACTCTTAACCAAATATGACATGGGTAAATGGGTTAAGTAAATTGGTTAGGCTAATGATACTTAACAAAACATGACAAGGTTGGGTAGGTTAAGTGATTTGATTTGCCTAATGACGCTTAACCATTTTTATACGACTAGTGGACGGGGATTAAGTTAACCAACACTTAATCAATCCAACATGATAATTTGGCAAGGTTAAGTAAGTTTTCTTAATGACACTTAACCATTCAAGATGATTAGGGGATGGGGTTAAGTAATTTGCACCTAACTAATCCGACACGGTAATTAGATGGGGTTAAGTAATCCACACTTAACTAATCTAAACACGGTAATTCGATGGGGTTAAGTTAAACACTTAACCAATTTAAACTCGGTAATTCAATGAGGTTAAGTAACCAATACTTAACCAACTTAACGTGATAATTTAATGGGGTTAAGCAACTTATACTTAACCAATTATACATGATGATTTGATGGGGTTAAGTAACTTACACTTAACCAATCTAATACGCGGACCTGATAAGGTTAAGTCACAAGACCTTTTTAGAATATACTTAACCATTGTAGTACGATTAGAGGATGGGGTTAACCCAACCTATACTTAACCAATCCGACTCGATAATTTGATGGGATTAAGATAATCTATGCTTAATCGATCTAGCAAGATAATCCGATAGGATTAAGGTAAGCTAGTACTTGACCAATTTGACTTGATAGGGTTAAGTCATGAGCCTCTGGGTACACTTAACCAACTTGTGGGACTAAGTCTTGAACTTAAATACTTAGCCAATCTTTGACGTGATTCGTGGGCGGGTTAAGTCATGGACTTGAATGATAACACTTAACCCAATAGACAAACCCTAGCTAGAAGAACTAGGTAGAAAACCGTGATTAATCAAGGATAACGGGAAAGGAAGCTAAGTGGTAAACCTTAGTTAAGGGTAACTAAGTAATAATTCTTAGCTAAGGACATAGGACTAATTCTCAAAACGATGAGTAACCTGATACGGTAGGTCATCGCTTAGTATACGAGGGGGAGCAAGTTATCTGACTTGGATAAAAGCTCCAGCGCACTGGGTGCCGAAGTGGAAGCTTCGGGGGACATGAGGATATTCTTGGGATCCCCCGTGGGCTGCCAGGTAATTATACTAGGCCCATGAGAGGTTAAGGTCTGCGTTAGAAGGACCAAGAGTATGCCTTGGTTGCTATGCGAGCAACCTAAAGACTGGGATGGATTAGCGTGGAGTCGACGATTCTTGTTTTTGCCCTGGATAGCACATCATCGACTACCTACCATCTTTAGTCAATCGTGTACGTGCGGAAAGGCAGGGAACCCCCAACAGACCATGTGCTTGCTATCGAGTCATGGGTGAGGTTGGCCCGTAGGAAAGTGGGCTATAGTGGGGCCGGGGAGTGGTTCTTATACATGATTTTTCTTGGATTGCCTTTCAGTAGTTGAGGGAGGGGTCACGTGGGACCATAGCCACGGGTACAAAAACAGACCTTGATATCTGCATCGGCAGACGATTTAAAGCTCCCGACCGAGTTCCGTATTTCTTGATTTGCCCTGGCACGGAACTCGGATGGCACATTGGGGAACATG
The DNA here is from genome assembly GCA_030737875.1 of Allium sativum. Taxonomy (NCBI): domain Eukaryota; kingdom Viridiplantae; phylum Streptophyta; class Magnoliopsida; order Asparagales; family Amaryllidaceae; genus Allium; species Allium sativum. The sequence continues at coordinate 489,316,314 of CM060926.1, forward strand.
TGCATCTAGACATGGAAAACGATTCACGATACATACGTGGGATCAAGGGCGCGGTTGACGGGTGGCGTAATCCCTAGTGGTCCTAGGTGGCCAAAACCCAAACCGAGACACGGAAACGTTCATTAGGTAGCATAATCCCTAGCGGTCCTAGGTGGCATAAATCCTAAGTGGACGCGCGATAGTTCATGGTAAGGAAACACAACTAGATCAAGGGTTGCAGTCCAAAACAACTTCAAGGATAAACCGTTTACATGGGAAAGCCCGTACAGCCTACGGCAAAGGACTGAACTTATACATGGAAAGAAACATATGAGTTGAGTAACCTATATATGCGGCATATTAGGTTGACATGGACCATTACACGACTTTTGAGTAAGGGTCATTCACGGATAACACGTAATACAGTTGGGGTACTAGTACGGTAGGTGCAGAGCAGATATACAGGATAGATGCCATGGGACGTTATACACGATAGATATCTTGGGATATTATACTTGATAGAAACCTGACAATGTGATACCTTGTTTTATCTTGACACCGTAGTTTATCACGACACCCTAGTTTATCTGAGTTCAGTAGTTCATCCTGTTATTTTGATTTAGCTTATCTATCTTGTTATCATGCTTATGTTCATCTCAGTTTCTCATGTCAGTTAACTTTACTAGTTTTTATACTAATAGTAGATAGGGCTTACTCAGTCTTTTTGACTGACCCGTTTTGTTTCGCCTCTTTTCTTTCGTTTCCCCCCCCCCAGGTTACAGGGAGGAAACACTGCTGTTTAGTTCGGACTTCTTCTGCTTGAAGGTCATCATGGATGGCTTGGACTTTTCCTAGCTATGGCTACTTTACTGTTTTTATTTGGGGAATAATTTATGAAAAAGTCTTTATTCTTCTTTACTATTGCAAGACAGGTTTTGATGTACTCTGATGTAAAAGGCTTTAGACCTTATGTATTCATGTTTATGAAAGTTCGATTTTACTTCCGCTATTTTATATGTTCTATCTTGTGATATTTCTGTGCATGTTTACCAATAATGCCCCTCTAAAGCTAGTGCATTCCTTTGCGAGTGACCCTAGCGGAGGCGGGGTGTTACAGTATACCTCTTCCCGGCGTAGATGTACATTGGCCTTCTCATAGAATAACTCTCTGGTGTGGGGTGGTTTACCTGCCAAGTACCTCCCAAATTCAGTGTCCTTGTCCACTCCATCAATTAGTGCTGCAACAATGGTCGGCTCATGAGGATCTTTAACCTCAGTGGCGGCCAAATTGAAACGATCCAGGTACATCTTTAAACTTTCGCCTGGTCGCTGTTTGACAAGGAATAGATCGATCACGCTTTTCGTCTTCTGTGCGTAGATACGGAATTGCTCTACGAACTTCTCGCTTAGTTCCCTGAAGCTAGAAATCGATCTCGCCGGCAGGCGAGTAAACCATAGCAAAGCCACGTCTTCCAGGAATATGGGAAACGCTTTACACTTAACCGCGTCAGAAGCGGCGGCAGCAGTCATCGACCAAGAGTATCTCATTAGGTGCTGAACAGGATCAGATCTTCCTGCATATCGGTTCATTTGTGGCATGTTAAAACGCCTTGGAAAAGTTGCATCCAAAATATCGTCAGTAAAAGGAGTATGACTGCGGTCAATCCCCCAATCTTCGTTCCGCTGTCCACGGCTGTCGGCCAAAATCTGGTGAACCATGGCTGCAACATTTGCACTAGTCAAAGGAGGTTCAGGGTCAGTGCCTCTGGCCCGACGAGGTTCTCTGATCTCTCTTCGGGGAGTAGCCACAAAATCCGGGGCTTGGACGGGGCCTCGCTGCCCCCTGTTATCATGAGTATGCGTACGGCGACGAGGCTGGGGTGGTCTGTCATGCACAGGACTGTTCACACCTCGAGCCCTGATGGTCGTTGCTTGACCATCCATATTACGGTTTGTGGGTCTTGCCCCTAGTTCTTCTTCTTCTTCTTGTGAGGGCAGGGTCCCGAATCGAAGTTGTTCTATGTTTTCGGCTCTTTCATACGGTCGCCGCGGAGGTCTCGGCGATTCTTCAGATGAAGAGGAATATACTGGGGTGAGTGGACGAACCGGCGATGCTCTTCGTCTTGCTAGCTCATCAAGTCTTCTATCCATAGCCGTCAAATTTTGCCGCAGGATGGAACTTTCCTGTCTTTGGGCGGCCAACTCGTCAAACAACCTATCCCACATTTCGACAAAGCGAGAAAGATCCCCCTCAGTGACAGGAGCAGCAGGATCATAGTGGTCATCATCACCCTCTCTTATGGGCAAAGTGCTCGGACCGGGTCGAGCAGAGGTTCCAGGACGATAGGAGTGGGTCATAGGTTCTTTTCCAGGTCGAGTTGTGTTCTGACCATCAGTTCGGGTAGCTGCGGTTCGTGGAGGGCGGTTCGCTGCGCCCCCCTGAGATCGACTCGTGGTCGTGGTGCGCGGAGGCTGTGAGGTGTTGCCCCGGGATCGAGTAACAACCCCTTCAGTAGCACGGATCGTCTCGTTCTCATCGACTCGGAACGAGGTGTCTTCATCGGATCGGATCGCCCTCTGCGCTCCGCGATCCAGAGTCTCTTCGTTGCCCAGTTCGTGTACACTCTCCTCGATCGTTTCGTTGGTCTGCGAAACTTTAGATCTTTTTCCAGCCATGATATCCGAATCGCTGGAATCTTCAAGGAAACGAATGACGAAACTTTAAGACCGAGTTTCTCAGTGAAAGCACCAAAAATGTTAGATCGAAATTTGGACCTAACACCCAAATTGTTATAAACTGTAGAGAATTCTAAATGAGGAACAAGGAAAAAGAAAATAACACTCAGAATTTATAGTGGTTCGGCGTTAACGAGCCTACGTCCACTTTATAGTTTATTGATTATGCTTCAGAAGTTAGTACAACAGTAATTTCTCTCAATATTTCAGTGGTTTGACAACAATGGCGGATTCAGTACTCACTATTGCCAAAAAGATCCCGAAAAATGCCAAGCTCTGGGCTATTTATAGCTGATTTTGTCAGGCGGATCGCGGACACGTGGCACAAATCCCGAGATCATCGGATCGCATCGCCACCATTGAAGAAACAGTCAAACTAGCCGTTGTGAACAGGTGTCGTGACTTGCTTGAAAATCGGATCGTGCAGATGGGGAGAATTGGTCCAGATGACGGTTAGGAACACGTGTCGCCAGATCCGTGCGATTCGGATCGCTGAAGGCCAGCTCGTGGTTGAACGAATCAGAGGGTTCGGTTCGTACCAAGGGATCAGATCGGATCGTTCTGGGCAACAGTATATAAGTTTGGATCGGATCGCCTGGAGGTGCCGTTCGTTGACGAGATGGGAGCGATCCGTTCCTAGGCGAGTCGATAGAGTGCGATCCATTCTTGGGCGAGACGATGGCGTGCGATCCGTTCCTGGGCGAGACGATGGCGTGCGATCCTTTTCTGTTTTCCTTTTATGAATGATCCTGGGTGGCTTGGTCAAAAAGCGAGCCAACAACCATTTTAATCAATTTTCTTATTGCCTTTCTCCAAATTACTATCTCCATTATTCACTTCATTGCCTAGTTCAAAACACTGACCCTTCTCATTTACATGAAAGATCTTATGCCTATTCTCAACTATACATCACTATTAATTTGCATTTCCTCATTACAGTTCTTATCACCATCTGCCTCTACAGTTCCATTACCCACAATTTTAACAACTTCATCCATAGTTGCATTAACATCATTCTATTGCTATTATACTCCTTCCTCCATACTTTTTTCTTCTTAGTTGCCACATTTTTCCATCCATTCTGAATACCATTATTATGATCATTATTTCTAAATTGCCTTACATTGACGTTCTCACTTTCATACCTTTTTCATAATGCACCTCATTTTGTACCGCCTAATTATTCTCAGTCACAGTAAAAAACTCACATTTAATAGTCTCATGACCAAAAAATTTACAATGCATACAAATTCTAGGTCTCCAGTCATAGGATAGTTTTATAGGCGGGCATTTATCTCCTAAACCATCAATTTCAACTGATTCATGGAGTTCATAATCTGGTGAAACCTCAACCAAAGCTTTAGCATACTTGAATCTCTGTAGTTTTCTGTGCTACTATCAAAACAAATTAGCCTGCCTACATGACACGCCAACTAGTTAATTCCAATAAGAGTCCAGAGAATAATCGAAATTTGGTGAAAATGAATCCAAACAGGAACTTTCTTAATTTGTAACTGTGAACAACTAAGCGAAGGATCCCATTTAGTAATTATGAACATTCTTCCCGTTATAAAAATCAGATCATTTTGGAGGATTTTTTTTCTCTATCCAGATCATTCGAAAAATTAAAAAAGAAGTTAACACCATCAAATTTAATGTTCACCTCACCATCTAGTTTCCAGTACCTATTCAAGAAATTAATCACCGTGATGTAGGACAAAGTTCCATCGAGAAAGAAATCGACCAAGTGATTGCTCCAATGTTTAACACCCTCGTCTTTCACCAAATCTGGTAGTTTCTTACATACACCATCCCTTGGAATTTCAAAATGTATAAACTTAAAGATACCTGCATTCCTAGGAAGAGACTTGAAAAGAGACAAAATCAGCTTTAGTAGAATTTTGATTGGAATTTGTGGTGTTTAACGAAATGAAAATAGCAGGATTAGAAGTGTTCGACGAAATTACATTTACAGAGTTCAAGATTGAAGAATTAACATTAGGATTCACAGAGTTCAAGACAGAAGGGTTAACACTGAATTATTAGTTGTATTTGAATTATTAACATTGAAAAGATCTGGATTCAAAGAGTTCAAACCATTAGTAGTAGAAAGAAGATTGGCATGAGAGGGATTGACAAAGAAGGAGGTGGATCTAAAGGTCGCGTTGGAAGAGGAGGGAAGGCAGAGTCAAAGGCGAACGAAGAAGATGAAGATAAGGAGGACGGAGATGGGAAAGTCAAGGTCGCCATTAGCGGAGGTAAAGAGGGTCAACAATCTTTCTCCTCAATTTCATTTACATAGTTCGATATTAAATCTCTAACTTCAAATGCTTATCAAGACAAAACAATTCATAGTTTCATTTACAATTAATATGAGTTATCGTTGTTAAAATTAGTTGAAATCCATTCCTTACTCAATTTAATTAATTTTAGATCATAAAATTACGTAACTAAATCATTAAATTTTATTTATAACCATAATAATATCAAAATCATATTAAATCCAGTAATTTAAGTAGTAGAAAAATAATAGTTATTACACTTGTGGTATATGGGAGACTAGGAATTATATTGTAAATTATTGTATTCCTATATCATCGTCGACCTATATCGGGGACAAGACTGATTAAACAATAAACACAATTTCTTTTACCGACATAAACATTTTCTTATTCGGTATTTTGATAAATCCCAAAAAAGCTACTTAAACGAAAACAAAAGCTAAATATTAAAAGTACACCGACCCTACGTGATATATAATAAAATGGGGTAACTTGGAAACATGACAAACTTTAGAAAAAAATTAGCCTAAAAGACACTAAGTTTCATTTTTAGGCTGAAGGACAAATTTTAAAGAAAAATAGTATGAAGGAAAATGCTAAATACAACTAGCATTATATTTAGTTTTATATTATACCAAAATGTTAGTTACAACTAGCATTATATTCATTTTTACATTGTAGAAAATGCTAGTTTAATTTAACATTGTCCTTCAGTCTAATATTTCTTAAAGTTTGTTCCTTAACCAAAAAAAGAAACTTGATGTCCTTCCAGGGCCGATCCTGGCCTAGTGCGAGTCGTGCGACCTCACAGGGACCATTAGGTCAGGGGGCCAAAAAAAAAAAAGAACTGTATTACCTTTACTAGAGCTGCTTTTTCTTGTCAGGATGCGTGTACTTGATAGTAATTTATCTATGCAAAAGTAGATATGATTGTATGCTTTGTTGACATCAATCAATATATTAAAATGGAAATGTGGCTTGTGTGGACCTCTAGTTGACAGATTGAAAATGTGGGTAAAAACTTTATGAATTTGCTGAAACACGCAATTTTCTCAATGGAGATGCACGGTAGAAAAAACACATTTTCACTTAAGTTCAATTTCATAAAAGAATATATTTAAGGATCCAAAATTTTGGGTCCGCACTAGGCCCATAAATACTCAGGGCCGGCCCTGTGTCCTTCAAGCTAATTTTTTTTTCCAAAGTTTGTTCTTGTGTCTATTTTCCACTAATAAAAATATATGTACGTGTTTGTAAGTGATTCATACTAGTATTACTGCACAACGGTGGAGAACCGACCGTTAGATTGTATAGTTTTTTTTTTTTTTAAATAAAAATAAAAACTGTTTTTTTAAGTTTTAGTTAAACATAAAAAAGTAATGTGATAGAGAATATTTAAAATTGGAGAGATCTAAGGAGACAAAGTGGAGAAAGTTAAGTCAATTAGATTAGAGATATTTAAGAATACATGTTATAGACATGTTTCATATTTTTTTGGTTTCGGAAAAATTGATTTTGACCAAATGACAGTAAGCAAACCTCCCTAACGGTCGGGTTGATCAATACATTAGTAACATATTCTTAGTTTAGGTTGTTTTACATGTACAGTTGATACTATAATTGAACTTACATCATTTCAAGGAAAATGCTGCTTTACCCGAATACAAATCGGGTACAACACCAAAATGTGAAAGAAAGGTGTGGGATCTCCGTGAATTTCGCCCTCAATTTCGGAATTGGGGTTCCACTGCTTTCTCTCACATTTTGATTATACCCGACTTGTATTCGGATAATGTAGCACAGTTGTCATTTCAATTACTTCCATTTCTTTTAAACTTCACTATAATTTTTTCACTAAAATCCGACTTAAAATAAATTTTAACGAATAACTGTATATTTATATTTAACACCTTAACGATCGATTTTTCTATCATTGTACGGTTACACAAGTAATAACCTAACACTAAAATCGATCGAAGATCATATTTAAACAATCGTGCGATAGATGAACAACGTAAGTTTTAGCGATAATAACTGACCATCACTAAAAGATTTCATTTTGCTTGAAATATGGTAGCTCTTTCATTTGGTATTATAAAGAACAATATTCTTATTTTTTTCAAATAATTTAAGAGAATAGTAGTTGTACTTTATTTAAGAAAAGTACTCACTGTGTGTTGCTGCGAAGCACGAACGTTAAATTTGGCAGTTTTTACCTGAAAGGTAACCAAAAGGATAAATTAGTTACCAAGAATACATCAAAATATGATTCAGCCAATTTTCCGTGGATGCATGTCTCAGACCATACACGAAAATAAAGCAAGGCTAAACCCTCACCGCTCTGGTCTCTCCTACCATGGCGGCTTCTGTCTTCATTCCCCTTTCAAACCCCTCGTCCTTCCTCCCTAAAAGCAATATAAAATCCCCAAATTGTCCCTCTAAACCCTTCTCAGTCACCTTCCGTGCCGCCGCCCCCCGCGCTTCATCCTCCAAGACCTACCGCCGCCCTGCCGACGAAAATATCCGCGAAGAAGCAGCCCGTTGCAACCAGAAAGAGAACTCGTTTTCCGCCAAGTACGTCCCTTTTCCGCCAAACCCTTCGTGGCCGGGCGAGTCTTACTCGCTGGATGAGATCGTGTATAGGTCCAAGTCGGGAGGTTTGCTGGACGTGCAGCACGATTTCGACAAATTGAGGGAGTATTCGGGTGAGTACTGGAGGGATTTGTTTGATTCGAGGGTGGGGAAAACTACATGGCCGTATGGATCTGGGGTGTGGAGCAAGAAAGAATTTGTTCTGCCTGAGATTTCGGATGATCATATTGTGAGCTTGTTTGAAGGAAATTCCAACTTATTTTGGGCTGAGAGGCTGGGTATGGATCATTTGGATGGAATGAACGATCTGTGGGTTAAACATTGTGGGATTTCACATACTGGATCCTTTAAAGATCTTGGCATGACTGTTCTCGTATCTCAGGTTTTGATTTGAACCGCGCTTCTTATCAGTTGGATTGATCTTCGTTTTTATATAAAGGCTGAACTATGAATGCTGATTGCTAAATGCCTGCTTCTGAATGCTGACTGTTGAATATGAGTGCCAAATCAGCATTTACTTTATTTGCATTTAAAAGCTTCTAGTTAATGCTAAAAAAAATGTGTGTTGCTAATGGCAGCACATTTCCTTCTTTCTACCACCACTGCAGTTCTTTACAATATAATACTCTTCCTAATATCAGTTTTATTTTAACAAACTATCGAAAACATCATCATTACACCAGCTTTCATAGAGATCGACCACCGAACATCAGTAGTTCATTGGCCTATGGCCGTGGAAAACGGTGTTGGTCAACTTATTTTTCGTCGTGCAAACTGACTTTACGCGGTGGTTGATTGCCTTGTGAAATGACTTTACTTTGATATTTGGTATTAGGAAGCATATAAATTTTACTGCGTTTATTTTTTTTCTATGTTATTCGGAAGATGAAAGAATGGAACTGTGTGCCTTTAGCAACACACAAGAAAGATAGTTTTTTTCACAATAACACCTCTCATTTTTAGTTTTTTTTTAAAGCACTAAATAAATTTGAAATATTAGAATATTATAAATTACCAATTTTTGAATTAGGCCAAATTTGAATACTAAAAATTGTAAAATGTTTGTTTTGAAAAATTAAAATGTCGAAATGATAAATTGTCAGGTTTTTATGTTTAGAATCATAATATTGACAAGCTATGATTTTTTTTTTTTAAAAAATTATTTTAACTTTTAGTTCAAAATATAGGTTTCAGAATTTCTCAGCTTTGGATTCTAAGGGAAAAAAAAAAAATCCTGATTATTATATTTAAAAACTAAAATTCTAAACATTTGAATTTTCCATGGTTCGAGATTCCTGTCGGCATACCCGAATTTCTACCATTTCGACTGGGTTCCGGCAAATGACCAGACCATAATTTCTCAAAAATTTCATTCCGGACAATAGTGAAAGAAAGATATAAAATCACACATACAGGTGGCAAGGTAGGGGAATGAACGGCGGATCTAGAGATGGAAAACACCAAGCTTGGAGACATAGATTTAGAGGTTTCTACATGAACGAAGAAGCAGGGCAGCATTGGAAATTTTCGTGATGAAATGGGGCTGACAATTTAGGGTTTCTATATTAAACAGAACTGATGTGGACTTGTATTTTATGAGTGGAATCATTTCTTATTAGGCCAGCTTGGGCTTTGGATAAATTTTGATGAAGTTTCAAGGCATGCTAAATTATATTTTATCTGACATCAGGTTTAAGATTATACATATTATTTAGTTGTTCATTCATATAAGAGTTTTCTAAGAAGCTCTAAATTCCAGAAGGCATCTATAACAAAACTTTCGGAATTTCTGAAATGGAACCAAAAATTTATAATTTTCAAATGATCGAAGCAAAATCAGAACCAAATTTTAAATCTTGGAATTTTCACAATTTTTGGGTTTTTACAAGTTTGGACTTTCAAGATTTCTAAATTTCAAAAGTCAATTTCAATTTTTCTTCAATCAAATTTTTTAAACGTATTATAATTTTTAAATGTTTTTTTTAAAATTGGGTACTTAAATGGTAGTATATATCAATACTACAAGTCTTAGGTAGTATATAACATATCGCGTGTTAATGTATGTTTACACTATGTGAGTTTCGAACATGTCATGTGACCTCCTGCATCAAAACCAAAGTTCTCCTAACCACTAGGACAGTGCTACTGGTCACAATTCTAAATGTTAAAATTTTGTATTTATTTTAATTTGTTACTGTTAACGAGGATATAGGTGGAAAGACAATTATTCACCTTTCAAAATAGGAATAAATGGAAATAAAGTGCTGAACACTTGTTTCTAAGTAAGTGGTTTAAATCACAACTTTTGAATATAAAAACAACATTAAAAGATCTAAACTGTATTGTGGAAGTTTCGTTAAGAATTTTCTAACAAAAACAAACACATAAGTGGATGGAACAGTGTTTAGGCTTGCCGCTTTTATTTTTGAGTGTGCTTCTTATATTTTGAATTTATTTGCTTAGAAATTTAAGTAATGCTGCATTTGTTTTTAGTGCTGAATTTTGAAAGTTGAGAGCCGAATTTTGTATACTGAATTTTGATGTCTAATACACAAGAATTGTTTGTTTATATTTTTCTAACTTTTCGATTAAGAACTTACTGAGTATATATAATATAGTAGGTCTCTTTTCCACTAATATACTAAAATAATAAACAACCTAGCACAAATAGGATTAGTTTTATTGATCATGAATGTCTTGATTATCCTTAATCCGAACAACAAAATAACATGTAAAAAATATCTGTTGTAAAATTCACTTTTTTTCTTCTTCTCTTATCTCACTAATTCAAATCAATTTGATCACACATGTTATCCATGATTGAGGAAAATAATTTACTGTGATTGGTTGGAACTAGTGGCAGGGGTGAAACTGGTGTATGTTAATATGTGCGTTAAGTTTTCACATAATGTTTTTATGTATCGTAAAGCGATGGAAATGTGATGTTAGAATTTTAAGTCGTATAATTCTTTATTATGGGAATTGTGTGAGCTATAAATCAATTTGTTGAGTTATTGATAACCTCAATTGTGAAATTCATTATATTTTACAGTGGAACTTATAAGCAAATTCCTAGGTCAAATATTTCGAATTTGTTACCATATATTAAACATAAGTAAAATATTTAATCAGATAAAAATCATTATTATCATTGCTTTCTTATAGTTCTTCTGCTTTGATTAGCCTTTGCATATTCAACATTGCAAACCAATTGAACCTATTTTGAATTTAGTTCAGAAGTTAATTAAGAACATCACCTTGTATGTTTGAGCCAAATAACTAGTAAAGCTTTCCTGCTGTTAAATAATAATTCATATATTTTAATAATGACCAGTTGCAAATTGCACATAATCAATATAGTTGAATTCCCTGAAGCCTAGGAAGCTTACTAGCAGGTGGTGGTTACGATGCCAGTTGGTACCGAAGATTGTGAACTGAAAGTCTGAAACAACTTGAAGAATTAAAAAAAAAAAAAAATGTAAACTCGCCAAGGGTTGCCCGAAAAATACGAAATTTGTTAATATTTGGATTCAAAATGTGGATAGATATTTGTTTTCTATAAAAAGAAAATGATGGAGGTACTTGCATCTGAAAATTATCCGTTCATCTTTCGTCAAGATTATAATGTATTTATTATTTTATTAAATTAACAATTCATTTTATATGCACCTAGAGCAACATGGATTGCTCAGAATTATTTTTTATTATCATATTTCATTTTCTGTATTTTTATAAGCACTGAGATTATTACTTTTTTATATTAAATCAAAATATTCTATTTCTGTTTGTTGATTTATCAGTCATTAGAAGATAGGATTAAATATTCGATTATCTGTGTATTTACAAATGCAAATATCTGATATTCAAAATGATTTCCGCTGTGGATATTCAATATTTAAAAATAATTTCGGATGTGAATGCAAACATAATACAATCCACATACGGAAGTATCCGCTTATAATAATGAAGCAAGCTTTACCAATTAAATCTTTCTATGATTAACTTTCGTCTACTCTTTCACATATTATTCATTCATCCTCCAATAACTTTCATTTTACTTGTTCGAAAATAATAGAGAAGAATCCGTCTCTTTCTTCAGTCGAATGAACACTGTTTTTGTTATGGGCATGTTTAACATAGAATTGCAATTTTAGCGCTTTGAATTTGGCAAAACTAGGTTTTTCGGGTTGACAAAAAATAAATTTAGGAGAGGAGTAAGCAAGTGGGGAGACGAAAGCACTAGTGATATCTAGTGATAACGGTTGCCAGTAGGCATTTATGGGTAGTTAGGTGAGGCGGATGATCTTGATGAGATATTGGAAGAAGTGAGAGAAGGGTACTTTGGAAAGTGAACGAAGGCTATTTTATATAATTAGCTAGGTCTGTGAATGATTAGGTACCGTTTCGGATAGTGCTACATCCATAACTGTGGATGACGATAAATATACAATATTTATTATATATTCTGCGATTGATTTAAAACTAACAAATCTGAACAAATAACTGTTTTTTTTTGTTTATTATAAATCCATTTTATTGCTAAAAGTATAGAAAGTAATAAATATGTTGAGAAATAATTTTATGCAGCAAATATTGTTTTTATACATTTTTTATCTAGATAAAATAGTAAATGATGAACATTTTATGTACTCTTTAGTACAAGGAAAGATAACTATAATTTTGATTATAATTATCTGATGTAGATATTGCTATATCCATATTCGTATTCATTTTTCGAATATTGGATGATTTTCCATATTTTAGGTATTTGGATGGATTTGAAATTTTCGAATGGTCATTGACAGTCATATAATTAACCAGTCTACTTCTAATTTTTGGAAAATTATCCGTTCTACTCTTTTCTCGTCCATTTTTTTCTCCATGTCCATTAATCCCCTTATCCTAAATGAGTCTTTGCTTAAAAAAATTATCTTTTTTTGTTTTTGTTTTTTGATAGTGAAACATTCATTGTTATATAGAATATCATAAAATTATATATAATCAAATCAAATCATTAATAGAAAATATATAAATGTTCATTCATATATCATTGTTGATATCTACGCCTCATCTTTGACATGATAAGGAGAGAGAAAAACATGTGCATTATTAGTGTTTAATTTTTTTTTTCCAAATTTTGTTTTGAAATCCCATCTGTACCTTTGCGTGATTAAAATCAAAATCAAAATCTTATTCATGTCTTGTTCGATACCAATTTCGTCTGCCATGTTCAAATCTCAAATGAACCATGGATGAAATATAAATTTAAATTCTTGATTATTAGTGTATGTTTTTGCCTCTTTTTTTTATACGAATCCGAAGGAATATATCTTATATATTTATTTTATACGAACCTTTAATCAACTTTTTTAAACTTTATATGCTTTTGAACTAGATCAAAAGATTTTGTATTTTCTTCCCATGTTCACATGGAAAAAAAATCATTTGGCCACTCAATGATTCAAGCTGTTATTCGTTGGGAAAAAAAAAAAAGATCTTCTGCATTTGTTTTGAATTCGAACTTCCATGTTTTACGTAATTCATGTATGCTTGTTAGAGTACTCGGCTTTTATGTATTAATCTTCTTTGTAGTGCAATAACTCTTTTACTACGAAAATCAGTATGTTATAGGTTCGAGCTCCGGCCTCTCACATAATGTGAGGGAAAGGCTGCGCGCGCTAATCGACCACCCCCAGAGCCCGGGAAGCCGTGAATAGTACCAGGACGGGAGACTGACCTGAGAAGTCCTCGCGCTTGAGTACGGGAGCCTTTGACACTGGGTATCCACCTATTTAAAAACAAACATTAAAAAGATATATTTGATGTTAATTTTGGCACATAAGTCACTCCTAGATAATCGAGGGACACTTTAAGATCTAATGTGTTGATTTGAGATATATGTTCTAACTGCACTTGTTTCATTCAAGATCCCAGTCGATACGAGATAATTGTTTGTGAGCATTTTGAGTGATGTGATCACCAATCGAAATTTGTAACCTTGTACAATCTTAATATGGCTTAATTTTAGAACTTGGTGGTTTTATTCATGTGGAGAAAAAAAAGGCATGATTTCTCATGTTCATCTTGAAAATGGCCAGAGGCCATGATTTTCCATTTTCTTTCCTGAAAGTGGCATAGAAGCCTAATCAATCATATATATATATATATATATATATATATATATATATATATATGGTAATTTTCAATATATATATATATATATATATATATATATATATATATATATATATGGTACCATGAACAATAAGTTCAATATAAAAGAACCAAATTATCAATTTATTGTGTTGTTGATATCTGACAAACAAAGTAATGGGAATCAACCAGTTGAGAAGGAAAATGCATTTCAAGGATTTATATATCCAAATTGGATGAATTAAAGTATGGATTTGAAGGTTTTAATGGCATCAATTAATAATGAAAGAAAATAAATCGACTATGGAAAAAGATGAGAGTCTCTAAGAAAGATGCGATAAGCTGGGGCATTTCCTGTGTAAAATATAATAGTATTAAAAACTGATTTGAAGTTGGGGTTCCATGAATCTACGCTTATCAAGGATAATATTTTTGGTATTTATTCAGTTTTTGGAGTTACTTCCATTATGTGAACTAAAAGAAATTTCCTTATTGATCAGTTTGATCAAGTAAAGTTGGTGCCTGACGCAATGGTAAAGTTATCATTCGGCTGGTAATCTGGAGCGCACAGGTTCGAACCCCGGCCTCTTCACATAATGTGAGAGAAAGGTTGTGCGTGCTTATCGATCACCCCTAGAGTCCGGAAAGCCGTGAATAGCACCAGGACGGGAGACTGGCCTGGGAAGTCCTCGCGCTTGAGTACGGGAGCCTTTGGCACTGGGTATCCACCATCAATTTGATCAAGTATTAGAGCATTAAACAAACTTTGTGATGTCACTCATGTTGGGAGATGTTTTTTTGGGAAACAAATTATATACACACACATGTGTGTGCGTGCGCGCGAGCGCTAACGCATCTAGCAAACAAGCAGATGAGCGACCACCGTTTATGTTTTTCTTATCACCGATGCCATGTTGAAGTTAAGTTCTTGTACCTGTGCAAACTTGATCTTCACAAAATCCATGTCATACAACTTGTAAACAATTTATGTAATTCATGTGGGTGTATATACAGGTTACAGCATTTATAAGGGGGGGAAATAAGTGATTGTCTGTAGACATAAAAGATCTATTGTGTTCTATACACATTTTCTTTAGATATTTATAGAACCTCCAATTACTTTACTAAATATTTAAAATATCATATTTTTATATTCGTATGAATATTTCTGTTATCTTATATTATTTTTTGAATGAACATTAAACACTTGTGACTTCGCTTAACAATAATTGAGAATCCTCGTACGATGTACAAGAATTAACTGCCATTATAACCAAATGATTGTTTAGTGGCAAACAAAATGGATAACAAGGGATGATAATAATGTCAGCTGAAATCAGTTATGTTTAGCTGATTATTAAGGAGTGTAATTGAGGCGGCACTATCCATATTAAAAAATAAATATATTTTTTAACCTAACATATATATCCTAGTTTCGTTGACTTTATTTTGATCGAAATAGCCAGTCTATACATGACTAGTTTGTTATTATGCAATTAATCATGAGCTGATCCAACAGATAATTTGTGAATGAATATATCATTACATCTTGGTTCACTTAAATTTGATGCTTATATGTACCTCTGTAAACATTTGTATCACCTTGCCTTTTGCATCACACACTGATGTTTGTATATGAGTTTGATTTCAACTAAATTCACCAAGTATGACTTGAGCATAATTTTTATCGTGTGTGCGTTCTCTCTCCTCCCCCCCCCCCCCCCCCCCCCCCTTTCTCTCCCTCCTCTCCCTCTCTGTGTATGTCTGTTGCTTGTTTGGAAATAAACAGAACTCGTACTCATAATGAACATTTTCATCTAAAAATATTCATAATGAACACGGTTGCCCTCTGATAACTATGGAATTTAGCATATGTGATGTCATGATAAATAAGCGAATTAAGAATGGTGCACATTTTATGCTTTGAAAGTTAGATGAAACGCCGACACAATAATATGTAATAGTGATTTTTGTAACCTTTTGCTGGGAATATGAAAAAAGATGCTTCAATGACCGAACTATATAATTTTTGCTGGGAATATGAAAAAAGATGCTTCAATGACCGAGCTTTACATGCCTATAAGATGGATCCAAAAATATTTAACTGTAGGATGATTTACTTTGTAGTATGATTGTATGATGATGATTATCTTTAATTTCAACAACATAAGCGCTGTTTAAATATACTTCTTGACTATTGCTGTTCTTTAATGATTCTTGATGGAAGATATTAACTTTAATAAAGCATTGCTTTTCAATATTGATATAAAATAGACAGACCATGAAAACCGTCTCAGTAAGTCATCAAACATGTAGTTCATAGTTATGGAATGTGCACCAAGGCATGTGCCATGGTGCTAGGTGCCAATCACCGTGGATGACAAACAATGAAGTACAATAGAACGGAAAGTATGACTTAGTGTTGAAAATGGTTACTAACGTGTAATTGTTTAAACTATTTCAGCAGTTCGTTTCTGTGATAAGAAACTCTAGTCATTCTGTTACTAATGCAGTGATACTCTTTCTACTATAATTTTGTTGTATATGTATGGTAATAAATTATACATGTTTGTATGTACTGAAATAGACTTTGTTTTGAATCAGGTAAACCGCCTTCGTAAGCAACTGAACCGGCCAATAATTGGTGTCGGTTGCGCATCAACAGGGGACACATCCGCAGCCCTATCTGCCTACTGCGCAGCCGCCAGAATCCCATCCATTGTCTTCCTCCCGGCAGACCGCATCTCTGTGGCCCAACTCGTGCAGCCTATCGCGAATGGGGCCACCGTCCTCTCCCTGGACACGGACTTTGATGGCTGCATGCGCCTGATCCGGGAAGTGACAGCCGAGCTTCCCATCTACCTGGCCAACTCCCTTAACTCCCTCCGCCTCGAGGGCCAGAAGACAGCAGCCATAGAAATCCTACAGCAGTTCGACTGGCAGGTGCCGGACTGGGTGATCATACCAGGAGGCAACCTGGGCAACATCTACGCCTTCTTCAAAGGCTTCGACATGTGCCGCGAGCTGGGCCTTGTGGACCGGGTCCCCCGCCTCGTGTGCGCCCAGGCCTCCAACGCCAACCCACTCTACCTGTACTACAAGTCAGGATGGACCCAGTTCAACTCAATCACGGCTGGGGAGACGTTTGCTTCTGCAATCCAGATCGGCGACCCAGTGTCGATCGAGCGGGCCGTGCACGCGGTGCAGGCCACGGATGGGGTAGTGGAGGAGGCCACCGAGGAGGAACTCATGGACGCCATGGCCCAGGCCGATCGCACCGGCATGTTCGCCTGTCCACATACTGGAGTCGCGCTGGCTGCTCTCTCCAAACTGAGGAAGAGCGGGGTGATCGGGGCGCATGATCGGACCGTGGTTGTCAGCACTGCTCATGGGTTGAAGTTTACACAGGCAAAGGTTAGTTATCATTCCGACGAGATTGATGGCATGGAGTGCAGGTATAAGAACCCCCCTATTAACGTCAAGGCCGAGTTCGGATCTGTTATGGATGTGCTCAAGACAAAGCTCCGGAGGTTTTGAATTTTTATAACTTATATTTGCACTGTCTGATTTAGTCATTTTTTCGGTCATAAACTGTTCTTTTTTTGAGTTACGATGTCATCTTTATTTTATTTTAGTGAGTAAAGTGTAGTTGAATTTTGCTTTGGGCATTACACCGATTAATGATTTATGTTGTATGGACCGTATTATTGTTGCTATTATGCTAACCACATTTGATACCTCTCTTGAATATTTTCTGTTTTGTTGAATATTTTCTGATTAGTATGGTAGAGCTTTTGCAACAAAGCAGGCTTTGGATGAGATGCACTATGGGGAACGGCTAGCGGTAGCGAGCAACGAGAGTTGACCGTGTGAAGGTAATTTGGTATTGTAGTTTTACCTTTTAATTCACTAGTTTTAGTAGTGATTTATGTTTGTCTTTCCATTCGTTTATTATGAGTTCGATACTGCAATTCTGAAGCACACAAGACAAGCAATAATCAATGTGGAATCCTGGCAAACTATATTTTCACAGTACAGTTGAAATGGAGATGGTGCTTTCATACCCAGTGCTATGAACGAACAAGTCAACTCATCAATGTGACATCGATCAAAAATGAGGGTAACATGCGTTTTGTTAGGTTGAAATTTGAGCCTTGTGCATTCAGTTTATGTTAAGAGGACCAATAATTCATGCACTTATAGACGGAGAATATGTTCATCCTTATGCAAATTTCGTTGTCCTTGATTCATTGTCCAATATGCAAATCTCTGCTCATGTAAATCAACATCTGACAGCTCTTAGATTCGTCATTGGATAACTCATGTAAATCGACCTTCGAGACTGGTTTTTCCTTTTGGCTTTCATTTTCCGGTAGCTTTCTATTTTTATCACCTTGCCAGCTGTATTTTGGGGATTACATCTGCATTCTCTGTTTAATATCATTCTATACTTTAATGCAAAAGAACAATGTTATTGATACTCAAAAAATGGTTAAAAGGTGATACTTTCGAAAATAAAATTCCGTATATGCCTGCCTTTTTTGTTCTTTCTCATTTTCGGCTGTTCTTTATCGAATTCAAAGGTGAAATTCAATCGTACCATCATTGAATTCCAAGAATAAATATGACAAAATCTTATCGAATTTCACCGGTGTCCCCCTACCTATTTTTGAAGTATCAATAACAATGTGTATTTATACTTTAGTATATAATAGCTCTTTGTATTCTTGAAATTTTCTCGTCCTATAGATCACTACTAACAATACAGGGATATTCCAACGGCTCATGGCCGTTGGATGTCATTGAAATAGCCGTTGGAATAACATTCACGCTTTCGAACGACTTCCAACAGCGTTACCAACGGCTTCAAACGGCAGTAGCCGTTGGAAACCGTTAGAAAATATGATCAAATTGCCGTTGGAAACTGTTACTAGTCGTTGGAAATACTGAGTTTCTTTTTTATATAACAGCAAGCTAACAACCTTTAAGCTACCCCATTTCCAATCCATTTCCAACCAATTCCGCATATACTCAATATATATATATATATAAACAACCAAAATGAAACGTAGAAACATCAATATATACAAAACAAACCATGTCTACAACCATCCAAACATGCAAACAAACCGTACAATATATACAAACCATCAAATTACATCCAAACATGTCTCATCCACTCCATACCAATATATACAACAACAAAACAAATCACATCTCCAAGCCACACCAAAAAAAACATACCTCAAACTGCATCATGTTCGTCGCTATGTCCTCCAGAAGCTAACGAAGAAGGAAAACTACCATGATTGTGCACGTACTTCGTAACCTTTTGATTCAGCTGCTCAATCTGCATAGCCTGCACACGATTCTGGTCCTGCAGCTGCTCAATCAACGCTCACATCTTCTTAATTCCTTCTTTGTCATGTGCCTTCTTAGCTTGTGAAACTTGCAAATACAAGTATAGAAGATATTAGAACATAGATGTATTAAGACTGAAAGCTTGCACAAAAATTAGAACATGAATAATTATTAGATGTAAGATAAGTTATCATCTATACTTGCGTTTAGTCTTTGTAAGTTTAGATCAATTAAACATTTCAAAGTTTATTGTCATAAAATAGATTTTATTTGTATTGTATATTCCACTATTAGTTTGAAAACAAAGAGTAATACTGATATTATTTTACAAAGATTTGGGTCATTTGGATTTTGAGTTTTTCGTTTTCAATTTGCAATTGAAAGAAATACCAAGAAACATGAGAAGAAAATTTAATTTTAGTCATTGCGACGAAAAACAAAATAATCTTATTTTCATTTTACATGTTAATTTTACTTACATAATTGTTTTTTTACCCTCCCAATAATGCATATTATAAACGTACTTTCAACGGCTAGACGAAAACACAAAACCAAGCGGGGTCTTAACATTTCATGTTTGTCCTATCTACATGTTCGTCATGTTCGTCATTTTACTTTGGAGTTTTATGTTGAAAATGGAAAAGAAAACCGTTATACTGATCACCATTTGTCAATGTTGTGTTTTCATGCCAGGTGCATATAGATAACTAAATATAGCGATGAAATATTTGGTTTATCCACAAAAAGTCATTTAAGTCAGCATATTGCATTCGTATGTTTCTTTTTATTTATTTATTTTCTAAGGAAAAAGAAAAAGAAAAAAAGTAAGCTCATCATGAATCTTGATAATGGAAAAAAGTAAGCATATTGCATTCGTATGTCCTATCTACATGTCCGTCATGTGCGTTAGTTAATTTAGATATCAAAATATAGTCTGAAATATTAAATTATCAAAATATAATATGAAATACGAATATCACCGTCAGGTTACCGAATCCATAACGCCTGCTCCGTTGCGATAGATCCATAACAACATCAAATAGGTTGTCTTCCTCCTTCCGCGTCAACTCGTCATGACCTGACTCCTCAAACACATGAGCCCGTGCCTTCTGGAACTTTGCCTATAATGCAAAAAACAATTTCAGTTGAAAAATAATAAAATGTTGATTTCATTTTACATTAGCTAGTAATTAATAAACTAATCGATGTTGTTAACGTTATTTTTCGTCAACACCGAAAATGGGTCGACTGGGACGGATCTAAAGGAGGAAATGGATGATTTGGCTATTTTCACTAGGTTGTTTCTCCGGATACTGAAGTCTGGGAAGACAGGATCACTTAGGGGTTACTAAGATGGATCTAAACTCAGGAGATAAAGCTCGTCTCCCTATTCAAGGACATATTGAAATGGGGATCCGTACTTATCTGAAGGATGAATAAAAAACTGCAACTGCTACGATTAGAGTAATAATAATACACACTTACAGAACAATTTTCATATAAGAAGATCCCTTTCCATTAAACTTTTGCTGGGAGTACATGAATGTCATAGGGAGGACCCCTCCATTGATCTTCTTTACCAAGTTATTTTTGAGAGTACAAGTATTAAGGAAATAAAAAGATCGACCTTCTAAATGTGATCTCTGGGGTCTTATTTATAGTGGTTCAGGGTCCCGTCCGTTGGTGGGCTATTGGATCCGTAGGGGTTTTTATCGGTCGTTTTATTCTTGGTTTTGGGTGCTTGACCTTCGACCGCCTTTGGTGTATTAGGTTATGATCTTTAGATGATACTTGAATTCTTGAAAGCAGCTTCTGAATGTAGGCTTGCGGACATGAGCTTTCAGATGTAGGCTTTTGGCTTTATCGTGAATACTTAAAAGGGCTTGACCTCGTAGTGTATGTTGATAGCTGCCGGGTCGAAACCGCTACGTGTTTCGGTACTAGGTAGCCTAGTACGGGTAGCATGTATTCTGTTCGGGTCTCGGCTAGCCCTCCGGTAGGGTCTCTGTGGTAGCATGTATTTTTGGAGGGTGATTTCTGGTGTCACTCTTATTCATTCGCGGATGTGGCATTTCGGTATTCATGCAGTAGATGCTCCGAAAGTTGGTTCTGAGTGGTCTTCGCTTTCTTTCGGTTTAGTGTCTTCGATGCTTTCGTCTTCAAGTGTATCGGCATTTGGGCAGGTCATTATTGAAGATTCCTTTGGGTTTTGTCCATAGGGTTTATTTCTTCTTGCTTACTTGGTTTTAGATTAGGGTGGCTCCTTACACGGAGTCTTTCGTTGAGCCGGTACTGTCGGAAGGATCTTGTTGGATTGATCCTGGCGGAGAGATCATGTCGGTTACATCGCCTAGTACCTTACGATATCTTCCCTTAGCGGGAGGGAGAGGGTTTCGGTTGATGCGACTTTTCGGATTATCCCTTCCTGCTCTTGCCCTTCTTAGTATTTGGCCCCACTCTCTATTGAACCCCCTGCGAGCTTTCGGTCTTCCGACACCCCTTCACCGCCAGCTCACTTCGCTGTTGATATTTGGTAGTAACATTTACTCCCCCTTTGTAAAGGGGTGTTTTCAACTTCTTAAGTCAAACTCGTTGTCCTTTACGAAGTGTCATATCAGAGTCTTTTGATCTTCCTTGGCAAGGGAACGTTGATTGATCCTTGATTGTGCGGTGTGGATTTGGGGTAAATATCCTTGCACAATTACCACTGCCTCTTCTTCACTTCTTACCTGCAACATTAGTTTCTCGTACCAGCTTATTTATTCACTGAAGATCTGAAGTTTATCATAGGAAACTCACTGCTTAAATCCTTGGTAAGTATTCCTACTTTGATTATTATTTTTTTAAATCGAGGGGTTGAATTGTTTTGCTCAAATTAGCTTAGGGTTTTGCATATCGGATACAAATTGTTCGTATCTTAATAACCTGAAAGGAAATTCATGGCAATCAATCTGTACGCCCTTTCCCCCAAATATCAACTCTAGGGTTTAGGTCACGCAACTGTACAAAGCATTTTTTTAATGATTGGACTTGTGTGTAGGATTTATCACAACACTCGTTATCCTGACTACTCATTACTAATAGGCTTGAGCGTAATCACTTCCCAATGCTCGAATGAGTGGGATATAAATTATATATGTTCACGAAATTATATCATCTGGCCGCGTTATGTCTGATAAGAGGAGTTCCAGTTTATCGTCCGTTGATGCTTGCGATCTTTCTCGGAGGGGAAAGTCTCTTCCCTTAAAGAAATTGTTGATCACTTCTCAAGATGACGTAAAATCCATTCTTGCCAGCTTTGGAATGGACAATGTGGAGGTCGTTCCTGCTTCTTACCGTGATGACATCATGCATCCTCCTGAGGGAGTCGCGCCCATTCAATTTCTACCAAGTACTTACACATTACTCTTATGCCTGGAGGTACTTGTTCTGGAATCGGGTCAGGTTTCTCTTACTTCGAACCTCGCTCGTTATCTGATGCGCTTTTCAAGAGGTGCTGGCTTTCCCCTATTCCATGCTACCCCTTTGCGGAAGATTGTTCGCGACGGTGTGGGCAAGGTTATGTCTTGGGAAGATCAATTCTTCTTTATTAAATGTCCTACCGGTATTTCTGGCCAATTTGCTGATCGTGGTAATCCCTATGAACCCTTCGTAGGTGTCTATTTTCCCATTTGTAATATATCTTTAGTTTCCTTCTTTTAGATTTTGTTTCTGAGGAGGTGTCCCTAACCGAGAGCGAATCTTGTGTGTTTAAGTTTATTTTGAAATTACTCAAAAAGACGCCAAATCGGTCCACTATACATGTATTCGACAGTTTCTTTGTGGAAATCCTTTAGATGCTAACGTTTCACTCTTGACTTTTTCCCGACCTTTCGTTTGACTAGGAGTTTCGGTTTCGGAAGCCCCTATTCTTGCTGATGCTTTGAACCGGACCACCGCGGTTGCTCTTAAGAGGCTAGCCGAAATTCCTGTTGGTCCGTTAGCTATGAGATTGAGGTTCAATACTTCTACCTCCGTGATTTCCGGGAATACCTTCGGTAGGGAAATGAGAAGTGGTGTTTTTACACCATTTCTTTCAAGCACATCCGGGGAGGGTGTAAGTGCCACGCCGTATACTTCTGCTTCTCAGACTGCCGGTTCTTCGAGGCCCCTTGATCTTTTGTCAGATTTTACTGATCTCGTGAAACTTATTCTTTTGAGTCCCAAATTTTCTGATATTTCGTTGCCTCCCACTACTTCCGACACGATGGATTTTTATCGGCATTTGATTTTTCGACGGCTTGAGGTACGACACTTTCTTTTTACTCTGGGCATTCCATTTACCGCAACTATATACTGAATGCTTCCAATTTCCCAGATGATTAAGAAATGGCATTTGTTTAAGCCCATCCTTTCTTCTTCTGCTACTGAAATTATTCGGCTCCGAGAGGCTATGCAGTTTTGAGCGACGAGTGTGGGAGGTTGAAGGCTTCCTTGGAACATGCTGAGTTAGCCTTGAAGAAGGAGAGGCATGCTAGGGACGTAACTCCTGACAAGGTGTCGGCCTTGGAGCACCGGATGGCGGAGGACGTGGTTACCCATGCTGATGAGTTCGGAAGAAGGATGAGAAGCTTTCTCGTGCCGCCCAGATAATTTGTGCAGCCCAGGACAGGATTTCTGATTTCTTGCAAGTCCACCTTCCACAGATTAAATCCGACTGTTATGAAGATGCCCTATTTCATCTCCTTTCTGACAACCTTCAGAATCTTACCGAACTCCGATCTACCCGCATTCCTTCCTTCATCCGGGACTGGGTCATAGAGAGGATTAAGTTGGGTGAGGAAGGAATTGAGGTGTCACGAAGGAGTGATCTTGCAATTGAGGACCTTTTATACATTGATTGTCTTTCGGATGATTTAGGCGAGGAGGGGGAGGCTTCTGCTGGTAGCAATAGGGAGAAAAGGGGTATTAGCCCCAGGGATGGCGACTGCCTAGGCGAGCATATTGTCCACAATTCTGAATCGCCATTGCCCAGAGGTGGCCCCTCTGGTTTTCCGGGGGGGGGGGGGGGGAAGCTGTCGGTTGTGAAGTTCCCTCCTCTCGGGTATAATTCTTACTTTCGACGTGTTTTTCTCTTTTCCTGGATGCTTGGCTTCGAATAGTTCCCTGTCGTTATAATAGATAGGAGAAAAACTGTTTTTCTTCCTTAAGCAGAGTTAGGTAACAAAAAGTTCCGGCCGTTTTTATGTTGGGTAGGTGGTACACTTGTATGCTTAATTCCGCAAACTATGCAACATTTGTATGGGGTTCCCTTTCTCTATCCGTAAGGGCTAACACGATTGTTTGTATTATGACAGAGTTTAGTTTACTATGAAGAGGCATTACACACGATTTGTAGGCTAAGAAAAGGGCTTCGCACGATGCCTACTCAAGCTTTCAGGGAAACCTGTCTCCTCGAGGGACTTGAGTGTGTTTATACTGCATTTCCTCAGCTCTCCTTTAGTTTTTGTTGTGGGGATCGTGAAGCAATGTTAAAGTGCTTTAGGATGAATCATGCTGAGGTATTATGTAAACTATAAACGTATGAAGAAGTGATATTTATAAATTCGTTTTTCTGCCTGTATGTCATTGTTGGTAGGCTCCGGGTTCAATCCATGTAGAGGTGTATATATATACAGGAAAGAAAGGAAGGTATGATCTTCAACAATTTGAAAATAAAATAAAATCGTAATCACTTTCTTTTATGTCTATGGGCAGATTGATCAATGCGAGATCCCTTTCTCCCGATACGGAATATCGCCGACAAGAGAGGTTTCTTCCATGTCACATGAAAGGAAGATCTTACATCAGAATTTATCCATCAAACACTTAACTAGGAGGATGAATATTTTGAAATGACAGCTAGAAGAGAGGGATAAGACTATTCTGCGATTGAGAACATACATAAAGACTAAACCCTCTATCGAGTTCGAGGATGAGCTAAGGAGTCTTCGTCAACGTGTCGTCGACTTAGAAGTTGATTTAAACAATGCTACTACAAAGTGCAAGACGTGGGAATATTGTTTTGAGAATATCCCTATAATGACGGGGTCTTTGTCCCTTAGCGTCACGACAGCTCGTAAAGCTTCCGCTCTCTAGAAGTGTTATTATTTGAATAACCCTCCTCTGGGGTTAAAAGAAACAATTATTTCTGAGTGGTGTAAAAGAGTGGTGGCTGAGATGAAGGGAATCTATGATACTAAATTAATCAAGGATTCTCACGACCGTGTCATCAGATATGCTGACCAAATTAGACATTTGCAAGAAGAAAACCATGATTTGCATATAAGCGTTTTTTGAATTGGAAAAGGAAAATAAGTCTCTTAGGGCAATGTGTAGTAGGGCTTACAACAGAGCTTTAAAGTTTCAGATTAAACCTTCCGATCACTTAGGAGAGACAAGTAGGAAAGTTCGAAGACTAAACAAGTTACTAGGCATTGCACTTCGTCATGCCATCGACCCTCCTTTACCCGAGGATGGAGAGGGCCTAGAGGTTTAGTGATATTTTGTAACGGTGACACATAATTTTGCTCATAATAAGGGTATTAAGAATGTAATCTTTTGGTGAATAAATTTGTGTATTGACGATGTTTAATATGTATACAACTGTTGGTTCGAAACATGAGTTGTATGATGAATGACCTAAGAGGTTTTCTTTGAGTACGAGAAAATTTAGAAAAGAAAAAATTCTTTTTTTATTTGGGCTTGTTTCTAACAACGAGCTATTCATCAACTTCTGAATTTTGTGGATCCTCTTTCGTGGGAGGACCTGCGGTTGATTCGATTTGAGATTATTACCTTGGAGGTCTTCGAGCCATCCATCCTGACAGTCGGAATTTCCTCCCAATACTTACAAAGGGTTTCTTCAACCCAGATTCGGGTGTCAATATGTAGGAGGCCAGCATCCCCTCCGACGCTAATGTAGAGCCGAATCGATCCGGATTTGGGTATCGATAGTAGTAGACCGGGTCCTCCTCCGGCATCCGTGAAGTGCCGAATCGACCTAGATTCGGGTGTTAATAATAGTAGAACCTCCTCCGGTACTTGAGAAACGTCGAATCGACCCAGATTCGGGTGCTAATAATAGTAGACCGAAACATCCTCCAGTACTTGAGAAATGTTGAATCGACCCAGATTCGGGTGCTAATAATAGTAGACCGGAACCCCCTCCGATATTTGAGAAACGCCGAATTGACCCAGATTCGGGTGCTAATAATAGTAGACTGGAACATCCTCCGGTACTTGAGAAACGCCGAATCGACCCAGATTTGGGTGCTAATTATAGTAAATCGAAACCTCCTCGGGTATTTGAGAAATGCCGAATCGACCCAGATTCGGGTACTAGTAATAGTAGACCGGAACCTTCTTCGGTATTTTAGTAACGACGAATCGATCCAGATTCGCGTGCTAATAATAGTAAATAGGAACCTCCTCTGGTATTTGAGAAACGCCGAATCGACCCAGATTCGGGTGCTAATAATAGTGTATAGGAACCCTTCCGGTATTAATGAAGTAAGTATCCCCTTCGGATTTGATTTGGAAAGTAGAGGTTGTACGTGCTTCTTGAGCCTCCTGTAACGACCCGTATTTTTACGGTATTATAAATAATTTATTTAATTATTTAAATGATGGTTTGGTAATTTAAAATGACCAAAATTAAATAATATTGGATGTTTAATTAATATAAATAATAAAATAATATATTTAAATTTTGAAATAGTCGGAAATAGTGAAATTCACAATATTGTGTGAATTGGATCATATATAATATATAATTCAGTTTAGAGTTGAATTATATTAACAAATATATTATATAAACGACAGTTGAACGTATAATTATATTATAATTAAAATCGAGCTCAAAATGGCGCTGCAGTTCGTAATTTGGAGATTCGAACTTCAATTGAATATACAGAATCCGTTTTAAGCCGGATTTCTGTGAAACAAGAAACGTTCGGAGCTGGTGAAGTATATATTTCTAATGAAAGAGAAAAATCAAGATTTAATTATGTAGATTTTGATTTTTGTCCAAATCAAATTTTCAAATAGTCGCTATGGAATTCCTTTACAATTTAGAACGATTTATTTATATTATAAAAGGATTTTCAATATAAATTGAATACCGATTCAATCGGGGAGTTATAAATCCAATTGGAGCTGTATGATATTCTATTGTGAATATATACGATAATATTTATTTTTGAATATTTAATTTAATTATTTTTAAATATATTTATATATTTAAACGGGTTATTTAGAGCTTTAAAAATAGCCAGTTTTGCAAACGAAATCCGCTTTCGATGAAACTAATTTTGTTGGATCCGTAATATTAAATTATTGCTAGATTTCAATTTCCGTGATTTTTGGAGTCAATGTGTGGCCGTATAGATTTTTAATGTGAAAAACATTCAGTATTTCGACGGTTGAAAATGCGCGGTGTGAGCAGAAGAAGTCGGAATTCGACGAAAAAAGTTTCGTTGGGTCCGTAATGTTAAACTCTAGTTGTATGTCCAGTTTCGGCGAATTTGGATATGTTATGTGACTGTACGGATTTTTAAATAGTAAATACAAACAACTATTTGAAATGGAATAGAATAATGAATATAAAAATATTATAATTTGCCTATATATATTCTTTAACATTTCTAAACCCTAAGATCATTTTTCTGGTTAACAAGGTTGTAGTCGCCGCGGTCTTTCTTCCAGGAAAAAAGAAAAAAAAACATTTCCTGATCTTCAAAAAATCAAGATAAATTCATAGCAATTTCTACAAATCGAAATTCGAACATCGCTGAAATCCTGGATGGATTCTCTTCGGTTCTAAGCCCATTTTATACTGTGCGATGACAGTTATGGGTTCGAACAAAATAACCGTAGTCTTAGGGTTTGTGTAAACTTGGATTGGGAGCATCGATGGGATTCTGACCTTTGAATTGGGTTTAGAGAGCGATATAGCACTTGCGTGCATGTTCTAGGGAGGTGCGGTGATGTTCTGGGTCATGCAATCCCTGGTATGCGTGCGTTGAGATCTGAAAATCAAAATGTAAAAGTATGATGCGAGCTGAGCCAAATGGTTTCTGTGGTGTAGAGATGTTGAGGAGAGGAGTTTTGATTATTTCGGTTGGGAATTTAATCAAGAGAAGAGGGAGTATGGGGGCTGGAGAATCATTCGAAATGGTGAGGAGGCATGTACAGGAAGAACGGGTTGTTGTGGGGGGAAGATGAGTAGTGGGTGTGGGTTGGGTTTCTAAAGGCATGGGTGGGCTGACTATGAAGAGGGTTGAGGCCCAATAAGGTTTTGAATATATGTAAATTGTATATAAAGTTTGTAGTAACTTGTATAAAGTATAACTTCTTCATACGATATCGAAATTCAGCAAAACAAGATCCGTTGGGATCGTATGGACGATGGCAACACAATGGAACTGACTGGGAGTGGATTGGAGCTCGTTACAATTTATAGCAAAATAAATTGTACGATCTGAACCTACGACTGATTATCGTTATTTAACAATGATCGTCTAATGTGAGTAAATCTCACTAACTTTGATCAATTTATATTTTTATAAATATAATCTAGTAATGATAAATGATAATTGATTGCTGTGTGTTGATTGGTTGGTTGAATTGCTGATGTATTGGTTGAAATTATAGATAATGATATATATATATATATATATATATATATAAATCGTTAATCAAATGTTGATTCTGTTTATTAGAATATTTCATATCGAAATGAAATCAATGTTATTATATTGTTTAACATCTGTGGATGCAGGGAAACAGGTCGGAGGAATCCAACTGGATTCCTCAACATTTATTTTACTGTTTTCCATATATTGTAATATATGATGTGATATAAAATTTGTTGTTGATTATGTGTGTTGGAATGATATCGATCATTTTTATTTGGTATTTTAAATACCACACATAATACTGGAATTAAAATGGGAATTTTCAATGTGTATGTTGAAAATAAAATATTAAAAAGGAATTTCAAAGTGGATATTGAATAGAAAAGGAAATATTTGTAAAACAAATATAAAAGGAAATATTTATTTAGAAAATAAATGGAATTATAAAGGAAATATTTATTTATGGAATAAATAGAATTATATAAAAGGAAATATTTATGAAATAAATATGATATTGAAAAGGGAAACATTTATATGAAATAAATAGTTCATATATAGGATATTGAAAAAGGAAATATTTATGAAATAAATAGGATATTGAAAAGGAAACATTTGGAAAATGAATAGAGTTTATAAAAAGAGAATTTTACATTAAGAAGGTTTAGACCCGTGCTTCGCATACGGGTGTAACATAATATTGATTTAAAGTAAATATTTTCCAAATAAAATATTATAAAGGAATTTGGGGTTTGAATTAGGAATTTAAATGGAATTACTGAAATTAGAACTGATTGGAAATTAGTTGAATTGAATGACTTTCTGGGTATCGATCTGATGTTGGTTTCGGCCTTCGGGGTTAATACGTGGGGGGTTGTTCTCTTACTAGTTTACTGTTAGAGACTGATAAAGGTAGGATGATATTGATGCGTGAATCAGAAATGGAAACGTTTTCCAAATTTAATAACGTATATTTTCTATAATTAGAAAATAAGGATTTGATGAGTATATGGAAACGAGAAATGGGGAAATGAATAAATGTTGATTGATGATTGATCGATAGAATTTCCATCTGGAAAGAATATCGTTGTTTGCACATATGTTTTCCTTTGATAGTTAAATCACCGACTAACGAAGTTTTTGACCATTTCCGTTGTCAATACGGAGAGACCGGGATCAGATATATTATCTGAAAACCACTCCGTATGCCATTAGCGTTGCGAATCAAATATGATGAAGATAATTGAAGACGGAGTTATGCAAGGGCTGTTCAGTAAATCATAGGTAGAAATTGCCTAAGATGGGTTTACAGAATAATTCCTTCGGATTGTATAGTCCTAGGGCAACTTGAATGGACGAACGTATGACAGATTATATCTGGTAAATCGCGTAAGTTGATCGTTTTAAACGTATTTACGTTGGTGGCGGAGGAATTCGTTTCTCTTAGCTTATACCCGTGGTATTTTTGGCGAAATCAATTTGTAATTTGACTGTATGACGATGTGGCATTCAAAGTAAATGAAGGAGTAATCTGTTAAAAGATACATTATGACCTCAAGCCTCATCAACTGGGAAATGACAGAAATCGGGAAGGCAGCATGGCTAAGTGGGTCACACCCAAGTAGGGTATATTGTCACCACCTAGAGAATATCCATATTTGTTACTTCTTTCGCTTCTGTATCTCCCAGGAATGGTTATATTGGTATACCAACTGCAAGATGATAATATATTCGGAACATTCAAGCGAAATGAATGGCCGGTCATGTGTGGCCGAGTTACAAGATGTTCTTGTTGAACTCCAGTGTATCGCTTCTAGAGTACACTGATCGGAAGGTGGTTCCATACATTGTCATAGTTGGAATCCATTACCCAATAAGAGCCCGCGGTTTTGATTGTATATTATATATGTAGAGCGTGAGATGAAAGCGTTCTACTAGATTGCTATCTACTTGATTTGGACATTATTATAATATCAGAAGAGATTTGATATAAAGAATATTTTGGTTTGTCGTAAGGTAAAAACCATCTGTGTTTATGTGTGGATCGGTCTTTCGATTATCCTCTGTTTCAAAAGGATTTTGAAAAGTTAAACAAATGATTTGAGGTTACTCACACCAGTCACATAACTGACCCAGAGTTTCTTTTGTTTTGATTTCCCTACACTCTTGGGTGCCCAATTTTGTACGGGCAGTCAGGTAGCCAGGATTTTACCGATACTTGAAGAGTTGGAGCAGGATGCTTCAAGATTATATAGCTATTGGTATTTCCGCTGTGTTGTAAGTGTTGTACTCTGATATTGTTATTGCATACATATACTAGTTTATTTCAAAGTTATGTATCTGTTATATATCGTTCGTTCCGCTGTGAGATTCGTGTTTACACTGATGTTGTGATGTTCTTCTTCTTCTTCTTTTCTAAGTTTCTATCTTATTTATCCCCACCCTCTAATTTCTTTCATGGACTATCCAGTGTTTTCCGATGCTTGGGTAGTCGACATTGAGTTTATGTCGATAACCAAGGTCGCAAATTTCCCGGGTCGTTATAGTGGTATCTGAGCTTAAGGTTAAGTAATTACCTTGGCTCTATGGAGTGACTCAGTAGAGATGGGGTTAGTAATACCCTAGATTGAGTTAAATGTACATATACGAGTGAACGTATTTGTAGATTTTATAAAAATTGTTTTATATTGTTGATTTCTATTGGTTGTGTTGTTTATAGATTCTGGTCGATCAGTTTGATCCACTGTATCAATAAGAGTTTCTAAACACTAGAATACGATGAACCAACACAATATGTTTTGAAAAGAGGGTAAATGAAATAATTTTTCCCAAATTATATTTTGTTATAAAAGATTGATATTGAAATAATTATAATATATTGGATATATTGGTTATTATTATAATCAAGTATGATTATAAAAAGTGAAATGGTTATGTAAATAACCAATCAGAATTCATATAAGTGTAGTATATGAAACCAGATGAGTTAAATTTGAAATTAAGATCAGAATTTGAATTAAAATTACTAAAATTTGAATAAGTGTTTGTAAATGAATCTAGATTAAATATATGGGAATTTTAAAATCCTGGGAGATTTTAAATTGTTTTACAAGCGTTGTGAATGATATTTTGAAATGTATTTCAAAAAGGAAGTGTTTAGAAATGACTTTGAAAGTGATATAGTATTGAACTCACTTCGATCGCTGGAAAATAAATCCCAATGATGAAGTCGACCATCATCGGTGTTCATTTTCGATTTTCTAAGTGATGGATTACTATCAAAGATTTTGTTTTGAATTGTTTTATGAAAAATAAGTTGTTTTGAATTCAAAAAAGAGATATTTGATTTTTGAAAAGCTAGGTGATTAAACTTCCCAAGGAGAAATTGTTTGAGTTAAAACCAAACTGAATTGAAATTTTGGAAAGCCAATTGGAATTAAAATAAAGTCAGTTAAGTGGTAACTGAAATTGAATTAGAATGATATCGAGGCAAATTGGATTTATGTGATTCGAATTTGAAGTGTAATTTGATAATCATGTTAAGAGTTTGGAATCGAGAATGAAACTTGAGTTTGAAATGATATTTGGCTTGGATATAAGCGAGTGGTTGTATTGGAGATAAAAGTGATTGGTGTTTGATTGGGATGACATTGGTATATGCAGAATTGGTAACAAATGGAAATGATATATTGATATGCCCGACAAAGAGGTTCCAGTTTATATTATATATGGGTTTGAGATTTTGATGAGCCGAATTGGTAAGCCACTTGGTTGTTTGATTTTCTTTTGGGGTGAAGAAGGACTAGAGAGGTGAGTTGGAGTTTGAGCTATTGATCAGTACAAAGGAGGTGCTGGCGAAATTTTTCGAAAAGTTAAGGTGTTAGAAAAATTTCAGGATTTTTGAAAATTTTCGTTAGTAGGGATAAATAAATATTTAATTGAAATTAAATTGGTTTAGTTAAACTGGAGTTAAGAGGTAAACAAATAAATTTTAATCCAGTTAATAGGGTTAGTTTTCCACCATAGCAATTTCGAGGATGAAATTATTTTAAGGGGGAAAGAATGTAACGACACGTATTTTTACGGTATTATAAATAATTTATTTAATTATTTAAATGATGGTTTGTTAATTTAAAATGACCATAATTAAATAATATTGGATATTTAATTAATATAAATAATAGAATATATTTAAATTCTAAAATAGTCGGAAATAGTGGAATTCACAATATTGTGTGAATTGGATCATATATAATATATAATTCAGTTTAGAGTTGAATTATATTAACAAATATATTATATAACCGACAGTTGAACGTATAATTATATTATAATTAAAATCGAGCTCAAAATGGCGCTGCAGTTCGTAATTTGGAGATTCGAACTTCAATCGAATATACAGAATCCGTTTTAAGCCGGATTTCTGTGAAACAAGAAACGTTTGGAGCTGGTGAAGTATATATTTCTAATGAAAGAGAAAAATTGAGTTTTCATTGTGTAGATTTTGATTTATGTCCAAATCAAATTTTCGAATAGTCGCTATGTAATTCCTTTATAATTTATAACGATTTATTTATATTATAAATGGATTTTCAATATAAATTGAATATCGATTCAACCAGGGAGTTATAAATCCAATTGGAGTTGTATGATATTCTATTGTGAATATATACAATAATATTTATTTTTAAATATTTAATTTAGTTATTTTTAAATACACTTATATTTAAATATATTTATATATTTAAATGGGTTATTTAGAGCTTTAAAAATAGTCAGTTTTGCAAATGAACTCCGTTTTCGATGAAACTAATTTTGTTGAATCCGTAATATTAAATTATTGCTAGATTTCAATTTCCGTGATTTTTGGAGTCAGTGTGTGGTCGTATGGATTTTTAATGTGAAAAACAGTTAGTATTTCGACGGTTGAAAATACGCAGTGTGAGCAAACGAAGCCGGAATTCGACGAAAAAAGTTTCGTTGGGTCCGTAATGTTAAACTCTAGTTGTATGTCCAGTTTCGGCGAATTTGGATATGTTATGTGACTGTACGGATTTTTAAATAGTAAATACGAACAACGATTGATTAAAATGGAATAAAATAATGAATATAAAAATATTATAATTTGCCTATATATATTCTTTAACATTTCTAAACCCTAAGATCATTTTTCTGGTTAACAAGGTTGTAGCCATCGCGTTTTTTCTTCCAGGAAAAAAGAAAAAAACATTTCGTGATCTACAAAAATTAAGATAAATTCATAGCAATTTCTACAAATCGAAATTCGAACATTGCTGAAATCCTAGATGGATTCTCTTCAGTTCTAAACCCATTTTATACTGTGCGATGACAGTTCTGGGTTCGAACAAAATAACCGTAGTCTTAGGGTTTGTGTAAACTTGGATTGGGAGCATCGATGGGATTTCTGACCTTGGAATTGGGTTTAGAGAGCGATATAGCACTTTCGTTCATGTTCTAGGGAGGTGAGGTGATGTTTTGGGTCATGCGATCCCTGGTACACGTGCGTTAAGATATGAAAATCGAAATGTATGAGGATGATGCGAGCTGAGCCAAATGGTCTCTATGGTGTAGAGATGTTGAGGAGAGGAGTTTTGATTATTTCGGTTGGGAGTTTAATCAAGAGAAGAGGGAGTATGGGGGCTGGAGAATAATTTGAAATGGTGAGGAGGCATGTACAGGAAGAACGGGTTGTTGTGAGGGGGAAGATGAGTAGTGGATGCGGGTTGGGTTTCTAAAGGCTTGGGTGGGCCGACTATGAAGAGGGGTGAGGCCCAATAAGGTTTTGAATATATATAAATTGTATATAAAATTTGTAGTAACTTGTATAAAGTATAACTTCCTCATACGATTTCGAAATTCAGCAAAACAAGATCCCTTGGGATCATATGGACGAGGGCAACACAATGGAACTGACTGAGAGTGGATTGGAGCTCGTTACAATTTATAGCAAAATAAATTGTCCGATCTAAACCGACGACAGATTATCATTATTTAACGATGATCGTCCAATGTGAGTAAATCTCACTAACTCAGATCAATTTATATTTTTCTAAATATAATCTAGTAATGTTAAATGATAATTGATTGTTGTGTGTTGATTGGTTGGTTAAATTACTGATGTATTGGTTGAAATTATAGATAACGATATATATATATATATATATATATATATCAATTGTTAATCAAATGTTGATTCTGTTTATCATAATATTTCATATCTAAATGAAATCGATGTTATTATATCGTTTGACATATGTGGATGCAGGGAAACAGGTCGGAGGAATCCAACTGGATTCCTCAACATTTATTTTACTATTTTTCATATATTGTAATATATGATGTGATATAAAATATGTTGTTTATTATGTGTGTTGGAATGATATCGATCATTGTTATATTGTATTTTAAATACCATATATAATACTGGAATTAAAATGGGAATTTTCAATGTGTATGTTGAAAATAAAATATTAAAAAGGAATTTCAAAGTGGATATTGAATAGAAAAGGAAATATTTGTAAAACAAATATAAAAGGAAATATTTATTTAGAAAATAAATGGAATTATAAGGGAAATATGTATTTATGGAATAAATAGAATTATATAAAAGAAAATATTTATGAAATTAATATGATATTGAAAAGGGAAACATTTATATGAAATAAATAGTTCATATATAGGATATTGAAAAAGGAAATATTTATGAAATAAATAGGATATTGGAAAGGAAACATTTGGAAAATGAATAGAGTTTATAAAAAGAGAATTTAACATTAAGAAGGTTTAGACCTGTGCTCCGCACACGGGTGTAATATGATATTGATTTAAAGTAAATATTTTGCAAATAAAATATTATAAAGGAATTTGGGGTTTGAATTAGGAATTTAAATGGAATTATCGAAATTAGAACTATTTGGAAATTAGTTGAATTGAATGACTTTCTGGGTATCGATCTGATGTTGGTTTCATCTTTCGGGTTTAATATGTAGGGGGTTGTTCTCTTACTAGTTTATAGTTAGAGACTGATAAAGGTGGGAAGATATTGATGCGTGAATTAGAAATGGAAACGTTTTCCAAAGTTAATAACGTATATTTTCTAAAATTAGAAAATAAGGATTTGATGAATATATGGAAACGAGAAATGGGGAAATGAATAAATGTTTATTGATGATTGATCGATAAAATTACCATCTGAAAATAATATCGTTGTTTGCACACATGTTTTCCTTTGATAGTTAAATTACCGACTATTAAAGTTTTTGACCATTTCCGTTGTCAATACGGAGAGACCGGGATCAGATATATTATCTGAAAACCACTCCGTATGGAATTAACGTTGCGAATCAAATATGATGAAGATAATTGAAGACGGAGTTATGCAAGGGCTATTCAGTAAATCCTAGGTAGAAATTGCCTAAGATGGATTTACAGAATAATTCCTTCGGATTGTCCAGTCCTAGGAAAACTTGAATGGATGAACGTCTGACAGAGTATATCTGGTAGATCGCGTAAGTTGATCGTTTCAAACGTATTTACGTTGGTGGCGGAGGAATTTATTTCTCTTAGCTTATACCCGTGGTATTTTTGGGGAAATCAATTTGTAATTTGACGGTATGACGATGTGGCATTCAAAGTAAATGAAGGAGTAATCTGTTAAAAGATATGTTATGACCTCAAGCCTCATCAACTGGGAAATGACAGAAATCGGGCAGACAGCATGGCTAAGTGGGTCGCACCCAAGTACGGTATATTGTCACCATCTAGAGAATATTCATATTTGTTACTTCTTTCGCTTCTGTATCTCTCGGGTATGGCTATGTTGGTATACCAACTGCAAGGTGATAATATATTTGGAACATTCAAGCGAAATGAATGGCAGGTCATGTGTGGCCGAGTTACAAGATGTTCTTGTTGAACTCCAGTTTATCGCTTCTAGAGTACACTGATCGGAAGGTGGTTCCATACCTTGTCATAGTTGGAATCCATTACCCAATAAAAGCCCGTGGTTTTGATTGTATATTA
Source organism: Allium sativum (assembly GCA_030737875.1). NCBI lineage: Eukaryota > Viridiplantae > Streptophyta > Magnoliopsida > Asparagales > Amaryllidaceae > Allium > Allium sativum. The sequence goes on from CM060926.1 coordinate 489,353,113, forward strand.
TATATGTAGAGCGTGAGATGAAAGCGTTCTACTAGATTGCTATCTACTTGATTTAGACATTATCATAATATCAGAAGAGATTTGATATAAAGAATATTTTGGTTTGTCGTAAGGTAAAAACCGTCTGTGTTTATGTGTGGATCGGTCTTACGATTATCCTTTGTTTCAAAAGGATTTTGAAAAGTTAAACAAATGATTTGAGGTTACTCACACCAGTCACATGACTGACCCAGAGTTTCTTTTGTTTTGATTTCCCTAAACTCTTGGGTGCCCAATTTTGTACGGGCAGTCAAGTAGCCGGGATTTTATAGATACTTGAAGAGTTGGAGCAGGAGGCTTTAGGATTATATAGCTATTCATATTTCCGCTATGTTGTAAGTGTTGTACTCTGATAATGTTACTGTATACATATACTAGTTTATTTTAAAGTTATGTATCTATTATATATTTTTCGTTCCGCTGTGAGATTCGTGTTGATGTTGTGATGTTCTTCTTCTTCTTCTTCTATTCTAAGTTTCTATCTTATCTATCCCCACCCTCTAATTTCTTTCATGGATTATCCGGTGTTTTCCGATGCTTGGGTAGTCGACATTGAGTTTATGTCGATAACCAAGGTCGCAAATTTCCCGGGTCGTTACACCTCCCCTTGGGCTTTTGATGTCAAAGCAGAGGATGTACATGCTTTGTAGGCCATTCTCTGGGCCTGTGCTTCTCGAGCGCTTGGCTAACTTATCCACAAGTAGGGCCCAAGGACTTACCCGATCTCCCTCTAGGAGGTGCCTTATCCTAACCATCGTAGGCGATGATAAAGGCTTAGAAACTTAGACGGTGCCCTCATAGGCACAGAACTAAGGTTTACTCTTTTGACGCTCTATACGGGCCATCATAGGCACTGATAGAGGCTTATACGCCACACCCCTCCAAGGGGTGCCCTATCCTGACTATCGTTGGCGATGATAGGGGTTTGCGTTCCCTTCTGTGGGTAACGCGGAACATAAGCAGAGGTAGGACATGCTCTTCTGCGAGCAGAGGTTGGATGTGCTTAGTTCTAGCAGAGGCAGGGCATACTCTTCTGCGAGCACAGGCAGGGTTTGCTAATTTTAGATGCACCGCCACGACCAATTTTGGTGTGAAACGACGGCTTACACTTTCGATGCTTTAACCCTTTCCCCTCTGATTTGGGCATGGAGAAAGACTAACACACCATCCCCCTCCGGGGGATGCCTTGCCCGGGCTACTATAGTGCTGGCAAGGGTTTTTCTTCTCTTTATCCATTTGTGGCTTGAGCCTTGGTCATTTTGTTTGTAGAGTTTCTCTCCTTTGCAATAGGGAGTAGTCCTTTTCTTATTATTTCAAGAGGGTCTTAACGACGTAGTCTCCTACGCTTTCTTTACATAACTTTGTAATTTCCCTTGGTTTAAGAATTTGATGATCATCCCCTCCAGAACTCTGCAATGGTTTGTTTCGTGTCCGTTTACCATATGGTAGTAGCAATACGATCCTTCTCTCTTAGCTTCATTCTTGGGTTTCTTCTTAGGTGACGACCAGAAGTTTAAATCATGTCTAGTTAGGAAATAGATACCCTCAATCGATATAGTGAGCTTATAACCCTTTGGTAATCTTAACTTGAAATTCTTATTCCGCTGCAGCGTTTTGGCCTTTTTGCTACTCAATTTTGTCATTCCTTCCTTATATCTACATTTTCTTTTTACTGCCCTCCGATATGGGGGTATATCTTTTTCAGACTTTCTATCAGCCAAAGGAATAGGAGTTTTCTCAACGCGTTATTTGAATATGGTTTCTCAAGCCTTTGTGAGGATGGCTTCTTTGGCAAGGAGAAAGGAATTGTATCTCTCCGTCGAGGGTTGGTAAAGGGAAAAAATCGGGGTTGATCCTATGTGGAAGGGGTTTATGCTCCATCGTTCAGGGTCATAAAGTTCTACGTCCTTCTCTTTCTCTTGGATATGGAGGGTTTCTAATTTGAATCTTTCGATCGCCCATGGCTCTTCAATACTCGCCCCAATCATGGGAAATCCATTAATAATTAGTGGAGATCTTTTACTTATAATGTTCGCCTCTTCAAGGTCTTAGTCCGATCCGAGACGGAACAACACATGTAGATATGTGGTAGGGTTAACAACAAGGTCGTAGGTTCATGTTCTCCTTCTAGCGCCAAAAATGTTAACGATATTTTTCGTCAACACTGAAGATGGGTCTACTGGGATGGATCTAAAGGAGGAAATGGACGATTTGGGTATTTTCAATGGATTATTTCTCCGAATACTGAAGTCTAGGAAGACAGGATCTCTTAGGGGTTCCTAAAATGGATCTAAACTCAGGAGATAAAGCTCGTCTCCCTATTCAAGGACAAATTGAGACGGGGATCCGTACTTATTCGAAGGATGAATAGAAAACTGCAATTACTACGATTAAAGAAATAATAATACACAACTTATAGAACAATTTTCGTACAAGAAGATCCCTTTCCATTAAACTTTTGCTGGGAGTACATGAATGTCATAGGGAGGACCCCTCCATTGATCTTCTTTACCAAGTTATTTTTAAGAGTACAAATATTAAAGGAAAAAAAGTCCGACCTCCTAAACGTGACCTCTGGGGTCTTATTTATAGTTGTTCAGGGCGCCTTCCATTGGTGGACTATTGGACCCGTAGGGGTCTATGTCGGTCGTTTTTTCTTGGTTTTGGGTGCTTGACCTTCGGCCGCCTTTGGTGTATTCGGTTATGATCTTTAGATGGTACTTGAATTCTTGAAAGCAGCTCCTGAATGTAGGCTTGCGGACATGAGCTTTCGAATGTAGGCTTTCAGTTTTATCGTGAATACTTAGAGGTGCTTGACCTCGTGGTGTATATTGATAGCTGCCGGGTCGAAACCATTATGGTTTTCGGTACTAGGTAGCCTAGTACGGGTAGCCTGTATTCTGCTCGGGTCTCGGCTAGCCCTCCGGTAGGGCCTCTGTGGTAGCCTGTATTCTTGGAGGGTGATTTCTATTGTCACTCTTATTTATTCGCGGATGTGGCCTTTCGGTATTCAGGCAGTAGATGCTTCGAAAGTTGGTTCTGAGTGGCCTTCGCGTTCTTCTGGTTTAGTATCTTCGATGCTTTCATCTTCAGGTGTATCGGCATTTGGGCAGGTCATTATTGAAGATTACTTTGGACTTTGTCCATCGGGTTTATTGCTTCTTGCTTACTTGGTTTTAGATTAGGGTGGCTCCTTACACGGAGTCTTTCGTCGAGCCGGTACTGTCGGAGGGATCTTGTTGGATTGACCCTGTTGGAGAGATCCTGTCAGTTACATCCCCTAGTACCTTACGATCTCTTTCCTTAGGGGGAGGGAGATGGTTTTGGTTGATGTGGCTTTTCGGTTTATACCTTCCTGCTCTTGCCCTTTTTAGTATTTGGCCCCACTCTCTATTGAACCCCCTGCGAGCTTTCGGTCTTCCGACACCCCTTCACCGCCAGCTCACTTAGCTGTTGATATCTGGTAGTAACAGATGTAATAATAAAATTTAAAATACGCATATGTGTGCAGTTGTCGCCTTATCTTCATCATCCTACTGATATGTGACATTGTCATGCTTGTCTTCATGCCCGGATGCATGATGTGAGTAAACACATCCATGTTAGACACGGGATGTCCACGAATACGTTCCTGCAGTTGATAAATTGAATAATTCAATTACACATAGTCAATCACTTAACTGATCAATATACAAATGTAATAATTGGCAAGTTTACCAAGTCCTCGCAGTGATGCTGGAAAGACTTGGATCCTCCGTGTTGAGTTACAGGATTCTTGTTCCTGTTTGCGGTGTTCCTTGCGGACTCGGTCTGCAAATGTACATTGACTATTTATTTAAAATCGAAAAAAAAAATTAATTAGATTCGTTATAGATTTACCTTTAACTCATCTGTGTCCCACTACGCAACCATCTTATCGAACACTTCATCGCCCATCCACTTTGGTTTCTTTACAGTACAGTTGAAATGGAGATGGTGCTTTCATACCCAGTGCTATGAACGAACAAGTCAACTCATTAATGTGACATCGATCAAACATGAGGGTATCATGCGTTTTGTTAGGTTGAAATTTGAGCCTTGTGCATTCGGTTTATGTTAGAGGACCAATAATTCGTGCACTTAGACGGAGAATAAGTTCATCCTTATGCAAATTTTGTTGTCCTTGATTCATTGTCCAATATGTAAATCTCTGCTCATGTAAATCAACATTTAACAGCTCTTAGATTCGTCATTGGATAACTCATGTAAATCAACCTTCGAGACTAGTTTTTCCTTTTGGCTTTCATTTTCTGGTAGCTTCTATTTTTATCACCTTGCCAGCTGTATTTTGGGGATTACATCTGCCTTCTCTATTTAATATCATTCTATACTTTAATGCAAAAGAACAATGTTATTGATACTCAGAAAATGGTTAAAAGGTGATACTTTCGAAAATAAAATTCAGTATATGCCTGCCATTTTTTTTTCTTTCTCATTTTCGGCGGTTGTTTGTCGAATTCAAAGGTGAAATTTAATCGTACCATCTTCGAATTCCATGAATAAATATGAAAAAATCTTATCGAAATTCACCGGGGTTCCCCTATCTATTTTTGAAGTATCAGTAACAACACGTATTTATACTTTAGTATATAATAGCTCTTTGTATTCTTGAAATTTTCTCGTGCTGTAGATCACTACTAAGAATACAGGGCTATTCCAACGGCTCATAGTCGTTGGATGTCATTGAAATAGCCATTGGAATAACATTCACGCCTTCCAACGGAACATTTCCAACGGCGTTACCAACGGCTTCAAACGGCAGTAGCCGTTGGAAACCATTAGAAAATATGACCAAATTGCCGTTGGAAACTGTTACTAGCCATTGGAAATACTGGGTTTCTTTTTTATATAACAGCAAGCTAACAACCTTCCAGCCACCCCGTTTCCAATTCAATTCATTTCCAATCCATTTCCAACCAATTCCGCATATACTCAACATACATACATACATACATACATACATATATATATATATATATACATATATACATGTATATACATATATACATGTATATACATATATACACACACATATAGCGATATAAACAACCAAAATGAAATGTAGAAACATCAATATATACAAAACAAACCATGTATACAACCATCCAAACATGCAAACAAACCGTACAAATATATACAAACCATCAAAATACATCCAAACATGTCTCATCCACTCCATACCAATATATACAACAACAAAACTAATCACATCTCCAAGCCATACCAAAAAAAAAAACATACCTCAAACTGAATCATGTTCGTCGCTATGTACTCCAGAAGCTAACGAAGAAGGAAAACTACCATGATTGTGCACGTACTGCGCAACCTTTTGATTCAGCTACTTAATTTGCATATCCTGCACACGATTTTGGTCCTGCAGCTGCTCAATCAATGCTCGCATCTCCTTAATTCCTTCTTTGTCATGTGCCTTCTTAGCTTGCGAAACTTGCAAATACAAGTATAGAAGATATTAGAACATAGATGTGTTAAGACTGAAATCTTGCACAAAAATTAGAACATGAATAATTATTAGATGTAAGATAAGTTATCATCTATACTTGCGTTTAGTCTTTGTAGGTTTAGATCAATTAAACATTTCAAAGTTTATTGTCATAAAATAGATTTTATTTATATTGTATATTCCACTATTAGTTTGAAAACAAAGAGTAATACTGATATTATTTTACAAAGATTTGGGTCATTTAGATTTCATTTTGGATTTTAAGTTTTTCGTTTTCAATTTGCAACTGAAAGAAATACCAAGAAACATGAGAAGAAAATTTAATTTTAGTCATTGCGACGAAAAACAAAATAATCTTATTTTCATTTTACATGTTAATTTTACTTACAAAATTGTTTTTTTACCCTCCCAATAATGCATATTATAAACGTACTTTCAACGGCTAGACGAAAACACAAAACCAAGCGGGGTCTTAACATTTCATGTTTGTCCTATCTACATGTTCGTCATGTTCGTCATTTTACTTTGGAGTTTTATGTTGAAAATGGAAAAGAAAACCGTTACACTGATCACCATTTGTCAATGTTGTGTTTTCATGCCAGGTGCATATAGATAACTAAATATAGCGATGAAATATTTGGTTTATCCACAAAAAGTCATTTAAGTCAGCATATTGCATTGGTATGTTTCTTTTTATTTATTTATTTTCTAAGGAAAAAGAAAAAGAAAAAAAGTAAGCTCATCATGAATCTTGATAATGGAAAAAAGTAAGCATATTGCATTCGTATGTCCTATCTACATGTCCGTCATGTGCGTTAGTTAATTTAGATATCAAAATATAGTCTGAAATATTAAATTATCAAAATATAGTATGAAATACGAATATCACCGTCAGGTTACCGAATCCATAATTCCTGCTCCGCTGCGATGGATCCATAACAACATCAAATAGATTGTCTTCTTTCAGTTGAAAAATAATAAAATGTTGATTTCGTTTACATTAGCTAGTAATTAATAAACTAATCGATGTTGTTAACTGTGACGGCCCGCCCCGCACCAACCAACATTTACTCCAAAAGTGCGCTGTACACATGTCCAGTTAGCATGGGGCGGTCGCCAGAAGGAAAAGAAAGAAGAGAATGGGCTAATCAAGGAACCTGTAGAATGTCTCACAACACATAGAACAAAATATAATAATAACATACTTGACATAAAACAGGAGAGACAGTGCATAAGCTAAAAACAAGAACTAAGCATCATAGCAGCGGAAATCCAAAATATAGCTTATTACAACTTTTCAACTGTCTCAAAGCAAAAAGCAAGATAAAGGAGGTACACTACTAATGCCCAAGTAGCGACCACCAACGACACAGGGAGAATATCTATATATCATACGTGGAAGCCTCCCGCTTGCCTCCGAATCATCTACTCGCGCATCACCAGCTAACCATAACCTGTCTCTAGTCTGCTCGTGTGAGCACCCAGAGTAATAAGAAGAGACATAAAACTCTGGGTCAGACATAAATCCTGGTATGAGCGATAAGCATCTAAACAGAATAATAAATGGTATAATCCAACCATACCTGAACCTGGACCTGCAACCAAAGAGTTAGCACTACATACTGTACAACACTCTAAGGTGCCCCTTTCAAATGGTGTAAAGATAACGGGGGTGGGGGTATGCATGTCATAGTGATGTCAAACAATCAAGCATTGCAATCAACCTCACATCCCTCACTCAGTGCGTAAAGCATACGATATCCACTACTTTGGTCACCTAATACTTTGGGCCATGACGGAATCCAATCCCGTGTAACTATCACTACAAGCCCACTATCCATCTCTCAGTGGTGAACCAAAGTTATGAATACCGACAACCCCTTTGCATACGTCCCGCAGCAAAGCCCAACCATGAAGTGAACTCATTGGTTCCCAACTGGATCCTGAGCTCTAACTTCCATTTGGACTACCTTTGCATCTCGGGTTTTAGTCTTCTCTTCCGGATCGGTCTTCATTCAGTTCATAACCTCCTGGTTCAGTTCGCAGTCACCAGCTCGTGGTCAAGCTCCAGGTCGTGATGATACTCCAGCTCGGATCGTGCTACCTTCGCCAGGTCGGATCGTGATATGCTCTCCAGGTCGGGTCGCCATCATTGGATCGTGCTTCATCAGTTCGTGGCACCCCTGTCGGGTCGGGTCGTGGCACCCTGGTACTCATCGCATCGTGAGCTCCTTCATCCTCCTCTGGTTCGGATCGCGAGCTTGAAGTGACTCGTAGCAGCAGTATCTCGTTCGTGGCCTTCGAAGTGGAGCAGATCGTCATGGTGGTGCGGCTCGTGATGACTCTTCACGAATGGAGGGGATCAGATCGTGGAGGGTGGTTCGTCCCGGATCGTGGCTCACCTCCTGCCTTGGTCGTGGCACATACCCCACGAACGGGGAGGGGGCTCACGAACCGATTCCTGCACAACTTCCCTGCGACTTGTTTCACGCCATTTGACGGCGTTTTCGACCAATCTAACACTTCTAAACAATCAGAACGCATACAATACAGTCATAGCAACAAGTAGAAGTGACCTCAAACACCAAAACAACATTATGATGGGTTAAAGTGGATCAAACATAGCCAAAATCCCATATTTTCCCTTAAGCATGTTTAAGAACAACTAAGCATAAGATTAACAAAACTTAACCAAATTAACCCAAACTCACATCAGAGGTCTAAAACAATATTTCAGAATTTATGAATATTTTTCCAGATTTTTAACATGCATAAATTCGCTAATTTCCACTAATCACCCCTTAATCCCCCAAATTCCGGGATTTGCAAAATTAGTCGAAATTAACCCAAATTCATATCAGAGGCATAAAATGATGTTTTAGAATTTTAGGAATTTTTCTAGATTTTTCTGAGCCATAATTTCGCTAATCTTCGCTAATTACCATAATTAGCCATAATTAGCGAGGAACTATGCAAATCACTCACCTTAGCCACAAACAAACTTTAGATCTGAAATAATCTCTGATTTGGATCCAATCCCTATGTGTTCCAGCAGCTCTCTCTCTGATTTGGTGCTACCCTTCCTTGATTTGATGTAGTTTTACTTAATCTTCGATTAGAAAGTGATTAGAGATGATTTGGGATGAAATTAGAAGGTGGAGGCCATTGCTAGAGCTTGAAGGAGGTAAGTGGCGGCTGGAAAAATGAGTCTAAAACCGAAATCCTAACCCTAACAGCCCTTAAATACCCCAAATCCCGAAATCCCCCATTGGGCCTAGTAGCTAATCACCCGGTTAAGCCCAATTAGTTGTTTTTCACCTTCTAAACCTTGTTTCAGCCATATCTCCCAAACGGTAAGTCTGTTTGGCTAATGTGACCACTCTACGGAAAGAGAAACCATCATTCGAAGCCAATGGAAGTGGTTTCAGGTCAAAATTCATTTTCAGTCAAAAGTTATGGCCAAAACAGTACCAACTAGGGGCAAAACGGTCATTTAAAAATCGACAAAAATCATGAACATGGAAAATGACCCCAATAATCGTCTCCCAAAGTTACATGACCATACGACTTCGTATGTGAAAGAAATAATTATTCCACGATCCTATGATGCGTAGATTGTGGGTCGTTACCTTAACGATATTTTTCGTCAACACCGAAAATGGGTCGACTAGGATGGTTATAAAGGAGGAAATGGATGATTTGGCTATTTTCACCGGGTTGTTTCTCCGGATATTGAAGTCTGGGAAGACATGATCACTTAGGGGTTACTAAGTCGGATCTAAACTCAGGAGATAAAGCTCGTCTCCCTATTCGAGGACATATTGAGATTGGGATCCGCACTTATCTGAAGGATGAATAAAAAACTGCAACTACTATGATTAGAGTAATAATAATACACACTTACAGAACAATTTTCATATAAGAAGACCCCTTTCCATTAAACTTTTGCTGGGAGTACATGAATGTCATAGGGAGGACCCCTCCATTGGTCTTCTTTACCAAGTTATTTTTGAGAGTACAAGTATTAAGGAAAAAAAAGATCAACCTCCTAAATTTGACCTCTAGGTTCTTATTTATAGTGGTTCAGGGCCCTTCCGTTGGTGGGCAATTGTACCCGTAGGGGTCTTTATCGGTCGTTTTATTCTTGGTTTTGAGTGCTTGACCTTTGGTCGCCTTTGGTGTATTCGGTTATGATCTTTAGATGATACTTGAATTCTTGAAAGCAGCTCCTGAATGTAGGCTTGCAGACATGAGCTTTCGGATGTATGCTTTCGGCTATACCGTGAATACTTAGAAGGGCTTGACCTCGTGGTGTATGTTGATAGTTGCCGGGTCGAAACCGCTACGGGTTTCGGTATAGTTAGCCTAGTACGGGTAGCATGTATTATGTTCGGGTCTCGGCTAGCCCTCCGGTAGGGCCTCTGTGGTAGCATGTATTCTTGGAGGGTGATTTCTAGTGTCACTCTTATTTATTCGTGGATGTGGCCTTTCGGTATTCATGCAGTAGATGCCCCGAAAGTTGGTTATGAGTGGCCTTCTCGTTCTTTCGGTTTAGTGCCTTCGATGCTTTCTTCTTCAGGTGTATCGACATTTGGGCAGGTCATTATTGAAGAATCCTTTGGGCTTTGTCCATCAGGATTATTGCTTCTTACTTACTTGGTTTTTGATTAGGGTGGCTCCTTACACGGAGTCTTTAGCTGAGCCGGTACTGTCGGAAGGATCTTGTTGGATTGATCCTGGCGGAGAGATCCTGTCGGTTACATCCCCTAGTACCTTACGATATCTTCCCATAGCGGAAGGGAGAGGGTTTCGGTTGATGCGGCTTTTCGGATTATCCCTTCCTGCTCTTACCCTTCTTAGTATTTAGCCCCACTCTCTATTGAACCCCCGCGAGCTTTCGGTCTTCCGACACCCCTTCACCGCCAGCTCACTTCGCTGTTGATATTTGGTAGTAACATTTACTCCCCCTTTGTGAAGGGGTGTTTTCGACTTCTCAAGTCAAACTCGTTGTCCTTTACGAAGTATCATATCAGAGTCTTTTGATCTTCCTTGGTAAGAGAACGTTGATTTATCCTTGTTTGTGCAGTGTGGATTTGGGGTAAATATCCTTGCACAATTACCACTGCCTCTTCTTCACTTTTTATCTGCAACATTAATTTCTCGAACCAGCTTATTTGTTCATTGAAGATCTGAAGTTTATCATAGGAAACTCACTGCTTAAATCCTTGGTAAGTATTCCTACATTGATTAAAAAAAAAATTTAATCGAGGGGTTGAATTGTTTTGCTCAAATTAGCTTAGGGTTTTGCATATCGGATACAAATTGTTCGTATCTTAATAACCTGAAAGGCAATTCATGGCAATCAATCTGTACGCCCTTTCCCCCAAATATCAACTCTAGGGTTTAGGTCACGCAACCGTACAAAGCATTTTTTTAATGATTGGACTTATGTGTAGGATTTATCACAACACTCGTTATCCTAACTACTCATTACTAATAGGCTTGAGCGTAATCACTTCCCAATGCTCGAATGAGTGGGATATAAATTATATATGTTCACGAAATTATATCATCTGGCAGCGTTATGTATGATAAGATGAGTTCTGGTTTATCGTCCGTTGAAGCTTATGATCTTTCTCGGAGGGGAAAGTCTCTTCCCTTGAAGAAATCATTGAACACTTCTCAAGATGACGTAAACTCCATTCTTGCCAGCTTTGAAATGGATAATGTGGAGGTCGCTCCTGCTTCTTACCGTGATGACATCATGCATCCTCCTAAGGGATACTTTGCCAACTCAGCTGTATATATCTGGCATGGGGGCTTCTTTTCTTTTCTTCCTTTTGTGCTTCGACTTCGCAGGATTTGGGAGTCGCGCCCATTCAATTTCTACCAAGCAATTACACATTACTCTTATGCCTGAAGGTACTTGTTCTGGAATCGAGTCAGGTTTCTCTTGCTTCGAACCTCGCTCGTTATCTGATGCGCTTTTCAAGAGGTGCTAGCTTTCCCCTATTCCATGCTACCCCTTGGCGGAATATTGTCAGTGACGGTGCGGGCAAGGTTGTCTTGGGAAGATCAATTCTCCTTTATTAAATGTCCTACCGGTATTTCTGGCCAATTTACTGATCGTGGTAAGCCCTATGAACCCTTCGTAGGTGGCTATTTTCCCATTTGTAATATATCTTTAATTCCCTTCTTTCAGATTTTTCTTCCGAGGAGGTGTCCCTAACCGAGAGCGAGTCTCGCGTGTTTAAGATTATTTTGAAATTACTCGAAAAGCCGCCAAATCGGTCCACTGTACTAACCAAGGACAAGTTGCGTCTTTATAACCTTCTTCCTCATGGACAAAAGATATTGGGGCATCCCCTGTCCGTTTTCCCAGCACTAAACGTCTATTGGCATGTTCAGAGGTGTTCGCTCCTTTGGCTCCTTTATTTCCAGGTATGTTTTGTTGATTCGACTGTTTCTTTGTGGAAATCCTTTGGATGCTAACGTTTCGTGTAACACCCCACGTCCATTAATGCCATTCACAAAGGGAATGCATTAACTTCCATGGAGCATTATTAGTGTATAGAACTGAATATAACAAGACAGATACAAATATTGGTACTTGAAAATTTTAAAACAACTTTTATTGCAGTGGGGAAAAGGTTTGATTACAACAACTTCATAAACCAAGTACACTTAATATCCATCTTGACAAATTGTTTTCAGAGTGCATAAAGTAAAAAGCATAACCCTAGACACAAGTAGCCATAAAAGAGATGAGCTGAACTTTACTTTCAACAATCCAAGCACTTCCAAAAGAGAGAGAAAGAGATCCAAATCAAGCTCCGCTGGTACTAGTCCCACCCTAAGAACCGGGGGGGGGGGGAGGAAGAAAAGAGGCGAAAACAAAAGGGGTCGGACATGAAGTCTGGCGAGTACCATAACTTTAACAATACAATTATTAAAGTAATTAGGATAAGGCATAAACTGGTAAAACAAGGAATGACTGTGAAGCAAGTGGGCAAGACAAAGCAAACAGAGGAATATTTTGGCATTAATTGCGCTCCTAATCGCTATAGGATAATTACTGTACTGCACCAATGCTAATTACACCGCACCATTACTAGCCACCCTAAAAGTTGATCCCACCCACTGAACAAAATAATAATAATAATGGTAGTTTCGTGTACCCCTAGCTGTCTTCATAGGTGCCGTCTGCCCCTATCTTCACTAGTTGTACCCACTACCCTCCGCATTCTAATTACAATGTTTATTCATAATATGGTAGTTATACTCCTAGCTGTCTTCATAGGTGTCGTCTGCTCCTATCTCCGCTAGTTGTACCCACTACCTTCCCCATTCGATCGGACCCCTAACTCGTAGATACCCGTGCTGGTCCCACAGTGGGGTGTATCACTCCCCAAAGTAGCAACCCGATACCACTAAAGATGCACGGCTTATATCTACATGATGTAACAACGTCTTACCTACCAGCCCGGGCCCACGCACGCACATGACCCCGTTGAACTTGCGTTGCCACCACTAACCCGTTTCGACCTCTTACAGTCAAACTCAGTAAGTGTGTCCCGTCCTCGACTTGGGTCAAACTCACAAAGATAATTAATGGGTTAGTAGTTTGAAAAGGGTCCCCACACAAGCTTTCCACCTATGCTTGGTCCCCACTAGAATTTCCCACTTAACCACTTCTTATTCATGTCTTCTTACATGTTTTCAACTTGGTTAAGTGTTTATAATTATATCCCACATGACACGCATGTTATTCACTAAACAAATCAACATGTGTTATTGGTTAAGCTTGTCTTAACCCTATCCGCTTATTAGATCAATATATTATAGGTTAAGCTGGTCTTAACCCTATCCACTTATATCTTATTGGTTAAGTTGGTCTTAACCCTATCCGCTTATCAAGTCAATATACATTATTGGTTAAGTTTGTCCTAACCCTATCAGATCAATACATATTATTGGTTAAGTTTGTCTTAACCCTATCCGCTTATTAGATCAATATATTATTGGTTAAGCTGGTCTTAACCCCATCCACTTATCAGACTAATATATATATATATATATATATATATATATATATATATTGGTTAAGTTGGTCTTAACCCTACCCACTTGCCATGTTTTTTTATGATTAAGTACATCTTAGTTCACAGATACATTGGTTAAGAGAATAACTCCCTAAGTACCAACCCCGTAGACCAAAATCAACATCAGATTGTTAGTCAGAGAATCACTCACTCAACCAAACTTCTGTTTGTCATTCATATTCGTCTTTTCTCAGCATTAATTAATTATTAATGCACAGATCTCTCACAATAAATCGATTACTTGTGGCCGCTAGATATGCCGGGCGGTTTCGGGCAGACTTCGACCACAAGCAAGACTAAACCTCGTGGCTAAGCATCTTTTAATTTATGCCTTTGACCTCTCACATTAGACTACCGTTTGTGGTTGCTGGATTTGCCGGGCGGGTCCGGGCAGTCTTACACCACAAACGAGTCTAACCTCGTGTCTTAGGCCTTTATTACTCATTTAATTTGGGCCTTTGACCTCTCACATTAGACTACCGTTTGTGGTTGCTGGATCTGCCGGGCGGGTCTGGGCAGTCTTACACCACAAACGAGTCCAACCTCGTGTCTTAGGCATTTATTATTACACATTATTATTCAACCGCAATTTGAATTTATATCCCTATTTCAAATTGCCAATAACTTCCAATTTTAATCCATGTCCATAATTGTCACTTAAATAATGTCCATAATTACTATGCATATAAATTAGGCCAATTAATATCTCAAATTAAGTATATGCCTTTATGCCATTTTATGCCAATTAACAATTTTGCAAAAAATTAATATTTTCCTATTAACCCCACGTCGTTTGTACGTTGAACGTGAAATATGTTAGACTCGCAAATAGTCTAACTCATCAAAAGGAAGGAAACATCACAACTTGCATAACACACAAAATAGATCTAACTAGCATAACATGGATCAAAACTGGCATGATTATGATTCATGTTAACATAAATTTGCATAATCAACACTTGCATAGGCAATAATCATAAAACATAAATTTTATAAACTATGTACTATCATGGATCTAAATGTATAGATCTAAACATGTAATTATGAACTTGCATATATGGATATGGTTTTCCTATGACTTGCATATGAATTTCATACAAACTTACATTCAAACTATCATATGATTCACATACAAAACTAGCATAACAAATGGTCATAAATTTACATAAGTATGTTACTGTCTTGGATCTAAATATAGATCTAGTAAAAATGTGAACTTGCATATAGATTCCTACAAACTTGCATATGGATCTAAACATGTAAATGAATGTCACATGTTTTTGCATACAAGCTAACATATGTATATACTTGATTCACATATGTTTTACATCCCAACTTGCATAAGATTCACATATGTTTCAACATCCTAAACTTGCATACATATGTTTTAACATCGCAAACTTGCATAAGATTCGCATATGATTTAACACATAAATTTGCATGCGATTTACATAACATAAACTTGCATATGATTCACAAATTAACATATGTAAACTTGCATAAAATGAATCAAGTTAAACATGTATAATTGTACATATAAATAGATCTACCAATCATACAACAACAAAACTGTCATATGTTCACAAACAGACAATAAAATCACATGTTTCAACATACATGTTCTCATAATCCAATTTCAACCCATCATAATTAATTTATTAATTATATTGTGAAAGAAATAGCACTCACAATAAAAAGAACAGTCTTGTTTTTCTGGGATATGTATTCTGAAACTGAATTGCTCGCCTTTGGTGTAGACTAATTGTTATTCTAATTTGGATTTAGATTTAGATTTGATTTTGATTCTTGCTTCTATCTTGCTTTTAAGTTGAAGAAGGAATGGTGGCTAAACTAGAATGATTTTGGACGGCATGGTGGCTCCTTGGAATGAATTTGTGTGATTTAGGGTTTGAGGATTATGTTGCTTTTATAGAAGTTAAATCTTATGTGAGCCGTTAGATCGTTTTAGGAACAATCAGAGCCATCCAACTAAAGCAAGTGTCACTCAGCCAATCATAGCATGACACATAAGCCCTAACACCTCAGAATTTGTCACAAAGCCAATCAGAGAAGACCACGTAAAAAAGACAACCCTTGACCAACAAAAAAATGCGCCACGTGTGGCACATGATGCATACACGTCATATGTATGTATGTATGTATGTATGTATATATATATATTCTGTATATATATTTATATTTTTTTCTTTTTGTCTATCTTCCCAATTAACCATTTTCACACGAAATCACTTTTTTTTAACTGCGTTCACACTAAGCCACTTTTTAGCCATTACCCTAAAATAAAAATATGGCGCTGGCGGGGATCAAACTCTGTACCTCTTGTATGCAAGTCACATGTTCTAACCAAATGAGCTACTAAGTCTTTTACTTACAAAACTTAGAACAATGCTAAACAATTTTCTTTTCTCATTCTTCTTTTTCATGTTTTGCTGCAATATTTAATTTAAAAAAATCTTCTTCATACGGAGTCCGATTTACGCAAACTCGGACTCTATCTCAAGCAGAATTTCGAGGTGAACGCAATGGCACAACCTGTTTCCCTTAATTCCCACATTTGAAATTAAGTATTCCTTAATTCGTTAATTTTAATATTTAAAATCATGGGGTGTTACATTCTCCCCTCCTTAAACGATTTCGCCCTCGAAATCTCCAAGTTAAGGAGAATGCATATCCTAACATCCAATCATCCATCTACTCAACCATCAAACACAGACATCCATTGTCCTTACAAGATTTCTAATGTTGTATGAACATATGCAAAAAGTGTGTGTATATGTTCCTTATCTAATGCAAAATCAGGCGGTCTACTGATTCAGTTGACCTCCTTAATGCAAATCATGATAGTGCCATGCATCCATTATGTATACGAAAGAATCCTATCGATACATATTATTCCTACATGTGTGCACAACCATTCATCAAAATGCAGCATCCATGTGATAACACAACTATTTTACATCCATTAATTTAAATATGCACACACATTTATATGCAACATGAAGGTGATTGAGCCGATCTAGTGCCTAATGTGTGTGTACATGCATCCACTAGCAACCACTTGCATCCACCAAACATAACATGTCTCAAACACATGTTTACAACCATAAGGTTCTTCCTAACTAAAGATCGAAGATGTCATCGCAAAGATAATACTAAATGATAGGACAAGTATCAACAAAGCGGTAGAAAAAGGAGAAGTTAAAACATACCCTCAAAAAGGAAAGGGTACAACGTACGCATCTTGTCTTCCGTCTCCCAAGTCGCGTCTATTTGATCATCTCCCCATTGCACTTTGTCTTATACCTCCGACCCAAGGATGCATGTAGGAGCTCGTCTAATCGTGGCATCTCCCTCTACTTCCACTTCTCTAAGCATGTTCGGCTCCACTACTTCCGCGGTATCTTGTAACACTTCCGCAAATATGGTACGTGAAAACATGTTATGAACATCACTAAGCTAGTTGCCTCTTCTCATGTCCTTCCAAAATCTAGGATACATAACCTCAAAAGATCTTCAAGGATTTTTTTCACCCCTTTCTGTCCGTTGACCCGTCTGTGGGTGATAAGCGATACTCGTACTTGCCGCCTTTTGCATATCACCTTTTCCTCTTGCACCGAAAACTGCTCCAAGCCCTGTGTCGCAAGCACTGGTATACACTGTGAATGGCTTACTTCCATCTGGCAAAACTAAAAATGGAGCTATCGTCAGTGTCCTCTTCAAATGCTGGAAAGCATCGTCACAGTCAACATCCCCATAAAAAGTCGAGTTCTTCTTTGTTAACCGAATAACCAGCTATCCTTAAAAAGCTTCTTACTTCTGTTGCGTTCTTAGGAATTTTCCAATCTTCGATTGCCACCACCTTTGCGGGATCCACAACTATCCCTTCCTTAGAGACCACGTGTCCTAAGAACCTCACTTCTTTTCTCCAAAAATGGTACTTGGAGAACTTAGCTTTGATGCACTCGTAGGGTCTCTAAGACTTCCCTACGATGTAGGGAGTATTCTTCTTTGCTTCTAGAGAAAATCAAGATATCGTTCACGAAGACTACCACAAAATTGTTTAGAAATACCATACTCATTAAGTCAACGAAGTATGCGGGTGCATTCGTCAAACCAAAAGGCATGACGAGCCACTCGTAGAAACTATAAGGAGTTCTAAATGCAGTCTTTTCTATGCTATCTTCATCCACCCTTAGCTGATGAAATCCTGTAGCCAAATCCAGTTGCGAGAAAACCGAAGCACCCACCAACTGATCGAATAAATCATCTATCCTCGGCAATGGGTGTCTATTCTTCTTTGTTAGCTTATTCAGCTCTCTATAGTCCATGCCCAACCTAAGTGAACCATCAGCTTTCGTAGCAAAAACGACTGGAGCACCCCACTCCGAAATACTTCTTCTTATGAACCCCTTCTCAAGCAACTCTTTCACTTGCTTACCAAGTTCTCTTCTCTCTCTCGGAGCCATGTGGCGCACTGGTAATGCAACTGGCTTTGCATTATCTACTAGGTATATTCGAAAGTCTGTCTCGCACCTCGGGGGTAAACCTCGAACTTCATCGAAGACGTCACTATATTCACGGACCACATGAACAGATTCCAAATCATCATTGGATGCGTTAAGGGATTCTAGGTAGCTAAGCATTACCGGACCTCTAGGTTCACAAGAAATATCGAGGGTCTTTCCACAACGAGTCAACAATCTAACTACCCTTCTTTCACAATCTAGGATGGCACCGTATCTAGCTAGCCAATCCATACCTAGAATCAAGTCGTAGCCCATGAAGCCAAGAACGAAGGCGTTGCATTCAAACCAACACCCAAGATAGACACTCTCAAATCCCGACAAATCATTGAAAGATGAGCCGAACCACCAATAGGATTTCAGACTACTATGGGATCTGTAACTAGACTAGTATTTAGGTGCAGTGTTTCAACTAACGAAGCAGATACAAACGAGTGTGAAGCGCATGAATCAAACGAAGTTCGAACAGGATGATCAAAAAGGAAAACCAAACTTTCAACAGAAATGTTTCTACCTCTCTCCTGTCCTGGTGCCATGAGAGCATGAACCTGCCCTCTCGCCTGCCCTAATGCCATGAGAGCTTGAACTGGCCCTCCAGAAGTAGACCCTGTCCTCTGCCCTTGTCCCTGTCTCCTTGGGCAATCTTTAATCAGGTGTCCTGCCTCCCCACAGTTGTACCAGCCACTCTTCTTCTTCTTCTTCTTCCTACAGTCCTTGCTCAGATGGCCTGGTGTTCCACAATAAAGATACTTCCTCTTGTCACGGGGTTTATTATTCTTTGCACCCTTCTTAGGTTCTGCTTTCTTATCCTATGTCTTATCCATGCCTCCACTGTACGTTCTCCATTCATGATCTCCAACCAGAAGAAGCTCCGTCCTTCATCAACAAAGCAGTTAGTCGAACCTTCCTCCCCTCGTCTATCTCAAAGACACCAACAAGTCCTCCACTTCCTTGAGCCGACTTCTAGCCGCGACAAACGTCTAAGTCCCATGAAGCGGTTTTCCGCCCATCGTACGGAAGTCCTAATATATCTTAGAAAAAGATCTATACGCGGTGGAAGAAAATCAAAAAGGAAAGAGGAAGAGATTTAAAACGGAGAATCGAAGGAAAGATATATGGCTCTTGGGGGTTATGTTTTTCAAAATAAACCTTTCTCTTGAATATACTCTCCTTAAACATATTTTTGAAAGTATTTCTTTATAAAAAATGCTTTTGAAAAATAGGGTTTTCAAAATCTCTTATCTGTTCTGGTAACCTTCAGCTCTAATACCACGTGTAACACCCCCACGTCCATTAATGTCACTCACAAAGGGAATGTAATAACTTCCATGGAGCGTTATTAGTGTATAGAACAGAATATAACAAGACAGATACAAATATTTGTACTTGAAAATTTTAGAACAACTTTTATTGCAGCGGAGAAAAGGTTTGATTACAACAACTTCATAAACCAAGTACACTTAATATCCATCTTGACAAATTGTTTTCAGAGTACGTAAAGTAAAACGCATAACCCCAGACACAAGTAGCCATAAAAGAGATGAGCTGAACTTTACTTTCAACAATCCAAGCACTTCCAAAAGAGAGAGAAAAAGATCCAAATCAAGCTCCGCTAGTACTAGTCCCACCCTGAGAACCTGGGGGGAAAAAGGAAGAAAAGAGGCGAAAACAACGGGGGTCAGACATGAAGTCTGGCGAGTACCATAACTTTAACAATACAATTATTAAAGTAATTAGGATAAGGCATAAACTGGTAAAACAAGGAATGACTGTGAAGCATGTGGGCAAGACAAATCAAACAAAGAAATATTTTGGCGTTAATTGCGCTCCTAATCACTATAGGATAATTACTATACTGCACCAATGCTAATTACACCGCACCATTACTAGCCACCCTAAAAGTTGATCCCACCCACTGAACAAAATAATAATAATAATAATAATGGTAGTTTCGTGTACCCCTAGCTGTCTTCATAGGTGTCGTCTGCCCCTATCTCCACTAATTGTACCCACTACCCTCCCCATTCTAATTACAATATTTATTCATAATATGGTAGTTATACTCCTAGCTGTCTTCATAGGTGCCGTCTGCTCCTATCTCCGCTAGTCGTACCCACTACGTTCCCCATTCGATCGGCTCCCTAACTCGTAGATACGTGTTGGTCCCACAATGGGGTGTATCGCTCCCCAAAGTGGCAACCCAATACCACTAAAGATGCACGGCTTATATCTACACGATGTAACAACGTATTACCTACCATCCTGGGCCTACGCACGCACATGACCCGTTGGACTTGCGTTGCCACCGCTAACCAGTTTTGACCTCTTACAATCAAACTCAGTAAGCGTGTCCAGTCCTCGACTTGGGTCGAGCTCACAAAGATACTTAATGGGTTACTGGTTTGAAAAGGGTCCCCACACAAGCTTTCCACCTATGCTTGGTCCCCACTAGAATTTCCCACTTACCCCCTTCTTATTCATGTCTTCTTACATGTTTTCAACTTGGTTAAGTGTTTATAATTATATCTGTGACGATCTCAAAACCCGTACGATGGTGTTAAGGATAATCATTGGAATATAACACATTAATCATCATTAGCAGAGTACAGATAAAAGCATAAACAACAAATAGAATAATTTTACATAGATATGACACCGGAATCATAACATGTAACAACATCAGAGTAGCACAGTGTAGGATATAACTTAGTGCATAAAAAGGGAATGATCAGTCAACATCGCCATAAGCAGAATATATACATACAATGAGACAAAATAAAGATATCAGTCTACATTGCCTGAGGCGGTACATATACATAAGATAATATATGCTGGAAGTAAATTAGTCTGCATCGCCATAGGCGGAATCATATACATAAGATAAGGATAGCGGAAAGTCAAAAGCCAAAATACAAGTAAATCTAATCCTCGCCAACAAGCCAAAAGCGCACTCCGTTCTGGAGTGCTAAGCCAAAATAACCTGTCATCTATCAACTAGGCTGCCCGTGTGAAAAATAAGGGCACTCGAGTTTGCAAAGTGAAAAAACAACGAGTCATTCGTGGGACTGGTATGAGAAATCTACTTAACTGGTTAAACAACAGTAATAAGGCAAATCATAGGACCACGCCACTTTCACGGAACGGGTTTACTCCAGTGTTTACCAGTGCATTTGAAACAAAGTAAATTCTATAAAACAACGCAATGCTTTTTAAAAAGAATGAAGCCGTTATAAGACTCAAGCCCCATCACACAATGCAACGCAAACCAGAGGATAGAGTTTTACCTTATAATGGCCAAAATATGCTTAATACATGCAAAGCAAAATCACTTGGTATTATTACTGGTGCATATATGTTTCAAAAGCGAATTCAATCATAAATATCAATCATAGGCGGCATAGCTACCATCTACTATGTCGCCAAACTAGTTCTACAATCAAATCCGTTATCTCGCATTGGAAATTGGATTTCCATCATGACTCGAGGCAAGGGGCAAGCACCTCTCCGCTTCGAAACACTCTAGCAAATGCCTCAGGACTACACACTTTGGGTAACCCTTGGATCCTCCAAGGCCGGTCCTCTCTTACGTTTGAGGATTGTCAATTCCTAAACACACGTTTCCCGGTGCTAACAAACCTAAAATCGAGGCGCCTCGCATCCCAACAACCACAAAGGTGAAAATAATATAAATGTCAGTCATTTTGAGCACTGACACCACCGTAGCTAGAAAGAAACGTCGTGCACTCCTTGGGTCCTTATCGCATTTTTGACTCATACCGAGGTGTGAGGCTCGCGAATCCACGCTATACACAAAGTCAGGCCACGTAGGCCGTGCTTTGATCATCAACCACAAGACTTTGCTTTTTAACAGAAGCCTTGATCACTGCATCTTGGCATGCCACATAGGCAATCCATTCCATACGACTGATTTCTATCGATATATAACCTCTGAGCTCGTACGTCTCAGAGAAGGGCGTTAAGCAAGAGAATAAATTCTCCACCGCCAAACAGATATATATTTAACAGAGATCAATCAGCACAGAACAAAATCCAATGTCAGACAAACAGTCCATTTACAAGTCCGTTCTGGGTCTGAATGAAACTGGAGGCACCATATTCCCCGCATATCCGTACAATCGACACATACGTCCAGACGGCTACTACTTCCGTCCCTTCAAGGTAGCTACTCCTATCAGGAACCTCAGCAGCACCCATCCATCCGATACGAAGATCGTCGGTCTTGAACCGTCTTCGTATTTTCGACTTCGAATCGTTCGATCAATTGTCTGAAATGAGGGTTAGCTCGGCCTTTTCAAACAATTCACGTATATTTAGAATTCAAATCAATTCTTTCCATGGTTAAATTATTCGACATTCACATTTCAGTTCTTTAGTATAATTTTCATGTCAAACACATTCAACCATCAAATTACAAGCGAACCAAGAAAAATTGGTTTATTTCCATTCCATGTTTCTTATAATATTTTATAACGATTTTTCGCCATTTTATTTATTTAAAAACAGCCATATTTAATTAAATGACGTTTCAGGTCGTGCCGTGGCACTAGCACTGTTTTTCCCCAAATTTGTTTTACACATACTGGGAAATCTAACCGTTGGATTTCTACAAAGTTTATATCATTGGGAAGATATTCCCAAAGCGAACCTAACGGTTCCAGTTTCGTGAAAATCTGACGGTCGGATCTTTCGGTATAGTCGTTTGAAGTTATGATTTCAAAACGCGAACTGCACGTCGTTATTCGATTTAATTTAATTATATTTATATTTATATATAAATATAATCGATTCTGGCGCTGTTTTTTTTTAGATTTGAATTAAACATTCCAGATAATCCAACCGTTGGATCTTTACAAAGTTGGTGCCGTTGGAAATATATTTCCAAGGCGAACCAAAACGGTTGCGGTTCCCTGAAAATCCGATGGTCGGATCTCTCGTACTAATCGATTGAAGTTATGATTTCAAAACACGAACTGCACGACCTCGATTCATTTTAATTTAATATATATATATATATATATATATATATATATAAATATAATTCATTCGACGATTTCAATATCGTTTTCACTTCAAATATTTCACTAACGCCTTTATATTTCGAAAAATTTCGCCATTACCTCCTTTGTACGGGAAGGGGTTTGGAAATTTATTGGGCCGTGTTAGGTACCCAATAAATCCTAATAAGCATACACATATTTATAGCGATATATTCCGGTGTCCACAGGGGAGTGTGTATAGATCATAACTCCAGAGAATAAATTCTCGTCACCCTATAAATGGTTTTTTGTGCCTTAATGACCAAAGAGACGTGTTTATTGTCATCTCCAGACCCGTGTGGGTTTTTTTTAATTAATCTGGCAATTTACCGTTACAATTTATATAGTCCAGATCAGCCATTAGTTCAACCTGTAATATATAGTCATCGCCATAAAAGCCTCTCGCTCGTATGGTAAATCTTCAACCTCGTCACACAAGCTCCAAATGCTTATGTGGTATATGATGAAGTATGCCTATCGTCAAGAAGTATGCCATGTAGTGTAGTTCAAAATTAATTGTTACTATCCTATGGCGATGTTTATTATTACACACAGAATAACCAGCACTCCGCATCTAATGGCATTCACAGGAGTTGATATAAAAATAAAATTGCGCAGCCAACTCATTAAGGCTTACCTATTTGTCGGGCACGCAAGTAATTTCTTTACTCAACAGCTAATCCATTTTCTCTGTTCAACACATGTATATACATACGCAGAACACAGCTAATAATAATATTTCTAGCGAACAAATATTTATTTCAACACGTGTGTATTTTTAGCGAGGCGTATACATGATAAAGGTAATATTTTTATCATCCAAAATATTTATTCAACGCATGAATGTTTTTAGCACTTCATATTCACAATGAAAATGTGATTTTTATTGTTAAAGCAATTTATTTAAAACACGAATACCATTCAACACATGAATTTCTATTCAACGAATGAATTTCTATTCAACACATGAATGTTCTCTATAGTTTGTATATATAATAAAATTGTGATTTTTATTGTTAAAGCAATTTATTTAAAACACGAATACCATTCAACACATGAATTTCTATTCAACGAATGAATTTCTATTCAACACATGAATGTTCTCTATAGTTTGTATATATAATAAAAATGTGATTTTTATTGTTAAAGCAATTTATTTAAAACACGAATATCATTCAACACATGAATTTCTACTAAACGAATGAATTTCTATTCAACACATGAATGCGGTTTCAACATATGAAAATAATTTCAACAAATGAAAATAATTCTAACACATGAATATTTCAGAAAATTTCGACAGCATAACGGCAGGGTAGTTAAAACCGGCAACGTCCCGATGTATGGCTCCTCGCTCTAACTTAAAACCTCGCGGTTTTTGACAATGGGGATTTCATGCATCTAGTTCGCACGCAGTCTCTTCTAGATTGTAGAGAGCGTCCTTGCGGTTACGATATTTCCTGTTTCATCGAATTTCATTAACACACCATAAAGATATGATTTTTCAAAGTTTGCAACACTTAAAAGTGTCATTTTCAATTCAAAAAATCAAAGCCGTTTACCTCCTTTAAACCTTCGAAACTAGGTTTGAAAATATCCTTCAATCCGTGCAGCGATACCAAAATCAGATGGCACCATGTTGCGAGGTATGAGGGGTCCCACTCGGTGCGGAGGTCGAGGCACGGTGGGCTTCGAGGCGGCGCGACTTCAGGAGGCCAATGCTCCTCCAATACTGAACGATAACGGGTGTAGTTTATATGGATGTGGAGCTTGGAAGAAGATCTACAAAAAGTTGCACTGGAGGGGGGTTTGATTTTGCGCGTGGAAGAAGAAAAAGAGGAGAGAAGGGTTCAAGCTTTTTCCATCGTGCGTGGGGGGCTAATCGGGGGTTGACCGGGTCAAAGGGAAATGAGAGAGAGAGTGTTTGATTGGCTTATATATTTTATTTTTAATTTATTTTAAATTTGAAAATACCAGTTTCTCCATACGAACTCCTTTTCAAACCCAACGACTGTCGCCCTAGCTAAATACCCCCATCCCGGACACAATGGGATATGTTTCATAGGCCAATTCAACTGTTACAGCCAGTTATTTTTCAAATTAAAGTATAAAACATTCAATATTCAATTTGAACGTACATTTCAATTTGCCAGGGCCGCAAACTGATATGAAAAATTCCAGAAAAATAAGTCTAGCTATGTTTTGACGCTACGGTCCCAACAAAACTAGTTTCGTCGAATTCTGAGATCGTTTGAAAACTGGCCATTTTCTGGTCGATCCTATTTAACAGAAATTGACCAATCACATTTTCTTTTGCCATGCTCACATACTAGCTTCAAAAATTATGAAATTTGAAACCTTGCAATAATTTGACATCCCGGACCCAACAAAAGTGGTTTCGTCAAATTCCGAGGTCGTTTGCAAAATGTCTATTTTCAAGAGCTATATATACTCTATATCGACCTTTCTGAAAATTCATTTGGCCATAACTTTTGATTTCCGCTATGAAACTTCGATTCTTCAGATTCGTTAGAAAGGTACTCATAAACAGATTTAAATATTTTTAGTTTCATTAAAATCTGTTTTATTTTACACCCGGTACAGTCAGTCAAAGTTTGAATACAAATTTTCAAACTGCCACTCTATTCCCAATACATTATTTCTTTGAAATATTCTATTTCAATTGTTTAAATTTCTTTGAAACTAACCAATTTAAAAAATTTAAATTGGCTCGCATTTTCCGGGTTGTTACAATATCCCACATGTCACCCATGTTATTCACTAAACATATCAGCATGTGTTATTGGTTAAGCTTGTCTTAACCCTATCCACTTATTAGATCAATATATTATTGGTTAAGCTGGTCTTAACCCCATCCACTTATATCTTATTGGTTAAGTTGGTCTTAACCCTATCCGCTTATCAAGTCAATATACATTATTGGTTAAGTTTGTCTTAACCCTATCAGATCAATACATATTATTGGTTAAGTTTGTCTTAACCCTATCCGCTTATTAGATCAATATATTATTGGTTAAGATGGTCTTAACCCCATCCACTTATCAGATTAATATATATATATAATTGGTTAAGCTGGTCTTAACCCTACCCACTTACCATGCTTTTTTATGATTAAGTACATCTTAGTTCACAGATACATTGGTTAAGAGAATAACGCCCTAAGTACCAACCCCGAAGATCGAAATCAACATCAGATTGTTACTCAGAGAATCACTCACTCAACCAAACTTCTGTTTGTCATTCATATTCGTCTTTGCTCAGCATTAATTAATTATTAATGCACAGACCTCTCACATTAAGTCGATTGCTTGTGGCCGCTGGATATGCCGGGTGGTTCCGGGCAGACTTCCACCACAAGCAAGACTTAACCTCGTGTCTAAGCATCTTTTAATTTATGCCTTAGATCTCTCACATTAGACTACCATTTGTGGTTGCTGGATTTGCCGAGCGGGTCCGGGCAATCTTACACCACAAACGAGTCTAACCTCGTGTCTTAGGCCTTTATTACTCATTTAACTTGTGCCTTTGACCTCTCACATTAGACTACCGTTTGTGGTTGCTGGATTTGTCGGGCGGGTCCGGGCAATCTTACACCACAAACGAGTCTAACCTCGGGTCTTAGGAATTTATTATTACACATTATTATTCAACCCAATTTGAATTTATATCCCTATTTCAAATTGCCAATAACTTCCAATTTTAATCCATGTCCATAATTGTCACTTAAATTATGTCCATAATTACTATGCATATAAATTAGGACAATTAATGTCTCAAATTAATTATATGCCTTTATGCCATTTTATGCCAATTAACAATTTTGCAAAATTTAATATTTTCCCATTAACCCTACGTCGTTCGTACGTTGAACGTGAAATATGTTAAACTCGCAAATAGTCTAACTCATAAAAAGGAAGGAAACATCACAACTTGCATAACACACAAAATAGATCTAACTAGCATAACATGGATCAAAACTGGCATGATTATGATTCATATTAACATAAATTTGCATAATCAACACTTGCATAGGCAATAGTCATAAAACATAAATTTGTATAAACTATGTACTGTCATGGATCTAAATGTATAGATCTAAACATGTAATTATGAACTTGCATATATGGATATGGTTTTCCTATGACTTGCATATGAATTTCATACAAACTTACATTCAAACTATCATATGATTCACATACAAAACTAGCATAGGAAATGGTCATAAATTTACATAAGTATGTTACTGCCTTGAATCTAAATATAGATCTGGTAAAAATGTGAACTTGCGTATAGATCCCTACAAACTTGCATATGGATATAAACATGTACATGAATGTCACATGTTTTTGCATACAAACTAGCATATGTATATACTTGATTCACATATGTTTTACATCCCAACTTGCATAAGATTCACATATGTTTCAACATCCTAAACTTGCATACATATGTTTTAACATCGCAAACTTGCATAAGATTCGCATATGATTTAACACATAAATTTGCATAAGATTCGAATAACATAAACTTGCATATGATTCACAAATTAACATATGTAAACTTGCATAAAATGAATCAAGTTAAACATGTATAATTGTACATATAAATGGATCTACCAATCATACAATAACAAAACTAGCATATGTTCACAAACAGACAATAACATCACATGTTTCAACAAACATGTTCTCATAATCCAATTACAACCCATCATAATTAATTTATTAATTATATTGTGAAAGAAATAGCACTCACAATCAAAAGAACAATCTTGTTTTTCTGGGATCTGTATTCTGAAACTGAATTGCTCGCCTTTAATGTAGACTAATTGTTATTCTAATTTGGATTTAGATTTGGTTTTGATTCTTGCTTCTATCTTGCTTTTAAGTTAAAGAAGGAGTGGTAACTAGAACGATCATGGATGGCATGGTGGCTCCTTGGAATGAATTTGTGTGATTTAGGGTTTAAGGATTATAGTTGCTTTTATAGAAGTTAAATCTTATGTGAGCCGTTAGATCGTTTTAGGAGCAATCAGATTCATCCAACTAAAGCAAGTGTCACTCATCCAATCATAGCATGACACATAAGCCCTAACACCTCAGAATTTGTCACAAAGCCAATCAGAGAAGGCCACGTAAAAAAGACAAACCTTGACCAACAAAAAAATGCGCCACATGATGCTTACACGTGATATATATATATATGTATATTGTTATAAAACGAACACAGAACAGAAGAAACAAGGAAGAGAGGACATTTCTTTTCATTCTGATATGTACAAATTTCTATTACATTGGCTCCTTTATATATAGGCTTAGGAGCTGATGTTTAACTTATTCCCATGATGTGGGACTAAACAGAGAAGTAATAAAAGCATATTCACAACATTTATATATTTTACAAAACTCCCCCTTGAATATGCGTCTCCAAAATCTGAATGATCCGCCAACTTGAAGTTGTCCCTTTTAAAACATATATTATGATTGTTCCCTCTTATTACTATCTTGATTGCATACATCTGTCCAGTCGATACAACCATTGTCTGTTGCCTTTAAAACTCTATCAGGAAAACCCAGTGGGAAAAACCTTGAATGAGAAAAAGAGTACACAACGTTTGACATTATGAATATCATATTAAAATGATATTTCTTAAAAGAGTTTGATGCTTCAGGATCAAAACAATGCCTCATTAAAAACCTTTTTATGAAATACCCTGTGGGAAAAATCATAAACAAGGAAAAGAGTGCAAATTCATTTCATCTTTAGGTAACATGTTTTATAATGTTACGGTAAGGGTTGATACTTCAGGATCAAGATAATGCCTCGTTAAAAACCTTACCAAAAAAAACCAATGGGAAAAATATTAGTGAAGGAAAAGAGTATATTATAGCATATTTTTATATGCTCCCCCTTATTTATAACTCATTATTCAATTAGTCTATTGATGTAGTCGACGCATGCCAATTTTGTATATCATCTTCTGGGATGTTGATTTGGAAATTGCCTTTGAGAACAGATCTACCCGCTTTTCTTGAACTGAATTTGTTTCTCCTCATTCATGTTATCCTTTCATTCATGTGTGAAGAGAAATTTAGAAGAAATTTGCTCCATCTTATCACCTTTGATATAATTCACTTGAATTTGAGCCATGCAAATTGCCTTGTCTTCATAAGTAATAGTTTACTGCATCAAAAGATGTCTGATACTTCTAGATCAAAATGGTGCCTCGTTAAAACCTTACTAAGAAAAACCCAGTGGGAAAAATCTTAAATAAGGAAAAAGAGTACATTATAACTTATTTTTGTATGTTACTTTTGGGTTGATACTTCTGGATCATGACCCATGCCTCACTTTTATGATTTGTATGATACCAATATTCATTTATGAATACAATTCAGGTGCTTATAATTTTCTGTTTCAATCAGACTTGCATGTTGCAATACATATTTGATGAATAAGACAACTTTCATTACTAAGCAGGAAGTAATCTACTCATCTTGAAGTATATCAAGATTTTTGTTACAACAATACTTAGAAGAATGTTGCAATCTATCATCCATGTTCTTGGTATTCTTTATAATAACAAATGTTATTTATGTTCTTCAGG
The DNA here is from genome assembly GCA_030737875.1 of Allium sativum. Taxonomy (NCBI): domain Eukaryota; kingdom Viridiplantae; phylum Streptophyta; class Magnoliopsida; order Asparagales; family Amaryllidaceae; genus Allium; species Allium sativum. The sequence continues at coordinate 489,382,983 of CM060926.1, forward strand.
AACTTATATATTATAATAAGTTTTGCATATCGCAACTACCACTTCACTGGATATTAAGAGTTTTATTACAAAAATTCTTGAAAGCAGGAAGTGATCTACTCATCATGAATTATTTCAAGATTTTCATCACAACAATATTTAAAAGAATGTTGTAATCTACATTTTTTGCTCTTTATCACTACCAAAGTTATTTAAATTCTTCTGGAATTTGTATACTTTCATCGTTTAAACCTTCAGGGTATTGTAAGTGTTTTAAACACTTTCATCACTTTAATCAATACAATTTTCTCTGAAAATACAATGCTCATGGCACTTACCATGTTGTTGACACTCTATGGTGCTTCAGTAACTTCCGCGTGTTTTTGTCATTATATATATTTCTATTTTTATCTTATGAACTACAGGTTCATATCTCTTATTTAGGAGAATTTCATGATGGCTAATCATGTTTCTCTCTAATTTGGGATTTTTAATCCATTTATAAATATAAGCGCTTTATTATTTATTAATTTATCATCGATGATTATTTCTTGTCAGTTTTACACATAATTTATTGAGATCTCAAAACTTATTATGCTTTAGGTTCCTAAACCACTTCTGGGGTTATTTTGACAATTATGTCATGAGTTTCTTTTAAAGCACTCTTAAGTGTTTCTTCAGGAACACTCACCTCCTTTATTTTGCATCTTTATGAATTACTCCAAAGATATTGAACTGACTTTTTATACCATATTTTCAGCTATGATTTACACCTTTTGATCCTTCAGGGATTCAAACGTATATTGGAGAAAGTCTATTAGGGACATAATTGATAATTTATGCAAGTTACTTAATACTTTGCATAATTCTATATGTTAGCAAATATTTAACATCGATGATTCCTTTATCCTCCCCTTCAATGTTGACAAACATTGTCACTTTAAATAATAAACCTACTTTGGATTCATTTTTGATCCACTATAGAATCATAGCTAGCAAATACATTAGATGTATTTCAATTGTAGGAGGATAATGCTCATATTAGTTTATAAGATGCAATCATATTGCATTGCTTATTCCCTTTCATTGATCTGATGATTTGGAGGAATTTTCTATCATTTGAATATGCACATGACTTCAGGTCATTCAATATTGATGTCAATCGACTTTTTGAAATATAAAATAATATATGCATAATTTATAGTATGAGCTCATGACAACTTCAGGTTGTTAATAAAATTTTCACATATATGTGTATATATGTGCGTCCACGTATTATATATGTAATTGATTTGCATATTCTTTCTCATTCAAGTTATTGATTTTAGAACAAATTGTTTATAATGTTCCAATCGTTAATTTTTGCTTATCAAGCAATGTCAACGTGAATCTTATAGATCGTTTCATAATATCCAAAATATCTGATTTGGAACTATACTGAACTTCTGGTTCACATAAAATATATAAACAACTTCAAGTTGTTAAACTGTATTAAACTTCTGGTTTAAATAAAATATATAAACAACTTCAAGTTGTTAAACTGTATTAAACTTCTAGTTTAAACAAAATATATAAACAACTTCAAGTTGTTAAACTGTATTAAACTTCTGGTTCAACTGTATTGAACTTTTGGTTCAAGTATATAATCCATATTTAGATCTTTCTTTTTTTACATCAAAATTATTTCTTACCCATATAGAAACTGCATGTTCTAAAATTTTCAGTTAACAAAAGTTGCTTCTGCATTCACTTCAGGTGTGCTAAATTAAGATCAATAATTAGATCTTAATTTAATATGATCTTCAAGATGCATGTTTTCCTTTATAATTTTTTTTTTCAAGGAGCAATAAAACATTTCTTCTGGAAATATGATATGTTCTAAAGTAATATAATAAAACTTCAGGTTTCATTATAATTGCATATTATTATATATTTTAAATTGAAGCAATTTCTCTAGAGAGTGCTTTTATTCACATATGAGAGCCATTTTACTATTTTTCTTCAAGAAAATAGTATTTATTATAAATATAATGATCCCTTCTAATAATAAATTTCTTTTTGTTGATTTTTCAACCTTTTCTATTACAGGTCATTCGCTGTTAAATGCAATTATATGCTCTAAGGCTTTATTTCATGTTTCTCATCAGTATATGAACTTCGGGTTCATCATTTGCATATAAAATTTAGGTCATATGAACTTCAGGTCGTTTGCATATGAACTTCATGTTCCTCATTTGAGAGAATTTGTTTACATCATGAGTTTTCAAATTCACCTTCAGTGATAAATCAATATTGCCATTGAGTTTAAATACCACATCATTATATTTTATACCCATAATTCTGTTGGATATATATATATATATATATATATATATATATATATATATGCAAATGACAACTGATAGTAGCCGCAGAGATAAAATAACAAATGATGTACAAATATACATTTGTTTTAGTAACTCTGCATAAATATAATTATAGAATGAAAAACTCGCTAACTAACTAATTGGAAATAAAGAAAACAATCAACAATTCATTGTTAAGATTACTGATTAAGCATAATAGCTGAGCTTACTAATACACACAAACCAAAATAAGAAAACATATAAATAAATAAAGAGACCACTCCATAATATCAGCGTTTAGTTTCTTATAAAGTACGGAAGCACAAAAGAGATCACTCCATAAATAAAGAGATCACTCCATAAATAAAGATATAAGTACAGTAGCATTCTACCAATAACAGTACAATATGAGGCATAGTGGCTGCAAGGTTTCCTAAACATGAAAAGGTGATGGCGCTAGTAGTGTTAGTAATATATCTACTACTGCAATTCATACCACTACATTTCATATTATAATATTTTGACTACAGCAATACTCCCACAAGTAAGATATTAAAAAAAAACTAAATTAATAATAATAATGGTACTGTAGCGAATTGTAAAGGCAGGAATATAATTTTCATCCAGCTAGCATAACCAGAGATTTTACAGAAAACAAAGCGAAATGGTTTATGAACACGGGAGCACTGTTGCAATGGTATTTGTTTGTAAGTTCGAAATTAATTGTCCCAAATTCTTATTGAGGAAAAAAAAATGGTATAAGGAATGGTATCATATTTATAAAGGAGAAGAAGAACCATTCGTCGTATCAGCACATAATTAGGCATAAACTTAGTAAATTATGTAGTCAGTAAAGGCTAAGATATTTATTACCAGAAGTTGCATGACTGTTCCTATAGAGGGAGACCAATTCAAAACTTTAAATGCAAAAGTTGCATTCCAGAAGTTGTATAGGTACCTCTTATGACATGGTAAAAGGAATTTTGAACGTAAAAAACGTATAGATATCCATACAGAAGTAACAAATAAGATATCCAGATGATTCGGAATACATGTTCAATTATTTAAAATGTTTAAAATACTCAATCGTCCAGATTAGCAAATAAATGGATTCATCTGCGTTCATATATGTACATGTGTCTGTATAGACGCACACAGTTTCTGGAACTACCCAATTTCCGTAATTTAACTATGAAATCGATAGAAAACAGGGGATCTGATCAGGTAAAGGTTTTAATCTTCACCCATAACTAAAATGAGTTGATACCAAAAGAAAAATTTACATCGTACCTACTTAGTCCTTACAGCAGGATAAATTTTCAAAATACAACATGAAATTAAAATCCACCTGAATCGCCAAAAATAATTGAGACAAAAAAATAGCAAAATGCCAGATCTACTTAATCAAGGTCGAGGTTGTAGACACGTAGAAAGTTGTAAACTTTTGGAACAAAATTAAGTGTTAAATTTATAATTATGGAAGGGGAAAATAAAAATTGAAATACCAAAGTCTTGAGTTCGCCTGTATGATGAGGAGAAGACCTGATGCAAGAATAAGATTAAAGGCGTGTATTTGATGTTTGACTATTTCACACACGACTCGTTTCAATCCGCCATCTTCCCTTAATTGCATGATGGTGAAGCAGATCTACAATGGCGATGGTGAAGCAGAAAGATGCAGAAGTAGCGGAAGCTATGGATCGGAAGCAAAGATCTATCTTTTACTGTTGTCACTTGAGCCTGCAGATTTGGAGAACCCTCCGCAATTGGCATCCACAAATTCGCATGAGCAGCTCGGAATTATTCTTCGGACCAAATTTTTGTAACTTCAGCTTCCGTATGGACAAATAAATTAGTCCATTCACTTCAGAAACTTCGTGTTCCTATAATATTGGAACAACTTTGAAACTTCAGGTTTCACATAATTCGTGCTGATAACGTGTTATAAAACGAACACAGAATAGAAGAAACAAGGAAGAGAGGACATTTCTATTCATTCAGATATGTACAAATTTCTATTACATTGGCTCCTTTATATATAGGCTTAGGAGCTGATGTTTAACTTATTCCCATGATGTGGGACTAAACAGAGAAGTAATAAAAGCATATTCACAATATTTATATATTTTACAACATATATATATTTTTTCTTTTTATCTATCTTCCCAATTAACCATTTTCACACCAAACCACTTTTTTTGAGCTGCGTTCACACTAAGCCACTTTTTAGCCATTCCCCTAAAACAAAAATATGGCGCTAGCGGGGATCGAACTTTGTACCTCTTGTATGCAAGTCACATGTTCTAACCAAATGAGCTACTAAGTCTTTTGCTTATAAAACTTAGAACAATGCTAAACATTATTCTTTCTCATTCTTCTTTTTCATGTTTTGCTGCAATATTTAATTTAAAAATATCTTCTTTATACGGAGTCCGATTTACGCAAATTCAGACTCTATCTCAAGCAGAATTTCGAGGTGAACGCAATGTCGCAACCCATTTCCCTTAATTCCCAAATTTGAAATTAAGTATTCCTTAATTCGTTAATTTTAATATTTAAAATCACGGGGTGTTACATTTCACTCTTGACTTTTTCCCGACCTTTCATTTGACTAGGAGTTTCAGTTTCGAAAGCCCCTGTTCTTGCTGATGCTTTGAACCGGACCACCGCGGCTGCTCTTATGAGGCTAGCAGAAATTCCTGTTGGTCCGTTAGCTATGAGATTGAGGTTCAATACTTCTACCTCCGTGATTTCCGGGAATACCTTCGGTAGGGAAATGAGAAGTGGTGCTTTTTCACCATTTCTTTCAAGCACATCCTGGGAGGGTGTAAGTGCCACGCCGTATGCTTCTTCTTCTCAGACTGCCGGTTCTTCAAGGCCCCTTGATCTTTCGTCATATTTTACTGATCTCGTGAAACTTATTCTTTTGGTTCCCAAATTTTCTGATATTTCGTTGCCTCGCACTTCTTCCGACACGATGATTTTCATCGGCATTTGATTGTTCGACAGCTTAAGGTATGACACTTTCTTTTTACTCTGGGCATTCCATTTACCACAACTATATGTTGAATGCTTCCAATTTCTCAGATGATTAAGAAATGGCATTTGTCTAAGCCTATCCTTTCTTCTTCTGTTAATGAAATTATTCGGCTCCGGGAGGCAAACACAGTTTTGAGCGACGAGTGTGGGAGGTTGAAGGCTTCCTTGGAGCATGTTGAGTTAGCCTTGAAGAAGGAGAGGCAAGATAGGGACGTAACTCCTGACAAGGTGTCGACCTTTGAGCACTAGATGGTGGAGGACGTGGTTACCCATGCTAATGAGCTTCGGATGAAGGATGAGAAGCTTTCTCGTGCCGCCCAGATAATTTGTGCAGCCCAGGACAGAATTTCTAATTTCTTGCAAGTCCACCTTCCACATATTAAATCCAACCGTTATAAAGATGCCCTATTTCATCTCCTTTTTGACAACCTTCTGAATCTTTCTGAACTCCGATCTACCTGCATTCCTTCCTTCATCCGGGACCGGGTCATAGAGAGGATTAAGTTGGGTGAGGAAGGAATTGAGGTGTCGCGAAGGAGTGATCCTGCAATTGAGGACATTTTATACATTGATCGTCTTTCGGATGATTTAGGCGAGGAGGGGGAGGCTCTGCTGGTAGCATTAGGGAGAAAGGGGGTATCGGCCCTAGGGATGGCGACTATCTAAGCGAGCATATTGTACACAATTCTGAAAGGTCATTGCCCAGAGAAGATGGCCCCTCTGGTTCTCCGGAGGGGGGATGGGGGGGGGAGGGGGAAGAAAGCTGTGACGGCCCGCCCCGCACCAGCCTGCATTTCCTCCAAAAGTGCGCTGTACACATGCCTGACTAGCACGGGACGGTCGTCAGGAGAAAGGAAAGAAGGGAACGAACTAATCAAGAACCTGTAGAATGTGTCACAGCGCATGGAGTAAAATATAATATTAATAATATACTTGACATAAAACAGGTGAGACAGTGCATAAGCTGATAATTAAAATCAACATCAACATCAGAGCAGCGGAAATCCAAATACAGCTTATTACAACTTTCCAAATTTATTGTCTCTAAACAAAAGAAAGCTAAAGTAGAAGATGCACCACTAATGCCCGAGTAGTGATCTTCAACAACACAGGGAGAATACTATATATATATTACATGGAAGCCTCCTGCTCGTCTCCGGATCATCAACCCGTGCATCTCCAGCTAACCTGTCTCTAGTCTGCTCGTGTGAGCACCCAGACTAATAAGAGGAGACATAAAACTCTGGGTCAGACATAAAGCCTGGTATGAGCGATAAGCATCTAAACAGAACTATAACAGGTATACTAAACCATACCTGAACCTGGACCTGCAACCAAAGAGTTAGTACCACATACCGTACAATACTCTAAGGTGCCATAATAAATAGTGTAAAGAATACGGGGGTGGTGTGTGCATGTCATAATGATAACAAACAAATCAATCATAGCAACCATCCTCACATCCCTCACTCAGTGCGTAAAGCATACGATGTCCACCACTGTCAATCGCTAGACCCATTGAAGTAGTGACAGAGTTCGACTTGCACAACTACTGCTACTACCAAGCTTACCACGTGGAGTCATGACCAAATCTTTACAAATGACTCCACTTCATTGGTTTATAGCCCTTTAGTTGTACCTAGGCCATTGCAGCCCTGAATCCGTTCACGTACTTCCCATGCATAGTGATCCAAAGTCATAGACATCGATAGCCCCTTGGCACACGTCCTGTAGCAAAGGACAACTCATGAAGTGAACTCGTCGGTTCCCAACTGGATCCTGAGCTCTAACTTCCATTTGGACTACCTTTTCATTTCGGGTTTCTGTCATCACCGGATCGGTTCAGATCCCCTCTTAGCCATCGGTTCGGTTCGGCCTTTAGCTCCACATTATCAATGCGGTGCGGTTCGTAGCGTCCATCTGGTAGCGGTTCGGATCGGCCTCCTCCAAGCACACCGGTTCGGGTCGCACTTTCTGCTCATGAGTGGTTCGGATCGTGGTCACCTCAATGGGTCGGTTCGGGCTCCTCTATTCAAGTCAGTTCATTGGGTTCGGGCTCCTCTATTCAAGTCAGTTCATTGGGTTCGGGTCACCTCTTAGTGAAGCCACACGGGTCGTCTCGCGAAGTCTTGATCGGATCGGATCGGCACCATCGGATCGGAGTCTCCCATAAAAGCAGGTCAGATCGGTCGCTATCATAGGATCGTGGTCTTCAAGCATCGACGGATCGGATCTGTTCGGATCGCCCTTACTTCCACCGATCCGGTCCGGTTCGGGCTGATTTCCTGCAGTTCTTCCAGCAAGCAGTTTACGCCATTCGACGGCGTTTTTGAAAAATCTAACACTTCTAATCAATCATAAAACACACCATAGAGTCATAGCAATATGTAATAGCAACCACAAACAGCAAAACAACAATCCAAATGAAGCAAAATGGATCAAAAGTGGCCAAAACTCCTTATTTTCCCGTAAGCATGTTTAAGTAAAACTAATCATAGGGTTAACGAAACTTAATCAAATCGAACCAAATTTCCAACAGAAGCATAAAACATTATTTAAGAATTTCTAAACATTTTTCCAGATTTTATTTGTGTATAACTTCGCTAATTAACACTAATTACCCCTTAATCAACCGTAATTAGTGAGAAATCATGCAAATCACTCACCTTTGCCACAAAATAAAACACCAAATCCGAAATCCTCTCTGTTTGGGTCGAATTCCTATGTATAACAGCAGCTCCAACCTTGCTCTGTTGCTATTTGGCCTTGTTTTGATGTAGTTTAGGCTTAATCTTCACTAAAAATGTGTTTTGGACTGGTTTTAGAGGATGGAAGCCATTACTAAGGTCTCAAGAAGGTTTGTGGCGGCTCAAAACTGAAATGAAAGTGACTTCCTAACCCTAATCAGCCCTCTTATGCCTCTAAACCCGAAATTCCCCTCTGGGCCTAGCTGCTAATCACCCGGTTAAGCCCAATTAAGCTGTTTTTCGCCATCTGAAACTTGTTTCAGCCATATCTCTCAAACGGTGAGTCCGTTTGGCTATTATGACCACTCTACGGAAAGAGAAACCATCATCCGGAGCCAATGGAAGTGGTTTCATGTTAAAATTCCTTTCCAGTCAAAAGTTATGGCCAAAACAGTACCAACTAGGGGTAAAATGGTCATTTAAAAATCGGGAAAAATCATGGACATGGGAAATGACCCTAATAGTCGTCTCCCAAAGTTACATGACCATATGACTTCGTATGTGACAGAAATAAATATTCTACGATCTTATGATGCGTAGAATGCGGGTCGTTACACTCTCCCCCCCTTAAGAAATTTCGCCCCCGAAATTCCCTAATCAGAACATACACAAAGGTTCCGCGTGCCTAACAATCATAAAACAACAATCAAACATGCAAACAAGCAAAACAAGTCTACCCTAGCATGCGGAAAACTAAATTACAAAGTAAATCTTACCAGGCAAAGAGTTCTGGATATGCCTTCCTAATGCTCTCCTCTGTCTCCCAAGTACAATCACTCTCGTTCTCGCCCCACTGGACCTTGACTAGCTTCACCGCCTTCCTTCGAAATTGTTTCGTATCGTGCCCCACAATACGAATCGGCTTGCGGTTCCCAACCGCCTCGGGTTCTACTTCGAAGTCCTCTAATTGATCAGGTGAAATAGTCACATCTGAGTCGTGAACGAACTTCCTTAGTTGGGAAACATGAAATACATTGTGAACTCCCACCATTTTCTCTGGTAAGCCAACTCTGTATGCCAAATTCCCGACTAATTCAAGAACAGGGAATGGGCCAACAAATCTTGGTGCTAATTTGCCTCTCCTGCCAAATCGTATCACGCTCTTCAACGGAGAGATCTTGACAAACACCAAGTCACCAACGGAGAATTTCAAGTCTCTTCTCCTCTTATCGGCATAACTCTTCTGCCTATCTTGAGCAGCTTTCATTCATTGTTGAATGACCTTAATCTTATCTGAAGTTTCCCTCACCACATCTGGTCTAAGCACAAACTTCTCGCCAGTCTCTGTCCAACATGATGGTGAGTTGCACGGTCTTCTGTACAAAGCTTCATATGGAGCCATACCGATACTGGATTGGTAGCCATTATTATATGCAAACTCTACTAGATGCAAATGGTCATCCCACGATCCACCAAAATCCAATATACAAGCTCTCAAGAGATCTTCCAATATACGATTCACCCTCTCCGTCTGACCGTCGGTCTGAGGATGATATGAGGTACTGAGATGTAATCTTGACCCTAGAGCCTCTTGTAAGCTCTTCCAAAACCCACTAGTGAACAACGGGTCTCGGTCACTCATAATGCTTTTGGGTACTCCATGAAATCTCACTACCCACTTCATATACAATTCTGCCAACTTGGCTGCCGTTCTGGTCGATTTGACTGGTATAAATCTTGCACTCTTAGTCAATCGGTCTACAATCACCCAAATGCTATCATATCCCGATCTAGTCCTTGGCAAACCATCGATGAAATCCATCGAGATTTGCTCCCATTTCCATTCGGGAATTTCTAATGGCTGTAACAACCCACTAGGCTTCTTTTGCTCGGCTTTAACTAGCTGGAAATTCATGCACTTGGATATAAACTTCCCAATGTCTCTTTTCATCCCTTCCCAGTAGTAGGTCTGTTTCATGTCTCGATACATCTTATTACCACCGGGGTGTATAGTCAGTTTTGAGTGATGACACCCTCTAAGCACTTCATCCCTCAATCCATTGACATTGGGTACGACTAGTCTTCCATCCTTTCTAAGCCATCCATCTCGATCAAGCCCATACTTGTTCATCTCCTCATCGATACCCATCTCTAACTTGGAGATGATTTCCAATAGGTTAGGATCGTCCCTCTGACTAGAGCCGATCTGCTCAATCAAAGTGGGTCTGATCGTCAAACTTGCTAACATTTCTGGATTCAATTCGCACTTGGGTCTGAAATCAAACCCCGGGATATACTCCAGTTGCTTCCATTCTAGAAACATGGCCCCTAAACTGGCATGTCTCCTACTCAATGCATCTGCCACCGCATTTCCCTTTCCCGGTGTATATGCGATGTCAAAATCATAGGAAGCCAAGAATTCTAACCACCTTTGTTGCCAGAGATTTAAATCCTTCTAGGAGAAGAGATACTTCAACGACTTATGATCTGTAAACAGCTCAAATATTTCTCCCAAGAGATAGTGTCTCCACATCTTCAACGCGAACACGATTTCTGCCAATTCTAAATCATGGGTAGGGTATCTTTTCTCGTGCGGCTTCAATTGCCGACTTGCATAAGTTACGACCCTACCGCCTTGCATCAATACAGCACCCAGTCCGGTACCACAGGCATCCGTGTATACCGTCATCTCTTCATTCCCCTTAGGAATGACTAACACTGGTGCGCTTGTCAACTTGTCCTTTAGATTCTTGAACGCATTCTCGCACCTTTCATCCCAGACAAAAGCTTGATTCTTCTTGGTCAACTGGGTCAATGGTGTTGCTATCTTAGAGAAACCTTGGATAAACTTACGATAATATCCCGCTAACCCCAAGAAACTTCTTACATCTATTGCATTCTTGGGCGTAGGCCAATCCTGTACCGTAGCCACCTTTGCCGGGTCCACCGCAATGCCATTCTCTAACACAACATGGCCCAAGAACCTCACTTCCCTCTTCCAGAAGTGACACTTAGAAAACTTTGCTTTCAATTGGTCTCAACACCTCCATCACTATCCTTAAATGTTCCTTGTGTTCTTCCTCTGTCCTCGAATAGACCAAAATATCATCAACGAACACAAGGACAAACTTATTCAACTGATCCCTGAATGCCCTATTCATAAGATCCACAAAATATGCTGGGGCATTGGTCAGCCCGAATGGCATGACCAACCACTCATAAAATCCAGACGGCGTCCGAAATGCCGTTTTAGCTATACTCTCAGCTTCCACTCTAAGCTGATGAAAACCTGTCGCGAGATCCAACTGAGAAAATATTCTCGTGCCACTCAACTGATCGAACAAATCATCTATCCGTGGTAGAGGATACTTATTCTTCCTCGTCACTTTATTCAACTCGCGGTAGTCTACACACAAACGAAGGGAACCATCCGCCTTGGTAGCAAACACAACTGGTGCTCCCCATTCAGAAACACTCCTTCTGATAAATCCCTTCTTCAAAAGATCGCTGACTTGCACCTCGAGCTCTCGCTGCTCCCTTGGTGCCATACGACGAAGTGGCATCTCTATAGGCCTGGCATCTTTTACCAAATCAATACGGAACTCAATCTCTCGGTGTGGTGGAAGCCCGGTCACTTCCTTGAAAACAACCGGATACTGGCCAACCACGGGCAAACCTGACAACTCACTATGCGGAATATCGAGGGAGTTTAGAAAACTAGCCAATACCCCCTCAATGGGTAGACCACCAAACACTATCCTCCGCCCATCATCCGCTCTAGCTGTCACCAAAAAGCCCTCACAGTCTACCACCACCCTGTATCTTCGGAGCCAATCTAGTCCCAAAATAATGCCAAACCCAGTAAAGCCCAAAACAAAGCAATCACAAACAAACATGCATCCATGACTCGATAAGACCACATTACGACAAATCATGCTAAGGCTAGTCGAACCACCAATCGGGTTTGTCACTACTAAAGGTCTATCGACAATCTCGGGCTCCAATCCCAACCTATCTACCAGGTCACTAGATATGAAAGAACTGGAAGCTCCGGTATCAAACAAAACTCTAACAGGAACATCGTAAACAAAAAGCATACCTTGGATGATGACATTCTTTCCTTTCTCCGTCGCAGTTGGGGCATTCGACGAAGAAGGAATAACATTAAGGGCGTAGGCTTTCACCATTTGCTTTTCTTTAGGGGGTTGCGGACACTTGTCCTTGTGATGTCCCATTTGGCCACAATTGAAGCACTTCCTATCTGCTGGCTTGGCCCGACAATTACTAGCATAATGGCCCTTCTTACCACAGCTGAAGCACTCAACATCTTGCTTATTCTTTTTCTTCTGGCCATCCTTAGTCTGATTCTGCTTTCTCTTATTCTGGGAACCACCTTTGCCTCCACCACTTGCTTGTGTTTTTGGCTCTTCTGTAGATGCAACCTCAGTCTTCGGCTTAGGGTAGAGACTCTCCGACCTCAATGCTTTTCCCACAATCGACTCAAACGTCTCATTGATGTGGTTAATAAGCCTTTCCCCCAAGTACTAATCCAAACCAGTTATGAATTTCTCATTCTTCTTCTCGGCAGTATCAATAAGAGATAACCCATACTTCGACAAAGTGTCGAATTCAGCAATATACTCCGAGATAGCTCTGCCATTCTACTTGAGCTCCAAGAATTTCTTAAACAGCACTGACTTCTGAGCAGCTGGAATGAACTTCTCGCTAAAGCGAGCTTTAAACTGCTCCCAAGTAATCTGATCTTCGGGAGTAGCTGCCTTTATAGCATTCCACCAATTCATTGCCCGCCCCTGCAGCTGACGGGACGCTAGCCTTCTCTTCATTGCATCCTCGATACCCAAATCCTCGAAGATACGTTCGCAACTATCCAACCAATCTTGAACATCCGTGGCCGACTCCGTTCCGTGAAACGGCTTCCCACCAAGGCTAGCATAATCCTTATTTAGTTTGGCGAAGTCGACCCTCGGCGCTTGCACTATTGGACCACCACCATTTCCACCATTGGGAGCTGCCCTCTGTACATCCCTAAGCATCTCTCTCATGAGGTCAGTAAACATCGTCCTCATGTCAGCAGCATTCCCATTATTGGCCCCTCTACCGGTACCTCTAACATATCGGCTCATCGTCAATCTGAAAAAGGAAACGATTAACGACCCCATAGTGGTGCTAGTGCAGTACGACTTCATTCTTATACTACTAATAGTATATATATATAAAGCTTTTAAAAACCAAAATAATCACAAATACGCTCTCTCATATACATATACTATCTCTCCCTGATAACTTCCCTAGGTTAACTACGCAACCTAGAGCTCTGATACCAAGTGTGACGGCCCGCCCCGCACCAGCCTGCATTTCCTCCAAAAGTGCGCTGTACACATGCCTGACTAGCACGGGACGGTCGTCAGGAGAAAGGAAAGAAGGGAACGAACTAATCAAGAACCTGTAGAATGTCTCACAGCGCATGGAGTAAAATATAATATTAATAATATACTTGACATAAAACAGGTGAGACAGTGCATAAGCTGATAATTAAAATCAACATCAACATCAGAGTAGCGGAAATCCAAATACAGCTTATTACAACTTTCCAAATTTATTGTCTCTAAATAAAGAAAGCTAAAGTAGAAGATGCACCACTAATGCCCGAGTACTGATCTTCAACAACACAGGGAGAATACTATATATATATTACGTGGAAGCCTCCTGCTCGTCTCCGTATCATCAACCTGTGCATCTCCAGCTAACCTGTCTCTAGTCTGCTCGTGTGAGCACCCAGAGTAATAAGAGGAGACATAAAACTCTGGGTCAGACATAAAGCCTGGTATGAGCGATAAGCATCTAAACAGAACAATAACAGGTATACTAAACCATACCTGAACCTGGACCTGCAACCAAAGAGTTAGTACCACATACCGTACAATACTCTAAGGTGCCATAATAAATAGTGTAAAGAATACGGGGGTGGGGTGTGCATGTCATAATGATAACAAACAAATCAGTCATAGCAACCATCCTCACATCCCTCACTCAGTGCGTAAAGCATACGATGTCCACCACTGTCAATCGCTAGACCCATTGAAGTAGTGACGAAGTTCGACTTGCATAACTACTGCTACTACCAAGCTTACCACGTGGAGTCATGACCAAATCTTTACAAATGACTCCACTTCATTGGTTTATAGCCCTTTAGTTGTACCTAGGCCATTGCAGCCCTGAACCCGTTCACGTACTTCCCATGCATAGTGATCCAAAGTCATAGACATCGATAGCCCCTTGGCACACGTCCCGCAGCAAAGCCCAACTCATAAAGTGAACTCGTCGTTTCCCAACTGGATCCTGAGCTCTAACTTCCATTTGGACTACCTTTGCATCTCGTGTATCTGTCATCACCGGATCGGTTCAGATCCCCTCTTAGCCATCGGTTCGGTTCGGCCTTTAGCTCCCCATCATTAACGCGGTGCGGTTCGTGGCGTCCATCTGGTAGCGGTTCGGATCGGCCTCCTCCAAGCACACCGGTTCGGGTCGCACTTTCTGCTCACGAGTGGTTCGGATCGTGGTCACATCACTGGGTTGGTTCGGGCTCCTCTATTCAAGTCAGTCCATTGGGTTCGGGTCACCTCTTCGTGAAGCAACACGGGTCGTCTCGCGAAGTCTTGATCGGATCGGCACCATCGGATCGGAGTCCCCCACAAAAGCAGGTCAGATCGGTCGCTATCATCGGATCGTGGTCTTCAAGCATCGACGGATCGGGTCGCGCCATCGGTTCGGATCGCCCTTACTTCCACCGATTCGGTCCGGTTCGGGAAGATTTCCTGCAGTTCTTCCAGCAAGAAGTTTACGCCATTCGATGACGTTTTTGACAAATCTAACACTTCTAATCAATCATAAAACACACCATAGATTCATAGCAACATGTAATAGCAACCACAAACAGCAAAACAACAATCCAAATGAAGCAAAATGGATCAAAAGTGGCCAAAACTCCTTATTTTCCCTTAAGCATGTTTAAGTAAAACTAATCATAGGGTTAACGAAACTTAATCAAATCGAACCAAATTTCCAACAGAAGCATAAAACATTATTTAAGAATTTCTAAACATTTTTCCAGATTTTATTTGTGTATAAATTCGCTAATTAACACTAATTACCCCTTAATCAACCGTAATTAGTGAGAAATCATGCAAATCACTCACCTTTGCCACAAAATAAAACACCAAATCTGAAATCCTCTCTGTTTGGGTCGACTTCCTATGTATAGCAGCAGCTCCAACCTTGCTCTGCTGCTATTTGGCCTTGTTTTGATGTAGTTTAGGCTTAATCTTCACTAAAAATGTGTTTTGGAGTGGTTTTAGAGGATGGAAGCCATTACTAAGGTCTCAAGAAGGTTTGTGGCGGCTCAAAACTGAAATGAAAGTGACTTCCTAACCCTAATCAGCCCTCCTATGCCTCTAAACCCGAAATTCCCCTCTGGGCCTAGCTGCTAATCACCCGGTTAAGCCCAATTAAGCTGTTTTCGCCATTTGAAACTTGTTTCAGCCATATCTCCCAAACGGTGAGTCCGTTTGGCTGTTATGACCACTCTACGGAAAGAGAAACCATCATCTGGAGCCAATGGAAGTGGTTTCAGGTTAAAATTCCTTTCCAGTCAAAAGTTATGGCCAAAACAGTAACAACTAGGGGTAAAATGGTCATTTAAAAATCGGGAAAAATCATGGACATGGGAAATGACCCTAACAGTCGTCTCCCAAAGTTACATGACCATACGACTTCGTATGTGACAGAAATAATTATTCTACGATCCTGTGATGCGTAGAATGCGGGTCGTTACAAAAGCTGTCGGTTGTGAAGTTCCCTCCCCTCGGGTATAATTCTTACTCTCGACGTGTTTTTCTCTTTTCAATGATGCTTGGCTTCGAATAGTTCCCTGTCATTAAAATAGATTGGAGAAAAACTGTTTTCCTTCCTTAAGAAGAGTTAGGTAACAAAAAGTTCCGGCCGATTTTATGTTGGGCAGTTGGTACACTTGTATGCTTAATTCCGCAACCTATGCAACATTTGTATGGGGTTCCCTTTCGCTATCCGCAAGGGCTAACATGATTGTTTGTATTATGAAAGATTTTAGTTTACTATGAGGAGGCATTACACACGATTTGTAGGCTGAGAAAAGGGCTTCGCACGATGCCTACTCAAGCTTACAGGGAAACGTGTCTCCTCGTGGGACTTGAGTGTATTTATGCTGCATTTCCTTAGTTCTTCTTTAATTTTTGGAGTGGGGATCGTGAAGCAATGTTAAAGGGCTTTAGGATGAATCATGCTGAGGTATTATGTAAACTATAAACGTATGAAGAAGTGATATTTATAAATTCGCTTTTCTGCCTATATGTCATAGTTGGTAGCCTCCGGGTTTAACCCATGCAGAGGTGTATATATATAAAGGAAAGAAAGGAAGGTATGATCTTCAAAATTTTGAAAAGAAAATAAAATCGTAATCACTTTCTTGTATGTCTGTGGGCAGGTTGATCAACTCGAGATCCCTTTCTCCTGAGATAGAATATCGTCGACGAGAGAGGTTTCTTCCATGTCTCATGAAAGGAAGATCTTACATCAGAATTTATCCATCAAACACTTAACTGAGAGGATGAATATTTTGAAAGGACAGCTAGAAGAGAGGGATAGAACTATTCTGGGATTGAGAACATACATAAAGACTAAACCCTCTATCAAATTCGAGGATGAGCTAAGGAGTCTTCGTCAACGTGTCGTCGACTTAGAAATTGATTTAAACAATGCTACTACAAAGTGCGAGAGGTGGGAACATTGTTTTGAGAATGTCCCTATAATGACGGGGTCTTCGTCCCCTAGCGTCACGACAGCTCTTAATGCTTTCGCTCTCCAAAAGTGTTATTATTTGAATAACCCTCCTCTAGGGTTAAAGAAAACAATTATTTTTGGGTGGTGTAAAGGAGTGGTGGCTGAGATGAAGGGAATCTATGAGACTAAATTAATCAAGGATTCTCACGACCGTGTCATCAGATATGTTGACCAAATTAGACATTTGCAAGAAGAAAACCATGATTTGCGTATAAGCGTTTTTTGAATTGGAAAAGGAAAATAAGTATCTTAGGGCAATGTGTAGGGCTTACAACAGAGCTTTAAAGTTCAGATTAAACCTTCCGATCACTTAAGAGAGACAAGCGGGAAAGTTCGAAGACTAAACAAGTTAATAGGCATTGCACTTCGTCATGTGAAACAAATAAAAGAACATTTCCATTACTGTTGCAACAGTTTACATCAGAGTACAAGAATAAGAGCATAAATAAATGAAAATACAATATCAGAGATTTACAATTTACAATGCAGCGGAAAATATAATATAAATGCGTAGCGGAAGACTAATATGCTCTGGACACAACTTTAGGCTTCGATGCAGGATCCTGCTAAAGAGATAAATATCTGCAAAACAAGCTACACGACTGCCCGTGTGAAAAAATATGGGCACCCAAGTTGGCAAAGGTGGAAACAAATAACGGGTCAGTCATGGGACTGGTATGAGAATTCTTAACTAATTTAACTAATAGTAATAAGACAAATCCAATGACCACGCCGCTAATGCGGAACGCGTTTATTCCAATGGATTGTCATGCATAATTTAAAGTGTCAGTACAGATAAATAAGTAAATCGTAAAACAACGCAATGCTTTTTGGAAAAATGGAATCACCATAAGACTCAAGTCCCATCACACAATGCAACGCAAACCAAAGGATAGAGTTTTACCTTATGGTGATTAAACATGCTAAATACGATAAATACGAATTCAATATTATCATTAGTGTATATATGTTTCAAAACATTTCAAAATAAATGTATCAATCCTAGGAAGCATAGCTACCATATACTATGCCTCCATACTAGTAATACAATCAAGTCCGCAGGGTCGTATTTGGAATTTGTTTTCCATCATGAGTCGAGGCTAGGGAGGAGCTCCTTACTGATTCGAGACACTCTAGCTAATGTCTCAGGATCCCCTGCAGTGAACCCTTGGAAAGCTGCAGGGCCGGTCCACATATACAGCTTTATGGATTAGTTATTCCTGAACACACTTTTCCCGATCCTATAGGACCTATCATTTGAGGCGCCTCATTCCATCATCCACATAAGTAAAATATCAGCCAGTTTAAGCACCGACACTACTTCTAGCTAGAAAGAAACGTGATGCTCTCCCTGCGTTCCCATCTAATGTTTTAGACTCCACCGGGTTGTGAGGCTCGTGAAGTTACGCTATACACAAAGCTATGCTAATTAAAGATGTGCTTTGATCATCCACAAGGCTCTGGTTTTCAACAAAATCCTTGATCATTGCATCTTAGCATGCCACATCGTCAATCCATACCAAGTATTTAATCGTCTACTAAAATATATAAAATGGGTGTTAAGCAAAAAGAATAAATTCTCCGCCACTAACATTTACACATTCAGCAGGGATCAATAACTATAATATATAACGGAGTACGATATCAGACACACAATCCATTTAAAATTCCGTTCTGGGTCTGAATGAAACCGTATCCGTAGATCTCCACATACATCTAGATGATCAATAATTCCATCGTCTTGGCTGTACATCCAATCAAGATATAAATAATCATCTAATCGATGTGGAAATTTCCCAGTCTTCAATAACCGTCTTCATCGTCCACCTTCAATCATCGTATGAATTATTCAGAATGGGTTAAACCCGGTCTTTCTGAATAATTTACACAATTTAAAATTATGTGCTCTAAACACAACCAACGCCTCATTCCAATCCAATTAAAGATTTATAAAAAAAACTATATTTAGTTTTAGTCCTCTAAAATATTTATTTATTGATTATTTAACTTTCAAGAAACAATCTTGTCTTTAACTGGGTCAAAGAACAAATGTCGCTCAAACATCGTTCACGATAAACCCAAAATCATATTTCAATTCATTCCAATTTAATATATTAAATTGAAAACTTCTCTTTAGAATATTTCATTAAATATTAATTAAAAGATTAATAAATTACAAATCATCACTTCATCGTTAATTTGGGTTTTAAGAACTAATGTCATTTAAAACATTTTTCACGGTCAACCCAAATTAACTTCCAATTAATGTTAATGTTGGAAAATTCTTATATATTTTTTTCTTTTCTTTTTAGGGTCTTTTGTGCAAAGAATATTTTTAGAGTGGAGGCCATGGAATATGAAGAAAATGAAGATGGAGGAGGCTATGTTATGTTTAGGGTTCAGCTATTGGCTGTTAAAAGATAATATATAGGTAGGTTATAAACTCAATTAGGCCCAATTACCCTTATATACATATATTAATACATTTTTTGTCCGCTTTTCGTAGTTTAAAAATTCATGTTAACACCTACGAATTCCATTGTAATTGAAAATTGAAACATAAATATTCCTTGACATTACGGATTTAAAGAAACTGGTTTCGTTATTTTCCGAGTCCGTATGAATTAATAATGAATGTTTAAAGTCTGAAAATTGACCGTTTTCACTGAAAAATCAATTATAATTATATATGAATTCTAAAAATTCCAGAAAAATCATTTCTAGCTTTGTTTTGATGATACAAACCCAAAAAAATTAATTTCGTTGAATTTGAAGACCGTTTGCAAAACTTCACTTTTCAAGGCATATATATTTTATATTTAAAAATATATTTTTATATGAATGATTTCCGAAACTCAAAATATATAAGTGCTTATACTTTTTCAATGCAGAAACGTCATTTTGAACTCAATGGAAGTGGTTTCGAGTCCAAATTCATTCGTAAGCAAAAAGTAGCCTTTTGGGCCATATATTTTAATATATATAAATTCCATAGCGTTTTTTTGAAATTTTAAATTTTCCATAACTTACAAATTATAAACTGAAATCTTAATTTTTTAAATTCATTGGAAAGATATCGTCAATACGATCCTAATGTTTCTTGTTTCGTCCAATTCTGAATTATAATGAAATTTATATATTTTCCCAAAGTTGAAAATCGGATACTGAAATTACCGCGCCATTTCAGGCTCGAAATATAATTAATATAAATTATACGTTCTAACTTCGATTTAAAATAAATTATTTTGCTATTATTATTTAAAATAAATTATTTTAAATATACTAAATCCTTTAAATTAACTAAAATAAAAAATTTAAATTTGCCCCAAAATTTTGGGTCGTTACATCATGCCATCGACCCTCCTTTACTCGGGGCTAGAGAGGGGCTAGAGAGGGCCTAGAGGTTCAATGATATTTTGTAACAGTGACACATAATTTTGCTCATAATAAGGGTATTAAGAATGTAATCTTTTGGTGAATAAATTTGTGTATTGACGATGTTTAGTATGTAAATAACTGTTGGTCCGAAACATGAGTTGTATGATGAATGATCTAAGAGGTTTCCTTTGAGTACAAGAAAATACATAAAAGAAAAAATTATGTTTTTATCTGGGCTTATTTCTAATAACAAGCTACTCGTCAACTTCTGAATTTTGTGGATCCTCTTTCGTGGGCGGACCTACGGTTGATTCGATTTGAGATTATTACCTTGGAGGTCTTCGACCTATCCATCCTGACAATCGGAATCTCCTCCCAATACTTACCAAGGGTTTCTTCAACCCATATTCGGGTGTCAATATGTAGGAGGCCCACATCCCCTCTGCGCTTGTGTAGAGTCGAATCAATCCGGATTTAGGTATCGATAGTAGTAGACCAGGACCTCCTCCGGCATCTGTGAAGCGCCGAATCGACCTAGATTCGGGTGTTAATAATAGTAGAACCTCCTCCGGTACTTGAGAAACGCCGAATCGACCCAGATTCGGGTGCTAATAATAGTAGATCGGAACATCCTCCAACACTTGAGAAACGTTGAATCGACCCAGATTCGGGTGCTAATAATAGTAGACCGGAACCTCCTCTGGTATTTGAGAAACGCCAAATCGACCCAGATTCGGGTGTTAATAATAGTAGACTGGAACATCCTCCGGTACTTGGGAAACGCCGAATCGGCCCAGATTCGGGTGCTAATGATAGTAAATCGGAACCTCCTCGGGTATTTGAGAAATGCCGAATCGACCCAGATTCGAGTGCTAGTAATAGTAGACCGGAACCTTCTTGGTATTTGAGAAACGCGGAATCGACCCGGATTCGGGTACTAATAATAGTAAACTACAATCTCCTCTGGTATTTGAGAAACGCCGAATCGCCCCAGATTCGGGTGCTAATAATAGTGGACAGGGACCCTTCCGGTATTAATGAAGTAAGTATCCCCTTCGGATTTGATTTGGAAAGTAGAGGTTGTACGTATTTCTTGAGCCTCCCCTTGGGCTTTTGATGTCAAAGCAGAGGATGTACGTGCTTTGTTGGCCACTCTCTGGGCCTGTGCATCTCGAGCGCTTATTTAGCTTATCCACAAACAGGGCCCAAGGACTTACCCGACCTCCCTCCAGGAGGTGCCTTATCCTGACCATCGTAGGCGATGATAAGGGATTAGAAACTTAGACGATGCCCTCATAGGCACATAACTAAGGTTTACTCTTTTGACGCTCTATACGAGCCATCATAGGCATTGATAGAGGCTTATACGCCACACCCCTCCAAGGAGTGCCCTATCCTGACTATCGTAGGAGATGATAGGGGTTTGCGTTCCCTTCTGTGGGTAACGCATCACATAGGCAGAGGTAGGACGTGCTCTTCTACGAGCAGAGGTAGGACGTGCTTAGTTCTAGCAGAGGCAAGGCATACTCTTCTACGGGCAAAGGCAGGGCGTGCTAATTTTAGATGCACCGATACGACCAGTTATGGTGTGAAACGGCGGCATACGCTTTCGATGCTTTAACCCTTCCCCCTCTGATTTGGGCATGGAGAAAGACTAAAAAACCATCCCCCTCCGGGGGATGCCTTTCCCGGGCTACTTTAGTGCTGGCAAGCGTTTTTCTTCTCTTTATTCATTTGTGGCATGACCCTTCCTTGGTTATTTTGTTTGTAGAGTTTCTCTCCTTTGCAACAGGGGGTAGTCCTTTTCTTACTATTTCAAGAGGGTCTTAACGACGTAGTCTCCTATGCTTTCTTTATATAACTATGTAATTTTCCTTGGTTTAAGAATTTGATGATCATCCCCTCTAGAACTCTGCCATGGTTTGTTTCGTGTCCGTTTACCATATGATAGTAGCAATACGATCCTTCTCTCTTATCTTCGTTCTTGGGTTTCTTCTTGGGCGATGGCCAGAAGTTTAACTCATGTCTAGTTAGGAAATAGATACCCTCAATCGATATAGTAAGCTTATAACCCTTTGATAATCTTGACTCGAAATTCTTGTTCCGCTGCCGCATTTTGGCCTTTTTTCTACTCAATTTTTCATTCCTTCCTTATCTCTAAATTTTCTTTTTACTGCCCTCCGATACGGGGGTATATCTTTTTCAGACTTTCTATCAGCCAAAGGAATAGGAGTTTTCTCAATGCTTTATTCGAATATGGTTTCTCAAGCTTTTGTGAGGATGGCTTCTTTGATGAGGAGAAAGGAATTGTATCTCTCCGTCGAGGGTTGGTAAAGGGAAAAAATCGGGGTTGATCCTATGTGGAAGGGGTTTGTGCTCCATCGATCAGGGTCATAAGGTTCTACGTCCTTCTCTTTCTCGTAGATATGGAGGGTTTCTAATTTGAATCTTTCGATCGCCCATGGCTCGTCAATACTCACCCTAATCATGGGAAATCCATTAGTAATTGGTGGATTACTCATAATGTTCGCCTCTTCAAGGTCTTAGTCCGATCTGGGATGGAACAACACAGGTAGATATGTGGTAGTGTTAACCACAAGGTCGTAGGTTCATGTCCTTCTTCTAGCGCCAAAATGTTAATGATAGTTTTTGTCAACACCGAAGATGAGTCTACTAGGATGGATCTAATGGAGGAAATGGACGATTTGGGTATTTTCATTGGATTGTTTCTCTGGGTACTGAAGTCTGGGAAGACAGGATCTCTTAGGGGTTACTAAGATGGATCTAAACTCAAAAGATAAAGCTCGTCTCCCTATTCAAGGACATATTGAGATGGGGATCCGTACTTATCCGAAGGATGAATAGAAAACTGCAACTACTACGATTAGAGAAATAATAATACACACTTATAGAACAATTTTCATATAAGAAGATCCCTTTCCATTAAACTTTTGGTGGGAGTACATGAATGTCATAGGGAGGACCCCTCCATTGATCTGCTTTACCAATTTATTTTTGAGAGTACAAATATTAAGGAAAAAAAGATCAACCTCCTAAATATGACCTCTGGGGTCTTATTTATAGTGGTTCAGGGCCCCTTCTGTTGGTGGGCTTATTGGACCCGTAGGGGTCTATGTCGGTCGTTTTTTCTTGGTTTTGGGTGCTTGACCTTCGGCCGCCTTTAGTGTATTCGGTTATGATCTTTAGATGATACTTGAATTCTTGAAAGATGCTCCTGAATGTAGGCTTGAGGACATGAGCTTTCGGATGTATGCTTTCGGTTTTATCGTGAATACTTAGAGGTGCTTGACCTCGTGTTGTGTGTTGATAGCTACCGGGTCGAAATCGCTATGGGTTTCGGTACTAGGTAGCCTAGTACGGGTAGCCTGTATTCTGCTCAGGTCTCGGCTAGCCCTCTGGTAGGGCCTCTGTGGTAGCCTGTATTCTTGGAGGGTGATTTCTGTTGTCACCCTTTTTTATTCACGGATGTGGCCTTTCGGTATTCATACAGTAGATGCTCCGAAAGTTGGTTCTGAGTGGCCTTCGCGTTCTTCAGGTTTAGTGTCTTCGATGCTTTCGTCTTCAGGTGTATCGGCATTTGGGCAGGTCATTATTGAAGATTCCTTTGGACTTTGTCCATCGGCTTTATTGCTTCTTGCTTACTTAGTTTTAGATTAGGGTGGCTCCTTACATAGAGTCTTTTGTCGAGTCGGTACTATCGGAGGGATCTTTTTGGATTGACCCTGGCAGAGAGATCCTGTCGGTTACTCCCCTAGTACCTTACGATCTCTTTCCTTAGGAGGAGGGAGAGGGTTTCGGTTGATGCAGCTTTTCGGATTATACCTTCCTGCTCTTGCCCTTCGTAGTATTTGGCCCCACTCTCTATTGAAACCCCTGCGAGCTTTCGGTCTTACGACACCCCTTCACCGCCATCTCACTTCGCTATTGATATTTGGTTAGTAGCAGATGTAATAATAAAATTTGAAATATGCATACGTGTGCAGTTGTTGCCTTATCTTTATCATCCCACTGATATGTGACATTCTCATGCTCGTCTATATGCCTGGATGCGTGGATGTGAGTAAATATGTCCATGTAAGACACGGGATGTCAACGAATATGTTCCTGCAGTTGATAAATTGAATAATTCAATTCCACATAGTCGATCACTTAGCTGATCAATATACAAATGTAATAATTGTCAAGTTTACCAAGTCCTCGCAGTGATGTTGGAAAGATTTGGATCCTCCGTGATGAGTTACAGTATTCTTTTTCCTGTTTGCGGTGTTCCATACGGACACGGCCTACAAATGTACATTGACTAATTATTTAAAATCAAAAAAAAATTAATTAGATTCGTTATAGATTTACCTTTAACTCATCTGTGTCCCACCGCGCAACCATCTTATCAAACACTTCATCGCCCATCCACTTTGGTTTCTTCCCATTTGACTTAATCTCATTCATCTTTTCTTTATAATTTCTAGCAACTTTTGAGTTCTAGTGTCGCTGAACAAGGCTCATGTCAGCCTCCTGCACATCGACTGCCCCCTGTATAATGAGAAAACATTACTAATCTCATTTATTTATATTTAACCAATTTATAAAGCGGTATAAACGTACCATAAAATCTTTCCATATAGTCTCTTTGACTCTGCTGGGACCCTGCTCCACTTAGGCTAGAAACCGCTCATTCTAGCCATATACGCTTCCTTAAAGATATCTAGATTCGTCTGAGATGACTTCAACTCAAATTTCCTGCGTTAAATATAAATTAGAACTTTATAAAATATAGTTAAATTATGTAAAAAGAAACATTAAATTGTTATTCTACTATTTTTGATACTTACGCCTTGTCAGCCTTAGGCTTCAAGTGCACAACCGGTGCGCCACTACCCTCACCGGCATGAGAGGTAATGCAACGTTGTCTAGAGACGGAGCCGGAGCAAGAACCTGCAGGGTCAGACATAATATACCTGCAACATAGATATGAAATTGGATATGAGCAACACAATATACATTTTCAGAATATGTAATTAAGTATAAAAGGATAGCTAATATGCTATAAAACATGAATATTTTGAGAATATTTTTCTTTAAACATGATTTAATAATATCTCTAAACTAAATCTAGTCAAAATTGAAAGTAATTAATTTGTATTAACAATTGAATGAAAACGCAAGGATTATAAAATTTAATTACAATTATTTTTCACATAACAATTATTGTGAAAATGGAATTTATGTTTCCCGTAACAATTATTTTTCTTTATAATAATTACAACAAATGGATCACATACATTCGTTACAATACGTACGAATAAATCATGATAACCATAACTCCAATGCACAACGAAGCGACAAAAACTGAAAAATATGATTTTGATAACTTAATAATTTATCTTTATACACTACGCTATAGATGGCCTATTGCAACAAAAACCCATGGTGTAGCTAGCTATAATGTTGCCATTGCTATGATGTTTTTTGTCTATTGTAATGCACGCTTCAACGTGTTAGCATAGATATCAACATGTGTTGCAGTAGCCGCGTGAATAAAATTAGTAGTCCGCGTCAACATGATCCAACGTTCTAGATTAGTGATCCACATCAATCTGATTTCCTTCAACATCGGAGCGATCTTTTACCCAAATTTTCATTTTTTTCGCTGAAAAATATTTCTCGTTGTTTTCACTTTAGAAAATTATGAACGACTTTCTTTTCCCTAAATTTTCATTTTACCGCTGAAAAATAATAAAATAATTCTCGTTGTTTTGACTTTTCCACTTTCAACCCTAAATCGTTCGAACCCTAAACTAAAATCCCAATTCTTATCGCAGGGAATCCCAATTCTTGTTGCCCTTCTTCTTCCCTAAATTCTCCTTCCTCTCAAAAAAACCCTCTTCTTCCTTCTCCTGTCATTTTAATTCTCACTGCAGCAAAATTCGACGAGGCAACCATTAATTATGTTGCTCGCTACCAAATAAAGATCCGATTTTGCACGAAATTGCTTCACTGCTGATCTGCTTTCATTACCTTAAGGTACTATAAATGAATTTTTTGATCTCAAATTACCTTTTTCGATGATCCATAGTGTTGTACTTCATCAGTCTGTACATTCATTTATTAGGCTAATCTGTTTTAGGCTTAACATGAAGGTATTCCCTAGCCATTTAGGTCTTTTTTTCCTCAAACCTACATCGTTAAATATGTTGTTTCACAAAAGTACTTCTTTGGGTTGTGCCTATCATTCCATCTTGTGAGCACAAGTAGAAATCGTAATTTTTTGGGTGGTAGATTTTGTTGTCCACCATAGTGCCTGGTGGGACTTTATCCGGAGAATGGAGGTAGAATGTGGCAATGCTTGTGAGTACAAAAGTTCTCTGGATAATGTTCCACTAGGCAGTATGTGACAATGCCAAATTCAGAGAGGCACTTTCGCTTCCAAGGCCCATATAGAAGTGAATTTTTTCGCTCGGGCAGGATGCAAAGCAAAATTTAGGTGATCCAGGAAGCCTTGTTTTGATCGGATCAAAATCATAATCATTATTGTTTAAAGCCGAGCTTAACGCCCTTATTCTTTTTTGGGGTTTCTACCTTTAGTTCTCAACCAGTGAGATCTCCTTCGATGCAGTAAGTGTGTGTTTATTTAGCCTTGTTAGATGTCATATAGTACACACTACATTTATCATATCCACATTTATGCAAATTTCAGGAATGTAATTGATGTTTCACATCCTATAGTTTATGTTTATTCGATATAAATATTATGGAATCTTTGTTGGTACTTATAAGAGTACACATTGTCACAAATTTGTTTTATGTTGATTTTTGGAGATAAAAACTCATGAAGAATGTTCGCTAATAGATTTTGGGGGGAAAACCATGACTTAAGTCTCGGACTGCGGACATCACTGAATATTGCATGATGCGGACATCATTTCTACTTCAAATTCATCAACAGCGGCTACGAGAAAGAACTTCCAGCACAATATCCCAGCGAAGATGAGGACTATTAAGGTAGGGTCAAATGTCGGGAAGAAGTTTTTTGGTTGCTCCATGTGGCCAGTAAGTATAAATTAGGTTTTTTTTTGGTTTCTCCATGTCGATTATCATATCTTTCATTGATGTTTTACTCGAGAATTCAATATATGTGCAGATTGGCGATTGCGGGTATTTTATGTGGCATGACAAAGTGTATGAAATCAATAATAATTCTGAATTGGATGATACTACTGTTAAATTGATGGAAAAAGAAAAGATTATATTGCAGTTGCTCATGGAAAAGAAGATAATTGAAGAAAAGCTGCTGAAGCAAAAGCAAAAGAGGGCAAAAGCCGATGAATTTGTGGCAGATTTGAAGGAAGAGTTGGCCCTAATGCGCGTTGAATGTGGAAAACACAAGATAGGAGAAAAATTCTTTGTAAAAGCTTTAGCTATGTCTTGGATCATGTTTGGAGTTCTTTTGTGTGTTGTTATGGCAATGTAGAGTAGTGAAGTAACATGAAATAGCATGCATGGGCAGTTTTTCAGGTATAATTTTAAGTTTTGTCACATTGTAGATTAGTGATATTTTTTGCCACATTGCAGATCGATATACATTTGTATACACATTGTTTAGATCAGTATACACTTGTATACACATTGTTTAGATCAGTTATGTAACTCAGTTATGTTTAGATCAGTACACTTGTATCCACATTGTGCCTCTGTTATGTAACCCAATTATGTAAATGAAACACAAATGCAAATGAAACTCGGTTGTATACACATTGTTTAGATCACTATACACTTGTATACACATTGTTTAGATCAGTTATGTAACTCACACATTGTTTAGATTAGTACACTTTTATACACATTGTTTAGATCAGTATACTATGTTATACTGATGCAAACGTAATTCAGTTATGAAACTCAGTTTGTGCTGAAAGGAAACTCAGTTATACTATGACCATAGTTTGTGCTGAAATGTAATTGAGGCATGCATACCTCTTATTTTGTGCTAAAATGCAACTGATGTATGCAGATGAAGGAGGCAGTGATGAGGATTTTCAAGAACTTGTTAAAGAAGGCACTAGAGGTACACGATGTAGTAGAGGCATTGAACGCATTGAAGGCTTGCACTATATTTTGAAGTTGTTTTAGTTTTATGTAAACATGAATTTAGGACTTGCTGTGTTTGTTTTTGAAATGTTTGTAAAATTGAATTTAGTGGCTATGTTTTGTTATTTTGTAGTTGACTAAGTACTACTTGTGTTTGCTGGTTAATTTGAAATAAAAAGTTCTTTGTTAATTTCAGTTTGATGTTATGTTATGTAATGTTGCCATATATATGATATAATATTGCAGTATGTGATGTTAAATGTTGCCTAACTATGATATAGTGTTGTCATTGGGTGGTAAATTGTTGCCATAGATTTAAGCATGTGGGCCCTACAACTGGATTCCATGAACCCAGGCTACAGATTTTAGTGGCGATTCCATAAACCTGGGTTACAGATTATAGTGGGTCCCACATTTTTGTAAATTTAGTACATGCGGCAACACCCATGCTGATGTTGCCTTAGGATCGAAAATGTGTTGTCTTTGACTCTAAGGAACGCGGCAAAAGGCAACCCCAAAAAAGTGTTGCCACAGATCATTTTTTCCCTACAACAACATTATTTGGCACATACTGCGTCATTTCTCTAGGGTTGGCGTAGGCCATCTATGGCGTAATGATATATTTATTTCACTAACATATTGCTAACACCAAGTATTTTCTATACATGCTAAAATATTCATTTCACTAACATACTTCTACCATTCATGGCAACAATTGTTTTTGTTTAAGGGTTGATTACATGCTAACACCGAGTATTTGCTATACATGCTAACAATTCCTAAGAATTTGATAATTACGGCGATAACAATAACAATTAGGGAATAATATGATGTAATATACGTATGCAAACAACTAGAAATCAAATAAAACTTATATTAAACTGAAATTAGTTGAAAACCTAAAAAATTAGGTTTAAGAATTTCACCTAAATCTGGGAGAAACAAGCGTGGAGGAGGGTTGGAGAAGCTAGCGGATGACGTCGGAAGCGGTTACGGTGGTTGTTGGGGTGGAGGAATCGAAATTAACAAAGTTGAAGTGGTGGAATGGGGATGGAAATCGAATTGGGGGAGGAAAGTAAAGAAATGAGCAGTAGGTCGGGCTTGCTGGAAGGTATGCCTGAAAATTTCCAATGGTTGCCAGCGGTCCATTAATAGCTTAGCCGTTAGAGGCCGTTGCAAACTGACCGTTGGAATAGAATGTTCATTTAGCAGTGGATTATTTTCCTTTCCTATATCCAATAGTTTGTTTCATTTCATTTTTTTCCTATAACTAACTTCCTTCTTTCTTTTCTCATTCATCAGTCTTTCTATTAGAAAAAGATCAAGGGTACTTTTGGCATAGGTCCCTGTTAAGTTTCAAAATTAGGCTCACATCCGGTCTTAAACAGGGACCAAAATTATAATAAGTTTAAGACTGGACTTGAGCCTAATTTTGAAACATAATAGGGATGTGATGCTAATTTTCACAAAGGTCAATTTACGTTCAGTTTTCTTCATCTGTGAACTTTTATTTTTGAAAAAAAAAAATCCTATTTGGTAATGATTTTATCATCCATTCGCATTTGTTATTCGACTTGACCTGGCTACTTTTACATTTTGTGGAATTGGTATTGTTAATCTTCACATTGATAGTTTTCATTTAAGTTTCTTCTTAAAGCACCGTTTTGGATTGATTTCATTAACCTAAGTTGCTATTTTTTGTTGTGGTGTTTGGGTTTTGCCACCCAAATACCTGTTTGTTATTATGCAACAAATCTAATTTATCAGCATGCAAACAAAAGCTCATCATTCGAAGCTATTATTATTACAAGCGTTACAGATAGCGTATCCTTCGCACGTCAACTGTTTTTCCTTTATAAATTATATTTGATTAGCACATTCAAGAAAAATTAATTTTCATAAATATTTAACCATGTTTTTATATTGAAATCATGTGCAGTAAATTAAAATTTTATTTTCAGGTTGAACATCTAATTTTTTGTTAGTCTGTATTTTATTAATTAATAAACAATGAATTTGTAAATGATGTTTATGTGTATAAATGACGTTTATTGGTTAGATGTTAATTTTAAGCATGAAGAGATATTTTGAATTTGTAATGTAGTTTAACTCTCCATTCCTATTTTTAAGCTGAATATTTTAAAATTATGTACCAAAAAAATGTGATATGAAAGGGTATTTTGGTAGGTTCGTGCTAGCTTTTTTTTTCTTTTCTTTTTACGCTTTTAAGCCTATTATTAATAAGAATAATTACAATTATTATTAAAGATAAAGATTAAAATTTAATTTGTAAATAATGTTTGTTTGTTTAAATGGTGTTTATTTAGGTCCTAATTTTAAGCATAGAGGAATATTTTGAATTTGTAAAGATGTTTAATTTTTTGATCATATTTTCAAGCATAAAAGGATATTTTGAAATTTTAAAGAAGTTTAACTATTATATATACTATTAAGGGATATTGAGATTTGTTAATACTTATGTAAGAGCATTTTCAAAAGTTTACGTTGACATCAAAAAAGTGTGACACAAAAAATATTACAACTATTAATAAATATGATGATGATGATAAAATTATCATTATTATAGTTATAATTATATATAGTAATCCACCTTTTGGATTACTCACTTGAAAGCTATTATAAATATTATATGCGATAACTTAATGTTCACCACAAGACAACTCACCTTTTGATCAACAGTTGAAAACCATTATATGTTTTATATGTAATAACTTAACATTCACCACATGACAATTCACCTTTCAAGTACAGTTGAAATGGAGATGGGGCTTTCATATCCAACATTACGAATGAAATCGACTCGTCAACGTTCTCCTCCTTCGGAACAAACTAACAACACAACATAGATCAAACATGAGGGTGTCATGCATTTTGTTAGGTTGAAATTTGAGCCTTGTGCATATTCAATTGTTCAAAATGAAAGGGAGGAGGACCAATAATTCATGCACTTAAAGAGAAAATATGTTCATTTGTATGCAAATTTTGCTAATCCTTGGTTCATTATGCAATATGCAAATCTCTGGTCATACATGCAAATCATATATCGTTAACCATGTACATAAGGCACAAGTTATAAGATATATGCAGAATCCAAAGTCCAAAGGGTTCTAATATGCAAATTGCTCCAAATATAAGCCCTTGATTACAAAATTTCGATGATTACCTTGGAAATTCGAATTCGAAGCTCTTCCTACAGACTTGAAAAAAAAATAAGAAATAAGAAGATTAGAAATTTACTCAATAATTTAAGAGAATGATTATGGAAAAATAAATAAAAAATAAGGATAGACAAAGTTCAGTTGATACCAAATAAGTTAAGAGAATGATTATGGAACACTAAACCAATAATCCCTTAATATTTAGTGCATGATTCTGCATGAACAAAGGATAAATAAATGTCCTTGATGAGTATAGAAATCTTAAAAGGTGTATCGCAAAACACCTTAAGAGATTTACCTATAAGAGTAGGGAAATAAGGTCATTTCCTTGGAAAGTAAGGCCGCTTTCTAAAGTAGATTCATGAACCAGGATTAAAAGCACATGGCCATTAAAATGCTGAGCAAAACAGAACATTCTAGTTAAGGAAATCAACATATTTGATTGTCTAGATACTTGGTTTAAGATTCGTTCACCATACAATCTCGATAGAACTTTAAATGGTTTACATTAAGTAAAGGTTCAAATCCAAAAGATACCTTTTATTTATGTGTTATTTCCATGATGATGCAAAAACTTGATCTTAGAACTACATAGACTTGATCCCACTTGGGTATACAGGAAGTCACATTAGTTATTCATCCGTCCACTTTATTTATTTCTTTATTTTTGAAAATTGAAAGAGACTGGTGGTAAATTTTCAAATGGTTTTGAGGTTTGAGTTTGTTTTTGAAGAGGGAAGAAAGAAAGGAAGAAGGATGGTATAGGGATTAGTCTCACATCATGAAAATACAAAAAAAGTTTCTAAGTACTTAACTAGCTTTGTGACAAGTGTGTTGGGGCCTTGGGGGCACTCACATGTTTGTTTTGTCGTTGCAAATGAAAAGGTGCATCGTTTGAATTTGCAACGCTTCGTAACGTTGCAAACAAAGAGATGCGACCGTTATAAACGGTCGCGATGCCTCCTCCCGCCACCTATGTATAGCCATTCAGAAATCATTTTCGAACAATTCCGAAATTTTTTCTTCCTCTCGAAATTCTGAAACAGCGTTGTTTCTAACATCTCAAAAGTGTTGCAAATTTCTGAATTTGCGACGCTTGTAGAATGTTGTAGATTTCTACTTCTTCTCTTCATTCTATCCTCTATAGTTGCACCATCATAATCAAATTTTAGAGTGTTCTTGGTCAGATCAAAGGCGTACAAAATTTGAATCTGATTACGTTGTTCCAAGGCTTAACTGAATCCTAAACGTCGATAGTTCGATAACCCATTTTTACCTGATTGGTTGAACTATTGTTTTAAAGAATCTATTCTATTGATCCTTAAGTTCCGAAGTACGACATTCATCTTTCTCCAATAGTCGAACCACAAAATTCCTAACAAACTATAATATATAGGTAAACCGTTAAATAACAATACATGTCTGTTTCTGAAAGAATAACAATAACAACTTATGTTTATGTTTCACATAGTTTAAGGGTACGTCAGTGACAAACCAGCTGCATTTTCTGTCAACATTTAATCTAATCAATTTAGTTTAATTATTCAGTCTTATACAAAATGCTTCATATTGTGAGGAAGTCAAAGGCATAGCTTGTAATTCATTACACAGCTTAGTAGTATCCTATTTTAGAAAAGCTTACACTATTGCCTTCTGCTTTGATATTTAATAGTGGTTGATTAGCTTGAAAACTGCATCCCAGGAAGTTGAGCCTAAAGCATGTAATTTTCTTCGTGTTGCAGGACTTGAAATATGATTATTATAAGTACATATATTGAA
The DNA here is from genome assembly GCA_030737875.1 of Allium sativum. Lineage (NCBI taxonomy): Eukaryota > Viridiplantae > Streptophyta > Magnoliopsida > Asparagales > Amaryllidaceae > Allium > Allium sativum. Next base: position 489,416,370 of record CM060926.1, read on the forward strand.
ATAATATTAATCTTCCAGACATACCTCAAATATCAAACAATCAACCCCATTTCTAATTAAAGGCAGAAATCAAGGTCTTATGAACTGTTCATTTAACTACCACAGTATTGCTAAAATGGGGCTATATTTGTATATACAAATGACCTTGAAAAATATAGAAATCAAGGTCTTGTTAATGTAAAATTTCAAATTTTGTGTGGATGAATTTTTTATGGATTGAAAGGAGAAAGAGAAAAGGAGTTTAAATTTGTAAAAATAATTAATAATGAAAAAAATAAAGGTTAGAAATTGGTTGTTAGAATGATGGCTATTTTTTATGAACGGACTTCTCCTTTTGCAACCGGACGACTCTTTTGGGCGAAAAGACACAAATTTTGGTGCCTATATATAAATGGAATTGCTATTATGTATAAAGATGTTTTTGTCAATTTATGCAAAAAAATATGTATTCTACATTTTTCCCCTTCCCATGATTTGCATCTTTCTTTTTCTCTCTCTAAATTTCAGCTTAAAATTGTGACGAAAATGAATTTCGCTCGATCTGAATCATTCGCTAAACCGATCTAGACCGTTCGAAACGCCTGATCGTTTCGAGAACACGACACAACAGAATGCATATGGAAGAACATTTCATTGTATATTACAACAATGCATCAGATTACAAGAATATACAGAGTATAAACAAATAAATATTACATAGAAATATCAGAGATTTAAATTACATTTAAATACATCGCAGCGGAAAATAATACAATACACAACTAGAAGTAGATATACGGATACAAAGCCTTCCGGATATCATTTCAGCTTAAACCAGGATCATGTGAATATAAATCTGCAAAACCAAAACTACTAGCTGCCCGTGTCGAAAATAAGGGCACCTAGAGTTTAGGTTAAAACAATAAACTCCAGGTCAGTCATGTGACTGGTGTGAGAACTAAAACAGTTATTAATGTTTATTTTTAAAGTTAGGTAAATCAAGGGACCACGCCGTATAACACGGAACAGGTTTCCTCCCAAGAATACCAGTGTATAAAACAAATAGCGCAATGCTAAATAAAGAAAAATGAAGCTATTATAAAACCCAGTTCCCTTCACACAATGCAATCGCAAGCCGGAGGATAGGGTTTTTACCTTATAATAGCCAAGAATGCTTGATACGTTTAAAACAAATCATTTGATACTATTATAAGTGCATAGTGTATAAAACAACTTCAAATCATAAGTATCAATCATAGGCGGCATGGGTACCATATATCATGTCGCCGTACTAGGCTCTACAATCAAAACCGCAAATGTCACGTATTTGGAAGTTGGGTTTCTGTCTGTGAACCGAGGCCAGGGATCGTCCTCTACCGATTCGAGACTGTCTAGCACGAGCCTCATGAACAGCCGCAACGCCCCCATGAAGCGACAGGGCTGGTCCACCGATGTGGATTAGTATGCCTGAACACTACGTTTCCCCGCCCTTTAGGGCGTAAATGAGCCAACGAATGACTCCATCGGACCTGGATCGTCCGATCAAACCGAGGCGCCTCGCAACAGCAACAACCACACAGGTGAAAAGTATATAAATGTCAGGGCTGGTAGGTCACTGACACCACCCTAGCTAGAAAGAAACGCATGTCCTCCCTGAGGTCCTCTCCCGTTTTTGGTTCACGACCGGGGTGCGAGGCTCGCGAATCAACGCTACACAAAGCTACGCCACAAAGACCGTGCTTTGATCATCAACCACAAGACTTTGCTTTTCAACAGAAGCCTTGATCATTTGCATCTTAGCATGCCACACAGGCAAACCATTCTATGCAACCGATATCAGTCACAAAGAATGAAATCCAATGTCAGACACACAGTCCATTTACAAGTCCGTTCTGGGTCTGAACGAAACCGGAGGCACCTAGTACCCCGCATATCCATCGATCTCCAAGTACGTCTGGACGATCACCAACTGTTTCCATCTTCTTGGGTGTACATCCCAATCAAGATCATCAGTAATCACCCAAACGACGTGAAGACCTCCGGTCTTCGACCACCATCTTCATCTTCGATTTATCGTCGTATCAGTTATTCAGAATGGGATAAACCCGGTCTTTCCGAATAACTCGCGTATTATTTTAAATAAGTGTTACACAAACACAACATACGCCTCATTCCAGTTCATCAGTCACTAACCGTAAATTAATCAAGAGAATAATTCCCCAAATATTAACCCCGAAGGCCGAAACCAACATTAGATCAATACCCAGAAAACCATTCTGCTTAGCTAACCGACAGTTAGTTTCTAAATTTCACATTCATAGGGAAAGGTTCCCATTAATTTTATCCAAGATAAATTCCTTGAATTTATTCTCTAATCTCCTTTTGAATTCTGATTCAACTGGTCGAGATTAACGAACCTTACCGAAGTAATCATTGGTTTTAATTTCCCAATCCCAACCTATTCATCCCATGAAGTAAAACGGGTCTTACTTCATATCTAACACCACGGTGTTATCGGTAAATTCAATTACCATTTCACGTTCAAATCTAATTAGAGATTTAACTAACGCCTGGAGCAAAACTGGTGATACTCCATTCTCGATTATTTCACTCTAATTAAAGACACATTAAAACTCCACTTAGTTTTAATCTATGACTGGGTTAAAGAATCAGTGTCATTTAAAACACGGTTCACGATAAACCCAAAATCACATCACATTAATTATCGGGTTAAAGAACAAGTGTTATTTAAAACACTGTTCACGATAAACCCAAAAATCAATATCAATTCAATTCCAATTAAATATTATTTAATTGGTACACTTCATTAAATCTAACTAAAAAGATTTAATCTTTTCTCAACTGGGTTCAAGAACAGTGTTAGTCAAGACACCCTTCACGACAAACCCAAATCACATTTGATATTAAATACAAGGCTCTGAATAGAAAATATATCGGCTTATATTCAATGTCAAATTCTACGACCAACAGATATCGTATTGGAAATAACGATATACATATCTATATCTTTCAAATTTCCATAACCACATCTGTATAATCACGAAATCCAACATCGAAATGAAGACAATTTCGATTCAAATCCATTCCAATGCAATCATTGGAAATTCTGGTTATTTTCAAAAACCATTTCAAAGTCAATTTATTTATTTAAAAATAAATAGAATTATAATTCTAGTTCAAAACTAGTTCATTTTGATAAAAATCTATTTTTTTCTTTTCAAATATGGAGTTTTTCATCCCAATTCTTCACATATCACTTTCGATGATTTTACACAAATTATTAATATTTTTAATAATTTTATCAAGGCCCGTACAGTCGATTTCCATCAACGGCCATCGAACTGCACTTACACCGACCTTTTTCAAATTTGATTTGGACATAATTCCAAATCCAACCTTTAGATTTCTAATTTATAATATTCGTTAGAAAGCTCTTTTCGATACGAACCCAACAGTTCCGGTTTCAGGAGAATCCAACGGTTGGATCTCCCGCAATATCCGTTCGAAGTCAATGGTCGAAATTCGCAAACTACCGCGGCGCGGCGCGTTCTTTTCAGGCCATTATATTATATATATAATATATATAATATATACTTCGTCGATTTCAATTCAAAACGTTCTTTATAAATCGTTTTAAATTCATTTTCAAAACGGTTTCAACTTCATATTCAATTTCAAATCAAAATTGAATGTTCCAATATAAATTCGTTTTAAATTCATTTCAAATTGATTTCACTTCAATTTGATTTTTAATTCAATTTCGATTCGTTTTCAATTAAATTTCGATTCTTATTCAATTCTATTAAATTTCAATTCGAATTCATTTCTATTCAAATTCAATTCGAATTCATTTCTATTCGAATTTCAAATCATTTCAGTGTATTTCGAATTTCAAATCAATTCATTTTAATTTGAATTTCAATTCACTTTAAATATAATTCTAATTTCAAATCAATTCAATATAGTTCGAATTTCAAATCTATTCAATTTCAAATCTATTCAATATATAAAAATCGAATTTTTACTATGCTATTCAATATATAAAAATCGAATTTTTACTTCGCTATTCAATATATAAAAATCGAATTTTTACTTCGCTATTCAATATAGAAAAATCCCATTCTTATAATCACGCTATATGGATAAAAATTCTATTTCTATCCTGCTACTCTCTATATAAAGATTTCGCCCTTTTCTATTGAAAAAATCTAATCTTTTCTAATTTAAAAATCTAATCTTTTCTATTTTAAAAAATCTAATCTTTTCTATTTTAAAAATCAAATCTTTTCACACAAGGTTATTCCTAAAACTGAATTTACTTAATTACTAAATAAAAAAACTAAGGAAAAGAAAACCCACTGCTATCCATTCACAGTGTCGACTAAAGCTAGCGCCACCGTTGGTGGTGGCCGCTGACGAAGGCCAGGAGTGGATTGGGCTTGCTGCTCGGCGATTGGAGGGTTTGGGGTGCGATTTCACGCGGTGGATCGGAGCTTGGGGTTCATGAACGAGGCGCTGGAGGTGGCGCTGACGTCAGGGCAGTGGCAGGAGGCAGGAAATGGCGCCGGAGCTGGCGGGGGAGGCGGGTCAGGGGTCCACGGCGGCGGCTATTGGCGGACTGCTGTGGTGGTTCTCGCGAGGGGGGGGGCTCGCCACCGAGGCGACGCGACGAGAAGAGGATGGGGAAGCGATGGTCGTGGGGAGGGCCAGCATGGCGGTCCGCTGCGCGATGGAGGCGCGTTCGATTTTGATTTTTTTTCCTTCTTTCTGAACGAATGAATATGAGGGGGGGGGGGGTAGAGGGATTAAAGGGGAAGAGGGTTAATTTTTATTTATTTATTTAATTATGAAAGAGTTGAATTTTACATACGACCTCTAAACGAGGCCCACCGCCTGTCGTCCATAGCTAATTACCCCCATTCTGAACACAATGGGATATGTATCGTAAGCTGATTCGATCGTTTCGATCAGTTTTCGTCAAATCTACATTTAACTCTATATATTGCATTTGAACGCGCATTTCAATTTACTGGGGCCACATACTAACCCTAAATTTTCCCGAAAAATATTTTCTAGCTTCGTACTAACGATACGGTCCTAACAAAACTAGTTTCGTCGAATTCTGAGACCGTTTGAAAAATGACCATTTTCCAGTCGATTAAAATCAACTGAAACTGGTCAAACGCGTTCAGCTGCGCCACGCTCACATATTGATTCGAAAAATTATGAAATTTGAAACCTAGCAATAATTTGACATCACGGATCCAACAAAAGTGGTTTCGTCGAAATCCGAGGCCGTTTGCAAAATTACCATTTTTAAGGGCCTGAATTCCATAGTGACTATTGAGAAATTTCAACTGGACATATCTTTTGATCCCCGCTATGAAATTTCAATTTTCCGGATTCGTTGGAAAGATATTATCAAATAGATCCTATGATTTTTGGTTTCACTAAAATTTGGATTGTTTTGCACCCGGTACATTCAATTGAAGTTTGAAATTGAATTATCGAACTGTAGGGCCATTTTCAATTCCTTTTATAATTATATATAATTATTTATATTCTAACGATGACGTATATAATATATTCGTTCGAATTCTATTCAAAATAAATTTCTCGTCGTTATTATTTAAAATATTCTATTTTAAATAATCAAAATTTGCTAAAATTGACAAAATAAAAATTTTAAACTGGCCCAGATTTTCGGGTTGTTACAATCTCCCCCACTTAAAACTTTTCGTCCCCGAAAAGGAACAAAGTCGAAAGTGGTTTGATTAATCAACTCTACGTTCGATCTGGCTTCCATTCTCTAACTTTTCAGTTTCTGAGAATTTTCAAATTCTAAATTTGGCTAACACTCGGAATTTTCGAAAAATTTCGCCATAACCTCCCCTGCACCGGGAGCCATGGGAAAATCCCGAAATTGCCATATAGGCCTTCTGATTTCAAAAAGAAAAAGAAAAATCCAAGCGGCTTGCCAATAGGCTCATAAAATCATCATCACCCAAAAAAAACAGTAAATTATAGTAAACATGTACCTATTTGTCGGGCAAACAAATTTTATTCTTCGGCTCTAGCCTCCTTGCTATGTCCTGTTCAATGTAAGTATTTGTATATGCAAGCAAATGCGACCAAATTTCAATACAATTCACTATTTGATACAATTTGGCTATATGGTTCAAATTAGCAAACAAATAGACAAACAACACAAACATCAATCAATTAGTGAATTAACGTTTCAAACACATAATTTTGCTATATAGTCAAAAATCACATTTTTGATGCCAAATCACAACAATAGGCCCTATCTAATTTTGGTTCTCACACCAGTCAACAGGAAATATATAAATATCACACCTTCGACGCTCGAACACTAATTCTGATGATGAAGCTTCAATCATCAGAATCATCTCCGGGCGACTAGAGTGTGATTCTATATCTATCCAGTATATTAAAATCTGGAATACCCGTGGATCAGACGTGTATGCAAAATCTTTATATACTGGATTGTCCAAATCAATATAAATAAATAATCAAATACGAATAATTGATTTAAATTTTCAAAACAAAAATTCATTTTCATTTCAAAAATATACCCTTCACACTCGTTCTAGGATATTACTGATCCCATCTCTAGCGAGTCATCCCATTGGATGTTACTAATCCAATTTTTGATGAGTTCTTTCGTATGGTTCTAATGTGTCTTGTTCTCTGAGCTTTGTAAACCAAAGCTCTGATACCACCTGTGACGAAAATGAATTTCGCTCGATCTAAATCAGTCGCTAAACCGATCTAGACCGTTCGAAACGCCTGATCATTTCGAGAACACGACACAACAGAACACATACGGAAGAACATTTCTTTGTATATTACAACAATGCATCAGATTACAAGAATATACAGAGTATAAACAAATAAATATTACACAAAAATATCAGAGATTTAAATTACATTTAAATACATCGCAGCGGAAAATAATACAATACACAACTAGAAGTAGATATACGGATACAAAGCCTTCCGGATATCATTCCAGCTGTAAACCAGGATCCTGTGAATATAAATCTGCGAAACCTAAACTACTAGCTGCCCGTGTCGAAAATAAGGGCACCCAGAGTTTAGGTTAAAACAATAAACTCCAGGTCAGTCATGTGACTGGTGTGAGAACTAAAACAGTTATTAATCTTTATTTTTAAAGTTAGGTAAATCAAGGGACCACGCCGTATAACACAGAACGAGTTTCCTCCCAAGAATACCAGTGCATAAAACAAACAACGCAATGCTAAATAAAGAAAAATGAAGCTATTATAAGACCTAGTTCCCATCACACAATGCAATCGCAAGCCGGAGGATAGGGTTTTTACCTTATAATAGCCAAAAATGCTTGATACGTTTAAAACAAATCATTTGATACTATTATAAGTGCATAGTGTATAAAACAACTTCAAATCGTAAGTATCAATCATAGGCGGCATGGGTACCATATATCATGTCGCCGTACTAGGCTCTACAATCAAAACCGCAAATGTCACGTATTTGGAAGTTGGGTTTCCGTCTGTGAACCGAGGCCAGGGATCATCCTCTACCGATTCGAGAATATCTAGCCCGAGCCTCAGGAACAGCCGCAACTGCCCCATGGAGCGACAGGGCCGGTCCACCGATGTGGATTATTATGCCTGAACACTACGTTTCCCCGTCCTTTGGGGCATAAATGAGCCAACGAATGACTCCATCGGACCCGGATCGTCCGATCAAACCGAGGCGCCTCGCAACAACAACAACCACATAGGTGAAAAGTATTTAAATGTCAGGGCTGGTAGGTCACTGACACCACCCTAGCTAGAAAGAAACGCATGTCCTCCCTGAGGTCCTTTCCCGTTTTTGGTTCACGACTGGGGTGCGAGGCTCGCGAATCAACGCTACACAAAGCTACGCCACAAAGACCGTGCTTTGATCATCAACCACAAGACTTTTCTTTTCAACAGAAGCCTTGATCATTTGCATCTTAGCATGCCACACAGGCAAACCATTCTATGCAACCGATATCAGTCACACAGAATGAAATCCGATGTCAGACACACAGTCCATTTACAAGTCCGTTCAGGGTCTGAACGAAACCGAAGGCACCTAGTACCCCGCATATCCATCGATCTCCAAGTATGTCTGGTCGATCACCAACTGTTTCCATCTTCTTGGGTGTACATCCCAATCAAGATCATCAGTAATCACCCAAACGACGTGAAGACCTCCGGTCTTCGACCACCGTCTTCATCTTCGATTTATCGTCGTATCAATTATTCAGAATGGGATAAACCCGGTCTTTCCGAATAACTCGCGTATTATTTTAAATAAGTGTTACACAAACACAACATACGCCTCATTCCAGTTCATCAGTCACTAACCGTAAATTAATCAAGAGAAAAATTCCCCAAATATTAACCCCGAAGGCCGAAACCAACATCAGATCAATACCCAGAAAATCATTCTGCTTAGCTAACCGACAGTTAGTTTCTAAATTTCACATTCATAGGGAAAGATTCCCATTAATTTTATCCAAGATAAATTCCTTGAATTTATTCTCTAATATCCTTTTGAATTCCGATTCAACTGGTCGAGATTAACGAACCTTACCGAAGTAATCATTGGTTTTAATTTCCCAGTCGCAACCTATTCATCCCATGAAGTAAAACGGGTCTTACTTCATATCTAACACCACGGTGTTATCGGTAAATTCAATTACCATTTCACGTTCAAATATAATTAGAGATTTAACTAACACTTGGAGCAAAACTGGTGATACTCCATTCTCGATTATTTCACTCTAATTAAAGATTCATTAAAACTCCACTTAGTTTTAATCAGTGACTGGGTTAAAGAATCAGTGTCATTTAAAACACGGTTCACGATAAACCCAAAATCACATCACATTAATTATCGGGTTAAAGAACAAGTGTTATTTAAAACACTGTTCACGATAAACCCAAAAATCAATATCAATTCAATTCCAATTAAATATTATTTAATTGGTACACTTCATTAAATCTAACTAAAAAGATTTAATCTTTTCTCAACTAGGTTCAAGAACAATGTTAGTCAAGACACCCTTCACGACAAACCCAAATCACACTTGATATTAAATACAAGGCTCTGAATAGAAAATATATCGGCTTATATTCAATGTCAAATTCTACGACCAACAGATATCGTATTGGAAATAACGATATAAATATCTATATCTTTCAAATTTCTATAACCAGATCTGTATAATCACGAAATCCAACATCAAAATATTCCGAAGACAATTTCGATTCAAATCTATTCCAATGCAATCATTGGAAATTGTGGTTATTTTCAAAAACCATTTCAAAGTCAATTTATTTATTTAAAAATAAATAGAATTATAATTCTAGTTCAAAACTAGTTCATTTTGATAAAAATCTATTTTTATCTTTTCAAATATGGAGTTTTTCATCCCAATTCTTCACATATCACTTTCGATGATTTTACACAAATTATTAATATTTTTAATAATTTTATCAAGGCCCATACAGTCGATTTCCATCAACGGCCATCGAACTGCACTTACAGCGACTTTGTCATATTTGATTTGGACATAATTCCAAATACAACCGTTAGATTTCTAATTTCTAATATTCGTTAGAAAGCTCTTTTCGATACAAACCCAACGGTTCCGGTTTCAGGAGAATCCGACGGTCAGATCTCCCGCAATATCCGTTCGAAGTCAATGGTCGAAATTCGCGAACTGTCGCGGCGCGGCGCGTTCTATTCAGGCCATTATATCATATATATAATATATATAATATATACTTCGTCGATTTCAATTCAAAACGTGCTTTATAAATCGTTTTAAATTCATTTTCAAAACGGTTTCAACTTCATATTCAATTTCAAATCAAAATTGAATGTTCCAATATAAATTCGTTTTAAATTCATTTCAAATTGATTTCAATTCAATTTGATTTTTAATTCAATTTCGATTCGTTTTCAATTAAATTTCCATTCTTATTCAATTCTATTTAATTTCAATTCGAATTCATTTCTATTCGAATTTCAAATCATTTCAGTGTATTTCGAATTTCAAATCAATTCAGTTTAATTCGAATTTCAATTCACTTTAAATATAATTCGAATTTCAATTCATTTCAATATAGTTCGAATTTCAAATCTATTCAATTTCAAATCTATTCAATATATAAAAATTGAATTTTTACAATGCTATTTAATATATAAAAATCGAATTTTTACTTCGCTATTCAATATATAAAAATCGAATTTTTACTTCGCAATTCAATATAGAAAAATCCCATTTTTATAATCAAGCTATATAGATAAAAATTCTATTTCTATCCTGCTACTCTCTATATAAAGATTTCGCCCTTTTCTATTGAAAAAATCTAATCTTTTCTATTTTAAAAATCTAATCTTTTCTATTTTAAAAAATCAAATCTTTTCTATTTTAAAAAATCAAATCTTTTCACACAAGGTTATTCCTAAAACTGAATTTACTTAATTACTAAATAAAAAAACTAAGGAAAAGAAAACTCACTGCCATCCATTCACAGTGTCGACTAAAGCTAGCGCCACCGCAGGTGGTGGCCGCTGACAAAGGCCAGGAGCGGATTGGGCTTGCTGCTCGGCGATTGGAGGGTTTGGGGTGCGATTTCACGCGATGGCTCAGAGCTTGGGGTTCATAAACGAGGCGCTGGAGGTGGCGCTGACGTCAGGGCAGTGGCAGGAGGCAGGAGATGGCGCCGGAGCTGCTGGCGCTGGAGGGGGAGGCAGTTCAGGGGTCCATGGCGGCGGCTATTGGCGGACTGCTGTGGGGGTTCTCGCGAGGGGGGGGGGCTCGCCACCGAGGCGACGCGACGATAAGAGGATGGGGAAGCGATGGTCGTGGGGAGGGCCAGCACGGCGGTCCGCTGCGCGATGGAGGCGCGTTCGATTTTGATTTTTTTTCCTTCTTTCTGAACGAATGAATATGAGGGGGGGCAGAGGGATTAAAGGGGAAGAGGGTTATTTTTTTTATTATTTATTTAATTATGAAAGAGTTGACTTTTACATACGACCTCTAAATGAGGCCCACCGCCTGTCGTCCATAGCTAATTACCCCCATTCCGAACACAATGAGATATGTATCGTAAGCTGATTCGATCGTTTCGATCAGTTTTCGTCAAATCTACATTTAACTCTATATATTGAATTTGAACGCGCATTTCAATTTACCGGGGCCAGATACTAACCCAAAAAATTCCCGAAAAATATTTTCTAGCTTCGTACTAACGATACGGTCCTAACAAAACTAGTTTCGTTGAATTCTGAGACCGTTTGAAAAATGTCCATTTTCCAGTCGATTAAAATCAACTGAAACTGGTCAAACGCGTTTAGCTGCGCCACGCTCACATATTGATTCGAAAAATTATGAAATTTGAAACCTAGCAATAATTTGACATCACGGATCCAACAAAAGTAGTTTCGTCGAAATCCGAGGCCGTTTGCAAAATTCCCATTTTTAAGGGTCTGAATTCCATAGCGACTATTCAGAAATTTCAACTGGACATATCTTTTGATCCCCGCTATGAAATTTCAATTTTCCGGATTCGTTGGAAAGATATTATCAAATAGATCCTATGATTTTTGGTTTCACTAAAATCCGGATTGTTTTGCACCCGGTACATTCAATTGAAGTTTGAAATTGAATTATCGAACTGTAGGGCCATTTTCAATTCCTTTTATAATTATATATAATTATTTATATTCTAACGACGATGTATATAATATATTCGTTCGAATTCTATTCAAAATAAATTTCTTGTCGTTATTATTTAAAATATTCTATTTTAAATAATCAAAATTTGCTAAAATTGACAAAATAAAAGTTTTAAACTGGCCCAGATTTTCGGGTTGTTACAATAATTCCGGATCAAAATTACACTATTCACATGTTTTGACAAATTCTCTTTCGGACATTTTAGCAGTGTTCATACATAAATGGCGACACTCTTTAAAAAAATTATTCAGAAATTCAAACTTCTTTTTTCTCCCTTAGATTTATTATCTCCTTTTCCCTTTTCAGAAATTATTACTTCGATTTATGATACTGCAAACTACATTCTTAAATATTCTATCACTATATTTATCATTATGTTAGTTTGAACTGATTCCTGTGGTGCAGCTATAAACAATTTAAAAAATCTATTTGTGGCATTATTTTATCTTGTAAAATGAATTGTTACAACAATCTACGTCAATTCATTAACTTGATTGAGTGAAGCAGTCAGATAACATATAAAGAAAGGCATCATTAATGCGCTAAGTAGCAATCTCCGAGTATTTGATATTTTAATTACATTTTTAAAAAAATAGTTAATATGCCAACATGATGGTAAGATTAGGCCTTGAACTCTTGATTTTTATCAGGAAAGAGCACGTCTTTCCACCGTGTCAACCTCTCATGGCCACTTCATTGGAATTCAGATTTTATACCTCCAATCTGAAGACATTATTCCAAAAATGAAGGCACGTGGTTTGAAGAAGTTGCCTTTTGTTTTCATTAAATTTTGAAAGATTTGGTGGTGTTTGTATTTCACTGGACGATAAGTGCATTATTTATTGGCACAACTGAAAGTTGACCATGTCTAAACAGAATGGTGAAGAGCGGAACAAATGCATATATATACAAGAGCGTGAATAAAATGAAAACATGACAACATATTTGCAAATGAAACTTACGTAATGCATGCAGGAGTCGGACTGGGTCATAGTGGGTCAGACAATGAATTTCAATTTTATCCATTTTTTGGATCTTTTTTGGCTAATTAAGTATAAGTAACCTTTTGATATAAAAGGATGTGTGATTCTAGGTTTATAGAGCCATACTTGTTAAATCACATGCAATTTCAACAGTTAGATCTCTCCATAAATTCCACATTTCATGTAAAAGTAACGAACCTAGAATTAATTTATGTATCAAATTTTATGTCAAGTTTTGTGTCCAGATAGCCACACCCTATATGTATGTATGTATGTGTTAATGATATTTTTCGTTAACACCGAAAACGGATCTACATGAGCGAATCTAAAGGGAAAAGTAGGTTATTCGGCTTTGGCGAGTCAAATTGGATCCCATCCCTAAGTACCAAGATCTGGAGGGGAAGAATTGCTAAAAATTATCAGGAGGGGTCTAAACTCAGGGAAAGAGGTGTTCTTTTCTCCAGTCCACGGGGAGGTTTTGACGAGGATCTATGTCTATCTGGAAAACAAATAATAAATTGCAATAATGATAATTAGAAATGATATGTTGAACTCACAGAACCATATTCCGCATGTAGATTCCCCTTTTATTTATCTTTGATTTGAAGTACATGAATAGAACGGAGAAGTTCTCAATTTCCTCTTCGTATTTGGCTTAAAAAAGGAGTACAAGAGAAAAATGGAAAAATCAAAAATCCCCCCTCTCTATCTAGCTATTAGGGTTCTATTTATAGAGAATTCGGGGCCTCTTCCGCCATTGGGCCTACAAGGGCCTTTGTCGGCTGCTTTTTCCCTTGGTCTCAGACGTTTGGCTCCCGGCCGTCTTAGGAGTGCTAATTGTAGTCTTCGAAGCGGTGGTCTCGGTCAATTGGGGCTTCTTTGGGATAAATACGGGCTTGTCGATGCAGTGGCCTTCGGTTGGTATTTGAGCCCTTGGTAACAGCTCCTAGGTGTAGGCTCTCTGATGCAAGCTTTTAGATGTAGGCTTCTGACTTTATCATGAATACTTAGAGGAGCTTGTCCTCATGATGTACGTAGATAACTGCAAGTTCGAAACCGCTGTTGGTTTCTGCACTAGGTGGACTAGTATGGGTAACATGTATCCCAGCTTGAGTCCCGGTTAGCCTTTCAGTGGATCTTTTGAGATGACCTGGTTTCTCGGGAGGTAGCTTCCAATGATGTTTCCATTATTTGTGAATGCAGTCTTTTGGCATCTGTATGGTATGTGCTTCGGAAGCTTGTTCTGGACGTTCCTTACGTTCTCCTGGTTTGGATCCTGTGATACCCTCGCCTTCAGATGTATCGATATTTGGCAGGTTAATACTAATAACCCTTCCGATCTTTAAGGAGGGGAGCACATGCCTTATTCTTTCTTAGTTCATGTCTTAGGTGGCCTTCCGCTACGGAATTCCCTGTCAAATCGGCCCCATCGAAAGGATCTTGTCAGATGCGCTTTGCTAGTGATTTGCAGGCTTAGAGCCCTTTCCATTCTGGAAGGTGCCGGTTTGTGCTGCGTTCCAACCATTTTCTCCGGCTTTCGGTTCGATATATTACTTGGCTTTCTGTTTTCGAGAGACTTTTTTGTGCTCGTATTCTTTCGACACCCCTTCGTTGCTAGATAGTCTTGGAGTTAATTTTAGTAGTAACATTTGCCCCCCTAGTGAAGGGGTATTTTTCGACTTTTAAAGCCAACTTTTCATCTTTTCCGAAGTGCCTCTTCAGAGTCTTTTGATCTCCCTCGGTCAGAAGCGTTGGTTGATCATCGCCTGTACGGCCCAAATTGATCTTGAAATTTGAACATAAATTCTTCTCCTCCCTCGTTTCCATCTTTTTCCTGCAAATCAAATTCTTGAAAAAGATTACCGCTCCTCTAAAAAGGTGCTCAAATTTCCCCCTTTTGAAGATCTAAGCCCGATTATTTGTGAGCATTCTTACTTCTTATATGAATCGCGATCTTTATTATGCGTCAAAATTGATAGGAAAGTTGGTTAGGATTATGCTGGTCATAAAATAGGTTTAGGTGTCAATCTTTCTGCCATTGTGCTTAATTTAAATGTTAGTGATTGCTTGTTTCACAGGTCACCCCGTTTAGGAAAATGTAAGGCGCCCTACAAGGCATGGAGGAAATGATTCCTCGTAAACTAAAATTTTATGCCATTACCATGAAGTGAAATGGTTTTAATAACATTATTGTTGATTATCCTTCATCGATTGTGTTAGTTTACCCGGGTTTTGGGGTGATAATGTTTACTTTCCCTGGAAAAATAGCAATGTTAGGATATGTGTACCCCTCGTATAAAAGACTTAGCTATATTCTAACTAAAGTGCAATAGACGTAAACCTCCTAAAATCTCGTATCTAGACATATGTGTATTCATGTAACAGATATGCATACTAATTGTGTGGTTATGGAACGATGTTACCTGGTAGATCATGTCTCACAAAAGCCCTGCTAAGGAGAAATTCAAAGATTCCAAGGCCTCCCGTCCTAAGAAGGCATTCGTGCCCAAACCATCCTTAATCGTTTCTCAACATTCTGTGGATGCCATATTGGGCAGCTTTGGCATAACGGATATGGCTACTTTGATAGCTGCTTCTCCAAATTTCCTTAAGAATCCTCCAGAAGGGTTCTTTGCATATTTGGCTATTCATATCTAGCATGGAGGCTTTCTTCCTTTCCCCCCTTTTCTACACAGGCTTTTGGTTGACTTGAAAGTTGCTCCCATTCAGCTTTCACCTAATACATACACGACCCTTTTGTGCTTGGAGGCTCTAGCGCTTGCTTCGGGTTAGGGTTCTTTAAGCCCTAAACTCATCTGTCACATGATCCGATTTTTCAAGACTTCAGAATCGCCGATATGGAGGGCTAACCTCGTAAAGAGGCTGATTACCAATGGTATTAACAAAATTAGGCAATGGGAGGACCAATATTTCTTTGTCAAAAGCCCTTCTGTTATATCGGAAAAATTTATTGATGACGATAGGCCTCTTGCTTTTAGAAAGTAAATGTCTTGTAATTGTGGGTTTTTTTTTACGTGAACCTTCCTCTTGCCGCAGAACCCCCCACTGAAGATGTGATTTTAACTTCGGAAGAAGCTCTAGCGGTCGATGCCATCTTCAATGCACCAATGAAGTTCATGTGCCAATCATTTCTCTTGACTGCTGATAGGCTAGCTCCGTGAATATGACTTGCTTCCCTTTGGACAGAAGATATTGAGGCAACCTCCCATTCAATTTTCTTTCTCTAAAGGATTACTGTTGAACTCTAATTTCTTCAACGCAAGTTCCCCAATCCTTGCAGGTGATTTGGATGAGAATGGTTCATTTGTTTCGGCAACATCCACTATTCTTTCTCTTGTTTTCTAGTTGTTGCATTCTCTGATTCATCTTTCTCTTTGTTTAGGATCTTCAGTTTCTCAGGACGCGATTGCCCTCGCTGCTTATAGCTGGACCATTGTCCAGGCCATGAAGAGGCTTGCTCAATCCACCATTGATCCTACATTGAAGAAGTCTAAGTGTGACAAGCCAGTTGGCTTCTCAGGAGACAGTGCCGCTACTCCAAAAACAAGGCTACTTTCGGTCCTTCTACTATAGCTGATGAACATGTGATCGATATTGATGCTTCCCCCGAAGTCTCTCAAAAAGGAAAGTCCACGAGCAGCCCTGTCCCCTTCGATACTTTTAGTGAGATAGGTGGGAGAAGGCTTGATCCTTCGGCACCTTCCTCCACTCAGCTTGTTTCTTCTTCCGCACCTCCTCCTCCGGTTTTAGATTTCGATAGCCTTCAAAAATTGGCCCTTTCATCTCCCAAAGTTGTTAATATTACTTCAACTTCTGCCTCTTTGGACTTGGAAGATTTTCACAGACGACAAATCAGGGATCACCTTTTGTTATTACACATATACATACCCTCCCTCCTTTTTTTTAGGGACTTAACCTACTTCTCTTATTTTAGATGACGAAAACTTGGTTTGTCTCCCGGGGTGTTAGCTTCCACCTCAGCGGCCGAGGTCAACACTCTAAGGGAGGAGAATAGGGTGTTGTCAGATAGGGTTAATGCTTTGTTGCGGGAGAAGATGTAGGGAGATAACGAATGCAAGGAGTTGGCGGTCTCATTAGAGGAGGAGAGGAAGGCTAAAGAGGAGTTAACGAAGCAGGTTGAGGACCTTAAGGTAGAGAAATTGGAGCTGGAGATTGATTATGCTGCCGAGGTGGACAAGATGAGCACCCAACTTTCCACCGTAAGAAGAATCATTTACGAAGCCGGTGACAGAAAATCTTATATTTTGACTGTCCACCTTAACAACATAGCCATGGAGTACTATGAAGATGCCATTATCCTTGCTTTCTCAGACGATTACGAAAGGCTTTCGGAATTTAGATTTCTCTCAATTGATCCCTCTGTCCGAGACAGAGTTCCAAAGAAGATCGAGCAAGTGAGATGGGAGCATAAGGTTCTTTCAATGAACAAGATAGATCCTGCGTCTCTTTTATTTATTGATGAATTTTCTGAAGACTATGAAGCAGAAGTGGAGGAGGAAGACACAACAGAAGGAGAGGTGGAAGAGCGCATGGATCAGCCAGACGGGTCCGGAATGGGTGATGGAACATCCTCTCTCGCATCAAAGGAGTTGCCCTCTAAAGACGGCGGTTCTTTAGATTCCAAGAAGAAAGGTACCCCCGATCGGTTTGATGTTGAAGTCACACAGGTATGGCTTTTGCTTTCGAAGTGCTTTCCTTCTCCTTAAATTTTGTTAATAACTAGTCTTGACATGTTACAGCAGCTCTCTGCTTCTCCAAAGATATGAGCTATAGTTATGCTTTTAGATTTTGCGTTTAGAAATACAGAGGGGGGATTCTTAAAGGGTCTGGTTCAACGAAAACAAATTAACAAGGGGTTTTAAATGTTATATCATAAAGTACACATTTTCTTATGATTTGTCCATGAATTATGCCGGTCTCGTAATGTTTGATGGTTTATGGTGATTTAATAATATGCTAGTATGGACATGGTACCTATGGTGTGTATGAATTGATAATGGTCATGTGATTGTTCTTTCCCTGAGATGTATGATGTAATTAGCGTATGCTTGATATTTGCGTTTTACGTATTACGATATTTCATCTTGTTTGCTGGCTAGAAAGACTCGTTCCAGACCCCTTTGTCACAATTTAGAGTGCAAAATCCGAACTACATTGGTTACAAAGATATCTTTAGTAACGCCCCCTATCGGGCTACAAAAAGATGTATTATCTCTAAAAGATAATGGTCATGAATCTCAAGGAACAAATGTCTGATCTGGAAAAACAACTGAAGGAGAAAGATAAAACTATTCACAACTTGCAATCGTAGGTTAGCAACAACATCCTCTGAGAGCTCAAACGCGGCGGTAGGTAGATTATACCCAACATATCGATAGGTTGGAGAATAGACTAGGGAAAGCTAAAGAGAACTGCGCCTGTTTAGAATTTGCTTTGCGAAACCCTGATTCAGAATGATGGATCTTTTTTTGTTTGTTTGTGGTGTGAAATTTTTTCACAATGACGACTGTGTATTGGTTACGTTGTGACTTCCGGTGGGAATGTTAGCGTGTTGTGTGACTTATATGATGTATCGCCCTTGTTAGAAACAATGCTACTTTAACACCGGGTGTTGTAATGAGTGGAAACCTACTTGTGCTAAGTGTTAGTGAAAATTTCTTTATGTAATGATTATCTTTGGGGAAAATTGCTAATGAAAGATCGCCTAGAAAAAGGGAATAGTCTTAGTTATAGAACCCTATTAGGAATGTTTGGGATTTTTTTTATTCTTCCCTAAACCAGTGCTATGATATGATGTCGTTTTCAGGGCTATGCAAGCGACTAATATGTTGGAAAATAAAGTAATGAATGTATAGGTTAAAGTTACTTCCTTGAGAGGATCACATGCTCATTCTTTGTGGAAACGGAAGTGTAATCTTGAGCCATACTCGAATTTCTAAGAGGGGCGAGTAATTCCTTCTTGTTTAGCTCCAAGAGTCTGACTCTACCCAAGTTTGGGGTATTTGTGACAAGACTAGAACTCCTCAACCGGCGGTGATTTACTTCAGTATCATCTCGGGTTTAGGTAATGAGATGTAAATCCGGGAGCTCGCTTCAGGACTTTGTTGAGAAACCAATCCAACCCAGATTCATGTATTACTTTAGATAGACGATCGGGAACCCCTTCCGGTATTTGCAAAGAGCTGAAATGACCTAGATTCGGATATTAATTTAGATAGACGACTGGGAACCCCTTTTGGTATTTATTATTTTGTCATTCCTTTTGGATTTGATTTGTAAAGCAGAGGTTGTACGTGCTTCTTGAGCCACTCCTAAGGCTTTTGGTGTCAAAGTAGAGGATGCACGTGCTTTGTTGGCCACTCTCTGGGCCTGTGCATCTGGTGAACTTGGCTAGCTTATCCACAAGGTGGGCCCAAGGACTTACCCAACCTCCCTCCAGGAGGCGCCTTATCATGACCATCGTAGGCCCTGATAAGTTCTTAGAGACTTAGACGGGGCTATCATAAGCACAGAACTAAGGCTTACTCTTTTGATGCTTTATACTAACCATCGTAGGTTCTGATAGAGACTTATACACCACCCCCTTCCGAGGGGTGCCCTATCCTGACCATCGTAGGCGATTATAGAGGTTTGCGCCCCCTTTACGGGTAATGCGGAACATAAGCATAGTTAGGATGTGCTCTTCTGCGAGCAGAGGTAGGACGTGCTTAGTTCTAGCAGAGGCAGGCACTAGTACAAAAGTGGGTATATTCGACACTATTTTTTTGTGGCTATAGATCAAAAGAGCGTTTCCATAGGCCATTTTTTTCAAATAGGAAACAACAAGGGGGCGTGGCATCCATGGTCATTACATTAGCCATCTAATGCAACGCTTTTGCCCATTTACGGCAACATAAAGAAAGTGTTGCGTTATAACCCTGTTGCAACAGTATACGCATGTAATGCAACAACATACAGTGTTGCCTTAAGTAGAAGGAAGACCTTTGCTTCCAGGTCATGGTAGTGGGGTCCGCATGGACTTTCCATGTTAGCTGCCAACATTTCACATGCCACGTCATCTCTCCACATCAGCTGCACATGTGTCACATGCCAAGTCAGCTATTCACATCACACCACGTAAGCTGTGGGGCCCATGTGCCGTACCATCATGGAATTAATAATATTACACTTAATGCAACGCCACAACACAGTCTAATGCAACACCACACAATCTAATGCAACACCACAGTGCCATCTAATGTGACACCACAATATTGTACTACAACACCAGAAAACATCAACCGCAATGGTAAAAAAATCAAATGCAACACCAAAAAAATAAAATCAAATGCAGCTGTAATGCAACCTTGTAATTACAAATTCTGCATTACATATATTCAATCCAAAACATTGTACTACATTTATACATATATACCAAAATATTCATACAATAAATCTTCCCAAAACGTTCATAACCACAGTCAGACCAACCAATTATATATACCAACTCAAAAGTGTCATCACCAACACATACCACAAGTGCCATCATTCAAATATACCAAAGTGCCATCACGAACACATACCATAGGTGCCATAATTTGAAATAATATAATATATCACAAGTGCTAACACATACCATCCAAATACTTCAGTCAGTTGCCGGGGTTTCAGGGGTAATAATGTCATCTTCATTACTTGTTGTGGTGACACAAAAGTCTCCGACGTCTAAATTAAGATCTGGATTGGCTTCACCTAGCTTTTTTAACACCCATGACACGTTCTCTTTCACTTTTCTGTTCAACTTTTCTTCCAAATCCACCTCAAGCTCTTGCCTTATTTTTTGGGTCATCTCTTGCACATAACTGTCCGAAGAACCAGGAGTTGTTGGAGATTTTCGGCCATTTTACCTCGCCTTCCTATAAGCCAGTTCCGTGTATGGCTCTTCCCACCAGAAACAAGTGCATCTGCCTCAGCAATGTTTCCTGCATCAACCATTACTTGAACTTTCACCTACAAAATGAAAACCAGACAAGCATATATATAATTAGGCAGCTGGCAGGTATTAACAGAACTGGTTATCTTTCAAACTAACTATGTGTTCGATTTAATAAGCAGCTCCAACAAACGTACAATGTGCCAATTACACTAACATAAGTACTACTATTTCAGTATCTAATTATATGTATACTCACGTATTTAGCCTTTAGTTCATCCGTGTTAGCCTTGTAACTTCTACCCGGTTCTCGTTTATATGTTTCCAAATAAACCAAGGCAGCGGATGGGGAGGCTTTCTCTGGGTCCTTCTTTCTCTGTCAAGTATTAGGATTACCAAAAATTAAACACAATTTGCGACATTCAATGTCAAGAATTTATAGATTTAGCTGCTGCCTATGAACATTGTGACAATGATATATAAAATATAATTTAGTGATATAACAAATTAGAATTATCGTGTGGCCAATTCAACTCAATTAAAAAAATAACTTAAGTTCAAAAAACACATACTATC
Source organism: Allium sativum (assembly GCA_030737875.1). NCBI lineage: Eukaryota > Viridiplantae > Streptophyta > Magnoliopsida > Asparagales > Amaryllidaceae > Allium > Allium sativum. The sequence goes on from CM060926.1 coordinate 489,437,671, forward strand.
TTTTCTTTGGCTACTGCATGAGTTTTGGGACCCATGGTATGTGTCTGATTTAATGAATTACGAAGCGCAGAATTAGTATCAGCTAAGGCCTGTAAATCCAAAAAAAATAGCACTAATCAAGGATAATGCGAACTACTAAAGAAAAGATTAGCACTAAACAAGCTAATGTGAGCTACTAAACATTATAAAAATGTGAATATCATTAAAGCCATACCTGAACTGCTTCATCCCTCCAGTATTCCAAGAGCATTTTAAAATCCTCCAACGGAATTGTATTGGGCCTTTTTGCAAGCCTTTCCTCATCAGTTGAATATTTTTTATATTACCTTGCTTTGATGCGAGACTTGTACTGCCTCCAAGAGTCGTTAAGCGTGTTCAGGACCCACTTGTGTCCTTCTTCAGGAGTGACATACCTAGCCTACAATATATCAATCACAAAATTCAGGAAACAAACTAATTAATTAAAACCAAACATTTAGGAAGTCAGTTGAACTGTATATGGTTAAGGAAATTAGATTGTACCAGAGAATATTCCAACATGTGTCACTTTAATTGATCAGGAACAACATGCCAATTGATGTAAGTAAGAGATACATTATCCTTTGCTAGTGTCCTAAGAAAATTGCTTAACTCTGTAATATTATTAGATACTGGCTGACGTGTTCAGGACCCACTTGTGTCCTTCTTCACGAATGGCATACCAAGCCTACAATATATCAATCACAAAATTCAGGAAACAAACTAATTAATTAAAACAAAACATTTAGGAAGTCAGTTGAACTGTATATGGTTAAGGAAATTAGATTGTACCAGAGCATATTCTAACATTTGTCGCTTTAATTGATCAGGAACAACATGCCAATTGATGTAAGTAAGGGACACATTATCCTTTGCTAGTGTCCTAAGAAAATTACTTAACTCTTTAATATTATCATATACTGGCTGACCATCCTCATTCAACTCAATGACTACTTTATCATCATGGGTTCTAGCATGCACCTTGGTCATTTTTTACTTCCCTCTAGGTTTTTTTTTGGACCTTGTACTTTATCTACCAGGTTCAAAAAATGAATAGAAAATAGACACACTCAACAAGGCAGTGCAGTGCACAGATAAAGAAACATTATACTGTACCTATACCTGCTTCATCTTCCTGTGCACTCCATTCCTGCTCTAATCGATCAGTAAGATTTTCCATTGTTGGAGGCGCTTCAACATTCTACTTTTGACGTTTCCGCATCGCTAAATAAGCTCAACTGAACCAGCATCTTCACATGAATTGGTTGATTGTTTGAACAATTTGCTACATGTAGGTTTTAAAATGGATGGATGAGACATTGCAGGTTTTTAGACTCTTGAAAAAGACGGTGTAGGTTTTGTCAATTTCTTTAATGTTTCTGCGAATTTCTCCCAGTTACTGAATTTCTTTGGAGTTGGAGTGTGTGTCATGATCAAATCCTTTTTGGAGCTAGCTTTCATTGGAGGGGCGTGCAGGTCATTGCTTCCTTCTCAATTTCAATGGCTGCATTGGTCCGTGAGTGAGTTCTCAGTCCAGGTAAAGGATCCTTTGATTTAACAATTTTGATTCTCTACAATTAAGTTGATGTTCAAGATTTTTTACATTCTAAATACAAAGACAATAAGTAATAAACAAATATCTTCTTTATACCTCCGAATCCGATGAATCATCAGTGACGTCTTCACCAACATTTTCTGGGATGTATTCATCAAATCCAACAACATCTTTACCTTTATCTTTCTTATTTTGTGCGGCAACCTCTTGCATACAATTAACCAATAAAGGCACCCCAAGTGATCTGCTAATTGCATCATTTTCTTGCATTCGCGCAATTCGCTCTTGTTCATACTTCATCAAAACTGATGGTTGTGAGACCTGCAAGCAGATTAGCATTATTACTCAACTTCGATGATAAATTTAAGCTATTTAACCAAATAGAGTCGACGTATAAACATTTTTTGCTATTTTGACAGAATGCATGTACAAGAATTTTAATAAAAAGTAGTTTGAAATACAAGATTTCATCCAGATTAATAAAATTGAAATGAAAACTGAAAAATACCTGAACATCAGCTTCATTCTCTTGGGTATCATCATCATTATCTGTTTCATTTTCTACATTTAATTTCCTTCTGGTTCCTTTGTCTGTCACAGTAACATCTTCTTCATCATTATTCATATCAGGCTCCTGCGATAGTTTCTTCTGACACGCTTGAGTTGGGTTGTTTTTCATCATTTGAGTTGCTGCTGAAGTCTATGTGCGATAGTTCTTTACACACACACACACAGAGATATATATAAGAATGGATCTATATTACATATACATATATACCTTGAATTATGTTTTTCCTTGGCCATATGATTACATATGACTGCAGTTGAATCAGTGGCTCACTGCCTTTGTCAATGTTGTTGTCGATGTAAAAAAAACCACTTCTCCTTGCTTTTTGCAGCCCTGTACGTACTCGGTTACGTCCTTGTCATTCAATATTAGCTACCAGCCACCCTTCCTTCCTTTATTGATGATATAGATTCCTCTTATTTCAGTGTAATGGAGAGCATCTTTAATAAAGTCCTTAAGCACACTGTAAGAAAATCGTTCTACTTCATATTTTGTTATATGAAGGATTCTCCACCGACGTAACATGTCCTTCGAAACTGTCTGCCATGTTGCAGTCGGATATTAATAAGTTCACCCATCCTATACAAAATGAATACATTGGAACAAGGTACATGCATGTTAAAGTGGACAAAAACCAACAACTATAAAATTTTGGTCTATATACAATTTAGATGATAGTAAAGAAAGACATTAAATCATAAAACATGTGAACAGTGCAGATTGCATTATGAGAAAAGAGTGCCAAATACATTCATCAAAGATAATAATTTCCAACTAAAACAAAAAGTGCCAAATACATCATAAATTAGGAAAAATTAAAACAATAAAAAAGAGTAATTTTTTGTCCTAACGAGACGGAATAGGATCAGGAACTTCTGCTTCTAGTTTTGTTTCTAGTTGTATTACGGGGACATCATCCCTAATCCAACCACCATCAACAACTTCTGGTTCTAGTTCACCACCCATGCCCATATCATGTGAATGCGTATTGCTCATATCTTCTTCCATTGCATTCTGATTTTCAGTATCACACCAATCTCTCGGCAATTTTTTAATAACGTAATGACTGTTCTTTTCAACTTCATCTTCCACATAAAATACTTGTTGCACTTGCAAAGACAGGATGTAAGGTTCAATTTTATGGCACTTGCTAAAATTTACTCGAGTAAGACCATATGAATATTTTTCCTCTTGGTACCAGCAACAGTTAAAAAGGACCACTATGAAAGCTCCCCAATAATTAAGCTCAAAAATTTCTTCGATTGATCCGTGGTAATTGACATCACCTACTATAGGGTTTTGGTCTTTCGAACTTGCAAAGCTGGTGGTTTTGGTAGTAAAAAATACACCACTATTTTGTGTGGTACATCGAGAATCTCTAAATTCTGTGTGGAATCTATATCCATTTACTATATAACTAGTAAACTTCCTAGCTACTCGATTAGGGCCTAATGCAAACACCTCTAAATCTATTGAAATATTGTCCTTTTTCAGAACCTCTTCTTTAAGCCAATTCCAAAACTCTAATGTTCTCGTTCCCTCTTGTATCTTCTTGGATTTGCAAGACCATCCACAAAAGCACGATGTACCTTAAATAATAATTAAGGTCAAAAAATTACGAAATGCAGATGTTAATTTATAGTTAAGGAAAATGATATAGGAACTTAAAAACTTACTCGATCAAACTCTCAATTTCTTTATTACTGGAATTGAACAGAATATAGCGATGCGTTACCTTCCAATCTGCATCTTTCAAATTGAACATCTTCCCATCTTTATTCTTCTTTGTTCCAATATGATATTCCAAATTTGTTGGACATCTTCCAAAATCAATCAATGTGTTTTCTGTTCCTCCATCAATGCTTAAAAATCTTAAATAGAAGGTCACAAACACTCTTCTACCAAGTAACCTTTTGCAATCGAACCTTCCGGTCTGTTTCTATTTCGCACATAAGATTTCAACTTTCCTAGATATCGCTCAATTGGATACATGCATCTAAGATGTTCAGGCCTGCCGTATTCGATTTCTCTGCATAAATGAATAGGCAGGTGTGCCATTATATCAAAAAAAGCCTATGGAAAAATCATTTCAAAATGGCAAAGTATCTCAACAATTTCTTTTTGCAGCTTCTTGGTATCATCCACTTCGATAACCTTGCTCCATAGTCCTCTAAGGAATGCACTAAATCTGATTATTGATAATGCAACCTCGGGTTTTGACGCTTTCTTCACGGCAAATTGTAACATATAGTGGAGTATGAAATGATTATCATGGCTCTTATATCCCACAACCATTCTCTCTGTTATGTGCACGTACTGACTAACATTCGAGGCACAACCGTAGGGCAGTTTGGCATTCTTCAATATAGAGCAAAAGATTTCTTTTTCCTTATTTGTCATATCAAATGTTGCAGCTCTAATTTCAACATGCTTTTCGTCACCACATTCAACAGGATGAAGGGCCTTCCTTATGCCCAATTCCGGTAAATTCAAACGAGCATTTAGGTTATCCTTTGACATGCGACCTATATTAAGTAAAGTACCTAATATTTTATCGCATTTGTTCTTCTCTATGTGTATGGCATCCAAGTTATGTCGAAGGGGATCATGATATCAATATGGTAAGTCAAACAGTATTGACCTTTTTTAAAAAGGGCCGTCACTTATACCAGGTTTCTTCGTCTTATCCCCAAACCAATTTTTGAACCCCCGCAATAACTCTTCAATATTAGTTCCTTATAATATTTCTGGAATGCTCCCCATGTCAGTTTCGCCATTAAATCTCCTCTTATCCAGCCTCCACTTATGTGTCGGATGAAGAAACTTTCTATGGTGCATATAACACATTTTTTTCTATGCTTCAAATAATTTGAAGAAGTTTCATAATGGCATACTAGACACGCTAGTTTCCCCTTCGTGCTCCAACCTAACAACATGGAATATCCCAAAAAATCATTAATGGTCCATAAGACGCTTGCACGTAAATTAAAATTCCCATCAGTCAAGGAATTATATGTTTCGATGCTAACATTCCATAACGCTTTCAATTCCGCAATTAAAGGCTGCATATATAGGTTAATACTGTTCTTTGGAGAATCTGGACCAGATATTAATGTTGAAAGAATCAAATTCTCTTGTTTCATACATAAAAAAGGCGGAAGATTGTAGTTTACCAACACAATTGGCCATGTACTATAACTTGAATTCATTGAACAATATGGATTAAATCCATCAGATGCTAGACCCAATCTAACATTATGACTTTCTGATGAAAAATCAAGATAACGAGCATCCATCATCTTCCATGCCACACCATCAGTCGGATGTCTTAGTTTTCCATTTTCTTTTTGTTCCACTTGTTGCCATCTCATAAGTTTGGAAAATTCTTTGCACATAAACATCCTTTGTAACCTTGGTCTTAGAGGAAAGTACCTCATAACATTTGTCGGCACTTTGGGAATCGACTTTGGTGGATCATTATTATCAACAATGTCTTCTTTTTCTTTTACAGCCCACCTCGAAAAACCAAAAATGTCACAAGCCTCTTTATCTTTATTCTCTGCCCAATATAATATGCAATGGTTTGGGCATGCATGTATTTTATGGTAATCAAGACCTAAATCTTTAATGACATTCTTTGCAGCGTAGGAAGACAAAGGCAGCTGGGCATCAGGAAAGGCTTCTTTGGCAAGCTTTAGTAATTCCCCAAGTGTAGACTTGTTAATTCCATAAGCACACTTTAAATAATAAATCCTGATCAAGAAACTTAGTCGAGAAAATTTAGTGCAGCCAGGATATAATGGTTTTTTTTCCTTCTTTAACATGCCGATAAAATTTCTTGGCCTTTGGATTTGGTTCTACTACGAAGTCCCTGGGGTTTTGACCAAATTTGTAACCCGCACATTTGAACAACACATCTAAATTATCCTCAAAATCCATCTCCGTTGCACAATCCACATGGTCATCAACACCTATTAATTTTTTCTGTTAAACTTCACAAATCCACCCGGTATGTAATGGAGAAGGGACATTAAAAATAAGATGATCGTATATGACATTTTCGCAATACCAATTACATTCTGTACATTTTTTGCAGGGGCACTACATCTCATCATCTACTTTATAAATGGGAAATGCATTTCTTAGAAAAGTTGTTATCCCTCTTACGTATTCTGCACTCGATCTCGAAAGTCCTATTCATATGTAATACTCACTATCCATTGCCACAATCTAACCACGACCTAGTAAGACCAAATTTGATATCACTAATAGTTTCAAGACAGGAACAAGGACTACTCTTTAAGGTTTGACTAAATTAGAAATAAAAACAAAACAAGTTAATAATTTACAAATATACATAATCAGTGTAATGATACAAAGACGATTGTTTTGATATGAATTATCACTAACTTTTGGAATTGAGTTATCAGGAGAATACATAAAACAAGCAACTAAGGATACTAAAAACAAATTCATAACATTACATGACTGTACCAAAACACAACAGTATAGATACAAAGACTATATAGGTGATACAAAGACGATACAGTTGTACCTAATACAACGAACGATGCAATAATTTAATTTTGTCTTCTAATGTTTAGCCCTTGAAGCTAGTCGTTAAGTCTAATAACGTCAGTTCGAAAACCAATAACTCGATTTTGCAACGTTGTAAGTTGATGTTGTAATTCATTTGCATACTCAGCGGCTGGACTTGAAAACTGTTGATCAATCCACTGCCAAAAGGTACACCTGTGGGATAAACACGACATCTAATATAACGACGACCAATGTTGAATTCAATCAAAATAACATCTTCTACAGCAGCATACCTACAATCACACATTATGATTGGTGAGTTAGTTTATTGTTTGTTAACGACTTGGTTGTTTTGATGCTGATGACGCAAGATAACACGACTATGCCATCGCATCGCCCTTTCTTCACGTCGTTCTTCTTCTCGCCATTGTCTTCGGAGTTCTTCCTGCTCTAGTTCACACTCAAGAAAATCATCGTAGTGCCTTTCTTGCATCTCTATATAAGAATCAATAGGAGTTTCTAGTGACGATGGGTTTGATAGTCGTAGATCACTCATGCCCAGGGTATCTTCATAGTCATATGATGTAGGAAGAGAAACAGGCATTATTTAACTACAAACAGAAATAGACATTTAAACATTTAAATTGGATTTCTTTTGTCCTCTAAACATTGTTCCCATCTGTCGAAATAAGCATTATTTACCAAAACATTGCAAACATAAAATTACAGAACTTGCACAATTTCAACACATGCAAACATATAAATACAACACCTCAAGTATGAAAAACCCTAATTTATAGCAATCAGTATACCCCAACTACCTAGAGACTTTGAATGTTAGACCAAAATAAGATAGAGAAGAAATCATCTAAATAAAACCAAAATAATGAAGCCCTAACTACCTGTAATTGTCCTAAATGATCCAAATCGGAGGTGTACAGTTTGTAAAATGGGAGCAATCGGCGGTTTATAATTTGTAACGGCGGTAGAGTAGCAATAGGAGATCTTCATGGACGGATTTCGTGGAGAGAGAAATAGACAGAAGGAGGAGTACGGGAGAAATTTGTTTTGAGGGGAAGTATTTCATGAATGGGGAAAAGATCGCGCCAAATTTTCACTAAACTGAAGCAGGGATATGTTTGAACCATTGGATTAATCAAAGATCTACATTATTTATTTGTTTAAACTGATTGTGGATCGCTGATCTAACGTGTATTTATGTAACGCAACACTTTGAACTGGTGTTGCAAGTCATAGCACATGAATTCCAACCGCAACACTGCATTCATATCTAATGCAACAACATATGAGTGTTGTTGCAGAAGATCAAAGAAAGCATAGCTTTCACAATTCTTTTCATGCAACACACACAAATTAGTGTCGAATATGCCCACTTTTGTAGTAGCGAGGGCATACTCTTCCACGAGCAGAGGCAGGGCATGCTAAGGTTAGATGCACCGCCATGACCATTTCTGGTGTGAAATGGAGGCTTACGCTTTTGATGCTTTAACCCTACCCCCTCTGATTTCGGCATGGAGAAAGACTAACACACCATCCCCATCTGAGGGATGCCTCGTCCTGACCAATTAGTGATGACAAGGGATTTAATCCGTTTACGATTTGACCCCTTTTGGGTTTCCTTTTAAATTCCAAGAGGAGGGTTTTCTGTATACTTGAACATGTTTAGTAACCCTTTACCCAAGGAATTTTACCAAATTCACTTTGACTTTCTCATAAATCCTCGTAATCGGCCTTGGCTGATGAATCTAACGATGGTTTTCCCGAAGATTCTGCAGTGATTAGTCTCGTGTCCATTCATCATGTGGTAATGATAGCAGTTTATGTTTTCCTTTCGTATTTGGGGTTTTTCTTCGTGAGTGGCCTGTAGTTGAGTTCATGTTTGGTTAGGATGTAATGTTCTCCATCGAAGTTGTGAGGTAGTACTTCTTGGGTAACCCTGGTGTATTCCCTTTTCTTTCTGCCAGGGTTCAATCCTTTTGTGACCCAGCCTAGCCGATGTGCCTGCACTTTCATTCCTTCCTTCCAAAACATACTAAGGTTGAGAGGTTATCCCTTTGGAACATTTGGGGGTGTAGTGGTCAAAATCACTCATTATTTCTTGCTCAAATATCGTTCTTCTAATCTACTTGTAGAGAGTTTTCCTTAGGTGAGAGAAAACGCTAGCATCCTCTGATGTGAAACCACTTGGAGTGGGGTGCTAAGGTTTGTCCCGTGTGGAAAAGGTTATTATCTCAAGTGTTGTAAGCATCTGGTTCCATTTTTCTTTTCCGCTTTAATACCCATAGGGCTTCTGCTCTGAATCTTTGCTCTACTACTACTCCAGGTTCGGTGACTTTCAACTTGTCCATTTGAGATCCTAAAGGCTTTTGCCGGGGCTTCCAACCCAAAACTTTGCTTCTTTAAAGCTTCATTCGAATCTGAGATGGAACAACGCAGGTAGATATGTGGTAGGGTTAACCAAAGGATCGGAGGTTCAGGGACCTCCTTCCAACACCAAAATATTAACGATTTTTTTCATTAACACCGAAAACGGGTCGATAGGAGCGGTATAAAGGGAAAAGTAGGTTATACGGCTTTTGCGAGTCAAATTGGATTGTCGTCCCTAGGTACCAAGATCTGGAGGGACAAAATTGCTAAACATTATCAAGAGGGGTCTAAACTCAGGGAAAGAGGTTCTCTTCTCTCCCGTCCGCGGGGAGGTTTGGACGAGGATGTATGTCTATTTGGAAAACAAACAATAAATTTCAATAACGATAATTAGAAATGATATGCCGAACTCACAGAACCATATTCTGCGCATAGATTCTCCTTTTATTAATCTTTGATTTGAAGTACATGAACAGAATGGAGGAAGTTCTCAAATTCCTCTCTGTATTTGGCTTAAAAAAGGAGTACAGGAGAAAAAAAGGAAAACTCAAAAACCCCCCTCTCTATCTACATCTTAGGGTCCTCTTTATAGAGAATTCGGGTTCTCTTCCGCTGTTGGGCTATTGGGCCTACAAGGGCCTTTGCTGTCCGCTTTTTCCCTTGGTTTAGATGTTTGGCTCCCGTCCATCTTCGGAGTGCTAATTGTAGTCTTTGAAGCGGGGGTCTCAGTCAATTGGGGCCTCTTTGGGATAAATAAGGGCTTGTCGATGCGGTGGCCTTCGGCTGGTATTTGAGCCCTTGGTAACAGCTTCTAGATGTAGGCTCTTGTAAAGGCCCGAAAATCCATACCAATTTGAGCTGACTAATATCCTATACATTCAACTCAAAGTGCACGAAAATACAGATCTTTAATAGAAAGAAATAAGAGGATGAGAAAATAAGATAGAACTAACAGAATAAAAGAAAAATAAGAACATCAGAATCTAAACAGTATCAGAGTAAACACGAATCTCACAGCGGAACGAATAAAATATATTATATAACACTTTGAAATACAAATCTGAATTTGTATATACATACCATATTAGAATATAACTCATATACATCACAGCAGAATTAATCTCTAATAACTAGCGGTGAAGCTTCTTGCTTTGAGCTCCTCCAAGTGAATCTGCAAAGCCTAAACACTTGACTGCCCGTACAAATTTGGGCACCCAAGAGTTTAGGGAAAACACACAAAATAAACTCTGGGTCAATCATGAGATTGGTGTGAGTAAACTCCAACCATATCGTTTAATTTTGAAAACTCTATTGAAACAAAATGATAATAGTAAGACCAACCCACACATAAACATGGACGGTTTTTACCTTACTATAAACCAAAATATTTTGATATCAAAACCCAGTGATATTATAATAATGTCTAATCAAGTAAATAACCAAATAGCAGAATGCTTGCATCTCACGCTCCACATACATAATATAAAATCATAAACCGCAGGGCGCTTATTGGAGATTGGATTCCAACAGACAAGGTATGGGATCACCTTTCGATCCGTGTACTCTAGAGGGTATACACTGGGGTTCAACAAGAACGTCTTGCAACCCAGCCACACATGACCGCCCACTCATTTAGCTTGAGTGTAACGAATATATTGTCACCTACATTTGTTGGTCATCCAACCGTAATCTGAAGATATATAATCAAAAAGAAGAACAAATATGAACTTTCTCTAGATCGGTGGTAATACACCCTGCTTGGGTATGACCCAACTAGAGATGCTGCCCGCCCGATTTCTGTCCTCTCCCGGTTGTAAGGCTAGAGGCTGCATCTATCTTTTCAGAACATCTGATCACCATGCACTTTGAATGCCACAACGTCAAACCCGTCAATTCACTAATCGATTTCCAAAAATATCACAGGTATAAAAATCTAAGAGGAACGAATTCCTCCGCCACCAGACGTAATACCTTTAAGAGGTCAACTGTACGTGATTTATTAGGTATACTCTGTCAGACAATCGTCCATACAAGTTGTCCTAGGACTAAACAAACAGAAAGCACCATCCTGGAATGACCCTTGCATTTCACTCCGTCTTCAATTGTCTTCAGCATAATCTAATTCGCAGCACTTATGCCTATACGGAGTGGTTTTTGGATAATAAATCCAACCGGTCACTCCGTACTCACAACGATGGTCAAAACACTTCGATAGTCGGTTATTTAACTATCGAAGTAAAACAAACATCCATTCAAATGTACAACTAAACATCGCACAGTCACTGGCCCTTTTATTTAACATTAATTTCCCAGTCTGCCATATCTTCTAGATATTTCTCAAAACCCGTGTAACTCTTTACACTTCTTGAAAAAAACATTCCCAAATATTATAAATTCTTATTCTCCCGTATTCTAGACATTATAAGTTATTAACGTTTGAAAACATTCCCATCCCTTCCACATTTCTTATTTTCTGTCCTTAAGGGAATATACGTTGTTAACATTGGAAAATATTTCCAATTATTACTATAACCATTTTTAATCTGCAAATTTTTTTTCATTTTAAACATAAATATCATTTCCCATAGAAATATGTTCTCGTTAAATCAAATTTCAACTTGGTTTCACAAATAAATATCCTTATCGGTTACAATTTCATCTATCAAGTTATTTTCGAAATTTATAATTCAACTTCGCTTCATTTGTTTCAATATAATTAAAACAAGTTATGTATTCTAGTCCATTTAGGATTCAGTTCCTAATAAAAAATAGATTTTCTTTTTACGGTATTTAAATATCGATCATTTCAGGTCCAGTGCTATTCAATCATCAAACACACAAAAAATCAGTCGCATATTATCGGACATATCATATAATGAAACATATGAAAAATAACAATATAATTTCCGAGATATCCTCCAACCTGTTTCCCTGTATCCACAGATGTTAGTCAACACAAATAACACCAATTTCATATCGGTATGAAATATCATGGTAAACAGCATCAGTATTCACTTTACGGTGAGTATATATATAATGGTGTATATTATTTCAACCAAGTAAATCATCCAAGCAACCATCGCACACAACATTCAATCGTCCATTTAAAATATTAAAATATAATTAAAATATTGCATTGGTCGATTAAACCAGGCGTTCAATTCTGCCATAAATTCAAACGTGCTTCCAATTGCTCCAAACGGACTTCATAGCGTCGCCATCTTCCATACGACTCCAAAGCGACGGATGGTTCGTAAAACACTTAATTTCCGTCCCACACTTTTGATAACGAAAAATCACGCTAAATCATTACCATACTCCACTTTGAATTCTTCATCCACTCATACCATTAAAATCCAACTCACATTCCTCCAGTAAAATGCGTTCAAGACTTCGGCCAACCTCCAAACATACTCCACGCTCTAACTTAGTCCGTCAGCACTGAACACTTCTACTTCCCTACAACCGCATCATAATGAAATGGTATGTTCTCCATACCCAACGTCACTTCCTACTCAAGCCATACCCCCCATACTTCATACCCACCCCATCACCAAACTCTACTTGTTGCAGAAACTCTCTCCTTCCCTATTTAACAACTGTGACATCTGCTCCTTTCTTTCTAATGCAACCATCTCGTTCATGATGCTACTTGCGAGTTGCCACCAAAGTCACCATCTCCACTACACCTAAAAGCTCCATTCCGAACATTGTGAACATCACGTTCCCTTCCAGTTCAAAATTGTGAGGACAAAGCTCCAAGTCCCTTCCTTTTTATTCCATTATATTGACTTCTGCATTACCACAGATCCCCTTGCATACTTATACTACTCAGCCATTAACACCCTCTTCACACCAAACCGCTTGTACATAATGTTTTCACCATGCATCCCTTCACGTCATGAAATTCTATTGCTCCTATACAACATTTGAAACCACCCACTCCTACTACCTGTTTGCTACGCACTCCTCTCTTGTAGCCAAAAACCGCATGCTTGCTCCTTTAGACAGAACTTGCAAAAAAAAACCCAAATGTTTCACCAATTTTGTTTTCCCATTCGAGCCTCTTCGAACCTGCTCATATATAAATAATTCACCATTTCCGTGTATACACTCCTTCATCCTGCATGTGAACAGGAATGCCAAAAGACATCCACGCACACACCCATTACGTCGTGCATGTTAGCCACTGCATGGCTTGCAGTTGCCACCTAGTCTTAACGCCACTGCTTTCCCTCTATTTCTTTTTCTTTTTGTTTCCTCTTGTGTTCTTCACGTTAGTATGCATCGCACCATTTACCCACAAAACTCCATCGGCTTTGGATACCGCGACTTCAGGCTTGGATATGTTGGTTTCGATTTTCGTTTAGATTTTTTTTAGAACTTTCCATTTTCATTTGAAGTTTTTGGACTTTCAAATGCCATTAAAACTCACGGCAAAATGTTTTAAATAATAAAACGAGGAGTTGAGCATATATATATATTTATATGATTTGGATACCTTAATGGTGAAGTATTAGCTTGTATAGGTTTGCACACAGTGTTTAGGTTTAACCATACATGTTGCCCGCGCAAATAGGGGATATGATTTGAAAATACATAGGTGTCTGAAAAGAAAGAACATGTTTGCTTTTAAGAACCAACTTTAGTTTTCTTTCTTCGCCAAGAAGTATATAGGATTAGCTTAGGTCTGAAGTAATAGGGGAGAGGCCTGCGTTGAAAGAACAGGAGTGGTACGAAGCTTGGCTGAAGTTTATTCATGTTATTTCCAGTAAATTTGATGTGAAAATACATAAGGTCTTCTTGTCTATATAGTGATAGAGTACGTGATATGTTTTCAAAGTTGGATACTGTTTTGAAGATGGAATGGTGTAGCCTGCATGGATAGGCGTATGGGGTGAACAGTTAGGTACAAAGTAGGATTTATAAACATATATGTAGGCTTGGATATTTTGGGAAGTATACAGTCTGCAGAAGATAGCATATGTTTTTATGTGAACTGGATCGTTGTAAAAAGAAAAATTAGCACTTTGACTAATGCATATAACACGGAATTTATGTTTTACATCAACTTAGTTGTAGGAGTGCGGTATAGTAAAACGATACTCACTGGTATTTTTTATTATTTATTTTAGTACTCAAATATATTACTTTATAAAAAGAAATCTATTGACTTTGTTACCTAAAATCCCTTTTACATATAAGCCACTACGGACAAGAATAAAAATACTATCATGTACAGCGAGGTGTCACGATCCCAGACCGGTTAACTTGGTCAATGAAACCCCAAAATACTGGTACAGGGTGTAAAACACTCTAAATAAAAAGTATCTAATTTTCCAAAATAAAAATTACAGTAAAACTCTAAAAATTAAATTATGACTACGTCTCAAAGGTCTTGTCCAAATTCGAAATCGATATTTAGATATATTTAAATAATCGTTATGACCATAAACGATTTTGCTGCTGTTTTTCTAAATAATTAATTTGGACATAACTTACAATCTATAATTCGAAATTTCGATTTTTCTCTTCCATTAGAAAAATACAATTTAATAGATTCCAAGGTCTTTTGTTTCGAAGAAATCCGATTAATAATAGATCCTGTACACTCAGTTGAAGTTCAGAACGTTAAATTATGAACTATGGCTACGCTATGTGCTCGTTTAATAATTATATTATAATTAATATGTTTATCATCATTCTAAATAATTTATTCATTATTATAATTCAATTCTAACCTGAATTAAATCTGTTAAATTATCCAATTCACATTATACTGCAATTTTACCATTTCCGACTGTTTCGGAAATTAAATATATCACTCCACGATTTATATTTATTAAATAATCAAAATTATTTAATTCAAATCATTTAAAATTATCAAACCTATATAATAAATTAATTAAATTAATTAATTATTATATTGCTAAAATTCTGGGATTTTACATACCTTCCCCCTTAAAAGAATTTCGTCCCCGAAATTACTAAGGTAGGGAAAATGATATGAATCCTATTATAACTAGATTAAAGATTTTTTTTGTTTTACTTCTTAATTACAGTTTCAACTGAACCGATTAATTCTAATTACAAATTTAATTTTTTTTAAAATACTTTCAGAAATTCTGAAAATTTCCTAACAGCTTAAATTTTCGGAGAACTTTGCCAGCATCTCCTCTGCACGGCTCATTCGGTACTACTACAACTTTCCTCTCTGGGCATTTTCCAATCCAAAAGAAAATCAAACAGCCAGACGGCTTGCCAAACAGACTCATAAAAATCTCATACTTGTATAAAATATAAACATGTACCTTTTTTGGTTTGGCATCCAATTCTAATTCTTCCATTTGATATTCCATCAGCATATACTCATGCATTCCAAATATTGATCTCCAATCCACTTATCCATATCCAGTCATTCTCTAGTACCCAAGCCAAATTCCAGTTCAAACTCCAATTCAAATTCCAATTCCAAATTCTTACTTAACAATTCAATTCCATAAACATATTCAGTTCCATTTCAAAAAATTTATTTCATAAGTTCAATTTCTTTACCAAGTTAAATCCTATTCCATCTCGATTTCCACTTAGTTGACTTCAATTCAATTCTAATTTTACTTTAGTACCATTTTCCATCAAATTTAATTTCTCCTTAACTGTTTTTGTTAATCTCCATTTGTTTGACAATTTTTACTTAACTTCTTAAGTAAAATTTATTTTCATCATTACAAATTCATCTTGTATACTTGTTTTAATTCAAAACAATATCATCCCGGGAGTTTTTAAACAGCTTTGCCTTTCTAGAATAAATATTCCTTTTCAGGATTCAAAAAAAAATTTTTTCTCAAAACAATTTCAAAACAATATCCTTTGGTAGTAGTCCGTCACTTTAGAAAATCGAAAATGAATATTGATGATGTGGCCGTCCATCATCGGTATTATTTTCCGGCTACCGAAGTGAGTTCAATACCATATCACATTCAAAACTTATTTTTCAAACACTTTTATCTTGAAATTTACTTCCAAATATCTTTTCCAAATTCTTGAAACACATTTCCAAATCTCTCCCAGGATTTTAAATTTTCCATATATTGAATTCAAAATTCATTTACAACACCTTTCAAAGTTTCTAGAGTTTTATTTCAATTCTGGCTTTAAATTCAGATTTAATCCATCTGATTCTAGATATTATATTACAATTATACAAATTCTGATTGGTTATTTATATAACCATCTCAATTATAATCTTATGAGATTATAATAATAACCAACACATCTAATATATATAATAATGATTCCAATATATTTTACTTCTTTTTATATTAGAATATATTTTAGGTAAAATTATTTCATTTACCCAGCTTTTTGAAACAATATTATGTCGAATTTCTCTATCCAAGCGTTTGTAAATCCCTATCCACTACGTTAGCTAAACGCGTCGATCTCGAATTTACATACCACTCAACAGATCAATCAAGACAATATAAAACAGTTTTTATACTAATTTACAAATACGCGCTCATATATACACTCTAACTCAATCTAGAGAATTACTAACTCCATCTTTAATGAGTTACGCCACAGAGCCAAGGTAATTACTTAGCCTTCAGCTCTGATACCAACTGTAAAGGCCTGGAAAATCCATATCCATTTTAGATGACTAATATCCTATACATTCAACTCAAAGTGCACGAAAATACAGATATTTAATAGAAAGAAATAAGAGGATGAGAAAGATAAGATAGAACTAATAGAATAGAAGAAGAAGAACATCAAAATCTAAACAGTATCAGAGTAAACACGAATCTCACAGCAGAACGAATAAAATATATTATATAACACATTGAAATACAAACCTGAATTTGTATATACATACCATATCAGAATATAACTCATATACATCACAGTGGAAATAATCTCTAATAACTAGCGGTGAAGCTTCCTGCTTTGAGCTCCTCCAAGTTATTCTGCAAAGCATGAACACTTAACTGCCCATACAAATTTGGGCACCCAAGAGTCTAGGGAAAACATACAAAATAAACTCTAGGTCAGTCATGGGACTGGTGTGAGTAAACTCCGACCATATTGTTTAATTTTGTAATCTCTTTTGAAACAAAAGGGTAATAGTAAGACCAGCCCACACATAAACATGGAGGTTTTTACCTTACTATAAACCAAAATACTTTGATATCAAAACTCAGTGATATTATAATAATATCTAATCAAGTAAATAACCAAATAGCAGAACGCTTGCATCTCATGCTCCACATACATAATATAAAATCATAAACCGCAGGGTGCTTATTGGAGATTGGATTCCAACAAACAAGGTATGGGATCACCTTTCGATCATTGTACTCTAGAGGGTATACACTGGAGTTCAACAAGAACTTCTTGCAACCCAGCCACACATGACCACCCACTCATTTAGCTTGAGTATAATGAATATATTGTCACCCACATTTGTTAGTCATCCAACCGTAATCCGAAGATACAGAATTGAAAAGAAGAACAAATATGAATTTTCTCTAGATTGGTGACAATACACCCTGCTTGAGTATGACCCAACAAGCGATGCCGCCCGCCCGATTTCTGCCCTCTCCCGGTTGTGAGGCTAGAGGCTGCGTCTATCTTTTTAGAACATCCGATCACCATTCACTTTGAATGCCACATCATCAAACCCATCAATTCGCTAATCGATTTCCAAAAATATCACAGGTATAAAATGATAAGAGGAACGAATTCCTCCGCCACTAGACATAATACTTTTAAGAGATCAACCATACGTGATTTATTAGGTATACTCTGTCAGACACTCGTCCATACAAGTTGTCCTGGGACTGAACAAACAGAAAGCTCCATTTTGGAATGACCCTTGCATTTCACTCTGTTTTCAATTGTCTTCAGCATAATCTAATTTGCAGCGCTTATGCCTGTATGTAGTGGTTTTTAGATAATAAATCCAACCGGTCTCTCCGTATTGACAACTACGGTCAAAACACTTCGATAGTCAGTTATTTAACTATCGAAGTAAAACAAACATCCATTCAAATGTATAACTAAACATCGCACAATCACTGTCCCTTTTATTTAACATTAATTTCCCAGTCTCCCATATCTTCTAGATATTCCTCAAAACCCGTGTAACTCTTAAAACTTCTTGAAAAAAACATTCCCAAATATTATAAATTCTTATTTTCCCATATTCTAGACATTATAAGTTATTAACGTTTGAAAATATTCCCATCCCTTCCACATTTCTTATTTTCTGTCCTTAAGGGAATATACATTGTTAACATTGGAAAATATTTCCAATTGCTACTATAATCATTTTTAATCTGCAAAACATTATTCATTTAAACATGAATATCATTTCCTATAGAAATATGTTCTCGTTAAATCAAATTTCAACATGGTTTCACAAATAAATATCCTTACCGGTTACAATTTCATCTATCAAGTTATTTTCGAAATTTATAATTCAACTTCGCTTCATATGTTTCAATATAATTAAAACAATTTATGTATTCTAGTCCATCTGGGATTCAGTTCCTAATTAAAAATAGATTTTCTTTTTACGATATTTAAATATCGATCATTTTAGGTCTAGTGCTATTCAATCATCGAACAAACAAAAAATCAATCGCATATTATTGGACATATCATATAATGCAACATATGAAAAATAACAATATAATTGCCGAGGAATCCTCCAACCTGTTTCCCTGCATCCACAGATGTATGTCAACACAAATAACACCAATTTCATATCGGTATGAAATATCATGGTACACAGCATCAGTATTCACTTTACGGTGTGTATATATATAACGATGTATATTATTTTAACCAAGTAAACCATCCAAGCAACTAGTGCACACAACATTCAATCATCCATTTAAAATATTAAAATATAATTAAAATATTTTAAAATAGAATAGAGTGAGTGATTTTACTCACCTTTGCGCATTAACTGTTAAACAACGATTTGCGTCGGTCGATTAAACCAGGCGTTCAATTCTGTCATAAATTCAAACGTGCTTCCAATTGCTCCAAACCGACTTCATAGCGTCGCCAGCTTCCATATGACTCCAAAGCGATGGACGGTTCGTAAAACACTTAATTTCCGCCCCTTTCTTTTGATAACGAAAATTCACGCTAAATCATTACCATACTCCACTTTGAATTCTTCATCCACTCATACCATTCAAACCCAACTCACACTTCTCCAGCAAAATGCGTTCAAGATTTCGGCCAACCTCCAAACATACTCCATGCTCTAACTCAGTCCGTCAGCACTAAACACTTCTGCTTCCATACAACTGCATCATAATGAAACAGTATGTTCTGCATACCCAAAGTCACTTCCTACGCAAGTCTTACCCTCCATACTTCATACCCACCCCATCACCAAACTTCACTTGTTACATAAACTCTCTCCTTCCCTATTTAACAACTGCGACATCCGCTTCTTTCTTTCTCATGCAACCACCTTATTCATGATGCTACTTGCGAGTTGCCACCAAAGTCACCATCTTCACTACACCCAGAAGCTCCATTTACGAACATTGTGAACATCACGTTCCCTTCCAGTTCAAAATTCTGAGGACAAAGCTCCAAGTCCCTTCCTGTTTATTCCATTATACTGACTTCAGCATTACCACGGATCCCCTTGCATACTTATACTACTCAGCCATTAACACCCTCTTCACACCAAACCGCTTGTACACAATGTTTTCACCATGCATCCGTTCACGTCATGAAATTCTATTGCTCCTGTACAACATTTGAAACCACCCACTCCTACTACCTGTTTGCAACACACTCCTCTCTTGTAGCCAAAAACCGCATGCTAGCTCCTTTAGACAGAACTTGCAAAAAAAAACCAAAATGTTTCACCAATTTTGTTTTCCCATGCGAGCCTCTTCGAACCTGCTCATATATAAATAATTCACCATTTCTGTGTATACACTCCTTCATCTTTCATGTGAACAGGAATGCCAAAAGACATCCACGCACACACCCATTACGTCGTGCATGTTAGCCACTGCATGGCTTGCAGTTACCACCCAGTCTTAACGCCACTGCTTCCCCTCTATATCTTTTATTTTTGTTTCCTCTTGTATTCTTCACGTTAGTATGCATCGCACCATTTACCCACAAAACTCCATCGGCTACGGATACCGCAACTTCAGGCTTGGATATGTTTGTTTCGATTTTCATTTAGATGTTTTTTAGAACTTTCCATTTTCATTTGATGTTTTTGGACTTTCAAATGCCATTAAAACTCACGGCAAAATGTTTTAAAGAAGAAAACGAGGAGGTGAGCGTATATATTTATATGAATTAGATACCTTAATGGTGAAGTATTAGCTTGTATAGGTTTGCATACAGTGTTTAGATTTAACCATACATGTTGCCTGCGCAAATAGGGGGTACGATTTGAAAATACATAAATGTCTGAAAAGAAAGGACAGGTTTGCTTTTAAGAAGCAGCTATAGTTTTCTTTCTTCGCCAAGAAGTATATAGCATTAGCCTAGGTCTGAAGTAATAGGGGAGAGGCTTGCGTTGAAAGAATAGGAGTGGTACAAAGCTTGGCTGTAGTTTATTCATGTTATTTCCAGTAAATTTGATGTGAAAATGCATAAGGTCTTCTAGTCTATATAGTGATAGAGTACGTGATATGTTTTCAAAGTTGGATACTGTTTTGAAGATGGAATGGTGTAGCCTGCATGGATAGGCGTATGGGGTAAACAATGAGGTACAAAGTAGGATTTATAAACATATATGTAGGCTTGGTTATTTTGGGAAGTAAACAATCTACAGAAGATAGCATACGTTTTTATATGGAACTGGACTATTTTAATAACAAAAACTAGAACTTTGACTAACGCATATAACACGGAATTTAGGTTTTACATCAACTTAGTGTTGTAGGAGTGCGGTATAGTAGAACGATACTCGCTGGTATTTTTTATTATTTATTTTAGTCCTCAAATATATTACTTTAAAAAAAGAAATCTATGGACTTTGTTACGTAAAATCCCTTTTACATATAAGCCGTTATGGACAAGAATAAAAATACTATCGTGTCCAGCGAGGTGTCACATTCCCAAAAATATAATAATATAGACCGGTTAACTTGTTCAGTGAAACCCCAAAATACTGGTACAATGTGTAAAACACTCCAAATAAAAAGTAGCTAATTTTCCAAAATAAAAATTACAGTAAAATTCTAAAAATTAAATTATGACTACGTCTCAAAGGTCTTGTCCAAATTTGAAATCGATATTTAGATATATTTAAATAACCGTTATGACCATAAACGATTTTGCTGCTGTTTTTCTAAATAATTAATTTGGACATAACTTACAATCCATAATCCGAAATTTCGATTTTTTTCTTCCATTAGAAAATTACAGTTTAATAGATTCCAAGGTCTCTTATTTTGAAGAAATCCGACTAATAACAGATCCTGTACACTCAGTTGAAGTTCAGAACGATAAATTACGAACTGTGGCTACGCTACGAGCTCGTTTAATAATTGTATTATAATTAATATGTTTATCGTCGTTCTAAATAATTTATCCGTTATTGTAACTCAATTGTAACCTGAATTAAATCTGTTAAATTATCCAATTCACATTATACTGCAATTCAACCATTTCCGACTGTTTCAAAAATTAAATATATCACTCCACGATTTATATTTATTAAATAATCAAAATTATTTATTTCAAATCATTTAAAATTATCAAACCAATATAATAAATTAATTAAATTAATTAATTATTATATTGCTAAAATTTTGGGATGTTACAGCTCTTAGACGTAAGTTTTCGGATGTAGGCTTTCGGCTTTATCGTGAATACTTAGAGGAGCTTGTCCTCATGATGTACGTAGATAATTGCCGGTTCGAAACCGCTGTTGGTTTCTGCACTAGGTGGACTGGTGCGGGTAACCTGTATGAAAATGCGTGTACATGCTAGTATAGTACCCACGGATCGTGTAATATGATGTATAACACACAAGTATGAAATAATAGCTAACCACAAATCTATAGAAAATAGTAAATGCAATAAAATAGAAAAATTACACCAGGGATTTTTATACAGGTTTGGAGCACCGTCCTACGTCCAGTCCCAGACTTCTATCTTAATTTTCACTAACAATCACCTCACTTCACCCGGAGGAACAGGTATACAACACCCGAGCAGACAAACGGGATTTCATGCCTCTAACACTACCGAGGACTTCAACAATTGCCTCTTAGAACACCGAGGACTTCAACACTTGCCTCTTACAACACCGAGGACTTCAACAAAGATAAATACAATTGTTGTTGACAATATGTGTTCTTGATAACACGAATTTGTCACTTGTGGTACAACCTTCCTATATTCCTGTCCTCAAATAGAAATTTGTGTATATGATGATTTGGAAGTGGATATATTATTGAATCAAAAGAATATTAAATAGATTCTAGGATTCAAATGATATTTTATTGAATATGAGCAATTGAGCGCTTGAGAATGAGATCAAGAATATAGATAGCAATAAGTCAAGTTTGTATGATGGAAATCGATGGTAGGAATGATGATCTCATGGTGTTTATATAAAGAATAAACGGTTGTAACCCTTTGTGAAGAGTAACAAACAATGGCCATGATTGTTGGTGAAGAGAAAGAGATGCAACCATTGAAGAAAGGAAGTGTCTATTTAAAAGGTTGCTCTCTGAAAGAAAACGGTCGATAGTTCTAAAAGGACCAGTAGACAGAAATTTGAATATATATACATTATATTTATGTGTGCACGTTTATTGTGCAGAATGGGCAGAAATGGTCGACTGGTGGAAATCCAGGCGGTCAACCGGTTTCACCCAGTATGCACAATTAGTTTGTACACACACACACACACACACACACACACATATATATATATATATATTTGTGTGTATATATATATATTGATAAATTCGAGGTATGTGATTATTTGAGGATAGATTTTAACATAAGTAACACTACTACAACACCAAATAATCAACCTTTAATCTAAAATACCATATGTAGCTCTTTGTGTCTCTTCAATCCAATGAATATCATATTTTCGTCGATCACGACTTTTCTCTTTGTCAGAAATCTAAACTCTATGAAATTCTTGACTCAACATTCTCCCCCTTGTTGATTAATGATAACATAATTTTGAAACTCCCCCTGTATATGATCTCCCCCTGAGATTGTGCATGTATATGAACTATATTTTCCTACATATACACTGTTAGTACCACTTTCTCCCCCATTGTCATCGATAAAAAGGAGTTGATAAATAAATAACAAGTGAGGATGTAAATAATACTATCAGAGTTATAAGCAACATAAACTAGTACCATAAGTCAGCCAAGAGTAGCAAAATATGATCATACACACATACGTCTAAAACAAATAAAATACGACACTATTTAAATACTAGTGCTGGATGAAGTCTTAAAGCAAAATAAAGTCATAAGTGCATAGCAAGAGATAAACTAAGAGGTGAACTAAGAAGACTCGGATTCTGTCTCTTCTTCTTCTTCTTCCTCTTCAATAAGTTGAGTTTTTCCGCGGCCACGTCGACGGCTAGTTCCTGAGCTTGCAGCCTCGTCTGAAGATGTCCGAGTAAAAGTAGGAGGAGCTGGACGTTTTTCGGGGTCTTGAGCTTGCAAAGATGTTGATGCACCACAAGTCATTGCTTCCTATAATGTTCCGAAGAAAGATTTAATCTTTTTAAAGAATTTGTCGTTCTTTGTATCCATACGCTTAAGTCTTGCTTCAAGTAGAAATTGGTTGCGAGCAATGGTTTCAAGCGATTCCTTTGTAGAGGAAGACGATTGTAGAAGTTTAACTGCTTCAGGTTTTGGACGGGATGATCATGATGAAGCTCCTTGATGGTCTTGTTCTTTCCATTGTTCAAAAGGCATAATTGTGAAGTATGGATCGGGGAGCTTCATCCGTTTAATCGTTGCTTTGTTAATGCATTTGGGTCTTGAAACAGAAGACTCAGGAGGTGTGATGCCACAATCAAGCAATAGGCGCATGATATATTCATTATATAACAAATATGGCCTAGTACACTCATTCACTTGCAAAATCTCATCAAAAATCATACCAATCCAATTGATATGAATAACCCCGTAGATTGCATATAATGCCTTGAAATTTTCTTTATAAACGGCATCAAAATTTCCTATTCTCGGTAATAGAGAGTGCATAAGAGTGTGATGAAGAACTCTTGCAGTAGGTCGTAACCCTATGGATTTTGTGCTATCCTTATCATCCTCAATTAATTGATGATTAACATGATCACGTACATGGATATTGCAAAAGTTACTCGAGAATTTTTCACCTAAAAAGGGAGAACCAAGAACACTCGCCATTCTATCACACGAGATGAACACATGTTTGCCAAACTACAGACCAAAGGCATTGTGCGTAATTCTCGGGCTTGTATTTCTCTAAATTCAAGTTAGCATAAAATAATTTGATCATAACATGGTTAATTTCCACATTATTTTGATCAAAGCCAATTAGGGTTTCAATATCAGAACTCTTCGCTAAGTTAAGAACACGATAACTAGAGAAATTAGAGAATTTTATGAACGAACCCGGATGAATTGTGAAGTCTTTCATTTCATTCCATCTTTTGATAGCAATTGGATCAGCTAACCACTTTTTAACTGAAATATCAATTGGTTGAAGTTCGGAAGTGGAGGCCTTCTTTGATTTCTTCTGAGGAGGTGCCATTTGAATGATGTTGGAGGAAGAAATTTGAAGTTTTGGGTTTTGGGATTTTTGAAAAAGAAACGGTTGAAGGAGAAATGAATAAGTGGATTGAAGAGATGACCATATATGAGTATATAAAAAACTGTTTTCCCATAACCGGTCGACCGCTCATTTTTCACTGGTCGACCGTTTTTAGTTAGAAGCTAAAACGGTCGACTGGTAGAAAATGGCATGTCGATTGGTTTTATGCTGGGCTATTTTATTTTTTGTTTTCTCTTCATTTCTGGTATTAGTTGGTCCAGAAAATTTAGAATTTACTCAAAAAATATATATATTAGTACATGAGAAAATACAAGATAATATAATCACGATATAAAATTTATAGTAGACGACATGTGATTTATAGAAATTTAATCGATATCGTCAATACGTGGTTTTCATGGTGACCATTTCTCTTTATCTCCTTCGTTCCGCTGATAGTTTCTTTCCCAAGAATTCAGGCTCCTAGAAGAAGAAGGCATGTTTGGCATAGGCTCATGTACGCCATGTTTCTTTGAGCCACAAAAGAACATTGCCATTTGTTCTAGATAAGATAATCTACTTGAGGTCAGCTTTTGCTCATATTGCAACTCTTTTTGATTATAATGCAGCTGCCTTTGAAGATCAATCTGGTGTTTCTGGTATGGTGAATTTCATCGATCTTCTCTTTGGTATGGGGTGACCAAAATAGAACTTTCCTTGACCGTTTTGGAAATGGCGTAGTGCCGGGGGTACAATTACTTTGAGTATGTCTTGGTTTGTGTCCGGGAGTAGGTGTTTTTAGAGAGTAAATCTCCCGACTCAGATCCAGTGATAGAAAAGAGGGAATTTTGAGCACATTAGTCGCATATGTGTGCCATGATTGGCTTGGGAGATATGAAAAAGGAAAGTATACCTAGTTTATATAGGAATTTCTCTATATATAAACTTGAGGCTAAGAATTATCAGATATACTTGGCCGTAGAATAATTTAAAAGCTCATATTCATTTACTTAATTTAATAATAGCTAAAAATTAGCTAATGTTAGAGTAAATATAAACCGAAGGTGAAAAGAACTATCAAAAAAGAAAATTGAAATATGACATTAGTGATTAAACTAAGTGTCGAGTTCTTTTCTAGAGATAAGACCAAGCTCTCTACATAACTTTATGAAACTAGACTTAAGTAGAGGCTTAGTGAAAATGTCCGCTAGTTGATTATCAGTTTGGACATATTCAAGACATATATTTCCTTTTTCGATATTATCTCTTAGGAAATGATGACGGATATCAATGTGTTTGGTTCGAGAGTGATTCACAGGATTTTTCGATAAATTTACAGCACTGGTGTTATCATAGTATATAATAGAATTTGATAATTGAATATCAAAATCTTGTAGTGTTTGTTGCATATATATAAGTTGAGTGCAAGCAAGAGCCGCTGATATATATTCAGCTTCACATCTTGATAGTGAAACACAATTCTGTTTTTTACTAAACCAAGAGACAAGTGATTTTACAATAAAATGGCACATACCACTTGTACTCTTTCTATCGTTCGAGAGCCTATGAAATCAGCATCACTATATGATACTAATTCGAATGGACATTCTTTTGGGTACAAAAGACCGATATCTTTGATATTAAGATAACGAATTATACGTTTCACTGCTCGTAAATGTGATTCCTTTGGATTCGCTTGAAATCGTGCACATAGACAAACACTCATAATTATATCGGGACGACTAGCAATAAGATAGAGAAGAGAACCAATCATACTTCGATATAGCTTCTGGTCAACACTCTTACTATTTTCATCTTTTTCAAGATGTATAATTGTACTCATGGGAGTTGGCTTACTAGACGTGTTTTCTAATCCGAAGCGTTTGATAAGATTTCCGCAGTATTTTTCTTGATTGATAAAAATACCATTCAGAAGTTGTTTGATTTTTAGTCCAAGAAAATATTATAGTTCTCCATATGAGACATTTCAAACTCTTTGGTCATAATATTTGCAAACTCTTTGCAGAGTTTATCGTTTGTTGAACCAAATATGATGTCTTCTACATATATCTGGATAACTAGAATATCTTTTCGAGAATGTTTGATAAACAAAGTTTGATCGAGTTTGCCTATTTGAAATCCTGAGTTAATAAGATAGTTGTGTAGTCGTTCATACCAAGCACGAGGTGCTTGTTTTAGACCATACAGAGCTTTCTTATGTTTGTACACATAGTCAGGATATTTTTCATGTACAAACAAAGGAAGTTGTTCGACATATACATTTTCTTTGATAAATCCATTGAGAAAAGCACTCTTGACATCCATTTGATATAGTTTGAAATTGTGGTGACAAGTAAAAGATAATAAGATTCTAATAGCTTCTAGTCGAGTAAGTGGTGCAAATGTTTCTTCATAATTGATAACTTCTTCCTGATTATATCCTTATGCTACTAATCTTGCTTTATTTCTGGTGATATTTCTTTGTTCGTCAGCTTTATTTTTATAGACCTACTTAGTACCATTAACTGATTGATCAGTTGGTCTTGGAATAAGTTCCCAGACATCATTGCGCTCGAACTGATTTAGTTCTTCCTGCATGGCAATGATCCAACAATCATCTGTAGCAGCCTCTTTTGGATTTTTAGGTTCGATATTTGAAAGAAACGCAACATGACCCATTTGATGGAGTTGACTTCTTGTTCTGATTTTTGATGTTACTTCCCCGATTATATTTTGAGCAGAATGATCTCTTAATATTCTTGGTGGAGATCGTATTCTTCGTGGAGATCGTAACTCACATATTTGAGGAATATCGTCAACAATTATTTCTGAGTCAGAATCAACATTTGTTATGATTGGATTATCAGTGACTATAGTTTCGTCATCATCTGATATATTATGAGGGTGGTGATAGAGTTCATCGAATGAGACATGAAGTGATTCTTCAATAGTTTTGGTTCGTTTATTAAATATACGATAAGCCTTGCTCCGTTCCGAATAACCGACAAATATTCCTTCATCGGCCTTTCGATCGAATTTGCTGAGATGGTCTTTCGTATTTAAGATAAAGCACTTAGAATTTGAAGTATGATATATTAGGATTTCTTTCGTTAAATAATTCATAAGGCTTATTCTTATTTAGAGGTCGAATGGATACACGATGCAAAACATAACATGCAGTTACAAAAGCTTCTGCCTAGAAATGTTTTGGTAAAGTGGTTCCATTTAATAACGTTCTTGCACATTCTTGTAAGGTACGGTTTTTCCGCTCTACAACTCCGTTTTGTTGTGGAGTTCTAGGAAACGAAAAATTATGATATATACTTTTCTTTGTACAAAAAGAGTCAAACTCATTATTTTTGAACTCTCCGCCATGATCACTTCTTATACTTTTAACTTTAAGCCCTTTCGATTTCTGAATTCTTTTGATGAAAGATTTGAATTGTTCGAAAGTGTCACTTTTGTTCTTTAGAAAAATTGTCCAGGTGTAACGAGAGTAATCATCAACAATTACAAACACATATCAACTATGGTTTATTGACTGAACCTTAGTTGGTCCGAATAAGTCCATATGCAGTAACTCAAGTGGTCGTAATGTTGATATGACTTTCTTGGATTTAAAAGATGACTTAGTCAATTTTCCTAATTGACATGCGTCACAAATGTTGTTAACCTTAAAGCTCAGTTTGGGTAGTCCTCTAACTAGATATTTTTTGGCCAGCTTGTCGATAGTTCTGAAGTTTATATGACAAAAGCATTTGTGCCATAGCCATGGATCATTATCATTAGCCATTAGACACATATCTGAATTATGATTAATATTCATATTTAGAATATATATATTTTTGTCTCTATAACCTTCGAAAACTAAATTATGATCTTTATCAAGCATACTACACTCATTATCTGAAAAGGAAAATTTAAAACCCTTGTCGCATAACTGACTAATACTAAGTAAATTGTGTTTCAGATTTCTAACTAGAATGACATTGGTAATAAGAGGTAAGTTAGATGTACCATAATTGCTCACATCGCCTTTGCCGATGATATAGCCTTTTGAATTATCTCTAAAAGTGACGGAGCCACCATCTGAGTATGTAATATTTGTCAATAAGCTCTTGTCTTCAGTCATGTGCTTCGAGCAACCACTGTCCAATATCCACTTTCCTCTTTTCTTAAGTGGGACCTGCAAAAAATAAGATTAAGTCCATGGTACCCACCTTTTTATAGGGTCTTAAGAGTTACGTCTTAGGAGTCCAAATCCATACGGGTCCGGTATCCCCTTTATAAAAATAATTTGAATTAAGATGCACAATATTTGTGAGATGCCGAATATATTTGTTCCTAATCAAATTGTTATTTGTTTTAGGAACCCATATTTTCATAGTCTTCTTGTTTTCCTTTTGAAATTTCACAACTGGTTTTGGCTTGGAGTATAATAAACTAAGATTTTTCTTAGCTTTATTTTTTACTATATATTTTTTCTTCTTTTTGAGATGTTTCTTGGTTTCTTGTCTCTTATATCCCAAACCTTGTATGTTTGAAGCAGATTGTGAACTTTCAATGGTCTTTGTCAAAATTTCTCGACCTCTGTTGAAGTTAGAAACATTTTGAGTAATATTATCTAACTTAGTTTATAAATTAGCCTTTTCTAGGTCCAAAATTTTGACTTTTGCCTTAAGCTCATGATTTTCAATAGTAAGAGCATCGTTTCTCTCCTTTTGAGTTTCAATTTCTTGACTCAAAAGAGATAATTGTGAGTCAATATTTGATGATGATTCTTGAAGTTTTTCAAGTTCTTATTCTAATATTTCCTTCTCATCTTTTAACATATCTCGTTCAAACTCTGCTATACTCAAATCTGCTTTGGCTTCTTTGAATTGTCGTTTCATATCTTTATATTTGACTATCAATTCAGCATTAATTTCAAGTACTTCATCAAATGTAGGTATTTGTACCTCATCTTCTGCTGTCATGAAACATACATTTGCTTGTTCATTTTCTGTATCACTTTCATTTTCCGATGAAGATGAGTCTGAATCATCCCATGTAACTGAGAATGCTCATTTCTTTGATTTATCCTTCTTTTATTTGAATTTGTCATTTTCTGGCTTCTTCTTTTGCTCCGGACAATCCTTGTGCATGTGCCCCTTTTTGTGGCGGTTGAAACATTCTATAGCGGATGATGACGATTTATTTGATCCAATTTTATTTTTGTTATACTGACTGGTTTTTCGATGTTTCAGGAATTTTTTGAAACCTTTTGCAATGAATGCAAGGTCTTCATCTTCATAATCTGATTCATCTTCATCTTTTTCAGCATGAAATGCTACATTTTTATTTTATTCTTTTGGTTCCTTTCTATCCTGTAAATTAGCTTCATAGGAATTAGATTTCCTATCAATTCATCTAGCTTCATGATGGAAAGGTCGTTAGCTTCTTCAATTGCTTATACTTTTCCTTCCCATTCATTGGTCAGAGAATGTAGGACTGTTGAAACAACATCAAAATATGAATATTTTTGTCCTAAACCGATAAGTGCATGATGAATAGTTTGAAATTGTGAATATATATCATTGATTGTCTCATTCGGCTTCATTTTGAAATTTTGAAACTTACTTTACAGCATGGGTATTTTGGCTTGTTTAACTTTGTTAGTATCTTCATGACTGTTTTTCAGTGCTTGCCAAATTTGATATGCGGTTGTGCAGATACTAACACGGTTATATTCATTTTGGTCTAATGCACAAAAAAACATGTTTATTCCTTTTGCATTTATGGCTGCTGTCGTTTACTCAGCCGGTGTCCATTATGAATAATCAGTTGTAGGATTCACTATTTCTTTTTGGGTAGCATTCCAGGCATCATAGCTGTTTGATTGCATAAAGAATGACATATGTGTTGCCCAATAGCTATAGTTGAGACCATTGAAGAATGGAGGTCTTTGTGTCGATTGACCTTCAATGTAAGTGGTATTTTGAGTGATAATGATGGTACTTGCGTTATTTACCATATTACTAGAATATATCAAATAACATTGTTACGGTTATGTGATGACCGTGCTCTAATACCAAATGAAAATGCGTGTATGTGCTAGTATAGTACACACGGATCGTGTAATATGATGTATAACACACAAGTATGAAATTATAGCTAATCACAAATCTATAAAACAGTAAATGCAGTAAAATAGAAAGATCACACCAGGGATTTTTATACTGGTTCGGAGCACCGTCCTACATCCAGTCCCAGAATTCTATCCAGATTTTCATTAACAATCACCTCACTTCACCCGGAGGAATAGGTATACAACACCCGAGAAGACGAATGGGATTTCACGCCTCTAACACTACCGAAGACTTCAACACTTGCCTCTTACAACACCGACGACTTCAACAAGGATAAATACAATTGTTGTTGACAATATGTGTTCTTGATAACATGAATTTGTCACTTGTGGTACAACCTTCCTATAATCTTATCATCAAATAGAATATTTGTGTATATGAAAATTTTGAAGTGGATATCGCATTGAATCAAAAGAATATTAAATAGATTCTAGGATTCAAACGATATTTTATTGAATATAAGCAATTGAGCGCTTGAGAATGAGATCAAGAATATAGATAGCAATAAGTCAAGTTTGTATGATGGAAATCGATGGTAGGAATGATGATCTCATGGTGTTTATATTAATATAAACAGTTGTAACCCTTTGTGAAGAGTAACAAACAATGGCCATGATTGTTGGTGAAGAGAAAGAGATGGAACCATTGAGGAAAGGAAGCGTCTATTTGAAAGGTTGCTCTCTGAAAGAAAACGGTCGACAGGTCTAAAAGGACCAGTAGAGAGAAATTTGAATATATATATATATACGTTATATTTACGAGTGCACATTTATTGTGCAAACTGGGAAGAAACGGTCGACTGGTGGAAATCCAGGCGGTCGACCGGTTTCACCTAGTGTGCCCAATTTGTGTGTACATATATATATTTGTATATATATTGATAAATTCGAGGTAGGTAATTATTTGAAGATAGATTTTAGCATAAGTAACACTACTACAACACCAAATAATCAACCTCTAATGTAAAATACCATATGTAGTTCTTTGTGTCTCTTCAACCCATTGAATATCTTCTTTTTTCGATTATGGCTTTTCTCTTTGTCAGAAATCAAAACTCTATGAAATTCTTGGCTCAACACTGTATCCTTGCTTGAGTCCTGGTTAGCCTTTCGGTGGATCTTTTGAGATAACCTGGTTTTCGGGAGGTAGCTTCCGATGATGTTTCTGTTATTTGTGAATGCAGTCTTTTGGCATATGTACGGCAGGTGCTCCGGAAGCTGGTTCCGGATGTTCCTTGCGTTCTCTTGCTTTGGCTCCTCTGATACCCTTGCCTACAGATGTACACGGCAGGTGCTCTGGAAGCTGGTTCCGGATGTTCCTTGCGTTCTCCTGCTTTGGCTCCTCTGATACCCTCGCCTACAGATGTATCGGTATTTGGCAGGTTAATACCAATAACCCTTCTGAGCTTTAAGGAGGGGAGCTCTTGCCTTCTTCTTTCTTGATTCTTGTCTTACGTGGCCTTCCGCTATGGAAATCCCTGTCGAATAGGCCCCATTGAAAGAATCTTGTCGGATGCGCTTTGCTCGCATTTTGCAGGCTTATAACCCCATCCCTTCGGGAAGATGTCGGTTTGTTCTGCTTTCCAACCCTTTTCTCTGGCTCTCGGTTCAGTCTATTGCTTGGCTTTATGTTTTCAGGAGAATTTTCTGTGCCCCTATTCTTTTGACACCCCTTCGTTGCCAGTTAGTCTTGGAGTTAATTTTAGTAGTAACAGTATGTATAGAACTCCACCTTTCACATAAAACCAAACCAACATTGTTGACGTGTAAAATTGTCATGGACTCAACGCATGCCAACACCAAGTGTATGTATCGTAGAAACACGGTAATCCAAAGTGATGTAATTAAATGCAGGGATAACACGGTTTTTTATAGTGGTTCAGCAATAATGCCTACGTCCATTTTATAGTAACCATTCATCATATAATTTCTGATTACAATGTAATACAAGTTTGGATAATTTCAGTGTACAAAGTTGTATGATAGAACAACAAACGATTTGCTAATTCCAAACTTTGTCTGAGAAGTCCTCCTTCTTCTTTGTTTAGTGAAAGGCATGTTGACTTGGTCAACAATGTCCAGAAAACAACTTCAATGCCCAAGAAATCCAAGAAATGTCTAAGAGTAGTGTAAAAGTCCTTGTAGATGTCCAAGAGTTGATAGAAAACGTGTATGAAACGTTTTAGTGGTCCATGCTTTGTCCAATAGTTATAGAAAAGAAGATGGCATCCATTAATGGTGATTGAGAGCTCTACAATACAAAGAATCCAACCCTTGTAATGAATGAGCAAGGGGATATTTTTTGGTAGTGGGTTAGATAGGAATAGGTGAGTTTTGGGGACCACACAATAGAAAATCGCATCCCAGAAGGACAAAACCCAGAAAATCTCATCCCTCTTAGGTGCAAGGTAGAAAATCGCATCCTACTTCAGGGGATGCGAATTTTGCATCCTGGAGGATGCGTAATTCACATCCCAGTAAGATGCAATGCGGTGCGCTACTTCATGTGGGAGGCTACACGCCGCATCACGTTGATGCAGGCTATCGCATCACATCTCTCGGTGATGCGTTTCAGCGCATCCCAAGTGATGCGAATTATTGCAACCCTAAAGTATGCAATGTAACGCATCCGAAGGGATGCGAAGTATCGAATCCAGATGGATGTGATGCTTTGTTGGTCGGGTGGTTTAGGGATGCGACATAGGCGGATTCGGAGCGTGTGATGCTATGTGCTGCGAAGTGGATGTAGTGAAGTGGGGGACGTGAGGTAATGGAGGATGCAAGATTCTAAAGGCAAGGTGGAGGGATGTGATGCGAAGTTGGTGATGCGATGAGAAATTTGTGTAGCTTTCCATGTTGAGTTGTTCAAGCAATTTGAGTGATCGACTCGCATTTACGAAAACAGGCGTAGTTTTCAAACCCTAAGGCTGTTTGGGCCAAACGAAATTTGTACTTGAAGCTAATTCGGAGGACTACAAGAATTACAGTGCAATGCACTGTAATCCATGTTCTTGGGCCCAAAATAGGTTATCTAATGGGGGATATCGGGACATTCTTATGTTTGTGTCACAACTTCAACCGAATCACTATGTTTTCCTGACAATGTTTTTGATGTGTGATAGATCCGACCAAAAAGCATGTCAACATTTGCCCCCAAAACATGTCTTGCTTTGTAGGAGGAAGATGTGTTTTGCGAGAAGACCAGAAATCCAGAAAACCAAAGCTATGAGAAGTCCGAAGCGAACTTCCATATTAGAAATCGAAGAGCCACGATCGCGTCAGACCATATTAATTAGGAATCGTGATCGCTCGAGATCGTATCAGAAATCCATTGGAAGTCGACGATTGCTGAGATCGTAATAGAATAGAAAACCAATGATCATTGAGATCATAACAATAGAAGTCCGATGGCCATTGAGGCCGTATTAGAATGAAAATCCGACAATCGCTGGGATCCTATTAGAATAGAAAGCCGACGAATCGTATTTAGAGTGAACTACCGAGTCCCAAATGCTTGGGATTCGGATGATAAGAAGCCGTGGGTTTGTTGAGCCTTGCCAGAGCAAGTATGTACCTGCAAAAGAGGGTTTTGCACTTGGCTGACCAAGTTATGTGATGTTATGTGTACGGAGGGCCAGGTTGTTAAGGTTCTTATGATAAGAGGGTTGTGATAATGAACTCCCATGCTTGGCGGACCAAGTCGGGTGGTTCCTATGTTTGGAAAACTTATTTAGGGAATCTTAACACCCGATAGGCCAACTTTTGGGGAAAGTCGTGGACCGGAGTTTGAAGTTGAGAACCGGAGTTCAAAGTTTATGCCCGACTGATCAGGGAAGGGAGGCCAAAGTCTTATGTTTATACTGGACGGATCCAGTGTGGGGGAGACCAGAGTCTTATGTTTATACTGGACGGATCCAGTGTGGAGTCAGAGCTTTATGCTTATACTGGACTGATCCAGTGTGGATCCAGGTCCCTATGTTTACATTGGAAGGATCCAGTGTGGTGCCGGAGCACTATGTTTATACTAGACGGTCCAGTATAGAACCGAAGCCCTATGTTTATATTGGACGGATCTAGTGTGAAGTCGGAGCCCTATGTTTATACTGGACAGATCCAGTGTGGAGCCGAAGCCTTAAGACGTCTTTATTAATGTCATGAAAGTACAACAGCTGTTAGTCCAACCCAAAACACGACTGGAGACCACAAGTCAGTTCTGTACGTGTGGGTCGATGTTGTCGCTTTGATTACATATAGGAAAAACAAAAGGTGAGATGTCATCAACAATAAAAAGCATCGAAAGTGTCAGACCGGGTCCGGGAAAGGTAGAGAGGATCTACGGACCTGGGTCAGTCGATGACAATTCACTGGGGGTGACCAGTCCTACCCTATCCTGAGATGTTGTAGGGGTAGAGCAGGTGGTGCAGTTATTGCTGGGTTCAGGACTTACTGTTGTTGTTCGCCATGTTTGATGCTTGCTTCAACCAGATCGCGGAACTGCCTGCAATGCTTGGTGTCGTGACTCGACAGTTTATGGAATAGGCAGTACCTGTCAGTGTTTGCCTGTTGCAGAGTCGGGTCTCTCTTGGGAGGTTTTAGAAAAGATGCAGTTTGTCGTGTGCCAAGATAAACCCTTTCCAGGCTGTGGGCGAGCTCGGAGTAATACATAAACTTTGGCTCAGAGCGATGCCGTGAGTTCCGATTGTCCCAAGATTTTCCCTTTCCTTTGTCGAATGCAGATGGTCTTGAGCCTGTTGTGGAGTTGGCTTGCTGCACAGGCTTTTCGTCGTGGGATTTTTCCTCCCTAAGAAATATTTCAGCTTCAAAGTAAAATTCGGAGAGATCTCTTGGAGGGTCCCACCGTAATGAAGTTCGGAAGTCTGTTTTGTCAAGAATGCCGGAGATGACGGCCATTAGTACCATGTTTGGATCTGATCTGTCAACAGAAGTCACCTCCATATTGAATCGCTTGAGAAACTTGCGCAGAGTCTCGCATGTTCCCTTCTTGATAGACATCAAGGTCATGATGTTCCTTTGTTGAGCGATGAAAACTCTGAATTGCTCAATAAATCTTCTGATCAAGATGCTACAGGTGTTGATAGACTCTGGTTCCAACTGTCTGAACCATAGAGCAGCAATGTCGGTAAGGTAAAGTGGAAAACACTTGGCCATGACGCCTTCTGAGGTGAAATGTATTTCCATGTGGCGCATATCGCGCATGAGATGAATACTCGAATCCTTCCTACCGTCGAAATCCTCTAACACCGACAGTTTGAAGTCCAGTGGGTTTTGAGAGTTTCTGATGTCTGGAGTGAAGGGGCTGCGAGTAACACAGTCCAAGCTGACGTGGGGTTCCTCTCCACGGGCGTAGCGTCGGATGACATCGGTGACTTGGATTTCGCTACCTAAGCCAAGAAACGGATTTAGGTTATGTAAATTGATGCTGATTCCCCCAGCATCAAGTCAAATGTTAGCAAAAGGTTGAGCGCCAAGCAAAATATCTGGCTGGATCCTAGCTTGAGGTGCCTCGGCGGGCACAAATCCAAGATAAGGAACTACGGGAGTTCCTGTGCCCAAAGCTGCGCACGCTGGCGCTTGAGTGACATTTTCAATGCCTGGTCCTGATATCTGATTGGCTACAACCTGAGCTAAGCCTTGTTGTGACTGGGAGTATTTCCGCTGAGCCTAGTCGATCCCGTAGCTGCTTGTGGATTGGTGTCGGCACGGGGTGGTTCTTCGGGGATTTCCCCCAAGTCCTGAGCTAAGCCTTGCGAAACACATTCACTTGTTCCGACGAGATTTCGTTGGCCCGACTGCCTCGTAAATCCTTCGAGTAGGGTGAGAAGAGTGGCCATGGTGGATTCTTGGCGACAGAAATGTTCTTCTTGTTGTTCTAAGTGAGAAGTAAGATCTTTAGTCGAATCTTTGATGACTCCGTCGATGTCATCTCGAGTGAAGAAGTTGATGGGTGTCCGATCGAGGAGAGCTTTTGCTCCTCCTTTACACTTGCTCCTTCTGAGCGAATAATTTTTTTTCTTTTAACCATGGCGGAGAGCAAGTGAGATTAGTCTCTAAGAGAAAGTTGAAGTTGAATTCCAAAATCTGAAGACGAAAGTCAAAAGCTAAGGCCGAAACTAAAGTTGAAAACTGAAGTCGAGAACTAAGGCTGTAGTTGAAGCTGCGCTCCCCTCCTAGCGCGCCGAAATGATAACGTGGAAATTTATCGTGGACTCAGAGCATGCCAACACACAAGTGTATGTATCGTGGGAACGCGGTAATCCAAAGTGATGTAAGTAAATGCATGGAAAACACAACTTTTTATAATGGTTTGACACTGCACCTACATTCACTTTATCGTAATCATTCATATATAATTTCTGATTACAATGTTATACAAGTTCGGACAATTTCAGTGTACAAATGTAACAACCCACGTTCCGACGGACAGAATATTTGTTTCAAAAACCCAATCCATCGAAACCCGTGTTGTTTTGCTCTGGTATCCTGCAAAAAAGATAGAGACATAAAACATGTCAGAGTTCGGAAAACATCTCACAGCAGAAAGAACAAAATATAATATAATTAAAACATAGCTTTACCTTAATAACAATACTGCTAAACAAGTATCCAAAGCTATACAGTCTCTGTCATGAACCTTACCTACGGCTATTATGAGGAGGGGGTCAGAATATAAGTTCTGTGTGAATGAATTTAAATTACACGTCTTGAATAATCCTACATATACCGTTCAGTTACATTTTCTTATTTATTAGTTTAACTGTGTTATTAACACTCAAGGCTTTCACACACACGTCGCACCCATCTACCCCCTAGTAGATTAATGTAATATAATGTATATGTAGCTACCCCCAAACTGAGGTACACCCTATGGTACCCCACTCGCACGATCTCCTCCGTATCACCACAATAATATGCGCAGTCCCTCATCCTATGCCATAGTAACGTACAACGCTACATCCGCATTGAACCACTATTGCTATGCTATGTAAGCATACTGACTGCTATTCTCGAACTATTCGATTGAGTTTGGTTTCATCACTGAATAATGCCTTCTAGTCTACGATACACCACCCAGAGCAGACATGGTTGTACCTAGGCTTTCCCACATATGTATCATTAATCATACTCGATGTTTCAACTACACATAACCTCTACTTGTGCACCCGAGTTCCGTGGCAGGGCTACACCTGAAACACGAAACTCGGTCGGGAGCTTTTCTATATCTGTACGGGCCCTCCTCTAAGAGTGTCCAATGTACAAATATCCCTCGGGTTTGGTTTTTCTATGATGACTATGGCCCCACCCAACCCCTCCATCAACTAGTAAAGACCACACGAGCTAAGCAACCACCCCTAACAAGCAAACAATCTAAACATCCATGTGGGGTCTCCCAGCACCCATCCCTTGATAGCAAAGGTTAACGATCTCTAGGGGTTAGCTCTTGTCTTTTCGCATTCCTTAGGCTACTGGTGACAGGCGTCCGACGATCTTGCTATCATTTGGTCTTGACCCTCCACCTCCGCCTGAGGCAACCGCCGAACCACCCTTAATGCCACAGCATACAGCATTCTGACTGCCCCTTCTTGTGCAGTCAAGGCCCACCCACCTGGTAGTTCAGCGCAGTCCGAACCTCTGTAATCCTAGGTTGAAGCTAAACCACCACAGAGGACTACCAGGAGCACCTTTAACATCTCAAGAGGCCGACAGCCTCTCCATCCAGTGGAGTTGCTAAAATAATGAACGTGCGCTCCCCTCGTGCCTTATGACGCTGTGATGATCTACCTCGTTGGGCTATTCATCCTATAACGTACGGACTACTTCAAGCATCTTAGTTTTATCTGTCATTAGACCCTACGTCTAATCATTAATTACGCGCTTGCGCCACCTCATCAGTTATCTCATTTAACTTGGTTATTCACATTTACTTCCTTTTCAAGTTTACCAATTTATCCTTGCATATTAATTCCATTTATAACTTAATCCTTTTAAGTTTATTAATAAGCCTACGACATGTTATTCTCGTAACCTGATAATTATCCCTCTTGTGGTTATAATAACATGTTTTGCTTAATTTATAATTAAGTACATCTTAATTCACATATACATTGGTTAAGAGAATAACTCCCTAAGTATCAACCTCGAAGACCGAAATCAACATCAGATTGACACTCAGAGAATTACTCAGCTCAACCAATCTTCTGTTATGTCATTCATATAACTTATGTTATCTTCATTTGTAGATTTATTCTTTCCTTTACAGATTACTTAATCTTCAATTAAGTACGACTTTCCTTGTTACAAAAGTTATTTCATCTTCCCTTATCGTTCCTTATAACTTACCTTATTCCATAAGTTATTCTGTTTTCTCCATCGTTCATTATAACCAACCTTATTCCATAAGTTATAATTCCCACTTGTCCCGAGGAAAAGCTTACCTATTATCGTTTCCTTTTCTTAAGTTCATTCATAATAGGTTATTATTATCATTCCCCATTTTGGCATTCATTAAGATTAACTTAACCCTCCCTACTTCTTTAACACGTTTACTTAACCCCTACTCAATTCAACTGGTTCGTAACACCACTACATATTTAATTGGGTTAAATATTCTAATTTATCAAATTATCCATGCTAATCATGTTACCCACGTAACCCCTTTATTATATCCATATCAACCTTACATGCGTCATCTTGGTTAAGTGTTCATTATTATTTATGATGTCCGTAAATGTGCAAGATATCTCACGTTAGATTACAATTTGCGGTTGCTGGATCTGTCGGGCGGTTCCGGGCAGACTTCTACTGCATCTGAATCTAACCTCGTGTCTTGACACCATTACGGGTCCAATTTCCACCTAAGACCTCTCACATTAGATTACTGTTTGCGGTTGCTGGATATGTCGGGTGGTTCCGGGCAGACTTCTACTGCAAACCAAATCTAACCTCGTGTCTTAGGCATTCAATATCTTTTCCTTAAGTCCTGCCCAATTTCAAGTCTTGGATTATTATGATTTCCAATTACCCATAAATTCCAATTCAAATTTATGCTTATAATTTAATCCAATTTATACCTATAATCCTACCTATACAAGTTACACCCAATTATGCCCAAATCAATTTACACAATTTATGCCAACTTTCATTTTATTACATATTTTCCCAAACTTTTCCAATTGTTCATATTTTATTGCAATAATGCCCCAAATTCCAACCATAAGTTTTTGCCCCAAATTACAGTCTTATATTCTCAATCTGATTTATATACATAAATCCTACCATAGTTTTATTCATAATTCCAAGTATAATTATGCCCATAACCCCAATTCAACTTATAATCCCAATTCAACTTATAATCCCAATTTACATTCATAATTACAATTTGATTCATATATCCATTGTTATATTTATGATTCCAGTCAAAGTTATTCCGAAAACCCCATTATAAGTTATGTCCCCAAACCTCCCAATCACATATAATACCCAAATCAACCTTTTCCCTTTTATTCTCAATATCGTTTAATCGCATAAATCCACAATAGGCATAGGCTCGAAGATAGCCTAGCTATATAAAAATAAAAAGGGAAGAATAAAAGGAGGAAACCTAACATAGGCATAAAATGACTGATCATAATTAAGCATATGACAACAACATTAGGCATAGGTGAACTTTATCAGATTAGATCTTTCAATAGGTTTATTACGTGTGTAAATGGGGAATGGCGAACGATAGATCCATTATTATACAAATATTTTAAATCCACTCACTTATATGCTTTCCAATTCTAGATCTGATCCACGGTTTTCTCCCTTTTTGCGCAGCATATATCTAGGCATCTGAATTCTTTTCTCTTATTTTGGAGTAGAGGAATCCTAGATCTATCTTTTTTTTTAAGAACAAATTTGGAGAGGAAGAGATTAGATCTAAGAATTGCTTGGGGAAGAAGAAGAATCTAAATTATAGGTTGGAGCAGCGTCATGGCGTCGCCATTTGTTTAGATCAAGAAAACAATAGGGTTAGGGTCCATTATATAGCTTCTAAGCCAACGAACCTGGTCAGAAAACGTGCCTAGATACAAAACGATGTATTTCTCTTGGATCTGGTAGGGGGCCTACCCTATACAGGAGGGTCGACACCTGTGTCTTCCCTCTATAGGAGGGTCGACACCTATGTCGACACCCCTATAGGGGGGTCGACACCCCTTAGGGGGGTTGACACCCTTCGAGCGAGATTTTTCCCGCTCACCCGCTTTTAACTGTTTTTGAATATTTTTGAATTCTGGAGATATTTTGTATATATATATGAGCCTTATATGTATACAAAATTCTAAAGCTCATAACTTCTTCATACGTTATCCGTTTTACGCAAACTTGGAACTCTATCCCAAGCAGAATTTCAAGACGAACGCAATGGTGATGTCCGTTTTACTTAATTTTTGATATTTAAATTAAGTATCTTTATTTTATTACCTCTTCTATTACATATATCGTTAACGTATTAATTTTTCCATCTCTTCCACTAATTTAAATTGCATATCACCATTATTTATATTTCCATGCATATAAACATTTCTAATTATATTAAAAATGTGGGATGTTACATTCTCCTACCCTTAAAGAATTTCGTCCCCGAAATTCGATAGGGGTAATACATCATGGTAATACATGTATGCCTAATTGGTACCACCTACATGTATGCAAACTTTTAAAAACTCTTTCAAAACATGATGCTTGCATCGTAAATATACTTGCAGTTCTATATGAATGCAATATTTTTGAAAAATCAAAACATTTTTCACCTAAATTTTCCCACACTCTTATTAAATAAGAGCATAGTTCATCCAATTGTTGCATCCAAAATCCTACCAACCATCATTAAATTCAAAATTTAGAAAAAACTAATTTTCTAAATTTGATTTCTTATGTTACAAAAAGGTATAAAACGGAAAAATTAACTTCTTCCATTTTATGCCTTTTTGTAACATAAGAAATTGAATTTAGAAAATTAGATTTTTCTAAATTTTGAATTTAATGATGGTTGGTAGGATTTTGGATGCAACAATTGGGTGAACTGTGCTCTTATTCTATAAGAGTATGGGAAAATTTAGGTGAAAATGTTTTGATTTTTCAAAAATATTGCATTCATATAGAACTACAAGTATATTTAGGATGTGAGCATCATGTTTTGAAAGAATTTTTAAAAGTTTGCATACATATAAGTTGTACCAATTAGGCATACATGTATTACTATGATGTATTTCACTTTGCACCTGCGCACAATGTTTGCAA
Organism: Allium sativum; assembly: GCA_030737875.1. NCBI lineage: Eukaryota > Viridiplantae > Streptophyta > Magnoliopsida > Asparagales > Amaryllidaceae > Allium > Allium sativum. The sequence continues at coordinate 489,479,950 of CM060926.1, forward strand.
AAATTGGATGCACACGTGATAGTTTGATGCGAGGGATTATATATTTTACCCCTATCGAATTTCGGGGATGAAATTCTTTAAGGGTGGGAGAATGTAACACCCCGCATTTTTAATATAATTAGAAATGTTTATATGCATGGAACTATAAATAATGGTGATGTGCAATTTAAATTAGTGGAAGAGATGGAAAAAATAATACGTTAACGATATATGTAATAGAAGAGATAATAAAATAAAGATACTTAATTTAAATATCAGAAATTAAGTAAAACGGGCATCACCATTGCGTTCGTCTTAGAATTCTGCTTGGGATAGAGTCCAAGTTTACGTAAAATGGATAACGTATGAAGAAGTTATGAGCTTTAGAAATTTGTATACGTATAAGGATCATATATATATACACACACACACACAAAATATGTCCAGAATTCAAAATTATTAAAAAACAGTCAAAAGCGGGTGAGCGGGGAAATTCCCACTCGAAGGGTGTCGACCCCCGTAAGGGGTGTCGACATAGGTGTCGACCCCCGTAAGGGGTGTCGACCCCCTATAGGGGGAAGGCACAGGTGTCGACCCCTCTGTATCGGGGTAGACCCCCTTCCAGATCCAAGAGAAATACGTCGTTTTGTATGTAGGCACGTTTTCTGACTAGGTTCGTTGGCTTAGAAGCTATATAATGGACCCTAACCCTATTGTTTTCTTGACCTAAACTAATGGCGATGCCATGACGCTGCTCCAACCTAAAATAATTTAGATTCTTCTTCAGCCCCAAGCAATTCTTAGATCTAATCTCTTCTCTTCCACTCCAAATATGTTCTTAAGTGTTAGCCTGCTTTGTGACCAGGCTACCCAAAGCAAAGATCATGTTAACACACTTTTGGAAAATGTTGTCACATATGGAATCTCTGGATAACATCACTCTCCGGCATTGGAAGCATCATCAGAAGACGTAGGGCAGTTTGGTTAAAATCACAACATCAATATAAACTGGACCAAAACCCTTATCAAACGACCTCATTTGGATCTAAACACATCAAATACCCGTAGCACTCTGAATTAGCTTCAAGTAGAGCTTTCATTTGGTCCAATCGGCCTTACTGTTTGGAAGTTATGTCTGTTTCCGTGAACACATGCAGAAATATGAAAAACATGGATTTTGGCATTTTTGAAGACAGGTTCATGAGAACCCCCTGGGGTGGATCGTGATCACCCCTTGGGGGAGGATCGTGACCACCCCCTGGGGTCGGATCGTGACCACCCCTGGGGTCGGTTCGTGACCATACATGCTGACCATCACCATCACGACCATTACCAGCTCACCACCCCGGCTCACCAACCATGACCACGAACCGCGACAGGACCCGCTACTACGCATGTAGATTTTGACATATTCTCGAGGCTATAATTGCTCCTACTTTCCCGGATCGAGTGCCACGTGTCCTACCACGACCTGATCAACATATGGGCTCTCCAACAGCTATAAATACACCTCCAGAGGGCATTTTCAAGGGACTTTTGGCACCTCCTTGTCCATGGCTGCCAAGACCAATACTTCTCCATGAATAACCACCATCTTCCTCAATAAAATTAATGAATTCAGAGAGAAATATTCATTAGATTCAAGTGATTGAGAGACAATATTCATTGTAATTGTAATCAGTGAATGAAATGAGAAAATATGAAGTGGACGTAGGCTCATTAACGCAGAACCACTACAAATTGTTGTCTTGCTTTTTCTCTTATTTTTTAGTTATTTCTTCATATCCTATGCTCTAAATACGACAATTTGGGTGTTAGGACCATTTTTTGGCCTAACATTTTGGTGCTTTCACTGAGAAGTGAATTTTCAGCCTACCGGATTACTATTCTACTATTTGGATTTGAAAGTTCGAAGAAAACAGTCCGCATTTCTACCATTTTTTAAGATTCCAGTTATTTCAGTAAAATCATAACTTTATGGCTTGTAGAAGAAGTAAGAAATCGCAAGCTTCCCAAGCGAATGAGGAGCGAATAGATGGTTTGCAGGAGCAGGTCGAAGGGTTCATGAACAGGGCTCGTGATGAAGGGCCATGGAATTGGTTCGTGATGATGGCTCGTGGCTCGTGATGATGGCTCGTGGAACGTACAAACATATATAACCAGCTCGTGAAAAGTCCATTCAATCTGCTCGTGAGGACATATTCAACTGGTTCGTGGAGGCATATCCGACCCGACCCCTCAGTGAGGATCACGAACCGATCTGGAGCTGGAAGGTTGGAGGATCTCGATCGCCAAGCCGGACCATGACTCGATGAAGTTCAGCGAACCGGGAACCGAAGGACAATGGTGAACCGCGACCCGAAAAAGTAACGACAAACAAGGGTCACGACCCGACCCGGAGCCCCACCAGCGCTGCGCCCGGACCCGTTGACGGCCTCGCCTTCGGCTCGGAGCACGGCTCGCCTTCGGCTCGGAGTACAATAATCATTAAGGCTTATCAACCGAGATTCAGTAGATAGTCTTAGGAAATCGACAGCAAATTGGCAATGATGGGAATTCTTCCTAGAGCCATCACACCTATTTATTGATGTTATTCAATGTGAGGAGCTTTTGAAAAGATTCGGCATGCCGGCTATGACGGTTTACGAGATAGTGATTATATCACAATAGCCTCCTCCTCCAGAGCCCAGATGGTGTATAGATTTCACCAATGTAACTGATGATGTTCCTGAACGAGTAGTGATCACCTAGTTTACATGAATTAAACCTGTCCAACTGATGAAGTCCCAAATGCCATTAACATAGAACAATCTGGACACTATTCTGAAGATGACTCAGAAGATCCCAATGACCATGATTCTCAATGATGTGATGTCTGATAGCAAATAAGGATCCTGGCACTACAAAGTTACCCTCCACTTGAATGATGTAATGAAAGACAAATGTTCTCTGGTTTGCTCCCTGAATATCTTGGCTAACCTTTGAAATGCTTATTTTCCATCAACCGCATCGAGGGAGATTGGTTACCATCGAATGAGGGTTAGATTAACACACTTTGGTTCCCAGAGTCAGATACCAATTGAACCACCATAGGCCTTGATTGGACATATGGATCCTTGTTCGGATGATAGCAACTTGACTGCTCACCAGCCACCATATGACCTTTGCCAAGAGATAAGGTTTTGAGATCAAAGTAAATATGAATCAATCTTACTTTCGTTATGACAGAACAAACGAACATTACTTAAAGCCTCACAAGCTATGCTATCGTATTCAAGCTTATCCGATCAAGGTCCAAATAGACCCGCTCCAACATAATTCAGAGCCTGCATTACACCCTAGTGTCTACTGCTAAATTTCCCAACCGAAGATAGAGTAGGAATTGTCTATGGTGACCAATTTATGGGAGAAGCCGATTATTTGGCTAGATAGAATATGCTACGCAATACAGATGCGTGAAACCCAAAGACGCTTCCCCTCCAGATGAAATAGAGTGTGAAGGAGGCATCAATATTGCGAATAGAGGGAGCATCACAAAAGGAATTACCCGATGATCTGCTCGAAAACATAGGTCCCAGAGAGGATGGTGATTCGGGATGCAGAAAGGTAACATCTAATGATGCAACTGCACATGTCCCGACTATCGACGCCGATCTGACTAAGGTCTTGAAATCGGATCTCATATAGGCCTCGTCCGAACAGGGGAACTTACTTGCCTTCTAAAGCAAATAAGACGTATGCTCGGTCCAGGGAAAGCATCTGCCTTGAAAGCCCATGGAAGTCCATGTAGATGATTCTCTTGTGGAGTCTGAGCGATCCACCTATCACGTTTCAAATCTAACAGAGATGTTCAATATTTGGAATAAAGCTAAACCCTTTGAAATGTTTATTGCCGATTGCATCAGGAAAGCTTCTTGGCCTCATAGTTAGCTCGCACAGGATCGAAATCAACCCTGATCAAATTGCGACGATCCTAAACATCCATGAACAACAAAGAATTAAAGTTGTCTGATGCTTGGCAGGAAAGTTGGCACCACTTGTAGGTAAGAAGGACAGGGTCCAGAAACTAGCCTATAATGTGAGCAAGAAGGTAGCCGTGGTAGAACGCAACTACCCAAAGATTGAAAAGCTTGTCTACAGCTTGCTGATTGTTCTGAGAAAGCTCCCCCGCTACTTCCTAGTTCATCTTATTGTGATACACACTCATTAGCCACTACGACAGGGCTTGCAGCGACCTGAGGCATCTGGAATGTTGCTCGAACGGAACATAGAGCTGAACCAGTTTGATCTCAATTCCCTCCTAAAGTGGTCCGTACGAGGGCAAGCATTAGCTGACTTCATCACTGAATGTACCATTCCCAAAGAGGATATGTTAGATGAAGAAAATGGCCCCTCGAAATGAAAGATGAAATCAAGAATTTGGAAACTGTATACACACAATGCTAGAAATGATCGACGGTCCAACGCTGGAATTTTGCAGATAATCCCCGAAAGGAATTCCAGGTGGAGGAACCACAATTCGCAGCTCACCTAGAATAGGAAGAAGAACCGTTGGATGGATTGGAGCGTTATAACATATCTCATGTCCTATGAACGGAAAATCAAAATGCGAATAATCTGGCTAAGTGAGAAAGTTCCGAAAATCTAGAAAAGATAGAGATGATCCCAATCAAGACACTACGAACTCCAACCATTGATCAGATGGAAGTTGATCCGGTGTTGGATACTACACCCGAATGAGAATCATCGACAACCCCCGTAAGAAACTTCCTGCGGCACGGAATGCTTTCGGCGACGAGAATGAATGGCTTACCATCGTTCGTTATGCCTCAAGATATGATGTGCAAGGCGACATGGATTATTTCTCTTGGAAGGTCGTTCCGAGATAGAAATCGACGAATCTCATTGCTAAATTCGCCGCCTTGAATGGTTAGACAAATTCACTAGTCAACTTCCCGCTAGATGGGAAATGTACATGAATGAAACATCTAATGAGCGAAGCTTTAGAATTAGAAAGTGAAGATCCACACTTTTACTCCTTTTATTTGCTAAGTAACTCATTCCCCAGAGGCTGGGGGCAACTGGAGATTTGAGCATGAATCGCTCAATATTACATCATCTAAATTCAAAGCTCACACATCAGGAGTTTGCATGGCCGATTGCCTTAGTCTTTCCTGAAAGTTAGCAAGTTGAAAGTTTAGAATGCTCACGCCCGAAAGCTGATTGATTGTTTGCACACCAACCCTTGTCCCGATATGGAATCGAAGGCCTATCAGCAAATCTATGAGATATGACTATCCCATCAGCTGCAATAACCTATTTTCTAGCATAGAAAGTGCAAAAGTTTCTATAAGCGTAAATCCATTGTTCTCATGCCAATTTCCATCCTAACACCAATGTGATGGTGTGCTTCCATTAGCGGTACAGTCGCGACTTCCTGACACTCTATCCTTACCCTCAGCATGGTTGCAAAAAGGCGATTCCAAGGAGATGCGACCTCATCGCTCGCTTATGATATTTACCTAACCGCCTTTGTTATCTCAAGACCCCGATCAAGATCTATTCATTCTTGGGACAGCCTCCTCGCAATAATTTGAAAATATATTCGTCATCAGCTTAAGATTCTGGCAGCCATCCCATGGCAGAGACATGATGAGAAAGAGTTAACCGGCAAAAAGCATGCAATTCCAATTCCCTCTAAGAATGATATTCATTCCTCTAACAGGACTACTTTTTAACCATGAATCTTATATTTACATTCTTTATGAGTTGCCGATGTAATTAACTCAGAAAAATTCATATATGGATTGTGTAGGTACCTCAGATCTGGTACCGATCAAACTTTTAACACCCGCGTGTAAAGTTATGGAGCACTGCTGTGACGGGCCCGACCTGGTGCCCCGCGTCTAACGAAAGTTGTATAACTCAAAGTAGATCTGAGATGACCATCTGATCCCTGGCTCACACGTGGAAGACCACAAGACAATTGTACATAAATCATTGAATTGCAAAGTCAGAGTCCAACTCCAGATGGACACGGTGTGACCATCTATATGGCTCGATCCTATCCTCTATGCCACCAGATTACATGAACCCCGATGGGGGGGCAGCAGTGCCCATTGATATTCTTATTTTCCAATCATGAAATTTGCTTTTACATGCCTCTTGAGTTATTGACATGACTAACTCATATGATATGAATGATGCAGGTACCCGAAGTTTGGTGCCAACTACTCCTCCCATAGATTGTTTGGATGAACACAAAGCCTTGGCAAACGTTTCCCAACTGTTTGACTGACTGATGCTATACACATAGCTTGGATAGAAATATAAACCTAGGACGAGTGTGACCCGACCACTTGTCCGAAAAGCTCCATTCGCCAGAGAAAAGCGTGGAGCATGGACCAGAACCGATCTCGAGAACGACAACCAAAACGGCAGAGTCCCACTCTTTGAACTAGAGTGTAGAAGGAATGCCGGGGCGAATGATATGACCGTTCGCCTGAGCCACTCTAACTCTCATGATTCGAGAGAGAGTATAAAGGACCAGAGAGAATGTCCATGAGGAGTAAAGGTGCACCGTGACTTAAAATGCCTCGAAATACACTCCACCCCGCTGAAGGATCGGGAGAGTATAAAGGCGCTAGAGACTTAGTGCCCCCAGAACTTCTACCCCGCTGAAGGATCGGTGAGCAGACTAAGAACCGAGCTCGAACTCTAACCCGTTGAAGGATCGGGAGAGTATAAAGGTGCTAGACACTTAGTGCCATAAGAAATCTTACCCTGTTGAAGAATCGGCAGAGTATAAAGGCAGGATGACACATACCACTCAAGGGATCCTATCCTGATACACGACTGGGAAAAGGAATGAAAGCTGAGCCCGGATCCTCCATGTCCGGACATGGGGGAAACACAGTTATGGTCCTAATCAATCCTCAACAAGCCCTGGCCAGGCACTAAGTTAATGATTGATTGGGGGCATACCCATACATACATACTACTTTAGTGCATTTTCATTTATAGTTGCATTGATAACTTATAATGTTTCACGAACTATTTGCTTATTTGCTTATGGAATGCTCGCAGGTGCAGGATAATGCAAAAGAAACAAAATTTCATTTACCAAGTGCGGGTTCGCAGAACAAAGCTAAGCAAAACGCGAGGGCCGCACTCGCAACAACAATAATAGACCAGTTGAAAGCAACTAAAGGAGGACGTGAAGGAGGCATATACCAATTCCCAATGCTAGACTTCATACGCAACTCAAGGCGGCGACCGAAAGGAAGCCTTGAGAGTAAATTATTCAATGACAAGTCATGCGACTTAACATTCGCGACTGGGAAGGAACCGGTGAAGCCCTGCGATTTTTGGATTTCTATCCGGCCTTAATACGATCCAGAACAGTCGTTGTTTTCTGGTCATAATACGATCTGGCACGATCGTGGCATTCAGGATTAAAGATTTCCCTAACTATTCAGAATACGCCATCCTTCGTCTAAATTTGAAATGGAATTGATCTGACTATCTGTCTTGTGCCGTTACCCTTGAACTAGGGGCATAACCATTAAAAATATTCACAAACGGCATAGCTTACGTGCTTGTTTTTAACTTATGTTGTGATCTTTACAGGCTCCTTGAGGTCCACGAAACGGATGCAGAGAGAATGCACATTTGCTAGTCCAAACTTACTTCCAGACTGGAAAGTTCAGATAAGGCTGGGCATATCCGATGCAGCAATTAGGGCCTGGATAGGAGAAAAGACATTAGCATGGACCAAGTACAAACATATAGATTTTCACCCAACTCTGACTCAAGATGCGAAGAGGGAGTATGAAATACATGGATTCGAAGTCTACTACTCAGAACAAAACCCCCATGGATGGGGGCACGAAATATGAGCCTTAGGTAGCATAGTTCAACTACTCGATGCCTATATTCAGAATTGAGTGACAGAAGCCTGATTCACGGCTACTGCACATGTGGATCTAAGCAGCCCGAGGCCGATCTTCAATTATTTCAAGACTTTACGCTAGGGTAATCAACGACAATTGAAAAGCCAAGCAACAATCATCAATTCGCTGGAAATGATAAAATCAAAGTTCAAGCAATGACGAACTTGGCTCGGCCAGATAGCAATCGCCAGCTCGGATTGAACACAAACAAATCAGCAGGTGTGCAGCATGCGACTTCGATTCAGAACATCGTGGATGGAAACATGGACAATGGAACAACTACCTGGAACATCCTAAATGAGAATGCAAGAATTGTAACAAACTCAGGTTATGCACGACCAGCTTTAGCTCCAACTCGAATGGATACTCGAGCTACGTTCCACACTCGGCTCCAAGCAAGAACGCAATAATTCAAAGAACAGGAACCTGGTCGGGTCAAATAAATTAAACCACTACTCGGGGGCAATATCGAAGCAGAAACAAGATCTCAGCAAAGACCCCCTTTGTAATCCCAGATTCAATGCTGGGGGCACCAGCCATGATATTGACAATATGCAACAATTTTTTGATGGAAACCTGCTTGCCAGTTTGATTCGGCGCCTCTCGAGAGGCGGCAATTCTCAAGATGATATGGATAATGACAATCACAACCCTTACACATGGGACATCAGGATCCCCTATTATTCCCCCAAACTTTAAATTTTCTCTATAACGAGATTTGCTCAGAAGCTTTGATGAATTCAACCCTGAGGTGGACATACTTCCATGACAAAAAGGTGTTAACATCGAGAAGAATAACCAAGATACTTTTCCGACTAAAGAATGGAGCACCTTCAAATTCCTGAAACGATAAGGACAAAGGAAAAGCCCTGGAAAACATTGACAAGAATGTGCAATTCCAAAGAGAATCTATACCACTAATCGACCTAATGATCTTGTTTGTCAAGTTCAATTGAACTGAGCATGAGAAAGAGACTCAACAAGACTGTGACAACCATTTCAGACTATGTTGGAGCATAAACGGAGGGGCCCAACTAACTTCATAACGGCATTTATCCACTCGCATTTAGCAAGCTTACTTAACTTCACAACTGATCCAATAGTAGTAACCGAGTCCGTTGACGCCCGAAGAGGCAATCCTCGCTATCTGATTAAAGAGTAGAGACGATATCAAAGCAAATATAATTCGAACGTTTGCGTATGCAACACAAAATTTTGCTGACTCGAGAGAGAACACATAATGACTTGGGTTGGCTAAGTTTATTGAACCTGCAACTCCTACCCGATGCAGCGATAAGAAGTATAAAGGCTTAAAGATTGAATGTCTGATTGACTTAACTCAACCCCCATCGATGCTGGGGGCATAAGCCCTGAGTTCGCTTGCCTTTTGATGGCACTAAGGGCACGAGCGTCAATTCACGGACTGACCGTAAAGACGACCTTGGCTTGGAGCAAGATTCAAGACATGTACAATATGCCTCTGGAGTATGACCCGATTCATCTTCCCCGACCAAGCAAGCCATCTTGCAGATCAAATGTGAATTTAAAGACTCAAACTACACCGAATGGAAGGTGTAACAAATTCCTCCACTACCTAACGATAGTGACGATCATATGAGCACTAGTTCACATGATTTCAACTGCATCCCTTACTGACTTGCATGTGATTATTGAATTACGAAACAATCCAGAGCGATTGTGGATTCCTTAAAATACGGCCCGATATGACCGTGGATTCTTTATTTTTGTTGACATGATCCGGAGTGATCATGGCTGTCGGGATCCGTATTGTTACGATTTGATGCTATCGTCGAGCCCTATATTAATATCCCGATGCCGGGATAGTTTAAAGCTGAGTACAGATGACAAATTCATATGATGATTCTGGTGTGCTCCATCCCAACAGTCCAGATGTTAACTCAGAGCCCAAAGATTCTTGCATCGCCCCATAAATTAGATGGCTACTTCATACATCGACTCGTACATAAGAGAAAGTATGACTCGACAACATGCTTGGCTTAAGTAAAATGACGACGGTGTACGACAACGACCTGTGCGTGTAGAATCATACTCGAGAGCCAACGATCTAATGTGATTTTTGATGAATGAATCAGACCTCTTGTTTCGACAAGGCTTAAACCATTACTTGATCATCTCAAATACTTCTTCCATAAACTTAGCCTGACTGACTCCAATGGAAGCTATGCAATAGATGAATAAAGCTTTCTCAAGGATAAATGATGTTCCAAAGAGATCTAGCTCAACACGTTCAAAGCACATCTCATCTGCAATAAGATGTATTTTGGGGGGCAAAATGTAAGCTTGCTTTGTGACCAGGCCACCCAAAGCAAAGATCATGTTAACACACATTTGGCAAATGTTGTCACATATGGAATCTCTGGATAACATCACTCTCCGGCATTGGAAGCATCATCAGAAGACGCAGGGCAGTTTGGTTAAAATCACAACATCAATATAAACTGGACCAAAACCCCTATCAAACGACCTCATTTGGATCTAAACACATCAAATACCTGTAGCACTCTGAATTAGCTTCAAGTAGAGCTTTCATTTGGTCCAATCGGCCTTACGGGTGAACACATGCAGAAATATGAAAAACATGGATTTTGGCATTTTTGAAGACCGGTTCGTGAGCACCCCCTGGTGGATCGTGACCACCCCTTGGGCTCGGATCGTGACCACCCCTTGGGCTCGGATCGTGACCACCCCCTGGGGTCGGATCGTGACCACCCTTAGGGTCGGTTCGTGACAATACATGCTAACCATCACCATCACGACCATTACCAGCTCACCACCCTGGCTCACTAACCATGACCACGAACCGCGACCAGGACCCGCTACTATGCATGTAGATTTTGACCTATTATCGAGGCTATGATTGATCCTACTTTCCCGGATTGGGTGCCACGTGTCCTACCATGATCTGATCAACATATGGGCTCTCCAACAGCTATAAATACACCTCCAGAGGGCATTTTCAAGGGACTTTTGGCACCTCCTTGTCCATGGCTGCCATGACCAATACTTCTCAATGAATAACCACTATCTTCCTCAATAAAATTAATGAATTCAGAGAGAAATATTCATTAGATTCAAATGATTGAGAGACAATATTCATTGTAATTGTAATCAGTGAATGAAATAAGAAAATATGAAGTGGACGTAGGCTCATTAATGCCGAACCACTATAAAAGTCTTGTTGTCTTGCTTTTTCTCTTATTTTTCAGTTATTTCTTCATATCCTATGCTCTAAACATAACAATTTGGTTGTTAGGACCATTTTTTGGTTTAACATTAAGATTTTCATTTTCTTTCCCCGTCACATTTGTTGCCTTACTGAATTTGTTGTTTTCTTCTTAGTTAGGCTATTCTCTTTCTTAGCTTATTTTTTCTCATTAAGCCTTTCCATCTTTCGACATCCTACACAGCTACTATCAAGGGCCAAGAATCATAAGACCATTTCGCTAAAGAAAAGCCCAACCACAAACTCTCAACGCTTACTTGCCCTTCCACTATCTAGTAGTCATTACTAGTCCTTGCTGTGTATTACTAGCCTACACTTTTTTTTCCAGCAACAATCATAGGCTTCATAATGCTTATGCATTCTATGGGAATTTGTTTTTATTATTCCAAGAGAGTCCTTGCTATTTACTTCTTGACCTCTAACCTTTTCCGCCTTTCCTATGTATTAATCCTTATCTGCTCCATTTTTTTCAAAACATGGTTTGGCCTCTCTTTTTATTAAATTTTTCTTCAAAAAATTAAAAGTGGTAAAACTTTATTTTCTTTTGCCAAACTTACTTTTGCCAAACCATAAAAACATGTCACAACAAAAATGCAAAACATTTTTTTTTTCAAATCACAAAACTGGATTAGATAAGGATAACTATCGGGTCACATTGTTTCTACCTACAATGTTAATTTTGGCTGCTTTCTACAGGGTGTAAAAATCTACTCTATTCTTACTCTCTACAACTTATTTTGCCCACCTAAAAAAATCCTTTTTAAAACAATAAACAAAATTTATTGTCCAAAGAAAACAGATTTTCGAAACTTTCTTTACAAAATGCTATCTTTTCTTTTCAACCTTTTCATATACTATAATATGAAAACTAGCGAGCTATACATGCTCTATAATATGCACTTTTTCAAGAAAGAACAAGAGATCACTGTTTTTCAAAATATACCCCAATTTACATTAAGACCCAATATACACTCTTCTCAAGCACCAAAAATACTTTTAAGATTAAAACTTGTAAACACCATAAACTCTTTCGCCAAAACCTTTACAATTTCAAGTTCTTAAAAGTTTAACAAATGGATTAGACTCATAGTGGGCTTCCAACTTAGCTAGGCTTTCTTAGACACTCCCACGAATTCAATTCTCTCGACTATATATATCCCTACTCCATTTTCCACTTTTTAACCTTTTTCTAACTTATAAGGTTTCACTTCTAAACCCAGTGTCAGACCAAAATCTGGGCCTAACAACCAATGCAGATCATAGATCACAAAAATGCTGAAAAAAGTAAATAAAGAGGAGACACACGAAGTTTTTATAGTGGTTCGGCTCAAACCAAGCCTATGTCCACTTTACCTCTTCTTAAATCCTAAGAAGTTACAAGTACAATTCTCTCGGTTTATACACAAAATCCTCGTGTTTACAATGAAAAGGGGTAAGAAATGATAAGATTATACACGAAATCCTCGTGTTATGATGTGGAATTTGGCTCCTTTGTTGCTGAAATTGCTTTGCAGATAGCAATGGTGGAAGCTCTGAGGAGTTAGAGCCAAAGATCCTTGAAAATGCCTTCAAATGGTGTATATATAGCTGTAGGAGAGCTTCTAGGAAAACCGGTTCGTGATGGGGTATGTGGCACCCGATCTGGAAAAGTAGGGGCAAGAGTAGCCTTAAGAATAGGTCAAGATCTATGCACAGCATTACATCCAGGCGGGTCAGATCATGATCGGACAGTGCGAGCCGAGCTGGTCGTGGTGCTCGAGTGCTGAAGCTGACGCAAAGCGGGTCAGATCATGATGCAGGAGTGCGAATCAGGGGGGCGATCCAACCGTGGGCGAGCTGATGGGAGCGATCCGGTGTGTGCGAACCGAGGAGGAGCCCATGAGCCAAAGGGGGCGATCCGGTCCAGGAGGTGTTGCTTCGTCACTTCATCCAAATGATTGCCAGATTACACCCATTCACCGAAACGTGGATAACTTTCAAACCGTAAGTCTGATTGAGCCAAACCAAAGCTCAAACTGAAGCAAATTTAGAGATCTACAAGAGTTACAATGCTTAGCTCCATGATCGCTGTTTCGGACCCAAAAAAGATTATCTGATAGGAGTTTTTGGGTCTTTCTTTGTTCGTGATGCGACTTTGACCAAATCGCTGCCTGTCTTCTGACGATGTTCTCCATATCCGAGCGTGATGTTATCCAGATATTCAGTGTAGCAGCTTTTACCAAAAAGTGTGTCAACAAGTTTGCCCCTCAGAACATATCTTGCTGGTTGAAGGAAGATGTGTTCTGGATAGTCCAGGAAATCTATAAGCCATAGAAATTCGATAATGCCATGACCTTGCCGGGTTTGCCAGCTACAGATATAATCCATACCCTTAAAGGAAAAACAAACGTGCCAAATCCTGGCGATATTTTCAAATTTTCTGAGCATAAACCATGCTTCGGTGTCTAATGAGCATAAACCATACTCAAGGGACGTTTGAGTCATCCTGCCAAATCCTAGCAAGGGCCAACATTTCTAGGCATGATCCATACCCAGAAGTCCAAATCCAGTATAATCCATACCCGATTTCTTTTGTCACATCCTGACAAGACCGTTTTTATGGCATAATCCATAACCTGGAGTTCAAACCGAGTATAATCCATACTTGATTTCTTTTTTCACATCCTGACAAGATCATTTGTCATTCCTAAGTATAATCCATACTTAGGAGTCCAAAGTGAGTATAATCCATACTCAGACCTGAAATAGAGCTACGCTTGCCACAGCCTGACAAGATAGTCCATCCCTAGGCATAATCCATACATAGAGTTCCATAATAAGTATAAGCCATACTTTAACCGAAGTTGAGGATCCTGCCACTTCCTGACAAGAAACTTAAATTCTCCAAACATATTACATGCTTGGAAAGTCCTTCCTTATTCAATTCAAAATGCAAAACAAAATCAAATCCTGATTGGTTTGACACCGAGTCCAGAGCATGCTTTGGGGATACATCCTAACCCCGTACGTGTGTACTCCGATTCAACCAATTGGAAAACCTAATGAAAGGAAAAACAAATCTTAAAGCCTAAGAAATGTAGAAAATGAAAGCTGATCTCATCCAGAAAGTTGATGATAAGCCCACGAGAGCTTGATCCAGGGTCATTCTCTCTCCGGGGAGCAGGAGGTGGCAGCGCAGGTGCAGGCGATGTTGGTAGTTTCACATACTCGGGCAGCTCTATACGACTAACCCGTTCCTCAATCAAATCACGAAGATGCCTGTAGTCATTTGTGTCGTGTAAGTCTGTATCGTGGAATATGCAGCGCTTTCCAGAATCATGTAATCTTTGTTATGGCTCCTTCCTGGGAGGCTTTGGGTATGAGACAACACCATTTGTGTCCATGTAGATGTCAGAAAGCGAAGCAATGAGCTTAGTAGACTTTTCATATCTGGGCCCTCTCCGGGGCTGAGTGTTGCGATCATTCTTGACGGCGGCTTTTCCTTTGCCATTTCCAGAATCAGACGGTTCTCCATCTTTAAGCATGTTGACATCGAGAACTTTCTTCTGGGAGGTTGCATCTTCTTCCCGCAGAAATCTATCTGCTTCATGGTAGAATTCGCCAAGTTTTCGCGGTGGATCTCGGTACAAATATTTCTTGAATTCAATGTTATCCATAACGCCGGATACTGCTGCCATCAGTACCATCGATTTTTCAGGGCGATGAACTTATGCTGTTGCAACGTTGAATCTTTCCAGAAAGGAACGGAAAGTTTCTCTAGGCCTCTGCTTGATTGTGGTGAGTGACATGACGTTCTTGGATCGTGCGATGTTGACCCGAAACTATTCAAGGAAGCGAGCGACCAACATATTCCAGTTGTTGATCAATTCCATTTCTAGCTACCGAATCCACATGGCTGCTATATCAGTCAGAAAGTGGGGAAAACACTTAGCCATGACGTTTTCCGACGCCGATTGAACTTCGATATGCCGTTTGTAGCGCATCAGGTGCACGGTAGGATCTATCCTGCCGTTGTATGGCTCCAGTTGTAGGAGTTTGAAATCTGGGGGATTGCGAGAATTCCTGATTTCCTGAGTGAACGGGTTGTGGTTGACGTCATCCACATCATTCTGATAAGTGCAGCCTCTCGAGAGGCGTTGAATCAGATCAACGAGTCGATTTCCTTTAAAAAGTTGTTGTAAATTGCCAAGATCAGAGCTGGTGCCCCCAGCGTTGAGTGCAGGAGAGAATGGAAGTTGTTGGTGAGCTGTTGCCTGGAGATTGTGGCTCGCGGATCGCGGATCGAGGGGCGACCCGACCCAGTTCGAGGGGGTCGGTTCGTGAGGCAGGTTTGTGAAGCAGGTGGCGATCCTACTAGGTCCTGGAGGTAGGTCACGAACCGGTTGTTGTTGAGCAGACGGGAGCGAGTTGCTGGGATCGGCTCATGAGCCTGGTGGTGCACCACGATCCGGATCGCGATCTAGGGATGTATCATGAGATGGTTGATTCTGTTGAACGGGATGGTTGCCCCTGAGTCCGGGTGATACTAGAGCTGCTTCAATGGCTTCGTTTCCAGTGACTTGAGCGTTGGTTGGCCTTCCATGCATCCGAGCGAAGAATTGGTTGATCATTTCCTGTTGTTTCTGGAAGAGATCATCTTGTCGTGCCATCTGATCTCTCATTTCAGTGAGAACTCCGTCCATCTCGTCTTTGGTCAAGTATGCAGAAGGATCTCAATGAGAGTAAGCTTCCTGGCTTGCCTCGTTCCTTGTGTCTTCAACTTCAACATCATCAGCATGAGCGGAAGTTCCAATCTTCTTCCTTTGGATTGCCATTTATCCAACAGCCAAAAAATCCAAGCAAAAGTTGAAGTTGTTGTGTGCGACCCCTACCTGGCGCGCCAAAATGTTAGACCAAAATCTGGGCCTAACACCCAAATGCAGATCACAGATCACAAAAATGCTGTAAAAAGTAAATAAAGAGGAGGCACACGAAGTTTTTATAGTGGTCCGGCTCAAACCAAGCCTACGTCCACTTTATCTCTTCTTAAATCCTAAGAAGTTACAAGTATAATTCTCTCGATTTATACACGAAATCCTCGTGTTTACAATGAAACGGGGTAAGAAATCATAAGATTATACAAGAAATTCTCGTGTTATGATGTGGAATTTGGCTCCTTTGCTGCTGAAATTGCTTTGCAGATAGCAATGGTGGAAGCTCTGAGGAGTTAGAGCCAAAGATCCTCGAAAATGCCTTCAAATGGTGTATTTATAGCTGTAGGAGAGCTTCTGGGAAAACCGGTTCGTGATGGGGTACGTGGAACCCGATCCGGAAAAGTAGAAGTAGGAGTAGCCTTAAGAACAGGCAAGATCTATGCGCAGCGTTACATCCAGGCGGGTCGGATCGTGATTGGATAGTGCGAGCCGAGCTGGTCGTGGTGCTCGAGTGCTGAAGCTGACGCAGAGCGGGTCAGATCGTGATGCAGGAGTGCGAACCAGGGGGCGATCCAACCATGGGTGAGTCGATGGGAGCGATCCGGTGTGTGGGAACCGAGGAGGAGCCCACGAGCCAAAGGGGGCGATCCGGTCCAGCAGGTGTTGCTTCGTCACTTCATCCAAATGATTGTCATATTACACCCATTCACGGAAACGGGCATAACTTTCAAACCGTAAGTCCGATTGAGCCAAACCAAAACTCAAACTGAAGCTAATTCAGAGATCTACAAGAATTACAAAGCTCAGCTCCATAATTGCTGTTTTTGGGCCCAAAAAAGGTCATCTGATAGGAGTTTTTGGGCCTTTCTTTGTTCGTGATGCGACTTTGACCAAATCGCTGCCTGTCTTCTGACGATGTTCTCCATATCTGAGCGCGATGTTATCCAAATATTCAATGCGACAGCTTTTACCAAAAAGTCTGTCAACAAGTTTGCCCCCAGAACATATCTTGCTGGTTGAAGGAAGATGTGTTCTGGATAGTCCAGGAAATCTATAATCCATAGAAATTCGATAATGCCATGACCTTGCCGGTTTTGCCAGCTACAAATATAATCCATACCCTGAAAGGAAAAACAAAGGTGCCAAATCCTGGCGATATTGTTCAAATTTTATGAGCATAAACCATGATTCGGCGTCTAATGAGCACAAACCATACTCAAGGGACGTTTGAGTCATTCTGCCAAATCCTGGCAAGGGCCAACATTTCCAGGCATAATCCATACCTAGAAGTCCAAATCCAGTATAGTCCATACCCGATTTCTTTTATCACATCCTGACAAGACCGTTTGTAGGGCATAATCCATAACCTGGATTTCAAACCGAGTATAATCCATACCCGATTTCTTTTGTCACATCCTGACAAGACCATTTGTCATTCCTAAGTATAATCCATACTTAGGAGTCCAAAGTGAGTATAATCCATACTCAGACCTGAAATAGAGCTACGCTTACCACAGCCTAACAAGATAGTCCATCCCTAGGCATAATCCATACCTAGAGTTCCATAATAAGTATAAGCCATACTTTAACCGAAGTTGAGGATCCTGCCACATCCTGACAAGATACTTAAATTCTTCAAACATAATACATGCTTGGAAAGTCCTTCCTTATTCAATTCAAAATGCAAAACCAAATCAAATCCTGATTGGTTTGACACCGAGTCCAGAGCACGCTTTGGGGATACATCCTAACCCCGTACGTGTGTACTCCGATTCAACCAATCAAAAAACCTAATGAAAGGAAAAACAAATCTTAAAGCCTAAGAAATGCAGAAAATGAAAGCTGATCTCATCCAGATCAATTGATGATAAGCCCACGAGAGCTTGATCCAGGGTCATTCCCTCTCCGGGGAGTAGGAGGTGGCAGCGCAGGTGCAGGCGATGTTGGTAGTTTCACATACTCGAGCAGCTCTCCATGTTCAACCCGTTCCTCAATCAAATCACGAAGATGCCTGTAGTCATTTGTGTCGTGTCTGTCCGTATCGTGGAATATGCAGTGCTTTCCAGAATCGCGTTCTCTTTGTGATGGCTCCCTCTTGGGAGTCTTTGGGTATGAGACAACACCGTTTGTGTCAATGTAGATGTCAGAAAGAAAAGCAATGAGCTCGGTATACTTTTCATATCTGGGCCCTCTCCGAGGTTGAGTGTTGCGATCATTCTTGATGGCGGCTTTTCCTTTGCCATTTCCAGAATCAGACGGTTCTCCGTCTTTAAGCATGTTGACATCAAGAACTTTCTTCTCGGAGGTTGCATCTTCTTCCCGCAGAAATCTATCTGCTTCATGGTAAAATTCGCTGAGATTTCGCGGTGGATCTCGATACAAATATTTCTTGAATTCCGCGTTATCCATAACGTCGGATACTGCTGCCATCAGTACCATCGATTGTTCAAGGCGATCAACTGATGCTGCTGCAACGTTAAATCTTTCCAGAAAGGAACGCAGAGTTTCTCTAGGCCTCCGCTTGATTGTGGTGAGTGACATGACATTCTTGGGTCGTGCGATGTGGACTCGAAACTGTTCATGGAAGCGAGCGACCAACATGCTCCAGCTGTTGATCGATTCCGTTTCTAGCTGCCGAATCCACATGGCTGCTATATCAGTCAAAAAGAGGGGAAAACACTTAGCCATGATGTTTTCCGACGCCGATTGAACTTTCATATGCCGTTTGTAGCGCATCAGGTGCACGGTAGGATCCGTCCTGCCGTTGTATGGCTCTAGTTGTGGGAGTTTGAAATCTAGCGGATTGCGATGATTCCTGATTTCCTAAGTGAGCGGGTTGTGGTTGACGTCATCCACATCATTCTGATAAGTGTGGCCTCTCGAGAGGCGTTGAATCAGATCAACGAGTCGATTTCCTTTATAAAGTTGCTGTAAATTTCCAAGATCATAGCTGGTTCCTCCAGCGTTGAGTGTAAGAGAGAATGGAAGCTGTTGGTGAGCTGTTGCCTGGAGATCGCGGCTCGCAGATCGCAGATCGAGGGTGGCGACCCGACCCAGTTCGAGGGGGTCGGTTCGTGAGGCAGGTTCGTGTAGCAGGGGTGCGATCCTACTGGGTCCTGGAGGCAGGTCACGAACCGTTTGTTGTTGAGCAGACGGGAGCGAGTTGCTGGGATCGGCTTGTGAGCCTGGTGGTGCACCACGATCCGGATTGCGATCTAGAGGTGTATCATGGGATGGTTGATGTTGTTGAATGGGAGGGTTGCTTCCGAGTCCGGGTGATACTCGAGCCGCTTCAATGGCTTCGTTTCCAGTGACTTTAGCATTGCTTGGCCTTCCATCCGAGCGAAGAATTGGTTGATCATTTCCTGTTGTTTCTGGAGGAGATCATCTTGCCGTGCCATCTAATCTCTCAGTTCAGTGAGAACGCCGTACATCTCGTCTCTGGTCAAGTATGCAGAAGGATCTCTATGAGAGGAAGCTTCCTGGCTTGCCTCGTTCCTTGTGTCTTCAGCATCAGCATCATCAGCATGAGCGGATGTTCCAGTCTTCTTCCTTTTGATTGCCATTTATCCAATAGCCAAAAAATCCAAGCAAAAGTTGAAGTTGTTGTGTCCGACCACTACCTGGCGCGCCAAAATGTTAGACCAAAATCTGGGCCTAACACCCAAATGCAGATCACATATCACAAAAATGCTGAAAAAAGTAAATAAAGAGGAGACACACGAAGTTTTTATAGTGGTTCGGCTCAAACCAAGCCTATGCCCACTTTATCTCTTCTTAAATCCTAAGAAGTTACAAGTATAATTCTCTCGGTTTATACACGAAATCCTCGTGTTTACAATGAAAAAGGTAAGAAATCATAAAATTATACACGAAATCTTCATGTTATGATGTGGAATTTGGCTCCTTTGCTGCTGAAATTGCTTTGCAGAGAGCAATGGTGGAAGCTCTGAGGAGTTAGAGCCAAAGATCCTTGAAAATGCCTTCAAATGATGTATTTATAGCTGTAGGAGAGCTTCTGGGAAAATCGGTTCGTGATGGGGTACGTGCCACCGATCCGGAAAAGTAGGAGCAGGAGTAGCCTTAAGAATTGGTCAAGATCTATGTGCATCGTTACATCCAGGCGGGTCGGATCGTGATTGGACAGTGCGAGCCGAGCTGGTCGTGGTGCTCGAGTGCTGAAGCTGACACAGAGCGGGTCGAATCGTGATGAAGGAGTGCGAACCAGGGAGGGCGATCCAACCGTGGGCGAGCTGATGGGAGCGATCCGGTGTGTGGGAACCGAGGAGGAGCCCACGAACCAAAGGGGGCGATCCGGTCCAGGAGGTGTTGCTTCGTCACTTCATCCAAATGATTGCCACATTACACCCATTCACGGGAACGGGCATAACTTTCAAACCGTAAGTCCGATTGAGCCAAACCAAAGCTCAAACTGAAGCAAATTCAAAGACCTACAAGATTTATGGAGCTAGGCTCCGTAATCGCTGTTTTCGGGCCAAAAAAAGGTCATCTAATGGGAGTTTTTGGGCCTTTCTTTGTTCGTGATGCGACTTTGACCAAATCGCAACACGTCTTCTGACGATGTTCTCCATATCCGAGCGCGATGTTATCCAGATATTCATTGTGACAGCTTTTACCAAAAAGTGTGTCAACAAGTTTGTCCCCCAGAACATATCTTGCTGGTTGAAGGAAGACGTGTTCTGGATAGTCCAGGAAATATATAAGCCATAGAAATTCGATAATGCCATGACCTTGCCGGGTTTGCCAGCTATAGATATAATCCATACCCTTAAAGGAAAAACAAACGTGCCAAATCCTGGCGATATTGTTCAAATTTCCTGAGCATAAACCATGCTTCGGCGTCTAATGAGCATAAACCATACTCAAGGGATGTTTGAGTCATCCTGCCAAATCCTGGCAAGGGCCAACATTTCCAGGCATAATCCATACCCAGAAGTCCAAATCCAGTATAATCCATACCCAATTTCTTTTGTCACATCCTGACAAGACCATTTGTTGGGCATAATCCATAACCTGGAGTTCAAACCGAGTATAATCCATACCCGATTTCTTTTGTCACATCCTGACAAGACCATTTGTCATTCCTAAGTATAATCCATACTTAGGAGTCCAAAGTGAGTATAATCCATACTCAAACCTGAAATAGAGCTACGCTTGCCACAGCCTAACAAGATAGTCCATCCCTAGGCATAATCCATACCTAGAGTTCCATAATATGTATAAGCCATACTTTAACCAAAGTTGAGGATCCTGCCACATCCTGACAAGATACTTAAATTCTCCAAACATAATACATGCTTGGAAAATCCTTCCTTATTCAATTCAAAATGCAAAACAAAATCAAATCCTGATTGGTTTGACACCGAGTCCAGAGCACGCTTTGGGGATACATCCTAACCCCGTACATGTGTACTCCGATTCAACCAATCGAAAAAACTAATGAAAGGAAAAACAAATCTTAAAGCCTAAGAAATGCAGAAAATGAAAGCTGGTCTCATCCAGATCAGTTGATTACAAGCCCACGAGAGCTTGATCCAGGGGCATTCCCTCTCCGTGGAGCAGGAGGTGGCAGCGTAGGTGCGGGCGCTGTTGGTAGTTTCACATACTCGGGCAACTCTCCACGTCTAACCCATTCCTCAATCAAATCACGAAGATGCCTACAGTCATTTGTGTCGTGTCTGTCAGTATCGTGGAATATGCAGTGCTTTCCAGAATCGCGTTCTCTTTGTGATGGTTCCCTCCTAGGAGGCTTTGGGTAGGAGACAACACCGTTTGTGTCCACGTAGATGTTAGAAAGCGAAGCAATGAGCTCAGTATACTTTTCATATCTGGGCCCTCTCCTGGGCTGAGTGTTGCGATCATTCTTGACGGCGACTTTTCCTTTGCCATTTCCAGAATCAGACGGTTCTCCGTCTTTAAGCATGTTGACATCGAGAACTTTCTTCTCGGAGGTTGCATCTACTTCCCGCATAAACCTATCTGCTTCAAGGTAGAATTCGCCGAGATTTCGCGGTGGATCTCAGTACAAAGATTTCTTGAATTCCGTGTTATCCAGAACGCCGGATACTGCTGCCATCAGTACCGTCGATTGTTCAGGGCGATCAACTGATGTTGCTGCAACGTTGAATCTTTCCAGAAAGGAACGCAGAGTTTCTCTAGGCCTATGCTTGATTGTGGTGAGTGACATGACATTCTTGGGTCGTGCGATGTGGACCCGAAACTATTCAAGGAAGCGAGCGCCCAACATATTCCAGCTGTTGATCGCTTCCGTTTCTAGCTGCCGAATCCACATGGCTGCTATATTAGTCAGAGAGAGTGGAAAACACTTAGCCATGACGTTTTTCGATGCCGATTGAACTTCCATATGACATTTGTAGCGCATCAGGTGCACGGTAGGATCCGTCCTGCCTTTGTATGGCTCCAGTTGTGGGAGTTTGAAATCTGGGGTACTACGAGAATTCCTGATTTCCTGAGTGAACGGGTTGTGGTTGACGTCATCCACATCATTCTGATAAGTGCGGCCTCTCGAGAGGCATTGAATCAGATCAACTAGTGGATTTCCTTCAAAAAGTTGCTGTAAATTGCCAAGATTAGATCTGGTGCCCCCAACGTTGAGTGCATGAGAGAATGGAAGCTGTTGGTGAGCTGTTGCCTGGAAATCGCGGATCACGGATCGAGGGTGGAGACCCGACCCAGTTCGAGGGGGTCGGTTCGTGAGGCAGGTTTGTGAAGCAGGGGGCGATCCTACTGTGTCCTGGAGGCAGGTCACGAACCGGGTTTTGTTGAGCAGACGGGAGCGAGTTGTTGGGATCAGCTCGTGAGCCTGGTGGTGCACCACGATCCGGATCGCGATCTAGAGGTGTATCATGAGATGGTTGATGCTGTTGAATGGGAGGGTTGCCCCCAAGTCCGGGTGATAGTCGAGTCGTTTCAGTGGCTTCGTTTCTAGTGACTTGAGCGTTTCTTGGCCTTCCATCCATCCGAACAAAGAATTGGTTGATCATTTCCTATTGTTTCTGGAGGAGATCATCTTGTCGTGCCATCTGATCTCTTAGTTCAGTGAGAACTCCGTCCATCTCGTCTCTGGTCAAGTATGCAGAAGGATCTCCATGAGAGGAAGCTTCCTAGCTTGCCTCGTTCCTTTTGTCTTCAGCATCAGCATCATCAGCATGAGCGGAAGTTCCAGACTTCTTCCTTTTGATTGCCATTTATCCAATAGCCAAAAAACCCAAGCAAAAGTTGAAATTGTTATGTGCGACCCCTACCTGGCGTGCCAAAATGTTAGACCAAAATCTGGGCCTAACACCCAAATGCAGATCACATATCACAAAAATGCTGAAAAAAATAAATAAAGAGGAGACACACGAAGTTTTTATAGTGGTTCGGCTCAAATCAAGCCTATGTCCACTTTATCTCTTCTTAAATCCTAAGAAGTTACAAGTACAATTCTCTCGGTTTATACACGAAATCCTCGTGTTTACAATGAAAAGGGGTAAGAAATCATAAGATTATACACGAAATCCTCGTGTTATGATGTGGAATTTGGCTCCTTTGCTGTTCAAATTGCTTTGCAGAGAGCAATGGTGGAAGCTCTGAGGAGTTAGAGCCAAAGATCCTTGAAAATGCCTTCAAATGGTGTATTTATAGCTATAGGAGAGCTTCAGGGAAAACCGGTTCGTGATGGGGTACGTGGCACCCGAACTGAAAAAGTAGGAGCAGGAGTAGCCTTAAGAATAGGTCAAGATCTATGCACAGCGTTACATCCAGGCGGGTCTGTAACACCCCGAATTTTCTATTAACACTAAAGTTGCTAAAATAATAATAAGTGTGTAGAAGAGGGGATGTATCTAATATGAATATAAAAATATTAATAAGTATGTAAGAGAGGGGATGTATCTATTATGAATATAAAAATATTAATAAGTATGTAAGAGAGGGGATGTATTTAATATGAATATAAAAATATTAATAGGTGTGTAAGAGAGGGGATGTATCTAATATGAATATAAAAATATTAATAAGTGTGTAAGAGAGGGGATGTATCTAATATGAATATAAAAATATTAATAAGTGTGTAAGAGAGGGGATGTATCTAATATGTATATAAAAAAAACAATAATAAGTGTGTAAAAGGGGGGATGTATCTAATGTGTACATTGTAGAATATATATATATATATATATATATATATATATATTGCTGAGTGTTTGCTGAGTCACTTCCGACTCATTGCTGAGTCAACAAGATAAACCCCATCTTGTCTGAACGGCTGCGGTTATTTCTAGGTTAAATCTAATGGCCTAAATGCATTCTAAAATCTATAAATAAGTGGGTAGACCCTAAACCTAAATCACTTGTAAAATTAGAGAAGCTACCGTCATGCTGCTGCCATGGAGTTCAGCGTAGCCGTCACAAACTAAGAAGAGGAAGCCTAATCATCTACAACTAAATCTACACAAATCAAATCAAAAGATCTCTCTTTCTCTAATTCTTTTCTTTTGTTGGTGAGTATGATGATTCTCACAAGACTATTACAAACTAATTTGACTCAGTTATGAATGGATCACAAGAAAGTGATGTGATTTGTAATTGTAAATTCTATATATTGTGGATCTCTTATTATGTTATTATGTTGTCGTATGATGTAAATTATATATGCTATGTCATGCTATGTTGTAAATTCTCTTATGCTATGTCGTGCTATGTTGAGAATCATGTCAAGCTATGTTATACTATCATACTATGCCATGTTATAAATCATGCTATATTATGTTGAAAAATCATGCTGTTGGATCATGCTTAAAGTTATGTTTTTTTTTCTTAATTTAAATGGATCTTGTTTATGGGAATTTACCTATTAGGTTAGGTGTACCCATAAACTTGAAACTATAATTAAATAAAACTTGATTATGGGAATTTGCCTATTGAGTTAGGTGTACCCATATAAAACCATGTTGTTAAAAAATTAGATGATGTTGATTCACACATGTTCATATGTAAGTTTATGAAAATTGATTGAGATTATATTAGGTGAATTTTGAACAAGTTGACACCTTTAGGTCCATGACATGTATAATCTATGCAAGTTGGACATATGCAAGTTTCACCCCTTATTATGATTCATTTGGTCACATATACATGTTGTTATTATGATAATCTCTTTTATGCTATGAGTTAGGCTATTCGAGTCTAACATATATTTTGCGAATAAACGTTCAAACGTGGGATAGGGGTAATATTAGGAATTAATAAATTGGGTGCAATTTTGTAAGATTTTGCATACCATGAATGGATGTCCATAATTGAGTCAATTATGGACATTGTTAAAAATTGGAAGTAATTAATAATTCAAGTAGGGAATTATTAAAATTGGGGGAAAGTGGATTATTATTAATAATCAATGCTTAGGACACGAGGTTGGACCCGTTTGTGATGTAAACCTGCCCGGACCCGCCCGGCAAATCCAGTAGTCACAAATGTCGGCCCAATGTGAGAGGTCCTAGGCCCAAACTAAAGCATAACAGTTGTAAAGACACGAGGTTAGACTCTTTTATGGTGTAAGACTGCCCGGACCCGCCTGGCAAATCCAGCTGCCATAAATGCCAGTCTAATGTGAGAGGTCTTTATGAGGTTATGGCGTTAATGAACTAAGAAATACTTAACCAGATAATCATGTAAGGTGGGACATGGGGGTTAAGTAGGTGCCTTGGGTGGCATGAGGAATCTGGTGGTTGCCTTTAGAGGCATTTGAAATACGATTAGACTTAACCAAACACACATGTAAATGAACATGACTAAGTGGGTTAAGTGGGATGGACTAATGGGGACAAGCTTAGGTGGAATGCTTGTGGTAAATAGTGGGGGCCCATTTCAACCAGTATCCCAAAACGTATCTTTGTGGGCTCGACCCAAGTCGAGGACGGGACACGCATACTGGGTTTGACTATAAGAGGCCAAAACAAGGAGCGGTGGCAACGCAAGTCCAACGGGTTTCATATGCGTGTGTGGACCCGGGCTGGTAGGTAAGACGTTGTTGCATCGTGTAGGTATAAGCCGTGCATGTCCGTTGTATCAGGTTGCCACTTTAGGTGAGTGATACACCCCACTGTGGGGCCAACACGGGTATCTACGAGTTAGGGAGCCGATCGAATAATGGGAAGTAGGGTACACCTAGTGGAGATAGGGGCAGGCGGCATCTATGTAGTCAGCTAGGGGTACGTAAAGCCATTGGGAAAGTTTCTAAGTGAAGCTAAGTGGGATGAATCTTTAGGGGGACTGGTGTGGTGCAGTATAGTGTTTATCCTTTAGTATTTAGGAGCGCCTATAACGTTGCCTTTAGCGATTGTCTATGTCCTTAATCTGCTCTTCATAGACATTTTCTTGTTTTCCAGCTTATGCCTTAGTCCAGTTATTTTGGTAATAGTATTGTAGAATTATCATATTCACCAGACTTTATGTCTGACCCCCTCTTTTCCATCCTTTTTCTCGCTTCAGGTCCGCAGGTTGGGCCAAGTTCTAGTGGAGTCTAGTTGGATCGCTTATCTTCTGGAAAGCTTGGACTGCTGAAGTAAAGTCCAGCTTATTATCTTTCTTTTTAATGGCTATTCATGTAATGGGATTATGTACTTGTTTTATCAAGATAGATATTGTACTTGACATTGAATATGGTGTTATGATGTAATCAAACATGTTTTGACTTCTGCTACAATGAAATAAAGTTTTTGAATTTCCAAGTACTATTTTATATCTGTCTTGTTGTAATTTTACTGTTCTATATTCACTTAAAACCTCCATGGAAGTTAATGCATTCCCTTTGTGAGTGACATTAATGGACGTGGGGTGTTACACGTGGTATCAGAGCATAAGGTTACCAGAACAGATAAAAAAAATTTTAGAAAAATATTTTTTTTTCTAAAGTATTTTTGGAAGAAGTGCTTTCAAAAAAAAAAATATGTTATTTAAAGAGAGTTTTTATGAAAAACATAATCCCAAATAGCCACATCCTTATCTTTATCTTTCGAATTCTCCATTTTGAATCTTTCCTTTTTCGTTTCAGCATGGCTGAAGATCTTAATCTCCCAGAAGGGGTGACGATTCCAGGGTGGTTTAGGAGATACTTGGAGGCTAGGGCCACCACTGCAGGCCCAGCGGATACTCCTCCACCCCTAGTTGCACCCATTCCTCCTCCTCCTCCTCCTCCTCCTCGTGTTTACACTTTTGCAAAGACGTGCAAGGAATTCAAGGCTATGGGAGGAAAAACTTTTCAAGGGACTGAGACGTTTGTGGAGGCCAGAGATTGGCTTAAGGAGACTGAGGAATTGTTGGATATCTTTGAAGTGGAAGATGGGAGGAAAGTCCGTTTAGCTGCTTGGTTAATGAAGGGAGAGGCCTCGTTTTGGTGGGAGGTCACTAACGGGGAACGTCCAGTTGATTCATGGGCGGATTTCAGACGAAGGTTTGAGGCAAAGTTTCTTTCAAGGGCAGAGGAGAACTTAAATATGGAAAAATTCCTGGCACTAAAGCAAGGGAGCTCATCAGTAAAGGAATATGTCAAAAAATTTAATCAGTTAGCAAGGTTTGGCTTGGAGTTGGTGAACACGCCAGAGAAGAAAGCTTTGAGGTTCGTTAGAGGCTTGAATGAACCGTTGCAAGGGTTGGCTATGACCCACATCCCTATGGGAGCCACCTTTGAAAAGCTAGTAGAAATGGCACTTATGCATGAGGATAAGGCATTTGAAAAGAAAGGGGATCAGAAGAAACCCCAACAGCAAAATAAGAAGGGTGGTAAAAACAATAATGGCAATGGGAAGAAGAAATGCCTCAATTGTGGGACGCCTGGCCATCTCAGCAAAGATTGTAGAAAGAAAAAGAAGACTGGTTGTTTTCATTGTGGAGATGCGGGACATTTAGTGAAGGACTGTCCAAAGAAGGGGCAGAGTGCAGGGTCTACCTCGGGAGGACAGGTGCAGGCTCTTATGGCACCAGGGCAGGCAAGGGGGCAAGTTCAGGCTATTGCGGCCCCACCGCTGCAAGAAAGAGGTAGAACAATTTCTGTTGAAAGCTTAGTTTTTCTGTTTGATCATCCTGTCCGTACCTTATTCGATTCTGGCGCATCTCATTCGTTTATCTCTGCATCATTAGTTGAATCACTGCACTTGAACACCAGTTTAGTAGAGGATCCCTTGGTCGTTTCAAATCCAATTGGGGGTTCGGCTCATTTGACCATGATATGTTTGGATTTGAAAATCTCTATACTTAGCGTTGAATTTAGATGTGATGCTTATGTATTGGGCTTCACGGGCTATGGGCTAATTTTAGGAATGGATTGGTTGTCTAGAAATAGGGCCATTCTTGATTGTGAAAGGAGAGTAGTTAGGCTTGTGACTCGCCTTGGTAATGCTCTCGACATCTTTTGTAATCCCATAAATTCCGTTATGCTAAGTAATCTTGAATCGCTTGACGCGTCTGTAGAGAACCTGCGATCGGTAGAAGTGGTCCGGGAATATCCGGATGTGTTTGAGGAGGTGAAGGGCTTACCTCCAAAGCGGGAGATAGACTTTCGAATTTATCTTGTGGATAATGCTAAACCCGTATCTTTGCCAGTGCGCCACATGGCTCCTCGTGAAAGGAGGGAACTCAATAAGCAAGTAAAGGAGTTGCTTGAGAAGGGGTTCATAAGACGTAGTATATCGGAGTGGGGTGCTCCAGTAGTTTTTGCCACAAAGGCGGATGGGTCTCTTAGACTTTGTATGGACTATAGAGAACTAAACAAGCTTACTAAAAAGAACCGACACCCACTGCCGAGGATTGACGATCTCTTTGATCAGTTAGTTGGCGCCTCAGTGTTTTCGCAGTTGGACTTAGCCACTGGCTTTCATCAACTGAAAGTGGCTGAGGATAGTATAGATAAGACTGCTTTTAGGACTCCTGACAGATTCTATGAATGGCTAGTGATGCCCTTTGGTTTGACAAACGCCCATGCATATTTTGTTGATTTGATGAGTAGGGTGTTTAGGGAATACCTTAACAAATTCGTGGTAGTCTTTGTGGATGACATCTTAGTCTTTTCTAAGAATAAAGAAGAGCACTCCCTACATCTTAGGGAAGTGTTGGAAACCCTTCGAGCACATAACCTTAAGGCAAAATTTTCTAAGTGTCACTTCTGGAGGAAGGAAGTACGGTTCTTAGGGCACGTGGTTTCCAAAGAAGGGATAGCAGTGGATCCCGCAAAGGTGGTGGCCATCCAAGATTGGAAGGTCCCTAAAAATGCAACCGAAGTAAGAAGTTTCTTGGGGTTGACTGGCTATTATAGGAAGTTTATCAAAGACTTCGCAAAAATATCAGCTCCATTAACACGGTTAACGAAGAAGAACCTGGTTTTTACGTGGGACAAAGATTGCGATGATGCGTTCCAACGTTTAAAGAGAGCCTTAACTTCAGCCCCAGTCTTAGTGCTGCCAGACGGGAATAAACCGTTTACCATCTATACTGATGCTTGTGGGACGGGACTTGGCGCGGTCCTCATGCAAGAGGGAAGAGTAATAGCCTATGGTGGAAGGAATTTCAGGTTTCATGAAAAGAATTACCCCACGCATGACTTAGAGCTAGCCGCAATTGTTTTCGCGCTTAAGTCTTGGCGTCACTATCTTCTTGGTGAGAAATTCGAACTGTTCACTGACCACAAATCATTAAAATACTTATTCTCTCAGAAGGATTTGAATTTAAGGCAGCAACGGTGGAAGGAATTCTTAGCCTCCTACGATTTTGAAATAGCATATACCCCGGGCAAGGGTAACGTGGTGGCAGACGCCTTAAGTAGGAAAAGGTTGTCCTTGAGTCCGTTGTTTGTTGAACGACAAAGCTTAGAATTCATCTCTATGTTTGACTTTAGACCCTCCGTTGACTTAGTACCCGGTCTGTTAGCATCCTTGGAGGTTAGACCTACACTTCTAGGACGGGTTGGTGAGGCACAGCGAGACGACCCACGGTTGGTTGAGATAGTAGAAAAGCTCAAAGGGGGGGAGTCGTCAAGCCATCTTCGTAGGTATACCCTAGACGATAAGGGTTGGTTACGAAGGGATAATAGACTTTGTGTACCGCAAGACGAAGACTTAAGGAAGGCCATTCTTGATGATGCTCATCGCTCAAAAATGACCATTCATCCCGGCGGGGATAAGATGTACAAAAATATGAAGCGGGTTTTCTTTTGGGCCGGTATGAAAAAGGATGTGGCCGAGTACGTCGCTAGATGCTTGGTGTGCCAACGAGTTAAAGCAGAACAAAAGAAACCCGGTGGGTTGCTTCACCCATTAGAAGTTCCACTATGGAAATGGGAAAGCATCTCAATGGATTTTGTGGATGGATTACCAAGATCAAGGAAGGGTAACACGGGGATTTGGGTTATAGTAGATAGACTTACTAAAAGCGCCCATTTTATTCCCGTGAAAAGTAAGAGGACTGCTCCGTGGTTGGCTTCTGTATACATTAAGGAGATAGTTCGTTTGCACGGTATTCCTTCTAGTATAGTAAGCGACCGTGACCCCATCTTTACTAGCGAATTTTGGAAGAGTTTACAAGAGGCGGTAGGGACTCAGCTATGTTTGAGCACCGCATATCATCCTCAGACAGACGGCCAGACCGAGAGGGTGAATCGCATTCTATAGAATCTTTTAAGACTTTGTATCCTAGACTTTGGGGGTACATGGGAAGAGCACCTTCCGTTAGTAGAATTCGCATATAACAATAGCTTTCAGTCTAGTATTGGCATGGCACCTTTCGAAGCTCTTTATGGAAGGCCTTGCCGTTCGCCTACATGTTGGTGGGAATCTACCGATAAAATCCTACTTGGGCCCGATATGGTTAGGGAAACCTCGGAGAAGATTGAGTTGATTCGAAGGAGGATGTAAGCAGCACAAGATAGGCAAAAATCGTATGCTGATAAGAGGAGGACAGATCTTGAGTTTGACATTGGAGACATGGTTTTTATCAAAGTATCTCCGTTACAGAATGTTGTTCGCTTTGGGTCCGTGGGGAAATTAGCACCAAGGTTTGTAGGGCTGTTTCCTGTAAAAAAAACAGGATTGGGAAGATGGCATATAGGGTGGAGTTGCCTGAGAAACTTAGTGGAGTACACGACGTATTCCATGTATCACATTTGAGGAAGTGTTTGCACAAGACCGCGGAGGTGGTAGAGCCGAGCTTGCTTAAAGAGGTGGAAATAGAGCGTGATGCAACAATTAGACGAGCTCCTACATGCATTCTTGGGTCGGAGATCAAAAAGTTGAGGAATCGAGAGGTCAGACTGGTTAAAGTGCAATGGGGAGATGATGAGAGCAACGCAACTTGGGAGACAGAAGAGAAGATGCGTTCGTTGTACCCTTTTCTTTTTGAGGGTATGTCTTTTAATTTCTCCTTTATCGCTTAGCTTATCTTATCTTATCTTTAGTATGTCCTCTCATTAGTATCTTTGACCTTTAGTTAGGATAATCCTATGGTTAAAACATGTGTTTGAGACATGTTATGTATGATGGATGCAAAATGGATGCAAGTGTTTGCTAGTGGTTGCTCGTGGATGCATATATACACACATTTTAGGCACTAGATCGGCTCAGTCACTACATATTGCATATTGCATATATATATGGATGTATTTAGTAAAATGGATGAACGATGGTTGTATTATCATGTGGATGCTGCATTCAGATGATGGTTGTGCACGCATATAGAAGTATTATGTAGCATTAAGAATCTTTTGCATAAATAATGGGTGCATGGCACGATCATAGTTGCATTAAGGAGGTCAACTGAATCAGTGGACCGCCTGATTTTGCATTAGATACGGACATATACACACACTGTGCATTTAAACATGAAAGCATTAGAAGTCCGTAAGGACAATGGATGCCTGTGTATGATGGATGAGTAGATGGACGTTTGGATGGTAGGATATACATTCTTCCAGACTTGAAGATTTCGGGGACGAAATCCTAAAAGGAGGGGAGAATGTAACACCCCGAATTTTCTATTAACACTAAAGTTGCTAAATTAATAATAAGTGTGTAGAAGAGGGGATGTATCTAATATGAATATAAAAATATTAATAAGTATGTAAGAGAGGGGATGTATCTATTATGAATATAAAAATATTAATAAGTATGTAAGAGAGGGGATGTATTTAATATGAATATAAAAATATTAATAAGTGTGTAAGAGAGGGGATGTATCTAATATGAATATAAAAATATTAATAAGTGTGTAAGAGAGGGGATGTATCTAATATATATATATATATATATATATATATATTGCTGAGTGTTTGCTGAGTCACTTCTGACTCATTGCTGAGTCAACAAGATAAACCCCATCTTGTCTGAACGGCTGCGGTTATTTCTAGGTTAAATCTAATGGCCTAAATGCATTCTAAAATCTATAAATAAGTGGGTAGACCCTAAACCTAAATCACTTGTAAAATTAGAGAAGCTACCGTCATGCTGCTGCCATGGAGTTCAGCGTAGCCGTCACAAACTAAGAAGAGGAAGCCTAATCATCTACAACTAAATCTACACAAATCAAATCAAAAGATCTCTCTTTCTCTAATTCTTTTCTTTTGTTGGTGAGTATGATGATTCTCACAAGACTATTACAAACTAATTTGACTCAGTTATGAATGGATCACAAGAAAGTGATGTGATTTGTAATTGTAAATTCTATATATTGTGGATCTCTTATTATGTTATTATGTTGTCGTATGATGTAAATTATATATGCTATGTCATGCTATGTTGTAAATTCTCTTATGCTATGTCGTGCTATGTTGAGAATCATGTCAAGCTATGTTATACTATCATACTATGCCATGTTATAAATCATGCTATATTATGTTGAAAAATCATGCTGTTGGATCATGCTTAAAGTTATGTTTTTTTTTCTTAATTTAAATGGATCTTGTTTATGGGAATTTACCTATTAGGTTAGGTGTACCCATAAACTTGAAACTATAATTAAATAAAACTTGATTACGGGAATTTGCCTATTGATTTAGGTGTACCCATATAAAACCATGTTGTTAAAAAATTAGATGATGTTGATTCACACATGTTCATATGTAAGTTTATGAAAATTGATTGAGATTATATTAGGTGAATTTTGAACAAGTTGACACCTTTAGGTCCATGACATGTATAATCTATGCAAGTTGGACATATGCAAGTTTCACCCCTTATTATGATTCATTTGGTCACATATACATGTTGTTATTATGATAATCTCTTTTATGTTATGAGTTAGGCTATTCGAGTCTAACATATATTTTGCGAATAAACGTTCAAACGTGGGGTAGGGGTAATATTAGGAATTAATAAATTGGGTGCAATTTTGTAAGATTTTGCATACCATGAATGGATGTCCATAATTGAGTCAATTATGGACATTGTTAAAAATTGGAAGTAATTAATAATTCAAGTAGGGAATTATTAAAATTGGGGGAAAGTGGATTATTATTAATAATCAATGCTTAGGACACGAGGTTGGACCCGTTTGTGATGTAAACCTGCCCGGACCCGCCCGGCAAATCCAGTAGTCACAAATGTCGGCCCAATGTGAGAGGTCCTAGGCCCAAACTAAAGCATAACAGTTGTAAAGACACGAGGTTAGACTCTTTTATGGTGTAAGACTGCCCGGACCCGCCCGGCAAATCCAGCTGCCATAAATGCCAGTCTAATGTGAGAGGTCTTTATGCGGTTATGGCCTTAATGAACTAAGAAATACTTAACCAGATAATCATGTAAGGTGGGACATGGGGGTTAAGTAGGTGCCTTGGGTGGCATGAGGAATCTGGTGGTTGCCTTTAGAGGCATTTGAAATACGATTAGACTTAACCAAACACACATGTAAATGAACATGACTAAGTGGGTTAAGTGGGATGGACTAATGGGGACAAGCTTAGGTGGAATGCTTGTGGTAAATAGTGGGGGCCCATTTCAACCAGTATCCCAAAACGTATCTTTGTGGGCTCGACCCAAGTCGAGGACGGGACACGCATACTGGGTTTGACTATAAGAGGCCAAAACAGGGAGCGATGGCAACGCAAGTCCAACGGGTTTCATATGCGTGTGTGGACCTGGGCTGGTAGGTAAGACGTTGTTGCATCGTGTAGGTATAAGCCGTGCATGTCCGTTGTATCAGGTTGCCACTTTAGGGGAGTGATACACCCCACTGTGGGGCCAGCACGGGTATCTACGAGTTAGGGAGCCGATCGAATAATGGGAAGTAGGGTACACCTAGTGGAGATAGGGGCAGGCGGCACCTATGTAGTCAGCTAGGGGTACGTAAAGCCATTGGGAAAGTTTCTAAGTGAAGCTAAGTGGGATGAATCTTTAGGGGGACTGGTGTGGTGCAGTATAGTGTTTATCCTTTAGTATTTAGGAGCGCCCATAACGTTGCCTTTAGCGATTGTCTATGTCCTTAATCTGCTCTTCATAGACATTTTCTTGTTTTCCAGCTTATGCCTTAGTCCAGTTATTTTGGTAATAGTATTGTAGAATTATCATATTCACCAGACTTTATGTCTGACCCCCTCTTTTCCATCCTTTTTCTCCCTTCAGGTCCGCAGGTTGGGCCAAGTTCTAGTGGAGTCTAGTTGGATCGCTTATCTTCTGGAAAGCTTGGACTGCTGAAGTAAAGTCCAGCTTATTATCTTTCTTTTTAATGGCTATTCATGTAATGGGATTATGTACTTGTTTTATCAAGATAGATATTGTACTTGACATTGAATATGGTGTTATGATGTAATCAAACATGTTTTGACTTCTGCTACAATGAAATAAAGTTTTTGAATTTCCAAGTACTATTTTATATCTGTCTTGTTGTAATTTTACTGTTCTATATTCACTTAAAACCTCCATGGAAGTTAATGCATTCCCTTTGTGAGTGACATTAATGGACGTGGGGTGTTACAGGGTCGGATCGTGATTGGATAGTGCGAGCCGAACTGGTCGTGGTGCTCGAGTGCTGAAGCCGACGCTGAGCGGGTCGGATCGTGATGCAGGAGTGCGAACCGGGGGGGCAATCCAACCGTGGGCGAGCTGATGGGTGCGATCCGGTGTGTGCGAACCGAGGAGGAGCCCATGAGCCAAAGGGGGCGATCCGGTCCAAGAGGTGTTGCTTTGTCACTTCATCCAAATGATTGTCAGATTACACCCATTCACGAAAACGGGCATAACTTTCAAACCGTAAGTCCGATTGAGCCAATCCAAAGCTCAAACTAAAGCTAAGATCTATAAGAGTTACAGAGCTTAGCTCTGTAATCACTGTTTTCGGGTCCAAAAAAGGTCATCTGATAGGAGTTTTTGGGCCTTTCTTTGTTCGTGATGCGACTTTGACCAAATCGCTGCCTGTCTTCTGATGATGTTCTCCATTTCCGAGCACGATGTTATCTAGATATTCAGTGTGACAGCTTTTACCAAAAAGTGCGTCAACACCCACTAATCTGAATTACTAACATTTCAGTTTCTATCATATGGGATACATCATTTTCTAATACCAAACATATTGTACACTTTCCAACCAAACCACCTAAGGGTCTCAAAATTTTTATGTTCATTCCTTTAGTGTACCAAATAGATATCCCATTTCTTTCCACATTTTACTCTTTCTATCTAGTGGGCTTCCCAATGGATCTAGGTTTGTATATAATATATTTATATTTTAGAAAACACAAAAACGTTCACTCATTACCTATATAGGGATCCTAAACTGAAGCTCTGATACCAAATGTAACAAACCACGTTCCGACGGACCGATTTTTTCCTCAAAAACCCAATCCATGGAAACCCAAGTTGTTTTGCTCTGGTATCCTGCAGAAAAGACAGAGACATAAAACATGTCAGAGTTCAGAAAACAACTCACAGCGGGAAGTAAAAAATATAATATAATTAAAATATAGCTTTACCTTAATAACAATACCGCTAAACCAGTATCCAAAGCTATACGGTCCCTTTCATGAACCTAACCTACGAATGTTATGAGGAGGGGGTCAGAACATAAGTTATGTGTGAATGAATTTAAACTACACCTCTTGAATAATCCTACATATATCGTTCAGTTACATTTTCTCATTTATTAGGTCATCTGTGTTATTAGAACTCAAGGCTTTCACACACATGTCGCACCCATCTACCCCCTAGTAAATTAACCTAATATAATGTATATGCAGCTACCCCCAAACTAAGGTACACCCCGTGGTACCCCACTCACACGGTCTCCTTCGTATCGCCACAGTAATATGCGCAGTCCCTCATCCTATTCCATAGTAACGTACAATGCTACTTCCTCATAGAACCACTATCGCTGTGCTATGTAAACGTACTGACAGCTATCCTCGAACTATTCGATCGACTTTGGTTCCATCACCGAATAATGCCCTCTAGTCTACGATACACCACCCACAGCAGACATGGTTGTATCTAGACTTTCCCACGTACGTATCATCAATCATACTCGATGATTCTACTGCACATAACCTCTACTTGTGCACCCGAGTTCCGTGACAGGGCTACACTAGAAACACGGAACTCGGTCGGGAGCTTTTCTATATCTGTACAAGCCCGCCACTAAGAGTGTCCAATGTACATATATCCCTTGGGTCTGGTTTTTCTGTGGTGACTATGGCCCCACCTTAGCCCCTCCCTCAACTAGTAAAGATCACACGAGCTAAGCGACCACCCCTAACAAGCAAACAATCTAATCATCCATGTGGGGTCTCCCCACACCTGTCCCTTGATAGCAAAGGTTCACGATTTCTAGGGGTTAGCTCTTGTCTTTTCGCATTCCTTAGGTTGTTGGTGACAGGTGCCCGACGATCTTGCTATCGTTTGGTCTTGACCCTCCACCTCCGCTTGAGGCAACCGCAGAACCACCCTTAATGCCACCGCGTATAGCATTCTAACTGCCTCCCTTCTTGTGCAGTCAAGGCCCACCCACTTGGTAGTTCCACGCAGACCCAACCTCTGTAATCCTAGCCCGGAGCTAAACCACCACAGAGGACTAACAGGAGCACCTTTAACATCTCAGGAGGCCGCCTGCCTCCCCTTCCAGTCCGTTGGAACCGCTAGATTAATGAACATGCGCTCCCCTCGTGCCTTATGACATCGTGATGATCTACCTCATTGGGCTATTCATCCTATAATGTACGGACTGCTTCAAGAGCCTTACTTTTATCTGCCATTAGACCCTACGTCACCTCGTCAGTTATCTCATTTAACTTGGTTATTCACATTTACTTCCTTTTCAAGTTTACCAAGGTATCCTTGCTTATTAATTACATTTATAACTTAATCCTTTTAATTTCATTAATAAGCCTACGACATTTTATTCTCATAATCTAATAATTATCCCTTTTATGGTTATAATAACATGCTTTACTTAATTTATAATTAAGTACATCTTAATTCACATATACATTGGTTAAGAGAATAACTCCCCAATTATCAAACCCGAAGACCGAAATCAACATCAGATTGACACTCAGAGAATTACTCAACTCAACCAATCTTCTATTATGTCATTCATTAACTTATGTTATCTTCATTTGTAGATTTATTCTTGCCTTTACAGATTACTTAATCTTCAATTAAGTACAACTTTCCTTGTTACACAAGTTATTTCATCTTCCCTTATCGTTCCTTATAACTTACCTTATTCCATAAGTTATTCTATTTTCTCCATCGTTCATTATAACCAACCTTATTTCATAAGTTATTATTCCCAATTGTCCCTAGGACAAGCCTACCTATTATCATTTCCTTTTCTTAAGTTCATTCATAATAGGTTATTATTATCATTCCCCATTTTGGCATTCATTAAGATTAACTTAACCCTCCCCACTTCTTTAACACGTTTACTTAACCCCTACTCAATTCAACTGGTTTGTAACACCACTACAGATTTAATTGGGTTAAGTATTCTAATTTATCAAATTGTCCATGCTACCCATGTTACCCACTTAACCCCTTTATTATATCCATATCAACCTTACATGTGCCGTCTTGGTTAAGTGTTCATTATTATTTATGATGTCCGTAAACGCGCAAGACCTCTCACATTAGATTACTGTTTGCAGTTGCTGGATATGCCGGGTGGTTCCGGGAAGACTTCTACCACATCTGAATCTAACCTCGCGTCTTGACACCATTACGGGTCCGATTTCCACCTAAGACCTCTCACATTAGATTACCGTTTGCGGTTGCTGGATATACCGGGCGGTTCCGGGAAGACTTCTACCACAAACCAAATCTAACCTCGTGTCTTAGGCATTCAATATCTTTTTCTTAATTCATGCCCAATTTCAAGTCTTGGATTATTATGATTTCCAGTTACCCATAAATTCCAATTCAAATTTATGCTTATAAATCTAATCCAATTTATACCTATAATCCTACGTATACAAGTTACGCCCAATTATGCCCAAATCAATTTCCACAATTTATGCCAACTTTCATTTTATAACATATTTTCCCAAACTTTTCCAATTGTTCATATTTTATTGCAATAATGCCCCAAATTCCAACCATCAGTTTTTGCCCTAAATTACAGTCTTATATTCTCAATCTGATTTATATACATAAATCCCACCATAGTTTTATTTATAATTCCAAGTATAGTTATTCCCATAATCCAATTAAACTTATAATCCCAGTTTATATTCATAATTATAATTTGATTCATATACCATAGTTATATTTATGATTCCAATCAAAGTTATTCCCAAAACCCCATTATAAGTTATGTCTCTAAACCTCCCAATCACATATAATACCCAAATCAACCTTTTCCCTTTTATTCTCAATATCATTCAATCGCATAAACCAACAATAGGCATAGGCTCCAAGATAGCCTAGCTATATAAAAATAAAAAAGGGAAGAATAAAAGGAGGAAACCCAACATAGGCATAAAATGACTGATCATAATTAAGCATATGACAACATCAGGCATATGTGAACTTTATCAGATTAGATCTTTCAATGGGTTTATTACGCGCGCAAATGGGGAATGGCGAACGATAGATCCATTATTATACAGAAAATGTATTTTAAATCCACTCACTTGTATGCTTTCTAATTCTAGATCTGATCCGTGGTTTTCTCCCTTTTTGTGCCACATAGATCTAGGCATCTGAATTCTTTTCTCTTATTTTGGAGTAGAGGAATCCTAGATCTATCTTTTTATTTTAAGAACAGATTTGGAGAGGAATAAAAGAGATTAGATCTAAGAATTGCTTGGGGAAGAAGAAGAATCTAAATTATTTTAGGTTGGAGCAGCATTATGGCATTGCCATTAGTTTAGGTCAAGAAAACAATAGGGTTAGTGTCCATTATATAGCTCCTATGCCAACGTACTTGGTCAGAAAACGTGCCTACATACAAAATGATGTATTTCGCTTGGATCTGGAAGGGGGTCTACCCCTATACGGGGGGTCGACACCTATGTATTCCACCCTACAGGGGGGTCAACACCTATGTCGACACCCCTTGGGGGGGTCGACACCCTTCGAGTGGGATTTTTCCCGCTCACCCGCTTTTGATTGTTTTTGAATATTTTTGAATTCTGGAGATATTTTGTGTGTGTGTGTGTGTGTGTGTGTGTGTATATATCTGAGCCTTATATGTATACAAACTTCAAAAGCTCATAACTTCTTCATACGTTATCCGTTTTACACAAACTTTGACTCTTTCCCAAGAATAATTCCGAGATGAACGCAATGGTGATGTCTGTTTTACTTAATTTCTGATATTTAAATTAAGTATCTTTATTTTATTACCTCTTCTATTACATATATCGTTAACGTATTAATTTTTCTGTCTCTTCCACTAATTTAAATTTCACATCACCATTATTTATATTTCCATGCATATAAACATTTCTAATTATATTAAAAATGCGGGGTGTTACAACAAAGTAGTATGATAGAACAACAAGCAGTTTGCTAATTCCAAACTTTGTCTGAAAAGTCCTCCTTCTTCTTCGTTGAGTGAAAGGCGTGTTGACTTGTCCACGATGTCCAGAAAATAGCTTCAATGCCCAGGAAATCCAAGAGATGTCCAAGAGTAGTGTAAAAATACTTGTAAATGTTAGTCATATGCTACTATTTAACTGGTATTACGGGTGAACTCCTAGCCACTTAATACTTCCCTTAGACAGACGGTTCCCCTTACATGATGGGGGAACTCTTAGTAGTTTGTCCCTAGGTTAACCCTCACTTAGCCCCTAGATAAGAAGAAAACACTTCCGAAGAACTACCCTACTCATATTCCATCATTTTCTAGGACATTTAATACCATATAAGAGAAAGGCGGACCCAATGACCATTTAAGACCTAATAAGGGTGGGTCTCATGACTCTGGTCGAAAACCAAGAAGTGAACCTTAGGAATGGACTTAGTCCTAACCACTTAATACCGAATAAGGAAGGTCAGCCACTTAATACCTTCTCAAGGAATGAATACTTCACACACACACACACATACACACACACATATACACACACATATACACACACACACATACATTAGACATCTCACATTAAATCGACCACTTGTAGACGCTGGATTTGCCGAGCGTTTCCGGGTAGGATTCTAGTACAAGTTGGGCTTGATCTCGCGTCTTAATGTAATAATTCAAATGGCCCATGATACTTATACCTCTCACATTAACCTGTCTTACCTGAAGATGATGGATATGTTGGTCGGTTCTGGGTAGGCTTCTACTACAAGTTATGGTTAACCTCGTGTCTGTGTGTCATTAATTATAATTAAAGTCATTAACTCACACACATACAAATTCCCATAAGGGCACTTAAATTTCTAATTACCTAATTTAAACGTGTTCAGTATGCATTAATATTATGTCAAATACATTTAAATATATGGTAATAAACGAGGTGTAATTCAAGCATACGTAAATGAATGTCCTAAACCGTTTGAAATGTCAATCCTAACACAAAATAAAGGTATACAAGTTTATTTCCCTAATTTCTCCAATCATAACAAAAATGTATATTCACATTCAAATAACAGGGAAATAATAAATATTAATAACATAACTTGTAACTCAAGTTTGATTGATTATCTTAATAACAAAATAAAGACAAGGTGCAGTATTTCCAAATACATATGTAAAAATCCCATTTTTGGTACTAATTCACTTTTTAATATAATTTTCATACACCAAATCTTAATACTTTAGTGGCTTGCAAGTAATACGTTCAAACAATCTATTTTGAAAATAGATGTTTAAACTTATTCAATTCACAATACTCAAGTTTATAAGCTTTTGCAACAAAAATACATATACATGAATTTACATATTTACAATGAAGTGAAGTAGACCAACTTTAAGAATTATATAGACACTGAAACGCCTTTTCTTTCATTACATCGATAATCCAAATATACTTGATTGACCATTTTTGCAAACAAACATAAATAATGAGGGATTTAGGGATTTTGATATTGTTTTGTTTACACATAAATCCAAATCCGTTTTAGTCACAATAAACCAAATTTTACACTATCCGAATATAGTAAATAACATACTTATGAAAATTCCACTCATAAAGATTTGAAAAGAGATTAGTGAATATTGTGTAGAATTAACTAAAAATATATATTTATGCCTTCGTATCAACGTATTCCAACTCACCCTCATATATATATATATATATATAGGAGAATTAAAGTTAGGAATCTCATATATATATATATATATATATTAATTCCAGAGTCTATACATATAAGACTTTAGATCTAGAAAGATTGAATAAGATTAAAAGAGAGAATAGAAACCTAACCTGAAATTTTGGAATTAAGAATGTAGAGACAAAGTGGAGGCGTGAAGAATGAGGTGTAGGGTTTTGGGAGAGGCTAGAGGGTCTTATTTATAGTTGCAAGCGTGTATACATACCACTAGATTAATTAGATTTAATCTGGATAGTCCTGAGAAATTATAAATAAACCCATAAAAAAACAAAGCATTCCTCACCCCCAACACGAAGGGTACTCGACTCCCTCTATAGGAGGGCGGTTGACCCCCCTTCTAGGGTTGAAGCAGGGAAATGTTTCCCCTGAATGTTAGAATTTATATTAATTATTCAATTAATCAGATTGATTGCTTTCCATTAGTTGATTATTCATGTTCCCTTTTGCATATAAATATATACACACAAATTCAAATCCTTATGGAATATTCTTTTATGCCAATCTAGTATTAATCATATTTCGAATTTATATTTAATCAGTTTGAATTTTGTAACAGCCTGAAATTCAATAGACATGATTTTCTTTTAAAAATAATAATCCATCGAAGCTCGAGTAGGCTTGTATGGTATCCTGCAGAAAAGACAGAGATAATAAATATATATCATAGCTCGGTAAACATCTCACAATAGAATGGATAAAATATAATAATCAAATATAGCCTTATCGAAATAATAACAATGTCTAACAAGTGGCCAAAGGCTACCAAATCTCTGCCATAAACCTAGTCTATGAGTATGTTATAAGGAGGTGGTCAGAACACAATGTTCTGATGAATGGACAAATTATATGTTCTGAAATAACCCTACATATATCGTTCAGTCATGTTTTCTTAATTATTATGTTACTTGGGTTAGCAGCACTCAAGACTCTGCACTCACATCGTACTCATCTACTCCCCAATAGATTAACCTAATATGATATAAATGTAGCTACACCCAACATCTCAACATACTTCCCATAGTACCCTCCTCGTACGATCTCCACCGTCATGCCACATAAGCGTATGCACCTTTCATCCTACGCCGAACGATGTATGGAAATCTAATTCACTACGCCACATAATCGCACAGAACCACCATCGCTATGCCATGTAAATGTATGGATCGTCGTATCCAAACTCCTCAGTAGAATCAAGTCTCAACATGGAGTAATGCCTTATTGTCTATAATACACCACCCAATGCGTGTATCTAGACCCTCACATGAACATACTGTCTACTGTAACCCAAGTCCTATAATAGGGCTGTATCCATTGCATGAAACTCGGTCGGTAGCTTTCAGTATCTGTAAAGGTCTTCTTCATTAGACCTACAGTACAAATATCCAAGTATAGCCTATATTTTCACAGTGGCTATGGCCCCACCCTAGCCCCTCCCTTAACTAGTGAAAGACTACATCAAGAGCTAAGTGACTTGCCAATATCAACCAATCTAACATCCAACTGGCGTGTCCCGCAACCAATGTCTTGATAGTGAAAGATCGATGGTCTATAGGTTTAGCTCTAGTATTTCTGCGTCACACCAACTATCGATGACAGATATCCGACGATTACTATCCTTAGTTTGGTACTGACCAACGTCTCCTGAGGCAAACCGCCGAATCATTCAACACCATCCGCCATAGCCTTCCGACTGTCAGATTGTAGTTGCAGTCAAGGTATAATCACCGGATGGTACCGTACAGACCAAACCCCTGTGAGTACGGCCTTAGCATGTACCGCACAAAATACCATCACAAAATACCCTACCACGTCCCGTAGAAACCACATGCTTCCCTTCAAGCCCATAGAATAATCAGGTGGACATGCTCCTCTCGTGTCTCCAAACACCACGATGATCTACCCAGTTGGGTTCTTCCCCCTCAGACATACAGATTGGTCCAAGCGCATCATGCCGTTACGTTATTAGATTCTACATCTAATCTTTTAATAGCGCGCTTGCTTTATCTCATCCGGTTGCTAATTAACTTGATTATCAACATATTCACTTTTTATCCAAGTTACAAGGTTTATTAACTCACAGATGGCTGCTTACTTTCTTTATTTAACCCTATGTCGCCCGAGCGGACTTACGCTTATTATTTATTACAATTATTAGACTTAATACTTTTAATT
The DNA here is from genome assembly GCA_030737875.1 of Allium sativum. Taxonomy (NCBI): domain Eukaryota; kingdom Viridiplantae; phylum Streptophyta; class Magnoliopsida; order Asparagales; family Amaryllidaceae; genus Allium; species Allium sativum. Next base: position 489,524,003 of record CM060926.1, read on the forward strand.
ATAAGTCTACCAATAATAAGCCTACTTTATTCTTTCTTATTTAATCATAACCTTGTCTTACACTGTTATCACAGCCTTTTGTTGTTTACTTATTAACTTAGTTCTCTTAACTAAGGTTTACTAATAAGTTTTCTTTTCTAAATTATAACCTATGTTATAATTTCTCTTGTCCCTAAGACAATACCTATTATATTTCATTCTCATTCATATAATTAATTATAATAGGTTATATTCCCCATTCATCATAATTATTTTTAGGTTCCTTAAGATAAACCAGCTTTTGTAATCTTTCTTTAATTACCGTCATGTACGTTCTTATTATTTCAGAAAAATATTTCATACACCTCATTACATTGGTTAACGAAAAGATGAAAAGACCTATTTCCATAACGTACATCAATTAAGATTCGTAGTTGCAAGCTGTTTCTTTTATTTTCATTGTGGACATACATGTATATTTTATTTGATTAGTGTGCAATACAGTAAAAGAACCCCTATTTCACACTAATTCATTTTTCCTTTCTTTTCTTACAACCATGCTCTTAGTAATTTACCGTTATGGAAATGTATCCATTTTCCTATAATCCAACTAACTCGGTCTACTACTAACTTTTCCCCTTTTTTATTTTAGAGTTAGATGTTAATTCTTGTTTTTCATTTACTGTTTCTAATTATTGTAAATTTCTATATGAAACTAGGCATATCAATTCTTCTACCTTTATCTCCATAATTCAGTGTAATTCCCTCTTTCAACATATCCAATTTATTATTAAATAACAATCTCAAGAATATATGCATAATTGTTATCAAATTTACCATTTTTCAGTATTAAAATAATTCTTAACCCAAACAGAGAATTAATTGAACAAATCATTACAATAATATTCTTAATGTTCTCAGGGAATAAATTATATTGCAACCACCACAAATTTCAATTATTTATCACATTAAGAATTATGGGGAAAGTAAACGATAAATATACTATAACCCAAAAGGAATAATTTTAAATCCACTCACCTAACTACTTTCCCATCCATGAATCTGATTCAGATTCGCTATTCTGTGGTCTTTCCAATTGAATCTAATATTAAGATAACCACAGATTTAAAAATTTGATGCTAAAAAAAGAAGGAAAGAAATAAACCTAAATAATTCAGATTCGTGGTATTTACCTTACGTTGACAAGAAATCTGAACACCTATGTTACAGATTTACATTCTTTGTCTTCAAATCTTGAATAGAAACTTCTAAAAGTTAATATTATACTTTCTGAAAGATTTGGAGAAGAAAAAAATGGCAGAGCCTTGGCATCGTCTTAGAAAATATGAGTTGGAGGCTAGGCTCTGCTAGTCTATTTATAGGTGTACAGAAGATTCTGGTCTGTCAGATTTAACGATATAGAAATCTGAATAGTACAAGTCACACGTTAGAACAATTTAGATTTGGCCCCTGTTGGGTCAACCCATATGTCGACCCACCTTCATGGTGTGTCGACCTATGGGTCAACCTATGGGTCAACCTATGTAAGGTTTGGGTCGAACTACGACCTGGGTCTTTAACGTTGATTCTTCCATATTTAATTCTTTTTTAATGTTGCTGATAACGTTTCTTTTTGTTGGCAAATATCACTATGTAAATTATTTTCTTCTGTTTGTGACATATACCCAACATTTGAATTTCAAACTTATGCGCATATATACACATATAAGCTTTTAAATCTTTGTTCGTTAATAACTGCCCAACTAATGTCATTTATAATGCTATCAACTTATTGTTTCTTCCTTTTAATATATATATATATTCAAATTTCAAATGCAGCTATCTTCTTGTCTATTTTCATTCATTATACATTTACTACTTCCTGCCCTTAAATTACACTTTTAATTTCAACTTTTGAATTTATGTGTATATATTTATGAATAAACTTCATTGCTTTTCAAAATTCAAACAGCTTTATGTCGGCATTTATTCTTACTCAATTTGATTAATTGCAAGTTAATTTTTGAATTTCTTATTCATATATATTTTTAAACACACATATACACACACACACATACATACATACATATATATATATACACATGTATATATATTTATACACACCTACATATATAATTTTCCTTATATGTATATATATATATATATATATTTTTCTCTTATAATATCCATTTTTTTAGTCGTTCCTTTAAAATTAGAAATACGACGCTAGCGGGACTCGAACTAGCACCATTCACATGGGAGAGACATGCCTCTAGTAATTGGACTAGACAATTTTTTTGTTCACAAGACTAAAAACATTGATATTTATTATTCTTATTAGTATTATGCTATACCTTCTTTTCACCTTTGTTCTAATACTTCATTTAAAGATAACTTTTTCATTTTAAATCCATTTTCTACAAACCATAGGTCTAAATTGATCAGAAAATTGCCACGGACGCAATGACGCTAATTCCATGACCAATTTCTGAAAACTTTTAAAAATTTTATTTTATTATTTAATTAAAAATGGGGTGTTACAAATTTCAAGTCTTGTTTGTAAACATTTAAGCATAACTTCTTTTATTAATAACTCTTGCATACAGACTCCGTTTTAAGCAAATAAAATATGAAAACGGATCAGAATCTTGCCATGAATATAATGCTTTAGCAACCCAATTCTTAATTCCCCAAAATTCTATTTTTTAGCCTATTAATTTTTTTACATATTGTTATTGTTTGTTTTAAATTTAATTATCTAACATTTATTTAAGGTGTACTTTACGGGGTGTTACAATCTTTCCCCTTAAAAGAGATTTCGGGCAGAAATTTTTTCAAAGGGGCGAAAAGCACAACTCGCTCTAACAACCATGTTATACATCCATGTTATGTTATAAACATCCATAACTCATTGTGATTTTGTGTCGTCGACTTGTTAAAGTGAGCTCACTCCTAGCATGTACATGTAATAAGTGATGTTGTATGCATGCAAAACATACTAATATGCATATAATTCTAATTGAGTGCATGGCACATTCGTGTCGTAACCATCTTCTACCAACCAATCTAGCAACCACAATGCAACCATAAAAAGGATTTTTAGAGAAAATAATTACCCGAGAAAAGCTCTGGATGTGTTTGCCTTATCTTCTCCCTGGTTTCCCATGTGCTTTCCGCAGGGTTATCTCCCCATTGTACTCGGACTAGGCAAATAGATTCATTTTGGAGTTTTAAGATTCATTGCTTCACGATCTTTACGGTGGCATAGGGAACCCTAGAATCCAACTCGAAGAACCTAAGTCCCCAATTTTATTTAGCTGGAGTCTGATGGCGGAATCATGAAGGCATTTCCGAAGATGAGAAACATGGAAAACGTTATGGACCCTCGATAAGCGTTTGGGAATATCCATACGATAAGTCAGTTTCCCTATCCTATCCATGATCGTAAATGGACCAGTAAATCTAGGAGCCAACTTCCTGGTCTTTCCAAACCAGACTGACTTCCTGAGAGGGGAAACTTTCGCAAATACCAAATCTCCAATGCTAAATTCAAGTTCCTTCTTCTATCCACTTATGATTTTTGTCGGTCTCGGACAGCTTTCATCCTTTGCCGAATCAAATCGATTTTCTAAGTAAAATCACAGATAAGAACTTGTTTGAGTAAATCTGGTAGGTAGTTTCCCACCAACAAGTACCCAGATTGCATGGCCTCCTATAAAATGCTTCGTAAGGGGCCATACCAATCGTTGCTTGATAACTATTATTATATGAAACTCCACCAATGGAAAATGCTACTCCTAAGCTCGTTCGAAGTTGATGATGCAGGTTCTAAGAAGACCCTCAAGAACTCAGTTGAATCTCTTCGTCTGACCATCAGTTTGTGGGTGATAGACTGCACTTAAACTTTGTGTTGTCCCTAAAGTTGCTTGTAGGCTCCTCAAATTAACTTGTAAACAAGGGGTCTCTATCACTAACTACGCTATTCGAGATTTCAGGCAGTCTAACTATCTCCTCAACATATTACTAGGCTAACAAAGCAGCGGTTCTTTTCTTCTTGATTGGCCTAAAATGGGCACTCTTTGTCAACCGATCCAAAATGAACCAAATGGCTACATTTCTCTTTTGACTCCTTGGAATCCCATCGATAAAATCCATTGAAATGTGTTTCTATTTCCAAGTGGGAATCTCTAAGGGTAATAATAATCCTCCAGGCCTACCTTTCTCTGCCTTAACCTTTTGACAAGTCAAATATCTAGCTACAAACTCTGCAACATCCCTCTTCATTCCTTTTTAATAAAGACTTATTCTCATATCCCTAAACAATTTATCTCCTTCTGGGTATTTGGTCATCCTCGACCGAATACACTCCTCTAGAACTTCCCTTCTAAGGTCTCCATTCTTAGGGATACAGAGTCAATCGTCCCTTCTCAAACTACCACTACTATCAATAGAATATTTATCCTAATGAGAAAAGGTTATCCCTTAGAAACCCTTTCCTCATCATCAAGATCTTGCTCGCTCATAATTCTTTTTACCAAAACTGGCCTCACTTCCATAACTCTGAGAAATCCTTGAGCTAATTCGAACGACGGCTGCAAATTGAAACTAGAAAGAAACTCCAATTGGTTCCGCTCAGTAATTGCACTTAGGGTAGCAAGTCTCCAACTTAAAGCGTCGGCAACGATTTTACCTTTCCCATGGGTGTACTGAATAGCGAAGTCAGATGATGCAAGGTACTTCATCCACTTTTGTTATTGAATGTTCAAATCTCGTTGAGAAAACAAATATTTAAGAGACTTATAGTTGATAAAGAGCTCAAAATTTTATCCTAAAAGGTAGTGTCTCCACATCTTTAGGGCAAAACCACAGCTGCTAATTCTAAGTCATGAACAGGGTACCTCTTCTCATGGTCCTTAAGTTTTCTACTTGCGTAGGCAACTACTCCACCCTCTTGCATGAGTAACACTCCTATACCAGTCCTACAAGCATTAGTGAAAACTGTGAACATCTTCATTCCATATGGAAAAATATGGAGAGGCGCACTCGTAAGAGATTCCTTCAACCTATCAAAATCAATAACACACTTCTCACTCCATACGAACTCAAGATTCTATTTCGTTAACTGGGTTAGAGGGGTTGCAATCCTCGTGAAGTGCTTAATAAATTTCCTACAGTAGCCCGCTAACCCTAGAAAACTTCTTACCTCAATTGTATTATGGGGTATCCTCCACTCTTAAACAGTCTCTACCTTAGCTTGGTCTACGTCCAATCAATTCCCCAAAACAATATGTTTAAGAAATTTTACTTCTTTCTTCTGAAAGTGACATTTCGAAAACTTCGCCTAAAGTTGTTATTCCCTTAGAATTTCTAGAACCTTTCTCAAGTGATTCTCATGCTCCTCAAAGTCCTTAGAAAAGATAAGAATGTCATCCACGAACACCACAACTGTCGTACTGATAATACCCTTATATACCCTACTCATAAGATCCATAAAGAAGGCAGGCGAATTTTTCAAACCGAAGAGCATTAAGTCCCACTCAAATAAACCATCTGGCGTTCTAAGCATTGTTTTAGGTTTTCTTTCTTTGGAAGTCCTCGACTGGTGAATTCCTATTGCCATATCTAACCGACAAAAGATTTAGGCACATCCCAAATGGTCAAACAAGTCATCATTCCTATGTAGGGGGTAACTATTCTTCTTAGTTGGCTTATTTAGTTCCCTGTAATCCATACAAAATCTTAGCGAACCATCAGATTTGATGGCAAATACTACTATGCACCCTATTTAGATGTACTCCTTCAAATAAACCCTTTCTTTACTAACCCAGAGATTTATTTGTCCAACTCTCCCCTTTTCTCTAGGAGACATGTGCCTTAATGGAAATGCTACTGGCCTTGCATCCTTCTTGAGGTCTATCCTAAACGAGATTTCTCTGTGGCTTGGAAGTCCTATGACTTCCTCAAAAATATCCGAAAAATCATACACAATAGGCATTGAGGATGATCCTCCCAATTCAAGCGATAAGGAGTGCAGTAAGGCCGAATCCTAATTTTCAGTCCTACAAGGGATCTCTAAGCTACAGCCTCCACGACTTCTCGAGCAAACAACTCTCTTATCACATTTAGGAAAGCCCTCATAAAATGGTACCCAGTCCATCCCTAATACGAGACCATACCCAGCGAAATCCAATACATACGCATCACAAAAGAAATTGACACCGCTGATATATAATACTAACTCTTTACAAACAAGAAAAAGTTGCTTAGCCCCTTTTATAGGGTCAAACACCCCTATCGAACTGCTAGCAAAGGATAAAGGAAGATTTAAGGAATCAATAATCTTTTTAGCAATGAAGGAGTGGATTTCCCCTAAATCAAGAAGGGTACACACAAAAGTTCCTAGAATAGAGCTTATACCTTCCAAAGCTGGGTGTCGTTGATCTCTTGGGGGTTGACTATGAAACGACGCTACCTCCAATGCATAATTATTCCCACTTTGTCCTCCTTTAGGTTTAGGGAAGTTCTTTTCCAATTGTCCATCCCATGACAAATGAAGCAATTTCCTTTGAATTCAAGCTTTGCTAGGTTCACCCTACAATCCTTGGCCTCGTGACCCTTCTTGTGGCACCTTGAACACAACTTGGAATCCTTAAATTTTCCTCCCTTCTTCTTATTTAGCCAAAAAAAAACTTTTTTTTTTCTTTCTATTCGACGACGGAAATTCTTTCGAATTAGAAATCCTTCGCGCGAATTATCGTGATAATAACCACAAGCGCATGATGTACACTTGTAGTACGTAGTGAATATGAGTCGATCCACGGAGAAGAAATTAATTTTAAAATTCTACTCGATCAAATCAAACCAACTTGTGATTATGATAAAAAACTAAAAAAAAAAAGTAAGCTAAAATTGAGATAAAAAACTATGAGATTAAAATCAGTTTAGAGGTAACTTCACTTTCCTCCTTAACGTAAATCAACACAAAATAAAAGGATGACCACTTTTTACTCTAAGTATAAATAGTGATGTAATTATCATAAGCATGACCTATTTGTGTTATTAATTAACACAAAGTAAACCATCAAGCTATAATACACCTCTAATCACTTCTTCTTTACTTTTATGAAACTTGACATTGAAATCAAATAAAAATCTAATTTAGGTATGATCTATTTACTATTAACTAGTAACATAGATCATCAAATTTCAATTAAAACTTCATTTCCTTGCCATAGTCATATTTTATACGAAGAGGCAATTTTTCATTCATGTGATAAACATATCCTTTATGTTATGAAATGAACAAGAGAGGCTATTGAATCTAGCATGAAGTACAAACACATAAAAGAGATCATTCTTTACAAATTTATGTTGCTCTACATTTATAAGGGAGAGAGCTTTATTACCCCTAAATTGTAGGGGTTTAGCTCATCATTTGTATTATCATATTAACAGAAATAGATTTCAACATTAAAAACAACAAAAGTAGAGACAAATGAAATGAAAGAAAATAGATTAACAACAAAGCTAATTGTATAGAAATGAAACTATAATACTATCATAAAGGGAAACCTAATCTAATAATCATAAAAAAGAAAGAATATGAATAGATATGAACATAGAAGAAGCATGGAAATAAGACGATGACATAAAAGAGAAGGATAGGAAGCCATTTTTATTATTCACCTCAACTTACACTTGCATATATTTTGATTTAAGATAATAAAAGATACATACAACATAAGGGGTATTTATGCATAACTAAACCCTAATCCTCTTTGTTGTGAACTACCCAAAATGCCCTCTTCATGATGCTTCCATGTTGTCTTTAGCCACTAATGATTCATTAAAAATGTATGAAGCTTTTTTTTCTCTATTAGCCAATACATTAGCCACTAATTGTAGCATTAAGGAAAGAGGGATAGTAGGTAGGTGGGGTCCTCCACTAAGTTGTGTGTGGATTAATTCCATCTTCATTCTTTGAACTCCTCTTTTTGCATGCATATCCTTCATGTCTTTTTGTGCATTTCATAAAAGATTCTTCATTTTTTTTCTCCTTAATTCCTAACACAAAAACAATTAAAATGCACACCATGAAAGATTCTTCATTTTTTTCTCCTTAATTCCTAAGACAAAAACAATTAAAATCCACATGTAAATTTTATCAAAAATTAGTACATTCACAAATGATAGTTTTACCCTCCAAATGAGAAATGATTTGAAAATAATTAAATGTTGGTTTAATCATGTAAAATATCCTAATATGTTGTTTTATTTAACTAAAATAAGATTAAATATATAAGCAAAAATGTGCACATTTATGTGCACATCAAATACCCCCACACTTATCTTTTTGTTCGTCCTCAAATAAAGAAAAGAAAAAAAACTAAGATAAATCCATTTTCATAGGAAGAACGATTGCATTAAGCGTATGCAAGAAGTCGTTATACCTCTCGGTGTTCCCAGTAGGACGAGTGTTATCTTGTGAGGGTTTCCAACGATACTGCACACAAAATCCGATTATAATGCGAAAATTTCCTAAATGCAAGTTTATTTACCAGATGAGTGCAAGTTTTTGAAATAATATTTAGAAACGGGTAATTTACTTTTAAATATAATATGAGTGAGTTAATACAAGTTTGGGTCGTCACTATTAAATTTCAGTCCGTTACCAATCAAAACTTCAAACAAAAGTCAGGTTATTGTTACAATCTCCTCTAGCTTGGCCAGTTGTTTCAATTGAAAACATTCAATTATGAAATGAATTCTATAATCAATTATCAACGATTTAAAAATGACATTTTTATTTCCTTTTGATTAACAAGTTATGTCAAATAAGTGAAGATAGTGCTTGGATTTCAAGTTCTCACTCTCTCTTATATTATTTACAAAAGATTATTAATTATAACATTAAATGTACAAGTCTAGTATTTTCTAACCATGCATAACCATAAGGACTTTTAAATGAGATTAGAAGAATACTTAGACTTTTATTCCTCTCTTATATGACTCTCATCCATGCATAACCGTAAGGACTTTTAAATGAGAACGAAAGCACATATAAGAGAGGTAATGTAATACACTCATGCATAACTGAGAGGACTTTAAAATGAGAGTGAATACAAGATGTTTTTGTCTTTTTTTTGTTTTTTTAAATAGAGAGAGTTAAGCTAGAATATTTTAGCACAACTTAACTTAAAAGATCTAAAATGTTATTTCAAGTACTCTAAATTAAGCACTCTTTTAATCGAAGATTACAATTTAGAAAACACATCATACTCATCACATACGGATCTCCCTATATACCGTTACACTAAATTTTCTCATAATTCAAACTTTTCTTTCGTTCTCTGTTAAAAGAAGTAATTTTCAAAACATTTTAATCGTACGACCAAAATTCTATGCCTACTCCATCATGTCTTATTTAAAAGTAAATAAAATGCAATTCTTTTTCTTTTCTTTTGGTTTTGATTTTTTTTTTAAGGAAAGGAAAAAAATGCAAAATTAAACTATGGAAAACAAAATGAAAATAAGACTCCCCACATACTTGATTTCAACTATGTCCCCACAGTCAATGCACGACACAGTGCGTGAACGGAAGAGAAATATTTACATATTTGCAAAGGAGGTTTAAACTTTCTTACTTGGCATAGCATGGATCATGAAGAATCATAAGCTCCTCCTCTCGATCAGTGGTCAATTTCAAAAATGGTTTTAGACGTTGACCATTGACTTTGAAAATGGATTCATCCCTAGGGTTTTCTATTTCGATGGCACCATGTGGAAAAACAGTTCGAATAACATATGGTCCAGTCCATCTCGACTTTAACTTCTCAGGGAATGAATGAAGTTGTGAGTCATACAATAGAAATTTTTGGTTTTTGCAAAAACGTTTTTCTTATGATTGACTTGTCATGAAAAACTTTGGTTTTTTCCTTGTAAATTTTCATGTTTTCATATGCGTTATTCCTAATTTCTTCTAATTCTTTAAGTTGCAATTTTCAATTTTCGCCAATTTTTCAAGATCAAAGTTTAAGTTCTTTATTACCCAAAATGCTTTATGTTCAAGTTCAATGGGTAAATTACAACTTTATCGTAATCCAATCGGAATGGAGACATTCCAAGATTAGTTTTAAAGGCAATACGGTAAGACCAAAGCGCATCAGTTAATTTCTGTGATCAATCTTTTCGATTTTTATTTATAGTTTTGCCAAAATCTGTTTTATTTGACGACTCTAAACTTCGACTTGACCACAAGTTTGCGAAAGATAATGAGTGGATAACTTGTGGGTTATCGAGTATTTTTTTCATTAAGGATTCAAAAGATCGATTAGAGAAATGCGTTCCATTATCGCTTATTATTGTGCGAGGTGTGCTGAACCTCAAAAAGATGTTTCTTTTAGAACTTTCACAACAATTTTATGATCATTGGTTTTACATGGAATGGATTTGACCCATTTCAAAACATAGTCGGCGGCAAGAAGAATACACAAGTTTCAGAAAGAGTTTGGGAACAGTCCCATTAAGTCAATACCCCAAACGTCAAAGACTTCAATTGTAAGAATGGGATTCAAAGGCATCATATTCGTCGTGAAATCTTCCATAGCATTTGGTAATGATTGCAAGTTTTACAGAATTCAAACAAGTCTTTAAAAAGAGTTTGCCAATAAAGACCGCGTTGAAGCGCCTTTTCAGCAGCTTTCGTTGGACCAAAATGTCCACCACACGCATGAATATGGCAGAACGAGAGAACACTCCAAATTTCGCTATCAGGAAAGCATCAACGAATGATTTGGTCTGGACAATACTTAAATAAGTATGGGTCATCCCAGTAGAAGTATTTCACTTGGGAAAGAAATTTGTATTTATCATGTTTGTACCAAAAAGAGAGAGTTTCCTTAGTGACTAGATAGTTCACTGTGTCAGGAAACCAAAGAACGATTGAAACAAAAAGGATTTTTTCGTCGGGAAATTTTCGTTGATTGGTAAAGAATATGGTGCTTTCGGAAGACAAGACAAGTGATTGGCTATGACATTATCGGATCCTTTTATGTCTTTGATTGGAAGATCAATTTCTTGAAGTAAAAGGATACATTGTATTAAGCATGGCTCAATGTCCTTTTTAGCAAAAAGGCGTCGAAGAGCACAATGGTCAGTGTAGACCATGATGTGGGAACCAATCAAGTAAGATCGAAACGTCTCTAGCACAAAGACGACGATTAAAAGTTCTTTTTTGGTTGTCCTATAATTGAGTTGAGCGTCGTTCAAGGTCATACTCGTGTAGTAAATTACGTAAAGGATTTTGTCAATGCGTTGTCCTACGACAGCACCAGCTGCAAAGTTCGATGCATCACACATGATTTCAAAAGGAAGTTCCCAATTGGAAGAGTAGATTATCGGGGCTGAAATGAGTTCGTTTTTAAGATGTTCCAAAGAAGCAACATAATCAGAGTTAAAGTAAAATAGGACATCCTTTCCTGGAAGAATAGTCAAAGGATGAGTGATTTTGCGAAAAAATTTCACAAAGCGTTGGTAAAAGACAGCGTGTCCAAGAAATAAATGAATGTCCTTAATGCATTTAGGAATGAGTAGTGTTGATGGCAAATAATGTTGTAACACCAAAAGATTCTCCATTACTTATAGAATTATGTTTTGCGTGGGAAAGTAAGTGCAGAAAGTTGTAAATAACATCGTCGATTTATAGTGGTTAGGTGCAAGTGTTTCCACTAGGCGTTTTGAACATCATCTAGGCGTTTTAATACAAGTGTTTCCATGTAATTTCGAGTCATATTTGTCATATATGAGTCTTAGGAAAAAGTCATTTTTATGCTTCTTCCTCAAAGCAAGGCTGTCGTTAATGAGTTCTGAGAGCTCTATAGGATGTCAAATCATCAAAAGCCCAACCATTGTAATGAATGAGCATAGGTGTATTTATAGTGGAAGAGTTAGGTGGGAGTAGGTAGGATTTGGGGACCACACAGCAGAAAATCGCATAACGGGATCGCGCACACTAGAAAATCGCATCATATGTGGTTGGTAGGAAGGAAATTCGTATCATTCATGTAGGATTAGATTTTCGCATCCTAGAGGATGCAAAAATTGCAACCTAGAGGGATGTGAAAATTGCATCCTAGAGGGATGCGTTGTGTGCACAGGAGCGTCGCATCCTTTGGAAGTGATGACATCACATTGGGTGGATGTGACGAAATCACATCCATCCAGTTGATGCGATGGCCTCGCATCCCATGGGATGCAATGGCTTTTCTTTGGGCTTCTATTGAATCGAGAAATAGGTTTGCATCCCATAGGATGCGATGGCATCGCATCTTGCTGGATGCGGTGGCATCGCATCTCGTTGGATGCGGTGGCATCGCATCTCGAGTGACGTGAATCCATCGGATCCTGAGGTATGTGATGGCATTGCATCCCGAAGGATGCGAATCCATCGCATCTGAGAGATGCGATTGCCATCGCGCCTTGGCATATGCGATGCGAGGGAAATTGCGGGTGGAGTGATGTGATTTTTGTGAAGCGATGCGAGTGGGTGCAAGGCGAGTTGGTGAAAGCTGATGCGAGTGGTTGTACGATGCGATGTGGGTCTTGTGAGGAGTTGTGAGGCCATTGCTCGCTCGATCTCTTCTCGGCTTGAATCTTCAGTGTCTTGGCAACACTTCGAGCTTTGGTGCCATGCGATACGTCGGATCGAGTGGATCTTGTGTACTTTTGGGGAATCGGACTAAAATGTCAGTTAACATTTTCCCCCCCAAAGTACGTGTTGTCTTTACATGATGTGCTTTGAGTTGAAAAGAAGAGCTTTGGGAAATGGTGAGATCTTTAGGTTGCTAATTATTTGATTGCGACCATTTCGTTGAGCGCATTGAGAACTCCGATTCACCGGTAGCTCGTTTGAACATCTAATCCCTGCTTACTTATGAAATTAAACATTAGTCATCGACCCTCGTTTATGTCAAAATATAAACGAGTCGTTGCCGGCATAGTGTCGTGTGCACGCTCATACGTTTTCGCATGGTTTTGCGCGATGTGATCAAGAGTTGGAAATAAAAGACGAGTAAAAAATTTGATGCAGGGGTATGTGTGTATGAACATATTTACACACATACATATCACACATATGAGTATGTGTATGCATATCATCATTATACATACATATATACATTTTTTTCCACATCGCATCCCGATGGGATGCAAGAAATCACATCCTGGTGGGATGCAAGAAATCGCATCTAAGTGGGATGCGACTAATCGCATCCTGGTGGGATTCGAGAAATCGTATCCCAGTGGGATGCGACTAAACGCACCCGCAAAGGGGTGTCCGAGACCCATCTTCTCCCACTCCGCTATATAAGTCCTAGCTCCCCCTTTTCTTTTACCTTTTCTTGCCTTAATTTTTCGCATCAGATCCACTACCTTTATCCAAAGAAAACGAACCTGATTCAAACTCATAGGTGGGTGTTTGGTTCTTTAGATGATGAATTGGTTGTTGGAGCCAAGTTCAAAATCGAGTTCATGCCTAAGACTGTGAATTTCGAACTCATGAGCATGATATTTAGAGCTCGATTAGAGCTCAGTTTTGGTGTTAATAGCAGAGGAGGAGAAGCGGATGGAGTGGGAGTAGAAGGGGGGAAGGCATATCGCCTTTCTTGTAGGTGGCGGCTGGCATCCTGGTGATGCAAGTTCATCGCATCACTTATGGATGCGAGGCTTTGCATCTGGGTGATGCGAGTTCATCGCATCACTCGTGGATGCGAGGCTTCGCATCTAGGTGATGCGAGTTCTTCACATCACTTGTGGATGCGAGGCTTCACATCTGGGTGATGCGAGGACTCGCACCCTGGTGATGCGAGATCTCGCATCACTTGAGGATGCGAGGCTTTGCATCTGGGTGATGCGGGGTCTCACATCCTGGTGATGCGATCTTGCATCTCTCCGATGATGCGAGATTTCGCATCACAATGGATGTGATTCCTCGCATCTGTTTGATACGGGATGTTTTGTCTTGCGTTATTTTCGTGACGTTCTGGTTATCAGATGGGATTTGAGATGTGCACATAGAGTTTAGAGCATATAACTCGGACTATGGACAAGGACTTGGACTACTAATTCCCGATTCCAATCATAACATGATCGCGACTCAACGCGAGTCCGACGAGGTCGATCGACTACGACGGTTACTGTTTAAAGAAAAACGATTGTCGCCTTGTCCCAAATCTATTCATTTATAATTGCATTATCACCGCACTTCAATGCATGCTTGCATGTTAGTTTACACCAACATGAGGGGTACAGGTTTTAAATACGATGTCTAATGCAACTATATTTAAGTATAGCTAGCAGTGGAGACACGATCCAAAACATAGCAACACTTGGAAGCTGAAGCTTCTCGGCACTCATCATCCCAGTCCGGCTCAGCTAACAGCACTAGTTCTCGGGACAACAAGCTTGAGACTTCTCTGGGGTCTGCCCTTTCCTAGGCTATAGATTTGCCGAAAGAACTCGACCGTGGATTACAACAAACGGTCGAGCACTCGACTGAACCGTCGGTGTTGGAGGTGCTACTGCAGTTGAGGTGAGGCCCGAGGAGGAGGACGTAGATATTGAGATAGCGATGACCCGAGGTTCCGGATGCAATGGTAGTGTCGTCATAGTCAATAACCCACCGGATTTGGGACCTTCGAGCGTGGATAAGACTGCACTAAGGTGCATTTGTGCAAGGTTCAGCATGCCGTAGACCTAAGTTCAAGTTCCCCAGAAGGAAGACCAGGCGAACGCTCCACAAAAGGATACATCGCACGAAATATGCACATGTGCGTCTCAGGGTGTGTGTCCTTGTCTTGTGATTTCATCCTTGACATGCTACGTTACATCCGCTTAGCACCTATGCAACTTCACCTAAACGGGTACACCTTTCTCCTCGGTACCCGTCGTTTGTTTAGAGAGTACTTGCGCAAAGAACCTACTGGAGAGGACATTCGGTCCTTGTTTCAGATTAAGAGGAGACCCAAAACCGTGCCTTCCCCTTATTTCCTAAAGGCAATACACAGTGTTCGATTTATCGAAGGGTCATGGAGCAGACTTGGTATGTTTAAGCATGAATGGTTCTTCGTCCGCTGTCTTCTGGGATTTGTGAGACGCTGGCTGGAAGTAAGTATCTTTGTTGCCTTTAGTTTAGTGTTAGTCGAGTTCCAGGATTTGCATTAACGTCGACTTTCAGTAGCAGGGATCCTGCCAATGCTGAAGGGCAATGTATACCAAGAGTGTATCACGTGGTTGAAAGCTATCTTGAAGGAAGTTTGTTCCATGGAAAAAATCTTGGTTGAATAAGCTCTTCGCCGGATGGGTTTACTCCCAAAAAGGCGTACAATGTTCAGGGCGGTTATCACTGGAAAGGGCAAGACGGAGCCTAAGGGAGAAGAGAGTTCTCTAGGCCGTAAGAGGAAAGCACCTCCCGTCGTTACTAAATGAACAAAAGTTGCAAAGGTTCAGGAAGGAGCTAGCGCAAGCAGCGCTGGTGTTGAAGAGACGGTTGTCAGAGAAAAGGGTCTGCCGTCTAACCCTGTCCTACCTACGAACGTTGAAATTGGGGAAGAAGTGTCGGCGATGCCGGTTTTCCCGATAACCACCTCTGAGACCACCACGTTTTTGGAAAGGGCGGATCAGTTCAAAGGGTTGGATGATGTTCCAATCGATATTCCCCTGTCTTGGCCTAGTGGCACAAGCTCTAGCAGCTTGATTTTAACTGTTGGGGAGATTAGTCTTTCAAGTGAGCCTCAATCTGGTCTGTGGAGAGAGCACTTAGGGCACACACTCATAAACACTGCATAACACAACATTTTCTTATGTGTGTGAAGTACTTTCCTCTGGCCTTGAATCTGTTTTTGCAAGTGAAACGGTTCGTGGAAGCGATGGTGGAAGATATCAAGATTATGGGTCAGGGAGCAAGCGATTGTAAAAGAGCTTGGTCGTAAGTAGCTTCAAGAAAGGGGCAAAGCTACCCCAGTCCTCTCGTTCTCATAATCGCAATGGCGATCACCGATGCCCCAAACGTTCAAAATCTCTACCACCTCTTCGATCATTGGGGACATTTTCAAGGCTTGAGACTGCGGGCACCAGGCCGCATGTTTCGACGTTCCCCTTCCTACCCCGCCGATGGTGCCTGTTCCCAAACCTACTAGTCGGTATATCGTAAGCCACTGAAGATCGATACGTTGAGGGAAGGGCCGGAAGCTGCGCAGCTTACCAACGAGTAGAAGATGTCTATCTTGAGAGAGAAATACCCAAAGCATTACTTTGAAGAGTTGAAGTGGGTAACAGACCTTAGTCTGATTCCCCGCGAGGACACCGCTTACGTATGGAAGAAAGTGTATCATTCCTATGACCAAGCCGCAGAATTCAATAATTATGCCGGGCACCTCCTTGACCAGATCTGAAATAAGAATGTGTATTTGCATAACTATGAATTGGCACTTAGGGATGAGCAAGATAGTGTCCAAAATCGGGACGTATTATTGGGTGAGTCACCTTTCTAGGTTGTCGCAGTTCTTTCATGTACTAGCTACGCGATTGGGTGTTAACTCTTTCGTTGTTGAAACAGGTGAGAAGAAAGAGAAATATGAGAGGCTTGAGAGAGAGGTAAAGCATGCCAGCGACAACTTTAAGGACACCGCGGCGTCCTTGACGACAGAGAATACGCAGCTCAAGAAGGACAACTCTGAGCTGATAGAGGAAAATGCTCACCGGATGATGGTCAATGACAAGGTGTTCCAGCTTGAGAAGGATAACGAAGCCTTGCTGAAAGAGAATGAGAGGTTGAAGGCTGAGAACGCGGAGACTCAGAGGCTAATGCAGGAGAATGCAAGTTGAGGAGGTAGCTTGAGGAGGCCAAGAAAGATAAGGAAAACGCTGAGGACATAACTAAGCATGCATTGGGCTAACCCGATGGTGTGAGGGTTGAACACGAGAGAGAGGTGGAGGAGCTCAGACTTGTGGACGAGGATGATGTGGTCCAGGCGGATCTGGATCTGGAGCCATATGTTTGGGATATATACATCAAAGTTCTCAAGTATTGTGATATCTTGTGGGCTGATGACTACCACAAGGTACTGGACAAGGTATGGGATAGGCTGTTGGAGTTTGAGGCCGACCTATGGGAGGTGGATGCTATAGACGAAGTCGATTTCATGTTCTCCCACCTAATCGAGAAGGAACGCTTGATGCTACAGGAGGGAAGGCAGCTGTTGAGAGATGACGTTGAGGTGGCAGAACGAGTAGCTGTGAAGGGTAAGACGGTGGCTACTGATAGTTTGGTGGTGGCCCACAAGTTCAGTGGAAGTAGCTCTTCTCAAATGCCAACTGTGCCATTCGCCTCAACAACTAGCTCTCAAGTCTCAACCCCATCGTAATTGAATACAACCCATATCAACCGGGGTTGGGACTTGAGGGTTTAACTCAATCAGAAGGTGGAAGCACAGTGCCTGTCGGAGCTGCGCCTCAGGTGTTGGTAAGTAAAGTCTCATCCTCATGAGTTCTTGGAAGTGTGGACACACGTGGATTAAGCGGACTAATAAGCCTTCCTATTGGCTATGTAGGTGCCTTTGGGGATGAAGTGACAATAAGCTTAGATCGGGTACAGTTCAGACAACCCAGGATAGAAATAAAGGGCTTCGTGGGCCAGCTTGGCGAAGGAGGTGGTGTAGAGTTTGCATTCTCCGAGGAGGATATGGCATTCTTTCGACAAATGACGGGAAAAGATGGGCCAGAAGGGTAGGTGATGGAGACAGCCGGAGTGTGTGAGCATACTATACATGAAATGTTTAAAGAACAACAGGCTAGGCTGCGTGTTAAGGCTAAGGAACAAGAGAAGAAGAAGGTAATTGATAAGTTGGCCCAGCCGATGACATTGGTTGAGGATAGACAAAAGGCTGAGCATGATGCGCGGCTAAGATTCAGAAAGATAAGGAGATCACAGCCAAGGAGCTAGAGAACCTAAAGAAGAAAGCTGACACTGAGGCTTCTAAGAAGAGGGCCAACGAGGTGTACAAGCAATTGCAAGAGGAGCTGGCCAATGAGCTTAAGGCAGGGAAAGCAGGCCGACAAAAGGTGGCCGCGAAGACTGGAACAAAAGTAAAAGGAGTCGCGCTGTCAGTTGTAACACCCCACTCCCGCTATGATCACTCACTAAGGGAATGCCATAGCATCGGTGGAGTATTTTAGTGAATATAGAACAGAAAAATTACAACAAGACAGATATAAATAGTACTTGAAATTTTAAAACATCATCTCATAACAGCGGAAGTAAAACATGTCTGGTTACATCATAAAACCACAATAAAGGTCAAGTACAATATCCATCAAAATAAAGAAGTACATAATCCCACTCTCATACAATAGCCAAACAAAAGAAAAGATAACTGGATAACTGGAGCTTTACATCTATCCAAGCTCCTAAAGACTGGAACAGCAATCCGATCAAGCTCCACTACTGCTAGGATCCACCGTAGGACCTGAGGGTTGGGAAAAAGATAAAAACAACAGGGTCAGACATAAGTCTGAGCGAGTCCTATAACTTTAACAATACAATCGTTAAAGTAACCAGAGAAGACATAAACTGATATACGGTAACATATAGGGATGAATGGCTACCCTAAGCAGTCAACTAAACGAAGATAAAGGATAAAGACGCATCTACCCTCCCTAAGGTAAATTACTAAACTGCACCACACCAGTCGTTCCTAACTTAAAGGTTGATCCCACCCAAGGACTTATAAAATTTACTAATTAGTACCTGCGTACCCCTAGGTGACCAAGTAGGCGCCACGGGGCCCTACAATCCACTAGGTGTACACACTACTTCCCATTCGATCGGCTCCCTAACGTAGATACCCGTGCTGGCCCCACCGTGGGATGTATCATTCCCCAATGTGGCAACCTGATGAAACTAAAGGTGCACGGCTTATATCTACTCGATGCAACAACGGCTTACCTACCAGCCCGGGCCCACTCACGCATATGAAGCCCGTTGGACTTGCGTTGCCACCGCTAACCCGTTTGCCTCTTACAGTCAAGCCCAGTATGCGTGTCCCGTCCTCGACATGGGTCGAGCCCACAAAGATACGTATGGGTTACTGGTTGAAATGGGCCTCCACAAGCTACCCACCTAAGCTTGTCCCTTTTTCTAGTATATCCCACTTAACCCTTTAATCATGTTTTAATTACATGTTCTATTTTGGTTAAGTATTCTAATCGTATTTTCTATTGCCACCCAAGGCAACCACTAGATTTTCTCATGCCACCCGAGGCACCCACTTAACCCCTCATGTCCCTCTACATGCTAATGTGGTTAAGTGTTTCTTAATTAATTAATTAAGAACGTAACCTTTGTAAAGACCTCTCACATTAGACTGTCTTTTATGACCGCTGGTTAAGCCGGTTGGGTCCGGGCAGCCTTATGTCATAACAGAGTCTAACCTCGTGTCTTTACATTAATTACGTATTTAGTTTGTGCCTAAGACCTCTCACATTGGGCTAACATTTGTAGCAACTGGTTAAGCCGGTTGGGTCCGGGCAGTTTTACGCTACAACTGAGTCCAACCTCGTGTCTTAGTCAATTAATTACACCTAATTAATCACCCTCATAATTTTATATTAATTATCCCTAATTAATCAAGTTTTCTTAACATGGGTAGACCTAACTTAATAGGTAAATTCCCATGGGGTAGACCTAACTCAATAGGTAAATTCCCAACACATAGTATGGGTACACCTAACCAAATAGGCAAATTCCCATACTATGTTTATTTATTTTGTGTTATGCATAATTATATTAATTTCACACAATCTTATTAACTTATGCATTTAATTACCCCATCGTTCCCACGTAATTTCGTTCATGATATAACACATATAAAAGGTGTCAACTTGCATATGAATGAACATGTTTCAAAGGTGCCATCTTGCATATTAACAAACACATAACTTGCATATGAACTTGCATAACATGTCACATAACTTGCATATAATATGTCACATAACTTACATATTCATTTTGCATAACAAACTTGCATATTAGCTTATAGACTTGCATAATGTGTCATCATGAACTTGCATATTAATAAACATGTAACTTGCATATTTACATACATGTAACTCGCATATTAACAAACATGTAACTTGCATATAAAGAAACATGTAACTTGCATATTTACATACATGTAACTTGCATATTAACAAACATGTAACTTGCATATTAACAAACATGTAACTTGCATATTTACATACATGTAACTTGCATATTAACAAACATGTAACTTGCATATTAACAAACATGTAACTTGCATAGCATATTACCATGAACTTGCATAACATGCATATGATTACATAGCCCACAACTTGCATATTTAGCATCATGCAAACATAACATACATCATATTAAACTTGCATAAGCTTACATACTCAACATGCATAAACATAAGATTAATGCTAACATCATATCATATGATTCAAAGCTCATTAACCCACATACAAAACCATAAATCTCATCACATCTCATCTAATTAGTTTACCAAAAGATCATCAAAGTGATAGAAACTCACAACTAGCAACTTTGAACACCAAATGAAGAAGATTAAGATGCTAAGAAGGGATTAGAAGTTGATGAGAGAGTGATTAGTATGCAACCCTCTTCATAAAATTAGTGGAGGTCATGAGAGCTAGCATTTTGCCATAATTTAGTCACTAGGTTTAATTATGAATGAATTAGGGTAGGTTAGGGTCTTATTTATAGATTAGGCAAGTGTTTTAGGCCATAGGATTAACCCTAGATTCAATCCAAGCCATCAAAGCATGTCTTGGGGAAGAAGTCAAGTGTAGGAACCATCTAGGGCCTTTAGATTAAAGATGGACCATGAGAACCATTCAAATGCAAAATCTGCACTTGAGCGAATCGGCCCACGGGTTGACAGCCAAACACCCTGGATTAACCCCTAGTCGACCCAGCGGGCTCGGGTCGACTTCAAAAATCGGCCGGTTCGGTTATTCCCCTCTCCCAATTCGCTGTTTTGAGCATTTTTGCATATTTATTTATTAAATTTTCAATTATATATATATATCAATATATATATATATATATATCTACACAACCCATTTCACTTAATTAAGTATACTTTAATTTGGGAATTTTCGTGAAACTTCGCGAGGCCATATCTTGGTCATACGGACTCCGATTTTCGAAAACTCGGACTCTATTTCGCGTATTTTTCCGAGACGAACACAATGGCATAGCCCGTTTCCCTTGATTCCCATTTTAGAATTAAATTCTGCCTCGATTTATGTTATTACAGGTTATTGAAAATACGGGTTGTTACATTCTCCCCTCCTTAAAGGATTTCGTCCCCGAAATCTTCAAGTTAGGAAGAACGTATCCTACCATCCAATCATCCATCTACTCAAAGCATCATCCACGAGCAATCATTGTCCTTACAAGATTCTAAATGCTGGATGGATATATGCAAAAGTGTGTGTATATGTACTTACCTAATGCGAAAATCAGGCGGTTACTGATACAGTAAACCTCCTTAATGCAAACCATGATAGTGCCATGCATCCAATATGTATGCGAAACCCTATTGACACATACAAATTTCTACATGCGTGCACAACCATACACAAAAATGCATCATCCATATGATAACACAGCCATGATACATCCATCAATCTAACTACCACATCCATTTATGCAATATGCAACATGAAGTGACTGAGCCGATCTAGTGCCTAATGTGTGTGTATATGCATCCACGAGCAACCACTAGCAAACAATTGCATCCATATGCATCCATCAACCATAACATGTTTCAAACACATGTCTCAACCATAGGTTTTACCCTATCTAAAGGTCATAGGTATTAGCGAGAGGATATACTAAAGATAAGATAAGTACTAGACAAGCAATAAAGGAGAAGTTAAAAGACATACTCTCAAAAAGAAATGGATACAAAGAACGCATCTTTGCTTCCGTCTCCCAAGTAGCATTGCTTTCGTCATCTCCCCATTGCACTTTATCTAGCTGAACTTCTCTGTTCCTCAACTTCCTAGTTTCTGACCCAAGGATGCGAGTAGGAGCTCGTCGAATCGTCGCATCACGCTCTACCTCTACATCTCTAAGCAAGCTCGGCTCTACCACCTCCGCGGTCTCATGTAAGCACTTCCTCAAATGTGATACATGGAATACATCATGAACACCACTAAGTCTGTCGGGCAACTCCACCCTATATGCCATCCGTCCAATCCTTTCCTTAATAGGAAACGGCCCAACAAATCTCGGTGCTAACTTCCCTACGGACCCAAAGCGAACAACATTTCTCAATGGAGATACTTTGACAAAAACCATGTCCCCAACCTCAAACTCAAGATCCGTCCTTCTCCGATCCGCATAAGATTTCTGTCTATCTTGCGCTGCTTTCATCCTTTTTCGAATTAAATCAATCTTCTCTGAAGTCTCTCTAACCATATCCGGCCCAAGCAAGATCTTATCCGTAGATTCCCACCAACATGTAGGAGATCGACAAGGCCTTCCATAAAGAGCTTCGAAAGGAGCCATACCAATACTGGACTGAAAGCTGTTATTATATGCGAACTCCACCAAAGGAAGATGTTCTTCCCATGTACCTCCAAAATCCAAGATACAAAGCCTCAAAAGATCTTCTAAGATACGGTTCACCCTCTCGGTCTGACCGTCCGTCTGAGGATGATATGCGGTGCTCAAACACAACTGAGTCCCTACCGCCTCTTGCAAACTTCTCCAAAACTCACTAGTGAAAATAGGATCTCGATCACTCACAATGCTGGATGGTACGCCATGCAATCTAACAATCTCTCTAACATAGACTGAAGCAAGCCATGGAGCGGTCCTCTTACTCTTTACGGGTATAAAATGGGCACTCTTTGTAAGTCTGTCTACCACAACCCAAATTCCCGTATTGCCCTTCCTCGATCTCGGTAACCCGTCGATGAAATCCATCGAGACACTATCCCACTTCCACTGTGGAACTTCCAATGGGTGTAGCAACCCACCGGGTTTCCTTTGCTCCACTTTAACTTGTTGGCACACTAAGCATCTAGCCACATACTCGGCCACATCTTTCTTCATACCGGCCCAAAAGAAAACTCTCTTCATGTCTTGGTACATTTTGTCTCCACCGGGATGAATAGTCATTCTTGAACGATGTGCATCATCCAAAATAGCCTTCTTCAAACCCTCATCTTGTGGTACACAAAGTCTACCGTCTCTATGCAACCATCCCTTATCATCTATGGTGTATCTACCCAAATGGCTGGACGACTCCCCTCTTATAAGCTTCTCTACCAACACAACCAACTGTGGGTCGTCTCGCTGAGCCTCGCCAATCCGTCTCAAAAGAGTAGGTCTAACCTCCAAGGATGCCAACAAACCAGGTACAAAATCAACAGAAGGTCTGAAGTCAAACAAAGAAAGAAACTCCAAGCTTCGTCGTTCCACGAACAATGGACTCAAAGATAGCCTTTTTCTACTTAAGGCGTCTGCCACCACGTTACCCTTACCAGGGGTATACGCTACCTCGAAATCATAGGATGCTAAGAACTCCATCCACCTTTGCTGTCTTAAGTTTAAATCCTTCTGAGAGAATAAGTACTTCAATGATTTATGGTCGGTGAACAACTCGAATCTCTCACCAAGAAGATAATGGCGCCAAGACTTAAGTGCGAAAACAATCGCGGCCAACTCTAGATCATGGGTAGGGTAATTCTTCTCATGCACTCTCAATTGTCTCCCTCCATAGGCTATTACCCTTCCCTCCTGCATCAAGACTGCGCCTAATCCTGTTCCACAAGCATCGGTATAAACAACAAACGGCTTACTCCCATCTGGAAGCACTAAAACTGGAGCGGTGGTCAAAGCTCTCTTTAACCGTCGGAAAGCATCATCACAATCTACATCCCATGAGAAAACCAGATTCTTCTTCGTCAAGCGGGTTAATGGGGCTGATATCTTCGCGAAGTCTTTGATGAACTTCCTATAATATCCTGCCAACCCCAAGAAACTTCTTACCTCGGTAGCATTTCTAGGAACTTTCCAATCCTGGATAGATACTATCTTTGCGGGATCCACAGCTATCCCTTCCTTAGAGACCACATGCCCTAAGAATCGCACTTCTCTTCTCCAAAAATGGCATTTAGAGAATTTAGCTTTAAGACTATGCGCTCGAAGAGTCTCCAACACTTCCTTGAGATGTAAGGCATGCTCTTCTTCATTCTTGGAAAAGACCAAGATGTCATCCACAAAAACTACTACAAACTTATTCAGATACTCTCTGAACACTCTACTCATGAGATCAACAAAGTATGCGGGGGCGTTTGTCAACCCAAATGGCATCACTAGCCACTCATAAAAACCATCCGGAGTCCGGAAAGCAGTCTTCTCTATACTGTCCTCCGCCACTCTTAACTGATGAAACCCTGTAGCTAAGTCCATCTGCGAAAATACTGACGCGCCAACCAACTGATCAAAGAGATCATCTATCCTCGGTAATGGGTGTCTATTCTTCTTCGTGAGCTTATTAAGTTCCCTATAATCCACACAAAGTCTGAGGGACC
This sequence comes from Allium sativum, assembly GCA_030737875.1. Taxonomy (NCBI): domain Eukaryota; kingdom Viridiplantae; phylum Streptophyta; class Magnoliopsida; order Asparagales; family Amaryllidaceae; genus Allium; species Allium sativum. Next base: position 489,548,630 of record CM060926.1, read on the forward strand.
CATCCGCCTTCGTGGCAAACACTACTGGAGCTCCCCACTCCGATATACTTCGCCTTATGAACCCCTTCTCAAGCAACTCCCCTACTTGCTTATGAAGTTCTCTTCTCTCACGAGGAGCCATGTGGCGTACTGGCAAAGACACTGGTTTGGCATTATCCACCAAATAAATTCGGAAATCTATCTCCCGCTTCGGAGGCAAACCCTTTACTTCTTCAAACACATCCGGATATTCCCGGACTACTCTGACAGAACACAAACTTTCGACCGAAGCATCGAGCGATTCAAGATAACTTAGCAAAACAGATTCCATGGGATTGCAAGAGATCTCGAGAGTGTTACCCAAGCGGGTCATGAGCCTGACAACTCTCCTTTCGCAATCAAGAACGGCACCATTACTGGATAACCAGTCCATGCCCAAGATCAACCCATAGCCCGTGAAGCCCAATACAAAAGCATCACATCTAAACTCAACGCTAAGTATAGAAATCTTCAAACCCAAACATATCATAGACAGATATATGGAGCCCCCAATTGGGTTTGAGACAACCAAGGGATCATCAACTAGACTGGTGTCTAAGTGCAGTGACTCAACTAACGATGATGAGATAAAAGAATGCGATGCGCCAGAGTCAAACAAAGTACGAACTGGATGATCAAATAGAAAAACCAGACTTTCAACGGAAATAGTTCTACCTCTCTGCTGAATCGGTGGAACTGAGAGAACCTGAACTTGCCCCCCTGACTGAGGTGGTGCTATAAGAGCTTGCACCTGGCCTCCTGAGGTAGACCCCGTCTTCTGCCCCTTCTTTGGGCAGTTTTTCACAAGATGCCCTGCTTCACCACAATGAAAGCAACCGGTCTTCTTCTTTTTGCGACAATCCTTACTGAGGTGTCCTGGTGTTCCACAATTGAAGCACTTCTTCTTCGTCTTCTTTTTGTCACCATTGCCTTTTCCGCCCTTGCCTTGTTGTTGCTGTTGCGGTTTCTTCTGATCCCCCTTTTTCTCTGGTGCCTTAGAATTCTTATCATCCTCATGCATAAGTGCCATGTAGACAAGCTTCTCAAAAGTGGCCCCCATAGGAATGTGAGTCATAGCTATTCCTTGCAATGGTTCGTTCAAGCCTCTAACGAACCTCAAAGCCTTCTTCTCCGGTGTATTCACCAACTCTATGCCAAACCTTGCTAATTGATTGAATTTGTTGACATATTCTTTCACCGTGAGATTCCCTTGCTTCAAATTCAAGAACTTCTCCATAAACAGATTCTCTTCCGCCCTTGAGAGAAACTTAGCCCCAAACCTTTGCTTAAAATCTGCCCAAGAGTCAACAGGGCGTTCTCCATTAGTGACCTCCCACCAGAATGAGGCCTCTCCCTTCATTAACCAAGCCGCCAACTTGACTTTCTTTCCCTCTTCCACTTCAAAGATATCTAGCAACTCTTCCACTTCCTTAAGCCAATCTCTAGCCTCTACGAAAGTCTCTGAACCAAGAAAAGGTTTTCCTCCTATAGCCTTGAACTCCTTGCAAACCTTAGCAAAATTATCCACTCTAGGCTGAGGAGGAGGAGCGGTTGTCTCTGGTGTAGTAGCATTGGCCGGACCCGCAGCCGCGGCCCTAGCCTCTTGCAACCTCCTATACCATAGTGGTATAACTAAACCCTCCGGGATGTTAAGATCTTCAGCCATGCTGAAACGAAAGAGGAAAGATTCAAAAAGGAGATTCCGAAAGATAAAGATATGGCTATTGGGGATTATGCTTTTCTTTTTCAAAAACTTTTTCTCTTAGAAGACATGCTTTTAAAAATACTTTCTTCGAAAATACTCTTAGAAAGTAGTTTTTCTCAAAAATTTTATCTGTTCTGGTAACCTTAAGCTCTGATACCACGTGTAACACCCCACTCCCGCTATGATCACTCACTAAGGGAATGCCATAGCATCGGTGGAGTATTTTAGTGAATATAGAACAGAAAAATTACAACAAGACAGATATAAATAGTACTTGAAATTTTAAAACATCATCTCATAACAGCGGAAGTAAAACATGTCTGGTTACATCATAAAACCACAATAAAGGTCAAGTACAATATCCATCAAAATAAAGAAGTACATAATCCCACTCTCATACAATAGCCAAACAAAAGAAAAGATAACTGGATAACTGGAGCTTTACATCTATCCAAGCTCCTAAAGACTGGAACAGCAATCCGATCAAGCTCCACTACTGCTAGGATCCACCGTAGGACCTGAGGGTTGGGAAAAAGATAAAAACAACAGGGTCAGACATAAGTCTGAGCGAGTCCTATAACTTTAACAATACAATCGTTAAAGTAACCAGAGAAGACATAAACTGATATACGGTAACATATAGGGATGAATGGCTACCCTAAGCAGTCAACTAAACGAAGATAAAGGATAAAGACGCATCTACCCTCCCTAAGGTAAATTACTAAACTGCACCACACCAGTCGTTCCTAACTTAAAGGTTGATCCCACCCAAGGACTTATAAAATTTACTAATTAGTACCTGCGTACCCCTAGGTGACCAAGTAGGCGCCACGGGGCCCTACAATCCACTAGGTGTACACACTACTTCCCATTCGATCGGCTCCCTAACGTAGATACCCGTGCTGGCCCCACCGTGGGATGTATCATTCCCCAATGTGGCAACCTGATGAAACTAAAGGTGCACGGCTTATATCTACTCGATGCAACAACGGCTTACCTACCAGCCCGGGCCCACTCACGCATATGAAGCCCGTTGGACTTGCGTTGCCACCGCTAACCCGTTTGCCTCTTACAGTCAAGCCCAGTATGCGTGTCCCGTCCTCGACATGGGTCGAGCCCACAAAGATACGTATGGGTTACTGGTTGAAATGGGCCTCCACAAGCTACCCACCTAAGCTTGTCCCTTTTTCTAGTATATCCCACTTAACCCTTTAATCATGTTTTAATTACATGTTCTATTTTGGTTAAGTATTCTAATCGTATTTTCTATTGCCACCCAAGGCAACCACTAGATTTTCTCATGCCACCCGAGGCACCCACTTAACCCCTCATGTCCCTCTACATGCTAATGTGGTTAAGTGTTTCTTAATTAATTAATTAAGAACGTAACCTTTGTAAAGACCTCTCACATTAGACTGTCTTTTATGACCGCTGGTTAAGCCGGTTGGGTCCGGGCAGCCTTATGTCATAACAGAGTCTAACCTCGTGTCTTTACATTAATTACGTATTTAGTTTGTGCCTAAGACCTCTCACATTGGGCTAACATTTGTAGCAACTGGTTAAGCCGGTTGGGTCCGGGCAGTTTTACGCTACAACTGAGTCCAACCTCGTGTCTTAGTCAATTAATTACACCTAATTAATCACCCTCATAATTTTATATTAATTATCCCTAATTAATCAAGTTTTCTTAACATGGGTAGACCTAACTTAATAGGTAAATTCCCATGGGGTAGACCTAACTCAATAGGTAAATTCCCAACACATAGTATGGGTACACCTAACCAAATAGGCAAATTCCCATACTATGTTTATTTATTTTGTGTTATGCATAATTATATTAATTTCACACAATCTTATTAACTTATGCATTTAATTACCCCATCGTTCCCACGTAATTTCGTTCATGATATAACACATATAAAAGGTGTCAACTTGCATATGAATGAACATGTTTCAAAGGTGCCATCTTGCATATTAACAAACACATAACTTGCATATGAACTTGCATAACATGTCACATAACTTGCATATAATATGTCACATAACTTACATATTCATTTTGCATAACAAACTTGCATATTAGCTTATAGACTTGCATAATGTGTCATCATGAACTTGCATATTAATAAACATGTAACTTGCATATTTACATACATGTAACTCGCATATTAACAAACATGTAACTTGCATATAAAGAAACATGTAACTTGCATATTTACATACATGTAACTTGCATATTAACAAACATGTAACTTGCATATTAACAAACATGTAACTTGCATATTTACATACATGTAACTTGCATATTAACAAACATGTAACTTGCATATTAACAAACATGTAACTTGCATAGCATATTACCATGAACTTGCATAACATGCATATGATTACATAGCCCACAACTTGCATATTTAGCATCATGCAAACATAACATACATCATATTAAACTTGCATAAGCTTACATACTCAACATGCATAAACATAAGATTAATGCTAACATCATATCATATGATTCAAAGCTCATTAACCCACATACAAAACCATAAATCTCATCACATCTCATCTAATTAGTTTACCAAAAGATCATCAAAGTGATAGAAACTCACAACTAGCAACTTTGAACACCAAATGAAGAAGATTAAGATGCTAAGAAGGGATTAGAAGTTGATGAGAGAGTGATTAGTATGCAACCCTCTTCATAAAATTAGTGGAGGTCATGAGAGCTAGCATTTTGCCATAGTTTAGTCACTAGGTTTAATTATGAATGAATTAGGGTAGGTTAGGGTCTTATTTATAGATTAGGCAAGTGTTTTAGGCCATAGGATTAACCCTAGATTCAATCCAAGCCATCAAAGCATGTCTTGGGGAAGAAGTCAAGTGTAGGAACCATCTAGGGCCTTTAGATTAAAGATGGACCATGAGAACCATTCAAATGCAAAATCTGCACTTGAGCGAATCGGCCCACGGGTTGACAGCCAAACACCCTGGATTAACCCCTAGTCGACCCAGCGGGCTCGGGTCGACTTCAAAAATCGGCCGGTTCGGTTATTCCCCTCTCCCAATTCGCTGTTTTGAGCATTTTTGCATATTTATTTATTAAATTTTCAATTATATATATATATATATCAATATATATATATATATATATATATCTACACAACCCATTTCACTTAATTAAGTATACTTTAATTTGGGAATTTTCGTGAAACTTCGCGAGGCCATATCTTGGTCATACGGACTCCGATTTTCGAAAACTCGGACTCTATTTCGCGTATTTTTCCGAGACGAACACAATGGCATAGCCCGTTTCCCTTGATTCCCATTTTAGAATTAAATTCTGCCTCGATTTATGTTATTACAGGTTATTGAAAATACGGGTTGTTACATCAGTTCTTGCGCTTTCTAGCAAGGCCGTTCCCCCACCCTTGAGAGAGATTCCACCTGACGATGAGATCGCACAAATTACGAGTGATGAAGACGAGGAGGAGATCCCTTTGGCGTCTCTCAGGTCCCCTTCCCCGTCCAAAGGGAAAAGACTGAAGCAGTTCCAGGAGGCGGAGGAAAAGGGGTGATGACCCATCGAGTGGAGACTTAGGCAAGATGAAGAAAAGGAAGGAGAAAAGGAAAGAGCCCAAGGAAGTGGAAGAGGGCAAGTTGCCCAAGTGATTGTTATAGCTATCTTTTGGTGATGTAGGCTGATAGTGTACACAAGTACGACCCTCGCTTTTGGAGACATGGTGTGGTTTTCATATACACTGTGTCGTTAGAAAGAAAGATATTTAGATACGCAGTTGGCTTTTGGTATGTGAACGAAAGTATTAGTTACGTTTTCTTGCATCACATTTTATGTTAAGTGTTCAAATGTTCATCTTACGTTTTCATGTTTTATGTACTTTTTCAAGCATACTTGTCGTTACACTTAAGCAAACGTGATCGAAGGCTCCGCTCTGGGAAGTTCAAATTTGATGCCCTCTCTCTTGGAATCTCCCGAAGGTCATTGACCCCAACCCGTAAGGTGGCATGGACGTCGTGGATTAGTCTTTTAAACTCTCCCGTCATTTAGTTCGGGTTAGAGTTCGAGGGCGTTGTTGATTCGCCAATTGGTACCAAGGTCCTTACCCTGTGGGTTGGATGGAGCCGTGGAAGTGGTCGATGTCACAATTACTTGGCTGATGGACTGCCTCCAAGTCCAGTGACTTGGGAACGGGACGATTTATACTCGATCTCATTGTTGGTTTGAGATACGAGTGGAGTCATTTATACTCAGTCTCGTCGTTGATTCGAGATTCGAGTAGAGTTAGTTACACACGGTGTCGCCATTGATTCGTGACTCGAGTGGCATTATTTATACTCGGTCTCATCGTTGACTCGAGACTCGAGTGGTGAGGCCGACTCCCATGCTTGGGGTGTCGAGCCGATGTTGTGTGTTTGTGTGTGCAAGTTAGTTATGATGGTTAATCAAACATACTATACAATTAGTAAACACATTAAGAGCATAGAGAAATTTACATTATTTTTACTAATAACTTTGGTAGTAATAGCCTTTACAATGCCTTGAATCTAAAGAAAACAAAACACTGTAGGAAAGCGGTAAATCTGTACACTAAGCTTTGTGAAGTAGCGGCGAAAATGTTCACTGTTCCATTCCCTCGGGAGTTTGGTGCCATCAACGGTCGCTAGCTTGAAGGTTCCGTCTACGGGCCTTCGTTGTATGACGTATGAGCCTTCCCAATGAGGATTGAAACCAGTCGGTGTGGGAAGGATCCATTTCAGAACGAGGTCGCCCGATGTTAAGGTCCTTGAGGCAGACTTAGAATTGAAGTAATGGGATGCTCGTTGGCGCAGGGAGGCAGCTCTGAGTTCGGCTTCGTCTCTTTTTTCTTTGAGTAGGTCGAGTGATTCCAAGAGGAAATCTTGGTTGTTCTTCAAATCATAGTACGTGACTCGATGAGATTGAAGCTGTAATGACCCGCATTCTACGCATCGGGGGATCGTAGAATATTTATTTCTTTCCCGTATGAAGTCGTATGGTCATGTAACTTTGGGAAACATCCATTAGAGTCATTTCCCATGCTTATGATTTTTGTCGATTTTTAAATGACCATTTTGCCCCTAGTTGATCTTGTTTTGGCCATAACTTTTGATTGGAAAGGAATTCTGACCTGAAACCACTTCCATTAGATTCATTTGATGGTTTACCTTTCCGTAGATTGGTCATAATAGCCAAACGGACTTACCGTTTGGGAGATACGACTGAAACCAGGTTTGGAGGGTGAAAAACTGCATAACCGGGCCAAATCGGGTGATTAGTGAGTAGGCCCATAACCCATTTTGGGATTAGGGTTATGAGGAGGCTGAAAAGAGATAGAGGATCATTCCATTTCAGTTTTCTAGCCTCCACTTATCACCAAGGAACCCTAAAAATGGCCTCCAACCTCTAAATCACCTCCAAATCATCTTTTGGTCAAGGATTAAGCTTAGCAACCTCTAATCAAGGAAGATCTACACCAAAGCAACATTGGAGCGGCTGCTTAGCATTGAGATTCACATCAAATCAGAGATTTATTTCAGATCTTAGTTTATTTGTGGCTAAGGTGAGTGATTTGCATAGTTTTACACTAATTATGGCTAGTTAAGGGTAATTAGCGTTAATTAGCGAATTTAAGCATGATAAAATTAGGGAAAAATGTTTATAAATTCTTAAATGATGTTTTAGACCTCTGATATGAATTTGGGTTAATTTGGTTAAGTTTTGCTAATCCTATCATTAGTTTCACCTAATCATGCTTAAGGGGAAATATGGGATTTTGGGTATGTTTGATCCATTTTAACCTATCATATTGATGTTTTGATGTTTGTGGTTGACTATGCATGTTGCTATGACTGTATGAAATGTTTTGTGATTGATTTCAATAGTTAGAATGGTCGAAAACTCCGTCGAATGGCGTAAACACTTGCTGGAACAGTTTCAGAAAACAGTGCAGGTTTCGGATCGGATCGGATATGGGGCTCGGATCGGATATGTTGAACCGAGCAAGGAGTTCGATCGGATCGGAACCCAACACTTGGGAAAAGTGGCAAAAAGGAAGGCCACGCTAGCTGAACTGGGAACGGATCGGATTAGGGAGTAGGGATCGGAGCGGATAGAGGAGGATGGATCGGATCGAAGCACGTAAAGGATGAGGAGGCGGATCGGAGCGGAAGCATGAACTGGAGGGGGAGTGGCACCCAACCCGAACCTAGGAGAAACGCCCGACCCGAACCGCACCAGAAGAAGACCCGACCCGAACAGATGGAGGATACCCGACCCGAACTGATGGCTTGGGGAGGAACCCGACCCGACCCAGTATTGACCAATAACCCGAGATGCAAAGGTAATCCAATATGGGAAGTTAGAGCTCAGGATCCAGCTGGGAACCAATGAGTTCACTTCATGGTTGGACTTTGCTGCGAGACGTGTGCTAAGGCGTTGTCGACGTTCATAACTTCGATTCACCACTAAAAATGAATTATGGCTACTTATCAGTGCAGTAGGGTCATTATGACCTGAGGGGCAAGGTGATGGTAGCAAGACTACGTTATCAGTGCAGTAGGGTCATTATGACCTGAGGGGCAAGGTGATGCGTAGTAAGACTATGAGCCAGCACAGATAGGGTGAACAACTCCATGGGGCAAGTGGACATAGTAAGGATTGGTAAGGCTATGAGCCAGCGCAGATGGGGTGAACAACTCCATGGGGCAAGTGGACATAGCAAAGAATTAGTGGCTACATTATCAGTGCAGTGAAGCCATTTATGACTTCATGGGGGCAGAGTGATCGTAGCAAGGTATGTTGGGTGATCGAAGTGGTGAACATCGTATGCTTTATGCACTGAGTGAGAGATGTGAGGATGGATGCTATGTTTGATTGTTTGCCATCATTATGACATGCACACCTCCCCCACCTCCGTATCTTTGCACCGTTTGATATGGTACCTTAGAGTGTTGTACAGTATGTAGTGCTAACTCTTTGGTTGCAGGTCCAGGTTCAGGTATGTTTTAGTCTACCTGTTATTGTTCACTTTAGATGCTTATCGCTCATACCAGGCTTTATGTATGACCCAGAGTTTTGTGTCTCCTCTTATTACTCTGGGTGCTCACACGAGCAGACTAGAGACAGGTTAGCTGGTGATGCGCGAGTAGCTGATTTGGAGGCGGGCAGGAGGCTTCCACGTAGGATATATATATATATACACACATTCTCCCTGTGTCGTTGGTGGTTGCTACTTGGGCATTAGTAGTGTACCTCCTTTATCTTGCTTTGGCTTTGAGACAGTTTGAAAGTTGTAATAAGCTATATTTTGGATTTCCGCTGCTATGATGCTTAGTTCTGATTTTTAGCTTATGCACTGTCTCTCCTGTTTTATGTCAAGTGAGTTATTATTATATTTTGTTCTATGCGCTGTGAGACTTTCTACAGGTTCCTTGTATGTTCATTTCCTTCTTCCTTTTCCTTTTGACGACCCGTTCCGTGCTAACTGGACATGTGTACAGCGCACTTTTGGAGTAAATGTCGATTGGTGCGGGGCGGGCCGTCACACTTGGTATCAGAGCTCTAGGTTGCGTAGTTAACCTAGGGAAAGACACTAGGGAGAGATAGTACATATATGAGAGCGCGTATTTGTGATTACTTTGGTTTTCAAAAGCTATGTATATATATATACACTATTAGTAGTATAAGGATGAAGTCGCACTGCACTAGCACCACTATGGAGTCGTTAATCGTTTCCCTTTCTCAGATTGACGATGAGCCGAGACACGAGGGGTGCTGGTAGAGGGACCAACAAAGGGAATGCCGCTGACATGAGGGCGATGTTTACTAACCTCATGAGAGATATGCTTAGAGAAGTGCACGGGGCAGTTCCCAATCCCGGAGTTGGTGTTGGCCCAGTAGTGCAGGCGCCTAGGGTCGATTTCGCCAAGTTGTGCAAGGATTACACTAACCTTGGCGGGAAGCTATTCCACGGGATGGAGTCGGCCACGGATGTTCAAGACTGGATGGATAGCTGTGATCGTATCTTCGATGACTTGGGTCTTGAAGATGCGATGAAGAGAAGGTTAGCGTCTCGTCGGCTGCAAGGGCGAGCGATGAATTGGTGGAATGCCATTAGAACAGCTACTCCAGAGGATCAGGTTACCTGGGATCAGTTCAAGGCTCGCTTTAGCGAGAAGTTTATTCCAGCTGCCCAGAAGTCAGTGTTGTTTAAGAGGTTCTTGGAACTCAAGCAGAACGGAAGAGCAATTTATGATTATATTGCTGAGTTCGACACTTTGTCGAAGTATGGACTGTCTCTCATTGACACTCCTGAGAAGAAGAATGAGAAGTTCATTACTGGCTTGGATGGGTACTTGGGGGAAAGGCTTATTAACCACATCAATGAGACTTTTGAATCGATTGTGGGGAAAGCTTTGAAATCGAAGAGTCTTTACCCTAAGTCAAAGACTGAGGCTGCATCTTCAGAAGGGCCAAAGCCGCAAGCGGGCGGTGGAGGCAAGAGTAGCTCTCAGAATAAGAGGAAGCAGGACCAATCTAAGGGTGGCCAGAAAAAGAGCAAGAAGGATGTTGAGTGCTTCAGTTGTGGCAAGAAGGGCCATTATGCTAAAGATTTTCGGGCCAAGCCAGCGGATAAGAAGTGCTTCAACTATGGTCAAGTGGGACATTTCAAGGATAAGTGTCCGCAACCTCTTAAGAAGAAGCAGATTGTGAAAGAATATGCTATTAATGATGTTCCTTCTTCGTCGAATGCCCCAACTGCGGCGGAGAAAGGAAAGAATGTTGTTATTCAAGGTATGATTTCTTTTTATGATGTACCAGTTCGAGTTTTGTTTGATATTGGGGCTTCCCGTTCCTTCATATCTAGTGATCTGGTAGATAGGTTGGGACTGGAGCCCGAGATAGTCGATAGACCATTGGTTGTGACGAACCCGATTGGTGGTTCGACTAGCCTTAGTATGATTTGCAGGAATTTGGTCTTATCGAGTCATGGATGTACGTTTGTTTGTGATTGCTTTGTTTTGGGCTTTACTGGGTATGGCATTATATTGGGAGTCGATTGGCTCCAAAGATACGGGGTGGTGGTAGACTGTGAGGGCTTTTTGGTGACAGTGAGGGTGGATGATGGGCGGAGGGTAGTGTTTGGTAGTCTACCTAGTGATGGGGTTATGGCTAGTTTTGTAAATTCCCTCGACATCCCACAGGATGAGTTGTCAGATGTGCCCGTGGTTGGCTAGTATCCGGACGTCTTTGAGGAGGTGACCGGGCTTCCGCCACACCGAGAGATTGAGTTCCGTATTGATTTAGTGAAAGATGCCAGACCTATAGTGATGCCACTTCGTCGTATGGCACCAAGGGAGCAGCGAGAGCTCGGGGTGCAAGTCAACAATCTTTTGAAGAAGGGATTTATTAGAAGGAGTGTCTCCGAGTGGGGAGCACCAGTTGTGTTTGCCACTAAGGCAGATGGTTCCCTTCGTTTGTGTGTATGGACTATCGCGAGTTGAATAAGGTAACGAGGAAGAATAAGTATCCTCTACCACGGATAGATGATTTGTTTGATCAACTGGAAGGAGCAAGAGTGTTCTCCCAGTTGGACCCCGTGACAGGATTTCATCAGCTTCGAGTAGCAGATGAGAGTGTTCCGAAAACGGCATTTAGGACGCCGTCTGGATTTTATGAGTGGTTGGTCATGCCATTTGGGTTGACCAATGCTCCAGCCTATTTTGTGGATCTTATGAATCGAGTATTCAGGGATCAGTTGAATAAGTTTGTTCTTGTGTTCGTGGATGATATCCTTGTTTACTCAAGGACAGAGGAAGAACACAAGGGACACTTGAGGATAGTGATGGAGGTGTTGAGGAAACACCAATTGAAAGAGAAATTCTCTAAGTGTCATTTTTGGAGAAGGGAAGTGAGATTCTTGGGTCATGTTGTTTCAGAGAGTGGTATTGCCGTGGACCCTGCGAAGGTGGCTACGGTACAGGATTGTCCTACGCCCAAGAATGCAACAGATGTAAGAAGTTTCTTGGGGTTAGCTGGATATTATCGTAAGTTTATCCAGGACTTCTCCAAGATAGCAGCACCGTTGACTCAGTTGACTAAGAAGAATCAGTCCTTCGTCTGGGACGGAGTGTGTGAGGATGCCTTCAAAAGTCTAAAGGAGAAGTTGACGCGTGCGCCAGTGTTAGTCATTCCTAAAGGGAATGAAGAGATGACGGTATACACGGATGCTTGTGGTACCGGATTGGGTGCAGTATTGATGCAAGGAGGTAGGGTTGTAGCTTATGCTAGTCGACAGCTAAAGCCGCATGAGAAGAAGTATCCTACCCATGATTTGGAATTAGCAGCGATCGTGTTTGCGCTGATGATGTGGAGACACTATCTCTTGGGAGAAAGATTTGAGTTGTTTACCGATCATAAATCGTTGAAATATCTCTTCTCTTAGAAAGATTTGAACCTCCGTCAGCAAAGATGGTTAGAGTTCTTGGCTTTGTATGATTTTGATATCGCATATACACCTGGGAAAGGTAATGCGGTAGCCGATGCCTTGAGTAGGAGACATGCCAGCTTAGGGGCAATGTTTCTTGAGTGGAAGCAACTGGAGTATATCGCGGGGTTTGATTTCAGACCAAGGTGCGAATTGGATCCAGTCATGCTAGCTAGTTTGGCGATCAGACCCACTTTGATAAAGCGGATTGGTTCTAGACAGAGGGACGATCCTAACCTATTGGAAGTCATCTCCAAGTTAGAGATGGGTATCGATGAGGAGATGAATGTGTATGGGCTTGATCGAGATGGATGGCTTCGAAAGAATGGAAGACTAGTTGTGCCCAACGTGAATGGTTAGAGAGATGAAGTGCTTAGAGAATGTCATCGCTCAAAACTAACTATACATCCCGGTGGTAATAAAATGCATCGAGACATGAAGCAGACTTACTACTGGGAAGGGATGAAAAGAGACGTTGGGAGGTTTATATCCAAATGCATGAATTGCCAACTAGTTAAAGCCGAGCAAAAGAAGCCTAGTGGTTTGTTGCAACCATTAGAAATTCCCGAATGGAAATGGGAGCAAGTCTCGATGGATTTCATCGATGGTTTACCGAGGACTAGGTCGGGATACGATAGCATTTGGGTAATTGTGGATCGATTGACTAAGAACGCAAGATTTATACCAGTCAAATCGACCAGAACGGCAGCCAAGTTGGCAGAATTGTATAAGAAATGGGTAGTGAGATTTCATGGAGTACCCAGAAGCATTGTGAGTGACCGAGACCCGTTGTTCACTAGTGGTTTTTGGAAGAGCTTACAAGAGGCTCTAGTGTCAGGATTACATCTCAATACCGCATATCATCCTTAGACCGACGGTCAGACGGAGAGGGTGAATCGTATATTGGAAGATCTCTTGAAAGCTTGTATATTGGATTTTGGTGGATCATGTGATAACCATTTGCATCTAGTAGAGTTTGCATATAATAATAGCTACCAATCCATTATCGGTATGGCTCCATATGAAGCTTTGTACGGAAGACCGTGCAACTCACCATCATATTGGATAGAGACTGGCGAGAAGTTTGTGCTTGGACCAGATGTGGTGAGGGAAACTTCCGATAAGATCAAGATCATTCAACAACGAATGAAAGCTGCTCAAGATAGGCAGAAGAGCTATGCTGATAAGAGGAGAAGAGACTTGAAATTCTCCGTTGGTGACTTGGTATTTGTCAAGATCTCTCCGTTAAAGAGCGTGATACGATTTAGCAGGAGAGGTAAGTTGGCACCAAGATTTGTTGGCCCATTCCCTGTTCTTGAACTAGTCGGGAATTTGGCGTATAGAGTTGGCTTACCAGAGAAGATGGCAGGAGTTCACAATGTATTTCATGTTTCCCAACTAAGGAAGTTCGTTCACGACTCAGATATGACTAGTTCACCTGATCAGTTAGAGGACTTCGAAGTAGAACCCGAGGCGGTTGGGAACCGCATGCCGATTCGTATTGTGGGGCACGATACGAAGCAACTTCGAAGGAAGGCGGTGAAGCTAGTCAAAGTTCAGTGGGGCGAGGACGAGAATGATTGTACTTGGGAGACAGAGGAGGGCATTAGGAAGGCATATCCAGAACTTTTTGCCTGGTAAGATTTACCTTACAATTTAGTTTTCCGCATGCTAGGGTAGACTTGTTTTGCTTGTTTGCATGTTTGATTGTTGTTTTATGATTGATAGGCATGCAGGACCTTTGTGTGTGTTTTGATTAGGGAATTTCGGGGGGGGGGGGGAAATTTCTTAAGGGGGGGGGGGGTGTAATGACCCGCATTCTACGCATCGTGGGATTGTAGAATATTTATTTATTTCCCGTATGAAGTCATATGGTCATGTAACTTTGGGAAACATCCATTAGAGTCATTTCCCATGCTTATGATTTTTGTCGATTTTTAAATGACCATTTTGCCCCTAGTTGATCTTGTTTTGGCCATAACTTTTGATTGGAAAGGAATTCTGACCTGAAACCACTTCCATTAGATTCATTTGATGGTTTACCTTTCCGTAGAGTGGTCATAATAGCCAAACAGACTTACCGTTTGGGAGATACGGCTGAAACAAGGTTTGGAGGGTGAAAAACTGCTTAACCGGGCCAAATCGGGTGATTAGTGAGTAGGCCCATAACCCATTTCGGGATTAGGGTTATGGGGAGGCTGAAATGAGATAGAGGATCATTCCATTTCTGTTTTCTAGCCTCCACTTATCAGCAAGAAACCCTAAAAATGGCCTCCAACCTCTAAATCACCTCCAAATCATCTTTTGGTCAAGGATTAAACTTAGCAACCTCTAATCAAGGAAGATCTACACCAAAGCAACATTGGAGCTGCTGCTTAGCATTGAGATTCACATCAAATCAGAGATTTATTTCAGATCTTAGTTTATTTGTGGCTAAGGTGAGTGATTTGCATAGTTTTACACTAATTATGGCTAGTTAAGGGTAATTAGTGTTAATTAGCGAATTTAAGCATGATAAAATTCGGGAAAAATGTTTATAAATTCTTAAATGATGTTTTAGACCTCTGATATGAATTTGGGTTAATTTGGTTAAGTTTTGCTAATCCTATCATTAGTTTCACCTAATCATGCTTAAGGGGAAATATGGGATTTTGGGTATGTTTGATCCATTTTAACCTATCATATTGATGTTTTGATGTTTGTGGTTGACTATGCATGTTGCTATGACTGTATGAAATGTTTTGTGATTGATTTCAATAGATAGAATGGTCGAAAACGTCGTCGAATGGCGTAAACACTTGCTGGAACAGTTTCAGAAAACAGTGCAGGTTTCGGATCGGATCGGATATGGGGCTCGGATCGGATATGTTGAACTGAGCAAGGAGTTCGATCGGATCGGAACCCAACACTTGGGAAAAGTGGCAAAAAGGAAGGCCACGCTAGCTGAACTGGGAACGGATCGGATTAGGGAGTAGGGATCGGAGCGGATAGAGGAGGATGGATCGGATCGAAGCACGTAAAGGATGAGGAGGCGGATCGGAGCGGAAGCATGAACTGGAGGGGGAGTGGCACCCGACCCGAACCGAGGAGAAACGCCCGACCCGAACCGCACCAGAAGAAGACCCGACCCGAACAGATGGAGGATACCCGACCCGAACCGATGGCTTGAGGAGGAACCCGACCCGACCCAGTATTGACCAATAACCCGAGATGCAAAGGTAGTCTAATATGGGAAGTTAGAGCTCAGGATCCAGTTGGGAACCAATGAGTTCACTTCATGGTTGGACTTTGCTGTGGGACGTGTGCTAAGGAGTTGTCGACGTTCATAACTTCGATTCACCACTAAAAATGAATGATGGCTACTTATCAGTGTAGTAGGGTCATTATGACCTAAGGGGCAAGGTGATGGTAGCAAGACTACGTTATCAGTGCAGTAGGGTCATTATGACCTGAGGGGCAAGGTGATGCGTAGTAAGACTATGAGCCAGCACAGATGGGGTGAACAACTCCATGGGGCAAGTGGACATAGTAAGGATTGGTAAGGCTATGACCAGCGCAGATGGGGTGAACAACTCCATGGGGCAAGTGGACATAGCAAAGAATTAGTGGCTACGTTATCAGTGCAGTGAAGCCATTTATGACTTCATGGGGCAGAGTGATCGTATCAAGGTATGTTGTGTGATCGAAGTGGTGAACATCGTATGCTTTACGCACTGCGTGAGATATGTGAGGATGGATGCTATGTTCGATTGTTTGCCATCATTATGACATGCACACCTCCCCCACCTCTGTATCTTTGCACCGTTTGATATGGTACCTTAGAGTGTTGTACAGTATGTAGGGCTAACTCTTTGGTTGCAGGTCCAGGTTCAGGTATGTTTTAGTCTACCTGTTATTGTTCACTTTAGATGCTTATCGCTCATACCAGGCTTTATGTCTGACCCAGAGTTTTATGTCTCCTCTTATTACTCTGGGTGCTCACACGAGCAGACTAGAGACAGGTTAGCTGGTGATGCGCGAGTAGCTGATTCGGAGGCTGGCAGGAGGCTTCCACGTAGGATATATATATATACACATTCTCCCTGTGTCGTTGGTGGTCGCTACTTGGGCATTAGTAGTGTACCTCCTTTATCTTGCTTTTGCTTTGAGACAGTTTGAAAGTTGTAATAAGCTATATTTTGGATTTCCGCTGCTATGATGCTTAGTTCTGATTTTTAGCTTATGCACTGTCTCTCCTGTTTTATGTCAAGTATGTTATTATTATATTTTGCTCTATGCGCTGTGAGACATTCTACATGTTCCTTGTATATTCATTTCCTTCTTCCTTTTCCTTATGACGACCCGTTCCGTGCTAACTGGACATGTGTACAGCGCACTTTTGGAGTAAATGTCGGTTGGTGCGGGGCGGGCCGTCACAGAAGCTTAAGCTCAATGGGAATGACGGCTTCAGATTCATAGGCAAGAGCAAAAGGAGTATGGCCAGTCGCTGACTTGTGGATGGTTCGGTAGTCCCAGAGGGAGCTCATCTACCTATAAGCCTCCGGGTTTTCCAAACGCTTCTTGATGATGGATTTGACCACTTTGTTGACAACCTCGACTTTCCTATTGGCTTGAGAGTGGGCCACTATAGAGAACCTTTTTTTAATATTGTGCAGTCGGCAGAAAGTCATGAATTCGACGCTCTTGAACTGGGTCTCGTTGTCAGAGATGATGGCTTGGGGAACCCCATATCGAGTGATTATGTTACGGACAATGAAGTTGATCACCTTCTTAGTAGTGATTGTTGTGAGGGACTCAGCCTCGGTCCACTTGGTGAAGTAATCAACCACGACGATAGCATAGCGTGCACCGCCTATGGCCATCGGAAGGGCTCTGATAATATTTATTCCACATATGGAGAATAGCCAAGAACTGACATCTTCATTAGCTTGGTAGGCATGGCCCTCGGAATCTTTGAGAATTTCTGGTATATGTCACACTTGCGGGCATAGTCTGCGGCGTCTTGATCAAGTGTGGGCTAGAAATAACCATATCCGACAATCTTCCTTGCTAGAGTTTTCCCCCCGGTGTGGTCACTGCACTCACCTTTTTACATGTCCAGCAACACACGGTCGGCGTCGTTATGGGCTACACATCGGAGTAGTGGAACATAAAACCCTCTTCGATAGAGCACTCCATCTAAAATGATGTAGCGAGTGAGTTCTTGTCTTTCTTTGTAGTGCTCAGGGAAGAATTCATGTTGATCGTAGTTCTTGATAGGTGTCATCCAAGACTCGGGCTCGATCTTCATCGTTGCTATCGCATTAGTCTATATCTGATTGATGCCCGGAGAGTCAAGCACTTTGACTGGGGCGAGTCCCATAAGCTGCGCATCCTCAAAGCTTGCCAGTTTGGCGAATGAATCAACTTTCTCATTTTGTCCTAAGGGGATATGCGTGATAATGTAGTGGTAGAAGTTAGTGAGCAGTTCGCGAACCCGAGAGAGGTATGGAGCAAGCCATGCTCTGTTGGCTTGATACTCTCCCTGTACCTGGTGTATGATGAGCCTTGAGTCAGAGTAAATCTGGATAGCCTTGATGTTAAGTTCTATTGCAATTCCGAGTCCAGCAATTAAGGCTTCGTATTTTGCATCATTATTGGTAGCGGGAAAGTCAAGTTTTAAAACATAGCATATCGAGCGTTCCTTGGGAGTGATGAGCACGACTCCGGCACTCGAGCATTGATTGTTGGAGGATCCATCCATGAACAGCTTCAACTGAATGTCTGGAGCCTCGATGTCTTCTAGAGGAGGATCTTCTGGAGCAGTAAACTAAATGATGAAAGCCGCGAGGGCTTGCCCGAGGATGGCTCGACAGGGTACGAAAGTGATCTCGAACTGACTCAGTTCTATATTCCATTTTAGAAGTCACCCATACACCTAGAGTCGTTGTGGAAACCAGTCGTAGCAGTTGATCAGTGAAGACTTTGATTGGATATGACTGAAAGTAGGGTCATATCTTCCAGGAAGAGATCAGCCGGTAGTAGGCCAACTTTTCAAGCTTTGGGTACTTCTTTTCTGGCCCCGTTAATCTCTTGTTGATGCAGTAAATGGATCGTTGGACACGGTCTTCAATGCGGACGAGCATCGAGCTAATTGCCTGCATAGAAACAGCCAAATATACATATAAGTCCTTGTGATCCACGGGTTTGAATTAGACATGTGGTCGCTCTAAGTGATTCACTCTGATGTCCATGTGAAGTTGCTCTTCCCCTTCCTGAGCAAGTTGAAAAAGGGAATGCATTTGTCAGTAGCTTTAGAAAAGAATCGACTTAGGGAAGCGATTTGAAAATCCTTGATTCTCTGAGGGACTTGGATATGCCAGATAGCTTTAATCTTATTTGGATTGGCTTTGATACCTCACGAATTGACAATGAAACCCAAAAAATTTCGTGATGCAATGCCAAAAGAGCATTTCAAGGGATTGAGTTTCATGTCGTATTGGTAGAGGACACCGAACATCTCAGAGAGGTTGCGAACGTGGTCGTTTGATATCCTCATCTTCACAAGCATATCACCACGTAGACCTCCATGGATCTCCCGATCCGGTTCTTGAACATGCGACTGACTAGTCGTTGATAGGTGGCACCAGCTTTCTTTAGACCGGAGGGCATGACAAGATAGCAGTAGAGCCTGAGGTCAGTTTTGAAAGAAGTATGATACTGGTATGGAAGGTACATTGGAATCAGATTATAGCCCGAGTACGCATCCATGAAGGACAATAGCTGGTAGCCGACAGTTGAATAACCAAGCTAGTCGATCTACGGGAGTGGGAAGCTATCTTTAGGGCATGCCTTGTTCAAGTCGGAGAAGTCGACATACGTTCGTCACTTGCCGTTTGATTTCTTGACTAGGACAGGTTTGGGGACCCATTTGGGGTAGAAGTCTTCTCGGATAAAGTCGTTATTGAGTAACCTATCCAACTCCTCTTTAAGCGTAGTCGATCTTTCGATTCCCAAGATTCGGCGCTTCTGTTTGATCAGAAGTTGCAAGGGATTGATAGCAAGCCCATGACAAACAAATCCTGGATTGATGCCACACATGTCTGAGTGGGTCCAAGCGAACATATCAAGGTTGGCCCTTAGGAACTCCACTAGCTCTTCCTTTATTGCAGGGTAGAGTTGCGATCCAACTTTCAAGACCTTTGTCGGGTCGTCGAGGCTGATTGAAACATCCACCGTTGGTTTCACAGGTTAACTCTCAAAGTTGGTCTCTTCATCGTCCCTTGGATCGAGATCGTCAGAAAGATGGTAGTGGCGCCTGAGCCAGGACTCGAATGCCTTTGATTGTTATGCAGAGATGGCCTTGGCGCAAGAAGGTGGAGGCATGACCTTGCCTTTGTCCTTATTGCGCGCGTTCTTCACTCTATGAGGTAGCAATCTCTCGTTGTTGCTTGGTCGCCTTTAATTGTGCCGATCCCATTTTCCGTTGGAAACATAATCAGGAGGGAATAGGAGTTGCATGTAGACTCGGAACTCTGCGAGGGAGGAACGCCCAAAGAAGATGTCATATAGAGAGATGACATTGATGACCATAAAGGTGAGGATTCAGCCCCAGCTTCGATCCCCTTCCCCGAGTTCTATTAGGAGTTCAATTATGCCTATTAGCTGATTGGATGACCCGTTGAAGCCGTGAATCGTGGAGTGACAGGGCTTCAAGTCTTTTACCTTGAGTTTTATTTGGTCGTAGGCCGCCTTGAATATGATGTTGACCGAGCTTCCTGTGTCGATAAGAATTCTTCGGACGAAAGCTAAGCCAATATGGGTAGAGACGACGAGAGGATCTATGGTTGGGATCTCAATTTCTGTAAATTCTTTCTCGCGGAAGAAGATATCGTCCCACATTGTTTTTTGTAGCTTAGCGGGGACCGATTCGTCTGGAGTAGAGCATACTTCATAAGTGTCATGCTTTATAGAATTGGCATACTCCTCCATCTTGCAGAAGCTGTCGTGTGTGGATTGAGGTCCACCACATATAGTATTGATCACGATGCCTCGTGACATTTGATTGGATAGCCCTAGGACCACATTAGCAGGTGCTAGAAGTGCGGGCGTAGGACGGCCCGTAGCTGCTTCGGGAGGAGCGGGATCCTGAATGTACTATTCCATATGTTTCTCACAGATGAGTTTTTCAATTGCATGCTTGAGGTGGCGACAGTCACTGGTATTGTGCCCATACATGTTGTGGAACCCACAATATTTACTATAATTCTCCTCACGGTCGGTGGATCCCAAAACGTGGGGCTTCTTGTATTGGATAGTATTACAAGTCTCTAAGTAGATCGCGTCCATATCTCGGTTCAGCGGAGTGTAGTTCCTGTAATTCTGAAAGCGGTCGTGCTTCTTAGGATCTACCGGAGCTTGATTGTTATTACGACCATCAACTTTGCCTCTGTTCAGCTTTGGTTCTTCGAAGTTGGAATAATCATCTTGAACTGACTAACCAACTTCGTTCCCAGTTGGCTAAAGGTGTTGATGGATTAGAGTGAAAGGCGAGAGAAATAAAGCAAAGTTGCGCTTGCTAAGAAAACTGGGAAGCATTTGCACTTGATTTCGTCGGTGGCATAACTGGAGTCCATCTTCCACTCATAGCGATTTAAAAAAGCACAAGGGTCAGTCTTGCCCTCGTAGTGTGCCATCTGTGGCATGTTGAAGCATCAGGGCCACTCGGCCTCACGCACAGCCCTAGTGAAGTGGTTACGTCTCAAGTGGGTTTCCTACAAGTTGTTGGCGTTTCCTCGCATATCTCTCATGATCCTTCGGACCATATCGGGGAGTTATGCTGTTTGGACATCCTCCGGTAGAACCCATTGGTTTTAGTGAACATCGGGAGTCCTATTCCGTGGATTCCTTATGTGATTCATATCGGGCTCATCCTCTTCCATGTTGTCAACATCGATTGCCCGGTTTTGGTATAGCTAATGAGGTTGAGCATGCTAGTGTGCATCCTGATCCAGTGGACCTTGGGCTTGCTGGGTTGCCAGAAGTGTGGGCCCTAAATTTTGAGCGGCGAGTCGGGCTCTATCAAGAGAGGGATCGGTTACTTGAACCCAGTTCAATGTTGATAATCAATCGAGAGTGATCGCGGTGATGCGTTCCCCCGTTGTAGGTGACGGTGGTTATCACTGTTTTCATTTCCGTTGTCATTGCTTTTAGTATGAGCATTAGAGTGGACAATGGCGTTATTGTTGAGGCTGAACCTCCTTTGATGTGGGCCCCAGGACTCGGAAGAAGAGGTTTCCGAGACATTGCTCCTCACTCGGGCGTTGTTCTGAGCAAGTTGAACTTGAGCGACGAGGCGATGATTGTCTTGAAGTTGACGCATAAGGTTGATGTTGTTTTTCAATGCTTCGTTAAGTCAAGAGCCATGTATTCATACTTCTTATTAAGTGTGTAAATCTGCGCTTGAGTCCCAGGGGATTCAGGGTCCATAGAAGGAATAAATTTCGTTTCAATCGGGACTTCTACCGATTGAGGTTACTAAGAAGTACCGACATCGGTTGCGGCAGAGGAACCAAGCATCTGATTCTTTGTTCGCTTAACCATCATAAGCAGACTTGGCAGCAGGTTATAGAAGAAACCTAAAGCGCGTCAAAGTCAAGATGGAAATGTGCGGCAAAAGAGCAAGAAAAAAAACCTTTATCAGTGAAAGAACCAGAATGTTGATGAAAAAAATATCGTAACACCCAAAGATTCTCCGTTAGTTAGAGAATTATGTTTCATGTAGGAAAAGTAAGTGCAGAAAGCAGTAAATAACACAGTAGATTTATAGTGGTTTGGTACCATGACGGGCCTACGTCCACTTAGAAGGAGTTCACTGATATTTTATTGAAAATAATAGATTACAAATTTTGAATGTCATATAGGCGTTCGATTACAAGTGTTTCCACGTAATTTCGAGTCATATTTTTCATATATGAGTCTTGGGAAAAATTCACTTTTATGCTTCTTCTTCCTCAAAGCAAGGATGCCATTAATGAGTTCTTGGAGCTCTATGGGATGTCAAATCAACAAAATTTCATCCCTTATAATGAATGAGCATTGGGGTACTTATAGTGGAAGGGTTAGGTAGGAGTAGGTATGATTTGGAGACCACATAGAAGAAAATCGCATAACGGGGTCGCACACACTAGAAAATTGCATCACACATGGTTGGTAGGAACGAAATTCAACCCTCGTGTGGGATGCAATTTTCGCATCCCAGAAGATGCAAACAATGTATCCTAGAGGGATGCGTTATATATACAAGAGCACCGCACCCTTTGGATGCGATGACATCGCATCAGGTGGATACGACGAAATTGCATCCGGTTGATGCGATGGCCTCGCATCCTATAGCATGCGATGGCATTGCATCTTTTTGGATGCGGTGGCATCACATCTCGTTGGATGCGGTGGCATCACATCTCTTTTGATGCGGTGGCATCGCATCTCGAGTGGTACACTGGAATCGCTTCCTAAGGGATGCAATGAAATCGCATCCTAAGGGATGCGATGGCATCGTATCCCAAAGAATGCGAATCCAACGCGTCCGAGAGATGCGATTGCCATCGCGTCTTGGTGGATACGATGTAAGGGAAGCCACGTGTAGAGAGATGTGATTTTTTTGAAGTGATGTGAGCGGTGCAAGGCAAGTTGGTGTGAGGCGACGCGAGTGGTTGTATGATGTGATGTGGGCCTTGTGAGGAGTTGTGAGGCCATTGCTCGCTCGACCTCTTCCTGGCTTGAATCTTCAGTGTATTGGCAACACTTCGAGCTTTGGTGCCACGCGATACGTCAGATCGAGTGAATCTTGTGTACTTTTGGGAAACCTGACTAAAATGCCGGTTAACAGGTAGATTTGGAATAACGTCAACTTTCGCTTTGTCTATCCCCCGATGCCCATATTTGAGATTATATATCCAAGAACGATGCCTTGTTTGACCATAGAGTGGCATTTTTACCAATTCAACGTTATGTGTTTTTCTTTACATCGATTTAAGACAAGTTCAAGATGATGTAAGTAAGAGGAAAAAAGAATCGCAAAAGATCGAAAAATTGTCCATAAAAACTTCTAAAATGCGTTCGATCATATCATAGAAGATGCCAACCACACATCGTGGGAAAGTCGCAAAAGCGTTGCACAATCCAAATAGCATACTTCAATAAGCAAAGTTACCAAATGGACATATGAAATTTGTTTTCTCTTAATCTTTGGAAGCGATTCAAATTTGGTTATAGCCGGAATAATCATCAAGAAAGCAATAGAATTTGTGAACGACTAAAGTTCGAGCATTTGATCAATGAAAGGAAGAAGAAAGTGATTTTTCCATGGTGTAGTATTCAATTTTTGATAATCATTGCAAACATGCCACAGTTTGTGTATGAGTATTAGTTCGTTTTGTTCGTTTGCGACAACGGTGAGTCCAAACTTTTTAGGGACGACGTGAATGTGGCTGATGCATAAGTGATCGGAAATAGGGTAATTTATACCGTTGTCAAGGAGTTTAAGAACATCTTCATGAACTACCTCTTTCATCTTAGGGTTAAGCCTACGCTGCGCCTTACGAGTTGGTTTGGCTATGTCGGTTAAGTGAATACAATGTAGAACAATTGCAGGGCTAACTCCGTTGATGTCGGAAATAGACCAACCAATTGCGATTTTATTCTTGGAAAGAGTCGAAAGAAGAGAAGTTTCTTAGTCATGAGTTAAAGTTGAAGAAATTATGACAGGAAAAGTTTTTTTATCACCTAAGTATACGTACTTTAGGTGATCGAGAAGAGGTTTAAGATCCAACTTCGGTGGTTGCACAATCGTAGATTTTGGATGAGATTCGGACTCAACTGAAAGCGATTCAAATGGAAGCATGAATTCAATTTCCTTAGAAACGTCTTGGAACAATTTTTCGTACTCAGCCTCATGTTCATCATTGAGGTCAATCGATTCATTTTTCGATTTTTTTGTTAATGGCACTAACTTCCAGCGTTTGGTTGCGTGATTCATTCGATTGGTTTTCAAGATTGAAATTACTAGAATCTAAAGTCATGTTTCCAAAAGTGATTTTCATTGAACCGTTGCAACAATTTATTAGAGCATTTGAAGTGGCCAAAAAGGGTCGACTTAAAATCAATGGAATTTGACTTATTGGATTATTCACAGGTTGACTCTCTAAAATGATGAAATCGACAGAGAATATGTATTAACCAACTTTGATGAGTACATCCTTGATTTCTCCAGCAGGTTTCTTAATTGAACGATTGGCAAATTGAAGAGTTTCTTTTGTTGGTTTAAGTTCACCCAAGCCAAGTTGTTGGTAAAATGGAAATGGAATCAAATTTACACTTGCACCCAAATCAACTAGGGATTTTTTTTATTGTTTTATCTCCTCTCGTACATGAGATCATCGGACATCCAGGGTCTTTGTATTTGACAGGAATTGATTGGATCAAGACTTCGCTAAGTGCGGCGGCTAAGAATACTTCCTTGGGTACATGAGTGTGTCGTTTTTGGGTACACAAGTATTTGAGAAATTTAGCATAGGTTGGGACTTTTTGAATGATGTCAAGAAGCAGGATGTTAACTTTCACTTGTTTAAAAATGTTGAACATCTTTTCCATATGGTTCCAATGTTTTTTTTGGTCGAGGGCAATGTGGAAACGAAATACGAAACTCAATAGATCGATCTACATAAGTTGGAAAAGAATTAGACTCATAATTTGGATCAGGGTTGGGCTTATCATTTGGATCGGGATCATTCGTGGTTTTGGAAGAGTCGAGAGGAACATCCAGTACATTATTTGGATTGTCAACTTGATTATCGATTTTTTTTACAGGATCATAAAGTAGTGATAACATTTAATTGAGTTAGATTGCTATCCTGAACGACATGAGTTTGGTTCGAATTTGGAACCGGCTGACTCGGGAATGACTCGTTTCCCGTTCACTCATTGAGGTGGCTAATTGACACATTTGTAATTCGAGTTTCACAATTGATTGACTCATATTTTGCACATATGAGGTAATAAGGTTTTGTAAATTATTGTTCGATTGAATATATTGAGTGGTCGCTAAGTAAGAGTTTCCAAACTTTTTTCAAGAGAGGTCATTCGTTTGTCGTCTTGGGAATGAATGATTGTTGCACTTGGTTTTGAGAAGGTGGCATTGAAAAGGAGGATTTGAAAGATTATTCGAAAATGGTTGAAAAGTGGTCAAACCAAATTCAAATTTGAATTATTTTGGGTCCAAGATAAATTATGATGATTTCTCCAACCAAGATTGTACATTGGAGAGAATGAGTCATTCCTAACTTTATTAAAAGCATTGAGTTGTTCTAAGGAATGTGGGCACTGGTCGGCAATATGATTAGGATCGTTACATTTGTAACATGCGAATTGGGAAGCTTGTTTCATTTGATTTGTTGAAAGAACATTATCAAATTTGGTTGTCATTGCGTTGATTTTCACTTCTAAGTCCAAAGAAGATCCTATC
Source organism: Allium sativum (assembly GCA_030737875.1). Lineage (NCBI taxonomy): Eukaryota > Viridiplantae > Streptophyta > Magnoliopsida > Asparagales > Amaryllidaceae > Allium > Allium sativum. The sequence goes on from CM060926.1 coordinate 489,574,377, forward strand.
GAATGAGCCTTTGATTGAGAATAAATTGATTTCTCGTTAGATTGTTCCCATTAAGATGTTTTTTTGGCTAAGTTTTCGAGAAATTGCCAAGCGGCATCATGATTTTGGTCTAAAAAGCTTCCTTAGCACATCGATTTGAGCATGGTTCGATAGTTGTTTTCAAGTCCATTGTATAAAATTTGGCAAAGAGTCCATTTTTTGAAATTGTGGTGCGGACATTTGATTAAAAGTTCTTTAAATCTCTCGAAATATTTTGCAAAAGATTCACCCCTAAATTCAGGAAAATTAACAGTTTCATTTTGGATCTTAGACGTTTTTTCCAAGGGGTAAAATTAATTTAGAAAAACTTTCACAAATTCCTCCTACGTTCCAATCGAATTTGAAGGCAAGCTATACAACTATTTTCGACGTAATCGGTAAGTGCAAATAGAATTAACCTAAGTTTGATTCCATCGTCACCTAATTGTTGGAATTTCATAGTTGCACAAACATGTTTAAATTTGGCTAAGATAATCACATTCAAAATTGACGAATTTTGGAAGAGTATTTATGTGATTAGAATGAATTTCAAAGTGATTACCCATTGGGGCGGGCAATATGATGCAAGAAGGAATAGAAACTCGATTGAAGAAGATTCTATCTATAAGAGTTCGAGGGGGATTGTCATTGGCCATAGTTGAAGGAACGTTTATTCGAACTAAACGATTAGTGGAAGGGTCACGACTCACGTGTCCAATGACTTGCAGAAGTGTCGTGAGTCCAAATACTCATGCACCAACGAGAAGAATGAGGGAAGAAGAGAAAGAAGAAAGTTGAGAAGAGAATATAAGCGAAAAATTTTACAAAACGAGAATTGTTTTGATTTTTTTCCTTAATTTTGATTTTTTTTTTTTGAAAGAAGAAAAGTTCAAAAACGCTTTTTTTACATAAATGAAAAAGAGGTTAAAAATTTCCTAAAAAGATGTTTAAATGAAATTAATTTTTTTGTTTTGCCTTCTTTTTATGTTTTTGTTTTTTGAAATTTTTGGATAATAGGAAATTGATTGATTTACAAATGAAGATGGTTTTTTTTTCTATTTTTGTTTTTTTGTTTTTGTTTTTTTATATATGAACGAACCTAATGCAACTAAATGAATACAAGGATTAACTACAAATTTTTTGTCCTTAGTGGCTCCTAACCCAAAATTATATAGTGACACGTTTGATTAATTAAAAAAAAAGATTTCTTAGCCAGTTAATAGATATGAGTTATCGTTGCACCAGGAATCACCCTAGCAATGCAACCAAAGGTTTAAGTACCTTAAGAGGAACAAGTGATATAATATTTACGAATCACCGTAATATTTATAAATGGTTATTTCTCTACCGCAATCTACACACCAAGAAATAGTTGGTTCCAAATAAACCTACTATCAAAATATAATTAAGCCCTGGATGAGCGCGTGAATCCCTTAAGTCTAACATCTAGTCTTTATTAATTAATCAAATTCTACGATAAAATGCAATTTTCTGGGCTAAGGAAGGGTTATGAACTCCCCACCTTATGTGAATTTGGGTGTGCCCTTAAGAAAAGAAAATAAGATGAGATGAATGCAAAACAGAAATTAGACATGTATTAATAATACAACTACGAATGAATTTTTATTTTGTTTTTGGATTTTTTTTATGCAAATGCAAGCAACCAACAATGCGATTAAATAAAGGAGTTAAAACACGATGCATGAGCGTGCAGATTATTAGAAATTTATTTTAATCGGCGTTTTTTAAGCAAACAAAGCAAGCAGATTTGAGCAAAGCACAGCAAAGCAATTTCTAGCAAGTGATTCTTCTTTTATTTGCTTTGACGACCTGAAAAGAAATGAAAATGATTTATTTTTCTTATGGAAAATCAAAAGAAAGGCAATAGGAAGAAAATAAGATAAGAAAAAAAATAACACAAACTTTTTTTAATCTTTGTAAAGTGTTTTTTTTCTTTGGGACTCAAATAAAAACAAAAACAAATTTCCCCGATTATTTTCTTAGCAGAAGTAAGAACAAGTTAAACCGAATTCAAGTTCAAATTTAAAGAGTTTATTTCAAAGCCAAGTGATATAAAATTCCAAGAAAAGAAGAAAAAAATAAGGCCCGATCGATAATGGGCTGCAAAGCCCAACTAAACTCCCAATCAAAACATAAATCAAAGTCCTAATTTTCTTATGAATGCAGTGCCACTTAAACAATTTATAATTCTAGAATGCAAATCCACGATGCCAGTACAAAATCAAATGAAATCAAGCAATTTTTGGGGATTTGGGGAAAATGATTTTGAGTGGTTCGTGATTTGGGTATTCGGTGCAATGGTGAAAACGAACTCGTGGTTTGGGGATTTGCGATTTGGGGTTCACAAGTTCTGGAATTCGATTAGAGGGACAATTTTTGGTTGTTAGGGGGTGTACAACAGGTGATTAAGGGACTGCGATTGGGGTTCGGAGATGATATTACGGGTTGAGGTGAAGGTGAATTGGTTGGTGCAACTTCGATAGGAGGGTCGTGGGTTCAATTTGGGAGTTGCAGGTGTGTTCGTGCACTCGTTGCTTCGGGTGGGTTGTGACAGGATGAAGGAGAAGAGGGTCTGCTCGATGGTTTGTTGAAGTGTTTATGCGGTGATGATGGCTATGGAGTTGGATATGGTATGATGAAGGCTGTATGTGTAATATGTGCATGGTGGAGATTATGGTGTCGGACTGCAGTGGACCTTGGGTAAATGGTGGAGATGTTCAGGTTATAGATGGGATGGTTACTGAACAGTGCAGATTGTATGGCAGAAGCTATGTAAGTGGGTATATGGCGATTCAGGTGCACAAGTTTATTTGATGTAGTTGTGATGATTTTCCAAGTGCAGTGGGGAAGGACAATAATGCAACAAGTATTGGTTTGGAGTGTGGTTAGAGGAATGAAGTGGTATGTTAAGTGTTGAAGATAGAAGGCAGTATATTTATCAAGTATATGTATGGTGTGTAGATGTATGGAAGTCTGCAGTTTTGTTGAGTTGGTGTTTGGGTGTGCACTGTTAGTAGGTTGAGATGGGATGAAGATGAAGTATTGAGTGGATGTGCAGTTGTTTGTATGAGTGGTAGACTTGCTGATGGAAGAAGTTGATGTTAGTGGACTGTGGAGTATGTGGCTTTTGAAGATGGTAATAGAGTGATGAAAAACCGATGGAGGGTCAAGAGGTGCAGTGGGCTGTTTTGACTAGGCTGACGGCAATTTGGGATGTTGAAGTTGTTTGATATTTGATGTGGAGTGATGGAAAGGAGGAAACTAGCAGGACAACAAATGTGAAAAGAGAATGTAAATGTAAAGATGCAATGTAATTTTTTTAAATGAAGCTGAAACAGAACTGCAAGAACACCCAAATGCAAAAATTTGTTTGAAATGAAATAGGAGTTTCAGTGCATTCTGTTTCTCAGTTTTTTCTTAAAAAAGACAGTTCAATAATACCAAAGAACAGAGAACAAGACAATACTATCAAAACTGAAACAGCCAAACAGGTATGCACATACACAAACTGAATGAGGAGAGAATCTGAACAGCAAACAAAATGTTTTTTTAATGCAGTTTATAAATAGAACACAGTAATTAAAAACAGCATCAGCTCAACAAGAAACAAAGGCACAATTAGCTTTTTTTTTTTTTTTTTGAGGGAATAAAGATAAACAACAAATAAAGAAAACAAACAAAGAGAAACAACAAAAAAGTTCGAAGAGTTAAACTAAAATTAAATTCTTCCCTGGTAATAGCGCCAAAACTTGTTTGACGACGGAAATTCTATTGAATTAGAAAGAATTAAATTTAAAATTCTTATAGTACGTATTCTTTGTGCATGTGCATCCTTCATGTCTTCTTATGCATTTCATGAAAGCTTCTACATTTTTTCTCCTTAATTCCTAAACAAAAACAATTAAAACGTACAAGTAAATTTTATCAAAATTAGTAAATGACAAATGACTATTTTACCCCCCTAAATGAGAAATGATTTGAAAACAATTAATGTTGGTTTAATCATGTAAAATATCCTAATATGTTGTTTTATTTAATTAAAACAAGATTAAATATATGAGTAAAAATGTGTGTATTTTCGTGTACATCGCTTTCCAAAACTAGAACCACCTTCCCTTCTTTCACTCTTAGCTTCTTTTTCTTCCTCAGCCGTATACAAGATAGTTATCTCAATAAGTGCCTCGAATGTAGCTCCAAAAGTCACTTGAGCCAACAATATTTTCCTCAACGGAGAATTCAGTCCTTTAACAAACCATAATGCATTATTCATAGGGATATCTACTAAACCTCTCCAAAATTTGGGTAACTCCGTAAATCTTGCTACATACTCTCTCAGACTTAACTATCCTTGCTTTAGCTGAATTAATTTCTCCATATGTAGACTCATCTCGGAATTAGGTAAGAACTTTGTTTCAAAATGTGTCTTAAACTCCTCCCAAGTAAATACTCTACCCATATTCTCTTCTGGAATCATGTTCCACCACTCTAAGGCATCTTTCAAATGCCAAGCGACTAGCCAACACTTCATCTGATCGTTCCATCTTGTAGCTTCGAAGATACATTCACACTCGGTTATCCATGCTTTAGGTTCAAGGAAGCTTTTAGTTCCTAAAAAGGCGTGCCTCTTAAATTCATGAAATCTTTACATATATGAGGAAAGTTGAAAACCCCATCAGAAGGTTGAGTTGCAGGTTCCGATGGGGTAGAATTAGCAATAGGGACATGTTCCATGGTTCTAAGGTACTGATGGAACAATTCATGCAAATACCGAGGCTTTGTCGGGTTCCCTTGCTCGGGCTGATTATCAGCCATTTCTACTATCTAAAAATGGAAAACCCTTCAGTGGACTTCCTAAGATAGTATTTAAGCCTAAAAGAAAGAAAGATAAAGATTGCCTAGTATAATTGTGTATGTCTTTAGGGTACAGTACGTATATATATATATATATATATATATATATATATATATATATATATATATATATACACACACACACACACACACACACACATACATATATATTTCTAAAAATCTTTTTAAATAACAAATATGTCTTTCTTACGTATATTTCCCCGTAATCAGGTAACCTATGCGCTAATAGCACATGTAACAACCCGTCCGAAATAGGCCTAAATTCCAACTCATAAAAGGCCCATTGGAACTTGGATCCATTCTAAATGGACCGTTGGTTCCTATAAGTAATCACTTAAAACAGAAATAACAGAGTAAACTAAACGAAACTGAATTCTCACAAAGTGGAAGGGATAAAATATAATATCAGAAAATAATTGTACCTGTAAAAGAAAGCACAATAATGTAACTTACATAAAAATCCCAATAGTCATAAATGGGTACATCACAATAATACTGATAACTATCCCCTAAATACAAAAGTACTACCGACATAAAATAATCATAATTGTGGATCCTCCATCGATAAGATTCATAACTCCATCGATCAAGCAAGTAATCCCATTAGTTCGCTCAAATCATGATAAAAGGAGGGAGGTCAAAAGTTAGAACATAAAGTTCTGGTGAATGAAAGTCACATAATTTAAGGAATAACTATTTTCTGTATTTAGCAGTATAAATTCTTCACATTATGTCTACACAAGTCAACACATAATCAATGACATAAATTTATAAGGCGAACTACCCTATAGTGACTTAAGGCCTACACTGCTTATTTATTTTAAGGTGGACTCTCTATCATCACTAAATGGCCTACAAGGAGGAATACCATTTGGTCACTTAAGGTCATCACTTCAAATTTATTCTTGGGTGGATTCCCACTATCACTTAATACCTAATGACGGACCCTAGTCACTTAAGACCCCGTCTTATAATCATCAACGCTATTAAATATTTTCTCCATAGTAATACAAGAAATTGTAATCTTTCACTTAATATCGGGCTAATGTAGACCCTCATCGTCATTTAAGATCCCTCCGGTGGACCCATGCATTATTATTTACTAGTATTACGGGTAGGGCTGTCAATGGGTCGTACCGGGTCGGGTCAAGTCGGATTCAAGTTGATTTATATACGGATCGGGTCAACATATTTATTAAACGGGTCATTTTTTCCCAACCTTAAACCGACCCGTTTATAAACGGGTTGACCCGACCCAACCCGTGTAACCCTTTTAACTAAATGAGTTGTGTCGAGTCGGGTTTACCAGTTTGACCCATTGGCAAATATTTCCCACTAATATAAACAACAAAAGAATCAAATCACCAATAGAAAGCTCTACTGTACAATCGCCAACATGCAACAAGTTACAAAATCACCAACATGCACAAATTACAAAATCACCAGTAGGCAACACATATATAAAGCATGAGATGACCATATCCAAAAATCATTCTCCATACATAAGAATATATGATCATACTACATACATAAAAGACTAACAGTATGGAAGAGATACAGTTACTATAAGTAAAATATAACTAATAGCATACAAGAATATAAGACATACATCATACTGCATACATAAAAGACTAACACTAACAACATACATAAAAAACTAATAGTATATAAGAGATACATCATATAATTAGGTTTGGCGCGTCAAAATCGGGTTAGCGGGTCAACCCTAAACCCATCCGTTTATAAACAGGTCAAATTCGGGTTGACTCGGAAATGACCCGCCAACTAAACGGGTCGGGTTAACCTACTAATTTCTATGCAGATTCCGGGTCGGGACTCAGGTCGGTACGAAATTGCCATCCCTAATTACAGGTGAACTCCTAACCACTTAGTACTCCCCTTCGACAGGTTGTAACGTCCTGTATTTTTACGGTATAATAATTAATTAATTTAATTATATTAATAGTGATTTAGAGATTTAAATGGTTGTTTAATTAAATAATATTGAATATTTAATTAATATAAATAATTAAATAATATATTTAATTCCGAAATAGTCGAAAATGGTAGAATTGGCAATATTGTGTGAATTGGATTATTTATAAGATTTAATTCAGTTTAGAATTGAATTATAATAAAGAATTCATTATTTAAACGAAGTTTGAACGTATAATTATAATATAATTTAAATCGAGCCCGAAATGTCGCGATAGTTCGTACTATTGAGTTTTGAACTTCAATTGAATATACGGAATCCGTTATAAGTTAGATTTTTGTGAAACAAGAAACATTCGGATCTGGTGAACTATATTTTTCTAATGGAAGAGAAAAATTGATATTTCATTGTATACCTTGAGAGTTATGATCAAATCAAATTTTAAAATAGTCGTTATGGAATTCGTTTATAATTTATAACGAGTTATTTATATAATAAATGGATTATTATATACAAATCGAATATCGTTTTAATCTAGAATTTTGAAATATCAAGTTATAAATCTAGATATATTTATTTTGGAGCTAGATAATATTCTATATGAATATATATGATAATATTAATTTATTAATATTAAATTTAATTGTTTTAAATATATTAATATTTAATTGGTTTATTTAGACCTTAAAAAAGAAGGCATTTTTGCAAATGACCTCTGTTTTCAATGAAACTAATTTTGTTGGATCCAGGATATTAAATTGTTGTTAGATTTCAATTTTCGTGACTTTTAGAGTCAATATGTGACCGTGCAGAATTTTAAATGTGAAAAGAAGTCAATAATTTGACTGTAAAAATACGCTGTGTGTGCAAACGGACTCGGAATTCGACGAAACAAGTTTTGTTGAGTCCGTAATGTCAAAATGTAGTTGTATGTCCATTTTCATTGAATTTGGATATTGTATGTGATTATAGGGATTTTTAGTCGATAAATACAGTAGCGATACGGTATAAATTAATATAAAAAATATAGGAAGCCTACCCTATAAGCTAAGCAACCCTTATATATATCCCTTACCATCCCAAAACCTAGTTTTTCTACTTCCCTGGTCAGCGACAGTCACGCTTCCACTTTCATACCAAAACCGCAAGTTTTGAAATTTTCAAACAATTCAAATGAAATTCATAAAATCATATAAAATATATACTTGGACTCGGGAGGTGTTCCTCTTCATATGCATACCACTTTTATGAAGTTCGAGAGAGTATTTGTTTGACCTATATTTTCCGGCGAGTTTAGGGTTGATGTTTTCTTCGAATCCTTGGGTTTTGAGCTCGATTGAAGTAGTTATTCGCATTCGGGCTGGAGAATAGAAGGAGTTTTGAATTTTGGGGAATATTACGATTTTATAAATGTCGATATCTTCTTCATTTGTGCGTGTGCTGCTGAATATGACGCATGTAATTCTGGGGGTGCGAGCTTCATAAGGTTGTGATGGAGATAAAGTGTTTTCGAAGAGGAGTTGCATGGTGTAATCCGTTTGAATTTTTGTTGAATGGTGAAGGAGCTGGGACCGAGGAAGGGTGCGGTTATGGCTGGGTGTTACTAGAGTGAGGTTGGTTTTAAGAGCTCGGAAAGAGGAGGAAGAAGACAAATTCGGGTTGTAAGTTCATGGATTAATGGCGGAGTTGGGATCGAAGATGATTCGGTAATTGTGTACTGTAAGGAGCGATAGGGTTTGTTTTTGTTCAAACTGGAATAAGAAAGAACAGGTTCAAAGCATTTGAGAAGAAGGGGGCGGTTTGGGCTTTAAGGGTGTGGGTAGGCCAATGTTAGAGTGGTGAGGTCCATTATCAATAATTGTTTAAATTAAAATTATTTAAATATTTATACTAACTTGTAAAATACATAACTCTCACATACGTTATCCAAATTGGACAAAATAGGATCCATTGGGATCGTATAGACGAGGGCTACACCATAGAACTGATTTGGAACTCGTCTCAATTTATAGCGAAATAAATTGCCTGATCTGAATCAACGACGGTTATCGTTATTTAACGATAAACCACCAAAGTGAGTAAATCTCACTAACTCTGCTCAATTTATATTTTTAAAGTATTTTTAGAATTTATAAATGATGGTTGATTGTTGTGTATTGATTGTTTGGATGAACTGCTAGTTAATTGGTTGAAATTATAGATCCAGTTATATGTATATAGTCTTAATTAAATGTTGACTCTTTTTATCAGAATATTTCATATTGAAACGAAATTGATGTTAATTATATTGTTTAACATCTATGGATGCAGAGAAACAGGTTGGAGGGGTCCAACTGGATTCCTCAATATTTATAATACTGTTTGTTTTCATATATTGATATATGATGTGATATATAATCTGTGATTGATTATGATGACACCAGTCTTTATAATTGGTACTTTAAATACCATAAGTGATACTGGAATGTATAAAGGGAAATTTCAAAGTATATGTTGAAATAAAATATTTATATAAAATAAATAGAATTATAAAAGGAATTATTTAGGGAAATAAATAGAATTATAAAAGGAAATTGGCGAGATATAAAAAAACTACGAGAAGATGGATTTAAAGTAGACTGTAAATAGAAATCTGTTTTAACAGATAAATTGGAAGATTAATTTATAAATAAAGTTTTATAAATTTAGTAAAATATTTATCATTGGATAAATTAAATATATAGGTCTGAATTTATATAGAGAAGTAAAAATCGGTTTTAACACCGATATTGAGATTGAAGGTGAACGTAGTAATTATATAGGGAATTAAATGAGATTTAAGAGTTAGAAGTAAAAAGGAGATTTTGTATGAATAATTCTATAAATAGAATTTGTAAATGGGATATTATTTTAAAATGCGAAATCAAACTGAATTGATTAAATAAAAGAAATATTATTCACATTCGATGTGAATAATGGATTAAAATAAATATTTTATAAATTAAAACATTTATAAATAAAATTGGGTTTTTAAATAGGATTTTAAATAGAAATTTGAATGAGATAGGAAATTGCGTTAAAATATAATAGTGGATTCTATTTGGGGAAAGTGGATTAGTTGTGGATTTATAAAATGACTCGGTAAATAGAAATTGAACCTGTAATAATATTTATAAAGTGAAATCAAGTTTTGATATGATAGAACAAGTCCAAATTTCTATAAATGGATAATATTCATGTTTAAAAATGAATATTGAATTAAAAGCAAACGTTTTGCAAATTGCAATAGTTATTCAAAGAGAGTTAATCGAATATAAGTTATGCAAAGAAGGTTAATCGAATATAACTTATTCAAAGAGTGTAAATTGAATATAAGTTATTTGAAGAGTGTAAATTGAATATAAGTTATTCGAAGAGAGTTAATCAAATATAGGTTATTCGAGAGAGAGTTAATTGAATAACGATTTTTCTAAGGTGAGTTATCAAATAGAGATTATTCGAAAGAGAGTTATCAATAGAGATTTTTCGAGAGAGAATTATGTATTATATTTCGATTGTATCGAATGTAGGAAAGTACTATTTACTTTACGGTTTTTAAACCAAGATTTATTTATTTAATAAATTTATTAATTATTATTTATTCAAATTAATGAATAAAAGTTGTATTTGAAGTTAGATATTTTGGAAGTTGGGATTATAACATTATCGTTATAACAAATGTTTTTATAAAAGAAGTGGAATCTTAAACCGAATCCAAGAGTTGCGTAAGCAATGATTTGAAAAGAAGTTAAGTAATAGAGTTAAGAAAATTAGAAACTGACTAGAAATTAGTTAAGTTGAATGACTTTCTGAGTATCGATTTGATGTTGGTTTCGGCCTTTAGGGTTGATATTCAGGGAATTGTTCTCTTACTGGTTTACAGTTAGAGACTGATAGAGGTGAGAGGATAGTGATGCGTGGATAAGAGACGGAAATGTTTTCCAATTATTAATAACATGTATTTTCTAAATTTAGAAAATTAGATTTTATGAATATATGGAAATGGGAAATGAATAAATTAATGACAAATTAGTTTAAAAGGGAAAAATGTTGACTGATGATTGATCGATAAAGATTCCAGATGGAAATAAGATCGTTGTGTGTATGGATGTTTTCCTTTAATAGTTAAATAACCAACTACCATAGTTTTGAACATTTTTCCGTTGTCAATACAGAGAGAAAGGGATCAGATTTATTATCTGAAACTCATTCCGTATGGGCATTAGCATTGCAAATCAAATATGGTCAAGATAATCGAAGACATAGTTTATGCAAGGGTTGTTCTGGTAATCCTAGTTAGAAATTGCATAAGATGGATTTACAGAATAGTGCCTTCGGTTTGTCCAGTCCCAGGACAACCTGTATGGAAGAATATCTAACAAAGTATATTTAATAGATCACGTAAGTTGATCTCTTCAAACATATTTACGTTTGGTGGCGGAGGAATTCGTTTCTCTTAGTTGTATACCTATGGTATTTTTGGAGAAATCAATTTATGATTTGGCGGGCATAACGATATGGCATTCAAAGTAAATAAAAGGGGTTATCTGTATGTTATGATCTCAAGCCTCACAACCAGGAAATGGTATAAATCAGATAGGTCACATGGCTAAGTGGGTAGCTCCCAATTAGGGTGTATTGTCATCTGATATAGAGAAATTTCATTTACTTATTTAACCTATTTCGATGCTGACCCTTTCGGGTAACGGTTGTTGATCCCAACCGTTGGTGATAATACATTCGGTACACTCAAGAGAAATGAGTGACCGGTCATGTTTAGCCTGGGTTATAAGATGTTCTTGTTGAACCTGGTGTATTCCTCTCTAGAGATACACTATCGGAAGGTGGTCCCATACCTTTCCAGTTGAAATCCATTAACCAATAAGCGCCTACTGTTTTTGGTTACATATTATATATGTGGAACGTGAAATGAAAGCATTCCACTAGATTGCTATTTATTTGATTTAGACATTATTATAATATCAGAAGAGTATGGATTTTAAAAGAATGTTTTGGGTTATCGTAAGGTAAAAACCATTCGTGTTTATGTGTGGATTGGTCTTATGATTATTCTTTCTTTTAAAAGGATTTTAAAAGTTAAACAAATGGTTGGAGTTTACGAACACCAGTCACATGACTGACCCAGAGTTTATTTTGTTTTGTTTTCCCTAAACTCTCGGGTGCTCAATTTTTTGTACGGACAACCAAGTAGTCGGGATTTTACAGATATACTTAGAGGGATGGAGCAGGAGGTTTCATGATAATATAACTATTGTTTATTTTCGCTTTGATGTAAGTGTTATACTCAAATGATGATTTGAATATATACAAATAACAGATTTGTATTTCTAAGTTATGTTGTATACTATATTTTATTCGTTCCGCTGTGAGATTCGTGTTACTCTGATGTTGTAATTTATGCTCTTCTTCTTCTTCTATTCTAACTTTCTTTCTTTCTATTTCTCACCCTCTAACTTCTTTTTATTAATGATCTAGTATGTTCAATGCTTGAATAGTCAACATGGGTTTAATGTCGATTTTCTAGGTTGAAAATCCCAGTTCGTTACAGTGGTGTCAAAGCTGAAGGTTAAGTGATTACCTCGGCTCTTTGGCGTAACTCAGTAAAGATGGGGTTAGCATACCTTAGATTGAGCTTGAGTATATATATATATATATATATATATATGAGCGTGTTTTTGTTATTTGATATAAAAATGGTTTTATATTGTTGTAACAACCCATAATTTTCTGTATATTTAAATTTAGATTTAAAATAAATAAATAAATAAATGAAATAATATTGGATAAAAATCAAATTTTGTTAATTATAATGATGATGATTATTTGAATGGAGTATAAATTGATTTTTAAATTTATTTTATTTAGAAATGTTGGAATTTGGGATTTAATATTTAAATGATTAAATAAAAATTGAAGTTGTTTAAGTTAAAACTGAAATTCAAATTTAAATTCAAATAATCAATCGTGGGAACTTAAGAATTTATGAAATAAATTTATATAATTTATGTAAGTTATAATTGGATTGAAATGGAATTTAATAATTATTTAAACTGAATTAAAACAGTTAAATGAATATTTGAATATTTTATTAATTAATTTAACTATGAAATTTAGCCTTTTGGCGACTGTCTTGGAATTTGATGAAATCAGCACCATCGGATCCGGAACGATGAATTATTATAGAGTTTCAATTTTCGTTAAAATCAGACTTGTCACTTGATCGTACTAGAGAAAATGTGAAAGAAGTCAGTGTAATATGATAATTAGTTGTTTTCTGATATTGGGCCTCATACATATATATATATATTAATAAAACCCTTTTACCCTTCGTCAGGCCATTCTCACCATACGTACAATTCCTTTTCCTGTTTCTTTTTGCTCTAATGGCAGAAATAATTTTCCATAACCCTAGTTCATATGAAATACAATTTCAAATTCAAATCTTATCCAAAACCTATCAAATTACATATCGAATCGAAGCTCTCAACTAGTAGAACTCTGATCTACCACTAATTTTCGCATGTAGTAGCTGGCTTGACCAGAAACCAGAAGTCATACCGCTGAAATTCAAAACCCTAGAAGCTAAATTGGGTATTTTTGATTTCGGAGCTAATCAAAGAAACGGAGATATGCATATTGAAGAGGATGTCCATACGAGTATAACGGTGGTATTCATGTGATTTATTGTCGAGGGGATCACCGGAATTCAGTCAGCGAAGTGTGGAAACCCGTCTTGTTCATCGCTATCGTCGGAAGGGAGGAGGCTACCGGAAACCGTCAGTTCTGGAGGGGAGGTGCGCCACTGTCTGAGCTTTCCGTTGGAGATGGAGGTTCGACGAATAGTGGCCGAAGTAGGGAGCACGGGGTGGTCAAAGTCTGTAGTTTTCAAGTTGGAATGGGTTCGATCTCAGTTAATGTTCACGCATGAATCGGGAGCGGGAGAAAGAAACGTGTGCTAATATGGAAAAATATAATTGGGTGAGTATTATTTTATTAATTTTATATATTCAAAATTCAAATGAGAAAAACGCTAATAACTTTCTCGTTTTAACTCGGATTTGGACGCGGTTGGGTGCATTGGAATCGTGGCGAGACTGCGGACGTTTTGGTGCTAGTTTGGTTGTGTTTAGAGACAGAAATTTTTTGTCCTTTAGTTGCATGTTCGATCAACCAAAGTACAAAGTTGAGTGATTTTCTCACTTACGAAATACTGAATTATTCCCACATTTATTTAAATTAAATTATGAAATAAGTTTATTTGCATGGTTGTGTTTGATTGGTGATTGGTTGCTTAAAAATGACATGCAAGTATGTTAATCTGAAATTTAGGTCGATAATTAGTTATTTAAATTTATTAAATTACTAATTGGAAATTCCGATCCTTGCAAACCCGTGAAACGAATTAATACTGATTAATTGGATGAATGGTTGTGATGGATACTTTGGATTGATTTCTGAATGGATATTGCTATGTTCTGGCATTCAGTATATGCATGTGTGTGTTTTTTGGCGATTAATCCCATTTCAACCTAGATGTTACGGGCATCGAATAAACCCGGGATTAATCGATTAAAATCAATTAAGAACATAGATTGAAATGATAAATATCTGTGACCCTGATTTGGACTGAAATGATAGATCCATCCCTGATTATCGAGAAATTAAATTTAAAATCACTTGGCTATAGGGTAGCAAATTTTATATGGACATCGGTTGGTTAAATGATTTTAAATTCTATTTATGAGGAATTTACTTATAGGAAATGTGTCGATATTGATAAGATTTTTTTGTTCCCTTTAAACATGAATTTGAATGTTAATGAATTTGTCAAGGAAAATTATACAAACAAATCGAGATTTATAAAGCGCGATTTTAATATACCTTGGAGGTTCAAATTTTATGGTAAGATTTGGAATTGATAATTTTTCATGAATTTAGTTTTGAAATGAACATCATTTGAGGATATTCGAAATCACCGTAATTTTTGATATAAATATGGGTTTGATTCCTCTAAATTGAAATAAATGGGGTTGAATGGCATTTGAAACAAGATATTGAACTATGTAACCCCATTGAGACTGGGTATGGGTTCAAGTATTTGATGTTCGGAAGAAAGGAACGATTATGGTTAAAGAATTTTATTATATATATATATATTTACACATTTGATTTCAGATAAATTATTCTTTCCTTAAAATTTATTATTTAACCTTTACCTATAAATTATTTTAATATAAATAAATTTTTCCTTATAATTTATTTTTCAAAACTATCTAGTAAACTTTTAATTTATGTATATACACAATATTTAAATCATTTTATTTATTTTTAATTATTATATTATATATATATAAGATTTTCTTATAAACATTTATTTTCTTGAGTATTTTAGAAACTGTAAATTTCTTCCAAGTGCAAAATGTTTGAATTTAAATCATTGGTTCAAATGGAGTTGAGATAAAAATTTCATTCTATTTGAATATGAATCGATTTAAATCGATATTTATATGGAAATATGAATTATATTCTTCTCGAATATAAATGGATCTCCTAAGAGATTTGAAATGAGTTGAAATGAAAATATATATTCTATTTGAATATGAATGGATTCCGAACATAAATCGATTTTGAAATAATTATGATCTTTGGTATGAAGTGTATTCCATTTGAATATGAATCGATTTTGGGATATTATGGAATTATGATGTATGGATCTAGAAATAATATTCTAGTTAAAATATAAATCGGTTTGGAATGATTATGATATGTTGATATGAAAATTATATTCTTTTGAATATAAATTGGGTTCAAAACAAAATATGATAGTTTGATATGAACGCGAACCTTCGTGAAATATAAAAGAACAGACCGATGTGGAAAAATGTAAACATTGGTTGTTAAAGAGGCCGGAGTCGACAAGTGGCATACTCTCTGTCAGTGTCGATACCACTTTAACAACTGTGAACGTAATGACGTATCCAGAATGATATATTATGACTTGGAGGTGATTACTGGATTAAAGAAAGAGAACGATGATGGAATAGCCTTGACCTTCGGGTCATAATTGAAATGACTAAAATAGGAGCTATACCGTGACTAATTGAGGTAGCACCTCTGATCGGACGCACTCCTCCGATACTATTTCTATGACTATGATGATGATGAATTAAGGCCCTTTTTGATTTGGGAGCGTGTTCCGAGGTGGGCGGTAGTGGCTACTATGTGTTACCACCGGTCTGGGAGTGCAATTGGTAGAATCCTACCCTGGGCATTGCCTCGAGTGCCTTGTCATATTATCTTTATCGAGCCCCGTATGATTTTGATCTGTATTGTACCTATGGAGTGCCCTCTGATGTCATCCGTGTTAGGATGGGTTTATGGTACTACATATACTACGATATTATAAATGGTGTAAGGGTAAAAATATAATCCTGCTTATGCTATTTTCATTATGTTTACATTACTGAATAGTAATTACAATAATAGTGTGTTATACTATGTATGTATTAGTTTAATGGATCCTTGAGAGATGGAAAATCCCGTAACATCTCTTGAGTTACTGCACCCATGACACTGATGTTATTTCATATTTTAATTTGACTAATATGAGAATGATTTAGTGTTGATCCGAGTGTTTATTGTGTTTTCCTTTTTATGCAATACGCTCGGTCCAGCAGAAGTTGCAGTCAGCGAAGATTGCAATAGCTTGGAGGATGAAGACGATGACTTGGTATATATATCAATTATAAGTATTTATTTCCGCTGCTTATTATGTACATTTGTTTGTATGTGTAACTCTGAAGTCATTAAATGTTATAACCAATGTATACATTTCAACTGCTTTTAAATTGCTATTTGTTTAGTATATGTTGTCCTTCCGCTGTGAGATTTTGCGATGGTTTTTCTCTTCTTTGTTTCCTTTTCTTCTTTTCCCAATAACTACATGTATTTGTGGTTTGTTTGGGTCGACATGTGTGGATTATTGTCGATTTGAATGGTCAAAAATCTAGGTCGTTGCAGCTGGTATCAGAGCTTTGGTTAGCAATAACCTTGGTTCTGTTTGGGATTTAACTCATTAGAGATAGGATTAATAATATCCTAGAATGAGTTTGAGTTGTACATGAGAGAGCGTACTTGCATTTTGGATATAAGATGGTTTTATATTTTGTTGACTTGTTCTGTTGAATATTTATGGATTCTGGTCGATATGTGGGACGCCATAGAATCGATAGGAATTTCTAAATAATCGAACAGAATGATCGACATGATATGGTTTTCGATTATATTTTGAAATATATCAAATATATTATTATTGGTTTGAAGTGTATAGGCATTCGTATTTTTAGGCAGTAATATTAAGTCATTACCCATTTGTAACAACCCAGAATTTGGGGCCAATTTAAAATTTTCATTTTAGAGATTTTAAAGGTGTTTAAATAGTTGAAATGAATTATTTTAAATAAAAATGACTAGAAATTTATTTTGATTGAATTTAATGCGAATATATTTAATTTAATCATAAAAGGAATTAGAAAAGGACGGTAGTTTGAAAAGTCAAACCTGAACTTTGACTGACCGCACAGAATGCAGAATAAACCGGATTTTGGTGAAACGAAAAATATTTAAATCTGTTAATGAATATCTTTCTAACGAATCTAAAAAATCGAAGTTTCATAGCGGGAATCAAAAGTTATGGCCAAATGAATTTTCAGAATGGTCGCTATAGAGAATATACCGCCCTTGAAAAAAGACATTTTGTATACGACCTCGGAATTCGACGAAACCACTTTTATTGGATCCGGGATGTCAAATTATGGCTAGGTTTCAAATTTCATGATTTTTGAAGTTAATATGTGAGCGTGGCAAAGGAAAATGTATTTTGGTTAATTATAGTTAAATTGGATCGACCAGAAAATGGCCATTTTTCAAACGATCTCAGAATTCGACGAAATTAGTTTTGTTAAGACCGTATCATCAAAACACAACCAAAAATATCTTTTTCGGATTTTTCTGACTTCGTATGTGACCCCGGTAAAACTAGAAAGTATGTTCGAATTTAATATTAAAGAATTAATTTGAAAATAAAGAAAACATACTGTAAACTTCAGAATTAGACCTCGGCTCTAGCGCCATTGCGTTCAGAAGACGTCAAAACCTATTGTTCGACAGGTGTTGGGCTCCGTTTGGTGATCGGACGGAAAAACCCTAATTTTGGATTTAATTAATTAAAAATAAAAAAAATACATCTACATACTAGTGTAAATACGGGCCTCTGTACGTCTTCTTCTTCCTCATTTCAAAGCTGCTGAACCCATGAATAGCTCAAAATTTTGAACTCTGATTTCTCCCTCGTTTCTCAACGAAAATCTTCATACAAATACATGTTTCGAAGAGAATTCTGAGCTTTTCGATTCCATTCCCAAATCACCACCTCTCATCAACCGTAGCCGCCGCCCCGACCCCACGAACGGCCGCCGCCGCGAGCTCCCCCACCACCACCAGGCACCGCCGCACGTCCCCCCACCCCCCTCTGGCCGAACATCCACCTCTCGTAGCACTCCAAGCTTCAACAAAACGGCACACAAAACCGTTAACTACAGCTCACAAAATCACAAATCAAAGTTTTGAACGCTTTAGGTATGAAATTTCATTTCAGAATTTGCCACGCTTTTAGATGTGGCAACTGCAGTTATTAAAGGGTGTTTTCTAATTTATACATATGAACTTCAAATTGAAATCTCTCAGATCCGAAACAGCCGTGACTTTGAACACGAGATCTGATCGAGTTTGGACCTTCATTTTAGATCAAAGCAAGATGAGAATTTATTTTTAATTTAATTTAATTAATTTAATTATTATTCTAGCGTTATGAGAAGTTTGAATGGCGAACATAAATAAATCTGCGATGAACGTTATTCTAAATTATGGATCTGAATTGTTTGGGATGTTGTGATATTAGATCTGAAAATTTAATTACTAGATCTGAGTTTGGTGATTTATTAGGATCATCTATTTGTTAATCTTGTCTATCATGTTTTGTTAATATTCACGAAACACCCGCAGTTATTTTCAGAATTTGGCTAGAATTCTCAACTCGAGATTAACTTCATGTTATTAACTCGATTTGATCCCTTTTATTATTTAAAGTATTGTTTGTGGTTGGATTGGACATGAAATATTAGGCATGAAATATTGAACACAAGATATTGGTTATGGACACCGAACATGATATTGACATGAAATTTGGACATGAATTTTTACATTGTAAATTAAACCATGAATCTTTACATTGTAAGTGAAGGTTGGATTTTTACATTGGAAAGTATATGTAAATATTAAAAGATGTGATTTTTCCATTGTAAATATTAAAGATGAAATTATTACATTGTAAATAATGAAGTAGGATTTTGCATATGTAATTAAAATGTGAATTTGCACCGTATGATAAGAATTACATTTTTCTATGTAATTAAAATGTGAATTTACACCGTATGATAAAAATTACATTTTTCTATGTAGTTAAAATGTGAATTTACACTGTTTGATAAAAATTACATTTTTCTATGTAATTAAAATGTGAATTTACACCGTATGATAAAAATTACATTTTTTTATGTAATTAAAATGTGAATTTACACCGTATGATAAGAATTACATTTTTCTATGTAATTAAAATGTGAATTTTCACCGTATGATAAGAATTACATTTTTCTATGTAATTAAAATGTGAATTTTCACCGTATGATAAAAATTACATTTTCTATGTAATTAAAATGTGAATTTACACCGTATGATAAGAATTACATTTTTCTATGTAATTAAAATGTGAATTTACACCGTATGATAAGAATTACATTTTTCTATGCAATTAAAATGTGAATTTACACCGTATGATAAAAAATACATTTTTCTATGTAATTAAAATGTGAATTTACACGGTATGATAAAGAATTACATTTTTCTATGTAATTAAAATGTGAATTTACACGGTATGATAAGAATTACATTTTTCTATGTAATTAAAATGTGAATTTACACAGTATGATAAAAATTACATTTTTCTATGTAATTAAAATGTGAATTTACACCGTATGATAAAAAATACATTTTTCTATGTAATTAAAATGTGAATTTGCACCGTATGATAAAAATTACATTTTTCTATGTAATTAAAATGTGAATTTACATCGTATGATAAGAATTACATTTTTCCATGTAATTAAAATGTGAATTTACACAATATGTAAAAAAAATACATTTTTCTATATAATTAGAATGAGAGTTTGCATTGTAATTAAAAATCATATTTTTACAATGTAACATATGATGAGAGTTTGCATTGTAATTAAAAATCATATTTTTACAATGTAAATAATGAGTGTTTGCATTGTAATTAAAAATCATATTTTTACAATGTAAATATGAGTAGAGTTGCATTGTAATTAAAAATCATATTTTTATAATGTAAATAGGAAGTAGAATTTGCACTGTAATTAAATTTATATTTTTATATGTAAATTTAGAATAGGATTCACTGCAAATATAAGTTACATTTTTATTATGTAATTAAGATGAGAATGTACATTGAGGTTGAAATTTACATTTTTATATGTAATTTAAAAGTAGGATTTTGCAATGTATCAAAATTTACATTTTTACATGTAAATAGAAAATAGGAATTTACATAGGAATTAAATTTACATTTTTACATGTAAATGAAAAAATTGGAATTCACATTTTTATTGTAAGTAAAGAGTAAACGAATGGAGCGCGGTAGTTCGCGTTTTGAAATCGTACCTTTAAACGACTATACAAGAAGATCCGACCGTCGGATTTTCTTGAAACTGAAACCATTAGGACCGTCTTGGAAAAATCTTTCCAACGATATATATTACATTAAGATCCAACGGTTAGATTCTGAGAAATGTAAAAATCAAAATTGGTAGAATGCAGCGCCATAGTCGCCCATTGACTCAAGGCATCGTTATATAAAATTTAATTATTTTAAATAATTAAAATAAGAAGTAATCATTATAAAATGATATCAGCAAGTACGAAGGATTTTAAATATATATATATATACATATATATATATATACGAGGATTATTTGGAAAGTCCGAGTTCTCTCATTCCAAATAATCAAACGACGTTAATGGAAGTATGAAGATGGTGTATGAAGACCGTAAATCTTCCCTCGAATGGACAACGATCGAGGCCCTGATTTGACTTGCTCCCAATTCAAGGGTCATGGTCATAGCCCAAACGTACGTGTTGATTTCACGGGTTTGGTTTTCGCTCAGACCCAGAGCATAAGCTAATAAATGGATTGTGTGTCTGACATCGTACTCCATTAAATATCATGTTATTGATCTTCTGTCGAATGTATGGATGTTTGGTGGCGGAGAATTTATTCTCTTGCTTAACACCCTTTCATATATTTCGCCAAAGGATTGGTAGTGCGATATGGAGTGACGATATGGCATGTTAAGATGCATATGATCAAGGCTTTGTTGAAAAGCAGGCCTTGTGGGATGATCAAAGCATAGCCTGTTTAGGCATAGCTTTGTGTATAGCGTGACTTCGCGAGCCTCACACATCGGCGGAGTCTAAAATGGGAGAAGGGAACGCAGGGAGAGCAGCACGTTTCTTTCTAGCTAGAAGTGGTGATTGGGCTTTAACACGACCCGACATTTTACTTATGTGGATGATGGAATGAGGCGCCTCAGATGATAGGTCCTATAGGATCGGGAAACGTGTGTTCAGGAATTGCCAATCCACGAAGCTGTATGTGTGGACCGGCCCTGCAGCTATCCAAGGGTTCACGGCGGGGGATCCTGAGACATTAGCTAGAGTGTCTCGAATCGGTAAGGAGCTCCTCCCTAGCCTTAACTCATGATGGAAATCCAAACTTCCAAAACGAACCTACGGATTTGATTGTATTACTAGTACGGAAGCATAGTATTATGGTATCTATGTGTCCTAGGATTGATACATTAATTTTGAAATGTTTTCCATATATACTAATAATAATATTAAACTCGTATTTGCCGTATTTAGCATGTTTAATCACCATAAGGTAAAATCCTATCCTCTGGTTTGTGTTGCATTGTGTGATGGGACTTGGGTCTTATGGTGATTCCATTTTTCTCAAAAGCATAGCGTTGTTTTACGATTCACTTATATTTATTCTGCCACTTTAAATTATGCACGGCAATCCATTAGAGTAAACCCGTTCCGCGTTAGCGGCATGGTCTTTGGATTTGCCTTATTAATAGTGATAAATTAGTTAAGAATTCTCACACCAGTCCCACGACTGACCCGTTGTTTGTTTCCACCTTTTTGCAAACTCGGGTGCCCTCCTTTCTACACGGGCAGCCAAGTAAACAGGTTCATTCTTTGCTTGGAGTCTTTTCTTTGGAGTTGCTTATTATCTTTCTTGGATTTGCTTTCGTGGAGAGGTGATGACTTAGAGCTTGAAGACATCTATCATTTGCTACTATTGCATTTTTCTCTTTTTAATTCCAGACGTCAAACTTGTTTCATTTCACGTTGTTTAAGTTGGAGTTGGAACTTATTTCTTTTTCTGCAAACTTGATGTAATAATTTAGAATTCTGTGACTGTGGACTTTCTGTGGTTGATGACACTATATTTCCGCTGCTATGATGTTGTTACTCTATGAATTTCCTTTGCTATGTTGAATCTGTGATTTGTATTATTGTATTATGTTGTATTCCAAATGATTATTCCTTACTTTCATTCCGTGGAAGTTTGGGGTCATCACAGTTGGTATCAGAGCTTTGGTTAAACTTAGCTTTGGAATATAACATATTTATAATAATTCGTTTACATAGAATCGCAATATTCTATGGCGAACATTTCATTTGAATACATAATAGTCAGTCATTCTATCATCATCTTTTCATCCGTCCTTTTTCCTTTATCATTTCTTAAAATCACCATTACAAGTTGTTCCAACTCTTTCCTGGAACGTACAGAACTAACTAAAAATGAGTACTGCTAGAGCTAGAGCAAGAAGGCAAAATGTTGCTGAAACTGAGGAGGCTACTGTCCAACAACCACCACCACCGCAGCCCTTTGATTTGGACAAGGTGGCGAAGAAGTTCAAAAACCTAGGATGAGTGCCATTCAAGGGTACTGAAACTGTGACACAAGCCCAAGCTTGGCTGAGTAACTGCGAAAAGATTTTTGGAGGATTAGAGCTGGAGGATCAGAGGAAAAGATTAGTGGCTTCATGGCTGCTACAGGAGGAAGCTCAAAACTGGTGGGACATAGTCACAATTGAAGGGATTGCAGACAATATGACTTGGACAAGGTTTAAGGAGCTTTTCAATGACAAATACATTCCAAGACAGGAGGTAGAAAGACTGCATGACGAGTTCGCCAATCTGAAGCAAGGCGACAAGACCATCTCAGAATATGTACGAAGATTTGAAGACCTCTCCCGCTATGCCCCTGAATTGATTCAGGATGACTTTCAGAAGAACAAGAGGTTCATAAATGGGCTTGCGAGGAAATATATTGATAGAGCCACTGCCCACATCGACCTTTCTTTCAATAGGTTGATGGAGTTTGCTTGTCGATATGAGGAGAATGATAAGAAGAATTCCCAACAAGGCAGAGAAAGGAGCTTGGCCAACAATAAAAGGAAGCAAACAGAGAAGAAGACGGAAGGAAGCAGTTCTGGAGCTGCAAAGACTCATGATAAGTCTAAGGTGCAATGCTACAACTGCCAAAAGTTTGGACACTACAGCAAGGACTGCAGAAATCCAAAGAAGGCCCGAAGCGACGACACCAAGGAATGCTATAACTGCCACAAGAGGGTCAAATCAAGCCTAATAGTCCGTTGTTGAAAGGAGCGCAGATTGCACTTGTGTATGAGGGGGCAAGTGCACCATCTTCTTCCGCTCCTACTTCTTCCGAAGGAGCATGTAAGCCTGCTGTTTTAGATGGTACCATTTCTGTTAAAAACATTCCTGTTACTGCCTTGTTTGATATGGGTGCATCAAGAAGTTTTATTTCTTACAACACGGTCCAGAAATTGAAACTAAAACAAAGAAATCTTAAAGAGCCGATTAATGTTCATAATCCTGTAGGAGGTTCTATCGTCCTTGATTTGTATTGTCGGGTGCCTATTTCCTACTCTTACTTTCAGTTTCCTTTTGACTTGACCATTATGAATTTTTCCGAATTTGATATCATCCTCGGTCTTGATTGGCTAACCAAATATGACGTTGAAGTGCTATGCTCAGAAAGAGTGGTTAAGGTGAAAACAAGATTCGAGAACACTGTTACTATACCTTGCCATGGGCCAAAATCTGATAGAAAGGCATTTTGGTCTTCCTTGAAGATCACTCCTATTTCTTTAGAAAAGATCCCCGTGGTCAAAAACTACGCGGATGTATTTGAAGAAGTAGACAGCCTACCCCCGCGAAGGGAAATCGATTTCAGGATTGATCTCGTTCCAAATGCAAGACCTGTAGTTCATGCTATCAGAAGGATGAACCCTAAAGAAAAGGAAGAATTGCAAACCCAAACTAAGAAGCTCTTGTGGAAAGGACTCATCCTACCTAGCTTTTCTAATTGGGGTGCAGCTGTGGTGTTTGTCCCCAAATCCGACGGTACTCTAAGACTCTGTGTTGATTACCGCGATCTTAACAAGCAAACATTGAAGAACAAATACCCCTTGCCCCGCATAGATGATTTAATGGATCAATTAAATGGAGCCAAGGTGTTTTCAAAGATGGACCTGGCCACGGGTTTCCACCAACTCCGCATAGCCGAAGAATGCATACCTTTGACCGCCTTCAGAGGTCCTGACATATTCTACGAATTGTTAATGATGTCGTTCGGTCTATGCAATGCTCCAGCCTACTTTGTTGACTTGATGAATAGGGTCTTCTGTGAGGTCCTAAATAAATTCGTCCTAGTCTTCATTGATGATATTCTAATCTATTCTAAAACTAATGAGGAGTATGAAGGGCATTTAAGGGAAGTGTTGGGGATTCTACGAAGAAATGGCTTAAAAGCAAAGTTTTCCAAATGCACATTTTGGCAAGAGGAAGTAAAATTCTTGGGCCATGTTGTGTCAAAAGAAGGAATCGCTGTTGACCCAAGTAAAATTACCGCCATTCGAGATTGAAAGCAGCCCAGTACACCCATTGAAGTAAGAAGCTTCCTAGGATTGGCCGGATATTACAGGAAATTTGTCAAAGATTTCGCCAAGCTGTCTAGCCCATTAACAAAGCTCACCAATAAGCATACCAAGTTCAATTGGACATCGGATTGTGAGGAGGCATTCCAAAAGCTAAAAGTGAGTTTGACCACTGCTCCCGTACTTACCATCATCGATAGCAACCAAGATTTAAAGGTCTACACCGATGCTTCTCAAAGTGGTGGTCTTGGAGCAGTACTGATGCAAAGGGGCAAGGTTGTTGCCTATGCAAGTCGTCAATTAAAGCCGCATGAGAAAAACTATCGTGTCCATAACTTAGAATTGTTGGCCGTAGTCTTTGCTTTAAAATTTTGGAGACATTATCTTTTGGGCGAAAAATTTGAATTATTCACAGACCATCAATCTTTGAAATATCTCTTCGATCAAAAGGATCTGAATTTAAGGCAGCAACGATGGCTAGAATTTCTGGCGGCATACGATCTTGACATCTTGTATACACCGGGGAAAGCCAATGTTGTGGCGGACGCGCTTAGTAGAAAGGACGTCATTGTCGCAAGCCTCATCATTACCCCTTCCTTGATTGAAAAAATTTCTGCTCTTCAAAAGGATGATAAATTCATTCAGATAATGATCAAGAGAATTGAAGAAGGTGAAAGCACGAATTTCCAAATAGATGGCAAGGGAATTCTTAGATTTCAAGGGCGGATTTGTGTTCCATATATCAAAGACCTAATAAGGGAAGTTTTGGAAGAGGGTCACAAATCAAAGCTTTGCATCCATCCTGGTGTGAGCAAGATGTATCAAGACTTAAAGCGCACATTCTGGTGGAGATCTATGAAGAGGGATATATCCATTTATGTGAGTAGATGTCCTACATGCCAACAAGTAAAACATGATGAACAAAGGCTTGCGGGGTTGTTGCAACCATTGGAAGTTCCAGATTGGAAGTGGGACCAAATCTCCATGGATTTTATAGATGGTCTGCCTCATACTAGAAAAGGAAATGACAGCATATGGGTAATCGTGGATCGCTTCACAAAATCCGCTCATTTCATACCTGTCAAGTCCACTAGAACTGCTCAAAGTCTGGTGCAAATCTATTTCAAAGAAATCGTCAGGCTACATGGGTAATAAAACTAAATCTTTCCTTCTCATCATAATCTGAATGAAAATTTTCATTTTCAAATTAAATAATAACCTTTTTTTTAAACAGAGTTTCTAGTAGCATTGTTAGCGACCGTGATCCTATCTTTGCTAGCAAATTTTGGGAAGCATTCCAAAATGAGTTGGGAACGAAGTTAAATCTCAGTACTGCATATCACCCTCAGACTGACGGCCAGACTGAGCGAGTGAATCGCTTTCTTGAAGATCTATTGCGAGCTTGCATAATCGATTTTGGAGGTTCTTGGGAGGATCACTTGCATTTAGTTGAATTCTCATATAACAATAGCTATCAAGCAAGTTTAAAAATGTCTCCATTTGAAGCCTTATATAGTAGGCTATGTAGATCGCCAGTGTATTGGGTTGAAAAAGGAAATCGGCTTGTATTGGGTCCAGACATGATCCGAGAAGCTTCGGACAAAGTTGATTTTATTAAGAAGCGACTATTGGCCGCCCAAAGTAGACAAAAGAGCTATGCAGATGTAAGAAGAAGAGAGTTGGCTTTTGAAGTGGGTGACTATGTCTATTTGAAAGGTGCTCCAATGCGAGGTGTAATCCGTTTTGGAAAGACAGGAAAATTAGCACCTAAATTCATCGGCTCCTTCCCCATTCTTGAAAAGACTGGCACCCTAGCCTACAAAATTCAGATGCCTGACTGGTTGCCTGGAGTGCACGACGTATTCCATGTATCTCAACTTCGAAGGCATATCCATGATCCAGATCTTTGTGGAAGAAGCAGCAAAGCAAGATTTGGAGATTACCCCAAGCCTTGCAGTGAGAAGGGAACCACTGAAAATTATTGGCAAGGAGACTAGGAAGCTGAGAAATAAAAGTATCAACCTAGTCAAGGTGCAGTGGAGCGGTGATCCTAGAGACTGCACTTGGGAAACAGAGGAGAGTATCAAACAAGCCTATCCCAAATGCAGAGTGGATATCTCTGATTAGATTTTATTTTGAGGTATGCTTAAATATTTCCCATTCTCTATGTTGGTTCCTACCCTTCTATTCTCCCTTTTTTCCTTTTCGAGGACGAAAAGTTCTTAAGCGGGGGAGATTGTAACAACCCAGAATTTGGGGCCAATTTAAAATTTTCATTTTAGAGATTTTAAAGGTGTTTAAATAGTTGAAATGAATTATTTTAAATAAAAATGACTAGAAATTTATTTTGATTGAATTTAATGCGAATATATTTAATTTAATCATAAAAGGAATTAGAAAAGGACGGTAGTTTGAAAAGTCAAACCTGAACTTTGACTGACCGCACAGGATGCAGAATAAACCGGATTTTGGTGAAACGAAAAATATTTAAATTTGTTAATGAATATCTTTCTAACGAATCTGAAAAGTCGAAGTTTCATAGCGGGAATCAAAAGTTATGGCCAAATGAATTTTCAAAAAGGTCGCAATAGAGAATATATCGCCCTTGGAAATAGACATTTTGCATACGACCTCGGAATTCGATGAAACCACTTTTGTTGGATCCGGGATGTCAAATTATGGCTAGGTTTCAAATTTCATGATTTTTGTAGTTAATATGTGAGCGTGGCAAAGGAAAATGTATTTTGGTTAATTATAGTTAAATTGGATCGACCAGAAAATGGCCATTTTTCAAACGATCTCAGAATTCGACGAAATTAGTTTTGTTAAGACCATATCATCAAAACATAACCAAAAATAATTTTTCCGGATTTTTCTGACTTCGTATGTGACCCTGGTAAAACTTGAAAGTACGTTCGATTTTAATATTAAAGAATTAATTTGAAAATAAAGAAAACATACTGTAAACTTCAGAATTAGACCTCGGCACTAGCGACATTGCGTTCAGAAGACGTCAAAACCTATTGTTCGACAGTCGTTGGGCTCCGTTTGGTGATCGGACGGAAAAACCCTAATTTTGGATTTAATTAATTAAAAAAAATACGTCTACATACAAGTATAAATACGGGCCTATGTACGTCTTCTTCTTCCTCATTTCAAAGCCGCCGAGCCCATGAATAGCTCAAAATTTTGAACTCTGATTTCTCCCTCGTTTCTCAACGAAAATCTTCATACAAATACACGTTTCGAAGATAATTCCGAGCTCTTCGATTCCATACCCAAATCACCACCTCTCATCAACCGTAGTCGCCGCCCCGACCCCACGAACGACCGCCGCCGCGAGCTCCCCTACCACCACCAGGTGTCGCCGCACGTCCCCCCGTCTGGCCGAACATCCACCTCTCGTAGCACTCCAGGCTCCAATAAACGACACCCAAAACCGTTAACTACAGCTCACGAAATCATAAATCAAAGTTTTGAATGCTTTAGGTATGAAATTTCATTTCAGAATTTGCCACGCTTTTAGATGTGGCAACTGCAATTGTTAAAGGCTGTTTTCTAATTTATACATATGAACTTCAAATTGAAATCTCTCAGATCCGAAACCGCCGTGACTTTGAACACGAGATCTGATCGAGTTTGGAAATTCATTTTAGATCCAAGCAAGGTGAGAATTTACTTTTAATTTAATTAATTTAATTATTATTCTTGCGTTATGAGAAGTTTGAATGGCGAATATAAATAAATCTGCGATGAACGTTATTCTAAATTATGGATCTGAATTATTTGGGATGTTGTGATATTAGATCTGAAAATTTAAATACTAGATCTGAGTTTGGTGATTTATTAGGATCATCTATTTGTTAATCTTGTCTATCATGTTTTGTTAATATTCACGAAACACCCGCAGTTATTCTCAGAATTTGGCTAGAATTCTCAACTCGATATTAACTTCATGTTATTAACTCGATTTGATCCTTTTTATTATTTAAAGTATTGTTTGTGGTTGGATTGGACATGAAATATTGGGCATGAAATATTGAACACAAGATATTGGTTATGGACATCGAACATGATATTGACATGAAATTTGGACATGAATTTTTACATTGTAAATTAAACCATGAATCTTTACATTGTAAGTGAAGGTTGGATTTTTACATTGGAAAGTATATGTAAATATTAAAAGATGTGATTTTTCCATTGTAAATATTAAAGATGAAATTATTACACTGTAAATAATGAAGTAGGATTTTGCATATGTAATTAAAATGTGAATTTGCACCGTATGATAAGAATTACATTTTTCTATGTAATTAAAATGTGAATTTACACCGTATGATAAGAATTACATTTTTCTATGTAATTAAAATGTGAATTTACACCGTATGATAAGAATTACATTTTTCTATGTAATTAAAATGTGAATTTACACCGTATGATAAGAATTACATTTTTCTATGTAATTAAAATGTGAATTTACACCGTATGATAAGAATTACATTTTTCTTTGTAATTAAAATGTGAATTTACACCGTATGATAAGAATTACATTTTTCTATGTAATTAAAATGTGAATTTACACCGTATGATAAGAATTACATTTTTCTATGTAATTAAAACGTGAATTTACACCGTATGATAAGAATTACATTTTTCTATGTGATTAAAACGTGAATTTACACCGTACGATAAAAATTACATTTTTCTATGTAATTAAAACGTGAATTTACACCGTACGATAAAAATTACATTTTTCTATGTAATTAAAACGTGAATTTACACCGTACGATAAAAATTACATTTTTTTATGTAATTAAAATGTGAATTTACACCGTACGATAAGAATTACATTTTTCTATGTAATTAAAATGTGAATTTACACCGTATGATAAGAATTACATTTTTCTATGTAATTAAAATGTGAATTTACACCATATGAAAAAAAATTACATCTTTCTATGTAATTAGAATGAGAGTTTGCATTGTGATTAAAAATCATATTTTTACAATGTAACATATGATGAGAGTTTGCATTGTTATTAAAAATCATATTTTTACAATGTAAATAATGAGAGTTTGCATTGTAATTAAAAATCATATTTTTGCAATGTAAATATGAGTAGAGTTGCATTGTAATTAAAAATCATATTTTTATAATGTAAATAGGAAGTAGAATTTGCGCTGTAATTAAATTTACATTTTTATATGTAGATTTAGAATAGGATTCGCTGCAAATATAAGTTACATTTTTATTATGTAATTAAGATGAGAATGTACATTGAGATTGAAATTTACATTTTTATATGTAATTTAAAAGTAGGATTTTGTTATGTATCAAAATTTTCATTTTTTACATGTAAATAGAAAATAGAAATTTACATAGGAATTAAATTTACATTTTTACATGTAAATGAAGAGAATGGAATTCACATTTTTAATGTAAGTAAAGAATGAATTTAGGATGCGGTAATATTATCTTCATTTTCATATGAACTAAAATTTAATAAGGATCGGTAGTTGTTTAGAGCGTTATTTAAATCCAACGATGTTATTACGATTAAACGATTATATATATATATATATATATATATATATATAAACATAATTAAAATTAAACGAATGGAGCGCGGTAGTTCGCGTTTTGAAATCGTACCTTTAAACGACTATACAAGAAGATCCAACCGTCGGATTTTCTTGAAACTGAAACCATTAGGACCGTCTTGGAAAAATCTTTCCAACGATATATATTACGTTAAGATCGAACGGTTAGATTCTGAGAAATGTAAAAATCAAAATTGGTTGAATGCAGCGCCATAGTCGCCCATTGACTCAAGGCGTCATTATATAAAATTTAATTATTTTAAATAATTAAAATAGGAAGTAATCATTATAAAATGATATCAGCAAGTACGAAGGATTTTAAATATATATATATATATATATATATATAAGGATTATTTGGAAAGTCCGAGTTTTCTCATTCCAAATAATCAAACGACGTTATTGGAAGTATGAAGATGGTGTATGAAGACCGTAAATCTTCCCTCGAATGGACAACGATCGAGGCCCTGATTTGACTTGCTCCCAATTCAAGGGTCATGGTCATAGCCCAAACGTACGTGTTGATTTCACGGGTTTGGTTTTCGCTCAGACCCAGAGCATAAGCTAATAAATGGATTGTGTGTCTGACATCGTACTCCATTAAATATCATTTTATTGATCTTCTGTCGAATGTATGGATGTTTGGTGGCGGAGAATTTATTCTCTTGCTTAACACCCTTTCAAATATTTCGCCAAAGGATTGGTAGTGCGATATGGAGTGACGATGTGGCATGTTAAGATGCATATGATCAAGGCTTTGTTGAAAAGCAGGCCTTGTGGGATGATCAAAGCATAGCCTGTTTAGGCATAGCTTTGTGTATAGCGTGACTTCGCGAGCCTCACACACCGACGGAGTCTAAAACGGGAGAAGAGAACGCAGGGAGAGCAGCACGTTTCTTTCTAGCTTGAAGTGGTGATTGGGCTTTAACACAGCCCGACATTTTACTTATGTGGAAGATGGAATGAGGCGCCTCGGATGATAGGTCCTATAGGATCGGGAAACGTGTGTTCAGGAATTGCCAATCCACGAAGCTGTATGTGTGGACCGGGCCTGCAGCTATCCAAAGGTTCACTGCGGGGGATCCTGAGACATTAGCTAGAGTGTCTCGAATCTGTAAGGAGCTCCTCCCTAGCCTTGACTCATGATGGAAATCCAAACTTCCAATATGAACCTACGGATTTGATTGTATTACTAGTATGGAAGCATAGTATTATGGTATCTATGTGTCCTAGGATTAATACATTTATTTTGAAATGTTTTCCATATATACTAATAATAATATTAAACTCGTATTTGCCATATTTAGCATGTTTAATCACCATAAGGTAAAACCCTATCCTATGGTTTGTGTTGCATTGTGTGATGGGACTTGGGTCTTATGGTGATTCCATTTTTCTCAAAAGCATAGCGTTGTTTTACGATTCACTTATTATTTATTCTGTCACTTTAAATTATGCACGGCAATCCATTAGAGTAAACCCGTTCCGCGTTAGCGGCGTGGTCTTTGGATTTGCCTTATTAATAGTGATAAATAAGTTAAGAATTCTCACACCAGTCCCACGACTGACCCGTTGTTTGTTTCCACCTTTCTGCAAACTCGGGTGCCCTCCTTTCTACACGGGCAGCCAAGTAAATAGGTTCATTCTTTGCTTGGTGTCTTTTCTGTGGAGTTGCTTATTATCTTTCTTGGATTTGCTTTCGTAGAGAGGTGATGACTTGGAGCTTGAAGACATCTATCATTTTCTACTATTGCAATTTTCTCTTTTTAATTCCAGACATCAAACTTGTTTCATTTCACGTTTTTTAAGTTGGAGTTGGAACTTATTTCTTTTTCTGCAAATTTGATGTAATAATTTAGAATTCTGTGACTGTGGACTTTCTGTGGTTGATGGCATTATATTTCCGCTGCTATGATGTTGTTACTCTATGATTTTCCTATGCTATGTTGTATCTTTGATTTGTATTATTGTATTTATGTTGTATTCCAAATGATTATTCCTAACTTTCATTCCGTGGAAGTTTGGGGTCATCACACCATTATGGCTGAGTAGATAATAAATCTAATGGAAAACTTAAATGGCTTAAAGAAATTTGGAAATGAAATCTTTTGAATATAATTGGTTGCAAAATATGTTTGCATATAAAATAGGAACGAACTTGAGAACTCGATTCCGGGGCTTTTGAAAATAGTTGTGCCAAAGTTTTGAAATAATGATGTATTATAAGAAATAATTTTCGAAATAGTTTTCAAAAGATTTTAAATGAAATGAGTATAATCCCTTCTTGGACCTCAGAAATGACTTCGGTAATGAGTGCACGCATTATCGATGTTTATTCTGAAGAGTCTATGTGGGGGAGAGACCACTCAATGCTTATTATAATGTGTTGACAAAGGATTTTAGATTCAAATTCCATATGGTATAAATGTATATAAAAGTATTAGTATATGTTATTTAAGGTTGAATTTAAATTAAACCAGAATTGAAAATTACTATGTTCTTTGTGAATTAAAGATTTGGATTTAAAATTTTATATGGTATGTTTTTCTATAAAATAGTATAAACATATAGGTTATTTTAAACTTGGTTTAAAACCCGAAATCAAGTATTTAAGTTCATTTTAATTAATAATG
Source organism: Allium sativum (assembly GCA_030737875.1). Lineage (NCBI taxonomy): Eukaryota > Viridiplantae > Streptophyta > Magnoliopsida > Asparagales > Amaryllidaceae > Allium > Allium sativum. Next base: position 489,607,674 of record CM060926.1, read on the forward strand.
TTAAGTCCTATGTTAAGGTAAATCAATTCATTTGAATATATATATATATATATATTGTGGAATCATGAAATGGACTTAAGTATTTATAAGAATCGTCACATAAACTCTTAAATAAGGGTGATGATAAAGTTTAAGAAAATTCCAAATTTAGCCAATATAAGTGTTAGAGAAAATTTAAGTTAACTATGAAATAAAATTCAACTAAGGTCGACCCAAATTGGAATGGAAGATTTAGTTGTGTAAATAAGAGAGGTAACAACTCTTGGCTTGGTATTTAATGAATATTCCAAGTTAGTTCGAGAAAGAAATTTAAGGAACTTAAATTGTTAATTAAATGTGAATGGCTTATGAATGAAAAAGGAAGAAATTAAATGGTGAATCTACGTGCATGTGAAATGAAGACATCGAAAATATAAATGGAAAAAAAGAGAAGGAAAAAAACCAAATCAGGATAAATATGTTGAATGTAATGTGGATTTGAAGAATGAAATGAATGGATGTAAATCCTTTGCCAAATGGAATATAAGTTAATTAAGTAAGGGAATTGAAATAAATAGGTTTAACTTAGGAAATCAATTAATAACGGTTTGAGAACTAAGTATAAAAATTGAGTTATAAACCGTCCTTGATTCAATTTGGGATTTGAGAGTCTAATTAATAAATTGAGTTATTGGAATAAGGTTTAATTTAAAATAAAATGGGAACAAGTGAATAAGAAAATGGTTAAATGAATAAATAAAAATGCCAAACAAGAGAATTGTGATGCAAAAGTATAATTTGGCTTATTCGGAATAAGATAATAATTAAACGAATTCTAAATTGGAGATATTGAAATGAAAAAAGTGATCTATACCAACGGAATAGGTAAGTAAAATAAAATTTAGAAATGAGATAAAGTAGAATGGTTATATAAAAACCATAACTTACTTTAACCCATGGTTATGGATTCGAAATTAACTAAATAGAGTTTACTTTGGAAATGAAATCGTTAGCGATGGAATGGATGAAAATGGAATGGATGAAATTTGAAATTTAATACGTAGGGAAGATATGAGTTATAAAATTATAGGAATTTTATTCATGGTAATGAATTAAAGATTTAATATAATCGAGTTAGTTCGGAAAGGAAAATGGATTCAAGTTTTAATTAAAATTAATGCTTGGAATGAAATGGGAAAATGGATAGAAAATATATCGGAATAGAATAAGCAATCGAGTGTGAATTCGTTTCTCGGGTAAGGAAGTGATACAAATTTGAAGTGTTAAAGAATTACCAAATTGATGGAATCGAAAAGTTTGAAACTCCAAATAAAATAATCGATGTTTACGAGAAAATCTAAAATATTCAATAAGCTGAAGTAAAACGGCCATAACTTTTGATTGGATGACCGGAATTCGATGATTTCAGACTTTTTGGAAACCTTAGAAACTGAACTAAAACTTTCTTTAATAGTGCCTCGTCAAATTTTCATGTTTATTAGGTTGAAATCCGAGAAGTAGTTGTAGTTCAACGCGCATAAAATAAAAATCTGAAGCATATACCTATATTGTTTTGACCATTACTTCCTAACAGGGCGTCAGATTTTAATGTGCAAGTACAATTCGAAAAGCCCAGGATCTGAACTAAAACTTTCCCTTAATATGCTTTGTAAAATTTTGAGATTTAAAGAGGTAAAAACTGGGTTGAACAACTCAGACCTGCATTTCTTAGAGTACAGGCTGAGGTATTCGCCTTCGCTAAAATAGCCATAACTTTTGTATGGATTATCTGAATTGGACGAATCCGGACGATTCGGAAAGCCTGAAAAGAATGCAACAACTTATGCCTGTTCTTTAGTCAAATTCCAACATTTAAAGGGTGATAAACCTCATTTTTTAGCGTACAGGTTGAGGTGTTCGCCTTCACTAAAATAGCCATAACTTTTGAACGGATTATCCGAGTTAGACGAATCTGGACGATTCGGAAAGCCTAAAAAGAATGCAACAACTTGTTCCTATGTTCTTTATCAAATTCCAACATTTAAAGGGTGATAAACCTCATTTTGTTCGCTAGTTTGTCGTTAACACTTTGGTTTTATAGTTGAAATGATTGGTATATGTTGCGTAAGTTATATATATTTGCTATGTACCATATATATGTTTAATTCTTATGCGTATGAGAGTATGTAACAGGTGTAAGGAAGTCGCACTATGCTTTGGAGCTCGCTTGCCCTAAATACTAAAGTGCTAAGGTCAATAGTTTGCAAATAAATGCTAAAGAAGGTATGTATTTGGATTATATGGTTTTGTAGTTATATGGATATTTTGTTCCCCATTTTTGGGATGCCCCATCGAGTGACGGGATTAAGATTTTGAGTATTTATATATATTGTGATTTTCCGGACCTCTCCGTACAGAGGAGATGCTGCCGAAATTTTCAGTAATTTCGGGAGTTAAGAAAATTTATGAGATGTTACAAATACATAGATTATTTTATAAATGTTATTTTATAAGTATGAATTTGAAAGTATGAATGTGCTCAATATTGTATTTCGTTCTCTTTTCGAGGACGAAAAGATCGTAAGTGGGGGAGAATATAACAACCCACAATTTTCTGTATATTTAAATTTAGATTTAAAATAAATAAATGAAATAATATTAGATAAAAATCAAATTTTGTTGATTATAATGATGATGATTATTTGAATGGAGTATAAATAGATTTTTAAATTTAGTTTATTTAGAAATGTTGGAATTTGGGATTTAATATTTAAATGATTAAGTAAAAATTTAAGTTGTTTAAGTTAAAATTGAAATTCAAATTTAAATTCAAATAATCAGTTGTGGGAACTTAAGAATTTATGAAATAAATTTATATAATGTATTTAAGTTATAATTGGATTGAAATGGAATTATATAATTATTTAAATTGAATTAAAACAGTTAAATGAATATTTGAATAATTTATTAATTAATTTATCTATGAAATTTAGCCGTTTTGGCGACTGTCTCGGAATTTGATGAAATCAACACCATCGGATCTGGAACGATGAATTATTATAGAGTTCCAATTTTCGATAAAATAAGACTTGTCACTTGATTGTACGAGAGAAAATGTGGAAGAAGTCAGTGTAATATGATAATTTTTGTTTTCTAATATTGGGCCTCATGCATATATATAAATAAAATCCTTTTACCCTTCATCAGGCCATTCTCACCATACGTATAATTCCTCTTCCTGTTTCATTTTGCTCTAATGACAAAAATAATTTTCCATAACCCTAGTTCATATGAAATACAACTTCAAATTCAAATCTTAACCAAAACCTATCAAATTACATATCAAATCGAAGCTCTTAGCTAGTAGAACTCAGATCTACCACTAATTGTCGCATGTAGTAACTGGATTAACCAGAAATCGGAAGTCAAACCGCTGAAATTCAAAACCCTAGAAGCTAAAATGGGTATTTTTGATTTCCGAGCTAATCAAAGAAACAGAGATATGGGTATTGAAGAGGATGTTCATACGAGTGTAACGGTGATGTTCATGTGATTTATTGTCGAGGGGATCACTGGAATTCGGTCAGCGAAGTGTGGAAACCTGTCTTGTTCATCGCTGTCGTCGGAAGGGAGGAGGCCACCAAAGACCGCTTGTTCTGGAGGGGAGGTGCGTCGCGGTCTGAGATTTCTTTTGGAGGTGGCGGTTCGACGAATAGTGCCCGGAGTTGGGAGCACGGGATGGTCAAATTATAGAGTTTTCATGTTGGATGGGTTCAATCTTAGTCAGTGTTCACGCATGAATTGGGAGCGGGAGAAAGAAACGTGTGCTGACATGGAAAAATCTAATTGGGTGAGTATTATTTTATTAATTTTATAAATTCAAAATTCAAATGAGAAAAACGCTAACAACTTTCTCTTTTTAACTCGTATTTGGATGCGGTTGGGTGCGTAGGAATCGTGGCGAGATTGCAGACGTTCTAGCGCTAGTTTGGTTGCGTTTGGAGATAGAAACATTTTAGCTATTAGTTGCACGTTCGATCAACCAAAGTGCAAAGGTGAGTGATTTTCTCACTTACGAAATACTGAATTATCTCCATATTTATTCAAATTAAATTATGAAATAAGTTTGGTTGCATGGTTGTGTTTGATTGGTGATTGGTTGCTTAAAAAGACGTGCAAGCATGTTAATCTGAAATTTAGGTCGGCAATTAGTCATTTAAATTTATTAAATTACTAGTTGGAAATTCTGATCCTTGCAAACCCGTGAAACGAATTAATACTGATTAATTGGATGAATGGTTATGATGGATACTTTGGGTTGATTTCTGAATGGATATTTCTATGTTCTGGTATTTAGTATATGCATGTGTGTGTTGTTTGGCGATTAATCCCATTTCAACCTAGATATTACGGGCATCGAATAAACCCGGGATTGATCGATTAAAATCAATTAAGAACACAGATTGAAATAATAAATATCTATGACCCTGATTTGGACTGAAATGATAGATCCATCCCTGATTATCGAGAAATTAAATTTAAAATCACTTGGCAATAGGGTAGCAAATTTTATATGGACATCAGTTGGTTAAATGATTTTAAATTCTATTTATGAGGAATTTACTTAAATGAAATGTGTTGACATTGATAAGATTTTTGTGTTCCCTTTAAACATGAATTTGAACGTTAATGAATTTGTCAAGGTAAATTATACAAACAAATCGAGATTTATAAAGTGCGATTGTAATATACCTTGGAGGTTCAAATTTTATGGTAAGATTTGGAATTGATAATTTTTCATGAATTTAGTTTTGAAATGAACATCGTTTGAGGATATTCAAAATCACCGTAATTTTTGATATAAATATGTGTTTGATTCCTCTAAATTGAAAGAAATGGGGTTGAATGGCATTTGAAACAAGATATTGAACTATGTAACCCCATTGAGACTGGGTATGGGTTCAAGTATTTGAAGTTTGGAAGAAAGGAACGATTATGGTTAAAGAATTTTATTATATATATATATATTTACACATTTGATTTCAAATAAATTATTCTTTCCTTAAAATTTATTATTTAACCTTTACCTATAAATTATTTTACTATAAACAAATTTTTCCTTATAATTTTTTTTCAAATATATCTAGTAAACTTTTAATTTATGTATATACATAATATTTAAATCATTTTATTTATTTTTAATTATTATATTATATATATTTATATAAGATTTTCTTATAAACATTTATTTTCATAAGTATTTTAGAAATTGTAAATTTCTTATGAATGGAAAACGTTTGATTCTAAACCGTTGGTTCAAATGGAGTTGAGAAAAAAAATTCATTCTATTTGAATATGAATCGATTTAAATCGATATTTATATGGAAATATGAATTATATTCTTCTCGAATATAAATGGATCTCCTAAGAGATTTGAAATGAGTTGAAATGAAAATTTATGTTCTATTTGAATATGAATGGATTCCGAACATAAATCGATTTTGAAATAATTATGATCTTTGATATGAAGTGTATTCCATTTGAATATGAATCAATTTTGGGATATTATGGAATTATGATGTATGGATCTAGAAATAATATTCTAGTTAAAATATAAATCGGTTTGGAATGATTATGATATGTTGATATGAAAATTATATTCTTTCGAATATAAATTAGTGTAATAACCCGGAAATCCGAGCCAATTTAAAAAAATTTATTTTGGCAATTTTAGTGAATTTTGAATATTTAAAATGAATTATTTTAAATAATAACGACGAGAAATTCATTTGGAATAGATTTGAATGTATATATTTATATAGCTCGACGTTAGAATATAAATATTTTATTTTAATTATAAAAGGAATTGAAAATGGAGCAGTAGTTTGAAAATTCGATTTCAAAGTTCAAATGAATGTACAGGATTCTAAATAAACCGGATTTTAGCGAAACCAAAAATATTAGAATTTATTTAAAAATATCTTTCCAACGAATCCAAAAAAATTGAAATTTCATAGCGGGAATAAAAAGATATGCCCAGTTGAAAATTCAGAATAGTCGCTATGGAATTTTAGCCCTTAAAAATGGAAATTTTGCAAACGACCTCGGTTTTCGACGAAACCACTTTTGTTGGATCCGTGATGTCTAGTTATTGCTAGGTTCCAAAATTCGTAATTTTTCGAATCAATATGTGAGCGTGGCGAAGCAAAACGTATTTTAACAGTTTCAGTCAATTTTGATCGACCAGAAAATGGCCAATTTTCAGACGGTCTCAGAATTTGACGAAATTAGATTTGTTAGGACTGTATCGTCAATACGAAGCTAGAAATAATTTTTCGGGAATTTTTAGAGTTAATATGTGGCCCTAGTAAATTAAAATGTGCGTTCAAATTGAATATAAATTGCTTTATATTTGAATTTTAGAGGAAACTGATCATAACGATCGAATTGGCTTACGATACATATCCCATTGTGTTCGGAATGGGGGTATTTAGCTATGGGCGATAGTCGTTGGGTTTTGGTTGGAGTTCGAATGTGTAAACTTCAATAAAGAGCAAAATAGAATAAAATAATATAAATAAATAAATAAACATATTCATTATCCGTTAAAACCTAATTCTATTGGTCAGAAGGAAAAAACCGCGCCGCTGTTCTTCTTCATCTCGATGGCGAAAAAAAGCTCCAATTTTCGATCTCTAAAATCTCCCAATCCTCACCAATTAATCCAAACCACCTAAGGCAAAATCAAAGCCCTCCCTACGAACATTTAATCTATACCCGTCTAATCGAATTTGGGGTATGGAGCTTTCGATTTTCATGCTGGAAGCTGTCGTGTTCGTCGTCGTTTCCAGGCAAATTGGGAGCGTCGAACTGAGCGCTGCTCAGCGCGGAGGGAGGCCTTGCGAAGCTGGATGACGTGGCGTTCTCTGATCTTACTCCGGAGGCTTGTGTGGGTGGCAAACTGATGCCCTAGGTGTGGGAGGAGGGTTCGGCAATACTGGGAACGACGAAGGAGCTGCAGCGAAATGCATTTCATTAATTTTGTGATTAAGGTATTTAGCTGAAGGTAATTACTTTATTAATTCTTTTAGTTTAGTTTTAAAATGTGATCTTTTTTATTTTTTATTATACAACAATGTTATAAAATTTTATTTATATAAAAATCTTAATTTTAAAAATATTGTTATAAAGAACATGAATTTCAGAAATAAAAATAGAACTGATTTTGAAAATATAAACATATTGATTTTGAAAATAGAAATACACAAGATTTTGAAAATATAAACTAAAATGTTGTTTTGTAAAATATATATCGCATTGTTTTGAAAAAACATATCGCATTGTTTTTGAAATGAAATATACATTGTTTATACAATAGCAGAATAAAAATGTGATTTTTAATATAAAATTTCGTAAAACAAGTTGCGTTGGAATCGGAACAGCGAATCTGAGCGACAACAAAGCATGGCGGAGTGGAACTCCAATGTGAGAACTCCTCACTTTTATTTTTATTTCTAGTTGAAATATATACTAGGATGCAGACGGTGCTTAGCAGCACCCGACACGCGTCGTCCACAGACCATGGATGATGGTTGATTATTTATATTTAATGCTTATGCAGTTGTGTGGTGCACTCTGGATGATGGTTGATGATTTATCGTTGTTGTTATATACATGTGTTGTAGGGAATCCATATAATTAACGTTATATGGTAATTGATTGGGCCTCATTCCAATTTGGAAAATAAAAAAATAAAAATTCATGTGTTGAATAGAATAAATATTCATGCGTTGAATAGAAGTATAAATTCATGTGTTGAATAGAAAAATGAAAATTCATGTGTTGAAGAAAATATTCATTTGTTGAATAGAATAACGAAGTTATTGAAATATATATAAAGTTGTGTTGGTTAGATATGCGCCATTTTGACATGAACGATATTTATATCGATTTATTCATTTCTATAATGAATATAGAAAAGGAAGTGATTTCAAAATATAATGTTTTGAAAATATTATCATTTGTATATCGATGATATGGAATATTCAATTTTGATTAGAAATTGAATATGAAGTTGAAATCGTTTTGAAAACGAATTTAAAACGATTTGTAAAATACGTTTTAAAAGGAATCGATGAAATATATATTATATACATTATATATATAATATAATGGCCTGAATAGAAAGCGCCGCGCCGCGGCAGTTCGCGAATTTCGACCATTGACTTCGAATGGATATTGCGGGAGATCCGACCGTCAGATTCTCCTAAAACCGGAACCGTTGGGTTCGTATCGAAAAGACCTTTCTAACGAATATTAGAAACTTGAAATCTAACGGTTGGATTTGGAATCATGTCCAAATCTAATTTGGAAAAGGTCGCTGTAAGTGCAGTTCGATGGCCATTGGTGGAAATCAACTGTACGGGCCTGGATAAAATTATTAAAAATAGTAATAATTTGTGTAAAATCATAAGAAATGGTTTGTGAAGAATTGGGATAAAAATTCCAAATTTTAAAAGATAAAAATAGATTTTTATCAAAATGAATTAGTTTTGAACTAGAATTATAATTCTGTTTATTTTTAAAAATAAATAAATTGGATTTGAAATAGTTTTAAAAGTAACCAGAATTTCCAATAATTGAATTGGAATGGATTTGAATCGAAATTGTCTTTTGAATATTTCGATGTTGGATTTCGTGATGATACAGATATTGTTATGGGAATTTGAAAGATATATTTATATCGTTATTTCCAATAGGATATTTGTTGGTCATAGAATTTGATATTGAATATAAGCCGATATATTTTCTATTCAAAGCCTTGTATTTAATACCAAATGGGATTTGGGTTTGTCATGAATGGTGTCTTCATTAACACTGTTCTTAAACCCATTTGAGAAAAAAGATTAAATCTTTTTATTTAGATTTAATGAAGTATACCAATTAAATGGTATTTAATTGGAATTAAATTTGAATTGATTCTTGGGTTTATCGTGAATGGTGTTTTAAATAACACTTGTTCTTTAACCCGATAATTAATGGAATGTGATTTTGGGTTGTCGTGAATGGTATCTTCAATAGTACTGTTCTTAGACCCAACGGAGTTAAGAAAATCAGAAACTAACAGGAGATTAGTTAAGTGGAATGGTTTCTTGGGTATTGATTCGATGTTGGTTTCGGCCTTCGGGGTTAATACTTAGGGAATTGCTCACTTGCTATTTTACGGTTAAAGGCTGATAGAATGTAATGTGATTTTAGGTTTATCGTGAACTGTGTTTTAAATGACATTGATTCTTTAACCCAGTTAAAGACAGAAAGATTAAAACCAAGTGGAGTTTCAATGAATCTTTAATTAGATTGAAATGATCGAGAATGGAGTATCACCAGTTTTACCCCAGGCGATAGTTAAATCTTTAATTAAATTTGAACGTGAAATGGTAATTGAATTTACCGATAACACCGTGGTGTTAGATATAAAGTATTACCAGTTTTACTTCATGGGATGAATAGATTGGGATTGGAAAATAAAATAAATGATTACTGTTGGATCTAGTTTAACCCTAGAGGGGGGTGAATAGGGTTTATCACAGTTTTTTTAACTGGATTAAAATTCTAATGAGATATATATTAATAAACAAATCACAGAATATATCAGAAACAGAAATGCAGAAAATAAATCACACACAGATATACCCAGCTTCGGCAAACCCTGCCTACTGTTGCATCTAAGGTTTCTACTAGGTGATAGAACAGTTCTCGCATACAAGACCATGTACACTCGCAAACCCTGCTCCTATTCTAACCCTACGTTCAAAACCATAGACTGATCTAAACCCTTAGATCAGATTCCCCTGATTACAACCCCATAACTAGTAACCCAGAATTTACAGACTCTGTCAACTGTCAGTCAACACCCTGAGTGAATTCACCTAGATTTTTACAGAACTCTAGAAACTGATTCAGAATGATTTACAAAGGAATTTAAAAACAGAACACAAAAAAAATAAACTAAAACCCTTGGAGTTAAAAGGAAAGGGTCATCCCCTTATTAATTAAAACACTTGGCTTAGATTAACTCTAGGCCGGCCCCTTTTGTAGTTCAATTAGCCCGATCCTCTTTTGTCCTGAAGAAAGAAATGGCGGCTTCAACAACTAGGGTTTTTAAAAAAAATTCAAAATCAAATCGGCTTCACATTTGATCTAAAATAATCTCTGAAGCTTTGAATCCGTGGATGCTCTTGAATGTTCTCTCGTGACTGATTTGGGATGAGGATGATCAAAACTCCTAGAAGAATTGTAAGCTCTCTGAAACTTTCTTCTTTGGTTGCTTGAATTGATTTTGTTGTATTGTTTCGATGCGCCACCGCCGGTGATGATTTGGTGAAGTTAAATAGGATTACATAATCCTTGTATTGCTCTGATTTCACGTGAATGTCTCGATCTGAATTTACGGGTTTCCTCTTTTGATTGGCTTTTAAAAGGATAAATCTGCTGTGAATTTGCAAAAGAAATCTGCTTTCCTCTTTTGAAAAAACTCGGTTTTGAATTGAATTCCTTGGCAAAAGAAAATTGTGTGACCCATTAATGTTTCCTCGATTGAAATGATATTTGTGTGGCCTTTTTTTTGAAAGATTCCTGAGATGAATTTGTTGCCTGTTTTGAAATGCTTTTGCTCGAGAAGTAATTTCCTGAAATATACCATTTCTGGAAATAATTAAATGCAGAGAAAGATGATATAATTTCTTTTTGATTCCTTGCCAAAACATATTCTATATATTGCCACTTTTGAAAACTGTTTTTGCTAGAAATCATATTTCCAAAAGAATACTTGCCAATATTGGAAAATCTCTCATATTTTAAAAAACTTGCCAAAATATGATTTCAGTTCTGTTTTGTGTGTTGTTCTTGACCCATGCACCAATATGTATATTCATTTCCATGTTATAAGCTGCTTTGAACTGTGCATTCTTGAGCTCGACCACTTGCTGTTGAGTAATGCATGTGTACACACAAACTTGTAAAATGTGAGAACCACTGATGCTAAAATCTGCTATTGAAAAAATTTGTGCACCATATATATGTCACACGGCTGCCTGTTTTGATCTTATTTGTTTGCTGAAAATCTTTCACCATTGTTGTTGATTCATGCTGTGTGAACATACCCATCCATTACCCATGTTAGATGTATATAAGAATGCAGTCTTGTGTTGGCTTAACATGTGATCTCTCACTGTTGTACCATTGCATTACTGTTCACTTGTACATGTTATATGCACCATGTGTATCCAAAAATTTACAGTGCATACTGAAACAATTCTGCCTTGTGCTGAATCACATTTGCATCTGCACATGCTTTCAAGCTTCATTTATGTAGGCTCGATCATTTGAGAAACTTGAACCTGATGAATTGCTGTTTAGTTAGTGCCATGCATTTGTGTATGTTGAATCACACTGTTTTGTTGTGTTCATGTCTTTGTCATAGCTCCATTTTGGTTGAGCTTGCTAAACCACCACTTGCTTTTGTGGCTGCACCATGTAGCTAGCCTTGTACTAGCTTGAGCCTGCTCCATGCAGTGCTGTTGCTTACTACTGTCTTGTTCCATTACATTGAACCAGTCTTGTTCATGCCTCAACCATGTTGGATTGCCATCGAATCTGGGCTGTGTATACACTTGTGCTGGACCATGATTGTTTGACCTTTGCACTTGAATGTTTGCTGGCATATTTGTGTACCCCTGCTTGTATGCTTGACAATTTTGAATACCATCCACATATGTTTTGAGGCTTGCTGTTCTTGCATTTGTACATGGCTCGACCACATTGAAACTACTTTTGTATTGACTTGTGTTGACTTTGACTATGCTGGTTGACATTTGTTTTGCTGTTTTGAGTGTTGCATTGAGTCGAGACGGTCCACGTGGCTCCTCCTCAGCTGCATACACTGTATTCTGATTGGCGAGGCAGTACACATATGTATATTTATACATGTGTGTATATGCAGCCATCAGACTAATTTTCCTGTCCCTGCACTGTATATTCATAGTCTGCCTTGTGGTATTTACAGCGTATCACTGTGAATATCACAAGCTGTCTAGACACAGATTGATGGTATAAATCAGATCAAGTCATGAAAAATGATGAGAAACACACCAGAAATCTGAGGCAAATAAAATTTTAAAAAATAAAATTTATATTCGCGTGTATTCGTTTTATTCCTGTTGCAGTGTACTGTGTGTGTTTCTATTTTATTTGACAGGTAAGCAGAAGATGACTGGACTGACAGTGAAGTGCTGTGAAGACTGAAGACAGAAGACTGAAGACTGAAGACTAAGAGACAGTGTCTGTGAATGTAAATGTATCAGTGACTGTATATGGATATGAAAATGTAAAAACAGTGATTGCATATAAATATGAGATGTATAGACAATGTTATATTGAGGAGCTGTGTAATAACAGAATTGTACTGATGTTTGTAAACAAATTTGTTTGAAATAAAATATTATTTTATTGTTGTCAAACAAACTTGTCTATCATATTCAGTTTATTTACACAAGTACAATCTCATGTTGAAATATCTGTGAATGTGTACAAATAGTGGAGTCATAAAAATTTGTACTGTTTGAATATTGAAATAAAATATTATATTTAAATAAAATACTGTGTTAATATTTGAACTTCTGTACAGTAGTATTTCACTTAAATATAAATATTATATTCCTGTCTGAAATGTGATATAACAGTACAATAACAAACACATTTATAATAAAATATATTTGTTTGTTATCATCAAACAAAAATCATATAATTGTGTATACAACACCGTTATATACAACAATCTCCCCCTTTTGATGATGACAAACAAATAAAATATTTTGAATACAATAAATGTGTTTGACAGTGAATATTGAACTCCTCCTATTTATTTGCTCCCCCTACAACAGAAACTCCCTCTATAACTGTGCATGAGTGAGATTCAAAATTTAAAATATTTATAATATATTCACTCATAAATCAAAATCTATTCCATTCTCCCACTTTTGTTATCATCAAAAGGATTCAGAATTTAAAATATAAATGAAAAATGACTAAAAAATATAATTTCAGCTTAAGAGGAAGAACGGTCATCATAAATTTCAATCAGTCAAACAAAAATCATAATATTCTAAGAACAGGTGGCATATTTCACATTGTAGAAAATGACGGATATACGATGAATTTTACATAAAATGGAGAGAGTTTTAAAAACAATTCATTTCCAATTATTTTCAAAGGATTTTTATAAAAATAAAGCACAAAAACAGTGATAGATTTGAGCTATAATTAATAATTCAATTTAAGTGACAAGATCGAATAATCTCAAATCCCAATATCTATCAGTCAACAAATCATAATACGTCATAATATTTCAACACATTTCACAGATTAGAAGGATGGATTGATAGGCTGGTTTTTATACACTGAGGAGAATTTCAGATTAATTTCTATTTTTAGCACTTCATTTCCTTTTTATTTATTTTTTATTTAAGAGCACACTGACCACACATAACCAGAGCTTGGATTTTTAAATGGGGTCAGTCGCAACTTAAATTATAAGTCGTCTCATAACCATGCATGACCAGAGCTTGTATTTTTAAATGAGATTAGAGACAAAACTTATGTATTAAATATATATTTATCATTTCAGCTTTAAAAAGAAAAAAATTCCTCGGTATATAAAACCAAATATGGATGATAGAAATGTGGTAGGTACAGAGATGGACTGTGAAATAAATTTCAAAATTAATTATATTATGAAATATGCTCGACTGTACTGGGATTATTGAAAATTTTCAATTATCACTAATTCTGAATAATAATAACATAGCCACAATTCCATCACAAATATTTTCACTGTTTATTCTAGATTATCTTAAAAAAAACTCTCCACACTAATATAAAATCATGATGGATGGCAGACGTATGATAGGTAATGAAGATGGTCGTGAAATAATTGCCAGTTCAAAGATATTATAATAAATGTTCAACTATCATGAAAATATAAATAAAATCTCCTCTTGTTGTGAAATATAATGCAGTCACAATTTATCACAATTTCAAAATCTGATAATTATTTTGATGAATTACAAATACAGTTCAATTTTGATATTGATTTCAATTTCTGAATGAATAATTAATAAGTAATTCTAAAATTGAAAATCAAATACAAGAGGAATATGCTGATCTATACATGAAGAGGAAGTAAATATAAGACAAAAAGAGTGTGTGGATTTATACATGGTGAAGATTTGAATCTAAGTACAAATGGATGAGACAAATATAAGGCACTTCTGATACCACTTGGTGTCTCTATTTACGAGGAATTTTAACATGATACTGAACAAGAATGTCATAGACAAAAGAATTATTAAGTACCAAGCCCAAACAGACGAGATAATAGATTATGCACATGTATCAGAGCAGCTAGCATGTGATTCCAGAACAAACATTTTTTAAAGCAGTATCAGAGCAACACAGAGCATAGTTTCAAATCATACTTGTCAAGATGATGGCCACATATGATGATTCATGATCTAATGATTAAAATATTGTTTACTTAAAATCATTTGAGGAATATGAAAATATCAGAATTTAATGAATCAATCACACCAGATTATAAATTTTTGATTCGAGATATGTGTGAGATTCAATAAATCAATAATTTCAAATGATTTTTAACAAACAAATATTTAAATCAAATAATCATGAAATAAGAGTGAATTTCAAAACCAGATTTACAAAAGAAATTTTCATAAGTACCTCAGGCAAGTGTGAGATTAGATTCAGACCATTTACATCAAATTTGAGAGGTATTCATGAACTAGAAAATTAAAGTAATTTATTTGAAATCACTTGAATCAATGTCAAGTTCTGGGATATAATGAATCAGTCACACAAGGTTGATAATTTCAAATTTAGGAGGTGGGTGAGATTCAAAATATCAGGAATCTCAGATGACTTCAAACAAATTAATTTCAACTGTACTAATCATGAATAAAAATGAATTTTAAGATGTATCACTGAGACAAGACATTTTAAAAAATATTCGAGCCATTCTGAAAATTACTGGAATTGTCACAACTGGTAAATAACAGTGTGCTGTAATGAGTATAATATTTTGAGCTTTTCTAAAATGAATTAGAATAAACTTAGAACAGCAAAGGTGTGTGAATTTCCATATAATTTTCAAATCTTCAAAACAATTTAGAATTCAGATTAACAGTGTTCAAGATATAACAAGAATACGTCAACACCGTTAGGAATTCAGAAAACAGAAAATGAACTTCAAAACAATTGCAGATAAAAAAAATTCAGTATTTGGAAATGATTAAAAGTATCAGAGTTCTATATACGCAAAACAAATTTCCAGAATATCATGAATACTGCAATTCAAGAAGCAAAAAAAATATGGCAGTGATAAATCAAATCAGAATAGACAGAAGAAAGAGATAGAAGGGAGAAGAAGAAGAAACAAAAGAAAAAAAATCAAAATAGAAAATATTTACAGAGGTGAGTTTAGAGATCATACCAGAATCCAGTGTAAATCAGAATCTCTAACTCATCAGATCTTGGCCAAGGAACTGTAAAGAATATAGAAAAATAGAACAGCTTGAAATCAACCTCTTTTCAGCATAGCAGTTCCTCAACCATCACCGGTACCTAGCAGTTGAGTGAATCAAGTGGTCTAACAAAATTTGTAAAACCACTCTGAAATATGTTTACCACTTTTGGTACCCAAACCTGTTTGTATAACAAACCATCAGAATTAACCTTTGTACCCTTAGGAACCCAAATCTGTTTAAACTTAACGAAGCCCGTTTTATTTCCTTTTAGGTTCCAAGAATGTTTAAATGGTTTATTACAGAACAAATTCACATTTTTCTTTTGATTCAAAAATCCTTTGGAATTATCAAAGTTCAAATTATCAAAACAATTATTTCCAAAGCAGTTTGAGGGACTTTTCAAATCATTTAAATCTCGTTTTTCAAAAACGTTATTTTTTCCAAAGACGAGTCCACTTTTATTTTCGGATGAAAATTGATTTTTCAACAACATATTCAGAGATTTTTCACCGTTAGAAAATTTTGCCAAAGTTGTTTCAAGTTGTTGAATTTTAGTTTTAAGATCACTATTTTCTTTCAATAAATCTGAACAACGATTTTCAGTGATCTTACATCTTTCAAAATCGTATTTCAAAACCAAATTTTCATCTTTAAGCAAATTAATTTTTTTCGGGACTCAGCAATCTCAGATTCAAAATGTTTTCGATTTTCAGACTCAAATTTCTTGAATCTTTCAATCTCATTTTCAAGTTCTTCTAAAATCAGATTTGATTTCAACAAATTCTCCTTTTCAGCAATTTCAAATTTGGAATTTATATCTGTTTTAAAATTTTCAAATTCCTTTTGCAGAAGGTTATTCAAATTTGATAACTCAACCTTGTTCTCATTTAAGATTAGAATTTCATCTTCAAACTTTTGAATATTTTTATTGAGATGAACAAGATTGGTTTTCAATTTCAAACAATTTTTGCAAACTGAATTTGAAGAATTTTTAACATATTCAAGTTGTGATTCCAAATCATCAATATTGCTGGTCATCTCAAAATTCTTAGATTTCAGAGACTTATTTCTCAATTTGAGTTTATCAACAGATTTTGTTAAATCAAGGCACATGTAAACTAGATCTTCATATGAGAAATTTTATGTTTCAACATTTGTTGATTCTCCATCATCTGATCCATCTGAAGTTTCATCTACATGACTTGTTAAGCATAAATCTGAATCTGAGTTGTCATCCTGGGGTTTTGAGCAGCTGTTGTCAATTTGTCCATACTTTGTATTGAGAGCTGTCTAGATTTCCTGTGCAGTTAAACAATGGGAGATCAGACCCATTGATAACAATATAGAATATGTGTAGCACAAGAATTAAAAACTTTATCTACTATATCGTACCCATTGATAACAACATCCCAACATTTAATATTAACAGATTTTGAATAAACTTTCATTTTGGATTTCCAGTTTAAAAAATCTGTTCTAGTGAAAATAGTTGGACATGAACTGGACTGACTCTCACTAGACTGACGACTAGGATTACCCATGACTCTAGAGTTAAAGAAATACCCGCTCTGATACCAAATGTTGGATCTAGTTTAACCCTAGAGGGGGGTGAATAGGGTTTATCACAGTTTTTTTAACTGGATTATAATTCTAATGAGATATATATTAATAAACAAATCACAGAATATATCAGAAACAGAAATGCAGAAAATAAATCACACACAGATATACCCAGCTTCGGCAAACCCTGCCTACTGCTGCATTTCTAAGGTTTCTACTAGGTGATAGAACAGTTCTCGCATACAAGACCATGTACACTCGCAAACCCTGCTCCTATTCTAACCCTACGCTCAAAACCATAGACTGATCTAAACCCTTAGATCAGATTCCCCTGATTACAACCCCGTAACCAGTAACCCAGATTTTACAGGCTCTGTCAACTGTCAGTCAACACCCTGACTGAATTCACCTAGATTTTTACAGAACTCTAGAAACTGATTCAGAATGATTTACAAAGGAATTTAAAAACAGAACACAAAAAATAAAATAAACTAAAACCCTTGGAGTTAAAAGGAAAGGGTCATCCCCTTATTAATTAAAACACTTGGCTTAGATTAACTCTAGGCCGGCCCCTTTTGTAATTCAATTAGCCCGATCCTCTTTTGTCCTGAAGAAAGAAATGGCGGCTTCAACAACTAGGGTTTTTATTTTTATTTTCAAAATCAAATCGGCTTCACGTTTGATCTAAAATAATCTCTGAAGCTTTGAATCTGTGGATGCTCTTGAATGTTCTCTCGTGACTGATTTGGGATGAGGATGATCGAAACTCCTAGAAGAATTGTAAGCTCTCTGAAACTTTCTTTTTTGGTTGCTTGAATTGATTTTGTTGTATTGTTTCGATGCGCCACCGCCAGTGATGATTTGGTGAAGTTAAATAGGATTACATAATCCTTGTATTGCTCTGATTTCACGTGAATGTCTCGATCTGAATTTACGGGTTTCCTCTTTTGATTGGCTTTTAAAAAAACTCGACTTTGAATGAGTGAGTCTCGACTTGTTCTTGGCTGAAATTTATGAAAGAAATTGCCCCTTTTTTAAAAGGATAAATCTGCTGTGAATTTGCAAAAGAAATCTGCTTTCCTCTTTTGAAAAAACTCGGTTTTGAATTGAATTCCTTGGCAAAAGAAAATTGCGTGACCCATTAATGTTTCCTCGATTGAAATGATATTTGTGTGGCTTTTTTTTTGAAAGATTCCTGGGATGAATTTGTTGCCTGTTTTGAAATGCTTTTGCTTGAGAAGTAATTTCCTGAAATATACCATTTCTGGAAATAATTAAATGCAGAGAAAGATGATATAAATTCTTTTTGATTCCTAGCCAAAACATATTCTATATATTACCACTTTTGAAAACTGTTTTTGCTGGAAATCATATTTCCAAAAGAATACTTGCCAATACTGGAAAATCTCTCATATTTTAAAAAACTTGCCAAAATATGATTTCCAGTTCTGTTTTGTGTGTTGTTCTTGACCCATGCACCAATATGTATATTCATTTCCATGTTATAAGCTGCTTTGAACTGTGCATTCTTGAGCTTGACCACTTGCTGTTGAGTAATGCATGTGCACACACAAACTTGTAAAATGTGAGAACCACTGATGCTAAAATTTGCTATTGAAAAAATTTGTGCACCATATATATGTCACACGGCTACCTGTTTTGATCTTATTTGTTTGCTGAAAATTGTTCACCATTGTTGTTGATTCATGCTGTGTGAATATACCCATCCATTACCCATGTTAGATGTATATAAGAATGCAGTCTTGTGTTGGCTTAACATGTGATCTCCCACTGTTGTACCATTGCATTACTGTTCACTTGTACATGTTATATGCACCATGTGTATCCAAAAATTTGCAGTGCATACTGGAACAATTCTGCCTTGTGCTGAATCACATTTGCATCTGCACATGCTTTCAAGCTTCATTTATGTAGGCTCGATCATTTGAGAAACTTGAACCTGATGAATTGCTGTTTAGTTAGTGCCATGCATTTGTGTATGTTGAATCACACTGTTTTGTTGTGTTCATGTCTTTGTCATAGCTCCATTTTGGTTGAGCTTGCTAAACCACCACTTGCTTTTATAGCTGCACCATGTAGCTAGCCTTGTACTAGCTTGAGCCTGCTCCATACAGTGTTGTTGCTTGCTACTGTCTTGTTCCATTACATTGAACCAGTCTTGTTCATGCCTCGACCATGTTGGATTGCCATTGAATCTGGGCTGTGTATACACTTGTGCTGGACCATGATTGTTTGACCTTTGCACTTGAATGTTTGCTGGCATATTTGTGTACCCCTGCTTGTGTGCTTGACAATTTTGAATACCATCCACATATGTTTTGAGGCTTGCTGTTCTTGCATTTGTACATGGCTCGACCACATAGAAACTGCTTTTGTATTGACTTGTGTTGACTTTGACTATGCTGGTTGACATTTGTTTTGCTGTTTTGAGTGTTGCATTGAGTCGAGACGGTCCACGTGGCTCCTCCTCGGCTGCATACACTGTATTCTGATTGGCGAGGCAGTACACATATGTATATTTTACATGTGTGTATATGCATCCATCAGACTAATTTTCCTGTCCCTGCACTGTATATTCATAGTCTGCCTTGTGGTATTTACAGTGTATCACTGTGAATATCACAAGCTGTCTAGACACAAATTGATGGTATAAATCAGATCAAGTCATGAAAAATGATGAGAAACACACCAGAAATCTAAGGCAAATAAAATTTTAAAAAATAAAATTTATATTCGCGTGTATTCGTTTTATTCCTGTTGCAGTGTACTGTGTGTGTTTCTATTTTATTTGACAGGTAAGCAGAAGATGACTGGACTGACAGTGAAGTGCTGTGAAGACTGAAGACTGAAGACAGAAGACTAAGAGACAGTGTCTGTGAATGTAAATGTATCAGTGACTGTATATGGATATGAAAATGTAAAAACAGTGATTGCATATAAATATGAGATGTATAGACAATGTTATATTGAGAAGCTGTGTAACAACAGAATTGTACTGATGTTTGTAAACAAATTTGTTTGAAATAAAATATTATTTTATTGTTGTCAAACAAACTTTTCTATCATATTCAGTTTATTTACACAAGTACAATCTCATGTTGAAATACCTGTGAATGTGTACAAATAGTGGAGTCATAAAAATTTGTACTGTTTGAATATTGAAATAAAATATTATATTTAAATAAAATACTGTGTTAATATTTGAACTTTTGTACAGTAGTATTTCACTTAAATATAAATATTATATTCCTGTCTGTAATGTGATATAATAGTACAATAACAAACACATTTATAATAAAATATATTTGTTTGTTATCATCAAACAAAAATCATATAATTGTGTATACAACACCGTTGTATACAACAATTACTTCGGTGTGGTTCGCTAATCCCGACTAATTTGAATTGATATTCAAAAGGAGATTAAAGAATAAATTTTAGGAATTTATCTTTGATAAAATTAATGGGAAACTATCCCTAAGGATGTGAAATTTAGCAGCTAACTGAAGATTAGTTATGATGAATGGTTTACTGGGTATTGATCTGATGTTGATTTCGGCCTTCGGGGTTAATATTTGGGGAATTATTCCCTTACTAATTTATGGTTAGTGACTGATGAATTGGAATGAGGCGTATGTTGTGTTTATGTAACACTTGTTTATTATATACACGAGTTATTCAGAAAGACCGGGTTTAACCCATTCTGAATAACTAATTCGAGATGAGTCGAGGATGAAGACGGTGGTCGAAGACCGGAGGTCTTCACATTGTTTGGTTGATTACTGATGATCTTGATTGGGCTGTACACCCAAGAGGAGGGAATCAGTTGGTGATCGTCCATACGTACTTGGAGATCGATGGATATGCGAGGTACAAGGTGCCTCCGGTTTCATTCAGACCTAGAACGAACTTGTAAATGGACTGTGTGTCTGACATTGGATTTGTTCTATGCTGATTGATCTCTATTAAATATATATCTGTTTGGAGGCGGAGAATTTATTCTCTTGCTTAACGCCCTTCTCTAAGATGTACGAGCTCAGAGGTTATATATCGATTGAAATCAGTCGCATGGAGTGAACTGCCTGTGTGGCACGCCTAAGTGGAAAATGATCAAGGTTTCTGTTGAAAAGCAAAGTCTTGTGGTTGGTGATCAAAGCAACGCCTGTGTGGCTTAACTTTGTGTATAGCGTGGATTCGCGAGCCTCACACCCCGGTACGAGCAAGAAATGGGAGAGGACCTCAGGGAGGACATGCGTTTCTTTCTAGCTAGAGGTGGTGTCAGTGCTTAAACTGACTGACATTTATATTATTTTCACCTGTGTGGTTGTTGCTGTTGCGAGGCGCCTCGGATATATCGGTCGATCTGGGACCGATATAGTCATTCGTTGGCTCATTTACGCCCCAAAGGGCGGGAAAATGCAGTGTTCAGGCATAATAATCCACATCGGTGGACCGACCCTGATGATCCAAGGGTTGATGCGTTCTGATCCTGAGACATGGGCTAGATTGTTTCGAATTCGGTAGAGGACGATCCCTTACCTCGGTTCATAGATGGAAACTTAACTTCCAATACGTGACTTTGCGGTTTTGATTGTAGAGCCTATAAATGGGGACATAGTGGGATGGGGCACTTGTGCCGCCTATGATTGATACTTATGATTTGAAGTTGTTTTATACACTATACACTCATAGTAATAATAAAACATGAAATTTAGCGTATCAAGCATTCTTTGGCTATTATAAGGTTAAATCCTATCCTCCGGCTTGTGGTGCATTGTGTGATGGGACCTGGGTCTTATAATAG
Source organism: Allium sativum (assembly GCA_030737875.1). Classification (NCBI taxonomy): domain Eukaryota; kingdom Viridiplantae; phylum Streptophyta; class Magnoliopsida; order Asparagales; family Amaryllidaceae; genus Allium; species Allium sativum. The sequence goes on from CM060926.1 coordinate 489,629,637, forward strand.
CTTCATTGTTCTTTATTTAGCATTGCGCTGTTGTTTTATGCACTGGTATTCTTGGGAGGAAACCCGTTCCGTTTTATACGGCGTGGTCCCTTGATTTACCTAACTTTAAAATAAAGATTAATAACTGTTTTAGTTCTCACACCAGTCACATGACTGACCTGGAGTTTATTGTTTTAACCTAAACTCTGGGTGCCCTTATTTTCGACACGGGCAGCTAGTAGTTTTGGTTTTGCAGATTTATATTCACAGGATCCTGGTTTACAGCTGGAATGATATTCGGAAAGCTTTGTATCCATATATCCCCTTCAGTTGTGTTTTGTATTATTTTCTGCTGCTATGATTGTAATCTCTGATATTTATCAAATTTATTTTATTTGTTCATACTCTGTATATTCTTGTATTCTGATGGAATTGTTGTAATTAACAATGAAATGTTCTTCTGTCTGCGTTCTTTTGTGTGTTGTTCTCAAAATATCCGCTCTTTCCATCACGGGGAAGTTACGTGTCTTTACATTTGGTATCAGAGCTTTGGTTTACAGAGCTCGGAGAACAAGGAACATTAGAACCATGCGAAAGAATTCATCAGAGATTGGATTAGTAACATCCAATAAGAATGACTCATTAGAGATGGGATCAGTAGTATCCTAGAACGAGTGTGAAGAGTATATTTTAAAAGTGAAAACAAAATTTGTTTTGAAAATCTAAATCAATTATTCATATTTGTTTATTTATTTATATTGATTTGGACTATCAGGTATATAGAGATTTTAATATACGTCTGATCCACGTGTATTGGAGGCCTCCAATATATTGGATGGATATAGAGTCACACTCTAGTTGCCCGGGGATAATTCTGATGATGCGGCCACATCATCAGTATTTATATTCGAGTGCCGAAAGTGTGATATTTATATATTTCCATAGACTGGTGTGAGGATCAAAATATAGTTAGAATATATTATTGTGTTTTGGCACCAAAAAAATGTGATTTTTAACTATATGTGCTTGAAATTATAACCAACTAATTGATTGATGGTTGTGTTTTTTGATTATTGTTTGATTAATTAAATGTTGAACCTTTAGCCAAATTGTACCAAATAGTGAATTGTATTAAAAATTTGTCGCATTTGCATGGTATACATGTACTTACATTGAACAGGTCATAGTAAGGAGGCTAGAGCAGAAGAATAAAATTGTTTGCCCGACAAATAGGCACATGTTTTCAAATTTATTGGGTTTTTGATGATTTTATGAGCCGATCGGCTAGCCCCTTGGATGTTTCTTTTTTGATTGGTGAGGGCCATGGGAGGCTATTTGAAATATACCGAAGTCCCCGGTGCAGGGGAGGTTATGGCGAAATTTTTCGAAAATTTAGGGTGTTAGCCAAATTTTTGAAAATTTTGAAAAGTTCTTAGAAACAGAAAACTTGAAGAACTTAAGCCGTAATGAAAATACTGGAAGTTGAGTTGATTGGTAAAACAACTTTCAGCTTCGTTCCTTTTTGGAGATGAAAAATTTTAAGTGGGGGAGATTGTAATAACCCGGAAATCCGAGCCAATTTAAAATTTTTATTTTGGCAATTTTAGTGAATTTCGAATATTTAAAATGAATTATTTTAAACAATAACGACAAGAAATTCATTTGGAATAGATTAGAACGAATATATTTATATAGCTCGACGTTAGAATATAAATATTTTATTTTAATTATAAAAGGAATAGAAAAATGGCGTGGTAGTTTGAAAATTCGATTTCAAAGTTCAAATGAATGTATAGGATTCAAAATAAACCGGATTTTAGCGAAACCAAAAATATTAGAATCTATTTGAATATATCTTTCAAACAAATCTAAAAAAATTGAAATTTCATAGCGGGAATAAAAAGATATGCCCAGTTGAAAATTCAGAATAGTCGCTATGGAATTCTGGCCCTTAAAAATGGAAATTTTGCAAACGATCTCGGTTTTCGACGAAACCACTTTTGTTGGATCCGTGATGTCTAGTTATTACTAGGTTCCAAAATTCGTAATTTTTCGAATCAATATGTGAGCGTGGCGAAAAAAAACGTGTTTTAACAGTTTCAGTCAATTTCGATCGACCAGAAAATGGCCAATTTTCAAACGGTCTCAGAATTTGACGAAATTAGTTTTGTTGGGACTGTATCGTCAATACAAAGCTAGAAATAATTTTTTAGGAATTTTTAGAGTTAATATGTGGCCCCGGTAAATTAAAATGTGCGTTCAAATTGAATATATACTGCTTTATATTTTAATTTTAGCGGAAACTGATCGTAACGATTGAATTGGCTTACGATATATATCCCATTATGTTCAGAATGGGGGTATTTATCTAGTGGCGACAGTCGTTAGGTTTTGATTGGAATTTGAATGTGTAAACTTCAGTAAAGAGCAAAATAGAATAAAATAATATATATATATATTCATTATCCGTTAAAACCTAATTCTATTGGTCAAAAGGAAAAAACCGCGCCGCTGTTCTTCTTCATCTCGACGGCGAAAAAAGCTCCAATTTTCGAGCTCTAAAATCTCCCAATCCTCACTAATTAATCCAAACCCCCTAAGGCAAAATCAAAGCCCTCCCTACGATCTTCTAATCTATACCCGTCTGATCGAATATGGAGGTGTGGAGCTTTCAATTTTCGTGCTGGAAGCTGTCGTGTTGGTCGCCATTTCCGGGCGAATTGGGAGCATCGAACTGAGCGCTGCTCAGTGTGGAGGGAGGCCTTGCGAAGCTGGATGATGTGGCGTTCTCTGATCTTACTCCGGTGGCTTGTGTGGGTGGCAAATTGATGCCCTAAGTGTCGGAGGAGGGTTCGGCAATACTGGGAACGACGAAGGAGCTGCAGCGAAATTAATTTCATTACTTTTGTGACTAAGGTATTTAACTGAAGGTAATTACTTTATTAATTCTTTTAGTTTAGTTTTAAAATGTGATCTTTTTTATTTTTTTTATTATACAACGGTGTTATAAAATATTATATATATATATATATATATATATATAAATCTTTGTTTTGAAAATATTGTTATAAAGAACATGAATTTTAGAAATAAAAATAGAACTGATTTTGAAAATATAAACATACTGATTTTGAAATTAGAAACATACAAGATTTTGAAAATATAAACTAGAATGTTGTTTTGTAAAATATTTATCGCATTGTTTTGAAAATATATATCGCATTGTTTTTGAAATAAAATATACATTGTTTATACAATAGCAGAATAAAAATGTGATTTTTAATATAAAATTTCGTAAAATAGATTGCGTTGGAATCGGAACAGCGAATCTGAGCGACAACAAAGCATGGCGGAGTGAAACTCCAATGTGAGAACTCCTCACTTTTATTTTTATTTCTAGTTGAAATATATACTAGGATGCAGATGGTGCTTAGCAGCACCCAACACCCGTTGTCCACAGACCATGGATGACTTGTTTGTTTGGTTGCTATGTTGTGAAATTTGATTGTGTAATATGGAATGAAATAAAATATTTTATAGTGGAAAATATTTTATGGTTAAAAATATAATTTTTAACGTGTATATAAAATAAATATTTATAAACAAATCGGACGATTTGTTTATATACACTGATTTGACTGATATTGATTGGGATGATAAATTTTACACATCGCCCAACTGCACTAATAAAATCTGTGTTTGTTGATTTTAAACCCCACACGGGTATTGGGATGATATTTGACGTACACTAATCCCGATTGTTTAGTTGTATGTCAATCGATGGGTTGCCAGACTGTGTAAGCGTTAATTATTTATATTTATTGCTTATGCAGTTGTGTGGTGCACTCTGGATGATGGTTGATGATTTATCGTTGCTGTTATATACATGTGTTGTAGGGAATCCATATAATTAACGTTATATGGTAATTGATTGGGCCTCATTGCAATTTGGAAAATAAAAAAAATAAATATTCATGTATTGAATAGAATAAATATTCATGTGTTGAATAGAAGTATAAATTCATGTGTTGAATAGAAAAATGAAAATTCATGTGTTGAAGAAAATATTCATTTGTTGAATAGAATAACGAAGTTATTGAAATATATATAAAGCCGAGTTGGTTAGATATGCGGCATTTTGACGTGAACGATATTTATATCGATTTATTCATTTCTATAATGAATATAGAAAAGGAAGTGATTTCAAAATATAACGTTTTGAAAATATTATCATTTGTATATCGATGAAATGGAATATTCAATTTTGATTAGAAATTGAATATGAAGTTGAAATCATTTTGAAAACGAATTTAAAACGATTTATAAAATATGTTTTAAAAGGAATCGACGAAATATATATTATATATAATATAATGGCCTGAATAGAACACGCTGGGCCGCGGCAGTTCGCGAATTTCGACCATTGACTTCGAATGGATATTGTGGGAGATCCGACCGTCAGATTCTCCTAAAACCGGAACCATTAGGTTCGTATCGAAAAGAGCTTTCTAACGAATATTAGAAATTTGAAATCTAATGGTTGGATTTGGAATCATGTCCAAATCAAATTTGGAAAAGGTCGTTGTAAGTGCAGTTCGATGGCCATTGGTAGAAATCGACTGTATGGGCCTTGATAAATTTATTAAAAATAGTAATAATTTGTGTAAAATCATAAGAAATTATTTGTGAAGAATTGGGATGAAAAATTCCAAATTTGAAAATATAAAAATAGATTTTTATCGAAATGAACTAGTTTTGAACTAGAATTATAATTCTATTTATTTTTAAAAATAAATAAATTGGATTTGAAATAGTTTTAAAAGTAACCAGAATTTCCAATAATTGAATTGGAATGGATTTGAATCGAAATTGTCTTTGGAATATTTCGATGTTGGATTTCGTGATGATACAGATATTGTTATGGGAATTTGAAAGATATTTTTATATCGTTATTTCCATTACGATATTTGTTGGTCGTAGAATTTGATATTGAATATAAGCCGATATATTTTCTATTCAGAGCCTTGTATTTAATACCAAATGGGATTTGGGTTTGTCATGAATGGTGTCTTTATTAACACTATTCTTAAACCCAGTTAAGAAAAAATATTAAATCTTTTTATCTAGATTTAATGAAGTTACCAATTAAATGGTATTTAATTGGAATTGAATTTGAATTGATTTTCGGGTTTATCATGAACGGTGTTTTAAATAACACTTGTTCTTTAACCCGATAATTAATGGAATGTGATTTTGGGTTGTCGTGAACAGTATCTTCAACAATACTGTTCTTAGACCCAACAGAGTTAAGAAAATCAGAAACTAACTAGAGATTAGTTAACTTGAATGGTTTCTTGGGTATTGATCTGATGTTGGTTTCGGCCTTCGGGGTTAATACTTAGGAAACTGCTCACTTGCTATTTTACAGTTAAAGGCTGATAGAATGGAATGTGATTTTGGGTTTATCGTGAACTGTGTTTTAAATGACATTGATTCTTTAACCCAGTTAAAGACAGGAAGATTAAAACCAAGTGGAGTTATAATGAATCTTTAATTAGATTGAAATGATCGAGAATGGAGTATCACCAGTTTTACTCCAGGCGATAGTTAAATCTTTAATTAGATTTGAACGTGAAATGGTAATTGAATTTACCGATAACATCGTGGTGTTAGATATGAAGTATTACCCGTTTTACTTCATGGGATGAATAGATTGGGATTGGGAAATAAAATAAATGATTACTTCGGTGTGGTTCGCTAATCCCGACTAATTTGAATTGATATTCAAAAGGAGATTAAAGAATAAATTTGAGGAATTTATCTTTGATAAAATTAATGGGAACCTATACCTAAGGATGTGAAATTTAGCAACTAACTGAAGATTAGCTAAGATGAATGGTTTCCTGGGTATTGATCTGATGTTGGTTTCGGCCTTCGGGGTTAATATTTGGGAATTGTTCCCTTACTAATTTACGGTTAGTGACTGATGAATTGGAATGAGGCGTATGTTATGTTTATGTAACACTTGTTTATTATATACACGAGTTATTCAGAAAAAACCGGGTTTAGCCCATTCTGAATAACTGATTCGACGATGAGTCGAGGATGAAGACGGTGGTCGAAGACCGGAGGTCTTCACATCGTTTGGGTGATTACTAATGATCTTGATTGGGCTGTACACCCAAGAGGAGGGAATCAGTTGGTGATCGTCCAGACGTACTTGGAGATCGACGGATATGCGAGGTACAAGGTGCCTCCGGTTTCGTTCAGACCCAGAACGAACTTGTAAATGGACTGTGTGTCTGACGTTGGATTTGTTCTGTGCTGATTGATCTCTATTAAATATATATATCTGTTTGGCGGTGGAGAATTTATTCTCTTGCTTAACGCCCTTCTCTGAGACGTACGAGCTCAGAGGTTATATATCGATAGAAATCAGTCGCATGGAGTGAACTGCCTATGTGGCACGCCTAAGTGGCAAATGATCAAGGTTTCTGTTGAAAAGCAAAGTCTTGTGGTTGATGATCAAAGCACCGCCTGTGTGGCATAGCTTTGTGTATAGCGTGGATTCACGAGCCTCACACCCCGGTATGAGCCAGAAACGGGAGAGGACCTCAGGGAGGACATGCGCTTCTTTCTAGCTAGAGGTGGTGTCAGTGCTTAAACTGACTTACATTTATATTATTTTCACCTGTGTGGTTGTTGCTGTTGCGAGACGTCTTGGATATATCTGTCGATCCGGGACCGATGGAGTCATTCGTTGGCTCATTTATGCCCCAAAGGGTGGGGAAACGCAGTGTTCAGGCATAATAATCCACATCGGTGGACCAGCCCTGACGATCCAAGAGTTGATGCGTTCTGATCCTGAGATCTTTATTTTAAAGTTAGGTAAATCAAGGGACCACGCTGTATAACATGGAACGCGTTTCCTCCCAAGAATACCAGTGCATAAAACAACAACGCAATGCTAAATAAAGAACAATGGAGCTATTATAAGACCCATGTCCCATCACACAATGCAACACAAGCCGGAGGATAGGGTTTTACCTTATAATAGCCAAAGAATGCTTGATACGCTAAATTTCATGTTTTATTATTACTATGAGTGTATAGTGTACAAAACAACTTCAAATCGTAAGTATCAATCATAGGCGGCATAAGTGCTCCATCCACTATGTCGCCATATATAGGCTCTACAATCAAAACCGCAAAGTCACGTATTGGAAGTTGGGTTTCCATCTATGAACCGAGGCAAGGGATCGTCCTCTACCGAATACGAGACAATCTAGCCCAAAATAACTGTTTTAGTTCTCACACCAGTCATATGACTGACCTCGAGTTTATTGTTTTAACCTAAACTCCGGGTGCCCTTATTTTCGACACGGGCAGCTAGTAGTTTTGGTTTTGTAAATTTATATTCACAGGATCCTGGTTTACAGCTGGAATGATATCCGGAAAGCTTTGTGTCCATTTATCCCCTTCAGTTGTGTTTTGTATTATTTTCCGCTGCTATGCAATTTATTGTAATCTCTGATATTTATTGAATGTATTTTATTTGTTCATACTCTATATATTCTTGTATTCTGACGGAATTGTTGTAATTGACAATGAAATATTCTTTTGTCTGCATTCTTTTGTGTGTTGTTCTCAAAGTATCCGCTCTTTCCTTCACGGGGAAGTTGCGGGTCTTTACAATTGGGTTCAAAACAAAATATGATAGTTTGATATGAAAGCGAACCTTTGTGAAATATAAAACAACCGACCAATTTGGAAAAATGTATACATTGGTTGTTAAAGAGGCCGGAGTCGACAAGTGGCACACTCTCTGTCAGTTTCAATACCACTTTAACAACTGTGAACCTTATGACGTATCCTATGATGACTTGGAGGCGATTGATGGATTGAAGAAAGAGAACGATGATGGAATAGCCTTGACCTTCGGGTCATAATTGAAATGACTAAAACAAGAGCTATACCGTGACTAATTGAGGTAGCACCTCTGATCGGACGCATTCCTCTGATACTATTTCTATGACTATGATGATGATGAATTAGGGCCCTTTTTGATTTGGGAGTGTGTTCCGAGGTGGGCGGTGGTGGCTGCTATGCGTTACCACCGGTCCAGGAGTGCAATTGGTAGAATCCTACCCTGGACATTGCCTCGAGTGCCTTGTCATATTAGCCTTGTCGATCCCCGTACGATTTTGATTTGTATTGTGCCTATGGAGTGCCCTCTTATGCCATCCTCGTTAGGCTGGGTTTACGGTACTGTATAGACTGCAGTATTATAAACGGTGTAAGGGTAAAAATGTTATCCCGCTTACGCTATTTTCATTATGTTTACATTACTGAATAGTCATTACAATAATAGCATATTATACAATGTATGTATTAGTTTAACGGATCTTTGAGAGATGGAAAATCCCGTAACATCTCTTTGAGTTACTGCACCCATGACACTAATGTTATTTCGTATTTTAATTTGACTAATATGAGAATGATTTAGTGCTGATCTGAGTGTTAGTTGTGTTTTCCTTTTTATGCAATATGCTCGGGTCAGCAGAAGTTGCAGCCAGCAAAGATTGCAATAGCTTGGAGGATGAAGACGAGGATTTGGTATATATATCAATTATAAATATTTATTTCCGCTGCTTATTATGTACATCTGTATGTATGTGTAACTCTGATAATCATTAAATGTTATAACCAATGTATACATTTCAACTGCTTTTAAACTGCTATTTGTTTATTATATGTTGTCCTTTCGCTGTGAGATTATGTGATTGGTTTTTCTCTTCTTTGTTTCCTTTTCTTCTTTTCCCAATTACTACCTGTATTTGTGGTTTGTTTGGGTCGACATGTGTGGATTATTGTCGATTTGAACGGTCAAAAATCTAGGTCATTACAATTGTGGAGATTTATTGGCTGAGTTGTTTATAAGTTCTGGTCGATCAGTTAGGGGTTTCTAAACACTTGAATATGATGAACCGACACAGTATGTTTTGAAAAGAGGAGGAAGAAGATGAATTCAGGTTGTAAGTTCATGGATTAATGGTGGAGTTGGGATCGAAGAAGATTCGGTGATGGTGTACTGTAAGGAGCGACGGGGTTTGTTTTTGTTCGATCAGGAAGAAGAAAGAACGGGTTCGAAGCATTTGAGAAGAAGGAGGCGATTTGGGCTTTAAGGGTGTAGGTGGGCCAATGTTAGAGTGGTGAGGCCCAATATACATGATTGTTTAAATTAAAATTATTTAATTATTTATACTAACTTGTAAAATACATAACTATCACATACATTATCCAAATTGGAAAAAATAGGATCCTTGGGATCGTATGGACGAGGGCTACACCATGGAACTGATTTGGAGCGATTTGGAACTCATCTCAATTTATAGCGAAATAAATTGCCTGATCTGAATCAATGACGGATATAGTTATTTAACAATAACCACCAAAGTGAGTAAATCGCACTAACTCTGCTCAGTTTATATTTTTATAAAGTATTTTTAGAATTGATAAATGATGGTTGATTGATGTGTATTGATTGTTCGGACGAACTGCTAATTAATTGGTTGAAATTATAGATCCAGTTATATATATATATATATATATATATATAGCGTTGATTAAATATTGAATGTTGTTTACTGGAATATTTCATACTGAAATGAAATTGATGTTAACTATATTTTTTAACATTTGTGGATGCAGGGAAACAGGTTGGAGGGATCCAACTGGATTCCTCAATATCTGTAATATTATTTGTTTTCATATATTATGATATATGATGTGATATATAATCTGTGATTGATTATGATGACACTAGTCTTTTCATTTGTTATTTTAAATACCATAAGTGATACTAGAAGTATAAAGGGAAATTTCAAAGTATATATTGAAATAAAATATTAATATAAAATAAATAGAATTATAAAAGGAATTATTTGGGGAAACAAATAGAATTATAAAAGGAAATTGGCGAGATATAAAAAAGCTACGAGAAGATGGATTTAAAGTAGATTGTAAAAAGAAATCTTTTTTTAATAGATTGATTGGGAAGATTAATTTATAAATAATGTTTTATAAATTAAGTAAAATATTTATCATTGGATAAATTGAATATATAAGTCTGAATTTATGTAGAGAAGTAAAAATCGGTTTTAACACCGATATTTGAGATTAAAGATGAACATAGCAATGACAAAGGGAATTAAATGAGATTTAAGAGTTAGAAGTAAAAAAGGAGATTTCGTATGAATAATTCTATAAATGGAATTTATGTTTTCCTTTGATAGTTAAATAACCGACTATTAGAGTTTTGAACAATTTTCCGTTGTCAATACGGAGAGACCGAGATCAGATTTATTATTTGAAACCCACTCCGTATGGGCATTAGCGTTGCGAATCAAATATTTTCAAGATAATTGAAGACGGAGTTTAAGCAAGGGCTGTTCTGGCAATCCTAGGTAGAAATTGCCTAAAATGGATTTACAGAATAGTGCCTTCGTTTTGTCCAGTCCTAGGGCAACCTATATGGAAGAATGTCTTACAAAGTATATTTAATAGATCGCGTAAGTTAATCTCTTCAAACATATTTACGTTTGGTGGCGGAGGAATTCGTTTCTCTTAGCTGAATACCCACGGTATTTTTGGCGAAATCAATTTGTGATTTGGCAAGTATGACGATATGGCATTCAAAGTAAATAAAAAGGGTGTTCTGTATGTTATGACCTCAAGCCTCACAACCAAGAAATGGTATAAATCGGGTAGGTCGCATGGCTAAGTGGGTAGCTCCCAATTATGGTGTATTATCACCTGATCTAGAGAAATTTCATTTAATTCTTTAACCTGTTTTGATGCTGACCCTTTTGGGTAACGGTTGTTGATCCCAATCGTTGGTGATAATACATTCAGTAAACTCAAGAGAAATGAGTGACCGATCATGTTTAGCCTGGGTTATAAGATGTTCTTGCTGAACCCGGTGTATTCCTCTCACGAGATACATTGTCGGAAGGTGGTACCATACCTTGACGGTTGGAATCCATTAACCAATAAGCATCTGTGGTTTTTGATTATATATTATAAATGTGGAACGTGAGACGAAAGCATTCCACTAGATTGCTATTTATTTGATTTAGACATTATTATAATATCAGAAGAGTATGGATTTTAAAAGAATGTTTTGGGTTATCGTAAGGTAAAAACCATTCGTGTTTGTGTGTGGATCGGTCTTATGATTATTCTTTCTTTTAAAAGAATTTTAAAAGTTAAAGAAATGGTTGGAGTTTACTCACACCAATCACATGACTGACCCAGAGTTTATTTTGTTTTGTTTTCCCTAAACTCTTGGGTGCCCAATTTTGTACGGGCAGTCAAGTAGTCAGGATTTTATAGATATACTTGGAGAGATGGAGCAGGAGGCTTCATGATTATATAACTATTGTTTATTTCTGCTGTGAGGTAAGTGTTATACTCAAATGCTGATTTGAATATATATACAAATGACAGATTTGTATTTCCAAGTTATGTTGTATACTATATTTTATTCGTTCCACTATGAGATTCGTGTTACTCTGATGTTGTTTTTATGCTCTTCTTCTTCTATTCTAACTTTCTTTCTTTCTATTTCTCACCATCTAACTTATTTCTATTAATGATCTGGTATGTTCGATGCTTAAATAGCCGACATGGGTTTAATGTCGATTTTCTAGGTTGAAAATCCCAGTTCGTTACATAGGCGTTTCCCATTACATGATCGGTTCAACTCTTAGTAGCTCATCCCTAGGTCAACCCTCACTTATCCCTTAGATAAAAAGCGGACACTTACGAAGAACAATCATACTCATATACCATTGTTTTCTAGGACCATTTAATACCATATAAGGGAAAGGCAGACCCAATGACCATTTAAGACATGATAAGGGTGGGTCCCATGACTCTGGTCTGAAACCAAGAAGTGAACCTTAGAAACAAACCTAGTCCTAACCACTTAACACCCAACAAGATAGGTCAACCACTTAATACCTTCTCAAGACAGGCCCACTTCATACAAATATATGTATATATACACACTAGACATCTCACATTAAACCGATGACTCGTAGATGCTCGATTTGCCGGGGGGTACCGGGTAAGCTTCTACTACAAGTTAGGCTTAACCTCGCGTCTTAATGTAATAATTAAAATGGCTTATGACACTTATACCTCTCACATTAACTAGTCTTACTTGTATTTGTTGGATATGCTGGTCAGTTTCGGGAAGGCTTCCACTATATGTAATGGTTATCCTCGTGTATGTGCGTCATTAGTTATAATTAAGTCATTAACTCACACACATACAAATTCTTATCAGGCACATACAAATTCCTAATGGGACGCGTAAAATTTATAATTACCTAATTTAAACGTATTTAGTACACATTAGTATTACATCAATTATTTTATAAATATACAGTAATAAATGAGGTGTAATTCAAGCATATGTAAAGGAACGCCCAAATTCATTTGAAATATCAATCCTAACACATAATAGAAGTATGCAAGTTTATTTTCCTAATTTCTCCAATCATAACAAAAATGTATGTTCACATTCAAATAACAGAGAAATAATGAACATTCATAACAAAACTTGTAACGCAGGTTTGAGTGACTATCTTAATAGCAAAATAAGATGAGGTGCAGTATTTTCATACATATATAAAAATCCCATTTTTGATACTAATTCACGTTTTTTATATAATTTTTGTATATAAAGTCTTAATACTTTAATGGCTTACAAATAATATGATAAAACAATCTATTTTGAAAACAGATGTTTAAACCTATTCAATTCACAATACTCAAGTTCTTAAGCATTTGCAATAAAAATACATATATATGAATTTACATACTTACTATGAAGTGAATTAGACCAACTTCAAGAAATATACAAACACCAAATGCATTTTCTTTCATTACATCAATAATCCAAACCTAAATATACTAGGTTGACCATTTCTGCAAACAAACACAAATAATAATAAATTAGGGGTTTTGACATTGTTTTGTTTACGCATAAATCCAAATCCCTTTTAGGCACAATAATCTAAATTTTACACTATCAGAATATAGTAAATAGCAAACTTATGAAAATTCCACTCGTAGGGATTTGAAGAAGAGATTAGTGGAATATTGTGTAGAATCAACTAAAAATATGGATTTCTGCCTTCGTATCAACGTATTCCTACTCTTCGTAATATATATAAGTGAATCAAAGTTTAGAATTTAATAAACATATATAACTTAATTCTAGAGTCTATACGTATAGAGAGAAGAGAAACCCAACCTGAAATTCCAGAATTAAGAAATGGAGAGACAAAGTGGAGGCGTGAAAAATGAGGGGTAAGGTTTTGGGAGTGGCTAGAGGGTCTTATATATAGTTGCTAGCGTGTATGTAGACTGTTGGATTAATTAGATTTAATCTGGATAGTTCGTTACTGCGAAATTATAAATAAACCCATAAAAAACATAGCCATCCTCACTTCCAACATGAAGGGCGGTCGACCCCCTTTTACAGAGGCGGTCGACCTCCCTTCTAGGATCAAGACAGGGAATTTGTTTCCCTGAACTTTAAACTTTATATTGGTTATTCAATTAATTAGATTGATTACTTTTCATTAGTTGATTATTCTTGTTCCCTTTTGCATATAAATATATACACACAAATTCAAAACCTTGTGGAATATACTTTTAAGCCAATCTAATATTAATTATATTCTAGTTTTATATTTTTTTAGCTTGAATTTCAAATCTTATGTGTAAACATTTACGCATAACTTGTTTCATTAATAACTCTTGCTTACGGACTTTGTTTTCAGCAAATAAAATATGAAAACGGATCAGAATTTTGTCATAAATACAACAATGCTACTTTCATGGCCCAATTCTTAATTTCCTAAAATCCTATTTTTTAGCCCATTAATTTATAACTGATTTTTATTATTTATTTTAAATTTAATTATACTATGTTTATTTAAGTGGGGTGTTACACATATAGACATGGTCTACATTAGGTTGACTTTTATATTGTTAGATTCTATATCATACAAGTAAGTAGTTTGTCACTTGCTTTGAAATTATACAACTAGAGATGTAATATATATATATATATATATATATATATATAATTGATGACGTAGTGAATCTCCATCATTGGATTAACCCCTAATTTCCACCTCTTCATATAACAACAAAAATGATCAATGACCCAGATTCTGTAGTTTCCCAATTTATGTTTAACTCTATGTCCAAATAGTCGTCCCTGTGTATGTGTGTATATATATATGGGAAAGTCTATTTGAACACAAATTGATGACACAAAATTTGATACATAAGTTGCGGACCACTGGATCTCTTCCTGAATTCCACCTCTCGTGTATAGACATACAAATCCAAAGATCCATAATTTATATATTTAATTTTATGTCTGCAATTTGTGTTCAAATAACCGCTCCGTGTGTGTGTGTATATATATATGTGTGTGTGTGTGCGCGCGCATGCATGTGTGTGTGTGGAATGTCTATTGGACACAAAATTGAAGACAAAAGTAGAGACATAAACTGTAGACCATTGCATACTCAATAATATGAGATGATACAGAATGTACATCTATTACATCTAATACAATTCAACAAGATAAAGGAAAAGAAAAAAAATCTAATTCTTCTCCTTCGCTTGATCGGTTATACCGCTCTTCTCCCTCACCTCCAGCCTCCTCTCTCAAGCCTAGTTCACCAATTCTCAAAGAAAATCTCGCTGATATAGATAATGAAGGATTCACGTGAGTAAAATCCAGAAAAAGCGCCTCATTCAAGTCTGCAAAAGATACAAGGCCACAGCAGGAATAAAATTTCTTTAGCAAAATTAAACAACTATCAAGAATGTCTCAAGAAGACAACAAATAACAAGCACCTATGCAGAATTTTCATAATAAAAAAATCAACAGTAATAGGTTTACTAATAAAAAACATGGGAATCGTCATGTTTCTGATTAGAAGTCTAGCAACATTAAGAATCAACGTAAAGAACGTAATTCTAGATTGCCACAACATCAAAATAAAGAAGCAAATAACAAGAAAGCCTCTACTTGGGCTGACATGGTCAAAATAGCGGAAGTTCTTCTAGTTTTGATTTGAACTTTGAGGCCTCTGTTAGCCTTGAATGGTAAACAATTGATAGCGGTGAAAGAGGCGGTAAAGAAAGGAATGAGAGTGTGTGGACTCGGTCATTGATAGCCTATTTTTTGAAAACAGTTTGGTGTATCATCATTTCAAGTCGTATATTGCTAAAGCTTGTAACCCAACAAGAACTTTTGATATATTCACGAGAGATAATGGTTTCTTCATAATAAGGTTTGAAAAAAATGAATACTGCATTAAGTGTTTAATAGGGATCTTATTTTATAAAAGGAAAGCTCATAATTCAAAAATAAAATAAAATGGAACAACAATCTTAAAACGGACAAGAAAGATATGTCTACAATGTCAATTTGGATTAGAGTTCCTAGCCTAGATTTATCTTTGTGGGACAATATAACAACCCGGATTTTTACAACATGCTAAGACAAGAATCAAGGCAGAATTTAATTTTAATATCTGAATCAAGGGAAACGGGCTGCGCCATTGCGTTCGTCTCGGAAAAATATGCGAAATAGAGTCTGAGTTTTCGAAAATCGGAGTCCGTATGAAGAAGATATGGGCGAACGAAGTTAGGCAGAAAAACCGAAAACAAGCCAGAATGCACTGGCGCACTTGTGAAGTGCGCCAGCACAAAAATACACTGGCGCACTTGGGAAGTGCGCCCGTGTCGAGCCAGAAACCTGCACAGCTTTCTGGCTTGACCCTGGCTGGCCTGGTGCACCTGTTTTGGTTCTCTGGTCTGTTCTGCTGGCCTGTGACGATTTTTGATGGTTTAGATCTAAACTAGGGTTAATCCTATGGCCTAAACTTGTCTCTACTCCTATAAAAACACCCTAGGACCTAACCTAAATCACTAAAAATCATTCTAGCAACTAAGTGATGCCAAAATCTATCTTGATCATGGCCTCCATCTCCCACCCTAAGGGCTTTTGCATTCAAACCGGGTTCAAATCAAAAGGTGCAAGCTTTCTACATCAAATCGAGGGTAGATCAACGTTGCTACACAAATTTCATGACGATTCTTCAACAAAGGAGTCACCTTTCTTCGTAAAGACGATTCATGCTCCTAGCCTTCTTGCCACGCTATGTAAGTTCTAGCTACTTCTAGATCTAAACGGTAGTTTTAATGATGGCATGGAATAAAACGAGGTTAAACTAAGTATGCTAGCCTATATGAACCTTGTCATGTCTCTTTTGCTTGAACCTATGACTTTAGGCTATGTTTAGTGACTAAATCAAGTTACTCAAGTTGCATTGGACTTAGTTTGCCATGCAAGATTGAACCTTTGCTTGTGGGATGTTGGCATGAACACTTGGAACCACTTTGACTTGTGAAATATGTGCATGAACATGACTTGGGGCTTATGCATATAAATGAACCCAAACCCCTTATGATATTATGCATGCTTGAGACCAAAACCCCCTTATGATATTTTGCATGCTTGAGGCCAAATCCTTTATGATATTATTCACGTTTGTGGCCAATCCCTTTATGACATCATGCATGTTTTGAGGCCAATATGCAATATGCTAGTTATGTGAACACCTTTGCCTCAATTTTCACCATGTTTAACTTGTGATTCATCTTTGCCATCTTGTACCCATATTTGTCATATTATCCCAAATATGTTGATTCGCTTTCATGTGCGTTGGGGACACGCTTTGGGTAATTTAGGCAAACTTGAAAATTGGCTATGATCTTGACATGAAATTACATGTAACATGTAATGATAAATAACGTGAATATGACACGAAAACTTGACATGGGGCTACATGAAAACATGGGCTTAAAAAGGGGTCTAAACTTGACATGAACATGACACGTAGAAAAACATGGAAGTGGCCAACTCGAGGTTGGGTTGAGTTTGTAGCATAAATCTGCCCGGACCCGCCCGGCAAATCCAGTGGCTACAAACAATAGGACCCAATGTGGGTAGTTGGTCATATCGCGCTTGAAACCCGAGGTTAGACTAGGTTGTGGTGTAAAACTACCCGGACCCGCCCGGCTTAACTAGTAATCACAACAAGGTCTAATGTGAGAGGTTGAGAGTGCATTAATTTAATTAATGCCACATGATAAGGTTAAGTAAATTTGACTAATGACACTTAACCGATATGACATGAATGGGTAGGTTAAGTTAAACCGGACTTGATTTCTTAATGACACTTAACCGTAAAATACAGTTAGGGGATGGGGTTAAGCTAAACCTACACTTAACTAATCTAAACACGGTAATTAGATGGGGTTAAGTAACCTACACTTAACTAATCTAAACACGGTAATTAGATGGGGTTAAGTAACCTATACTTAACTAATCTAAACACGGTAATTTGATGAAGTTAAGTTAACCTAGACTTAACTAATCTAAACACGGTAATACGATGGGGTTAAGTTAAACACTTAACCAATCTAAACTTGATAATTCAATGAGGTTAAGTAACCAACACTTAACCAACTAAACGTGATAATTTAATGGGGTTAAGTAACTTATACTTAACCAATTATACATGATGATTTGATGAGGTTAAGTAACCTATACTTAACCAATCTAATATGAGAACTTGATAGGGTTAAGTCACAAGACCGTTTAAATATACTTAACCATTGTAATACGATTAGTGGATGGGGTTGAGCTAACCCACACTTAACCAATCCGACTCGATAATCTGATGGGGTTAAGATAATCTATGCTTAACCAATCTAACATGATAATCTGATAGGGTCAAGACAAACTAATACTTAACCAATTTGACTTGATAATTGAATAGGGTTAAGTCATGAGCTTCTTGGTATACTTAACCAACTTGTAGGGCTAAGTCTTGAGCTTAAATACTTATCCAATCTTGACATGATTCGTAGGCGGGTTAAGTCATGAACTGGAATGACAACACATAACCCATTTGACAAAACCCTAGTTCAGGGGACTAGGTGGAAAATCGTAGTTAACAAGGATAACGGGAAAGGGAACTAAGTGATAAACCTTAGTTTAGGATAACTAAGTAATAATTCTTAGTCAAGGAATTTGGACCAGTTCACAGATAGATGAGTAACCCGATACGGTAGGTCATCGCTTAAACACACGAGGAGGAGCAAATTATCTGACTTAGATAAAGGCTCCAACGAACTGGGTGACGAAGCAGTAGCTTCGGGGGACGTGAGGGTACTCTTGGTATCCCTCTGTGAGGTTGCGGATGGTCCACGAAACCTGGGCTCACAGAGGTTAAGGTCCGCGGTAGAAAAACCAAGGGTATGCCTTGGTTGCTGTGCGAGCAACCTAAAGACTGGGGTGGATTAGCGTGGGGTCGGCGATATTTTTACGGTAGCCCTAGTTAGCACATCGTCGGCCACCTACCATCTTTAGTCAATCGTGGACGTACGGAAAGGCAGAGAACACCCAACAGACCATATTTTCTATCTAGGTATGGGTGAGGTTGGCTGTCCGGGAAGGGGGCGTTGATGGCCTTAGTGTAGTTCTCATACATGACTTTTCTTGTTTTTCCTTTCAGTAGTTGAGGGAGGGGTCACGTGAGACCATAGCCATGGATACAAAAACAGACCTTGATATCTGCATCGGCAGATGACTTAAAACTCCCGACCGAGTTCCGTATTTCTTGATTTGCTCTGGCACGGAACTCGGATGGCACATTGAGATACATGTGCGTCTAGACATGGAAAACGATTCACGATTCATATGTGGGATAAAAGGGCGCGGTTGACGGGTAGCATAATCCCTAGTAGCCCTAGGTGGCTAAAACCCAAACCGAGACACGAAAACTTTCGTTAGGTAGCATAATCCCTAGCGGTCCTAAGTGGCATAAACCCTAGGTGAACACGCGATAGTTCATGGTAAGAAAACATAACCAGATCAAGGGTAGCCATCCAAAACAACTTCAAGGATAAAATGGTACTCTGTTGAGGTGGTATAGATTTACATGGGAAAGTCTTTACGACCTACGGCAAAGGACTGAACTTATACATGGAAAGAAACATGCGAGTTAGGGAAACCTATGTTTGCGATATATTAGGTTGACATGGACCATTTCATGACCTCGGTCAAGGAATATTTTATAGTTAACTCATGACACGGGTTAGGATACTAGTACGGGGGGGGGGGGGGGGGAGGGGGGTGTAGAGCAAATACACATGATAGATACCGTGGGTTGTTATACATGATAGATACCTTGGGATATTATACTTGATAGAAACCTGACGATGCAATACCTTGATTTATCTTGACACCGTAGTCTATCATGATATCTTAGTTTATCTTGATACAGTAGCTCATCATGTTATCTTGGTCTAGCTTATCTATCTTATCATCATCCTTATGTTTACTTTCAGTTTATGCATGTCATGTTACCTTTACCTGTTTTTATGCTGGAAGTAGATAGGACTTACCAGTCTTTATGACTGACCCCGTTTTCCTTCGCCTCTTTGTCTTCCGTTTACCCCCCCCCCCCTCCAAGGTTTTCAGGGAGGAAACACTGTTATTTAGTTCGGACCTCTTATGCTTGAAGGTTATCACGTATAGCTTGGTCTTCTCTTGGCTATGGCTGCTTCACCGCTTTATTTTGGGGGATAATTTATGAAAAGGTTTTATGCTTCTTTACTATTGCAAGACAAGTTTTAATGTATTCTGATGTAAAAGGCTTTAGACCTTATTTTATAAGGTAATGAAATTTGTTTTACTTCCGCTGTTTTATATATGTTCTGTCTTGTAATATTTCTATGCATGTTTACCTCGATAATGCTTCACCAAACCTAGTGCATTCCCTTTGTGAGTGACCCTAGCGGAGGTGGGGTGTTACAGACAAAGAGGCATTTGTTGCCACTACAAATATAGTTGGAACTCCACTAAAGTTTGATGATCACACTGCTAAGGAAACAATGCTTAATTTTGCTAGAATTTTGGTCGAGGTTAATGCAGGAACTGCCTGAAGAATCTTTGATAACAATGTATGATAGGGAAACAATTCATCAAAAAATTAAATAAGAATTGATGCCACATGGTGTAAAGAATGCAAGTGTTTTGGTCACAATTAAGAAAATAGTGTTATCAAGAAAGTATAGGCTGAAAAGCAAAACCAGAAATCAGAAACAAATGAAAATCATCCAAAATAAAGTATGGAGTCAAAGGGAAAAGCATATGTGCAACAATATAGATGAATAATAGGAAAAAGGAAAGCTTGGAAGTCAGCATGCAAGAAAAAGTGGAAATCACATTTGCTGATCCTGCAATTCAAATTCTGGTTGATAGAAAGGAGCTCAAACAAGCAATGTAGGAGTCCATTTCTTTTGAAGAAAACAAGTCCAGTACCACCAAGGAAAACATGGATTTAGAAAGTGATCCTGAAACAACAAACCTGAATCTACTCAAAACATCCCAAAAAAGAAAGCTTCAAATCAAACAAAGGAACAAATTCTGAATGAACTACTAAAAAGTTTTCCAGTTCTTCCTCTATTTATAAATCAAGGGAAAAAAACAAAACTAAAACTCCAAAAGAAATTAATACTCTGTAACACCCCGTATTTCAGTTAATGCTAAAATTCACTAATTGCAGAATAAATAATCTCAGATGTGAGAATTGGGGGAAACGGGCTGCTTCATTGCGTTCGTCTCGGAAAAATACGCAGAATAGAGTCCGAAATTTTGTAAATCGGAGTCCGTATGGCCCAGCTATGGCCCAAAGAAGTTTGCAGAAAATTCAAAGTTAAAAACAGATTTAAAAATTAAACATCAGATTTCGAAATTGGAGCCAGCAGGGGGCCAGGCGGGAAAGTTCCCGCCCTACCCATGTCGACAGGGCTGTCGACAGGCCTGTCGACTGGGGAGTCGACTGCTCTGTCGACAGGGGTGTCGACACAGGGTGTCGGCCCTGTTGATCTGGGTGCACCAGATCTGGTTTTTGGTTGAGTCTTGGGCTGTGTTCTAGAGATTTCCGAAATCTAAGGGTCCTAATCTAATCTAGGGTTAATCTAAGGGCCTAAAACACTCACCTAATCTATAAATACACCCTAAACCTACCCTAATCCATACTAAAAATAGAAATGATGGCCTCATGCCGCCAAATTAAATCTTAGAAGGAGCCTCCACAAATTTATGAAGGAAGTTGCAAGCTAATCAACCTCTAATCATCATCTTCTTCATATTTAGCAACCAATTCCACTTCATAAGTTTGCTAATCTTGGGTTTGGTGAGTTTCTATCACTTTAACATCAATTGCTAAAGTAAGTAGATTGGGTGTAATGAGACTTATGGTCTTAAATGCGGATTAGTGAGTTTGAATCATTTGTAATGATATGTTACTCTATGTTTTCCTATGTTTATGCATGTTTAACAAGTGGGTTTATGCATGTTTAATAAGTTGGTTTATGCATGTTTAACAAGTGGGTTTATGCATGTTTAATAAGTGGGTTTATGCATATCTAATAAGTGGGTTTATGCATGTTTAACAAGTGAGTTATGCAAGTTCATATGCAAGTTATGTGTATGATGTTATGTAAGTTATGTGTAGGTTGTTATGCAAGTTCATATGCAAGTTATGTATATGCTTAAATGCAAGTTTAACATGATATGCAAGTTATGCATGCTTATGCAAGTATGTGAATGCTTATGCAAGTTATGTATATGCTCAAATGCAAGTTTAACATGATATGCAAGTTATGCATGCTTATGCAAGTATGTGAATGCTTATGCAAGTTATGTATATGCTTAAATGCAAGTTTAACATGATATGCAAGTTATGCATGCTTATGCAAGTATGTGAATGCTTATGCAAGAATGTGAATGCTTATGCAAGTTATGTGTATGCTTAAATGCATGTTTAACATGTTATGCAAGTTATGAGAATGCTTATATGCAAGTTCAACATGTTATGCAAGATATGTGTATGATAATATGCAAGTTTGGGTTAAATGTAGTTGGGTTAATATATGCTCATATATGCAAGTTGACATCCTCTTAACCCATGACAAAGTTATATGCTAAGATTTGGTTAAACCCATGATATTTGTGATGGATCTTCCCTTTATTATGTCATGAAATGAGAACGATTTACGTGGGGAACGATGGGGCTAATAAATATGTTAATAAAAGTATGATTGGGTATGATTAAGCATACCATAAAAATAAATTAACATAAGTGGGAATTTACCTATTGAGTTAGGTCTACCCCATGGGAATTTACCTATTGAGTTAGGTCTACCCATGTTATGAAAAACTTGATATTAATTAGGGATAATTAATATGGGGGTGATTAATTAGGTGTAATTAATCAACTAAGACACGAGGTTGGACCCTTTTGTAGCGGAAGTCTGCCCGGAACCGACCAGCCATCCAGCGGCTACAAATGATTGGCCCAATGTGAGAGGTCTTAGTCATAAATTAAATACGTGATTAAAGTAAAGACACGAGGTTAGACCCTTTTTATGACAAAAGTCTGCCCGGAACCAACCGGCATATCCAGCAGTCATAAAAGATGGTCTAATGTGAGAGATCTTTATGAGGTCATGATCTTAATTAATTAATTAAGAAACACTTAACCATATTAGCATGTAGAGGGACATGAGGGGTTAAGTGGGTGCCTTGGGTGGCATGTGGAAATCTAGTGGGTTGCCTTGGGTGGCAATAGAAAATACGATTAGAATACTTAACCAAGTGGAAACATGTAATTAAACATGATTAAAGGGTTAAGTGGGATACACTAGATAAGTGACAAGCTTAGGTGGGTAGCTTGTGGGGGCCCATTTCAACCAATATCCCAAACGTATCTTTGTGGGCTCGACTCTAGTCGGGTGACGGGACACGCATATTGGGCTTGACTATAAGAGGCCAAAACGGGTTAGCGGTGGCAACGCAGGATCAACGGGTTTCATATGCGTGTGTGAACCCGGGCTGGTTGGTAAGTCGTTGTTGCATCGTGTAGATATAAAGCCGTGCACCGTTGATATTATCAGGTGGCCACTTTGGGGAATGATACACCCCATTGTGGGACCAGCACGGGTATCTACGGTACGGAGCCGATCGCTTGGGAGTAGTGGGTACACCTAGTGGAGATAGGGGCAGACGGCACCTATGTAGTGAGCTAGGGGTACGCGAAACTACTGGGTAAATTTTCTAAGTCCTTGGGTGGGATCAACCTTTAAGTAGGAATGACTGGTGTGGTGCAGTTAGTAATTATCCTTGGGTGGGTAGATGCGTCTTTACAGTTATCTTAGTTTATCCTAAGTCTACCAAGCTGCTTAGTGTAGCCATTCATCCCCAGACATTACCGTAGGTCAAGTTTATGTCTTCTCTGGTTACTTTAATGATTGTATTGTTAAAGTTATAGGACTCGCACAGACTTATGTCTGACCCCGTTGTTTTTATCTTTTTCCCAACCCTCAGGTCCTACGGTGGATCCTAGCAGTAGTGGAGCTTGATCGGATTGCTGTTCCAGTCTTTAGGAGCGTGGATAGATGTAAAGCTCCAGTTACCCAGTTATCTTTTCTTTTGTCCTGGCTATTGTATGAGAGAGTGGGATTATGTACTTCTTTATTTTGATGGATATTGTACTTGACTTTTATTTTGGTTTTATGATGTAACCAGACATGTTTACTTCCGCTGTTATGAGATGATGTTTTAAATTTCAAGTACTATTTATATCTGTCTTGTTGTAATTTTTCTGTTCTATATTCACTAAAATACTCCACCGATGCTATGGCATTCCCTTAGAGAGTGACCATAGCGGGCGTGGGGTGTTACACGTGGTATCAGAGCAAAGGTTACCGGAACAGATAAAATTTTTAGAAAACTATTTTTCTAAAAACATTTTTGGAAGAGATATTTTCAAAAACATGTCTTTAAAGAGAAAAGTTTTTGAAAGAAAAGCATAATCCCCAATAGCCATATCTATATCCTTCGAATTCTCCGTTTTGAATCTTTCCTTTTTCGTTTCAGCATGGCTGAGGATCTTAACTTTCCGGAGGGTGTGACGGTACCAGTATGGTATAGGAGATTGATGGAGGCTAGGGCCACCACTGCGGGTCCAACAAATGTTCCTCCACCAACCGTAGCACCCGATCTTCCTCCTCCCCTCCTCCTCGCACGGATACTTTTGCTAAGACTTGCAAGGAATTTAAAGCTATGGGAGGGAAACCTTTTCGAGGATCTGAAACTTTTGTGGAGGCTAGAGATTGGCTTAAGGAGGTGGAAGAGTTGATAGATATCTTTGAGATGGAAGAAGGGAAGAAAGTCAAGTTAGCTGCTTGGTTAATGAAGGGAGAGGCCTCATTCTGGTGGGAGGTCACTAATGGAGAACGCCCCGTTGACTCTTGGGCGGATTTTAGGCAAAGATTTGTGGCAAAGTTTCTCTCAAGGGCGGAGGAAAACTTGTATATGGAAAGATTCTTGACTCTAAAGCAAGGAAATCTCTCAGTGAAGGAATATGTCAACAAGTTTAATCAATTGGCAAGGTTTGGCCTAGACATGGTGAATGCACCGGAGAAGAAGGCTTTGAGGTTCGTCAAAGGCTTGAATGAACCGATGCATGGGTTGGCTATGACTCATATCCCTATGGGGGCCACCTTCGAGAAGCTAGTTGACATGGCACTCATGCATGAAGAAGAGAAGGGTCCCAATGCTAATAAGGCACCCGAGAAGAGGGGAGATCAAAAGAGACCTCAGCAACAACAACAAAACAAAGGTGGGAAAGGCAACGGTGGCAAGGGCAAGAAGAAGAAGTGTTTCAATTGTGGGACACCTGGCCACCTAAGCAAGGATTGTCGCAAGAAGAAGAAGACTGGCTGCTTCCACTGTGGCGAAGCAGGGCATCTAGTGAAAGACTGTCCTAAGAAAGGGCAAAGGACGGGGTCTACCTTAGGAGAACATGTGCAAGCTCTTATGGCACCAGGTCAGGCTAGGGGGCAAGTACAGGCTCTCGCGGTTCCACCGATTCAGGAAAGAGGTAGAACTATTTCCGTTGAAAGTCTGGTTTTTCTATTTGATCATCCTGTCCGTACATTGTTTGATTCAAGCGCATCGCATTCGTTTATCTCATCATCATTAGTTGAATCACTGCACTTAGACACCAGTCTGGTAGATGATCCCTTGGTTGTTTCAAACCCAATAGGGGGCTCCACTTATTTGTCCATGATATGTTTGGGTTTGAAGATTTCTATACTTAGCATTGAGTTTAGATGTGATGCTTTTGTGTTAGGCTTCACGGGCTATGGGTTGATTTTGGGCATGGACTGGTTATCCAGTAATGGTGCCGTTCTTGATTGCAAAAGGAGAGTTGTTAGGCTCATGACCCGCTTGGGTAACACTCTCGAGATTTCTTGTAATCCCATGGATTCTGTTATGCTAAGTTATCTTGAATCGCTTGACGCTTCGGTCGAGAGTTTGCAATCTGTTAGAGTGGTCCGGGAATATTCGGATGTGTTTGAGGAGGTGAAGGGCTTACCTCCGAAGCGGGAGATTGACTTCCGAATATATCTGGTGGATAATGCTAAACATGTATCTTTACCAGTGCGCCACATGGCTCCTCGTGAGAGGAGGGAACTCCATAAGCAAGTAGGGGGGTTGCTTGAGAAGGGGTTCATAAGACGGAGTATATCGGAGTGGGGTGCTCCAGTAGTATTTGCTACAAAGGCGGATGGGTCCCTCAGACTTTGTGTAGACTATAGAGAACTCAACAAGCTCACAAAAAAGAATAGACACCCATTGCCGAGGATTGATGATCTTTTCGATCAGTTGGTTGGCGCTTCAGTATTTTCTCAGTTGGACTTAGCCACGGGGTTTCATCAGTTGAGAGTGGCTGAGGATAGCATAGACAAGACTGCCTTTAGGACTCCGGATGGTTTCTATGAGTGGCTGGTGATGCCATTTGGGTTGACGAACACCCCTGCATACTTTGTGGATTTAATGAGTAGGGTGTTCAGGAAGTTCCTTAATAAATTCGTGGTGGTCTTTGTGGATGATATCTTAGTATTTTCTAAGAGTGAAGAAGAGCATGCCCTACATCTTGGGGAGGTATTGAAGACTCTTCGAGCACATAGCCTTAAGGCTAAATTCTCTAAATGTCACTTCTGGAGGAAGGAGGTGCGGTTCTTGGGGCACGTGGTCTCCAAGGAAGGGATAGCTGTGGATCCCGCGAAGGTAGTATCAATTCAGGATTGGAAGGTTCCGAAGAATGCTACCGAAGTAAGAAGTTTCTTGGGGTTGGCGGGTTATTATAGGAAGTTTATTAAAGACTTCGCGAAGATATCAGCCCCATTAACCCGCTTAACGAAGAAGAATCTTGTTTTCGCATGGAACGTAGATTGTGATGATGCGTTCCGACGGTTAAAGAGAGCTTTAACCACTGCTCCAGTTTTAGTATTGCCAGATGGGAGCAAGCCATTTGTTGTCTATACCGATGCTTGTGGGATAGGACTTGGTGCAGTCTTAATGCAAGAGGGGAGGGTAATAGCCTATGGTGGAAGGCAGTTGAGAGTGCATGAGAAAAATTACCCTACCCATGATTTAGAGTTAGCCGCTATTGTTTTTGCGCTTAAGATTTGGCGCCATTATTTTCTTGGTGAGAGATTCGAATTGTTCACTAACCACAAATCATTGAAGTACTTGTTTTCTCAGAAGGATTTGAATTTGAGACAGCAAAGGTGGATGGAGTTCTTAGCATCCTATGATTTCGAGATAGCGTATACCCCTGGCAAGGGTAACGTGGTGGCGGACGCCTTGAGCAGAAAAAGGTTGTCCTTGAGTCCATTGTTCGTGGAACAACGAAGCTTGGAATTTATCTCGATGTTTGATTTCAGACCTTCCATTGATTATGTACCCGGTTTGCTAGCTTCCTTGGAGGTTAGACCTACGCTTTTGGGGCGGATTGGAGAAGCACAGAGGGACGACCCACAGTTGGTTGAGTTGGTGGAGAAGCTCATAAGGGGGGAGTCGTCCAGCCATTTGAGTAGGTACACCCTAGACGATAGGGGGTGCTTGCGTAGAGACGGTAGACTTTGTGTACCGCAAGACAAGGGTTTGAGGAAGGTTATTCTTGATGATGCACACCGTTCTAGGATGACCATTCATCCCGGTGGGGACAAGATGTACCAAGACATGAAGAAGGTTTTCTTCTGGGCCGGTATGAAGAAAGATGTGGCCGAGTATGTCGCTCGATGCTTGGTGTGCCAACAAGTGAAGGCGGAGCAAAAGAAACCAGGTGGGTTGCTTCACCCATTGGAAGTTCCGCAATGGAAGTGGGATAGCGTCTCGATGGATTTTATTGACGGGTTACCCAGATCAAGAAAGGGTAATACGGGAATTTGGGTGGTGGTAGACAGACTTACTAAGAGCGCACATTTCATACCTGTGAAGAGCAAGAGGACCGCTCCATGGCTAGCTTCTGTATATCTTCGAGAGATAGTTCGATTGCATGGGGTACCCTCTAGCATAGTGAGTGATCGAGATCCTATCTTCACTAGCGAGTTCTGGAGAAGTTTGCAAGAAGCAGTGGGGACTCAATTGTGTCTGAGCACCGCATATCATCCTCAGACGGACGGCCAGACTGAGAGGGTGAATCGTGTTCTAGAAGACCTTTTGAGGCTTTGTATCTTAGATTTTGGAGGTACATGGGAAGAGCATCTTCCATTGGTGGAGTTCGCATATAATAACAGCTTTCAGTCCAGTATTGGTATGGCTCCTTTCGAAGCTCTCTATGAAGGCCTTGTCGATCACCTACATGTTGGTGGGAATCTACGGATAAGATCTTGCTTGGGCCTGATATGATTAGGGAGACTTCTGAGAAGATTGACTTGATTCGAAGAAGGATGAAAGCAGCGCAGGATAGGCAAAAATCTTATGCGGACAAGAGAAGGACGGATCTTGAGTTTGAAGTCGGGGACATGGTCTTTGTCAAAGTGTCTCCGTTGCGAAATGTGGTTCGCTTTGGATCTGTTGGGAAGTTAGCACCAAGGTTCGTAGGGCCATTTCCCATTAAGGAAAGAATTGGACGGATGGCATATAGAGTGGAGTTGCCCGACAGACTTAGTGGTGTACATGATGTATTCCATGTGTCCCATTTGAGGAAGTGCTTACATGAGACCGCAGAGGTGGTAGAGCCGAGCTTGCTTAAAGAAGTGGAAGTAGAGCGTGATGCGACTATTCGACGAGCTCCTACCCGCATCCTTGGGTCAGAGACTATGAAGTTGAGAAACAGAGAGGTTCAACTAGTCAAAGTGCAATGGGGAGAAGAGGAGAGCAACGCAACTTGGGAGATGGAAGCGAAGATGCGTTCATTGTACCCATTTCTTTTTGAGGGTATGTTTTTACTTTCTCCTCTATCGTTGTCTAGTACTTATCTTATCTTTAGTATATCCTCTTGTTAGTACTGATTGACCTTTAGATAGGGTAAACCTATGGTTGAAACATGTGTTTGAGACATGTTATGGTTGATGGATGCAAGTGGATGCAAGTGGTTGCTAGTGGTTGCTCGTGGATGCATATATACACACTCTAGGCACTAGATCGGCTCAATCACTTCATATTGCATATTGCATAAAATTGTGTGTAGGAAGCTATATTTATGGATGTATAATGATTGTGTTACCATATGGATGATGCATTTTGGTGAATGATTGTGCACTCATGTAGATATTGTATGTGTCTATAGGGTTCTCTCGCATACATAATGGATGCATGGCACTATCATGGTTTGCATATGTTCATACATTAGATAGGGAACATATACACACACTTTTTGCATATGCTCATACATCATTAGAAATTGTTTTAAGGACAATGGATGCCCGGGTTTGATGGATTGAGTAGATGGTTGTTTGGATGGTAGGATATGCATTCTCCTTAGCTTAAAGATTTCGGGGACGAAATCCTTTAAGGAGGGGAGAATGTAACACCCCGTATTTCAGTTAATGCAAAAATTCACTAATTGCAGAATAAATAATCTCAGATGTGAGAATTGGGGGAAACCGGCTGCGTCATTGCGTTCGTCTCGGAAAAATACGCAGAATAGAGTCCGAAATTTTGTAAATCGGAGTCCGTATGGCCCAGCTATGGCCCAAAGAAGTTTGCAGAAAATTCAAAGTTAAAAACAGATTTAAAAATTAAACATCAGATTTCGAAATTGGAGCCAGCAGGGGGCCAGGCGGGAAAGTTCCCGCCCTACCCATGTCGACAGGGCTGTCGACAGGCCTGTCGACTGGGGAGTCGACTGCCCTGTCGACATGGGTGTCGACACAGGGTGTCGGCCCTGTTGATCTGGGTGCACCAGATCTGGTTTTTGGTTGAGTCTTGGGCTGTGTTCTAGAGATTTCCGAAATCTAAGGGTCCTAATCTAATCTAGGGTTAATCTAAGGGCCTAAAACACTCACCTAATCTATAAATACACCCTAAACCTACCTTAATCCATACTAAAAATAGAAATGATGGCCTCATGCCGCCAAATTAAATCTTAGAAGGAGCCTCCACAAATTTATGAAGGAAGTTGCAAGCTAATCAACCTCTAATCATCATCTTCTTCATATTTAGCAACCAATTCCACTTCATAAGTTTGCTAATCTTGGGTTTGGTGAGTTTCTATCACTTTAACATCAATTGCTAAAGTAAGTAGATTGGGTGTAATGAGACTTATGGTCTTAAATGCGGATTAGTGAGTTTGAATCATTTGTAATGATATGCTACTCTATGTTTTCCTATGTTTATGCATGTTTAACAAGTGGGTTTATGCATGTTTAATAAGTTGGTTTATGCATGTTTAACAAGTGGGTTTATGCATGTTTAATAAGTGGGTTTATGCATATCTAATAAGTGGGTTTATGCATGTTTAACAAGTGAGTTATGCAAGTTCATATGCAAGTTATGTGTATGATGTTATGTAAGTTATGTGTAAGTTGTTATGCAAGTTCATATGCAAGTTATGTATATGCTTAATGCAAGTTTAACATGATATGCAAGTTATGCATGCTTATGCAAGTATGTGAATGCTTATGCAAGTTATGTATATGCTTAAATGCAAGTTTAACATGATATGCAAGTTATGCATGCTTATGCAAGTATGTGAATGCTTATGCAAGTTATGTATATGCTTAAATGCAAGTTTAACATGATATGCAAGTTATGCATGCTTATGCAAGTATGTGAATGCTTATGCAAGAATGTGAATTCTTATGCAAGTTATGTGTATGCTTAAATGCATGTTTAACATGTTATGCAAGTTATGAGAATGCTTATATGCAAGTTAAACATGTTATGCAAGATATGTGTATGATAATATGCAAGTTTGGGTTAAATGTAGTTGGGTTAATATATGCTCATATATGCAAGTTGACATCCTCTTAACCCATGACAAAGTTATATGCTAAGATTTGGTTAAACCCATGATATTTGTGATGGATCTTCCCTTTATTATGTCATGAAATGAGAACGATTTACGTGGGGAACGATGGGGTTAATAAATATGTTAATAAAAGTATGATTGGGTATGATTAAGCATACCATAAAAATAAATTAACATAAGTGGGAATTTACCTATTGAGTTAGGTCTACCCCATGGGAATTTACCTATTGAGTTAGGTCTACCCATGTTATGAAAAACTTGATATTAATTAGGGATAATTAATATGGGGGTGATTAATTAGGTGTAATTAATCAACTAAGACACGAGGTTGGACCCTTTTGTAGCGGAAGTCTGCCCGGAACCGACCGGCCATCCAGCGGCTACAAATGATTGGCCCAATGTGAGAGGTCTTAGTCATAAATTAAATACGTGATTAAAGTAAAGACACGAGGTTAGACCCTTTTTATGACAAAAGTCTGCCCGGAACCAACCGGCATATCCAGCAGTCATAAAAGATGGTCTAATGTGAGAGGTCTTTATGAGGTCATGATCTTAATTAATTAATTAATTAAGAAACACTTAACCATATTAGCATGTAGAGGGACATGAGGGGTTAAGTGGGTGCCTTGGGTGGCATGTGGAAATCTAGTGGGTTGCCTTGGGTGGCAATAGAAAATACGATTAGAATACTTAACCAAGTGGAAACATGTAATTAAACATGATTAAAGGGTTAAGTGGGATACACTAGATAAGTGACAAGCTTAGGTGGGTAGCTTGTGGGGGCCCATTTCAACCAATATCCCAAACGTATCTTTGTGGGCTCGACTCTAGTCGGGTGACGGGACACGCATATTGGGCTTGACTATAAGAGGCCAAAACGGGTTAGCGGTGGCAACGCAGGATCAACGGGTTTCATATGCGTGTGTGGACCCGGGCTGGTTGGTAAGTCGTTGTTGCATCGTGTAGATATAAAGCCGTGCACCATTGATATTATCAGGTGGCCACTTTGGGGAATGATACACCCCATTGTGGGACCAGCACGGGTATCTACGGTAGGGAGCCGATCGCTTGGGAGTAGTGGGTACACCTAGTGGAGATAGGGGCAGACGGCACCTATGTAGTGAGCTAGGGGTACGCGAAACTACTGGGTAAATTTTCTAAGTCCTTGGGTGGGATCAACCTTTAAGTAGGAATGACTGGTGTGGTGTAGTTAGTAATTATCCTTGGGTGGGTAGATGCGTCTTTATAGTTATCTTAGTTTATCCTAAGTCTACCAAGCTGCTTAGTGTAGCCATTCATCCCCAGACATTACCGTAGGTCAAGTTTATGTCTTCTCTGGTTACTTTAATGATTGTATTGTTAAAGTTATAGGACTCGCTCAGACTTATGTCTGACCCCGTTGTTTTTATCTTTTTCCCAACCCTCAGGTCCTACGGTGGATCCTAGCAGTAGTGGAGCTTGATCGGATTGCTGTTCCAGTCTTTAGGAGCGTGGATAGATGTAAAGCTCCAGTTACCCAGTTATCTTTTCTTTTGTCCTGGCTATTGTATGAGAGAGTGGGATTATGTACTTCTTTATTTTGATGGATATTGTACTTGACTTTTATTTTGGTTTTATGATGTAACCAGACATGTTTACTTCCGCTGTTATGATATGATGTTTTAAATTTCAAGTACTATTTATATCTGTCTTGTTGTAATTTTTCTGTTCTATATTCACTAAAATACTCCACCGATGCTATGGCATTCCCTTAGAGAGTGACCATAGCGGGCGTGGGGTGTTACATACTCTTCCTCTAAAATAAAATCTAAATTCTAAAGCCTTCCATGAAAATGCAGAAGATGTAGAAGAAAATTCATTCAAAGAAAAATATATTTGCAAAAACTCAAAATGGGGCGATCGGCTCAAAACCAAAAATAACATAGCATGCAAAAAGAAAAGCAAAAAGCTGGCGGGAAGAGAGTTTACAGTAAAGCACAATACTTCGTTGTAGTAGTGTGTCCTTTGTGTATCCTTATTCTTTCATCATATTTTATATTGTACTGATGATTATTGCTTGGAATGTTAAGGGAAACTCTCCTGAAAGTAAACAGGATTTAGCTAATTTGATAAACACAGAAAACCAAGTATAATTGGTTTTATTGAGCATAAGTTAGATGACTTGAATATAAAAGATTATCACACCAAATATCTTTGGAATTGGAATTTAGTCAATAATATTAATCTGGGAGATAATTGTAGAATCGTGATACTTCGGGACCCTAGTATTTGGAGATTAGTAATCAAATTTTCAATATTCAATTTATTCATTGCTCTTGTAATAATAAAGATGGTTTTCAAACTAAAATCAATTCTATTTATTCATCTAACTTTGAAAAGGAAAGATTAAAATTATGGAAGCAAATAAAGGCTATTCGTTAAAATATTAATTTCCCTTGGATTATCTTAAGGGGCTTTAATGCAACAATTCATGAAAATAAAAAAAAGGTAATGTGCCTATTCTATTTAGAAAATTAGAAATTATGAATAATTTTCTTTTCAAAACTGGTCTTGTTGAAGTTGTTTTAACTAATAATAAATTTACTTGGAAATTAGGTATGTTTAGAAATATTCGTTGCAAACTAAACATAATTCTAGTTAATCAGAAATACATCAATGTTTTCCATGATTATAAATGTTACTCACTAGCTCAGGCTATGTTAGACCCAAATGTGGTTCTAACACCCAAATTGATTAGAAACAAGATAAAGTAAAGCAGAAATAAAAAAGAACACACAAGGTTTATAGTGGTTCGGCGAAGAAATGCCTACGTCCACTTAGTTTTCACTATATTCAGTAATTCAATTACAAGTACAATGTAAGATTCGCTCACAACTCACTTTTGTTCACTCAGAAAGATAAAAACAAGAAATGAAAGATGGTTTGGATTTTCCGGGAGTGAAGGAATTCGAATGATGGAAGTACTTGGATTCTCAAAAGTGCTGAAAAGATCCTTCTCTTTGTCTCTAGTTGGGGTATTTATAGGTGTGAATTTGCCTGAGATGCAATCCGGGTCGGAACACGTGTCATCCATCGCCCTCTCTTCGGGTTCGGATGGGCCTTCAAGCAGACAACGCATCAATGAGATGGACGTTAGGGGTAGGAATTGGTCACATCCGGTCCGGTTCTCCAGGCGACTTTATAGGAGATTTTCCTGGATCATGGGTGCGGGTCGGAGACATGCAGGTTGGGGGTTCGGATCGGAATACCCGACCCGAACCGGAGTAGCTTGGACTTCTCTTCTTCTCTAATCATACTCCGCTCCGCTTTGAAGTCATGGCAAGCAGACGGCTTTCCGATCCACCTGAGATTTATTGGCCTTCCGATCCGATCAGGTATGCTTTGCCAAATTATCCAGTAAGAGATATCCGATCCGAACAGAGAATTTTACCCGATCCGAACCGATACGCTGCTATCAATCTGAATTGTGGAGCTTCCTTCCGATCCGAACCGAAGTCACATAACTTGAAATACTCTTCAACGGTTGGTTTCTTGACTTTGTGTTGCCTAGTTCACAAAGTAGGCTAACATTTTG
Source organism: Allium sativum (assembly GCA_030737875.1). NCBI lineage: Eukaryota > Viridiplantae > Streptophyta > Magnoliopsida > Asparagales > Amaryllidaceae > Allium > Allium sativum. The sequence goes on from CM060926.1 coordinate 489,663,696, forward strand.
CCCCCTCAAAGGATGCTTTCGTTGTACGAAGCATGCTTTGATGTTGTTTTAACTGCTAGCCCTTGAATCAGAACAGTCAGGAGGGACGCACAGATTTCTCATTCGGTTCGGGTGTTAGAAGAACGCACATTCTCTTCATTCCTGAGCAAATTTGGAAATCTTTTCTTGACATATAATGCTTCTTGCAGGCGTACTCTACCTTTGTTCTTCTTCTTTTGAACTCAATTCGAGTTAGATGCTAAACTAACGTGTGAAATCCGCTCGGTTCGGATGCCGATCCGAAACGCTTTCATGGGTTTGGCTTTTTAACATTGGGCCTTCAGTGAGAATTGCGCTTCTGGGCTTCCACTCCGGTCCGAGCGGGTGAGATAAAACAGGGAGACGAGGAGTCAACACTATTCTCTATATAAACCCATCGCCGCCTTCATTCCTTCCTTCTTCGTTTCCATCGCCGCTCCCAACCTTAACATTGAAAACGTCAGAAACTCAAAAATTCTCAAACTATTTCCTGTAGATTTCCCGAATCAAACATATAGGTAGCTTTTCTAATCTCAAATAATCTTGTTGTAACCGTTCTCAATTTCGATTAGCGTTGGGTTAGGATGTTTTGGCCATAAGTATCACTCGAACCCTCCGCCGCTGCCGGTGGATGCGCCTTTGCTTCGAGACGTTGCGAAGTTGAAGAGGGCGAATATTTATTCTTAACGATGGCTTTGGTGATAAAGTGGACTTGTCTGTGAATAAATGGGAAAAGAGGAAAGAGATGAAGAGTGGGATGACAAGCTGGAGTCGGTTCGGGTGGAAGACGAAGGAGCAGAAAGGAAAAGGAGGAAAAGGGGATCGGCTCGGGTTTCGTTCTTTGGAAAGATGGAAAGGAAAGAGAAAGTCGGTTCGGGTCGGAAAAGTAAATGGGATAAGAGGCTGAAGTAAACGGATCGGTCAGGTGGTGCTGATTCGGATCGGATCGGGTCACCCGATCCGATCAGATCAGTTCTGCTTCCGAACCCACCGTTCCTATTGTCTTGAACTAACCTTGCCTTACCGAAGCACCCGAACCGAATGTCTTCTGTATTGAGCCAATCATCACATGCATATCCGAACCGAACCGAACATATTGAACTTGACACATAAAGACCACCCAACTAACTCAACTAACACTTATTCTAGACGAATATGCCTCGCGGACAGTTAGGATAGTGCCTTGTGAACATAAATGAGAATCAAGGACAACTCGGACTATTACTTTCTCTTTAAAGCTTCGTCTTATATTGCTGTACTTTTATTTTGCACTTCCCGCATTTGTTGCACACACTTTAGTTCACACACATACACAAAAAGGGGACACGGGATAATTCACTCTAATTCGTGCTATTGCTTCTTCAATAGTTCCATGACAATGAGACCCAGACGCTCTTCTCGTCTAGCTGAGAGGAAAGAAGCTCCAGAAACTTCCAACAAAACCACTCTCGAGGATATATCTTCTTCATCCGACCCAGAATGGGATAGCGAGGGTCCGGATTACGAAGTTGGTCATCGGGAAAACGATGAAATGTCTTCAGAAAATGAAGTTTCTCTAGGCTTTGAGGAGGAAGGAGGGATTGGTGACAACCGCGCACCCGATGAATTTGACTCAGCCATTATATTGGAATCACCTCCAGATTCCGTAGAATCAACAATTGACAATGACCGACTCGTGAGAATCTGCTTGAAGTATGGAATAATGAAGAGAGACACTCTAGTGCCTTCACGTTCTGATCGTCCACATAACCCTCCAGAAGGATATATGACGGTCACTCGTCTGATGTGCATGGTTGGCGCTATTCCTCCTTTCTCGCCTTTCATTGTCGACTTCTTAAGACAAATGCGTATTGCCCCCATGCAGCTACATCCCAATTCATACGCCTATCTGCATACCTTATTCATAGCATATCGTGAAGTTCTAGGCGTAGAGCTTACGTTTGACGATGTTCATTTCTTCTATAATTTCAAACATCGGACTAGGGAAACCCCTTCTTTCTGTTACTTTGAGTCGGTCCCAAAGAGGAAGATAATCTCTACGCCGTTTAGCAGCAAGGCTGGAGATTCCAGACTGGAGTGGTTCTATATAAAGCAGCAGTCTGGATGTGCCAGAAGATGGACAAAATCAAGTAAAGCACTGATTTCCTGACCTTGGACTCTATGCACTTGAATCATCACCCTGACCTGTTTTTCTTTTTTATTTGCAGTCGATAATCCCAAACAGGTATCAGACCAAGTGTTCTTTGATCGAATGCACCGTCTCCTCAATGGCGACCAAAAATTCCTTACTATTGACGAGGTTCTTAAAGATGAGTACCTTCATTCTCACGGGCTGCTATCCGTCTACCGTAGCATCGGTCATGGGACAGTCCCTTATGCATATATTCCTCCAGTGGAAACAGTTCCAGAACTAGGAGAAGGCTCGGGAATTCCTGCAGCTTCTCTTCAAACTTCACCCTCTCCCTCTTCCACTCAAGACGATGAGCTGGCTAATCTGGCCAAAAAACATCGTGAAGGGTATGTTGCCCCCGAGGAAACTACCTCGGTAGACAAATCAAAATCTCCCCAAGGGTCGCCACTTCACGCTTCCGAAGGGGATGTTCCTAGCGCCGACGAGCACATATTTCAGGGTTTGGGGGATCTCCCTTTACCCGAGACTATATACACTTCGGAAGATTTCAGAAAGGACCCTCTAGTCTTCACTTCTTCTGAGGAGACTACTCCTGCTAAGGCTAAAGAGCCTGCCCGCACCACTTTAGCTTCAGACTCGGGTTGGTTGGGGGGACACGTACACCACATAGGATGCACTTTGCACCGTAGCACTAGCATTCATTGCACTTCTTTTTCCATGGATCCGCTGATTCTAAACTTCGTTTAACTTATCGTGCAGGTACAATGTCTCGATCCTCTTATGACATAAGAAAACTTCGCCGCAGCATGTCTAATCCTCCCCAGGATGCCGAATATAACCGCCGGGATGACCGCGGCAGGGAGGAAAGGAGACCCTATGATCCTTATCGATCCCGATCCTCACGCTCCCGCTCACCAGTTCGACCGGAACAGGAAAAATACAAAAGCTATCAAGGTCGTAGGGAGGAGGATAGACCACAATCTAGGGATTCCACTTCCTCCCATGAAAAGCGAAGCAGAGAGAAAACACCTCCAAAGGAAACTGGGTCTAGAAGTAAGCAAAAAGTCCCTGCTACTAAGCGACCTCGGACAGACAAGGGTTCTACAGAATCTTCTTCGGGAAGGGATGCTGAACTAACAATCCTAGCCCCTCCTCCACCAGATGCGGGAACCGCCGTAAGGCTGGCATACTTAAAGGAGCAATTTCCCGAGCACTACTTCGAGACTCTGACCTTTCTACCTTCCCTTGAACCTATTTCTTCTAATTGGGCAGAGGAGGCCAGAGCAAAGATTGATTTGGTGGAAAAACAATACACCGAAATGTTCAAGTATTCCCGCACTCTTTCCAGAATCATTCGCACGCTACTGACAAATGCTGACTCAATGCACAAGACTGCAGAGGAAGATGCTAAGGCCCTAAAAACCTTAGGAAAAAATTTAGAAGATACTCAAGCTCAACTAGCTATTGCTCAGAAGAACGCTTCTAACTTCAAACAACAGTTTGAGGACATGCAAAGGCGCTATCATGATTTGCTAGAATCCCACACTCAGGAACGCTCCGAGTTGAAGAAGCAAGCCGACGAAGCCAAGTCAGAGGCTGCTAAGACACGTCTCGCTTATGTTGAGCTTGAGCAAAAGAATGCCGAGTTAGCGAAAAGGAGTGCTGAGTTAGAAAAGAAAAACGCTGATTTGGCTTCAAAATTGTTAGAGGCGGAAAACAGGGCTGCTCTGGCTGAGGGCAACGTTGAATGCGCTATTAAATCTGCGGAGGAAACCCGCAAACAGCTATCAGAGGCGGAGGCCGATATTCAGGGCTTCGGGGAGCTAATGATCGAATTTTTTGCGCACATTATTCGTCGTCGAAACATTTCCTGGATCGAGGACTATCCATCCACCTTGGTTCATGTGTGGAATCAAATCGTTGAATGGGAAAAAGAAGAGCTTAAGGTCGATTCCCTCGACGAAGATAAGTTGATGGAGAAGTACTTGAGAGACGACGAACCAGAGCGCCTAGCTGAAGGTCGCCGCCTAATTGCTGAGGCCATGGAAGAAGAGAGGCGGAAGTCTAAACAGAAAACCATTCCTGAAGCTGGATCCTCTTCTTCTGCTCCTGTAACTCCTGAAGTGGAAGGGTATGATCCCGAAAACCCGGGAATTCCCCGATCAACTTTACTATCTCCCATTCCTGAAATAACTCCAGAGGTAGTAGTCACCCCCGCTGAGAAGTCTTCAGAAGGTATCCCTGTCTTTTCTCCTCAACTTGTCAAGGCTACTACTACCTTTGGCTACACGATTGAACGTTCAATGAGAAATCCTTTGCTCTCGCTTGAGTTGATAACCGATGTTTCTCATTTTGTAGGCGTTGAATCCTCCGCGAAGACAGATGTAGTTCAAGGAGCTACCACTGGAACAAAGCCCGCTGATAGGGTCAAAGAAGGAGAAGACAAGGCTGCTTCCACAGACTTGGGGGAAAGGAGTGAATCAACTAAGGTGACTACTCCCCATGACGAAGAAATGATTGCAGCGTTAAAAGACGACGAAGGAGACGAGGGGCATGATGAGGAACCAGAAGTTACCATAACCGGGGAGTCGAAAAGCGCTGAGGACATTACCTTGGCTGCCATGAAGGCTGATCAAGACAAGCGCTTGCAATTAAAGGCTGAAGAATTAGACCCTGAGGTCCTCAAGCCCCTCGCTGTTGTGGATGCAGGTTCAAGGTTAGTTGTTAAGCTTTCCACTAGATCTATTACCGAAGAACTTGCTAAAAAGTCTTCTCTCGATTCCAGTGCCCCGCCCTCCGGGAAAAAGTCTACTGGTCCCAGTACTACATCTTCAGGGAAAAAGAAACCAAAGCGGATCTTGACTGAAGCCGAGAAGGAAGCAAAAGATGCAGAAAAAGCTGTCAAGAAATCAAAGGCTCATTCCAAGCCCAAATAGTGGGTTCTTCTGTGTCCTTTTAGCATCTTTGTAAATCAATAAGTGCTGCTATACCAGCAGCTTTCGCACTTTCTTTTTCAGTTATTTCCCTGTACAAATTCATTCATTCGTAAATAAAAATAATTCACTTTCTGCAATGTTTATTTGTTAGCAGTTCTGCACTTATGTAAAAATGCATATCTATAGTTATGAAACAAAGTTGTGAAGAGGGGAGATATGTGTATGGGCATGTGTCCCCAGTCAATCTCCGTAAGTTATTCAGTGCCTAACTATGCAATCTGGATGCCCCCGATTCTCTAACGGGATAGCGTTTCCTGTATCATCAATACCTGTTGTTTTTCCTGGCATTTCTTTTATACTCTTTCTCACTCTCTTGAGAGTTAGAGTTCGAGTTCAGTTATTTGTTTATCCCCCGGTCGTTCAACGGGAAAAGATTTCTTTCTCGGCGCTCGGTCGGAGACGCCTTTATACTCTCTTTCTCTCTGGAAAGTTAGAGTTCGGAGCTGAACCTCTTTCTCAGCGCTCAGTCGGAGACGCTTTTATACTCTCTCTCTTTCTCTGGAGAGTTAGAGTTCAGAATAGAATTTCTTTTTCAGCGCTCAGTCTGAGACGCTTTTATACTCTCTCTCTTTCTCTGGAGAGTTAGAGTTAAGAATGTCGTTTTCTCATTCTTTTATGTCTTATTGCACAAATAATCATTGTGCTTCTTTTTATGCCCAAACTGTTTCAACCCTTTTAGGTTCTAAGTTGTCCTGTACTTTATAATCACAACAGAACAACTAATGAATGTAAATGCATAAAAGTAAATAACACACAATATTTTTATAGTGGTTCGGCTAAGTCATAGCCTACATCCACTTTATAGTTCTTTATTCATATCACCGGATTTTCCCAAGGCAAGTCGTGCCTTATTACAGAGTTTACAGGAAAAACAGCAAAAAGTATAGCATTTCTAATCCAAATATCGCATTAAGTGTTGGGCATTCCATGCTCGAGGGACTTCTTCGCCATCTACGGTCGTTAACTTGAATGTTCCTTTATCAAGTTTCCGTTGGATGACAAAGGGTCCCTCCCATTTTGGGCCGAGGTGAGGAAGGGATGGAAAAACTCTCTTGAGCACCAAATCTCCGGGTTCAAAAGTTCTGAGGCGAACTTTTTTGTCATAATAGCGCGCTATCTGACGCCGATGTCTTGCTGCACGCAAGTCTGCTTCGTCTCTTTTCTCTTCGACTTCATCAAGAGACTCAAGTAAAAGTGCCCGATTCGTCATCGGGTCATAATATGTCACCCTGTGGGAAGGAACTTCCAGTTCAACTGGAATTACTGCTTCTGAACCAAAGGAGAGGGAGAAAGGGGTATGACCAGTAGCCGTTTTAAACGTTGTTCGATATGCCCACAAAGCCAGGGGCAGTTCATCCACCCATTTTGCCTTCGCATGCTCTAATCGCTTTTTGAGGATGGATTTTATTACCTTGTTTATTGCCTCTACTTGCCCATTAGATTGTGGATAGGCAACTGCAGTATATCGTTTGTCTATCTTATATTTCTGGCAAAAGTTTCTGAATTCAGTGCTATCAAATTGAGTCCCGTTATCGGTAATAATCGTCCTTGGGATCCCGAATCGGCATATAATATTTCTGACCACAAAACTTATCACCTTTCTTGTGGTGATCTTAGTCAAGGGTTCAGCTTCCACCCATTTTGTAAAATAATCCACGGCTACTATGGCATACTTAGCTCCCCCTTTAGCAATCGGTAAAACTCCAATGATATCTATTCCCCATGTGGCAAATGGCCAAGGACTCACCATCGATTTAAGCTGGGTTGATGGTGCCCTGGGGATTTTGGCGAATCTCTGGCACTTATCGCAGCGTCGTGAATAATCAGCTGCATCTTTGTTGATCGTAGGCCAGAAGTATCCGTATCGCAATATTTTCTTCGCTAAAGTTTGACCTCCTGTATGATCTCCACACTCACCTTCGTGCACTTCTCTCAGTACACGCTTGATGTCGTCGTGTGCGATACATCGTAACAGGGGCATAGAAAATCCTTGTCTATAGAGAATATCGTCTTGTATAACATATCTGGTAGCTCTGCGCACTACAGCTCTCTTTTCACTCTTCTTTAATGGGAGTGTCCCATTCTTAAGAAAATTCTTGATTGGAGTCATCCATGATTCCTTCTCTGGTTCCGTTTCAAGAACGAATTCCATTTCCATTGACTCAAAGCTTGGCGACTCCAACGTTTCAATTGGAATTACCTCGGTCCCTTCTGGATTGTCAGAACTAGCTAATTTTGCTAGTCTATCCGCCTTCTGGTTTTCTTCTCTGGGAATATGTGTTATGTTGTACCGCTCTAAGCTACTTAATAGCTCTTTCACTTTCTTAAGGTAAGCAACAAGTCGAGGTCCTCGAGCCGCGAACTCCTCTCGTACTTGACAAACAACAATCTTAGAGTCACAAAATATATTCATCACTTTTACTCCGAGGTCTTTAGCGAGTTTCAGCCCGGCAATCAGGGCTTCATACTCAGAGTCGTTGTTTGTTGCCGAAAATTCTAATCGCAGGGCGTAATATAACGACCGTCCCTCCGGAGTGACTAAGACAATTCCTGCTCCGGATCTTCGGTCATTTTTAGCTCCATCTGCATATAGTCTCCACGGATTCATCTCTAGCTTATCCTCAGATTTGACCACTTGGTCATTGATTATTTCTTCTTCTGGAATGGTGAACTCCGCAATAAAGTCTGCAAGAGCTTGCCCCCTGATTGACTTTCGTGGTTGAAAATTCAAATCAAACTGACTTAGTTCTATGTTCCATTTAATCAACCTTCCTGACGCTTCGGTTCTCTGCAGCACTTGTCTTAACGGCTGATCGGTGTATATGGTTATTGGATGGGCTTGGAAGTAGTGACGAAGCTTTCGGGATGCAATCAGGAGGCTATAAGCAAGCTTCTCGATCTTTGGGTAGTTGCGCTCTGCCGCTGCTAATTTCTTACTCACATAGTATACTGGCCTTTGTACTTTATCTTCCTCTCGAACCAGAACTGTGCTGACAGCGTGAGCCGAGACTGCTAGATAAACAAATAGTTCTTCATGGTCTACGGGCTTTGATAAGATTGGCGGTTTTTCTAACAGTTCTAACAGATTTTGAAAAGCCTCGACACAATCGGGAGTCCACTGGAAGTTCTTCTTTCCCCTTTTTATCAAATCAAAAAATGGAACACATTTATCGGTGGCTTTGGAGATGAATCTACTTAGCGCCGCTACCTTCCCTGCCAGACTTTGGACGTCTTTAATTTTCCTTGGTTCTTTGATATTTCTAATCGCCTCTATCTGGCTAGGGTTGATCTCAATTCCTCGGGAGCTCACAATGAAGCCAAGGAACTTTCCTGACGCCACTCCAAATGAACATTTTAAAGGATTCAATTTCATACGGTATTTTCGCAAGATACCAAACATTTCTGCTAAGTCTTGCGTATGACTGGAGGACTGCTTTGATTTAACCAGCATATCATCCACATAAACTTCCATGGTTTTTCCTATCTGATCGTAAAACATTCTATTTACCAACCGCTGATAAGTAGCTCCAGCGTTTTTTAATCCGAATGGCATTACAACATAACAATATAATCCCAGATTCGTAATGAAACTTGTATGCTCTTGGTCTGGTACATGCATAGGAATTTGATTGTATCCAGAATATGCATCCATGAAAGAGAGAAGTTCATGACCTGCTGTCGAGTCTACAAGCTGGTCAATCCTGGGAAGTGGGAAACTATCTTTTGGGCAAGCCTTATTTAAATCTGAAAAGTCAATACAAGTTCGCCACTTTCCGTTTGGCTTCTTTACCAGAACGGGATTCGATATCCAGTCGGGATAGGTCGAATCTCGAATAAATCCATTTTGTTTCAATTTCTCTACTTCCTCTTTGAGGGCAGCCGACCTCTCTGGGCCCAGCATGCGTCTCTTTTGCTTTACAGGTGGATGCTTCGGATTTACATTCAATTTGTGACTGATAACGGAAGGCGATATCCCACACATGTCAGCATGGGTCCAGGCGAACACATCTAAGTTCGCTTTTAAGAAGTTCGTCAGCTCTTCAGCACGACGTGGATCCAATTGGGAACCAATCTTCAAAACTTTCGTCGGATCTGCTTTATCAACAGGAATTTCCACTGTTGCTTCATTAGGAGTTGCATTCCTAGCCTCCGGTTCCTCGTCTTTTCTAGGATCCAGGTCTTCAGGCGTTCCTTTTCGCAACTCCCTTGGGTTCAACCTCTCTAATTGCTATGCCGAGTCCCCCTTTGAGGGAGATGAGGCATCCTTATTCTCAGCATTAACTCCTTTCATCAACATCTTCAGTTCGGCCACATAGCAGGCCCGTCCAGAAACCTGATCCCCTCTTATTACTCCAGTCCCGGCTTCGGTTGGGAACTTTAGTAACAAGCACCAAGGGGCGATACAAATTCTAAACTCAGCGAGGGCAGGCCTCCCTAAAAATGCGTTATATGGCGAATCTACGTCCAGTACTACAAACTGAAGCATTCGCACTCTTCTACGTTCTCCTTGCCCTAGGGTCACAGGCAACTCTATATATCCCATAGGAGCTGTCGTCGCTCCGTTGAAACCTCTAATCCATCCTTCACAAGGTTTCAGATCTTCAGGCTCAAGCTTCATCTGATCAAATGACTTCTTGAACAAAATATTAACGGAACTTCCGTTGTCTACTAATACCTTATGGACCAACGCTGGCCCAATAGCGGTAGTAATAACCAACGGATCATTGGTGGGAGATTGTATTCCCGTGTTGTCTCGGCTGCGAAACACCACGTCATCGAACATGGTTTTTTGTTGTTTGATGGGGGTAACATCTTCCAAATCGTCACCTTCATTCATATCTAGATGCTTGGCCGCATTCACATATTGGTCCATTGACCTAAAGCTTCGGATTGCCGGGTGAGGTCCGCCTACTATGGAGTTGATGACAATCCCTTTACCTTTCTGCTGCGCGGTAGGCTTAGGAGCAGGTAGGATTTGCTTTGGAGCCTGCTCTCCTTGCCCCCTGTCCCTCGGGGCAACCTTGTACTCATCCAACTTTCCTTCACGCAGCAGCTTTTCAATTACATCCCTCAAATGTCGACACTCATTGGTCGAATGTCCATGCGTTCCGTGAAACAAGCAAAATTTCCCTGTCGCCATTTCTTTCTCGGTCGAATCACGAGGTGGCGGTCTTTTGTATTGCAACACATTATACGTGTCCAGGTAAATATTTTCCAACGTGTCATTCAGTGGTGTGTAGTTCTCGTAGTTCTGGAATCGGGGCCTTTTGTTTGGGTCGCTTCCCCTATTTCTGTTTCTCCTGTTACCGTTCGAATTACGGTTGTTGTTGTTTCCCCCGCTTCCGGTATTGCTGTTTCCACCCTTGTTTCCTACATTTACTTCAACCTTGCCAGAACTTTCCCCGGACTGCTTCACTGCAATATTACTCTGCACATTCTCCTTTGAAGCTGTCTCAGACTTTCTCTTCCGGTTTGCCCGGGCCTCCTCTCATCTCAGATAAATATCGGCTTTTTCGTAGAATATCGCCCTTGTGGGGGGTGTCTTCCCAGAAAGGTAGTCTCCAAACTCAGATTCGGGATCGACTCCTTCCTTCAATGCCATCAGAATAGTGGGCTCATGCGGGTCACTGACCTCAGTTACAGCTTGGTTAAATCGATCTAAATATGCCCTTAAAGATTCTCCTGGTGCCTGTTTGATCCTTGACAATTCAATAACGCTCTTGGACTTTCGAGCATGTAATCGGAACTGGTTCATGAAACGCTCGCTTAGTTCTTTGTAATTAGAAATTGAACGAGGAGGAAGTCGGGTAAACCAAAATAAAGCCACATCTTCTAGGTAGATTGGGAACGCTTTGCATTTTACTTCATCGGGGGCAGCAGCTGCATTCATAAGCCACGAATACCGCATCAAGTGTTGTCCTGGATCAGTCCTTCCGTTATATTTATCCATCTGTGGCAAATTAAAGCGTCGGGGGAACTGGAAGTCTAGGATGTCGTCAGTGAACGGAGTATGGCTTCGCTCTATACCGTAGTCTTCATTTGTATAATTCCGGCTTTCGGACATAATTCGACGAACCATCGCCTGCACATCGGCACTAGTTAGGGGCTGCTCAGGTTCCCTGGCCCTAGTGTCCGAGTTCCTCCGGGGCTCTTGCTCAGGAGACGCCCTTCTTCTTCGAGCTGCCTCTGCTCGATTCCTTTCCCTGCGTTCCCGGTCGATCTCGGGAAGAGGGGACTGGAGTCTTTGCCCCCGAGATGGGCTATCGTTTCCTAATGCTCGTGCGATATCCTCGCGAGATCCCAAAGATCCAAACGTTAGCTGCTCCACGTTCTGAGGTCGTTCGAGTGGCCTTCGCTCACGGGGCCTCTCTTCCTCAGAAGATGAAGATTGATCTACTGGTGTATGACGAACTGGCGACGGAGTTCTTTGCCGGCGGAGCTCACTGATTTCCCGACTCATGAGCCTCATATTTTCCTGCATCATGAGATTGGTGCGCTCATGAACTCTCATAGCTTCCCTCGTGCTCTCAAGCATATCAAGCAAGCGCGAGAAATCTCCTTGAGTGATGGGAGCAGATGGATTGGCCTGGTCTCCAACCCTGGCAGCTGGAATTGGAGCATTCGCGGGGACTCGAGTAGATGTTCCAGCTTCACCAAGCATCGGGTCGGATCGGAGGTAGGAAGTCGGGTCGGATCGGAGCTGGGGTGCCTGGTCGGATCGGTGTGCAGCGAGCAAGTCGGGTCGGTTCAGACTGGGGGAGTGCACTGCTTCAGAGTCTCCAACCCGGATCGGATCGGAACTTTCCCCTTGCTGTCGGTTCGGGTTTCCTGCGTTGATTCTCCCTGCTGCTGAACTCTGCCCCCTAGACCTTGTTACAACAGCATGTTGCTGATCTTCACCAGCTCCATTTCCTTGAACAGACTGGACTTCCTTGCCTTTTCCTCTGGCCATGAGTCTTTGACAATTACTTCAACGAATGTAAGAAAGTGGAGAAGCTTAAGGATTCACTTCTTTGAACTCAACGGTCCAAAAAGTAGAAAGAGATCCCGGAAAATAAAGAATTTAGATGAGGGTTCTCAGTGAAAGCACCAAAATGTTAGACCCAAATGTGGTTCTAACACCCAAATTGATTAGAAACAAGATAAAGTAAAGCAGAAATAAAAAAGAACACACAAGGTTTATAGTGGTTCGGCGAAGAAATGCCTACGTCCACTTAGTTTTCACTATATTCAGTAATTCAATTACAAGTACAATGTAAGATTCGCTCACAACTCACTTTTGTTCACTCAGAAAGATAAAAACAAGAAATGAAAGATGGTTTGGATTTTCCGGGAGTGAAGGAATTCGAATGATGGAAGTACTTGGATTCTCAAAAGTGCTGAAAAGATCCTTCTCTTTGTCTCTAGTTGGGGTATTTATAGGTGTGAATTTGCCTGAGATGCAATCCGGGTCGGAACACGTGTCATCCATCGCCCTCTCTTCGGGTTCGGATGGGCCATCAAGCAGACAATGCATCAATGAGATGGACGTTAGGGGTAGGAATTGGTCACATCCGGTCCGGTTCTCCAGGCGACTTTATAGGAGATTTTCCTGGATCATGGGTGCGGGTCGGAGACATGCAGGTTGGGGGTTCGGATCGGAATACCCGACCCGAACCGGAGTAGCTTGGACTTCTCTTCTTCTCTAATCATACTCCGCTCCGCTTTGAAGTCATGGCAAGCAGACGGCTTTCCGATCCACCTGAGATTTATTGGCCTTCCGATCCGATCAGGTATGCTTTGCCAAATTATCCAGTAAGAGATATCCGATCCGAACAGAGAATTTTACCCGATCCGAACCGATACGCTGCTATCAATCTGAATTGTGGAGCTTCCTTCCGATCCGAACCGAAGTCACATAACTTGAAATACTCTTCAACGGTTGGTTTCTTGACTTTGTGTTGCCTAGTTCACAAAGTAGGCTAACAGGCTACAACTAGTCATACACCCATTTAGTTGTTCTTTACTAATAATGTTGATCTCCATAAAAATATACTTTCGTATTCGTCAGTGGTTGGGTCTATAAAGATAATTACATGGATATATATTTTTAAAGACGGTTTGAGATTTAATGTTAAAGGCACTGCTCAATTCAAAACTCAAAAACTATTGCGAAACATTGAGTAAAATCTGAAACTTCGGAAAACAAAAAGAAACAAAAATGATATCAAACTTATTAGAGAGTAATGTGTGAAATTGTAGAATAATCTTGACAATGATTGCTTAGACAGCAATATTGTCAACAATTTTTTCTCTACTCAAATAAACTTATTAAATTTCTCTATATGCAATCTTTGAATCTTAGGCAGAAAGTTGACAGGTTGACTAACAAGGATGAGGCTAGTAAAAAAATATGCTAAAATGTCTAGCAGGAAAAACAGAAATAATATTAGAAGATTGATTAATTCTAAAGGTTCCATTGTGAATAATTGCTTAGCTATTGAATAGGAAGTCATTAATTATTTTACATATTTATTTACTAGTTTTGATAAGTGAAAATTAGACACACATCCCTAAAACGGAACTTAATTAGGCTTACATCCGGTCTAACTTTTCATGTAAATTAGGTCCCTATTTTTCAAAAACATATAAAAAAAATCCCGAAAATTCATTATTAAATAAAACATGTTCACGCCAAAAAAATAGGTGGAAAAACAATCGATAAACAAGTCAAAATCAAAAAATACACAAAACAGCGGAATATGCAGTAAAATGCATGAAAACATGCACATATTTCAAATATTTGCATACATGTATGCACATATTGCCATGCTCTCTGCCTTTCAACGCATTACTGCATACAAGTATGCGGCTATTCTAAATAGCAGCATATTTGTATGCAAATATTCAGCAGGTTTGCGGTTTTTTTGCATGTGTATTTAAATAGTTGTATATATGTATGCAACTTTTTTTTTTTTTTTGATTTGCGTGGACTGAGGGGAATATTTCTAGATTTTAGAATATATTTTTTAATGCAAGAGCGCATTTTTTTTGTGAAAAAATGGAAAAGGCGAAGTGGAAGGAGGTGGAAGGCAGAAGGGACAAAAATTATTAGGCGGCAACTCAAAAAGAGGGGGCGGAAACGAATGGGAAACTTTGTCCCTTATTTTTTATTCCGCCTTTTCGTTATATTTAAAAAAAAGCGCTACAATGTAAAAAAATATCTAAAATCTGGAAATATTAACAGAAGTTCACGGAAATTAAAACAAAAACTTGCATACATGTATGCTGCTATTTGAAATACTTGCACACATGTATGCAAGTATTGCATGTAAAAATATGAAGCGAAAATTTTTCCTGAAGATTGTCACACACTTGTTTGCAAGAATCTGTTTACCTTGCATACATGTATGCAAAAAAACAAACGCAAATTCAACATTTGAAATACTTGCATAGATGAATGCAAGTATTGCAAATATGTGCATGATTTGATGCAAATTACTGCATTTTTCGCTGTTTTATCGTATTTTTTGATTTTGATGCATTTTTTGATTTTTTACGAGCTGCTTTTTCGGATGAGTACATGTTTGATTTAAATACGAATTTTCGTGATTGTTTTTTTTTTATTGTATTTTTGAAAAATAGGGACTAAATTTACATGAAAAGTTAGACCAGATGTGAGTCTAATTTTGGAACTTAATAGGGACCTGTACCAAACGGACCCTTTTGATAATAATAATGACTTTCCTGTTACCAATACTAAATTATATTTTGAATGATAATAGTCTAGACTTACCCCCATTAGCATAGATGAGATTAAAAAATTGTTTTTAATGCTAATGTTGACCTATTTCTTACTGCAGTTTGATCTATAAAATTATCTCTACTATTTTATGCAATAATTTTTTTTTTTGAAATTCCTTATTTTAGAAAATTAAAGTGCTTTCATACCTAGTAGACTCATAGTTGAAAATATGTTACTAGCTCATAAGCTAATCAGGAACTTCAATGTTAAAAAAAGAAATCATATGTGCATTAAAATTGATTTGCACAAAGCATTTAATAAAATAAATAGGAATTTTATTATTCACTTTATGTAGCAAATGAGCTTTAATTCAAAATTTTGCTCTCTTGTTTATGAATGCATCAACATTGTCTCGTATTCTATTATTATTAATGTCTTCCTTAAAGGTTTCATTAATAGCAATATAGGCATTGGACAGGGAGACCTTCTATCACCCTATTTGTTTACAATTGTGATGGAGTACTTCTCTATTCTAATGGAAATTGAGCAAATTATGGTAATATTAAAACTATTAATAGAGTTAATCCACCAATTACCCATTTTTTATATGCAAATGATATGTTACTTTTTTGAAAGGTTGATGTTCCAAACTTTGTTATATATCTTTGAAAAGCTGAATCTTTTTGCAGGTTTTAAAGTAAATGAGGATAAAAGCAAAGTTTACTTCAGTAAAAATTGTTACTTCAAAGATGAGATTCTCAATATTTTAAAATTTAAGGAGGACAGTCTACCAGTCAAATATTTAGGATGCCCTTTGAGTTTCAATCAAATCACCGACAATGATTGCACAAGGTTATATGATGTTATCCAAAATAGGCTTGTAGTATGGTCTAGTAAAATTCTATCACTACCTGGAAAAACTAAACTGGCTCACACTATCATCACCCCAATTATAATGTATTGGATCCAATCTCACAACATACCATCTAATATTGTGCATAAATTGAAAGAACGTATGCCAACTTTATATGATAAAGGAAGAATCATAAAATTGTTTGGGACGAAGTGTGCTCAACAAAGAAAGCAGTTGAGCTTGGTCTTAGAAACATCAATGATCTTAATGAAGCGTCTAACTACAAACTTTTTTGAAAAAAAAATTATAGGGAAAATCCCTCTGGGCTAAATTGATGAAAGCCAAACACATCGAAAATAAAAAACTGGACTAAAAAAATTGAAAGCTACCATTCTTTCATTTGAAAAAAAATCTTAGCTGAAGAGAAATTGGTGCCAGTCTATTGGAAAGGAATATTAAAAATGGAAAGCAACTAATCTATTGTTTAACCATTGAATTAAAGGGAAATAATTAATTAACCTTATTGGTTAGAATAATCTCTACTTTCTTGAAGGTGCAAACAATAAGGTTCAATGTATCATAGATAATTCTGATTGGATGACCTCAAATCATATGGCTGTAGAATTATACAACTTTGATATAATAGATATTCATATTGATAATAACATTGGTAAGGATAAATGGAGTTGGATACTGAGCTCCAACGGTAAATTTTCTTTCAAAAAGATTTGGGAATTTATCAAAGGTGAAGAAACTGAAGTGAAACTAGCACAGAGTTATATGGAGCAAAATGAATTGTCCTAAAATGTTCCACTATGCTTTCTTTGTTGTCACAAACAAATTGCCAACAAGAGACAGAAGTGTTGAATGGAAAAAATGTGAAACTATCTGTGTCCTTTGTAATAATGATAATGGAAGTGTTGAGCACCTTTTCTTTGGATGTGCTTATTCAAATCACGTTTGGTTTAATGCCAAAAATTATCTAAAATTCAACCAAACTGATTTTGTCCTGAAAATTAGAGAAATTGTTTAATATATTCAGGATAACTTTAAGCCCAAATCAAAAGAATTCAAGTTTGATTCCTGCAATCTTACTATTGTCATATGTCATATATGGAGAGGAAGTAACCAAATAATCCAGCAAAACAAAATTATAAGCAACAATCAACTATGGAATTCTATAGAAAATGAGAGCAGAATCATTGCTAACAAAGCAGAATTCAAGAATCCAAGCCAAAGCAAAGTATACATCAAATTTTATGAAAATCTGAAAGATACAGTAGAAGCTTTCTAATGGTATGAAAAGCTATCTACCAATAACTAAAGTATGCATTCATCCGGACACAAACTCCATAATTTAAGCAGCAACCAAACTTGAAGGAGCACGAGCATCCAAGATGGGGGTGGCCACACCAGAGCATCTGACAGAGCGACGCTCTGCAAGGGGAGAAAAGAGAAATTCAATTTAATTTTTCTTGAAAAAACTAATAAAACTCTCTAACTTGTGTTTTAATTGGCTCAGATAGTTGGAGCTACTGTCGTGCCAACTATAGTCCTGATCAAGCAATATAGTTCACTTATCTGAGTGGTACACTGGTGAATCAAGCAAAGGGAAAGAGATGAAAAGCAGTAAAGTTCATGAGTAAATCTGATCTGGTAAAGGCACTAGGGTTTCCAATTACCCATATGATGAGGGTAAAATTGAGAGAATCAACCTTAAGCCTCTTAGTAGCATGGAAGATAAAATGGATTCAAAGCTCAAATCTGTAGATTGTTCAAGTTGGAAGCCACCGTAATGTAGATCGAGCTGAATGGAGCTCCGCCTTTTTTTGTCGCTGTGTTTTGTCGGCTAAGGTTATGTTTGTCGATGTGGACATTTTCCCATTTATCTTGTCTTGGGATTCTTTTACGGCCTTGGGCCTTTTTTACCTTCTATAAAAAAAGAATCATAGATCATTGGATTTGTTTTTCATTTTATGTGGTTGGTGGAATTCATGGGAAGATCTAATGGTTGAGATTTGTAGTATTCAATTTTATATCATTATTATTTTTTCATATAGAGTTTCCTATATATAAATTGAAAATTCTATTTCAATCCAGTTAATGGAAAATACAGTGGCATAACTAAACATATCAATGCAGCAACACAATAAATACTCTAAATTCTAACAGCCGTATTTTACAAGGACAAGGAAAACTAAATCCGTATACGGTGCCTAAACCAACCAATGGACTCAAAGGAAAAACAAAAGCAGCAGGCGAGGAGAAATAATTTCTATGCTAAGAGCACTTCCAGCAGAATGAGGGAGAGGTGAAATGAGGCGGAAATGGGTTTCCTCGTGCTCCATCAGTGTTGCGACGAGGGTGGGGAGGCAATTGAAATGGCGATGCTCGCTATTTCGAATAAATGGTTTTATGAAAACCATATATATGTTAAACGGTTTTCATAAAACTTTTTAACATCTAAACGGTTTTATGAAAACCATTTAACATATTTTTGGTTTTCATAAAACCCTTTAGTATTATACGGTTTTATGAGAACCGTATATAACACAGATTTTTTTAAATCCATTTTTTTGATGTTTTATTTTAATATATTTAAATTAGTTTATAAAGAAAAGCACAAATACTTTGTAAAGAATTAAAACCTGCCTATTTTCAAGTTTTCAAATTGTGTTTTTAATGTTTTGATTATGTTTGTGTATCAAACACTTACCGCAAATTTTTATTTACCTTTTATATATTGTTTTAAATATGTATACATATTTGAAAGCAATGTAAATTAAGTTTGAATCTCATATATGCATTAGATTTTTTTTTACGTAAAACTAGTTATTTTTTATAATAACCCACAAAACAGTACAACAAACATAGAAAACTAAAACTAGGATACAACAAGCCAGAAATAGAAACATAGAAATAACAACATTAAAGCCAACATACAAAACTAAAAATAGGATACAACAAGCTAGAAATAGAAACATAGAATTCGTCTACATCTTAGAACTTCCTTCTTCTTCCTGATATTGTTTCTTTTGAGCCCTCAAAATACTACGCTTTTTTGCTATAGCGTACTCAAGGGCCTCTCCAGTCAAATTAGATACATCTCTTGCTAGATACTCCTCTTTTTCTTCCTTCAAACGTCTTTCACGTTTTTCTTTATAATCAGTTCTTTTGTTGAGGGTTGTAGTTCTAGTGGCATCTTGCTGTAGTTGCATCTCCATGATCTACAGCTTCTTATCTTTACACTTTTCACGGTCTTATTTGTTGGAGACAGATGCAAGTGATATATCACTCAACAGCGAAGTTAGTCTATCACTAGATGCTGCCAAATCCATTGCTCCCTTATTTCTCAACGGTGCTCTCTTGCTTGATTTTATTCCTTCTGGCCTTGTTTTAACCCCACCATATAGCATTCCCGAATTAGAAGTCACAGGACTACTGTTATTCCCATCTGCATTTGTAGCCATAGGACATTCAAATGAATTTCCCAGGGATGAATCCATCGAAAGTCTAGAAGCTACATTTCTTAAGTTAGAACCTTCGGTGTCTCCAAGGTCTACAACATCTGTTTCGCATAGATTGTACCAATGTGGACACAATGAAAGAATTTCCAATGCTTCATGAGCAATGAATTCACTTTTACAAGTGTCACGATATATCGTATCGTAATCCTCCTTTAAATCTCTGAATGTTTGATCGCTTCGAAGCGAATCCCCCCTTAGTGCTTTTATCCCTTTGTACTTGGTACACATAGTATTCAAATTATACCATGTAGTCTTTGTGCCATAAACTGATCTTCGTGTTACGCATTCAGGATCTCCATTGTATAAATCATTAACCGGAAGGTAGAAAAATTTACCACCGGAATGGCCTTCTAGAATGATACGCGTTTACCCATGCACTGGCTAGCACTTTATAGTTAGTTGTGCTCTATATTTTACCAGTAGCTATAGTTTGCTCCGCACTACTTTGATCGTGAGTTTCTTTTGTCTTTCGCTTGGTGTAAGGCCGTTTGGCCTTGGTTTGTCCTTTGGCGGGTATTGGGGTCGGAGAAGCCACCTCTTGGTGTACGTTTTGAGTAGGATTAATGGATTTTGACCCAAAGTAGTTGTTGGTTTGAGGAAGTTTGTTATACATGTTATCGTACTGCTGAGCAAGGTTTAAGTGGTGGAGATACTGACTTTGTTGGGAAATTAGAAAAGGGGCTGGAATCAGTGATGGGGCTTTATCTTGAGATAATAAACTAGTAAAATTAGCAATGTTATCATCGGTATAGCCAGAGAAATTGTTGTGGTTGGAATCAACAATTGTTATTTGTTTAGAATTGGAATTGTTTGTGAGTATGAAGAAAACTATAACCCATACCCCATATTTATGAAGATAAAGGATACAAGTAGACTTGATCATTACAAGAAGCCATTCAATGTTCTATAACGTGTTTTCCAATCAATTGTAGAAACTAGGGCAAGTTTAATTGCCCTAACCAATAAAGTTGTTTAATCAAATCAACTTTAATGATTCCCTTGAATGGTGAGACACGCTTTATGGTATAAGTGCGCGTGCTATTTATATCTCTTGGTTGTTGTGCCTGAATTGGGAGTGCTCTTAATGACAAAGCTGTTTATATTACTTTAACGATTCCCTAGAAGGGTGTAAGATGTTTTACTTTAATAATTCCCTTGAACGATGCGACATGCTTTATTGGTATAAGTGTGCGTGTTGTTTATATCACATGGTCATTGTGCCTGAATTGGAAGATGCTTCACTTTACTTGATTGTTGTGCCTAAGATGTAACTTTTATGCCTATATAATCCATTGAAATTTTTGTTTGACTTCACATATCAAAATGGAAAATGAAAACTAGACTACTTCAGATTACATTGTTTTGATAAAGGCTTACATTGAAGCAGATGTATTACATATGGAAGAAGAGGTAGATCAAAATTTTTGGGCAACCCTCAATGAAAAATACAACAATCATACTGGTTGTATAATACAGAGGACCAAATTAGCCAGCAGAAGTGCATTCTGTTTATTTACTACTGATTGTTTGAATTACCGCAAAGTAATTGATGAGGTAAAAAAGGATGATGTTTTTCCACTGAAACGATCGACGTATGGCTCACTCTATCTTTTCAAGTACCTGTCAGACTTTGTCGATCACGAAGCGTACGGGTTATGGTATAATCATATTATATAGTTTGAGTAGTATATCATTATATTATATGTCATATTCAATATGTATCTTTTGGTTTATGTATTTGGAAAGTTGTGATGTATCCGTAGAGTTTAATTTAAATTCATCGTTATATGAAGAGTATATTGTCCCAAGCCCTGAAATGATCAGTCTATGAACATTAAAAGTCATGCTTAAACGTACATTGGACTAAGCGCTGACAATATTAGTCAATATCATGCTGGCAATAATTAAAGTTGGCTTTCATTTGATATCAATCAATTAAAGTGGTCAGTATCTTGCTGAAAAAAATAGTAAGGAGTTAAAAATTTTGGGTTGTCCTCTAGTGAATTGTGAATAATGGCTAGAACGGAAAATAGAAATGAGATATTTTTAAAGACATAACACAATACAATCATAAAGTACTATAACGTTACAACAGTTCAAGTAAGGAGTTATAACTTTTGGGTCATCCTCTAGTGAGTTGTGAATATTATCTACAACTGAAAATAGAAATGAGATATATTTAAAGTACATAAAACAAGACAATCATCGAGTACTACAACATAACAATAGTTCAACAAATGCATAAACTACATCTAAGCATTCCCTTTCAGATGCCATAAATGTTCAACCAGGTCATCTTGCAGATTAGTATGTACCTTCTAAGATCTAATTTTACGCAGACAGCTCAGAAATACCTCAAGAGTCGCTGGATTTCTATCAGTAACAACTATTGCAGTGTTATCTAAATCATATCTCAAATAAGATGGAAATTTTCCTCTTTCTTCTTCAGTGATAATGTTATGCATTATAATACAAGCACGCATAATGCTGCTCAAAACTTGTGGCTTAAACAATTTAACAGGGTTTTTAACAATGAAAAACCTTGCTTGTAGAACTACAAATGCACGTTCTACATCTTTTCTCGCTGCCTCTTGCCTTTTAGCATAGTATTTTTCTTTTTATGTTTCAGGAGCTGAAATAGTTTTGACGAGAGTACCTCATGAAGGATAGATGCCATCTGCTAAATAATACCCCCTGTCATATGTATTTCCTGCAATATTAAAATCACATGCAGGTGCTTTTCCATGTGTAAGGCTCTTAAACAAATGTGATTGGTGAAGTACATTAATATCGTTCATTGGACTAGGACATCTGAAAAATGCATGCCAAAACCATAGATCATGTGAAGCAAGTCGCTTTGGTGTATTGTCCAATGAATTGACAGTGCCATGCTGTGGAACAATTTTTCCATTCCAAATGCATATAGTCTAGGCTGCCTAACATGCTGAGAAATCCTCTTATTAGCTCCTAACCTTTTCAACTTTTTAACATCGCTTTGCGTTGGAGCATGCAGATACTCCTCACCGTACAATTCAATGATAGCTACACAAAACCTTTCAAGACTTAACGTTCTCACCCATTTGGACAACCTCATCAAACGCATTTGGAGCTATCGTATATGCTATTATACGTAATACACATATAATTTTTTGGTATGGTGAACATCCTAAAGTACCAGCACTATTTCGTTTCTGAACAAAATATTTATTGTGTTAAATAACTCCATTGAAAATGTGCATAAACATATTCTTTCTCATACGAAAACAGCGTCGAAAGTCTTCGAGACCATACATACAAGGGGCGTTGAAATAATCTTTAAGTAATCTTGCAGTACCTCCTTGATGATCCTGCATCTTCCGTCTGTCTGCACGACCGAACACACTACTTCTCGAGTACCGCTAGATGATCCTTCTGTTAGGAATTGGTGAATCTTTAATTGTTGAATGGTAACAACTTGAATCATAAGATCTAACTCATCACTATTGGTCGTGCTATCCGAAGATAACTGAAGATAATTTGTACGCCCCAACAAATCATCGCCTTCGTCAGAATCGAAGCCAGTATCCTCTGGACCATTTTGGCTTAAGTAATTTGAATCATCACATTGCACATCTGATTCGTAAACGTCATCGTCGTTGTAGACATTATGAGACATTTTTGTATTGTGAATCTAAATGTGCACACTATAAGTGGTTTTATAGCTTCTTCAATCCGCAGTTGCAACGGCTATAAAAATATTGTATACAAATATACTCGTCAACGGCTATAAATTTAAACAAAATTTTAATATTTTGCAACGGTTATCAATTTAAACTATATTTTACTATTTGGCAATGGTTATAAGTTTAAACTAAATTTTTATATTCGGCAATGGATTTATTTATATATGTTATACTTTTATATTCCAAATCGGCTCTATATATATAACGTATAATTTTATATCCGACAACGACTATATATTTATAACTTATTTTTATATTAGTTAACGCTGTAAATAAATTAATTTTAATTTAATTTTCATTAAAATGTCTCGACAATTGTACTAGATAAAAAAAAATTCCTCGACATTTTACAAATACCATACGGGGGAGAAAGGGGGGAAAGGATTTTCTGAAAACCCCTTTGGCGTTAAACGGTTTTCTGAAAACCGTTTAACACTTAAACGGTTTTCAGAGAACCGTTTAGGGTTAAATTAAAAAAAACATGGAGCGTCCCCCCCAACGACTGCAGGAATGGTGGGGGGAATCCATGCTCTAAACAGCGAATCCCCACCAAAAAATGATGAGATGTTGGGAATGCTCTAACCATATGCAGCAAATATTTCCTCATTGTTAACATTAAAGTCTTTGTCATTGCATAATACAAGCTAATCATCAGCAATTCTGTAGTATAGTTCTTGTTCACCCTTCTCATCAACCATAATCCATTTTGATAGGATCTTTCAGAAAGTGCGATAAATAAAACCACCATTTAAATGGGTTTGAATTCCAGCCTTATAAGACTAGATTGACAGGATTCCTTCGAAGAACTTATCAGCTAGCTCTAAAGCTAGCCAATACAAAGGAGGAGGATCAAAATAAATGGCAAAGAGAAGGCACTTTCAAAAGAGGTGATTGAAGAGTTTATGGTTGGAGGCACAGTGGGACACCTCGGGATAAAGGAGGCCGGAAAAGAAAGGCTAGACGAACGAACTAAAATGATATTAAACGATGTGACACATAGATAAAAGT
Organism: Allium sativum; assembly: GCA_030737875.1. Lineage (NCBI taxonomy): Eukaryota > Viridiplantae > Streptophyta > Magnoliopsida > Asparagales > Amaryllidaceae > Allium > Allium sativum. The sequence goes on from CM060926.1 coordinate 489,687,675, forward strand.
TGTAGGCCCGAGGAGAGGAAGACTGGGAGTAGGTCACATTCGACATGGTGCTTGGCTTGAGAAGCGAGAGAGTGGGACGTTTTTAACTGGCATTGAAGGGATGGAGGCTTGGAAATAGGGGTGTAAATCGGTCGGACCGGACAGAGTTGTGTTCAGTTTCTATCCAAAAAAACCGGACTGCATACGGATCGAACAAAAAAAATTCTTGGACAAATTTCGTTATCCTAATTCGTGTCCTAAATAAAACAGATCAGACATGGACATATGTTTTTCGGACACAGACATGGACACGAACAGACACGGTCGAATAAAGTTATTTATATCACATTTTATGCATTTTATTAGATTTTGTCTCAACTATATACCGGATTACAAGGAACTCAGACAAATTTTAATGAACACAGACCGAACGTGATTTTTTTCATACAAATTTTGTTGTCTAACTAAATGAGAATCGAACAGACGTATTTCAGTAACAGATACGAACGGACGTTGGACATTCATACAAAATTTACAGACCTGTTTGGAAAATGGAATTTTCTAGGGAAGGATAGCAGGAAGATATCTCGAGTGAGGGCATGTTGAACTAGTGTGACCGAAAGGGTGGGAATCATCATAAATGAAAGGCTTCCACTGATACGGACGTTCAGCTCATGGCCCCATTCTAGGCTAGAAGTATGGGGATTTGTAATGGTTGTTGTCGCATGTAAAAGATTTCTACAAGGGAGCTAGATACTTGAGTTAATGTCACTTCTTAGTATAGATCTCAAAACAGATCGATTGGCCAAGGCCTAATATGATAAACAATTCAAATTGTATCCTTTAAACATTGAAAAACTAATGCAATATTTGATATGTGAACTCATAAGGATAGATGGGTATTTCCCATAGGCTATATTGATTAACGGATAAGACTATGTAATGACTTACAGTTTTCCATTATTAATAATCCAGTTGGATTCTAGGATGTAGGATTTGTCCTAAGGATGTAAAGTTTTGGAATATATTTTTTTGGTAAAACAAAATGGTTTTTAAAGTGATTCGTAACACTTTTTATTATAACAAATAAATAAATACAACAGAAGTTAGACGGATTGTTTACCTACTACTATCAATTTTTAAGGTGGACTATCCATCACAACTGGTTTTTAGAGTGGATCATCCACTAAACTTAGCTGGATTATTGGGTTGGAGCTAGACAATATGTCTAGACTACACTAGATTACATCCCACACAGGGAGGAAAGTGTAGTAGGGCAAAAAAATCCAATTGCATACCTCAAACCATAGTAAAAAATACAAACAGCTCAAAGTAATAACATCGGACACTACTACATAGCACTGTTAACACTTAACAACATACAAACAGGTGCAAAACAAATGACATGACATGGCAAGGAGGCAGACTAGCCGCACTAACCCAATTTCGATTTTGATATGATGGGTAACAACTTAAGAATTCATTGAGGCAGCTCGACAACCAGCCACAACACCAAAGTGAAGAAGCTTGACATAGAAACAAATCACCATGTTAAGATGTTGAGCCTTCATCCATCATAACGTAGCCAGGAAAAAACTGGTCATCACATACCACAACAAAGCTTCATACAATTTCATGTGCGGGCATTGCTTGGCAAAGACAGTGAAAACACCAACACAACGCAGCAACGGTCTGAGCAATGCTCACGTTTATTGTTGTGCGAAGAAACATTAAAACAAATTGATAGGTTAAACAACACCAAGACACCACACAAACGCTGCGAAGAAAGAACACAAAAGCACCCAGGAGCAGATGGAGGCCAAGGCCCTAGCAGGAATTTTTTTTTCTAGTAAAAAATTAATGGTTCCTAAATTGGCCCTAGGTGGAAATGTAAACAATGCCCTATCTATGAGGAAGGAATGCCAAATATTAGCCCACATGATACTGTAAGTAGTTAGTTTGAGGTAGGCTAGTACATGCTGATACATATCCAAAAAAATTGAAGAAGTTTTGCAATGTGGGACAATTTTTGGCCCTTGCTCAAATCAAGAGCTAGATCCACCACTGAAAGCACCAAAAAGACGATTCCATGTCCCAAACTAATGAAGACATAAGCTACCAGACATAAAATCTCACAGTTGACATAAAAACTACACCAAAAATGCAACATTAGATTTTTCCTTACCCTCTCTAGCTAATAACTGTCACTTGTGAGGTTCGACAAAGTAGTCGAAAGGCCAAGTTGGTTTTGAGGTAGATATAAGTCACCGCACACAAACTTAAGCAGGTGGACATCGAAAAGGAGAAATTGGTTTCAGATATGAGAAACTGGAGCATGGGTTTATGTGGAAATCCTCTGCGAAAGACAAGGCGTGGTGAAAGTAAACATTGTTTTGGAGAAAAAGAGAAAGTAAAGAGAGGCGAAGTCGAACAGAGGAGAAGGATATAGAAAAAGAGATGATAGGGAGAAATGTTTTTCACCATTTCTAATCTTTGAACAAAGAACGGAAGCCTATATATAATATTTATTTGTCATATTAATTATTCTAGATCTATAGTGATTCCAAGACCTAAGAAAACGTCGTAATAGAGGAAAATGCAAGATGATCATCTAAGAAGAAAACAACAAAAGTAGTCCTTCCGTAATAAATTCTTGTATAACACCCTGCTTTTTTCAGAATATATAATTAACATAATTTAATTATGAATAGAAAAAATAGACATTTTTTGAACTATCCAAATTTGGCCTCAAAACCTTTACCATTGTGTTCATGGTGATTTACTAATTAATTTACATATATAATATTCTTCGAACATAATTCATTGAGCAAAGTTATTGACGTTCAAAGTTCTACATTAGAAAATAATTATACATGTAAACATGCGTGTATATATTTTATCTTACAAATATGTGAACATGTAAATTTCAAAAATAATGCACACTGAATTTAAAAAACTAATGTGCAGAAAAAATGGAATTATACTAGACATAAAAAGGAATTTTAATAAACATTAACATATTAGAAAACGTAACGTTACAAAATAATCAAACAATTAACTCACAAAAGGCCGGACATATCATGCGTACGTGTAGTAGACCTACCGGGGTCGATCCCCAGCCTGGTCAGGTCGACTTATGGAGTACGTGGGTCGACCTATATGTATATTCGAAGATGCTTTGTTTTGCATTGTTAACGAACAAATTTTATATGATTCTAATCGAATAGATGATGCTATTTTTAATCCTTATAAATAAATGTGCAGAGATCGCCTCCAAACCACCCACATTTTTCCAAATAAGGGCAGATGCTTTGCCATTTTACTTTATCCCCCAATTTTTCAAAAAATATACGTTTTAGATTTAGGTTTTTTGATTTACAAATTAGAGAGAAAAACTGCAGATCTAGGAAAGAGACTATTCAAAATATGTCATCTGTATGAGGTAAGTTATTCAGATTTGGTTTTCCTGTAACTATATTTTATTTATTTAGACTCAGATTATAAATCTGTACTTGTAGTTTGTGGATCTAAATCAAGCTACAAAAAGGAATGCTATGAATAGTAGAACTGGATTTGAATCGGATTTGGAACTTGGGGGTTCTCTTTCCATATGAGTGAATTTAAATTATATATCCTTTATGATAATGATATATGATATTGTTAGATTTCCATTACAATCATTGAATTGGATATTGTTATACCTATACTAAATTGTAGTAATTAGTTTACTCAATATTATTATCGTTAAAATTGTAATTTTTAAGATATTGGACTATTTGTAAATGTTGTTCTATTGGAATAGAATCTAAATATATAAGTAATCTTGCGCTTAAAATTGAAGGGAAAGACATAAGCTTAAAAAGGGTAAAATTTACAGTAATAATGTCAAACTCGTAAAATGAAATAAAAAGGGGAATTTAATATGTAACCTAGTTTGGGAAGTTAGTAATAGCTTAGTTGGTTGGTTGGAAAAGAATATATTTCCCCATTTTAAACTTTATAATTAAAGGAATAGTGAAAATAATTCATGCAAAGTAGGGATGTTTGCACTATGTAGCAAAAAGGTAAAGGAAACAAAAAAGATGCCTTGTAATTACATATTACTGCATATGAGATTGTTTTATATAAAATATGGAAATGGATTTGAGTAAAGTCTCCATAACCAACCAAATGAAATATTATTAACTTTATAATAATGAAACTTACAATGACAATAGGAAAAGGAAGAATATAATGGATGAGTATGGTAAAAAGAAAAGGAGCAATAATCAAGTTAAATACTTGATAGGCATAAGAAAAGGGAAAAACTAGGTAAAATGGTTAAGGTTTGCAGATGGAATGTAGACAACAAAAGAAATAAAAGTAATTATTATGATAAATGGTTTATTATAGGTAAGCATTGTTTTGGATTGGGATTAACACATGACAAAAAGAAACCTAAAAGAGGATTAAATATCATAATAAATGTAAAAGAAATATAAATTAACATGTAAGAAAATATTATACATAGGTTCTAATAATATGTTGAGGTCATGACGATAATTTCAAGAGACGCGTTTGGAGCAATCTAAAAGTAAGCCTAACGAAGCAGACCATCGTAGATCCTTAGGAGTAAAGGAATTTTGTAACGATGACAAATCAGGAGTTCTTCAACATGGGTGGGTAAGCGACTTCAAAAGATGTGGAGAGTACCCTTGAATTGACCCTCTGATGCAGGCCTAACAAAGAGGAACATCAGATGTAGGTTTGTAGTGTCCATAAAAAGGGTATGCCTTGACTGCATATGTATTATAAGCCTGACGAAGCAGAACTTTACAAGCAGTCAATGACTGATGGGTGATTTGAGTATTCGTGCGACACCTGGCTCATGGAGTAGGTTACCAGCTCTAGGAACAGGTTTGTTAAGAGGACCCAAAAGGATGGTAGCATCTAGGATACCAATCATCATTAGCCGGTTGTGAGCAAGGGGAAGGGATTGGGTTAGACCAGAAGGCCAGTGATCTTTCACTAATGAGATGTTGTATGAGATGGAAACGCAATTTGGTTGCTTCAATTTGTTTGTCTTAGGGGAAAGACCATTAACCCATAAAAAGCCTTCCTACCAGTTAAAGGGTGGTTGCGTGGAGTCATAGCCACGTTGAAAAGGGGCGGATCATGTAGGACATCTGTGTTCCAGGCATAATAAAGAGAACCTTTTCAAATGTAGTACATCCCCGACTGTGTTCCATATGAAGTGGGCCTTGATGACGCCACTTGTAGGTGAGACTCAGAAGTGAAGACAGAATGATTACGTGTGAATCTTCAATGTATGCACAGAAGCGGTACATCGTGGACATCCATTGTGTAGGCACTGGAGCGGTCCACTGTGGATGTAATTTCACATTTTCATATCAGACAATGAAACGTCTGTATTTCAAGCCTTACAAGCATGCATTTATAGATGTATTTGCAACACCCTTTTGGAGAGACGGTGACATCCTATCAAAGAAGATACGAAAGGTACTATGGATAGTATTTAGGACCGAGGCGATCTAAGGGCATGTATGTACATATATATTGACTATTATGTTTTGGTCTACTTTGGAGTACATGGGTACGATTTATGCACGAAGGTAAGATTAATGTAACCTCAATAAACCTAATATAAATAAAATTAAAATAGAATGGTATATGTAGTGTTATTCTTAAAAGTATATAATTTGGCGTTCACCAAAACATATGTTTTGTCCCCTTCCTCATAACATACCACGTGTTATATAGAAGGCAAAGTTATTCAGACACTTGGTTTAGAAAATTTCGTTCCCTTAGTGAGTATTCATTTACTACTATATTTTAATCATTTCCATTGTAAGTTTTTGTTGAGCTCTGATATATTATCTTCGCTTATTTGTGGGATACCAAACAACCAATTTAAGCTTTAGTGGACTTCGATTTTAGCATTTTGTGAAATATCCAGATCCGTTGAGGTTTGGGTTGTTATATTTGATATCAAAGCTTATGTTTAGTATTCCAAAATAGATATATGAATAAACACATTTGTATTTTTAATATATATATATATATATATATTATATACTTGTATCCTAAGAAATCGACTTTTAAAGAAATTACACATAAAAGATTTTTGGGAGTAGTTCTGTACAACAAGATTTGGATTATGGAAATCCAAGAGTAGTAGGTCCCAGAGTGGCCAAAGGATATGATGTGCAATAATCTTAGTACTAAGTTAGGTATCCGTATGTTAGATGTCTAGAAACTTGGAATCATTTCAGAATTGTGGGTAAGGAGGTAATGCCTTAAAAGGAAGAAACAAAGTGGATTAGACATATATATTATGTACAAATGGATCTAAAGGCAGATTTTTTGTACAGAAATGGACAATGTTGGAGGAATTGGCATAAAAATCAAAAAAAATAGCAAAGCCGACAGGTTTTTAAGGTGATCGCAAACACCTTTTTATTATAACCAATAATAAAAAAATACAAAAAGGTACAGGTGACTGTGGTTGACAGCCAACTAAATTCGGTTTTTAAGGTGGACCGTCTACCGCCTACGAAGTTTATAGTGTTCTGTCCACTCTTCCTATACAGGTTTAGAGCACTGGAGCTAGCTACTTAACTAGACTACAATATTACATTTTCTTATGATCTATTCCTCCACACAGGGAGAGAAATAATTACATACTACAAATAGTAGTGGTTTTCATATGAGTACAAATTATTACAGTACAATATTGATCGGTGTAAGTAAGGTATCCAATAAATTGCATGCCTAGACTATAATATGTACAGGACAACTGTATCATATGGAGGCCAGCTATTTTCTTGAGCTCCACACCAAGTATTGAGCTTCACACCAAGATATTTTAGTCATGCACAGATTTCAAGTGAGAAATACAGTAGTGACCGTTCTGCCCTATGCCGAGGAAGAGGAAGGAGACGATAACATCACCAAAATAAACAGTGAAGTCGAGTGCTTACGACTTCACATGTTTCGCTGATTAATGATGACAACCCAGTAGCTAGAATGCCTCAAGCTCGAACACTAGAAAGTAGCACTATGGGAATACATGCTCGGCCAAAAGATAGCATGAGTTCAAAACATTATTTGTCCAGGAATGAAGGAACAAGACCAAAGGACACCATAGTATGGTTCGGTGCTAAGGCATCTCGTGGTATGCCATTATGCTCTGGTGATGACCCTCTCAAACAAAAGCCAATCTCAAAATTCATGCAGACAAAAATATTGAGCAGAAACCCAAGTAGGTAAGAACTGGGCTCCAAAAAACAGAAAATGACAACCAAACTCCCAATAGACATTGATAACTCAATAACTCCAAACCCAACTACATGTACAACCAACAAGACAAAATACGAGACAAGCATTGAATACCATATTAGCAAGCAGTACCATCACAAATACGCAATCGAGACGCGAAAACTACAATCCTAACATGGAGTTGTTACTCACACGTACCCTTTGCGCTAGTGACAAACCCTCTTCCAATCATGCGACCTTCAGCTGAAGAACAGGCCATTGGAAGCCATGTAGTTACCTGGAAAGGTTAGGAAAGTGGAAGAGAATGTAGTTTAGGAGAGAATCAGAGAGTACTGAAGCATAAGGAAGAGGTTGAGGAATATTGGGGAAATTTGGTACCCAACAGGTTACATGTTAGAAAGCTTAGATCTAAAACGAAGTAAAGGCTATCGACAAAAAAACTGTTAGACCAAAAAGTGGTCCTAACACCCAAATTATCTTGATTTGTAGAGAATTAAAACTAAGAATGAAAGAAAATGCAACAAACACACCAAATTTATAGTGGTTCGGCGTTAAAGAGCCTATGTCCACTTTATATGACTTTGATTATACATTTGAATGTAAGTGCAATCGCTGTTTTCTCTCAGTCTCCCTTTTACAATAATTATTCACTCAACAAATTCGAGATACTTCTGATTAAAAATGATAGAGGTGTGATAATGGTGAGATCAGAGCTCTTAATTGCCCAAAGATCCTGAAAAATGCCAAGTGTTCAGCTATCTATAAGTGATTTCCGTAGAGGGTTCGTGAAGACACATGGCACCAATCCCGAGGATCTCGGAGCTGTTTGTGAGTGGATGGAGAAATGGTCAGAGCAGCTGTTATCTACACGTGTCATTGGATCCACACTTTTCAATTTGTGGGTGACCAAGTCCTAGCCTTTCCATCCTAAAGAAAAGATTAGTTCGTGATGACGAGACACGAGTGGGTCGTGATAATGGGTCACAAGCGGTTCATGATGACAAGGTGAGAGTAGTTCGTGAAGCTGGATCGCGAGTTGCATGAGGGATCACGAGTCGACCTAAGGAACTAGGCTGCGAGCCGCAGATGTGAGCTAGGGCATCCATCTTATGATTGTGAGCTTTGTTCATTAAACCATAGTCGCTTGAGTCTTTGGTGGCTGGAACAAAGAGCTAGCCAACATTTTACCCCTTGGAAGTATGCTTTATCGAGGATGAAATATGCTTCGAAATCATCGAACTAGCTTTTCTTGAAACGGTGAGCACCAATAGTCGCATCTTTATGTGTGGCTATCCCAAGCTTTTCTCAAAGTCGCATCCCTTGGGCTTCGAAACAAGTATAAATACATACCTGAGTTTCCAATTATTCTATTATGTGTGGCTATCCCAAGCTTTAAAGAGGTTCGCAAACAATGGCCGAGTAAGTTTCCTAAATTTCTTTAGTTGAATTTGGAGAACATGACATTATTAGTCGCATCATCTTGTTAGTTTTTAGCATATTTACATATGATTCTCGGTCAATAGCTTCGGATCCATCTTTAATCATCTCCGAAGTCCCAATTGTCAAGTTAAATCATAAGTGGCGTCGTTCGGTTTGAATTGCATTGGGGCGAGCCATAGGACCTTTTAAGCTTTGAGTCAGCTAACTTGTCGGGCAATCGGGCTTGTTTGGATGACTTGGTCACGAGAATCATGGGTGGCCCAACTCTTTCCTTGTCTTTTTATTTTCTCTTTACTGTGGCGACTATACTTTCAACTGCGTCCAAAACCCTAGCTCCAGAAAACAGAATCGCAACACTATGAGCTCGATTAATAGGTATCCAACTTCCTACCTATGATTCATGTCTTGTAATTCGTGAATGGAACTCGGTCCTTATTCTTACTTTGACCTTCTCCCCTTGAGAATCCCAACATCGTTGTTCCTAATGTCATCGCTAGTGCCGGCGGCGTTAGCCGTTATCGAGTGGTGGTCCAAGGCATGTGCATTTGCTGATTCACGAGTGGATTCTTAAGAGGAGAGTAATTTGTCGAGAGTTTTTCGATGACATTCATAGGAGGGGTGTTCACACTTTGGCAATTATGGGTTTGCTCGTAGGGAGATTAATTGAGTTGTGGAAGTTGTAAGTAATGTCGATGTTACTAGACCAAACTCTAGCAATTCGATTCGTGAAGGGTGTTTAGTTGAGGCAGCAGAGTTGTTTAGGATCCGTTCATGAAGATAGAAAGTAGGGGAGTAGGAAGAGAGATTCGCTTTGGCGATTTGGTTAGTGAAGAGGATAACGGAATGAGTCGTGAATTGAGGGATGGAGATGGTTCACGATGAGAGCCCACGAGCCGACCGAATATGACTGGCGTAGTTGCACATCCTAACCTCTTAATCACAAGCCAGTTCGACACACGAACCGCAAATCCCTTGCGTGCTAGACTCAAATACGAACCGATACCATTTACGAGTAAATCCCCGCCACGAGCTGATGCATGTTCATCATTCAATCCCACATCACGAGCCAGACTTCCACCATGAGTCGAACCATGAATTTTGCATACTCTGACTTTCCCCGAATCATTTATTAATCTATGATTTATTTTTGACTAACTAGAGCCGATTAATCAAACATGTCAGTATATACTCTAGCTGAGAATCAACTAAAATTTGTACAAATCAACGAACAGTTAGGTTAGAGCCTTCAAGATGAATTTTCTAGACGAAACAGCTTTGTAACTTAACGGCATACGACAATCAATTTTATAGTTTTTTCCTTAACTTTATGCCTTTCTCTTCAGTGATACGCAAACTAGCACACTTACACGCACGGGGTTCATGGGTATTTATGCTCTAATTATTTCCTATATTTGTTTATCAACATAATAGAGATGTCTAATAGACGTTCAGCAAGATTATCAGAGAAAAGTGCAGAATCAGAACCATCGAGCTATTACAATCCTGATGTACTTTCGTCGGCCCGGATTAGAATAATTCTATATCTGATTATGAGACGGACATTGATGCGAAATCAACATCTTCTGAAAGTACATCACTTGAAGAAGAGGAAGATGATCGAGCTCCCGACGAATTCGAGGGTGTCGTGGTATTAACTAATCCAAATGATTCCATAACTTCCACACTTGATGACATAAAGCTGAAGAAAATATGTTTGAAGCACGGGATTCCATGGGATGAAGTTAAGACTCCGGAGAAAAAGGATAGGCCACATTCTGCTTCGAAAGGGTATATGGCCATTAGTAAGGTCATGTATTCAATAGGCACTATTCCTCTGTTTCGTCCAATTGTTGTTGATCTCTTGAGACGACTACGTATTGCCCCTATGCAGCTTCATCCCAATGCTTACGATGCCCTATATACTTTAACTTTTATTATCATTTTAAACATCATTCCGTGAGCACCCCGAACTTCGTTTTCTTTGAGTCGATCCCTATAAGGAAAGTCTTAACCAATAGACATAGCAACTTAGGCGATGCTAAATCTGAATGGTTCTATATAAAACATCAAGCTGGGTGCACAAGGAAGTGGTTGCAGTCGAGTAACTTTTATATCCTTGAGTGTTTGCTTTGATTGTACATACCGATGTACTAATTTTTCGCTTCTCTTTGCAGTTCCCAACCCCAAGAAGAAAGAGGGCGAGGTATTTGATGATCGCTTGTCCCACCTTATAAAGAGCAAGTCCGATTTTCTAAAAATCAATAAATGCATAACCAACGAGAACTTCCATAAACACCAGCTTTTAGATATAATACGAGGGCTTGACCAGGGCGGTAAGCCTTACAAATACGTGCCCCTAACTCTAGCTCCCGGGGAGTCAAACAGCATGCCCCCGGCCGAGGGGCAAGTGACCACAGAGATGTAACAACAACTAAGCTTCCCAAAAATCCATCGCCGATGGATATTCAAGATGACAAGGAGATGAACGTGTACACCGGAGGTGAAACTCAAACTGATGAGCTGAAAGGTGTTTCCATTCCCAAAAGACAAGCATCTCCAAAAACACCGCCACCGACTAAACTTCCTTCTCATGATTCACTAACAGAGGAACATATATCGGGATTTAGACAAGCTTCCCTTGCCAAATGACATTTACACTTCCGAGGATTTTGGAACAAATGAATTCTTTCCTATCTCAGAGGGAGAGCCCACTCCCGTCAAGGATAAAGATACTACACAGACAAGCCTGGCTCCGAACCTTGGTTTGTTGGGGGGATCACACACAACACACACCACACGCACCACACATCACTACACTTCTATGATGTATTGACTCGTGATCCTTACACTTGTTTGTTGTTTTACGTAGGAAAAAAAGACTCATCACCGCTATTCTCATCGTGATCTTCGTCAGTACACTCCTAGATTTAATCCTGTTATTGAGCATGACTGCAGTGACAGTTGCGGGAGAGATAGAAGGAAATGTACGATTATCATCGACCTCATTCTTTGTGTTCTCACTCTCTTCCAAGGCACAATGTTGAGAAGCACTATAGTTACCAAACTCAGCATAGGGGAGGCAAGCAACTGTCGAAAGTTCTAATCCCTTCGAAGAGTGCTCGTCCTCAGGAGGAACCTACCAAAAAGCATAATGAGGCTAAAGTCAATCCTAAGGACCCAAGAAAAGGGTTGGCAAAGGGAAAGACAACTCTTGTTCCTTCCGGACAGCGCAACATTGACATCACTGCTACACAGCCGGTGGTCCTTACTACATAAAATTAGGAAAAGCTGAAGCATTTGCTGGAGCAGTTCCCTGACATTTACTTCGTAAAGATGCACTTTGTTCCAGATCTTGAACCAGTTCCCGATGATTGGGACACGAAAGTCATGGAGTAGGTAAGCCACGTATCCACACAGTAAAAGGCGATGAAGAAACATGCCAAGAAGATCTCCGAGTTTATCCGTCTTCTTGAAATAGATGTAAAGGATGCATGGAAAAAGGCAGATTATGACATCAAATCTCGGGATGAGGCTGAGAAAAAACTAGAGGATACCCAAGCTCAGCTTGCTTTGGCCCGAGGGGATGCCAAAAATTACAAGAAGCAGTTCAAGGAAGCGGAAAGACGTTTTCACACCGAGCTTAACTCCAATAGCAAGGAGCGTACGGCTATGAGGAAAGAGATAAAGGATCTCAAGTTTGCTAACACTAAGCTGAAACTGTTGCATGCTAACTTTGCCAAAGAAAGAGCTGCTTGGGAGAAAGAGATGGCAAGCTTGAAGGACAAACTGGCTCATGCTGAGGAGAGGGAAGCTCTCTCTCTGAAGGACATGCTAATGAAGCCCTCGAGTCCACCTCCAATGCTACCACTAAGCTTGCCTCGGCTGAACAAGAGATTGAAGGATTTGATGAATTACTGATGGACTTTTTTGCTTAGGTTATTCGAACCCGAGACATCTATTGGATCAAGAATTATCACACCACTCAAGCAGATGTATGTGACCAGATTATCGAAAGTGAGAAGCAACGTCTAAAGGTCGAGGTTGTCGACGAAGATTAGCTTATGCGGACTTTTCTTATAGGTGAAGAACCTGAGAGATTGGCAGAGGGTAAACGTCTATTTAAAGAGTCTATGGAGGAAGAGAGGCTTAAGCTCAAAGGAAAGAACAAGGTTGATGAGGGTTCAAGCTCGGCCATGGAGCTCAAGACTTCTGGGGTCGAAGAGTATAATCTCGATGACCCGTTAATCTCTGGAATTCTTGTTCCCTAACCTGTTGGGGTTTCTACTACAGCTCCATACGAGCAATCGACAGAAGGTATCTCCATATTCTCTCCACAATTTGTCAAAGCTATTATAACTTGTCGTCGTATTATGGAGCAAACAGTTGAGGGGACTGCATTCTTTCCTAAATTAATAACAGTTGCTTCTCATGATATAGGTGCCAAGCCAGCTGAAGGGGTTGAAAAGGAGCAAATAAAGACCGAGGTAGCTGAAAAGGCCATGATTCCATTAGGCACAGACATACCTAAAGACGCTGAGACCATCGAGGCTTTGAAAGACACTGATGGTGATAATTGAGATGGAGAGGAGGAGGTTGCCATCACGGGAGAGACCAGGGAGGGTGATAGTGTAGCCTTAGCCAAAATCAAGACTAAGAATAATGAGCTTTTGAAGGCTAAGGCCGAGGAAGAGCCTTTGAACATACCATGTCTTTCTGCGACTGCTCCCGGATCAAGACTGATCATGAAACTGTCTAGGTTCATTACTACATAGCTTGCATCCCAGTCTTCTGGCGCACCATAGAATCCTCCTTTACGAAAGAAGAAAAGGAAGAAGCATGATTTTCCTGATGCTAACAAGGAGGTTTCGGAAAAACAGAAGAAGGAAAAGAAGTCAAAGTCATCCCAGATGCCCAAATAGAGCTTGTTGGTTTATGTTTTGTTTTTTAGATCTTCCACTGGCCCTTTGTAGTTGTTGCGAGTGCGTCCGTCGCATTTTGTCCAGCCTCGTTTTGTAAACCTACCTTAATAAATGAAATTCCGTTTTTTTTCATTGTTGTGTACTTGCGAATTTCTCATACTTAGTCATGCGCATAGGTATTCAAATCATAACTAAGTCATAAACGAAACTACCGAAACATCATCATAAGTTATCATTGCAGGCAAAACATAAAAATTCTTTAACATATCATGTTGTTTTCATCATGATGTGTATATGTCCCCAATCAATCATTGACATGATGCCTAGCCAGGGATGGTTGAGGATTGATTAGGATCAATTACGTATTGCCCCTCATGCCCGGAAATGAAGGGTTCGAGATCATCTTTCACTCTTGCTCCCGATGCTGCAGCGGGGTAGGAGCCCTTTTATGGCAAGTAATCAACATGTCGTTATATTCTACTGTTGCACGCCCAGGATAGAGTTCGAACTCTGCTTTTGGTCAGCTCCCCAATCCTTCAGTGAGGTAGGAGCTCATTTGTGGTGCTCAGTCCCTGACGCCTTTATACTCTCCCGTCGGATGCTAAGGATAGAGTAGAGTCAAGGCGGTCTATTAATCACGGTGCATCTTTATGCCTCGTGGACAATCCATTTCCTTGTCCTTTATACTCTTTCTCAAGTCACGAGAGTAAGAGTGTTTGGGGCTGTGTTGTTTACTTCATTGCATCCTCGATGCTCTGTATGCTATTGACCTTATGGTTTGATAAAGATTCTTTTAATTACGTGTTTTGGGATCATCGTGGGGCTTATGATGAATATCACAACCATAATATCTCATATGAATAAAAATGAAAGAATAAACAATAAATGGTGCGATAAAAGTAAATGAAACACGACATTTTATACTGGTTCAGTTGAATCATGACCTACATCCACTTTATAATCTTTTGTATACGTAAATAGACTGTTCAAGGCAAGTCGTGCCTTTTTTACATGGTCCTAGAAACAAAAGAATGAAAATGACAATTTCATGTCAGGTAATGACGCAAATGCTGGGCGTTCCACACTCTAGGGATTTCATTTCCATCCACGGTCGATAGCTTGAAGGATCCACTATCAAGCCTCCGTAAGATGGTATATGGTCCTTCCCATTTTGAACCCAAGAAGGCAGGGTCTGGGAATATACGTTTTAGTACCAGGCCTCCAGGTTCAAAAGTTTGAGCTCGAACTTTCTTATTATAATATCGGGCGACCTGTTGCTTATGTCTCAAGGTGCACATATCTGCTTTGTCCCTCTTTTCTTTAATAATGTCCAGAGACTCAAGAAGCAGTTCATTGTTGGTCAGCGGATCGTAATAAGTAGTTCTGTGGGATGGTACTCCAATTCCACCTGGATGACTGCCTCCGATCCAAATGTGAGGGAGAAGGGGGCGTGATCCGTCATTGATTTGTAAGTTATTATATAGGCCCACAATGCTAAGGGTACCTCATCAACCCACATGGCTTTGGCCTGCTTTAATTGCTTCTTCGAAATGGACTTAATTACCTTATTTTCTGCTTCTACTTGTCCATTCGACCGCGGATGCGCTACAGTGATGTACCTTTTCTCAATTTGATACTTCCGACAGAAGTCTCGGAACTCGATGCTATCGAATTAGGTCCCTTTATCTGTTATAGTGATCTTTGGAATACCAAACCGACATATGATATTTCTGATAATGAAGTTTATCACTCGCTTGGTCATGATCATGGTCAATATTTCTGCTTCGACCCATTTCGTAAAGTAATCCACAGACACGATTGCGAATTTTGCTCCTCCATTTGCGATTGGGAGGGTTTCCTATAATGTCAACTCCCCAGACAGCGAATGGCCACGGGCTCATCATTGTCTTCAATCGGATGGTAGGTTCCCTGGGGACCTTAGAGAATTTATGGCACCTATCGCAACGCCGTGCATATTTAGCCGCATCTTTATTTACAATAGGGCAGAAATATCCATACCATAATATCTTCTTAGCCAATGTTTGGCCTCCGGTGTGGTCGCCACATTCACCTTTGTGTACTACCTTCAGTACTCGCTCGATATCGTCATGGGCTATACACCGGAGGAGGGGCATCGAGAATAACGATAAAAAACTATGCCTTGCATAACATATCTTGAAGCCTTATGAATAATGGCGTGCCTTTCGCTTTTCTTGGAAGGAAGTGTTCCATTTGTTAGGAAGTTCTTTATGGGCGTCATCCATGACTCCCTTTCTGGCTCAGTCTCCATTATAGGATCAATTTCCATCTGATCGATACTTGGAGTCTCCAATATTTCAATCGGGACCATTTCCGTGTCCTCAGGATTGTCAGAGCTTGCCAATTTGGCTAATTTGTCAACCTTTTGATTCTCCATTCGAGGGATATGGGAAATGCTATAATGCCCGAAACTGCCTTGTTGCTTTCTTACCTCTCTTAAATATGATACAAGTCTCAACACCTTAGCCTGAAACTTCTTATTAACCTGGTTCACAACTATCTTGGAATCGTAGAAAATATCCAACCTCGCTATCCCCAACCCCTTTGCAAGCTTTAGCCCAGCAATCAAGGCTTCGTATTCTGAGTCATTGTTCATGACATGAAATTCTAATCTTAGAGCATAGTATATTTATCATTTCTAAGGGGTGACTAGGACAACTCCAACACTAGACCGTCTATCATTCTTGGCAGTGTCGGTATACAGCTTCCAGGTGTTGGGATCTAATAGCCGTTCCGAGGGGTCTGCCTCTTTGTTGTTTACATCTTCTTTAGGGATAGTGAATTCCGCTATGAAATCTGCCAATACTTGCCCCCTTATCGATTGTCGAGGCTGGAAGTTTAAATCAAACTGGCTTAACTCTATATTCCATTTGAGTAGCCTTCCGAATGCTTCTAGTCTCTGCAATACTTGTTCGAGAGGATGGTCGGTGTATATGGTGATAGGTGAGCTTGGAAATAATGGCGAAGTTCTCTGGATGCAACCATCAGGCTATACGCAAGTTTTTCTATCCTCGGGTAGTTTCGCTCTGCTGCCGCTAGCTTCTTACTCACGTAGTACACCGGCCTCTGGACTTTATCTTCTTCCCTTACCAAGGCTAAACTTATTGCATGGGATGATACTGCCAAGTATACGAACAAATCTTCATGGTCGACTGGCTTGGACAATACCGGGGGTCTTTCTAGATGAGTGAGAAGGTTCTGAAATGCCTCAATGCAATCAGGAGTCCATTGGAAGTTGCGCTTACCTCGCTTTATCAGATCGAAGAACGGAATGCACTTATCTGTAGCTTTAGAAATAAATTTACTTAATGCGGCCACTTTTCCAGCGAGGCTCTGCACATCCTTAATCTATCTCAGTTCCTGGATATTCCTGATTGTCGTGATCTGGTCTAGGTTGATTTTGATTCCTCGAGAACTGACAATAAGACCCAAGAATTTTCCGGAGGCGACTCCGAATGAACATTTCAGAAGGTTGAGTTTCATTCCGTATCGTCGAAAGATATCGAACATTTCAGCTAGGTCAGTTTGTCATCAGATGACTGCCTAGATTTCACAAGCATATCGTTAACGTATACTTTCATTGTTTTCCCAATCTGATTATAGAACATTATATTCACCAAGCGTTGGTACATTGCTCCGGTGTTCTTTAAACCAAAAGGCATCACTACATATCCTAAATCTGTGATGAAGCTAGTGTGATCCTGATTTGGAACATGCATGGGGATCCGGTTATATCCCGAATACGCATCCATGAAGGAGAGAAGTTCGTGACCTGCCGTTGAGTCCACCAACTAGTCAATCCCAGGGACCGAAAAACTGTCCTTCGGACAAGCTTTGTTCAAATCTGAGAAATCAATGCAGGTACGCCATTTCCCATTGGCCTTCTTTACTAAGACGGGGTTTAAAATCCATTTTGGGTAAGTTGAATCTCTAATTAATCTGTTGCTTCTTAACTTCTCAACTTCTTCCTTCAAGGCAGCTGACCTCTACGGGCCAAGCATTTGCCTTTTCTGCTTAACGGGTGGATTCTTTGGGCTGATGCTCAATGAGTGACTCATAATTGAGGGGGATATCCCACACATGTCAACGTGGGTCCAAGAAAACACGTCCAAGTTTGCCTTTAAAAAGTCAGTCAATTCCTTTGCTTGGAGAGGGTCTAGTTGGGATCCAACCTTCAAAATATTAGCTGGGTCATCATCATCAATCGGGATATCCACAGTCGTTTCATTAGGTGTCGCCATTTTACCCCCAGGCTCCTTGTCCTCTCTAGGATCTATGTCCTCGGGAAGTTCTTTGGGTGACTCCTTCGGGGTCGTTCCCTTTAATTGCTATGCTGAATCCTCCTTTGAAGAGGAGGAAGCACCCTTAGTTTCTACGTCTTTTCCTTTGCATAGCAATTTTAACTCTTCCATATAACAGGCTCGTCCAGTTAGTTGGTCACCCATGATTATTCTCACTCCCACTTCAGTTGGGAATTTCAATAATAAGCACCCGGAAGTGATGCAGACCCTGAATTCTGCAAGGGCCGGTGGGCCCAAGAAGGCGTTATAGGGCGAATCTGTATCCAAAACTATGAACGGGAGAATCCTCACTCTCCAATAATCTGCCTCTCCCAGAGTTACTGACAATTCTACAAATCCCATTGGAGATGTCGAAGCTCCATTGAAGCCGCGTATCCATCCATCGCAGGGCTTCAAATCCTTCGCTTCAACCTTCATCTATTCAAACTCCTTCTTGAATAGTATGTTAACCGAACTCCCATTTTCTACCAAGACCTTGTGGACTAGAGCAGGACCAATGGTGGAAGTGATCACTAAGGGGTCTTCGGTAGGGGATTGAACTCTAATGCTATCTCTATCACAAAATATGACATCATCTGACATCGTTTTCTATTGTTTTACCAGGACAGTATATTCAGGATTGTTGCACTCTCCCAGCTCGGGGTGTTTGGCTGCATTCACATACTGGTCCATTGCCCTATAGCTATTTCCATCTGGATGGGCCCCCCAATTATATTGTTGATGATGATGCATTTAGCTTTCTGCTGCGCATTGGCCTTCTGAGGTGGCTGCCCTTTATTCCGCTCTGGACTACCTTACCCCCGTTTCTTGGGGCTGCCTTATATTCATTCAACTTCCCTTCTCTGAGAAGTTTTTCTACTAATTCCCTTAAATGTTGGCATCCATTTGTTGAGTGCCTATAACTCCCATGGAAAAGACAGAACTTCCCCGTCTCACGCTTTTTCTCCGTTGACTCCCTTGGTGGAGGCTTCTTATATTGAAGAACATTGTAAGTATCCAGGTAGATATTCTCTAACGTGTCGTTCAAAGGTGTGAGGTTCTCAAATGTTCTGTATTGAGGTCGCTTCTGTGAGTCGTTCCTTCAGTTCCTTTTCTTGTCATCATTTCTAGTTTGGCGACCGTTGCCCTGGTTCTTATTTCCAATATTAACTTCTACCTTCCCAGAGCTATCGCCACTGCTTGATGGTCACATTACTCTGTATCTCTTCCTTATCAGTAGCCTTCCTCTTTCGATTAGCTTATATCGCTTCTTGACGTAGGTAGACATTGGCTTTCTCATAAAATATCTCTCTAGTCAGCGGTGGTTTTCCAGCTAGATATTTGCCAAACCCAGTTTCTTTATCTACTCCCTCAATTAATGCCATCAGGACGGACTGCTCGTGAGGATCTCTTACCACTGTTACTGCCTAATTAAAGCGATCCAAGTAAGACCTCAGAGTTTCATCAGGGCGTTGCTTAATGAGTGATAGTTCAGTGACATTTTTGGACCTCTGGGCATGAAGTTGAAATTGGTTTATAAACCTTTCGCTCAGTTCTTTGAAGTTGGCGATTGATTGTGGCGGTAATCATGTATACCACAGTAACGCTACATCTTCTAAAAAGATCGGAAATGCCTTGCACTTCACTGCGTCTAGAGCGACGGCGACATTCATATACCATGAGTATCTCATCAAGTGTTGAACCGAATATGTTCTACCCGCATAACGGTTCATAGTCGGTAGATTGAGTCATCTTGGGAATCGAACGTCTAATATATCGTCAGTGAAAGGTGTGTGACTACGGTCTATGCCCCAATCTTCATTTCTTTGTCCTTTGCTGTCAGCCATGATTTGCCTCACTATTACTTCAATGTCGGCATTAGTCAAAGTGGATTCAAGGTCTGCACTTCTTGCTCTATGGAAATCTCCAATATCTCTTTGGTGTATCGCTACCCGGTCCAGGATTTGAGCAGGGCTTCCTTGCCCCTTATGGCCACAGTCACTCACGCGACGTGGGGTTGATTCTGGATAGGATCATCAATGTTCCTATCCCTTGTAATACTTGGGATCCTTCCCCTTGAAACACAGCAGGATCATTCAGATTGCGATTGTTTGGTCCTAGATTGAATGTTGTTTCTTCTCGAGAAGGGAGGGACCCAAACCGAAGTTGTTCCATGTTCTCAGGCCTCTCTAGTTGTCGTCATTGGGGTCTTGGAGACTCCCCTGATGAAGACGAATAATCTAGAGTAAAGCGATGAGTTGGTGAAGGCACTCTACCTTCGTAGTTCATCTATCTGCCTTCTCATCGCAGCCATATTTTCCCGCATCAAGTACTCTCACGTCTTTGGGCCTCCAAAGCGTCGTTCGACCTTTCCAACATGTCAAGAACATGGGAAAATTTCCTTTTATTGTCGGGGTAGAGGAATGTAATAGGTCGCTAACATTCGCAGTAGGATGTGGAGCGCTTGAACCAGGTCGAGCAGAAGCATCAACATAGGTTGAATGGGTCAAAATCTCCTTTGCGGGTCAAGTCGTGGACCCTTGCTGAGGGTGGTTCGTTACCCCCTCTTGGTGGTGGCTCGTGAGCTCTTCCTCAGGGTTGAGGGCGGTTTGTGACCCCCTCTTAAGACCGGGTCATGACCCCCTCCTGGGGTCGGGTTGCCCCCTGAGAGCCGTGAACCGGGGAGACCACCTCGGCATGTTCCTGGACATTCTCTTCGTTAACTTCATTTGCTCGAGAGGCTAGTGAATTTATGGATTTCTTTGTGGCTATGATGTCTCAAATTTACTGAAATTGTCAGAAAACATAACAGTGGGAATGTGGAATATTTTCTTTCGACATGAAAATCCAAATAGTAGAGTAATAATCCGATAGGATGAGAATTCGATTCTCAGTGAAAGCACCAAAATGTTAAACCAAAAAGTGGTCCTAACACCCAAATTATCTTGATTTGTAGAGAATTAAAACTAAGAACGAAAGAAAATGCAACAAACACTCCAAATTTATAATGGTTCAGCGTTAAAGAGCCTACATCTACTTTATATGACATTGATTACACGTTTGAATGTAAGTGCATTCACTGTTTTCTCTCAATCTCCCTTTTACAATAATGACTCACTCAACAAATTCAAGATACTTCTAATTAAAAATGGTAGAAATATGATAATGGTGGAATTAGAGCTCTTAATTGCCCAAAGATCCTGAAAAATGCCAAGTGTTGGGCTATTTATTGGTGATTTCTGCAGGCGGTTCATGAAGACATGTGGCACAAATCCCGAGTATCTCAGAGCCTTTCGTGAGTGGGTAGAGAAATGGTCGGAGCAACCGTTATCTACACGTGTCATTGGATCCACACTTTTTGGTTCGTGGATGACCAAAGTCCTAGCCTTTCCATCCTGAAGACATGATCGGTTCGTGATGACGAGACACGCGTGGGTCATGATAATGGATAACGAGCGGGTCGTGATCACAAGGTGAGAGCGGCTCGTGAAGCTGGATCGCGAGCGGCATGAGGGATCACGAGCCGACCTGAGGAACTGGACTGTGAGCTGCATATGTGAGCTAGGGCATCGATCTTATGATGGTGAGCTTTGTTCATTAAACCGTAGTCGCTTGAGTCTTTAGTGGCTGGATCAAAGAGCTAGCCAACAAAAACCACGCAGGACGAAAACATGTTAGGCGTTGTTGAAGAAGGGGAAGAAAAGTCGCAAATTTGGAAGAGAGAGGATGTGTGTGTGAGGAGAAAGAGAAACCATGTCGCCATTTACATTTTTTGCCGATAGCAAAGCTTTTCATTTATTACCACGTAAAAAGCAATTGAATTAATAAAAAAATAACTTTTTGGAAATAAGTCAGGAAGGAAAATGAAGTTGTGTGCCCACTTTAAGTCTAGCCCCATAAATGGATTTTTAAGAACTTGGAAAAAAGAATTTGAAATTTTACGTGTTTTAAATTTAAAATCCACAATTTTAGAATATTTATTTATTTGAAGGCAGGGAATTGTACGAAAATAACTTTTATTAAAAAGATGATTTGTTTCGAATACACACACACACACACACATATATATATATATATATATATATATATATAGGTTATAGGGTTGGGTGATATAAGTGGTGGGAAAAGTTAAGAAATGGAATTATAGAGCATAAGACATAGATTTGGTACAAAGATTTAGTTGAAAAGTAGAAAGCATGAAAGGCTCTGCTTGGAGGGTAGAGTAATCCTCATAATTTTTAGTAAAACTTGTAACAGTAACCTGGTCACCCGATTTTTTTATAGAATAAGTTGGGGTTTAGGCTAGAACTGATTAGGCAGGGGAGAAATAGGTGAAAAATAATAAAAATCTAATGTGTTAGGTAGGTCAATTATGTATAGACCCACATGAAGTCTAGGTCGTTTACAGGTAGACTCACCTGAAGGCTAGGTCGATTCGCCTAATTCAATTCGCACGGGTGAATAAGAAGGAAACATATGCTTTATTCCTTATTTATTTCTTCTTCCCTAAGAGCCATTCCACTTGAAACCCACTCAGCCACTTATTTTCATCCACTTCCACTGCCTTCACCCACCTTAAAACTTCACCAATCATTTTAAGAAATATACCAAATCGAAGCGCATCCCTAGATCTACACCTCTACAAACTCAGTTTCTATATAGCTGAAGATTTTTTGTCATCCATCTAAGGTAATTTTTGATTGATACTTTCCCATAATTGATACTTTAGGAGATGCTCTAATGTTAAAATAGGAAGAGGACCATGCAGGTATATTTGAATATGACCGCTTACCGAATCTTACAGGGAAGAGCGGTCAAGCTCAGTGATTTTCCGGATTCCCTATATAACAGCTTTTCATGGATGTTGGATTACTTCAAATTCTCATCCACGAGACTTTTAAGTAGAGATAATATCCCATGTTAGTGTGTCTCTTTGACGCTAATTTACAATCGGAGACAGTTGGTGATGAGTTGGTCTTTGAGTAGGAGGTCAAGGTGGTTAGGGTCGCATTCACTGATACCCATTTAGGCACTATTTAAAGCATTAGAGGACATGGTCAGGATTTAAACAAAATCCATATGACTAAGGATACAATCTTAGAGAATATTTTTATTGGGCTCCAGCATCAGGTATGGCGCATTGAACATTTGCGCCCTTTAGCTAAAGTGGTTTAAACGCATCCTACAGTTTAGCCTAATCCCCAAGACGGTGTGCTGATTAAATTTACCCAATTGTTAGGCAGGCCACCTATGCCATATTTGGAGGCATTTAGGTGAACTTGGCCCAAGTGATTGTGGCTCAGTATGCAACAACGGCCGATTTCCAATGGCTTTAGGATTATCCTCCCATTTTATCGTCTTTGGACTACGGTATTTAGAAGGGCAAGAGTCCATACGGATATAGAGATATACATTGAGTAGACCCATCACATGATCGTTTCCTTTACTTTGAAGATGATGAGTATAAAGTTGGAAGCACTCTAGCTTCAGCAGGAATTTGATCCCGAGCTTGAGCAGTAGTGTAACGTCCCTAAATTTTTGTGATTTAATAATTAATTAATTTAATTATTTAGTACAAGTATTAAATAATTTAAATGGTTGGAATTGAAATATTTTGAATATTTAAAATAATATAAATAGTGGAATAATATAATTTTCGAAATAGTCGAAAATATCTAAATTGGTAATTCTGTGTGAATCGGATAATTCGAGATATTTAATCGAGTTATATTCGAATTATAATAACGAATATTAAATAAATGACAGTTGAACGTATTAACTATAATATAATTATAAACGAGCTCGTAACATCACGGTAATTCGTAATATTGAGTTTTGAACTTCAATTGAGTGTATGGGATTCGTTATAAGTCGGATTTCTTTGAAACAAGAAACGTTCAAATCTACTAAGTTATATTTTTCTAATGGAGGTGAAAATTTGAGATTTCTTCTTATAGATGGTGAGTTATGTCCAAATCAAATTTTCGAATAGTCGCTATGAAATATTTATAAACCATAACGATTTATTTAATATAATTTAATATTGATTTCGAATTTGGATAAGACTTTTGAGAAGTGTACTTAATTTAATTTATAGAATTTTACTGTAATTTTTAATTTGGGAAATAAACAACTTTTCCATTTAATGTATTTTGCACCCTAAATCAGCATTTTAGGATTTCAAAAAATAAGTTAACTTGTCTATTTTATTATGTTTTTGGAATCGTGACACCTCGCTCAACACGATTGTACTTTTATTTTTGTTTATAGCGGCTCATATTTTCACGTAATTGGGTATGCTAAAAATAATTAAATAAACAAAAACACGCAAAGGATGGCAAGGAATGGAAGAATATTTTATACCTACTAGCGGATCAACATAAAATTTGTATCCAGACTCTTTCCCATAACAATTTGTGTGAATACAACAGAAATGAATAAACCATATATAAGCTAATAGTTCAAAAGTCTGATAGATATATGTAATAAGATTGTTGAAAAGCAATAAAGTTCATTAACACTGTGAACTTTCTCTAATTCATCCGCAATAATCATTTATTATCTGCTCACCGAGCAAAGATACAAGACCGTCTATAAGAATTTGCATTACTATATTGCATGATTTTTCCACTACTGATACTGGCAGCAGACTAGATGGTTTTGTCTATACGTCCAGTGTAATGTTTAGTAACATCAACTCGCAAACAAGGCTCTGAACAACTCTCCTTCCATGTAATATGGTTAATCATAGAAGCTGAAAAGAAAAATCATTTCACTGTTGAATCACTTCTGGGCCAACAAACTTAGACCAACCCCAACGCGGGGTTGGTCAATGGGCAACTGACCCCCAACGTGGGGTCAGTTGCCCACTTGGGGGTTGCTTTGGCAACCCCCAAGGTTGCCAAAGCAACCTGGTTGGTTGCTTTGGTTGGAACGTTTAGCCGACTTATTTAAAGCCGACTAAGCTTAGCCGGCTTTAAATAAGCCGGTTAAGGTGCAAAATT
Source organism: Allium sativum (assembly GCA_030737875.1). Taxonomy (NCBI): domain Eukaryota; kingdom Viridiplantae; phylum Streptophyta; class Magnoliopsida; order Asparagales; family Amaryllidaceae; genus Allium; species Allium sativum. The sequence continues at coordinate 489,712,614 of CM060926.1, forward strand.
TCTCGCCTTAACCGGCTTATTTAAAGCCGGTTAAGGGGGCTGGAATTAATTCCGCTCCCCCCTTAGCCGGCTTTAAATAAGCCGGCTAAGGTCCAACGGCTATTTTACTAGCCGTTGCTCCCTTCCCGCTCCTCTCTCTCCTATACCCTTTCATCTTTAAATGCAACCTATTTTTCACTTTCAAAACACACAAAATTCTCTCATTTTACTCAACCATCAAAGTAGTATAATTTACAACATCCAATTGCAATGTCGAAGAAAACAAACAACAAGAATAATAAAGGAAAAGCGACGATGCCGACCCAAAGCTTTCCGAAACCGTTTGATTATGTTCATGATCAGCAAGAGTTTCCAACGCAAAATTTGTACTAGCGCAACGAACATTTTAGTTCAGGTACAATGCAAAAAACTTCAAATTGTTATCTTCCACAGCAAAATCCTAACCTGTACCAGTCACAGCAAAATTCTAATCATTTTCAAAACACTCAAGTTTCCACCTATGGTCGTAACCCCTCTGTTCAACAATCTTATATCAGTCAACCTTATTCCTCCCCTAACAGCCAACATCAATCGACATTTCCGAATACCTCTCCCAATCTGTCTAGGAATTTAAACATGTTATTTGCGGATAATAGTATTGAAAACGACGAAATGGGAAATGATAGCAATGAGATTTTTGAATCTGCTGGGATTCGGCCTCCTGCGAAGAAAATGGTAAAATGGTCACCTGATGAACAAGCAGAACTAGCATTTTGCTGGGTTCAGTGTTCCAAAGATAACGTGAAAGGCACAAGCCAAACTGAAATCTCATTTTGGAATTCGGTTTGTAAATTATTCAATGGTCGAAGTCCACATAATCCTGCATGCTCGGTCGACTCGTTGAAGCAGTCATGGAAGAGAATCAATGCTAGCTGCCAACTTTGGAATGGGATAATGAGTGGGTTGGCGAGTAGACAGCAAAGTGGAGCAAACGACATGGACATGGTAATAAATTATAACAAGCTTGTTTTGTTTTATGTGTTTTTAAATTACTTCCTTTATGTTACGTAATGTTACGCAGCTTAGCGAAGCAAATGCTGTGTATATGGCCAAATCAAAAAACCAACCGTTTAATTTGCAAAAATGCTATGACATACTATATCGGGAAGACAAATGGAGCAACGTGCGACATGAACATACCACGCAACGATTTATGCCGTTGAGACCAACCGAAGATGTAAGCCCTGGAAGCACAAATCCATCTGAAGACTCACCTTTTGCAACAAGTTCAGGTGGACGACCCCCTGGCAAGTATAAAGCGAACAAGAAACCGATGAAAGATTACAGTCAGTATTACAAGCAACTCGATGGACGTATGGCAGTTGCAGAGGAATCGAATAGGGAGTATATGGAAGCGAAGGAAGCAGCTAGGAGAGAGAGAAGAGAGAGGGGAGGAAAGGCAAAGAAGACACGAAGAGATGCAACAAACAAGAATCAATGAATTGGAGTTACGAAAAGCGGAGCTTGCTCGGCAACAAAATGCAGATGATTTCGCTCTTATGAGTGTCAAGCTAGATGATCTAAATCCGATACAGAGGAGGTACATGGAAAAACATCTTGAAGAGTACCAGAGACGTAACGTAGATTAGTCCGTTTCCTTTTCAGAGTATGTTGCAGTTTCATTTTAGTACCGATTGCAGACCTTGTTGTACTTTAAGTATTTCAGTTACGTTCTTGTATTTTATGGATGTTATTTAGATTTATTAAATATTCTTAGAGCAAAGCATACAACCATTAATTTAAAACGAATTATTAAACTACCGGACGTACTGGCATACAAATGTAGATAATAAAGACATGAGTCGAAACATTAAGCAGTTAATTAACTATTGGTTTCCCGCATACTCCCAGTAGTGCTCAACTAGCTCTTCTCGTAATTATAGATGAGCTTGTGGATCTCGGACTTCTTCAAGTCGTTGCAAGTATTCTGCAAACGTATTTGGGTCTTTATACGGTTTTTTCCTAAATTCAACTGCAATGTCCGGGTAGTTACGAAGCTGGAGTTCATATCCTCCTCGTTCCTCCTCAACAATCATATTATGTAAAATAATGCAACAGTACATAATGTCGGCTATAACTGCTTTATCGTGGTAGTGAACTTCGTTTCGAAGTATATGAAATCTACCTTGTAGTACACCAAAAGCTCGTTCAATATCTTTTCTAAGACTCTCTTGCTGTTTCGTGAATAAGGCTTCTTTTGCATTGTTCGGTTTTCTGTATGCTTGCACCAGCGTCTTCCATTTTGGATAAATTCCATCCACGAGATAATAACCAACAGAATGTTCTTTGTCACCGATTTTGTAGTTGCAAGGAGGTGAAAGGTCATTATATAAATCGTTAAATAAATAAGATTGTCGTAGAACATTAATAGCGTTTAGAGAACCAGGAACGCCAAAAAAAGCATGCCATATGTAAAGGTCAAATGAAGCAACAACTTCTAACACCATTGTAGCTTTTTTCATATGGCCTTTATACTGGCCTTGCAGTGCTACTGGACAGTTTTTCCATGTCCAGTGCATACAATCCAAGCTACCCATCATACCTGGAAAACCGCGTTGATCTCCCATTGCTAATAACCTCGCAGTGTCATGAGGCATTGGAGATCGAAGATACTCTTCACCGAACTCTCGTACGACGGTTTTACAAAATTGTTTCATACATTCCACTGCAGTTGACTCCCCAATTCTAATTTTGTTGTCGAGAGAGTCAGCAGAACTTGCATAACAAATCATACGTAGTGCAGCAGTAACCTTTTGAAGTGGTGAGATGCCAAGTTCGTTGATTGCATTTCTTCTATGTGTGAAATATACGTTGTTTGCGGACACTTTACTTAGTACTCGAGCAAACACCGTTTTTGACATACGAAATCTTCGATGGAAATATACCTCTCTGTATACTGGGTTTGCGACGAAGTAGTCCTTGACTAGTTGATTGTGACCAGAGGGGTAGTCGCGTCCATATCTCACTTCTTTTCTACCAACGGCGCTTCCACCTTGGGTTGAAGCTGAGCTTTCAGCAATATCACGTTCTATCGCGTATCTTGTTTCTTCTTGAAATGCCTGTTGTTGTTTGTTACGGGGGTCAATATACTCGTCAGATGTTGAAGAGGATGAAGAGCTTGAAGAACAATACCATAACCTTTTTAACGCACTCATCGGTTTAGTAGTTGCTGTAAAATAGTTTGTGCTTGACTGAAATAAGGGCACATCTATGTATAGCAATCACATTGTGTCCCATGCTTTGATTCACTATTTCCTCCTTAATTAAAGTTTCTGTCCTTTAGTGTTATTTGTTACTTTACGTAACATGTTGTCCATGTATTTAGGGTTAGATCCTTTTACTTTATGTCACGTAGGACCTTTAGTTCTTTAGCCATTCAATTGATACCGTAGCCAATTAAGCTTACCAACTACTGTCTTGTAGCGCATTATTATGTCTGCTGGAATAATGTGAATCACATGAGAGGCCGCATCGCTTTTACAGGCTTTAATTGATTCGGGAGACATAACTTTTTTCATCACTGTAACACATTTGAATTTTAGTGCTCTACTAGTCATCCCGTGAAAGCGCAGTTGTCTGCCAATAATGTGTCCATCTTGTTCACAAATAGGTATATAAATATGCCATATTTTCATCCTATAAACAACCAACACTTCATACTGTATTAAAGTTTATCTTTTTACCCTCAACTCGTATCTGATTCAGCAATGGCAAACTGGGATATTGATGATGAAGAGATGAACAAATGCTACGATGCGTTTGAACTGTCACAGCAAGGCCTACGTAGTAAGAAGGGAAAGGAAAAAGTTGTTCAAGATAATGAGGATACTTCCGTTCCGCCGAAGACGGAAAAAAATTCGCACACTGCTCGTTTACGCGCAGCTGTTGCAAATCAAAGGCCTGGTAGACAGATATTATACGAAGGACGTGTTGTCGAGCCCCTACACCCCATTGGGCCCACAGTACCGAGTGGAGAGTACCCAATTTGTCGTTGTGGAGACGAATCGGTCGTGGTCGTAGCTAAAACGGAACAAAATGCTGGTCGTCGTTTTTTTGGTTGCGCGGGATTCGAGGACCACCGGTATTACCCGAACGAAGTCCAAAGTTGTAATTTTATGCATTGGCTTGACCCGCAAATGTGCGAACGAGGACTGCAGTACGCCTTGGAAGCGCAAGCGGAAATAAGGTGCTTGAGTAAGATAGTTGCTGAGGCAACTAGACTTGGGTTTGTCAGAAATTAGTAGTGTCGTTGCTTACAAACTAAGTTCCTGTTTATTGTTGTTGTACTTTGAAATTGTTGGTTGTTTGTTTTCGCATTTGCTTATTTTCTAGGTTACAGTTCTATGTTGTTTATTAAGTGTTTCTAGTTCGGATGAATGAAGTACTTTTAAATTGGTTTATGTTTGAATCATCCTATAATCAATTTAACCAGTGTTTCCAGTTCGATTGACCGAATTACCTTGAGATACGAGCTTGTTTGCCACTACTTATTTTAATAAGTGGTTTCACAGGTGTACAGTAGCTTTTACTTTATACATATGAGTTAAATATATGGGGACGTCCCCACCCACATGCCAATTGAACGAATAAGTTAATAAAGTTGGGTCGAGAACAATATGCTTTCAAATCAATGTCAGCTAGTTTAGACTCATATACAGTCATGTCATCTTTTTCTGAGCAATTTTGGATCACCCTTTACTCCTTTGGCCTTTGCAATATTGGGGTCATCCTCATTATTCGTAAACAATTTATAATTCAATTTACAAAGTTCCGTATGTACAAAGTTCTTACGAACAGGAAGTTGATTCTCGTCCAGTTTGTTGCTACTGCGGCTATGCTGTTCAAGTTGTGGTTCGAGTAACTGGCAACGATATAGGTAGGCTCATTCAGCAATGTCCACTCTTTCCGAGTGGTTGCACTTACGCGGAATGGATAGATGAACCTATCCCACCAAGGGCAATAACATATGCTAACGACCAGGAGCAAGCAATCAGAAGACTCAAAAATGAAATGGAGCAGTTGCGGTTTAACCATGGTAATTAGGCGTCTTCTAACATCCGTTGTTGTGTTTTTATAATTTGTTGTACCTTCGGTTTTTCAGTATTTCTACTCCTGTACTGTAACCGTAATCGTTGTCAGAAACCTTGTATTTGTTTTGTATCAAATATCCCGTTGTTATCTTGTATTAGTTTAGATGGTTCCGTATAACAACACAACATACGCATGAGAACGAACAAACACATAACATATAATGCACAAACATGCATGAGAACGAACAAATACATTGCATATAATGCACAAGTACGCAAACTACGTAATACGACACAACAGGTACAAGCATATCACACAGACAAGGTAAAACAAGTACAAAACATACATGCATATCATAAGCTACTACAAAAGACACCTCCATATGCAAAAGATACAAGCGACTACATCATGAATGCATAATGTACAAGCGACAGCTAATCCTCATCCAGATCCGCAGGCTCCATCCCCACATCTTCATCCTCGTCATCATGTGTGTCGACCCTCTATCTGTGTCTGTAACGCTCCTCCTCGGCGGTCGTAAGCTCGTTAAGACGGGCTGTCACCTCAGCCAACTCATCTAAACTCCGACGGTGCTCAGCATACATAACATCTCGTAGTCCCAGCGTCATCTGATAAAGATCCTGGTATGTAAATACAGAAGGATCGGGATACTCCGTCACTTCTGGCCGTGGAATATCAACATATCTATCAACCCCGGCAGTAGTGGGAATGCCTACAGTCCAACCGTACTCTGGCATATGTGGAGGCGGTGGAGCCTGGTAAACCTGGGTGGCCTGTGAAACATCACGAATGATAGGGGGCACAAGCCCACTACGCAGTGCAAAAGGTGCAACGAAGTCAACTGAGGCAGCATGCACAAAACTACCTCCATGCGGGGGGGAGTAATACTGTCGCCAAAATGAAATATAATCCCTGCCATCAAGAATAAAATCACTAGCTGGCCACCACTCGTCTACGTGCTCCTGTAAAGCCTCATCAGTATAGACTCTGGGAGTAGAGGTATGTGGGTGTGGATCATCAGGAACACCGTCCACATCATATATCTGTCTCCAACAACGCTCCCCTAAATACCAGAAGAAGCCTAAACTCCGAGGGCAGGAAGCTAGTGGAAAGCATCTGGACGAAAGAAAAAGAGCATGATGCAGGGGGGGTCTCGAAGAAACTCTGAATCCTCAAAGGGATGCCAAATAACTGCACCACGAGTCGTCCGCAATTCAATCTGATTGTGAGCTACTGCAAATACATGTCGTGCCTGTCCTCCAGGCACCTGGGCTCGGTTAGTGACGTTCCACGCTCAAACTCTGCGGTAGTAACTGGCTAATGACGGATCTACAGTAGGAAATGCCAAGTTGTGGAAGTACTCAAAGTACCAGTACTGTAAAATCTCCCAAAACCCAGTAATCGAAGTAACCTTCGGACTAACGACAAACTGAAGATCCAAAAACCTATACAAGTACGCTAAAATAGGTGTCCCCCAATCGTACACCGTCGGACTAGCATCGAACGAAAACTCTGCGACTACAGCCACATATCCACACGGCAGTGTGCTCGAAGCATTTGTGAAAAACAAATTTCCCATCATATACAGAACAAATAAACATGCAATCTCCAAATGGTGAACTCTAGGTTGCATACTCAATAAATTCTGGATTGCACTTTTAATGTACGAGCATCTAATATGGAAAGTACCTGTGACACCTTCTTCTACATCAAGATGTGGAAATAAATCACTCAAACGCGCGTAGTCCTGAAACACCTCATCATACGGCAAGGTGGCGCCTTGTCCTATGGCAATACCAGTAAGCATCGTAAAGTCAAGTGGAGTGATCCCCATCTCCCCAAAACTAAAGTGGAATGTATGTGTTGTTTTCCACCAACAAGCCGCCAAAGCACCACATAACTGAACATCATTATTCAAAAGATGTTCGACACCTATTTAACGATAAGTTAGTAAGTAATAATGCAAATAATAAACACGCGAGTATGTATGTAGATACGACAAGAAAACGTACTCAAAAAATCATCAAACCCGATAGTACGCAGAAACCCGTGAATAGTACCCTCCGTGTCGTACTCACGAATCAGTCTGTACATACGAACTACACCAGACCAAGACCCACGCGTTCGCTCTCTTCGAGCCTAACAGTATGTACTAGATTTTTTTTATCAACACTACGAACGTAAGTATTTAATAACTAAAACATACCGATGCGTCAACTAAAGTGCTAGCATGCTGCTCAGTGCCGCTCAACTCATGAAAATCAACCAATTGTTTATCCGGTCTCAAATTTGGGTCCCTGTGCGACTCTAAAATCAGCTCCTCCCTTCGTCTAGCACCCCGTCTTCTTCTAACTGTCGCCGCTTCACGGACACCCGTACCCACATTCGGTACGTTCTCTTCTACTGGCGCGTGCTCCTCAGTCGGATCCACAACGCCGCTGCGGCTACCGCTACCTCGAAATGCTCGAATAATACATCGCATTTTTTTTTCGTGCTGGGAGGAAGGAGTGAGGAGATGGGAGAGTGGGGGGAGGCTAGGGCCGACGTTCTGTACGCCGGACCTATATGGGGCACTTAGCCGGCTTTTATAAAGCCGGCTAAGTGTGTGGTGTGGATGGCCATCCACACCACTACACGGATTGCAATCCTACGGCGTAGGATTGCAATCCGTGTGATTGCCTTAGCCGGCTTTAAAAAAGCCGGCTAAGGCAATCCAACCATTTAATGCGTTGGGGTCAGTTGCAAAGCAACTGACCCCGAAGTGATGCTCCCCAACTGACAGCGTTGAGGATGCTCTTACATGAAAGTATTTCAACGGTGCAATCTATGCTTGTTGGGGTTACTCTCGGATCCATTACAGGAAACACATCAGAGTTTCGATAGTTGAACTTTAGGCAAAGTACACCTATATCCATATCTTTTCAACTTACCCTATACAGTACTTAATGAAACGAGTATATCATGCATACCCTATGAATCTGAGCAGACCTAGTGATAGTGATAAGGAAACTCTACCATGAGTTTTCAAATCATGTACATTTGCGTAGCTATCGCTGCAGGAATCAGAAGCACATGCTAAGAAGAAACTACAGTACTACCTTCCCTTTTCAAGAAGCAGGAAAACATTACTCTCCCTACTACTTCATATGTAAGGAAGAGAAAAAAAACACGGTAGACCTCCCACCCTTAAGTTTAACTCAAAAACTATGAAAAGAAAGCTATGAAAAGGAAAAAAGAAAACCTATGAAAAAAACTATAACAGCTACCTATATCCTTAATACTTGCACTCCAAGGAGCTCATAGATATACATACACGAGTGGGCATCTCCATTCGTTTTTGGCTTCGATATTCAAGCTGTATATATGTTAATGGCTTCTAAAAATCATTACAGCTAAACTACTCCACTATAACATAAAATGTTCATATAATTGAGATCCTTAATGCTTAAGCTACACTTCGATGGGTATATGGATGGGTGCGACGCCGTTTAGTGATGCTCGAAGTTCTTTTCAAGAGGCCTAGGGTTGGATCGTGCTGTCAAGTGGTGCAGAGAGGGAAGGAAGCAATATCAGGTCGTGGTTCGTGACAACGAGAAGTACAACGCAATGAACCTTGGGGTGATCCGGTGACACCAAAGTGCGTGAGTTGTACTGTAGCAGCTAAAAAAGCTTGGGAATCGCAATAATCAGCTGCTGTGCGAGTTAAATGTAAATGGCCGAAAGAGGTAGAGTTTTGGATGAGAAGTGTTGTAGTATATTTTGTTTGATTTTTAGATGAAGAATGGAGGGAACATGAGGGTTGTATTCTAGAAATGGCATATTTTGTTTTTGGTCTGAAGCGAGATTTAGATCTTGGGGAAGAAGATTTAACAGGGTGCGGGTCTGGGTTTTCACATACGGGTGGGCCGAAGTTATGTAGAAGTGGGCTGAGTTAATTATTTTAGAAGCCTAGAGAAAAAGAAAAGAAAAAAATAAAAAAAGAGAAAGGCCTAAATAGAAGGGACAAAGTTTGGAGATTAGCCGGGGAGCTACGTTCGACTACTGCAACAAATTTCATTTGCGTGGGGAAAAACAGTAGTGTGGTCATGGGTAGAAGGATATGGTGATAGGCCGAATTTAAATGTGAGGCTCAATCTTTAATAATATTGTTTTAAATTTAAATTTAATAGCATATTAACCTGTAAATTTATTATCTCATCCATACATGGTTAGAATTACGAACGTCTTTCACGTTGGAAGTTGCAAGCTACATACTAGAACTGGTTTGGAACCATTTGGAGCTCGTTTGGATTTTAAGCAAAAGAAAATGCTAGAATAAATCGACCAACGTTAATTGTTATTTAACGATTTACGACCAAGGTGAGTAACTCACTAACTCTTTCCACTTTTAAAATTTTATAAACGTTATTTAATATTGATAAAAATGATTGAATGCTGTGTGTGATGGTTGTTTGGATGATTTGCTAATTAGTTGGCTGAAATTATAGATAACATTATATATATATAACATTAGTTGAATATTGATTTAACTTATTTTACTATTTCATATTGATATTAAATTAGTGTTATATATGTTGATTAACATCTGTGGATGCAGGGAGATAGGTTGGAGGAATCCAACTGGATTCCTCAACAATTATATTGTTGTTTTTCATATATTGCATTATATGATGTGATGAATAATCTGTGTTTGATTGTTGTGTGGTTGGGATGTTTAAACAATATTGACCTGAAATAATTGGGATTAAAATACCGTTAAATATATTCAAATATATTGGAAAAGAATTTGTGGTTTTAAAAAGGGAAAATATATTTTAAAATAGAAATTGAATTTCGATTGGCTAGAATATAATAACTTGTTAAATTATATAAAACACGTATTTTGGTTTATAAACAATACTTAAAGGAGTGAGAAAAATATTATTAAATAATTTGGAATGTGAATCCACGAAATTAGTTAAAAAGGGAAATGATGAAATTTGGTTTAATATTCGGCATGCAGATAGAATTGGAATTAACCCATGGAATTTATAATTAAGATTTGACGATATCGAATATTTTAAAAATAATTCATTTTTTTAGAAATTATATGTTATATAATATAAAATTTGACAAGCAAGAAAATATTCGGTTTGAAACTATAAATGAATATGCAAAATGGATCAAGTTATAAACCTGAAATATATAGTTTATAAGAAGTTGATTTATAAAAGGAGTATATGTAGTGAAATATAAATAGGAGTTTATAAAATAACTCGATAAATAGGATTTGAACCTGTAATGGTATTTATAAATAAAAATCAAGATTTGATTGATATAACAAGTCCAGTTTTATGTAACGGAATAGTATTCACGTTTTAAAATAAACGATGGTTTATAAGAAAACTTTTACAGATTGAAATGATTTTGTAACGACCCGCGTTTTACATATCAGAGGATCGTAGAATATTTATTTCATTTTCATATGAAGTCATATGGTCATGTAACTTTGGGAAACAGCTATTGGGGTCATTTCCCATGTTCACGATTTTTGCCGAATTTTAAATGACTTTTTGCCCTTGGCGAATCTTGTTCCGCCTATAACTTTTGATTGGTAAGGAGTTTTGATTTGAAACCTCTTCCATTGGATTTGAATGATGGTTTACCTTTCCGTAGAGTGGCCACATTAATCAAACGGACTTACCGTTTGGGGGATATGGCTGAAATAAGGTCTTCATTAGGCTTAACAGGGTAATTATCAGCTAGGCCCATAACCCATTTCGGTATTAAAGTTATGGGAGGGCTAAAAGGGTTTGGGAAAACATTTCATTTCAATTTTCTAGTCGCCATTTACCTTCCTCTAACCCTAGTAATGGCCTCCACCTTATAAATTCATCCCTAATCACTTCCTAATCACAAATTAAGCAAAACTACATCAAACTAAGGCGGATTAGCATCAAAATCGAGATAGAGCTACTGGATTACATAGGAATTCGACCCAAATCAGTGGAGTTTTTATATCTATAATTTATTTGTGGCTAAGGTGAGTGATTTGCACTTTTATTCACTTACGGCTAATTAGGGGTGATTAGTGACAATTAGCGAAATTATGCATCATAAAAATCTGGAAAAATAAGTGAAAATTCTTATATTTTATGCCTTTGGTGAAAATTTGGGTTAATTTGGATTAATTTTGCTAATCCTATTGTTAAAACATGGATAAGGGGATTAAGGAGAAAATCATAGATTTTGGTATGTTTGATCCTAAATAACACATATTGATTGATGTTTTAATGTTATTGATTGATCCTATATGTTGTTACTACTATTTGGGATGCTTTATGATTGTTTAGAAAAGTTAGAATGGTTGAAAACGCCGTCGTGTGGCATAAATAGCTTGCTGGAAGACTGTCACGACGTGCGGCTCGTAACCTAGGCATCACGACCCCCACTCGTGAAGCACTCTCATGACCACGAGCCGAACCACTTCAAGGGTCAAGAACGGCCAGTCATGAACCGGGATGAGCCTCACGAGCCAAAGGGGGCGAGCCACGAACCGGATCTTGAGGACCATGAGCTGAAGGGGCGAGCCACGAACTGGAGCTTGTGGGCTACGAACCACGAGCGGACCACGAGCCGGTCTTCGAGCATGGACAGTGAACGAAACAACGATGACCGTGAACTCTTCCGAAGATCGACTCCAATTCGACCAAAACCCGAGATGCAAAGGAAGTCCCAATGGGAAGCTATCACTCAGGATCCAGACGGGAACCAACGAGTTAACTTCTAGAGTTGGACTTTGCTCCAGGACGTGTGTAAAGGGGTTATCGATATCTATAACTTTGGTTCACCGTTGAAGAGAGGGGGCATATAGACGAACCAGAGCCAGGGAAGTGTGGACTGGTTGGCCCTTAACCTAGAGCCAGGGATGTGTGGACTGGGTAGGGTTATTGTCTATAGACCCGGGAAGTATTGTCATAGCAATAGTTGTACTGAGTGTCGTCATGGCCCCAATGGATTTGGTGATCAAAGCCGTGGATATCGTATTCTTTACGCACTGAGTGAGTGATGTAAGGACGATTGCTATGTTTGATGTTTGCTATCACCATGACACGCACACTCCCATTTTTACACTTTATGTTAGTGTTACCTTAAAGTACTGTATATCTTGTTGTGCTAACTCTTTGGTTGTAGGTCCAGGTTCAGATATGATTATTTATACCTGTTATTGTTTTACTTTGTTGTTATCGCTCATACCATACTTTTGTCTGACTCAGAGTTTTATGTCTCTTCTTATTACCCTGGGTTCTTCTAAATAAGTAGACTAGAGACAGGTTAGGTGGTTATGCCCGAGTAGCTGTCCGAAGACGAGCAGGAGGCTTCCACGTTCTATTTATATATATATTCTCCCTATGTTGTTGATGGTCACTGCTTTAGGCATTAGTAGTGTATCTTTTCTATTTTGCTTTAGGGATAGTATTTTGAAGTTGTAATAATGATGTTTTAGATCATAAGTTGTATTTTGGATTCTGCTACTATGATGGTTTAGTTTTTAGCTTATGCCATGTCTCGCCTGTTTTATATCAAGTTATGTTATTATTATATTTTATTCCATGCGCTGTGAGATATACTACAGGTTCTTGGTGATTCATCATTTTTAAACACTTTTCTTTGACGGCCATCCCGTGCTAGTCGGGCATTGGCACGACGCATTTCGGAGAAAAATCGGTTGGTTCGGGGTGGGCCATCACACTTGGTACTAGAGCCTAGGTTTGCGTAGTTAACCTAGGGGAAGACATAAGGAAGAGATAGTATACATATATGAGAGCGCATATTTGTTATATTTTGGTTTTCAAAAACTATATATATACTATTAGTTTATCTAAGTATGAAGTCGCACTGCACTAGCACCACTAAGAAGATGGTTAATCATTTTCTCTTTAAAGACCGAATGATGAGCCGATATACAAGGAGTACGGGTTCAGGGGCCAATAATTGGAGTGTCCCTGATATGAGGACGATGTTTCTACCTTCATGCGAGAGATGCTTAGGGATGTTCAGGGAGCAGTTCCTAATACTGCTAATGGTGGTGATGCGGTCGCGCAGGCGCCTAGAGCCGATTTCGCCAAGCTCTGCAAGGATTATACTAGTATTGGTGGGAAGCCGTTCCATGGAACGGAGTCGGACATTGAGTTTCAGGATTGGCTTGATAGTTGTGAGCGCATCTTCGAGGATTTGGGGATCTATGATGTGATGAAGAGAAAGTTAGCATCACATCAACTACAAGGACAAGCAATGAATTAGTGGAATGCTATCAAAGCAGCTACTCTCGAGGATCAAGTTAATTGGAATCAGTTTTGGACCCGTTTCAGTGACAAGTTTATTCCAACTGCTCAGAAACCAGAATTGTTTAGGAAATTTTTGGAGCTTAAGTACAATGGTAGGGCAGTCTCGGAAAATATTGCTGAATTCGATACTTTATCGAAATATGGATTATCTCTTATCGATTCTACTAAAAAGAAGAACGAAAGGATCATAACTGTCCTAGATGAGCACTTGGAGGAAAGGCTCATAAACCATATCGATGAGACTTTCGAATATATTGTGGGAAAAGCATTGAGATCTGAGAGCCTTTACCCTAAGTCGAAGACCGATGTATCTGTTACATCTGCAGAAGAGCCAAAGCCGCAGGCAAGAATAATTCCAAGAATAAGAGGAAGCAAAATTAGACCAACGATGGTCAGAAAAAGAAGAATAATAAGGATTTCGAGTGCTTTAGCTATGGCAAGAAGGGTCACTATGCCAGCATTTGTCGAGCAAAACCTGGGGAAAAAGAAGTGCTACAACTATGGCCAAGTGGGACATTTTAAGAATGAATGTCCACAACCTCCTAAAGAGAAGAAGATTGTGAAAGCATATAATATCAACGTTGTTCCTTCTTCGTCGAATGCCCTAACTTCGGCGTAGAAGGGAAAAGGTATCGTTATTCAAGGTATGCTTTCTATTTATGATGTTCTTGTTCGAGTGTTGTTTGATACCAGGGCTTCTCTTTCCTTCGTATCTAGTGAACTAGTAGATAGGTTGGAATTGGAACCCGAGATAGTCGATAGACCTTTAGTTGTGACTAACCCTATCGGTGGTTCGACTAGCCTTAGTATGATTTGTCATAATTTGGTCTTAATGAGTCATGGATGTATGTTTGCTTATGATTGCTTTGTCTTGGGCTTTAATGGGTTTGGCATTATTTTGGGAGTCGATTGGCTCCAAAGATATGGGGTGGTGGTAGATTGTGAAGGGTCTTCGGTGACCATTAGAGCGGGTGATGGGCGGAGGGTGGCATTGGGTTGCCTACCTAATGATGAGGTGATGGGTAGTTTTCTACTTTCCTTCGACATCCCGCAGGATGAGTTATTAGATGTGCCTATTGCTGGCGAGTATCCGGACATCTTCGAGGAAGTGACCGGACTTCCACCACATCGAGAGATCAAGTTTCGAATTGATTTAGTGAAAAATGTCAGACCTATAGTAATGCCTCTTCGTCGGATGGCGCCAAGGGAGCAGCGAGATCTTGAGGTGCAAGTGGGCATTTTTTTGAAGAAGGGATTTATCCGAAGTAGTGTTTCCAAGTGGGGAGCACCAGTTGTATTTGTTACCAAGGTCGATGGTTCCCTTCACTTATGTATAGACTTCCGCAAGTTGAACAAGGTGACTAGCAAGAATAAGTATCCTCTTCCATAGATAGATGATTTTTTTGATCAATTAAATGGAGCAAGAATGTTCTCCCAATTGGATCTCGCGACGGGTTTTCATCAGCTCCGAGTAGTAGTTGAGAGTATACCTAAAATGGCATTTTTAGACGCCGTCTGGATTCTATGAGTGGTTGGTCATGCCATTCGGGTTGACCAATGCACCCGCATATTTCGTTGATCTTATGAATAGGATTTCCAGGGATCAATTAAATAAGTTTGTTCTTGTGTTCTTGGATGATATCTTGGTTTACTCGAGGACAGAGGAAGAACACAAGGAACATTTGAGGATAGTGACGGAGGTGTTGAGGAAACACCGATTGAAAGCAAAAATTTCTAAGTATCACTTCTTGAGGAGGGAAGTGAGATTCTTGGGCCATGTCGTTTCAAAGATTGGTATTACCACGGATACTGCGAAGGTGGCTAGAGTGCAAGATTGGTCTACGCCCAAGAATGCAACAGACATAAGAAGTTTCTTAGGGTTAGCTGGGTATTATCGTAAGTTTATCCAAGACTTCTGCAAGATAGCAGCACCGTTAACTCAATTGACTTAGAAGAATCAAGCTTTTGTTTGGGACGAAAGGTGTGAGAATGCATTCAAGATCTTAAAGGAAAAGTTAACTTGTGCACCTGTGTTAGTTATTCCTAAAGGGAACGAAGAGATGACGATATACACGGATGCATGTGGTACCGGACTAGGTGTTGTACTGATGCAAGGAGGTAGGTTGTAGACTATGCTAGTCGGCAACTGAAACCACATGAGAAAAGATATCCTATCCATGATTTGGAATTGGCAGCGATTGTGTTTGCGTTAAAGATGTGGAGACACTATCTCTTGGGAGAAAGATTTGAATTGTTTACAAATCGTAAGTCATTATAGTATCTTTTTTCTCAGAATGATTTAAATCTTCGTCAGAAGAGATGGTTAGAGTTATTGGCTTCATATGATTTCAATATCGCATACACACCTAGGAAGGGCAATGGGGTAGCTGATGCGTTGAGTAGGAGACATGCCAGTTTGGGAGCTATGTTTCTGGAATGCAAGCAACTGGAGTATATCGTGGGATATGATTTCAGATTTAAGTGCGAATTGGATCCAGAAATGTTAGCAAGTTTGACGATCAGACTGACTTTGATTCAGTGGATTGGTTCTAGTCAAAGAGACGATCATAATCTATTGGAAATCATCTCCAAAATAGAGATGGATATCGACGGCGAGAGAATGAACAAGTACGGTCTTGATCGAGAAGGATGGCTTCGAAATAATGGGTGACTAGTTGTACCCCATGTTAATGGATTGAGAGATGAAGTGCTTAGAGAGTGTCATCACTCGAAACTAACTATACATCCGGTGGTAACAAAATGTTTTGAGACATGAAGCAGACCTACTACTGGGAAGGGATGAAGAGAGACAATGGGAAGTTTGTATTCAAGTGCATGAACTGCCACTTAGTTAAAGCGGAGCAAAAGAATCCTAGTGGCTTGTTACAACCGTTGGCAATTCCCGAATGGAATGGGAACAAGTCTCGATGGATTTCATTGATGGTTTACCAAGGACTAGATCGGATCATGATAGTATTTGAGTAATTGTGGATCGATTGACCAAGAGTGCAAGGTTTATACCCGTCAAGTCGAATAGAACAACAGCTAAGTTAGCGGAACTGTATATGAAGTGGGTAGTGAGATTTCATGGAGTACCCAAAGGTATTGTAAGTGACCAAGATCCGTTCCATTATTTACTAGTGGGTTTTGGAAGAGCTTACAAGAGGCGTTAGAGTCAGAATTACATCTCAGTACCCCTTACCATCCTCAAACCGACGGTCAAACAGAGAGGGTGAATCGTGTATTAGAGGATCCTTTGAGATCTTGTATATTGGATTTTGGGGATTCATGGGATTACCATTTGCATCTGGTTGAGTTCAGATATAACAATAGTTATCAGTCCAGTATTGGTACGGCTTCATTTGAAGCTTTGTATGGAATACCGTGCAACTCACCGCCATGTTGGTTGGAAACCAGTGAGAAATTTGTGCTTGGGCCAAATGTAATAAGAGAAACTTCAGATAAGATCAAGGTTATTTAACAACGTATGAAGGATGCCCAAGATAGGCAGAAGAGTTATGCTGATAAAAGACGAAGAGAGCTGAAATTATCCGTTGGCGACTTGGTGCTCGTCAAAATTTCTCCGTTAAAGAGTGTGATTCGATTTTGTAGGAGAGGTAAATTAGCACTTAGGTTTGTTGGTCCATTTCCAGTTCTCGAACAAGTTGGGAATTCAGCCTATAAAGTTGGATTACCAGACAAGATGGCGAGACTGCAAATGTATTTTATGTTTCCCAGTTAAGGAAGTTCGTGCATGATTCTAATATGACTATTTCGCCAGATCAGTTGGATGATATCGAAGTGGAATCTGAGGCAGTTGGGAGCCACAGAACGATTCGTATTGTCGGACATGATACGAAGCAACTTTGAAGGAAGACGGTGAGACTGGTTAAGGTCTAGTGGGGCGATAATGAGAGTGACTGTAGTTGGGAAGCCGAGGAAAGCATAAGGAAATCGTATCTAGAACTCTTTGCCTGGTAAGGTTTTAATCGTGATATAGTTATTCCCTTGTTAGTAAACCGCATGCTAGGATAGGCTTGTTGTGTTGTTATGTACGTTTGATTGTTTGTAAATGGTTGATAGGCATGCGGGCCACCATTGTATGTTTTCTTGATTAAGGAATTCTGGGGGTGAAATTTCTTAAGGGGGGAGAGTGTAACGACCCGCAGTTTACGCAACGGAGGATTGTAGAAAATTTATTTCATTTTCATACGAAGTCATATGGTCGTGTAAATTTGGGAAACGGCTATTGGGGTCATTTCCCATGTTCACGATTCTTGCCGAATTTTAAATGATCGTTTTGCCCCTAGTGAATCTTGGTTCGACTATAACTTTTGATTGGTATGGAGTTTTTACCTAAAACCGCTTCCATTGGATTCGAATGATGGTTTACCTTTCCATAGAGTGGTCACATTCATCGAACGGACTTACCGTTTGGGGGATATGGCTGAAATAAAGTTTGAAGATGGAAAAACTGCTAAATTTTGCTTAACAGGGTAATTAGCAGTTAGGCCCATAACCCATTTTGACATTAGGGTTATGGGAGGGCTGAAAGGGTTTGGGAAAACATTTCTTTTCAGTTTTCTAGCCGCCACTTACCTTTCTCTAACCCTAGTAATGGCCTCTGCCTTCTAAATTCATCCCTAATCACTTCCTAATCACAAATTAAGCAGTACTACAACAAATTAAGGCAGATTAACATCGAAATCGAGATATAGCTATTGGAACACATATTAATTCAACCCAAATAAGTGGACTTTTCAGATCTATAATTTATTTGTGGCTAAGGTGAGTGATTTGCACTTTATTCACTAATACGACTAATTAAGGGTGATTAGTGACAATTAGAGAAATTATGCAACATAAAAATCTTGAAATATATGTGAAAATTCTTAAATTTTATTTTATGCCTCTACTAAAAATTTGGGTTAATTTGGATTAAGTTTGCTAATCCTATTGTTAAAACATGGTTAAGGGGAGTAAGGGGAAAATCATAGATTTTGGTATGTTTGATCCTAAATAACACATGTGATTGATGTTTTAATATTTTTGGTTGATCCTATATGTTGTTACTACTGTTTGGGATTCTTTGTGATTGTTTATAAAAGTTAGAATGGTTGAAAACGTCGTCGTGTGGCATAAATAGCTTGCTGGAAGACTGTCAGGAAGT
Organism: Allium sativum; assembly: GCA_030737875.1. Lineage (NCBI taxonomy): Eukaryota > Viridiplantae > Streptophyta > Magnoliopsida > Asparagales > Amaryllidaceae > Allium > Allium sativum. The sequence goes on from CM060926.1 coordinate 489,731,202, forward strand.
GAGGCTCGTGACCTAGGCATCACGACCACCACTCGTGAAGCACCCTCACGACCACAAGCAAAACCACTTCAAGGGTCATGAACAGCCAGTCATGAACCGGGATCATCCTCACGAGCCGAAGGGGGCAAGCAATGAACCGGAGCTTGAGGGCCATGAGCCGAAGGGGGCGAGCCACGAACCGGAGCTTGGGGCCACGAACCATGAGCGGACCATGATGCCACGAGCCGCGAGCCAAAGAGGGAACCACGAGCCGATGGACAAAGGAGGACCACGAGCCGGTCTTCGAGCCTGGACATCGAAACGAAACGATGATGACCGTGAACTCTTCTGAAGATCGACTCCAATTCGACCAAAACCCGAGATGCAAAGGAAGTCCAAATGGGAAGTTATTACTTAGGATCCAGACGGGAACCAACGAGTTAACTTCTAGAGTTGGACTTTGCTCCGGGACGTGTGCAAAGGGGTTATCGATATCTGTAACTTTGGTTCACCATTGAAGAGAGGGGACATGTAGACGAACCAGAGCCAGGGAAGTGTGGACTGGTTGGCCCTTAACCTAGAGCCAGGGATGTGTGGATTGGGTCGGGTTATTGACTATAGACCAGGGAAGTATGGTCATAGCAATAGTTGCACAGAGTTGTCATCATGGCCCCAATGGATTTGGTGATCAAAGCGGTGGATATCGTATGCTTTACGCACTGAGTGAGTGATGTGAGGATGATTCTATGTTTGATGTTTGCTATCACCATGACACGCATACTCCCATTTTTACACTTTATCTTAGTGTTACCTTAAGAGTACTGTACATCTTGTTGTGCTAATTCTTTGGTTACAGATCCAGGTTCAGGTATGATTAGCTATACTTGTTATTGTTTTACTTTGTTGTTATCACTCATACCAAACTTTTATCTAACCCACAGTTTTATGTCTCCTCTTTTTACTCTGGATGCTCCTAAATGAGCAGACTACAGACAGGTTAGGTGGTTATGCACGAGTTGCTGTCCGGAGACGAGCAGGAGGCTTCCGCGTACTATTTACATATATTATACCTGTGTTGTTGATGGTCACTACTTTGGTTATTAGTAGTATAACTTTTCTATTTTGCTTTATGGACAGTATTTTGAAGTTGAAATATGATGGTTTGGATTATAAGTTGTATTTTGGATTCTGCTGCTATGATGGTTTAGTTTTCAGCTTATGCACTATCTCGCCTGTTTTATATTAAGTTATGTTATTATTATATTTTATTCCATGCGCTATGAGATATACTACAGGTTCTTAGTGATTCATCGTTTCAAAACCATTTTCTTTGATGATTGTCCCGTGCTAGTCGGGCATTGGCACAGCGCATTTTGGGGAAATGTCGGCTGGTTCGAGGCGGGCCATTGCATATTTGGTTGATATGAAGTTGATAAATGGAACTAATGAAGTTAGAAACTGACTGGAGATTAGTTAATTTGAATGACTTTCTAGGTATTGATCTGATGTTGGTTTCAGCCATCGAGGTTAATATTTAGGAAGTTGTCTTCTTACTAGTTTACAGTTAGGTAATGATGGATAGTGATGCGTGAATAAGATATGGAAATGTTTTTCAATGTTAATAATGTATAATTTCGAAATACGTGAAATATGGAGTTGCGAATATATGGAAACGTTTTCCAAGAAATTGTGAGAGGATAAGCGAGTAGGGAAAATATACGGGTAAGGATATTCAAGGGGATTGGGAAATCGAATGATTTTTGACAAATCTATAAAAGGGCTCAGTGTTGATTGATGGTTGGTCGATATAATTTCCATTTGGAAATAAGATCGTTGTTTGTATGAATGTTTTTCCTTTGATAGTTAAATAATCGGCTATCAAAGTTTTTGACCATTTTTCCGTTGTCAATATGGAAAGACCAGGATCAGGTTCATTACCTGAAAACCACTCCGTATTGGCATTAGCATTGCAAATCAAATATGATGAAGATAATTGAAGACGGAGTTTATGCAAGGGCTATTTTGGCGATCCTAGGTAGAAATTGCCTAAGATGGATTTACAGAATAGTGCATTCGGTTTGACCAGTCCCAGGACCATGTGTGTAGACAAATGTCTGACAGAGTATATCTAATAAATCGCGTAAATTGATCTCTTCAAACGTACTAACATTGGTGGCGGAGGAATTTGTTTCTCTTAGCTTTATACCCGTGGTATTTTTCGCGAAATCAATTTGAATTCTCTTAGCTTTATACCCGTGGTATTTTTCGCGAAATCAATTTGTGATTTGACGGATTTGACGATGTGGCATTCAAAGTGAATGGTGGCCAGATGTTCCAAAAGATACGTTATGACCTCAAGCCTCATCAACCGAGAGATGACAAAAATCGGGCAGGCAGTATGGCTAAGTGGGTCGCACCCAATTAGGGTATATTGTCACCACCTAGAGAATATTCATATTTGTTACTTCTTTTCATTTTTGTATCTCTCGGGAACAGTTATGTTGGTATACCAACCGTAAGACGACAATATATTTGGAACATCCATGCGAAATGAATGGCCCGTCATGTGTGGCTGAGTTGCAAGATGTTTTTGTTGAACTCCAATGTATCCCCTCTAGAGTACACTGATCGCAAGGTGGTTCCATACATTGTCAAAGTTGGAAATCCATTACCCAATAAGAGCCGGCGGTTTTGATCGTGTACTATATATATGTAGAATGTGAGATGCAAGCGTTCTACTAGATTGTTATTTACTTGTCTTACACTATTATAATATCAGAATAGTATTGATTTTGAAAGCGTTTTGGATTATTTAAAGGTAAAAACCATCCGTGTTTATATGTGGATTGGTCTTACGATTGCCATTCTTTTTAAAAGGAGTTTAAAAGTTAAACCAAGTGGTTGGAGTTTACTCACACCAGTCCCATGACTAATCCAGAGTTTATTTTGTTTTGTTTTACCCCCAAACTCTTAGGTGCCCAAATTTGTACGAGCATTCAAGTAGTCGGGGATTTTACAGATATACTTGGAAGAGCTTGGAGTAGGAGGCTTCAACATTATATATACATAAAGTTTATTTCCGCTATGATGTTATGTGTTATACTCTGATAATGGTATGTATATGCAGTTACGAGTTTTGTATTTCAAAGTTATGTTATATAATATATTTTATTCGTTCCGCTATGAGATTCGTGTTTACTCTGATTTTTTTTTCTATGTTCTTCTTTTTTTATTCTAAATTTCTTTCTTTCTATTTCTCACCCTCTAACTTCTTTCTATTAATGATCTGGTATTTCGATCCTTGGATAGTTGACATGGTGCTTGGTGTCGATTTTCTGGGTCCAAAATCCCCATTCGTTACAAGTAGAATTCATCTCACTACCAGGTGTTGCAGTATTTTGAGCCACACAAAGCTTTTCCACCACCACCATTTGGAGAGGGCGCTGGGCCGGTAGAGTCATAGTGGGGTTCTTGGCATTATGGGCCAGATCCTTATATGCCATGGCAGCTTGGACCCTTAGGATAGGGAGAGAGATCCTCTAAGGCTACAAAGCCAGTGGATTTGAGTGAGAATGTTAGGACCATTGCTGACAGGTAGGAGAAGTTAGCACGAGAGTATCGGAGATTCTCCATGGACAGCAAGAGATCGTCAGTACATAGCTCGAATGTGGCGAGTAGTAGGCGGCACGAAGTGCGCATAGATTTCTTGGATTCTTTGATTAGGACCCTACTGTGTTGGTCGAGACAGGGTTCTAAGCCTTCTGGACCTAAAGGATAGTTGTGTTCTATTGCAATATTTAGGTATTTAGTATTACTTTTTATTAGGACTTATTTTCTCCTTTAGTTATTGAATTTGTACTCCTGTGCTAGTATTATGTGTTATTTGTTGTGAAATCCGTACTTATTTGTAAGATGTTCCTTTTCCATTTGGCTTTTTTCCTACACTTTTTGCTTTGTATTTGCTGTAAAACCCATACTTATTAGTAAGATGCAAAATCCTCACTGCAGGAGTATCCCACAACCAAAGAAACCTTGCCATACCTCCTCACTCACCCAGTTTGACTTCTTTCCTACATTTTTTTATTTATATATGGTGTCTTTGTAGTCCTTTCGTATCTTCTTATTCTACAGGTTAAGAAAGACATTGATATCTTTGGACTGATCCCGAATATCAGCCCGTGTATTAAAAAACAAATTTTATTACATACACTATACTATTTTTCAAATAAATAATAAATTTTATGCTTACTATAACCATGAAGAGGTTGGCATTCTTGGTATGGGCAGGAATGTCATCTCAGTGTAGCTAAGAACCTGTCAGCTTGTTGATATAGGCCGCTCTAAAAATAGATAAAATAAAGTCTGCAGGCTGGATCTCAAAGTCTCTACAGAAAATACGACTTAAGAATTTAATAAATTTTAAGCAATAGACATTTACTTAATTAGATACTTACCTTACACTCTTGGAAATGAGCTTTGGGACTGGATAAAAATCCGGTGATGTGCCGCTTGAACCTGCAAAAGAAGCGTGGGCGGGCTGTCACCTAGGAGGCATAGCTGAGATAAACATATTATTTCTTATAATGATAACACATGTATATCAGTTTATAAACTAAGAATATACTCATAAATGTACTCAAAGAATAATCACAAACATATTCATTATCACATAAAACTAATATCATACAGTATATCAGTCCTCAAACTCAGAACATACATTATATAGGTTCACTATATTAGTTCATAAACTTAGTCTTCATCGTTTTCTGGTTCAGTCTCAGTCTCGTTCTCTATATTTCTTTTGTACTCTCAAATGCTTCTATTAAAACGTTTGATTCATCATTCAATGGCCCTAAGTCAATATCATTAGTTATTATTATATCATCGTTTTGATTTACATTCGTTTGTTACGTTGCCTCTTCTAGGGTAGCAATTTCATCAAACGTTAAACCATGTCGTTGTTTTATTTACAACAGACAAATTTGTTTTATCTTTTTTTAAAGATGGATACTGAGCAAAATAAACTTATAATGCTTTCTTGGCTAATACCGAAAGGATTATACGCATAGTAATGCGATGTGTGCTTTATTTGTATAAGATTATAATCTTTATGCACGTTGATTTCAGAACTAGAAACATTGTTGAACCAGTGCATTTGAATAAACCAACTTTTTCAAAAGGTTGTATATAATATGTCAACTCTAAAATATGTTTTAAAATGTCATAAAAGTCTTTTATATGCTCATCTGGATCACCATTACCTTTGACAAATACACCATTGTTATATGTTAATTATTCCATAAATGGTCTTTGGTGTTGAATTTAAATCAGTTGATGACGAATATCAGAAAAATCTTGGCATTTCTTTTTGGTCCGAACGCAAGATGTTGCAATCATTCATTATTGAGGCAGTTAGTTTGGATTGTAAACATATTTCAAATACCATTTAGCAAAATCTTTTCTTTACTGAGATCGTCAGATAGATGCTGCGATTCGTAAATACTGTAAACATATATTAGTTTAGTATTACCTAACTACTGATGCAGATATACTTGAAATAAATATAAAAAAAATTAAAACTTAATAATTTGTGCAACTTCAGCACAATTTAGAAGAACATATGTGTGCTGCATGACGATCTTTACGGTCTGACCATATTTCCACACATTTTCCAACAGCTCGTCCATGTTGTCTAAAAATAGATAACATGTCGGACAAAATTCTTGTTCAGCGGCTTCATCTTTACAAGGACTACCCACAAATGATAAGTTCATATGGCTATTGAAGTAATGAAATAAAAGAATGAAGCTTCTTCTTCAAGATAAGATTTGCAAATCGAACCTTCAGCTCGTGCTTTTTGTAAGATTTTTTTTTCATCAGATGATTCAAATATCTGTTAAAAAATTAATTCAGTTTAAAAGTATTTATGTACGTCTAATTTTTAAACTAACATAAATTCTACCGATATTTTCTATTACCTCTCGAAAGGATACATCTATCCATATTGCACTGGACCTCGAAAATTATTTCGGATGAAAGATGAACAAGTAAATGCTCCATACATCAAAGAAATTTAAAGAAAATATTTTCTTCAGTTTGCCAAGCAACATTAGGATAATCATTTTTGTGACACCCTATATCCGTTAATGTCACTGTTTAAGGGAATGCATTAAGTTTTGTGAAGCGTTATTGGTAAACAGAAACAGAAATATTACAAGACAAATATAAAATAGTAGCGAAATTTAAAACTTTATTTAATCAGAAAACAACGTGGTTCAAAGCATAGTTACATCACAAGTCTGAAATGCATAAAACCCAGTACATCAATTTAAAACTTCTGTCTTATACTAAAATCATCAGAGTACAACAAACATGAAAAGAGCGTAATCCCCAAAACATTAGCCATAGTAGAGAAGATACGAAATCAAGCAGTACATCTAGCAGCTCCAAGCAGAAGGAAGAAGAATTCTGATCAAGCTTGAGTATTCCCATCCTGAGAACCTAGGGTTGAAACAGAAGAGAAAACAAAATAGGTCAGACATAAAGTCTGGCAAGTCCAGTTACTTTTAGCATATAAATAAGTGAAAGCATCATGACCGCCATATAACTGGATAAGAGGGATAATAGCATATAAAACAGGTATAACAAGGTAAACAGGACAAACTGAACAGAACAGGCATTGCGCTTCTCTAATACTTTCTCTCTCTGCATCAATACTAGTTTACTAGACAAGATGATCCCCAATAAGATGGTATATTTAGGCATACTTCTAGTGAGAGGTTTTACCTTGTACAATAAAAGGCAGCTCAACCGAACATACCGGTGTTACCCCTGAGGATAATAATAGGCTCCTAAACAATCGAGACTAGATGTACCCTAATTGCTACCTCAATCGATCGGCTCCCTACTCCATATATACCCTGTGTTGGCCCTACAATAGGATGTATCACTCCATAAAGTGGCAACCCTTCGTTTCCAGGATGTGCACAACCATATCTACTGATGTCACGGTGTCTTAGTCTCACTTGTCTGGACCCTTGCATGCACATGACCTCGTCGGAATGCGCTGCCCACACCATCCCCTCTTTTGGATCTCTTACAATCAGCTCGGTAAGCATGCCCCGACTCCGACCTAGTTCGAAGTACTCGTTTGATACCTATATATGGGTTACTGACTGAAACGAGTCCCACACACAAGATGATACAAGCTTCCCCCTAGTCTTACATCCCTACTACTAGGATTTCCACAGTATAACAAGATTGCATAACCCCAACAGGTTAAGTTTGTGGGCCTATATATAAATATTACCCACCACCTCAAGATATACTTAACCCTCCCACTGTTACAAGCAAGTTTACTTAACCCCTACCCAAGTTAACATGTTCATGTAATCCCTATGGATTCAAATATGTTAAATATTACAGGTTTATTACCATATATTCATTTATGGTTATAATGCGCTAGACCTCCCACGTTAAGCCTACAACTTGTGGATGCTGGATATGTCGGGCGGGTCCGGGTAGATTTCTTCCACAAGTCGGACTTAACCTCATGTCTTAGCATGTTACGTGTTTATGCACTTGGACCCCTCACATTAGAAAAAGCACATATCGACAAATTGGGCATAATAACAAGATAAGCATATAGGAACTGATCTAATGAACATGTGATAATAGAACTGATTAGGCATAGTGACATGATTAAGCAATTAGCATAATAGGGACATCATAAACAAGCATGATGAGATCTAAATAATGAATTAAATGTACAAATAATGACAAATTTGTTATGATTCAGATTAATCAATAGGCATAGGCTTAGATCCAAACTCATAGGCGTGTCAAGATTACATTTTAATTATTTCTATCTAAAAATAACATAGACTCACTGTGATTGGATCTAAAGAACAGGAGACTTGATTGTAGCTATTGAAGAACAGATCTCTGAACTTGAATGTTTGTTGAAGAAGAATAGACTATTTTAATCTAGGCAGAGGCAGCATCTAGTTCTCTATTGTTTTAGAATGAGTAAAACAAGGAGAATGAGGCCTTATTTGTAGCCTAAGGTTCACGAATCTGGTCAAAAAACAAGTCCATATACACAGGAATGCATCAGGCTCAGATCTGGGGGTGTCGACCTAGGTGTCGACATAGGTGTCGACACCCCCCTTATGGTGTCGACCCATGGGTCGACACCCCTAGGGAAGGGGTCGACCCCCAACGGACCTGATTCCCGCGTTGTCCCGCCTTCGATTTTCGAACTGATTTTGAATTTCTAAAATGTTTATTTTTTATATATAGTTAGCTTATATATGTGCAAACTTCAAACCTTAATAATTTCTTCATACGATGTCTGTTTCACGCAAACTCAGAGTCTGTGTCAAGAAGAATTCCGAGATGAACGCAGTGGTACAGTCCATTTTACTTAATTCCCAATATTTAATTATTAAGTATTCCTTAGTTTATCATCTTAATGTGTTATAAAATTATGGGGTGTTACTTCTCCCCTACTTAAAGGATTCCGTTTCTGAAATCTACAAGTTAAGAAGAATGTATATCCTAACATCCATCTACTAATCCACCAATCACATGCATCCATTGTCCTTAAAGACCTATAATGCTTGTATGAACATATGCAAAGGTGTGTGTAAATGTCCCTATACTAATGCCAAAGATAAGGCAGTCTACTGATTCAGTCGACCTCCTTAATGCAATGTATGTTAGTGCTATGAATCCAACATGTATGCAAATAATCATATTATAACACGTAAGTTCTATATGCGTGTGCAGTCATTCATCCAAATGCAACATCCATATGATGATACACTCACTTACATCCATTAAAAGAAGAAAAAATGCACACATATCCATGTGCAGTATGAGAGTGATTGAGCCGATCTAGTGCCTAACGTGTGTGCATATGCATCCACGAGCAACCACTAGCAAACACTTGCATCCATCAAACATAACATGTTTCAAACACATGTTTACATCCATGAGATTCCTACCTAAAGGTCAAAGATTTGATCGATAGGATATACTTTAACGATAGAAACAAGCATGAATAAAAGCTTTGGAAAGGAAGTTAAGAACATACCCTTGAAAAGAAAATGGTACAAAGCGTGAATCTTGTCTTCGGTCTCCCAAGTTGCATCCTCTTTGCTATCTCCCCATTGAACTTTCATCAACTTGACCTCTCGGTTGCGTAGCTTCTTAACCTCTGATACAATAATATGGGTAGAAACTCGTCTAACTGTAGGGCTGTCAACGGATACCTTCGGATACGGATAGTGCCATATCCGTATCCGCATCCGACGGATATGGGATATCCGCATCCGCGGATACGGACGGATATTGGATAATTATTCGCTCCGCCAACGATCGATAAATCAATGAACATAAATGAATGTTTTTAGCTTAATATTAAGCTTTTTCAACCAAATTGATTACCAAAGTGCTAAAAATAAATAAATATGATGATAATATATAATTTTGAGCAATTAACAAGCATTTAGTTAGACTTTTAATTTTGCAAATTAATAAATTAGTATATTTAATTGTGTTAAAATACACATAATTTAATCTATAATCGAAAGAAAAAGCGGACGGATAAATTTCAGATGTGGATATGCCTATATCCGCGTCCGCATCCACTTTCCCGGATATTGGATATTTATCAGCTTTTCGGATACGGACGCAAATGGATTTCGGATTTTTCGGGTACCCATTGACAGCCTTATCTAACTGTCACCTCCCGTTCTATCTCTACTTCCTCAAGCATACTTGGCTAAACTACTTTTGCAGTATCATACAAGCACTTCCGTAAATGGGAAACGTGAAAAACATCATGAACGTCGGGCAGTCTCTCTGGCAGCTTTACTCTATAGGCCATTTAGCCAATCCTTTCTGTTATGGGAAAGGGACCTACAAATCCTGGTGCCAATTTCCCTACAGATCCAAAGCGAACCACATTCCTTACTTAATGAAAACCATGTCTCCCACCTCATTCAATGTCAATACTTCTCTTATCTGCGTAGGACTTCTGCCTATCCCGAGCTGTCTTCGTTCATCGTCTAATAAGATTAATCTTTTCGAAAGTTTCTCAAACCTTATCTGGTCTAAGTAGAAGTCTTTCTGTAGATTCCCACCAACAAGTCGGTGATCTACAGGGTCGTCCGTATAATGCTTCGAAGGGTGCCATGCCAATACTAGCTTGATAACGGTTGTTGTAGGTGAACTCTACTAAAGGAAGATGCTCTTCCCAAGCCCCTCCGAAGTCTAGGATACACAGTCTTAAAGGATCCTAAAAACTCTATTCACCCTTTTCGTTTGTCCGTCGGTCTGAGGGTGATAAGCGGTGCTCAAACACAACTGTGTACCTAATGCTTCTTGCAAGCTCCTCCAAAGTTCACTAGTGAAAACAGGGTCACGATCACTTACGATACTGGAAGGTACTCCATAAAGACGGACTGTCTCACGAACGTAAACTACAGCCAACCATGTTGTCGTCCTCTTACTTTTAACAAGAATGAAATGAGCGCTCTTAGTAAGTTTGTCCACTATAACCCAAATACTAGTATTGCCTTTCCTCGATCTAGGCAAACCACCAATGAAATCCATCGATACGCTTTCCAACTTCCACTATGGGACCTCCAAAGGATGAAGTAAACCACCGGGCTTCTTTTTCTCAGCTTTAACTTGCTAGCAAACCAAACATCGAGAAACAAACTCTGCCACATCTTTCTTCATCCCAGCCCAAAAGAAAACCCTCTTCATATCTCTATACATCTTATCATCGCCTGGATGAATAGTCATCTTAGAATGATAGGCTTCCTCAAGGACTGTCTTCAACAAACTCCTAACTCGGGGAACACAAAGCCTTCTATCTCATCGCAACCGGCCCTATCATCCTTGGAATATCTCTTAAGGTGATTAGAAGTCTCGCCTCTACTGAGCCTATCCAAGATATATGAAATCTGTGGATCCTCTCGCTGCGAAGTTCCTATCTGATCCAAAAGAGTAGGTCACACCTCTAATGATGCCAATAAACCAGGTGTAAACTTGGTGGTGGGTCTAAAATCATAAGTCGATATAAACTCCAAGCTTTTCCTCTCCACAAACAGAGGACTTAAGGTCATCCTCTTCCTACTCAATGCGTCTGCCACCACATTACCCTTGCCATAGGTATAAGAAATATCGAAATCGTAGGATACTAATAACTCCGTCCATCTTTGTTGCCTCAAATTGAGATCCTTCTACGAGAACAAGTACTTAAGAGATTTGTGATCATTGTACAACTCAAATTTCTCTCCAAGTAGATAATTGCGCCAAGTCTTAAGCGCAAATACTATGGCAGCTAGCTCTAAGTTATGGGTAGGGTAGTTCTTCTCATGAACTCTTAGCTGCCTACCTCCATAACATACTACCCTTCCCTCTTGCATCAGAACCGCACCAAGCCCTGTACCACATGCGTCAGTGTATACTGTGAACACTTTGTTCCCATCGGGCAAGGTCAAGATTGGGGCAGTTGTCAGAGCACTCTTCAATCGCTGGAAAGCCTCGTCACAATCTACATCCTAAAAAAATGTCAGATTCTTCTTCGTCCGCCTGGTGAGTGGGGCTGATATCTTTGCGAAGTCCTTAATGAACTTCCTATGATAGCCTGCTATTCCAAGAAAACTTCTCACCACCATTGCATTCTTTGGGATCCGCCAATCTTGAACTGCAACTACCTCCGCGGGATTCACTGCTGTCCCATCTTTAGAAACCACATGCCCTAGAAATCTCACTTCTTTTCTCCAAAAATGTCGCCTTAAGCAGGTGCGCACGGAGAGTCTTCAAAACCTCTATTAAATGTCGGGCATGCTCTTCCTTGCTCTTCGAGAAAATCAAGATCTCATCAACAAAGACCACAACGAACTTATTTAGAAACTCCTGAAACATCCTACTTATCAGATCAACAAAATAGGCAGGTGCATTCGTCAACCCAAAAGTTATGACGAGCCACTCGAAGAAACCATCTGGAGTTCTAAAAGCGGTCTTGTCTATACTGTCCTCGGACACCCTCAGCTGATTAAACCCCATGGCCAAGTCTAACAGAGAGAAAACAGATGCACCAACAAGCTGGTCAAACAGATCATCTATCCTCGGAAGTGGGTGCCTATTCTTCTTGGTGAGTTTATTCAGCTCTCTATAGTCCACACATAAGCGAAGCGAACTATCCGCCTTAGTTGTGAATACTACTGGAGCACCCCATTCAGATATGCTTCGCCTAATAAACACTTTCTCAAGTAGCTCCCCTACTTTCTTGCTAAGCTCCCTTCTTTCTCTTGGAGCCATATGGAGCACACGCAATGCAACTGGCTTTGCATTGTCCACCAAGTATATAAGAAAATCGATCTCGCGTCTCGGAGGTAAGCCCCGAACCTCCTCAAAAACATCAGGATACTCACAGACTATGGTACAAATCGCAGATCATCGATAGATGCATCAAGTTACTCTGAGAAACTAAACATGACAGACCCCTTAGGGTCACAAGAAATCTCGAGGGTTCTCCCATGGTAAGCCAAAAGTCTAACGACCCTTCTCTCACAATCTAGAATCACTACAACAAAAATACCATATTACAACTGTCACAAAATGTTAGTTGTAATAGAGGTTTTTTACAACTATTTTACTTAGAAAGTTGTAATACATTGATTTTTAACAACTTTTTACTTTGCATCTTGTGATAGATGCCTACTACAACCGTCCTTTTACACTAGTTGTAAAATATATCTATTGTAAAAGATAATTAGTAATGAATTTTTGCTTCTTAATTCTAATTTATTATTACTTATTTACTAATTACAATTGATTATTATATTTAATATTTTAAAAAGATCATAACCTGAAAATTTGTTAAAATAAATGAAGAAATATTCACAAAATTTTAAATTTTTCATAAAATTAAAACATTAGCAAAATTTAAATTTAATAAAACATTCAAATTTAGAAGAACTCGTAAACATTGAATTTACTGAAATCAAATAAATATAAAATTTATCTTGCGAATTATTACTTTTATATGCATTTTCAAGTTTTCTGTAGTAACATTTTTTTACATACATATCAAGTATTCTTTTTTTTTTTTTTTTTTTTTTGAAATTGCTGAAATTTTGGCTTTAGTCCAACATTTTCTTTCAAATTGAAATTTTTCCTATATTCCCTCCGTTCCAAAATTTCACTCCAATCCAAAAAAATTGCCTCTTCCGTGAGTCCAAATTTTCGCTCCAAACCAAAAAAAAATGCTTCTGCTCGTTCCACTTCCCCAGATACTTTAAAAAGCAAAACAAAAACATCTGCTCGTTCCTCTTCGGTGAGTCCAAATTATCATCTTTCCCTTTAACAATATTCAGATCCAAACAAAAACATATTGTCGCCTATTCTATTTCCAATCAAAACAAAAATCAATCGTCTGAATTAGCAATGCTCAAAAACAAAACTTCCGTTGTCAAAAATTGCGTTGCCTGGAGCTGTCATGGTTCGGCCTTGAGTTATCGCCTGAATTGTGTTGAGATCTGGATTTGTCTCGGCTGCCTATTGCGACGCCTGTAGATCTGGAAAGTGATAGTAGATGGCAAGTACAATGTTATGATAATTAATTTTTCTTTGGCCAAGGTTAAAAAGCCTTTTCAATCATTGTAACAGGAATTTCACATTGAAAACAGTTATTATGCTTGCAGATCAATTGATAAGCCGAGTTGAATATATGCATTTAAGAGGTTTTCTTCTTCGAGATATTAAACCAGATAACTTTCTTATGGGTTTAGGTCGCCTTGGAGTAGAGCAAAGTTGAGAGATGATTTAGAATCTCTTGGTTATATGCTAATGTATTTCTTAAGGGGAAGCTTGCCATAGTAAGGATTAAAAGCCGGCACTAAGAAGAAAAGTATGATAAAATAATTGAGGTACTATGCAAATCCTATCCATCTAAATCTGTGTCTTACTTTCATTACTGTCGGTTATTGTGATTTGAGGACAAGCCCGCTTACTCTTACTTGAAGAAGCTTTTTCGTGAACTCTTTATTGAGGACAAGCTAGATTACTCTTACTTAAAGAAGTTTTAAAACAAATGGTATACTGTCTATGAGAATGATATATGAAAACCTTATATATTGGTACTGAAAATCTTATATATGAATAATGAAATATTACCTATGTAGGAGGTTATATAGTATAAGATACCTTCTAGTTGATTTCGAAGGGGTGGTGTTTTCGATTCAATATGCTTAGCATATACAAACTGCAAGTAATTATTTACACTCATTTATATTTTAATGCACTAGTATGAATTGTTCAGCTTTTGACATCAGTTTTTGTTTCATTACAAACTCAGTTTAGCGTTATATGGAAAATATTTCATGTTGACATCCAAAAAAGGGGATCTTCCAAATCACACTTTTCAGATAATCCTGATAATCCTGAAGCATAAACTAGCACGAAATATACTAGGAGAAAAGTTATGTTATGTTATAACTTAATAAAATGACCAAGAAGCAGGAAAAGCAAGTTGAAGATAAGGATAACATAATTCAATAGCTGTTTAAAAGGACTGATCCAACTATCATGCTAAAATTGCACAGTTTCGCCAGAGGGTAACGGATCTCGAAGTTGAACTACTCAAAGCATAAGCTAGTTGTAAATCTTTAGAGTTGGTTCCAAGAGGGGGAGAGACTGGACTTCCTAGCAGCATTAACAAGGATCAATTTCCCACTTTGCGCTATCCTCGGAAAAGCTTAAAGGAAAAACTGGAAATTGGTTTCGTAAAGTTTGCTTCAAGTAAGTCCAAATTGTAAATAATCAGTGGAATTCTTTAGTGTCAGAATGCATCAACGGTAAAATACTACCTTAAAGCAATAAATTGGTATATTGATATAATTAGTGGAATTCTTTAGTCTCGGAATGCATCAGTATAATCAGTCGAATTCTTTACAGGAGAACGAACTACATATATACTACCTTGGAGAAGAAATTGAGAAGTTAAAAGGAAAGGATAAAAGTCTTAAAGGGGTCAGTGAAGTCAACAGAGACAAGGCGATGAAGATTCAGATTTATAATATTGACGATGCTGAAACTGTTAAGATATAGAAAGGAGACTGAAATAAATACTTCGTGAATCTATTTGTTGTATCAAATAGTTTTCATTGAAGGCCCAACGATTAAGGCTTGTTTCTCAAGATTTGCATTTTAAAAAAACATCTCAGATCAAGTGGTAATGTATTACGTTGTGAGGTCATACCTGTTATAAACTATATATTTAAGCACTTACTTTAAGTACAAACCGTATATTTCATTCATGCATACAGCGTGTTTGGTGGATTGCCTGACATAACCTTTAATTTGTCAGCGTATGCTTCATGTACATAGACATGACATAAAATGTAAAATGTTATGCTTCATCTACAATTTATAAACATTTGAATTCTCATTTTGTACTTTTTTTTAATCAGGTTTGTATGTCTGAGATCTATTGAAGTTACTCGACATGAGAGACCTGGACCTAATTAGCATGTAGCTACAAGTTTTGAGTATATGGACAAAACTTTTTTTCTATGTATTATTTGTGTTGTATCAATATATATATTTTGGAATGGTTATGTTTATTGTAAGGTTTAGTTGGTGATATAAATGACTATTTTAAATTGTTTTGTTGGGTATGTATATATATTGTTTTATCAGCGTATTATGTAAAAAAAATGACGAGAGTTTGAAAAAAATTAATATACTGTTTTGGTTTATGTTTTAAGTTTGTTTGATATCTTCAGTTTTGTAGATAATATGTCTGGATTGAATTCTTTTATTAGTAATATGTATATAATTTATGGATGTATTACAACTGTAAAATAATAGTTGTAATAAAATATATCACAACGATTATAAACAGCTGCAAAAATTATAACAACAGAGCATAAAATTTGTAATAAAGTCGATTACAATAGTGAAAAACAGTTGTAAAATGTGCGTATCACAACGGTGTCGCGATGGTGCTAAACAATTGTAAAAGATTTTAGTCTATTACAACTTCTTAATATACGACGGTTACTCCACCGTTGTAAAAAGTAATTTACAACTATTTCCCGCAGTTGTAATATAGTCAATTTGTTGTAGTGAATGGCACCATACATGGCTAGCCAATCCATCCCTAGAATCAAACCATAACGCATGAAACTAAGCACATATGCGTCGCACTCAAACTCAACGTCTAACACGGATATTCTCGAACCTCGAAAACATAGACAGATGTGACGTACCCCGAGTGGGGTTTGAGACAACAATGGGAGATCCAAAACCATACTAGTACTAAGGTGTAGAGACTTAACCACAGAATCAGATATAAATGAATGCGAAGCGCCTGAATCAAAAAGAGTTATAATAGAATGATTGGAAAGAGAAATCAAACTTTCAACGGAAACTTTCCAACCTCTATCTGGCGCACTGGCCACGAGAGTATGCACCTGCCCTCCCGAAGATCCTACCCTTTGACCTTGTCCTTGCTTCTTCGGGCACTCCTTAGAAAAGTGTCCAACCTCTCCATAATTGAAACAAGCATTCTTTCTTCTTTTGCAATCTTTTCTCAAATGACCAACGTGCCCACAACTATGACATTCTCTCTTTTCTCGAGCTTTGTCGTTCTTTCTTCTTCTGCAATCTTTAACCAAATGACCCCTACATCTACAACCATGACATTTCTTCTCAGAGGAATTATCTACTCGCGACGGGGGAGGGACAACGAGTACAATTGGGGGAGGGACGTCTCCTTGGCTCCTGGGAGGTGTCATAGCCTTAAGATACCTACGGAACCAACCCGGTATCGTAACGCTCTCAGGAATATTAGGTTCCACAAATATGCTGAAAAAAAAAGGAAAAAGGGATTCAAACAGAGAATCGAAAGATATTACGTATGGCTTTGGGGAATATGTTTTTCAAAACAAACTTTTCTTTTGAAAATGCTTTCTTTTAAAACCTTTTTGAAAATAATTTTCAAATTCTTTTATCCGATCTGGTAACCTTCAGCTCTGATACCAATTGTGACACCCCACGTCCATTATTGTCACTCTTTAAGAGAATGCAGTAAGTTTCGTAAAACGTTATAGGTAAAAAGAAACAGAAATATTACAAGACAGATATAAATTAGCAGCGGAATTTAAAACTTATTTAATCAGAAAACAACGTGGTTTAAAACATAGTTATATCACAAGTATGAAATGCATGAAACCCATTACATCAATTTAAACCTTCTTTATTGTACTAAAATCATCAGAGTACAATAAAAATGAAAAGAGCATAATCACCAAAACATTAGCCATAGTAGAGAAGATACGAAATCAAGCAGTACATCTAGCAGCTCCAAGCAGAAGGAAAGAAGAATCGTCCTGATCAAGCTTGAGTATTCCCACCCTGATAACCTGGGGGCGAAACGGAAGAGAAAGAAGAGAAAACAAAATAGGTCAGACATAAAGTCTGGCAAGTCCAGTTACTTTTAGCATATAAATAAGTAAAAGCATCATGACCGACATATAACTGGATAAGAGGGATAACAACATATAAGGCAGGTATAACGTGGTAAATAGGAAAAACTGAACATAAAAGGCATTGCGCTTCACTAATACTTTCTCTCTCTGCACCAATACTAGTATACTAGACAAGATGATCCCCAATAAGATGGTAGACTTAGGCGTACTTCTAGTGAGAGGTTTTAACCCATACAATAACAGGCAGCCCAGTTGAACATACCGGTGTTACACCTAAGGATAATAATGGGCTCCTAAACAAGCTAGACTAGATGTACCCTAATTACTACCTGAATCGATTGGCTCCCTACTCCGTATATACCCTGTGCTGGCCCCACAGTAGGATTTATCAACTCCCTAAAGTGGCAACCCTTCGTTTTCAGGATGTGCACAACCATATCTACTGATGTCACGGTGTCTTAGCCTCCCTTATCCGGACCCATGCACGCACATGACCCCGTCAGAATGCGCCACCCACACCGTCCCCTCTTTTGGACCTCTTACAATCAGCTCAGTAAGTGTGCCTCGACTCCGACCTAGTTCGTAGTACTCATTTGATACTTATATATGGTACTGACTGAAACGGGTCCCACACACAAGTTGATACAAGTTTCCCCCTAGGATTGCATCCCCACGACTAGGATTTCCATAGGTTATGCCTGCTAGTGTAACAAGATTGCATAACCTCAACAGGTTAAGTTTGGGGGCCTATATATAAATATTACCCGCCATCCCAAGATATGCTAAACCCACCCACTATTACAAGCAAGTTTACTTAACCCCTACCCAAGTTAACGTGTTCATGTAATCCTATGGATTCAAACATGTTAAGTATTACAATTTCATTACCATATATTCATTTATTGTTATAATGCGCTAGACCTCCCACATTAAGCCTATAACTTGTGGATGTTGGATATATCAGGCGGGTCCGGGCATATTTCTTCCATAAGTCGGACTCAATCTCGTGTCTTAGCACGTTACGTGTTTATGCACTTAGACCCCTCACATTAGATTCGCCACTTGTGGTCGTTGGATATGCCGGCCGGGTCTGGGCAGACTTCTACCACAAATGCAATCTAACCTCGTGTCTAAGCGTTGTTACAGTTTCTAATTACTGTAAATCTAGGCATTTTCATTATTTAACAACTATCCCTATTTCATTATAGATTTTCATGCCCCTTTTCCAAGTCATGTCCATTATGTACTATATGCCCCAATTTAAGATCTTTAATCACAATTTTAATTTATGCCCCAAATCCATATTCATGTTTTCAATTCTACTTATGCCCCAAATTTCCCAACACAAGTTATGCCCGAATTCTAACGTTTTCCCTCTCGTTTCCAATTTCACGTGTTTGCATATTTCAGCGGTATGCCTAGGCTTGAAGGTAGCCTGGCTATAAAATAAAAAGGGAAAAGAAGGAGGGAAAAGAACGGAAATAAGCATAATAACTAGATAGACATATGATGGCAGAAATAGGCATAGCAACAGAATAAGCATACAGCGACAGAATTGGGCATAATGACAAGATAGACATATAGGAACTGATCTGATGAACATGTGATAATAGAACTGATTATGCATAATGACATGATTAAGCAACTAGCATAATAGGGACATCATAAACAAGCATGATGAGATCTAAACAGTGAATTAGTTGTACAAATAGTGGCAGATCTGTTATGATTTAGATTTATCAATAGACATAGGCTTAGATCCAAACTCATAGGAATGTCAAGATTACATTTTAATTATTTCTATCTAGAAATAACATAGACTCACTGTGATTGGATCTAAAGAACATGAGACTTGATTGTAGCTATTGAAGAATAGATCTCTGAACTTGAATGTTTGTTGAAGAAGAATGGGCTATTTTAATCTAGGTAGAGGCAACATCTAGTTCTCCATTATTTTAGAATGAGTAAAACAATGAGAATGAAGTCTTATTTATAGCCTAGGGTTCACGAATCTGGTCAGAAAACAAGTCCACATACGCAGGAATGTATCAGGCTCGAATCTGGGGGTGTCGACCTGGGTGTCGACACCCCTAGGGCAGGGGTCGACCCTCAACGGGCCTGATTCCCACGTTGTCCCGCCTTCGATTTTCGAACTGATTTTGAATTTCTGAAATGTTTATTTTATATATATAATTAGCGTATATATGTGCAAAGTTCATACCTTAATAACTTCTTCATACGATGTCTGTTTCACGCAAACTCGGAGTCTATCTCAAGTAGAATTCCGAGACGAACGCAAAGGCACGGTCCGTTTTACTTAATTCCCAATATTTAATTAAGTATTCCTTAGTTTAGCATCTTAATGCGTTATAAAATTACGGGGTGTTACCATTTTTGTACATTATTTTCTGAACATTTGCAAAATCGGTTTTAGTACAATATTTTATGTTGTTATAATCCTTTCAGTTTTTTCAGGAAAAATGAATTTAGTAGGATATTTACTCTTAACAAATTCATTTTAAACATTCCTGAAAATCAATTTCAGTACAATATTTATCGTCGTTAAATTCATTTCTAACTTTTTAACAAAATCGATTTAAATATATAATATTTCTTAATTTTTAATGCTAAATTCCAAACTTTAAAATTTATTTTAAAATCTATATACATGTTAACTTTTTCGTGCAAACTATAACAAATAATATTTTGCGCCTAACATTCTCGTAAACTTATCAATACACATATTAATCAATAATTATACTCTAATTTTTGGAATTTACATCAACCATAATTTTTTATTACATATTAACAAAACAAACTACTAATTACCATCTTTAAATCAACTAACACACAATATTATCATCAAATAATTCACAATATTCATCGATTTCTAATTGATAATCAACAAATTTCACAACTTTGGTTTAACCATATTTCCGAATCAATTAGTAATCTACTATTATCGTTTGACAATACTTCATTAACATATTTTAACATGGAAACATCAAAATCTATCAAATTAGGATTAAATCATACATAAATTATCTAAATTGAAATTAAATAAACAAAGAATGTAGATGGAAGTCGATCGACGAATGAAGGGGACAGTTGTCGTGGAGGGCGGCGGTTCTAGGGAGAGGTGACGAAAATTCAGAGATTTTGTGTCCGTGCATGATTTCTTTTTTCTTTTCTTTTTTTGGTGGAGCGGGAGGGGGAATGAAAGTGAGGTTGCTGTGTTGTGTTCCCGATTTTATTAAATTTTGTTACACTTTGCGATAGTCGACATTTGCCGCTTTTTTTAGCGGACGCTAGTACCAGCAGTTATGTCGCTCCTTCCTTGTGTTTAACTGCTATGAAGCTCTATGAGAGACATACTAGTGAACAAAAGATGGTCTTTCACTAATGTCGAACGAGTCATTGTCCAGAATAACCTTACTAGTATAACCACACTACTAGGGATGTTACGGTTACGACAACTGTTAATTTTACCTCCAATCGTAACCGCAATTGTTGTTGACGATTAACAAATTTTATAATCGTTATCGTAACCGTCTAACCGTTACCGCAACCATTACCGTAAATTTACATTGTTATCTATAAATAATTCAAGTTATAACCTTTTTCTTAAGAATTAGTTTGTTCATCTGTGAAACTAACCATCCATTTGCATGTTGTCTATAAATAAAAACACAAATAATTTATACATATGTTATTTCTCTGGCTTATGTTATTAAAAAACATATATATTTTTATGAAATACCACAAAAAAATCATGTGCGGTTGGTATGTTTTACCGCGGTTATCAAAATCCACAACCGTCACCGTTACCGTAGTAGATGATAACTGTGTAAACGGTTAGTACGGTTTGGCGGTTGAACGGTTCAATCGTAGCAGCCCTACACACAACGGTGGAAAAACCGACCGTTTACTTATATAGTTTAAAACAAAACTTTTTGTTGTATTTTTAAATTAATCGATAATAAAATGATTGATTTAAGAATTTATTGTATTTTTAAAATTTGTTGCATTTTCAAATTAATCTGTTTAGATTTATTAAAAGATATTATAGTAGAAATAAGATTCTAATGGTAAATCTGAAGTAAATTCGAAATGTAATTGATATTTTAGAAAAATATTAGGTATTAGAATTTAAACTGCTAAAAACGTTGATAAAAACAATTTCAAAAAAGAAGAAATATTAATTTGGTTTCGAAAAAAATTAATTTTGGGCAATGACAGTAAGAAAACTATCTTTTCTTCTAGTTTGTTTATAAATTTCCTAACATATTAATATACTAGTCGTATGTTTTTGTTCTAGCAAGGAGTCTCACCAATAAGTTTCAAGACTATAATCTCTCTTTCTCTTTCTATTGTATGTTTACATGTAAGGGCTCTGCATAACATAATATTATTACCTGGATCTCTTGTTTAAATCAACCGTGCTTGGTTAATATATTAGACTTAATTGTGTATGCGTACATAAGGAGATATTGTTGTCATTGTACAAAATTGCAATGTTTTAAAGACTCAACCCAACCTCGGGTCGACCGCGATTATCCTTCGATCTTGAAGGGTCACGGCTTTGAAAATGAAACAACTTTGCATGTGCGCATACCCGCGATTTAATCTCAAAACCCTTTAAAAAACTCTAGACCGACATTTTTGAACCTCATTGTTCCTCAAATTTGAGAAAAAGTAAACGTTTCGCTCTATTTTTAACATAATAAATTTAACGAATAATTGAATAGTAATTGTCATTAAATTTTAGATGATATAATTCATTAGGCTAATTCTATTCAAACATCATAAATTACTTTTCATACACCATTAATTTTTAATTAAAATATAGGACAAAAATACCCATATATTTCAATAGTTTTTATTTTTTTAGTTTTATTTTAGTGATTTTTTTATTCAAAATTACTTCATTCAAACTATTTTTAATACCATATTTTTTTTTAAATTTTAAATATTTATAATTTAAACTCGATGTTAAACTACCCGCGTCAAAGCTAGAATTTAAAATCAAAAATTTTCTTTGTTTGAAAATAGAATTTATCTCTACATATCATTGGATTTTTAATTTAAAGTTTAAAGTTATTGTTCAAATTACAAGTTTAAATGCAGAACTTTTATGTGTAATTTTGATTTCATGATCAGATTCATCTCTCCTAAAAATAATATCAAGATAACATAATTACAAAATTTATAATCATTTTTGAACTGAAATTCAAAATTTGTAATCAATATCAAACAAGCCATATTGATTGGTGGAAGTTTCCACATGTCAATTGTTCTAAAGCTAAAATTTTCAAAATCAAATTTAGGAAAATGTAATTTCTAATTTGTGGGTTTGATCGATTGAAGAGGGAGAGATTTAGAGGGAAAGGGGAGAGAGAAATGAATTTGTCCTACTTTAATTAAAGTATGGGTAATATTGTACTATGCATGGTGTATAAAAATTAAAATATGATGTATATTATTTTGAAAATGATTTTTGTGTATGTAAAGTAATCTATGATGTATGAATAGAACCTACCAATTCATTATTAGTGTACATTTTATGAATTATTGTCGAACTAATCCGCTTTCGTTATAAAAGATTTGTAAATTTACGACTTTGCAAAGATAAGTTGCTACATAATTACTCCAATTATGTTATTATATAACATACTACATGGTAAGTGAGTTGAAGACGAAAATCAAACCCATGACATCTTATATTATGTCAGAGTATCCCAACCAATTTGGATAAAGGTGTTTGTCATAATTAGTCAAATTTTATCTATATTTAAAATAATTTTACGTTTGAATCAAAAAAATAGATATAAAAGTATCAACGCGGTTCTCACGTTTTAACCGATTGAATCACAGAAACCTTGAACCTTGCACTATTACGGTTTGACTTAAGGTGCAGTCTTCAGTCTTCAAGACCATGCAAAATTGGCCTTCAGGGTTAAAGCTAAATCGATACTTTATAACTCCAACCACGAAATCAATGCATGTAGTCACTGTTACATTAAAAATTATTCAAGAAACAAATGGGTCTAATCCTTTCCATCTATGCTTCAGAATGAACATAAGAAAAATAGTTTAAAAAAATACGTGGAATTGCTGTCGTAATTCCACAAAAAAACAAAAATTTAAGATCATTTAACAAGGTGGCATATATGGAGGTGGAGGAAGCATTTTGGACTCTGGAGATTTGCCATTCTTCACAATAAAGATCGTGCTCATGCCCCAAACCAAATGAGATTCTACATGGCAGTGCAGATACCACACACCTAAAACGCCACACAACAAGAAATTAGAGACATCATCTAACGATGTAATAAGTTGGGCAGTAAGTGAAAGTTGTGCTGTATACTAAAGCAAACAAAATATCATCTGGGTGGGATTATTTTATTTTGAAACGAAGTTTTTTTTGTACAGTGTTATGTTTAGAAAGAACAAGAATTATTCACTAAGAAATTGTAGTTCTTACCAGGATTATCTGCCTTAAACCGTATAGCAACCCAACCATTTCTTGGAACAGAAATGGTATTCTTTAAAGGAGGATTGACAAGATTATATTTGTAAGGATCCCGATCTTTATCGAAATTACCAAGTCCCCAGCCAACTACATAAAAACTGTATCCATGTAAGTGCATTGGATGATCCTGTGGGAAAACCAATGATGTACCCTGAAACACCACCTCTACCCCTTCTGCATATTCCAATATATGCACCTCCTCTGCCACTTTTGGCAGTAGTAAGCTCTCTGGTTGAACATCTGCGGTAAAATTATAAAAATGTGGCGGGAAATTGGGAAAGTACACTCCAAACACCCCTCTTATCATATTATAGTAAGCTTCTAGCACATCAATGGTAGTGATAACATGTAAGCTTATGTTATTAAGGCTAGCAGCTAAATTCTGCTCAATTTTGTTCAGAGAAACGGTTACTAGAAAATGCTCATTGATCGACTGTGGTAAATCTTTCGGAGGTTCCGAGGATTTTAAACGACTTGTAAAATTTGTAGCTGATTCCGTGTCATTGTAATAAGGAAGGGATGGAAGTATTGGTTGTTGATCTAAATACTTGTAAACAAGAACAGCTGTTGTAGTTGATGGGTTGAACTCGTTAAGGGGTTTATAATTCAAGGCACGTGCAGCGATATAGTAGTTTTGATTTGGTGACTGGTCGGCTTCTAAGAGAAAGTCTAGTGTTTCGCCGGGGGAGATCACGATGTAGTTGGTTAGTACGGGTTTGAGATAGCTGCCGTCTGATCCGACGACTGTGACGGTGTGATTGGCAATCGAGAGAAAGAATGCATTGTTCAGTGCCACATTGACTGCACGTAGAAGGTAGCTGTACCCTTGCTCCACTGGAAACTTGGTTGTGTCTGGAAAAAAAGAAAGAAAAAATAAGGTATGCCTAGTTTCAAGTTTCAAAAGGCCTGTCAATTTTGAATGATATGATGTGTTATTTATGTACATTTCATGAACCCTGTTGAATTGAACCACATTTACCTTAGAAATCAGAGAATTCACAATTTTGTACTTAAAAAAATAGGATGCTGCTGGAAGGCTCGAAAATAGGGCACGAATTCGAGCCCGAAAGAATACTAATCATTGGATCGAAGGCATTGAATTCAGCGGGGTCCCCAATTTTGTCTCCGCACAAATTTTTGTCCATGTTTTCGGGCCTCGCAGCAGTTTTGAAAAAAAATAGCATATAATTTTGCTACTTAATGGTCATTATCAAATAACCGTTTTTAGAAGTCAATAACGTATGCAATTAGTTAATTTTCCACAATATATGAAATGGTTTTACATTTAATTCAACACATAGTGTGGTCCAAATATGACAACTCAAATCTATTTTTTAATTCTAATCAACTTATATTTGAATTCTTTTATGGTTAAACATACATTCTTAAATCAGATAATGACTCTCTGTATAATACATTGCATTCATACATTCTGTGTATCTTCATTTTTACTTATTTGAAAGATCAAGCAATTATATATATAAACTAAGCACCCTTTTCAATATTTAAACCTTTCTACCAATCAATCTTACATTTTTTTGTAATATCCTGTTGTCGGTTGTGTAAACTAGAAATGTTAAACAACTTCAGTAAATGTAAAAGTTAGTTTTATAATTATGAATGTAAAAGAATAACACTTTACTTTGTTTTGAACATGGGTATAGATCTCCAGGCTGTCCATTAATGGTGTATGCATCAGATGGTGCCGGATCAATTCCTGAGTTGACCTGCGCCTTAAGTTCATTTAAGTTTTCTTTCCACCATTCACCTGTGTAAATGTAAGAATGAACTTCTTGTTAGTTCATAATGTAAATTCCCGGTTGGTATTTCAGTACTAAAATTGAAATATATAAGCCTCGATTCAAAGAAGAAACAGGGAAAAAATTGCTGGGTACTCTTTTTAAGTTCATAATATATATTAACCATTACAAACTGCATCGGAAAATAGGAATTTTGCAAATAATCTCACTAACCAAGTATAACCAGAAACTCTTTATGTGGTTTAGGAAAAGGATAGCAAGAACCAGGTTCAGGATAAACAATAATTGCCCCATGGACTGTTGCTCTTATCCAATCTGTGTGTGCATGCCACCATATTGTTCCTTCTTCAACTGAAAGATTAATTGTGTAGCTGAAGTTTTTCCCTGGTTTTATAGGGCATTGCGTTATATATGCTGGGCCATCGGACCAGGGATTTCTTGGTAACTTTGCTCCATGCCTACATATTTCACATAATACATTTCCTTAATATATATACACTAGTGTACTATGATCAGTATCATGTTTAATTATATTATGCATACTGGTTGATTGCTTTCAAGCGAGAAAACAATATGATTGGCTGGAACTTTTAATCTTCTCAATGTATAATTATGATATTTTGAATGCTTACTGGTGTATTTTATCTGTGTAGCTTGAAATTTTACTCGATAACCAAAATAATTGAATTTTTTTTTTGTTGTTTAACTGGAAGGTTACATGTTAGTATATTTAACTCCTGAATCGACCACTTTAGTTAATCACAAAGTCGATTACGATCTATATGGGTATAAGATGGTTTCTTCATGTCTGATAGGAAACATAATCCTATTTATACATATTTCTGGATCTGTCGCTACTAATTTCATCAAATGTACCTCTGGTTAATCATCCATTGAAAATAGTAAAACTTACCAATGTAATGTGACATTTTCAGATGCTTGATTACAAACATTTACCACCATTGTATCTCCTTTCCTTGCATATAAGGTAGGTCCTGGAAATTTACCATTTACCGTCAATATCTCTTTTGTACTACACAACCTTGTGTACCTTGCAGATTCTATCTGCAAAACAAAATAATCCGATAAATCATTTCATTTTATATATTGAATATTTGGATTTACATGCAACCAGAAGATGTTTGTGTTGATATAGCTAGATGAACGGAGTGGAAAAGGAACTTACAACGAAATCATAGTAGTGTGTATGACCCATTGAAGGTGAAGAAAACAGAAACTGCAATAACATGGAAAACAAGCATACTTTTCTTCTCCAATAAACATATTCTTTAAAATCCATCATATTACATAAAAATACTTGTTATCATAACTTTCTGCATCGTAATATTGCTGGCTTTTGTAGGCGACTTAAATGATTAGCTAACACATCATATTACATGTAGAAGTTGATGGTTTAATTAACCCGAAGATACCTGATATTTGAACTAGCAACTAAACTGAACATATACCATATCTGTGTATATTATGTTAACCACAGCGAAAGGGATTTGAAACAGAAATCTACTTTTGTCATATTTTTATAAATACATCCTGCAACAACCATTTTCATATTGTATGGCAGGCTGGCAGCTTAGGTGGCACCTCTGAAAAATTGATTTCTGATAGTGTTGCAATGTTAAAATTACATATACAATAGTTCGGAGCTCATTTTTTTTTAGCTATATCGCTGAGTTTTGCTCCGCGAAATATTTCAACATAGCTTTGTTCATTTCTTATGTTATGGATGATACGAAGGATATGAGATGAGCTAAGTTTCATACCGATATTGATCTGAAAATTTAACTACATGAGAGGAAATGGAAAGTCATTCAAGCATCTAGATCAGTAATCAGATGTATGAAGTATGGTATATTACATTAATGGAATTATATATCACCTTCAAGCATCTACATCATCTGTCAATTCAAAATCTGGATGCATTAATGATATGGCACGTTAGACATTGCTATCAGCCTATCTCAAAGGTATAAACTCATCCCTTATGTTGTTTTACTACTACATAGAATATGGAGTAAATGGTTCGTAGGACAGTTAATGAATCTACTAAATAATAATAGTAAAACCAAAAAAAAAAAATACTCTCTTATTAATAGTAGCTATTCCCCCTTCTCTCCTGACTTCTCTTTAGATATTTTACTTGAAATTCTTGTAATTTATTATTACAATGTTCCATGGATTCTCTCTATTATCGTTTTACATATAAATATCAACATTTAACATTCCCTACAATAACATAGAAAATGCCTCTTAGTTTTATCGTATTATTTTTCATTTGGGACCAAATATTAAATTGATAACTATTATAAATTTTGAACTTTAAAAAAATTCAGTTAACTAATAATTATTATTTGGTCAAACAAATCATTAAATACAAACAATGTATTGTATATCACACCAATATTGAATAAGATTGTAAAACTAATATTTCATTCATGTCCATACAGTTTAAATTTCCCACAATTATATACAAAATTATATTAGTTCTCTTACATTATCCTACATTCATGTCTACATAATTTATTCATCTAAAAAAATAGTATTTTATTAAAAAGATAAATATACATTTTCTTTTTAAATTTTGTATTTAATTACAAACAAACAAATAAACGGTTTTATTTTTAAAATAGGTATGACTACAAATACATACAACCTTTTTCCTTTTTAAAATTGGTCATCAAGTGAATTCTTTATCATTTGTCAAATTTATCTTTGTTAAGAATGACAACAAATTATTGATATCTGATGAATACTATAGTTTCTAATTTTGAAAAATGATGAATGTTACATTTTATGCATTTTATGAAACTTTTAATTAAGTATATTCGTAATTCCATGAATTAATGGATAAGAATTTGAATGATGCTAGAAGGTCGGGAAAAACAATATCAAGGAAGTCATGGTCTGAAAATTAAGGGAGGAAATTAGGAGTTATGGTTTCTGCACATGCATATTCTCTATTTTTTAATTTTCTGGCTTTCATGACTTAATTTCTCCAACCTTCGAGAATTGTTGTGAAAATATACAAAAAAAATTCTTTAGTATTTTATTGTCTTTTGGACGTTGACATTGATTATTGTCTAAAAAGGTATTTATTATAAATAAAATTACTGAGGCATTAGACTACGGTTCAAAAACAAAGTTATAATTTGTATCTAATTAAAATAGCAATATGACTTGCAGCATTCCTTTAATTAACGTAATCTTTTAGCTGTTTAATAAATATTTGGATCATTTTGATAATATATTATACGATTATTTCTAAAACTGATACACTGATTCATTACTACTACATTTTTCAGTTCGAGTTTTTTTGGTCATTTGAGTTTTTTTTTTTTTTTTAGTTCTTTAACCATCAACGTACACTTTGGTGTGAGGATGGTCATGTACACATCTTGATTCGAATCATTTTCGGGTATCTGTATCCGCAGATACGAATGAATATTGAATAATCATTCTATCCGTTAAAGATTGACAACTCAAGTAACATAAATACAAAATACAAAATTTTTGTTTAATGTATTTTTTTTCGGTCTAATCAATTATAAAAATATGAAAAATAAACAAGTTAAACAATAATAAATAATTTTGAGCATCAAATATGCAGTAAATACATTTAAGATTGAGCTGTTAATTTAATAAATTACTGTATTTCATTTGAGAAAAGTACACATAATATAAATTATGTTCTCGTCAAAAGTAGAATGGATAATTTTCGAATGCGGATGCCTCCATATGCATCTGTATCGGATTTTTCAAATCTAATACCACTACAAGAAAATATTGATTTTGCAACGGCGAAATCTATTGGAAATTCGTCGCTATTGATTTAACAACGGATTTCCAACAAATATGCGTAGTCGACAAAATTCAAGTCGGTAATTTAACATTCATTTTGCGACGGAAATTAACGTGAACTTTCCGACATTTTTCCGTCTTTAACCTAAATACAAAATTTAAATTCTAAAATAATTTGTCAGCATTTCACCGATGAATATATATTTTTCAAAAAATTATTTTTAATACAAATACATCGATAAACCTTTGCTAAGTAGTAAGGGATCAACGACAGATATTATTCTAGATGTACATTTAATCCAACTATATCCACGGGCAATCCATTAGTAAATCCTTACAAATTAGCAAGGAATTAGCAACAAACAATGTTTTAGGTGTATATTTAATCCAACGATATCTGCAAGCAATCCTTCTTAAACCCTTAGAAAATAGCAAACGTTGAAAATATTGACGCTATTTTTGTTTAAAGATAATAAACATATAATACTCAATGAATGTGCTTACATATGTATTTTTCTATTTTGCACAAATAAATATTTTATTACACTGTTGAATGGTACGCTCTATTTCTCTCTATTACAATCATTATACAATACACTCATTTGTGCATACACTTCATCACTACACACTCGTACACTCTCATACAATATTCACACTCATTCACTCTCACTTGGTTGTGCTCTTCTAATGTGTGCTTCAGGACTTTATCAACCATCCATCATATCTATTAAAATAAAATAACGCAGTAAACTGAAAAAGGAACAATTTAAATCACATTTTCTCGTATGAAAATGTAAAAGATTTGAAGAATTGCAACATTTGCTTGTGTGAAACATAAATGTGTGTAAAGTCCTAACTGACATATAAGCGACATGGGAATCACATTTTAGTAAATCATTATTTAAGACATACTCAGAAATTTTTTTTCTTTTTTTTTTCCTTTTTTTTTTGATAAAAGTGTCATCCCTCAATGATAACTTCAAAGATACAATTTATCTTGATACAAGCGTGCATAACATAACAGCTATTATCATATAATAAGTTGCTCAAACGATATTTCTACATAATCAGTACACTACCTACCACAATAAAATTCCCACAACAACAGCGGAAACATCAAGTAATCTTACCTCAACAACGACGTTGTCCATTCTCTACACCAAGTCCATACAACACACCAGCATATCTCTGTATGGACCCATTAAGGACATTCTCCAGTTTCCTAAACGCACAAGTAGTCAACAGACTATCACATTCTAACAAATTAAGTCATGGTAACAAATAAAAGAAAACACAAAAGAGGCATTGTATAATCTACTAACCCAGCAAGTGAAAGTAAATACGTTATAGAGAGAAAAAGACCTTTCTAACAACAAATGCCTTATAAATGGCATATTACAAATACAATATATTGTTTGGTTTGCCTTTCACATGGCAAATTGAAGCGACAATTTTAAACTGGAATAGCCCCATATCGCTAAATAATTTCGAGAAATGATTTATAAACATGGGTTTGCAGGCATACAACATATGAAATCCTTTTGTTATACCAGCGTTTGCCAACTGATGGAAAGACTTTTTAACGATACAAGGGCAACTTTATCTCAACTTAAAAAAACGGATGATACTTATCTACGGCAAAGTTTTAAATCTCGGATATCGGTCGCGTTTCGTCTCGGCAATCTTAGAGAATTGATCTCCTATTGGGGAAGATCTCGAGTGAGATGAGTCTAACTCGGGGGTTTGTCTCGGATGTTCATCTCGAGTCTGAAAGCTTGTATCGGAACAATCTCGGGATATATGATATGTAAAAAACTGGTATTCTTACACAATAATTTTCATGAATGCCATTATAAAAATAGTAACTAAAACTTGAATTGCAAAATCACCTCATCGTTCTTAATTTACGAAAGAAGATTCATATTCATAAATCATAATATGCTTAAAATAAAAAGTATAGCACAATACAAATAGATTAGTGCTTATAACTTATGATCCATGAACATGAATTATTGTTAGAGAAATAATATAAAAAGGATTCAAAACATAAAACAATTCAACATAAGTGGAACATAAAATACATAATTTCATAGGTAACATGCTAGTAAAACATGGTGACTATGAAAGTCACAAGCATTGTAGAATATACATGAATATATCATATGCTCATTTAACATGAAAAATATAAATATCAGGAGATTATCGTGGCTGGATTTGAGTTTTCCCAATTATTGTTTTGGTTTAGGCACAAGTTTAAATTTTAACTAGAAAAACCAAGATCTTGGGTGATATCTTAGTATCTCGTCTCAATCGATATATCCAAGGGCGGATGTAGCCCTGGGCGGGCCTGGGCTACAGCCCAGGGTCAGAAAAATAATAATTAAACAATTACTTTGACATGTACATGGAAAGTAATACGCTAACATTGATTTTTAGGTCTTGCAGCTTGCTGGTCTTGCTGTCAATAACTCAATGGTCTTGCTTTCAACTTACGTTATTTCGTTAGTTTTTCATAACCCGTTTGGATCAAATTGTATAAGCTACACTTTATCTTTTTGAAAGTCAAAACCTATATATTTTGACTTATCTTATATACGTCGATCCAAATGTGACATAAATAATGTTTTCTTGGGGTATTTTAAGTAGGATATTATTTGTACTAACTGATTTTCATTATTTTTTGGCTGCAATTTTAATTAATGAATTAAGTATTACTATTTTGTACTAAATGTAATTATGTAATTTACTACAGCTGAACTCCATATTCATGTATTGTATTTGATGATTGCGTTGCACATAAGCCATTTTATTTGTTGAACATTACTCGTTGAATTGGCTATCTTTAATTGATTTGTGCAGACACTTTTCCGTTGTTTAATGCAGACTATTTTGAGTTAGAATTGGTAACACTAAATCGTTAAAATAGTTGAATCGGTTAACCCAATAATAATGAACCGGTCAAAATGCAATGGTTAACCACTAAATACTTGCAGTTAAACACAATTAAAATTGGGTAGTTGTGTCGATATGAATCGTCCAATTAATTAAACAAAAAAAATTGGCCAATTAGGTCCATTAATAAACCGACCGATTTGAGTAACTGACCATGCAACCCCCTTACATCTATCACTATAAACTTTGAAATATGTTAGATGACATTGCTCTTTGCTTCACTGCAAACTTTATTTGAGTAAATTAGATGACATCGCTCCTTGCTTCACTGTAAAATTTGTTTGAGTAAAATAAGCAAACTTTGTTTGACTAAATTAGGCAAACTATATACTGTTGTCATGTCGAATTTAAATAGGCATCATTATCCAGCAATGTTATTTACTCAATGTCAAAATTACAAATGCATTACTGTCAAACTGTAAATCAACCCACCCCTTTGTTAATTCCTGGATCTGCCCTTGGATATATCGTCCGATATTGCAATATCTCGGACGATATATTCAAACTGAGATTTATAGTGAGATTTACTGTTTCATTTCGGAAGGAGCCTAAAACGAGATCTTGGAGAAGACCTCGAGCGATATTTTTGAAATCTGAAACAGTGATTATGTGGGTTTAAATAGAATTAGCCAAGAAGTAAATTAACACTTTCGTAACTTAGCTAAACACAGAAATTGCAATTATTTACCGATTCATTAATTGACTCCACTTCAAACTTCAACAAAAAAAAGAGAAAAAAATGGCACAAAAGTTTAATGTCATAAAATTAATTATATAGTATATACAAAGCATGAAATAAATTCCAAACCAAAAAACCATTTTAAAGAAATTATAGTATTTCATTTAATATAACCGAAACGTTCTTAGCAGATCTAGTAGTGTATATCTGACTAACGAAAAAAATCATCTAATCTTCTCAATGTGTTACACCATCAAATCAACTCAGAAACCGAACACTTGCTAAACGATTTATTTTACTGAGCTGTAGATGTATGCTACTAATAAACAAAAAAGCAACCAAGATATTGATAGCAACCAAAACAAGTACCGTATTTCTCAATGACCTTTGGTATCGCTATATAATGAGTTTATACTTCGAATGTTACCAAAATACAAATAAAACACATCATAACCATTCATTTACTGCTAGTAAAAATATACTTTGTACTTTAGAGTATTAAACCGAGTGTGAATGGGACAAGTTTGAAAGTATATTTAAAGACAGTCAATCCTTTTGCACTCATAAGCTGAAACATTAATTCTAAATCTCACCTTGGTCAAGAGTGATTACAGAGTTAAAGTTACTCTCTGTTATAAGACAAAATTAATTGCATATGATATTTTAAGATTAATAGTCAACTTCAAAATCTCACCTTGGTCAAATATGATGCGATTCATAAGCTGAAACATGCCCATAACTAAAGCAAGCCAACAAAATGCACCCATCTTTTTGATCAGTTTCCTAACAGAAAAAGACCAAAAAGAATTCAGTCATCGGCTTTGTACTAAATGAACAAAATGCCAATAAACCAAGTACAAAATACTTCAAAGCATCTGCAGCCAGAGAACCCAAAGAGAGATAAACACACAGGCAGACATTGCAGCAGTACAAAAGCAAACTCACAACACGTCATTAATCATCTTGTGCATGCATCAAAACCAACCAATTTTCGTCCGGTAAGAGCCCAGATGTAGAGCGGAGGAAGCCGTTAAAAAGCTTTGAACTGCAGGGTTGAGGTGAGGCTCGCGATGGGATAGTTCGAGATGCAAAGCAACGACGGACTCGTGGGAGTTGAAGCCGAGGAAAAGGGCAGCAAACAAAAAATATTAAAAGCATAAAAGCTGTTGCGAGGGGAAGAAAAGGGATAGTGAGTGATGAAAATGATGAAAAGGGGAAGAACACGGAGAGACGAGAGAGGGCATAGATCTGAGAGGACGGAGAGACGAGAAGAAAACGATTTCGGATTTGGGATTTAGGGTTAGTGGAGCTTTTGGTACGAATGGTGATGAAAGATACTGTGATTTAGGGTGAAAAAACAAAGATTTAGGCGGAGTGAACGAAAATTGGGAGGTAAGTTAGGCGGCCTTAAAAATTTTAGTAGGCAGTAGTTTGAGTGACAAGCGTAATTTACTGATTGTGAATGCATGGCTATTAGAAACTATTAATTATTAAACAGAAATTATTACTTATAACTATTTATAAACCAGTATAATGAAACATTAACTCTGAATATAGTAATCATTGATATTAAGTTATTATCTATGAATTATTCATTATTAATTATTATTTTTAAAAATAAGTAATTCTTGGGAAAGCACTTGATTATTTAGTATAAATTATCACATATGAATTATTAATTATATGAAAAAAATGACAAGTACCATCGCTCAAATAGTTAAGACTCGACGTTGGTGCAGAAGGCCACAGTTTTGAAACTAACGTAGCGTGATTTGAACAAACATTAACAAATAATATGTTAACTATGTAAGACATGCATAGTACCAATTTCAAAAAGGAAATGCTAATTATTTAAGAAGAAAGATAAATAATTGTGAATATATTCAAAAAAATTATATATCGCATAAGATACTTACAAAAGAATCTCTACAAGCATTCGGGACATAACGTCATAATTTTGAAACTTTTTTTTCAACAAGTTTGACTTTTTTGAAACGTTGAATATTTTATAAAATTTAAATTTATATAAAAATTTAATTTTTTATCTTTTTTGTTAAAATTTAATACAGAAAATTTCAAAATTTTAATTTTTTTTTAAATATAATATATTAATTATCAAATATAATTATTAAATAATAAATATTATTTCTTACTTATTAAAACTTACTTACTAGTCGTTAATTATTATATAGTAAATATTAAGTATACAACATTAATTATTAATAATAATTATTGGCCATTCCATATTTAGTACTAATTATTAAAAGTTATATACTAGTTATCGAAATTTTAATTTTTTTAAATATAGAATATTACATATAATTATCAATTATGATCATTAAATATTAATTACTAAATGATAAATATTATTTCTTAATTATTAGAACTTACCTATATCAAAACCAGTCAAAAGGACGCGAGCTTGTTCTCTTTGGCCATGGGGACCAGGGATTTTTTTTCCCCCTTCTACTGCCGCTTCTAAAAACCCTTCATAACTTCCTCTTTCGTTTTCTTCTACTCCTCTAACTCTCTCTTACCGCTTCCACTACTTATTCCTAGCTTTCTTCCACATCCTTAGAAACGAGCTCGCATCGACCGAACTCTTCAGTCTTTCACCTACAGATCTACTCGTTTCCACAGCCACTACATCATCCTCTGATGCTCTTGAGCCCCAATATCGGGTTAGCTAGTTCAGCTTGTCAGTTGTGGGTGCTTCTGCTTGATTCTGTCACATCTATCTTGTAGAGGCCCACAAATCCATACCATTTGATTTGACTAATATTACCCATGTCCAACCCAAAGTGCACGAAAATACGAATCTTTAATATAAAGAAAATTAGAGGATGAGAAAAGAAAAAATAAACATTATAATAGAAGAATAAGAAGAAGAACCAACACCACACTGAATCTCACATCGTAGCAGAATACAATATAATATATAAATAATTTTTATTAAGAGCTTGAAAAATAATACTCACATTCATCTAAGTGCAGCAATACATCTAACACATCTGAACGGTTATAATAACTTGTCCTCATATATATCGTACAGTGGGATAAAATTATATATATATATATACATATATATATATATATATATATATATATATATATCGTACGCCTGAACACCTCCAGCTCATCTCTGGACTTCACAGCATCTGATAACCTGAACCTGTAGAACTCGGTCTGACCCGAGCATTACAAACGCCACGGATCAGTCTGGTGAACCAGCATGAGTAAAACTCACTAAGTTTAAGCAACATCCAGCTTGTTTAACTTTAGAAAATCCTTTTTGAAAGAAAAGGATAATAGTAAGACCAGTTCACACATAAAAATGGACGGTTTTTACCTTACCATAATCCAAAACATTTTTATGTCAAAATCTAGTGATATAATAATAATGTGTATCAAATAAATAACCAAATAGAAGAACGCTTGCATCTCACACTCTACATACATAGTCTATAATCAGAAATCACGGGCGCTTATTAGAGATTGAATTCCAACCATGACAAGTTATGGGACCACCTTCCGATTTGTGTGCTCTAGAGGGGATACACTAGGGTTCAACAAGAACATCTTGCAACCCAGCCACACATGACCAGTCACTCATTTAGCTTGAGTGAATCGAATGTATAATCACCAACGGTTGGGCTCAAACCACTATTTCCGAAAGCTACAGCAGCGAAAAGATTTAGAAGACAAAAAGGAATTTCTTTAGATAGTGATAATACACCCTACTTGGGAATGACCCACCTAGCCATGCCACCTGCCCGATTTTTGTCATTTCCCGGTTGTGAGGCTTAAGGTCATGTTATCACATCATCATTTTCTTTGAATGTCACATCGAAATCCGTCAAACCACTAGTTGACGTGCACAAATATACTCTAGGTGTTAAGCATGAGAATTTTCTCCGCCACCAAACTCGATATATTCGTAAAAATCAACATAAGTGACCATCATGAAATACTCTGTCACACATTCGTCCATACAAGTCATCCAGGAACAGGATGAACTGAAGGCACCCTCCTGTCGCATCCTATACAGGAATCACCCCAAGGATCAGTAGCGAGAAGTTCTTGCGGTCTAAAGATTTCAATCACGATAAGTCATAAGTCATCATAACTCTGGCGACCAAACCAGAGAAATTTAACGAGTAGTTCTTCCGCTCATGAAGATCAACGGTTTTTAATGCTCCATCTTTATACGTCTGCAAATTAGTTGCGAACGCACAGTTGGTTCGAACTGGTTTTGGGTCTAATTCCAACCCGATCTCTCCGAACCAACTTGTCAAAGGTTAACAATATTCATTGATAATTGGGGTTTCAACTATTAACTTAAACAGTATCGATTGGTACTTCGGCAGTTCAGGCCCTTTTCATTTAAACCCATTTATTTAAAACCATTGTATCGATTTAAGATCGATTCTATATTTTATTTTAACCAATCTCCTTTCACTTCCTTTAGCATCACAACTAATATCATCCACAGATATCCTGAAGTTGTTCAAGTTGGAGTATTTTATTTACCTCTCAGACCTTGACCAACAATGTTCTTATCTTAAGATGGATATGAGTTGTAATCCAGAAACGGATGTTCATTCTAATATCAACAAAACTCATTTTATTTAAAATATGGTTTTATAAAACCCTTCTTACCCTTTGGAAAACTCTTTTCCAAATATAATTATCATTACTTCATTCGTTGATAAAGCACTTGCTTTTTAAACATCACCTTTTAATTTTAATTCCTTTAAAACAATTTGTCTTAAAACTCGGATTTTTATTACAATATCCTATTCTAAATTCTTTACCAAATTCAATTTCAAACATTCATTTTACCCTTCCATCTCAATCCCATTTATTTCACTTAATTCCAATTTTTTTTTAAGTAACGTTAATTCAAACTCAACGTTTAGCTTCACATTCCTTTTATAAATCTTGCTTATAACACTAAGGTTTAGTATAAAACCCATTCACCAACTCCTTTCAATATTCAACTAGATTTCATTACCAACTTCGATTACTTACTTGAATGAAATTCATTTAAAAAGTAATCACTTAAATTATTATCAAAAATAATAAATATTAATTTCTCTTTAATGATCTTTTATTCAAATATAATGGATTTCAAAATCTATGTTCAGTTATAAAATAAATTTTATACTTCATCTCCATCGATTTACGTGATGGTAAATCAACATTTATAAAACGATATTTTTTGGGCCAACTGTTGCCAATTACTCAACCAATACCATCCATTGGTTAATAACAAACAAACGTTGAATTTCCAGTCAACGATCAACAACCAAGCCAATCATTCAATCAGAACAATTCATAAAATGGAAATAAATAACATTTAAAATATTTGAGGAATCCAATTGGATCCCTCCAACCTGTTTTTCCCTACATCCAAATACGTTAGCTCAAATAAAATCATCTACTTCGATAAACAGATATAATATCCAACAATCAAACAATAATAGCAATTCAAATATCCATATTCAATTTAATACGTTTATATTATTATAACGTAACCAACGAGGTAGGTTACCGCAATTGGAAATAATCGTTAAAATAACGATTTCGCGTTATTTAAATAAAATGAACGTTTAATTTAAACAATATATATAAATATTCAGCATTCATCCAAACAATTATCAAATCATTTAACAAAGCATTCAAATATTAAATTGACTTATAAAATATAAGTGAAACAAAACTAAGTGAGTTGTACTCACCTTGCTTCGTTGAATGCTGAAACAGTCCGTTTAATTAAATTAAACTGACGTTTAATTTAGTTAGAAACTCCAATAGCTGCCAACTCTGCCCAAACCGGCTCCATCATGTCGTGCACGTCGATACAGTTCTCACGTCACTGGTTTTGTTCCATTCTGATAACACATGAGAGCGTTACACAGATTATACGTTCGCAAATTAATTTAAATTAATTAAACTTAAATTAACATTTAAAAGCATTAAATATGTTTTCTAATTATATAACAAATTAGTCCCGTTCATTACTCGTTTAATGGTTTACTGGTCATTTGAACGAACTGGACTAGGCACTAGAATCTCGAGGACATCATGTTATATATACATTTTTTCTTCAATGAGCCAAGCAACATTGTTTTACTTGTTTTAGTATTACAGGCCAAAGGGCAGTGAAAGGTAAATAATTACTTAAAATGAAGCTATCCGGCTAGCAACAGTTTTCTTCTTTAAGAAATTTCAATTAATATAAAATCTACCAGTAAAGAGCTACTATTATATTATCAAATCTCTCTCTACCAACTTTAAACATTACGAAACTTATTAATTATATATTTATTATGTGCATGGGACGAATCCCATTTGTACGTTGTTGATCATAAGGCCACGTAAGATTTGGGTTAGGCAAAGTAACGATCAAAACAGGCATGTTTATACATACATGCATACATATACATATACATATATATATATATATATATATATATATATATATAATCACAACATATATGCTTTAGGCACATAACGTTATGTACCATATAATATTTGTTGCGTTAGACTTGTTTTAGGCACAAATATAAAACTAAGGCATATATAGATAGTATATACCATTAGGCTTATTTATATAAAGTAATTAGGCATACCTAACTATGGATTAGGAATTTTACACGTTATAGATAACTATAATTAGGCATCTTTCGAAATACTGCTTACCTGCTATTTTATATATTTGGCCATACACTGTTCATCTTCCATCCTCAAGTTTTCAAAAGCCATCAGTCTCCTCAATTGATCCTTCTTTCCCTCGCGTAACATGCATGCTTCTCGTTTATACAGCACTTCACCATGCCGATCCCCGCTGTTCATTCTTGCTCACGAGAAGACCCCCCCCCCCAACTTGACTCTTTGCCATCTCGACTCCGACAGCAACCACCTTAAACCATTCCTTCATCGCAACCTCCTCACTACAATACCAAGTTGACTCCCCAAGACCCATTACACTACCACCTTCGTTGCTACCGCCACCGCACCACCCGATCAAAATCACCGCAGCGACCTCCCTATGAGAAAAGAATCTGTTCCAGTATCCCCCTGTGATAGTGTTGGATCTAGAATAACCCTAGAGGGGGGGTGAATAGGGTTTTTCACAGTTTTTAACTGAATTAAAAAACTTAACGAGATATATAATAATAAACTGATCACAGAAAATAGCAGAAACTGAAATGCAGAAAATAAATCACACACAGATATACCCAGCTTCGGCAAAACCCTGCCTACTGCTGCATTTCTAAGGTTTCTACTAGGTGATAGAACAGTTCCCGCATACAAGACCATGTACACTCGCAAA
The DNA here is from genome assembly GCA_030737875.1 of Allium sativum. Lineage (NCBI taxonomy): Eukaryota > Viridiplantae > Streptophyta > Magnoliopsida > Asparagales > Amaryllidaceae > Allium > Allium sativum. The sequence goes on from CM060926.1 coordinate 489,771,772, forward strand.
CCCCTGCTCCTATTCTAACCCTACGCTCAAATCCCTAGACTGATCTAAACCCCTAGATCAGATTTCCCGAATTACAAACCCTGTAACTCGTAACTCAGATTTACAGACTCTGAAACTGACAGTCAACTCCTTGACTGATTCCCCCTAGAGATTACAGACTCTAGAACTGTTTCGGTTTGATTTACAAAACAAAATAAAAAAATAAAAAAAAATACCAAAATAACACAAACTAAATAGAAACCCTAGGAAATAAAATTAAAAGGGTCATCCCCTTATCCATTTAAACATGGCCGGCCCATTTCTTTTCATTCTTGCCCGATCCTCTTTCTCTCTTAAGACAATGGCGGCTCTGACAAAAGAAACTAGGGTTTCTTCAAATCCCTGAATCGTGATGCTTTAATTGATGAAATATGATACTCTGATTCTCGTGTCTTTTGGCTTCAATCTCTGGTGGCTTGTATCATCGGTTGATTGGGAATTTTGATGGCTAGGGTTTCTGATCGAAATCGATTGTGTGTAATTTTTTAATTCTCTGTCTGCTCTGTGAATTTCGTTGTGTTGGGTTTCGATTTTCGCTATTCACACGCCTATGATGAATCTGTGTGTAGATAAATAGGGTAAATCAAAAAACCTAACACTGATTTCGAAAAAAAAAATTTGACTTGACTGATTGCGGTTTCTCCTTTTATGTTAGCTAATAAATTCTGATTGAATGAATTTTTGCGGGTTTCCCTTTTTGACTTTCTTCGATTTAATTGATGAAATATGTTGCCTCGATTTGAAAGTTGCCTTTGACAAAAAAAAACTGGTTTGTGGCACATCTGGAACCTGATTGAGATGCTTCGAATGAAATCCCTTGCTATTTATTAAAATTGAGTAAATCTGAACATCTGAATAGGCCCTTGCGTGATTTCTGGTTTGAATTCCTTGACTTTGATGCACAGCTGGAAACAATTATTTGTGGCTATGAGTAATCCCTTGTGTAATCGTGATTTCCATGATTGAATCACTCGATTTAAATGATAAATCTGGATATGTATTTAAACCATTGTGAACTTGATTTAAATCTGTGATTTTCCCTTTACCAAATCAAATAAAAGATTGATTCCTGCGTCAATAAGAACTTGCCAAAAAATGATTTTGTTCGAAACCAATAAAAAAAAAACTTCTTGCTCGAAATTTCTTGGCTGCTCTGATTCCTTTCCATAAATGCTTGCTGATTTGCAGAGATTTTTAGCCCAAAATATTGCATTGAAAACATTTCCAAAATTGTTCTCTTATTTCTGGCAACATTTAAATGAAATCTTTTTGCCAAATATTCTCCTCGATTTCATACTTCTTGCTGAGTAATGTTGCTTACTGATATAATTCTTGCGTGTAATGTGATTCACCATGCAATTTTGACAGAACAAAACAAAACCAAAAAAATAATCACTGAAGCTTTTTCCTTGGAAACTCATAACTGCTTAGAACATTTCTGCTAGACTTATTCACCATTGCTTTGTTGATCATATGCTTTACCTATGCTGACATACATTGCCCCAGTTTTGTGCATGAAATCTGGAATTGGTAAACTCGGCTTCTTTTTGCTGTTTTGCATTCTGTTCTGATCTTGTTTGTTCATCTGAGCTTGCATTTGAAAACATGACTTCATTGCTTGTGCACTTGAACACATGCTGCCTGATTTGAAAACTGCTGTACAATGAAATCTGAAAAAAAAAAAATTTTTTTTTTTTTTTTTTTAAAAAAAAATTGTTTTGTGCCTGTAAAGCTGGGCTGAACCATGTATACATTATCACTGCTATGCATGACTTGTCTTTGTTGCATCACTCATGTATGTTGGCATTTGAATTACTTGACATTGTTGCTTGTACCACCTGAAATGCTTCGACCATGTTAGTTTGCTTGAGTACATCTGTTATGACACCATTTCTCTTGCCATGCTCCACTAGCATGTTGTCCATGCTTTCTGTCCATTGATTGTTGCATGTGCTCCATGCTGTTTTGAACTATGCAGACATTTTTGTGCACTGTTTTGTTTCACCATGTATTTGTATATGCACATAATACACCTGTTTACTTTTTGCTGCTTTGATATGCATTGAAATGTAGTTTGGCATTGTTGTTGCTTCGACCATTCTCTTTGTACTGATTTGTTTGATTTGTGCACCATGTCACTGATAGCTTGACCATTTTAATATGTTGCCACCAGTTTATGTTGAAATGCATACTAGCTCGACCCTTGATGTGTTCATATCCTGGCTCCTCCATTTTGTACTGCCTTGTTATTGCTGAACTTTTGCTTATCCATTTTGCTTTGCTGTTTAGCTTTCTGAGCTCGACCACTAGCACTTGTATCATCTTGCTTGGCATTTTGTTTGATTCATGGACTTGCTGGTTTGACTTTTTTGTATTTTTGGGTAGCTTTGATCACTTTTGACAATTCTCTTTTGCTGTTTGTCATGTATTTTCTTACATGTATGCATATATGTATATATGCACGTATGAGTGTGTATACATGTGTGTATATATGTGTGACTGCCCGTATGAAACTTTATCAGCAAACCGCTACATTGTGTTGAGGCTGTTCAGAATCAACTGGTTCTGATCAGCAAACCAGTGTAGTGTGTTGAGGCTGATCAATGGGTACTAGAAATATATATCAGATCAAGTCAGAAAAAATGATGAGAAACACACCAAAATTCTGAGGCAAATAAAATTTCAAAAATAAAATTTGTATTCGCATATACTCAGTTTAAATTCTATTGCAATATACTGTGTGTGTGTTTCATTGTGACAGGTAAGGAGGTGATGACTGGACTGACTGTGAACAGTGAAGATTGACAGAAGACTGAAGATACAAGACGGAAGATGAAGCAGCGTGTGAAAGAAAATGTATAAAAGTCTGTATACTGAAATGTGAACTGAATGAATGTATGAGTGTTACAGTGAGGAGCTGTGTATATATGAAATGTACTGATGTCTGTAATAAACAAGTTTGATTGAAATAAAATATCATTTTATTGTTGTCAATACGAACTTGTCTATTTCATTCTGTTTATATACAAGTACAAATATTCTGTGAATGTATAAATAGTGGAGTTACAAATAGTTGTACTGTTTGAATATTGAACTAAAATATTCTATTTAAATAAAATACTGTGTTAATATTTGAATTTCTGTACAGTCGTATTTTATTTAAATATAAATATTATATTCATTGCTGCGATGTATATATATAACAGTACAGTACCAAACACATTTATAATAGAAATATATTTGGTTGTTATCATCAAACAAAAATCATATAATTGTGTATACAACACCGTTATATACAACAATCTCCCCCTTTTGATGATGACAAACAAATAAAAGATTTTGAATATAATAAATGTGTTTGTTCGTGAATATTTGAACTCCCCCTATTTAAATGCTCCCCCTACAACAGAATCTCCCCCTATAACTATGCATGAGTGAAATGTATGAATAATTAATGAATAATTAAATTTTCAAAATTAAAAATATTTATAAAATATTCACTCTTAAATCAAAATCTAATCCATTCTCCCCCTTTTGTTATCATCAAAAGGATACAGATTTTAAAATACAGATGAAAATTGACTAAAAATATAATTTCAGCTTAAGAGGAAGAGCGATCATCATAAAATTCAATCAGTCAAACAAAAATCATAATAAACTGAGAACTAGTGGCATATTTCACATTATAGAGAATGACGGATTTTCTATGGGTAAAAAATGGAGAGAGTTTTATAAACAATTCATTTCCAATTATTTTCAAAGGATATTTTTTTTTTAAAAATTATGATGGATTTGGACTATAATTAATAATTCAATTTAAGTGACAAAAACAAATAATCTCAAATCCCAATAGCTATCAATCAACAAATCATAATACTTCATAAGATTTCAATACATTTCACAAATTAGAATATGGATTGATAGGCTAGTTTTTATATACGCCAAGGAGAATTTCATATAAATCTTTATTTTATCCAAATTATTTTCTTTTCTTTTTTCTTTTTAATTTAAGAGCACACTGACCACGCATAACCAGATCTTGGATTTTTAAATGAGATCAGTTGCAGCTTAAATATAAGTAATCTCGTAACCATGCATAACCAGAGCTTGGATTTTTAAATGAGGTTAGAGAGATACTTATTATATTATTATCTTTTTCTGTTTCAAAAAGAAAAACTCCTCGATATATAAAATCAATATGGATGATAGAAAGTGTGGTAGGTACAGATATGGACTGTGAAATAAATTTCTAAATTAATTATATTATGAAATATGACCAACTGTACCGGGATTAATGCAAATTTTCAATTATCACTAATTCTGAATAATAATATAACCACAACTCCATCACAAATATTTTCACTGTTTATTTAAAAACAATTTTATAAAAAATTAGACTCTCCACATTAATATAAAACATGATGGATGTCAGAAGGATGATAAGTAATGAAGATGGTCATGAAATAATTGCCAGTCCAAAGATATTATAATAAATATTCAACCATTATGAAAATCTAAATAAAATTCTCCTCTTGTTGTGAAATATACTGCAGTCACAATTCATCACAATTTCTAAATCTAGTTATAATTTTGATGAATTATAAATACAGTTTAATTTGGATATTGATTTCAATTTCTGAAAGAATAATCAATAAATAATTTTAAACTTGAAAATCAATTACAAGAGTAATATGCTGATCTATGCATGACAAGAGGGAAAAAATACATATATACAGCAAAAAATATGCAGCACTTTTAAACTGATACCACATGGTGTCTCTACAAAGTGAAAAATCAGAACAGATGGATGTGACAAATATAAGGCGCTTCTGATACCAAATGTTCTTGCTTTCTCAAGGATTTTAATGACACCCCGGTGGCAAATAATGGTACCTTAGTCAACAGAAAAGACTTAAATACAAAGCAAGCAACTCAAGCACACAAATTTCATTTATCAGAACACGATAAATCTTTGATACCAAATCAAGCAATCCAAAACAAAATATTTACAAATCAATTTCTTATAATCAGAGCAGCATGATTCCAAAACAAAACCTTTTTAAAAAAAAACAGTATCAGAGCAGCACAGAAAAATCATTTTCAAAGCAGACTTGTCAAGGGGATGTTCCAAAGATATTTCAAACAGTCAAAGAATTGTTCATGATTCAGGATTAAATATAGTTTATTTTAAATCATTTGAACGAATTGTGAAGATATCCGGATTCAATGAATCAATCACACGGTTTGTAAACTTTAGATTCAGAATATGTGTGTGATTCAATAAATCAATAAATTCAAATGATTTTAAACAAACTAGTATTCAAGTCAAATATTCATGAAATACCAATGACATTCAAATCCCAATTCTCAAAGAATTTACACAAATATTTCTGACAAACAGAAGAGTTATTTCAGATCATTTACATCAGAAATGAGAGATATTCATGATCTACACAATTAAACAATAGTTTATTTGAAATCAATTGAATCGATGTCAAAGTTTGAGATATAATGAGTCAGTCACACAATATTGATAATTTTAATTTTAAGAAGTGTGTGAAATTCAAAATATCATGAATTTCAGTTGATTTCAAACAAACAAATTCCAAGTACAATGATCATGAATATAAGATGAATTCCAAGATGTATCACAGATTCAACACAATTCAAAATATCCAAGCCATTCTGAAAAATAATGAAATTATCACAACTGATAAATATTGGTGTGCTGTAATATTTCAAGCTTTTCTAAAATGAATTAGAAGAAACTCAAAACAGCAGTGGTGTGTGAAACTTCATCAAATTTTCAGATCATCAAAATTTAGAATTCTAATTAACAGTGTTCAAGATTTGACAAGAATACATCAACACTGTTATGAATTCATAAATCAGAAAAAAAAAACTTCAAAACAATTGCAGATATTTACACAAATAAATTCAAGATCTGGAAATAATTACAAACACGAGAGTTTTCTACAAATAAAATGATTTTCCAGATAAATATGAGTTTTGCAATTGGAAGTTAATAGAGCACAGAATAAACAAAGATATGGCAGTGACAAATCAAATAAAGACAAATAGAAGAAAATAAAATAGAAAGGGGTAGAAGAAGTAGGAAAAAAAATAAACAATATTTACAAGGTTGAGGTCAGAGATCATACCTGATTCACAGAAAAATGTTGTGGATCTCTAACTCGTCAGACTTTGCTAAGGAACAGTAGATGATTCAAAGATGTGAAGTAGTTTGAATCAGTTTCTCTTTTCAGCACAGTTGTTCCTCAGCCTCCTTTGGTAGCTAACTGTTTAGAGGATTGAGTGGTCTAACAAAGGCAGTAAAACCACTCACAGTTGTATTTGTTCGTTTTGGTACCCAAACCTGTTTATATAACAAACCATCAGAATAAACCTTTGTACCCTTAGCAACCCAAATCTGTTTGAATTTCACGAAGTTTGGTTTATTTCCTTTTGGGATCCAGGATTGTTTAGAAGGGTTATTATAAAACAATTTCTCATTTTGATTTTGACTCAAAAAACCTTTGAAATTATAAGAGTTCAAATTTTCAAATTGATTCTTTTCAAGATTGTTTGAAGAATTTTTCAAATCATTTGTAATTCGTCTTTCAAAAGCATTATTTTTCTCAAACCCAAGTCCATGTTTATTTTGAACAGAAAATTGGTTTTTCAACAACATATTCAAAGATTTTTCACCGTTTGAAAAATTAGACAAGATTGTTTCAAGTTGTTGAATTTCAGTTTTAAGATTACCATTTTCTTTCAATAAATCTGAACAACGATTTTTAGTGATCTCACATCTTTTAAAATCAGATTTCAAAACCAAATTTTCATCTTTGAGTAACTTTATTTTGGTTTGGGATTCAACAATCTCAGCCTCAAAATGTTTTCGACTTTCAGACTCAAATTTCTTGAAATTTTCAATCTCGTTTTCAAGTTCTTTCAAAATCGAATTCGATTTCAACAGATTTTCTTTTTCTGCAATTTCAAGTTTGGAATGAATATTAGTTTTAAAAATTTCAAATTCCTTTTGCAGATGATTGTTCAAATTTGATAACTCAATCTTGTTTGCTTTTAAGACCAGAATTTCCTTTTCAAACTTTTGAATATTTTTACTGAGATGAACAAGATTGGTTTTCAATTTCAAACAATTTTTGCAATCTGAATTTGAAGAATTTTTAAAATATTCAAGCTGTGATTCCAAATAATCAATTTTGCTGGTCAACTCAGAATTCCCAGATTTCAAAGATTTGTTTTTAGATTTGAGTTTATCAACAGATTTAGTTAAATCAACACACATATAAACCAAATCTTCGTAAGAGAAATTTTCAACTTCAGCATTTGTTGATTCTTCATCATCTGACCCTTCTGAATTTTCATTTGTAAACCCTGTTAAACAGACTTCTGAATCTGAGTTGACTTTCTCTGGTTTTGAACTGGAGTTGTCAATTTGACCATACTTCGTATTAAGAGCTGTCCAAATTTCCTGCGCAGTTAAACAATGGGAAATCAGACTGTATTGGTTATCATCAAGATGAGAATAAAGAATATGTGTAGCACGAGAATTAAAAACTTTATCTACCATATCGTACCCATTGATAACAACATCCCAACATTTAATATTAACAGATTTTAAATAAAATTCAATTCTGGATTTCCAGTTTAAAAAATCTGTTCCAGTGAAAATAGTTGGAGATGAACTGGACTGACTCTCTTTCGACTGACAACAAGGATTCACCATTTCTCTAGAGTTAAAGAATACCTGCTCTGATACCACTTGTTGGATCTAGAATAACCCTAGAGGGGGGGGGGGGTGAATAGGGTTTTTCACAGTTTTTAACTGAATTAAAAAACTTAACGAGATATATAATAATAAACTGATCACAGAAAATAGCAGAAACTGAAATGCAGAAAATAAATCACACACAGATATACCCAGCTTCGGCAAAACCCTGCCTACTGCTGCATTTCTAAGGTTTCTACTAGGTGATAGAACAGTTCCCGCATACAAGACCATGTACACTCGCAAACCCCTGCTCCTATTCTAACCCTACGCTCAAATCCCTAGACTGATCTAAACCCCTAGATCAGATTTCCCGAATTACAAACCCTGTAACTCGTAACTCAGATTTACAGACTCTGAAACTGACAGTCAACTCCTTGACTGATTCCCCCTAGAGATTACAGACTCTAGAACTGTTTCGGTTTGATTTACAAAACAAAATAAAAAAATAAAAAAAAAATACAAAAATAAAACAAACTAAATAGAAACCCTAGGAAATAAAATTAAAAGGGTCATCCCCTTATCCATTTAAACATGGCCGGCCCATTTCTTTTCATTCTTGCCCGATCCTCTTTCTCTCTTAAGACAATGGCGGCTCTGACAAAAGAAACTAGGGTTTCTTCAAATCCCTGAATCGTGATGCTTTAATTGATGAAATATGATACTCTGATTCTCGTGTCTTTTGGCTTCAATCTCTGGTGGCTTGTATCATCGGTTGATTGGGAATTTTGATGGCTAGGGTTTCTGATCGAAATCGATTGTGTGTAATTTTTTAATTCTCTGTCTGCTCTGTGAATTTCGTTGTGTTGGGTTTCGATTTTCGCTATTCACACGCCTATGATGAATCTGTGTGTAGATAAATAGGGTAAATCAAAAAACCCTAACACTGATTTCAAAAAAAAAAATTGACTTGACTGATTGCGGTTTCTCCTTTTATGTTAGCTAATAAATTCTGATTGAATGAATTTTTGCGGGTTTCCCTTTTTGACTTTCTTCGATTTAATTGATGAAATATGTTGCCTCGATTTGAAAGTTGCCTTTGACAAAAAAAAACTGGTTTGTGGCACATCTGGAACCTGATTGAGATGCTTCGAATGAAATCCCTTGCTATTTATTAAAATTGAGTAAATCTGAACATCTGAATAGGCCCTTGCGTGATTTCTGGTTTGAATTCCTTGACTTTGATGCACAGCTGGAAACAATTATTTGTGGCTATGAGTAATCCCTTGTGTAATCGTGATTTCCATGATTGAATCACTCGATTTAAATGATAAATCTGGATATGTATTTAAACCATTGTGAACTTGATTTAAATCTGTGATTTTCCCTTTACCAAATCAAATAAAAGATTGATTCCCGCGTCAATAAGAACTTGCCAAAAAATGATTTTGTTCGAAACCAATAAAAAAAACTTCTTGCTCGAAATTTCTTGGCTGTTCTGATTCCTTTCCATAAATGCTTGCTGATTTGCAGAGATTTTTAGCCCAAAATATTGCATTGAAAACATTTCCAAAATTGTTCTCTTATTTCTGGCAACATTTAAATGAAATCTTTTTGCCAAATATTCTCCTCGATTTCATACTTCTTGCTGAGTAATGTTGCTTACTGATATAATTCTTGCGTGTAATGTGATTCACCATGCAATTTTGACAGAACAAAACAAAACCAAAAAAAAAAATCACTGAAGCTTTTTCCTTGGAAACTCATAACTGCTTAGAACATTTCTGCTAGACTTATTCACCATTGCTTTGTTGATCATATGCTTTACCTATGCTGACATACATTGCCCCAGTTTTGTGCATGAAATCTGGAATTGGTAAACTCGGCTTCTTTTTGCTGTTTTGCATTCTGTTCTGATCTTGTTTGTTCATCTGAGCTTGCATTTGAAAACATGACTTCATTGCTTGTGCACTTGAACACATGCTGCCTGATTTGAAAACTGCTGTACACTGAAATCTGAAATTTTTTTTTTTTTTTTTTAAAAAAAATTGTTTTGTGCCTGGAAAGCTGGGCTGAACCATGTATACATTATCACTGCTATGCATGACTTGTCTTTGTTGCATCACTCATGTATGTTGGCATTTGAATTACTTGACATTGTTACTTGTACCACCTGAAATGCTTCGACCATGTTAGTTTGCTTGAGTACATCTGTTATGACACCATTTCTCTTGCCATGCTCCACTAGCATGTTGTCCATGCTTTCTGTCCATTGATTGTTGCATGTGCTCCATGCTGTTTTGAACTATGCAGACATTTTTGTGCACTGTTTTGTTTCACCATGTATTTGTATATGCACATAATACACCTGTTTACTTTTTGCTGCTTTGATATGCATTGAAATGTAGTTTGGCATTGTTGTTGCTTCGACCATTCTCTTTGTACTGATTTGTTTGATTTGTGCACCATGTCACTGATAGCTTGACCATTTTAATACGTTGCCACCAGTTTATGTTGAAATGCATACTAGCTCGACCCTTGATGTGTTCATATCCTGGCTCCTCCATTTTGTACTGCCTTGTTATTGCTGAACTTTTGCTTATCCATTTTGCTTTGCTGTTTAGCTTTCTGAGCTCGACCACTAGCACTTGTATCATCTTGCTTGGCATTTTGTTTGATTCATGGACTTGCTGGTTTGACTTTTTTGTATTTTTGGGTAGCTTTGATCACTTTTGACAATTCTCTTTTGCTGTTTGTCATGTATTTTCTTACATGTATGCATATATGTATATATGCACGTATGAGTGTGTATACATGTGTGTATATATGTGTGACTGCCCGTATGAAACTTTATCAGCAAACCGCTACATTGTGTTGAGGCTGTTCAGAATCAACTGGTTCTGATCAGCAAACCAGTGTAGTGTGTTGAGGCCGATCAATGGGTACTAGAAATATATATCAGATCAAGTCAGAAAAAATGATGAGAAACACACCAAAATTCTGAGGCAAATAAAATTTCAAAAATAAAATTTGTATTCGCATATACTCAGTTTAAATTCTATTGCAATATACTGTGTGTGTGTTTCATTGTGACAGGTAAGGAGGTGATGACTGGACTGACTGTGAACAGTGAAGATTGACAGAAGACTGAAGATACAAGACGGAAGATGAAGCAGCGTGTGAAAGAAAATGTATAAAAGTCTGTATACTGAAATGTGAACTGAATGAATGTATGAGTGTTACAGTGAGGAGCTGTGTATATATGAAATGTACTGATGTCTGTAATAAACAAGTTTGATTGAAATAAAATATCATTTTATTGTTGTCAATACGAACTTGTCTGTTTCATTCTGTTTATATACAAGTACAAATATTCTGTGAATGTATAAATAGTGGAGTTACAAATAGTTGTACTGTTTGAATATTGAAATAAAATATTCTATTTAAATAAAATACTGTGTTAATATTTGAATTTCTGTACAGTCGTATTTTATTTAAATATAAATATTATATTCATTGCTGCGATGTATATATATAACAGTACAGTACCAAACACATTTATAATAGAAATATATTTGGTTGTTATCATCAAACAAAAATCATATAATTGTGTATACAACACCGTTATATACAACAGATAGTGCATCACTGTACCCGAAACCCCACCATCGTATCGGCCTTCCTCCACCGCGCCTATGCCAGTTCGCTGACCACACTCTGCCCCCTATTAAGTCTCTTGCCTGCCCAAAACCAACATGGTTCGGCCCTACCTTGCAGTACAGGATTCCACGAAGAAAAGAAAAGGAATAAGGATGATCGAGCCTTCGAGATTTTTGAAGTTCATATATAAGGGCGGCTTCAAATTTGTTTGTAGTCTGAAAGAAAGAAACGAAGGCCAATTTTATTATTGTTATATATTTTTCTTTGTCGAGATCTAGTTATTGCAGTCTTTGAATGGGATAGAGAGGTACGTATTAGTTTCTAAGAGGAGAAAAGGCTTATTTTCTGGTAGGAATAAAATGAAATGGGGTGTTCAGTGGAGAAATTTGGCGAGGGTAATGGCGTATATATATATATATATATATATATATATATATATATATATGCGAGAGAGTTTTAGATAGGATCAATATCCCCTTCAACCAGTACGATGCAGCATGTGTATGTCTTCATTTAGGTAGACAAAATAGGGTGTTTGGAAAACAAATTTGGTCGGCTGAAACAAAAGGGCGGCAGCGATAACAATTGGGGTGGGTAGAAAATGAGGTAGGCACAACTCCTTTTTTTCTTAACAGCGAAGAATATATAAATATAGTACTGGGTAGGCGGTACATTTGTTTATCTTGCTGGGTGTAGGGTAGGAGACAGTTGCATCTTGTCTATGTTTCTAATAGGTCGGCTGAAAGAAGACAGGTTATATTTATATCGATTTAGCAAGGTACGGTCATTTTACACGGTTATTAAATTATACCGGTATTTACGTAATACGTTAAATATACGCACCGTCACAAACAATATCCAATCGTGGTGAAAATATATGTACCGTTATGTCTCGACATTCCGGTCTCGATGAAACTAATTTTGTTGAAAACGGACTCCGTTTGCAAAAAAGGCGCTATTTAAATCTCAATTTATTAGTCGGTTCACCTTTAAATCCATCTACCGATAAAACAACTCCAATTGATCCCAAACTGGAAATCTAGCAATAATTAATTATACATATTCCAATAAAACTCATTTTGTTGAAAACGGAAGTTGTTTAAAAAACGATTATTTCTAAATCTTATAATATTGATAAAAATATATATTAAATCCAAAATAATTCAGCTTAATAATAATAAATTATCATTACCAAATATATTCAAATGGAATAACATATAGCTTCAAACTAAACCAATGTAGATTTAAAACTCAATATTCAAAAAATTGGGTTAAAACGATATTAAATTTATAGAAAAATCCCTTATATTTATAAATAAATCGTTTAAAGTTAAAAACGATTCTACAGCGACTATTTGAAAATTTAATTTGAATATATCTTACAATTTATACGACGGAATTTCGATTTTTCTCTTTCATTAGAAAATCACTATCAAACAGATTCAAACGTTTCTTGTTTCATAGAAATACGACTTACACCGGATCTTGTATATTCAATTAAAGTTCAAAACTCAATATTACGAACTACCGCGGCGTTACGAGCTCATTTTAATTAATTTATAAATATATATTCAAACTTAGTTTTATTAAAAAAAATCAATAAAAAATTCATTAATTCAATATCTAAACAGAATTAAATATTCGTAATTAATGTTCAAAAATCTAGGACGTTACATTCTCCCCCCTTAAAAGAATTTCGTCCTCGAAATTACAAGGTAAGAAGAATGCTCCAAATCCAATTAATTTAAAATAATTATTTTTGAATTATCATCAAAACAAATTCAGACTCTTTAAAATTTTCGAAAATTTCGCCCGCACCTCCTCTACATGGTTCAATCGGCACAACTACAACTACCACTCCGGGCCTCAACTTCCCCAAAAGAAAACCAAATGCCAAATGGCTGCCCAACTCAGGGTATAAAATCAATCACTCCAATCATTATGTTAAGGTTTACCTATTTGTTGGGCAACTCAATTCCAATTTCGAAGCAATCAACTATTCGGTCTTTGTCTTCCAATTTGTACTTCCGATCTGTGTGACCAAATCAATTCCATAGCCTTCTAGAATCTGTACTTAACTTAATTTGTAATACAAGTAACAAATACAGGTATAATTCATTCAGTTTCATTTCATAAATGATCCTACTCAATTTATTATCCATTTAAATCCCAAATTTATTTGATTTAAATTCCATATCCATTCCTCAATTCATTCCACTTAACTAAGTTAATCTCATCTTATTAACTAATTAATTTTCTAACCACTTCAATTTCATTTTACTATTCATTCAAAATTCCAAACAATCAAACAAAACAACTAAACAACCAATATTACTATAACTAGAGAAGTTATTTCTTTTCTTTATAAAAATATGATTTAGGCAAAATTATTTTATTTACCCTCTTTACAAAATAATTAAAAATAATAATTTTATAATCAATTACAAATACGCACTCTCATATATATATATATACACACAAGCCAACTCAAACTCAATCTAGGGTATTACTAACCCCATCCCTATCGAGTTACGCCACAGAGCCAATGTTATTACTAAAGCTCGCTCGGATACCAAATGTAGAGGCCCGTAAATCCGTACCATTTGAGTTGACTGATATTACCCACGTCTAACCCAAAGTGCACGAAAATACAAATCTTTAATAGAAAGAAAATTAGAGGATGAGAAAAGAAAGAAAGAAATATTATAATAGAAGAAGAACTAACACCACACCGAATCTCACATCGCAGCAAAATAAAATATAATATAGAAATAATCTTTATTGAGAGCTTGAAAAATAATAATAACATTCATCATAGTACAACAATACATCCAACACATCTGAACAGTTATAATAACATGTCCTCATATATATCGCACAGCAGGATAGAATTATATATATATATATACATACATATACATACATATATATATATATATATATATATATATATATTGTACGCCTAAAGGCGTCCAGCTCGTCTTTGGACTTCACAGTATATGATAACCTAAACCTGTAGAACTCGGACTAACCCGAGCATTACAAACGCCACGGATTAGTCTGGTGAACCAGCGAGAGTAAAACTCACTAAGTTTAAGTAGCATCCAACTTGCTTAACATTAGAAAATCCTTTTTGAAAGAAAAGGATAATAGTAAAACCAGTCCACACATAAAAGTGGACAATATTTACCTTACTATAACCCAAAACATTTTTGATATCAAAATCCACTAGTATTATAATAGTGTGTATCAAATAAATAACCAAATAGTAAAACGTTTGCACCTCACACTTTACATACATAGTCTAAATTAAAAACCGCGGGTGCTTATTGGAGATTGAATTCCAACTATGACAAGTATAGGACCACCTTCCGATCAGTGTACTCTAGAGGGGATACACTGGGGTCTACATGAACATCTTGCAACCCGGCCACACATGACTGGTCACTCATTTAGCTTGAGTGGACCGAATGTATTATCACCACGGTTGGGCTCAAACCATCATTTCTGAAAGCTACAGCAGCGAAAAGATTAAGAAGACAAAAAGTAATTTCTCAAGATGGTGATAATACACCCTGCTTGGGAATGACCCACTAGCCATGATGCCTGCCCGATTTTTGTCATTTCCCAGTTGTGAGGCTTAAGGTCACGTTTTCCTTTTCAGAACATCACATCGTCATTTTCTTTAAATGCCACATTGTCAAATCCGTCAAACCACTAATTGACATCCACAAATATACTTTGGGTGTTAAGAAAGAGAATTTTCTCCGCCACCAAACTTGGAATATACGTAAAAATAACATACGTGACCATCCAAAAATACTCTACCAGACATTCGTCCATACAAGTCATCCAAGAACAAGATGAACCGAAGGCACCCTCCTACTGCATCCTATATAGGAATCGCCCCAAGGATCAGTAGCGGGAAGTCCTTGCAATCTAAAGATTTCAATCATGATAGAATCACAAGTCATCATAACTCTGGACACCAAACCAGAGAAATTTAACGAGTAGTTCTTCCGCTCATGAAAATCAGCAGTCTTCAATGCTCTATCTTTATATGCCCGCAAGTTATTCGCGAATGCATAGTTGGTTCGAAGTGGTTTTAGGTCTAATTCCCATCCTATTTTCTTCGAACTAACTCGTCAAAGGTTAACAATATTTATTGATAACTAGGGTTTCAACTACCAACTTAAACAGTATCGATCAGCACTTCGGCATTTCAGGCCCTTTTCATTTAAACCCGTTTATTTAAAACCATTATATCGATTTTATAATTTATTTTAACCAACCTCCTTTCACTTCCTTTACCATCACAACTTATATCATCCACATATAATCCTGATGTCATTCAAGTTAGGGTATTTTATTTACCTCTCAGACCTTGATCAACAACGTTCTTATTTTAAGATAGATATGAGTTGTAATCCAAAAACGGATATTCACTCTAATATCAACAAATCTCATTTTATTTAAAATATGTTTTTATAAAACGCTTCTTACCCTTTGGAAATCTCTTTTCCAAATATAATTATCATTACTTCATTCGTTGATTAAGTACTTACTTTTTAAACATCACCTTTTAATTTTAATTCCTTTAAAACAATTTGTCTTAAAACTCAGATTTTTATTACAATATCCTATTCTAAATTCTTTACCAAATTCGATTTCAAACATTTCTTTTACCCTTCCATCTCAATCCCATTTATTTCACTTAATTCCATTTTTTTAAAGTAATGTTAATTCAAACTCAACGTTTAGCTTTGCATTCCTTTTATAAATCTTGCTTATAACACTCAGGTTTAGTATAAAACCCATTCATTAACTCCTTTCAATATTCAACTAGATTTCATTACCAACTTCGATTACTTACTTGAATGAAATTCATTTAAAAAGTAATCACTTAAATTATTATCAAAAATAATAAATATTAATTTCTTTTAAATGATCTTTTATTCAAATATAATGGATTTCAAAATCTATGTTCAGTTATAAAATAAATTTTATACTTCATCTCCGTCGATTTACCTGATGGTAAATCAACATTTATAAAATGATATATTTTTGGGCCAAGTGCTTCTAATTACTCAACCAATACCGTCCATTGGTTAATAACAAACAAACGTTGAATTTCTAGTCAATGATCAACAACCAAACCAATCATTCAATCAGAACAGTTCATAAAATGAAAATAAATAACATTTAAAATATTTGAGGAATCCAGTTGGATCCCTCCAACCTGTTTTTTCCTACATCCAAATACGTTAGCTCAAATAAAATCATATATTTCAATAAATAGATATAATATCCAATAATCAAACAATAACAACAATTCAAATATCCATATTCAATTTAATACGTTCATATTATTATAAATGTAACCAATGAGGTAAGTTACCTCAATTGGGAATAATCGTTAAAATAATGATTTCATATTATTTAAACTAAACAAACGTTTAATTTAAACAATATATATAAATATTTAGCATCCATCCAAACAATTATCAAATCATTGAACAAAGCATTCAAATATTAAACCGACTTATAAAAATATAAGTGAGACAAAACTGAGTGAGTTGTACGTACCTTGCTTCGTTGACTGCTGAAGCAGTTCATTTAATTAAATTAAACTGATGTTTAATTTACTTAGAAACTCCAATAGCTGCCAATTCTTCCCAAACCATCTCCATCATGTCGTGCACGTCGATACAGTTCCCACATCACTGGTTTGGTTCCATTCTGGTAACACATGATAGCGTTACACAAATTATACGTTCGCAATTTAATTACAATTAATTTAACTTAAATTAACATTTAAAAACATTAAATATGTTTTCTAATTATATAACAAATTACTCTCGGTCATTACCCATTTAAAGGTTTACTGGTCATTTGAACAAACTAGACTAGGCGCTAGAATCTCGAGGACACCATGTTGTATATACATTTTTTCTTCAATTAGGCAAGCGACATTGTTTTACTTGTTTTACTTGTTTTAGTATTACAGGCCAAAGTGTAGTGAATAGCAAACAAATACTTAAAATGAAGCTATCTGGCTACTATCAGTTCTCTTCTTCAAGAAATTTTCATTAATATAAAATCTGCCAGTAAAAGGCTACTTTTATATTATCAAATCGCTCTCTACCAACTTTAAACATTACAAAACTTATTATTATTATTATTATTATTATTATTATTATTATGTGTATGGGCCGAAGACAATTTGTAGGTTGTTGATCATAAGGCCACATAAGATTCAGGTTAGGCAAAGTAATGATCAAAACAGGCATGATTATATATATAATTAGTCACAACATATATGCTTCAGGCACATCACGTTATGTACCATATAATATTTGGCGCGTTTGACTTGTTTTAGGCACAAATATAAAACTGAGGCATATATAAATAGTATATGCCATTAGGCTTATTTATATAAAGTAATTAAGCATATCTAATTATGGATTAGGCATTTTACACGTTATTAGATAAATAACTATAATTAGGCATCTTTCGAAATACTGCTCACCTGCTATTTTATATTTGGCCACACATTGTTCATCTTCCATCCTCAAATTTTCGAAACCCATCAGTCTCCTCAATTGATCCTTCTTTCCCTCGCGTAACATGCATGCTTCTCTTTTATACAACACTTCACTATGCCGATCCCCGCTGTTTATTCTTGTTCATGAGAAGACCTCCCCACTTGACTGTTTAACATCTCTACTCCGAAAGCAACCACCCTAAACCATTCCTTCACCGCAACCTCCTCACTACAATACCAGGCTGACTCCCCTAGACCCCGTTACATTGCCACCTTCATTGCTACCATCACCGCACCACCTGACCACCGTAAAATCACCGTAGCGACCGCCCTCTAAGAAAAGAATCTGTTCCAGTATCCCCCTGTGACATAGTGTCACCTCACCTGAAACCCTACCATCGTTCCAGCCTTCCTCCACCGCGCCTATGTCAGTTCGCTGACCACACTCTGCCACCTATTAGACCTCCTGGCTCCTCAAAACCGACATGGTTCGGCCCTACCTTACAGTAGAGGATTCCACGAAGAAAAGAAAAAGAATGAGGATGATCGTGCCTTCGAGATTTCCAAAGTTCATATATAAGCACGGCTTCAAATTTGTTTGCAGTTTGAAAGAAAGAAAGAAACAAAGGCAGTGTTATTATTATTATATATTTTTCTTTGTCGAGTTCCAGTTTTTGCAGTCTTTGAATGGGAATGAGAGGTGCGTATTAGTTTCGAAGAGGATAAGAAGTCTTGGTTTCTGGTAGGAATAAAATGAAATGGGGCGTTCACTGGAGAAATTTGGCGAGGGTAATGGCGTGTGTGTGTGTATATATATATATATGTATGTATGTATGAGAGAGAGTTTTAGATAGGAACAATTTCCCCTTCAGCAAGTACGACGCAACATGTGTATGTCTTCATTTAGGTCGACAGAATAGGGTGGTTGGAAAACAAATCTGGTCGGCTGAAACGAAATGGTGGCAGCGGTAACAAGTGGGGTAGGTAGAAAATAAGGTAGGCACAACTCCTTTTTTTCTTAATAGCGAAATTAACAGGGAAGAATATATATATATATATGTGTGTGTGTGTTTTTGTTTTAGTACCGGATAGGCAGTGCATTTGTTTATCTTGCTGGGTTTAGGGTAGGAGATAGATGCATCTTGTCTGCATTTTTAATAGGTTGGCTAAAAGAAGGCAGGTTATATTTATATTGATTTAGTAGGGTACAATCATTTTACATGGTTATTAAATTATACCGGTATTTACGTAACACGTTAAATATACGCACCATCACAAACAAAATCCAATCGTGGTGCAAATATATGTACCGTTATGTCTCGACGTTCCGGTCCCGATGAAACTAATTTCATTGAAAACGGACTCCGTTTGCAAATACGGTGCTATTTAAATCTCAATTTATTAGTCGGTTCACCTTTAAATTTTGTCTACCGATAAAACAACTCCAATTGATCCCAAACTGGAAATCTAGCAATAATTAATTATACGTATTCCAATAAAACCCGTTTCCTTGAAAATGGAAGTTGTTTGAAAATGACTATTTATAAAGCTTATAATATCGATAAAAATATATATTAAATTCAGAATAATTCAGCTTAATAATAATAAATTATTATTACCAAATATATTCAAATGGAATAACATATAGCTTCAAAATAAACCAATGTAGATTTAAAACTCAATATTCAAAAATTTGGGTTAAAACGATATTCAATTATATAAAAATTCCCTTATATTTATAAATAAATCATTATAAGTTAAAAACGGTTCTATAGCGACTATTTGAATATTTAATTTGAACATATCTTACAATTTATACGATGGAATATCGATTTTTCTCTTTCATTAGAAAATCACTATCAGACAGATTCAAACGTTTCTTTTTTCACAAATATCCGACTTACATTGGATCTTGTAAATTCGATTTAAGTTCAAAACTCAATATTACGAATTACCACGGCATTATGAGCTCGTTCTAATTAATTTGTAAATATATGTATTCAAACTCGGTTTTATTAAATAAATTCAATATAAAAATCCATTAATTCAATATTTAATCAGAATTAAATATTCATAATCAGTGTTCAAAAATCTGGGATGTTACATATCTTTCCTCCGAGTTCCGGTTGGCATTCTTGCTCGATTGTTCTCTGCCTTGCCCATGTTTTTCTTTGACTTCCAGTACGATGCTCCTTAGATATGTGTTACGTGATGATGATGCTTCTGGGTCCATCGTTGTGCCCATCTCGCTGATGGCGACGATTATCACTGTAAGTGAAACCGTAGCGCAGTTCCTTAAATTGCACCTTGAGTTATGGTTTTGGAATAGAACGATTTTATCATTGCATTGTAACGACCTGCCTTTTTGGTCGCTCCAAGTCGGTAATTAAACAAACTTGAAACATTCAAAATGACAGATTGTTATTTAGCTTACAGGGTTGAAACATAATATCACACAGAATCACAGACACATAAACGATAACAATGTACCACAACGAAATTTCATAAAAAATATTGGAGTTTACTTGAATTTTATTTTACAATGGAAGATTTAATGTACATACATTTATTTTGAAATTAAAGAAACAAATCGTTTGTAAAGCATAATTATTTTGAAGTATAATTTATAATAAGGGTGTTGAGTATTTTATTGACGTCATGATTGGACTGTCATGTATGTAAGGATTTTGCATATACGCCTAATCAGCATATATACGAAGTCCAATATATACTTGGTAGTTATAGAATCACAATCTAGTCGCTTGAGGATGGTTCTGGTGATAGTTCGAACATCATCAGACATTTATTTTCGTGTTTAGAAAGTGGGATAACTATATGATTTCGATTGAAATGTCGAAAAATACTTGAAACCATTAGATAAATGTTTGAAATTTTTTTCCTAAAAATTAATATGAACTGGAATAGATAAGCGAAATTATATAAAAAAGCGACATTTTCATTGTATGAATCTGCAAATGAATTAAGTTGTAATAGGGAATCATTTGAATAAAATTTTGAATAAGTAACGAATGTTTTGAAATATAATATTATCCCTTCGATGGTTGCTGTGTTTTGCTTTCCTTGACCTGCTGTCATCTTTCGCTTATCATTCGATCTAGTCGTGTTTGAATTTGAAATTGTCCAGTCTTATCCCTAAATCCTTTGCCTTGCATAGACCAATCTATGTACAAGTGGGATTTTGAAAAGAAAATGTTTATTTGAGAATTTGATTCCCAATATTTTGAAATCAATTTTTAATTAATATTTTGAAAATGAAACTAGTTTGAAATATGTATATACTAGATCAGAGTAGCGCAGTGAAAGCGTGAAGATATTTTCTGATTATTTGAATAATGTAACCTTTTCCAATGAGATTTAAAAATTGGAAATCGGAATGAATAAAGTCCTATATTTTGTGCAAATGATATTGGAAATGAAATTTGAAAATGAAATTTTATGAATGTATGAATCTCTTGGAAAATATTACCTTTTGTGTAGTTATTCGAAATTTTATTTCAAGGATATTTCGAATAATTTGAAATTTATCTTCATGAAAGCTTGATATGGTTTATAAATTGAAATGGGTTATAAAGCCTATGATTTGGAAATCTGCAAAGTTTGAATTTGTACAATACTCGATTTAAGTTAAATTATATTGTAAATGGATTAAATTTTGATTTCCAATTATTGAATGCAACTGATTTTCCAATTATTTGGAATGCGAAATAGTATATAAGACTGGTTTATAAACATAGAATGTTCTACAACTTGAAATCCCGATACTTTGAAAATGTTTAGAAAACAACAATAATATGATTTGAAAGTATTTGATTATTGTTGCGAAATGATTTATGACTTCGGGATATGAAATGAAATGATATATTACTAAGATTCGAGTAAACCGTGACTAAAGAAAGGTATGACGCGGGTGTAAGCCCTTGATGATGGTCTGTTCTGCGGTCCGTAGAGACATCATTTATTTATATCGATACGTACACAGGACGTGCCCAGTGGCCTTGTCATTGGGAGAAACCTCTCAACTTGGGACATAAATGCTGTTATGTCATTTTATCGTAAAGTATTTGAAAATTTCGAAATATTTTGGTTTTGAAATCCTGAAGCAAACATGATTCGATATAAAAAGAAACTTATAGGATTTCAAATGATTTGAAAATAAACTGGGATTTTAGGTCGAAGGAACTATTTCATACTTTGATTTCAAATTAACAATCTCTCCTTTTCGAGGATGAAAAGCTTTAAGGGGGAGATTGTAATGAACCAAGACTTTTACTCAAACGACCCAAACTCGCCCGTAAGGGAGAGCCCGAATTGAGTTCGGAACACGACAAATCAGAACCCAAATAGAAGAACGTTTCATTGCTTATTACAACAATTACACCAGAGTACAAGAATGTAACAGAGTATAAATAAATAATATACATTTGATAAATATCAGAGATTTAAAATTATAATGCAGCGGAAAAATAATACATAACACTACTGGAAAAAATACACGGATACGGAGCTTTCCGTATATAGCTCCAGCTGTAAATCCAGGATCCTGTGAATATAATATCTGCAAAACCGAAACTACTAGCTACCCATGTGGAAAATAGGGGCACCCAGAGTTTAGGTTAAAACAATAAACTCCAGGTCAGTCATGTGACTGATGTGAGAACTAAAACAGTTATTGAATCTTTACTTTAGAAATAAAGTAAATCAAAAGACCATGCCGTAGAACACGGAACGGGTTTCCTCCCAAGAATACCAATGCATAAACCAGTTTATAAACAGCGCAAAGCTTTTCAAAAAATGAAGCTATTATAAAACTCAGGTCCCATCACACAATGCAACGCAAGCCATAGGATAGAGTTTTCCCTTATAATAGCCAAACATGCTTGGTACGTTTAAAACAAAAATCATTTGATACTATTATAAGTGTAAACTGTATAAAACAACTTCAAATATAGATCTATCAATCATAGATGGCATAGTGCCCCATTCCACTATGTCGTCATACTAGGCTCTATAATTAAAACCGAAATGTCACGTATTGGAAATTGGTTTCTATCTACGAACCAAGGCAAGGGATCGTCCTTACCGAATTCAAGATAATCCAGCCCATGTCTCAGGATCAGTCGCAACTGCACCTTGGATCTTCAGGGTCGGTCCTCTCTTACGTTTGAGGATTGGTAATTCCTGAACAATGCATTTCCCCGCCCTATGGGGCGTAAATCTGGTCAGTATATCGACCATATCATCCATCGGCCCCATAGTGACTGATATTACCGAGGCGTCTCGCTTTCCATCATCCACATAAGTAAAAATGTCTGGGCTCCATACCATGACACCACTCCTAGCTAAAAAAAGACACATGTCCTCCCTGCAGTCCTCTCCTGTTTCTTGTTCACATCGGGGTGTGAGGCTCGTGAATTAATGCTATAAGCAAAGTAATGCCCTTTAAGGCCGTGCTTTGATCATCGACCACAAGACTCTGCTTTTCAACAGAAGCCTTGATCACTGCATCTCTGTATGCCACACTGACAATTCACGCCATGCAACTGATATCTATAGATAAAGCTCGTACGTCTCAAAGAAGGGTGTTCAGCAAGAGACTAAATTCTCCCCCACCAAACAGATATATATTTAGTAGAGGTCAATCAACGCAGAATAAAATCCAATGTCAGACACACATCCATTTAATAGTTCGTTCTGGGTTTGAACAAAACCGGAGGCACCTTATTCCTCGTCCCATATGTCCAATAGGGAGAGAGGTCTTCGCATATCTGGTCGATCTCCAAGTACGTCTGGACGGTCACCACTTATTACCTTGTCTTGGGTGTACCGCCCAATCAAGACATCAGTAATCATCCAAACGATGTGAAGAACTCCGGTCTTCAACCACCATCTTCATCGTCGACTTATCGTCGAATCAGTTATTCAGAATGGGTATAAACTTGCCCTTTCCGAATAACTCGCGAATATAATAAACAAGTGCTATAAAAACACAACATACGTCTCGTTCCAATCCAGAATATTCTTTTATTTAAATATCCACATCATCAGGGAAAGGTTCCCATTAATTTTATTAAAAATAAATTCTTTAAATTTATTCTTTAATCTTTCTTTGGATATCAATTCAAACCAAATTAAGGTTTATCCAAACTAGTCGGGATTAGCACACCTTGCCGAATTAATCATTTATTATATTTCCCAATCACAACCTATTCATCCCATGGAGCAAAACTGGTAATACTCCATATCTAACACCACGGTGTTATGGGTAAATTTAATTACCATTTCACGTTCAAATCTAATTAAAGATTTAACTATCGCCTGGAGTAAAACTGGTGGTACTCCATTCTCGATCATTTCCCGAATTTGATAATTTAAATTATCACATTCTTATTTCAATCTAATTAAAGAATCATTAAAACTCCACTTAGTTTTAATCTTCCCAAAAATCAATATTAATGATTATTTAAGTTTGGGAAATCAAACATGTCGCATGGACAATCTACACCGTACCGTTGATTTCTGCCGGTATATAACCTCTGAGCTTGTATGTCTCAGAGAATGGTGTTAAGCAAAATAATAAATTCTCTGCCACCAAACATATATATATATCTTATATATAATGCAAATACTTCCCTCTTTGAAGCCTTTTTCGTTCTGCCAGAAATAACCTTCCTACTTAGCCGCTTCAAACTAATTCGCACAAGGGTACATCTGCCAATTTGTTATCCACTGCCACGACCAGTCCCAC
Organism: Allium sativum; assembly: GCA_030737875.1. Lineage (NCBI taxonomy): Eukaryota > Viridiplantae > Streptophyta > Magnoliopsida > Asparagales > Amaryllidaceae > Allium > Allium sativum. The sequence continues at coordinate 489,796,516 of CM060926.1, forward strand.
GTTCCACACCACTAAGCCACTTTAATTATTTATTCCTTTTTTATTTGTACGTCAGTTTGAACGAAAACCTCACCTTGAAAGAAATTTATGAAAAATAATAGAAAAAGGAACAAAATGCAAATACCAGGTTCGAAAGAGGAACTGAAGGTCTTCTTCCAAAATCGCTTATCAGATCCCAAACTCTGTCCTTTTGATATCCTTCACTCAATGAATTTCCACTTTGTACTTTATTTAATTCGATTTGTGTTTTGACGCTTTTTGTAGGCTATTTTATTGGGTATTCACAACAGATCCGATACCTCTTGGCCCTCACTTTCGTAGGAGGAAAACTATTCCATGTTTGATATGGTGAGCTATTATGATTTGTGGTTTCAGAAATTAATTTTCTTGAATATGGATAGAAGATTTTGTTGTTAGAGCTTCTTTGAACGATGATTTTACTTGGTTTTACTATCAGTTGCGGTTATTAGGGTCCTTTTTTTTTCTAACAAACTAAATCGTCATTTACTCACATTTTTGGAAAACCAGCATATCTCTTCTCGAGATTTCTCACTCTAGAAACAACAAGCAACCACTTTCCCTACATTATTTTTTCAGGTAGCCATTTAAATCCATCATGTTAACTCAAACAAAGCAGTCACGGTCTATGATCTTTGGTACAATTTATACTTCAAATGAATAAATCTAAATTATCAATTTGTGGCAATGTTTCTTTCAAAATAATTGTTTCCAACTAGAGTATTTATTTTATCATAGTATATAAACTCTAAGATTGAGTTGACAATGATGGCATTATACAAGTTCAGATCGTTATAATATAACAGATACATGTTACTTATTTACTGCTCCATGTTAGAACGCCTTAATGAAATTCTAACCTATTGTTTACATTTTGTTTGAAGAAGTTTAGAAATCAAGGTCAGAGCCCATAAATTAAGGTAAATTTATCATATATGATTAAGTTAGTTGGTCCATTGACATTAGTTCTTGCAAAGAAATCTTAGAACATGATGATAAACAACATTAGATTTAAATAAGAAGTTGGAATTTACATGTTATTAAACAATAGCACTATCCAATTTTACAATGTATTTTTATATTTATTAACATGCAAATGCATGTATGTTACTCTAATTTTTACTGAGTTAAGAATAGTTACCCTTGATTGATAGACAGAACAAATCATTTGTATTTTTAGGGGAGGTAAATCAATCAAAGAAGGATGAATCACAATGTTTTTACGTGGTTAGTAACATGATGAGAAGAGTTTAGTTAGATGCTTCTTCTTTGTAACACTGACACACTGTCTCTTTGCTTTCCCTAGGCAAAATAGGTATTTCTTCAAATATTTGATATCAAATCACACAAATGTGTAAAATGATTAATATAAGAATGTCAAGTTAAAAAAAATATCCACTGTTATATAAAAGAAACATGATTATGATGTCATATCTTGCTTCAATTATTATTGTCGCTTTTTTTTTTTGAATTTGTCTGTTAGTTGCATTTGTTTTGTCGAATAATCTTTTTGTTTATTTTTCTGTAGACTAATCGGTAAACTTAGAAAAGATGAGTAGAGTAGACTGTTTTTTTCGGTTGGTGGTTAATTAACAAGTGTAGAAGAGAACAGGAGATATTGGTTATCAAGTCAGGTAAATGATTTAGAATATTGGTTTAGAGATTCAGGCATATAAGAGTAATTCACATGAACTATAATTTTCTGATGGTATATATTGGTTAAGGACTGGATCATTCAGCAAATATGATTTTTTATAATGTTTGCTGTTAATCTAAGAACTTAAATGCTTCCCAGGTTGGGACCCATATTCATTTATTGCCCTCTTTCATGTAGATGTGGAGTGAAATCCCCTATTCAGAGTAGGCATATACTTTCACGTTGGTCAAAGATTAATGCTTCATTCATGTTCTTTTAATTCCGTAATATGTTTCCACCCCATCAGTTTTACTTGACCAAACTCCAACTGGCAACTACACGCAAAGTAGTTCCTTCTCAAACTTCTTTAACATGTGGAAATCAAAACGAAAAATTAAACCACACTTTATTTTTGAAGACTGATAAGTAAATTAAATTCAAATATATTTGAGCCTTGAACTCTATTCATTATTGTCTTTTTCAAAGTATACTGGATCCAAAGATACCTGTTTTGGGTGCATATATCTTAAAATCTGAAATTGCAGGTGTATATACATTTAAACTTTTGAGTGCAGTAATCTTGAAAGAGTAACCACTCCTATATGTGTGTAAAGACTTTGTAAACATGTAAGTTCATGTTAACATACTGCAAATACGATAATGTTATATTTCAAAAGGACATATTTTGACCTTTTTCTATATTAAATTGTTGGTTTTGTGTTGTTCACATGAGGTTGGGAGTGGATGATTATTATAATTTATTGCAGTTTAAGTTTAGCAATAACAAAAAGCTTTTGTTCTCCTAGGGTCTTTTGTAGAGACATTTGTTATATTGAAATTTCTTCAAATGACCTGTATGAGTTTACTATTGAACTTAAGGTGCTCACGAAGACAGTCCAAATAATGGTTAGATAGTCCTACATCATTGCACTTGATTTGTTGTTGCCATGTACATATAGTCTATCTTCTCTAAGAAAAAGGTACTGTCTTTTGCTATGTTTGCATGTAATAATTTAATTTTTTTTGTCCTTTCATTTATGAGAACAAGAATGATAGATGCTATAATTTATGATGTAATTGTTTCAATGTTAGGTAAGAAACCGTAAAGGAGGAAAAGAGACGTTCTACATGTTAGCCAAAGCAAGCAAAGTTAAGGTTGTCTTGAAGCTGCTAAAACTGCATGGTACATAATTGTTCCTTATCATGCTTTGAAATATCACTGTGAGGTATATAATTGTTATGCTAACTATAAATGATGTTAAAGTTGTGTATTTATGGCTTATCTTAATGTTCAACTTGAATATGTTCTCTGTAAATGACATCCTTTTATATTATTCAAATATACATTTCAATTCTCAAACTGTGAAATAAAAGATTGGGTGGTCGGTAGCATTTCATTCTCAAGTGGGAAAATGTGTAATTTAAGTAATTTCTGTAGAAGGTGTCTGAATGCACATTAATTTACACTAATCAGCATTCTATTCGCCTAACACTTCAGTATATAATTCTGCACTAGAATCATTGATGTGACATGATACCTTAACTCTATGTTGTTACGCACATATTTTTGTGGATTTCCAGTTTCGCATTTGCGTATATGAAGAGGTTGATGCATAGTCTAATCTGGTGCTATTTATGAAATCCTATAAACAATCTACGAAATTTTGATGTGTACTGGAAGAATAATTAATGATATTTGTGATAAATGATGATAAAAATACGCATATTATAGGGATAACAGTGACAAAATAATATGCATAGAGAACATGATAATTGTGAAAAATTAATTAACCTTAGTTATTTCAATTTTTCCATAGTAATAATTCTGATTGATATGGGCCATATAGCTATTGATGCTTAACATTTATGATATTAACATTTAATTAATTGAGGAGTTATATGTCGATGCCTAAACAAATGACAGACACCGGTGAAATGAATTTTATACTTAAAAAAACCGTTATTTAATCTTGGACTAATGCAAATTTATTGCAAACTTGAGTGGTTTGAAAAAAGAACAATGCTCGCTACAATTATTCCAAGTTGTTTACCTTTGAAACTATAATTGTCCGTAGATGCCTTATTTTTAAATAATATATGACGTTCAACTCTTATATATTAATTTTGATATAGCTTCAACTGTGTTACGTTTGAAATGCATATTTAAAGTGGATTACCTTTACAACTATTATAAAGCCAAACATGGGAAGGAACTCAAATTTGAGGAAAAATTATTAAATGTTACTTGGGAAACACATGGATTTTGATAGTATGGTTTTAGTTGAATGAGATAACCACATGCATGTACATTGAAATACTTGATGAGTTAGCTTATTCTTCTATTAATAAATAATTTTGGATCATTTAACTCTAATAAAGAGGGATGTTTTTGGTACAAAAGAATAGGATATTACTGACATACTATTTTTTCCCCATATTCTATTGACAGTTTATTCTATATTTGAATGTTAAAGCAACATCAATAAGGGTGAATATAAAATTTAGCCTGATTTCTTTTACCAGATAATAACATTTCTATGTAAAATTTTTTGAAAGGGTCAGTGGACGGTTATATCAAATTGTATGTTTATTTTTGAATTAAACGATATCACCTTTTTTGTAAAATGAAACTGTTAAATCAAAAATCTCAATATAACATAGTTCATAGGGAATAACCAATCACAAATTAGTGTGGATAAAAAAAGTAACCATCTATTTTTAGACAAAAATTATTTTTTATTTTCCGCCATTCCTACAAATGGGTCATGTCGGATTGGGTGATTACTTTATAGCTTCCTATGTTTTCTATAACCTTATTTCATTGTAGAAATTGTAATTTTTGTACAATTTAGTGTTAAATCAATTGTACTCTTAGTATAAACAATCATTTGCCTCCATCATTATAATAGGATGTCATATTATTTTCTTTACCTGTTTGATTCTTTTGTACAATATGCCGTCTCATTCACATTTTGATAAGTGAATCATTTATGTGTGTACATTCATTAAATAAAATAAAATTACGTACACATCAAATTTATGCATGAATGACATTTTGTATTCAATTATATGCTGCGTGAAATGGTGTGTTGAGTTGGCGTTGATTTGGATATTATATGCTGATATGTGTGTTGAGCTAATTGCATATTACCGGTTTGATCATGTTAACAAACTATATTTTTATTTCACATTTGATTTTTGTATAATCATATCCGGTTATATAACACATAAATAAGTTAGCAATTACAAAATCAAATAATAAGCACAAATACTAGGTAATATGCTTACAGGAAAAAAAACACTAGCATGCCTTGGATCAACAAACAATTAATGATTCACGTTTGCAGCTTAACCAACAACGGTTCATGCGATAAGCGTGTGCTTTGATCACGCGCGAAGCGCGTGCCATCATCACGCGCGAAGCGCGTGCCATCATCACGTGCGAAGCGAGTGACGTTAGCATCATATGCAGTAAAAAAAAAAGCAAGAAAAAAATTAACATACCAAAAAAAAAAAACAATTATAATTTAATGCAACAGAAGCCAAAAAGAGGAAGAAACAACAAAACATGTTATTTATTGACCGTTACAGATGGAATACAAAACTGGATATTGAAAAAACAACTTATTCGATGGCCGTTATTTTTTCACTTTACAATGATTAAAATGTGTTGGTTTTAGTTACTGCATTTCTCTACACACTAATGCGATGCTTGATTACTTTCATCAGCTAATTATATACCCTCTACGCTAACTTGCTCTCATTCATGTATTAATGAATGGTTGATTCGAGAGTGATTGTGTCTGTATGAGTGTGTGTCTATATATATATATATATATATATATATATATATATATGACAAAAATTTTCAAAAAATATATATGACATATAAAATTGAATGTTTCATAGACACCATAGTGTTCTTACATTAAAAAAATTCTTATAAATAGTGTTTTCTAACACCCTCAAGTCCTGTGCATGTGCATCGCACGTGCTGGAGTACTCGTGTGTATATATATATATATATATATATATATATATATATATATATATAGCAGAGATCAACAAATACAGTTCTAAATACAATGTTGGACATGTAATCCTGTCTTTAACTGGGTTAAAGAACTAATGTCATTTAAAACATAGTTCACGATAAACCAAAAATCACATTCCATTAATTATGGAATCTTCATAGAAACAGATCAATATATAATCGATATCAATTTCCGTATCCGACTAATAATATAAATGGAATAACGACAAAGCCTTTTAAATTCCATATATATGAACAATCTTCCTCTATAGAAGTTCACTTCGATTATTATCAAATCGAATTCCATTCCATTCCAATTTATTTTATTAAATTGGAAAAACTTTACTTTGGAAAATTCCATTAATTTTTAATGAAAGATTTATAAATTCCAAATCCTAACTTTACTGTTAATCGGGTTAAAGAACAAGTGTTATTTAAAACACCGTTCACGATAAACCCAAAAATCCAATTCTTAATTCAATTCCAATTACATATTAATTAATTGGTAAATTTCCCTAAATCTTATTTAAAAGATATTTTCTTTCCTCAACTGGGTTTAAGAACAGTGTTAATGAAGACACCATTCACGACAAACCCAAAATCCAATTTGATATTAAATACAAGGCTCTGAATAGAAGTTATATCGGCTTATATTCAATATCAAATTCTAAAACCAACAAATATCGTGTTGGAAATAATGATATAAAATACATCTTCCAAATTTCCATAACAATATCTGTATAATCACGGAATCCAATATCGAAATATTCCGAAGATTATTTCCATTCCAAATCCATTCCAATTTCATTCCAATTTGTTCATTGTAATTTCTGGTTATATTAAAACCATTCACATATCCAATTTATTTTATTTAAAAATTATTGGATTTCACATCTAGTTAATAACTAGTTCATTTTGATAAAAAAAATATTTTTATCTTTACAAACGTGGAATTTTTCATCCCAATTCCTTCCAATCATTTATTATGATTTTACACAAGTTATCAATATTTTTAATAATTTTATTAAGGCCCTTTCAATCGATTTCCATAAACGGTCATCGAACTGCACTTACAGCGACCATTTCCAATTTTGATTTGGACATAATTGCAAATCCAACCATTAGATTTATCTCTTGTATTCGTTGGAAAGCTCTTTTCGATACGAACCCAACAGTTCTAGTTTTAGGAGAATTCGACGGTCGGATCTCCCGTAATATCAATTCGAAGTCAATGGTCGAAATTCGCGAACGGCCGCGGCGCGTTCTATTCTGGCCATTAAATATATATAATATATATATTATATATATTTCATCAATTCCCATTTAAAATGTATTTTATAAATCGTTTATAACTTCGTTTTAAAACGATTCCAACTTCTTTTTCAATTTTAAATCAAAATTGAATTTTCCTTATCATTATAATATATAAATGATAATATTTTCAAAATATCAGATTTTGAAATCATTTCCTTTTCGATATTCATTATAAAAATGAATAAAATCGATATAAATATTGTTCACGTCAAAATGGCGTTAATCTAATCAACACGGCTTTATATATTTAAATATTTTCGTGTCCATCCCAAATCGGACATCAAAATCACCTTTTAATCCTTTACAGAATATTATTTTAAAATATTCGTTATTTTAAAATATTCTTTATTTTAAAATATTTGTGCCTTCTGAATTGGAATCAGACACAATCAATTACCATATAATGTTAGTTATATGGATTTCATACAACACATGTATATAACAACAATGATAAACAATCAACCATCATCCAGAGTGCACTACACAACTGCATAAGCATTAATTATGAATAATTAACGCTTACAACCGTCTGTCAACCAATCGATTGTCAACCAATCACATTTTTATCTACTAAAAATTATATTTTTACATAACTAAAAATTGTATTTTTATCTAACTAAAAATCATATTTTTATTTCGCTATTATGTATATAAAAATCATATTTTTATATCACTACTACATATATAAAAATCAAATTTTTATATCGATGTTTACATTATAAAAATCACATTTTTATTTTGCTATTATATAAATAAAAATCACATTTTTATATTGCTATATATATAATAAAAATCATATTTTTGTACTAGCGCTATATATATAAAAATCGTATTTTCATTAACATAAATAAATAAAAATGGAAATAAAAACTCACATTTTTGGTGTAAAAATCGCATCTTTAGTCGAGAAGGGCCCACAATCGGCCTGAGGTGGCGTTTGGCGGCGCAAGGGGTGTTGGAGGGGGCGGGGGTGGCGGTGGTGGAGGATCCAGGGGGTTGGCGGGGGTTTTCAGAGGGTTGGGGTTCACGAGGCTTCAAATTGAAAAGAGGAGAGGGCAGAGGAGTGGTCGGAGGTAAAGGGGAGGGGCCGGCGATGGTCACCGCACGCGGCAGTGTGCGCTGGGTGGCCAGTGATGGCGGCTAAGGTTGGTGCCGTCGTGATTTTGCCGAGTGGGATTGGGTATCGGGTTTTGAAGAAGAAGAAAAAAAGGGGGAGGCTATATATGTTATTATTTTATTTCTCCAAAAAGTAACTTTTTAATACGGACTCCAAACGAGACCCAACGACTGACGCCCCTAGCTAATTACCTCCTTTTTGAACACAATGGGGTATATTTCGTAAGCCAGTTCGGCTATTATGATCAGTTTTCTTCAAAATTAAAATATAAATTAATATAACGTTCTATATTGATTTCAACATACATTTTAATTTACCGTGGTCACATACTGACTCAAAAAATTCTAGTAAAATAAATCTGGCTATGTTTTGACGATACGGTCCTAACAAAACTAATTTCATCAAATTTAGAGACCGTTTGAAAAACGATCATTTTCCAGTCGATTAAATTCAAACTGAAATTACCGAACATATTGAAATTCACCACGCTCACATATTAATTCCAAAAATTATGAAAATTGGAATCTAGCAATAATTTGACATTCCGGATCCAACAAAAGTGGTTTCATCGAAAACGGAGGTCGTTTGCAAAATCGCTATTTTTTAAGGGCTATATATTATATAAAATTCCATAGCGACTATTCTGAATTTTCTACTGGACATAACTTTCAATTGCCATTATAAAATATGGATTTTTCACATTCGTTAGAAATATATTATTCAATAGATTCAAATATTTTTGGTTTTATCGAAATCAGTTTATTTTGAATCCTGTACATTCATTTGTAATTTGAAATCGAATTTTCAAACTGTCGCGCCATTTCAGACTCATTATATAATTAAAATAAATTTATTCATTCTAACTTCGATTTAAATAAATTTTTAGTCATTATTATTTAAAATAATTCATTTTAAATATTCAAAATCCATTAAAATTGCTAAAATAAAAATTTTAAATTGGTTCCGATTTTCCGGGTTGTTACATTTACGTTTTAAAATATGAAATTAATTTGGAATTAATATTCAAGAAATTTATATTTGTTTATAATTTTGAATCCGATCTATTTAAACCGTGTATTGAATTAATTTTGTTTATGTAAATTTATATTTTTAATATTTGAATTTGAATAGTTTGTTAAAATTAAATGTTAGTAACATCTTAAACTAATTGAATATGTTTTTTGAGAAATTATAAATTTGCTTTTCAATTCAAACTGGCGATTTTAATTGAATTTAAATAAATTTGATTGGTTTGGTTTTAAATAAAAACCTAGATTGGATTTGAAGTGTAAATACCCTATAATTGTGTATATACATAGTATAAATAATTGGTGTATACACTTTGAAAATATTTGTTTAATGGTTGTTGCCACTTGTTGGTGTACGTTGAAATTTGTTGAAACTTGTTAAAAATTTGTGCTGAAATATTTATGTGTGTCCCCTTTGTTTTTACCGTGCCATGTTGCTTTATTTGTCACTGATTCTTTCCTTTATTATGTCACCTTCTCTTTTTATTTCATTCTCAGCCAAAACAAATTTCCCAAATCAAATAATGGCCTCCCACCGCAAATCCCTACTTCCCCAATTCTCATAAAAATGGAAGAAAAAAATATTTACTCTGTCGAAATTCGATGGCCACTGGCACCTCAACCAATAATGACCTCCAATCCGCCCCTTTTTCCATTTGCTCGCGCCACCCCTAAACGCCTCACCTGCCGACACATCACGCCCTCTCCTCTCCGGCTGACCAACCAACGTCAATCCCTGTTGTCACCCTCTCTGCTTTATTTGAGCCTTCCACCAGCTGAAGCCACCGCCTCCAACAACCCTTTCAATCCACGCTCCCTCAAGTTGTGTCTCCTACGTCAGCACCGAGCCACCGCACCTAAAACCATACAACTCCACTGCTGTTACCCAACCCCTGTTGTCCCTATAGCTTGCCAAGCTCCGCTACCAAGACCTGCGAGTCACCGAAAGTTGCTCCATCGAGAAACCGCGGTCATGCCCATTATTTCAACCCCAATTTGGTGCGATTTAAAGTAAGTTTACCTTATGAATTTAACTTATTGCAAGCTGTAATACTTCGCTGTTCACTTAGTATAATTAGTTTGTGGTTGTTCTTTTGCATTCTTCTATCTCGTTGGCTGCCTTGTTTGAATTTAGTCATTGATTTTGTCTTATGGGAATGTATGTATCACACATCGCATCCAAACGTGTCATATAATGTGATAGTGTGTTTGTCACATGTGCTCAAATCATATAAAAAACAATCATATATTTTCTAAGGCAATCACAACATTTCTTTCAACATTTTAGGTTTTTAATTCACTTATAAAAGTTAGTCGTAGGTGAGGGGAAACTCACCTTTCGAGGTGAAGAAGAAGGTTATGAAAACGACACAGAATTGAGGCGCAAACCGATAACCAATATGACAAATCTACATCCAAATCGATTTATGTACATACATATATATATGTGTACATATGTACATAAATAACATGGATGTTTCCAACCCCACTCCAAAAGCTTATTTCCCGCTCATGCATGACAAATATCCTGATAACGATGATTCCTAAACGACAATGATTTTCTTATTATCCCAATTGAAATATATATATATATATATATATATTTGTATTAATAAAAGAGGAGACATACCAAAACAGTGTCGCGAACGAGGCAAGCATGGCTATTCCAACGAGTTGACAATGATTCAAACCATACAACTCGAATGCTAGTATCATCGACATCCTACTGACCTTTGTTTTATCGCATTAACGACTTCAGCCTTCATACGTGCATTTCATCAAGTATTTGAAGTGCTAAATGTAAAGGTTGATGGGCAGTTGGGTTAAGGGAAGGCGGGTCGGAGTTATGCAACAGTTGTGCAGCCTGGGCGATGACCGATTTCAGGGCAGGTCGGAGGCGACAACTATAACACCCCATATTTTTAATATAATTAAAAATATGTATATATATATATATGCATAGATAGGTAAATAATGGTGACGTACAATGAGAATTAATTTATACATGGAAAAGAGGGAAAAATTTATTCAATAATAGTGTGTATCGGAAAAGATAATAAAATAAGGATACTTAATTTAAATTTCAGGAATTAAGTAAAACAGACATCACCATTGCGTTTGTCTCGGAATTCTTCTTGGAACAGAGTCCAAGTTTGCGTAAATCGGACTAAGTATGAATGAGTTATGGCCTTTAGAAGATTCAACTAAAATTCAAAACAGTTCGAAATTCGACCCAGGTAGCTGGGCAAGAAATTTCCTGCCATCAACCAGGCAGGTCGACCTGGGGATCGACCTGGGGGTTGACCTACCACTAGGGAGGTCGACCTGGGGGTCGACCTACCCCCCAGATCTAGCCAGTTTCGTTCATGTGACGTGTTTTAATGTGCTGTACGAATCTGATGGCTTCTAGGTCAATCTAAGGGCTCTAAAACACTCTCTACACCTATAAATACATAGTAAGACCTAACTCTAATTCATAACAATTCCTCAAAACGCTTCCGTGCTGCTGAACTCTTAATTCTCTTAGCCGCCGCCTGTAAAACCTAAATCAAATTAGAAATTCTTCATCAACAATTCAAGCTCTTCACCAATAATCAAAAAAGAAGATTAAATCAGCGCTCTACATCAACAACAAATCGTTTATTTCTCCAATCCAGACAATGTGAGTGGATTTGAATTATATTTGTTGTATAATATTGCTTCTATCATTTACCATAATGAATATGATGATAATTTAATAAGATCAGTTATTTTATTTATGCATATGTTTGAGTTCTCTCCTTTTTATTCTTTCCCCTTTTTATTTTTATAGCTAGGTTATCTCGAGCCTACGTCTACCATGGATTTATGCGTTTTAATGGGAACGGGAAAAAAAAGGATAAAGAGTTGGTTTGGGCATAATATGGGGATTGGAAGGTTTTATATAAAATTATGGACATAATTATACTATAACGCTGAATTTATGTAAGTTTGACATAATTGTAATTGGATATGAAATTGGTATAATTTAATATTAACAACATGTAATTGGATAACATGGATTGGTGAAATTTATTTGTGACTTGAAAAATAAGCCTAGAGGGTGAATTAGATTATATGTATGAACGTGGCAATGTTGGGGTATATATATTGGGAAAATATTGATTATATGAAATTGGGTATAATTGGATATTGGAAATTGGCATGTTTGGGTATGAATAACATGGAATTGGTGAATTTGGCTATAATTGGATAATTTGGGTAATATGAAATTTGGCTAACTATTATGTAATTGGTGTAGTTAATGACAAATTGGAAATAGGCATTAAAAAAATGAATTGTAATTAAGTTGAATTTGGAACACATGACATGAATTTGGGGTTTGGGTGAAAGACGATTGTTAATGAACGCCTATGACACGAGGTTAGGCGCGTTTGTGGTGTAAGACTGCCCGGAACCGCCCGGCAAATCTAGCAACCACAAGTGGAAGTCTAATGTGAGAGGTCAACGACAAGAACTAGAGGCGTAATGGTTTATGACATGAGGTTAGGCACGTTGTGGTATAAGTATGCCCCCAACCGCCCGGCAAATCCCGCAGCCATGAACGGACGTCTAATGTGAGAGGTCATACATCGTTACGGCATAATAAGTAAATTAAGAAATACTAACCATAATAAGACATGTGGGTGACATGGGTATGGTTAGAGGGTTAAGTGGGTGATATAAATGACATGTAAAGCATGACTAATTTGGACTTAACCATTGTAAGACATGTGATGTAAAACATTACTAAGGTAGACTCAACCGTAGTAAGACATGTGTAAGACATGGAAACTATAATAAAGGGGGTTAAGTGGGACACGGGTGACATGTGAAACAAAAATTTAGATATGCTTAACCAAATGGGACCCGTAATGGTATCATAAATTAATTGAATTGGGTAAAGTTTAAGAAACAGGTTAAGTAAATGGAAGGGTTAAGTCAAATCTAAAATTAATGACAAGAAATAGGGAATGATAAATAACCTATTATGAATAAACTTGAACAAGGCAAGAAATGATAATAGGTGGAAATTATAACTTATGGGACAAGATAAGTTATAGGAAACGATAAGGAAGATGAGATAACTTATATGTAAAGATATACTTAAATTAAGTGGTTTGGGAAGGAGAAATGTGAAATTAAAAATGATATAAGTTATATGAATGGAAAAGAAGTAAATTAGAATCATATATGTTGGTTGGGTTGAGTAATTCTCTGGGTGTCAGTCTGATGTTGATTTCGGTCTTCGGGGCTGGTGTTTAGGGGGCTATTCTCCTAATCAGTATATATGTGTGATAAGGCATATTTAACTATGAATTAAGTATAACATGTTGTCGTAACCCTAAAAGGGAATAGTTTACGAAATTGGAAAATAACATGTTGTGGGCTTATTAATGGACTTAAGTGGGTTAAGTATAAATTGAGTTAATAAGCAAGGGTAACTTGGTAAATACGAAAAAGGAAGCTAATGTGAATAACCAAGTTAAATGAGGAAATTGATGAGGTGGCGCAAGCGCGTAATTACTGATTAGACGTAGGGTCTAATGACAGATAAAACTAAGGCCTATAGTCAACCAAAACAACGATTTCAAATTGATATTTGAAATGGAACGGTGACATGCATACAAATAATTTTTCGAAAGATCAATGTAAAACTCACCTCCTAGGGTCAAACAGACAACAACCGAACCATACATGCAGACTCGAGACAGAATGCTACTCGCAACTTAGACAGTGAGCCTCAACCCTTCCAGCAGCCTTCTCACAGGCAATATATCAAGCATCTGAAGTGCATGCTGAAATGAACTTGACCCTTTAACTAATGGGCTTTGCTGGACTCACAGTAAACAAAGGTTTGGGCAAAATGGAAAGTTATCGGAGCACTAGGGTGGTGTGCAGTCGAGGCCGTTGGTTGCTGGTGAACTAACAAGAGGAAGTGAAACTTCACTGTCGACTTTATTTTTAACTTTGATCTGGATTCCTTGCTGGGAGAAGATGCTCCGCGAGTTGAAGAGGTGGAGGAGGTCGTCCGGTTGTCGAGGTCGGATGGTCCATCGGATGGCGGTCACAGTGGTTCAGGTAGCGCCTCCGGTTGCTGCATCTGTAGCATATTGACGGCGATGGTTGTCGAGCGAGGTGAAACGAGGTCAGACGGTGGAGGAGCAAAGCGAGGCATCGGCAACACCGTGGAGAGGGAGGACTCGATTTGGGTGCTAGGTGGTCTCCGATCTTGGAGTTTCGAAACATCTTCGGTGGGGGACAAGAGCAGAAGGCGGGGGCTCGTCGGTGGTTGAAGAAAGCGGCGCTCAAACGGACGGTGGCCATCTCGATTTAGGAAGAGGAAGAACGAAATGTAGATTTGGGGGAAAATAAACGTTTTTATCTTCTGTGTATATTTTTGTAAGGAAGGCACCGTTCTTATCTAAAGAGAGTAAGGGAGAAGCTCCGAAGAAACAACGCGTGTAATCCTTCTCTGCCCTTCTTAAACGTGTCGTTTGCATGCTGAAGGATTTTACAAGTGTATTGACTAGTTGAATAAATTTTAATTTAGTTTATATGTATTTTCTCTTCATGCACATAAACCTTAAATTTTAAATATAAATGGAAATAGAGAATTGTTTGCTTCATGATTGTGCACGTTCGACACACACTATTATATCATATGACACGATATGGATGTATATTTGATATGCTACGCATTTTGTCGTCATGCAAGTTCCCCTTAGATTTGATAAACATTACGGGTTGAAATGATACATACCCGAACCCCTTGTGTATTCGAATCGATTTGGGATGCGGGTTGAAATGATACATACCCGAAATTCGAACATTTTAAAGAACGGATTGAAATGATAAATATCCGTATCACTTGACCATAGGACAGAAGATTTTATACGGACACCGTGGTCAATAAAAATTATTTTAAATAATGTATCGACTTTGGCAAGTTGAATTTGTAAGGAAATTTTGTATATATCATAGAGGAAGTCAAAGAAATTTGTGCAAATTTTTCTTGAAGTTATAAAGGGGTCCAATTTGTTTGTCAGGACTAATTAACATATGTAAAGATGTCAAAATATCAGAGCTTTGGTTATACAATGATTGGCAAAAATTTCGATAATTATATAATGAAATCGTATTGATTGAAATGATACGAGGTCATAATTGAGGTATGCGCCCTCTGATATTTTAACAATGTGTATAAATATGACAAGGCACTCGAGGCAATACCCAGGTAGGATTCTACCAGTTGCACTCCCGGACCGGTGGTAACGCATAGCAGCCACTACCGCCCACCTCGGAACACACTCCCAAAATCAAAAAGGGCGCCCAAATCATCAACATAGTTATAGAAATGGTATCGAAGAAGTGCGTCCGATCAAAGGTGCTACCTCAATTAGTCACGGTATAGCTCCTGTTTTAGTCATTTCAATTATGACCCGAAGGTCAAGGCCATTTCGTTATCGTTTGCCTTCTTCAATCCAGTGATCACCTTCAAGTCATCATGCTTCATTCCGGATACGTCATCACGTACACAGTTGTTAAAGTGGTATCGGCACTGACAGAGAGTATGCCACTTGCCGACTCCGGTCTCTTTAACAACCAAACGTTTTCATTTTCACACCGTGGCCATTAGCCTAGAAATCATATTTCGAGTATCGCAAATTAATTTATTTCAAATATTGCCCCAAAATCAATTCCTCAAGTAGTTGGTTTGATTAAGGTTGCAAATCGACTGTTAGAAATTCCTTTGTCAACAATTGGTTTCAAAGTTTCAACTTCCTCGAAATATCGCTATTGCTCGAATTTCTTTATTTCACCCTTTGGATTACTAGACTGGATTGGACATAGCTTTTATTCATATTATAAAAATAATTTTAGAAAAATTTAGTTTTGAAAAATAGTATAGATATATATTGAATTTCATCCCGTTGAATTCGTCCCTCTTGTTGAAACTCCTTTTAGGTTGGATCTCCCAAATACGAGTTTCGTTTCAAGTGTCCCAACTTAAAATTTAGAAGTGGTTATTCCTAAATCTTGAATCTTCTCTATTACTTCTAACCTATCTTTGAAAAATTTATTCGATTTAGTTTGTTTGCTTGTTCAACTTCCATTTATGTTAGAACTTAGCCCGAATTGGATTAGCTTAAGACATGAGAATTTAAAATAAAAATAAATAACTAAGTGTTAATTGAATCATGTGTAAAAATTGTAACCCGATGATAAGGAAATTTTATTGATCAAAATATTTGCGAACACATAAACAATATTAAGATAGATTGTAAAATTTAAATATTGGAAAAAAATAAAACGACTTGATTAAATTCTAAATAATAAAATGATAAGTATAATGGATTGGAATTTAAATTCTATCCTAAATTGTAAGTGTGTTAATATGGATTGATTTTTAGAAAAGTATCAAGTATCTTTGGAGAAACGATGAAATAATATAAATAAATACATGATTGGCAAAACAAATAAGTGGAGGAGCTATGTATTTCCCTATTTTGAAATCTTATAATAAGAAACGTTTTGAGATATGCTATTTTGTCGTATATACATATATTTAGAAATTGGTATATATCTTTGAAAAAAAATTTGGACTATCAGGTACGTCAAGATTTCCAATATATGTGCCTGGCCAGCGTATGTATTAAATCCTAGATGTACGTGATAGATATGGAATCACACTCTAGATTCTCGGAAATAAATCTTGTGATGACTGCAGCATCATTCACATTTATTCCCGGGTTTCAAATGTGAGATAAATATATATTCAACTTTTGAAACGTCAAATTTATACTGAAACTCGTATTTTGTGAATACCTAAGAAAATGGAAATTTGAGCAAGAAATTTGGTTTTGAATAATGTTCGAACTAACTTAAATTGGAAGGAAGAATGAACTTTAAGTAAGCATGGGCTGATTTTGAACATGTAAATTAAATATAAGTGAAATTGGAAGGTTATTTCTTTAGGTAAGATTCGAATGAATAATTAATGAAGACGTGAGTCTTGGAATGTTCAAAGAATATGAGATATAAGTTGATTTTGAACCAATAAAATAAATCCATCTGGAAATTTATAGTGGAAATGTGGCGAGGTTTGAATCTATTTAAAAAAAAAAACGACTTGAGCAATGACCCATTAACTAACCGCCAAAGCAATTTTATTTACAGTGACTGAACTCATAAATCTTGGGTTGACAAATAGGTAGAAGTAGAACTTGTGAATGAATTTTGTGAATTCACAATGAAGGCGGAAAGTGATAACATTTCCAGAAAAAGATAAGATAAATTAATGTTGAGTAGTAAATATTAACTCGATAATTGTAGATTTTAAAAAAAAAAAATATAGTTTGAAGGTAATTTGAAAAATTCATAGATGTTCATTTGAATTCAATCCTAATTATTTTGGATTTTTTTTTTTTTTTTTTAAGAAAGCTTGAAATATTAAATCAATGGCAAATTTAGATTTGTGATATTAAGAATAGTTAATAATAACTATATAAATCTGATCGTTTTGAATTAGATATACAAATTTAAATGGTATGGTGATGGAAACTTAGTATTAGAACCCTCTAAGAGAATAAGTTTTGGGTGCGTATTAAGCATAAGCTTTGAGATACATGGAAGAGTTGAATCTGGAGGTTGGCAATAGTAACTTGAATAATGAAAAATATATGTAGGTGGGAAGAAATGTAAGCTTTACAGCACACACACCTTCATTTAGCAGGAGCTCAAACTTGATATATATACTTTTCCGATATATATTAACGGGAATCAGTGCCATGTGGTCAATTTCAATGTCAGACACACCATCCATACAAGTCCGTTCTGGGTCTGAACGGAACAACAACCCGAAAATACTTGAATATGTCCAGGTCTCATGCAACTCATACCTCGTATCGAGTGGCCAACCTAACCGAGACATTTATCACAATCAATCTAAACAATTCAAATATTCCCGGTCTTCATTCGTCGTTTGCCAAGTCTTGAATTGCTTCATAACGTCGTATTGTCACTTGGAATGGTTTCGACATATATTTGATCCCTGCCTTTCCAAGTAACAAGCGTACTTTAAAACGGTAACTATGGTTTACACAGGCCTTTCAATTTAAATCTCCTTCCAAAAGATTATCAATTCATCTATGACTCAAGATTTGAATTACTTAAACTCATATATCTCGTTATCGTCTTAACTCTTCTTTGAAATCAAAGATTATGCCTTCGCTTAAATTTCTTATCTTTAATTCCCTCGAATCAAAGATTTGATTAAATCTCCAATTACGATATAAATTTCCACCATTCAATCTCATCGGGTTTCAAGAATGATATTGTTGAAGATACGATTCACGACAAAACCCAAATCAATCGATATTGAATCATAAATTACACAGAAATCTTTATTCACTTATATTCGATATAAATTCTCATAATCAACGAATACTATAAGTGGAATAGCGATATAATAATATCTTCCAAATTCCCCAGATAGTATTCATTTACACCATGAAATTTTTATACCGAATATCGAAGATTATTTCTATCTAACTTATCCCAATCAGGTGGAGAAACCTATATCTTAATTAAAGATTTATTCAATTCTTCGACATTAGATCTGGATAGAAATACCGTCAACTTATCCTCAATATAAATTTCCGTATCCAACTCATATTATAAGCGAAATAACGGTGCATTACCTCTTAAATTCCTCAGATAATAAGAGTTTTCATCTACCGAATAAATATCGAACATCCGAAGATTTATCTCCAACCATATCCAAATTTAAATTTGGAAAACCCATTTCAATTCCATATAAATATTCCCAATATTTTAATAACCTTCGAGCTATTTTATAATCATCTTTATAGTCAATAATAGTTCATGCTTATGAATTTCAAATCAAAACAACATTTGTAAATTTGAATGGTATTTTAAATTTAATGTTAATAATATTTTCTAAGCTAACTAAATAAATTTAGTTTAGTTTGATTCTATGCGCTTTATTATTATTATTTTTATTTTTTTATTTTTGTGTAATAAGTTGTGTACACTTGTTAAATTTGGAAAAATGAAGCAAACACTTGTTCGTTCTCTGGTTTTGAATGCAATGCGTGTCCATCGCTTTCCACCGCGTGTCTTCTTTTCTTTTTATGGTGTCCCCATTTCCTTTTTGTCCACCGCTTTACCCTTTATTTATATTTTTTCCCTGTTCCTCTTTTCTTCTATTCTCGGCCAAATTTCTGTTCTTCCCCAAAACTCATTTTTCCCAAATCAAGACCAGTTCGAAAAAAAATCATGGCCACCGTGTTCTGCCGCCTCCCATAGACCTCCATAGCTTCACCTCCAAACTGAAATCGCAAGTTGCTTCTGCAGCAAACCCAAGTCGCATCCTTTATTGTTTGCGCCGAAGTAGCCTGCTGCCTCAGGATCTGGACCACCGTCGGTCCTCGCAACCGTCACCCGATGCTTGCTGGCAACCGCCTCTGAACCGCCCTCTTCTCCTGTTCCGCCCTGACTCCGCTTCTCCCTGATAACCCATCCGCTTGTAGTCGACGCTCGTCACCCCTGCTCCGTCGTCGACTGCATGCATCTTTTCCGTTGTTAGCAGGTGAGTTTGCTCACGATTGATTAATTTTGTTTCAAGCCTCTTAACTTCGTAGGCACTGTGTATAAATTGTTTATGATGTTTTTTCATGTTTACGTATGTGACCAGTTTACACGAGTGCCGGTAATTGTCCGCCTTCACTTAATACCCTTGCCGTTTGACTTAGTGCCGCTGTACAAAGTATGTTCATGCTTTTATTCTTGAACTGGTCAGTACACTTGGGCCGTGTTGACTTATTCCAATTTTTTTCACTTATGAACACACAAGCCAGCAGTAGTTGTACTGTCCTCATTTCAGGCCTCAGCTATATATATTACCTCACCCTTTTGTTTAGGAAATTCAGGCATAACTGTACCACTTGTCACCAATATGCTATTGTAGGATTTATTTCGGCTCTTATGTAGGCATGGTTGTAGTCATTGGCAAATGTGAAGTATATATATATATGCAGGCTAAATTCCCACTGTCACTTTGCATACAGCTTCTCACCATTGTTAGTTCCCCTACCCTTTTCAGTCGCATGTATAAAGGCTGAAACATGTCAATGTATGCGCTCAATGTTGCCTTGCATGTTCCAGACGTAAATAATTGAAATATGAAGAAGCAACCTTATTTTATATAGCTACTGTTTGTGGCATATGGGGAAACTTTTAACAAAAGGAATAAACACACCTTATTGAAGTCTAAAACTCACGCATGCACCATTTGATCGTCTATGTATAGCTGACGTATTATAGTTTACATATACTTCCTTCTCTACATTCTCTTACATGGATGAATATGGATGCATACTGCCACTCATTTGAAACTATCTTAGGCACAAGTATGCTATACTAGGATATTTGTATTACTAGAAGTATGGCCTTAATTTCCATTATCTAATGTAAGCTTACTTAGCTTGGGCTCCTTATATTTTTCCATGCATGCTATGTTCCAAATTTTTCTCTTGCTGCAACCTTCACCTTTCACATGTGACGTATGTTAACTTCCCAGTCAGTACAATTAGTCCCTCTTTTGCTGTAATATCTTTTGATGAAAGCATTTTTCATTTGTGTATTGCTAGCATGGCACTAGATGTGTACAGCCCTTTTTCCATGAAATTAAATGCACACACACTACACAGGTTGTTTTCATGTGTGCTTTGATAATCTTGTTGTACCACGGGTTTTTCCTATCACCTTTGTTCGTTCCTTGGCACTGTGATATGTCGCACTTCCATTTGTCTTTATGAGCCATTTGATGTAGTTGTTGCATGGACTCTTAACCAAGTGATTTCTTGTCATCCCTTTCACCTGTGCATGCATGCATCATTGTACGATTTCCTTGCAGCAAACTTATGTATGGCCTTTATAAGTATTTGAAACTTGACACTCATTTATTTGTTGATGCATGCAAGT
The DNA here is from genome assembly GCA_030737875.1 of Allium sativum. Lineage (NCBI taxonomy): Eukaryota > Viridiplantae > Streptophyta > Magnoliopsida > Asparagales > Amaryllidaceae > Allium > Allium sativum. Next base: position 489,817,689 of record CM060926.1, read on the forward strand.
AAGTCAATCTTATATGGTACATATTCGAAAATCTTTTCACGGGTTATTATTTAATAATTATTGGGATTAAACAATTATATTTAGTATTTATCGAAGTTTTCTGACTTGAAATAAAGTTAATCCTGATCCGAGTGTTTGTTGTGTTTTTTTTATGCAATACGCTCGGGTCAGATACGAGCGTTGCAGATTTTCGAAGTTCTCGCTCGCAAACTAGAGAGGCACGCAAAGACGACACGTGAAGACGCTCGCGCGCGCAAAGGGCGATGAAAGATGTAAACTTTATTTTAAAAATTTATATACAATTATATTCCGCTGTGCAAAATTCATGTACAACTCTGATATTATATGAAATTTTTATTCCGCGGCAATTATTGTACTTTGTGACTCTGCGTTTAATTTTGTTTAAACCGTGTAAGCCAATAACAATCTGTCGTTTTGATCATTTCGAGCTGGTTTAATTACCGACTTGAGACGGGCAAAAATGTCAGGTCGTTACAGTTTCGATCAAATTCCCAACTAAATTCGTCTTACATTCACGTGACAAAATTAAACCCTACCCTGGGTATTGCCTCGAGTGCCTTGTCATATTTTATCATTATCGCAAATTAATTATATCACAGGCAAGTGATATAATTGCCCATACGATAAAGAAAAATTTCCTTAAGATTTCAACTTGCCAAAGTCGATAAATTACTTAAAATAATTTTATTGACCACGGTGTCCGTATAAAATTTCTATCATATGGTCAAGTGATACGGATATTTATCATTTCAATCCATTCTTTAAAATATTCGAATCCCGGGTATGTATCATTTCAACCCGCATCCCAAATTGATTCGAATACACAAGTGTTCGGGTATGTATCATTTCAACCCAAAATGTTTCTAATCTAAAGGGGGACTTGCATAATGATAAAATAACATAGCATATCAATATACATCCATATCGTGTCATATGAAATAACGGTGTGTGTCGCACGTGCACAATCACGAAGCAAACAATTCTAGAGCAACTAACATTTCATTCAACATTTCAAATCATTAATTCGCTTAATGAAAATATTAGTCTGTGAGTGAGTAGATACTCACCTTTCGAGGCTAGAAGATGAACGATGAACGCAAATTGGCACATAAATGTGTGAATGAAGCTCGATAGCTAAACGACGAATATACCTCCAATAAATCCATCAAGGTTTCGAAATCGATCGTCGAGTGTTAGAATAATAATAATAAAAAAAAAAGATGAATAATGAATCAGTTTTCAAGATAATAACGAAAGTTTTGGAAACGTATATATGAAAATTTATAAAATGTGACGTTAACTTGAATGCTATGAAAGATAATTAATGTGTAACGGAATAGTTGTGAGTATTTAATTGACGTCAAGGTTGGACTATCTAGTACGTAAGGATTTTGTATATACGCCTAGCTAACGTATATCCAAAGTCCGATAAGTATGAGATAGATATAGAATCACATTCTAGTCGCTCGAGGATGATTCAACTGATGACCATGGCACCATCAGTGTTTATTTTCGAGTTTCGAAAGTGGGATGACTGTATGATTCCGATCTAAACGTCGAGGAATACTTGAAACCGTGTAGATAAATGTTGAAAATGTTTGGATAAATTTTAATAAAACGTTGTGATAAATTAATAAGAAGAGATAAGCGAATTTAAATAAATACATCTTCATTATTTGTAATGAAAGTATAAATTTAATTCGGGAATGAAGTAAGATGAATTTAGGTAAAATTGGAGTAGAAATTTGAATTTGAATTGCATTGAAGTTTGAAATTAATTGAATAAATTGAATAAATTCTAAAATAATGAATGTTGATATAGGGTTTCGCCGCTTCGTTTGTTGTTGTGTTGTTTGCCTTGACCTGACGTCATCTGTCGCTTATCATCTCTTCGATCTATTCGAGCTTGAGTCTGTCCAATCTTGTTCTTGAACCCTTCCTTTTGGCTTGCATCGATAAATCCATAGAAACTGGACTTTGAAACTCAAATTTTTAGGTTTCTGTTTCAAAATCAATGTTTTGGGATTGGTTTGTAGAACAATACTAGTGTAACATGCTTAATCATAGTGCGTAGCGGAAGCGTGATGGTATTTTAAATAGAAATGTTTCGAGAGATTTTTCCGACTAGTTGACCAATGTAACCTTCCAAGCGTGATATGATATTTGAAATGAGAATGATTATACGGTCCTACATTTTGTGTAAAGGATTTCCAAATATGTCTTGAATTATTTTGGAACTAATGTTTTGAAAGGAAAATAATTCGATTTTATAAAATTTGATCTAAAGAATTTCGATACGATTTCTATGAATGATTTATGAAGTTTTAGTTTGGAAATTTGAAAAGCTTACTTGATTTGAGAAGATATTAAGAAATCGTATTGATTGAACTCGTTTTCAAATACTTGGATATGATATAGTTTATAAAAGTGGTTTATAAACAAAAGGAAATTTCGACGACTTGAATCCCGATATTTGAAATGTTTTGAAAAAAACAACAATATTATGATTGAAAGTATTTGCGAATTATTATTGCGAAATGATTTATACCTTCGGGATATGAAATGATTTGATATGAACCATGGAATTGGGTAACCCGTGACTAAAGAAAGGGTGTGTGTGATTTGGGATTTTTGAGTCCTTATGATGGTCGGCTCCGGGGAAAGGAGAGACGTCATATATATATACTATTTCGTGCGATAGGTCGTTCCCGAGTAACCTTGTCATGGGGAGAAACTTCTCGAGGAAATGGAACATATATATTGATATTGATTTTATCATAATATGTTTAAAGTTTTTGGAAGTGATTTTTTGTTTTAAAATCCCGAAGTGAAGTATAATTCGATATAAAAGAAAGTGTAATATTTCGAATGATTTGAAATAAAAGCAGGATGTTGAGTCGGAGAAATTATTTCATACTTTGGTTTCATTTTCTGATCTCTCCTTTTCGAGGACGAAAAGCCTTAAGGGGGGAAGATTGTAACGAACCAGATTTTTCAACGTTTTAAAATATGAAATTTATTTGGATTTGAATTGTTTGGTATAATTTTAGCAATAGTAATATTTTGAATTTATGGATATATTATTTGGAAATTTATTTTGTTTATAAATTGAAATCTAATCTATTTTATTTTTGTTTAAATTGCTTTCGTAATTATAAATTTAGAAATTTTCAACTTAATTTAAATATTTTGTTAAATTGAACATTAGTAATATTATAAACTAATTGAATACAATTGTTGATAAATTTTTAAATTTGACTTTTCCTTTTTTTTTTACTTGAGAACCTTATTTTTATTTTAAATTAAACCTTAGATGGGTATTTGAAATGATTTAGCATACTAGTATGGAGTATGATGCATGGTATACACTTAGAGATATTATTGTTTAATTTATTTTGACACTTGTTGAAATCGGCGTAATTCGGTTGCACGTGTCCTGGTTCTACCATGCGTCCTTCCCCGTGTACCTTAACGTGTCCTTATTCTCCTTGTCCTCGCGTCTGCTCCTTTTCTTTATTATGTGAAGCCTCCTCTTTCTTAAACCAACTTTAATTTTTTTTCCCCAAAATCACTTTTCCAAATCAGAATCCATGGCCATTCAGTTTTGCTCCCTTGTTCCACCGATAGCCAGAGCGATTATCCCAAATCGAAATTTAGGGCCTCCATCGTCACTTTGCTCCATCCATGAGCTAAATCGAAGTAAAGACCGTGCCCTTTTTTCCAAATTGATGAGCAAAGGCTGCGTTTCCTCCACTGACCGTAACCGCACCTTGAAACCGCCACCGTTCTTGCTTGGCCTCCACCTGAAATCGCCTCGCTCATCAGTCCTCTATCGCCGCCAGCTGCTCCGACAAACCGCAAGCCTTGGATCCGCGCCTAAGACGCTGGCGAGCCTCGATGGAGTTCCACTTACCTGTTTCCGTTGCTAGGCCGCCAAAGTTTCTTCCTCGCGGTGTCATCAAAGTCTGCCAGGAATTGTCACCGCTTTGCACTCGTCGCCGCTGAAGCCCCTACTGCATGCGCGATTTTAAGGTGAGTGTTAACCCACTCACGAATTTGATTAAACTCTTTTCAAGTTCGCTGCATCGTTCCCACTAAGTAAAATTGTTGCTCGGCCATGCTGTGTTTTTTTTTCCTTGTGCATGCGTGTCTCACCACTATAACAGCACTGCTATTGACACTTTGGCATAGGATAGTTCTTTTGGGTTAGCCTCTTAGCCGGTTAAGTTGCCACTTTGATTGTCGGACTTGAACCCTTGCTATTGTTCTAGTTTAGCAGTTATTTTAGTACCCAGTAAACACTTACCCGGATTGGTTCCATCTTTAAACCTGTTATCTTCTGTTGCACCATCAGGTGTTTGTCATTTCATTTACACTGTTGTGCGTATTGGTTACTTGGAAATGAAACTATATAGGCATTTAGACACTTGTATTATGCAACTGTACACACTCATGATTCACATTTTTGGCTCTGTTGATGGCCTTTGTTTCTTGTTTGCACCACCAGTACACTTGGCATTTTTCCCATGTACGTCTGACTTTCATTTACATGTGCATACAATACATATGCGGTTCACATTTCCCTCTTTGATTCCTATTATGAAGCCTGTTACCACTTGTGATGTATGCATTTGTTTAGCTTGATTTTTTTTACTTAGCTGCGCCTTGAAATTTAAGATGTGCTTGTCATTTGTATGATTTTAACCTATCAGTACATGTTGCCATATATTCACCTGCTATTCAACATGCATACATGCGGTTTCAGTCCAGTTGGTAGATTTGAAGTATTAGTGCACCATGAAATGTGCCCATACATTACTGTCATTGTATATATTTATTGCATGTTTACTGTACCATTCAGAGTTACATGCATGTGTTTTGGGTTTATCTCTCACGTGTGAAGCCATATCCTTCTGTTCCTTTGCTTCATTTAGATATATGTCGGCAGTTCACAAATCATTATGCTCGATTTTTTAAAATTGTTGTCGGGTTAAACAATTATACTTATGTGTTTATTTCGAAATGTACTGACTTGAAATAAGTTTAATCCTGACCCGAGTGTTTGTTGTGTTTTTTTTATGCAATACGCTCGGGTCAGATACGAGCATTGCAGATTCTAGAAGTTTCAGCTCGCAAAACAAGAGAGGACGCGAAGACATGAAGACGCACGCGTGCACGCTAAGCCAACAAGAAAGTATAAAGTTTTATCCGCCTAAAATTTATGTACAAATTTATTTATCTTCCGCTGCAAAGTTTTGTATAAACTCTGATATTTTATATGAAATTTTACTCCGCTGCAATATTTATACTTTGTGATTCTGCGTCTTTTCTGTTTTAAATTGGATAAGCTAAAACAATCTGTCGTTTTGAACGGTTTAAGTCGTTTTAATTACCGGCGAGAACCGAACAAAAAAAGGCGGGTCGTTACAGTTGCTCTGATACCAACTGTAACGACCTGGCGTTTTGACCGTTCCAAGTCGGTAATTAAACCAACTCGAACCGTTCAAAACGACAGATTGTTATTGCTTATGAAATTGAAATATAAATCATCACAGAATCACAGACACAGAACATAGAGTATATCACAGCGGAAGTAAAATTTATACAACAAGATTTAAAAATTTACATATCAGAGTACAGAAGTAAATTACAGATATAGCGGAAGACTGAATATGAAATCGTACTGAGATCAGTAATACGTAGAGAGGCCTAACTGCAGCGGAAATAACAGGTGGATGACTGGAACTCCAACGAATTTCAAGCTCTAAAAGATAAATCTCCAATCTGGAATACTCGGTCTGACCCGGGCATTTTGCAAGAAATAAAACAAACAAAATACTCGAGTCAGGACTAACAGTCTCATATAAGTGAATTAACTCAAATGAAGTGTCCACTGAAATGTACAATAACCTAAAGGATGTTTGGGATTTCCATCCTCTAAGGATCCGCGAAACTAATATCTATATAATAGTACGCTATTATTGTAATGTCTATTCAGTAAAGTATAAATAATGAAAATAGCGTAAGCGGGATTACCATATTACCCTTACGCCGTTTATAAGCATCCACAGTCTATACAGTACCGTAAATTCACCGTACTGGTGTTATCAGAGGGCACTCCATAGAAAGCAACACTAAATCAAAATCGTATGGGGCTCGTATGGGAAAAATATGACAAGGCACTCGAGGCAATACCCAGGGTAGGATTCTACCAGTTGCACTCCCGGACCGGTGGTAACGCATAGCAGCCACTACCGCCCACCTCGGAACACACTCCCAAATCAAAAAGGGCGCCAAAATCATCAACAAAAATCATAGAAATGGTATCGAAGAAGTGCGTCCGATCAAAGGTGCTACCTCAATTAGTCACGGTATAGCTCCTGTTTTAGTCATTTCAATTATGACCCGAAGGTCAAGGCCATTTCGTTATCGTTTGCCTTCTTCAATCCAGTGATCACCTTCAAGTCATCATGCTTCATTCCGGATACGTCATCACGTACACAGTTGTTAAAGTGGTATCGGCACTGACAGAGAGTATGCCACTTGCCGACTCCGGTCTCTTTAACAACCAAACGTTTTCATTTTCACACCGTGGCCATTAGCCTAGAAATCATATTTCGAGTATCGCAAATTAATTTATTTCAAATATTGCCCCAAAATCAATTCCTCAAGTAGTTGGTTTGATTAAGGTTGCAAATCGACTGTTAGAAATTCCTTTGTCAACAATTGGTTTCAAAGTTTCAACTTCCTCGAAATATCGCTATTGCTCGAATTTCTTTATTTCACCCTTTGGATTACTAGACTGGATTGGACATAGCTTTTATTCATATTATAAAAATAATTTTAGAAAAATTTAGTTTTGAAAAATAGTATAGATATATATTAAATTTGAAAATAATGTATATGCATGTATATATGTAGTAGAAAACTATTATAAAGTGTATATAGTTAAAGTAATCAAATTTGTTTTATAAAAGAAAACTTACAAAATCACGTAATGCAGAAAAATTGCCTTTATAAGATTTATAGTACTATTAAAAATGTTAATCCAATCCAACCCTAAACCCAAGTTTCGCAATTTCTTTTCTCATCAAAATTTCACCTTTAGATCAAATTCCCTTTTGTTTAGTTCAAATTCAATGCTTCACGATTAACGATTTTCCAATATTGTTTGCCTTGGATTTACATATCTATTTTTTTTTTAATAAACCCCAAACAACTTTAACATTAGTTGTAAATCAAAATATGATCCATTAAATTCTAACTTGTTAACTAAACCCGCATTCACCATGATTTAGATAATCATATTCTTTCATGCTTGAAAACACTTTCATTGCGACAAAATTCGTCTTACATTCACGTGACAAAATTCATTTGACAATCATATATTAAAATAAGCTTTGAAACATTTATCAAGTCTTTGCAGACCTTTACATTAAACTATTCAATTCATAATTCATCATATCATAAACATAAAGTTATGAAAAATTCATCTAGATAGATAAAAGTTTAAGTGTTAACTTGAAACCCTCTTTAAAACTTATTTCCATACAAATTAGATCCCTTTATAAAAATTCAAGGAAACTTTGCACAAAATTTCTTTCAACTTTTCTTTATGATATATAGAAAAATTTCCTTAAGATTTCAACTTGCCAAAGTCGATAAATTACTTAAAATAATTTTATTGACCACGGTGTCCGTATAAAATTTCTATCATATGGTCAAGTGATACGGATATTTATCATTTCAATCCATTCTTTAAAATATTCGAATCCCGGGTATGTATCATTTCAACCCGCATCCCAAATTGATTCGAATACACAAGTGTTCGGGTATGTATCATTTCAACCCAAAATGTTTCTAATCTAAAGGGGGACTTGCATAATGATAAAATAACATAGCATATCAATATACATCCATATCGTGTCATATGAAATAACGGTGTGTGTCGCACGTGCACAATCACGAAGCAAACAATTCTAGAGCAACTAACATTTCATTCAACATTTCAAATCATTAATTCGCTTAATGAAAATATTAGTCTGTGAGTGAGTAGATACTCACCTTTCGAGGCTAGAAGATGAACGATGAACGCAAATTGGCACATAAATGTGTGAATGAAGCTCGATAGCCAAACGACGAATATACCTCCAATAAATCCATATACATATATACATAAGTATACATGTACAGGAATGTAGTATTAGGAGTGTGTGTACCCCATCCAAACTCGACCCTCGACATGCATGACCAGCAAACTCGAATCGCTTATTTGATTCTATCGACACTCAACTATAGTCAACCAAAACAACGATTTCAAATTGATATTTGAAATGGAACGGTGACATGCATACAAATAATTTTTCGAAAGATCAATGTAAAACTCACCTCCTAGGGTCAAACAGACAACAACCGAACCATACATGCAGACTCGAGACAGAATGCTACTCGCAGCTTAGACAGTGAGCCTCAACCCTTCCAGCAGCCTTCTCACAGGCAATATATCAAGCATCTGAAGTGCATGCTGAAATGAACTTGACCCTTTAACTAATGGGCTTTGCTGGACTCACAGTAAACAAAGGTTTGGGCAAAATGGAAAGTTATCGGAGCACTAGGGTGGTGTGCAGTCGAGGCCGTTGGTTGCTGGTGAACTAACAAGAGGAAGTGAAACTTCACTGTCGACTTTATTTTTAACTTTGATCCGGATTCCTTGCTGGGAGAAGATGCTTCGCGAGTTGAAGAGGTGGAGGAGGTCGTCCGGTTGTCGAGGTCGGATGGTCCATCGGATGGCGGTCACAGTGGTTCAGGTAGCGCCTCCGGTTGCTGCATCTGTAGCATATTGACGGCGATGGTTGTCGAGCGAGGTGAAACGAGGTCAGACGGTGGAGGAGCAAAGCGAGGCATCGGCAACACCGTGGAGAGGGAGGACTCGATTTGGGTGCTAGGTGGTCTCCGATCTTGGAGTTTCGAAACATCTTCGGTGGCGGACAAGAGCAGAAGGCGGGGGCTCGTCGGTGGTTGAAGAAAGCGGCGCTCAAACGGACGGTGGCCATCTCGATTTAGGAAGAGGAAGAACGAAATGTAGATTTGGGGGGAAATAAACGTTTTTATCTTCTGTGTATATTTTTGTAAGGAAGGCACCGTTCTTATCTAAAGAGAGTAAGGGAGAAGCTCCGAAGAAACAACGCGTGTAATCCTTCTCTGCCCTTCTTAAACGTGTCGTTTGCATGCTGAAGGATTTTACAAGTGTATTGACTAGTTGAATAAATTTTAATTTAGTTTATATGTATTTTCTCTTCATGCACATAAACCTTAAATTTTAAATATAAATGGAAATATGTCAGTTGCCGTTACCGCTCGCAACCATATAAATTTTCTAGACTGAGCGAACAAACCAGGATGTTTTATTATAAAAACTATCTCAATGGATAAATACAAATGTAACTTATCGTTTTGAGTTATATTCCAAACAAAATTCCAAGTTGTGCTTCAACGCAAATCAAAATTCCAAGTAACAAATCCAAATTACAGTTGCAAAAATTCAATTAAACATTAAACCATTAATTAACTTTGCATCTAAAGATGTCAAAATTCACTGGTTCGTTACATTCTCCCCCACTTAGCGCTTTTCGTCCTCGAAAAGGAACGTCGTATAGATTTACATATATAACATATATAGCTATACATATACTTTTGCTTAGTTTAAAATGTATTTAGAGAGAAAATTAAGTTATAGAATTTAAAACTCAAAATTTTTCTAACACCCGGATTTACGGAAAATTTCGGCAGCATCTCCTTTGTACGGAGTGCCCGGAAAATTTACAAATATCAATATACATCTCATTCAAACGATGAGGCATCCCAATATAGGGGGGGAAAAAAAACAACCCAAATGCGATATATAAACTGAAATACATACCTTATTTCGTGTTTTTAAAGCAAATTTGCATATATTTTAGCATTTTTGGCGCAAAAGTTAGCTTCCATAAGCAAAGCGCGTCATTGCACCTACTAAGATACTCAAACATAATTAATTAGAATCAAGCATATATGAATAAATCTTAATATGCATATCATGGACGATAAATTACATAAGTTGTAGAATGTTGTGGCAACAACAAAGTATACATGAAACCAAATTCATTCACAAAACCAAATATTACATACAAATACATTATTATTTTATTCACATTAGATTTCTTTGTCGTTCATGTTATACAAATTCATTTTATTTTGATTTATGTTAAATCTATGCACTCATTCATTATTAGCATTCATTTTGTAAATGCTCATTCTATTTACATGCTACATCACATTTACATTCCCTTCACATACATGCACCATTTATTTTTGCTTTTCGTTTTATTAACTTTTAACCTTTACTTGCACACAAATTGTTCCTTTTGAAGTTGTTCGCTTTTGACATACTTACATGTATATTTGATTCATCCATCTAGTTAAATTTCATTCATTTATCAAGTTAACTTATATTTGATTATTCACACTGGTTGTGTTCGCTTACATTTTTTTCAATTCAATTCTCTTTTGGGTTTCTTGATTCACCCTTTCATTAACTACTTTTTCTTATCCACTCCGTGTTTTGTTCATTTTCTTAATCCCTCAATAGATTTATAATTACCCGGTTCAACCTTCTTCTTCCTTTTCAGTCTTGCAGTTTGTTTGTTTTTTCTTTTTTTTTTCTCTCATTTTAGTCTTGCAGTTTTTTCTCTTTCTTTCAGTTTTGCAGTTTTTTTTTCTTTTTAGTTTTGCAGTTTTTTTTTTTCTTTTTAGTTTTGCAGTTTTTTTTTTTTTTTTTAGTTTTGCAGTTTTTTTTTCTTTTTAGTTTTGCAGTTTTTTTTTTCTAGTTTTTTTTTTTTTTTCAGATCACTTGAACCTTATGTCCATTAATAGTGTCAGCAAATATCTACCATTCATGGAAAATGAATTAACAGAATCAAGCTTTCCTCAATGATACAATCATCATGCAGTTTTGTTGAACCCAAAAGGTATACTAACCATGTCGGCAAAATTTAGAGAGAAAAGTATATATATCAAGTTTGAGCTCCTGCTAAATGAAGGTGTGTGTGCTGTAAAGCTTACATTTCTTCCCACCTACATATATTTTTCATTATTCAAGTTAATATTGCCAACCTCCAGATTCAACTCTTCCATGTATCTCAAAGCTTATGCTTAATACGCACCCAAAACTTATTCTCTTAGAGGGTTCTAATACTAAGTTTCCATCACCATACCATTTAAATTTGTATATCTAATTCAAAACGATCAGATTTATATAGTTATTATTAACTATTCTTAATATCACAAATCTAAATTTGCCATTGATTTAATATTTCAAGCTTTCTTAAAAAAAAAAAAAAAAAAAAAAATTTCCTTTTCGAGTTTAATAGCGAATTTCTTTATTTCACATGGTATCATTTATATCACAGGCAAGTGATATAATTGCCCATACGATAAAGAAAAATTTCAGGGCAAAAATTTATATTATTTCCAAGGCAAACAATGATTGGAAAATCGTCAGGGCAAAAATTTTTATTCTGATACCAACTGTAACGACCTGGCGTTTTGACCGTTCCAAGTCGGTAATTAAACCAACTCGAACCGTTCAAAACGACAGATTGTTATTGCTTATGAAATTGAAATATAAATCATCACAGAATCATAGACACAGAACACAGAGTATATCACAGCGGAAGTAAAATTTATACAACAAGATTTAAAAATTTACATATCAGAGTACAGAAGTAAATTACAGATATAGCGGAAGACTGAATATGAAATCGTACTGAGATCAGTAATACGTAGAGAGGCCTAACTGCAGCGGAAATAACAGGTGGATGACTGGAACTCCAACGAATTTCAAGCTCTAAAAGATAAATCTCCAATCTGGAATACTCGGTCTGACCCGGGCATTTTGCAAGAAATAAAACAAACAAAATACTCGAGTCAGGACTAACAGTCTCATATAAGTGAATTAACTCAAATGAAGTGTCCACTGAAATGTACAATAACCTAAAGGATGTTTGGGATTTCCATCCTCTAAGGATCCGCGAAACTAATATCTATATAATAGTACGCTATTATTGTAATGTCTATTCAGTAAAGTATAAATAATGAAAATAGCGTAAGCGGGATTACCATATTACCCTTACGCCGTTTATAAGCATCCACAGTCTATACAGTACCGTAAATTCACCGTACTGGTGTTATCAGAGGGCACTCCATAGAAAGCAACACTAAATCAAAATCGTATGGGGCTCGTATGGGAAAAATATGACAAGGCACTCGAGGCAATACCCAGGGTAGGATTCTACCAGTTGCACTCCCGGACCGGTGGTAACGCATAGCAGCCACTACCGCCCACCTCGGAACACACTCCCAAATCAAAAAGGGCGCCAAAATCATCAACAAAAATCATAGAAATGGTATCGAAGAAGTGCGTCCGATCAAAGGTGCTACCTCAATTAGTCACGGTATAGCTCCTGTTTTAGTCATTTCAATTATGACCCGAAGGTCAAGGCCATTTCGTTATCGTTTGCCTTCTTCAATCCAGTGATCACCTTTAAGTCATCATGCTTCATTCCGGATACGTCATCACGTACACAGTTGTTAAAGTGGTATCGGCACTGACAGAGAGTATGCCACTTACCGACTCCGGTCTCTTTAACAACCAAACGTTTTCATTTTCACACCGTGGCCATTAGCCTAGAAATCATATTTCGAGTATCGCAAATTAATTTATTTCAAATATTGCCCCAAAATCAATTCCTCAAGTAGTTGGTTTGATTAAGGTTGCAAATCGACTGTTAGAAATTCCTTTGTCAACAATTGGTTTCAAAGTTTCAACTTCCTCGAAATATCGCTATTGCTCGAATTTCTTTATTTCACCCTTTGGATTACTAGACTGGATTGGACATAGCTTTTATTCATATTATAAAAATAATTTTAGAAAAATTTAGTTTTGAAAAATAGTATAGATATATATTAAATTTGAAAATAATGTATATGCATGTATATATGTAGTAGAAAACTATTATAAAGTGTATATAGTTAAAGTAATCAAATTTGTTTTATAAAAGAATACTTACAAAATCACGTAATGCAGAAAAATTGCCTTTATAAGATTTATAGTACTATTAAAAATGTTAATCCAATCCAACCCTAAACCCAAGTTTCGCAATTTCTTTTCTCATCAAAATTTCACCTTTAGATCAAATTCCCTTTTGTTTAGTTCAAATTCAATGCTTCACGATTAACGATTTTCCAATATTGTTTGCCTTGGATTTACATATCTATTTTTTTTTTAATAAACCCCAAACAACTTTAACATTAGTTGTAAATCAAAATATGATCCATTAAATTCTAACTTGTTAACTAAACCTGCATTCACCATGATTTGGATAATCATATTCTTTCATGCTTGAAAACACTTTCATTGCGACAAAATTCGTCTTACATTCACGTGACAAAATTCATTTGACAATCATATATTAAAATAAGCTTTGAAACATTTATCAAGTCTTTGCAGACCTTTACATTAAACTATTCAATTCATAATTCATCATATCATAAACATAAAGTTATGAAAAATTCATCTAGATAGATAAAAGTTTAAGTGTTAACTTGAAACCCTCTTTAAAACTTATTTGAATTTGTATTTGGAATATTAATTATACCTGTATTGGGTTTGTATACTTGTATAATAATTGGTATTTACTTTAAATATTTGTGTTTAAATTTTTGTTTGCCGTTTGTTTAGGGTGGCCGTAGTAGCGAACACTTGAAAATTTGTTTGTGTGCACACTTGTCTTCGTTAACGCCACGTGTTCAAGTTTACACCGCGTGTCCCTATCTTTGCACTGCCTCTTCTCTTATTTTATATTCTTCTCCGTTCCTTTGTATTTTTCCATTCAGTCAAAAACATTTCTCCCCAAATCGTATAATGGCGGATGAATTTTTCCCCAAATTGTTTTCCCAAATCAGTTTTTTTCCTAAAGCCGTCGCGAGCAACCCCTCACCGCTATTCCAGTTGAACCCTCAAGCTTCAGATCCGCCAAGTCGCCACCTTCTCCTTGCTGTCAACATCGTGTTCCACCTCTCCAAGTTGGCAGTCAACCGAAAGCCGTTGTCTTTCCCTGTCCACCAACTGCTCTGTTGCCAACCGTCGATGACCCCAACTTCAAGCAACCGTCCTGAGCAATTACCACCGGACCACTTCGAATCCGTACACCGAACGCTAACGACCGAAACTCGCAACTCCAAGCAACCGCGCACCGCAAGCCTCTGTCTTTTGGACACTAGCACCATCTTGTAGCAGCCCCGACCTTCCTTTTCTGCGTGCCTTGTTCCAGTCCATGTAAAGTCGTCCGGTCCGACTCTGAATGCCTACGCCTGCTGCAGCAAAACAACTACTCGAGACCCATCTCCTCTTCTCCGTTGTCAGGCAAACCGTTGCATACGTTGTCGACTAAATGTAAGTGATCTTACGATTAAACTTATTACAAGTCTGTTACTTCGTTTAACTATATATAGTATGCTTAGGACTGTTGTCTTTGGTTTCAATCACCCGATGCATTGTTGACTGCTCTGCTGAGTCTATGACCATTCAAGTTGAACCGACGTTGTGTATGCCTATAGATCCCCTGTTTCGTACTGAAACTTCCTTTTTATATTGTTGCATACCCATATCCAATATATGGACGGTCACAACTTCCATTTGTTGTTGGATTGCATTTGCTACTGACGAATTAGATGGGATATGGTCATGGGATATAACATTGGGTTATAGATAACATATATTTGGGTTAATGGAAATGGGTATACTGTGGGACAATTATAATTGTTTGGACTGTTGAATTGTCTTAGAAGCAACCATTTATATCACGTACTGCATGTCAGTAGACCACACTCCTAATACTACATTCCTGTACATGTATACTTATGTATATATGTATATGGATTTATTGGAGGTATATTCGTCGTTTGGCTATCGAGCTTCATTCACACATTTATGTGCCAATTTGCGTTCATCGTTCATCTTCTAGCCTCGAAAGGTGAGTATCTACTCACTCACAGACTAATATTTTCATTAAGCGAATTAATGATTTGAAATGTTGAATGAAATGTTAGTTGCTCTAGAATTGTTTGCTTCGTGATTGTGCACGTGCGACACACACCGTTATTTCATATGACACGATATGGATGTATATTGATATGCTATGTTATTTTATCATTATGCAAGTCCCCCTTTAGATTAGAAACATTTTGGGTTGAAATGATACATACCCGAACACTTGTGTATTCGAATCAATTTGGGATGCGGGTTGAAATGATACATACCCGGGATTCGAATATTTTAAAGAATGGATTGAAATGATAAATATCCGTATCACTTGACCATATGATAGAAATTTTATACGGACACCGTGGTCAATAAAATTATTTTAAGTAATTTATCGACTTTGGCAAGTTGAAATCTTAAGGAAATTTTTCTATATATCATAAAGAAAAGTTGAAAGAAATTTTGTGCAAAGTTTCCTTGAATTTTTATAAAGGGATCTAATTTGTATGGAAATAAGTTTTAAAGAGGGTTTCAAGTTAACACTTAAACTTTTATCTATCTAGATGAATTTTTCATAACTTTATGTTTATGATATGATGAATTATGAATTGAATAGTTTAATGTAAAGGTCTGCAAAGACTTGATAAATGTTTCAAAGCTTATTTTAATATATGATTGTCAAATGAATTTTGTCACGTGAATGTAAGACGAATTTTGTTATTGCTTATGAAGAAAAATAGGTAGAAGTAGAACTTGTGAATGAATTTTGTGAATTAATAGTGTCAGCAAATCATCAAACACCAAGGACTAAAAGCATTCAACATTTCAAATCATCAAAATTTCACCTTTAGATCAAATTCCCTTTTTGTTTAGTTCAAATTCAATGCTTCACGATTAACGATTTTCCAATCATTGTTTGCCTTGGATTTACATATCCTTTTTTTTTTTGTAATAAACCCAAAACTTTAACATTTGTTGTAAATCAAAATATGATCCATTAGGTTCTAACTTGTTGACTAAACCCGTATTCACCATGATTTAGATTCATATTCTTTCATACTTGAAAACACTTTCATTGCGACAAAATTCGTCTTACATTCACGTGACAAAATTCATTTGACAATCATATATTAAAATAAGCTTTGAAACATTTATCAAGTCTTTGCAGACCTTTACATTAAACTATTCAATTCATAATTCATCATATCATAAACATAAAGTTATGAAAAATTCATCTTGATAGATAAAAGTTTAAGTGTTAACTTGAAACCCTCTTTAAAACTTATTTCCATACAAATTAGATCCCTTTATAAAAATTCAAGGAAACTTTGCACAAAATTTCTTTCAACTTTTCTTTATGATATATAGAAAAATTTCCTTAAGATTTCAACTTGCCAAAGTCGATAAATTACTTAAAATAATTTTATTGACCACGGTGTCCGTATAAAATTTCTATCATATGGTCAAGTGATACGGATATTTATCATTTCAATCCATTCTTTAAAATATTCGAATCCCGGGTATGTATCATTTCAACCCGCATCCCAAATTGATTCGAATACACAAGTGTTCGGGTATGTATCATTTCAACCCAAAATGTTTCTAATCTAAAGGGGGACTTGCATAATGATAAAATAACATAGCATATCAATATACATCCATATCGTGTCATATGAAATAACGGTGTGTGTCGCACGTGCACAATCACGAAGCAAACAATTCTAGAGCAACTAACATTTCATTCAACATTTCAAATCATTAATTCGCTTAATGAAAATATTAGTCTGTGAGTGAGTAGATACTCACCTTTCGAGGCTAGAAGATGAACGATGAACGCAAATTGGCACATAAATGTGTGAATGAAGCTCGATAGCCAAACGACGAATATACCTCCAATAAATCCATATACATATATACATAAGTATACATGTACAGGAATGTAGTATTAGGAGTGTGTGTACCCCATCCAAACTCGACCCTCGACATGCATGACCAGCAAACTCGAATCGCTTATTTGATTCTATCGACACTCAACTATAGTCAACCAAAACAACGATTTCAAATTGATATTTGAAATGGAACGGTGACATGCATACAAATAATTTTTCGAAAGATCAATGTAAAACTCACCTCCTAGGGTCAAACAGACAACAACCGAACCATACATGCAGACTCGAGACAGAATGCTACTCGCAGCTTAGACAGTGAGCCTCAACCCTTCCAGCAGCCTTCTCACAGGCAATATATCAAGCATCTGAAGTGCATGCTGAAATGAACTTGACCCTTTAACTAATGGGCTTTGCTGGACTCACAGTAAACAAAGGTTTGGGCAAAATGGAAAGTTATCGGAGCACTAGGGTGGTGTGCAGTCGAGGCCGTTGGTTGCTGGTGAACTAACAAGAGGAAGTGAAACTTCACTGTCGACTTTATTTTTAACTTTGATCCGGATTCCTTGCTGGGAGAAGATGCTCCGCGAGTTGAAGAGGTGGAGGAGGTCGTCCGGTTGTCGAGGTCGGATGGTCCATCGGATGGCGGTCACAGTGGTTCAGGTAGCGCCTCCGGTTGCTGCATCTGTAGCATATTGACGGCGATGGTTGTCGAGCGAGGTGAAACGAGGTCAGACGGTGGAGGAGCAAAGCGAGGCATCGGCAACACCGTGGAGAGGGAGGACTCGATTTGGGTGCTAGGTGGTCTCCGATCTTGGAGTTTCGAAACATCTTCGGTGGCGGACAAGAGCAGAAGGCGGGGGCTCGTCGGTGGTTGAAGAAAGCGGCGCTCAAACGGACGGTGGCCATCTCGATTTAGTTAACAAGTTAGAATTTAATGGATCATATTTTGATTTACAACTAATGTTAAAGTTGTTTGGGGTTTATTAAAAAAAAAAATAGATATGTAAATCCAAGGCAAACAATATTGGAAAATCGTTAATCGTGAAGCATTGAATTTGAACTAAACAAAAGGGAATTTGATCTAAAGGTGAAATTTTGATGAGAAAAGAAATTGCGAAACTTGGGTTTAGGGTTGGATTGGATTAACATTTTTAATAGTACTATAAATCTTATAAAGGCAATTTTTCTGCATTACGTGATTTTGTAAGTATTCTTTTATAAAACAAATTTGATTACTTTAACTATATACACTTTATAATAGTTTTCTACTACATATATACATGCATATACATTATTTTCAAATTTAATATATATCTATACTATTTTTCAAAACTAAATTTTTCTAAAATTATTTTTATAATATGAATAAAAGCTATGTCCAATCCAGTCTAGTAATCCAAAGGGTGAAATAAAGAAATTCGAGCAATAGCGATATTTCGAGGAAGTTGAAACTTTGAAACCAATTGTTGACAAAGGAATTTCTAACAGTCGATTTGCAACCTTAATCAAACCAACTACTTGAGGAATTGATTTTGGGGCAATATTTGAAATAAATTAATTTGCGATACTCGAAATATGATTTCTAGGCTAATGGCCACGGTGTGAAAATGAAAACGTTTGGTTGTTAAAGAGACCGGAGTCGGCAAGTGGCATACTCTCTGTCAGTGCCGATACCACTTTAACAACTGTGTACGTGATGACGTATCCGGAATGAAGCATGATGACTTGAAGGTGATCACTGGATTGAAGAAGGCAAACGATAACGAAATGGCCTTGACCTTCGGGTCATAATTGAAATGACTAAAACAGGAGCTATACCGTGACTAATTGAGGTAGCACCTTTGATCGGACGCACTTCTTCGATACCATTTCTATGATTTTTGTTGATGATTTTGGCGCCCTTTTTGATTTGGGAGTGTGTTCCGAGGTGGGCGGTAGTGGCTGCTATGCGTTACCACCGGTCCGGGAGTGCAACTGGTAGAATCCTACCCTGGGTATTGCCTCGAGTGCCTTGTCATATTTTTCCCATACGAGCCCCATACGATTTTGATTTAGTTGGAAATGTGGCGAGGTTTGAGTATCATTTCAATCAATGGCAACATTTCATACCATTTGAAATGATAACCATTGTTTGCCCTGAAAGCTCTGATACCATTGTATATAAATTACTCGAGGGCGCTTGATTGTATCATTGTATCATTGTATAATGAAATCGTATCATTGTATAATTATATAATGAAATCGTATCATTGTATAATTGCCTCGATCAGAATAATGTCTGTGATTCGTATCACTTGCCTTATGACACCGTACTGGTGTTATCAGAGGGCGCTTGAAGCAGTCCGTACGTTATAGGATGAATAGCCCAACGAGGTAGATCATCACGGTGTCATAAGGCACGAGGGGAGCGCACGTTCATTATTCTGGAGGCTCCACGGACTGGAAGGGGGGAGGGGGGCGGGCGGCTTCCCTAGACGTTAAAGATGCTCCTGGTAGTCCTCTGTGGTGGTTTAGCTTTGGGCTAGGATTACAGAGGTTGGGTCTGCGCAGAACTACCAGGTGGGTGGGCCTTAACTGCATAAGTAGGGGGCAGTCAGAATGCTGTATGCGGTGGCATTAAGGGTGGTTCGGCGGTTGCCTCAGGCGGAGGTGGAGGGTCAAGACCAAATGATAGCAAGATCGTCGGACGCCTGTCACCAGCAGCCTAAGGAATGCGAAAAGACAAGAGCTAACCCCTAGAGATCGTTAATCTTTGCTATCAAGGGACGGGTGCAGGTAGACCCCACATGGATGTTTAGATTGTTTGCTTGTTAGGGGTGGTCGCTTAGCTCGTGTGGTCTTTACTAGTTGAGGGAGGGGCTGAGGTGGGGCCATAGCCACCATAGAAAAACTAGACCCGAGGGATATTTGTACATTGGACACTCTTAGAGGCGGACCCGTACAGATATAGAAAAGCTCCCGACCGAGTTCCGTGTTTCTGGTGTAGCCCTGCCATGGAACTCGGGTGCATAAGTAGAGGTTATGTGCAGTAGAAACCTTGAGTACGATTGATGATACGTACGTGGGAAAGTCTAGGTACAACCATGTCTGCTCTGGGTTGTGTATCGTAGACTAGAGGGCATTATTCGATGATGGAACCAAATTTGATCAAATAGTTTGAGGATAGTAGTCAGTACGCTTACGTAGCACAGCGATAGTGGTTCTATGCAGATGTAGCGTTGTACGTTACTATCGCATTGGATGAGGGACTGCGCATATTACTGTGGGGATACGAAGGAGACCGTGTGAGTGGGATACCACGGGGTGTACCTCAGTTTGGAGGTAGCTACATATACATTATATTAGGTTAATCTACTAGGGGGTAGATGGGTGCGACGTGTGTGTGAAAGTCTTGAGTGCTAATAACACAGATAACCTAATAAATGATAAAATGTAATTGAACGGTAAATGTAGGATTATTCAAAAAGTGTAGTTTAAATTCATTTACACAGAACTTATGTTCTGACCCCATCCTCGTAACATTCGCAGGTTAGACAGAGACTTATAGCTTTGGGAATGCTGATTTAGCAGTATTGTGATTAAGGTAAAGCTATGTTTTAAATATATTATATTTTACTCCTTCCGCTGTTAGGTGTTTTTCAAACTCTGACATATCTCTTTTCTCTATCTTTTTCTGCAGGATATCAGAGCAACCAACTCAGGTTTCGGTGGATTGGATTTTAAAAAAAAATCGGGCTGTCGGAATCTTGGTTGTTACATTTGGTATCAGAGCATAGGTTTACAATTCCTATATAGATAATGAGTGAGCGTATTTGTATTTTCAAAAATATAAATATATTATATAAACCTAGATCCATAAAGGATCCCACTAAGTAGAAAGAGTAAAATATGGAAGGAGTTGGGATATCTTTTTTGTACACTAAAGATATGAACATAGAAATTTTGAGACCCTTAGGTGGTTTGGTTGGAAAGTGTACAATATGTTTGGTATTAGAGAAAGATGTATCCCATATAATAAAAACTGAAATGTTAGTATTTCAGATTAGTGGATTTAGAAGTGAAACCTTATAAATTGGAAAAAAGTTAAAAAGTGGAAGATGGATTAGGAATATATATATAGTTGAGAGAATTGGCTTTGGAAAAAATGTTTAGGAAAGCCTAGTTAAGTTGGAGACCTACTTTGAGTTTAACCCAATGATTAACTTTTAAGAACTTGAAGTTATAAAAGTTTTGGCAAAAGAGAATTTGTGGTGTTTTCAAGTTTTAATCCTAAACGTATTTTGATGTTTGAAAGAGATAGATGGAATCATATTTGAAAAACTGCATATTTGGTTTTAAAGTAAAGTGGGGTATATTTTGTAAAGTAATGATTACTTGTTTTAAAAGAATTCTCTCATGAAAAAGTGTGTGTTATAGAGCATGTATAGCTCATTAGTTTTCATACTATAATATATGAAAGGATTAAAAAGTAAAGCATACAAAATGTTGCATTTTGTAAAAGAAAGTTTTAAAATCTCTATTCGGTTGACAATAAAAATTTATTTATTGTTTTAGAAAAGAATTTTGTTGGGTAGATGAAATAAGTTGTAGGAATTAAGAATAGAGTAGATGTTTGCACCTTGCAGCAAGTAGTTAGATTAACATCGTAGGTATAAACCGTGTAACCCATTAGTTGTCCTTGTCTACTCCAGTTTTGTGATTTGAAAAAAAAATGTGTTTTGCATTTTTTATTTAGTAACATGTTTTTATGGTTTGGTAAAGGAAAGTTTTTGAGAAAAAGATAAAATTTTTACCACTTTTAATTTTTGGAAGAAATATGCAATGCAAAGAAGAAGGCCAAACCATACTTTTAAAAGAATGGGGTAGGTAAGGATTAAGGCCTAGAAAGAACGAGATAAAATTAAGGCTATGAATTAGAGAACTAGAACCTAACTGGAGATTGGTAGAGTTGAGTGATTCTCTGAGTATCAATCTGATGTTGATTTCGGTCTTCGGGGTTGATGCTTAGGGAATTACTCTCTTACCAATTTCCGGTCAGAGATTATCTAATATTAAACGAATAGAAAATTCCTATAAATTGCATAAACATTGAGAAAACTAGGTTTGTTGCTTGAGAAAAAGAGATAAAGTATAGGCTAGTAATACACAGCAAGGACTGGTAGTGACTACTAGGTAGTGGAAGGGCAAGTAAGTGTTGAGAGTTGGTGATTGAAATTTTCTTTAGAGAAATAGTCTTATGATTCTTGGCATTTGGTAGTAGCTATGTAGCATGTTGTTTGAGTTAAAAACAGAAAAGCTTATTTGGAGAATAAATTTAAATAATTGGAGTAAGTCAAATAAGCTAAGAAAGAGAATAACCTAATTAAGAAGAAAACTACAATTCCAATAAAGCAACAAACTGACGGGAAAAGAAAATGAAAATCTTAAGAAAAGCTGAATAAAAATGAAATTTCTCCAAGACAAGTTAAAAAAGAAAAGAAATTTTCTTATGTGGGTTATGCTAGGATAGGAAAATAGGAAATCTTTATGGAGTAGTTACATAAAATCCAAGTACGATTAGAGAAGATACATGAAAGAAAAACGGAAGATGTGAATTTTTCTGTTTTATACCTTTTTATAACATAAGAAATCGAATTTAGAAATTAGATTTTTCTAAATTTTGGAAACTTAGTAATGATTAGTAGGATTTTGGATGCAACAATTGGATGAACTATGCTCTTATTCTATAAGAGTGTGGGAAAATTTGGATGAAAAATATTTTGATTTTCAAAAATATTGCATTCATATAGAACTGCAAGTATATTTAGAATGTGAGCATCATGTTTTTCTTTTTAAAAAAACCAGATTTTAAAAGTTTGCATACATATAGGTGGTACCAATTAAATTAATTGAATTGGGTTAAGTTTAAGAAACGGGTTAAGTAAATGGAAGGGTTAAGTCAAATCTAAAATTAATGACAAGAAATGGGGAATGATAAATAACCTATTATGAATAAACTTAAACAAGGCAAGAAAGGATAATAGGTGGAAATTATAACTTATGGGACAAGATAAGTTATAGGAAACAATAAGGAAGATGAGATAACTTATATGTAAAGATATACTTAAATTAAGTGGTTTGGGAAGGAGAAATGTGAAATTAAAAATGATACAAGTTATATGAATGGAAAAGAAGTAAATTAGAATCATATTTGTTGGTTGGGTTGAGTAATTCTCTGGGTGCCAATCTGATGTTGATTTCGGTCTTCGGGGCTGGTGTTTTGGGGGTTATTCTCCTAATCAGTATATATGTGGGATAAGGCATATTTAACAATGAATTAAGTATAACATGTTGTCGTAACCCTAAAAGGGAATAGTTTATGAAATTGGAAAATAACATGTTGTGAGCTTATTAATGGACTTAAGTGGGTTAAGTATAAATTGAGTTAATAAGCAAGGGTAACTTGGTAAATACGAAAAAGGAAGCTAATGTGAATAACCAAGTTAAATGAGAAAATTGACGAGGTGGCACAAGCGCGTAATTAATGATTAGACGTAGGGTCTAATGATAGATAAAACTAAGGCGCTTGAAGCAGTCTATACGTTATAGGATGAATAGCCCAACGAGGTAGATCATCACGGTGTCATAAGGCACGAGGGTAGCGCACGTTCATTATTCTGGCGGCTCCACGGACTGGAAGGGAGGGAAGGAGGCTTCCTAAGACGTTAATGGTGCTCGTGGTATTCCTCTGTGGTGGTTTAGCTTCGGGCTAGGATTACAGAGGTTGGGTCTGCGCGGAACTACCAGGTGGGTGGGCCTTGACTGCATAAGTAGGGGGCAGTCAGAATGCTATACGCGGTGGCATTAAGGGTGGTTCTGTGGTTGCCCCAGGCGAAGGTGGAGGGTCAAGACCAAACGATAGCAAGATCGTCGGACGCCTGTCACCAGCAGCCTAAGGAATGCGAAAAGACAAGAGCTAACCCCTAGAGATCGTTAACCTTTGCTATCAAGGGACGGGTGCGGGTAGACCCCACATGGATGTTTAGATTGTTTGCTTGTTAGGGGTGGTCGCTTAGCTCGTGTGGTCTTTACTAGTTGAGGGAGGGGCTGAGGTGGGGCCATAGCCACCATAGAAAAACTAGACCCGAGGGATATCTGTACATTGGACACTCTTAGAGGTGGGCCCGTACAGATATAGAAAAGCTCCCGACCGAGTTCCGTGTTTCTGGTGTAGCCCTGCCATGGAACTCAGGTGCACAAGTAGAGGTTATGTGCAGTAGAAACATCGAGTACGATTGATGATACGTACATGGGAAAGTCTAGGTACAACCATGTCTCTCTGTGTTGTGTATCGTAGACTAGAGGGTATTATTCGATGATGGAACCAATTTCGATCGAATAGTTCGAGGATAGCAGTCAGTTCGCTTACGTAGCACAACAATAGTGGTTCTATGCGGATGTAGCACTATACGTTACTATGGCATTGGATGAGGGACTGCGCATATTACTGTGGGGATATGGAGGAGGCCATGTGAGTGGGGTACCACGGGGTGTACCTCAGTTTGGGGTAGCTATATATACATTATATTAGGTTAATCTACTAGGGGGTAGATGGGTGCGACGTGTGTGTGAAAGCCTTGAGTGCTAATAACACAGATAACCTAATAAATGATAAAATGTAATTGAGCAGTATATGTAGGATTATTCAAAAAGTGTAGTTTAAATTCATTCACACAGAACTTATGTTCTGACCCCCTCCTCATAACATTCGCAGGTTAGACAGAGACTTATAGCTTTGGGAATACTGATTTAGCAATATTGTGATTAAGGCAAAGCTATGTTTTAAATATATTATATTTTACTCCTTCCGTTGTAAGGTGTTTTCCAAACTCTGACATATCTCTTTTCTCTGTCTTTTTCTGCAGGATACCAGAGCAACCAACTCGGGTTTCGATGGATTGGATTTAAAAAAAAAAAATCGGTCCGTCGGAATCTGGGTTGTTACAACAACCTTGGGATGTCGCGTCAGGACTTGGTCAACGACTGGAAGAGGGGAGATGGCTTATGACTTGGCCAGGAGAACGACAGGCGGAGGACACAAGCAGGCAGGGTCTTTATTTGTGCTCAACGACTCTGACGTGGCTTGGCTTCGACTTTGGAATTCATAAAGAGGGGCGATGCATGGATCTAGAGTAGGAAGGAGTTGATTGGGTCTGGTCGCCATCGCTGGTAATGCGGGTGGAGGTGCGGTGAACGAAGAGGAGGGAAGAAGTGTTTTTTTCTAGCATTTTTTAGAACTTCGATTTCGATTTGGAAAGAATTGGGATAGTGAAGGTGAAGGAAAAGAAGGGGAAAACGTACGCGTGTTTATTAAAAAACTATTTTCTAAAAATATAATGATTATGTATCAATTTTAATAAATAGATATGAAATGAAATGTTTGTCTAAAGGAAATTTTGAAATTTCTCTCAAACTAAATCTTGAACTCGTTTTAATAAAATGTGGTTTAAATTTAAACATTTTGGATTAATATTTGTTTTAAACATGGCTTTAACATATATTTTTTTCAACAAAGGGCTTCCTTATTATGTTAATTAAAATGTCCGATTCAATAAAAATTTAGTTAAAAGAATTTGGTTTAAATTTTTTAACATATTTCCATTGATACAAAGATTTAATTTAATAAATCTAATTTAGAAAGAATCAAATGTATATGAAATATTATATAAAAAATGTTTTGAGGATTTCTCCTTGAATTAACCTAGATTTTATAAAATTAAGTAATATTTGTTTAAATAAAGATGCTTGAAATACTTTGTAAGGATTTGTAGTTAAGTTATGGTTTGAGGGAAACTAAACCTTATGAAATCGATTTGTATGAATTTGTATAATGAGAAAATAAAAATGTTTGATTTTTTTAGGAAATAAATTTACTTTGAAGTTTTAATGAATCTTACTTTGATATTTAGTTTTGGCTTAATAAACTTAATGGATTTAAATTTGAAAGAAATGAACGTTAAGTTGAAATCTTTGGTTATCCAAGTGAGTGGAATGGACTGTGCTTACTCGAAAATCTCGGCACTAGACTTGAGAAAAATATAGCAATTTTAATTTATTAAATGGTGATTTAAGTAACAACTTGATAATTAACCATTGAATATATTTGGAATTCTTTATAAACTCGGAATCGAGGTTAAATCTAACTTGTAAATAATAATAACATGGAAATATTTCCCATTTTTAGATGAATTTGAATTCAAACCAATAAATGAAGAAATTGTTGAATATTTGAAATACGGATTTGAGTTCGGATTGGACCATGCTATTCAAATCAAATAAACTTAAAGTATTTTGACTACATAACTTTTTAACTACTTTACAACTAATTATATAAGCATATATATACACACACACACACACACTATTTTAAGTTTAATTTTCCTAAAATTATTTTATAAATTCAATATAAGACCTATGACCATTATTGGCAATTAAAGTTTTTTACACTATTTACAACTATATACACTATTTTCAAATTAAAATATATCACCATTTTTCCAGTTACTATTCTAAGTATTTTATGAATTTGAAATAAATCCATGTTCAATCCGAGCTAGTGAATCCGAAGTGATCAAAATATGATTTCAATTGGTAATGATGAATTATTTGAGTAATCAATTTTAAGAAAATACTTGAAATAATCTATTGGTGATACTCGAAATATGATTTCAAATCTAATGACCACGGTGTGAAAAATGTAAACGTTTCATCGTTAAAGTGACCGGAGTCGGTAGATGTCATACTCTCTGCCAATGTCGTCACCACTTTAACAACTGTGTACGTGGTGAAGATTCCAGAAAAAAGTAGGATGGTATGGAGGCGATTATTGGATTTGAAGAAAGAGAACGATGATGGATTGGCCTTGACCTGTGGGTCATAATTAAAATGACTAAAACAGGCGCTATACTGTGACTAAGTGAGGTCGCACCTCTGATCGGACACGCTTCTTCGATACCATCTCTATGACTGTTGTGATTGATCTTGGTGCACCCTTTGATTATGGGAGTGTGCCCCGAGGTGGGAGGTAGTTGCTACTATGCGTTACCACCGGTTTGGGCATGAAATGGTAGATTCCTACCATGGGTATTCCTCGATGCCTTGTCATATTTATCCTGATCGATCCCTGTACGATTTTGATTTGACATTGTTGTATTACGGCGCATCCCTATATACCGACGTACTGGTGTTTTATATGCAATGTGTACGACAATGTCTGTAAATGATGTAAGGGTAAAAATGTAATCCTGCTTATGCTATTTTTATTATATTTACTTAACTGAATGGACACTATTATAATAGCGTATTATATATATATACTAGTTTTACAAATTCTTAAAGGATGAATTCCTAACATCCTTTAAGTTATTTGCATTTCGTTAAACATTTCACTTAAGTTGATTTACTTGAAACGACCCAAACTTCCTCGTAAAGGAAAGTACGGATTGCTTTGAGAACAACACTCATCAGACCACAAACAGAAGATCATTTCATTGCTTATTACAACAATTTCATCATAGTACAAGAACATTCCAGAGTATGAATGAATAATATACATCAGAAAAATATCATAGATTTAAATTACATTTTTTAAAATACATAGCAGCGGAAAAATAATACAAAATACAACTGAAAGAAATACACGGATACAGAGCTTTCCGAATATCGCCTCAGTTGTAAACCAGAATCCTGTGAATATAATATCTACAAAACCAAAACTACTAGCTGCTCGTGTGGAAAATAGGGGCACCCAGAGTTTAGGTTAAAACAATAAACTCCAGGTCAGTCATGGGACTGGTGTGAGAACTAAACAGTTATTAGCTTGATTTTAAAGTTGGGTAAATCACGGGACCACGACGTATAACACAGAACGAGTTTACTCCACATGACCCCTAGTTTAAAAGAAAACAACGCGATGTTTTTTGGAAAAATGAAGCTATTATAAGACTCAGGTCCCATCACACAATGCAACGCAAGCCGGAGGATAGAGTTTTCCCTTATAATAGCCAAAAATGCTTGATACACGAAATTTCATCTTTTATTATTATTATTATTATAAGTGAAGAAATCAATTTTGAATATAAATGTATCAATCATAGGCAGCACGGGTACCATATATCATGTCGCCAAACTAGTTCTGCAATCAAAACCGCATGATGTCGTATTGGAAGTTGGATTCCATCTATGAACCAAGGCAAGAGACAGTCCTTGCCGAATTCGAGACACTCTAGCCCGTGCCTCAGGACTCAGACTCAGGCGAGCCCTAGGAAGCGCCAGGGCTGGTCATCCATCGATGATTAGTTATACCATAAACTATATGTTAGCCTGCCCTATGGGGCATAAAATCTTGTCAGTAATGTCGACCATAACAATATCTGAGGCGCCTCTCTATCCATCAAGTAATAATAAGCAACATCCATATGAGTAAAATGCCAGGGCTTGTAAACGCTGACACTCCTTTTAGCTAGAAACTGTCATATGTCCATTTTCCTGGGGTCCTTCTCCCGTTTCTGGTTCATACCGGGTGTGAGGCTCGCGAATTGACGCTGTACACAAAGCTATGCCTAAAATGGGCTGTGCTTTGATCATCTACCACAAGACTCTCTTTTCAACAAAAGCCTTGATCATTTGCATCTTGGCATGCCACATTTTTCAATCCATACCATACCATTGATTTCTGCCAATATATAACCTCTAAGCTCGTACATCTCAGAGAACGGTGTTAAGCAAGAGAATAAATTCTCCATCACCAAGCAGATATATATTTAGCAGAGATCAACGAATATAGCATAGAGGAATACAATGTCAGGCATACTATCCATTTACAAGTCCATTCTGGGTCTGAACGAAACCGGAGGCACCTTATTCCTCGTCCCATATGTCCTATGCAGGAGGTAGGCCCTCACATACCCATCGATCTCCAAGTACGCTTGGACGATCACCACTTATTACCTTATCTTGGGTGTACGGCCCAATCAAGACATCAATAATCATGCAAACGACGTGAAGATCTCCAGTCTTCAACCACCAACTTCATCTTCGACTCTTAATCATCGTAGAAATTATTCAGAATGGGTTAAACCCGGTCTTTCCGAATAATTCGCGTATTTTATAATCAAGTGCTAAAAAAACACATCATACGCCTCATTCCAATTCAGAATATTTTTTTAATAAAATATTCACATTATTAAGGTGGGAAATTCCCATTAATTTTATAAAAGATAAATTCTTTCAAATTTTTTCTTTAATCTTCTTGAAAATAACAAAATACATTAAAACACCAATTTCGTTTTAATCTCCAAAAATCATCACTTAATGATTATTCAAATTTAAGAAACTAATCTTATCTTTAACTGGGATAAAGAACCAATGTCATTAAAAATACAGTTCACGACAAACCCAAAATCTTCTTCCATTAAATATGGAATCTTCACAGAAATCAAATCAATATATAATCGATATAAATTTTTATATCAGAATAATAATATAAATGGAATAACGGCAAGGCCTTTTAAATTCCATATATAGTAACAGTCTTCATTCACAGAAGCTCATCTCGATTATTACCAAATCGAATTCCATTCAATTCTAGTTTAATATATTAAATTGGAAAACTTTACTATGGAAAATTTCCATTTAAATCTTAATAAAAGATTTATAAATTCCAAATTATGTTTTCTCTGTAAATCGGGTTAAAGAACGAATGTCTTCAAAAACACAGTTCACAATAAACCCAATTCACATTTTATTATATTTCAATTACTAAATATAATTGGAACTCTAATAATCTTAATTAAAAGATTTATTCTTTTCACACGGAGTTTTAAGAACAGTGTTGTTTAAGACACCATTCACGACAAACCCAACATCCAATTTGACATTAAATATAAGGTTCTAAATAGGAATTATATCGGCTTATATTCAATATCAAATTTTGAGACCAACAAATATTGTATTGGGAATAACGATATATATATATATATATATATATATATATATATATCTTCCAAATTCCTCACAATATTCATATAATAACGGAACCCAATATCGAAATATTCCGAAGATAATTTCCATTCAAATCCATTCCAATATATATATATATATATATATATATATATTGGAAAATTTTGGTTATTTTAAAACCATTTTCAAACCCAATTAATTCATTTCTAAAAATAATTAAATTATTGTTTTAGTTAATAACTAGTTCATTTCGACAAAAATATATTTTTATCTTTTCAAATATGGAATTTTCATCCAAAATATTTCCAAGCCATTTGTTATAATTTTACATAATTTTTCCACATTTTTAATATTTTTATTATCACCCCTAAAGTCGGTTTCCAATAACGGCCACCGAACTGCACTTACACCGACCTTTCCCAAAATTGGTTTGAACATATTTTAAAATCTAACTGTTAGATTTCAAATCTCTTATATTCATTGGAAAGCTCTTTTTGATATGAACCCAACGGTTCCGGTTTTAGAGAATCCGACGGTCGGATCTCCTGTTATG
The DNA here is from genome assembly GCA_030737875.1 of Allium sativum. Lineage (NCBI taxonomy): Eukaryota > Viridiplantae > Streptophyta > Magnoliopsida > Asparagales > Amaryllidaceae > Allium > Allium sativum. The sequence goes on from CM060926.1 coordinate 489,848,230, forward strand.
CCAATTTGAAGTTAATGGTCGAAATTCGCGAACGGTCGTTGCGCGGCGCGTTCTATTCGGGCCATTAAATATATATAATATATATTATATTATATATATTTCATCGATTTCCTTTACAACGTATTTTATAAATCATTTACAAATTCGTTTTAAAATGATTTTAACTTCATTTTTAATTTTAAATCAAAACTGAATATTCTATTCTATATCTTTATCATATTAAAATGATAATATTTTCAAAATATTATATTTTTGAAATCTTTTTTTTTCGATGTTCATTATAGAATGAATCAAATCAATCGATAAACCCGTTCGGGTTAAAATAGTGTTTCTATACTTAACTCGGCTTCATATTTTTATATTTGCGTGTCTATACAAGGACGGACATCAAAATCATAATCTTATTCTTCAACGTATATAATTTTAAAATATTCTTTACTTTAAAATATTCTTTATTTTAAACTAATCTTTTACATTAAAATGTTCTTTACATTGAAATGTTCTTTTATATTCTTTTACATTAAAATATTCTTTTTCTTAAAAATGTTCTTTTACATTATTTACATTAAAATGTTATTTTACATAAAAATGTTCTTTTTACATTATATTGTCCTTTTTTCTAAAATGTTATTTTATTCTAAAATATTGTTTATTATAAAAAACATTGTTTATTTTTGAATCGGAATGCGACTCAATCAATTACCATATAATTTCAGTTATATGGATTTCATACACTGTAGGTATACAACAATAATGATAAACACTCATTAAACAGTCCATTCACATCCATAGTGAAATTTACCACTGTGTGAGCATTAAAATAAATAAATAACGCTCATCACAGACTGTCAATCCATCGATTGACATACAAATAAATATTAGGACTAGTGTTTGTCAAATATCGTCCCAATACCCGTGTGGAGTTTTCAAACAACAACATTTATTTAAATAAATTATTGGTTAGCAAATTCAACCAATTCTAATTCAGATTGAATTATTTTCTATTTAGCCAATTTTACAGTGTTTAAATTATAAATAAATATTTATAATTTAATTTCAACTACCATATTTATGTTAACATTATTTTTAGTACATTCAACATTTCAACATCACAAACAACACAAAATGCAGTCAATTTAAATCGTCCATGGTTTGTGGACGAGGAAAGTGATCAAACAAACACTGTATATAGTTTATAATGGTAAAACTGATAAAAATCTAAACTAGCAATCCTATATAATTTTCAGTTATGGAAATAAATAAATAATTGTTCAGAGTTTTTAGTGAGGAGTTCTCACCTTTGGTTTCCACTCCGTCAGTCTGTATTTCTGAATTTCTGGTATGGTTTGGATTCTGCTTTGTTTCCAGACAGTTCCATCGCAATCTACTGCACGCGGTATGTATATTAAAATCATATTTTTAATCCATGTTATATAAAAACCATATTTTATTTTTAAGCTATTTCTTTACAAAAATTTCATTTTTATAGCAATGTTATTATATTGAAAATTTACATTAAAAACAATGTATATTTTATTTACAAAAACAATGTTTATTTTATTTACAAAAACAATGTATATTTCATTTAAAAAAACAATGTTTATTTTATTAAAAACAATTCTATTTTCATTTTAAACATTTCTATTCTATATTTGAAACAAATCTATTCTATATTTATAAACAATAATTTTTATACATTTGTTATTCTATACTTAAAACAATGTTATTCTATAATTAAAACAATGATTTTTATTTAAAGCTATTTTATATTTTTAAAACATTTGCTAATTAGTAAATTAATTACACTAATTACACAATTATCTCAAGTTGGAATCAACCTTAATTACTTTGCTTTAGGAAAAACCGCAACCTTTCTGTCTTCTTCCTTGCTTACGAATGCTCTAAGAACTTCACAAACCCATGCTCGAATAAAAAGTCCATCGCCGCTCTTCACTTCAGGCCACCAACACGCGATCTGACACCGCTACGTCGAGCGCCTACGCGCAGCCACCCTCCTTCGTGAGTCGCGCCAGGTCCTCCGCCCTTCTCCGCCCAGAAACCACCACGAAACAAGCTGCCATTGAGGCACAAATTCGAGTTCCACGATGTATGTATTTTGATCACATTCGTTGGATTTGTAGAGCGCTTTAGTTGTTCGATTTTGTCTTTGGAAGCATCGAATTTTATTGCAGGAATTTAGAGAAAAATTAGTGCGATTTTCTAAAGATGGTGGCCCTAGGTTTGAGAAGAAGCGGCGGTTGTAATATACGAATTAGGTTTTGTATTTGAACCGTATTTATACATAGTATATTCTATATTATTTATTTATTTAATTATTTAATTCAAAAATATCTTGTTAAACCATCCAATGACTGTCGTCCCTAGCTAAATACCCCCATTTCGAACACAATGGGATATGTTTCGTAAGCCCATTCGACTGTTTCAGTTAGTTTTTATCAAAATTAAAATATAAATCATTATATATTAAATTTAAACATAGATTTTAATTTACCAGGGCCACATACTAACTCTAAAAATTCCAGAAAAATTATTTCGAGCTTTGTTTTTACGATATGGTCCTAACAAAACTAATTTCGTCGAATTTGGTGACCGTTTGAAAAATGGTCATTTTCTGGTCGATCCAAATTGACTGAAATTGACAAAACACGTTTTCTTTTGCCACACTCACATATTAATTCCAAAAATTATGAAAATTGGAAATAACAATAATTTGACATTCCGGATCCAACAAAAGTGGTTTCGTCGGAAATGGAGGTCATTGGTAAAATGGATATTTTTAATATATATATATATATATATATATATATAAATTCTATAACGACTATTCTGAATTTTAAACCAGGCATAACTTTTGGTTCCCGTTATGAAATTTCAATTTTTCAGATTCGTTGGAAAGATATTTTAAACAGATTTATATATTTTTGGTTTCACCAAACTCCGATTTATTTTGAATCCTGTACATTCATTTGAAATTTGAAATCGAATTTTCAAACTGCCGCGCCATTTCAGGCTAGTTATATAATTAAAATTATTCGTTCTAACTTCGATTTAAATAAATTTTTCATCGATATTATTTAAAATAAATTATTTTAAATATCCTAAATCCATTAAAATTGCTAAAATAAATTTTTAAATTGGTACCGATTTTCCGGATTGTTACAATCTCCCTCACTTAAAATCTTTTTCGTCCTCGAAAAGAAATAGAGATGAAAGTTGTTTAAATAACCAACTTAACTTTCAATTCTAATCAATTTTTAATTCAGTTCAATATTAAATTCGATTTACCAAAATTTATCATTTATTCTCCTTTTGGTATAATCAATTATCATTCCAATATTTTAATTAGTTAAATTAATTATCAAACATCACAACCAGCAATTAATTAGGTGATTAACTTTTTAAATATATATAACTTTTATACATAGCCAAAAATCATATTTTTAGTGCAAATCACAGCAATAAATCCTAGCTAGTTTTGGTTCTCACACCAGTCAGTTGGAAATATATAGATATCCCACTTTCGAAACTCGAACATAAACACTGATGATGCTAGCAATCATCAGAATCATCTTCGGGCGACTAGAGTGTGATTCTATATCTATCTAGTATATTGGAGGCTTCGTATATACGCTAGCTAGGTGTATATGCAAATCTTTATATGCTCGATTTTCCAAATTCAAAATATAAAAATATACTCCAACTCATATTTTAAGATGAAATTTTCAAAACTAAATTTGTTTTTATTTTAATTTTAAAAATTAATACTCTTCACACTCGTTCTAGGATACTACTGATCCCATCTCTAACGAGTTATTCTCATTGGATATTACTAATCCAATCTCTGATGAATTCTTTTGTTCGGTTCTAATGTGTCTTGTTCTCGAGCTCTGTAAACCAAAGCTCTGATACCAAATGAAACGACCCAAACTTCCTCATAAAGGAAAGTACATATTGTTTTGAGAACAGCACTCATCAGAACACAAACAAAAGAACATTCCATTGCTTATTACAACAATTTCATCAGAGTACAAGAAAATTCCAGAGTATGAATAAATAATATACATCAGAAAAATATCATAGATTTAAATTACATTTTTTTATAAAATACATAGCAGCAGAAAAATAATATAAAGTACAACTGAAAGAAATACACGGATACAGAGCTTTCTGAATATCGCCTCAGCTGTAAACCAGGATCCTATGAATATAATATCTGCAAAACCAAAACTACTAGCTGCCCATGTGGAAAATAGGGGCACCTAGAGTTTAGGTTAAAACAATAAACTCAAGGTCATTCATGGGACTGGTGTGAGAACTAAACAGTTATTAGCTTGATTTTAAAGTTGGGTAAATCACGGGACCACGCCGTATAACATGGAACGGGTTTACTCCACATGACCCCTAGTTTAAAAGAAAACAACGCAATGCTTTTTGGAAAAATGAAGCTATTATAAGACTCGGGTACCATCACACAATGCAACGCAAGCCGGAGGATAGAGTTTTCCCTTATTATAGCAAAAAATGCTTGATATGCGAAATTTCATCTTTTATTATTACTATAAGTGAAGAAATCAACTTTGAATATAAATGTATCAATCATAGGCAGCATGGGTACCATATATCATGCCGCCATACTTGTTCTACAATCAAAACCGCATGATGTCGTATTGGAAGTTGGATTTCCATCTATGAACCAAGGCAAGAGACAGTCCTTACTGAATTCAAGACATTCTAGCCCATGCCTCAGGACTCAGACTCAGGTGAGCCCTAGGAAGCGCCAGGGCCGGTCATCCGTCGATGATTAATTATACCATAAACTATATGTTAGCCTGCCCTACGGGGCATAAAATCTGGTCAGTAATGTCGACCATAACAATATCTGAGGCTCTATCCATCAAGTAATAATAAGCAACATCCACATGAGTAAAATGCCAGGGCTTGTAAACGATGACACCCCTCCTAGCTAGAAACTAACATATGTCCATTTCCCTGGGGTCCTTCTCACGTTTCGAATTCATACCGGGGTGTGAGGCTCGCGAAGTAACGTTGTACACAAAGTTATGTCTAAAATGGGCTGTGCTTTGATCATCTACCACAAGACTCTGCTTTTCAACAAAAGCCTTGATCATTTGCATCTTGGCATGCCACATTGTCAATCCATACCATACCATTGATTTCTGCCAATATATAACCTCTAAGCTCGTACGTCTCAGAGAAGGGTGTTAAGCAAGAGAATAAATTCTCCGCCACCAAACATATATATATTTAGCAGAGATCAACGAATACAGCATAAAGGAATACAATGTTAGACATACTATCCATTTACAAGTCCGTTCTAGGTCTGAACGAAACCGGAGGCACCTTATTCCTCGTCCCATATGTCCAATACAGGAGAGAGGCTCTCGCATACCCATCGATCTCTAAGTATGCTTGGACGATCACCACTTATTACCTTGTCTTGGGTGTACGGCCCAATCAAGACATCAGTAATCATCCAAACGATGTGAAGATCTCCAGCCTTCAACCACTGTCTTCATCTTCAACTCTTAATCATCGTAGAAATTATTCAGAATAGGTTAAACCCGGTCTTTCCGAATAATTCACATATTTTATAATCAAGTGCTAAAAAAACACATCATACGCCTCATTCCAATTCAGAATATTCTTTTAATAAAATATTCACATTATTAGGGTGAAATTCCCATTAATTTTATCAAAGATAAATTCTTGTCAATTTATTCTTTAATCTTCTTGAAAATAAAAAAATACATTAAAACACCAATTTGGTTTTAATCTCCAAAAATCGTCACTTAATGATTATTCAAATTTAAGAAATTAATCTTATCTTTAACCGGGTTAAAGAACCAATGTCATTAAAAACACGTTTCATGACAAACCCAAAATCATCTTCCATTAAATATGGAATCTTCACAAAAATCAGATCAATATATAATCGATATAAACTTCTGTATCAGACTAATAATATATATGGAATAACGGCAAGGCCTTTTAAATTCCATATAATAACAATCTTCATTCACAGAAGCTCATCTCAATTATTACCAAATCAAATTCCATTCAATTTCAATTTAATATATTAAATTGGAAAACTTTACTTTGGAAAATTTCCATTTAAATCTTAATAAAAGATTTATAAATTCTAAATTATATTTTTCACTGTAAATCGGGTTAAAGAACGATTGTCTTTAAAAACACAGTTCACAATAAACCCAATTCACATTTTATTTTATTTCAATTAGTAAATATAATTGGAACTCTTATAATCTTAATTAAAAGATTTAGTCTTTTCACATGGGGTTTTAAGAACAGTGTTGTTTAAGACACCATTCACGACAAACCCAAAATCCAATTTGACATTAAATATAAGGTTATGAATAGGAATTATATCAGCTTATATTCAATATCAAATTCTTAAACCAAAAAATATTGTATTGGGAATAACGATATATATATATATATATATATTCCAAATTCCACACAATATTCATATAATAACGGATTCCAATATCAAAATATTCCGAAAATAATTTCCATTCAAATCTATTCCAATATATACAAATATATATTGGAAAGTTTTGGTTATTTTAAAACCATTTTCAAACCCAATTTAATTATTTCCAAAAATAATTAAATTATTATTTCAGTTAATAACTAGTTCATTTCGATAAAAATATATTTTTATCTTTTCTAGTATGGAATTTTTATCTAAAATCTTTCCAAGCCATTTGTCGTAATTTTACATAATTTTTCCACATTTTTAATATTTTTATTATCGCCCGTACAGTCGGTTTCCAATAACGTCCACCGAACTGCATTTACAACGACCTTTTCCAAAATTGGTTTAAACATATTTTAAAATCTAACTTTTAGATTTCAAATCTCTTATATTCATTGGAAAGCGCTTTTCGATATGAACCCAACAGTTCTGGTTTAGGAGAATTCGATGGTCGGATCTCCCGTTACGCCAATTTGAAGTTAATGGTCGAAATTCGTGAACAGTCGCTACGCGGCGCGTTCTATTCAGGACATTAAATATATATAATATATATATATTATATTAAGTATATATTTCATCGATTTCCTTTATAACGTATTTTATAAATTCGTTTTAAAACGATTTTAACTTTCAATTTTAAATCAAAATTGAATATTCTATATCTTTATCATATTAAAATGATAATATTTTCAAAATATTATATTTTTGAAATCTTCTCTTTTTGATGTTCATTATAAAATGAATCAAATCAATTGATAAACCTATTTAGGTTAAAATGGTGTTTCTATACTTAACCCGACTTCATATTTTTATATTTATGTGTCCATTCAAAGACGAACATCAAAATCATAATCTTATTCTTCACCGTATATTATTTTAAAATACTGTTTATTTTAAAATATTCTTTTCTTTAAAATATTCTTTATTTTAAAATAATCTTTTACATTAAAATGTTCTTTACATTGAAATGTTCTTTTATATTCTTTTACATTAAAATGTTATTTTACTTACAAATGTTCTTTTACATTCTTTTACATTAAAATGTTATTTTACATTAAAATGTTATTTTACATAAAAATGTTCTTTTTACATTATAATGTCTTTTTTTTCTAAAATGTTATTTTATTCTAAAATATTGTTTATTATAAAAAACATTATTTGTTTCTAAATCGGAGTGCGACTCAATCAATTACCATATAATTTCAGTTTTATGGATTTCATACACCGCAGGTATACAACAATAATGATAAACACTCATTAAACAGTCCATTCACATCCATAGTGAAATTTACCACTGTGTGAACATTAAAATAAATAAATAACGCTCATCACAGACCGTCAATCCATTGATTTACATACAAATAAATATTAGGACTAATGTATGTCAAATATCATCCCAATACCCGTGTGGGGTTTTCAAACAACAAAATTTATTTAAATAAATTATTGGTTAGCAAATTCAACCAATTCTAATTCAGATTGAATTATTTTTTATTTAGCTAATTTTACAGTTTTTAAATTATAAATAAATATTTATAATTTAATTTCAACTACCATATTTATGTTAACATTATTTTTAATACATTCAACATTTCAACATCACAAACAACACACAATGCAGTCAATTTAAATCGTCCATGGTTTGTGAATGAGGAAAGTGATCTAACAAACACTATATACAGTTTATAATGGTAAAACTGATAAAAATCTAAATTGGCAATCCTATATAATTTTCAGTTATGGAAATAAATAAGTAACTGTGCAGAGTTTTTAGTGAGGAGTTCTCACCTTTGAGTTTCCACTCCATCAGTGTATATTTCTGAATTTCTGGTACGGTTTGGATTCTACTTTGTTTCTAGACAGTTCCATCGCAATATGTTGCACGCGGTATGTATATTTAAAATCATATTTTTAATCCATGTTACATAAAAACCATATTTTTATTTTTAAGCTATTTCTTTATAAAAATTTCATTTTTATAACAATCTTATTATATTCAAAATTTACATTAAAAACAATGTATATTTTAATTACAAAAACAATGCTTATTTTATTTACAAGAACAATGTATATTTCATTTACAAAAACAATGTTTATTTTATTAAAAACAATTCTATTTTCATTTAAAACAATTCCATTCTATATTTGAAACAAATCTATTCTATATTTAAAAACATTGATTTTTGTACATTTTTTATTCTATATTTAAAACAATGACTATGAAAACAATGTTATTCTGTATTTAAAACAATGATTTTTATTTAAAGCTATTTTATATTTTAAAAACATTTGCTAATTAGTAAATTAATTACACTAATTACACAATTAATCTCTAGTTGGAATCAACCTTAATTACTTTGCTTTTGGAAAAACCGCGGCCTTTCTTTCTTCTTCCTTGCTTACGAATGCTCCAGGAACTTCACAAACCCATGCTCGAATAAAAGGTCCACCGTCGCTCTTCACTTCAGGCCACCGACACACGATCTGACACTGCCATGCCGAGCGCCTACGTGCAGCCACCCTCCTCCGTGAGTCGAGCTAGGTCCGACGCTCTCCTCCACCCAAAAACCACCACAAAACACACTGCCATTGAGGCACAAATTCGAGCTCCATGATGTATGGATTTTGATCACATCCGTTGGATTCGTAGAGCGCCTTTAGTTGTTCGATTTTGTCTTTGGAAGCATCAAATTTTATTACAGGAATTTGGAGAAAAATGGGTGTGATTTTCTGAAGATGGTGGCCCTAGGTTTGAGAAGAAGCGGCGGTTGTAATATACGAATTAGGGTTTTGTATTTGAACCGTATTTATACATAGTATATTTTTAATTATTTAATTCAAAAATCGCTTGTTAAACCATTCTAACTCCAAACGAGACCCAACGACTATCGTCCCTAGCTAAGTACCCCCATTCTGGACACAATGGGATATGTTTCGTAAGCCTATTCGACTGTTTCAGTCAGTTTTTATCAAAACTAAAATATAAATCAATATATATTAAATTTAAACGTACATTTTAATTTACCGGGGCCACATACTAACTCTAAAAATTCCAAAAAAATTATTTCTAGCTTTGTTTTGATGATACGGTCCTAACAAAATTAATTTCGTTGAATTTGGAGACCATTTGAAAAATAGTCATTTTCTGGTCAATCCAAATTGACTGGAATTGACAAAACACGTTTTCTTTTGCCACGCTCACATATTAATTCCAAAAATTATGAAAATTGGAATCTAGCAATAATTCGACATTCCTGATCCAACAAAAGTGGTTTCGTCGAAAACGGACGTCGTTGGTAAAATGGCTATTTTTAATATTAATATATATATAAATTCCATAGCGACTATTCTGAATTTTAAACTGGGCATAACTTTTGATTCCTGTATGAAATTTCAATTTTCAAATTCGTTGGAAAGATATTTCTAAACAGATTTAAATAGTTTTGGTTTCACCAAAATCCGATTTATTTTGAATCCTGTACATTCATTTGAAATTTGAAATCGAATTTTCAAACTGTCGCGCCATTTCAGGCTCGTTATATAATCAAAATAAAATTATTCGTTCTAACTTCGATTTAAATAAATTTTTCATCGTTATTATTTAAAATAAATTATTTTAAATATCGTAAATCCAATAAAATTGCTAAAATAAAAATTTTAAATTAGTTCTGGTTTTCTGGGTTGTTACGTTACTTATATGAGAACGTTAGTCCAGACTCGAGTATTTTGTTTGTTTTCTTTTCTTACAAAATGTTTGGGTCAGACCAAGTGTTTCAGTTACGAAGATTCGTCTATTGGAGCTTGAGTATCTTTGGAGTTCAGTCATTATCTTGTATATTCCAAATATTTTGTTCCACTCATTTATTCGTGTATTTTTCTGTATTCCGTCTTCCGTTGTATCCGTATTCATTCTGTACTCTGAGATCATGTAAATTTAAAAGATTTTGTAATATTGTATAAATCTTACTTCCACTATGAGTTGTTTGTGTTCTGTGTCTATGATTCTGTGATGATTTATATTTCAACTTCATAAGCAAAAACAATATGTCGTTTTGAACACTTCAAGTTGGTTTAATTATCGACTTGGAGCTTTCAAAAGGACATGTCGTTACATGCGTGGTCTGTACCCTACTCTTAATAGCTGTATTTTTATCTTGTTGATGGGATTATGATATGGTTCGATAGTTAGGTCGATGCATTGTTATTGTTTTTACTATGTCTTTTGTTTTTGTCCTGGATTTACTTTTGCTCGGTTTGAGAATTTTAAGTCTATTTGGTCCTGTGCAATCGAACTATGTCATTGTGATGGCTCTTGTGGCTATAAAGTGAATTTAAGTGGCATTCGTGAATTAGGATAAGTAGGAATAGTTGGATTCTGGATTTTGTAGCCTGTAGTTGGTTTTGTTTGCTTGGGTGTAGTCGTGCATTTATCCCCTTTTACTATCTCGGCGATTTCTACAACAACGAAGTTGGTATGCTTTTATGCTAGGGGTTTCATTCTTGCCAGCTACTAAATTTTTTTTGTTCTACCTGTTGTATTGCCATTTCCCTTTTTTTCTGTTGTCCTATGCACACAAAAAAGTGATGTGCTTGGGGTACTTTTTGTTGGCCTTATTTGGTTCAACTATGCAACATGTTAGGCGTTGTTCTGTCATGTTTTTTCAAGGACGGGAAGTTTTTATTGTTGCACAACTTTTGCCCTTGCTTTGTTAAGGGTCCGACCGTGTTTTCTTCTGGGGTCTGTCCTTATTAGGAAGATTAAGTTGTCATATTTGTAATGTAATTTTGCTACTTTGTATGCAATTGTGATTTTCTCCCTCTGTCGAGTATGAAATTTGTAGTCTAGAAATAATGTCAAGCTCTGGTTCTGTAACCTAGATAGATTGAGGTGGGCTGTCCACCTTAAAAATCGAATGTAGTAGGTTGTAATCTACAATCTATTGTAATATTTGTAATTATTATTTGTTATAATAATAAGTGTTTGGGGTCACTTAAAAAACTGGTCGGCTTTGCCAAAAAAGAACTTTCTTATTAATCATTAATTTTTAAAAATTAATTATTATATAGTAAGTATTAAGTATATATTATTAATTATTATTATTATTTGCTACATATTTATTATTAGCTATTGCTTCGTATTTGTTAACCATTAAAGTATCGCTTCTAATTTGTTAAATATTACTTAATACTTCTTATATTACATTTGAATATTAATTATTACTTAATAATTGTTTATTTACTAGTAATTATGTTTGTTGCTACTTGCAACTGATAAGAAAATACATAAAATATATGTTTACTGTAATTTGTAAAAGATTTTGTGAAAATATATGTAACCATCTCCTTTGTACGATGATGAGGCTAGGCCAAACAATGACGAGCGATGGATATCAATGGAGGAACATTAAACAGGGTATCAGAGCAAGTTTATTGAGAAAGAATGTGGTTGGGAAAATGGGTGAACGAGGAATGCATCTACGACTACGAACGGGTATTTGAGCGGAACATCTAGCCATGATTTTTAAATAGATTAATCTATAATTTTGTAATACCCCGTAAAAATATACATAAGTTAACTTAATTTAAAATGAACAATAATAATTTAAAAAGCAATAATAATTTAATGGGCTGAAAAATAGAGTTTTGGACAACTAAAAATTGGGCCACGAAAGTATTATAGTTGCGTTCGTGGCGAGGTTCTGATCCGTTTTCGTATTTTATTTGCTGAAAAAGGAGTCTGTATGCAAAGATATTGATAAATTAAGTTGTGCGTATATATATTAGCATACAAAGTTTGAATTTCAAATAAATATATATACAAACCGGGAATATATTAATTTGGATAAGCATGAAAAGAATATTTCTTTTGAATTCAAACTTGTATGTATATATTTATACACGGTAGGGGACAAGAATAGTATAATTAAGGCAATAAATAATCAAAATTAATTAACGAACGGTCAAAAAGTAACGTTCAGAAGATGATTTCTCCTGGGCTCGACCCCAGAAGGGGGGTTGATCGCCCCTCTAGGAGGGGTGTCGACTGCCCTCCTATTGAAGCGGTCGACTGCCCTTCTGTAGGGGAGCCCAAATGTGGGTTGTTTTATATAAGGACTTATTTATAATTTATATTAAATGGACTGCTTAGATTTAATCAAGTTAATATAATGGTCCATATATACGATGTCAACTATAAATAGACCCTCAAACCCTCACTCCAAACACTACAATCATTCCTCCCCACGCCTCCATGATGCCTTTCTTCTATCTCTAATTCCAAAAAAAGAAAAAGGGGTTTTGGTTTCTTCTATTTCCCTAATCTATTATACATTTTCTATCTTATTCTAACATAGATTTAAGATTATTTTGGAATTAAGATTCATATGTATATATAAGATTCTAATATGTGATTCTTATATACATATACATATATATATATATATATATATATATATATATATATATATATATGAAAGGTTAGAGCATGTTTGATCTCGAAGACCAAATTCAAATCTTGTTCTATTCAATCTTGTTATTGCTCTCCCTAATAGCACTGTGAGTGGAATCCATCTTAGTTGCTATTTTCCTATAATTGTTGGTTTAAGATTTGGATTATTGTCCTTATGATGGTTTAAGTTCATATGAAAATAATATAACATTAAAACTCCTCAAACCTTCCATTTTGTTTATGTTTTGTGATGAAGTTGTCAATCTATGTACGTTTGTGGTTTTGGGATTATTGTATTAATAAAAGAGAAGGTTGATTGCATTGTATAATTTTCTAGGTTTTATTGGATTCATCTCACTTAATTTTCTATGCAAATTTCATATGTATGTTTTTTGTACAAAAGGTTAAGATTTGGATAGGATTGTAAATTTAATAGGTTCAAATCTTTTTTCTTCTAAAATAGATTATATGAACGTATTATTTACAAGATATTCAAATATTATAGTTTTGTATGTAAATATACATAAAAAGTGAATCCGTTACAAAAAAGGAATAACATATATTGGGTATATGCACATAGTTTATCTTTTATTAATTTGATAATCAAGTCAAAACTAGGTTGCAAGTTCTGTATTGTTATTGTTATTTTCGCATTTTTGAATATTACATGCTAATATGTACATTTATGCCTTGATTAAGGAAAGTATGATAAATAATAACTTGTACACCTTTAATTAGAATTAGCAGTTGACATTTTCAAATCATGACAAGGACGTTAATTGCGTTCGCTTAATTTACGTTATATATATATATATATATATATATATATATATTAGTGGGCAATAAATACAGTTAAATTAGGAAATTGAATTTAAATGTCCTCATAGGAATTTGTATGTTTGTACGTGTGTTAATGGCCTTAGATATATTAGTGACACATAGACACGAGGTTAACCGTTACTTGTAGTAGAAGTCTTCCCCGAAACCGATCGACATATCCAGCATATACAAGTAAACCTGGTTAATGTGATAGATCTAAGTGCCATAGGACTTTATATTTAATACACTATGATATGATGTTAGCCCAACTTGTAGTATAATCCATCCCAGAACCGGTGTCATATATATAATATATATATATATATATTGTGTGTGTGAAGTAGGCATGCCTTAGAAAAAAGGTATTAAGTGGCTAACCTTCCTCTTGTTGGATATTAGGTGGTTAGGACTAGGTCTGTTCCTAAGGTTCAGGACCCAAGCCATGGGACCTTCCCTTCGAGGATTTAATGGTTGTTGGGTCTGACCTTTTCATATAAAGGTATTAAATGGTCTTATTAGATGATAACATGAGTATGGTAGTTCTCTATGTAATGTATGTTTCTTATCTAAGGCCTAGTGATGGTTGACCTAGGGACGCTATATATCTATATATGGCCAAAAAAGAACCACCGTCTAATAGAAATATTAAGTGACTAGGAGTTCACTCATAAGGATAGCTAGATAGTTATAAGAGGGTCCGCGGGAGGGTTCTCTTAAAATGAGTTCCAGAACCCTGCCCGGTATTAAGTGGTCGTTACTATTTCTCGACCTACAAAGAGAGTATATCATTATGATGTTGACGTTAGAGACGAGGTCTTAAGTGGTTAGGGGTCCGCCATAGGGTATGAAGTGACTGCAGGGATGTCCACCCTCAGTAAATAAATAAATGTCCTTAAGTGACTAAGAATAACCCACCTTGTAGGGTATTAAGTGAATGTTAGGAAGTCCTACGAATAGGCCTTAAGTTAATGTTAGGATGTACGCCTTATATGTTTTCTTATGTTTGTTTGCGTAGACGTAACATGAAAAGTTTATATTGCCAAATTTTAGGGAATAGTCACTCCTAAACTCATGTGTATTTCATTCACTAGAACTTTGTGTTATGATCTCCCTCCTTTTAACATTAACAGTTTAGTAGGTGAGACTGTTGACTGAGGATGAGGGACGATTGCTCGGAGGAGGAGCCTCTCGAAGACTTAGTTACATTTTCATTAGCTTTATTATTGTTGTTGTTGTTGTGTAATTGGAATAATGAATAATTGATGTACCTTGTAACATTGAGACATGCTGTATTTCTGGATTTGTGGTTTTTAATAAATGGTACATTTATTTTACGCTATTATATTTTATCCCTTCTACCGTGTGAGATTCTGATTATCGTTTATATTGCTCCGTGATACCTGTTTAATATATCCTTATAAGAACCAACGATCCATTTAGAGTGGCTCTAAGTTCCGATGGGCCTTTTCTAGGTCGAAATTTAAGCTCATTCTGTGGGGGTTGTTACATTTGGTATCAGAGCATAAGTTACCCGGTTACGGGGAAGTACACATTTGAGAGACGCATTTGTTATTTGAAAAAGTTTTCAAAAACTATATGTATATATATTTATATAAGTAGTATACCCGCAAAAACATATGCAATCATACTAGGCAACCTTATCTTTCTTTCTTTTGGGCCTTGATACTACCGTAGGAAGTCCACTAAAGGGTTTTTCCTTTTTTAGATAGTAGTAATGGCTGACAATTAGCCCGAGCAGGGAAACCCGGCAAGGCCCCGTTACTTGCCAGAATAGTTCTGGTAGTATCTTAGGACTATTTAACAAGTCCATGTTGTCAATCTTTCCTCAGTGGAACCAGCACCTCATCCCGTTGAAGGGCTCTCAATTTCCCTCGCCTTTGCAAAGATTTTATAATTTTAGGAGGGAAGAAATTTTCGGGGACTGAGAACTTCGTAAAAGCTAAAGCGTGGATTTCCGAATGAGATAGGATTTTTGAAGCTACTCGATGGGATGATCAACTTAAGCGTACGGTAGCTGCCTGACATTTGAAGGGGGAGGCCCTTGAGTGCTGGAACCTTATTTCATAATAGAATATAGGCAGAGTTTTCACTTGGGCAGAGTTAAGGACTCGTTTTGAGGCCAAGTTTCTAATTAATTCTGAGAAGAGTTTGCGATTAGAGAACTTTATCCAGTTAAAGCAAGGTGATTTAGATTTGAAAGATTATGTTGCAAAGTATATCGAATTATTGAAGTTTGGTAGGGGTTAGTGGATCCACAATGGATAAAGCACTTAGGTTTGTTAAAGGATTAAATTCCCCATTAAAGGAGATGCTTTTGGCTCAAGTTACGTTTGGGTTACGTTTGAAAGCCTTGTTAAGGTGACTATCTTATATTTAGCTAAGAATGTTAAGTAGGTTAAGACTGAAAAAGAAGAAGGTACTTCTAGTAATGGGAAGAATAAGAAAGATAATTACTAGCTTAAGAAGAAGAAGGGAGGCAAGAGGGAGGCTAAGACTTGTTCTATATGCCATTGGAAAAGGCATGAAGCGAAGGATTGCAGGGTAAACTTAGCAAAGGCAAAATTCAGAGGAAAATGCTTTAACTATTAGTGTCGCGAAGATAGACACTTAGTGAGGAACTGCCCTAAGCCGAAGGATGTGTAGAGTAGTCAAGACTATGCCTTGGAAGTAACGCTGATTCATAGTGAGCCCCCTAGGGATCAAGGACAACCTGCATTGAAAGGAATAATTTCTTTCTTAGAGATTTCGTTGTGTACCCTATTTAATTCGAGGTCACCCACTCCTCCATTGCTAGGAAGATTGTTGATTCTTTGAAACTTCCTTTATCCTTCGTTAGCCATTCGATATATATGTCTAACTATATCGGAGGGACTATGCAACTTTCAGTTGTTTATAAAGATCTAGTATTGGACATCAGTGATTTCAGCTTCTTTTGTGATGCGTATTTGCTTGAATTCAAAGGGTATGGTATTATTTTGGGTGTCGACCGACTATCATTTTATGGGGCCGTCCTAAATTGCGATGGGAGAGTAGTTTTTTTAAGAAGCCGTAGAGGCCGCAACATAGAGATTCCTTGTAGGATATGGAATAGAGATTCATATTTATTTTCCTTATCTTCTGACATAGAAGGACCATCTTCTATATCGATAGTATGTGAGTTTCCCGGTGTTTTTGAGGAGGTCGCCGATCTCGCACCCTATTGAGAAATATCATTCAGAACAGACCTTGAAAAGGATGCAAGGCTTATAAGATTGCCTTTAAGGCACATGGCTTTTAAAGAAAGAAGTGATCTTGAAAAACAAATCTCGAAATTATTGCAGGAAGGGTTTATTCATAGGAGTACCTCTGATTGGGGAGCACAAATAGTGTTTTCCACAAAGTCTGATAGATCTTTAAGATTATGTGTGGACTATAGGGAACTTAACATATTGACTAAGAAGAATAAATATCCTTTACCAAGGATTGACTACTTGTTTGACCATTTGGGAGGAGCCAAATATTTTCCCAGTTAGACTTAGCTACCGGATTTCACTGATTAAGAAGAATAGATATCCAATTGATGAGGAGGTATCACTAATTTGTGCGAACTGAGAAATGTGGAATTTCTTTTGAGAGATTGAAGGAATCTCTCACAAGTGCACTTATTCTGATTATTCCGGATGGAACCAAGATGTTCTCAGTTTTTACATATGCATGTAGGACCGGTTTAGGAGTGGTACTCATGCAAGAGGGACGAGTAGTTGCCTATGCAAGTAGACAATTCAAGGATCATGAGAAGAGGTACCCCGTCCATGATTTGGAGTTAGCAGCAGTGGTTTTCGCTCTTAAGACGTGGAGATACTATCTTCTTGAAGAGAAGTTTGAGTTGTTCACTGATCATAAATCTCTTAGGTATTTGTTTTCTCAGAAAGATCTGAGCCTTCGACAGCATAGGTGGATGGAATATCTTGCATCGTTTGATTTTGCCATTCAATATACCCTAGGGAAGGGTAATGCCGTGGCCGGCGCTTTGAGTCAGAAGCACGTTGTCCTTGGTGCAATCGCCAAATGGAGATAGTTAGAGTTTCTCTGTAATTTTAATTTTCAACCACTATATGAGGCAACTCAAGGATTTTCTAGAGCAATAGAAATAAAGCCAATTTTATTAGAAAGGATCAAGAGTGAGCAAGACCCTGGTGATGAGTTGAGGGCACTAAAGGAAAAAGTTTTGAGGGGAGAATCTTCCCTCATTCTAGTAGATATTCTGTTGATAGTAGTGGTAGCTTGAGGAGAGATAGCCAGATTTGTGTCCCTAGGAGTGTGGATCTTAGGAAGGAGATTGTGGAAGAATACCATAGGTCAAGGATGACCATTCACCCTGCAGGTGACAAAATGTTTAGGGACATGAACAAGAGCTTTTTTTGGGAAGGAATGAAAAGAGACGTGGAAGAATTTTTTTCGAAGTGTTTGACTTGTCAAAGGCTGAAGGTAGAACAAGGGAAGCATGGTGGACTTTTGTTACCCTTGGAGATTCCTACCTAGAAATGGGAGTATATTTCTATGGATTTTATTGATGGGCTTTCTAAGAGTAAGAAGGGGAATGAAGCCATTTGGGTGACAGTGGACCGGTGAACTAAGAGTACCTATTTTATTCCCATCAAAAAGAACAAGAACGCCGCCTTGTTAGCCCAGTCGTATGTTAAGGAGATTATTAGGATACATAGGATGCCAATAACTATAATCAATGATAGAGATCTATTATTTACTTTTGAGTTTTGGAAGAGTCTTCAGGAAGCTTTGGGAACGACCCTAAGTTTAAGTACAACCCATCATCCGCAAACAGACGTCTAGACAGAGACATTCAATAGAGCCTTAAAGTATCTACTCAGAGAATGCATAGTTGATTTCAAAGGACCTTGGGAGTAACACTTACCTTTGGTTCAGTTTTCATACAATAGCAATTACAAAACGACGATTGGTATGACCCCTTACGAAGCTTTGTATGAGCAACCACGCAAATCGCCAACTTGTTGGTGGGAAACTACTAATAAGGTTTTACTCAGAACAGACCTTATCCGTGAGTCCATAGAGATTATTTCTTTGATTCGACAGAGAATGAAGGCTGCTCAAGACCGACAAAAGTCATACACGGATAAGAGGAGGAGAGAAACGGAGTTCGGTGTAGGAGACTTGGTATTTGTTAAGTTTCTCCTCTCAAGAAGACAGTTCTGTTTAGGAAGTCTGGGAAGTTAGCTCCCACGTTTATTGGGCCTTTTCGGATTTTGGATAGGATTGGAAAATGGCTTACCATATGGAGCTTCTCGAGCGTTAATCGGGGATCCACAATGTTTTCAATGTTTCTCACCTTCGCAAATGCCTTCATGATTCAACTGGCAGACTCGAGCTTGATGATACTGGGGACATAGGAAGCCTCAAGTTGGAGTCTAGGGTATCTCGTGCCACCGCAAAGATCATGGAGCATAGAATCAAACAACTTCACAACAACTCTATTCGCTTAGTCCAAGTTCAGTGGGGAGATAACTTTGCGGAAAGCACTTGGGAAACTGAGGAGAAGATTAATCTTACTCATCCAGAGCTTTTCTTGAGTAATTATTTTCTTCAAATTTCTCGTTTTTGGTTGCATTGTGGTTGCGATATTGGATGGTAGGAGATGGCTGCAACACAGATGCATAGTATACTCAAATAGAATTGTGTGCATAATTAGGATGTTTTACATACATATTGCATCATTTATTACACATACGTGTTATGACTGAGCTCATTATTAGTAAGTCCGCGGTTCATAATCATTATGAGTTATGGATGTATATTAAATAACATGGGTGCATAACATGTTTTCTTAGAGCGAGTTGTGTTCTTCGCCCCCCTTTAAAAAGATTTCGGGACGAAATCTCTAATAAGGGGGAAAATGTAACACCCCGTAAAAATATACATAAGTTATTTTAATTTAAAATAAACAATAATAATTATTAATAATTTAATATGTATAAAATAAAAAATTTGACAACTAAGAATTGGCCCACGAAACTATTGTACTTGCATTCGTGGCGAGATTCTGATATGTTTTCATATTTTATTTGCTGAAAACGGAGTCCGTATGCAAAAAATATTAATAAATTAAGTTGTGAATATATATTAATGTACAAAGTTTGAATTTCAAATAAATATATATACAAACCGAGAATATATTAATTTTGCTTATCAAGAAAAGAATATTCCTTTTGAATTCGAACTTGTGTGTATATATTTATACATAGTAGGTGAGAAGAATAATATAATTAAGGCAAGAAATAATCAAAATTAATTAACGAACGATTAAAAAGTATCGTTCAAGATATGACTTCTCCTGGGCTCGACCCCAGAAGGGGGGTCGATAGCCCTCTAGGAAGGGTGTCGACTGCCATGGTCCACCTCTTTCCTATAGGAGCGGTCGACCGCCCTCCTGTAGGGGAGCCCAATGAGATTTTTTTTGTATATGGACTTATTTATAATTTATGTCAAATGGACTACTTAGATTTAATCAAGTTAATCTAACGTTCCATATACAGCATGCCAACTATAAATAGTCCCTCAAACCCTCACTTCGAACCGTACAATCATTCTTCTCTGTGCCTCCATGACTCATTCTCTAGTTCCAGAAAAGAAAAGGAGGTTTAGGTTTCTTCTATTTCCCTATTTTATTATATCTTCTATATCTTATTCTAACATAGATTTAAGATTATTCTGGAATTCATATTCATATATGTATATATAAGATTCTAATATGTGATTCTTATATATATATATATATATATATATATATATATATATATATATATATATATATATATTTGAAAGGTCGGAGCACGTTTGATCTCGAAGGCCAAATCTAGATATTATTTTGTTCAATCTTGTTAATGCTCTCTCTAATAGCACTGTGAGTGGAATCCATCCGAGTTACTATTTTTCCCATAATTTGTTAGTTTAAGACTTGTATTATTGTTCCTAGGAAGGTTTGAGTTCATACGAAAAGAACATAACATTAAAACTCCTCAAACCTACCTTTTTTTTAATGTTTTGCGATGAAATTGTCAATCTATGTATTTTGTAGTTTTGGGATTATTGAATTAATAAAAGAGAATCTTGATTGTGTTGTATAACTTTTTAGGTTTTGTCGGATTCATTTTATTTCATTTTTTATGAAAACTTCAAATGTATGGTTATTGTACAAAAGGTTAAGATTTGGGTAGGATTGTAAATTTAATGGGTTCAAATCTCTGTTTCTTTTAAAATAGAGTATTTGAACGTATTATTTACAAGATATTCAAATATTAAGGTTTTTAATGTAAATATACATAAAAAGTGAATCCGTTACAAAATAGGAATAACATATATATTGGGTATATTCACATAGTTTACCTTTTATCAATTTGATAATAAGTCAAAACTAGGTTGCAAGTTCTGTATTTTTATCATTGTTTTTTTTTCAGTTTTGATTGTTACATGCTAATATATACATTTATGCCTTGATTAAGGAAAGTATGGGAAATAATAAATTTACACCTATAATTCGAATTAGGGATTGACATTTTCAAAACATGGCTAGGACGTTAATTGCGTTCGCTTAATTTACTTTATATATATATATAGCGTAAACAACGAAATAATTATACATATTTAGTGCGTAATAAATACAGTTACATTAGAAAATTGAATTTAATTGTCCTAATAGGAATTTGTATGTTTGTGCTTGTGTTAATGGCCATAGATATATTAGTGACACATAGACACGAGGTTTACCGTTACTTGTAGTAGAAGTCTGCCCGGAACCGACCGACAAATCCAACATCTACAAGTAAACCCGGTTAATGTGAGAGGCCTAAGTTCCATGGGCCACTATATTTAATACACTATGATACGAGGTTAGGCACAACTTGTAGTAGAGGCCTGTCCGGAACCGCCCGACAAATCCAACATCCACAAGTGAGTGGTCTAATGTGAGATGTCTAGTGTGTGTATGTGTGTGTATATTGTGCGAAGTAGGCATGCCTTAGGAAAAGGTATTAAGTGGCCGACCTTCCTTTCGTTGAGTATTAAGTGGTTAGGACTAGGTTCGTTCCTAAGGTTTACTCCTTGGTTCAGGACCCAAGTCATGGGACCCGCCCTTCGAGGATTTAATGGTTGTTGGGTCCGCCTTTTTCTTATAAAGGTACTAAATGATCTTATTAGATGATAACGTGAGTAGGGTAGTTCTACCCATAATGCATGCTTCTTATCTAGGGAGTAATGAGGGATGATATGAGGATATCTATGTATGGCCAAAAAGGAACCACCATCTAGGGGAAGTATTAAGTGTATAGGAATTCAACCGTAGGGACAGCTAGATAGTGACAAGTGGGTCCGTTGGGAAGGTTCTCTTAAAATGAGTTCTAGACCCCTTCCCTGTATTAAGTGGTCATTACTATTTCTCGACATACAAAGAGAGTATATCATTATGATGTTGATGATAGAGATGAGGTATTAAGTGGTTAGGGGTCCTCCATAGGGCATTAACTTACTGTAGGGATGTCCACCCTCAGTAAAGAAATAAATGGCCTTAAGTGACTAAGAATAACCCGCCTCGTGGGGGTATTAAGTGACTGTTAGAATGTCCGCCGTTAAATTATTTTGTGGGAATTAAGTGACCGTAAGTACGTCCGCCCTTAAATTTACATATAGGCCTTATGTGACTGTTAGGATGTTCGCCTTATATGTTTTCTTATGTGTATGTTTGTTTACGTAAACATAACATGAAAAGTTTATACTGCCAAATTTTAGGGAATAGTCACTCCTAAACTCAATTGTATTTCATTCACCAGAACTTTATGTTCTGACCTCCCTGCTTTTAAAATTAACAGGTTAATAGGTGAGACTGTTGATTGAGGATGAGGGACAATTGCTTGTTGGATCTAGATTAACCCTAGAGGGGGGGGGGGGTGAATAGGGTTTATCACAGTTTTTCGCTGAGTTAAAAATATCACAAGATATTAAATAAAAAACAGATCACATAATACAACAAAAATAAAAGCAGAAAGGAAATAACACACAGAGATACCAAACTTCAGTAAAATCCTGCCTACAGCTGCATTCCTAAGGTTTCTACTAGGTGATAGAACAGATCCCGCATACAAGACCATGTACACTTGCAAACTCTGCTTCTATTCTAACCCTACGCTCAAAACCGTAGGCTGATCTAAACCCCTAGATCAGATTTCCCCTGATTACGACCCCGTAACCAGTTACCCAGATTTTACAGACTCTGTCAACTGTCAGTCAACACCCTGACAGATACTCCCCTAGAGTTTTACAGACTCTATAAACCGATCGGACGCTATACAAAACACAAACAAAAACAATACAAATAAAATAAAAAACAAGGAGAACCCTAGTAAAATAAAAACTAAATTAAATCTCCCTTTCAACTAAATAGGCCGAGCCCACTTTCTCTTATCCGACCCACACTCATTCTTTTTGCTCAATTCTATTGTATTCTGGAGAAAGAAAATGGCAGCGTCGTTGTTGGGAAATTCTAGGGTTCCAGCTTCTTCTTCCAAATCGTGACTTCTGGAGTTGATGGAATTGATTCTCTGAAGTTCGAACGAATGATGCCTGGCTCTCTCTTGTCACTGATTTGAGGTTTGAGTTCTATGATTGAAAGCCGATGTGAGTTTTCTGGATTTTTCTTTGATTTCCTTGAATTTATTTTGTGTGTTTTCAATCTCCTTGCCGATGATGAATTGGTGTGAAACTAATAGGGTAATTTAGAAACCCTAATCTCTGATTTCTTGATAAATGACTTGGCCCGATTTTGTTGAATGATTTGTCCCTGATTTGCGAGTTTCCTTTTTTTAATTTGCGGTTTGAATGAAATGAATTCCTTGGCATTGATTTTGTTGCTTCTTGTGAGAATATCATTGATTGATAAATTTTCGTGAACAAAAATCTTGCTCAAAATAAAACCCTGGATTTTCTGAAATTATTTGAAATTTTTTGCCAAATATTAAAGAATGATTTCTGGAAATATTGAAACACCTTACCATATATAAGACGCCGAAATTGTTTTCATTTATACTGTTGCCTTGATTTTCTCTTTGTGATTTTCTGAGCATACACCATGTATGTTTATTTATAAATCTGGAAACATATTAAATTTTGGCCCTTCTTGAAACATGATGCTTGATTTACAGAAAGTAAATTTCCTTACACTGACTTATGCAATTCTGAAAAGAAATCAGATTATTTTGTGCCAAAAATGATGAAGGATTATTACCTGCTTCTTTTAACCACTGTCAAAACTGATTGCTGTAAAATTGGAAAAAGTTTTTAAAAACAGAAAGCTGATTAACATCTGATTGTAAACCTGATAAGCATGCTTGTACACATATTTGAAATTGTGCACATTTAGAACTTGTTTCATCATAATTGTCAACACATGATGATCCTATCATGAACATGTCACTTGTATGCATGCACACTGCATAATTTTGTGCACCATGTGTGTATATGATCGTTTTCCATTTCATCATGCTATCACTGCATTCCATTTGTAAACATGAACTGAACTCTTGCTTGAAACATGTTGTGTTACCTTCCATGTATTGCTGAATGAAAACTTGTATTTGGACTGCCATGAACCACCCTTGTCTCACCATTGTGCTTGACCATTGTAGCTTCCATATGCTTGTGTACTGAGACATGTTTCTTACTGATGCACATGTGTATGATGTAGCTTTATTTGTGAGGCTGCCATAGATTGTTGCACTGAACTGTTTATGCCATTCACTTTGATGCTCTTGTCTTGTGTTCCACTATGCATATATGAAACTGCCATACTGTCATATATATGCTACTTTTCTTTTGCATGGGTTGTCCCTTTGTAACTACCATGTACAAGCTATAGCTTCTCCATGCATTTGTACCACTTGATTACCTCATGTTGTTCATGCCAAAAAAAATTTGATTTTGCGCTGATCTGGGCTGCTTTGTCACACTGTCTTGAACTATGTTTGATCAACACAATTAGGTATTGCTGCATTGTTTAATTGTTGATGCTTTCCACTATGTTATACCATGCAAGCTTATATACAATCATGTATATTATTTGTGCTGACTGCTTTTCTGAATTGTTGCACTTTTCTGTTATCACTAATCCCATTCTTTGAGTGCTGCACCAATGTCCATGCAGACCCATGTATATTCTGGTCATGTATCATTATGACACTCATGTGGATTTTGCACATTTGTGTTTGTTTGTCTTGATATTGCTCACCTACTGCCATATGTTGTGATCATGCTGAAACCATGGCATGTTGTGTACTTGTATTCTCTTGTGCTCGACCATTTTGAATTTTGATGTTGACTGAGCACACTCTCGACCATATTCATATGCACTGAGTTGAGATGGTCCTTGTGGATACTCCTCAGATGCATACTGATTGGCGTGGCAGTGCACACGTGTATATCTATACACGTGTGTGTATGCAGCCATCTGAAAGATTTTTTCTGTCCCTGTTCATATACAAACAAGCTGCCTAGACACAGATGAATTAGATCAAATCATGAAAAATGATGAGAAAAACACCAGAAAACTGAGGCAAATAAAATTTAAAAAATAAAATTTATATTTGCATGAATTTTGAATATTATTTCAGTTCCATATACTGTGTGTGTATTTCTGCATATGACAGGTATGAAGACTGGACTGACTGAAGAATGCTATGAAGACAGAAGACAGAAGATTTAAGCAGTGTCAATGTGTATAACAGTGAAAATGTATGTATAAGAATATACGAAAATGTATATGAGTGTGAATATGAGTGTGTGTGTGTGTGTATATATATATATATATATATATATATATATATCTGAATGATGAGTGATGTAGCGAGGAGTTTTGTATATGAAATCTGATATGACATGAAATGTAATATAGAGATGTACAAATAGTGGAGTATAAAATTTGTACTGTTTGATATTGAAATAAAATATTCTATTCAAATAAAATACTGTGAATATTTAAATTTCTATACAGTTGTATTTTATTTATATAGTTATATTATGCTCATGTATGTTGAGTAGTATATGAAACAATATAATTACAAACACATATATAATAATATATATTTGGTTGTTATCATCAAACAAAAATCATATAATTGTGTATACAACACTGTTATATACAACAATCTCCTCCTTATGATGATGACAAACAAATATAAGATTTTGAGCATAAATGTGTTTGAAAAAAAAATGAATTATGTATTACTCCCCCTATTTGAATGCTCCCCATACAAGTGTGCATGAGTGAAATAATTAAAAATTAATAAATTTTCAAAATAAAAAATATTTACCAAATATTCACTCATAAATCAAAATCTCAACCCATTCTCCCCCTTTTGTTATCATCAAAAGGATTCAGAATTTAAAATATAGATGAAAAAGTGACTAACAAATATAGTTTCAGCTTAAAAGAAAGAACAGTCATCATAAATCTCAATCAGTCAAACAAAAATCATAATAAACTAAGAACCGGTGGCATATTTCACATTGTAGAGATTGACGCATTTACGATGAATTTTATATAAAATGGAGATAGTTATAAAAAATGAGTTTCAATTATTTTCCATTTTTTTTAATAAAAATGATGCATAAAACAGTGACGGATTCAGACTATAATTATAAATTCAATTTAAGTGACAAAATCGAATAATCTCAAATCCCAATATCTATCAATCAACAAATCATAATACATCATAAAATTTCAACACATTTCACATAATAGAATATGGATTGATAGGCTGGTTTTAGTAAACACCATGGAGAATAAAAATTTATTTAGCCAATTTATTCCTTTTTTTTTATCTATTTAAGAGCACACTGACCACGCATAACCAGAGCTTGGATTTTTAAATGAGGTCAGTCGCAGCTTAAATTATAAGTTGTCTCATAGCCATGCATAACCAGAGCTTGGATTTTTAAATGAGGTTAGAGACACACTTATGTATTAATTTTATATTTATCATTTTCAGCTTCAAAAGAAAAACTCCTCGGTATATAAAACCAATATATGGATGATAGAAAATGGGGTAGGTACAAAAATGGCATGTGAAATAAATTTCTAAATTAATTATATTATGAAATATGCTCGACCGTACTGGGATCATTAAAATTTTTCAAGTGTCACTAATTCTGAATAAAAATATAGTCCCATTTCTATCACAAATAATTTCCACTACTTTTAAACAATATGATTTAAAAAAAAAACTCTCCACATTAATATAAAATCATGATGGATGGTAGAATGATGAAAGATAAAGAAGATGTTCATGAAATAATTGCCAATTCAAAGATATTATAAGAAATGTTCAACCATCATGAAAATCTAAATAAAATCTCCTCTTGTTGTGAAATATACTGCAGTCACAATTCATCATAATTTCAAAATCTGATAATGATTTTGGTGAATTATAAATACAGTTCAATTTGGATATCAATTTAAATTTCTGAATGAATAATCAATAAATAGTTTTAAAATTGAAAATCAATTACAAGAGGAATTTAAAATGATTTATACAGGACAAAAAAAAAGTGTGTGTGGAATTTTACAATGTGAAGATTCAAAACAGATGGGTAAAAAGATATGAAGGGTTGATACCTATTGTAGTCTCCTTTATTGAGTAATTTAATCACACCCCAGCATGGATATCTCATAACAAAGAATTTTAACCACAAAATAAGTTGGAGAAAAATAAAGCACACAAAATTCATTTATTAGATAAATAAACAGTTTTGACTCAAAAGAAGTAGTTCCAGAGAGCATTTCCAAAAACAGTATCAGAGATGGTTCCTTTTATCAGAGCAGCATGCAGATTTGACCAATATAGACAGTTTCAAAAGCTTTTCAAAAAAAAATAAAATAACAGGACACAACAAAAATCTGTTTCAAAAATGGACTTGTCAGGAGAAGATGTTCCACAGATTTATTTCAGAAGGGCATAATAGATGATTCATGATTCAAGATTAAAAATATAGTTTATTTAATTTTAAGTCATTTGAAGAAATATGAGAATATTTGGATTTAACGAATCAATCACACCAAACTATAAATTTTAGATTTGAGATGTGTGTGAGATTCAAGAAATCAATAATTTCAAACAAACAAATATTTAAATCAGATAACCATGAATTGATAGTGAAATTTAAGACCAGATTTCCAAAGAATTTTCAAAAATATCTCTGACAAGTACAAGAGAAATTTCAGATCCTTTACATCAAGTTTGAGAAATATTCATGAACGAAATAATTTATTTGAAATCACTTGATTCAATGTCAAGTTTTGGGATATAATGAATCAGCTACACAAGATTTATAGTTTCATATTTAAGAGGTATGTGAGATTCGAAATATCAAGAATATCAGATGATTTCAAACAAACAAATTTCAACAATACCGATCATGAATAAAAGTGAAATTCAAGATGTATCACTTGATTCAAGCCAATCCGAAAATCAATGAAATTATCACGAATGATAAGAAACAGTGTACTGTAATGAGTATAATATTTTAAGCATTTCCAAAATGAATTGGTAGAAACTCAAAACAGCACAAGTGTGTGAAATTTCATTAATTATTCAAATCTTCAAAAATTTAGAATTCAAAATAACAGCGTTCAAGATATGATATTAATGCTTCAGCACTGTTAAGAATTCAAAAAAAAAAATAAACTTCAAAACAATTGCAAATAATTACAGATTTAAATTCAAGATCTGGAAATGATTAAAATAAGAGAGTACTTTTATTCACATAAATCAAATTTCCAGAAAATCAAGAATGCGGCAACTGGAAGTTTAAGAAGCACAGAATAAGAAATAAAGATATAGCAATGATAAATCAAAACAGACCAAAAAAAAACAAAAACAAAAAAAAGAAGGGGTAGAAGAAGAAATGCACAAAAAATATATTTACATAGATGAGATTAGAAATCATACCTGATTCACAGAAGACATTGTGGATCTCTAACCCATCAGATTCGACTAAGGAACTCTAAATGATTCAATGAAATGAAGCAGTTTGATTTTAAATTCTCTTTCGCAAAGTAGTTCCTCAGCCACCTCCAGTACCTAACAATTTAAGGGATCGAGTGGTCTAACAAAATTAGTAAAACCACTCACAGTTGTATTTATACCCTTTGGTACCCAGACCTGTTTGTATAACAATCCATCCGAATCAACTTTTGTACCCTTCGGAACCCAAACTTGTTTGAATTTAGACGAATTTACTTTATTTCCTTTTAGGGTGCAAAATGAATTAAATGAATTGTTATCGAACAAACTCACATCTCGATTTGTTTTAAAAATCCTTCGAAATTGTTAGAGTTCAAATTTTCAAAACAAACATTTCCAAAGTGATTATGTAACGACCCAGAAAATCTGAACCAATTTAAAAATTTTAAATTGGCTAAAATAATGGATTTTAAATATTTAAAATAAATATTTTAAATAATGGCAATGAAAAGTGAGTTTGAATCGACAATTGAAAACGAATATAATTAATTATACTTATAAACAAGGCCTAAAATGGTGCTGTAGTTTCAAAAATTGAATTCAAACTTTGTCAGACTGTACCGGGTGCAAAACAAAACGAATTTTAGTGAAACCAAAAATATTTAAATCTGTTAGTGAATACCTTTCTAACGAATCTGAAAAATCGTTTTTTCATAGTGGAAAGCAAAAGTTATGGCCAAATGAAATTTCAGAAAGGTCGCTATGGAATTTATAAAGCCCGGGAAATTGGCCATTTTGCATACGACCTCGGAATTCGACGAAACCACTTTTGTTGGATCCGGGATGTGAAATTATTGCTAGGTTTCAAATTTCATAATTTTTGAAGCTAGTATGTGAGCATAGCAAAGGAAAACATGTTTTGGTCAATTATAGTTAAATTGGATCGACTAGAAATGGGCCTTTTTGCAAACGGTCTCAGAATTCGACGAAACTAGTTTTGTTGGGGCCGTATCGTCAAAACATAGCTAGATTTATTTTTTTGGAATTTTTCGAATCAGTTTGTGGCCCTGGCAAATTGAAATGTACGTTCAAATTAAATATTGAATGTTTTATATTTTAATTTGAAGGAAAACTGACTGAAACATTCGAATTGGCCTTCGAAACATATCCCATTGTGTTCGGAATGGGGGTATAACGCTAGGGACGACAGTCGTTGGGTTTGGATTGGTGGCCGTGTCAGAAAACCCCTTATAAAATCTCCCGACCAATCAGAATTTTTAAAAAAAATAAAAAAAAAGAAAATTTCCTTTTTGTCTCTCCCCGATCGAAGGCGGAAACCTATTCGCCAGTTCCCGAGCATTTTCCGGCCGCCACACACGTCGTTGACCCCCGATCCTTTGGAACTTTTTGAAGATCTCCTCGTGACCTTTAAATCCATACCCGCCTCGACTCCCCTCGTTGCCTGTGCCGCCGGAATCACCTCCTCCAACTGTCGTCGTTTCAAGCGCCGCCGTGACCACCTGGCCCCACCGAGCTGCACGTCACCACCACGCGCGCGAGGGTCTCGCGTAGCTCTTCGACGCTGTATCCTCCGATCGAGCTGCAACTTTGTGGATTGGAAGAAATCGGGCGACCTAGTTTTGAACGAAATAGTGAGTATACGGTTTATATTATTCAAACTGATTTCAACAGTTTTAAACCGTTGCAAACTTATAAAAATCATATCTTTTTCATGTGTGGTTGAAATCCAGTGAAACAAGAGACAACGGGATCGTGTGGACGTCTTCTACATTTTAGAAGAGACCGCGTATTTTTCTGAGCCTTCTGCTATTTTTGGTGGAGTGGAACCCAATGTGAGACTTCTAATTTATAAACGATATGGAAAACGACGATGTATAAATTATATGGTCGATGTATGAGTTATATAAGCGTTGTACACCTCTTGTATAAGCGTTGTATAAGTTGTACGTTCGATGTATAAGTTATATATGCGTTGTAAAAATTATATATATGTGTTGAAATAGAAGTGAATTGCTATATATATATATATATATATATATATATATATATATATATATATATACACACATACACACGCCCCTCGTCCACAAACCATGGACGATATTTATTGGTTGTGATTGGTGTGAAAATTGATTGATAGCGAATGGTTGTTTGGGATTGTTTGTGGTTGATATTGATTGATTGTGGTTAAAAAATACCCATTTGTGGTTGAGAAATATTTAGTTGAAACCACATAGGATTAGTTTGTGGAAATGAAAAATATATACATGCCGCCTGCGTGCGAACTAGATGCATGATTCCCCATTGTCAAAAACCGCGAGGTTTTAAGGTAGAGCGAGGAGCCGTACTAGGGACAGTCCCGGTTTTAACTACCCTGCCGTTATGCTGCCGAAATTTTGAATAATATTCATGTGTTTGAATTATTTTCATTTGCTGAAACTATATTTATTCGTGGAATAGAAAACCTTCATGTGTTGAATCGATATTCATTCGTTGAATTGAAATTCATGTGTTGAATGGTATTCATATCTTGAAAGAAATTGTTTTATAATAAAAATCACATTTTTAACATCAATATGAAAAGTATAAAATAATCCTGTTTTGAAATGAATTTCTTTATAATAAAAATCACATTTTTATTATATAAACGAATTGTTAAAAATAGTGAAGTGTTGAAATAGAAGACAGTTAGATAAAAATATCATTTTTATCAAATGTATGAAAGGAAAGTAGCTTTGAAATCGAAGAATCGATATATATATATATATATATATATATAAATAGAATTAAAATATATCGAATAACGATGCTGTAGTTCGTATTTTGAAACCGTGATTTTAAACGATTAGTACGGGAGATCCGACCATTGGATTTTCCTGAAATCACAACCGTTGGGTTCGCTTTGGAAAAATCTTTCCAACGGCACCAACTTTGTAAAAATCCAACGGTTTGATTGTCTGGAATGTTTAATTCAAATCTGAAGAAAACAGCACCAGAATCGATTATATTTATATATATATATATAAATATAATTATATTTAATCGAATAACGACGCTGCAGTTCGTATTTCGAAATCGAAACTTCAAACGATTATACCGGGAGATCCGACCGTCGGATTTTCCCGAAACTGGAACCGTTGGATTCGTTTTGAAAAGATCTTTCTAATGATGTAAATTTTGTGAAGATCCAACGGTTAGATTTTCAAATATGTGTAAATCAAATCTGAAGAAAAATAGCGCCACGGTCGCGTTATGGCTCGAAGCGTCGTTTTGAATATATTGGCTATTTTAAAATAAATAAAAATAGCGATAAATCGTTATAAAATATTATAAACAATATGGATGTGATTTAGAAATTAACTGAAGGTTGGCTAAGTCGAATGGTTTCCTGGGTGTTGATCTGATGTTGGTTTCGGCCTTTGGGGTTAATATTTGGGAAATCGTTCTCTTACTGATTGACGGTTAGTGACTAATGAATTGAAATGATGCGTGTATATGTTAGTGTTGCACCTGTTTATTATATACGTGAGTTGCTCAGAAAGACCGGGTTTAACCCATTCTGAATAACTGAATCGACGATAAGAAATCGAAGATGAAGACGGTGGTCGAAGACCGGAGATCTTCACCTCGTTTGGATGGTAACCGAGGTCCTGATTGGGAGGCATCCCGAAATATGGATAATGAGTGGTGATCGTCCCGACGTACGTGGTGATCGATAGGTTTGCGAGGTATTTAGTGCCTCCGGTTTCGTTCAGACCCAGAACGGACTTGTAAATGGACTGTGTGTCTGACATTGGATTTTATTCTGTGTTGATTGATCTCTATTAAATATACATCTGTTTGGCGGCGGAGAATTTATTCTTTTGCTTAACGCCCTTCTCTGAAAAGCACGAGCTCAGAGATTGTATATCGATGGACATCAGTCGCATGGCATGAATTGCTAGTGTGGCATGCCTGAGTGGCAAATGATCAGGGCTTCTGTTGAAAAGCAAAGTCTTGTGGTGATGATCAAAGCACCGCCTGTGTGGCGTAGCTTTGTGTATAACGTGAAATCGCGAGCCTCACACCCCGATATGAACCAGAAATGGGAGCAGGACCTCAGGGGGGACGTGCGTTTTCTTTCTAGCTAGGGTGGTGTCAGTGACCTACCAGCCCTGACATTTATATACTTTTCACCTGTGTGGTTGTTGCTGTTGCGAGGCGCCTCGGTTTGATCGGACAATCCGGGTTCGATGGATTCATTCGTTGGCTCATTTACGCCCCAAAGGGCGGAGAAACGCATTGTTCAGGCATTATAATCCACTTCGTGTGGACCGGCCCTGACGATCCAAGGTACGGTTGCGGCTGTACCTGAGGGGCGGGCTAGAGCGTCTCGAATTCGGTAAGGACTATCTTTTGCCTTGGTTCATGACGGAAATCCAATTTCCAAATACGACATCGTGCGGTTTTGATTGTATACCTATATATGGCGACATAGTGGTATGGGGCATTAATGCCGTCTATGATTGATAGTTATGATTTGAAATTGTTTTCAAAACATATAAACACTAGCAATAATATCAAATGCCTTTGTTTTATTCGTATCAAGCATATTTTGGCTGTTATAAGGTAAAAACTCTATCCTCCGGTTTGCGTTGCATTATGTGATGGGAACTGAGTCTTATAATGGCTTCATTTTTATAAAAAGCATTGCGATGATTAAAAGAATGATTTGTTTTAAAGCACTGGCAATCCAATGGAGTAAACCCGTTCCACGAAAGTGGCGTGGTCCTGTGATTAGCCATATTAAATGTGTTGAGTAGATTTCTCATACCAATCCCATGACTGACTCGTAGTTTGTTTCACTTTCAAACTCGGGTGCCCCTTTTTCTACATGGGCAGCCTTGTATTCAGGTTTAGCTGGCTTTCTCTGGATAGCTGGAGCTGAAGATGGATTCTATCATTTATCTCTTTTTTTGCTGTTCAGCTCCTATTGTACATATTTTGTTTGTTTTCCGCTGTAGACATTTATGTATAGCTGAACTGTATTACTAAGTAAGATCCTGTATACTGTGTAACTCTGATGATTACTTTTACCCAGTATATTCTATTGTTCATTATCTGGTGTATTTATTTATTTCTATTCTGCTATTATCTGTTTCTGTGTTATATTCCACGGATTACCCTTGCCACCGTCAGTACGAGGTTTGGGGTCATCTCAGATTAGAAGGATTTTTAAGATCATTTGAATTTCGTTTTTCCGAAACATTGATTTTCCCAAAACCGAGTCCATGTTTATTTCCATAAGAGGAATTATTTTTCAAAAACATATTCAACGATTTTTCTCCATTAGAAAATTTATTCAGAGTTGATTCAAGTCGTTGAATTTTAGTTTTAAGATCGCCATTTTCCTTGATTAAATCTGAACAACGATTATTAGCAATCTTTCTTTCAGATTCATGTTGTTTCAAAACAAAATTTTCATTTTCAAGAGCTTTAACTTTAGCTTTGGACTCATCAATCTCAAGATCAATCTATTTTTTGTTTTTCAAATTCACGCTTTTCACATTCTTTGAATTTTTTAATTTCACTTTCAAGCTCTCTCAAAATCGCTTCAATTTTCATCAAACTTTCTTTTTCAAAAGATTCAAATTTGGAATTTTCATATGTCTTGAAATTATCTACTTCCTTTTGCAAAAAATTGTTTCTATGAGTTAGCTCAGCCTTACTATTTTTCAAAATCAAAATTTGGTTTTCAAGCTTTTCAAACTTTTCATTAAGATGAGCAAGACTATTTTCCAAATTTAAACAATTTTCGCACATAGAATTAGAAATTTCTCTATTTTCAAATTTCAATTCCAAAACATTATTTTTGCATCGCAACTCAGAGTTTTCAGATTTCAAAGTTTTAATTTTCAGTTGGAGTTTATCAACGGATTTGGACAAATCAACACACATATAAACTAAATCTTCGTATGTGAATTTTTTCGTTTCAGCATCTGTTGATTCTCCATCATCTGATCCATCTGAAATTTCATGTACATGACCTTTTAGGCATAGATCTAAATCTAAGTTGCCATTCTGGGGTTTTGAGCAGTCGTCGGATTTTCCATTCAGCGTGTTGAGAGTTTTCCAAATATCCTACGCAGTCAAACAATGAGAGATAAGTTTAAGCTGATTAATACTGAGGTAAGAATACAGAATATGCATTGCACGAGCAATAACAACTTTATTTTTCTTATCTAACATATCTCCCATATTTTCAATAATATTCCAATATTCAAAATTAACAGATTTTAAATATAATTCGAATTTTGATTTCCAAATAGAAAAATCTATTCCATTGAAAATAATTGGAATACCACTGGATTGACTCTCAGAAGACTGACAACTAGGATCCATGATTCTAGGGTTAATGAAATTACGAGGTTCTGATACCAATTGCTGGATCTAGATTAACCCTAGAAGGGGGGGGGGAGGCGAATAGGGTTTATCATAGTTTTTCGCTGAGTTAAAAATCTCACAAGATATTAAATAAAAAACAGAATACAGCAGAAAGGAAATAACACACAGAGATACCCAGCTTCAGCAAAATCTTGCCTACTGCTGCATTCCTAAGGTTTCTACTAGGTGATAGAACAGATCCCGCATACAAGACCATGTACACTTGCAAACCCTGCTCCTATTCTAACCCTACGCTCAAAACCATAGACTGATCTAAACCCCTAGATCAGATTTCCCCTGATTACGACCCCGTAACCAGTAACCCAGATTTTACAGACTCTGTCAACTGTCAGTCAACACCCTGACTGATACTCCCCTAGAGTTTTACAGACTCTATAAACTGATCGGACGCTTTACAAAACACAAACAAAAACAATACAAATAAAATAAAAAACAAAGAGGACCCTAGTAAAATAAAAACTAAATTAAATCTCCCTTTCAACTAAATAGGTCGAGCCCACTTTCTCTTATCCGACCCACACTCATTCTTTTTGCTCAATTCTCTTGTATTCTGGAGAATGAAAATGGCGGCGTCGTTGTTGAGAAATTCTAGGGTTCCAGCTTCTTCTTCCAAATCTAGACTTCTGGAGTTGATGGAATTGATTCTCTGAAGTTCGAACGAATGATGCTTGGCTCTCTCTTGTCACTGATTTGAGGTTTTGGTTCTGTGATCGAAAACCGATGTGAGTTTTCTGGATTTTTCTTTGATTTCCTTGAATTTATTTTGTGTGTTTTCAATCTCCTTGCCGATGATGAATTGGTGTGAAACTTATAGGGTAATTTAGAAACCCTAATCTCTGATTTCTTGATAAATGACTTGGCCCGATTTTGTTGAATGATTTGTCCCTGATTTGCGAGTTTCCTCTTTTTGATTTGCGGTTTGAATGAAATGAATTCCTTGGTATTGATTTTGTTGCTTCTTGCGAGAATACCATTGATTGTAAATATCCAAGAACAAAAATCTTGCTCAAAATAAAACCCTGGATTTTCTGAAATTATTTGAAAACAAATTGCCAAATATTGAAGAATGATTTCTGGAAATATTGAAACACCTTGCCGTATATGAGATCCGAAATTGTTTTCATTTAAACTGTTGCCTTGATTTTCTCTTTGTGATTTTCTGAGCATACACCATGTATGTTTATTTATAAATCTGGAAACATATTAAATTTTGGCCCTTCTTGAAACATGATGCTTGATTTAAAGAAAGTAAATTTCCTTACACTGACTTATGCAATTCTGAAAAGAAATCAGATGTGCCAAAAATGATGAAGGATTATCACCTGCTTCTTTTAACCATTGTCAAAACTGATTGCTGTAAAATTGGAAATAGTTTTTAAAAACAGAAAGCTGATTAACATCTGATTGTAAACCTGATAAGCATGCTTGTACGCATATTTGAAATTGTGCACATTTTGAACTTGTTTCATCCTAACTGTCAACACATGATGATCCTATCATGAACATGTAACTTGTATGCATGCACACTGCATAATTTTGTGCACCATGTGTGTATATGATTGTTTGCCATTTCATCATGCTATCACTGCATTACATTTGTAAACATGAACTGAACTCTTTCTTGAAACATGCTATGTTATCTTCCATGTATTGTTGAATGAACACTTGTATTTGAACTGCCATGAACCACCCTTGTCTCACCATTGTGCATGACCACTGTAGCTTCCATATGCTTGTGTACTGAGACATGTTTCTTACTGATGCACATGTGTATGCTGTAGCTTCATTTGTGAGGCTGCCATAGATTGTTGCACTGAACTGTTTGTGCCATTCACTTTGATGCTCTTGTCTTGTGTTCCACTATGCACATATGAAACTGCCATACTATCTTATATATATGCTACTTTTCTTTTGCATGGGTTGTCCCTTTGTAACTGCCATGTACAAGCTATAGCTTCTCCATGCATTTGTACCACTTGATTACCTCATGTTGTTCATGCCAACAAAATCTTGATTTTGTGCTGATTTGGGTTGCTTTGTCACACTGTCTTGAGCTGTGTTTGATCAACACAATTATGTATTGCTGCATTGTTTCATTGTTGATGCTTTCCACTATGTTGTACCATGCAAGCTTATATACAATCATGTATATTATTTGTGTTGACCGCTTTTCTGACTTGTTGCACTTTGCTGTTATCACTAATCCCATTCTTTGAGTGCTGCACCAATGTCCATGCAGACCCATGTATATTCTGGCCATGTATCATTTGTGATCATGTTGAAACCATGGCATGTTGTGTACTTGTATTCTCTTGTGCTCGACCATTTTGAATTTTGCTGTTGACTGAGCACACTCTCGACCATATTCATATGCATTGAGTTGAGATGGTCCTTGTGGCTACTCCTCAGATGCATACTGATTGGCGTGGCAGTGCACACGTGTATATCTATACACGTGTGTATATACAGCCATCAGAAAGATTTTTTCTGTCCCTGTTCATATACAAACAAGCTGCCTAGACACAGATGAATCAGATCAAGTCATGAAAAACGATGAGAAACACACCAGAAAACTGAGGCAAATAAAATTTAAAAAATAAAATTTATATTTGCATGAATTTTGAATATTATTTCTGTTCCATATACTGTGTGTGCGTTTTTGCATATGACAGGTATGAAGACTAGACTGACTGAAGAATGCTATGAAGACAGAAGAATTAAGCAGTGTCAATGTGTATAACAGTGAAAGTGTCTATATAAGAATATACGAAAATGTATATGAGTGTAAATATGAGTCTGTATATTTATATATATCTGAGTGATGAGTGATGTAGCGAGGAGTTTTGTATATGAAATCTGATATGACATGAAATGTAATATAGAGATGTACAAATAGTGGACTATAAAATTTGTGCTATTTGATATTGAAATAAAATATTCTATTCAAATAAAATACTGTGAATATTTAAATTTATGTACTGTTGTATTTTATTTAAATAGTTATATTATATTCATGTATGTTGAGTAGTATATGAAACAATATAATTACAAACACATATATAATAATATATATTTAGTTGTTATCATCAAACAAAAATCATATAATTGTGTATACAACACTGTTATATACAACATTACTTGGAGGAGGAGTCTCTCGAAGACTTAGTTACATTGGCAATAACTTTATTATTGTTGTTGTGTAATTGGGATAAGGAATAATTGATGTACCTTGTATCTTTAAGGCATGTTGTATTTCTGGATTTGTGGTTTTTAATAATGGTACATCTATTTTATATAATTGTATTTTATCCCTTCCGCTGTGTGAGATTCTAATTATCGTTTATATTACTATGTAATACATATTTAGTATATCCTTATAGGAACCAATGACCTGTTTAGACTGGCTCTAAGTTCCGATGGGCCTTTTCTGTATCGGAATTTAGTCTCATTCCGAGCGGGTTGTTACAAATTTATTTATTATTCATTTTTTATAGTGATTAATATATATTAATAATTTGAAATAAATAAATGAATGAAAATACTATAAATTACTTCGATTCATTTCAGACTCACTCAATTATGTAGAGCACTTTGATTGATTGCAATACAAAAAATCGTACCTCAAACGTACCTCATTTGCAAAAATCATTAATTTTAGAATCTAATAAAACTTTTGCAAAATTTTAGTTATTTTAATTAATGGATATTAAATATGATTTCAATTATAATCATTAAATATTAGATACCAATACTTTCTTAATTATTAAAGACTACATATTAATCATTAATTATTGTTAGGGATTGCAGAATGGATTGTTAAGGTAAAACAAATACTAGAGGGGGGTGAATAGTGTTTTTGAGAATTTAACAAAATCTAAACTTATATGAATCAAACACCACAGAAACAATAATAGACACAGAATCAAACACAAATGCAAAGATAAACAAAAATTAAGTGTAAAAAAAGGAAAGAACACACTGGATTTTATACTAGTTCGAAATTGCTCCTACGCCCAGTCCCATACAACGCTGGATTGTGCATAGTTTTATTACTATATAAATATCCAATTATAACCTCCTTGATTTCATGGCTACAAAGGATACCACCGATTCCAACCTCCTTGATTTCATGGCTACAAGGCACACCACCAATTCCAACTTCCTTGATTTCACGGCTACATGGGATACCACCAATTATCCGTCCTTGATTTCACGGCTACAAGGGATACCACTGATTTCTTACACAACCCAAACAATTACAAACAACCCTATAAATATTCAATAGCACTTTATTCAGAGAGTAATGAGTAGAGAGTGTAGAGAGAAGAAGTTTAATAAAAACAGAATTGAATTCGGCAGATTATAGGTGTAGTAATCATAAAAATAATAAAGAATAATGGTGTAATGAAAGGAGATGAAGATGGAGAAGAAGAAGTAATAAAAAATTCGAAATCAACCCCTATTTATAACATTTGAAAGGTTGCAACATTTCTGAACCGTCACAAATAGTGAAAAGACACTTCCTTTCAAATTTGAAAAATGACAATAATATGTCGACACGTATATATATGTATGTCGACATATACTTGTACAAACATGAAATTTGAATATTTTCAAGTGTTTTGATATGTATATAATTCTGGAAATTCTTGAATTAAAATATAGTGTTATAAATAAATATTATAAAGTAGAAAATCATATGAAAACATAAATATAAACATATTTATAAAATTATAAAGTCTAAAACTATATAAATATAAAGTATATAAAATACAAATATATAAAATTTATAAGATATAAACTGGTAAAACTTAAGTTTAAAATCAAATTAAAAATAGAAAGTAAAATAGAGAATATAGAGATTTAAGATAGAATTTGAAAACAGATTTTGAAAATCAAAATTTGAAATTATTTTGAATTTGAACTTGGAGTGCTATTCAAAGTTTTACATCATCTAGACTCTATAACTATATTTATATTGAACTCTTGAATACTCGTGAGTCTTGGATCATCTCTGAATTCTGAATCTCTAACATCTTTAAACTGTACAGTCTTTAGTAATAATTCCTGTATATAAATTCTGCACACGTATATATGTATATATTCTAGACAAAAGTGTTAGTATATATTTTATAATTAATTTATATTGAAATAAGATTGTTCTCACCAAAACTCCATTCTCCAACAATCTCTCCCATTTTGATGATGACAATCTTAGTTTATAAAATATCATACCAGTATATACCTGTTAATGATGATCCTTCTAATACTCCCCCTTTCTATATGAATCCAATCCTATAAACTATGTCTATATTTTATAATTTCTCCCCCTTTGGCATTATCAAAAAGAAATTCTAAAACAACTCCCCCTAAATCACATAACTACCTGAATAAAACCTATAAGTAACTAAGTAATTCCTAAATCAAAGTAAAATACTCCGCCTAAGTCCTAAATCTATCTATATATTCGTATAATATGGTTATCAATACAAATAAATCAAAGTATTTATAATTACATATGTTTGATGTCATATACAAACCAAACCAAAACACACCACACTATGTCTTTTAATATATATATATATATATATATACAAGTTTTAAGTCATAGAATTTAATTCAAACAAATCAATCAACCATACCAATTAATTAAACGTTTATTGGAACTTCAACCCAATCGTCTTCTCCAAAGATCGGATCCTTCTATATGACTTCTCAATCTTCATCTTCTTTGGTTGATGGAGCCTTTGCGAGATTATTATCTTCATCTCTGAAAAGAGAAGAGATTAGCCACCGAATTGCATCAAAATG
Source organism: Allium sativum (assembly GCA_030737875.1). NCBI lineage: Eukaryota > Viridiplantae > Streptophyta > Magnoliopsida > Asparagales > Amaryllidaceae > Allium > Allium sativum. The sequence continues at coordinate 489,889,352 of CM060926.1, forward strand.
TTTCTCTTGCTGCTCAAACATCTTTGTTTGGCTTAGTTCGAGATGATGTTGGTTTTGTAGAATTATAGAGAGGATATTCTTGAAAGAATTCAAGGTTTCTTCGTGATTTTCACTAAGATTATGGATAGGATTTGCCATGGATTTGATAAGAAATGAATAAGGGAGAAATAGAAATGGAATAATGAATTTTTCTGGAAGAAATAGCTTAAATAGGGTCTGTATATCGTTGGATTTTGAATGGACATGAGTAGTTATTTATTTTAAAATTTGAAACAATATGAAAATCTGGCAGTTATATGTCGATATATACATAAATGTACGTCAACATAACCATTAATTTTTTTTTGAAAATTTTCAAATTTTGAATCTTTTGAACTCATATTTAACTATAATTAACTCTTAATTTTTTACATTAACTTAAAAACACTTTTAAACAGAAATAAAACTCCATTCATTACTTCATAGAAAGCAAATACATCCAACTAATTAATACATACTAAATACGAGATTCAAAAGCAAAACATAAGCTAAAACATAAAGATAAATTAAACTAGATAGACTAGTTTTCGGATGATGACGAGGAAGGTGAGATTCCAAGTTCTCTTCCAATATTGACCATGAACTTGGTCACTTTTGAAAAGTTCTTCTTAAGCTTCTTTTGATTGTTGGCAATTTTGACTTGATTTTGAACAATCGCCTCTTTGGAAATGTTTCTAGTGTTCGTTGAACATTCAACACTTTCTATGGAAGTCTCTTCTTCTTCTCCGACTTCCATTGGTGCTTATTCTTGTTGCATTCGAGCTTGTTTGGCTTCGCATGTCTCATATGATTTGAAAGTGAGAGGATTTTGCATGAGATGAGTGTTTAATGAATCAAACACTTTTCTAGGTACAAACTCTTCTCCATGAAGATCAACTCCAAAGTATTTGAAAATACGATTGAGACAAACAACATAGTAGAGAGTGTTTTCTCTTTAGGACAATTCTATGGGTTTGATTTCAATTAAAATCATGTCGACCCAATTGATGGTATAGCCACCAATAATAGCAAAGAGAGCCTTTTATACCATTAGAGTTGGGTTGTTGAAATTTCCGGAACGGGGAGTGATGGTATGTTGAAGGAGAAAATTTACGACTCTTTATTTTGGAAGAAAGAAACGATTTTTGAATTCCATTTGAGCATCGTCTTCGAATATATCATGATAGGTGTAATAACCCGGAAAATCTGGGCCAGTTTAAAATTTTTGTTTTGGCAATTTTAGCGAATTTTGAACATTTAAAATGAATTATTTTAAATAATATCGACGAAAAATTTAGTTTGAATAGATTTCGACGTATATATTATATACGTCGTCGTTAGAATATAAATAATTATATATAATTATAAATAGAATTGAAAATGGCGCGGTAGTTTGATAATTCGATTTCAAACTTCAATTGAATGTACCGGGTGCAAAACAATCCGTATTTTAGTGAAACCAAAAAGATTAGGATCTAATTGTGAATATCTTTCCAACGAATCCGAATAATTGAAATTTCATAGCGGGGATCAAAAGATATGTCCAGTAGAAAATTCTGAATAGTCGCTATGGAAATTCAGGCCCTTGAAAATAGCCATTTTGCAAACGACCTCGGATTTCGACGAAACCACTTTTGTTGGGTCCGTGATATCAAATTATTGCTAGGTTTCAAATTTCATAAATTTTCGAATCAATATGTGAGCGTGGCAAAGGAAAACGCGTTTGGCTAGTTTCAGTTGATTTTAATCGACTGGAAATTGGCCATTTTTCCAACGGCCTCAGAATTCAACGAAACTAGTTATGTTAGGACCGTATCGTCAATACGAAGCTAGAAAATATTTTTCTGCAATTTTTTGAGTTAGTACGTGGCCCCGATAATTTGAAATGTGCGTTTAAATTGAATATATAAAGAATTATACTTTAATTTTGACGAAAACTGATCGAAACGATCGAATCAGCTTACGATACATATCCCATTGTGTTCGGAATGTGGGTAATTAGCTAGGGACGACAGTCGTTGAGTTCGATTTAGATTTCGTGATGTTAAACAACTAATGTACGAATTAAATATAATATAATAAAATAATTTAATATAAATAACTATATCCATCTAAACCCTAGCTGCCATCTGCATTCAACTGACGTTCAGAAAGCTCCCAAAAAGAAATTAAAATCGCACTCGACTTGCGTGCGCCGGGGGCACCGGACCCTCCGCTATTCACTTCGCCAGAGGAGGGAGTCGCGCCGCCTCGTGTGGCATATTCCGATCAGTGGCTAGGGCTTCATAGGGGATGCGGTTTCTAACCCTAACTTTTGACAGTGGGGTTTGACCAAGACTTCATGTACGAAGAAGAAGAAGAAGACACAACAGGGGGACGGGGTTGGTGGCATTGGGGGCGGCGAGGCCTGGGCCATCCACGGCGGCCAAGGGTGGACCTCCGATCAACGGAGGAGGCGCCAGCAGGGGTTTAAAAGGGGGGCGATGGGTTCCTGCGTGAACCTGGAAGGAGCATTACTGTGAGCTCCTCTTCTTTCCTTTATAATTTTTATTTTATTCTTATAATTAGTAAAACTTTAAATACGAATATATATATATATATATATATAACATTTGTTTAAAATCTAAAAAAAAATAAAATAAAATATAAAATTAGAAGATAGCAGTTTTAACAATAGAAAGTAATGATTTTTAACATGATAAAATAGTGATTTTTAAACATTTGAAAAGATTTCACTTTTATATTAGAAAGATTAGATTTTTTATATGATAAAGATTCGATTTTAAATTAGCTAAAAATATGATTTTTATATTTTTAAAGTAGTAAAAATATAATCTTTTATGTTGTAGAAAGATAAAAATATAATCTTTTATATTGTAGAAAGATAAAAATATAATCTTTGCATAGTAGGAACTATTAAAATATAATCTTTATGAGATATAGATGTAAAAATGTGAAAAGGCGAAATTTTTAGATGTAAAAAGGCGAAATTTTTAGATGTAAAAATGTGAAATCTATATTTTTGAAATGGAATTTTCTATATATGGAATAGCATAGTAAAAATAAAAATTTTATATATTGAACATCGTAGTAAAAATTCGATTTTTAAATATATGAAGTGATTATAAAAATATGACTTTTAAATTGAAAGTGAATAAATAAAAATGTGACTTTTATTTTAAATACATCAATATATAAAATTGTGATTTTTATATATATAGTGACTACGGGCGACGAAGATGACGAAGATGGGATAACGATGAAGATTTCTATCAATGAAGTGTCGTGAAGTTGGATAGCTATCGGTGAGAACTTCTCACTCAAAAATCTTTTTTTCTAGTTATATATATATACTAGGATGCAGACGGTGCTTAGTAGCACCCGACACAATCGTCCACAGACCATGGACTTGTTTGATTGGTTGTGTAGTTGATTAGATTATTTGGTTTGAATTGAATTGTTTGGTGAAATAGAATTGATTTGATTGATGTGTGAATGGCGTGGGCCTTCACTAGACCGGGGATAAGGCTAGGCCTCGTCCCGTTTCTAGTATCGTGCCGTCATGCCGCCGAAATTTTCTAAAATAAGTTAGAAAAATAAAAATATCATTTTATTTTGTAAATGAACTGAATAAAAATTCATGAGTTAAAATAAAATATTTTATCGTTAAAAATATAATTTTTAACGTGAATGTGAATAAATGAATAGTTATAAACAAATCGGCCGATTTGTTTATATATACACTGATTTGACTGATATTGATTGGGTCGATAAATTTTACACATCGCCCAACTGCACAAATAAAATCTGTGTTTGATTGTTGAAACCCCACACGGGTGTTGGGATGAGAATTGGCGTACACTAATCCCAATAAATTAATTGTATGTTGATCGATTGGCCGACAGACTGTGTAAGCGTTGACTATATATATTTGATGCTTATGCAGTTGTGTTGTGCACTTTGGATGATGGTTGATTATTTATGGTTGCTATTATATACATGTGTTGTATGGAATCCATATAATTGACATTATATGGTAATTGATTGGGCCTCATTCCAATTGTGAAAATAAAGAATATTTTAAAATAAAGATTAACGTGTTGACGGTACTCATTTGTTGAGATTAGTCATGTGGTGAAATGAATATAGATTCATGTGTTGAATAGAATGAATATTCATTTGTTGAAAAGAATAACGAAGTTATTGAAAATATAAAGCCGTTTTGGTTAGAGATGCGCTATTTTGACGTGAACGATATTGATATCGATTATATTCGTTATTGAATAGAAATTGAATTCGAATAAAATTGAATAGAAATTGAATTCGAATAGAATTGAATGGAAATTGAATTCAAATAGAATTGAATGGAAATTGAATTCAAATAGAATTGAATAGAAATTGAATTCGAATAGAATTGAATAGAAATTGAATTCGAATAGAATTGAATGGAAATTGAATTCGAATAGAATTGAATGGAAATTGAATTCAAATAGAATTGAATGGAAATTGAATTCAAATAGAATTGAATAGAAATTGAATTCGAATAAAATTGAATAGAAATTGAATTCGAATAGAATTGAATAGAAATTGAATTCGAATAGAATTGAATAGAAATTAAATTCGAATAGAATAGAAATGAAATTGAATTCGAATAGAATTGAATTGAAATTGATTAGAATTGAAAAGGAAGTTGAGACTGTTTTTGAAACGAATTCAAAACGATTTATAAAATTCATTTTAAATAGAAATCGACGAAGTATATATTATATATATATATTATATATAATATAATGGCCTGAATAGAACGCGCCGCGCCGCGGCAGTTCGTGAATTTCGACCATTTATTTCAAACGGACATTACGGGAGATCCGACCGTCGGATTCTCCTAAAACCGGAACCGTTGGGTTCGTATCGAAAAGAGCTTTCCAATGAATATTTGAAATTTGAAATCTAACGGTTGGATTTGGAATTATGTCCAAATCAATTTCAGAAAAGGTCGCTGTAAGTGCAGTTCGATGGCCGTAGATGGAAATCGACTGTACGGGCCTTGATAAAATTATTAAAAATATCTATAATTTGCGTAAAATCATAATATGTGATTAGGAAAGAATTGGGCTGAAAAATTCCACATTTGAAAGGAGAAAAATATATTTTTGTCAAAATGAACTAGTTTTGAACTAGAATTAAAATCAATTTATTTTTGAAATAAATAAATTGAATTTGAAAGTGATTTTAAAAATAATCAATATTCCCAATAGGTGAAGTGGAAGTGGAGTTGAATCATAATTATCTTCGGAATATTTCGATGTTGAATTTCGTAACTATACAGATATTGTTTTGGGGAATTTGAAAGATATGTTATATATCGTTATTTCCAATACGATATTTGTTGGTTTCAGAATTTGATATTGAATGTAAGCCGATATATTTTCTATTCAGAGCCTTGTATATAATATCAAATGTGATTTGGGTTTATCGTGAATCGTGTTTTAGATGACATTGGTTCTTTAACCCAATTAAAGGCAGGATGTTGATTTTTGAAAAGATTCAAACTAAGAGGAGTTTTAATGAATCTTTAATTAGATTGAAAATGTGAATTGATAATTTAAATTATCAAATTTGAAAGGTGATCGAGAATGGAGTATCACCAGTTTTGCTCCAAAGCGGTAGTTAAATCTGTAATTAGATTTGAACGTGAAATGGTAATTAATTTTACCAATAACACCGTGGTGTTAGATGTGGAGTATTACCAGTTTTCTCCATGGGATATATAGGTTGGGATTGGGAAATGAAATAAATAATTACTTCGGTGTGGCTCGTTAATCCCGACTAGCTTGAAATGATATCCATAGGAGGATTAAAGAATAAATTTAGAAGAATTTATCTTGGATAAAATTAATGGGAACATTTCCCTAAGAATGTGATTTTGTGAATAAAAGAATATTCTGAATTGGAATGAGGCGTTTGTTGTGTTTGTGTAACATTGTTTATTATATACGTGGGTTATTCAGAAAGGCCGGGTCTATACCCATTCTGAATAACCGATTCGACGATAAGTCGAAGAGATTGAAGACGGTGCAAGACCGACGATCTTCACATCGAAGGGATGGGTGCTACTGATGTTCACGATAGGAGTAGCTACCTTGAAGGGGGCTGAAGTGGTAGCCGTCCAGACGTGCTTGGAGGTCGACGGATATGCGAGGAAAGTGCATCCGGTTTCGTTCAGACCCAGAACGGACTTGAAAATGGATGGTGTGTCTGACATTGTATTCCTTTATATTGTATTCGTTGATCTCTGCTAAATATATATCTGTTTGGCGGCGGAGAATTTATTCTCTAGCTTAACGCCCTTCTCTGAGACATACGAGCTTAGAGGTTATATATTGGCAGAAATCAGTGGTACGATATGGATTGATAGTGTGGCATGCTGAGATGCAGTGATCCAGACTTTTGTTGAAAAGCAAAGTTTGGTGGATGATGATCAAAGCGCAGCTTTGATAGAGCACGGCTTTGTGTATATCGTTGATTCGCGAGCCTCACACCCCGGTATGGTGGTAAACTGATGGTTAGATCAGTATGCTTTTTCGTGGATGGGCACCTTCGTGGTGTCGTGGATTCGGTCGACCGAGAGTGAGCTTAGTGCTCAGAGGGATAGGGTAAGCGGTGTTTTCTCTCGCCGGGATGTAAGCCGCAGTGATACTCGATTTCCCAAAAGTGCGGATGTGCATTACGGTGTTTTCTCTAGCCGAGACGTAAGCCGTTGAGATGGCACTACGCGATCGATCTTTCGAATCAGGAGCCACCATGATGGAAATCCAATTTCCAAATATGACATTTTGCGGTTTTGATTGTAGAGCCTAGTATTGGCGACATGATATATGGTACCCATGCCGTCTATGATTGATACATTTATATTTGAAGTTGTTTTCTTCACTTATAGTAATAATATAAGATGAAATTTCGCGTATCAAGCATATTTGGCTATTATAAGGGAAAACCCTATCCTCCGGCTTGCGTTGCATTATGTGATGGGACCTGGGTCTTATAATAGCTTCATTGTTCTTTATTTAGCATTGCGCTGTTTGTTTTCTGCACTGGTATTCTTGGGAGGAAACCCGTTCCGTGTTATACGGCGTGGTCCCTTGATTTACCTAACTTTAAAAACAAAGATTAATAACTGTTTTAGTTCTCACACCAGTCACATGACTGACCTGGAGTTTATTGTTTTAACCTAAACTCTGGGTGCCCCTATTTTCCACACGGGCAGCTAGTAGTTTTGGTTTTGCAGATTTATATTCACAGGATCCTGATGTACAGCTGGAACGATGTTCGGAAAGCTCTGTATCCGTGCATTATTTTCAGTTGTGCTTTATATTGTTTTTCCGCTGCTATGTAATTTATTGTAATCTCTGATATTTATCGAATGTAATTTATTCATTTATACTCTGTATATTCTTGTATTCTGATGGAATTGTTGTAATAAAAAATGAAATGTTCTTCCGTTTGTGTTCTATTTTGTCGTGTTCTCAAACAATCAGGTGTTTCGAAAGGTCTAGATCAGTTTAGTGACTGATTCGGATCGAGCGAAATTCCTTGTTGTCACAGTTGGTATCAGAGCTTTGGTTTACAGAGCTCGAGAACAAGACACATTAGAACCATACGAAAGAATTCATCAGATATTGGATTAGTAATATCCAATTAGAATGACTCGTTAGAGATAGGATCAGTAGTATCCTAGAACGAGTGTGAAGAGTATATTTTTCAAATGAAAACAATTTGGTTTTGAAAATTTAAATCGTTTTAAACGTATTTGACTATTTATTTATTTTGAATATGGACAATCCAGTATATAAAAGTTTTGCATATACGCGTCATGAACGTATATTCGAAGTTTTAATATATTAGATAGATGTAGAAACACACTCTAGTCGCCCGGACCTGATGTTGATGATTGACGCGTCATTATCAGTAATTATTTTCGAGTGACGAAGGTGTGATATCTATATATTTCCATTAGGCTGGTGTGAGAACCAAAACTTATATAGTTAGAACACATTGTTGTGAATTGGCATCAAAAACATGATTTTCTGTATATGTATAAAATTATGGATTTGAAACTATAATTCACTAATTGATTGATGTTTGTGTTGTTTGTTTAATTGTTTGATAATTTGTACCATTATGCCTAATTGAATCAAATATTGAACTGTATTGAAAATTGGTCGCATTTGCTTGCATATACATATACTTACATTGAACAGGTCATAGCAAGGAGGCTAGAGCCGAAGAATAAAATTTGTTTGCTCGACAAATAGGTACATGTTTGCTATATATTTACTGTTTTGTTTGGGTGATGATGATTTTATGAGCCTATTGGCTAGCCGCTTGGCCTTTTCTTTTTCTTTTTGAGATCTGAAGGACCGGGGAAGCTATTTGAAATTCCCCGATGCTCCCGGTGCAGGGGAGGTTATGGCAAAAATTTAGGGTGTTAGCCAAATTTTTGAAATTTTTGAAAATTCTCAGAAACTGAAAAGTTGGAGAATGGAAGCCAGATCGAACGTAGAGTTGATTGATCAAACCACTTTCGACTTTGTTCCTTTTCGGGGACGAAAAGTTTTAAGTGGGGGAGATTGTAATAACCCGGAAAATCTGGGCCAGTTTAAAATTTTTGTTTTGGCAATTTTAGCGAATTTTGAACATTTAAAATGAATTATTTTAAATAATATCGACGAAAAATTTAGTTTGAATAGATTTCGACGTATATATTATATACGTCGTCGTTAGAATATAAATAATTATATATAATTATAAATAGAATTGAAAATGGCGCGGTAGTTCGATAATTCGATTTCAAACTTCAATTGAATGTACCGGGTGCAAAACAATCCGGATTTAGTGAAACCAAAAACATTAGGATCTAATTGTGAATATCTTTCCAACGAATCCGAATAATTGAAATTTCATAGCGGGGATCAAAAGATATGTCCAGTAGAAAATTCTGAATAGTCGCTATGGAAATTCAGGCCCTTGAAAATAGCCATTTTGCAAACGACCTCGGATTTCGACGAAACCACTTTTGTTGGGTCCGTGATATCAAATTATTGCTAGGTTTCAAATTTCATAAATTTTCGAATCAATATGTGAGCGTGGAAAAGGAAAACGCGTTTGGCTAGTTTCAGTTGATTTTAATCGACTGGAAATTGGCCATTTTTCCAACGGCCTCAGAATTCAACGAAACTAGTTATGTTAGGACCGTATCGTCAATACGAAGCTAGAAAATATTTTTCTGCAATTTTTCGAGTTAGTACGTGGCCCCGATAATTTGAAATGTGCGTTTAAATTGAATATATAAAGAATTATACTTTAATTTTGACGAAAACTGATCGAAACGACCGAATCAGCTTACGATACATATCCCATTGTGTTCGGAATGTGGGTAATTAGCTAGGGACGACAGTCGTTGAGTTCGATTTAGATTTCGTGATGTTAAACAACTAATGTACGAATTAAATATAATATAATAAAATAATTTAATATAAATAACTATATCCATCTAAACCCTAGCCGCCATCTGCATTCAACCGACGTTCAGAAAGATCCCAAAAAGAAATTAAAATCGCACTCGACTTGCGTGCGCCAGGGGGCACCGGACCCTGCGCTATTCACTTCGCCAGAGGAGGGAGTCGCGCCGCCTCGTGTGGCATATTCCGATCAGTGGCTAGGGCTTCATAGGGGATGCGGTTTCTAACCCTAACTTTCGACAGTGGGGTTTGACCAAGACTTCATGTACGAAGAAGAAGAAGAAGAAGACACAACACGGGGACGGGGTTGGTGGCATTGGGGGCGGCGAGGCCTGGGCCATCCACGGCGGCCAAGGGTGGACCTCCGATCAACGGAGGAGGCGCCAGCAGGGGTTTAAAAGGGGGGCGATGGGTTCCTGCGTGAACCTGGAAGGAGCATTACTGTGAGCTCCTCTTCTTTCCTTTATAATTTTTATTTTATTCTTATAATTAGTAAAACTTTAAATACGAATATATATATATATATATATATAAAACATTTGTTTAAAATCTAAAAAAAAATAAAATAAAATATAAAATTAGAAGATAGCAGTTTTAACAATAGAAAGTAATGATTTTTAACATGATAAAATAGTGATTTTTAAACATTTGAAAAGATTTCACTTTTATATTAGCAAGATTAGATTTTTTATATGATAAAGATTCGATTTTAAATTAGCTAAAAATATGATTTTTATATTTTTAAAGTAGTAAAAATATAATCTTTTATATTGTAGAAAGATAAAAATATAATCTTTTATATTGTAGAAAGATAAAAATATAATCTTTGCATAGTAGGAACTATTAAAATATAATCTTTATGAGATATAGATGTAAAAATGTGAAAAGGCGAAATTTTTAGATGTAAAAAGGCGAAATTTTTAGATGTAAAAATGCGAAATCTATATTTTTGAAATGGAATTTTCTATATATGGAATAGCATAGTAAAAATAAAATTTTTATATATTGAACATCGTAGTAAAAATTCGATTTTTAAATATATGAAGTGATTATTAAAATATGACTTTTAAATTGAAAGTGAATAAATAAAAATGTGACTTTTATTTTAAATACATCAATATATAAAATTGTGATTTTTATATATATAGTGACTACGGGTGACGAAGATGACGAAGATGGGATAACGATGAAGATTTCTATCAATGAAGTGTCGTGAAGTTGGATAGCTATCGGTGAGAACTTCTCACTCAAAAATCTTTTTTTCTAGTTATATATATATACTAGGATGCAGACGGTGCTTAGTAGCACCCGACACAATCGTCCACAGACCATGGACTTGTTTGATTGGTTGTGTAGTTGATTAGATTATTTGGTTTGAATTGAATTGTTTGGTGAAATAGAATTGATTTGATTGATGTGTGAATGGCGTGGGCCTTCACTAGACCGGGGATAAGGCTAGGCCTCGTCCCGTTTCTAGTATCGTGCCGTCATGCCGCCGAAATTTTCTAAAATAAGTTAGAAAAATAAAAATATCATTTTATTTTGTAAATGAACTGAATAAAAATTCATGAGTTAAAATAAAATATTTTATCGTTAAAAATATAATTTTTAACGTGAATGTGAATAAATGAATAGTTATAAACAAATCGGCCGATTTGTTTATATATACACTGATTTGACTGATATTGATTGGGTCGATAAATTTTACACATCGCCCAACTGCACAAATAAAATCTGTGTTTGATTGTTGAAACCCCACACGGGTGTTGGGATGAGAATTGGCGTACACTAATCCCAATAAATTAATTGTATGTTGATCGATTGGTCGACAGACTGTGTAAGCGTTGATTATATATATTTGATGCTTATGCAGTTGTGTTGTGCACTTTGGATGATGGTTGATTATTTATGGTTGCTATTATATACATGTGTTGTATGGAATCCATATAATTGACATTATATGGTAATTGATTGGGCCTCATTCCAATTGTGAAAATAAAGAATATTTTAAAATAAAGATTAACGTGTTGACGGTACTCATTTGTTGAGATTAGTCATGTGGTGAAATGAATATAGATTCATGTGTTGAATAGAATGAATATTCATTTGTTGAAAAGAATAACGAAGTTATTGAAAATATAAAGCCGTTTTGGTTAGAGATGCGCTATTTTGACGCGAACGATATTGATATCGATTATATTCGTTATTGAATAGAAATTGAATTCGAATAAAATTGAATAGAAATTGAATTCGAATAGAATTGAATGGAAATTGAATTCAAATAGAATTGAATGGAAATTGAATTCGAATAGAATTGAATAGAAATTGAATTCGAATAGAAATTGAATTCGAATAGAATTGAATAGAAATTGAATTCGAATAGAATTGAATGGAAATTGAATTCAAATAGAATTGAATGGAAATTGAATTCAAATAGAATTGAATAGAAATTGAATTCGAATAAAATTGAATTCGAATAGAATTGAATAGAAATTGAATTCGAATAGAATTGAATAGAAATTGAATTCGAATAGAATAGAAATGAAATTGAATTCGAATAGAATTGAATTGAAATTGATTAGAATTGAAAAGGAAGTTGAGACTGTTTTTGAAACGAATTCAAAACGATTTATAAAATTCGTTTTAAATAGAAATCGACGAAGTATATATTATATATATATAATATAATGGCCTGAATAGAACGCGTCGCGCCGCGGCAGTTCGTGAATTTCGACCATTTATTTCAAACGGACATTACGGGAGATCCGACCGTCGGATTCTCCTAAAACCGGAACCATTGGGTTCGTATCGAAAAGAGCTTTCCAATGAATATTAGAAATTTGAAATCTAACGGTTGGATTTGGAATTATGTCCAAATCAATTTCAGAAAAGGTCGCTGTAAGTGCAGTTCGATGGCCGTAGATGGAAATCGACTGTACGGGCCTTGATAAAATTATTAAAAATATCTATAATTTGCGTAAAATCATAATATGTGATTAGGAAAGAATTGGGCTGAAAAATTCCACATTTTAAAGGAGAAAAATATATTTTTGTCAAAATGAACTAGTTTTGAACTAGAATTAAAATCAATTTATTTTTGAAATAAATAAATTGAATTTGAAAGTGATTTTAAAAATAATCAATATTCCCAATAGGTGAAGTGGAAGTGGAGTTGAATCATAATTATCTTCGGAATATTTCGATGTTGAATTTCGTAACTATACAGATATTGTTTTGGGGAATTTGAAAGATATGTTATATATCGTTATTTCCAATACGATATTTGTTGGTTTCAGAATTTGATATTGAATGTAAGCCGATATATTTTCTATTCAGAGCCTTGTATATAATATCAAATGTGATTTGGGTTTATCGTGAATCGTGTTTTAGATGACATTGGTTCTTTAACCCAGTTAAAGGCAGGATGTTGATTTTTGAAAAGATTCAAACTAAGAGGAATTTTAATGAATCTTTAATTAGATTGAAAATGTGAATTGATAATTTAAATTATCAAATTTGAAAGGTGATCGAGAATGGAGTATCACCAGTTTTGCTCCAAAGCGGTAGTTAAATCTGTAATTAGATTTGAACGTGAAATGGTAATTAATTTTACCAATAACACCGTGGTGTTAGATGTGGAGTATTACCAGTTTTCTCCATGGGATATATAGGTTGGGATTGGGAAATAAAATAAATAATTACTTCGGTGTGGCTCGTTAATCCCGACTAGCTTGAAATGATATCCATAGGAGGATTAAAGAATAAATTTAGAAGAATTTATCTTGGATAAAATTAATGGGAACATTTCCCTAAGAATGTGATTTTGTGAATAAAAGAATATTCTGAATTGGAATGAGGCGTTTGTTGTGTTTGTGTAACATTGTTTATTATATACGTGGGTTATTCAGAAAGGCCGGGTCTATACCCATTCTGAATAACCGATTCGACGATAAGTCGAAGAGATTGAAGACGGTGCAAGACCGACGATCTTCACATCGAAGGGATGGGTGCTACTGATGTTCACGATGGGAGTAGCTACCTTGAAGGGGGCTGAAGTGGTAGCCGTCCGGACGTGCTTGGAGGTCGACGGATATGCGAGGAAAGTGCCTCCGGTTTCGTTCAGACCCAGAACGGACTTGAAAATGGATGGTGTGTCTGACATTGTATTCCTTTATATTGTATTCGTTGATCTCTGCTAAATATATATCTGTTTGGTGGCGGAGAATTTATTCTCTTGCTTAACGCCCTTCTCTGAGACATACGAGCTTAGAGGTTATATATTGGCAGAAATCAGTGGTACGATATGGATTAATAGTGTGGCATGCTGAGATGCAGTGATCCAGACTTTTGTTGAAAAGCAAAGTTTGGTGGATGATGATCAAAGCACATCTTTGATAGAGCACGGCTTTGTGTATAGCGTTGATTCGCGAGCCTCACACCCCGGTATGGTAGTAAACTGATGGTTAGATCAGTATGCTTTTTCGTGGATGGGCACCTTCGTGGTGTCGTGGATTCGGTCGACCGAGAGTGAGCTTAGTGCTCAGAGGGATAGGGTAAGCAGTGTTTTCTCTCGCCGGGACGTAAGCCGCAGTGATACTCGATTTCCCAAAAGTGCGGATGTGCATTACGGTGTTTTCTCTAGCCGAGATGTAAGCCGTTGAGATGGCACTACGCGATCGATCTTTCGAATCAGGAGCCACCATGATGGAAATCCAATTTCCAAATATGACATTTTGCGGTTTTGATTGTAGAGCCTAGTATTGGCGACATGATATATGGTACCCATGCCGTCTATGATTGATACATTTATATTTGAAGTTGTTTTCTTCACTTATAGTAATAATATAAGATGAAATTTCGCGTATCAAGCATATTTGGCTATTATAAGGGAAAACCCTATCCTCCGGCTTGCGTTGCATTGTGTGATGGGACCTGGGTCTTATAATAGCTTCATTGTTCTTTATTTAGCATTGCGCTGTTTGTTTTCTGCACTGGTATTCTTGGGAGGAAACCCGTTCCGTGTTATACGGCGTGGTCCCTTGATTTACCTAACTTTAAAAACAAAGATTAATAACTATTTTAGTTCTCACACCAGTCACATGACTGACCTGGAGTTTATTGTTTTAACCTAAACTCTGGGTGCCCCTATTTTCCACACGGGCAGCTAGTAGTTTTGGTTTTGCAGATTTATATTCACAGTATCCTGATGTACAGCTGGAACGATGTTCGGAAAGCTCTGTATCCGTGCATTGTTTTCAGTTGTGCTTTATATTGTTTTTCCGCTGCTATGTAATTTATTGTAATCTCTGATATTTATTGAATGTAATTTATTCATTTATACTCTGTATATTCTTGTATTCTGATGGAATTGTTGTAATAAACAATGAAATGTTCTTCCGTTTGTGTTCTATTTTGTCGTGTTCTCAAACAATCAGGTGTTTCGAAAGGTCTAGATCAGTTTAGCGACTGATTCGGATCGAGCGAAATTCCTTGTTGTCACAATAGGTCTCTAAATCGGTTTCATCGATTTTGAAATCCGAAAAATCCAATCCCGTGCTTCTACAATTTAGAATAATGCCTAAGAGTTCGACATAGAGAATAATTTGCGTGCCTTTGACGCTACTCCAAATTTGGTTTTCGTTGCCTTCGTAAAATCCGCGATTAAGATTCGCATAGAACATCTTGATAAGTTTGCAATAACCACTTCGTCATTATCATGCGAGTCAATTAGACTCAAGACTTCGTTGTGTTGAAAGAGAGAGGTAAGATCGTAAGAGGGAAAATCACTAAAGATGGCGAAAGCATCCGTGTTAACTTTAGCATTCGCTAAATTGTTAGCATAGGTTTTGATAACCTCTTTGTCATTATGAAGATAACCTTTGATGATTTTGGTTATTTTCAATTTTTGAGATGAACTTGAGGAAGCCATTGAATTGATAGTATTGAAGAGAATATATATAAAGAATATTGTTTTGAATTGTGAATGAAAGATAGAGAGAATATGTGTATATATAGAAATTGAATGGATATGAATTGAACAGGCACATCTTTTCAGACTTAAATGACACCTGTTCAAATCTTGGGAGTCAGTGAAAAGTTGGAGGAAGTTTGAAAGTTTAAACCTTTGAAATTCAAATTTTAATTTACTAGTCAGATATGTCGACATATAGACATATGTATGTCGACATATGTACCTATTTTCAAAGGAAATTTGATTTTTTTGAAATGTGATCTAAATTATCGATTTATATTTCAGGTTTAATGATTTTCTGAAATAATTGTTATCCTGTCAAACATACAAACAATTTATTTTAATATTTTATTTGTTATTTATTATTATTTTATTATTTTGAACTTCAAAATTCAAAATTTCAAGATTAAATTTTAAAGTTTTAAATTCAAAACAAAGAAAACAAACAAGCAACCATTCAACCAAATAAAATTAAAAATTAATTAAGGCATACCCAGTTTTTAGATCCTTTTCTTCGAAATTTTCTGAATCCTGAACTGCCGTAAAGCATATATTGAAATTTTTGGTTTCTGGCTCTTCATCACTTGATAATGAATCCGAATCATGAAACATTGTTGCGTACGCTTTCTTTCTCTTTCTCAGCGAATTGTTGTTGTCTATTTATTAAGTCGATTTACCTGGATATGGGAACATTTTCTTTATATGGCCTGGTTTGTTGCAATTATAACATCGACCATCATTACTTTTTGAACTTCCTTGGTTATAATTTCTCCTTCTATATCTCAGAAATTTTCTAAAATGATTTGTCATAAGAGCTGTTTCTTCATCATCTTCACTACTCGAGTCTGAATCATTTGATGTTGCTTTTAATGCAATGGATTTTTTCTCAATTGATTTGTTTTATTTTCTCTTTTGTAATTGGACTCCATAAGACATCAAATTTCCAATTAACTCCTCAATATTTATTTCAATGACATCACTGGCTTCTTCAATTGCCAATGTGTTTTGATCCCATTCTGGAGTCAATGAACTCAATATTTTTCTGACTTGATCTTCTTCAGAATAGTTTTTTCCAAGTGCTGGTAATGAATGCACTATCTCTTGGAATCTGTGATACATATCGAAAATAGACTCATTCTCATTCATTTTGAATAGTTCAAACTGATTAACTAACATTGCTATTTTAGTTTGTTTTATTTTACCAGTTCCTTCATGAGTAGCTTGTAAAGTTCTCTAAATTTCTTAAGCAGTTTTACATACTGACACTCTATTAAACTCATTCCTATCTAATGAACAAAATAACATATTCATGACTTTAGAATTACTTTATGCAGTAGTCTTTTGTTCATTTGTCCATTGTGCAAAAGCAGTTGTGGGTTAACAAATTCATTTTGTGTACTATTCCATGTGTCTAATCCTAGTGATTGTAAATACATCTTAATTCTACATGCCCAATATTAATAATTATTACCATTAAACAGTGGTGGTCTAACAGTGGACTGACCCTCTACAAAAGAACTATTATTACTACCAGTGTTGGTTGCCATTATCTCTATTTTCAAAAATCAGATTATGAACTTTTTGAAAGACCTTGCTTTGATACCAATTGTTAGGTATTGTGGAATGGATCGTTAAGGCAAAACAAACACTAGAGGGGGGGGGGGTGAATAGTGTTTTTGAGAATTTAAACAAAATCTAAACTTATATTAATTACTATTTGAGTTAAACACCACATAAACAATCACAGATACAGAATCAAACATAAATGCAAAGATAAAAAAAATAAAGTGCAAAAAAAGGAAAGAACACACCGAATTTTATACTGGTTTGGAATTGCTCCTACGTCCAGTCCCGCACAACGCTGGATTATGCATAGTTTTATTATTATATCAATATCCAATTACAACCTCCTTGATTTCACGGCTGCAAGGGGTACCACCAATTCCAACCTCCTTGATTTCACAGCTACAAGGGATACCACTGATTACCCGTCATTGATTTCACGGCTACAAGGGATACCACCGATTTCTTATACTACCCAAACAACTACAAACAACCCTATAACTCTTCATTAGCACTTGATTCAGAAAGTAATGAGTAGAGAGTGTAGAGAGAAGAAGTTTAATAAAAACAGAATTGAATTCGGCAGAGTATTAGTGTAGAAATCACAAAGATAATAAAGAATAATGGTGTAATGAAAGGAGATGAAGATGGAGAAGAAGAAGTACTAAAAATTCGAAATCAAACCCTATTTATAACATTTGAAAGGTTGCAATATTTCTGAACAGTCACAAATAGTGAAAAGACACTTCCATTGAATTTTGAAAAAATGACAATTATATGTCGACATGTATATAAATGTATGTCGACATATACATGTACAAAATTGAAATTTGAATATTTTCAAGTGTTTTGATATGTATATAATTCTGGAAATTCTTGAATTAAAATATAGTGTTATAAATAAATATTATAAAGTAGAAAATCATATGAAAACATAAATATAAACTATATAAACATATTTATAAAATTATAAAGTCTAAAACTATATAAATATAAAGTATACAAAATATAAATATATATAAAACTTATAAGATATAAACTTATAAAACTTAAGTTTAAAATCAAATTAAAATAGAAAGTAAAATAGGGAAGATAGAGATTGAAGATAGAATTTGAAAATCAATATTTGAAATTATTTTGAATTTGAACCTGGAGTGCTATTCAGAGTCTTACATAATCTAGACTCTATAACTATATTTATCTTGAACTCTTGATATCTTGAATACTCATGAGTCTTGAATCATCTCTGAATTCTGAATCTCTAACATCTTTAAGCTGTACAGTCTTCAGTAATAATTCTTGTATACAAATCATGCACATGTATATATGTATATATTCTAGATAAAAGTGTTAGTATATATTTTATAATCAATTAATATTAAAATAAGGTTGTTGTCATCAAAACTTTATTCTCCAACAATTATTATTATTTTTTGGCAAGATCGACCGGTTGTTATAGCGATCCGTTACACTTTTCATTACAACAAATAATGAATACAACAAAACAAAAGAGATAGGCATATTACCTACCTACTAAAAAGCTGGAATTTAAAATTTCCGGACCACCACATAATAAGACAGGTGTGAGCAACTAATTCCTAACATTTTCCTTCCAATCGGAAGAGGCATTACTATGGGAGCTAGCACAAACTGACCCATTAACTAGCACGTAATCAGAAAAAATGGAGATAAGATCAGGTACATAACCGTCATAATCTTTACTATAAATAAACTTCCTATCCCAACTGTCATCCTCAAGCATCTCCTTGTTTTTTTGGCCATAAAAACCCTAATCGTAGAGAACAAGGTCATTCTCAACAACAAAGTAGTGTAGTCGTCTATGCTCCTTACCAGAACCACTAACAAACACATAAAAACCCTCACCAGTCGGATAAAAATGCATATTAGATGGCACATGTAGCTACGCTTTCTCATGAGTATTCCAACTAATATTTGAAATAGAAGTTTCACTAATAGGCACCATCGGTGCAGATGATACAAGAATCGGATCGTGAACAGGCTTGGCAACCGAAACACACACTTTTGGGAGCCCATTTCCTGATCGGGGTGGGGAAGATGAAGATTATCATGTATTGGCAATTGGTTAACAACTGAAGTACATTTACAAGTTTTGTCAATATGCCCTAAAGAACTGCAAGTTACGCAAATGTCAAGCTTCCAGCTATAGCTCACATCAGTTTCTACTACTTTACCCTCAACTATCACCTCGATCAAAGAAGGAGGAGGCCGGGCCGGGGTAATCTCAATCAAAGCCTTAGCATATGAGATTTCCTTCTCGCTGCAGTGTTTGCATCAAAACATTTCAAATTGCCGATGTGGCAAGCTAGCTAATTCGAACCCAAAAGAGACTGTAAGACTGAAGACACATAAGTGAACTGTGCCCAAACTGGTATAGAAAAAACCTGCTCACGAGCACTATCAACAAAAGGACACAAAGAAGTAACTATGAATGACATACCTACCAAAATAGATGGTTCGGAATCTAGTACCCTTCTATCCTCCAGATCAGTGAATTTGAGGTAAAACAAACCATCCAAGAAAGTTACCCGTAAACCAACTCTTAATTTCCATGCACGATGGGCATACTCGTAGACATCAATATTTAGTGGTATCAAACTCAAAAAGAATCCAGCCAGATTCTCAGACCAAAAGTGATAACCTACTTGAATAACATTATCCGGCATAATCATAGGAGTTGCCATATCAAATTGAACGGGAATGAAATCACCAACGTTTTAGGGCATCGAATCAAACAAAGACACCCACTTCGGAGGGGAGGAACTGGCATTAGCAACCAACCCTTCCCTCATCTCGATGTCCACAGCAACGAAGGTTGTCTGAGTTTCTCCAATAAATGGCAATTTAATAACATTAGTTTCTAACAAAATCGCACTTACATTCCCAACCACCTTGTTATTCACTGTAGAAGCAGCATAAGGCTTAACCACATTATCAGCAGTACGAACCGGGGGGTCAGCAAAAGAAAACATATCTCCCATGCCTTGCCAATGCAAGTCAACATTCGCAAACATCGAGGAGAGCGGCGAGGCAATTGCAAAAGACACTCCAAAAAGAGGGGCTCCATAATTGAAACCTCGAATAAAAATTGCAGCAAATCGAAAGGGGTTTTCAGTAGAGACTTTAGCAGCACCACCAAGCGATGGGAATTCAATCGCTAAATCGAACCTATACGAAGTAGTGAGATTTGATTTTTTTGGTAGAGTACAATATTCCAGAACGGGTCATCGACGAAGCCTTACCAAACATGGAGATGACATGGAGGGGGTATGTAACACCCCGCCTCCGCTAGGGTCACTCGCAAAGGAATGCACTAGCTTTAGAGGGGCATTATTGGTAAACATGCACAGAAATATCACAAGACAGAACATATAAAAATAGCGGAAGTAAAATCAAACTTTCATAACATGAATAAATAAGGTCTAAAGCCTTTTACATCAGAGTACATCAAAACCTGTCTTGCAATAGTAAAGAAGCATAAAGACATTTTCATAAATTATTCCCCAAGTAAAAACAGTAAAGTAGCCATTAGCCAAGAAAAGTCCAAGCCATCCATGATGACCTTCAAGCAGAAGAAGTCCGAACTAAACAACAGTATTTCCTCCCTGTAACCTGGGGGGGAAACGGAAGAAAAGAGGCGAAACAAAACGGGTCAGTCAAAAAGACTGAGTAAGCCCTATCTACTATTAGCATAAAAACTAGTAAAGTTAACTGACATGAGAAACTGAGATGAACATAAGCATGATGACAAGATAGATAAGCTAAATCAAAATAACAGGATGAACTACTGAACTCAGATAAACTAAGGTGTCATGATAAATTACGATGTCAAGATAAAACAAGGTATCACATCGTCAGGTTTTTATCAAGTATAATATCCCCAAGATATCTATCACGTATAACGTCCCTTGATATCTATCCTGCATTTTAGCTCTGCACCTACCGTACTAGTATCCCCACCGTGTCATGTGTTAACCAAGAATGACCCTCACTCAAAAGTCGTGTAATGGTCCATGTCAACCTAATATATCGCATATATAGGTTACTCAACTTGTATGTTTTATTCCATGTAAATGTTCAGTCCCTTGCCGTAGACCATACGGGCTTTCCCATGAGATTCTACATTACTTTAACATAGTTCCATGATCCTTAAGATCGGTTTGGACTGTTACCCTAAACCTAGCTAGGGTCTTCCAACATGAATTATCGTTTGTACAACTAGGACTTATGCTACCTAGGGCCACTAGGGATTACGCTTACCTATTGCACGTTTTCGTATCTCGGTTTTGGTTCAACCACCCAGGGCCACTGGGATTTACGCTAACCGTCAACCGCGCCCTTTTTCCCACGCATTCATCGTGAATCGTTTTCCATGACTGTATGCACATGTATCACATCGTGCCATCCGAGTCCTGTCACAGGGCAGATCGAGAAATACAGGACTCGGTCGGGAGCTTTCGATTTATCTGCCGATGCAGATGCTAAGGTCTGTTTTTCTATACGTGGCTATGGTCCCACGCGACCCCTCCCTCAACTAGTGAAAGACAAGACAGGATAAATCCTGTATGAGAACACACTACTGGCCAACCCACAATCCTAGCCTTACCGCAACCATAATTAGATAGCAATTATGGTCTATTGGGTGTTCTCTGCCTTTCCGTACGTACACGCTTGACCAAAGATGGTAGGTAGTCTGACGAAATGCTATCTAGGGTACGACCGTGTATCGTCGACTATCCCCTATCCATCCCCGTCTTTAGGTCGCTCGCATAGCAACCAAGGCATACTCTTGGTTCTTCTAACGCAGACCTTAACCTCTTATGAGCCTAGTATAATCACCTGGCAGCTCATAGAGGGATACCAAGAATACCCTCACGTTCCCCGAAGCCGCTGCTTCGTTACCCAGTTCGCTGGTGCCTTTATCTAAATCAGATACTTGCTACTACTCGTATACTTAAACGATGACCTACCGTATCAGGTTACTCATCTATCTATGAACTGGTCTAAATTTCCTTGACTAAGAATCATTACTTAGTTATTCCTCAACTAAGGTTTACCACTTAGCCTTATTCCCGTTATCCTTGTTAACTACGGTTATCCCCTATCCTCAGAACTAGGGTTTACATAATGGATTAAGTGTCACTTAAGTTCATGACTTAACCCGTCTACCAATCATGTCAAAATTGGCTAAGTATCCAAGTTCAAGACTTAACCCGTCTTCAAATCATGTCAAAATTGGCTAAGTATCCAAGTCCAAGACTTAACCCTACAAACCATGCTCACGTTGGTTAAGTATGTATTAAGCAATTCACGACTTAACCTCGTCCAATTATCATTCTAGATTGGTTAAGTATATATTAACTTGACCCTATCAATTTACTCAGTCAAATCGGTCAAGTGTATTCAAGCGATTCGTGACTTAGCCTTATCATGTTTTCACGTTAGATCGGTTAAGTATAGGTTAACTTAACCTCAATAAATTCACGAGTTAGATTGGTTAAGTATAGGTCACTTAACCACATCAATTCATCATGTTTAGATTAGTTAAGTGCTTAACTTAACCCCATTAAACTACCAAGTGGGATTAATTAAGTCTAGGCTAACTTAACCCCATCCGATTTCCATGTTTAGACTAGTTGAGTCTAATCTTAACCCCATTCGTTAACCGTATTTTTCGGTTAAGCGTCATTAAGAAAACTTACTTAACCTTACCAAGTTATCGCGTTGGATTGATTAAGTGTTGGTTAACTTAACCCCATCCACTAGTCATATAAAAATGGTTAAGTGTCATTAGGCAATTCAAGTTACTTAACCTACCCAACCTTGTCATGTTTTGTTAAGTATCATTAGCCTAATCAAATTACTTAACCCATTTGTCCATGTCATATTTGGTTAAGAGTCATTAATCAAATTAACTTAACCCTATCATGTGGCATTAATTACTTAATGCACCTTCACCTCTCACATTAGACTTTGTTGTGGTTACTAGTTAAGCCGGTCGGTTCCGGGTAGCTTTACACCACAACTTGGTCTAACCTCGGGTTCAAGCACAACATGACCAACTTCTCACATTGGGTCCTATTGTTTGCAACTACTAGTTAGGCCGGTCGGTTCCGGGTAGTTTTACGTTGCAAACTCAACCCAACCTCGAGTTGGCCACACTTATATTATCTAAGTGTCATGTCCATCATGTTTCCCAAAACATGTTACAAGTTTTCAAGCATTTGGGTAGACCTAACTTAATAGGTAAATTCCCAAAGGGTAGACCTAACTTAATAGGTAAATTCCCAAGCTTATGTTTTTATGCATACTTACATGTCAACTTCCATGTTATATTTCAAGTCATGTTTTCAAGTTGTATTTTCATGTCATTAGAAATTACCCATAACATAACCCAACGCTTTTAAACTCGCATATACGTTCGCGACAACGTAATGGATTAAAAGAAGAGACTTGGCAAAGGCATGACAAAAATGGATATTAAGCCACAAGTTAATCATGGTGGCAAATGAGGCACAAATGTGTTCATTAACTTGCATGTTACATTCTTAAGCCTCAAAACATGCATAAACCCAAACTTGGCACATAAGCGAATCATGGTGACAAAAGATATGGAATGATGACTAGTAACTCGCATATATCATCATATAAGGGTTATGACTTCATATGCAAGTTGACATAAAGGTTATGAGGGTTCTCATGTTGCCTAATGCAACATTTCAACATAAAGGTTGTAGCTTTTAGCTCACAAGATCAAGATAATGACTTCATAAACTTGCATGACATGATAGCATGTATCATACTCAACGATCAAACCCAAACTTGCAACATGAACATTTAACTTCATAGTTAATATCTAAGAGTAGGGAAAGGGCTTACATTGCTATGAAGGCACAACAGATATGACAAAGCCCTTATGCAATCAAATAGACCCAAAATGCAAGCTCTAACATAAAAACCCTTGAGCCAAAATGATCAAAACCCTTGCTTTATGATGCAAAGATATAAACTTGACTTGAACGCAAGCTAATGACACTCATACAAGCTTGAAAACACTTGTATGCATGGAAAATCTCTCATAGAAACCATTTAGAAATTTTATGAAGAGAGTGGAGGCCATGAGAGGTAAAATTTTGCCATAGTTTAGTTGCATGAATGAATAATGAGGATTTAGGATAGGTTAGGGTCTTATTTATAGATTAGGCAAGTGTTTTAGGCCATAGGATTAAACCTAGATTCAATCCAAGCCATCAAAGCATGTCTTGGGGAAGAAGTCAAGTGTAGGAACCATCTAGGGCCTTTAGATTAAAGATGAACCATGAGAACCATCCAAATGCAAAATCTGCATTTGAGCGAATCGGCCCACGGGTTGACAGCCAAACACCCTGGATTAACCCCTAGTCGACCCAGCGAGCTCGGGTCGACCTCAAAAATCGGCCGGTTCGGTTATTCCCCTCTCCCAATTCGCTGTTTTGAACATTTTTGCATATTTATTTATTTAATTTTCAATTATATATATATATATCAATATATATATATATATATATATATCAATATATATATATTTCTCTGCGCAACCCATTTCACTTAATTAAGTATACTTTAATTTGGGAATTTTTCTTGAAACTTCGCGAGGCCATATCTTGGTCATACGGACTCCGATTCTCGAAAACTCAGACTCTATTTCGCGTATTTTTCCGAGACAAACGCAATGGCATAGCCCATTTTACTTGATTCAGAATTTAAAATTAAATTCTGCCTTGATTCTCGTCTTAACACGTTATCGAAAAATACGTGTTGTTACATTCTCCCCACCTTTTATGATTTCGTCCCCGAAATCTCCAAGTTAGGAAGAACATATCCTACCATCCATCATCCATATACTCAAAACATCATCCACAAGCAACCATTGTCCTTAGATGATTTCTAATGCTGTATGAATATATGCAAAACGTGTGTGTACATGTTCCTTAGCTAATGCTAATGATCAGGCCTGAATAATCTTTCTAATGCAAAATATGTATAGTGCCATGAATCCAACATGTATGCAAATAGTCCTAGTCATATAGATACTATATGCGTGCACAATCATTCATTCATATGCAACAACCGCATGATAATACATTCGATTTCATCCATAAACAAGTATAAATACTCGTGCATATGCAATATGAAATGTGACCGAGTCGAGCTAGTATCTAATGTGTATTCGCGCATCCACGAGCAACCACTTGCAACCACTTGCAACCATATCAATCATAACATGTTTCAAATACATGTTTACATCCATAGGGTTCTACCTAGAATTCCCTGAAACAGGGCCGAGAAGATAAACAAGACAAACTCCTTACGGGGTTTGTAACAGAAAGTAGGACCGAGAGGATGTCCACAAAAGATAACCTACAAGTAAGCTCTACAGAAAACAGGGATCAAGGATATACTCCCAAAAAGAGATATCATGCGCGTATCTAGTCTTTGACCATCAAAGTCGTCTTTTAACTTCGCGATTTTGTAGCTTCTTATTCCTGTTTCCATAACATGAGCTGGAACTCATTTCTTCGTCGCCTCTCGTTCCACTTGCACTTATCCTTTTCCTAGAATACTTGACGCAAACATGACTGCGTACTCATGATCTCATGCAAGCTTTCCAAAATTCACTAGTGAATCTTGGATCTCGTTTATATACTATAAGGCATTCCATGTAGAAGAACTTTCTCTTGAAAGTAAACAGATGTCAATTAGGTTATCATGCGCACTTACTAGGGTGATCTCCATAACCCATGCATAAATGAAGTAAACCATCCGTCTTATTGGCGAACACCACTCGATCGGGCTTCAAATTTCCAATAAAGGCATCAAGGGATTCTAAGTAACAAGTCATGACAGAACCTCAAAAAGGTTACCCGATACTTCGAGGGCATTACCAAGGCTAGTCAAAAGGTCTAACTACCCTCCTATCAAAACCGAGAGTGGCACCCCCTACTGGATAACCACTTCATCCCTAGAATCCATCCATAGCTTATAAACATAAGCATTATTTCCAAACTCAACACTTGGCATAGACATTCCCAAATCCAAACAAGTCATGTATAAATGGACTGATTCTCCAATAGGACTTTGAGACAAAAATGGGATTCTCTATTACGCTAGTACTTAAGGTGCAGAGACTCAACTATCGAAGCAGACTTAAATGATACGAACAACGAAGTCCTAACGGGATGATAGAGAAGAAAAGCTAAACCTTTAACAAGATTGTTACCCTACTTCCGAGGTACTCTAGAAATGAGAGCATACTACTGCCCTCCCGATGATATTGTCCCATAATACTTAACTATCCGCCCCGTTTTACCATGCCAAAGGTACTCTCTCGTCATGGGTTTCATTGTTCATCTTTCTCCCTCCTTTGAGGACTAAGCCATACCAACAAGTTGCTCATCCTTAAGCTCGTATCTTTTATCCTCTTTCTCACTATCCTTTCTTATAACGCGGCCACTGGTCTCTTGAAAACCACCTCCATCGCATGGAAAGCACTTTCGTAGATAGAAAAGACTAGTCGCAGTTAAAACCACTGTGACTACAGATGGAGGAATGAAAGGAGAAGAGATTCAATTAAGGAAACAAGGATAGTGCTAATGGCCTTTGGGGAATAGCCTTTTTCTTTTAAAAGAAAATTTTCTTGAAAAAATGCTTCTTTGTAAACGATTTTCAAATAGTTTTCAGAAGGTCTTTAAAAACTTTTGCCCAGTCTGGTAACCTTCTACTCTGATACCACGTGTAACACCCCGCCTCCGCTAGGGTCACTCGCAAAGGAATGCACTAGCTTTAGAGGGGCATTATTGGTAAACATGCACAGAAATATCACAAGACAGAACATATAAAAATAGCGGAAGTAAAATCAAACTTTCATAACATGAATAAATAAGGTCTAAAGCCTTTTACATCAGAGTACATCAAAACCTGTCTTGCAATAGTAAAGAAGCATAAAGACATTTTCATAAATTATTCCCCAAGTAAAAATAGTAAAGTAGCCATTAGCCAAGAAAAGTCCAAGCCATCCATGATGACCTTCAAGCAGAAGAAGTCCGAACTAAACAACAGTATTTCCTCCCTGTAACCTGGGGGGGAAACGGAAGAAAAGAGGCGAAACAAAACGGGTCAGTCAAAAAGACTGAGTAAGCCCTATCTACTATTAGCATAAAAACTAGTAAAGTTAACTGACATGAGAAACTGAGATGAACATAAGCATGATGACAAGATAGATAAGCTAAATCAAAATAACAGGATGAACTACTGAACTCAGATAAACTAAGGTGTCATGATAAATTACGATGTCAAGATAAAACAAGGTATCACATCGTCAGGTTTCTATCAAGTATAATATCCCCAAGATATCTATCACGTATAACGTCCCTTGATATCTATCCTGCATTTTAGCTCTGCACCTACCGTACTAGTATCCCCACCGTGTCATGTGTTAACCAAGAATGACCCTCACTCAAAAGTCGTGTAATGGTCCATGTCAACCTAATATATCGCATATATAGGTTACTCAACTTGTATGTTTTATTCCATGTAAATGTTCAGTCCCTTGCCGTAGACCATACGGGCTTTCCCATGAGATTCTACATTACTTTAACATAGTTCCATGATCCTTAAGATCGGTTTGGACTGTTACCCTAAACCTAGCTAGGGTCTTCCAACATGAATTATCATTTGTACAACTAGGACTTATGCTACCTAGGGCCACTAGGGATTACGCTTACCTATTGCACGTTTTCGTATCTCGGTTTTGGTTCAACCACCCAGGGCCACTGGGATTTACGCTAACCGTCAACCGCGCCCTTTTTCCCACGCATTCATCGTGAATCGTTTTCCATGACTGTATGCACATGTATCACATCGTGCCATCCGAGTCCTGTCACAGGGCAGATCGAGAAATACAGGACTCGGTCGGGAGCTTTCGATTTATCTGCCGATGCAGATGCTAAGGTCTGTTTTTCTATACGTGGCTATGGTCCCACGCGACCCCTCCCTCAACTAGTGAAAGACAAGACAGGATAAATCCTGTATGAGAACACACTACTGGCCAACCCACAATCCTAGCCTTACCGCAACCATAATTAGATAGCAATTATGGTCTATTGGGTGTTCTCTGCCTTTCCGTACGTACACGCTTGACCAAAGATGGTAGGTAGTCTGACGAAATGCTATCTAGGGTACGACCGTGTATCGTCGACTATCCCCTATCCATCCTCGTATTTATGTCGCTCGCATAGCAACCAAGGCATACTCTTGGTTCTTCTAACGCAGACCTTAACCTCTCATGAGCCTAGTATAATCACCTGGCAGCTCATAGAGGGATACCAAGAATACCCTCACGTTCCCCGAAGCCGCTGCTTCGTTACCCAGTTCGCTGGAGCCTTTATCTAAATCAGATACTTGCTACTACTCGTATACTTAAACGATGACCTACCGTATCAGGTTACTCATCTATCTATGAACTGGTCTAAATTTCCTTGACTAAGAATCATTACTTAGTTATTCCTCAACTAAGGTTTACCACTTAGCCTTATTCCCGTTATCCTTGTTAACTACGGTTATCCCCTATCCTCAGAACTAGGGTTTACATAATGGATTAAGTGTCACTTAAGTTCATGACTTAACCCGTCTACCAATCGTGTCAAAATTGGCTAAGTATCCAAGTTCAAGACTTAACCCGTCTTCAAATCATGTCAAAATTGGCTAAGTATCCAAGTCCAAGACTTAACCCTACAAACCATGCTCACGTTGGTTAAGTATGTATTAAGCAATTCACGACTTAACCTCGTCCAATTATCATTCTAGATTGGTTAAGTATATATTAACTTGACCCTATCAATTTACTCAGTCAAATCGGTCAAGTGTATTCAAGCGATTCGTGACTTAGCCTTATCATGTTTTCACGTTAGATCGGTTAAGTATAGGTTAACTTAACCTCAATAAATTCACGAGTTAGATTGGTTAAGTATAGGTCACTTAACCACATCAATTCATCATGTTTAGATTAGTTAAGTGTTTATCTTAACCCCATTAAACTACCAAGTGAGATTAATTAAGTCTAGGCTAACTTAACCCCATCCGATTTCCATGTTTAGACTAGTTGAGTCTAATCTTAACCCCATTCGTTAACCGTATTTTTCGGTTAAGCGTCATTAAGAAAACTTACTTAACCTTACCAAGTTATTGCGTTGGATTGATTAAGTGTTGGTTAACTTAACCCCATCCACTAGTCATATAAAAATGGTTAAGTGTCATTAGGCAATTCAAGTTACTTAACCTACCCAACCTTGTCATGTTTTGTTAAGTATCATTAGCCTAATCAAATTACTTAACCCATTTGTCCATGTCATATTTGGTTAAGAGTCATTAATCAAATTAACTTAACCCTATCATGTGGCATTAATTACTTAATGCACCTTCACCTCTCACATTAGACTTTGTTGTGGTTACTAGTTAAGCCGGTCGGTTCCGGGTAGCTTTACACCACAACTTGGTCTAACCTCGGGTTCAAGCACAACATGACCAACTTCTCACATTGGGTCCTATTGTTTGCAACTACTAGTTAGGCCGGTCGGTTCCGGGTAGTTTTACGTTGCAAACTCAACCCAACCTCGAGTTGGCCACACTTATATTATCTAAGTGTCATGTCCATCATGTTTCCCAAAACATGTTACAAGTTTTCAAGCATTTGGGTAGACCTAACTTAATAGGTAAATTCCCAAAGGGTAGACCTAACTTAATAGGTAAATTCCCAAGCTTATGTTTTTATGCATACTTACATGTCAACTTCCATGTTATATTTCAAGTCATGTTTTCAAGTTGTATTTTCATGTCATTAGAAATTACCCATAACATAACCCAACGCTTTTAAACTCGCATATACGTTCGCGACAACGTAATGGATTAAAAGAAGAGACTTGGAAAAGGCATGACAAAAATGGATATTAAGCCACAAGTTAATCATGGTGGCAAATGAGGCACAAATGTGTTCATTAACTTGCATGTTACATTCTTAAGCCTCAAAACATGCATAAACCCAAACTTGGCACATAAGCGAATCATGGTGACAAAAGATATGGAATGATGACTAGTAACTCGCATATATCATCATATAAGGGTTATGACTTCATATGCAAGTTGACATAAAGGTTATGAGGGTTCTCATGTTGCCTAATGCAACATTTCAACATAAAGGTTGTAGCTTTTAGCTCACAAGATCAAGATAATGACTTCATAAACTTGTATGACATGATAGCATGTATCATACTCAATGATCAAACCCAAACTTGCAACATGAACATTTAACTTCATAGTTAATATCTAAGAGTAGGGAAAGGGCTTACATTGCTATGAAGGCACAAAAGATATGACAAAGCCCTTATGCAATCAAATAGACCCAAAATGCAAGCTCTAACATAAAAACCCTTGAGCCAAAATGATCAAAACCCTTGCTTTATGATGAAAAGATAGAAACTTGACTTGAATGCAAGCTAATGACACTCATACAAGCTTGAAAACACTTGTATGCATGGAAAATCTCTCATAGAAACCATTTAGAAATTTTATGAAGAGAGTGGAGGCCATGAGAGGTAAAATTTTGCCATAGTTTAGTTGCATGAATGAATAATGAGGATTTAGGATAGGTTAGGGTCTTATTTATAGATTAGGCAAGTGTTTTAGGCCATAGGATTAAACCTAGATTCAATCCAAGCCATCAAAGCATGTCTTGGGGAAGAAGTCAAGTGTAGGAACCATCTAGGGCCTTTAGATTAAAGATGAACCATGAGAACCATCCAAATGCAAAATCTGCATTTGAGCGAATCGGCCCACGGGTTGACAGCCAAACACCCTGGATTAACCCCTAGTCGACCCAGCGGGCTTGGGTCGACCTCAAAAATCGGCCGGTTCGGTTATTCCCCTCTCCCAATTCGCTGTTTTGAACATTTTTGCATATTTATTTATTTAATTTTCAATTATATATATATATCAATATATATATATATATATATATATCAATATATATATATATATATATATTTCTCTGCGCAACCCATTTCACTTAATTAAGTATACTTTAATTTGGGAATTTTTCGTGAAACTTCGCGAGGCCATATCTTGGTCATACGGACTCCGATTCTCGAAAACTCAGACTCTATTTCGCGTATTTTTCCGAGACGAACGCAATGGCATAGCCCGTTTTACTTGATTCAGAATTTAAAATTAAATTCTGCCTTGATTCTCGTCTTAACACGTTATCGAAAAATACGGGTTGTTACAGGGTAGAGGGAGACACAAGACAACGAAGAAGAGCGAAGGGAAAGGGATGGCAGAGAGACCGGGGGGGGGGGGGGGAGTGATAGGAGAATGATTAGGACAATCCGTTAGTAAAGCGATAGGAGGTCGCCATTACTTGTTAAAGCAGTAAATTGCTGGGTGGGCTTGACATTCCTAATTATTAACAATAAACAATATTAAACAATAAAAACTAGTTTTAATTATTTAATTATAATTATTAATTAGTCAACATATTATTAAATAATATTTTTTAATGATTTATTATTACTAGTAATTATTTAATTATTATTAATTAATTATTGATAGAAATTATTTAATATTTATTGTTATAGCCATCAATTATTTAGTAATAATTACTAATCAACAAAAATTAATAGTAAAAAATTATTTTTTAATTAATACTTATTAATCACTTGTTATTGATGATTAAATATGTACATTAAAAAATTCATCATGCTTATATTGGATAAGCTTTTCCAAATTTAGATTCAGAAATAAGCCTCCCTAGCAAATTCCTTGGAAAATCCATTGCAAAATTGCTTCAAAATGCTTATATCCGTAATTTGCCTCAATTTGCAATGGAGTTTAGTGTCATTATTTGTCCATTAAGAAACTGATTCAATTTGCAACTGTTTAGTGATGGGTATAGAAAAGGTCGATGATAATAAAAGAAAACTTAAAATAGAAAAAACTTAAAAGTAACCGTTGTAAATCACTCAGAAATTTTTCATAGATATAGCGATGGAAACTTCCATCACTATTATCTATCGCTACTTTCAGCTTTTTTTGTAGTGTACAAGCGTAGATGGATTTCAAATGTTTCGCATATTCATTGATATGCTTAAATTTAACATGTATATCACTTATCTTTGAAACATGAGATAAGATCAAGAGCATCACAAACAGTGTAGAACCCATATAGCCCTTCTGATTTCCACCACGCGTTCATGTTTCTCTCTCTTTCTACTAATTCTCTCTATCCCCACTAACTTATTTAAATATAAAGGAGTGGCTTAATTGGGGGGCAATTGAGGTGCTCTGTAATAGTCAAAACAGTTAAAAACGTATATTTAAAATATATGGAATTTTAAATTTTAATTAATCTTGTATACAAATCAGGATTACTTTGAAAAAGGTATTTTAAAGATAACAAAAAATCATTAGAAATTGGAATATTGGAAAAATATTAAAATAAGATTAGATAGAGAGATGGGGATTAACACTATTAGAGTTTTAACATTTATTGTAAGACACAACAACTCATCTCAGGGTATTTTTGCTCTCTTAAACTCTTCAATACTCTCGAGTCTTTATTTTTTAACTCTTGAGTGCTTGTATCTACATCTTGAGTCTTATCTTTATATTGTATAATCTTCTTAGTCAACATCTGTCTTATGTCTTGCGATGTACAATATATATATATATATATATATATATATATACACACACACACATACAGATACATATATATATATGTATATGTATATGTATGTAAGTGTAATTTTCAAAAAATATATATTGATAAATGTTAGTATTAATATTTTACATTGTTCTCTAATGTTGTTGTCATAAAAACCAATGCTTAAGTTACTAGTACATGGCATTGCATTGCAAAATAAGTAACAATACTCAAATGAATAATTGTATAGTAGTAGCTCCATAATCTTATTTGTCATCTAATTAGATCCATACACTAAAACCATATAAGTGATCTATTTTACTCATTTAAGCATCCAAAATTATATGAAACAAAGTAGCAAACCTAAAGTTCGACTTTGGACAAGAAATAAACATTCTTAGAATATTATAACAGTCAACAGTATATAGAACATAGGGATATAGGAAAAAAAATGACCTCTCCTTGCTTCCGAAAATTAGCGCATAATAATATATGCTTACCTACTATGACCAATATCCTACAGGTGTACTATATTTAACTAAAATTTTATGTGCTTCAGTATCCAAATACAAATACTAACATAAGACGATATCCCTATAGAGATAGAAACAAACAGATAAAAATATATGGCAAATATAGAAGATAAAGCATCCATAAAATCATGCTTACATCTTTCGAATGTGTTAGATATATGATAACTTCATACGGCCAATAGTAATGGTCAAAATTCCAATAATGTCTGTATTCAGCTGATAGTCCAAGAAAATTTTTGGTTTAATAATAAAAATAATTATTATTAACTGAACCACTCTAGCTACATGGTTTAACTTTGACTCTACTATGATGTTAGCTTTTTATATGATCAACGGCGAATTCTCTCTCGAATAGTGTCTCATTTTCAGTGCTTCAAACTTGACCTAACTATAGTCGTTTGATCAATGCCATACTATGTTTCAATGGTAATCTAAGTGGTTTCCACATTAAAGCTCGATATTGTTCCTTAGTTGAGAAAATTCTTTAATACTGCAACATTGATTAGATCTTAGTTTATTAACCAATGAAATATCAAGTGAATCGATAAATAATTATCCAATAACTATCAATATGTATCACATTGGTGCTCTTATAGCCATGAGAAATACACTGCTCAGCATTTGCAGAACGTTACATACTTTAATTTTAAGCCAGTTTTTACTTGAGTAGAAGTTTAATGAATTTGGAACATTGTAACGACCCATATTTTATCAATTAAATATTTAAATATATTTTATTTAAATATTGATCATTAATTATCCAATTGACGGTTCCAAAATGAGATTTTCTACAACATCGAATCGGGACTTAGGAATAGTTACATTGAGTCTGGATTGTTCCTTACATGGAAAATGAGTACTTAGATCGTTATATTTCGAGTTAGGGTCAGTCGATGGTCATATGGATATCAAAATATGCGTAAATAGTCATTCGGGAATCACGGTATCAGATTACGATGAAATTTATATTTCTGAAATCATCATAGCGAGTTATTGCATATTGTCAAGTTTCATAGCGAACAAAAGCACCATTTGGCTATGCGTAAATTAAACGTGTATCTATTTCCATAAGAAACTAACAATGTGATTCAAGTCTGAAATACAAACTTCCACATACAATTAGTTTTAGGAATCAAGGGTAGTCTCATTGTTTTTAGCAGACATTTTTACATAGGTGACAAATGTCGATTGAAGTTCGCAAGTTTTAGTGTGACGGCCCGCCTCGCACCAGCCGACATTTCCAATGAAAGTGCGCTGTGTCGATGTCCAACCAGCACGGGACGGTCGCCAAAGAAAGGAAAAGAAAGGAATTTGAACAAACAAGGAACCTGTAGAATGTCTCACAACGCATGGGATAAAAATATAATAATAACTTTGACATAAAACAGACGAGACAATGCATAAGATGAAAACTAAACCATCATAGCAGCGAAAATCCAAAATACAGCTTATCATCCAAACCAACATTATTACAACTTTGAAATACTGTCTCTAAAGCTAAAGAAAGAGGTACACTACTAATGCCCAAAGTAGTGACCAGCAACAACATAGGGAGAACATATGTAGATAATACGTGGGAGCCTCCTGCTCGTCCCCGGACCAGCTACTCGTGCGTAACCAATTAACCTGTCTCTAGTCTGCCTGTTTAAGAGAACTAGAGTAATAAGAAGAGACATAAAATTCTGGGTCAGACAAAAGTCTGGTATGAGCGATAAGCAACAAAAACAGAACAATAACTGATATACATAACCATACCTAAACCTGGACCTACAACCAAAGAGTTAGCAGAACAGGATGTACGATACTCTAAGGTGACACTAACACATGGTGTAAAGATACGGGGGAGGAGTGTGCATGTCATAGTGATGTCAAACAATCAAGCATAGCAACCATCCTCACATCTCTCACTCAGTGCGTAAAGCATACGATATCCACCGCTTTGACCACCCAAATCCTTTGCTATGTTCACCCTGCCCCATGGAGTTATGACGACTCCACTACACTGAACCATAGCCACTAGTCCTTTGCTATGTCCACTCTTCCCCATGATGTCATGACGACTCCACTGCACTGGCTCATAGCCATGCTACGATCACTCTGCCCCATGGAGTAATGACTACACTACTGCACTGATCTGTAGCCTAACATTCGTCTCGTGGTGGTGAATCAAAGTTATGGACGTCGATAACTCCTTAGCACACATCCCGTAGCAAAATCCAATCATGAAGTTAACTCGTTGGTTCCCGTCTGGATCCTGGGTCACAACTTCTAATTTGGACTACCTTTGCATCTCGGGTTTTGGTCTTCATCCCAGTTTGTGACTCTTCAGTTCAGTTCGTGATCCTCCATGTTGACTTGTAGTGAACCCCTGTCCGGTTTGTGACCCACCTGGTCAGGTCGTGGGTGGTGCTCCAATCCGGTTCGTGGCTCGCCCTCAACTCCGCCTTGTGGCCCCTGGTCGTGGTCATTGGTCGTGACTCCATACTCCGTCTCGTGGTGATACTTCTTGGCAGTTCGTGGTGCACTACTCGAGTTCAGTTCGTGCTGAATGGCTCGTGGTTCAGGCGCTTCCTCCATTTGGTTCGTGTCTCGCTTGAGGAGAGGCGGCTCGTGGGAGATAGTGTCCGGTCGAGTCGGGTCGTGCTACCTTGGTGCGAGCGGGTCGGGTCGCTGGGGTGTCCCACAAACGGGATACGACCAATTTCCTACAACTTTTCTAGTACGCAATTTACGCCATACGATGGCGTTTTCAATCATTCTAACTTCACTAGAGAATCACAAGTCATTCCAAATAGTCATAGCAACATGTACAAACGACCATAAACACCAAAACAACCATATAACATGTCTATAAGGATCAAACATATCCAAAATCCATATTTTTCCCTTAATCCCCTTAATCATGGTTTAACCATACGATTAGCAAAACATCTCCAAATTAACCCAAATTTTTATTAGAGCCCTAAAATAATATTTTAGAATTTTACAAGTTTTTATAGATTTTCTGGGCCATAAATTCGCTAATTATCACTAATCACCCCTAATTAGCCGTAATTAGTGAAAGCAATGCAAATCACTCACCTTAGCCATAAATAAAACTTTAGATTTGAGACTCTACTGTTTTGGGGCGTTTTCCTATGCAACACAGCAGCTCCAACTCCGATTTGGTGTTGATTTGCCTTGATTTGATGTAGATCTTCTTAATTAGTGATTAGAAGGTGATTTGGGATGATTTTAGAAGGTGGAGGCCATTTTTAGGGTTGAAGAGAGGTAAGTGGCGGCTGGAAAATGACAAAGAAAAGGTTTCTCTAACCCTAATTAGCCCTTATATAGCTCAAATCCCGAAATCCCCAATGGGCCTAGCTACCAATTACCCTATTAAGCTCATTTAAGCTGTTTTTCACCTTCCAAACCTTAATTCAACCATATCTCCCAAACGGTAAGTCCGTTTGATTAATATGACCACTCTACAGAAAAGTAAACCATCACCCGAATCTAATGGAAGTGGTTTCAGGTCAAAAATCCTTACCAATCAAATGTTATAGGCAAAACAAGATTCTCCAAGGGCAAAACGATCATTTAAAAATCGGCAAAAATCGTGAACATTGGAAATGACCCCAATAGTCGTTCCCCAAAGTTACACGACCATACGACTTCGTATGAGAATGAAATAAATATTCTATGATCCTTCGATACGTAGAATGAGGGTCGTTACATTTTGGGACCGTTTGTGAATAAACTAATATAATATTAATCCCACTGTCCTATTTTCTTTAACCCGGCCCATTTGCTTCCCTTCCATTTACACTTTTTCGTTCTACTGCAACAAAAATGAAATCCATGGCTGTTTTACTTCAAAAATCAATACCTAGTGATTCTCTTGATGAAAAATCACAAGATCTGATTCGTTGCATTCAAGGCGGAACGAGCTTCGGTCCTATGGTGACTTTGTGTAGTGCGACACCCTATTGCCGCACCCAGATTTAGGGATTCACCTCCTTATCAATCAGAGTAATGATTGTCAGATCGGAGATCATACGCAGATTTCCCTAAACATTTAACACCTCCTCATCTCGTCGGATTCAGATCCGACCCCACCTATGAAAAATGCAACATCACCTCTTATCGAAACCTAGGCTGAAACCATGAACGAGTATGCATTTTTTCTGGGGCTCCGTGGCCGTCGATGTTGGGTGCAAACCGAAGAGTGTGTTTTGCCGGATTTTTCAGAGAAGACTGCATTTGAAATCGTCAAGTAAATTGAGAGAAGTGGGTGATTAAAGTTCCAAGTAATGGGTTACTTTGGAAGTGACATGAACGCCGTGTCATTGTGGAAGATAATTAGTGTTAACCGGCCTTTTGGTCCGGTTCCCAAAAGTACGCAAGGCACTGTCGACTCAACGTATCGCGTGAAGCTAAGTCTGAGAGTGTCGCCAAGGAGCAAAGGAAGTGAGCCGAGAAGGGATCGCGCCGATAAGAACCTCACCGTTGCTCTAAATATTGCCAAACCAATACCTCGAACCCCAGAATGCCACAAGCGTCAACCTCGACTCCCCTGCCCATCTTCAAATATTCTTTGTACCCCTTGGGGTACGAATTTCGTACCCCTACGAGTACGAGTTTCTGGGCACGAGCACGAAGTGGTCCTAGATTCTGGAGTTTGGCACTATAGGATGCGAGATTTTGGATGTGGTCGCCTATTTCTACCTACTCCCATCTAATCACTCTACTCTAAATACCCCTGGATCTCACACTTTAAAGGGGTTGGAATTTGGTGATTTGACACCCCTTGAGTGCTCCAAGTAGCCTCCTTAATAGCATCTCCACTTTGAGGAAGAAGAAGGGAAAAAGTGTCTTTTTCCTAATATATTAATATATGATAATTATGACATCATATAACTTAGAGATGTATGTAAAGAGATGTCATGAGATGTTCTCAACCTTGTAACTCTTTGTCATAGATAATATTCCAATGACTCTTTCAAAGTGGACGTAGGTCTCTAGCGAGGCCGAACCACTATAAATCTCTCGTGTTATTTACTCCTTTCCGTACTTACTTTTCTGCGCGAAACTATAATTCTTAGTAATTAAGAATCTTGGGTGTTTACGATATATTATGCCATTAACATTTAGGTGCTTTCACTGTGAAAACTTGGATTTGTCTCTTTGTCGCACGTTACCATCTCGACTTCGACGAGCTTTAGGTTCCTTTGCTAAACCTGCCGCCAAGTCCGCTCACGATGGTAAAGCGACCAAAGAATGCAATGATTGGCTCTTCTACCGCAGCCTCAGCCGGAACATCCCAACAGCCTCAGCCGGCGAATATCTGGGCTACTATTGAAACCCTTCCTCCTATGGACTCCGAAGCTCCCGCGACACAAGCGCAGATCCGCGCGCTTAGCGAAAAATATGAGAGCACAGCTATCGAACTCAATCAGGCATTGAGAAATAACATTGACCTTATTCGCCAACTTCAAGAAAGTCAATGCATCGTCACTCGACTTCAGCTCACTCAGAACAACGCGCGACCTCGATGCACTATCTCAGAAACTTCCTCTTTCGAGTCAAGGAGCCCACACCAGAGAAGGAGGTTTAGCTTCATCAACAATGTTATCATCCGCTCCAATGTCCCGGCCAACAGTAATGGCAACTACGCCAACTGCAACGGAAATGGAAATGCCGATCGAACTACAGTTACTTATAGCGAGGGGGCATAGTATCGAGACCGCTCCCGATTGATTATCAATGATGAACCGGGTCCAAGCAACTGACCCCCTCCTCAGCAGAACCCAATCGCCGCTGTCCAGGATCAGCGAGCTACTCTTCCAGCGGTGGACACTTTCCCAGATCAAGATGATCATCAACCTGCTCAGCCTCATCGTCTATACCAAAACCTGATCATAGATGTTGAGGATATGGAAGAAGATGATCCGTATGTGCATCATAAAAGGCGACCGTGGGACAAAACTCCCGAGGTCTGATAAAACCCATGGATCCCGCCAGCGGATCCGCATCTGACTTATCTCCCCGACATGGTCTGAAGGATCATGAGGGAAATGCGAGGGAACGCCAATGACTCATGGGAAACTCACCTAAGCCGTAATCCCTTCACAAGGATCGTGCATGAAGCCGAATGGCCTTGATGCCTCAGTATTCCCCAAATGCCACTTTACGACAGCACAACCGACCCCTATGCCTTCCTAAATCGCTATGAATGGAAAATGGATTCTAACTGGGCTAACGACCCGGTCAAATGCAAGTGTTTCCCGGTCTTCCTTTCAGGCACTTCTTTACTTTGGTTCTCGCGCCTTATGCTCCATTCAGTCAACAATTTCGGCCAGTTAGCTATAGAATTAGTTAAGAAGTTCAGAATGCATGTGCCAACTCTGAAGAACACCCTCGCCCTGTCTAATCTATACCAGGGACTCGCCGAATCACTCAAAAGCTACCTCTCACGATTTAATACCGCCCTCACTGAGGTAGATGACCCAGAGCCTTGCACTGTTCTTTTCTAACTTGCAAAAGGATTTCTCCCCACGTCCGAGTTTGGGGCTTGGATTGATAGAAAGCAACCCAATAGTCTCGACGCTTTCTATGAAAAGGCCGGACAATTCTTTTGTCAAGAAGAAGCGAGGCGCAACCGAATCTCTCGGGCCAACTCCTCCTACAATCTGCATGCCGATACCATCAGCAACAACACTAAAGGGAAAATATTGGAGAACCTTTCGATAAAGACAAGGGGCAGGTCCTTACAAATCAAAACCAGGTAACTACAGGTAGGGTGGCCGCAATAACAACCAGGTTCCGACGGATCCCAGAAGGTTTGGTCGTAACCAAGCTTATGAGACCTACACTCCATTAAATGTAGACTTGGAGATGATCTACCTGGGTACGTGCAACACCCTCCAGTATAAGAAGTCGCACCATAGGGAGTCCACTAATCGTAAAAAGAACAACAACAAGTATTGTTGATTCCACGATCTATACGGACACAACACCAATGAATGTCGTCAACTCAAGGACGCAATCGAAAAGCTTATCTGCGAAAAGCGCCTTGAGCGATACGTCCAAGAACCCTTTTCTCTTAAAGCAAACTCAGGTCCTCCGGCACTAACACCTTCAGCTCCTACCAAGACGGCTCCTGGTCCGTGGATCCCAAGGCTGGGAGTTGTAATCAACACTATATATGGAGGACCTTACCCCACACATGAAAGCTTCCGAAAAATGGAGGAGTACATGAGCTCTATCAAGCACGCCACCTATGAAGCTTGCTCCACTCTAGACAGGCCCATCCCCGCTAAGCTTCAGAAAACCATGAAGCACGACATCATCTTCCACGAAAGAGAATTAACAGGAATTTAAATCCCGACTACCGACCCACTCATGATCACTGCCCTGATCGGCCCAGCCTCCGTCCGAAGAATACTAGTCGAGGGAGCTCAGTCAACATCATCTTCAAAGCTGGCTACGATCAGATGAAGTTGAAAACCAAGGACTTGAAACCTCGCTCTCCCACAATCCACAACTTCAACGGATCCTTCAATCACCCGGCGGGCATGATCGACATACCTGTTGAATTGGGTAGCGAGGATCAAAGCCGGGTCCAAGTCCTCACTTTTGTTGTTATCGACATTATCTATCCCTACAATGTCTTCTTTGGACGTCCCTTCCTTACGGAGTTCTGAGTCTTCATGTCCCCATGGTCTCTCCTAATGAAGTTCCCAACAGAAAGCGGGATCGGCATAGTCAAAGATGACCAACCAACCACAAGAGACTGTTACATAATATAATGGAAGAATGCACGCAACAAGGACAAGGGCAAGGGCAAGGCTATGCCTTTGTCTCCCTATGCCAAAGCCATCTTTGCATAGCAATTAAAGGCGTCCGAGCCTTGTCTCAAGCACCACTTCCGTCTTTCTGGCGATCTCGATCCGAGGGAAGACGAAGAACCCGACCACG
Source organism: Allium sativum (assembly GCA_030737875.1). NCBI lineage: Eukaryota > Viridiplantae > Streptophyta > Magnoliopsida > Asparagales > Amaryllidaceae > Allium > Allium sativum. The sequence goes on from CM060926.1 coordinate 489,930,689, forward strand.
AAAGGGCTACTCCAATGGAACTAACAGTGGACATTTCGATCAACCCAGATGACTCATCAAAGGTCTTGAAAATTGGATCGCAACTCCACTCCGTAATAAAAGAAGATCTTGTGGATTTCTTACGAGCCAACCTTGATGTGTTCCCTAGACCCACTCAGACATGAGAGGCATCGACCCCGCGATTGCTTGCCACCAGTTGAACCTCGATCCCATATTACTTCCGATCAAGCAGAAATGCCGTTTCTTAGGGCCCGAACGGTCCAGTGCGCTCAAGGAAGAGGTAGACAGGCTACTCAACCACAACTTCATCCGCGAAGCCTACTATCCTAAATGGGTCTCCAACCTGGTTCTGGTCCAAAAACCTAATGGTAAGTGGCGAACGTGTATTGATTTCTACGACCCGAACAAAGCATGTCCCAAGGACATCTTCCCGCTTCCGAAGATCGATCGACTCGTTGATTCGACCGTCGGATATCAGCTCTTATCTTTCACGAATGCTTATTCAGGCTACAACCAGATTCCAATGTATCTTCGCGACCAGGATCATACCTCTTTCATAGCCGATCTCGGGCTCTATTGCTACCGCGTCATGTCTTTCAGACTTAAGAATGCGAAGCCACTTATTAACGAATGGTTAACCGCCTCTTTAAGCACCAAATTGGAAAATCCATGGAGGTATACGTGGACGATATCCTGGTAAGATCTAAAATACCGAGCAACCATCCATGACCTCTCCGAAATGTTTGATGTCCTCCACCGATATGACATGAAACTCAATCCCTTGAAGTGCTCCTTCGGAGTCACCTCAGGAAAATTCTTAGGTTTCATTGTCAACTCCCGAGGCATCGAAGCTAGTCCAGACAAAATCCAAGCTATCCGGGATATCCAAGTCCCTCAGAACATCAGAGATGTCCAAAGTTTAAATGGAAAGGTCGCCACTTTAAGTCGATTCATTTCCAAAGCTACCGACAAATGATCTCCTTTTTCAACTTGCTTCGAAAGGGGAAGCGCAACTTCAAATGGACCCTAGAATGCGTGAGCGCATTCGAGGACCTATTGAATCACTTAGAGCGGCCATCTATCCTTTCCAAACCAAATGACCATGAAGACTTATACATTTATTTGCATGTTTCCATGCAGGCAATCAACTCGGCGTTGGTGCGCATTGAAGACCGTGTACAGCGACCCGTCTACTACATTAGCAAATGATTGATGAGGGCAGAAAAGAATTATCCGAAGCTTGAGAAACTAGCATACTGCTTATTGATTTCCTCTTGGAAGCTTCGACCATACTTCCAGTCTCATCCTATTAACGTTTATACTGACCAGCCGCTACGACCGGTGCTACAATGACCCGAGGCATCCAAACGACTGCTAAAGTGGAGTATGGAGCCGAGTCAATTTGAGATAACATTCATCCCCTGTCGAGCCATCCACGGACAATCTCTCGCCGATTATATAGTAAAATCCACCACTCCCGAGGAGACTCTACATCGAGGCTCCCGACACTCAATGGAAATTATTCGTGGACGGATCCTCCAACAGCAAATATTCATCACTCTAGAGGAACGCCCGATATGCTACGCTTTAAAGATCAACTTCCCTGCTACCAACAACGACACAGAGTATGAGGCCCTGATAGCTGGACTTAGAATCGCTATCAAACATAAGATAAAGTCCATCCAAATCTTCTCCGACTCACAACTCATCGTGCGCCAGGTACAGGGAGAATATCAAGCCAAGGGGGAACGACTCACCTCATACCTAACCAAGGTTTAGGAATTGCTCATCAACTTCAACCACTTTGTCATCATGCACATTCCCCGGGAACAAAATGAAAAGGCAGATTCGCTAGCCAAATTGGCGAGCTCCAAGGATTCACAGCTTATGGAATTCACCCCAGTCGAAGTGCTCGATTCACCAAGTATTAAGCAAATGCAAACCAAGATGGTTGAATGCTGAAACCAAATCTGAATCTTGGATGGCCCCGATCAATAATTATCTGCAACACGGGACCCTCTCGGGATATTACAAAGAAAGACGAGCGCTCACTCACTAATCAGCTCGCTACCTTCTCATGAATAGAGTACTCTACCGCGGAGGCTTCTCTATCCCGTTGCTCAGATGCGTTGCCTATAACGACGCCGACTGAGTGTTGATAGAGGTACATGAAGGCGAGTGCGACGACCATGCCGAGGGATAAACCTTAGCATGAAAGATCATCAGGCATGGCTATTTTTGGCCCACGCTCGATCAAGACGCCGCAGACTATGCTTGTAAATGTGATAAATGTCAGCGCTTCTCAAAGATTCCAAGAGCCCCGCCTACCAAATTGATGCAAATGCCATGTCCTTGGTCGTTTGCTATGTGAGGAATAGACATCATCGGGACTCTTCCAATAGCTCGAGGAGGGGCACGTCATGTTATCATCATAGTTGATTACTTTACCAAATGGGCAGAAGCCGAAGCTCTCACCACAATCACCACCAAGAACGTGATCAACTTCGTCATCCGCAACATCATCACCCACTATGGGGTTCCCCAGGCCATCATCTCCGAAAATGGAACCCAGTTTGAGAGCGTAGAGTTCAAGGCCTTCTGTTAGTGGCACAACATCGAAAAGAGATTCTCAGCGGTAGCTCACCCTCAAGCTAATAGGTAAGTCGAGGCTATTAACAAAGTGATCAAATCCGTGATCAAGAAGTGTCTGGAAAAGGCCGTAGGCATTTGGGAAGACGATCTCCCTCTGGCCTTATAGGCCTATCAGACCACCTACAAGTCTGCTACTGGAAACACTCCATCCGCCCTTGCCTATGGATCAGAAGCCATCATCCCCATTGAGCTCAAGTTTCAATCTCATTAAGCCACATACTATGATCCGAAAACCAATCAAGAAATGCTAATGGAATCACTCGATTTACTCGAGGAAAATAGAAACGAAGTTGAACTCAGAGCTACCGCCCAACGACAACGAGTAGCCCGATACTTCAACTACATAGTCCGTCCTAAGGACCTCAATATCGGCGACCTCATCCTAAAGCGGGTCTTTCCCCCAACGACCAGAATCGGTCCTCGTTGGGAAGGCCCATACGCCATACAACGTAAGCTCACGAATGGAACTTTCAAACTTGCAATCGTGGATGGAGCCGAGCTTCCAAGGGTATGGAACAACGAACATCTCTGGTGCTACTTCACATAACGTAGTGTACAGTTGTCTATGATTTCCAACGATGTTTAGTTTTCTTGCAATTCAAGGCATTGTAAAGACTATTACTGCTAAAGTTATTAGCAGAAATGATGTTCAGTTTCTTGTCTCCCTTCCATGTTTACTCCTTGCATGATATGTTTGATTGACTATCACGGCTGACTTGTATGCACAAAATCTCAATCGCCGCATCGACCCCCACGGGCACGGGGGATGATGCCACCATCCAAACCTCGAGCCAACGTCGAGGACAACCACTATTGGAACCGTTCGGCACCTCGAGCACGGGAGCTGGCCTCGCTACTTGAGTCCCCGGCCTGCGAGGCGACCGAGTATAAATAACCTTCAACTCGAATCTCGGCCCAGCACCGAGCATAAATCGTTCCGCACTCAAGTCCCCAGACTTGGGGGAAGTCCACTAGCCAACCAAATGTGATACCAACCTCTCACATGGCTCCGGGCATATGTCGAATCTCGGTGCAGCATCAAGACCGACCTTAAATCGTACTCGCTCCTAAGCCCCAAGGCTTAGGGGTAGCCCATGGCCATGATCAGACCCTACGAGCTGATGATTTGGGCACCTTTAAGCGAATAAACGATGCCTCCGCTCATACGTCGAATGAACGATGGGAGAGCCTCCCATCAGACGAATTACGACGTCCACGCCTTCAACCTACTTGGACCTCTCCGGGCAGTCCTAGGAAGAAGGTACCTAACCTGATTTCCATAACCAATAGGATTACTGAGCTGAGGGAATCCTCCTGAAACCCATGCTCGATCTCCACAATTAGAATTGCTCCAGAGCGAGATCCCCAATCGTATTTCTGTTAGTGTAACAATAAGTACGCTTGTGCAAGTACAGGACGTTGGAAAACATGAGACGAACATTCGTACACTTAAAATGGAATGCGATTTTTACTAATCCATATTTCATTTCACACATACTGAACAAACTACGTGTCTAAAAAAATTCCTTTCTCATGAAAGGGTGTACATGAGAACCACACCAAGCCTTTAGAAACCAAAAGCGAGGGTCGTACTCGCGTATACTATTGACCTACATAATCAAAATAGCGGTAACATCTACTACAGTTACTGACACTATTCATGCTTAATTTTCCTGTGCTTCTTCTTCTTTACAGACTCGACACTAGACGGTTCCCCAGTAGGAGGTCATTTCTTCCCAGATCTGCTTCTTCCTCCCTTGCTCTTCGGAGGGGTTGCCTACTCATGAGAGATCGAGAGACGCCTTGCACATTCTCTATCACCGCTCGAAATCTTCGTAACCACAGTAGGGATAGTTTGCTGGAATGGCTTGGGGGCAGCATCAGCAACAAGGGCCAGCGCGGCGTCACCCTTTCCCAGGACATCCTTAGCCTCCCGCTTTGCTTTCTCCTTCGCCTCTTTGGCATCATTTCGGTCAGCTAGCTTCTGGGATTTGAGCTTCACGGCCTCATCAGCTTTGAGTTTCTTAAGGGTCTCAGTGGCCATCTGCTGGGCTTTGTCATCCTCCTTCTTTTTCTGGGTTTCATTTGCATCCCTCTTCTTCTCCGCCTCATCATTGTCCTTCTTCTTCTTAGCTATGGCAGTAGCCTTCTCCTCAGCATCCTTCCTTACCTTCGTTTGGGCCTCTTGCCTCGCAGCCTCGTCCTTCTTTCTCTTCACACTTGGCCATCATCTGAACCTTCAGGGAATCCACCATGGCCTGCATTAAAAGCACATCGATATCCACCAGGCCTATCACGTAAGCACTCTAGCCATCAACCACCTCTCCTTCCTCTACCAGGCCCTCATAAATACAGGACCCTAGCCAGATATCTGAAAAGGTGTCCAACTGACCACCTCCTTCTCCAAATTGCATCACTTGCAGTCCTTACCCAGATTTGGTCATTTGAGGGAGCACGAGGTCAAAGCCTGGTGTTATAGTAGATCTAAGAAGGGCTGCACAGTAAAAACACAACCTTTTAGTTTGCAAATTCGGTAATCACATCGTCTTATGGAATACACAGTAAAGGGAATTTACCTCTGGTCAGGGATGATGCAGGTATAATGGGGAGTGTGCTTGTCGTAGTAGACAAAGTAAATCCAATCTCTCCCAATCCCAGATGCTCAGGATCATACTCAGTCGAGGCCCGAGCCAAAGCTGTATGATCGCTTGTTGTGCCTGCCTAGGGAGCCAAATGGCCGATAAGAGCCTCCTCCCGCAAATGACTCCGCTACAACCACGTTCTCACTAACAATAAACTTCCCCTTTTCCGCGGTGAGCCTCACCAGTCTCTCATTCTCTGCATCCTCCTGCAATAATCTCCCCCATTCCTCTAGCTTCACACGCTCCTCGTCAGTCAGGAGATCAATCATCAGTTGGCGCTCATCCAAAGTTCCCACGTCCACATGACGTAAATATGCCTCATATGGCAGCAATCTCTGCCATGTCAGGGCCAGCACTCGAGAATAATCGTCAACCAATGAGAGTCCGTGGAACTTGAGGATTTTAATGTACATATCCCGAATATGTTCCGCCAAGGAGATCTCCTCCCGGAATTCAGTATCCTCAAGCTCCTCTCTCAACCGTTCAACATCCCTCAAGTGCTCGACCTTCAATCCATCTGCCGAGCTCAACACATCCCTATTACTATCCTCGACATCCTCCTTTGCCTTCTTTATCACCTCTAGTTTCCCTCTCAATTCAATGAGGCGTTCTCAGCCTTAGCCTCTCATTCTCTGCTCTCAAAGCGTCGTTGTCCTTTTGAAGCTGGGTTACTCGCTCATGGTCCTTCTTCAGCTCAGCATACGTTTTCTGCAGCTCGGCCTTGTCTTTTTTTAAGGTTGTGTTTTCAGTAGTTAGAGAGGCCATAGAATCCTTTAAAGTTGAGTTGGTATGCACAACCTCCTTCAGCAGTATCTCGTATGCATGCTTCATCTCCGCTGCAACAATAATACTAAGAATTAACATTCACAAGTATAAAGACGAATGGGGAAATGTTTACAACACAAGGAGCAAATCTACCTATTTCCTTCTTTAGGTTAGCAACAATGGTCCGCTCGCCATCGATAGTCAGCCTCTGATTGATGAGCTCCAAGTTTTTCTTCCTAATCAGTTCTGAGAGGTGGAAGGAATACTTAGTAAGCTTGTTGCCTGATGATACACGACCCTCACATGCATCCATATCTCCTCGGATTCCCTAGCAGAAGGCGGACTGAGATCAGGGAGGAATATCAGCTCGTCGAAATAATCCTGAGGGAAATTCTACTCCAATAACGCCTTCCTCTCATCCATATAAAGCTCTCGCCTCTCGGGCTCTACTAGAACTTGCCTCCTCGTTGTAGTCATTCCTTTCGACCTCCGATAGCTAAGGGATGATTCCTTCCCTTTAGTAACTTGAACGGGGGTCAAAGGGGCTATGTGAGAAGGAGCTATCAATGACAAGTGCCTTGAGCCACCTAAGTCGAGTCGAGAATCTCCCACAGATACTCCAACTGGAGGAGGAGGATAAAGAGGAGTCGGAGATCGCCAAGGCCTATCTCGGTGACGGTTCTCACCGCCTCGATCTTGTGAAGGTGGGGAGTCACCATATAAGCTAGACCCTCTCCTAAAGCCTTAAAGAAAATGTTTTTGGGGTGTCAACGACCTCTGTACCCATAACCTCGCCCTCCAAGTCATCTTGCCATATCACCTGTCAAAGAAATGAGTACAAAGTCAAACACTTCGCACACACGAACAATCTCTATGTTATGTAGTGCTTATGAGTCTATGGCCTAAGTGTTCTCTCAACAGTCCAAATGATGGTCCACCTGAACGAGTGAACCCCTCCACAGCTAGATCTAGCTCTTCTATACTTGTCGTACCCGGCCAGGGAGACAAGTCTATAGCAAGTTTATTAAGACCATCAAACTGGCCCTCTACCTCGAGTGAAGCGACAGTCTCTAAGGGAGTCGCATGGGACTGTGGCCTTGACGACGCTTCTCCCCCTGTCTCTCCTATCGAAGGCTGGACAAGAGCAGCCAACAGACCCTCATCCCAATCAACTATCTCCTTATTGCTAGCCTCATCTCTACCGGTATCTCCCTAGGACTTCGCAACCTTCCGCGGTTTGGGCCCAGATGAGGGCATCTTTCTCTTCTGAGTAGGACCTCCATTGTCCTTCGCCACTTTCTCTTTCTTCCTACTGCCTGCGACAATAGGCCTGATTATGGCCCGATAGTTAGGGAGCAGCCCTGAGCGACAAAGGTGATCCTGACTTGTGACTATATCGGTAGACCGCAATGCAGTTGGAATTGCTTGCAGAGCCTCAAGGCGTTGTTGATACTCGATGCCGGTAGGCGCCTCAGGGTTTCCTGCCATGTTAAAACAAAGTCGAAGATAAGACATCGAATCCACAAACTTTATGGTAAAAAACAGAGTACAAGAATGCTTACTTCCTTCCAGCCATCTCCTCGCGAATCCAAGAGGACAGCGTACGAAGAAACATTCGTACTTGTATACAGTTGGCTTGGGCCACGTCCTGACAAAGAACTTAATATTAGGCGAAGCTTCTAGAAAATACTAAGATAGCGATATGTTAGCTCTTCTCTTTAGTTGGAAAAAATACCGAATATCCCCTCTGGTAGGTTCGGAATGCAAGTACTCATGGTAGAGAACATAAGTACCTAAGAGCGAGGCATATGCATTCGGGTGCAGCTGCGACGACGCAATACGAAAGAAATACAGCATGTCTCGAATGAAATTGTTAGCCGGGGGCACGCACCCAGTGACGTAGACCTGTCTGTTCTAAACAGTAAGACCCTCGGGCGGTGCATGAGCCCTACCACCTCTCCTGGGGCATGAACATCATCTACAAGGATTTTAAACCGCAATGCCATTTTTCTAATTGTCTCCATGTCCATGTGCGATGACACCGAATCCTTTGGATTTTTAAGAATAACTACGTCAGGCAACATATCCAGGGCCACTAGAGCCACTGGTGCGTTCCCCTCAACAATTTCCACATGCTCTACCTCTTCGTGCACAACCAGAGAGTGTTGTCTTTCAGTTTTCTCTCCATGCCCAGACGCTTCAGGAAAACTGGTTGTTTGAGAAGGGGTGGCTCTCAAGCTCGTTGCCCGTCGAGCTAACGTTGCTAGTAGAGTCAGATGTATGCGATGACGGCAAAGAAGTCTCAACTTTCGAAGTCTTTCCGATCATGGATCTGATGTGCATCGCTAGCTATACTTTAACACATTAGCGTTAGACATCATAGTTGAATAACCTCTACCCCTTGTGTTGGTGCAAACTAACATGTGTGTAGTGTTATGCAATTTCAAGATAATACAGGTTAAAGTTAAGATCGCGGAACCCGACGATGACTACAAGGCTGTAAAACGATAATTGTCGTCACGGCCAGTCCACTTTCCTAGGCTCGTGTCAAGTCAGGACTGTGGCACGATCGGAATCGGGGAACAAAAACAACGGTTTAGTAAGTTCGGTCACATCTCATGTTTATATGCTCTAATCCTATGTTCTGGGCATAGTCGTCAACCATAAGGAAACCAACATAAGCACCGACTCGATCACATAATGTCGCGATACCAACACGGACCCCGAAGAGAAGAAAAATCAAAGTCCGAAGCAAGAAGTTCAACAAGGGACGAAGCGAAGCAACTGGGCCATTCTCGAATTCACATCCCTTCGAGGTTCAAATGCTTGAACCCTACTTGGAGTCCGAATATTCGAACCCCACCGGGGATTCGAATACACGAACCACATTTGGGGACCGAACGCTGGAACCCCGTTCGGGGTTCGAATACTCGAACCCCGCTCAGGGTTCAAATACTCGAACCAAATTCAAGGTTCAAGTACTCAAGCCCCAATTGGGGTTCGAGGATTCAGAACCCCTTCGGGATTCGAAAATCAACACCTTATGTGGGGTGCGAGATCGCCACCGGAAGCACGGGGCTTCGACGCCATATTCTTTCCCTCCACAGAGTGTCTCACCCTCATCTGGAACACTCCGATCTCCTTCCACCTTCTTCCCCAACTCTCCTCTCTCCCCCACCTCGAGCTCCACCACACTTGCCTATTATCAAGTCAAGAACTCGTGGAATGATGGTCGCAGTGGCCACGATGGAGCTCGTCGAGGAAGGGAAGTGGCGGGGGTCACCTCCGAATCCTATCTGAGTGTTCGGGTTTTTGAATACAAAAGATTTGGGAGTTAAAGGCGGCCAAAGAAATAAACAAGGAGAAAAAATGGGGAGGGGGAGGCCTTTTTGTAATAAAAGGAGGTGTCTCTTCATGTTCTTCAGTGCGCCTCTTCGTACCCTACCAGGGTACGAAATTTCGTACCCAGCAGGGTACGAAAATTCGCACCCCACCAGGGTGCGAAATTTCATACCCAAACCAAGGTAAGACAAACAAAAATGATGACGATGAGGGTACATATGCATGTACAGTACATGTATATACGAGTATCCATGAATGCACAAGCGCAGTGTAACGCTAGTACTTAGCAATGCAGACACACCGTCGCGCCAACCATGAGTCGTTTACGGCTCTACAATAAACGAGCTCAACAACTAAGATCTATTTTTATAAGTTTACAGGAAAAGTCGATGACTCAACAACTACTTCAATCAACACAAATCATATCATGTCAAGACAAGATGTACTTTCGAAGAAAAATGTTAACCGACCTTTTGGTCCGGTTCCCAAAAGTACACAAGGCACTCTCGACTCAACGTATCGCATGAAGCCAAGTCCGAGAGTGCTGCCAAGGAGTATAGGAAGTGAGCTGAGAAGGGATCACACCAGCAATAACCTCACCGCTCCTTTAAATATTGCCAAACCAATATCTTGAACCCTGAAAAACCACAAGCATCAACCTCGACTCCCCTTTCCTATCTTCATGTATTCTTCGTACCCCAGGGAGGGGTACAATTTTCTAGGCACGAGTACGAAGGGGTCCAAGATTCTGGAGTTTGGCACTACGGGTTGTGAGATTATTCTGGGTGTGGTCCCCTATTTTTACCTACTCCTACCTACTCTCACATAACCACTCCACTATAAATACCCCTTGACCTCACACTTCAAAGGGGTCAGAATTTGATGATTTGACACCTCTTGAGAGCTCCAAGTAGCCTCTTTAATGACATCTCCACTTTGAGGAAGAAGAAGGGAAAAAGTGTCTTTTTCCTAATATATTAATATATGATAATTATGATATCATATAACTTATAAATATATGTAAAGAGATGTCATGAGATGTTCTCAACCCAATAACTCTTTGTTATAAACAATATTCCAAGGACTCTTCCAAAGTGGACGTAGGTCTCTAGCGAGGCCGAACCACTATAAATCTCTCGTGCTATTTGCTGCTTTCCGCACTTACTTTTCCGTAAGAAACTATAATTCTTAGTAGTTAAGAATCGTGGGTGTTTACGACATATTTTGTTGTCAACAATTAGTGACTTAAACATTTTAGCTAATTACAATTCAAGTTAATTAATTATTAAATTAAACCTGTTAAACTTGTACTAACCATAACCTTTGCACATGAGGTCAGATTTAGATGTCGTTTCGTCCTATGGACTCGTATTGACGAGCCCTACGTTTTTAAGTTGGTTTGGATTGATTTGGCTAAGATGAGTGATATTAATTTTTACTAAACCGTATTTGTTCGTATAGTATAGATTTGACGTTTTAAACTGATTTTTAATTATAAAACCAATATTTAAGATAATTGAACCTTCTAAATAATTTATAAAAAGATTAGTAAGTAATTTAAGTAGTTTTAGCCGTGATTATCACATTTTACCTATTTGTGTGATATTGCGCATTATTTATCCATTTTACGCACTATTGCGCGTTATTTTGAGCACACAATTAGATTTGGGTTAGTTAGACTGATTGTTATATATAGGTACTATTTGATTTATTAGAGTGGATGTTTATATGCTAGTTTAGGAATTCATATTACTATTGGTTGCCTGGTTGAATTGTTTGCTTAGTTTAGCTTAAAACACCATTTGTAGGCGATCTGGAATTAGGAAAATTTTCATTCATTAGAGTTTGGGATGCTTATCGGTCAAATGCACATGTCGGTGCATATTGATTGAGGACACCAGGATGATAGACTCGAGCGGGCGAGATAACTTCAGGTTGAAGCTTCTGAGCGCATAGATGGATTTGATGACGGAACAATATTGGAGCTTGGCGACGGATTTGAAGATGGAGCGATACTGGAGTTTGGTGGTTGATCTGAAGAAGAAGGATGGACTTGGCAACGAGCTGGACGTCGCAACAAATGCCGAACATTCTCCTAAATGCATATTTAACCAATTTTGGTTAAATAGTCAATTCGTCTAGTCGTTATCAATTACTATGAAGTTATTGATATCAATTACTATTGTTATTGGCCGCTTTGGTCAATTTGACATAGGTGATGGTGAGATTTGGAGGAGTATGACATGATGGTTCATTCGATAGTGATTTAAACATGATGGCTCTTCAATTTGTGGCTTTGGCTTGAGGCAAGGATGTGGTGCTTCTATTGATTCATCATTTAACGACGAAGATTGCAGGATGGAGAACAATGAGGCTATGAATGGTTTTCCTCTGAATTGTAGAAAAGACGACGTTAAGTCGTATAGAGGTGGCCGTCGGAGAGAGAGAGAGAGAGGGAGATACAAGATGATATCCTACGACATACGATGACTGTCGGGGATAGTTCCCATATTGTGACGACTTCGGATGGTAGTCTTATAAACAGTTTGGTGATGGATTCTACTGCGGAGAACATGTGCAAAGGGATTATTGATAACGCATGGTTTTAGTTGTTACTCATAACAACGGGGTAGTGGGTGTGATGTCCATTAGGACCAGATAGGTCCTTCTGGTTTCCGTCGATGTGAGACTTATGGCACTCCCCTGGACCAGATGTATCCTTACCTTGGGGCATACGCATTAGTACAACCTAGGTCCTAGCCGATCGAGTGGCATAAATTCGAGTATCATGGAAACTGAGCATTATCTTATATCCAACGTGTTGAGTGAGTGAATGTAAGGATGGATGATGGATATCAGATATTCGTACATATTTAGTATTTCGATGTAGGATACACCCATACTTAATTATCATAGAGTAGACATATATTCTTATATGTGCTGACTTTGTGGATGCAAAGGCAGGACATGTATGATTTCCCATACCATCTATGCCATATATACTATTATATCTTTTACAGTACTTTGAGATTTGCTTATCGCTCACATCATACTTTTGTCTGACCCAAGGTTTTATTCCCTCTTATTATCTTAGATATATGCTCATCGTCGATGCTGATGAGCAGACCAAGTGACAGTTATGAGTATTATCGGATCGTATATGAATTAAATTTAATATTGGATGTATCGTATTAGTTAGGTTAGTATCTTGCATGCCCGGATAGGTACGAATGTTATTTTCTATAATTGCTATTATTTTGCTTATGCATGTCTGATTGATGATATTTTCCTGTTTATTTATGTTATCATGATTGTTAGACATCCAGGATAATTATATTGTTGTATTGTTTATTTATTCAGAATAAAACCCGTACATGTCTTGACATGCTATGTTAGATAAATTTAATTTACTTAATATGTTTATTCCCTTATTGTTATTTCTACTATTGTGTCCAATCCTCTTTGTCGAGTACATGACCAGGTACAAAGAAGCAGGATTTATTTTTTGGGTGCTTATTCGCTTTTATTTGCATCTAAATGTTAAGCTTGCTTAAAAAGAGGTATGTAGTAGATATAGAGTTGTGGTTTTGCCATTTGGTGCATTTTGGTAATTTTATGCACATTTATGGGTAGCCACTTTTGGCTTTATTTTTTTTGGGATGAGACTTGCATAGCGATTTGTGGTTTTTCGGATCAAGCCGTATAAAGGAGGTGCTGTCAAACTTTTTCGTGATTTTTACCAAATTTGGAAAGAAATCCAATAAGCGATGATAAGTTGGATTGCCTTCCAAATCAGTAAGTTGCCACTTTTGTTTCATCATCCAATTGTTTGGAAAATAAATGTATAACTTAAGTGTTTGGCTTGGCTGCATCGATCCCGAATTGGATGGTAGTCATACTTAGAAATGGGAACATTGGCCCTATGCCTAATACCGAGTCTATTTCTATATCCTTGGTTGTGATCGCTTTTAGTGGTTGTTGTTGAGGGCATTAAGTGACAGTTTATCTTGTACTATCACTTCTTTATGAGTGTTAAGACATATTGTTTCATCCTGAGGATTTCATGGACGAAATCCTTTAAGGAGAAAGAATATAATGACCTGTGTTTTATCAATAAGATGTTTCAATATTTCATTTCAATAAAAATCATTAATTATCCAATTGACGATTCTAGGATTGTCCATAAACAATCGAATCAAGACTTAGGACCAGTTCCATTGAGTCTGGATTATTTGTTACATGGAAAATGAGTACTTGGATCATTATATTTCAAGTCCGGGTCAGTTGGTGGTCATATCGATCTCGAAATACGCGTAAATAGTTATTTTGGGAGCATAGATCGGATTGCGAAGAAATTTATATTTTTGAAATCGTCATAATGAGTTATTGCATGTCGTCAGGTCTCATAGCGAATGGACGTACCGTTTGGTCGTGCGTAAATTAAATATGTGTTAATTTTTGTAAGAAACTGACATTGTAATTTGAGTTTGAAAGACTAACTTCCACATACGATCGATTTTGGTCTCGAGACTAGTCTCATTTTTTTCAAAAGAGGGTTATTACATAGATAATGGCAGGCGACACGTGTTGATTGGAGTTCACAAGTATTTGGTCCTGTTTGTGGATAAACAAATATAATATTAGGCCCAAAGCCTTATTTCTCTAACCTGACCTGCTTGCTTCCTTGCCATTTACACTTTGCTGTTCCATTGCAACAAAAATGAAACATGTAACACCCCGTATTTCTATTAACACTAAAATAACAAATTAAAGAATAACTAATCTTAGATGTGAGAATTAAGGGAAACAGGTTGTGCCATTGTGTTCGTCTCGGAATTCTGGTTGAGATAGAGTCCGAGTTTACGTGAATTGGACTTCGTATGAAGAAGTTTTGGCCATCGGAAGTTTCAAAAAATTCAAAACAGATTTCAAATTTCAAAATTCAAAATTCAAATTTCAAAGTCAGATGGGCTAGGCGGGAAATTTCCGGCCAGGGCCAGATCGACCATATGGTCGACCTGGGGGTCAACCTACCCTGACCAGGCCGACCATAGGGTCGACCTGGGGGTCGACCTGCCTCCCCCGGGTAGATTTGATTGATGACCTGTTTATGACTGTATGCTGAGTCATTAGGGTTTCTGATCTGCTCTGATTGGCTGGGATTAATTCTGGGTTGATCGAACGACTTAAATTAATCCTAAACTCTATAAAAAGACATATAGCCTCAAACCCTAAAATCAAATTAAAATTAGAATCATGGCCTCCATGCCGTCACCTAGCAACCTAGAATAGCCGCCACCAATTAGAGAGGAAGAAAGCTAATCAAATTCAATTCTATTCAACTCTAACAACGAATCTACTACAAAGGAAAGATAATTCAATTTCAGAACTCAGATTTCAGAACGCAAGACCTTCTTTTCGTGAGTTCTATTTCTTTAATAAAATAATTAACAATTTAATTGGATTGAGATATGATGTGGATTATATGGCTATGTTGTGAATTATTGACCGCATGTTATTATTTATGTTGTAAATTCTATGATATTATTATTTATGTTGTAAAATCTATGATGTTATCATCTATGCTGTAAATTCTATGATGCTATCATCTATGTTGTAAAGTTGTGATGTTATCATCTATGTTGTAATTCTATGATTGGCTTATGTATAATCATGTTTCATATGCTAGTTTGGTTATGTTGATTCATATGATAAATCATATGTATGTATGCAAGTTAGGATGTTAATTGAGGCATGGATCATATACAAGTTAGTGAGATTTTATATATAACCTTACGTGTTTCATGACATCTATTTTAGACCTAAAGTTAGGCTATGACATGTGTGAGTTATATGCTAAATTCTACATGCTAGTTTACATGTTTAGATGTAAGTTTACACCATCACTATGTTGCATAAATCACATATGCAAATATATATATATATATATATATATGTATATATATATATATATATATATATATATATATGGAATAGGAATCATGCCTATCCAAGTTTACCCCTTATGGTTAGATCCATGACATACATGGTTTATGCAAGTTTGTGGTTATTACCTATGCAAGTCTACACCTTTAGATTTAGATCTATGACATATGTAGTTTTATGCAAGTTGCGACTTTGGCCTATGCAAGTTTTTATGTAGAACCTCATTCACACATGCAAGTTCACCCCTTATGTTTAGATCTAGTTTTATCTATATGTATGTTGTGATGTTTTCTCTTTATTCCATAAGTTAGACTATTTGAGTCTAACGTATATTTTACGTTAAACGAACGAAGGTACAACGTGGGGTAATGGAATAATATTAAAAGATTTAATATTGAGAATTGGCATAAATGCCTTAAATGGCATAAAATATATTTGTGAAGAAAATTGGTATGATTTTGCATACCATAAATAGATGGACATAATTGAGTCAATTATGGCCATAGTTAAATTTGGAATTGATTGATAATTTGAATAGGGAAATTAATTAAAATTGGGGAATAATTAATTTTGTGTAATTAATCGTCTAAGACACGAGGTTAGGCTCTTTTGTGGTGTAAGACTGCCCGGACCCGCCCAGAAAATCCAGCTGCCACAAATGCCAGTCTAATGTGGGAGGTCTTAGGCATAAATTAAATGTGTAACAGTTGTAAAGACACGAGGTTAGGCTCGTTTGTGGTGTAAGACTGCCCGAACCCGCCCGGCAAATCTAGCTGCCACAAATGCCAGTCTAATGTGGAAGGTCTTGGGCATAAATTAAATGCGTAACAGTTGTAAAAACACGAGGTTAGGCTCGTTTGTGGTGTAAGACTGCCCGGACCCGCCCGACAAATCCATCTGCCACAAATGCCAGCCTAATGTGGGAGGTCTTTATAAGGTTACGGTCTTAATGAATTAAGAAACACTTAACCAGATAAACATGTAGTGGGACATAAGGGGGTTAAGTGGGTGCCTTGGGTGGCATGCGGAATTTAGTGGGTGCCTTGGGTGGCATTTGAAATACGATTAGAAACACTTAACTAAAATTGAAACATGTAAGTGAACATGAATAAGAATAGCGTTAAGTGGGATGTACTAGAGGGGACCAAGCTTAGGTGGATAGCTTGTGTCAAGTAATGGGGCCCCGTTTCAACCAGTAACCCATACGTATCTTTATGGGCTCGACCCAAGTTGAGGACGGGACACGCATACTAGGCTTGACTGTAAGAG
Organism: Allium sativum; assembly: GCA_030737875.1. Classification (NCBI taxonomy): domain Eukaryota; kingdom Viridiplantae; phylum Streptophyta; class Magnoliopsida; order Asparagales; family Amaryllidaceae; genus Allium; species Allium sativum. The sequence goes on from CM060926.1 coordinate 489,947,305, forward strand.
GCCAAAACGGGTTAGCGGTGGCAATGCAAGTCCAACGGGTTCATTTGCCTGTGTGGGCTTGTGCTGGTAGGTAAGACGTTGTTGCATCGTGTAGGTATAAGCCGTGCATTGTTGGTGGTATCGGGTTGCCACTTTGGGGAGTGATACACCCCACAGTGGGGCCAGCACGGGTATTTACGAGTTTGGGAGCCGATCACTTGGGGGTAGTGGGTACACCTAGTGAAGATAGGGGCAGGCGGCACCTATGAAGGCAACTAGGGGTGCACGAAACTACCATTATCATTATTAAAGTCTTGTAGGCGGGATCAACCTTAGGGTGACTAGTGTTGGTGCAGTATAGTAAATATCTTATAGTGGTTTAGGTGCGCCTTTAACGTTATCTTTGTTCATCTTATTTCCTTGTTTACTATGTTATACCCAATTGTTCACAGTCATTTCATTATTTTCCAACTTATGCCTTAGCCTAGTTATTTTGGTAATTATATTGTTAAAGTTATCGAACTCGCCAGACTTTATGTATGACCCCCTTTGTTTCCTCCTCTTTTCATCTCCCCCCCCCCCCAAGGTGCTCAAGGTGGAACTAGCACCAGTGGAGCTTGATTTTGGATAGTTGTATCTCTTGCTTTTAGAAGTTGCTTGGATCGCTGAAGTAAATGTTCAGCCTATCTTATTTATGGCTATTTTGTATTGGGGTTATGTCTTTCAATTTATGTACTCTGATTTATTCAAGATGGATATTATGTACTTTAACTCTGGTTTTTGATGATGTAATCAAACCTATGTGTTTACCGCTGCAATGAATAAAGTTTTAAATTTTTAAGTACTGTTTATATTTGTCTTGTTGTTAAGTTTCTTTTCTATACTCACTTAAAACGCTCCATAGAAGTTAATGCATTCCCTTTGTGAGTGACATTAATGGACGTGGGGTGTTACACGTGGTATCAGAGCCGAAGGTTACCAGAACAGATATGAATTTTGAAAAACTGTTTTTCAAAAGCACTTTTATAAAGAAGTACCTTCAAAAGTACGTTTTAAGGAAAGTATTTTCAGGAGAAAAGCTTATTTTAGAAAGCATAACCCCAAGAGCCATATATCTTTCCTTCGGTCCTTTTGTATTGGATCTTTCCTTTTTTGTTTCAGCATGTCTGGAATTCCCGAGATACCCGATGGGATACCAATACCAGGATGGTTTAGGAGGTATTTAGAGACTAGGGCCACCACCGCAGGTCCAGCAAATCCTCCTCCCCCTCCTCGTGTTGATACTTTTGCTAAGATATGTAAGGACTTTCGAGCAATGGGTGGAAAACCTTTTCATGAGACGGAGACATTTGTTGAAGCACTAAATTGGCTAAAGGAGGTGGAAGAATTGTTTGGGATCTTTGAAGTGGAAGATGGAAGAAAGGTCCAGTTAGCTGCCTGGCTAATGAAGGATGAGGCCTCGTTTTGGTGGGAGGTCACTAATGGAGAACGTCCAGTCGATACATGGCCAGATTTTAGGCGGAGGTTTGAGGCGAAGTTTCTCTCACGGGCTGAAGAGAATCTATACATGGAAAGGTTTCTAGCATTGAAGCAGGGGAATCTATCGGTGAAAGAATACGTCAACAAATTCAATCAGTTGGCGAGATTTGGCTTGGAATTGGTGAATACACCAGAAAAGAAGGCCCTGATATTTGTTAAGGGTTTGAACGAGCCGCTTCATGGGTTAGCTATGACCCACATCCCCATGTGGGCTACTTTTGAGAGACTAGTTGACATGGCGCTTATGCATGAAGAGGAGAAGGGCGCCAATGCTAATAAGGCACCCGAAAAGAAAGGGGATCAAAAGAAACCGCAACAGCAACAACAGAACAAGAAAGGTGGTAAAGGCAACAATGGTAAGGGAAAGAATAGATGCTTTAACTATGGGACACCAGGCCATCTAAGAAAAGATTGTAGGAAGAAAAAGAAGATTGGCAGTTTACACTGTGGCGAAGCGGGACATCTGATTAAGGACTGCCCAATGAAAGGGCAGAGGCAGTGTCTACCTCGGGAGGACAGGTGCAGGCTCTCATGGCACCAGAGCAGGCAAGGGGACAAGTTCAGGCTCTCGTGGTCCCACCGCTGCAAGAACGAGGTAGAGCAATTTCCGTTGAAAGTTTAGTTTTTCTGTTTGATCATCATGTCCGTACTTTATTCGATTCTGGCGCATCACATTCGTTTATCTCTACATCATTAGTTGAAACACTGCACCTAGATACTAGTTTAGTTATAGATCCCATAGTAGTCTCAAATCCTATTGTTGGCTATGATTTGTCGGGATTTGAGAGTGTTTATCTTGGGCGTTGGGTTTGAATGCAATGCCTTTGTTCTTGGCTTCATGGGCTACGACTTGATTCTAGGTATGGATTGGCTAACTAGATACGGGGCCATCCTAGATTGTGAAAGAAGGGTAGTTAGGTTGTTGAGTCGTTGTAGAAATACCCTTGATATTTCTTGTGACCCTAGAGGTCCAGTAATTTTTAGCTGCCTAGAATCCCTTGACGCATCCAATGATGATTTACATTCTGTTCGTATAGTCCGTGAATATTTGATGTCTTCGATGAGGTGAGGGGTTTACCCCCAAAACGTGAGATAGACTTTCGAATATATCTAGTAGATAATGCAAAGCCAGTTGCATTGCCAGTGCGCCACATGGCTCCAAGAGAGAGAAGAGAACTCAGTAAGAAAGTGAAAGAATTGCTTGAGAAGGGGTTCATAAGACGTAGTATATCGTAGTGGGGTGCTCCAGTAGTATTTGCCACGAAGGTGGATGGGTCCCTTAGACTTTGTGTGGACTATAGAGAACTTAATAAGCTTACTAAGAAGAATAGGCACCCACTGCCGAGGATTGACGATCTCTTCGATCAGTTAGTTGGCGCCTCAGTGTTTTCGTAGTTGGATTTAGCCACTGGTTTCCATCAGTTGAGAGTGGCTGAGGATAGCATAGACAAGACTTCCTTTAGGACTCCGGACGGTTTCTTCGAGTGGCTTGTGATGCCCTTCGGTTTGACAAACGCCCCCGCATACTTTGTTGACTTGATGAGTAGGGTGTTTAGGGAGTACCTTAATAAATTTGTGGTAGTCTTTGTGGACGACATCTTGATCTTTTCTAAAAGCGAGGAAGAGTGTGCCCTACATCTTAGGGAAGTGTTGGAGACCCTTCGAGCACATAGCCTTAAAGCTAAATTTTCTAAATGTCACTTTTGGAGGAAGGAAGTGCGATTCTTAGGGCACGTGGTTTCCAAAGAAGGGATAGTTGTGGATCCCGCCAAGGTAGTGGCCATCCAAGATTGGAAGGTCCCTAAAAATGCTACCGAGATGAGGAGTTTCTTAGGGTTGGCTGGCTACTATAGGAAGTTTATCAAAAACTTCACAAAAATATCAGCCCCATTAACACGCTTGACGAAGAAGAACCTAGTCTTCACATGGGACGTAGATTGTGATGATGCGTTCCAACGTTTAAAGAGAGCTTTGACCACAGCCTCAGTCTCAGTGTTGCCAGATCGGAGTAAGCCATTTACTGTTTATACCGATGCTTGTGGGACAGGACTAGGCGCAGTCTTAATGCAAGAGGGAAGGGTAATAGCCTATGGAGGGAGGCAGTTGAGAGTGCATGAGAAAAATTACCCTACACATGACCTAGAGTTGGCCGCTATTGTTTTCGCGCTTAAGTCCTGGCACCATTATCTTCTTAGCAAGAAATTCGAATTATTCACTGACCACAAATCGCTAAAATACTTGTTCTCTCAGAAGGACTTGAACTTAAGGCAGCAAAGGTGGATGGAATTCTTAGCGTCCTACAATTTCGAGATAACATATACCCCTGGCAAGGGTAACGTGGTGGCAGACGCCTTAAGTAGGAAAAGGTTATCCTTGAGTCCGTTGTTTGTTGAGCGGCGAAGCTTGGAGTTTATCTCTACGTTTGACTTTAGACCATTCATTGACTTTGTACTCGGTTTGCTGGCATCCTTAGAGGTCAGACCTACGCTTTTGGGATGGATTGGTGAGGCACAGCGAGATGGCCCACAGTTGGTTGAGTTAGTAGAGAAGCTCAAAAGAGGGGAGTCATCGAGCCATCTCCGTAGGTATACCCTAGATGATAAGGGTTGGTTATGTAGGGACGATAGACTTTGTGTACCATGGGACGAGAATTTGAGGAAGACCATTCTTGAGGATGCACATCGTTCGAAGATGACCATCCATCCCGGCAGGGACAAGATGTACATGGACATGAGACGAGTTTACTTTTGGGCTAGCATGAAGAGGTATATGGCTGAGTTTGTCGCTAGATGCTTGGTGTGCCAACAAGTAAAAGCAGAGCAAAAGAAGCCCGGTGGGTTGCTTCACCCATTGGAGGTCCCACAATGGAAGTGGGAAAGTGTCTCGATGGACTTTATTAATGGGTTACCGAGGTCGAGGAAGGGTAATACGGGGATTTGGGTCGTGGTACACAAACTTACTAAGAGCGCCCATTTCATTCCCGTGAAGAGTAAGAGGACCGCTTTATGGTTAGACTCCGTATACATTCGAGAAATAGTTCGTTTGCACGGTGTTCCTTCTAGCATAGTGAGCGACCACAATCCTATCTTCACTAGCGAGTTTGGGAAGTGCTTGCAAGAGGCGGTAGGGACTCAGGTATGTTTGAGCACCGCATATCATCCTTAGACGGACGGCCAGACTGATAGGGTGAATCGTATTCTAGAGGACCGATTGAGGTTGTGTGTCTTAGACTTCGGAGGTACATGAGAGGAACATCTTCCATTGGTGGAGTTTGCTTATAATAATAGCTTTCATTCTAGCATTGGCATGGCACCGTTCGAGGCTCTTTATGGACGGCCGTGTCATTCGCCTACATGTTGGTGGGAATCTACAGATAAGATCTTGCTTGGGCCCGAGATGATTAGAGAGACTTCGGAAAAGATCGATTAGATTCGAAGGAGGATGAAGACGTCGCAAGATAGGCAGAAATCTTATGCGGACAAGAGGAGGACAGATCTTGAGTTTGATATTGGGGACATGGTCTTTGTCAAGGTGTCTCCATTACGGAATGTTGTTTTCTTTGGGTCCGTTGGGAAGTTAGCACCAAGGTTCGTAGGGCCGTTTCCTATTAAGGAGAGGATTGGGCAGATGGCGTATAGAGTGGAGTTGCCCGAGAGACTTAGTGGTGTACACGATGTATTCCATGTATCACATTTGAGGAAGTGCTTGCATGAGACCGTGGAAGTGGTAGAGCCGACCTTGCTTAGAGAGGTGGAGATAGAGCATGATGCGACGATTCGACGAGCTCCTACGTGCATTCTTGGGTCGGAGATTAAGAAGTTGAGGAATCGAGAGGTCAGGCTAGTCAAAGTGCAATGGGGGGATGATGAGAGCAACGATACTTGGGATACGGAAGAGAAGATGCGTTCATTGTACCCTTTTCTTTTCGAGGGTATGTCCTTTAATTTCTCCTTTATCGCTTAGCTTGTACTTGTTTTATCTTTAGTATGTCCTCTCACTAGTATCTTTGACCTTTAGATAGGGAAGTCCTATGGTTGAAACATGTGTCTGAGACATGTTATGTTTGATGGATGCATGTGGATGCAAGTGTTTGCTAGTGGTTGCTCATGGATACATATACACACACTTTAGGCACTAGATCGGCTCAGTCACTTCATATTGCATATTGCATATAAATGTGTGTGCATATTTAAGTTATTGGATGTATAATGGTTGTACTATCATATGGATGCTGCATTTTGGTGAATGGTTGTGCACGCATATAGATATAATATGTATCGATAGGATTCTTTCGCATACATAATGGACGCATGGCACTATCATGGTTTGCATTAAGGAGGTCAACTGAATCGGTAGACCGCCTGATTTTGCATTAGATAAAGAACATATACACACACTTCTTGCATATGTTCATACAACATTAGGAATTTTATAAAGACAATGGATGCCTGTGTTTGATGGTTGAGTAGATGGTTGTTTGGATGTTAGGATATGCATTCTCCTTAACTTGGAGATTTTGGGGGCGAAATCCTTTAAGTAGGGGAGAATGTAACACCTCTTATTTCTGTTAACAATATAATAATAAATTAAAGAATAACTAATCTCAGATGTGAGAAATAAGGGAAACGGGTTGCGCCATTGTGTTCGTCTCGGAATTCTAGTTGAGATAGAGTCTGAGTTTGCGTGAATTGTACTTCGAAGAAGTTAGGGCCATCGGAAGTTTCAGAAAATTCAAAACAGATTTCAAAATTCAAAATTTCAAAGTCAGATGGGCTAGGCGGGAAATTTCCCGCCAGGGCCAGGTCGACCATAGGGTCGACCTGGGGGTCGACCTACCCTGACCAGGTCGACCTGCCCCCCCCCCCCCCGGCAAACTTGATTGATGACCCCTTATGGTTATATATATGTATATATGTTTGGAATAGGAATCATGCCTATATAAGTTTACCCCTTATGGTTAGATCCATGACATACATGGTTTATGCAAGTTTGTGGTTATTACCTATGCAAGTCTACACCTTTAGATTCAGATCTATGACATATGTATTTTTATTCAAGTTGTGACTTTGGCCTATGCAAGTTTTTATGTAGAACCTCATTCACACATGCACGTTCACCCCTTATGTTTAGATCTAGTTTTATCTATATGTATGTTATGATGTTTTCTCTTTATTCCATAAGTTAGATTATTCGAGTCTAACGTATATCTTACATTAAACAAATGAACGTACAACGTGGGGTAATGGGATAATATTAAAAGATTTAATATTGAGAATTGGCATAAATGCCTTAAATGGCATAAAATAAATTTGTGATGAAAATTGGTATGATTTTGCATAGCATAAATAAATGGACATAATTGAGTCAATTATGGCCATAGTTAAATTTGGAATTGATAGATAATTTGAATAGGGAAATTAATTCAAATTGGGGAATAATTAATTTTGTGTAATTAATCGTCTAAGACACGAGGTTAGGCTCTTTTGTGGTGTAAGACTGCCCGGACCCGCCCAGCAAATCCAACTGCCACAAATGCCAGTCTATTGTGGGAGGACTTAGGCATAAATTAAATGCGTAACAGTTGTAAAGACACGAGGTTAGGCTCGTTTGTGGTGTAAGACTGCCCGGACCCGCCCGGCAAACCCAGCCGCCACAAATGCCAGTCTAATGTGGGAGGTCTTAGGCATAAATTAAATGTGTAACAGTTGTAAAGACACGAGGTTAGGCTCGTTTGTGGTGTAAGACTGCCCGGACCCGCCCGACAAATCCAGCTGCCGCAAATGCCAGCCTAATGTGGGAGGTCTTTATAAGGTTACGGTCTTAATGAATTAAGAAACACTTAACCAGATAAACATGTAGTGGGACCTGAGGGAGTTAAGTGGGTGCCTTGGGTGGCATGCGGAATTTAGTGGGTGCCTTGGGTGGCATTTGAAATACGATTAGAAACACTTAACCAAAATTGAAACATGTAAGTGAACATGAATAAGAAGAGGGTTAAGTGGGATGTACTAGAGGGGACCAAGCTTAGGTGGATAGCTTGTGTCAAGTAATGGTGGCCCGTTTTAACTAGTAACCCATACGTATCTTTGTGGGCTCGACCCAAGTCGCGGACGGGACACACATACTGGGCTTGACTGTAAGAGGCCAAAACGGGTTAGCGGTGGCAACGCAACTCCAACGGGTTCATATGCGTGTGTGGGCCCGGGATGGTAGGTAAGACGTTGTTGCATCGTGTAGGTATAAGCCATGCATTGTTGGTGGTATCGGGTTGCCACTTTGGGGAGTGATACACCCCACTTTGGGGCCAGCACGGGTATCTACGAGTTAGGGAGCCGATCGCTTGGGGGTAGTGGGTACACCTAGTGGAGATAGGGGCAAGCGACACCTATGAAGGCAACTAGAGATGCACGAAACTACCATTATCATTATTAAAGTCTTGTAGGTGGGATCAACCTTAGGGTGACTAGTGTTGGTGCAGTATAGTAAATATCCCATAGTGGTTTAGGTGTGCCTTTAACGTTATCTTTGTTCATATTATTTCCTTATTTACTCTGTTATACCCAATTGTTCACAGTCATTTCTTTATTTTCCAACTTATGCCTTAGCCTATTTATTTTGGTAATTATATTGTTAAAGTTATCGCACTCGCCAAACTTTATGTCTGACCCCCTTTGTTTCCTCCTCTTTTCTTCCTTTCCCCCCCTCAGGTGCTCAAGGTTGAACTAGCACCAGTGGAGCTTGATTTTGGACAGCTGTATCTCTTGCTTTTAGAAGTTGCTTGGATCGCTGAAGTAAAAGTTCAGTCTATCTTATTTATGGCTATTTTGTATTGAGGTTATGTCTTTCAATTTATGTACTCTGATTTATTCAAGATGGATATTATGTACTTTGACTCTGGTTTTTGATGATGTAATCAAACCTATGCGTTTACTGCTGCAATGAATAAAGTTTTAAATTTTTAAGTACTATTTATATCTGTCTTGTTGTTAAGTTTCTGTTCTATACTCACTTAAAACGCTCCATAGAAGTTAATGCATTCCCTTTGTGAGTAACATTAATGGACGTGGGGTGTTACAAAATAGATGACTGCTCTACTTCAAAACTCAATACCCTGTGATTTTCTTGGTGAAAAATCACAAGATCGGGTTTATTGGATTTAAGGCGGAAAGTGCTACGATCCTATTGTGACTTTGCAGAGTGCAGCACCCTATGGTCGAGCCCGGCTTTTTGACAGTGCAACTAGGGCTTCACCTTCTCGTCAATCAGAGCGACGATTTTTAAATTGGAGAGCATATGCAAATTCCCTTCAACCTTTAGCACCTCCCTATCTCGTCGGATTTGGATCCGACCCACCTATGAAATATGCGTCATCACCTCTATTCGAAACCAGGCTGCAACCATGGCCGAGAATGCATTTTTTTAGGCTTCGTAGTCGTCGATGTAGGGTGCAAATTGAACTGGGCGCATAACCGGATTTGTCGAAGAAGACAGGATTTGAAATCGTCAAGTGTTGAGAGAAATGGGGATTTAAACTTTCAAGTAATGAGTTCTTTGGAAGTGGTATGCGGGTTGTGTCATTGAGGAAGATAATTAGTGACTTAATCATATTTGTTAATTAAAATTAAAGTTAATTAATTATCGAATTTAACTCGTTAAACTTGATTTAACCATAACTTTTGCTACGAGGTCGGATTTGGACGTTGTTTATTCTTATGGACTCGTCGATGAGTCTTACGTTTTAGAGCTGGTTTGGGTTGATTTGGCTAAAGTGAGTAATGTTATCTCTCACTGGACCGTATTTATTCGTATAAAGAGATTTGATGTTTTAAAATATATCTAATTATAAAACGTAATATTTAGGATATTTGAGCCTAGTAAATAATTAATAAAAATATTATTAAATGATTTAAGTAGTTTTAGCCATGATTATCACAATTTTACCTATTTGTGCACTATTTTGCATTATTTACCTGTTTACGTGCTATTGCGCATTATTTTGACCACATAATTAGGTTTAGGTTATTTGGACACTTATTTCACTTTAATTTCTACAAACAGGTCCTATTTGATTTATTAGTGTTATTATCAATGTTTATATGCTAGTTTAGAAATTTGTATGACTATTGATTGCATGGCTAAATTATTTTCTTAGTTTATCTTAAAACGCCATTCATAGGTGATCTAGTATTGGGAAATATTTTGCTCGTTAGAGTTTGGGTTTCTTATCGATCAAATGCACATGTCGGCGTATATTGATTAAGGGCACAAGGATAATAGACTCGAGCGAGCGAGATAAATTCGTGATGTAGGTTCGTAGCGCATAGATGGATTTGACGATGAAGCAACGTTGGAGCTTGGCGATGGATTTGAAGATGGAGCGATACCAGAGCTTGGTGGCCTACCTGAAGACGAAGGATAGACTTAACGTCGAAGTTGAATTCATAACAAATGCCGGACGTTTACCCTGAACGCGTATTTAACCAATTATTGTTAAATAACCGATCCATGTAATCGTTATTGATTATTATAAAGTTATCGATATCGATTACTTTTGTTATCAGCCATTTTGGTCAATTTTGCATAGACGATGGTGCGATTTTGAGTAGGACATGATGGTTCATTTGATAGTGACGAATCCAGAATGACTTGAAAGTTGATCAGAGCACTCAAAGGAAGACGTAAAAGGACCTCAGGAAAATTGACTCAAAGATACGCTAAGTGTATGAATCAATAGATATAGTCTATATGATCCAATACTGAGTCAAATATGCTCAATGTGAGTCATCACCACCATACTACCATGATCGTTAGTCTTCTAAGCCTACCATTCAAGTTTGGTAACAATCCAATGTGTCTAGCCCAAGTATCTTACGACTTATCAGGTTCAAGTTGCAATCCAAACTAACTTAAGTGTGAAGTTCTATCAAATCAAGTCAACATACAGTGAAATTACACAATTGGCATCACAATAATGTAAGACCAACATAAGACGAATTAACATCCAAAAGTCTAAGAATTAGACTCAGTACCGAGTCATAGCTAGGAGTCCAAACTGAGTCACAATCATGAGTAGATGGTCATCATGGTCTAGTCCAATCCATCTCCAAACTCTAACAAATACGAGATCTCCTACAATGTAAACTAGATCTGGAATCTGCTTCCTTCATGCTACAAAAATCATTTTCCAAGATTCTTCCTAATGTTATTCAAATTTTCACTTTCAATCCCTAATCCTCATACGAATTCACTTCCTAATGTTGATTCAGACTTTAGATCGGCTTATCCTCCCGATTGGCCTTCATCTCTTCAGCATGCAAGTCGAGATAATAATCATTGTCAAAGAAATTTTCGTTCTCTAGATCTAGATTTAAACGCTGATTTCCCAGATCTGATAACGAATGCGAAGAAAACTTTGGCTAAATCTAATGTTATTCAGGCAAAATATTGGACGGAGGTTGTTACAGAGAATAAGATGCATCTCAATTCAGTTCACCTTAAGTATTACGAGCCAATTGTTAAAGATAATGTTAAGATTTTATGATTAGTGAAGATTTGGTCAATAAAGCAAGAAACAAATGGTATAATTCGATTATATTTTATGTTTATTAAGGTAAGCCTTACTATCTATTTCTGAAAAATTATATAGATAGAAATTAGAAGATGAAAGGTAATTATCAGCTTTTTTCAAGAGAAAATGGCTTCTACATCCACAAATGCAATTTACCTGAAGACTGCGATAGAATCTTGGGCGAGGGTCCTTACTTCTACAACAAGAGGCTGATTTTCATGAAGAAATGGCAGACAAGTATGAAATTAACACATGAATTTTTGAATATTGTTCCTATTTAGATTAGATTCCTGAACTTTGAATTAGGGTTTTGGTCAGTAGAAGCCATTAGTAGGATTGCTTCCTTATTAGGTCACCCTATAAGGTTACATAATATAACTGAGGGGGTATTTCGTATAGATTATGCAAGAGTTTTGGTGGAAGTTAGTATAGATTTCAAATTTCCTGAATCATTCCTCATATTATGCCATGATGGAAATGTAATTTGGCAGAAAATTTATTATGAGTGGAAGCCTTTAATATGTACAAGTTGTAAAGTATTTGGCCACTCTACTAACTCATGTAAATCTACTAAAGTGTGGATTCCTAAGGATAATGTGATTAAGAATAGTGGGATGGATATTGATGGAAATGAGGCTGATAAGAATAGAGGTGAGGGTGTTACTACAGTAAGAGATTTGGTCACAGATAACTCAGATCTTCAGTTATGGATATAGTTGTTAATGGTGACCAAAATGATATTCAGGATAAGTCTAATGGTAAGGAGATATATAATGTATTGGATGGGCTTTCAAATGTTGATATAGGAATACATAAGCAAGATAATGCATGCATGAAAGGTTTTGGAAATTCTGATGTTAAAGAGATGGGGAAAGAGCGGCAATATATGAAGCTGATAGTGGTGATACTAACAATGGAAATAATGGAATGGCATTTGAGATTTCAGATAAGTAGGATGATTCTATGGATCAATCAAATGAAATTTTGATGGAAGAATCTGATAGTTCTTCATGCAGTAGTAAAAAGAGAAGAAGTAAGCATAAGGTTAAGTATAAGTCTGTAAATAGCTTGTTATGCGATGGTCCTTTTGTCGAAGTTAATCCAGAAAGGACAAAGCTAATTTCTCAGATGCAAATGAGACCAAGAACAAAGAAAGCAAAAGAAAATGGAGGATCCCCTGGTGGTGTGCAAAATGGAGGAATATCTAAGAAATAATCATTACTGATGGTCTTTTTGTGTGCTTACTAGGTTTCTGCAATCTATAGTATTCTGGTTTGGGAACCAGCATCTGATTATTGTGCATGCAGGCTTATAGGCTTTGGTTTGCCTGTCAAATATGCTGTTTTTTTAGTATGGTGGAGTTCTTTTGGTTCTACTGCAACAATTTTTGGTGGTTTCTACTTGTGTCTTTGTTCTTGTTTATGTTTTCAGTTTAGTCTGGCAAGTGGTTTCATATGTATATATTTTTAGTCTTGCTGTGTTGGTCGATAGAGCTGGAGTTGTTGTTGTCGTATATAGTATTCGTTTTGCCGGTTGTTGTAATTTGTTTCCAGCTCTATCATATTTGTACCTTATTCTGTTTTTGATATAAGTGCCCTTTTTTTCTAAAAAATAAAGGTTCTTCCTCAACATGATATTTATCATGGAGGTTACTGTGATTCTCTATTCACCTTAGAACTAGTAACCCTTTCAAATCCAATGAACTTTACACTAACATCTTATAATAGGAAATCAGTGAATAAAGAATCTTTAATGTGGACACAAACTTCATTAACAGTCAAACCACTAAAAAATATCTTGTCTTCTCTATCTTCTTTTTTATTTTTAGTTTATTTTTCCTATCTAATATTAAATATATATCCGATGTACTCGAATTGTTGACAAAAACTTGTGCTTTCATCCAACCGAGTGTTGTCTCATTTTTAGTGTCAACATTTGGTGCTTTCAATGAGAATCGAATAGGGGTAAAGTTTTAGCTATCAACTTTAGATCTAGAATATAGAATTTGGATCTATAACTTAATATATGAAATAGTCATTTGCTGCTCTCATTTCGAAGAGAAGATATAATTTAGACAGAGAAGATGCCTCTAAAGAAGAATCCTACCAACTTTGGTGGAATATCCTTTATAACAGTAGGACGGAATGTTGATGCAAACGTTGCAATGTGGATATCAACAATTAAACTGGAAATCATTCTTAAATAGGTGCAGTCACAATAAGGGAATTGGGTATATTGTTGATAAACATGATTCAAAAGACGGAAATTGCTCATAAAACTATGATACGATGGAGTTTTGCTGGAGTTTGAATATGGGGCACATCTAAACCATTAAAGTGATGCTGCCCAAGTCCACTATAAAAATTATTTATCTAATAAAGAATAAGATCTGAATTTGTGAAGCTTTTATGCTGGAGTGAATTCTAGAGTTAGAAATCAAACTACCATTATACAAGATATTTTCCAATATACTAATAGAGCATTGAATTTTAGTGGAATGGCTTTCCTAAATACAGAAGGACCTAGATCTCAAGCAGCTAACTGAGGTTGTTTGCATAATAAAACGATAGGGGCCACTTTTGATGATCATCCAATGGAATATTGTGCAAGCGAAGAGTATGTATTTGACATGATAAAGAAATTAAAGGAAGAAAGATTAGTTAAGAAGGATAAGGATGTAAATCATAATACTGGGCCAGTCAAATTGTATCCACTGAAGAGATTGTGTACATTGAATATCCAAGGAAGTTTAATACACTATAATGCATTCCTATAATGGAACCATAGATCCAAAATTGTTCCTGCATGAATATGAATTACACTAGATGATGTGAGGGATACTGACGCCATAAAATGCATATATTTTTGTATGTATCTTGAAGGAATCTTCTCTTTGCGGTTCATTAAGTTTCTTCCCAAGTCTATCTCCACATTCGAGGAGCTAACAAGAAAGTTTATGGAATAATATCAAAGCCATATCCCTCGACCAAAAGATGTAATGTCATTATCCAGATTATTTCATGACCCTCATGTTTTATTGAAGGCGTTCTTGAGTAGATTCAATATTATAGTTTCGGAAGTCAGTAACCTAAAGAAAAAGATGGTTCTTATGGCATTGGTATATGCTGTAAATAAGGAATTTGATTTTAGTTGATAAATAAAGATGAAGGAACCAATGGCTCTACATAGGTTCTATAAGAAAGCAGAAGAACGCTTGAGATTGGAATAGACGAATGCCATTAAAAGAAGATATGGTGTCAGAAGTCCAAAGGAAAATATTAAAATATATATATCATTATAAAGCAGGAAGGAAGTGGTTTCGGTAATGAAAATAAGGTCGACAATTAGAAGGGAGAAAATTAAAGTAAAGCAAAGCGTGAAAAGGATAAGAAGTGCTTTAAAGGTTCAAGGCCAAAGGACTACACGGCGTCGGATTATAGTTTGGGAATTATCTTCTTGCCTATGAATGGAATTGGACGCTATCCGAAACTACCCACTGAAAAAGCAACAAAAGAACAGAGACACTCTAGAAGTTTTTTTCTTTCATGAAATACATGGGCATAATATAAATGAATGTTGGCTAATGAATGTTGGCTTCTTAAGAATGTGACAAAGAAATTAAATAAGAATAATAAGCACAAACAATATTAGCAGAAGCCATAAGGAGCAAACTAACCACCTATTATGCATAAACAAATGGTACCAACAAGTTAGATGGACATAGTAATCAAGCCCAAAGGCATACTTATGGGAGATTAATGATCAATAAAATTTTGGAGGATCTGACCCAGCTCAAAAGAGTTGGGTGAGATGTAAAGATATGCAAGTATACTCAAATTTCCATTGGTTTTATGAAACTTATTCCTGTGGAATTTAAGGTTTCTATTACTTTATCTAATTTTATTTTTATTTTTATTTTTATTGGGTATTTAGACATTCATTTTCCCAAAAATGTTACATCTAGTAAGATATTTTTTCCTATGAAATTTTCAAATCCTTTAGATTGTATTATTATTTTTATATGTTTGTAAAAATCATTAAATGTCATAGTAAAATTTGGAGCTATATAAACAATACTTATATTATTGTTCATATCTACTTCCAAAAGTGGAAATTTGCTTAGCCGTCGAAGACGGAACACCGATAAAGTGGAAAAGACAACCAACAATGATATTGTATTCAGAGCAAGAGAAATAGAAGGAATAAAGGCTCTAATTTTTGGCCCAATGGTCATTACGGTTGGGTTTGGGCCAATTATTGTTAAAAGGGTTCTGATTGATAGCTGACTTCGATAAATACCTTATACCTTATTTCATAGAACCTTTGAGTATATGAAGCAAGGCATGAAAGATGTGTTAGTTTTGCGAATGAATATTCAAGGATTTACGGGAGAGCTAAAATAGCCAATGGAACAATCGATTTAAGTGAAGGTAAACGAAGGGTTATGCCGATTTATATCTATGATTGTTGATGAGATGTATGCTTATAATGCTTTTATAGGTCAACATAGTCTAGTTGAATTCAAAATAGTAAAGGTCCTACAGTATTTGATGAATAAATTTCCAATAAAAAATGGGGTTAGTGTTATGAAAGGTAATCAAAGTTAGCACCGAAGAATATTATATTGATGAGTTGTGAGAAAATAGAAAAAATTAGGCAAGAATATGGGGAATCCCTCTGCATTCAGTGGTATTTCACACAGAAACTATAGATGAGCCTTTGTCTTATGGAACATAGTCGCATTGATGAGATCACGAACCTTAGAAAGTAGAGATCAAGAAAGAATCGAGAAGCACCAGCTGAAATTATGGTGTTTGTCTCATCAAATATGAAATACCAAGTCATGTATTGCATATTGTATCACCGCTTAACACAAAGGCATAAAGAGAGTTGGTTGCTTTACTTCAAGCTAATATAAATGTGTTTTCTTGAGTTATTCTTATTTGTTCAGGATATCACCAAATATATCGAGTTATTCATTGAACATTGACCCTCGCTTCATTTTTGTTAAGCATAAGAGATGTAGTCAAGGTCCAGATCGGTTCACTGTATCAAAAGAAGTTGATAGGCTAATGGTGAACATATTTATAAGCAATGCAACATATCATTGTTGGATATCTATCCCCATGCTAGTGAAGGAGTCAAAGGGGAAAGTGATATGTTTATGTAGACTACTCATATCTCAACATAATTTGCCTTGTGTATAACTTTCACTTTCTAAAATTGATTGGTTTATTGACAAGACTACGGGACATGAATTTTTATCATTTATAGATGCCTATTCATGATAAAACAAAATCCTTATGCATGAATCGGATCAAGAAAACTAAATTCCATCACCAATCTTTAACTACACTTCTACCATATGATGCTATTCAAACTCATGATTGTAGGAACTACTTACAAGTGACTGGTAAATATGATGTTTAAGAATAAGTATAACTTATGGAAATGTTTGAAAATCAAAATATGTTATTGAAATATGGATAACTTGGTCGAAACGTTTGTAGTCCTATAAAAGTATGGAATGAAGCTGAGTACACCTAAGTGTTCATTTGGAGTTATGCCATGAAAATTTCTTTGATTTTGTCGCGAATGCAATGGGTATAAAAGCTTATCCAGAATGAATTACTACATTGAACAATATTAAATCCTTAAAAATCAACATGCGACTACAAAGTTTGAATGGAGAAACTGCAACCTTAAGCCGCTTTATCTTGAAAGCCACAAATAGATGCATACCTTCCTTTGATGCACCTAGGAAAGGGAAACAGAATGTCAATGGAACCCAAAGTGCAAAATGACATTTGAGGGACTATTAAGGCATGAAGACTACATTGATGCTCTTTAAACTAGCACTTAATAAAAATTGTTTTCTTTACTTGGTTGTATCTCCATATGCATTGAATGAAACATTAATGCACTATGAGGCACAAAAAGACCAGTGGACTTCATCAACAATCAGTTTACAAGGGGAAAACATGTTGAATATGAAAAAAATTCACTTTCTCCTTGTTGGTGGCTTCAAGAGAATGTAACTCCATTTCCAAGTTCATCTAATAAAAGTATTGACTGATAAACCTCAGAAACAGGTGTTATTTCTCTTAGGGCTGTATAACGCATAGTACAATCCATTGTCCAGCTCTATCCATAGCTATAAGGTGTTCGGTCCGTGTCCATTCGATTCTCTTATAGGACATGACACAAATACACCACCGTCACATCCGATCCAAAATGTTCGATGTTTTTCTATTGTCCGAGCATTGTTCGTCCGTTGTCCGACTCGTATGAATAGTGCTCAAACTTAATACTTGACTGGTCCGTGTTCCTCTGAATCTCTTATAGGACAGGACTAGGACACACCTTCGTCCGGTCCGACCCATTTACACCCCTAATTTCTTTTGAGATTTAGGGATAATTGTTGAAGTAGAATATCATGTTGAGCCAGTACAACATGACCATCCATTTCATCTGATATATGTTAGGTACAAAAGATATAGAGCATTGCAGATTATATATCTTTCTTATTGTTTTTATGTCCTCCTTACTAAATAAAAATCCTACTCATTGAAGGTGACATGTCTTGATATAAATATTTTATCACTTTTATCAAGATATTTGTATCCATTGTATCCATTTAGGTACCCCAAAATGTATAGTGTGATGGTCTAAATTGTAACTTGTGTGAATTGTAGGGCTTTAGATAGGAAAACACAAATATCCAAACACGTGTGGATTGTAGGGCCTTAGGTAGGGAAAACACTAACATCCAAACACTTTTAAACTTTTATAATCTGGCTTGGCTCCTGTTAGACTTTCTAGTGGACTTTTGTAATTTAGAACTCTAGTAGGAATCCTATTAATTAATTACACAGTAGTAATAAAACCATGTGGCTAGAATTTCAATGGCATAGATTCCTGTGCAAGTAGTGCCAGGCCTGTTTCAACTATGTTTTTGTGTTTTCTTTATATAAGGCCATTTTGTTCAGATGTGTGGACAAGTTATTCTGTGTGATATGCCCATATTATGAAAGAATTGTTTAAGTGGAAAGAAATCTTTACCACCATCAGTTTGTATTGCTTTAAATAAATTGTTGGTTTTCCTTTTAACACTTTGAACAAAACCGTCACAACATTATAGGTTTCAGATTTTGCTTTCAGTATATCCACACATGTCTAGAGTGAGCTTTAATAAATGAGATATATTATTTGTAGCCATAATCAGTATTGATTGGGGTTGGTCCCTATAAGTCAATAGCTATTAATTCTAGAGGTTTTAAATACTTACTTCTTGAATTAGGAAAAATAAGTTTATGGCTTTTAGCAATATAACAATAAGAATACATAAGTAGATGGAATTTCACTGATATCAGTATTACTGCTACTTAATACTTTCTTAACAATATTCAGGCTAGGGTGACCCAGTTTGCAATGCCAAACATCAAAGTCCTTACAGTTCTCAATTTGGTTTATTTGAAACAAACTACTATGATTATCCTTAGGCCTTGTACTTCTTATATTTGCAACATCTCCCCTATACACTTTGCCCTACAATAGAGTATCTTTTGTCAGTATATCTTTTACTAAACAAAATTTTAGGTAAAATTCAAATTATACTCTGTTGACTTTGGCAAATTGAGACACACTCATTTGATTTTTCTGATTAATGACACTCTAAGTAGATTTTTAAGATAAACTTGCCTAGCACCATTGATTTTTGCATTACCAGTATGAGTTATATGCATAGATTTACCATTACCAACAATTAGAGTTTGATTACCTTTGTACTCTTTGTTATCGAGATTTAAATTATTTAGATTGTTGGTAACTTGGTTTGTAGCTCTAGAATCAAGGTACCAACATTCATCAAGTATGTCTTCTGCTTTTACAGTTTCATTGTTTCTTACTTCTGAATTATTTCTGTTGTCTGATTGGTTGTCCACCACATTTGCACTTAGGTTTCTTGAGTTGTTACTTTGCTCAAAAGGTTTATAGTTTATATCGAATCTAAAGTATCACTTATTTACTATGTGGCCAACTCTTTCACAAATCTAACGTTTGGGTTTGTTATTGTTACTGTTCCATTTACCCCCTCTTCCTCTTGGTTTGAAACCACCTCTCTGACTGCCACTTGGTTTGTAATGGCCCGAAATTTTGGACCCCAAAAATCAACATAAATACCATGTTGACTATTCAAGTATCCAAAATTCCAGGCCGTTACAGTGGTATCAGAGCTGAAGGTTAAGTGATCACCTTGGCTCTGTGGCATGGCATAACTTAATAGGGATGGGGTTAGTAATACCCTAGATTGAGTTTGAGTGTATATATACGAGGGTGTGCATTTGTAGATTGATTAAAAATGGTTATATATTATGTTGATTTGTTTGTCGAGTGTTTAAAAATTCTGGTTGATATGGTAGTGCACACTATATCGAAAAGTTTTTCTAAACTCTTGAATAGAGTAATTCAACATAATATTTTTTTTGAAAGAGGGTAAATGAAATAATTTTACCCAAAATATATTTTGATATAAAAGAAGTATATATATTATGATTATTATACTATATTGGATGTGTTGGTTGTTATAATCGAATAAGATTAAAATCGAGATGGTTACAAATAACAAATAAGGATACATATAAGTGTAATATATAAAATCCAAATTTAATATGGATTCAGAATTAAAATTCTGGAAATTGAAAAGATGTTATAAATGAATTTTGAATTAAATATATGGAAAATTTAAAATCCTAGGAGAGATTTGGAAATGTATTCCAAGAATTTTTGAAAAAGATATTTTGAAGTAATTTTCAAATGAAAATGTTTGAAAATAAGTTTTGAAAGTGATATAGTATTGAACTCACTTTAATCGCTAAAAAATAATTCTGATGATGACTGCAGCATCATCAGCGTTCATTTTGAGTTTCTAAGTAACGGATTACTACCAAAGATTTTGATTTTGAATTGTTTTAAGGAAACAAGTTGATTTAATTTCCCAAAGCAAATATTTGACTTTTGGGAAGCGAAGTGTTTAAACTCCCAAGACGATATTGTTTTGAATTAAAAACAAGTATACAGGATGAATTTATGATATTGGAATAAAAATTTACTTAAGGAAGTAAATAGAAATTTGCGAAAGCAAATTGAAAATTGAAATTTAACCAAAACCAGTTAAGAGGAAATCGTATTGGAATAGAATTTAACTTGGCGAAGTAATTGAATTTGTGTAATAAAATTTTGGAAGGGAACCAAACTTGGTTATAAATTGTATTGTTGAGTAAGGATCTGGAGTTGATATTGGAACTGGAATTTGAAATTGATTTTTGGCTTGGGTATACAAAGGCGATCGGATTTGAGGATAAGTTGATGGGAGATCAATATTTGGAATGCATGAGTGTATGCTGATTGGATAGAAAATGGCAAAGATAGATTTGAATGCCCAACAAAAAGGTACGAGTTTATATTATATTTGGGTATGAGATTTATGAGCTATTTTGGCAAGCCACTTGGTTGTTTGATTTTCTTTTGGATTGGAGAAGGCCTAGAGAGGCGAGTTGTAATTATACCGATTGAGCCATGTAGGAGAGATGCTGGTAAAATTTCTCGGAAATTTAAGGTGTTAGAAAATTTTCAGAATCATTGGAGATATTCGTTAATAAAAATAAATTAATATTTAAATCAAAACTAATTAGTTTAAATTGAAACTTAAGATAAGGGGTAAAATGTAATATTTTTAACCTGGTTATAATAGGGTTCGCGGCGTTTTTCCTACCTTAGTAATTTCGAGGACGAAATTCTTTTAAGGGGAAAGGAATGTAACGTCGCGAAATTTTAGCGATTTAATAATTAATTAATTTAATTATTTTAATATATTAGTTGAATAATTTAAATGGTTTAAATCCAAATATTTTGAATATTTAATTAATATAAACAATGGAATAATAAAATTTAATTCTGAAATATTCAGAATTAGCTGGCATTATTGTGTAAACAAGACGATATAAAACATTAAATCGAATATACATATTAACCCGCAAACAAAGGAAATGAGTGGAGAGTTGTGAAACAATTGTACCAGTACATTAGACTCACGCAGACACTTCATGACAAGTTTTCTACCCTAAGTTATATGCACACGAGCCTATGGTGATAAACAGTTCAAACCTATGGTGTGTTTTCAAATCACGATCACACTAAGATGTGAGTTGAAGCATTCAAACAAAAATGAAAAAAAAATCTGATCTTAAACCCCAACAAATTCACGACAAAATCTAATCATATCTTGTAGTCCTTAGGTCGAAATCCTTGACCAAATGTAAAGATATAAACAAATGTTGATAGTTGTTGTCCTTATGGACCGATATAGTAATATTAATTTAAAAATAATTTGTCTTCTTTCATTTACCTTCTGCTGGAAGCAACATATAACAAAAGGCCGTACCAAAATCGTACCCAAATTTCCATCCAGCCATTTACGAAGCATGGCATGTTGCTTATTTTCAGGGTCAAAAGAATGGGGCTGCGACATATGTTATTATAAAATAATAATAACAATAATAACTATTATAAATACATACTCATCTCACCCCTACTCTCAGATTTCCTTTCTGCTCCCATTTCTTACCCGCTCATCAATTCTATTTCTTCAAGAAATGAAAGCAGGACAATCGAATCTTCAGTAGAAATTATTCCAATTTCGATACTCAAGTAAAATCCATCAACTATATATTTGAATTCATGTATTGATTTCGTTCAATCCTATGGGTATATTTTAAAGTGCGAATACCATTTTGGGAGATCGCTATTAAGAGCAGCATCACGGTTTCAGATGCAGGAAGCTGTGGCGTTGAGATGGTGGTGAGAGTAATATTTATTTTCTATCACAATCCAATCCGTATTCTATGTTGTTGTATGTCTTCAATGCCTTTCTGTTTTTGAATGGATGGCAAACTTATTTAAAAAAATGGAGTTTGTGAGTGTGGAGTTTTGGGAAGGAAGGGCGTTTGGAGGAAGATATGTGTCAAGTTAAAACTGCAGCGCGCAAGGGAATGAGGAGTGAAGACGTGAGGGTTTGCTGCAAGATGAAACGAGGAGGTTGCGAAAATCACGATGGAATGGAGAAGGGTTTCCATGCAACAGTAGCATGCATTTGTAAGGAAGGAAATAGAAAAGGAGCGGATCAGGGCTTGTCAATAGTGGGGTGTACAGGCATGTAGACTGGTTAGAGGAATGTGGTAAGTCTGTTATGTTTGGTTCACATGCTCTCGTTTGGAGTTGGGTATTGGTCAGTGGTAGGTAGTACGAGAACCGCACTGTGATGAAGCTTGCATTGAATTTAATAGCAGAAGGAAGTATATATGTAGGGAAGCGGGAGATGTACGTAGTGGCGAAGTATGTTGCTTGGAGTTTATTACACGAAGGAGTAAGTGGAAAGTGAGGAGGCGGTTGCAGGGTGGAAGGGCCAGAAGAATTATAAGGGAATGACGGTTTTAAAGTGGATTGTTCATATGGGAGAGGAGTGATACAGGTTGTAAGAAAAGATACATATGGAGTGAGTAAAAGAAGAGTGGGGAAACCAGTATCATTCCTTGCAAGAAAAAGAAAGCTGGACCAAAAAAGAAGGCATGCATGGATGGGAGGGGTTTTGAAATACAGAAACAATATTTTGGAAAGAACTGGTCTTAACGCGTGGGAGTTTTGCTATGATGTTGTTTTCATGAAAGACAGCGAGATGATGAGGCTTTTGCGTGGGTGCTTCATGGTGGATGTGCATGTTGGAAACGGGTTTGTGAATAAAGAAAGAAGATGCACTGTTCAAGTGGGCTACTAAGGCATGAGGTTTTGGACCAAGAAAGGGAAGGGTAAGCCCAAAATAAATTAAGTATAAGTTAAATTTCAATAATGAATAGTATATAAATTTATAACATAACTTATCCGTACATTATCAAAATTGCGTAAATTTGGTGCCGTTGGAATCGTATGATCGTAAGCTTCCCAATGAAGCTGATTTGGAGTCATTTGAAGCTCATTTGAATTTATGGCAAAAGTAAAACGCCTAATACAACCGACGAATGTAAATCGTTATTTAATGATTTACGACCAAGGTGAGTAAACTCACTAACTCTGAACAGTTCTATAATTTTATAAACATATTTTAGAATTGGTAAATAATGGTTGAATGTTGTGTGATGGTTGTTTGGATGAACTGTTTATAAACTAGTGTAAGTTTTAGATACAGTTCTTTACGTAAACGTTGGTTAAATAGTGATCATATTTATTATAATATTTTGTAGTGATGTGAAATAGATAATATTCATGTTGACTAACATCTGTGGATGCAGGGAACAAGTTGGAGGGATCTGACTGGATTCCTCAACAAATTATATTGTTGTTTATCATATATTGCATCATATGATCTGTTATTGATTGTTGTATGTTTGGAATGCTAAATAACATTGGCCTTAAAATAAATTGATATTTAAATATTTTAAGGATATATATTAGAAAAGGAATTTGAGTTTTAAAAAGAAAGAAAATCTATTATTATTTTAAATAATATAAATCGGAACTTGACTGGGTTAGAATATAGTTACTTGTTTTAACTATATTTAAACAAGTAATTTGATTTATAAATGATATTTAGAGATTAAGTGGAATAATTATTATTAAATAATTTAAAATTATAAGAATGAACTTAGAAATGGGGAATTTGAGGATCGCTTCAAAATAAAATAATGAAATTAGTGCGATATTCAAAATATGAATAGAACTAAGCAAACAATAAGGATTGTAAGTGTATTTCGAAGATGTTAAATGTTATTAAAATAAATTATAATCAAATAGGAGGTCAGCACTAAGTTATAATGGAATTTATTATCTAAATGAAGATTTATTTGACAAACGAAATCGGATTTCTATAAGAAATAATGTTCACATTTCAAAGTGAATAATGTTTTAAAAAGCAAATGTCTGCAGAATAAGTAGTTAAAATGGAAATTGGAACTGTTCTCCAATGTAAGTAATGTATATTTTCTAATATGTAGGAAATAAAAAATGTGAAAGGATGCGAATGTTTTTTAATGTTTTTTGAACGTTTAACATATATATCTCGAATATGGGAGAATAAAGGTTAATAATGACTAGAAATATTTTCCAAGAAATGTGAAGGGTTAAACGGGTTTTTGGAAATATCTGGGAAGATATGGAAAACTGGAAAATTAATGTTAAATAAAAAGGGCCAGTGAGGTTTAGCTGTTCATTTGAATAGATGTTTGTTTCTACTTCGATAGTTAAATAATCGACTATGAAAGTGTTTTGACCATCACTGTCGATACGGAGAGACCGGTTTGATTTATTATCTGAAAACCACTCTGTATAGGCCTAGGCATTGCGGATTAGATTATGCTAAAGATGAATGAAGACGTAGTGAAATACAAGGGTCGTTCTGTTACAGAATAGTGCTTTCGGTTTGTCCAGTCACAGGACAACTTGTATGAACGAAAGTCTAACAGAGTATTCCTAACAGATCACATAAGACGATCTTTTCATGATATTATGTCTGGTGTTGGAGAAATTCATTTCTCTTATCTTTTTATACCCGTAATATTTTTGGGAAGATCAACTAGTGATTTGACGGGTTTCACGATGTGGCATTCAAAGTGTATGGTGATCAGATGTTCTGAAAGATAAACGTAGCCTCAAGCCTCACAACCGGGAAATGACAAAAATCGCGCAGGCAGCATGACTAGTTGGCTCATACCTTAACAGGGTATATTTGTCACCGATCTAGAGAAAATTCAATTATTTGTTCTTCTTTCGATTCTATATCTTATGGATTACGGTTGGAGGACCAACAACCGTAGGTGACAATATATTCGCTACACTCAAGCTAAATGAGTCACTATGCCACAGATGACATATCACAACGAAAACCCATGGTGTTGCTAGCTACAATGTTGCCATTGCTATGCTATTTTTTGTCTATTGCAACGCACACTTCAATGTGTTAGCATAGATATCAACATGTGTTGCAGTAGCCACGTGAGTAAAATTATCAATCCGCGTCAACATGATCCAACGGTCCATGTTACTGATCCGCGTCAATCTGGTTTTCCTTCAACAACTCAGCTTCTTTTCCCTAAATTTTCATTTTCACGCTGAAAAATAATTCTCTTTGTTTTCACTTGAGAAATTATGGCCGGCTTCCACTTTCACAACCCTAAATCATTCAAACCCTAAACTAAAATCCAAATTCTTATCAAAAAATAATTTCAAAAATGGCGGATCTTTTTTTATGGATCTGACTTTCAATCTAGATCTGAACAGGTACAAGTTTCATAATTACGTTGTTGTCTCCTCTGGCGAGGCCTCTCGTTCCTTTCGACGTCTTTCTGCTCCTTTGATTCCGCTACAAATTGCTCCTTCTGACGATGGTTTTCCATCCCTCTCCTCTGTTTCCCGACCTGTGTAGACGCTGCCAATCTACCTCTCCGCTCCACTTGTGATAAAGACGTTTGTACCATGGGCTTCATGAGTTTTCTTGCTACGATGGATTTAGCTGTGACAGGTACAGGTATGAATGAATTAAATGTTTGGTGTAGTTTATGTGGAACAGATTGTTGTTGCCACATTAATTTTTCCCACAATAGTACCAACCCGTGTGTTATTCCATCATGCACTCATTCTGACTGTGGTTATGCCAAAGTGACACCTGGCTATGTCATTTTAATGAGTGGAAACAATTTCTATGCAAAATATTTATTCATAGGGTTCACGTTTGCCAAATAAGCACCAGAGTAGCATCTGATCATTTCATTCTTGTCCAAATCTACTTCATTGGTATTGATATGACACTAATTCAATAATGCAATTCTATGAGAAGGAGAAAACATTGCTTTTTATTCAGTATTGTAACTAGGAGACAACGAAAGCTCAGCAGAAAACAACTTATTTAGGTTTGTTGGAGTCTGGTTCATCGATCGGCGTCCCACAATTAGAATTAGAATTGAGCCTCGACAAACACAGATCCTTGTTCAACCGCTCTTACATAATATAATAACCGTCCATGTCATGTGCATTCAAAGACAATCTTAGCCTGCTAAAGTAAGGCAGATTCAAAGTAGGCACATTGGGTTGAGGACAATTTAGTCCAAGGCCATTGTAAGCTAGTGCTGCAGGAGACATAGGTGGAGTGATTGAGGAGACGGTACATCATATCCCATAAACATTTAAAGGGGCAATGATTTTCATTAGTGTATGCAATGAAGCATACCATGCAATCAAAAGAGGTGCATCTTTGCATAGTTCAGAGCGATACCATGTAGGGTGGAGCCATATATGTTAATTATTAACTGAATCACATTTGACATGACCGCACTCAGTAAATGATCAAGCTGTAGAAGGAAGAGATAAAGTCTTGGTTGAGATGACTTGACTCTGCATAATAGAAAGTCGGTTTCGTTATACTATCGTAAGCCTCACAATATCTAATAACCTTATACAATATAACACATTATGACCCCAAGTGAGTTCATATTTCTCCAGCTACCTGCTTCTCTTTCTCTTTCTTGGTTATGATCATCAAGTTAGAGTAAATGATGTTTCCTTCAATTTATCCTTTGTAACTTTGGTTTGGGTAATTTATACATCATCATCCTCATGGCTTGATTGTTTTTCCAATCTCAGGAAAGGTGTACACAAACGGGAAGCACTGGCGCACTTAAATTTGATCCTGTTATGCATTGATGAGATTTTGCATGGAGGGTACGTCTTTGATATTAAATCCTTTTAAACTCCTTTTGAAAATTTTGAAACTGTTATACATTGTGGAAACATCGCTGAAATCTTTATCTGCTACCGACAAATTGCTGCTTGTGCCCTTCGCTGAAACTTCTTAATGTATTATATGCTAAACTGAAACCTGATTATGTTTTTTTCTTTTCCTACTTGTATGTAGATACAGTCAGTCGTCTGCAGAGAAAACTGTGTTGTATTCAAGTTAGAATGCTTATATATGTTATCACCTATCAGTGTTTCAGCTACATAAAAGCGTAAATAGTCAAGAACCTTGATTTATGTCATATATTGTATCCGGTATGTATACTAGTCACATTTTCTCTTATTTTGTGCATGACTTGTTTTCTATTTTCATTTTTCTGTTCTGCATTATGTAAAATGTAAAATTTAAAACTAATTATCCTAATTTCATTACAGATACAGAAAGTATGGTTTATGGGAGAGGTACAGAGAATTGTACCTGATGGGGATCTAGTTTATACTATAGGCGAAAGCGATTACAAAAAAGATTGGTTCTTCGCTCAAGTTACTAGGTACAAGTTAGTCGACTTTTCTTTATATATGAAATGGTCACTGAGCATCACTGTTAAATATTTTGCATCATGAACATCACTGTTAAATGTTGGATATCGTCCAACCCATGGAGCAGTATTCACAATGTAGTTTATATAATCATTTTCGTGTATTTTTTCTTGCTTATGGTTGTATGTGTGAGTCTGCATATGAGTGAATCGAGTGGCAATGTAGTGAGGAATGTATGTAAATATGAATGATTGTGTAATATACGAGTGAATGTACAATAGTGGAGTCAAAAAATTTGTGTCATTTGAAATGTTGAAATAAAATATTTATTTGAATAAAATATTGTGTATAATAATATTTATTATAATATTATGAAATCTTTGATTAATAGCAGTTGAGGTGTAATTAGTTTTAGCAGCTATAAAACAAATTTTAACAACTGCTAGAAAGCAGTTGTAAAAAAGGTTGACTTTATTATGATTGACAGCTGTATTAGACATATTACAACTGTTATTGGCAGTTATGAAAGGGTATTTTTTTTTTGTAGTGTGGCAACACCAGTACTGATGTTACCATAGGGTCGCAAAGGTGTTGCCTTTGACTTTAAGGCAACGCGGCAAATGGCAACCCCAAAAAAATGTTGCCACAGATCATTTTTTGCCTATAGCAACACTTTTTGGCACCCACTGTGTCACTTCTCTGGGGTTGCCGTAGGCAATCTATGGCATAGTGAGTGGGCGGTCATGTGTGGCCAGGTTGCAAGACGTTCTTGCTAAACCCCAGTGTATCCCCTTTAGAGTACACTGATCGGGAGTTGGTCCCATAACTTGTCATAGTTGGAATCCAATCTTCCCAAAAATCAATATTAACAATTGTTTAACATGGGAAATCATATCCTGCCTTTAACTGGGTTAAAGAACCAATATCCTTTAAAACACGGTTCACGATAAACCCAAAATCACATTCCATTCCATCAGCATTTAACCGTAAATTAGCAAGTGAACAATTCCCTAAGTATTAACCTCGAAGGCCGAAACCAACATCAGATCAATACCCAGGAAACCATTCAACTTAACTAATCTCCAGTTAGTTTCTAATTTTCTTAACTCCATTGGGTCTAGGAACAATATTATTAAAGATACCATTCACGACAACCCAAAATCTTATTCCCGTCTTTAACTGGGTAAAAAAAACCAATGTCCTTTAAAACACGATTCACGATAAACCCAAAATCTTATTCCATTCCATCAGCCTTTAACTGTAAATTAGCAAGTGAATAATTCCCTAAGTATTAACCCCGAAGGCCGAAACCAACATCAGATTAATACCCAGGAAACCATTCAACTTAACTAATCACCAGTTAGTTTCTGATTTTCTTAACTCCATTGGGTCTAAGAACAGTATTATTAAAGATACCATTCACGACAACCCAAAATCTTATTCCTGTCTTTAACTGGGTTAAAGAACCAATGTCCTTTAAAATACGATTCACGATAAATCCAAAATCTTATTCCATTGTTAATCGGATTAAAGAACAAGTGTTATTTAAAATACCGTTCACGATAAACCCAAAGACCAATTTCAATTCAATTCTAATTAAATATTAATTTATTGGTATACTTCATTAAATCTAAATAAAAAGATTTAATATTTTCTCAACTGGGTTCAAGAACAGTGTTACCGAAGACACCGTTCACGACAAACCCAAAATCCTATTTGATATTAAATACAAGGATCTAAATAGAAAATATATTGGCTTATATTCAATATCAAATACCACAACCAACAAATATCGTATTGGAAATAATGATATATATATCTTCCAAATTCCTCCACAATATCCGTATAATCACGAAATCCAATATCGAAATATTCCGAAGATAATTTCGATTCAAATCCATTCCAAATTCATATATTGGAAATTCTGGTTATTTTTAAAACCACTTTAAAAATCCAATTTACTTATTTAAAAATATTGGATTATAATTCTAGTTCATTTTGGTAAAAATATATTTTTACCTTTTCAAATATGGAGTTTTTCATCCCAATCCTTTCCAAATCATTTCTTATGATTTTACGCAAATTATCAATATTTTTAGTAATTTTATCAAGGCCCGTACAGTCGATTTCCATAAACGGAACTGCACTTACAACGATCTTTTCCAAATTTGATTTGGACGTAATTCCAAATCCAACAGTTAAATTTCAAATCTCTAATATTCTTTAGAAAGCTCTTTTTGATACGAACCCAAAGGTTCCGGTTTTAGGAGAATCCGACGGTCGAATCTCCCGTAATGTCCATTCAAAGTCAATGGTTGAAATTCGCGAACTGCCGCAGCGCGGTGCGTTCTATTCAGGCCATTATATAATATATATATATATATATAATATATTTCATCGATTTCCATTTAAAACGTATTTTATAAATCGTTTTAAATTCGTTTTCAAAACGATTTCAACTTCATATTCAATTTCAAATCAAAATTGAATATTCCATATCATCGGTATATATATAAATGATAATATTTTCAAAACTTTAGATTTGGAAATCAATTCCTTTTCAATATTCATTATAAAAATGAATAAAATTTATATAAATATCGTTCACGTCAAAATGGAACTTATCCAATCAACACGGCTATATATATTTAAATATATTCGTGTCCATCCCAAATCGGACATCAAAATCATATTTTGATTCTTTTCTGAATATTATTTGAAAATATTCGTTATTTTAAAATAATTGTTATTTTAAAATATTCATTCTTTTTGAATTGGAATCAGACACAGTCAATTACCATATAATTTGTTTATATGGATTTCATACAATACATGTATACAACAAAAATGATAAATAATCATCCATCATCCAGAGTGCATTCTACACTGTATAAGCATCAAATATAAATATTTTACGCTTACCACAGCCTGTCAATCAATCGATCGACATATAGTTAATTATTGGGACTAGTGTATGTCATATATCATCCCAATACCCGTGTGGGGGTTTCAATCAACAAATAATGAATTTTATTTGTGCAGTTGGGCAATGTGTAAAATTTATCGTCTCAATCAATATTAGTCAAATGTGTGTACATAAACAAATCGTCTGATTTGTTTATTAATATTTATTTTATTCATATACACGTTAAAAATTATATTTTTAACTATAAAATATTTTATTCCATTCCATTCCACATCACACAATCAACATTCACAACAAAATCAAACAAATAAACAAGTCGTCCATTGTCTGTGGACGACGGGTGTCGGGTGCTGCTAAGCACCGCCTGCATCCTAGTATATATTTTAACTAGAAAATAAAATAAAAGTGAGAAGTTCTCACCTTTGGGATCCACTCCGCCATACTCTATTCTTGAACGGTTCGGATTTGCCCAAAATTTCCAATGCGATCCCTTCCCGTTGTTCATAGTAAAAATCACATTTTTAATATGATGTTTATTTTAAAAATCACATTTTTATATTAACACTTTTATTATAAAAATCATATTTTTATAGCTTCACATAAATAAAAATCATATTTTTATAGCTTCACTTAAATAAAAATCATACATTTATAGCGCTACCTATATAAAAAGATTATATTTTTATGTACTTAAAAAAAATCATATTTCTACTAAATTAAAAATCTTGTCTTTCTTTAATAAAAATCAAATCTTTTCTCAGTTAAAAATCAAATCTTTTTATTTGCAAAACAATGTATTTTCTTATCCGTAAAATCAGATTTTTTTTCTTCTATTGATTAAACTAAACAAAAGAGATAAAATAAATTAAAACAAAATAAAATGAATAATAAAGAAACTTACAGCAAATGGGGGGGGGGGGGTTTCTGCGATTAACGGCCGGAAGGAGGGGAGAGACGCCGGAGTTTGCTGGTGGCAGAGCTGAGGAGGTCCGGTGGTGGGTGGTGTGCGCACGCAGGTGGCGGGGAGTAGTTGATTTTGGGGTTAGGGCTTTTGGTGGTTGCGGTTTTCGATTGAGAGGGGGAAAAGGGAAGCGCCGATGCACTAGAGAAGGGGGGAGAAGGTCAGGCGGCGCGGTCGTCATTGAGGTGGTGGCGCGGTTGGATCGGGACCGGAGGCGGGCAGCCTGGATCGCGATTTCCTCATTTTGTTTTTTTTAGTCTGAATCGGGTTTGACCATGTGGAGAAAAGGAGGGGCCTACATATATAAATTTATATATTTAATTATATTATTATTTTAAATTCCTATAAAGCAACCTTTTATTTCGACCTCCAAACGAGACCCAGCGACTGTCGTCCATAACTAATTACCCCCATTCCGAACGCAATGGGATATGTCCCGTATGCCAGTTCGGCTGTTTCGCTCAGTTTTCATAGAAATTAAAATATAAATCTATGTATTCAATTTTAAACATACATTTCAATTTACCGGGACCACATACGGACTCAAAAAAATACAGAAAAATTATTTCTCGCTTCGTATCGACGATACGGTCCTAACAAAACTAATTTTGTCAAATTTAAAGACCGTTTGAAAAATGGCCATTTTCTGGTTGATCCAAATTGACTGAAACTGTCAAATCACGTTTTCCTTTGCCACGCTCACATATTAACCCCAAAAATTATGAATTTTGGATTCTAGCGATAACTTGGCATCTCGGATCCAACAAAAGTGGTTTCGTCGAAAACGAAGGTCGTTTGCAAAATGGCTATTTTCAAGGGCCAAAATTCCATAGTGACTATTCTGAATTTTCAACTAGACAGACTTTTTTTTCCCGTTATGAAATTTCAATTTTTCGGATTCGCTGGAAAGATATTCTCAATTAGATTCTAATGTTTTTTGGTTTTGCTAAAATCCGGTTTATTTTGAATCCTGTACATTCATTTGAAATTTGAAATCGAATTTTCAAACTACCGCGTCATTTTCAATTCCTTTTATGATTAAAAATAAATATTTATATTCTAACGTCGATTCAAATAAATATATACGTTCTAATTTTATTTAAACTTAATTTCTCGTCGTTATTATTTAAAATAAATCATTTTAAATATTCAAAATCCAATAAAATTGCCAAAATAAAAAATTTAAATTGGTTCGGATTTTCTCGGTTGTTGCAATCTCCCCCACTAAAAATCTTTCCGTCCCCGAAAAGGAACGGAGCTGAAAGTTGTTTTACAAATCATCTCAGCTTTCATTATTTCATTATGGCTTAAGTTCTTCAACTTTCCAGTTTCTAAGAACTTTTCAAATTTTTCAAAAATTTGGCTAACACCCTAAATTTTCGAAAAATTTCGCCATAACCTCCCCTGTACGGGAGCACTGGGAAAATCCCCAAACCGCCACATAGGCCTCTCCAATCAAAAAGAAAAAGAAACAACCAAGCGGGTCATAAAATCATCAAAACCCTAAGAAATACAATAAACATGTACCTATTTGTCGGGCAAACAATTTTAATCCTTTGCTTAGCTTCCCCGCTATGACCTGTTCAATGTATATACATGTACATATATGTAAATGAAATAAATTTCAATTCAGTTCAAATTTGACTTGATTTGGCTAAATTTACCTTTCATGTACATATTAGTTTCAACAATCTCATTAGTTAAACTAATAATCAAACAACACAACTATCAATTAGTTGATTAACGTTTCAAATTCATAACTTTTGTGTATCCAAAAATAATGTTTTTGATGCCAATTCACAACAATATATTATGTCTATATTTTGGTTCTCACACCAGTCTAATGGAAATATATAAACATCCCACTTTCGAAACTCGAACACAAATACTGATGATACTATAGTAATCATCAGGATCGTCTCCGGGCGACTAGAGTGTGATTTTATTTCTATCAAATATATTTGAGGCTTCAAATACATGTGGATCAGACGTATATTAAAATCTCTATATACTTGATTGTCCAAATCGACTTAAAATAAATATTCAAATACGTATAAACAGGTTTAAATTTTCAAAACAAAATTTGTTTTCATTTTTATTTTCAAAAATACACTCTTCACACTCGTTCTAGGATACAACTGATCCTATCTCTAACGAGTCTTTCCTATTGGATATTACTAATCCAATCTCTGATGGATTCTTTCATTTGGTTTTAACGTATCTTGTTCTCCGAGCTCTGTAAACCAAAGCTCTGGTACCAAAGGATGCAACCCGAATTTCCCCGTGAAGAAAAGCGAGGATTGAATTGAGAACAAGATGAATCAGAACACAAACAGAAGAACATTTCATTGCCTGTTACAACAATTTACATCAGATTACAAGAATATACAGAGTATGGACAAATAATAAACATTTAATATACATCAGAGATTTAAATTACATTTAAATACATAGCAGTGGAAAATTAATACAAAACACTACTAAAAGGAATATACGGATACAGAGCTTTCTGAATATCGCTTCAACTGTAAATCACGACCTTGTGAATATAAATCTGCAAAACCAAAACTACTAGCTGCCGGTGTGGAAAATAGGGGCACCCAGAGTTTAGGTTAAAACAGTAAACTCCAGGTCAGTCATGTGACTTGTGTGAGAACTAAACAGTTATTAATTTGATTTTAAAGTTAGGTAAATCAAGGAATCACGCCGTATAACACGGAACGAGTTTGCCCCCAAGAATACCAGTGCATAAAACAAACAACGCAATGCTAAATAAAGAACAATGAAGCTATTATAAGACTCAGGTCCCATCACACAATGCAACGCAAGACGGAGGATAGAGTTTTTACCTTATAATAGCCAAAAATGCTTGGTACGTGAAATTTCATCTTTTATTATTACTATAAGTGTATAGTGTCAAAACAATTTCAATCATAAGTATCAATCATAGACGACATAAGTGCCCCATATAACTATGTCGCCTTACTAGGTTCTACAATCAAAACCGCAAAATGTCGTATTGGAAGTTGGATTTCCGTCTGTGAACCAAGGCAAGGGATCGTCCTTACCGCTACGAGACGCTCTAGCCCGTGTCTCAGGAACAGCCGCAACTGCACCTTGGATCTTCAGGGCCGGTCCACTAGATGTGGAATAAAATGCTCGAACAATGCGTTTCCCCGCCCTATGGGGCGTAAACTGGTCATATCCCGAGCAAACTATCAGCCCCGGAACGACCGATATAACCGAGGCGCCTCGCTATCCATCATCCACATAAGTAAAATGTCAGGGCTTGTAAAACGCTAACACCACTCCTAGCTAGAAGGAAACACATGCTCTCCCTGCAGTCCTCTCCCCTTTCTGGTTCACACCGGGTTGTGAGGCACGTGAATTAACGCTACACAAATCTACACTGTATTAAAGCCGTGCTTTGATCATCAACCACAAGACCCTGCTTTTCAACAAAAGCCTTAATCATTTGCATCTCAGCATGCCACACAGGAAACTCACGCTATGCAACCGATGTCTATCAATCACACAAAATGAAATCCGATGTCAGATACACATCCATTTACAAGTTCGTTCTGGGTCTGAACGAAACCGGAGGCACCTTATTCCTCCCCCATATGTCCAATACAGGGGAGAGGCCCTCTCATATCTAGTCGATCTCTAAGTACGTCTAGACGACCACCACTTATTACCTTGTCTTGGGTGTACAGCCCAATCAAGACATCAGTAAAAATCCATATGATGTGAAGACCTCCGGTCTTCAACCACCGTCTTCATCCTCGACATATCGTCGAATCAGTTATTCAGAATGGGATAAACCCGGTCTTTCTGAATAACTCGCGTATATAATAAACAAGTGCTATAAAAACACAACATACGCCTCATTCCAATCCAGAATATTCCTTTATTCAAATATTCTTATACTTTGGAAAAGGTTCCCATTAATTTTATCAAAGATAAATTCTTTAAATTTATTCTTTAATCTTCCTTTAAATATCAATTCAAACCAAATTAAAGATGCATTAAAACTCCACTTGGTTTTAATCTTCCTAAAAATCAATATTAATGATTGTTTAACTTGGGAAATCATATCCTGCCTTTAACTGGGTAAAAGAACCAATGTCCTTTAAAACACGATTCACGATAAACCCAAAATCACATTCCATTCCATCAGCCTTTAAACGTAAATTAGCAAGTGAACAATTCCCTAAGTATTAACCCCGAAGGACGAAACCAACATCAGACCAATACCCAGGAAACCATTTAACTTAACTAATCTCCAGTTAGTTTCTGATTTTCTTAACTCCATTGGGTCTAAGAACAGTATTATTAAAGATACCATTGACGACAACCCAAAATTTTAATCTTGTCTTTAACTGGATTAAAAATCAAATGTCGTTTAAAACACGGTTCATGATAAACCCAAAATCTTATTCCATTCCATCAGCCTTTAACCGTAAATAGAAAGTGAACAATTCCCTAAGTATTAACCCCGAAGGCCGAAACCAACATCAGATCAATACCTAGGAAACCATTCAACTTAACTAATCTCCAGTTAGTTTCTGAATTTTTTTAATTCCATTGGGTCTAAGAACAGTATTATTAAAGATACCATTCACGACAACCAAAATCTTATTCCTGTCCTTAACTGGGTTAAAGAACCAATGTCCTTTAAAACACGATTCACGATAA
The DNA here is from genome assembly GCA_030737875.1 of Allium sativum. Classification (NCBI taxonomy): domain Eukaryota; kingdom Viridiplantae; phylum Streptophyta; class Magnoliopsida; order Asparagales; family Amaryllidaceae; genus Allium; species Allium sativum. The sequence goes on from CM060926.1 coordinate 489,983,293, forward strand.
ACCCAAAATCTTATTCCATTGTTAATCTTATTAAAGAACAAGTGTAATTTAAAACACCGTTCACGATAAACCCAAAGACCAATTTCAATTCAATTCCAATTAAACATTAATTAATTGATATACTTCATTAAAATCTAAATAAAAAGATTTACTCTTTTCTCAACTGGGTTCAAGAACAGTGTTACAGAAGGCACCATTCACGACAAACCCAAAATCCCATTTGATATTAAATACAAGGCTCTAAATAGAAAATATATCGACTTATATTCGATATCAAATACCACAACCAACAAATATCGTATTGGAAATAACGATATATATATCTTCCAAATTCCTCCACAATATCCGTATAATCACGAAATCCAATATAGAAATATTACGAAGATAATATCGATTCAAATTCATTCCAAATTCATATATTGGAAATTCTGGTTATTTTTAAAACCACTTCAAAAATCCAATTTATTTATTTAAAAATATTGGATTATAATTCTAGTTCATAACTAGTTCATTTCGATAAAAATATACTTTTACCTTTTCAAATATGGAGTTTTTCATCTCAATTCTTTCCAAATCATTTCTTATGATTTTACACAAATTATCATTATTTTTAATAATTTTATCAAGGCCCGTACAGTCGATTTCCATAAATGGCCATCGAACTGCACTTACAACGATCTTTTCCAAAGTTTATTTGGACATAATTCCAAATCCAACAGTTAAATTTCAAATCTCTAATATTCTTTAGAAAGCCCTTTTTAATACGAACCCAACGGTTCTGGTTTTAGGAGAATCCGACGGTCGGATCTCCCGTAATGTCCATTCGAAGTCAGTGGTCGAAATTCGCGAACTACCATAGCGCGGCGCATTCTATTCAGGACATTATATAATATGTATTTCGTCGATTTCCATTTAAAACATATTTTATAAATCGTTTTAAATTCATTTTCAAAACTATTTCAACTTTATATTCAATTCCAAATCAAAATTGAATATTCCATATCATCAGTGTAACAACCCAGAAATTCTGAGCCAATTTAAAAATTTTATTTTGGTAATTTTAATGAATTTTGAATATTTAAAATAGCTAATTTTAAATAATAGCGACGAGAAAATTTAATTTGACTAGAATTAGAACGTATATTTATATAGATCGTCGTTAGAATATAAATATTTATTTTAAATATAAAAGGAATTGAAAACGGTGCGGTAGTTCGAAAATTCGATTTTAAATTTCAAATGAATGTACAGGATTCAAAATAAACCGGATTTTGGTGAAACCAAAAATATTAGAATCTAATTAAGAATATCTTTCCAAAGAATCCGAAAAATCGAAATTTCATAGCGGGGACAAAAAGTTATGCCCAGTTGAAATTTCAGAATAGTCGCTATGGAATTCTGGCCCTTAAAAATGGAAATTTTTCAAACAACCTCTGTTTTCGATGAAACCGCTTTTGTTGGATCCGGGATGTCTAATTATTGATAGATTCTAAAATTCATAATTTTTCGAATGAATATGTGAGCGTGGCAAAGTAAAATGCGCTTGACCAGTTTAAGTTGAATTTAATCAACTGGAAAATGGCCATTTTTCAAATGGTCTCAGAATTTTACGAAATTAGTTTTGTTAGAACTGTATTGTCAATACGAAGCTAGTGAATATTTTTTGGGAATTTTTAGAGTTCATATGTGGCTCCGGTAAATTGAAATGCGCGTTCAAATTCAATATATAGATTTATATTTTGATTTTGACGAAAACGGACTGAAACGATCGAATCAGTTTACGATACATATCCCATTGTGTTCGGAATGGGGGCAATTAGTTATGGACGACAGTCGGTGGGTCTCGTTTAGAGTTCGAAATTAAAAGTTACTTTTTGGGAGAAATTAAAAATAATATAAATATTATATAAAGCCCCCTCTCTCCTATATCCTTTAGTCGAAGCCCCTCCCCACGTTGTTCAGATCGAAAACAAACAAACAAACAAATAAATAAAAGAACGCTCGATTTGCAGCCTGTCGCTCCTCCACATCGGGCCCACCGTCGCGCCTTCGGAGGCCGACCTCACCCACATTGCGCCGCGACCCCTCCAGTTTGCCTCCGACGATTAGCAAGCCGCCATTCCCCCCCTCTAGCCTTCGACGCCGGAAACCCGCAACCCAACCCTAGAAACCCCAAAACCCCCAACTCCGGCCACCTACAGCACCTCCGCCTGCGGCCTCCGTTCCCCCTCCCCCCCTCCGACCTGATTCCGCCGGCGAGCAGTAAGTTTTTTTATATATATTTAAATCTGAGTTTTTTTTGTATTTTAGCATATATTAAATCGGTTTTTAGTTTATAAAAATCATTTTTTAGTTTATAAAATCAGTTTTAATTACTAAACACATTTTGAAATCAGTTTATATGTCTTTAACATTATTTTTAAATTAGTTTTTCTGTTTATATCAAATATGGTTTAAAGATTTGATTTTCATTTAGATGAATAACAAGAAGAAAAAAAATATGATTTTTAATCAAAGAAAGATAATATTTTTAACTTAGAAAAGATCGTGTTTTTAAATATGAAAAGGTGGTATCTTTAGAAATGAAAAGATCGTATTTTTAAATATGAAAAGGTGGTATCTTTAGAAATGAAAAGATCGTATTTTTAAACATAAAAAGGTGGTATCTTTAGAAATGAAAAGATCGTATTTTTAAATATGAAAGGTGGTATCTTTAGAAATGAAAAGATCGTATTTTTAAATATGAAAAGGTGGTATCTTTAGAAATGAAAAGATCGTATTTTAAATATAAAAAGGTTTGATTTTTAGAAAAGAAAAGATTGGGTTTTTAAACTAGAAAGGCTATGATTTTTTTAGCTTAGCAAAGTTGAGATTTTTATTTATAAAAAGCTTTGATTTTTATTTTATATAAAGTTATGATTTCGATTTGAATAAAAATATAATTTTTATATATGAAACAATAAATTAGAAAGATCATATTTTTATATATGAAAAATTAGATTAAAAATGTGATTTTTACATATATGATAGAGCTATAAAGACGAGATTTTTATAAGTATAAAAATGTGATTTTTATATACATAGCAACAATATAAAAATGTGATTTTTATATATGTAGTGGCTACGAACAATGAAATTGACAAAAGGAGAGCACGACGAAGATTTCTACATATGAAGAGTCGTGGCGTTTGGTTTAGCTAATCGGTGAGAACTTCTCACTTTAAATCTTGTTTTCTAGTTAAAATATATACTAGGATGCAGACGGTGCTTAGCAGCACCCGACACCCGTCGTCCACAGACCATGGACGACTTGTATGCTTATTCGATGTGTTGTGAAGTTTGTTTGTGATGTTGATGTGAAATGGAAAATAAAATGTTCATGTGTTGAAATAAATTAATTATCGTTAAAAATATAATTTTTAACGCGAATGTGAATAAATAAATATTCATTTACAAACCAGACGGTTTGTTTATTTACACCTATTTGAAGGACATTGATTGGGACGATAAATTTTACACGTCGCCCAACTGCATGGATAATATTCAGTGTTTGTTGATTTGAAACCCCACACGGGTGTTGGGATGATATTGGACGTACATTAATCCCAATTGTTTAGTGGTATGTCGATCGTTTGATTGACAGACTTTATGAGCGTTAATTATTTATATTTAATGCTTATGCAGTTGTGTGGAGCACTTTGGATGATGGTTAATTATTTATCGTTGTTATTATATACATTTGTTGTACGGAATCCATGTAATTAACATTATATGGTAATTGATTGGGCCTCATTCCAGTTTGGAAAATTAAAGAATATTATAAAATAAAGATTCATATGTTGAATATAATAAATAGTCATGTGTTGACGATGCTCATGTGTTGTGAATATTCATGTGTTGAAACTTATCATGTGTTGAGTAAAATATTTTAACAATAAAAATTTACATTTTTCTCATATATAAATTTAGAAGCTATCTGGAAACTAGTTAAGATGAGTGGTTCCCGGGGTATTGATCTGATGTTGGTTTCGGCCTTCAAGGTTAATATTTAGGGAATTGCTCTCTTGCTAATTTACGGTTAGAGTCTGATTAAGAATTAAACGATATAAAACACAATTTTATAAAATATATTAAATAACAAAAATAGTCATGTGTTGACGATTCTCATGTGTTGAGAATATTCATGTGTTGAAAGAAATATATATTCATGTGTTGAAGAAAATATTCATTTGTTGAATAGAATAACGAAGTTATTGAAATATAGAAAGCCGTGTTGATTAGATATGCGCCATTTTGACGCAAACGATATTTATATCGATTATATTCGTTTTTATAATGAATATAGAAAAGGAAGTGATTTCAAAATCTAACGTTTTGAAAATATTATCATTTATATATTAATGACATGGAATATTCCATTTTGATTTAAAATTGAATTTGAAGTTGAAATTGTTTTGAAAACGAATTTAAAACGAATTGTAAAATAGGTTTTGAATTGAAATCTACGAAATATATAAAATATATATATTATATATATTAATGGCCTGAATAGAACGCGCCGCGCCGCGGTAGTTCGCGAATTTCGACCATTGACTTCGAATTGACGTTGCGGGAGATCCGACCGTTGGATTCTCCTGAAACCGGAACCGTTGGGTTCGTATCGAAAAGAGCTTTCCAATGAATATTAGAAATTTGAAATCTAATGGTTGGATTTGGGATTATATCCAAATCAAATTTGGAAAAGGTCGTTGTAAATGCAGTTCGGTGGCCGTTATTGAAAACCGACTGTACGGGCCTTGATAAAATTATTAAAAATATTAATAATTTGTGTAAAATCATAATATATGAATTGGAAAGGACTGGGATGAAAAATTCCACATTTGAAGAGATAAAAAAAATATTTATCGAAATGAACTAGTTTTGAACTAGATTTGAAGTGGTTTTAAAAATAATCAGAATTTCCAATATACGAATTGGAGTGGATTTGAATCGAAATTATCTTCTGAATATTTTGATGTTGGATTTTGTGATTATACAGATATGGTTGTGGAAATTTGAAAGATATATTTATATCGCTATTTCCAATATGATATTTGTTGGTTTCAGAATTTGATATTGAATATAAGCCGATATATTTTCTATTCAGAGCCTTGTATTTAATATCAAATGGGATTTTGGGGTTTATCGTAAATGGTGTTTTAAATAACACTGTTCTTGAACCCAGTTTAGAAAAGAATAAATCTTTTAATTAAGATTTAGTGAAATTGTCCAGTTAATTGGTATTTAATTGGAGTTGAATTTAAATTTGTTTTTGGGTTTATCGTGAGCGGTGTTTTGAATAACACCTGTTCTTTAACCCGATTAACAATAGAATGTGATTTTTGGTTTATCGTGAGCCGTGTTTTAAATGACGTTGGTTCTTTAACCCAGTTAAAGACAGGATATTGATTTTTTTTTGAGAAGATTAAAACTAAGTGGAGTTTTAATGAATATTTAACTAGATTAAAGTGATTGAGAATGGAGCATCACCAGTTTTGCTTCAAGCGATAGTTAAATTTTTAATTAGATTTGAACGTGAAATGGTAATTAATATTTACCGATAACACCGTGGTGTTAGAAATGGAGTATTACCAGTTTTGCTCCATGGGATGAATAGGTTGGGATTGGGAAATAAAATAAATAATTACTTCGGTGTGGTTCGCAAATCCCGACTAGTTTGGAAAACCTTAACCTGGTTTGAAATGATATCTAAAGGAAGATTAAAGAATAAATTTAGAAGAATTTATCTTTGATAAAATTAATGGGAACTTTTCCCTAAGAATGTGAAATTTTGAACAAAAGAATATTCTGAATTGGAATGAGGCGTATGTTGTGTTTGTGTAACACTTGTTTATTATATACGCGGGTTATTCGGAAAGGCCGGGTTTATACCCATTCTGAATAACCGATTCGATGATAAGTCGAAGATGAAGACAGTGGTTGAAGACCGGAGGTCTTCACATCGTTTGGATGATTATTGATGATCTTGATTGGGCTGTACACCCAAGAGGAAGGAATCATTTGGTGATCGTCCAGACGTACTTGGAGATCGATGGATATGCGAGGAATAAGGTTCCTCCGGTTTCGTTCAGACCCAGAACGAACTTGTAAATGGACTGTGTGTCTGACATTGGATTTTATTCTGTGTGATTGATTTCTATTAAATATATATCTGTTTGGCGGCGGAGAATTTATTCTCTTGCTTAACGCCCTTTTCTAGACGTACGAGCTTAGAGGTTATATATCGATAGATATCAATCGCATGGCATGAATTGCCTGTGTGGCATGCCTAAGTGGCAAATGATCAAGGCTTCTGTTGAAAAGCAAAGTCTTGTGGTTGATGATCAAAGCACAGCCTATGTGGCATAGCTTTGTGTATGGCGTTAATTCGCAAGCCTCACACCTCGGTATGAGTCAAAAACGGGATAGTGACTGCAGAGAGAGCATGACGTTTCTTTCTAGCTATGGGTGATGTCAGTGACCTACCAGCCCTGACATTTATATATTTTTTACCAGTGTGGTTGTTGGATGCGAGGCGCCTCAGATATAGGTCTGTAAGGACCGGGAAACGTGTGTTCAGGAATTGCCAATCCTCAAAAGTAAGAGAGGACCAGCCCTGAAGATCCAGGATCGCTGTGTGTGGTCCTAAGACATTTGCTAGAGTGTCTCGAACGGAGAGGAGCTTGCCCCTTGCCTCGACTCATGATGGAATCCAACTTCCAATACGTGACTTTTGGTTTTATTTGTAGAGCCTAGTATGGCGACATAGTGGTATGGGACACTTATGCCGTCTATGATTGATACTTATGATTGAAATTGTTTTGACACTATACACTTATAGTAATAATAAAAGATGAAATTTAGCGTATCAAACATTCTTTGGCTATTATAAGGTAAAAACCCTATCCTCCGGCTTGCGTTGCATTGTGTGATGGGACTTGGGTCTTATAATAGCTTCATTTTTATTTATTTAGCATTGCACTGTTGTTTTATGCACTGTTATTCTTGGGGTAAAAACCCGTTCCGTGTTATACGGCGTGGTCACTCGATTTACCTAACTTTAAAATAAAGATTAATAATCGTTTTAGTTTTCACACCAGTCATATGACTGACCTGAAGTTTATTGTTTCAACCTAAACACTAGGTGCCCCTATTTTCTACGCGGGCAGCTAGTAGTTTTGGTTTTGCAGATTTATATTCACAGGATCCTGATTCACAGCTGGAACGATGCTCGGAAAGCTCTGTATCCGTTTAATACTTTCAGTTTTGTTTTGTATTATTTTTCCGCTGCTATGTAATTTATTGTAATCTCTGATATTTATCGAATGTATTTTATTTATTCATACTCTGTATATTCTTGTATTCTGATGGAATTGTTGTAATAAGCAATGAAATGTTCTTCTGTTTGTGTTCCGATGTGTATTGTTCTCAAAGCAATTCGCTCTTTCCTTACCGGGGAAGTCACGGGTTGCTACAATCGTTATATATATAAATGATAATATTTTCAAAACATTAGATTTGGAAATCAATTCCTTTTCAATATTCATTATAAAAATGAATAAAATCGATATAAATATCGTTCACGTCAAAATGGTGCATATCCAATCAGCACAGCTATATATATTTAAATATATTCGTTTCCATCAAAAATCGGACATCAAAATCATATTTTGATTATTTTCTGAACATTATTTGAAAATATTCATTATTTTAAAATAATCGTTATTTTAAAATATTCATTCTTTCTGAACTGAAATCAGACACAGTCAATTACCATATAATTTGTTTATATGGATTTCATACAATGCATGTATACAACAATAGTGATAAATAATCATCCATCATCCAGAGTGCATTCTACACTGTATAAGCATCAAATATAAATATTTAATGCTTACCACAACCTGTCAATCAATAGATCGACATACAGCTAATTATTGGGACTAGTGTATGTCATATATCATCCCAATACCCGTGTGGGGTTTCAATCAACAAATAATGAATTTTATTTGTGCAGTTGGGCGATGTGTAAAATCTATCATCCCAATCAATATCAGTCAAATGTGTGTACATAAACAAATCGTCCGATTTGTTTATGAATATTTATTTTATTCATATACACGTTAAAAAATATATTTTTAACTATAAAATATTTTTAACTATAAAATATTTTATTCCATTCCATTCCACATCACACAATCAACTTTCATAACAAAATCAAACAAACAAACAAGTCGTCCATGGTCTGTGGACGACGGGTGTCGGGTGCTACTAAGCACCGTCTGCATCCTAGTATATATTTTAACTAGGAAATAAAATAAAAGTGAGTAGTTCTCAGCTTTGGGATCCACTCCACCATAATCTATTCCTGAACGGTTCAGATTTTGCCCAAAATTTCCAATGCGATCCCTTCCCGCTGTTCATAGTCAAAATTGCATTTTTAATATGATGTTTATTTTAGAAATCACATTTTTATATTAACACTTTTATTATAAAAATCATATTTTTACAGCTTCACTTAAATAAAAATCATATTTTTATAGCTTCACTTAAATAAAAATCATATTTTTGTAGCGCTACCTATATAAAAAGATTATATTTTTATATACTTGAAATCGAATTTTTACTAAATTAAAAATCCTGTCTTTCTTTAATAAAAATCAAATCTTTTCTCAGTTAAAAACCAGATCTTTTTATTTGCAAAACAATGTTTTTTCTTGTCCGTAAAATCAGATTTTTTCCTATTGATTAAACTAAACTAAAGAGATAAAATATATTAAAACAAAATAAAATGAATAATAAAGAAAAATACAATAAATGGAGGGGTTTCTGCGACTAACGGCTGGAAGGAGGGGAGGGACGCCAGAGTTAGCTGGTGGCGGAGCTGAGGGGGTCCGGTGGTGGGTGGTGTGCGTGTGCAGGTGGCGAGGAGTAGTTGATTTTGAGGTTTGGGCTTTGGGGGGTCGCAGTTTTCGATTGAGAGGGGGAAAAGGGAAGCGCCGGTGCACTAGAGAAGAGGGAGGGAGAAGATTAGGCGGCGCGGTCGTCATTGAGGTGGTGGCGCGGCTGGAGTGGAGCCGGAGGCGGGCGGCCTGGATCACGATTTCCTCTTTTTGTTTTTTTAATCTGAATCGGGTTTGACCATGTGGAGAAAAGGAGGGGCCTGCTTGTATAAATTTATATATTTAATTATATTATTATTTTAAATTCCTATAAAGCAACCTTTTATTTTGACCTCCAAACGAGACCCACCGATTGTCGTCCATAGCTAATTACCCCCATTCCGAACGCAATGGGATATGTACGGTATTCCAGTTCGACTGTTTCGCTCAGTTTCTACTGAAATTAAAATATAAATCTATATATTCAATTTTAAACGCACATTTCAATTTACCGGGACCACATACGGACTCAAGAAAATACAGAAAAATTATTTCTAGCTTCATATCGATGATACAGTCCTAACAAAACTAATTTCATAAAATTTGAAGACCGTTTGAAAAATGACCACTTTCTGGTTGATCCAAATTGACTGAAACTGTCAAAACACGTTTTACTTAGCCATGCTCACATATTAACCCCAAAAATTATGAATTTTGGAATCTAGCGATAACTTGACATCCCGGATACAGCAAATGTGGTTTCGTCGAAAACGGAGGTCGTTTGCAAAATGGCTATTTTTAAGGGCTAAAATTTCATAGCGACTATTCTGAATTTTCAACCGGACATAACTTTTTATTCTCGCTACAAAATTTCAATTTTTCGGATTCGTTGGAAATATATTCTCAATTAGATTCTAATGTTTTTTGGTTTCGCTAAAATCCGGTTTATTTTGAATCCTGTACATTCATGTGAAATTTGAAATTGAATTTTCAAACTACCGCACCATTTTCAATTCCTTTTATAATTAAAAATAAATATTTATATTCTAACGTCGATTCAAGTAAATATACACGTTCTAATTCTATTCAAACTAAATTTCTCGTCGTTATTATTTAAAATAAATCATTTTAAATATTCAAAATTCACTGAAGTTTCCAAAATAAAATTTTTATGTTGGTTCTGATTTTCCCGGTTGTGTAATAAAATCATCAAAAACCCCAAGAAATACAATAAACATGTACCTATTTGTCGGGCAAACAATTTTATTCCTCTGCTTAGCTTCCTTGCTATGACCTGTTCAATGTATATACATGTACATATATGCAAATGAAATAAATTTCAATTCAGTTCAAATTTGACTTGATTTGGCTAAATTTACCTTTCATGTACATATTAGTTTCAACAATCTCATTAGTTAAACTAATAATCAAACAACACAACCATCAATCAATTAGTTGATTAATGTTTCAAATTCATAACTTTTATGTATCCAAAAATCATGTTTTTGATGCCAATTCACAACAATATATTCTAACTATATTTTGGTTCTCACACCAGTCTAATGGAAATATATTAACATCCTACTCTCGAAACTCTAACACAAATACTGATGATACTATAGTAATCATCAGGATCGTCTCCAGGCGATTAGAGTGTGATTCTATATCTATCGAATATATTTGAGGCTTCAAATACACGTGGATCAGACGTATATTAAAATCTCCATATACTTGATTGTCCAAATCGATTTAAAATAAATATTCAAATACGTATAAACAGGTTTAAATTTTCAAAACAAAATTTGTTTCCATTTTTATTTTCAAAAATACACTCTTCACACGCGTTCTAGGATACTACTGATCCTATCTCTAACGAGTCATTTCTATTGGATATTACTAATCCAATCTCTGATGGATTCTTTCGTTTGGTTCTAACGTGTCTTGTTCTCCGAGCTCTGTAAACCAAAGCTCTGATACCAAAGGAAGCGACCCGAACTTCCCCGTGAAGGAAAGTACGGATTGAATTGAGAACAAGACGAATCAGAATAAAAACAGAAGAACATTACATTGCCTATTACAACAATTTACATCAGATTACAAGAATATACAGAGTATGGACAAATAATACACATTTAATATACATCAGAGATTTAAATTACATTTAAATACATAGCAACGGAAAAATAATACAAAACACTACTGAAAGGAATATACGAATACAGAACTTTCTGAATATCGCTTCAGCTATAAATTAGGACCCTGTGAATATAAATCTGCAAAACCAAAGCCACTAGCTGCTCGTGTGGAAAATAGGGGCACCCAGGATTTAGGTTAAAACAATAAAATCCAGGTCAGTCATGTGACTAGTGTGAGAACTAAAAAAGTTATTAATTTGATTTTAAAATTAGGTAAATCAAGGGACCACGCCATATAACACGGAACGCGTTTACACCCAAGAATACCAGTATATAAAACAAACAGCGCAATGCTAAATAAAGAACAATGAAGCTATTATAAGACTCAGGTCCAATCACACAATGCAACGCAAGCCGGAGGATAGAGTTTTTACCTTATAATAGCCAAAAATGCTTGGTACGTGAAATTTCATCTTTTATTATTACTATAAGTGTATAGTGTCAAAACAATTTCAATCATAAGTATCAATCATAGACGGCATAAATGCCTCTACCACTATGTCGCCATACTAGGTTCTACAATCAAAACCGCAAAATGTCTTATTGGAAGTTGGATTTCCGTCTGTGAACCAAGGCAAGGGATCGTCCTTACCGCTTCGAGACGCTCTAGCCCGTGTCTTAGGAACAGCCGCAACTGCACCTTGGATCTTCAGGTCCGGTCCACTCGATGTGGATTAAAATGCCTGAATAATGCGTTTCCACGCCCAATGAGGCGTAAACTGGTCATATCCCGACCAAACTATTGGCCCTGGAACGACCGATATAACCGAGGCGCCTCGCTATCCATCATCCACATAAGTAAAATGTCAGGGCTTGTAAAACACTAACACCACACCTAGCTAGAAGGAAACACATGTCCTCCTTGCAGTCCTCTCCCATTTCTGGTTCACACCAGGCTGTGAGGCTCGCGAATTAACACTACCGGAAGCTACGCTATATTAAAGTCGTGCTTTGATCATCAACCAAAAGTCCCTGCTTTTAAACAGAAGCCTTGATCATTTGCATCTTAGCATGCCGCACAGGCAATTCACGATATGCAATCGATGTCTATCAATCACAAAGAATGAAATCCGATGTTAGACACACATCCACTTACAAGTTCGTTCTGGGTCTGAACGAAACCGGAGGCACCTTTTTCCTCCCCTATATGTCCAATACAGGGGAGAGGCCCTCGCATATCCGGTCGATCTCCAAGTACGTCTGGACGATCACCACTTATTTCCTTGTCTTCGGTGTACAACCCAATCAAGACATCAGTAATCATCCAAACGATGTGAAGACCTCCGGCATTCAACCACTATCTTCATCCTCGACATATAGTCGAATCAGTTATTCAGAAGATAAACCCGGTCTTTCTGAATAACTCGCGTATATAATAAACAAGTGCTATAAAAACACAACATACGCCTCATTCCAATCCAGAATATTCCTTTATTCAAATATTCTTATAATTTAGGAAAGGTTCCCTTTAATTTTATCAAAGATAAATTCTTTAAATTTATTCTTTAATCTTCCTTTGAATATCAATTTAAACCAAATTAAAGATGAATTAAAACTCCCCCGTGAAGGAAAGCGCGGATTGAATTGAGAACAAGGCGAATCAGAACACGAACAGAAGAACATTTCATTGCCTATTACAACAATTTACATCATATTACAAGAATATACAGAGTATGGACAAATAATACACATTTAATATACATCAGAGATTTAAATTACATTTACATACATAGCAGCGTAAAAATAGTACAAAACACTACTGAAATGAATATACGGATACAGAGCTTTCCGAATATGCTTCAGCTATAAATCAGGACCCTGTGAATATAAATTTGCAAAACCAAAACTACTAGCTGCCCGTGTGGAAAATTGGGGCACCCAGAGTTTAGGTTAAAACAATAAACTCCAGGTCAGTCATGTGACTGGTGTGAGAACTAAAACAGTTATTAATTTGATTTTACAGTTAGGTAAATAAAGGGACCACGCCGTATAACACGGAACGGGTTTACCCCCAAGAATACCAGTGCATAAAACAAACAGTGCAATGCTAAATAAAGAACAATGAAGCTATTATAAGACTCAGGTCCCATCACACAATGCAATGCAAGCCGGAGGATATAGTTTTTACCTTATAATAGCCAAAAATGCTTGGTACGTGAAATTTCATCTTTTATTATTACTATAAGTGTATAGTGTCAAAACAATTTCAATCATAAGTATCAATCATAGACAGCATAAGTGCCCCATACCACTATGTCGCCATACTAGGTTCTATAATCAAAACCGCAAAATGTCGTATTGGAAGTTGGATTTCTGTTTGTGAACCAGGGCAAGGGTTCGTCCTTACCGCTTCAAGACGCTCTAGCCCGTGTCTTAGGAACAGCCGCAACTGCACCTTGGATCTTCAGGGTTGGTCCACTTGATGTGGATTAAAATGCCTGAACAATGAGTTTCCTTGCATTATGGGGCGTAAACTGGTCATATCCCGACCAAACTATCGGCCCCGGAACGACCGATATAACCGAGGTGCCTCGCTATTCATCATCCATATAAGTAAAATGTCAGGGCTTGTAAAAAGCTGACACCACTCCTAGCTAGAAGGAAACGCATGCCCTCCCTGCAATCCTCTCCCGTTTCTGGTTCACAACGGGTTGTGAGGCTCGCGAATTAACGCTACACAATGCTACGCTATATTAAAGCCGTGCTTTGATCATCAACCACAAGACCCTGCTTTTCAACAGAAGCCTTGACCATTTGCATCTCCGCATGCCACACAGGCAATTCACGCTATGCAAACAATGTCTATCAATCACACAGAATGAAATCCAATGTCAGACACACATCCATTTACAAGTTTGTTCTGGGTCTGAACGAAACCGGATGCACCATATTCCTCCCCTATATGTCCAATACAGGGGAGAGACCCACGCATATCCGGTCGATCTCCAAGTTCGTCTGGACGATCACTACTTATTACCTTGTCTTGGGTGTACAACCCAATCAAGACATCAGTAATCTTCCAAACGATGTGAAGACCTCCGATCTTCAACCACCGTCTTCATCCTCGACATATCATCGAATCAGTTATTCAGAATGGAATAAACTCGGTCTTTCTGAATAACTCGCGTATATAATAAACAAGTGCTATAAAAACACAACATACGCCTCATTCCAATCCAGAATATTCCTTTATTCAAATATTCTTACACTTTGGGAAAGGTTCCCATTAATTTTATCAAAGATAAATTCTTTAAATTTATTCTTTAATCGTCCTTTAAATATCAATTCAAACCAAATTAAAGATGCATTAAAACTCCACTTGGTTTTAATCTTCCCAAAAATCAATATTAACGATTGTTTAACTTGGGAAATCATATCCTGCCTTTAACTGGGTTAAAGAACCAATGTCCTTTAAAACACGGTTCATGATAAACCCAAAATCACATTCCATTCCATCAGCCTTAACCGTAAATTAGCAAGTGAACAATTCCCTAAGTATTAACCCCGAAGGCCGAAACCGACATCAGATCAGTACTGTAACGAACCGGGATTTTCGACTCCGAAAATCAACATCAACCTACCATGTTGACTATTCAGACATCGAACATTCCAGATCATTAATATAAAGAAGTTAGAGGGTGAGATAAGAAAGAAAGAAATATTAGAATAGAAGAAGAAGAAGAAACAACACAACCCAGAGTCTCACATCGCAGCGGAACAAATTATAATACAGAAATAACCTTTATTGAAAGCTTTTGAAATACTTACAATATCAGAGTACACATCTGGACAGTGATACTAATCTGTCCTCATATAACACACAGCGGAATAATAATATCATACGTCTGGACTCTTCCAGCTCGTCTCTTCCCAGCAGTCGATAACCTGAACCTGTACAACCCGGCCTAACCCGAGCATTTACAAAACACCGGGTCAGTCTGGTGAACCAGAGTGAGAAAAACTCGCACAGTATTTGGGTGAGCATCCAACTTGATTTTAGAGTTCAAAAACCTTTTCGAAGAAAAGGATAATCGTAAGACCAAATCCACACATAAACACGGACGGTTTTTACCTTACGATAACCCAAAACAATTTGAAATCAATATCTTGTCTGATATTATAATAATGTCTAAATACAAGTAAATAACAATCTAGTGGAACGCTTGCATCTCACGCTCCACATATATAGTATACAATCAAAACCGCGGGCGCTTATTGGAGATTGGATTCCAACTTGACAAGGTATGGGACCACCTGCCGATAGTGTATCTCTAGAGACGAATACACTGGGTTCAACAAGAACTTCTTGCAACCCGGCCCTCACATGACCGACCACTCATTTCGCTTGAGTGTATCGAATGTATATCACCGACGGTTGGGATCAGCAACCGTCTCCCGACAAGGGACAACATTGAAACATAGATTTAAGAAACAAATAGGATTTTCTCTAGATAGGTGATTATACACCCTAATGGGAGCGACCCACATAGCCATGCTGCCTGCCCGATTTTTGTCATTTTCCGGTTGATGAGGCTTGAGGCCAGAATTAACTCTTGACATCTGGTCGCCATTTACTTTGAATGCCACATCGTCAAATCCATCAGATATCACTAATTGATATCCACAAAAATACTCTAGCTGGAAGCTAAGAGAACGGCGACTCCCCGCCAACAACTATCGTACGTTTGGAGAAATCAACGTACGTGATCCTTTGGAAATACTCTGTCAGACATCCGTCCATACACGTCATCCAGGAACAGGATGAACCGAAGGCACTCTCCTACCGCATCCATATAGGAATCACCCCATGGATCAGTAGCGTGTAGTCCTTGCAACCCGTAGATTCCAACCACGACAGAATCACAGTTCATCTCTGCTTGCCAGGCAGAGAATATTAGTGGTTCTTCCGTTTTTGAAAACCCATGGTCTTCACAGCACCATCTCGATCATCTTCTGATATCTCCACGTATTTGTTGTTCGGAATGATTTTCGAATATAAATTCGATCCCGGTCTTTCCATACCAACAATCGTATTGGGCAGATTTGATAGTCGGTGTTTTAACTATCAAAATATACAGTGTTTCAATCATGACACCCCAATGAGTTCACTGGTTCAGTATTCAGCATCACATGGCCTTTTAACACTTGATTTACTTTTGTTAAATTAAACTTCTAACTCCTTCAAATATTCAAAAATACGATATTTGAATACTTCTAATTCGATTTAACTCTAATCGATTAACTCTAATTGATTAACTAATACTCGACTTAAATCCATTCGCTTGACCCTAGATCGCAGCGATCACAATGGTTACGCCTGATTCCCTCAGGAAACATCCGACCGCCGTAGGCCATCTACAGCCCTGCGAATTACGCTAGCAGTCGTACGAAATGGCAACTTAGCCGAATAATTATGTTTGGCTAATTCTATCTCGAATAGCTATATTCAATTTCCCACTTAATTCTTCCATCAAATCATCTTTTAGATTCGGAAATCCATTAGTTTTAACAAAGAAATTTATAGCACATATGTTATAACAATAGCGTTATAATTACTATTTAGATTTACAAAACAACAGCGCTATAATCGCTGTTTAGGTTTACAATCCATTTACTATAGCAAAAGCGCTACAATCGCTATATCATATTTCAAACATATATTATAACAACAGCGCTAAAATCGTTGTTTAGGTTTCAAAACATATCTACTAACGTCTCTTACGATTACCAACTAATACTATCTTCAGATAATCCCGATGTTGTTCAAGTTGGGGTATTTTGACTACCTCTCAGACCTTGATCAACAGCATTTATATCTTCAGATAAATAATAGTTGTAATCAAAACCCAATATTCTATTCAAATCTCAAAACCAATTCCATTTCAACTCGGATTTGGTTATACCACCCCATGACCTAGTTCCTTAACCCAATTTCACCTTTCCTAATCTTCCTTTAAATATATTTAACCATTTCCCACTTTTGAAATCTCATTTCAAAACTCTCTTGTTACTTGATCTCATTTTCAAATAACGTTAATGTAAAATTAACGTCTTAACACTTTGAAACTCATTTATATGTTTTGGTTCATCTTAAACCCTTTTATCGAAATTTCCTTCGACGTAATTCAAATGATTAAGTAATATTTAATTCAAGCTCTCATTCTCGCTTAAAATTCCTTTTATAACTTCGTTATAAAACTTAGGTTTTAAAATAAAACCTATTCATGAATTCCTTTCGCCATTCAGTTGTATTTCACTTCAATTTGATTACTTTTAAATGCCTTTCCATTTATAAGGTACTTTTCTAAATTATCATTAATCAGACTAATAATTGCTTGATCAAATAATTACCCAAGCTAAACCATTTGGCTTATTTCTTATTTCTATATTTATCAATCTGATTAACTTTCTAAAACCACTTAATAATAAATCAAAGTCTTAAATAAGTAAACTATTCATTTATTTCTCTTTATATAACTTTTATTCAAAATAGTATATTCCAAAATTCTATTTCTAGTTATAAAATAAATTTTATAACTGCATCTCTATCGATTCACCTGGCGGTGAATCAATATCTGTAACCCGATTGATTTTTAAAGGCCATACTCTGCCAAATACTTAACCAATATCGCCCATTGGTTTAAACCAAACAGATGTTGAATATCCAGACAATAATCAACCATCAAATCAATCACACAAACAGATCAGTTCATATATGAGCATATGAAAATAAATAATACATTTGAGGAATCCGGTTGATCCCTCCAACCTGTTCGTCCCTGTATTCAACTGGTTTTCTCAAATCAGACTGTTTAGTTTAACTTAACTGATAAACTAAAATAACAACCATTTAACCTTAACCACAAGCAATTCAAACAATGCAACCATTTTAAACACGTTTATAAACAAACGTGACCAACCAAGGTGAGTTACCTTTATTGGAACCAATCGTTACAATATAACGATTTGGTATTTTTACTGAAATTAAACACAGTTTAATTTCATCGGTTAAATCAACAGCTAAATAGATAACTAGCAAACAGTCAACCATTGGCAAGCAGAGCACACAAAATAAAAATACCCAATTTATATAAAATATAAAAAGGGTAACTGAGTGAGTTTAACTCACCTTGAGTTGCGTTGTTACAATAACAACTGATTTGATTAAATTAAACTCGCGTTTAATTTAACTGGGATTTCCAGCTGCATTCTACTGCGTTCGTTTCTGTTCCAGGATGTAAATCTCATTCATACAGTCCTGACGCCGCTCGTTGTGTTCCATTCTGTCAGTGTATACACAGATTAACAATAATATACGTTCACGGTTTTAAAAATAAAAATAATAAATTTTCTTAAATCAGAATTTTATTCGGTTATTTACTTTTAAAATAAACGGCCAACTATTTCATCTCGAATTGTTGATTCGAAACTCCACTTCCAAACATTTCGCAAATAATTTCCAGGCATGCTGGAATGTCCTTGTTCCAAGACCTATAGCAAATTTGATTATAATTAATTTCATTACCATCAGTAAAGGCGAACCCATTTAATCCTCACTTTGGATTTTCGATCCCAGGCTTCATCTTCTTTGCCCCCTCCTTTTCGTGAATATGGACACTGCTCTTCATAACCCAGCACTCACGCTCACCCTTTTCCTGACGTGCTGAGCCCCCTCACACCACTGTTCTGTGCCATCGTCTCCCTTCCCAATGCCTTGAAATGAGATCCCATTTTCTATTCCTCCAACTTTTTTTTTTTTTAAAAGCCTGCTACAACATCCTTCATCACGCCCTCAGCTAATCCACCCTTCCCCGTGTACTCCGACGCCTCCCAAACTACCCCACTTCGCTATTCCCTCTTCTCGTCCCTCTCTTTTTTTTTTTTCGTTCATGGATGAGAAAAGAAAACCATTGGTCTAGTGTATTTATAGGAAGCTATGGTTTGGCCAGCACGTAATATATGATACATGGTAGGTAGCTGTACACACATGTAGGCCGTAGTGTAGAGAGTTCAGACTTGGTCGGCATGAAAGTGATAATTTGGCAGTCACGAAATGGAAAGTGTGAGGCGCAAGCAAGCTACAGTGCATTTGTGGGGAGAATTGATTCATAATATAATATAACGAAACTTCGTTGCCAAATAACGAGTGAAACTACCCACAATCAACTTTTGATTACTGATAAAAAAACTATTCTTGATGTAAAAAGGTATTCCGGATCCAATGAGACAAGTTTCGTCGAATTCCGACATCATATGAAAAAAATTCCTTTATAAAACCAGAAATGAACACGCATTTAATTTTTCCACGGTCACTAGATAAATCAAATCAACTTGAAACTGCGAACATCGATAATAACTTTACGATACGAACCCAACGACACTAATTTCGTCGCATTCTGAGACTGTTGCCCCGGTAGGCTGTTTTTACCCCGAACCGCAATACCCCTTTTAACACCAAATTTTCCGGTCTCTAAAAATAACAAACTATATACTTATTCTGACTCTAATCGACGATACAAACTCAACGGAACTGGTTTCGTGGCTTAATTCGATCGTCTGCTCCAGTTACACTCAAATATCCCTATATTGAATTAATTACGCGCTATAGAAATTATATAGGCGTTTACGGCTACCGTGGTCATATACGACATCGGTTTTCCACGCAGTTTGATTTTCTAACAAAATTTTAACGATACGGTTCTAATGAAACTGGTTTTGTCGAAATCTGAGTCCGTTTGCAAAACGGCTATTTTAAAGGCCTATAATTAAATAACGATTTTCCATAGCGACTATTTCAAAATTTGATTTGGCCATAAATATCAACCTATAGCACGGAATCTGGATTTTTCTCTTTCATATGAAAGCTATTGCCAATACGGCTCCAACGTGTCTTGTTTCACAGAAATCCGACTTATATCGAATCCTGTATTTTCAGTTGAAGTTCAAAACTTCATTTCACGAACTGCACGCCATTTTCAAGCTCGATTTATATTATATATATAAATTATAACGTTCAACTTCGTTTTTAATAACGAATTAAATATTAAATATTAAATTTCATTATATTCCCAATATAATATTTAAAATAAATAAATTAAATATTTAACGGTCAAAAACACGGGTCGTTACAAGTACCTAGGAAACTATTTAACCTTACTAATCTCCAGTTAGTTTCTGATTTTCTTAACTCCATTGGGTCTACGAACAATATTATTAAAGATTCCGTTCACGACAACCCAAAATCACATTCCTGTCTTTAACTGGGTTAAAAAACCAATGTCCTTTAACACATGGTTCACGATAAACCCAAAATCTTATTCCATTCCAGCAGTCTTTAACCGTAAATTAGCAAGTGAACAATTCCCTAAGTATTAACCCCGAAGGCCGAAACCAACATCAGATCAATACCCAGGAAACCATTCAACTTAACTAATCTCCAGTTAGTTTATGATTTTCTTAACTCCATTGGGTCTAAGAACAGTATTATTAAAGATACCATTCACGACAACCCAAAATCTTATTCCTGTCTTTAACTGGGTTAAAGAACCAATGTCCTTTGAAACACGATTCACGATAAACCCAAAATCTTATTCCATTGTTAATCGGGTTAAAGAATAAGTGTTATTCAAAACACCGTTCACGATAAACCCAAAGACCAATTTCAATTCAATTCCAATTAAATATTAATTAATTGGTATACTTCATTAAATCTAAGTAAAAAGATTTAATCTTTTCTCAACTGGGTTCAAGAACAGTGTTACTGAAGACACCATTCACGACAAATCCAATATCCCATTTGATATTAAATACATGGCTCTAAATAGAAAATATATCGGCTTATATTCAATATCAAATACCACAACCAACAAATATTGTATTGGAAATAACGATATATATATCTTGCAAATTCCTCCACAATATCTGTTTAATCACGGAATCCAATATCGAAATATTCCGAAGATAATTTCGATTCAAATCCATTCCAAATTCATATATTGGAAATTCTGGTTATTTATAAAACCACTTCAAAAATCCATCTTATTTATTTAAAAATATTGTATTATAATTCTAGTTCATAACTAGTTCATTTTGATAAAAATATATTTTTACCTTTTCAAATATGGAGTTTTTCATCCCAATTCTTTCCAAATCATTTCTTATGATTTTACACAAATTATCGATATTTTTAATAATTTTATCAAGGCCTGTACAGTCAATTTTCATAAACGGCCATCGAAGTGCACTTACAGCGATCTTTTCTAAATTTTATTTGGACATAATTCGAAATCCAACCTTTAAATTTCAAATCTCAAATATTCATTAGAAAGCTCTTTTCAATACGAACCCAATGTTCTGGTTTTAGGAGAATCCGACGGTCGGATCTCCTATAATGTCCATTCGAAGTCAATGGTCGAAATTCGCGAACTGCCGCAGCGCGGCGCGTTCTATTCAGGCCATTATATAATATATATTTCGTTGATTTTCATTTAAAATGTATTTTATAAATCGTTTTAAATTCGTTTTCAAAATGATTTCAACTTCATATTCAATTTCAAATCAAAATTGAATATTCCATATCATCGGTGTATATATAAATGATAATATTTTCAAAACATTAGATTTGGAAATCAATTCCTTTTCAATATTCATTATAAAAATGAATAAAATCGATATAAATATCGTTCACGTCAAAATGGCGTTAATCTAATCAACACGGCTTTATATATTTAAATATATTCGTGTCCATCCCAAATCGGTCATCAAAATCAGATTTTGATCTATTACTCAATATTATTTTAAAATATTCATTATTTTAAAATAACTGCTATATCAAAATATTTATTCTTTCTGAACTAGAGTCAGACACAGTCAATTACCATATAATGTGATTTATATGGATTTCATACACACAAGTATACAATAACAATCAAACGCATTCAACCATCATCCGGAGTGCATTCTACATTGCATAAGCATCAAATATAAATATTTAATGCTTATAACAGCTTGTCAACCAATCGATTGACATACAACTAAATATTGGGATTAGTGTATGTCCAATGTCATCCCAATACCCATGTGGGGTTTCAATCAATCAAACACAGATTTTATTTGTTCACTTGGGCGACGTGCAAAATTTATCGTCCCAATCAATATCAATCAAATGTGTGTACATAAACAAATCATCCGATTTGTTTATAAATATTTATTTTATTCAAACACACTTTAAAAATTATATTTCTAGCTATAAAATATTTTATTCCATTCCACATCACACAATCAATTTTCACAACACAATCAATCAAAGAAACAAGTCATCCATGGTCTGTGGACGACGGGTGTCGGGTGCTGCTAAGCACCGTCTACATCCTAGTATATATTTTTAACTAGAAAATAAATTTAAAGTGAGAAGTTCTCACCTTTGGGATGCACTCCTCCATTCTATGTTGGACGATGGTTTGGATTTACCTGCCATTCCAACCTCACCTTTCCACGCTGTTCATAAATAAAAATCTCATTTTTATTTCTCCGCTACATGGATAAGACTCACAATTTTTTTATCATTTCGCTATATTTATAAAAATAATATTTTTATAGCGCTAAAAATTGAATTTTTATATAACTAAAAATCAAATCATTTCGATACAACATATATAAAAATCGAATCTTTATATTATGAAAAATCATATTTTTCTCGCCACTTCATATAAATAAAAATTATATTTTTATGTCACTAAAAATTATATTTTTAGATTGTTCCATATATATAAAAAATCACATTTTTATTTCTCGCTTCTTCATATCTAAAAATCGTATTTTTATTATCATACATATATAAAAATTGAATTTTTATTATCATACATATATAAAAACCATATTTTTATAATCTCTACAATATAAAAACCATATTTTTAATGACATAAATAAATGAAACAAAAATAAAAGCTCGCCAGCCAAATCGGAGGTGGTAGATGGGGGAGCCGGAGTCGTGGGTGGTCGGACAGTCGATGTCAGGGCCCACATTGGCTGGAGGAGCTCGGTCAGGGGCTGTTTTTGGGCTAGAAGAGGGAGTGAGAGAAGAAGGGGGCCTACGGATGGGGTTGTGGTCAGAGGAAAGGGCGGTGGGTTGCTGGAGCACGACGGGGCCCTCCTGGTGGTCGAACAGTGGGTGGCGGCGGTGTTTAGAGGCTGCTAGGGCATGGGGTTTCAAATTGGGAGAAAGGGAAGGCGACGGTGGCACAACAGGGGGAGGGGTGTGGTCGTCGTCGGCTTGGGGGGTGAGGGCTCCGAAGGCCAGCACGGCGGTGGAAGTTAGGCGGGGCGACGAGAACGAGCTTTGCGTTTTTTTTCAAATTTCTGAAGGATGGTGAGAGAGAGAAAGGAGAGTGGACTTTATATAATATAATTTATTAATTTATTCTTTCCCAAAAGTTAACATTTTATCCGAACTCCAAATCGAGCCCAACGACTATCGCCTCTAGCTAATTACCCCCATTCTGAATACAATGGGATATGTTTCGTAAGCCAATTCGACTGTTTCGATCGGTTTTCTTTTAAATTAAAATTTAAATCTATATATTCAATTTTAAACGTACATTTCAATTTACCTGCCACATACTGACTCCAAAAATTCTAGAAAAATTATTTTTAGCTTCGTATTGACGATACGGTCCTAACAAAACTAATTTCGTCAAATTCTGAGACCTTTTGAAAAATGGTAATTTTCTGGTCGATCGAAATTGACTGAAACTGTTAAAATACGTTTTCTTTTGTCACACTCACATATTCATTTCAAAAATTATGGAAATTTGAATCTAGCAATAACTTGACATCCCGGATCCAACAAAAGTGGTTTTGTCGAAAACAAAGGTCGTTTGCAAAATGGCTATTTTTAAGGGCTAAAATTCCATAGCGACTATTCTAAATTTTCAACTGGGCATAACTTTGTATCCCTGCTATGAAATTTCAATTTTTCGGATTTGTTGGAAAGATATTTTCAAATAGA
The DNA here is from genome assembly GCA_030737875.1 of Allium sativum. Classification (NCBI taxonomy): domain Eukaryota; kingdom Viridiplantae; phylum Streptophyta; class Magnoliopsida; order Asparagales; family Amaryllidaceae; genus Allium; species Allium sativum. The sequence goes on from CM060926.1 coordinate 490,007,415, forward strand.
TTCTAATACTTTTGGTTTTGCTAAAATCCGATTTATTTTGAATCCTATACATTCATTTGAAATTTGAAATCGAATATTGGAACTGCCGAGCCATTTTCAATTCCTTTTATAATTAAAAATAAATATTTATATTCTCACGTCGATTCAAATAAATATATATGTTCTAATTCTATTCAAAATAAATTTCTCATCGTTATTATTTAAAATAATTCATTTTAAATATTCAAAATTCATTAAAATTGCCAAAATAAAATTTTAAATTGGTTCGGATTTTCTGGGTTGTTACAATCTCCCCTACTTAAAATCTTTTTGTCCTCGAAAAGGAATAGAGCTGAAATTTGTTTTATAAACCAACATAACTTTCATTATTTTCAATATGGCTTAAGTTCTTCAACATTTCAGTTTCTAAGAACTTTTCAAATTTTTCAAAAATTTGGCTAACACCCTAAATTTTCGAAGAATTTCGCCAAAACCTCCTTTGTACGGGAGCACCGGGAAAATCCCCAAATCGCCACATAGGCCTCTCCAATCAAAAAGAAAAATGAACAGCCAATCGGCTCATAAAATCATCAAAAACCCCAAGAAATGCAATAAACATGTACCTGTTTGTCGGGCAAACAATTTTATTCCTCTGCTTAGCTTCCCTGCTATGACCTATTTCAATGTATATACATGTACATATATGCAAATGAAATAAATTTCAATTCGGTTCAAATTTGACTTGATTTGGCTAAATTTACCTTTCATGTATATATTAGTTTCAACAATCTCATTAGTTAAACTAATAATCAAACAACACAACCATCAATCAATTAGTTGATTAACGTTTCAAATTCATAACTTTTATGTATCCAAAAATCATGTTTTTGATGCCAATTCACAACAATATATTCAAACTATATTTTGGTTCTCACACCAGTCTAATGGAAATATATAAACATCCCACTTTCGAAACTCGAACACAAATACTGATGATACTATAGTAATCATCTGGATCGTCTTCGAGCGACTAGAGTGTGAATATATATCTATCGAATATATTTGAGGCTTCAAATACACGTGGATCAGACGTATATTAAAATCTCTATATACTTGATTGTCCAAATCGATTTAAAATAAATATTCAAATACGTATAAACAGGTTTAAATTTTCAAAACAAAATTTGTTTTCATTTTTATTTTCAAAAATACACTCTTCACGCTCGTTCTAGGATACTACTGATCCTATCTCTAACGAGTCATTCCTATTGGATATTACTAATCCAATCTCTGATGGATTCTTTCGTTTGGTTCTAACGTGTCTTGTTCTCCGAGCTCTGTTAACCAAAGTTCTGATACCAAATGAAGCGACCCGAACTTCCCCATGAAGGAAAGCGCGGATTGAATTGAGAACAAGACGAATTAGAACACAAACAGAAGAACATTTCATTGCCTATTACAACAATTTACATCAGATTACAAGAATATACATAGTATGGACAAATAATAAACATTTAATATACATCAGAGATTTAAATTACATTTAAATACATAGCGGCGGAAAAATAATACAAAACACTACTGAAAGGAATATACGGATACAGAGCTTTCCGAATATCGCTTCAGCTGTAAATCAGGACCTTGTGAATATAAATCTGCAAAACCAAAACTACTAGCTGCCCGTGTGGAAAATAGGGGCATCCGAAGTTTATGTTAAAACAATAAACTCCAGATCAGGCATGTAACTGGTGTGAGAACTAAAACAGTTATTAATTTTATTTCAAAGTTAGGTAAATCAAGGGACCACGCTGTATAACATGGAACGGGTTTACCCCCAAGAATACCAGTGCATAAAACAAACAGCGCAAAGCTAAATAAAGAACAATGAAGCTATTATAAGACTCAGGCCCCATCACATAATGCAATGCCAGCCGAAGGATAGAGTTTTTACCTTATAATAGCCAAAAATGCTTGGTACGTGAAATTTCATCTTTTATTACTACTATAAGTGTATAGTGCCAAAACAATTTCAATCATAATTATCAATCATAGATGGCATAAGTGCCCCATGCCACTATGTCGCCGTACTAGGTTCTACAATCAAAACCGTAAAATGTCGCATTGGAAGTTGGATTTCCGTCTATGAACCAAGGCAAGGGATCGTCCTTACCGCTTCGAGACGCTCTAGCCCGTATCTCAGAAACAGCCGCAACTGCACCTTGGATCTTCAGGGCCGGTCCACTCGATGTGGATTAAAATGCATGAACAATGCGTTTCCCCGCCCTATGGGGCGTAAACTGGTCATATCCCGACCAAACTATCGACCCCGGAACGACCGATATAACTTAGGCGCCTCGCTATCCATCATCCACATAAGTAAAATGTTAGGGCTTGTAAAACCCTCGCACCACTCCTAGCTAGAAGGAAACGCATGCCCTCCCTGCGGTCCTCACCCGTTTCTGTTTCACACCGGGCCGTGAGGCTCACGAATTAACGCTACACAAACTACGCTATATTAAAGTCGTGCTTTGATCATCAACCTCAAGACCCTACTTTTCAACAGAAGCCTTGATCATTTGCATCTCAGCATGCCACACAGGCAATTCGCGCTATGCAACCGATGTCTTTCAATCACACAAAATGAAATCCGATGTCAGACACACATCCATTTACAAGTTCGTTCTGGGTCTGAACGAAATCGAAGGCACCTTTTTCCTCCCCATATGTCCAATACAGGGGAGCGTCCCTCGCATATCTGGTCGATCTCCAAGTACGTCTGGACGATCACCACTTATTACCTTGTCTTGTGTGTATAGCCCAATCAAGACATCAGTAATCATCCAAACGATGTGAGGACCTCCGGTCTTCAACCACCGTCTTCGTCCTCGATATATCGTCGAATCAGTTATTCAGAATGAGGTAGACCCAGACTTTCTGAATTACTCGCGTATATAATAAACAAGTGCTATAAAAACACAAGATACGCCTCATTCCAATCCAGAATATTCCTTTATTCAAATATTCTTATACTTTGGGAAAGGTTCCCATTAATTTTATCAAAGATAAATTCTTTAAATTTATTCTTTAATCTTCCTTTGAATATCAATTCAAACCAAATTAAAGATGCATTAAAACTCCACTTGGTTTTAATCTTCCCAAAAATCAATATTAACGATTGTTTAACTTGGGAAATCATATCCTACATTTAACTGGGTTAAAGAACCAATGTCCTTTAAAACTCGGTTCACGATAAACCCAAAATCACATTCCATTCCATCAGTCTTTAACCGTAAATTAGCAAGTGAACAATTCCCTAAGTATTAACCCCGAAGGCCGAAACCAACATCAGATCAATACCCAAGAAACCATTCAACTTAACTAATCTCCAGTTAGTTTTTGATTTTCTTAACTCCATTGGGTCTAAGAACAGTATTATTAAAGATACCATTCACGACAACCAAAAATCTTATTTTTGTCTTTAACTGGGTTAAAAAACCAATGGCCATTAAAACACGGTTCACGATAAACCCAAAATCTTATTCCATTCCATTAGCCTTTAACCGTAAATTAGCAAGTGAACAATTGCCTAAGTATTAACCCCAAAGGCCGAAACCAACATCAGATCAATACCCAGGAAACCATTCAACTTAACTAATCTCCAGTTAGTTTCTGATTTTCTTAACTCCCTTGGGTCTAAGAACATTATTATTAAAGATACCATTCACGACAACCCAAAATCTTATTCTTGTCTTTAAATGGGTTAAAGAACCAGTGTCCTCTAAAACACGATTCACGATAAACCCAAAATCTTATTCTGTTGTTAATCGGGTTAAAGAACAAGTGTTATTTAAAACACCGTTCACGATAAACCCAAAGACCAATTTCAATTCAATTCCAATTAAATATTAATTAATTGGTATACTTCATTAAATCTAAATAAAATGATTTAATCTTTTCTCAACTGGGTTCAAGAATAGTGTTTCTGAAGACACCGTTCACGACAAACCCAAAATCCCATTTTGTATTAAATACAAGGCTCTAAATAGAAAATATATCGGCTTATATTCAATATCGAATACCACAACCAACAAATATCGTACTGGAAATAATGATATATATATCTTCCAAATAACTCCACAATATCCGTATAATCACGGAATCCAATATCGAAATATTCCGAAGATAATTTCGATTCAAATCCATTCCAAATTCATATATTGGAAATTCTGGTTATTTATAAAACCACTTCAAAAATCCAATTTATTTATTTAAAAATGTTGGATTATAATTCTAGTTCATAACTAGTTCATTTCGATAAAAATATATTTTTACCTTTTCAAATATGGAGTTTTTCATCCCAATTCTTTCCAAATCATTTCTTATGATTTTACACAAATTTTCGATATTTTTAATAATTTTATCAAGTCCCGTACAGTCGATTTTCATAAACGGCCATCGAATTGCACTTACAGCGATCTTTTCCAAATTTGATTTTGTAACACCCCACCTCCGTCAGGGTGTCTCTTGCAAGCACTCTGACTTTGGAGGGGCGTTTGTACCGGGTAAACATGCATAATGATATAACAAGGCAGAACAAGAACATATGTATATATGTAAACAAAGTAAATAAGATAAGTAAAACAGCGGAAGATTTCAAACAATTTCAAAACAAGTCTGGTACAACATAATGTCAACTTTCCAAATACACAAGTCTAGATAAAAACAACATCACTGAAAAACTGGAATACATAAGTACTATCCCCAAAATAAGTGATAACCATATCTAGCTTCATGTCAAGACCGTACATGAGCTAAAATCCCACAAGCAAGCGATCAGAAATCCAAGCTAAGCTCCAATATTCCCACCCTGAGAACCTGGGGGGGGGGGGGGGGGGACGGAAGAAAGGAGGCGAAAGAAAAACAGGTCAGTCAAAAAGACTGAGTAAGCCCTACTACCATCAGTCTATAAACTAATAAAGTTAACTGTCATGATGAAAACTGAGATGAACATAAGGATAACTACATACTGACATGATAGATAAAAGGTGTCATCGCATAATCAGATTAAGGTTTTGCACCACAGGTGTACTAGCAAACTAACATGACTTGAATAAACAAGTATTGATCCCTTGGCCCAAGCTTCGACCCAATAACATGAAACGACCCTAATACGAGGTCCAACCAAACGGTCTAATCGATCGGCTCCCTAAGCCTAACTCATCACGTGTTGGTGTCAATACGGCCCAAACATAATTGTAGTCGGACTGTGCCGGGTCCACCCTTCGGGTGTATCAAGCCCTAGGGTGTCAACCCCTGGACACCATAAACATGAGTGCATAGTCTCGATCTACTGGTACCCATGCTTGACTTCTCCAAATACGGACTACGTGCACGACCATAGTCCGTCCGGAACTACATCAGCGTACCACTCGACCGTCGTTTTGGTCACTTATACCAGCCCAGTAATCGTGCCCCACCCTAGCCTAGTCCCTAGGGTCTTAATGATACAAACTTGGGATTACTGCTGGAGTGGACCCCCATTGCTAGGATTTTCTAGTGGGTTAAGTACGGTTTAACCCTTTTACTAATCATGGATTAACTTGGTTAAGTGTAACGATGGGTTCACGACTTAACCCCGATTAATCCACCAAGCCCAAATTGGTTAAGTATTAAGTGGACCATGACTTAACCCTAATCATGAGGCATTAATTAATTTAATGTGCCTTAACCTCTCACATTAGACCTTGTTGTGGTTACTAGTTAAGCCGGGCGGGTCCGGGTAGCTTTACACCACAACTTGGTCTAACCTCGGGTTCAAGGTACAACATGACCAACTTCTCACATTGGGTCCTATTGTTTGTAGCAACTAGTTAAGCCGGTCGGTTCCGGGTAGTTTTACGCTACAAACTCAACCCAACCTCGAGTTGGTCACACTTATATTTTCTAAGTGTCATGTCCATCATGTTTCCAAAACATATTACAAGTTTTCAAGAATTTGGGTAGACCTAATTTAATAGGTAAATTCCCAATGGGTAGACCTAACTTAATAGGTAAATTCCCAATCTTATGTTTTCATGTCTTTTAAGTTTACCCAACCCCAAACGCAATCCCATCGCTTACATAATCGCAATAGCGCATAAAGGATAGAAAGAGGGAACTTGGCATAAAGATGACAAATGGTGTTGAAGCCACAAGTTTAACATGGTGGCATATGAAATGTACATATGTTCATATACTTGCATATTGCATCATTAGGCCTCAAAAGTATGCATAAAACCAAACTTAGCATATAAGTGATACATGGTGATAAATGACATGTAGAAGTTGCCATAAGTTCGCATTTAGCCTCACATGCAAGTTATCATAAGGGATATGATAACTTACATGTTGCCAAAATGCAACCTTTAGCATAAAGCTTGAAGCTTTAAGCTCATAAACCCAAGATAAGCTTGCATAACATGATAACATGAGCAAAATGATCAACCCAAACTTGCATAACATAACTTGCATATCATATGGCAAACTTGCATATCATAACATAGCAAACTTGCATAACATAACATGATAAACTTGCATATCATAACATGGCAAACTTGCATAACATAACATGATAAACTTGCATATCATAACATGGCAAACTTGCATAGCATAACATGGTAAACTTGCATATCATAACATGGCATACTTGCATAACATGATAAACTTGCATATCATAATGATCAAACACAACTTGCATCATTCATTAACTTTATAGTTTAAAAAGAAGGTAAAAGGGCTTACAAATTCTTATGAAGACACAAATATATTAATAGATTGAGACAAGCCCTTATGAAATCAAATAAACCCAATATGAAAGCTCCAAATCAATAAAAACCCTTGCTTTATGATGTAAATATGGAAACTTGACTTGAATGCAAGCTAATGATGCTCATACAAACTTGAAAACACTTGTATGCATGGAAAATCTCTCATAGAAATTTAATTAGGAATTTTATGAAGAGAGTGGAGGCCATGAGAGGAATGATTTTGCCATAGTTTAGTTGTATGAATGAATAATGATGATTTAGGGTTAGGTTAGGGTCTTATTTATAGAGATTAGGATTAGTTTTAGCCTTAGGATTAAACCCTAGTTCCAATCTCAGCCCTCAAAACCGAATCTGGCCCCAAAACCTAACCAAGACCCTAAAATGGTGCACCAGGCAAAACTGCCCGGCTGAACCAAGTCGACAGCCAAGTCGACAGGGCTGTCGACTTGGGTCCAACCAAGCCGACTCCCAAGTCGACAGGGCTGTCGACTTGGGTGCTCTGGCGGGAATTTTCCCGCCTGGCCCAATCTGACCGTTTTTCGAATTTTGAACCCGAAATTCGAAATCTGTTTTGAACTTGAAATTTTCTGAAAACTTCATTGGGCTTTAATCGGGTCATACGTACTCCGATTTTCGAAAACTCGGACTCTATTTCGCGTTTTTTTCCGAGACGAACGCAATGGTATAGCCCGTTTCCCTTGTTTCAGATTTTAGAATTAAATTCTGCCTCAATTATGTTATAACAGGTTACTAAAAATACGGGTTGTTACATTCTCCCCTCCTTATAGGATTTCGTCCCCGAAATCTTCAAGTTAGGAAGAACGTATCCTACCATCCAACATCCATCTACTCAAAACATCATCCACGAGCAATCATTGTCCTTACAAGATTCTAAATGTTGTATGAACATATGCAAAAGTGTGTGTATATGTACTTATCTAATGCAAATATCATCAATGCAAATTATGTTAGTGAAATGAATCCATATGTATGCAATTCCTAACATAATGTATAACATCTATATGTGTGCACATAACATACATCCATATGCAAAGTCCATGTGATAGCACAACATATTCATCCATGAATAAGCATAAACACTCATGCGTATGCAATATGAGGAGTGTGTGAGCCAATCTAGTGCCTAATGTGTATAATGCATCCACGAGTAACCACGTGCAAACACTTGCAACCACTTGCAAACATCAAGCATAACATGTTTCAAACACATGTTTCATCTTTCTACCTAAGGTTCTCATGACAAGATTAACACGATATAGATAGCAAAAGAAAGATATGCTACAAAGAGATCGGGAAGATAAGCAAGATATACTCCTTTTGGATTACAAGAAATCCCTTCCTAACCCAACCCATATTCTATAAAAGCCCAAAAGGTTTATTCAATCTAACGGACCCCTTTAAACCTTGACATGTATTACTAACCGATGAGTCACACCCCCTTATGGAGTTTACAACAGAAATGGGATCGAGAACGGGACCGAGAGGATATATGTAAAAGATAACATGCAAGTAAGTTCCACCGGAAAACAAGGATCAAGGATATGCTCTTAGAAAGAGATATAATGCGCGTATCTAGCCTTCAGTCTTCTAAGTCACGTTTCCTTGAGCTTGACTCCACTATGTTTTGACCGTCTTTTACCTCATGATTTCTTGGCTTCTTAACTCTTATTTCCCAATATGAGTTGGAACCCATTTCATTGTCGCCTCTCGTCTTCCTCTTTCACTTACTCTTCTATCATTCTTGGCTTAAACATAACTATGACCTCATGGTTTCATGCAAGCTCTCCAAAATTCACTAGTGAATCCTGGATCTCGTTTACTTACTATAAAGTATTCCACGCAGCAGAACTTTTCTTGAAAATACCAACCCTCGTTGCCAATTGCTCTTACTAACGTGATTTTCTATAACTCATGTTTGAACGAAATGAACCATCCACCTGCGAATGATAGGCCGTACTTAGATTCAGTACTTGCCCATGACTTCCCGTAGACTATCCCAAAACTGGCTAGTGAAGATTGAGTCACGGTTACTAACTATACTTGAGGGAACCCCGTGCAACCTCCTTATTTCTTGAAAGTAATCCGTTGCTAGCTATGATGCAGTCCTTTCGCTCTTTACCGGAGTGAAATGAGCGCTCTTCGTGAGTCTACCTACCATGACCCACATGCTCGTATTCCCTTTCCTTGATCTAGGCAGTCCATCCACGAAATCCTTCGTGACGCTTTCCCATTTCCATTGCGGGGACCTCCAATGGATGTAATATCTCACCGGGCTTTTTATGACTCGGCCTTAACCTGTTGGCACAACATGCACCTTGGGACAAACTCGGCCACCTCTTCGGATGATGTGCATCTTCAAGAACCTTCTTTCTCTCATCGCGTCTTAGCCATCCCTTGTTATCTATGGCGAGGTGATTTAACATCCTGCCTCTAATCAACTTGTCCATGATCTCGACTAACTGCGGGTCTTCTTTCTGCGAAGTCCCTACTTGATCCATAAGGGTAGGTCTAAGCTCAAGGGACGCTAACTAACTAATTAAACTGAGAAAGCTTCTTACTTCAATTGTCCTCGTCGGGGCTTTCTGGTCTTGAACCGCGACCACTTTAGCGGGATCCACCGCTAAGCCTTGTTTAGAAACTATGTGCCCAAGAAATCTAACTTCTTTTCTCCAAAATGACATTTGGAGGACTTAGCTTTCAACTGATGGGCTCTAAGCGCATCCATCACCTCCTTGAGATGTCTAGCATGTTCTTCCTCGTTCTTTAAGAAAGTCAGGATATCATCTACAAAGACTACCACAAACTTGTTCAGGAACTCCCTAGGCACCCTACTCATCAAGTCCACAAAGTAGGCGGGTGCATTAGTCAAACCGAATGGCATGACTAGCCATTCTAAGAATCCATCTGGAGTTCTGAACGCAGTTTTGTCTATACTATCCTCAGCTACTCTGAGCTGATGGGATCCAGTAGCAAGATCAAGAGAAAACAGATGTTCCTACAAGCTGATCAAACAAATCATCGATCCTTGGTAATGGTTGTCTATTCTTCTTGTTCTACTCACGATAATTAACATACGGGCGAAGCGAACTGTCCACATTACTAGTGAATACTACTAGAGCACCCTCCTCGGAAATGCTTCATTGTATGAAGTTCTTCTCAAGCAACTCCTTGACTTGCTTTCTTAACTCTCATCTTGCGGGACCATGTGCCTAACCGGCCACATAACTGGCTTGGCATTATCAACCAGATAAATGCGAAAATCTATCTCGCGGTTAGGGGTAACCCCTTCACTTCACCCAAGATATCAGGATATTCTCGGACCACCCTCATAGATTGCAAACTATCGATAGACGAGTTGAGGGATTCAAGATAACACAACGTGACGGGACCCATAGGGTTACAAGAAAATTTTAGGGTATTACCGAGGCGAGTCATGAGCCTCACAACCCTATGCTCAAAAATCAAGGATGGCCCCAAAACTGGACAATCAATCCATGCCCAAAATCAACCCATACCCCATGAAACCGAGAATATAAGCATCACACGAGAACTCTACACTAAAGATAGAGATTTTCAAATCCACGTAGATAATAGACAAATGGGCAGAAACCCCAATTGGATTTGAAACACACACTGGATCATTAACTAGACTAGTACTTAGGTGCAAACTTTCAACTAGATCAGATGAAATAAACTATGCGATGTGTCAGAATCAAACAAAGTACAAACAGGAAAATCAGAAATGTAAACAAGACTTTCAACAGAAACACTACCTCGATCATGAGCTGAAAGAACGATGTTGAGGGGATGAACTCGCCCTCCAGATGGTCTTGCACACTGAGTCTGACCTTGCCTTTGCTTCTTCGGGCAATCTTTGCTGAAATGTCCAAACTCACCACAATGGAAGCATTCACCACTCTTCCTTTTTCTCTTCCTACAATCCTTAATAAGATGCCCAACTGAACCGCAATAATGGCACTTCCTCTTGTCGTTATTGCTCTTGCTATTGTTCCCCTTGTTGCCTTGACTCTTGTTCTTGTTCTTGCGGTTTTTGGAGTTCTTGCCTTGCTTCCCGGAATTCACTGTTCCTTCCGACGTAGGCCCTCCCTTCTTCGGGCAGTCCCTAGTGAAGTGTCCCATTTCTCCACAGTCAAAGCAAGTGCCCTTCCTCTTTCTGCAATCCTTGTTTAGATGAGTCAAGCTTCCACAAGTAAAGCACTTCTTTTCCTTCTTATCCTCAGACTTCTCCTCCTACTTTTTCATTTCCTTTTTGGGCTCCGTTTCCTTGTTTTGAGACTCATTCATCTTGAGCTCCTTCTTGTCACTCCTATTCTCTTCATTGAGTAGGGCCATATTCACCAAACTCTCGAAAGTTGCCCCCAAGGGTATATGAGACATGGCTAAACCATGTAATGGCTCGTTTAATCCTAGAGCAAAGTATAGGACCTTCTTCTGAGCTGTGTTAACCAAGTCTAAACCGACCCGAGCCAGTTGATTAAACTTATCTATGTATTCCATAATAGTCATGTCCCCTTGCTTCAGTGATAGGAACCTTAGTCCAAACTTTCCCCTAAAGTCATCCCAAGTCTCAATTGGCCTATTAGCGGTGGTGACCACCCACCAACGTGCAGCTTCTCCCTTTAGCAACCACACTGCCAATAAAACCTTCCTACGGTCATCTAGGTCAAAGATGGCGAAAAGATCTTCGGTTTCTTTCAACCAATTCCTTACCTCTACAAAATTCTCCGTTCCAATGAAATTCTTGCCACCCATCGTCTTAAAGTCCTTACAAGTTTCCCGAAAAATCCGCTTGTGGAGGTTGAGGGGGAGGAGGAACATCAGCTATGGGAGGAGGAGGAGAAACATTAGCCACCGGAGGAGGAGTAACATTTGCGGGGCCGGCTTCGGTCGCCCTAGCCTCCAAAAGTCTCCTATACCAACCAGGTACGTGTACTCCCTCCGGAATAGCAAAGTTATCGGCCATAATGAAAACGAAGAAAAAGACAGATTCAGAATGGAGAAAAACGAAGGAATTTTGCTAATGGCTTTTTGGGGAATAGCCTTTAAAATAAACTAGACTTTTCTTTGGAAAATACTTTATACTTTGTTTTGAAAATAGTTTTCCAAAAGTTTCAAAAACCTTTTTGTTCCTTCTCGTAAACCATATGCTCTGATACCAAATGTAACACCCCACCTCTGTCAGGGTGTCTCTTGCAAGCACTCTGACTTTGGAGGGGCGTTTGTACCGGGTAAACATGCATAATGATATATCAAGGCAGAACAAGAACATATGTATATATGTAAACAGAGTAAATAAGATAAGTAAAACAGCGGAAGATTTCAAACTATTTCAAAACAAGTCTGGTACAACATAATGTCAACTTTCCAAATACACAAGTCTAGATAAAAACAACATCACTGAAAAACTGAAATACATAAGTACTATCCCCAAAATAAGTGATAACCATAGCTAGCTTCATGTCAAGACCGTACATGAGCTAAAATCCCACAAGCAAGCGATCATAAATCCAAGCTAAGCTCCAATATTCCCACCCTGAGAACCTGGCGGGGGGGGGGGGGGAACGGAAGAAAGGAGGCAAAAGAAAAACAGGTCAGTCAAAAAGACTGAGTAAGCCCTACTACCATCAGTCTATAAACTAATAAAGTTAACTGTCATGATGAAAACTGAGATGAACATAAGGATAACTACATACTGACATGATAGATAAAAGGTGTCATCGCATAATCAGGATTAAGGTTTTGCACCACAGGTGTACTAGCAAACTAAAATGACTTGAATAAACAAGTATTGATCCCTTGGCCCAAGCTTTGACCCAATAACATGAAATGACCCTAATATGAGGTCCAACCAAACGGTCTAATCGATCGGCTCCCTAAGCCTAACTCGTCACGTGTTGGTGTCAATACGGCCCAAACATAATTGTAGTCGGACTGTGCCGGGTCCACCCTTCGGGTGTATCAAGCCCTAGGGTGTTAACCCCTGGACACCATAAACATGAGTGCATAGTCTCGATCTACTGGTACCCATGCTTGACTTCTCCAAATACGGACTACGTGCACGACCATAGTCCGTCCGGAACTACATCGGCGTACCACTCGACCGTCGTTTTGGTCACTTATACCAGCCCAGTAATCGTGCCCCACCCTAGCCTAGTCCCTAGGGTCTTAATGATACAAACTTGGGATTACTGCTGGAGTGGACCCCCATTGCTAGGATTTTCTAGTGGGTTAAGTACGGTTTAACCCTTTTACTAATCATGGATTAACTTGATTAAGTGTAACGATGGGTTCACGACTTAACCCCGATTAATCCACCAAGCCCAAATTGGTTAAGTATTAAGTGGACCATGACTTAACCCTAATCATGAGGCATTAATTAATTTAATGTGCCTTAACCTCTCACATTAGACCTTGTTGTGGTTACTAGTTAAGTCGGGCGGGTCCGGGTAGCTTTACACCACAACTTGGTCTAACCTCGGGTTCAAGGTACAACATGACCAACTTCTCACATTGGGTCCTATTGTTTGTAGCAACTAGTTAAGCCGGTCGGTTCCGGGTAGTTTTACGCTACAAACTCAACCCAACCTCGAGTTGGTCACACTTATATTTTCTACGTGTCATGTCCATCATGTTTCCAAAACATATTACAAGTTTTCAAGAATTTGGGTAGACCTAACTTAATAGGTAAATTCCCAATGGGTAGACCTAACTTAATAGGTAAATTCCCAATCTTATGTTTTCATGTCTTTTAAGTTTACCCAACCCCAAACGCAATCCCATCGCTTACATAATCGCAATAGCGCATAAAGGATAGAAAGAGGGAACTTGGCATAAAGATGACAAATGGTGTTGAAGCCACAAGTTTAACATGGTGGCATATGAAATGTACATATGTTCATATACTTGCATATTGCATCATTAAGCCTCAAAAGTATGCATAAAACCAAACTTAGCATATAAGTGATACATGGTGATAAATGACATGTAGAAGTTGCCATAAGTTCGCATTTAGCCTCACATGCAAGTTATCATAAGGGATATGTGTTAGACCCAAATGTGGTTCTAACACCCAAATTGATTAGAAACAAGATAAAATAAAGCAGAAATAAAAAAGAACACACAAGGTTTATAGTGGTTCGGCGAAGAAATGCCTACGTCCACTTAGTTTTCACTATATTCAGGAATTCAATTACAAATACAATGTAAGATTCGCTCACAACTCACTTTTGTTCACTCAGAAAGATAAAAACAAGAAATAAAAGATGGTTTGGATTTTCCGGGAGTGAAGGAATTCGGATGATGGAAGTACTTGGATTCTCAAAAGTGCTGAAAAAGATCCTTCTCTTTGTCTCTAGTTGGGGTATTTATAGGTGTGAATTTGCCTGAGATGCAATCCGGGTCGGAACACGTGTCATCCATCGCCCTCTCTTCGGGTTCGGATGGGCCATCAAGCAGACAATGCATCAATGAGATGGACGTTAGGGGTAGGAATTGGTCACATCCGGTCCGGTTCTCCAGGCGACTTTATAGGAGATTTTCCTGGATCATGGGTGCGGGTCGGAGACATGCAGGTTGGGGGTTCGGATCGGAATACCCGACCCGAACCAGAGTAGCTTGAACGTCTCTTCTTCTCTAATCATACTCCGCTCCGCTCCGAAGTCGCGGCAAGCAGACAGCTTTCCGATCCACCTGAGATTCATTGGCCTTCCGATCCGATCAGGTATGCTTTACCAATTTATCCAGTAAGAGATATCCGATCCGAACAGAGAACTTTACCCAATCCGAACCGATACGCTGCTATTAATCTGAACTGTGGAGCTTCCCTCCGATCCGAACCGAAGTCACATAACTTGAAATACTCTTCAACGGTTGGTTTCTTGACTTTGTGTTGCCTAGTTCACAAAGTAGGCTAACATTTTGCCCCCTCAAAGGATGCTTTCGTTGTACAAAGCATGCTTTGATGTCGTTTTAACCGCTAGCTCTTGAATCAGAACAGTCAGGAGGGGCGCACAGATTTATTCGGTTCGGGTGTTAGAAGAACGCACATTCTCTTCATTCCTGAGCAAATTTGGAAATCTTTTCTTGACATATAATGCTTCTTGCAGGCGTACTCTACCTTTGTTCTTCTTCTTTTGAATTCAATTCGAGTTAGATGCTAAACTAACGTGTAAAATCTGCTCGGTTCGGATGCCGATCCGAAACGCTTTCATGGGTTTGGCTTTTTGACGTTGGGCCTTCAGTGAGAGTTGCGCTTCTGGGCTTCCACTCCGGTCCGAGCGGGTGAGTTAAAAAAGGGAGACGAGGAGTCAACACTATTCTCTATATAAACACCTCGCCGCCTTCATTCCTTCCTTCTTCGTTTCCATCGCCGCTCCCAACCTTAACATTGAAAACGTCAGAAACTCGAAAATTCTCAAACTATTTCCTGTAGACTTCCCGAATCAGACATATAGGTAGCTTTTCTAATCTCAAATAATCCTGTTGTAACCGTTCTCGATTTCGATTAGTGTTGGGTTAGGATGTTTTGGCCATAAGCATCATTCGAACCCTCCGCCGTTGCTGCTGGACGCGCCATCTCTCCGGGACGTTGCGAAGTTGAAGAGAGCGCGCATTTGTTCTTCATAGCGGCTTCGGTGATAAAATGGATTCATCTGTGAGTAGATGGGAAAGAAGAAAAGAGATAAAGAGTGGGATGACAAGCTGGAGTCGGCTCGGGTGGAAGACGAAGGAGCAGAAAGGAAAAGGAGGGAAAGGGGATCGGCTCGGGTTTCGTTCTTTGGAAAGATGGAAAGGAAAGAAAAAGTCGGTTCGGGTCGGAAAAGTAAATGGGATAAGGAGCTGAAGTAAACGGTTCGGTCAGGTGGTGCTGATTCGGATCGGATCGGGTCACCCGATCCGATCAGATCAGTTCTGCTTCCGAACCCACCGTTCCTATTGTCTTGAACTAGCCTTGCCTTACCGAAGCACCCGAACCGAATGTCTTCTGTATTGAGCCAATCATCACATGCATATCCGAACCGAACCGAACATATTGAACTTGACACATAAAGACCACCCAACTAACTCAACTAACACTTATTCTAGACGAATATGCCTCGCGGACAGTTAGGATAGTGCCTTGTGAACATAAATGAGAATCAAGGACAACTCGGACTATTACTTTCTCTTTAAAGCTTCGTCTTATATTGCTGTACTTTTATTTTGCACTTCCCGCATTTGTTGCACACACTTTAGTTCACACACATACACAAAAAAGGGGGACACGGGATAATTTACTCTAATCTACGCTATTGCTTCTTCAATAGTTCCATGACAATGAGGCCCAGACGCTCTTCTCGTTTAGCTGAGAGGAAAGAAGCTCCAGAAACTTCCCACAAAACCACTCTCGAGGATATATCTTCTTCATCTGACCCAGAATGGGATAGCGAGGGTCCGGATTACGGAACTGGTCATCGGGAAAGCGATGAAGTATCTTCAGAAAATGAAGTTTCCCTAGGCTTTGAGGAGGAAGGAGGGATTGGTGACAATCGAGCACCTGATGAATTTGACTCAGCCATTATATTGGAATCACCTCCAGATTCCGTAGAATCAACAATTGACAATGACCGACTCGTGAGAATCTGCTTGAAGTATGGAATAATGAAGAGAGACACTCTAGTGCCTTCACGTTCTGATCGTCCACATAACCCTCCAGAAGGATATATGACGGTCACTCGTCTGATGTGCATGGTTGGCGCTATTCCTCCTTTCTCGCCTTTCATTGTCGACTTCTTAAGACAAATGCGGATTGCCCCCATGCAGCTACATCCCAATTCATACGCCTATCTGCATACCTTATTCATAGCATATCGTGAAGTTCTAGGCGTAGAGCTTACGTTTGACGACGTTCATTTCTTCTATAATTTCAAACATCGGACTAGGGAAACCCCTTCTTTCTGTTACTTTGAGTCGGTCCCAAAGAGGAAGATAATCTCTACGCCGTTTAGCAGCAAGGCTGGAGATTCCAGACTAGAGTGGTTCTATATAAAGCAACAGTCTGGATGTGCCAGAAGATGGACAAAATCAAGTAAAGCACTGATTTCCTGACCCTGGACTTTATGCACTTGAATCGTCACCCTGACCTGTTTTTCCTTTTTATTTGCAGTTGATAATCCCAAACAGGTATCAGACCAAGTGTTCTTTGATCGAATGCACCGTCTCCTCAATGGCGACCAAAAATTCCTTACTATTGACGAGGTTCTTAAAGATGAGTACCTTCATTCTCACGGGCTGCTATCCGTCTACCGTAGCATCGGTCATGGGACAGTCCCTTATGCATATATTCCTCCGGTGGAAACAGTGCCAGAAATAGGTGAAGGCTCGGGAATTCCTGCAGCTTCTCTTCAAACTTCACCCTTTCCCTCTTCCACTCAAGACGATGAGCTGGCTAATCTGGCCAAAAAACATCGTGAAGGGTATGTTGCCCCCGAGGAAACTACCTCGGTAGACAAATCAAAATCTCCCCAAGGGTCGCCACTTCACGCTTCCGAAGGGGATGTTCCTAGCGCCGACGAGCACATATTTCAGGGTTTGGGGGATCTCCCTTTACCCGAGACTATATACACTTCGGAAGATTTCAGAAAGGACCCTCTAGTCTTCACTTCTTCTGAGGAGACCACTCCTGCTAAGGCCAAAGAGCCTGCCTGCACCACTTTAGCTTCAGATTCGGGTTGGTTGGGGGGACACGTACACCACATAGGATGCACTTTGCACCGTAGCACTAGCACTCATCACACTTTTTTTTCATGGATCCGCTGATTCTAAACTTCGTTTAACTTATCGTGCAGGTACAATGACTCGATCCTCTTATGACATAAGAAAGCTTCGCCGCAGCATGTCTAATCCTCCCCAGGATGCCGAATATAACCGCCGGGATGACCGCGGCAGGGAGGAAAGGAGACCCTATGATCCTTATCGATCCCGATCCTCACGCTCCCGCTCACCAGTTCGACCGGAACAGGAAAAATACAAAAGCTATCAAGGTCGCAGGGAGGAGGATAGACCACAATCTAGGGATTCCACTTCCTCCCATGAAAAGCGAAGCAGAGAGAAAACACCTCCAAAGGAAACTGGGTCTAGAAGTAAGCAAAAAGTCCCTGCTACTAAGCGACCTCGGACAGATAAGGGCTCTACAGAATCTTCTTCGGGAAGGGACGCTGAACTAACAATCCTAGCCCCTCCTCCATCAGATGCGGGAACCGCCGTAAGGCTGGCATACTTAAAGGAGCAGTTTCCCGAGCACTACTTCGAGACTCTGACCTTTCTACCTTCACTTGAACCTATTTCTTCTAATTGGGCAGAGGAGGCCAGAGCAAAGATTGATTTGGTGGAAAAACAATACACCGAAATGTTCAAGTATTCCCGCACTCTTTCCAGAATCATTCGCACACTACTGACAAATGCTGACTCAATGCACAAAACTGCAGAAGAAGATGCTAAAGCCCTAAAAACCTTAGGAAAAAATTTAGAAGATACTCAAGCTCAACTAGCTATCGCTCAAAAGAACGCTTCTAACTTCAAACAACAGTTTGAAGACATGCAAAAGCGCTATCATGATTTGCTAGAATCCCACACTCAGGAACGTTCCGAGTTAAAGAAGCAGGCTGACGAAGCCAAATCAGAGGCTACGAAGGCACGTCTTGCTTATGTTGAGCTTGAGCAGAAAAATGCCAAGTTAGCGAAAAGGAGCGCCGAGTTAGAAAAGAAAAACGCTGATTTGGCTTCAAAATTGTTAGAGGCGGAAAACAGGGCTGCTCTGGCTGAGGGCAACGTTGAATGCGCTATTAAATCTGCGGAGGAAACCCGCAAACAGCTATCAGAGGCGGAGGCCGATATTCAGGGCTTCAGTGAGCTAATGATCGAGTTCTTCGCGCACATCATTCGTCGTCGAAACATTTCCTGGATCGAGGACTATCCATCCACTTTGGTTCATGTGTGGAATCAAATCGTCGAGTGGGAAAAAGAAGAGCTTAAGGTCGATTCCCTCGATGAAGATAAGTTGATGGAGAAGTACTTGAGAGACGACGAGCCGGAGCGCCTAGCTGAAGGTCGCCGTCTAATTGCCGAGGCCATGGAAGAAGAGAGGCAGAAGTCTAAACAGAAAACCATTCCTGAAGCTGGCTCCTCTTCTTCTGCTCCTGTAACTCCTGAAGTGGAAGGGTATGATCCCGAAAACCCGGGAATTTCCCGAACAACCTTGCTATCTCCCATTCCTGAAATAACTCCAGAGGTAGTAGTCACCCCTGCTGAAAAGTCTTCAGAAGGTATTCCTATTTTTTCTCCTCAATTTGTCAAGGCTACTACTACCTTTGGCTACATGACTGAATGTTCGATGAGAAATCCTTTGATCTCGCCTGAGTTGATAACCGATGTTTCTCATTTTGTAGGCGTTGAATCCTCCGCGAAAGCAGATGTTGTTCAAGGAGATACCACTGGGACAAAGCCCGCTGATAGGGTCAAAGAAGGGGAAGACAAAGCTGCTTCCACGGACTTAGGGGAGAGGAGTGAATCAACTAAGGTGACTACTCCCCATGACGAGGAAATGATTGCAGCGTTAAGGGACGACGGAGGAGACGAGGGGCATGATGAGGAACCAGAAGTTACAATAACCGGGGAGTCAAAAAGCGCTGAGGACATTACCTTGGCTGCCATGAAGGCTGACCAAGACAGGCGTTTGCAATTAAAGGCTGAAGAATTAGACCCTGAGGTCCTCAAGCCCCTTGCAGTTGTGGATGCAGGTTCAAGGTTAGTTGTTAAGCTTTCCACTAGATCTATTACCGAAGAACTTGCTAAAAAATCTTCTCTCGATTCCAGTGCCCCGCCCTCCGGGAAAAATTCTGCTGGCCCCAGTACTACGTCTTCAGGGAAAAAGAGACCAAAACGGATCTTGACTGAAGCCGAGAAGGAAGCAAAAAATGCAGAAAAAGCTGTCAAGAAATCAAAGGCTCATTCCAAGCCCAAATAGTGGGTTCTCCTGTGTCCTTTTAGCATCTTTGTAAATCAATAAGTGCTGCCACAACAGCAGCTCCCGCATTTTCTTTTTTAGTCATTTCCCTGTACAAATTTATTCATTAGTAAATAAAAATAATTCACTTTTTGCAATGTTTATCTGTTAGCAGCTCTGCACTTATGTAAAAATGCATATCTATAGTTATGAAACAAAGTTGTGGAGAGGGGAGATATGTGTATATATATGTGTCCCCAGTCAATCTCCATAAGTTATTCAGTGCTTAACCAGGCAATCTGAATATTCCCGATTCTCTAACGGGATAGCATTTCCTGTATCACCAACTTCTGTTGTTTTTCCTGGCATTCCTTTTATACTCTCTCTCATTTTCTCGAGAGTTAGAGTTCGAGTTCAGCTATTTGTTTATTCCCCGGTCGTTCAACGGGAAAAGATTTCTTTCTCGGCGCTCGGTCAGGGACGCCTTTATACTCTCTTTCTCTCTGGAAAGTTAGAGTTCGGAGTTGAACCTTTTTCTCAGCGCTCAGTCAGAGACGCTTTTATACTCTCTCTCTTTCTCTGGAGAGTTAGAGTTCGAAATAGAATTTCTTTTTCAGCGCTCAGTCGGAGACGCTTTTATACTCTCTCTCTTTCTCTGGAGAGTTAGAGTTAGAAATGTCGTTTTCTCATTCTGTCACATCCTATCGCACAAATAATCATTGTGCTTCTTTTCATGTCCAGACTGTTTTCAACCTTCTTTAGGCTCTCAGTTGTCCTGTATTTTATAATCACAACAGAACAACTAATGAATGTAAATGCATAAAAGTAAATAACACACAATATTTTTATAGTGGTTCGGCTAAATCATAGCCTACATCCACTTTATAGTTCTTTATTCATATCACCGGATTTTCCCAAGGCAAGTCGTGCCTTATTACAGAGTTTACAGGAAGAACAGCAAAAAGTATAGCATTTCTAATCCAAATATCGCATTAAGTGTTGGGCATTCCATGTTCGAGGGACTTCTTCGCCATCTACGGTCGTTAACTTGAATGTTCCCTTATCAAGTTTCCGTTGGATGACAAAGGGTCCTTCCCATTTTGGGCCGAGGTGAGGAAGAGATGGAAAAACTCTCTTTAGCACCAAATCTCCTGGTTCAAAAGTTCTGAGGCGAACTTTTTTGTCATAATAGTGCGCCATCTGACGCCGATGTCTTGCTGCACGCAAGTCTGCTTCATCTCTTTTCTCTTCGACTTCATCAAGAGACTCAAGTAAAAGTGCCCGATTCGTCATCGGGTCATAATATGTCACCCTGTGGGAAGGAACTTCCAGTTCAACTGGAATTACTGCTTCTGAACCAAAGGAGAGGGAGAAAGGGGTATGACCAGTAGCCGTTTTAAACGTTGTTCGATATGCCCACAAAGCTAGGGGCAATTCATCAACCCATTTTGCCTTTGCACGCTCTAATCGCTTTTTGAGGATGGATTTTATTACCTTGTTTATTGCCTCTACTTGCCCATTAGATTGTGGATAGGCAACTGCAGTATATCGTTTATCTATCTTATATTTCTGGCAAAAGTTTCTGAATTCAGTGCTATCAAATTGGGTCCCGTTGTCGGTAATAATTGTTCTTGGGATTCCGAATCGGCATATAATATTTCGGACCACAAAACTTATCACCTTTCTTGTGGTGATCTTAGTCAAGGGTTCAGCTTCCACCCACTTCGTGAAATAATCCACGGCTACTATGGCATACTTAGCTCCCCCTTTAGCAATTGGTAAAACCCCAATGATATCGATTCCCCATGTGGCAAATGGCCAAGGACTCACCATCGATTTAAGCTGGGTTGATGGTGCCCTGGGGATTTTGGCGAATCTCTGGCACTTATCGCAGCGTCGTGAATAATCAGCTGCATCTTTGTTGATCGTAGGCCAGAAGTATCCGTACCGCAATATTTTCTTTGCTAAAGTTTGACCTCCTGTATGATCTCCACACTCACCTTCGTGTACTTCTCTCAGTACACGCTTGATGTCGTCGTGTGCGATACATCGTAACAGGGGCATAGAAAATCCTTGTCTATAGAGGGTATCGTCTTGCATAACATATCTGGCAGCTTTGCGAACTACAGCTCTTTTCTCACTCTTCTTCGATGGGAGAGTCCCATTCTTAAGAAAACTCTTGATTGGAGTCATCCATGACTCCTTCTCTGGTTCCGCTTCAAGAACGAATTCAACTTCCATTGACTCAAAACTTGGCGATTCCAATGTTTCAATTGGAATTATCTCAGTCCCTTCTGGACTGTCGGAACTAGCCAACTTTGCTAGTCTATCCGCTTTCTGGTTTTCTACTCTGGGAATATGTGTTATGTTGTACCGCTCTAAACTATTTAATAGCTCTTTCACTTTCTTGAGGTAAGCAACAAGTCGAGGTCCTCGAGCCGCGAATTCCTCTCGCACTTGACAAACAACAATCTTAGAGTCACAAAATATGTCCATCATTTTTACTCCGAGGTCTTTAGCGAGTTTCAGCCCGGCAATCAGGGCTTCATACTCAGAGTCATTGTTTGTTGCCGAAAATTCTAATCGCAGGGCGTAATATAATGACCGTCCCTCCGGAGTGACTAAGACAATTCCAGCTCCGGATCTTCGGTCATTTTTAGCTCCATCTGTATATAGTCTCCACGGATTCATCTCTAGCTTATCCTCAGATTTGACCACTTGGTCATTGATTATTTCTTCTTCTGGAATGGTGAACTCCGCAATAAAGTCTGCTAGAGCTTGCCCCCTGATTGACTTTCGTGGTTGAAAATTCAAATCAAACTGGCTTAGTTCTATGTTCCATTTAATCAACCTTCCCGACGCTTCGGTTCTCTGCAGTACTTGTCTTAACGGCTGATCGGTGTATACGGTTATTGGATGGGCTTGGAAGTAGTGACGAAGCTTTCGGGATGCAATCAGGAGGCTATAAGCAAGCTTCTCGATCTTTGGGTAGTTGCGCTCTGCCGCTGCTAATTTCTTACTCACATAGTATACTGGCCTTTGTACTTTATCTTCCTCTCGAACCAGAACTGTGCTGACAGCGTGAGCCGAGACTGCTAGATAAACAAACAGTTCTTCATGGTCTACGGGCTTAGATAAGATCGGCGGTTTTTCTAACAGTTCTAACAGATTTTGAAAAGCCTCGACACAATCGGGAGTCCACTGAAAGTTCTTCTTTCCCCTTTTTATCAAATCAAAAAATGGAACACATTTATCGGTGGCTTTGGAGATGAATCTACTTAGCGCCGATACCTTCCCTGCCAGACTTTGGACGTCTTTAATTTTCCTTGGTTCTTTGATATTTCTAATCGCCGCTATCTGGCTAGGGTTGATCTCAATTCCTCGGGAACTCACAATGAAGCCAAGGAACTTTCCCGACGCCACTCCAAATGAACATTTTAAAGGATTCAATTTCATACGGTATTTTCGCAAGATACCAAACATTTCTGCTAAGTCTCGCGTATGACTGGAGGACTGCTTTGATTTAACTAGCATATCATCCACATAAACTTCCATAGTTTTTCCTATCTGATCGTAAAACATTCTATTTACCAATCGCTGATAAGTAGCTCCAGCGTTTTTTAATCCGAACGGCATTACAACATAACAATATAATCCCAAATTCGTAATGAAACTCGTGTGCTCTTGGTCTGGCATATGCATTGGAATTTGATTGTATCCGGAATACGCATCCATGAAAGAGAGAAGTTCATGACCTGCTGTCGAGTCTACAAGCTGGTCAATTCTGGGAAGCGGGAAACTATCCTTTGGGCACGCCTTATTTAAATCTGAAAAGTCAATACAAGTTCGCCACTTTCCGTTTGGCTTCTTTACCAAGACAGGATTCGATATCCAGTCGGGATAAGTCGAATCTCGAACAAATCCATTTTGCTTCAATTTCTCTACTTCTTCTTTGAGAGCAACCGACCTCTCTGGGCCCAGCATGCGTCTCTTTTGCTTCACAGGCGGATGCTTCGGATTTACATTCAATTTGTGACTGATGACGGAAGGCGATATCCCACACATGTCAGCATGGGTCCAGGCGAACACATCTAAGTTCGCCTTCAAGAAGTTCGTCAGCTCTTCAGCACGACACGGATCCAATTGGGAACCAATCTTCAAAACTTTCATCGGATCAGTTTTATCAACAGGAATTTCCACTGTTGCTTCATTAGGAGTTGCATTCCTAGCCTCTGGTTCCTCGTCTTTTCTAGGATCCAGGTCTTCAGGCGTTCCTTTTCGCAACTCCCTCGGGTTCAACCTCTCTAATTGCTATGCCAAGTCCCCCTTTGAGGGAGATGAGGCATCCTTATTCTCAGCATTAACTCCTTTCATCAACATCTTCAGTTCGGCCACATAGCAGGCCCGTCCAGAAACCTGATCCCCTCTTATTACTCCAGTCCCGGCTTCGGTTGGGAACTTTAGTAACAAGCACCAAGGGGCGATACAAATTCTAAATTCAGCGAGGGCAGGCCTCCCTAAAAATGCGTTATATGGCGAATCTACGTCCAGTACTACAAACTGAAGCATTCGCACTCTTCTACGTTCTCCTTGCCCCAAGGTCACAGGCAACTCTATGTATCCCATAGGAGCTGTCGTCGCTCCGTTGAAACCTCTAATCCATCCTTCACAAGGTTTCAGATCTTCAGGCTCAAGCTTCATCTGATCAAATGACTTCTTGAACAAAATATTAACGGAGCTTCCGTTGTCTACTAATACCTTATGGACCAAAGCCGGCCCAATAGTGGTAGTAATAACCAACGGATCATTGGTGGGAGATTGTATTCCCGTGTTGTCTCGGCTGCGAAACACCACGTCATCGAACATGGTTTTTTGTTGTTTGATGGGGGTGACATCTTCCAACTCGTCACCTTCATTCACATCCAGATGTTTGGCAGCATTCACATATTGGTCCATTGACCTAAAGCTTCGGATTGCCGGGTGAGGTCCGCCTACTATGGAGTTGATGACGATCCCTTTACCTTTCTGCTGCGCGGTAGGCTTAGGAGCAGGTAGGATTTGCTTTGGAGCCTGCTCTCCTTGCCCCCTATCCCTCGGGGCAACCTTGTACTCATCCAACTTTCCCTCACGCAGCAGCTTTTCAATTACATCCCTCAAATGTCGACACTCATTGGTCGAATGTCCATGCGTTCCGTGAAACAAGCAAAATTTCCCTGTCGCCATTTCTTTTTCGGTCGAATCACGAGGTGGCGGTCTTTTGTATTGCAACACATTATATGTGTCCAGGTAAATATTTTCCAACGTGTCATTCAATGGTGTGTAGTTCTCGTAGTTCTGGAATCGGGGCCTTTTGTTTGGGTCGCTTCCCCTATTTCTGTTTCTCCTGTTACCGTTCGAATTACGGTTGTTGTTGTTTCCCCCGCTTCCAGTATTGCTGTTTCCACCCTTGTTTCCTACGTTTACTTCAACCTTGCCAGAACTTTCCCCAGACTGCTTCACTGCAATATTACTCTGCACATTCTCCTTTGAAGCTGTCTCAGACTTTCTCTTCCGGTTTGCCCGGGCCTCCTCTCGTCTCAGATAAATATCGGCTTTTTCGTAGAATATCGCCCTTGTGGGGGGTGTCTTCCCAGAAAGGTAGTCTCCAAACTCAGATTCGGGATCGACTCCTTCCTTCAATGCCATCAGAATTGTGGGCTCATGCGGGTCACTGACCTCAGTTACGGCTTGGTTAAAACGATCTAAATATGCCCTTAAAGATTCTCCTGGTGCCTGTTTGATCCTTGACAATTCAATAACGCTCTTGGACTTTCGAGCATGTAGTCGGAACTGGTTCATGAAACGCTCGCTTAGTTCTTTGTAATTAGAAATTGAACGAGGAGGAAGTCGGGTAAACCAAAATAAAGCCACATCTTCTAGGTAGATTGGGAACGCTTTGCATTTTACTTCATCGGGGGCAGCAGCGGCATTCATAAGCCACGAATACCGCATCAAGTGCTGTCCTGGGTCAGTCCTTCCGTTATATTTATCCATCTGTGGCAAATTAAAGCGTCGGGGGAACTGGAAGTCTAGGATGTCGTCAGTGAACGGAGTATGGCTTCGCTCTATGCCGTAGTCTTCATTTGTATAATTCCGGCTCTCGGACATAATTCGACGAACCATCGCCTGCACATCGGCACTAGTTAGGGGCTGCTCAGGTTCCCTGGCCCTAGTGTCCGAGTTCCTCCGGGGCTCTTGCTCAGGAGACACCCTTCTTCTTCGAGCTGCCTCTGCTCGATTCCTTTCCCCGCGTTCCCGGTCGATCTCGGGAAGAGGGGATTGGAGTCTTTGCCCCCGAGATGGGCTATCGTTTCTTAATGCTCGTGCGATATCCTCGCGAGATCCCAAAGATCCAAACGTTAGCTGCTCCACGTTCTGAGGTCGTTCGAGTGGCCTTCGCTCACGGGGCCTCTCTTCCTCAGAAGATGAAGATTGATCTACTGGTGTATGACGAACTGGCGACGGAGTTCTTTGCCGGCGGAGCTCACTGATTTCCCGACTCATGAGCCTCATATTTTCCTGCATCATGAGGTTGGTACGCTCATGAACTCTCATAGCTTCCCTCGTGCTCTCAAGCATATCGAGCAAGCGCGAGAAATCTCCTTGAGTGATGGGAGCAGATGGATTGGCCTGGTCTCCAACCCTGGCAGCTGGAATTGGAGCATTCGCGGGGACTCGAGTAGATGTTCCAGTTTCACCAAGCATCGGGTCGGATCGGAGGTAGGAAGTCGGGTCGGATCGGAGCTGGGGTCCCTGGTCGGATCGGTGTGCAGCGAGCAAGTCGGGTCGGTTCAGACTGGGGGAGTGCACTGCTTCAGAGTCTCCTACCCGGTTCGGATCGGAGCTTTCCCCTTGCTGTCGGTTCGGATTTCCTGCATTGACTCTCCCTGCTGCTGAACTCTGCCCCCTAGACCTTGTTACAACAGCATGTTGCTGATCTTCATCAGCTCCATTTCCTTGAACAGACTGGACTTCCTTGCCTTTTCCTCGGGCCATGAGTCTTTGACAATTACTTCAACGAATGTAAGAAAGTGGAGACACTTATGGATTCACTTCTTCGAACTCAACGGTCCAAAAAGTAGAAAGAGATCCCGGAAAATAAAGAATTTAGATGAGGATTCTCGGTGAAAGCACCAAAATGTTAGACCCAAATGTGGTTCTAACACCCAAATTGATTAGAAACAAGATAAAATAAAGCAGAAATAAAAAAGAACACACAAGGTTTATAGTGGTTCGGCGAAGAAATGCCTACGTCCACTTAGTTTTCACTATATTCAGGAATTCAATTACAAATACAATGTAAGATTCGCTCACAACTCACTTTTGTTCACTCAGAAAGATAAAAACAAGAAATAAAAGATGGTTTGGATTTTCCGGGAGTGAAGGAATTCGGATGATGGAAGTACTTGGATTCTCAAAAGTGCTGAAAAAGATCCTTCTCTTTGTCTCTAGTTGGGGTATTTATAGGTGTGAATTTGCCTGAGATGCAATCCGGGTCGGAACACGTGTCATCCATCGCCCTCTCTTCGGGTTCGGATGGGCCATCAAGCAGACAACGCATCAATGAGATGGACGTTAGGGGTAGGAATTGGTCACATCCGGTCCGGTTCTCCAGGCGACTTTATAGGAGATTTTCCTGGATCATGGGTGCGGGTCGGAGACATGCAGGTTGGGGGTTCGGATCGGAATACCCGACCCGAACCAGAGTAGCTTGAACGTCTCTTCTTCTCTAATCATACTCCGCTCCGCTCCGAAGTCGCGGCAAGCAGACAGCTTTCCGATCCACCTGAGATTCATTGGCCTTCCGATCCGATCAGGTATGCTTTACCAATTTATCCAGTAAGAGATATCCGATCCGAACAGAGAACTTTACCCAATCCGAACCGATACGCTGCTATTAATCTGAACTGTGGAGCTTCCCTCCGATCCGAACCGAAGTCACATAACTTGAAATACTCTTCAACGGTTGGTTTCTTGACTTTGTGTTGCCTAGTTCACAAAGTAGGCTAACAATATGATAACTTACATGTTGCCAAAATGCAACCTTTAGCATAAAGCTTGAAGCTTTAAGCTCATAAACCCAAGATAAGCTTGCATAACATGATAACATGAGCAAAATGATCAACCCAAACTTGCATAACATAACTTGCATATCATATGGAAAACTTGCATATCATAACATAGCAAACTTGCATAACATAACATGATAAACTTGCATATCATAACATGGCAAACTTGCATAACATAACATGATAAACTTGCATATCATAACATGGCAAACTTGCATAGCATAACATGGTAAACTTGCATATCATAACATGGCATACTTGCATAACATGATAAACTTGCATATCATAATGATCAAACACAACTTGCATCATTCATTAACTTTAGAGTTTAAAAAGAAGGTAAAAGGGCTTACAAATTCTTACGAAGACACAAATATATTAATAGATTGAGACAAGCCCTTATGAAATCAAATAAACCCAATATGAAAGCTCCAAATCAATAAAAACCCTTGCTTTATGATGTAAATATGGAAACTTGACTTGAATGCAAGCTAATGATGCTCATACAAGCTTGAAAACACTTGTATGCATGGAAAATCTCTCATAGAAATTTATTTAGGAATTTTATGAAGAGAGTGGAGGCCATGAGAGGAATGATTTTTCCATAGTTTAGTTGTATGAATGAATAATGATGATTTAGGGTTAGGTTAGGGTCTTATTTATAGAGATTAGGATTAGTTTTAGCCTTAGGATTAAACCCTAGTTCCAATCTCAGCCCTCAAAACCGAATCTGGCCCCAAAACCTAACCAAGACCCCAAAATGGTGCACCAGGCAAAACTGCCCGGCTGAACCAAGTCGACAGCCAAGTCGACAGGGCTGTCGACTTGGGTCCAACCAAGCCGACTCCCAAGTCGACAGTGCTGTCGACTTGGGTGCTCTGGCGGGAATTTTCCTGCCTGGCCCAATCTGACCGTTTTTCGAATTTTGAACCCGAAATTCGAAATCTGTTTTGAACTTGAAATTTTCTGAAAACTTCATTGGGCTTCAATCGGGTCATACGGACTCCGATTTTCGAAAACTCGGACACTATTTCGCGTGTTTTTCCGAGACGAACGCAATGGCACAGCCCGTTTCCCTTGTTTCAGATTTTAGAATTAAATTATGCCTCGATTATTTTATAACAGGTTATTAAAAATACGGGTTGTTACAGATTTGGACATAATTCCAAATCCAACTGTTAAATTTCAAATCTCTAATGTTTGTTGGAAAGCTCTTTTCGATACGAACCCAACGGTTCTGGTTTTAGGAGAATCCGATGGTCGGATCTCTCGTAATGTCCATTCGAAGTCAATGGTCGAAATTCGTGAACTGCCGCAGCGCGGCGCGTTCTATTCAGGCCATTATACAATATATATAATATATATTTCTTCGATTTCCATTTAAAACGTATTTTATATATCGTTTTAAATTAGTTTTCAAAACGATTTCAAGTTCATATTCAATTTCAAATCAAAATTGAATATTCCATATCATCGGTATATATATAATGATAATATTTTCAAAACATTAGATTTGGAAATCAATTCCTTTTCAACATTCATTATAAAAATGAATAAAATTGATATAAATATTGTTCATGTCAAAATGGTGTTAATCTAATCAACACGGCTTTATATATTTAAATATATTCGTGTCCATCCCAAATCGGACATCAAAATCATATTTTGATCTATTGCTGAATATTATTTTAAAATAATTATGATGTAAACATAGAAATAAAAATTTGGTTTTTATTATAAAGTTAACGAAATAAAAATTCGATTTTTATTATATATGAAGCGAAGTAGAAATTCCATCTTTATATAAGAGGTAGAAATATAAAAATATAATTTTTATATAGAAAGAAGCGTTGTAAAAATATATGAAGTAGAAATAAAAATATGATTTTTATTTATTGGAATGAAGAGATAAAAATGTGATTTTTATTTATGGATAGCGTGGAAAGAGGGCGTTGGAAAGTCGGGTAAATCCAAACCATCGTCCGCTAAAGAACTGGCGGAATGGAACCCAAAGGTGAGAACTTCTCGCTTTAAATTTATTTTCTAGTTAAAAATATATACTTGGATGCAGACGGTGCTTAGCAGCACCCAACACCCGTCGTTCACAGACCATGGACGACTTGTTTGTTTATTTGATTGTGTTGTGAAATTTTATTGCGTGATGTGGAATGGAATAAAAAAGATATCCTTGTGTTGGAATAAAATATTTTATAGTTAAAAATATAATTTTTAATGTGCATATGAATAAAATAAATATTCATTTACAAATCAGAAGATTTGTTTATGTACACTGATTTGACTGATATTGATTGGGATGATAAATTTTACACATCGCCCAACTGCACAAATAAATCTGTGTTTGTTGTTTGAAAACCCCACAAGGGTATTAGGATGATATTGGACATACACTAATCCCAATATTTAAGTGTATGTCAATCGATTGTTTGACAGGCTTTTGTAAGCATTGAATATTTATATTTGATGCTTATGCAGTGTAGAATGGACTTTGGATGATGGTTGACTGTGTTTGATTGTTGTTGTGTACATGTGGTGTATGAAATCCATATAATCACATTATATGGTTATTGACTGTGTCTGGCTCCAGTTCAGAAAGAATAAATATTTTAAAATAATGGTTATTTTAAAATAATGAATATTTTCAAATAATATTCATAAAAGAATCAAAATATGATTTTGATGTCCGATTTAGGATGGACACGAGAATATTTAAATATATAAAGCCGTGCTAATTAGATTAAACGCCATTTTGACGTGAATGATATTTATATCGATTTTGTTCGTTTTTATAATGAATATCAAAAAGGAAATGATTTCGAAATATAATATTTTGAAAATATTATCATTTATAAATTAATGATATGGAATATTCAATTTCGATTTGAAGTTGAATATGAAGTTGAAACTGTTTTGAAAACGAATTTAAAACGACTTATAAAATACGTTTTAAACGGAAATCGACGAAATATATATTATATATATAATATAATGGCCTGCATAAAGCTCGCGACTTTCGACCATTGACTTCAAATGGATATTACGGGAGATCCGACCGTCGGATTCTCCTAAAACCAGAACCGTTGGGTTTGTATCGAAAAGAGCTTTCTAACTAATGCAAGAAATTAGAAATCTAACAGTTGGATTTAGAATTATGTCCAAATCAAATTTAGAAAAGGTCGTTGTAAGTGCAGTTCGATGGCCGTTTATGGAAATCGACTGTACGGGCCTTGATAAAATTATTAAAAATATCAATAATTTGTGTAAAATCATAAAAAATGGTTTGGAAAGAATTGGGATGAAAAATTCCATATTTGAAAAGATAAAAAATATATTTTTATCGAAATGAACTAGTTATTAACTAGAATTATGAAATCCAATATTTATAAATAAATAAATTGGATTTGAAATGGTTTTAAAAATAACCGGAATTTCCAATATACGAGTTGGAATGGATTTGAATCAAAATTATCTTCGGAATATTTCGATATTGGATTCCGTGATTATATGGATCTTGTGGAGGAATATGTAAGATATATATATATATATCGTTATTCCAATACGGTATTTGTTGATTCCAGAATTTGATATTGAATATAAGCCGATATTTTTTCTATTCAGAGCCTTGTATTTAATATTAAATGTGATTTTGGGTTTGTCATGAATAGTGTCTTCATTAACACTGTTCTTGAACAAAGTTGAGAAAAGATTAAATCTTATTATTTAAATTTAATGAAGTATACCAATTAATTGATATTTAATTGGAATGGAATTGAAATTGGTCTTTGGGTTTATCGTGAATGGTGTTTTAAATAACACTTGTTCTTTAACTTCATTAACAACGGAATAAGATTTTGGGTTGTCGTGAATGGTATCTTTGATAATATTGTTCTTAGACCCAATGGAGTTAAGAAAATCAGAAACTAACTGGAGATTAGTTAAGTTGAATGGTTTCCTAGGTATTGATCTGATGTTGGTTTCGGCCTTCGGGGTTAATACTTAGAGAATTGTTCACTCGCTAATTTACGGTTGAAGGCTGATGGAATGGAATGTGATTTTGGGTTTATCGTGAACCGTGTTTTAAAGGACATTGGTTCTTTAACCCAGTTAAAGCCAGGAATAAAATTTTGGGTTGTCGTGAATGGTATCTTTAATAATACTGTTCTTGGACCCAATGGAGTTAAGAAAATCAGAAACTAACTGGAGTTTAGTTAAGTTGAATGAATTCCTGGGTATTGATCTGATGTTGGTTTCGGCCTTTGGGGTTAATACTTAGGGAATTGTTCACTTTCTAATTTATGGTTAAAGGCCGATGGAACGGAATGTGATTTTGGGTTTATCGTGAACCGTGTTTTAAATGACATTGGTTCTTTAACCCAGTTAAAGACAGGATATGATTTCCCAAGTTAAACAATCGTTAATATTGATTTTTGGGAAGATTAAAACCAAGTGGAGTTTTAATGCATCTTTGATTAGATTGAAATGATATCCAAAAGAAGATTAAAGAATAAATTTAAAGAATTAATCTTTGATAAAATTAATGGGAACCTTTCCTAAAGTATAAGAATATTTAAATAAAAGAATATTCTGGATTGGAATGAGGCGTATGTTTTGTTTTTATAGCACTTGTTATTATATACGCGAGTTATTCAGAAAGACCGGGTTTATCCCATTTTGAATAACTGATTCGACGATATGTCGAGGATGAAGACGGTGGTTGAAGACCGGAGGTTGATTACTACTGTCTTGATTGGGATGTACACCCAAGACGAGGTAATAAGTGGTGATCGTCTAAACATACTTGGAGATCGACGGATATGAGAGGGCCTCTCCCCTGTATTGGACATACGGGGGAGGAATAAGGTGCCTCCGGTTTCATTCAGACCTAGAACGAACTGGTAAATGGATGTGTGTCTGACATCGGATTTCAGTCTGTGTGAATGATAGACATTGGTTGCATAGCGTGAATTTCCTGTGTGGCATGCTGAAATGTAAATGATCAAGGTTTCTGTTGGAAAGCAGGGTCTTGTGGTTGATCATCAAAGTACGACTTTAATATAGCATAGCTTTGTGTAGCGTAATTTCGCGAGCCTCACACCCCGATGTGAACCAGAAACGGGAGAGGACCTCAGGGAGGACATGCGTTTCCTTCTAGCTAGGAGTGGTGTCAGCGTTTTGCACTCCCTGGCATTTTACTTATGTGGGTGACGGATAGCGAGGCGCCTCAGTTATATCGGTCATTCCGGGGCCGATAGTTTGGTTGGGATATGACCAATACAGCGGGAAAACGTAGTGTTCAGGCATTTTAATCCACATCGAGTGGACCGACCCTGATGATCCATGGGCCTACCTGAGTCTGGGTCCTGAGGGGCAGGCTAGAAGGTCTCGAAGCGGTAAGGACGATCCCTTGCCTTGGTTCACGATGGAAATCCAACTTCCAATACGACATCATGCGGTTTTAATTGTAGAACTAGTATGGCGACATTATATATGGTACCCAAGCCGTCTACGATTGATACATTTATATTTGAAGTTGTTTTCTTCACTTATAGTAATTATAAAAAATGAAATTTAGCGTATCAAGCATTCTTTAGCTATTATAAGGTAAAACCCTATCCTCCGGCTTGCGTTGCATTGTTTTTATGGGACCTGGGTCTTATAATACTTCATTGTTCTTTATTTAGCATTGCGCTGTTTGTTTTATGCACTGGTATTCTTGGGAGGAAACCCGTTCCGTGTTATACGGAGTGGTCCCTTGATTTACCTAACTTTAAAATAAAGATTAATAATTGTTTTAGTTCTCACACCAGTCACATAACTGACCTGGAGTTTATTGTTTTACCCTAAACTCTGGGTGCCCCTATTTTCCACACGGGCAGCTAGTAGTTTTGGTTTTGTAGATTTGTATTCACAGGATCCGGGTTTACAACTGGAATGATATTCGGAAAGCTCTGTATCCGTATATTCTTTTCAGTTGCATTTTGTATTATTTTCCGTTGCATTGTAACTTGTAAATCTCTGATATTCAGTAAATGTGCAATGTTTATTCATACTCAGTATATTCTTGTATTCTAATGTAAATTGTTGTAATAAGCAAAGAAATGTTCTTCTGTTTGTTTTCTGATTTGTCGTGTTCTCAATTCAATCTGGGCTTTCCTTCACAGGGAAGTTCGGGTTAGGCGCCTCGCTATCCATCATCCACATAAGTAAAATGTCAGGGCTTGTAAAACGCTAACACCACTCCTAGCTAGAAGGAAACACATGTCTTCCCTGTAGTCCTCTCCCATTTCTGGTTCACACAGGGCTGTGAGGCTCACGAATTTACGCTACGCTATATTAAAGTCATGCTTTGATCATCAACCACAAGACCCTGCTTCAACAGAAACCTTGATCATTTGCATCTCAGCAAGCCACACAGGAAATTCACGTTATGCAACCGATGTCTATCAATCACACAGAATGAAATATGATGTCAGACGCACATCCATTTACAAGTTTGTTCTGGGTTTGAACGAAACCAGAGGCACCTTATTCCACCTCCATATGTCCAATACAGGTGAGAGGCCCTCGTATATCCGGTCGATCTCCAAGTACATCTGGACGATCACCACTTGTTACCTTGTCTTGGGTGTACAGCCCAATCAAGACATCAGTAATCATCCAAACGATGTGAAGACCTCCGGTCTTCAACCACCGTCTTCATCCTCGACATTTCGTCGAATCAGTTATTCAGAATGGGATAAACTCGGTCTTTCTGAATAACTCGCGTATATAATAAACAATGCTATAAAAACACAACATACGCCTCATTCCAATCCAGAATATTCCTTTATTCAAATATTCTTATACTTTGGGAAAGGTTCCCATTAATTTTATCAAAGATAAATTCTTTAAATTTATTCTTTAATCTTCTTTTGAATATCAATTCAAACCAAATTAAAGATGCATTAAAACTCCACTTGGTTTTAATCTTCCCAAAAATCAATATTAACGAATTTTTAACTTAGGAAATCGTATCCTGCCTTTAACTGGGTTAAAGAACCAATGTCCTTTAAAACATGGTTCACGATAAACCCAAAATTACATTTCATTCCATCAGCCTTTAACCGTAAATTAGCAAGTGAACAATTCCCTAAGTAATAACCCCGAAGGCCGAAACCAACATCAGATCAATACCTAGGAAACCATTCAACTTAACTAATCTCCAGTTAGTTTCTGATTTTCTTAACTCCATTGGGTCTAAGAACGGTATTATTAAAGATACCACTCACGACAACCCAAAATCTTATACCTGTCTTTAACTGGGTTAAAAAACCAATGTCCTTTAAAACACGGTTCACGATAAGCCCAAATCACATTCCATTTCATTAGCCTTTAGCCGTAAATTAGCAAGTGAACAATTCCGTAAGTATTAACCCCGAAGGCCGAAACCAACATCAGATCAATACCCAGGAAACCATTCATCTTAACTAATATCCAGTTAGTTTCTGATTTTCTTAACTCCATTGGGTCTAAGAATAGTATTATTAATGATACCATTCACGACAACCCAAAATCTTATTCCTGTCTTTAACTGGGTTAAAGAACCAATGTCCTTTATAACACGATTCATGATAAACCCAAAATCTTATTCCATTGTTAATCAGGTTAAAGAACAAGTGTTATTTCACGATGAACCCAAAGACCAATTTCAATTCAATTCCAATAAATATTAATTAATTGGTATACTTCATTAAATCTAAACAAAAAGATTTAATCTTTTCTCAACTAGGTTCAAGAACATTGTTACTGAAGACACCATTCACGACAAACCCAAAATCACATTTGATACTAAACACAAGGCTCTAAAAAGAAAATATATCGGCTTATATTCAATATCAAATACCACAACCAACAAATATCGTATTGGAAATGACGATATATATCTTCCAAATTCCTCCACAATATCCGTATATTCATGGAATCCAATATCGAAATATTCCGAAGATAATTTCGATTCAAATCCATTCCAAATTTGTATATCGGAAATTCTAGTTATTTTTAAAACCACTTCAAAAATCCAATTTATTAATTTAAAAATATTGTTTAATAATTCTAGTTCATGACTAGTTCATTTCAATAAAAATATATTTTTACCTTTTCAGATATGGAGTTTTTCATCCCAATTCTTTCCAAATCATTTCTTATGATTTTACACAAATTATCGATATTTTTAATAATTTTATCAAGGCCCGTACAGTCGATATCCATAAACGGCCATCGAACTCTACTTACAGCGATCTTTTCCAAATTTGATTTGGACATAATTACAAGTCCAATCGTTAAATTTCAAATATCTAATATTCATTAGAAAGCTCTTTTCGATACGAACCCAATGGCTCCGGTTTTAGGAGAATCCGACGGTCGGATCTCCCGTAATGTCCTTTCGAAGTCAATGGTCGAAATTCGCGAACTGCCGCAGCGCGGCGCGTTCTATTAAGGCCATTATATAATATATATATATATATATATATATATATATATATATATATATAATATTTCGTCGATTTCCATTTAAAACGTATTTTATAAATCGTTTTAAATTCGTTTTCAAAACGATTTCAACTTCATATTCAATTTCAAATCAAAATTGAATATTCTATATCATCGGTGTATATATATGTATATAAATGATAATATTTTCAAAACATTAGATTTGGAAATCAATTCCTTTTCAATATTCATTGTAAAATTGAATAAAATCGATATAAACATCGTTCACGTCAAAATGACACATATCCAATCAACACAGCTATATATATTTAAATATATTCGTGCCCATCCCAAATCGGACATCAAAATCATATTTTTGATTCTTTTCAGAATATTATTTGAAAATATTCGTTATTTTAAATTAATCATTAATTTAAAATATTCATTCTTTCTGAACTGGAATCAGACACAGTCAATTAACATTTAATTTGTTTATATGGATTTCATACATTACATGTATACAACAACAGTGATAAATAATCATCCATCATCCAGAGTGCATTCTACACTATATAAGCATTAAATATAAATATTTAACGCTTACCACAGCCTATCAATTAATCGATCGACATACGGCTAATTATTGGGACTAATGCATGTCATATATCATCCCAATACCCATGTGGGGTTTCAATCAACAAATAATGAATTTTATTTGTGCAGTTGGGCGATGTGTAAAATTTACCGTCCCAATCAATATCAGTCAAATGTGTGTACATAAACAAATCGTCCGATTTGTTTATGAATGCATATTTTATTCATATACAAGTTAAAAATTATATTTTTAACTATAAAATATTTTTAACTATAAAATATTTTATTCCATTCCACATCACACAATCAACTTTCACAACAAAATCAAACAAAGAAGTCGTCCATGGTCTGTGGACGACGGGTGTCGGGTGCTGCTAAGCACCGTCTGCATCCTAGTATATATTTTAACTAGAAAATAAAATAAAAGTGAGAAGTTCTCACCTTTGGGATCCACTCCGCCATACTCTATTCCTGAACGGTTTGGATTTGCCCAAAATTTCCAATACGATCCCTTCTCGCTGTTCATAGTAAATATCGCATTTTTAATATGATGTTTATTTTAAAAATCACATTTTTATATTGACACTTTTATTATAAAAATCATATTTTTATAGCTTCACTTAAAAAAAATCATATTTTTATAGTGCTACCTATATAAAAAGATTATATTTTTGTATACTTAAAAATTGTATTTTTACTAAATTAAAAATCATGTCTTTCTGTAATAAAAATCAAATCTTTTCTCAGTTAAAAATCAAGTCTTTTTATTTGCAAAACAATGTATTTTCTTATCCATAAAATCAGATTTTTTTTCCTATTAATTAAACTAAACTAAAGAGAAAAATAAATTAAAACAAAATAAAATGAATAATAAAGAAACTTACAGCGAATGGGGGGGTTTCTGCGATTAACGGCTGGAAGGAGGGGAGAGACGTCGGAGTTAGCTGGTGGCGGAGCTGAGGGGGTCCGCTGGTGGATGGTGTGCGCCCGCAGGTGGCGAGGGGCAGTTTATTTTGGGGTTAGGGTTTTGGAGGGTCGTGGTTTTCGATTGAGAGGGGGAAAAGGGAAGCGCCGGTGCACTAGAGAAAAGGGGGAGAAGGTCAGGAGGCGCGGCCGACATTGAGGTGGTGGCGCGGCTGGAGTGGGGCCAGAGGCAGGCGGCCTGGATCGCGATTTCCTCATTTCGTTTTTTTGAATCTGAATCGGGTTTGACCATGTGGATAAAAGGAGGGGCCTGCTTATATAAATTTATATATTTAATTATATTATTATTTAAATTCCTATAAAGCAACCTTTTATTTCAACCTCCAAACGAGACCCACCGACTGTCGTCCATAACTAATTACCCCCATTCCGAACGCAATGGGATATGCCCCGTATGCCAGTTCGGCTGTTTCGCTCATTTTTCGCTGAAATTAAAATATAAATCTATATATTCGATTTTTAACGTACATTTCAATTTACTGGGACCACATACGGAATCAAAAAAATACAAAAAATTTATTTCTACCTTCGTGTCGATGATACGGTGATAACAAAACAAATTTCATCAAATTTGAAGACCGTTTGGAAAATGACCATTTTCTGGTTGATCCAAATTGACTGAAACTGTCAAAACAC
Organism: Allium sativum; assembly: GCA_030737875.1. Taxonomy (NCBI): domain Eukaryota; kingdom Viridiplantae; phylum Streptophyta; class Magnoliopsida; order Asparagales; family Amaryllidaceae; genus Allium; species Allium sativum. Next base: position 490,046,033 of record CM060926.1, read on the forward strand.
GTTTTCCATTGCCAGCTCACATATTAACCCCAAAAAGTATGAATTTTGGAGTCTAGCGATAACTAGACATCCCGGATCCAACAAAAGTGGTTTCATCGAAAACGGAGGTCATTTGCAAAATATCTATTTTTAAGGGCCAAATTTCCATAACGACTATTCTGAATTTTCAACTGGACATAACTTTTTATTCCCGCTATGAAATTTCAATTTTTCGGACTCGTTGGAAAGATATTCTCAATTAGATTCTAATGTTTTTGGTTTCGCTAAAATCCAGTTTATTTTGAATCCTGTACATTCATTTGAAATTTGAAATCGAATTTTCAAACAACCACGCCATTTTCAATTCCTTTTATAGTTAAAAATAAATATTTATATTCTAACGTCGATTCAAATAAATATATACGTTCTAATTCTATTCAAACTATGTTCTCGTTGTTATTATTTAAATAAATCATTTTAAGTATTCAAAATTCACTAAAATTGCTAAAATAAATTTTTTAAATTGGTTTGGATTTTCTCGATTGTTACAATCTCCTCCACTTAAAATCTTTTCGTCCCCGAAAAGGAACGGAGCTGAAAGTTTATTTTCATTATGGATTAAGTTCTTCAACTTTTCAGTTTCTAGGAACTTTTCACATTTTTCAAAAATTTGGCTAGCACCCTAAATTTTTGAAAAATATCGCCATAACTTCCCCTGTACGGGAGCATCGGAAAAATCCTGAAATCGCCATACAGGCCTCTCCAATCAAAAAGAAAAAGAAACAGCCAAGCGGCTAGCCAATCGGCTCATAAAATCATCAAAAATCCCAAGAAATACAATAAACATGTACCTATTTGTCGGGCAAACAATTTTATTCCTCTGCTTAGCTTCCCTGCTATGACCTGTTCAATGTATATACATGTATATGCATGCAATTTCTATAAATTTTCAATTCAGTTCAACATGTGATACAATTTGGTTATATGTACCAAATTCTAATTAATCAAACAACACAATCAACAATCAATTAGTTGATTTACGTTTCAAATTCATAATTTTTTTGACATATATACAAAAAATCATGTTTTTGATGCCAAATCACAACAATGAGCCCTGTCTAATTTTGGTTCTCACACCAGCCAATTGGAATTATATAAATATCCCACTTTCGAAACTCGAACATAAATATTAATGATGCAGCTGCTATCATCAGGATTATCCCCGGGCGACTAGAGTGTGATTCTATATCTATCCAGTATATTTGAGGCTTCGTATACACGTGGATAAGACGTATATCCAAAATCTTCATATACTCTATAGTCCAAATCAATTTAAAATAAATTATTCAAATACGTATAATCAGGTTTAAATTTTCAAAACAAAATTCATTTTTTTATTTTATAAATAACACTCTTCGGACTCATTCTAGGATAATACTGATCCCATCTCTAACGAGTCATTACCATTGGATATTATTAATCCAATCTCTGATGAATTCTTTCGTTTGGTTCTAACGTGTCTTATTCTCCGAGCTCTGTAAACCAAAGCTCTGATACCAAACTGTAACGACCTGAACTTCCCCATAAAGGAAAGCGCGGATTGAATCGAGTACAAGACGAATCAGAACACAAGCAGAATAACATTTCATTGCCTATTACAACAATTTACATCAGATTACAAGAATATACAGAGTATGGACAAATAATACACATTTAATATACATCAGAGATTTAAATTACATTTAAATACATAGCAGCGAAAAATAATACAAAACACTACTGAAAGGAATATACGGATACAGAGCTTTCCGAATATCGCTTCAGCTGTAAATCAGGACCCTGTGAATATAAATCTGCAATACCAAAACTACTAGCTGCCCATGTGGAAAATAGGGGCACCCAGAGTTTAAGTTAAAACAATAAACTCCAGGTCAGTCATGTGACTGGTGTGAGAACTAAAATAGTTATTAATTTTATTTTAAAGTTAGGTAAACAAAGGGACCACGCCGTATAACACGAAACGGGTTTACCCCCAAGAATACCAATGCATAAAACAAATAGCGCAATGCTAAATAAAGAACAATGAAGCTATTATAAGACTCAGGTCCCATCACACAATGCAAGCAAGCCGGAGGATAGAGATTTTACCTTATAATAGCCAAAAATGCTTGGTACGTGAAATTTCATCTTTTATTATTACTATAAGTGTATAGTGTCAAAATAATTTCAATCATAAGTATCAATCATAGACGGCATAACTGCCCCATACCACTATGTCGCCGTACTAGGTTCTACAATCAAAACCGCAAAATGTCGTATTGGAAGTTGGATTTTCGTCTGTGAACCAAGGCAAGGGATCGTCCTTACCGCTTCGAGACGCTCTAGCCCGTGTCTCAGGAACAGCCACAACTGCACCTTGGATCTTCAGGGCCGGTCCACTCTATGCGGATTAAAATGCCTGAACAATGCGTTTCCTCGTCCTATGGGGCGTAAACTGGTCATATCTCGACCAAACTATCGGCCCCGGAAAGACTGATATAACCGAGGCGCCTCGCTATCCATCATCCACATAAGTAAAATGTCAGGGCTTGTAAAACGCTGAAACCACTCCTCTCTAGAAGGAAACGCATGCCCTCCCTGCAGTCCTCTCCCGTTTCTGGTTCACACCGGGATGTGAGGCTCGCGAATTAACGCTACCCAAAGCTACGTTATATTAAAGTTGTGCTTTGATCATCAACCACCAGACCCTGCTTTTCAACAGAAGCCTTGATCATTTGCATCTCAACATGCCACACAGGCAAATCACTCTATGCAACCGATGTTTATCAATCACACAGAATGAAATCCGATGTCAGACACACATCCATTTACAAGTTCATTCTGGGTCTGAACGAAACCGGAGGCACCTTATTCCTCCCTCATATGTCCAATACAGGGGAGAGGCCCTCGCATATCCGGTCGATCTCCAAGTACGTCTGGACGATCACCACTTATTACCTTGTCTTGGGTGTATAGCCCAATCAAGACATCAGTAATCATCCAAACGATGTGAAGACCTCCGGTCATCAACCACCGTCTCATCCTCGACATATCGTCGAATCAGTTATTCAGAATGGTATAAACCCGGTCTTTCTGAATAACTCGCGTATATAATAAACAAGTGCTATAAAAACACAACATATGCCCCATTCCAATCCAGAATATTCCACTACAACAAAATGACCCTATTACAATGGTGGAACACCATTGTAATATACTTTTTAAACGGTGGGCAAACCGTCGTGTATTAAGAAGTTGTAATAGACTAGTATCTTTTACAACTTTTCTGCACCGTTGCGACACCGTTGTGAAATGTATATTTTACAACTGTTTTCCACCGTTGTAGTAATACATATTACAACATTTTTGCACTGTTGTAGTAATACATATTACAACTTTTTTCACCGTTGTAGTAATTCCTACTACAATTAATTATAACAATATGATTTTTGTTTCGTTATACATTACATTTCATATAAAAATAAATATTTATATTGAATAAAATGATAATACTCTAAACTGAAATAATCAATTAAATATTTTATTTCAATATTTGAATTAATACAACAATACATACATTCCTCACTACAAACTGATCACTCAATACACTCAGTTACATACACACTTTCATATAAATATACATACACACTGACACACATCGAGTCTTTATGCTCCAGCATCGAATCCAGTTACCTATCACAGAATTTTACACACGTTAATATAGGACAGTTGATCTTCATAAATTCGCTTCTTACCATCGCAATCTCAGGTAAGAAAAGGGAGAACATATCATATAGAAGTGTTGCATTGGCAGGGATATTGCAATCACCTACAAATAAAATGCTTCGATTTCGTAAATATGATACAAATATGAGATTATACAACAGTGTAGGTAACCATAAGAAAGAAATTTGGAAATAACACAACTAAGCTTCACCTTTAAAGCATCCGGCAGGCTCAGGTCCATATGCTAACAATGGAGGTATCATAAGCTACCTGCATTCTTTTACATGAAATATACTACACATTCTTTTACAACAAAATTCATGAAATATAGTACCTGCATATGACAAAAGCTACCTGCATATGACAAAATTCATGAAAATTCATATACTACACATTCTTTTACAACAAAATTCATGAAATATACTACCTACATATGACAAAAGCTACCTGCATATGACAAAAGCTACCTGCATAGATCCTGTTGAGTTTTTCACAACAAAATTCATGAAATATACTACACAAAGAGCAAATATAGATTATTATATATGGAGCGCACCACATTCTTTTACAAAACCAACAGCTACCTGCATATGACAAAAGAACCGGAATACATAAAAATTCAAACTGGCAACAGCATTATACCATAAAAAGGAAATTATACCTCTACACTGTCATCTGTTGGATTTTCCAGAAGAATTGTGAGCAATTCCAATACAAGGATTTCATGCGCTACTTGCTGGTTCACAAGATGTGCAATAAATTTAGTAGCAGCAAGCAATTTATCACTTTGTCATGTGCATTAGTGTATGATCCTCATAATGCAAACCAAGATGTGCTTCTAAACCCATATATCTGATTTTATCTAAGCTGTAATTTTTTCTTTATCAGTATCTTGTTTAAAAACTAGCTTATTTACACCAGTAGTCTCTATTTTTTCTACAATATGGTTTCACTTACCTAAAACTAAACTCAAACAAAATTCATGTTTATCTTGGCGATTAGAAGCAGATGCTAACCATGTTCACTTACAAACAAAAGTCAAACAAAATTCATGTTTCACTTACAAATTCATGTTCATCGACAGGAATAACATCCAAGTAACCCCAAACAGTTTATAATTAGAAACCGACGCAGCCAATTTGAAAGAAGAATAATGGTAAGCGAACTTACTTTAGGTCGATGACAGGGCGGTGTTGAATGGAAGTGAAGGCTCGGGTATGGAAAAGGCAGCAGCTTTCGGGCACAGGCGGTCTTCGGGTTTGCGACAGTGACACGGTTCGATTTTCCAAACAGGCGTTGGTGCAGGACAGAGATCTTTACGAGGCAAAGGCTGAGGAACGGATAATGGAACGGCAATAGTTGAAGCAGCAGGTGGTCTGGTTGAACTTGCGAGAGAAAGGATAACGGGAAAGAAGCAGGAGCGTTGCGATGGAAACTGTGAGCGGTTCGATTGAGGATGGAGGAGGCGTCGGATCTGGAGTAGGTGTTGAACGAAGAGGAGTGGTCAAGGCAAATTTTGGCGGTGCGAATTAGGGCCAAGGATGGAGGAGGCATCGGAATTTTTTTTTTTGTCGGCTGATAAAGTATAACGTGAGGAAGTAAAATATTAGGGTTGGCCGCCAAAATTTTCAAAGTGCCGCCACTTCTTCAAATGATTGATTTTTTCACGTTTACATGATTGGTACTTACTAATGTGATTATATCTTATATTTCAATTGTTTTCAGCACTATACATAATATTATTTCTCATAGAAATCAATTAACAAATTTCAACACTCAATGGATGGCGTTGGTTAAGTCATCTATATATTCATTCCAATTTTAAGGTTCAATTATCATAAGAAAAAAGAAAAAAACGAACTAATTTTTCGAAATTTTAGATATTTTATAAAAAATTCTAGTTCATTGATTTTTTTTTAATTAATTTGTGAAAATTTCAATATTTTACAAGTTTTGTCTAGAAAAAATTAAACTTTTTTTTGAAATATTGGATGCTAAATATAATTATTACCCATAACTATTAAATATTAAATACTAATAATAAGTATTACATTTTAATTATTAAAGATTTCTTATTAATCGTTCGTTATTATAAATTGTTTATTAAATATAATCTTAGTTATTAAACTCTTCTTCGTAATTATTAATCTCTACTTCTTAATTATAAAAGCAATCATTGATTATTCATGATTAGCGTTAATTATTATACTTTAATTATTAACTATTTAATATTAATTAAGTAATATTAACTATATTTTTTAATTATTCTTCTTAATTTCTAAGTATTAAATATTACAAATTGGTTATTACTTCCTAATTGATTATTAAAAGTAATTATTAGTCATTAATTATAAATAATCAATATAAATGTATTAATATTAACTATTAGTTATTAATTATATTAAAATATAGTAATATATATTACAACAGTCAAAAAACAAAAGTTGTCATAGGCTTTTATTACAACGGTCAAAAGAACACAGTTGTTAAAAATAAGTTTATTACAACTTTTCTGGAAAAAAGTTGTAAAAAACATTTATTACAACGGTGCATTTACCATCGTTGTAAAAGTAAAGTTGTAATATGGTGTTTTTGTTGTAGTGTACCTTTATTCAAATATTCTTATACTTTGGGAAAGGTTCCCATTAATTTTATCAAAGATAAATTCTTTAAATTTATTCTTTAATCTTCTTTTGAATATCAATTCAAACCAAATTAAAGATGCATTAAAACTCCACTTGGTTTTAATCTTCCCAAAAATCAATATTAACGATTGTTTAACTTGGGAAATCATATCTTGCCTTTAACTGGGTTAAAGAACCAATGTCCTTTAAAACATGGTCCACGATAAACCCAAAATCACATTACATTCCATCAGCCTTTAGCAGTAAATTAGTAAGTGAACAATTCCCTAAGTATTAACCCCGAAGACCGAAACCAACATCAGATCAATACCCAGGAAACCATTCAACTTAACTGATCTTCAGTTAGTTTCTGATTTTCTTAACTCCGTTGGGTCTAAGAACAATATTATTAAAGATACCATTCACGACAACCCAAAATCTTATTCCTGTCTTTAACTGGGTTAAAAAACCAATGTCCTTTAAAAACACGGTTCACGATAAACCCAAAATCACATCTCATTCCATCAGCCTTTAACTGTAAATTAGCAAGTGAACAATTCCCTCAGTATTGACCCCGAAGGCCGAAATCAACATCAGATCAATACCTCGGAAACCAGTCAACTTAACTAATCTCTAGTTAGTTTCTGGTTTTCTTAACTCCATTGGGTCTAAGAACAGTATTATTAAAGATACCATTCACGACAACCCAAAATCTTATTCCTGTCTTTAACTGGGTTAAAGAACCAATGTCCTTTAAAACATGATTCACGATAAACCCAAAATCTTATTCCATTGTTAATCGGATTAAAGAACAAGTGTTATTTAAAACACCGTTCACGATAAACCCAAAGACCAATTTCAATTCAATTCCAATTAAATATTAATTAATTGGTATACTTCATTAAATCTAAATAAAAAGATTTAATCTTTTCTCAACTGGGTCCAAGAATAGTGTTACTGAAGACACCGTTCATGACAAACGCAAAATCCCATTTGATATTAAATACAAGGCTCTAAATAGAAAATATATTGGCTTATATTCAATATCAAATACCACAACCAACAAATATCGTATTGGAAATAACGATATATATCTTCCAAATTCCTCCACAATATCCGTATAATCATGGAATCCAATATCGAAATATTCCGAAGATAATTTCGATTCAAATCCATTCCAAATTCATATATTGGAAATTCTGGTTATTTTTAAAACCACTTCAAAAATCCAATTTATTTATTTAAAAATATTGGATTATAATTCTAGTTCGTAACTAGTTCATTTTGGTAAAAATATATTTTTACCTTTTCAAATATGGAGTTTTTTATCCCAATTCTTTCCAAATCATTTCTTATGATTTTACACAAATTATAAATATTTTTAATAATTTTATCAAGGCCCGTACAGTCGAATTCCTTAAACGACCATCGAACTGCACTTACAGCGATCTTTTCCAAATTTGATTTGGACATAATTCCAAATCCAACCGTTAAATTTCAAATCTCTAATATTTGTTAAAAAGCTCTTTTCGATACGAACCCAACGGTTTCGGTTTTAGGAGAATCCGATGGTCTAATCTCCCGTAATGTCCATTCGAAGTTAATGGTCGAAACTCGTGAACTGCCGTGGCGTGGCGCGTTCTATTCAGGCCATTATATAATATATATATATATATATATATATATATATATATATATATAATATTTCATCGATTTCCATTTAAAACGTATTTTATAAATCGTTTAAAATTTCTATTTCAAAACGATTTCAACTTTATATTCAATTTCAAATCAAAATTGAATATTCCATATCATCAGTATATATGTAAACGATAATATTTTCAAAACATTAGATTTGGAAATCAATTCCTTTTCAATATTCATTATAAAAATGAATAAAATTGATATAAATAACGTTCATGTCAAAATGGCGCATATCCAATCAACACGGCTATATATATTTAAATATATTCGTGTCCATCCCAAATCGGACATCAAAATCATATTTTGATTCTTTTCTGAATATTATTTGAAAATATTCGTTATTTTAAAATAATCGTTATTTTAAAATATTCATTCTTTCTTAACTGGAATCAGACACAGTCAATTACCATATAATTTGTTTATATGGATTTCATACAATACATGTATACAACAACAGTGATAAATAATCATCTATCATCCAGAGTGCATTCTACACTGTATAAGCATCAAAAATAAATATTTAACGCTTACCACAGCCTGTCAATCAATAGATCGACATACAACTAACTATTGGGACTAGTGTATGTCATATATCATCCCAATACCTGTGTGGGCGTTTCAATCAACAAATAATGAATTTTATTTGTGCAGTTGGGCGATGTGTAAAATTTATCGTCCCAATCAATATCAGTCAAATGTGTGTACATAAACAAATCATCCAATTTGTTTATGAATATTTATTTTATTCATATACACGTTAAAAATTATATTTTTAACTATAAAATATTTTATTCTATTTCATTCCACATCACACAATCAACTTTCACAACAAAATCAAACAAACAAACAAGTCGTCCATGGTCTGTGGACGATGGGTGTCGGGTGCTGCTAAGCACCATCTGCATCCTAGTATATATTTTAACTAGAAAATAAAATAAAAGTGAGAAGTTCTCACCTTTGGGATCCACTCCGCCATACTCTATTCCTGAACGGTTCGGATTTGCCCAAAATTTCCAATGCGATCCCTTCCCGCTGTTCATAGTAAAAATCGCATTTTTAATATGTTATTTATTTTAAAAATCACATTTTTATATTAACACTTTTATTATAAAAATCATATTTTTATAGCTTCACTTAAATAAAAATCATATTTTTATAGCGCTACCTATATAAAAATATTATATTTTTATATACTTAAAAATCGTATTTTTACTAAATTAAAAATCCTGTCTTTCTTTAATAAAAATCAAATATTTTCTCAGTTAAGGATCAAATCTTTTTATCTGCAAAACAATGTATTTTCATATCCGTAAAATCAGATTTTTTTCCTATTGATTAAACTAAACTAAAGAGATAAAATAAATTAAACAAAATAAAATGAATAATAAATAAACTTACAGCAAATGGGGGGGTTTCTGCGATTAACGGCTAGAAGGAGGGGAGAGATGTCGGAGTTAGCTGGTGGCGGAGCTGAAGGGGTCCGGTGGTGGGTGGTGTGCGCGCGCAGGTGACGGGAAGCAGTTGATTTTGGGGTTACGACTTTGTGGGGTCGCGGTTTTCGATTGAGAGGGGTAAAGGGAAGCGTCGGTGCACTAGTGAAGAGGGGAGAAGGTCAGGCGGCACGGTCGTCATTGAGGTGGTGGCGCGGTTGGAGTGGGGCCGGGGGCGGGCGACCTAGATCGCGATTTCCTCTTTTTGTTTTTTTTTTAATCTGAATTAGGTTTGACCATGTGGAGAAAAGGAGGGGGTCTTCTTATATAAATTTATATATTTAATTATATTATAATTTAAATTCCTATAAAGCAACATTTTATTTCGACCTCCAAACGAGATCCACCGACTGTCGTCCATAACTAATTACCCCCATTCCGAACGCAATGGGATCTGTCTCGTATGCCAGTTTGGCTGTTTCGCTTTGTTTTCGCTGAAATTAAAATATAAATCTATATATTCAATTTTAAACGTACATTTCAATTTACCGGGACCACATACAGACTCAAAAAAATACAAAAAAATTATTTCTAGCTTCATATCAACGATATGGTCCTAACAAAATTAATTTCATTAAATTTGAAGACCGATTGAAAAATGGCCATTTTTTGGTTGATCCAAATTGACTAAAATTGTTAAAACACGTTTTCCATTGCCACGCTCACATACTAACCCCAAAAATTATGAATTTTGGAATCTAGTGATAACTTGACATCCCGCATCCAACAAAAGTGGTTTCGTCGAAAACAAAGGTCGTTTGCAAGATGACTATTTGTAAAGGCCAAAATTCCATAGCGATCATTCTGAATTTTCAACTGGACATAACTTTTTATTCCCGCTATGAAATTTCAATTTTTTGGATTCGTTGGAAATATATTCTCAAGTAGATTCTAATGTTTTAGGTATTGCTAAAATCCGATTTTTTTGAATCATATACATTCATTTGAAATTTGAAATCAAATTTTCAAACTACCACGCCATTTTCAATTCCTTTTATAATTAAAAATAAATATTTATATTCTAACGTCGATTCAAATAAATATATATGTTCTAATTCTATTCAAACTAAATTTCTTATCGTTATTATTTAAAATAAATCATTTTAAATATTCAAAATTCACTAATATTGCCAAAATAAAAATTTTAAATTGGTTCGGATTTTCCCGGTTGTTACAAGTCGTTTTGCAACTTATTAACTGTGGCAAGATACTTTGTCCCATAGAAGAGAGAATCTAGACACTAATGAGATTATCTTGTCTATTGATGTGTGACATACTCATTGCTGCTATCTAATTTGCCCTCACTGTCAGTAACATATCTTGTAGTGGTTGCAGTGGTGCCAAACACGTACTCCTCAAGCCATATCCTTTGATGACAGTTTCTATTTGAAATTTCCACAGTAAGTAGTTTATTACATCGAGTTGTGCTATCACAATTTGACTTTTTGTGTGATGATGATGTTTGGCACTTCTTGACTGACCGAGTTTTGTGTTGGCGTAGATCTTGCAGTGGATGTTGGTGATGTTATGTCTCCAGCCATTGCAGATAAAAAAAGAGATTCGAGATGATGCAAAGTGAGACAGAACAGATTCTTGATGAAAGCAGAATAGCTACACAGAAAATAAACTTATGCCTACATGTAAGCAACTTTTCTTTTCAGAAATATTGTAACAATCCGGGAAATCAGAACCAATTTAAATTTTTTTATTTTAGCAATTTTAATGAATTTTGAATATTTAAAATAATTTATTTTAAATAATAATGACTAGAAATTTATTTTGAATAAAATTAGAACGTATATATTTATTTAAATCGAAGTTAAAATATAAATATTAATTTTAATTATAAAAGGAATTGGATATGGCGCGGTAGTTTGAAAATTCGATTTCAAATTTCAAATGAAAGTACAGGATTCAAAATAAACCGGATTTTAGTGAAACTAAAAATATTTGAATCTATTTGAAAATATCTTTCCAACGAAAGTGAAAAATCCAAATTTCATAGCGGGAATAAAAAGTTATGTCCAGTTGAAAATTCAGAATATTCACTATGGAATATAGCCTTTAAAAGTGGAGATTTTGCAGACGACATCCGTTTTCGATGAGACCACTTTTGTTAGATCTGGAATGTCAAATTATTGCTAGATTCCAATTTTCATAATTTTTGGAATCAAAATGTGAGCGTGGTGAATTTAAACGTGTTGGGTCAATTTAGTTTGAATTTAATCGACCGGAAAATGACCATTTTTCAAATGGTCTCCAAATTCGACGAAATTAGTTTTGTTAGGACCGTATCGTAAAAACATAGCTAGATTTATTTTTGGGAAGTTTTGGAGTCCGTATGTGGCCCTAGTAAATTAAAATGTACGTTTAAATTGAATATATACTGATATATATTTTAATTTAAAGAAAAACTGATCATAACAGCCGAATTGGGTTACGAAACATATCCCATTGTATTCGAAATGGGGGTAATTAGCTAGGAACGACTGTCGTTGGGGTTGATTAGGGGTTCGGACATAAGACCCTAATTATAAAAATAAAATATATTATATATATAATCTCGTTTACCCCCCCCCCCTTAAACCTAAATCAGAAAACGAGCCCCCTTTTTAAATTAAAACCCTCTGTTACCCTGAAGCTCCCCAAATCGATAGCGCCACCGCCCTCTTGGTGCCGCCGCTTCTCACCGTCGACCACCGCCTGACTCCGGCGAACCTCCCCCCGACCGTCGACGCTGGCGCCACCCCCTCTCTCCTAAAACAGAAACCCCTCCCCCAAATCAAGATAAGACCGCCGCCTCTACCCCGTTTCGCCGCCGCCGGTCACTGGGACCGCCGCCGCCAGAGTATGCCCTGACGCCGTCCCTCAGCAATCCCCCTTCCTCCTATCCTCCGACAATTCCAAACCCTTGAAAAAAATGTAAGTATTTCTAATTTTTAATTCCTAAATTCGTTATGATATTTAACCTAATAAAGCTCAGATTTTTATTTCAATAAAGTTAGAATTTTTAGCTTAGTAAAGATTTGATTTTTATATTAGAAAAGATTTGATTTTTATATTAGAAAGTATTTGATTTTTATATTAGAAAATATTATATTTTTATATAAGAAAAAATTATATTTTTATATAAGAAAAGATTTGATTTTTACGTTAGAAAAGATTTGATTTTTAAAATTGAAAAGATAAGATTTTTAAAAATATAAAAAATTATATTTTTATAATTGGAATATCGATATAAAAATATACTTTTTATACATGAAGTAGCGGTTTAAAGATATGATTTTTTATAAATGAATAGCGGTATAAAAATATTATTTTTAGTTAGATAAAAATATAATTTTTATCGTATGTATGAAATAATATTTTGAATAGGATAAAAATAGAATTTTTATATATGTAGCAAAATAAAAATATGATTTTTATTATATATATAGCGATATATATATAGCGATATAAAAATGTGATTTTTATATATATTGTAGCGAGATAAAAATGTGATTTTAAATATAAATATCGTTGATTAAAAGTATGATTTTTAATGTATAAACATCATATTAAAAATGTGATTTTTACTATGAACAGTGTGAAACAGAGTGCGATGGAACCGACGGGAATCAAATCCAAATCCAAACCGTTCAGAAATAAGGAATGGAGGAGTGGATCCCAAATGTGAGAACTTCTCACTTTAATTTATTTTATAGTTAGAAATATATACTTGGATGCAGACGGTGCTTAGTAGCACCCGATACCTTTGTTTGAACCATGTTTGTTTGGTTGTTTGGTTGATTGGATTTTTTGTTTGAATTTGGTTTGGGCAATGAATTGAATTGATAGAATTTGGTATGTACATGGTGCGAGCCATTAGTAGGCGAGGGATAAGGCTAGACCTTATTCCGGTTCTAGTATCATGCTGTTATGCTGCCGAAATTTTCTAAAAATATTAGAACAATAAAAATATCATTTTTATTGTATAAATGAACTGATAAAGTATTCATGTGTTGAAATAAATATTTTGCAGTTAAAAATATAATTAACTTGTATATGAATAAAATAAGTATTCATTTACAAATCGGATGATTTTTTTATATACACACATTTTACTGATATTGATTGGGACGATATATTTTACACATCGCCCAACTGCACAAATAATAAATAGTGTTTGTTGTTTGAAAACCGCACACGGGTATTGGGATGATATTGGACATACACTAATCCCAATATTTCGTTGTATGTCAATCGATGGGTTGATAAGCTGTTGTAAGCGTTAATTATTTATATTTAACGCTTATGCAGTTGTGTAATGCACTCTGGATGATGGCTAATTGTGTTTGATTATTGTTGTGTACATGTGTGTATGAAATCCATATAAATAAAAATTTATGGTAATTGACTGTGTCTGATTCCAATTCGAAAAGAACGAATATTTTAAAATAACAAATATTTTAAAGGATTAATTGTCAAGAATAATCCGAAGTTTAATGTGTCTTCCCATAATAATCCCAAGTTTGGATTATTTCTGAATAATCCTAAATTTAGGGGGTGTCTTCCCATATTAATCCCATTTAGTTGGTTCTTCCCATATTAATCCGAAGTTTGGGGTGTCTTCCCATATTGATCCCAAAAATAACACGTCAGGGGGTCATCGAGATCAATATGGGAAGACACCCCCAAACTTCGGATTATTCAGAAATAATTCAAACTTGGGATCATTATGGGAAGACACGTTAAACTTCGGATTATTCTTGACAATTAATCCTGTTTTAAAATGACGATAAAGGAATATTTTAAAATAAACAATATATTAAAATAATATTCAGTAATGGATCAAAATATGATTTTGATGTCCGATTTGGGATGGACACGAAAATATTTAAATATATAAAGCCGTGTTGATTAGATTAACGCCATTTTGACATGAACGATATTTATATCGATTTTATTCATTTTTATAATGAATATCGAAAAGGAAGTGATTTCAAAATCAAATGTTCTGAAAATATTATCATTTACATATTAATGATATGGAATATTCAATTTTGATTTAAAATTGAATATGAAGTTGAAATTGTTTTGAAAACGAATTTAAAACGATTTATAAAATACGTTTCAAATGGAAATCGACGAAATATATAATATATATATTATATATATTTAATGGCCTGAATAGAACGCACCGCGCTGCGGTAGTTCGCGAATTTCGACCATTGACTTAGAATGGACATTACGGGAGATTCGACTGTCAGATTCTCCTAAAACCGCAACTGTTGGGTTCGTATCGAAAAGAGCTTTCCAAGGAATATGAGGAATTTGAAATCTAACAGATGAATTCGGAATTATGTCTAAATCAAATTTGGAAAAGGTCATTGTAAGTGTAGTTCGATGACCGTTTATATAAATCGACTGCACGGGCCTAGATAAAATTATTAAAAATATTAATAATATTTGTAAAATCATAAGAAATGATTTGGAAAGAATTGGGATGAAAAATTCCACATTTGTAAAGATAAAAATATATTTTTATCAAAATGAACCAGTTGTGAACTAGAATTATAATCCAATATTTTTAAATAAATAAATTGGATTTGAAATGGTTTTAAAAATAACCATAATTTCCAATATATGAATTGGAATGGATTTGAATCGAAATTATCTTCAGAATATTTCGACATTGGATTCCGTGATTATACGGATATTGATATGGGAATTTGGAAGATATATATATATATATATGTATGTATCGTTATCCCCAATATGATATTGGTTGATTTCAGAATTTGATATTGAATATAAGCCGATATAATTTCTATTCAGAGCCTTGTATTTAATATCAAATGAGATTTTGGGTTTGTCTTTAATGGTGTCTTCAGTAACACTGTTCTTAAACCCAGTTGAGAAAAAGAATAAATCTTTTAATTAAGATTTAGTGAAGTTTTCCAATTAATTAATATTTAATTGGAATAGAATAAAAGAATTGGATTTTGGGTTTGTCGTGAACGATGTCTTTATTAATACTATTCTTAAACCCGATGTGAAAAGAATAAATCTTTTAATTAAGATTTAAAGAAGAACTACCAATTAATTAACATTTAATTGGAATTGAAAATGGAATGTGAATTGGGTTTATTGTGAACTGTGTTTTTAACGACATTCGTTCTTTAACCCGATTTACAGTGAAATGTGATTTGGAATTTATAAATCTTTTTATTAAGATATAACGGAAATTTTCCAAAGTAAAGTTTTCCAATTTAATATATTAAATTGAAATTGAATGGAATTTAAATTGATAATAATCGAAATGAGCTTCTGTAGAGGAAGACTGTTAATATATATGGAATTTAAAAGGCTTAGTCGTTATTCCATTTATATTATTAGTCGGATACGGAAATTGATATCGATTATATATTGATCTGTTTTCCGTGAAGATTTCATTTTTATGGAAGAGGATTTGGGTTTATTGTGAACTGTGTTTTAAATGACACTGGTTCTTTAACCTAGTTAAAGAGTCTAACATTGTATTTCGAACTATATGGTTGATCTCTGCTAAATATATATCTGTTTAGTGGCGGAGAATTCATTCTCTTGCTTAACACCCCTGTCTAAGACGTACGAGCTTAGAGGTTATATATCAGCAGAAATCAATAGTACGGTGTAGATTGTCGATGCGGCATGTTTATGTTTTCAAAGTTAAATAATCATTAATATTGATTTTTGGGAAGATTAGAACTAAGTGGAGTTTTAATGAATCTTTAATTGGATTAAAATGGGAATTGATAATTTAAATTATCAAATTTGGGAAATGATCGAGAATGGAGTATCGCCAGTTTTGCTCCTAGCGATAGTTAAATCTTTAATTAGATTTGAATGGGAAATGGTAACTAATTTTACCGATAACACTGTGGTGTTAGATATGGAGTATTACCAGTTTTGTTCCATTGTATAAATAGGTTGGGATTGGGAAATTAAAAAAATGATTACTTCGGTAAGGTGCGTTAATCCCGACTAGTTTGGATAAACCTTAATTTGGTTTGAATTGATATCTAAAGGAAGTTTAAAGAATAAATTTAAAGAATTTATCTTTGATAAAATTAATGGGAACCTTTCCCAAAAGATATGAATATTTAAATAAAAGAATATTCAGAATTGGAATAAGGCGTATGTTGTGTTTTTATAGCACTTGTTTATTATATACGCGAGTTATTCGGAAAGGCCTGGTTCATACCCATTTTGGATAACTGATTCGACGATAAGTCGACGATGAAGACAGTGGTTGAAGACCGGAGGTCTTCACAACGTTTGGATGATTACTGATGTCTTGATTGGGCTGTACACCCAAGACAAGGTAACAAGTGTTGATTGTCCAGACGCACTTGGAAATCGACCGGATATGCGAGGACCTCTCTCATGTATTGGACATATGGGATGAGGAATAAGGTGCCTCCGGTTTCATTCAGTCCTAGAACGAACTTGTAGTCCCGAGGCATTTGCAAGATCTTAGGGTTACCCAGAGTGTGTAGTCCCGAGGAATTTGCTAGAGTGTCTCGAAGCGGAAAGGAATACATCCCTTGACTAGACTCATGACGGAAATCCAATTTCCAATACGTGACATTTCGGTTTTGATTGTAGAGCCTAGTATTGGCGACATGATATATGGTACTCATGCCGTCTATGATTGATACATTTATATTTGAAGTTGTTTTGACATTATACACTTTTAATAGTATCAAATGTTTTGTTTTAAACGTACCAAGCATGTTTGGCTATTATAAGGGAAAACCCTATCCTCCGGCTTGCGTTGCATTATGTGATGGAACGTGGGTCTTATAATAGCTTCATTTTCCCAAAAAGCTTTGCGCTGTTTGTTTTATGCACTGGTATTCTTGGGAAGAAACCCGTTCCGTGCTATACGACGTAGTCCCTTGATTTACTCCATTTTGAAGTAAAGTTTTAATAACTGTTTTAATTCTCACACCAGTCACATGACTGACCTGAAGTTTATTGTTTTAACCTAAACTCTGGGTGCCCCTATTTTCCACACGGGCAGCTAGTAGTTTGGGTTTTGCAGATTTATATTCACAGGATCCTGGTTTACAGCTGGAACGATATACGGAAAGCTCTGTATCCATTTATCTCTTTCAGTTGTTTTTTTTTTGTATTATTTTCCGCTGCATTGTAATTTGTAAATGTCTGATATTTATCAAATGTATATTATTTGTTCATACTTTGTATATTCTTGTACTCTGATGTAAATTGTTGTAATAAGAAATGAAATGTTCTTCTATTTGTCTTCTGATTTGTCGTGTTCTCAGACAATCCGTTCTTTCTCTTCTCTTCGGAGACCAGGGGAGTTCGGGTCGTGTCAGTTTGGTATCAGAGCTTTGGTTTACAGAGCTCGAGAACAAGGAACATTAGAATCAAAAGAAAGAATTCGTCAGAGATTGGATTAGGAAAATCCAATGAGAATGACTCATTAGAGATGGGATCGGTAGTATCCTAGAATGAGTCGAAAGAGTGTTATTTTCAAAATAAAAGTGAAAACAAACATTGTTTTGAAAATTTAAATCTTATAATATGTATTTGATTATTTATTTTATATTGAATTTGGACAATCGAGTATATAAAGATTTTGCATATACGCCTTGCAAACGTATATTCGAAGTTTAAATATACTGGGTAGATATAGAATCACATTCTAGTCGCCTGGAGATGGTTCTGATGATCGCTATAGCATCATCAGCATTTATGTTCGAGTTTTGAAAGTGGGATTTCTATATATTTCTAATTGACTGTTGTGAGAACTAAAACTAGATAGGGTCTACTATTGCGACTTAGCATTAAAAAATGGATTTATATATATATATATAAAAGTATGTGTTTGAAACGATAATCAACTAATTGATTGTTGATTGTGTTGTTTGATTATTTGTTTGATTAATTAAATTTTGAACCATTAACTAGATTTAGTCAAATTTGAACCGAATTGCAAATTAATAGGAAAAATTGCATGCATGTACATATATATGTGTGAACAGGTCATAGCAGGGAAGCTAAGCAGAGGAATAAAATTGTATGCCTGACAAATAGGTACATGTTTACTAATTTATTGGGTTTGGATGATTTTATGAGTCGATTGACTTTTTCTTTTTCTTTTTGGATGGTGAGGGTCCTGTGTGGCTAGTTGAGATTTTAAATGTCTCCCCGTAAAAAGGAAGTTATGGCGAAATTTTTCAAAAATTTAGGGTGTTAGCCAAATTTTTGAAGAATTGGAAAATTCTTAAAAACTGAAAAGTTGAAGAATGAAAGCCAAACTGAAAGTTGAGTTTATTAGTAAAACAACTTTCAGTTCCATTCCTTTTCGAGGGCGAAAAGATTTTAAGTGGGGAGATTGTAGCAACCCGGAAAATCAAAACCAATTTAAATTTTTTATTTTGGCAATTTTAATGAATTTTGAATATTTAAAATGACTTATTTTAAATAATAATGACTAGAAATTTATTTTGAATAAAATTAGAATGTATGTATTTATTTAAATCAAAGTTAGAATATAAATATTTATTTTAATTATAAAAGGAATTGGAAATGGCGCGGTAGTTTGAAAATTCAATTTCAAGTTTCAAATGAATGTACAGGCTTCAAAATAAACCGGATTTTAGTGAAACCAGAAATATTTGAATCTGTTTGAATATATCTTTCCAACGAATTGAAAAATCCAAATTTCATAGCGGGAATAAAAAGTTATGTCCAGTTGAAAATTCAGAATAGTCACTATAGAATATAGCCCTTAAAAGTGGAGATTTTGTAAACGACATCTGTTTTCAACGAGACCACTTTTGTTGGATCCAGAATGTCAAATTATTGCTAGATTCCAATTTTCATAATTTTTGAAATCAAAATGTGAGCGTGGCGAATTTAAACGTGTTGGGTCAATTTAGTTTGAATTTAATCGACTGGAAAATGACCGTTTTTCAAACGGTCTCCAAATTCAATGAAATTACTTTTGTTAGGACCGTATCGTCAAAACATAGCTAGATTTATTTTTCGGGAATTTTTGGAGTCCGTATGTGACTCTGGTAAATTAAAATGTACGTTTAAATTGAATATATACTAATATATATTTTAATTTAAAGAAAAACTGATCGTAACAGCTGAATTGGGTTATGAAACATATCTCATTATGTTCGGAATGGAGGTAATTAGCTAGGGACGACAGTCGTTGGGGTTGATTAGGGGTTCGGACATAAAACCCTAATTATAAGAATAAATTAATAATAAAATATATTATATACATATATAATCTCGTTTAACCCCCCTCTAAACCTAAATCAGAAAACGAGCCCCCCTTTTTAAATTAAAACCCATCGTTTCCCTGAAGCTCCCCCAAATCGATCGCGTCGCCGCCCTTTTGGCGCCGCCGCTCCCACCGCCGACCACCGTCTGACTCCGGCGAACCCCCCCCCCCCCCTCACCCGAACATCGACGCTGGCGCCACCCCCTCTCTCCTAAAATAGAAACCCCTCCCCCAAATTGAGATAAGAACGCCGCCACCACCCCGTTTCGCCGTCGCCGCTTGAGCATGCCCCGACGTCGTCCCTCAGCAACCCCCCCTTCCTGCTATCCTCCAGCAATTCCAAACCCTTAAAAAAATGTAAGTATTTCTGATTTTTAATTCCTAAATTCATCATGATATTTACCCTAATAAAGCTAGGATTTTTATCTCAATAAAGTTAGAATTTTTAGCTTATTAAAGATTTGATTTTTATATTAGAAAAGATTTAATTTTTATATTAGAAAATATTATATTTCTATACAAAATTATATTTTTATATAAAAAAAGATTTGATTTTTTAAATGGAAAAGATAATATTTTAAAAATAAAAAAGATTATATTTTTATAATTGGAATAGCGATATAAAAATATACTTTTTATATATGAAGTAGCGGTTTAAAGCTATGATTCTTTATAAATGAGTAGCAATATAAAATTATTATTTTTAGTTAGATAAGAATATAATTTTTATCGTATGTATGAAATAATATTTTGAATAGGATAAAAATAGAATTTTTATATATGTAGCGAAAAAAAAATTTGATTTTTATTATATATATATAGCGATATAAAAATGTGAATTTTATATATATTGTAGTCAGATAAAAATGTGATTTTTAAATATAGATATTGTTGATTAAAAATATAATTTTTAATGTATAAACATCATATTAAAAATGTGATTTTTACTATGAACAGCGTGAAACAGAGTGCGATGGAACCGACGGGAATCAAATCCAAATCCGAACCGTTCAGAAATAAGGAATGGAGGAGTGGATCCCAAATATGAGAACTTCTCTCTTTAATTTATTTTCTAGTTAGAAATAAGTACTAGGATGCAGACGATGCTTAGTAGCACCCGACACCTTTGTTTAAAACCTTGTTTGTTTGGTTGATTGGATTTTTTTGTTTGAATTTGGTTTGAGAAATGAATTGAATTGATAGAATTTGGTATGTACATGGCGCAAGCTATTAGTAGGCGAGGGATAAGGCTAGACCTTATTCCGGTTCTAGTAACGCGCCGTTATGCTGCCGAAATTTTCTGAAAATATTAGAACAACAAAAATATTATTTTTATTGTATAAATGAACTAAATAAAGTATTCATGTGTTGAAATAAATATTTTATAGCTAAAAATATAATTTTGAATGTGTATATGAATAAAATAAATATTCATTTACAAATCGGACGATTTGTTTATGTACACACATTTTACTGATATTGATTGGGATGATATATTTTACACATCGCCCAACTGTACAAATAATAATCAATGTTTGTTGTTTGAAAACCCCACACGGGTATTGGGATGATATTGGACATACACTAATCCCAATATTTAGTTGTATGTCAATCGATGGGTTAACAAGCTATTGTAAGCTTTAATTATTTATATTTAACGCTTATGCAGTTGTGTAATGCACTCTGGATGATGGCTGATTGTGTTTGTTTATTGTTGTGTACATGTGTATATGAAATCCATATAAATAAAATTATATGGTAATTGGCTGTGTCTGATTCCAATTCGGAAAGAACGAATATTTTAAAATAACAAATATTTTAAAATGACGAGTAAGGAATATTTTAAAATAAATAATATTTTAAAATAATATTCAGTAATGGATCAAAATATGATTTTGATGTCCGATTTGGGATGGACACGAAAATATTTAAATATATAAAGTCGTGTTGATTAGATTTACGCCATTTTGATGTGAACGATATTTATATCGATTTTATTCATTTTTATAATGAATATCGAAAAGGAAGTGATTTCAAAATCAAATGTTTTGAAAATATTATCATTTACATATTAATGATATGGAATACTCAATTTTGATTTAAAATTGAATATGAAGTTGAAATCGTTTTGAAAACGAATTTAAAACGATTTATAAAATACGTTTTTAAATGGAAATCGACGAAATATAATATATATATATATATATATATATATATATATTTAATGGCCTGAACAGAACGCGCCGCGGTAGTTTGCGAATTTCAACCATTGATTTTGAATGGACATTACGGGAGATCCGACCGTCGGATTCTCCTAAAACCGGAACCATTGGGTTCGTATCGAAAAGAGCTTTCCAACAAATATGAGGAATTTGAAATCTAACAGTTGGATTTGGAATTATGTCCAAATCAAATTTGGAAAAGGTCGTTGTAAGTGCAGTTCGATGACCGTGTATGGAAATCGACTGTACGGGCCTTGATAAAATTATTAAAAATATTAATAATTTTTGTAAAATCATAAGAAATGATTTGGAAAAAATTGGGATGAAAAATTCAACAATTGTAAAGATAAAAATATATTTTTATCAAAATGAACTAGTTGTGAACTAGAATAATAATCCAATATTTTTAAATAAATAAATTGGATTTGAAATGGTTTTAAAAATAACCATAGTTTCCAATATATGAATTGGAATGGATTTGAATCGAAATTATCTTCGGAATAATTCGACATTGGATTCCGTGATTATACGGATATTGATATGAGAATTTGGAAGATATATATCGTTACTCCCAATACGATATTGGTTGATTTCAGAATTTGATATTGAATATAAGCCGATATAATTTCTATTCAGAGCCTTGTATTTAATATCAAATGAGATTTTGGGTTTGTCGTGAATGGTGTCTTCAGTGACACTGTTTTTAAACCCAGTTGAGAAAAAGAATAAATCTTTTAATTAAGATTTAGTGAAGTTTTCCAATTAATTAATATTTAATTGGAATAGAATAAAAGAATTGGATTTTGGGTTTGTCGTGAACGGTGTCTTCATTAACACTGTTTTTAAACCCAGTGTGAAAAGAATAAATCTTTTAATTAAAATTTAAAGAAGAATTACCAATTAATTAACATTTAATTGGAATTGAAAATGGAATGTAAATTGGGTTTATTGTGAATTGTGTTTTTAACGACATTCTTTCTTTAACCCGATTTACAGTGAAATGTGATTTGGAATTTATAAATCTTTTTATTAAGATTTAACAGAAATTATCCAAAGTAAAGTTTTACAATTTAATATATTAAATTGTAATTGAATGGAATTCGATTTGATAATAATCGAAATGAGCTTCGGTAGAGGAAGACTGTTAATATATATGGAATTTAAAAGGCTTAGTTGTCATTCCATTTATATTATTAATCGGATACGGAAAATGATATCGATTATATATTGATCTGTTTTCCGTGAAGATTCCATTTTTATGGAAGAGGATTTGGGTTTATTGTGAACCGTGTTTTAAATGACATTGGTTCTTTAACCCAGTTAAAGACAGGATTACATGTCTAACATCGTATTTCGAACTGTATGGTTGATCTCTGCTATATATATATATATATATACATGTTTGGTGGCGGAGAATTTATTCTCTTTCTTAACACCCTTCTCTAAGACGTACGAGCTTAGAGGTTATATATCGGTAGAAATCAATAGTACAATGTAGATTGTCGATGCGGCATGTTTGTGTTTCCAAAGTTAAATAATCATTAATATTGATTTTTGGGAAGATTCAAACTAAGTGGAGTTTTAATGAATCTTTAATTGGATTGAAATGAGAAGTGATAATTTAAATTATCAAATTTAGGAAATGATTGAGAATGGAGTATCGCCAGTTTTTCTCCTAGCGATAGTTAAATCTTTAATTAGATTTGAACGGGAAATGGTAATTAATTTTACCGATAACACTGTGGTGTTAGATATGGAGTATTACCAGTTTTGCTCCATGGTATGAATAGGTTGGGATTGAGAAATTAAACAAATGATTACTTCGGTAAGCTGTGTTAATCCCGACTAGTTTGGATAAACCTTAATTTGGTTTGAATTGATATCCAAAGGAAGATTAAAGAATAAATTTAAAGAATTTATCTTTGATAAAATTAATGGGAACCTTTCCCAAAAGATATGAATATTTAAATAAAAGATTATTCAGAATTGGAATGAGGCGTATGTTGTGTTTTTATAGCACTTGTTTATTATATATGCGAGTTATTCTGAAAGGTCGGGTTCGTACCCATTCTGAATAACTGATTCGACGATGAAGACGGTGGTTGAAGACCGGAGGTCTTCACATCATTTGGATGATTACTGATGTCTTGATTGGGCTGTACACATAAGACAAGGTAATAAGTAGTGATCGTCCAGACGTACTTGGAGATCGACCAGATATGCGAGGACCTCTCTCCTGTGTTGGACATATGAGACGAGGAATAAGGTGTCTCCGGTTTCGTTCAGACCCAAAACGAACTTGTAAATGGATGTGTGTCTGACATTGGATTTTATTCTATGTTGATTGATCTCTATTAAATATATATCTGTTTGGCGGCGGTGAATGTATTCTCTTGCTTAACGCCTTTCTCTGAGATGTACGAGCTCAGAGATTATATATCGATAGACATCAGTCGCATGACGTGAATTGCTTGTGTGGCATGCTGAGATGCAAATGATCAAGGCTTCTGTTGAAAAGCAGAGTCTTGTTGTTGATCAAAGCACGGCTTTAATATAGCATAGCTTTGTGTATAGCGTTAATTCGCGAGCCTCACACCTCGGTATGAGTCAAAAACGGGATAAAGGACAGCAGGAAGTGCATGACGTTTCTTTCTAGCTATGGGTGAGGTCAGAGTTTTGCAAACCCAGACATTTTTATATTTTTACCTATGTGGTTGTTGGAATGCGAGGCGCCTCAGATATATCGGTTACTACGGAGCCGATGGATATGTCCTATAGAACCAGGAAACGTGTGTTCAGGAATTGTTAATCCTCAAACGTAAGAGAGGACCGGCCCTGAAAGATTCAGGGGTTTCCCAGAGTGTGTAGTCCCGAGGCATTTGCTAAAGTGTCTCGAAGCGGAAAGGAGTACATCCCTTGCCTAGACTCATGACGGAAATCCAATTTTCAATGCGTGACATTTCAGTTTTGATTGTAGAGCCTAGTATTGGTGACATGATATATGGTACTCATGCCGTCTATGATTGATACATTTATATTTGAAGTTGTTTTGACACTATACACTTATAATAGTATCAAATGAATTGTTTTAAACGTACCAATCATGTTTGACATGGGTCTTATAATAGCTTCATTTTTCCAAAAAGCAATGCGCTGTTTGTTTTATGCACTGGTATTCTTGGGAGGAAACTCGTTCCGTGTTATACGGTGTGGTCCCTTGATTTACTCCATTTTGAAGTAAAGTTTTAATAATTGTTTTAGTTCTCACACCGGTCACATGACTGACCTGAAATTTATTGTTTTAACCTAAACTCTGGTTGCCCCTATTTTCCACACGGGCAGCTAGTAGTTTTTGATTTTGCAGATTTATATTCACAGGATCCTGCTTTATAGCTTGAACAATATTCGAAAAACTCTGTATCTGTTTATCTCTTTCAACTGTGTTTTTTTGCATTATTTTCCGCTGCATTGTAATTTGTAAATCTCTGATATTTATCAAATGTATATTATTTGTTCATACTCTGTATATTCTTGTACTCTGATGTAAATTGTTGTAATAAGCAATGAAATGTTCTTCTGTTTGTCTTCTGATTTGTCGTGTTCTCAGACAATCCGTTCTTTCTCTTCTCTTCGGAGACCGGGGGAGTTCGGGTCGTGTCAAATATGATGAGAGTCGTCGGTAGCAACCACCTATTGATGAAATATATTTCTGAAACGATTTTGGATGACTCTGACTGTATTCTGATTTCTTTAAAGAAATGTTTTGCTTACTGCACTAGTGCTTTTTGATTTCTACAACAGTTTCTTTCAAGAATTGGTGTGGTAGCTGGGAACTTGTAAAAGTTCTCTAGCGAGACACATGAATTCTGAAGAAGAAACTATTTTCGACACCCAAACGATGGGACTTTACTCTGATGGTATAAAATCTTACTCAACACAATTGATTTGAATGCTGTTTTGGTTTATGGAGGCCAAACTTTTCTTTATTTGAAGAGATTCAATTGCTGTGAAGGTTAATGCTCTGATACCATATAAGGATTTGAGTTAAATTGTGTATTGAGTGAGATGAAGAATATTATAAGAAGAAATCAGAAAATGATGTACTTGTATTTTGAAATAATGCTTTACAAAGAGATGTAACGTGTATTTATACAGGGTTGTACCATAAATGGGCTTCGGCCCGCATTGTCTGATATAATACAAGTAATACACCGTTATTCACAGTCAGTACGACAAATATTGACTTGCATATGTAATTCACATGCTACTCCTGAAACAAAATCCGAAACATAGGACTTTAACAAGGCGGCATGTATGGAGGTGGAGGAAGCATTTTTGACTTTTGAGATTGGCCATTCTTCACAATAAACACAGTGCCCATGCCCCAAAGTAGATGAGATTCTACATGGCAATGCATATACCACACACCTAAGCATCATACAAATAAAAAGAAACATATTATAGAGGAATGCTGCCATTTTCAATCAACAAGATACTGATAAGTCAATATTTTCATAGAGTATATGCTGAGGAAGAAGATTAAAATAGTTACCAGGATTAATGGCCTTGAACCTTATAGCAACCCAACCATTTCTTGGGACAGAGATAGTATTCTTCAGAGGAGGATCAACAAGATTATACCTATAAGGGTCCCTAATTTCGTCGAAATTACCAAACCCCCACCCAATCACATAAAAACTATAACCATGCAAATGCATGGGATGGTCTTGTGGGGTAACCAATGATGTTCCTTGTAACACCACCTCGACTCCATCTCCATACCGCAAAAATCGCACCTCTTCTGCCACTTTTGGCTGCAGCAGGCTATCAGGTTGAATGTCAGCAGTAAAATTGTAATAATATGGAGGGTATTTTGGAAAGTTACGCCTGAAAACCCCTCCTATCCTATTATAATAAGCTCCCAGCACATACATAGAAGTTTTTGCATTGAAGCTTCTGTTGTTGAGGCTACCTGCCAAATTTTTTCCAATTTTGTTTAATGATACTGTCACCAGAAAGTTCTGGTTCACTGACAGTGGTAAATCCTTCGGCGGTTCCAACTTTTTTAACTGGCCAGTAAAACTTGTAGCAGAGTCTGTATCATTGAAAGAAGGAAGATATGGAAGTATAGGCTGCTTCCTGCGGTTGTTATTTTTGTAACTGAGAACTGCAGTGGTGGTTGAAGAGTCGAACTCGTTGAGGCTCTGGTAGTCCAAAGCACGTGCAGCGATGTAGTAATCTTCTTGTGGAGATTGGTTGGCTTCTAGAAGTAAGTCTAGAGTTTCCCCTGGGGAGATAACTATGTAGTCAGCCAATATGGGCTTGACATATGCCCCATCCGACCCAACAATCATAACTTTGTGATTAGCAATGGCGAGAAAGAGGGCATTGCTCAGTCCCACATTGATTGCTCGTAGGAGGTATGTACGACCTCGCTTCACTCTGTACTTACAAGTGCCTGAACAGTCAAAGCTGAACTTAATCGAGGATATTTGAATGATTATTAGCTGTTATTGCATACGATTCATTTCTTTTTTACCTTCTATTGAACATGGATACAGATCACCAGGTTGACCATTGATGGTGTATGCATCAGAGGGTGTTGGATTGACTCCTGACTTGGCCTCCATGCTAAGTTCATCTAAAGATTTCTTCCACCATTCTCCTGTAAGAAAATTACATTGAATTGAGAATCCACCACTAGGTAATTTGCCATGTTCAGTTCTCCCCCCTTACTACCAAGTATCAGTAGAAACTCATTATGTGGTTTAGGAAAAGGATAGCAAGAACCATGTTTAGGATAAACGATAATGGCCCCGTGCACTGTCGCTCTAATCCAATCTGTGTGTGCATGCCACCATATTGTTCCTTCTTCATCTGAAAGATTAATCGTGTAGCTAAAGTTTTCCCCTGGTTTTACTGGACACTGTGTTATATATGCTGGCCCATCTGACCAAGGGTTTCTTGGTAGTTTTGCTCCATGCCTACACAAAGTAAATAATACATTCTTTACATGTTTTCCTGATTTTCAAATTTCATTTATATCTAAATTATATTATATCCCCTAGTTCTGTGATCTTTATGCCCCTGCACATATCACGGCCTAAGCATGAAATATTGACTTAAAACATTGCCTTGTTATCAGATATTAGATTGCGGATATTAGTTTTTATGTGCCTGCACATATTCACTTTTATACCATTTAATGAGTAATATATCATCCTTACCAATGTATTGTGACATTTGCAGAGGTTAGATTACAGATGGTTACCACTATCGTATCTCCTTTTCTTGCATGCAAGGTTGGGCCTGGAAATTTACCATTTACTGTTAGTATCTTTTTTGTACTACAAAGCCTTGTGTATGTAGCTGATTCAACCTACAAATCAAAACAAAAACAAAAAATGTGGATAGACGATTTCATATACAGGTTGAGTCAGTTGATTAAGAATTGAAAAAATAAAAAGAGCAGCAGGCAGGTTCAAAGGAACTTACAATGAAAGCATAGGAATGTGTATAACCCCATGAAGAGAATGAAAATAGTAAAAGCAAAAAAATCAAACACAAGCATGCATTTCTTCTACACAATAATACTTTCATTCCTTCGAAATCCCTGTACACAATAAAATGAAAAACCTCTATGTTGAGCAATATGCTATCATATTACTTAAACACTAAGATGACGTCAATTATCTTAGTATCATTGGGTTCTCAAAGACGACATGAATAATTGATTCCCTAACAGATCATATTTATATTGAAGTTGATAGTTTAATTGACTTAGATGGACGGGATACTTGAATTGGGGACCAAACTAATATCATACTAGTGTATAGGTTGTAATATTTAGGTCGTAATAATTGATTTGATTCAGTTTATAATTGACTCCTAAATTTTAATCAATTAGCTCTCAACCCGCCTGACCGGCTAATCCAATTATCTGATCCAATCCAAAATTTCTTGAACTGGATTGGCTCGGTTATTGGTCACTGGCTATGATAAATTACCAAACTGACATGCATGTAGATCAGTTTAGTGACTATATGTTAAGTCTTATTTTATCAAATAACTGTTATAGTAGCAGCTCAAAAATAACTGTTATAATATACAATTTTTTTAAAAATGCCTGTTTTATTTCGTCAGTAATGTTTAAGTTCCATTTTCTGATGAATTTTTCCTGCAATTTCACTAGCTCATTTTAATACTTTTACAACTATTCCTCGGGTATCAGAGAAGGCTGTTTCTTCTCTCTTCGAAACCTATCTCTTCTGGCTTGTATTAGTCTTCTTCCACACCATTTGCCTTCAGGGATATTTCTTTGTTTAAACTTTCATTCATTGTTGTGAAATACGACCGCAAATGTTTGGTGTTCACGCTTTAGGCAGAATATTATCGCCTGCTTGTCTCAATTTAAATGTTCCCTGAAGAATTCTCTTGTGAATCACCAAGGATTCTCCTGAATTTAGACCAAGAGATTCATCTGATGGATTCCTATATTTGGCATGATCTTCCAAAGTACTAAATCTCCTTTTTGGAATCACTATACCAAATAAGCAAATTTGAAACATATAATATTTTTTACTTGAAACCCTTATTTTTAGTTTCTAAGCTTGAAATGGTTACGTGGTGTTCCTATATCTACCAAAGTGTTTCTGTTAATTTTGTTATATATTTAAATATATAATTTTACATCAACATATTAACTCTTGGCCCGTCATTATGCTACTCTTGCTATGGTCCGAAATTTCGTTACCTGCTCTTCGTCCCATGTTCGTAGGAAACAAAAGATTAGGCCCCGCTATTTTTCTTTTCACTTAAACCTTCTTCATGCAATTTTTTTCAGCAGCCCTTGGTCGTTTCACCGTAGGAAACAAAAGGTATGTCTTGTAAATTGATGTGTGTTTATTTCTTCACCGCCTCTTGCTGGTATCTCCATTCCAGTCTACCAATTTCAAAGATATTAAAGACAAACATAACTGCCTCGATAAATCAAACTAAAGACACAAAATTGTATTAATCTGCCCCAACATAAAGGAGAGGCTGATTAGTAACCGCTCCAAAAAAAGGAGTCCAAAATAATAATCAGAGGCAGATTGAACACGTAATCTGCCCCCAATTACTCACCGTGCCACATTGGATAAATAAATTAGAAAACTTACACATATAGTAGGAAATGCCCCTACTACTATAGACGCCTGTTAATCAAACCATACTATAGCAGAAATATCTGCTACTCTTGGCTTGTTGAACTCAACATCTGCTACAAATTCCACAAAGAACCAGAAATGGATTTTTATAATATGACTTATCTTCATTTGATAAATGAACATCTGCTACAAATTCCACAAAAAATAAATAGCACAACACTACATATTTACACAACCTATTCCAATGTGTATTTTCACTTAAAAACTTAACACTTACTGCATATACATCTTGCTCAAACATATCTAAAATCCAAGAAGTGCATCACATGTATGAAGTGATAATTGAGCTTGGAAACTTCTGATCGTAGCATCAGTAAAATCTCAACTCTAAACTCTTAAGTCTGACAAATGATTCTGCAACCATTCCTTTAAACAGTAAACCTGGAGGACAGGAGATATACACATATACAATAAATGGGTTGAAATCTTAATGTTGCACCCAATTTTTTTTTCCATGTTAAATCAGCAAAACAAGGTAAATTCAAACGGAATGAGCAAAGTTAACATCAAAAGCTTAAGTGATAAATATTTGTTCCTGAAGCTCCAAACTTTTGTTTGTGTAACATGAAAACATGTCTGTAAAAGATGCCTGAGAAAACATTCTTCTAATCTTGTTGACCATCGTTTTCATTCTTCTAATTAACATGTTCTCGACTCAACAAGAAATAGACCGAGGCTCACTTCTAGGATGTGACATAAATTATTTATGAAACATTATGATCTCCTAACAAAATAAAATGTGTGTCATTCAAACCAAATTAATGATGATATGAGTTTGCGGAAATTTTCAAATGAAAAGTGTACATATTTGTTGCAACTAATGAAGAAATTTCAGAATGTTAAGTATAACATTTCAGACCTAAATCCTAAATGTGAGAAAAACCTATAAAAAATTAGTACACAAAGTTGGAACAATGAGAATAATTTAAAGTCTGCACAAACTAAGCCACTTTGTAAATTTGTATTGCACCAAGTTTGTAACTGTAAAGCTAAACACTTCCACATCCAAGACATTTTAGGATTTAGGTCATACATAACATACAACAGTCAAAATAAAAAACCACTTAAGTTAATTTTATTTGCTTGCTTAGTGAGTACTGCTTTGAGTATAAAGATCAATGTAACATAAACGACTACAGGATTATACACCTATTTTCTTTGCTTAAATTAATTAACCATTTTCAAGATACAGTGGATATATATTAGCATAATTTCATTTTTAAAGAGTATCAATTTGAAAATAAATTTTAATTTTTGTTTACAAGATACTTACAGACTATCAAATTGATAAATAACTCCCTTTAACTCGAGCATATTTGTAGAATTAAGCATAAGTAGACAATGCTAACGATAAAACTATAACAACAAAAACTGTTAGCTGTTGGGAAAATATTGTTTAAAACACATACGTTACACTTTCAGATTAAAGAAAAGGGAATACGTCTATAATTCTTACTTCAACTAAAGAAGTAACGATTGCTAAATTCAGAACGATGCGTGTAAATTGACTGAAAACCGTATCATAATAGCAATCATCCAAGAAATCCTGGAATACGCAAATAACTATTCATTAATTCTATGAAAGCAATAATGCGTAATAATTACATTTGGTTAATTTCATCTTTTGAAAAAAATATTTCACTAGGTCAAATTCAATAATAAAAATTAATATATATCTTTATAATTTGAAAATTTATGAATACTGGTTTATATGGTCCTCAATATGATTCAAACTTAAATGGTTTCGAAATCACTGGAAGTATATATATTTCATAATTCATTATTTCAGCCAATAAAATATATTTTATATTTGAAGCAAATTGCCTATTTTTATTTTTTGACAATCACTTTTCAGTAGAATCCAATGCTACTTCATGTCTACATTGTTTATCCCTCATTCGGTAGCAAAACATGTTTAGTACATATAATCACTCATTACTATTAACACTGTCTTGTAAGCAGAAATTTATAATTGTGTAAATCGTCCCTGTGTTATTATTACCGATGACCACAAAACATTTAAGCAGAGTTGATATGAATTTTTACTTCCAAAAATATGGTGCATGTTACCTGTGCTTGTTACCTGTTACAGTCTCCGGACCAAAGAACTTGGCCTTCATTATGTGGGCTTCATTCCTGCACGTACCAAATTTACCACATGAATACAAATACAATATTAATTAACCACTCTAATAGATATAAATCATACTAAATATACAGTCAAAGGTCATGAACAGTGTTTATGAAGTAGTTGACCATAAAAAAAGTAAAGGAAGATGTACCATGTTATGCAATGACAACTTTTCATCAGATCCAAGGTTAAAGATACTTGGTATACCCAAAATAAGTAGAATAGAACTGATAGTTGATAGAACTCATACAACTATCATGGGCTGGCCATCCAGCTGTATGTAAGCAGATATGTCTTTGGCACATTAAGGATGATAAGAATCATTTATCTGTTTACTTAATATTCTCTTATATCTTTAATTTTCTTGTTGCTGGGTAATAACCCATTCAGTCCGTTTAAAAAAAACCTGCACCCTGATTACCCTTGCCCATCCAAAACCCTAATTAAATTATCCCGAATTTCATTTCAAAAAAAACACGATGTCTTCGTGTCTTCGCTCGAGACTCTTTCGCTCCTAAATCTATAAGCCGCTGATTCTCTTCAAACAATCAACATGGACTTCGCTCGAGACTCTACGGATCTATCTTCGTGTCTTCGTGCTTCTTCGAAACGATTTAATCTTCTCTAACCAATCGAAGGTACGATTTTTTTTTCTGAGAATTTTATTTATGGAAAATATACAATTTAACCCTAATTATCCAGAATTGCATTTGCAGTAAACCCTATCTCTTGCTGCAATTTCTAGATCGATTTCTGCAATTTCTGGATCAGTATTAACGTCGAGTTGAAGGTATAATTTCATGATCTATTATGCTTATTTCTTTGTGCAGTTGCTTATTTCTGGATCGATCCTGAACTATTGTTTAGGAATATGAGTTGATGGATGTTTTTTCTGGATTGTAGATGGACATGAAAACCGTATTTTTTAGTGCGGCTGATTGAGCAAGAACAAATTGTATGCGGTTTATGAAACTGCAGCTTTGCTTTTTGTTTCTTAGTTTTGGCCACTACTTTCAGTTGCTCATCTATGATTTCAGTTGGTCAGAGAACATTTTAACTCACATGTTCACACTTTTTGATCAAATTTCTTTTACATAATAAAATTGGTTTCTAGGTGTAATTTTGTTCAGGATGTTTTTTTTTTTCACTTTAAAAGTAGTTTAGTTCCTGTTTGATTTAAGTTTTGGTTGTTTTTTAATCACTATCTTAAGGACATTTTTATTTCCTGGATTTTTGATTGGTTTCACATTGGTTTATTTTAGAACGGCGCTATGTTTTATGTAGTTGAGTGTCGACAGCATTTTAAATTATATTTTTATTACATAATAGATGGATGAATTTAACCAATATTTTTTTTTCTAATGTAATTTAAGAAATTTATATGTTCAGTTGATCAGTTGTGCCTAACTTCAATAACATTTGTATATAAAGCAAATTTGTATGTTCAGTTTAGGCATTCAAATTTATATGTTCAGTTGATCAGCTGTGCCTAACTTCAATAACATTTGTATAAAATGTTATCTATATTAATACATATGTATGTGCATTAAGTTCTAACTGTGGGATATGTTCTGCAATATGTTAACTGTAGAAAATTAACCTGTTTTTGTAATCAACTCTTAGAAAAGTTAAGTCATGTTGTTCAAAACATTATATGTTTGATGTTAGATTTAATCAACCAACACATTATATGTTTGATGTGTGTGTTGAAATTGTTCATATTTTATATATGCTAACCTGTAGCACTGTTTTCATTCATCTCCAGTAACCGAGTCTTGCACTCTTGAATGCATCATGCATAGAATTTATCTCTTTATTATTGTTATAGTCTGATACTAAATTGCTAAAAGTATAGTAGTAGTTATATTTTGGTTTTAGCTTTAGCGTTACACTTTTATAGGTAATTGAGTGGATGTTCCTTATGTCTTAATCATATCGTGGTGCGTTTATTGCTCAGTAGAATCCAACAAGAGTTTATTATATCTAAAACCTTTTCTAATCATTGTTATTTTGTATTAATAACTTGTTTAAAAGAAGTTCAAGCATGTGATGATTTTATTTATATTAATCCTTTGGACCTTTCCACCCTTGGTACTTCTTCTGAATAGATAAAGCAGCTTTATCCATGTTTGAGTTTTATAACCATGATGAACATTTTTAAGCTTCAACAAATCATATTCATCTTGTGCATCATTTATCATCTGACGCCTCATAAATGAATGCGCCTGAAATGCTGCTTGTATATAAGCTGTAGCTTGACGGCATTCCCGACATCTGCTAAAAAGTCTTTCAGTGAAATCTCATCTTCGGCCCCACCTACATGCATTTGGTACTTCTCTGAGATATGCTTTCTGCTGCTCCTTGAGAACCGAATAAAGATGAATTGCCAGAAATTTCACTAATTGCAAATGCGTTACACGTTTGCTGTTTGTTTTAAATACTCAACATGGGCTGCATAATAGAACTTTGAAATGTTCTTATCATGTTGTAAGTCTGAAATAGAATGGAGGAGATCACACCTATCTTTACACATTTCAACCTCTTTCTATGCTTTGTTTTTGCTGTAGCACCGATTTTTCAACACATGAATAACATTATTTTGTAAATACAAGAAACTGTGCATATTTCATTTTTCTGCTTTCATATTTCATTTTTCTGTTGGGAATTTTTAATCAGTCATAATAAGTAGTTTTAGCTCTCTAAAAATGATCATTCCTGTATAAGTTCTATTGTGTATTGTGTATCACATAATAGATATGCTATGTGCTTACTTTCTACCCAGATCATGTTGAAGTGTGTATGTTAGGCAAAGGATAAGTTGCGACTTTATACCCAGATCATGTTGAAATGTGTCACTGACATATGTCTATTTGTTTTGCAGGTATTAGAAAAAGATACAAGGGTGCATTGTGAAATTGAGAAGGTTATCTTTAGTTTCTTGAGGATTTTTATATTTGAGAAGAACATGTGTAAAACTTATTTGGTGTAGTTTTTGCAACATTGTTGTTTTCATGACATTTATAGTTGTTTTAGTGATAACAGTTACTTTATGCAGTTTGTATTATGTGTTTGATGATGTTTAATCCATCTTATTTATTGTATGCAGTTTGCAAATGTCAGATGGAACCATTATTAAATGCAGTTTGTGTCATAAAACTATTTTCGTATGCGGTTTTGTCTATTTAGTTTCATGACATTTGTACATGTGTTTTCTTATTTTATTTTTTTAATGTTAAGGGTTAAATGGGTTGACCCATACATGAAGAGGGTCGGGTCAATTGATCCTCTTAATAAATATACTAAATGGGTTGGGTCAAAAATTGGGTCGGGTCAATTTTGTCTTGACCCATTATGACCCGACCCGACCCATTTGACAGGTCTAGCTTACATTATAAACTCTTGATCCATCATATGAATATTCTCACAGTTTCATTTAAGTACTCTGCATCTTTTAAGAAAATCATCCACTTCCTTTAATACCATTACAATTTTCTCATTACAATTTACAATCACATATCTGAATTTATCATCCAATTAAATTACAGAATATATGAAATATTTCATCCAAGCAGGCTACATCACTACAGTTGCATTTTCCTATTTTGTTGTCGGTTATTCATGTTGAGAGCTATTATTATAATTAAGGTGCTGCAGTAATTACGTGTAATTATCCAATAATTATATTCAATACATTTTTGAAGTTATACTAAATGAATCTATGGTAGCTTATGTTTAATCAATAAACCATTATTTGCCTTAGCATGACATCCAAATACCCACCATGCTTTTTAATTATGGAAGAGATATCCTACAAATTTTTGGTTTACCTATCACTTTCCATGCATAATCATATAATGGAAACAACCGAATCGATAGTCAAATATAAATTAGGTTCATCATTTATGTAAAGATTTGAAACATAACTTACATGTTATTTCACTAGTTACAGAAGTTGTTTCGTCCCTGTTTAACTTCAGTTGTGAAATGAAGTCAAGGAACTCTGAATCATAGCCACTAACAGTGAGGATCAATCCCAAATATAGCAGTATTGATGTAGCCTATTGAAAGATAACAAATCGAATGCACTGACATAGAGAAAGAGAAAAAAAGTACAATTTAAAATATGTAACACAACAAATGTTTACCTTGATAATATACTCACCGTAATTAAGGAATCCTAAACGCAAAAAACTAATTTCAATTAAACCTCGTAATAAAAATAGATGGGAAAATTGAAGAGGAACTCAATACAAATTTTAAGACATCATCAACTAAAGACAATATTTTTGATAATTGGAGAGGTTTTTTTTTCCTTTCTCATTTCCATCTTTAACTGTTTGGTTTTATACGGTTCTTCCAGATTAACGGTACTAAATTGCTTGCTTTAGGAATCATAAACTTGCGCAAGAATTATCACTTGAGAAAACCTACCTGTAGGAAGATATGGTTTTGAAGTTGGAAGGAAATTTTCTAAAGAGTATTGTGAATTGGAGTTGTGACTCTGTCGTGTTCGTGGAGCGCTGACTTGATGGTAGGAGTGATAAGTAATTGTGGGAGATGGAGTGTGACAGTTTGGTAGTTGATGGATGGTGGAGCAGTAATGGTAGTTTATGATGTGGCATTGATGGGTAGTTTCAGATTGTAGTGACGGTAGTGGGGGATGATATCAAAAGAAATATTGTGCTTTTCAAGTGAAACAAGTGTTTTGTTAAAATTAGCATCAACAAAATTGTGCTGTTCAGTATGTTCTATAGTTTCGGAAATAGTAGCTAATCATGGTATGAAATGAAATATTAGACAAGAAACAATACGTGATGGCCACAGATAAGTATATAGCTCATGTTACGTTTACATATTATATTTGTTAACAAATATAATGGAAAATAATAATATTATGTTCTGGACAGGTTCAAGTTAATACCCGTAATTGCTGAAGTTGATAGATCCCTCAGTCCTGAAGGGAAACATATAGTAAGAGATGATGCAGAAACAATAGCCAAGATATAAAATATGGCAAAATCATTGCATTAGGAGGTAAGAATGACCTACACAAAAGACGATGAAGGACTGCTTTGTGTTCAAAAGACCAAATGGAGGCCTGAAGAATTGGAAGCAAGTACGCAGCAGAAGTTCTTGAAGATTACAAGCGAGGTTGTATCAGTTGTCAAATTCTTTTGTGAGGTAAACACACACACACACACACACACACACATATATATATATATATATATATATATATATATATATATATCATAATATGATTTGTACCTAAAATGCACAATGTATGAATATGATGCCTGGTTCCTCTGAATCAAGACAGAGTGACAGCATTACTACATGATTACTTGAAATTGTAGAACTGCATATATATTTTTGGATTAATAAAAATTCTTACTTAGCTGAAAGTTCAAACATATCCAGATGGTTCTTCTAGCATATGATGTTATGTTTAAAGTGTAACTCAGAATGTATCTTTGGCATATGGAAAGAGGAAGTATTGATTTTTATGTGTAGGCGTAAAATCTGGAATGTCAAACTATTGAGATACTCAGGAATCAGAATATATATGATAAGAAGTAACAAATGCAAGGTGATACAATACGCACAGTGTCTGAATTGTGGCATGGATAGAAGATGCAATTGCAGTAAAGTTCTTTTTTAAAGATGCGTGATAAGTAGAATGTCTGATGTACTGGTGAGTACTTACACTTTCACATATTTAACTTTGTATTTTAATTTATTACTCAAAAAAGAAAAAGGAAAAAAGAATGACACTACAGGAAAACAAAACAGGCATGATGAAATATGGACAGGACAGTCACCCACTTCTCATGATGCTGTAGACGGTGATATTCGTGCTCTTCTTATTTCTCCAAATGGAAGTTTAATTTTGATATTAGGTTGTCAGGTATGTGATGCAAAAAGGTTTCTCTTACTATTGACTAGCTAACAATCACAAAGTTTGTTGCACCTTCTTTTATATCTGAAATGATATGTTCAAACGAATTCATCATCATTGTTAGCTGGCAAGTACATAACCGCTACATGCACTTCAATAGCTAATTAGAAAATGTTTTGTGCATAATGAGTTAGTGTAGTTGAAGCTTAATGCCGGTTACTTATTGAATTTCTAAATTATCATAGAAAGCATGACATGACTTCTAACCTTTCATGGTTTAATTTGCAGCTAGATACTGCTAACAATTTGAACACGCCTGACATAGCAGGTCGATATTTCATGGAATAAGGGTAAGCTTGTAGTGAATATCGTTGATAAATTTAGTATTGGATTTTGCCCGGCATGAAAACAGAGGTGAATTGCTCCCCTTAATTGCAATGTCTGGATCAGTGTTTCTACTCTCCCTTCATTCAGCAGATTTCAACAAACATGGATATCCATGGAGGAATTTGATGAATGTGGGTCCATCCATTGAATACTTCATGGTGAAACTTCAATAACTTCTTCTTGGGTCATCCTTGATATTTTGTTGGTTGTGGCCAAGCATATTTGTAATTGTATACGGCCAAGCATATTTTAATTACATGTCACTATATTTGTAAACTAAAATATCTTTATATCGATTTTTAGGATTTGAATATGGCTTTTAAAGAGTCTACTACAAAATGGATGATGTTAGATCTTAAGAGAGCTGGGAAGGTACTGTTGTGGCCCTTGTGATTTGTTCTAACTTGTTTAGATAGTGCTGTATAAACGTATATAAACTGGAAAAGATAGGTTTTATGTATAAGAGATAATAGTGTTCCCTTAATGTGTGCATGTGACACTAATTTACATTGTATTATATAATACCGTGAATGCTTATGTTATATGAATGTTTCATTGAATACATCGTTTTTTTCTATGAATGTTTCATTGAATACATCGTTTTTTTCTTCGTATTAGTGTTAGCAATATTATTTTGTTTAATTGAGATATTTACATTTTGGTGCATGTTCGGTATTGTCAGAATGAACTTGTTTGATGTAGAGTTTGAGAGTAAAAAATAAAGTAAAAATATTGAAAAATTGCTTTAGAAATGATGTCGAAATGGCTTGATAAAGTGTGGGGAATCCGAAATTATTTTCATATTTTGGTATAGTCACGGCATCGACACGACGTAAAAAAATGGCATCGGAAAGGCGTCGGAATATAACTAACGCATGGCGTCGGTAAGACGTCGGAAAACACCAAACGCTTGGCATCGAAAAGACGTCGGAATTTTTTTTTCCATGCAAGTTTTAATGACGCCAAAAATGGCGTAATAAAGACGTCGAAACCAGGTTTTCTGATGCCATACCGGCCGACACCATTTTGGCATCGAAAAATCAGTTTTCTTTTGTAGTGCTAGTTCATCAAACACTTCGGTATTTTATTTTTCTTAAACAGTGCGATGTTTATCGAGTAATGATTCCTCTAATATACAAGAATCAACATCCATCATTCTTTAACTCAAGAAGCATCAAACATTCAGATACACTTGGACTGAGGCATATTTATTAGAAAAATAGGCTATAAGCAACCAATGCAAAATTCAACGACTAACTCAGTGCACATTGAATCATTTAAGTCTCAAATTAGTTTCTATAATAATAATTTAGGAGCTTTTCACTAACTAGTAACTACTACAAAGCTAAGAGCCGTTCCTATTTACCATCTTTATAAGATAACAATGATGTTATCACCTAGCAGCTTCCAGCATCCATGTACAAAACAAACCGACGTCCAGTAAAGCATAAATCTTCATTTAAGATATAATCAAAATTTCCTTTCCATTATCTTCCACTACACTCAGTGTAACTGAATACACAAAGTTCCTATTATCATATTTACTTACATATGGTATATGATAGGTAAGCATTTCAATGTTGCTTTAACCAACGACTTTCTAAAGTAATAACGGGTTTGTTTCATCAATAGCAAAAAATAAAATAAAAAAATTAACCATTAGCTAGCTTACACAACAACTTTATTTTGATGTCTGGCCAAAATTCGACTGATTATGCGTATAACACGGTTATTACAGAAAAAACGATCAAGTTATCCAAATGCTTGAGAACGCACAACCAGCAACCTACAAAAATCAAATTAATTTTTGACAATGAGTGCTAAAATTGGAGTCAAAGTTTGTCACCAGATGCAAAATTATTAACCGCATTCACAAACCATTTGTGCAAAACTGCAAGCTCCAGGCTAATAATGATATGTTTAGAGCAAAGCTGCAAATTATATCATGTTTTGTAAATTCACAAACAAATAAAAGCTCCAAGTTTACCCAGTAAGCTATTTTCATGTTTATTACGTTTTGAATAAATAAATGACCAAACCAAATGAATTTTATGAAGAAATCGACTTCATTCTACAATCAACACAAGAAAATAATAATATAAAAGCAGTTTAGCTTACCATACATGAGATCTAAGTCTGAATCGACATGAATACCCACATCTGAATCATCGTTTGAATCAAAACTGGAGTCTCCTTCAATTTCTGAGTAAAACAGTTAATATCTGACAATTATGACGAAGCATGAACAGCCCTAGCCCGCACTAATTGATCGAAGTGCCTGAGTGAGAAATTAAAGCATGATAAAATTGCAAAAAGAATGAATTAGGAGCGGTGAAATTGATTAAACCCATGCCAATTAAATCATTGAGATTTCAAGTGGATTGGACCTCCTTACCTTACCGCCTCCCATTTGTCTACATGAAGATATGAAATAGGGTTTCCGATTTAAGATTGAAAGATGACCGTAGATTTCATCTGTGGTTGTAATTCGTCAATATTAGGAGAAAATTTTGCTTAGGTTTTGCTGCTAATTGAAGGATGATGAATTGATTTGGAAATTTGTACAGAATTAGGGTTTAAGACGTGGCGTGAGCCAAAAATTAAAAAATACAGTAGAGGCTTATCCTTTTGTCTCGTTTGACTAAGAATTGGGTCAAAACCCATATCAGCCCTTACATATAAATTAACAGAGGCGGTAAGTTAATTTTGCCTCGAACCGAGTGCCTCTAATAACAATATTTTTAGAGTCCTCGTCCGGCTTGGTTTGTTTTTATGTATTTAAGTTTCGAAATCTAAGATCCAGAGGAGTGGATCCTTCCCGATTTGGATTCATTGAATAGGGTTAGCTGCAAGAAGCGATGTAGTAGGCGATAACATTCGAATTGGTAAGAACACATTTGTTTTTTATTACCAGTATAATTAAGGACTAGCAGTTTTTTTGGTTTAGCACGGTTGTTTTTTATTACCAGTATTTGGATTCATAGTTGTTTTTGTCCATATATTGTTTTTAAGATCATTTGAATAGTACTATTATTCAACAACTTCTTTGCTGGATATTAGACTGACTGTGATTTGTTTTGGATAGAATAAATAATATGTTAATGGCTAGCACTAGTAGCAAGCATGGCGTCCACTTTCCTACTTCAGTCCTGCTAATATTACTAGGTCACAAATTTCATACTGTTCCGTATTGCCCACTATTTTGTTTGATCATGCTATAACCTGTCTTTTCATTCCTATAAATGATTATTTGTATATAGTTTTTGTTTTTAATATCAACCTTTGATGCATTATTTCCATTATTCCAAAAAAGTAATCTAACTAATATAATTGAGCTTAAATGTTTGAACAAAAATATATTACATCATCCTAACCATTGGATAGTTTACAAGTTACCACTACATTGTTATATGATAGGCATATATGAACATAGGTGATTACCCTGCGTGCTATAAATATACTCTCCATGAACACTGTCATCACTTTGCTTTTTTGGTTTGCCCCTAACTTTTAACTTCTCCGGATCCATATGTTTCTTTGACATGAGTATAGATTTGTTTAATGTAGAAGTAAAATTTTCCTTTAGTTAACTTATGGCGCTAACTTTGGAGATAGTAGCTCCGTTGTAGATCCCCTAAATGTTAATCGTAAGACTTAACTATCACATACAATGCATTTATTTAGTAGGGAGACCATGAGTTTCTAGAGACGACGAAGAAGACGGTGTTGATGATTTGGATAATGAGTTTAATTACACTCAAGGTAATGGCAAGTCAGTGCATCCATGGTAACATGGGCATGAAGAGGATCTGAGAATTTTGATTTATCTTCATCATCTCGACATGGATCTCAACACCATATCTCACGTCTTACAAACAGACGTCAGGTACGTAAGGGTCCCTCTTTATTTACTTCATTGGTAATAGGTAACATGTATGTGTTTTACTGGTGAGATTTTTAAATGAGTTGAGCTTATTTCATATGTAGTTCAGTTTGCATGGTCTTAAATTTTGCTGACTTAGCTTTCACAACTTTTAGCAGTTAGTGTTGGAATATTTCGACAATTGGGTCACATATGTAAAATAAAATGTGTTGTGCTATTTTAGTGTGAAGCATAATTAAAGTGATCTAATTTTAGATTAGAATTAATAGGCTTAAAGTTTAAGTTATCATGGGCCTAATGTGTAGATACCGAAGCATTTTATAATTTGTTGAAGGGCCGAATTACAAAATGCCAACTCTATAAATAAAGGGTTATGGTCCCCGAGTTACACAAGCCTTAGCAATTCTCTAACCTCTTCTACGGAGAACTGAAGTCGGATCCAGGGTTTGTGTCAATTTGGAAGGCCAAACCAAATTTTATCTTCTTCTCAGCAATCAAATATGGATTCAAGTACACTTCCGCTAATCTATTTATGTTTTGTTCTCGATTAAATCAATATGGATTACATTATTGGATCTAGGGTTTCATGATTGTCTGCTGTTAATATATATTGAAATTCTAACAAGTGGTATCAGAGCCACCCATTATTGATTTTATTGGAAAAATCTATTTTTTTTAATTATGGTTTCATCAGATCATATACATATATATGATAATGATAAGTTGTTCAGTTTGATTTATACATGTTGTCTTGCCATCTTAGAAACAGTTTTGATTCATAAGGATTGTTTATACAGAGGGTTATAGTTCGGTTTTGTACTATATACCCACTTTCAAAGCTTCCTATTTCTATTAATAACTTTCGCATGCCACAGTAAGAACATGTCCTTCTCTCTACCATTGCTTTGAAAAATATGCTAGTCCCCATTTTTTTATTTTATTTTTCATGAAATAAAGATGAGACTACCCA
Source organism: Allium sativum (assembly GCA_030737875.1). NCBI lineage: Eukaryota > Viridiplantae > Streptophyta > Magnoliopsida > Asparagales > Amaryllidaceae > Allium > Allium sativum. Next base: position 490,089,585 of record CM060926.1, read on the forward strand.
TGTTGTACCGTTGCCTTGCTTTGGAAACTTGCACCATCATGTTGGCTTTGGTTTTGTTTTATGCGGCGCTTACCTCACTGGTAAACATTAGATAATATGTATGTTATTTTAGTAAAGTACAGTCATGTGTTTTTAGTAAAGTACACTCATGTGTTTTGCAATATATATAATACACTTTGACTTGGTAACTTGTTGTCTACTAAATTCACGTGACTATACGGAAATTCAACCTGAGAAGGGTAACTTACATTCAGTGGGGCCAAGTTGCAAGCTGGTAGATCCCATATTCGCTCAGCTTCAATTTTAAATCTCCGTTTTTTTTATCTGTACAGTCAACCATGGCCATAATGCGTGGTGATGACGTTATTCACTAGTTATATATATACATCGGTTAGATGACTTGGAACCTACTGTATCAGTGAAAAGCTCCATTATTTATTTCTAACTGAGATAACCATGTCATATGATTTGTCTATGATGTATAAATTAACCTTGGTTGTATACGACATTCTGACCATGAATTAATATTAGAATTCAAGTACTGTACATATCTTGTTTCCTTACGAAAACTTATAATTAAGGTGGCTGTATGCTTGCATATTGGTTTTCTTAGCTTGGCATGGGGTTACCTCTTATGATGCATTGGAAGTCGGTTAATCCAAATAAGTAAAGCAACGTGATGTTATATACAGCTATCTTATGGTTCAAATATGCATTATAGCTACTTAGTGTTTTTTTTTTAGTTATTCAGTGCAACATCCATTATGTCATCTATATGCATTTTGTATGCAACATTTAATTCTGGCATTCATCCGGGACACTATGTGATTTATTTTATAAGTTTTATATCATATGGATTTAAGGAATGTGATGAATATATGCACATACCTAAAGAATAAGATTACTAATGGATATGGTTTAAACATTTCTGCGCCACTGTTATCATTTTGATATTTTGAAGTGTTAGGCATACTTAAAGTATTTTCAAGAGTGTTTTACTAGCACTCAAAATATGTTGTACATATAGTAAAGATAAATTCAAATATAATTTTGGTGTCTCTTTATAACCGTAAATATCCTACATACATAGTGAATTAACTTAAATAATATGCCACCAAAGTGACCTCTATATTTTGATGGTTCATGAAAATGTTTGATATTTATGTGTAGTTGTTCATGCGAGTATTAGTCGGCCCAAAGGAAGATTATAATTTGGTCGAATCGGTTACACATGTGTGATGATAAATGCGTGACAATTATAAAGTTTTCCGAGTGAATAATTAATCGGCCCAAAGGAAGGTTGTTATTTGACTTGAATTTATTGTCAGTGTTTAATCATTACAACAAGAGTACCACTTACAGTTAATATTACTGTCCAAAGACTTAATATTAATGTGTACTAGGTATCTTGAGAAGAGACTTACCAATTATTTGAATTTACTGTGGTTGATATTTGGCTATGAGCATATACGATCAATCTTCATTTTATTTTTTTGTTCATTTTCAGCTAATTTAACTGAATTATCTGTCAATTTAAAGAATATTTCCATCTTGTTTTGGGATAAATATAAGGATTTGTATGAGAGCAAGTTATTTGTTCTTGACTTTATAGATTTAACTCTTGTAACTAAGAGGGTTACAGCCAACCCTACCACGGTTAAATATTCTTATAATGTTATGAAGAATATTGAAAGGTGATATAATTCAAAAGCAAGAGTTAAATGATCATCAAGTAAATACTTCAGAAGTTTTCAAGGATGTGCTATAGGTAACGATAACTAATTTTGTATAAGTTATCTACTAAGAATGGAAACGGTTTTTGTGAAAACAATAAGGGAAATCAAGCACTCTTTCTGGTTAATCATTTAAAGAAATATAAATGAGTACTATACGCAAAAAGATATTGCTTCAAAAGCTAAAGACGCTCAAGTTATTGTTATTTTTGGTGCTATCTTCAGTATAATCATTTAAAGATTAAAACTATTTTAAGAATAATATGTTGTCTAATTGGGCTAATTTAGCGCTTTGGTAATTAAAATAGAGATTGAAGTTTTTTTATGATTGAAAAGTACTCATTTGATATACATTGTAAACAAATGTATGAATAAGGATTAAGAAGTCGCTAAGGATCTCAAAGAAAAGAAATAACATACGGATAATTTTATAGTTGTTTCTTTAATGAGATATACAGACATATAAAGTAAAATATACTTGATATTTTATAGTTATTATTGAGATTTAAGTCAAATTTTTTGGATTTATTTAATATATTTTTTATGCTGTCATTCAGACAGATTTTGGTTTTATATTTCTAACGTGAACATATTAGTTTATTATTGTTCATCAAGAAATAGTAATGTTAATTTATGAATAAATTCAAAATCTTATGTAATTGAAGCTCATAAACGTTATGGCTACTTATGCTAAATAACTTATGTAATGATATCTCAAATTTTGTTTTGGTGACTAATATAATTTTTGTTTCAGTTTACTGAGGAATTATAGATTGAGATATCATAAAGATAGAAAATGCTTTATTGATATTCCAAAGGATTTAAAGTTTATAATTTTTTATGAACCCATACTAAGGAAAAGTTTTAAAGCGGGAATTGCAATGGTTATTTTGAGGATGTTGAGTTTAGGGGGAGAAATAAAGTAATATCATTGTCTTTAAAGAGAATCATTATCTTTGATTCAACTGCGGTTGCTTCTTCGCTTAAAGTTTAAGATTTGTTTTCTTTTATTAGGAAGAAGTAAATTAATAACCATAATAAGACGATGTTGAAGATATTTTTTTGTATAAGCTAAGGTTACTGTTTCAAGAAAACAAACTCAACAACCTCAAAATGCAAGATCACTATGGAAATCCACCTAAATGGAAAGAAATGCTATTTCATATTATTGTGTAGTATTTCTTCATATAGATAAATAATGGATTGATAAAGATGATGCTATGGACTTACATCAATCCATGTAAGGTATTAATTTAAAATGTGGATTTAAGAAATGAACATATAGCATAAATCTATATGGATAATAAAGTTTGAAATCTCCCTCTAACTTAAGTAATAAGATCATTGGTTATGAATTATTATTCAAAGCCAAAAGGGATCAAGTGGGTAATATTGAATTTTATAAGGCACTTTTATTGAAATCACTATTATTAAAAGGAAAATTTATTTTCTTTAAAGAATGTTTCATTTTGGACTTGGTAAATGATTCTTTAAAATCAATCGCTTTGGAGCTTACTACATTTTGTACTTTTGAGCATTATCTGATGGAGATTAAAGTTATGTTTCTCAATGGAGACATTGGTGAAACTACTTACGAAACTCATTTATGGATTAGTCTTTTGTATTTGGGATTCAAATACACCATTATTGTTCATGGGGTGATATTTGGATTATTACAAAAGAATTAGGAAGATAAATGCTTAAAAGATTTGGTATGTAAACTGCGATTCAGTTGTTTTTCTTTTACCAAACAGATAAATGCTACCATTCTTGAAATTAAAGAAACGCAAAAGATTTCTCATGCATTTGCAGTGTGAATTCTAATGCATACTAATGTATATACACATATGGATATGCGTGTATATTTGGCAGATATTAGACTGATATTAAAAGTGGATCAATGATTTAGTAGCCAAAATGGTTATGATATATATGATATATCTTTAAAAGACAAAATAAAAGATTATATGCTCATAGATAAAAGATCGGATCGGGTGGAGATCATACAGAATTACGATCCGGATATTTTGGATGTCATTACTGTAAAAGATCCACTTCTAGCAATGATAATATATTTTATGGGTGAAACTATATAAGGAAAAAGTGTCATTTAGGCACTTATAGTTTTCGCCATTTTAAAAAAATATCGTCTTTGGTTAATTATAAGACATCCAAATATGGAAAATAATAATGAAATTTTGTCACAAGACTCCAGTTATATATAAAGAATTGAAAGACCAAGTAATATTGTGACAGTAAAGAATATATTATTTTCCAATAAGATAAGAGTGAAAAATATATTGTAATTCATAGAGCACACTTAGTCAAACTCCATTATGGCGGATCCGCTTACCAAAAGGTTATCACCTAAGGTCTTTCATGAGCATGTAGCTCAATTGGTGTAACTTTTATGTAAGGATATTTTGGTTCAGGGGGAGTTTGTATTCGGTATTGTCATATGACTCATTTCTCTATACTTCAGTTGCAGATATATGCATATCAAGTTCCTTTTCTGATCAGAAATAAAGTAATGAATTTTTCTTTGCACTCGGGTTGTTTAAATATTAAACATTTGATCTCACTAAAGAAGGACCAGTTGGAAATAGACATGTATAAATCACATTTTATGTAATTTCCATGCTACGCATCCATGATTGATTTATGTCGTTTGATTGTATTGATATATGTGACCATTGATGGGTTTAGTTACGATAAATGTAACGGATGTCGCTTTGATCCTTTGTCAACCGAATTAATGGACGAGATTGTTTCAGATACACCATATGTTATAAATAGCAAATTTTGGAGCTCATAAAGTTAAACACATTTTAAGGTTATTTCATATGTGGCCCAGGGGGAGATTGTTAGAATATTTCGACAATTGGGTCACATATATAAAATAAAATGTGTTGTGCTATTTTGGTGTAAAGCCTAATTAAAGTGATCTATTTTTAGATTAGAATTAATAGGCTTAAAGTTTAAGTTATCATGGGCCTAATGTGTAGATACCGGGCCATTTTATAATTTGTTGAAGGGCCGAATTACAAAATGCCAACTCTATAAATAAAGGGTTATGGTCCCCGAATTACACAAGCCTTAGCAACTCTCTAACCTCTTCTACGGAGAGTTGAAGTGGATCTAGGGTTTGCGTCAATTTGGAAGGACAAACCAAATTTTATCTTCTTCTCAGCAACCAAATACGGATTCAGGTACGCTTCCGCTAATCTATTTCTGTTTTGTTCTCGATTAAATCAATATGGATTACATTATTGGATCTAAGGTTTCATGATTGTCTGCTATTAATATATATTGAAATTCTAACAGTTAGATCATAGCCTTTTGGGTTGTGTAGGAGGAGCATTATTAATCTTTTCATTAGCAATTTCTGCTTTACTCCGGACTACAGTTTCTTTATGATAGTCTTCGTTGTGTTCCATTATGTACTTTACATCTATAGTCTCGGAGCTTCTGTTTCTTCCTGAATATTTGTTTCCAGGTTGTCAATATTAACTGTATTCTAGGATTCATTGATGAAAAGCTTAAATTCATCTTTCTCGTGTGTTGGATGATATATCAGTTCCTTCTTCAATAACTATAGCAGTTCTTGTATTTTTCATTTTTTTGTGCATTCTTCTTTCTAGTGCATGGTCTTTTGTATCTTCAGAATGAGTACCATCTTCAGTAATTGTTTTGGTTTCCCTTGTTTCAGTTATAGTGTATGCCTGGGTTCCTCCTCTTGTGGTACATTGAAGGGGTTGTCATGTTGAGTGCCGGTTTTGGTTTCTTTTTCATGTAAGTTAACATTTTCCTTGCCTTTTACTTTAGTCTTGTTGTCAGTATTTGTTGTGTCTTTGCATTGCCAATTCTCATCATTTCTTTTGTACCCAGACATAGTTATCTTTGTTTTGCATGAGTGGGCTGTTGCCTTTTTCTTTCTATAGTTTTGCATGAGTGGACTGATTTTGAGTACACTATCTGAATTATATGTACAAATTTCAACTAAATTAGCGACAATAAACCATGCAGGATTAACATTATTTTATGCTATCATTCAAAAATGCTATACTCGGATTTGCATGAACGTTGACAAGGAAGGCGAGTATGGAGTTCAGTAATGTAATCTCCTAACATGTGATAGGGATGTTCCATTCCACATAGCCAAAATCTTTGGTATTTTTCTAATAACACATGCTAATCATAATATGCCTCAATCTGGAGGTCCTTAAGGAAAATTCTAATTAAGTATATGACATAGAATTTTTAGATAAATAAGTTCAATGTTGAGCCAATTTCAATCCCTACTGAGAACTTTACAGTAGCAGCTGGAATGGAGCTTTAGGAGAAACTGGTTTTTTTTAAGGGAGTGCTCAGCAGAGATTGAAGAATCTTATTGTGGGTGAATTGAAAAGTCCTTAAAGAGGAGAAGATAACTTCATTACCTGGGAAGTCAACGAGGCCTTAGTCACAAGCTAAGCCAATCATCCGAGTATAACAGTCTGTAACCTAAGACCTTTAAGGTTTGAAAAAAAACCTTCTTGAGTTCATGCAAATTGATAAACGTGAATATACCCAAGTAGTACTTCTTGAAATGAATCTAAATTACGCATAGTGCTTATTTTAACAGTCATTTAGGTGTTGCTTTGTTGAAGTCTTTATGTTTTTGGACTGTTACGGTGATCTTCTCTTTAGTTCCAATCGTGTTGTGATTCTATCCGGGTTTTTTTCTTTAGTCTTTTTTTTTGGGGTTAAAGTTTTTGTTTTAGTGTGTATGAATATATAGGAAGACCGATTTTGCTGTTGCTTGTCTCATTTGTCGGTGTTGTTTATGTTCACATATACTGGCACTCTTTCCGGACCGATAAAGAGCCTCTGATTTCTCTTTTTATTTCTACATAATATTATAAGGATATATTAATGTTAACTATACTTTATTGTATTAATTAAACATGGTTTCATATCCATGCCCTCTTATATAGGTTTGGCAATATTAATTAAATCTCAATTTCAACAGGATTTAGCTGCTTTTGGTTGGTGCTAAGTACCCTTGTGCTTCGTTCTCCCCCCGTAAGTTGTAATTTGCATGTCTTGGTTATGCAATGATATTTTTCTATCCTTAGATTGGTCATGGCGTTGGTCTTGGCTGTTGAAGTTAGTGTTAGAAGCTGCAACCACCCATACATTAAACATGGGCTGCCACTAACCTTCCCCCAACCAAGCCACCAACTCCCTCACCAACCATCTCCTCTCTATATATACACCTTTCTCCTTCATAATCCCATCTCATTACAAAATCCAAAAAGAAGAAAAGAAGAGCAAAAAGAGAGTGAGATCGAGTGTTGTGTATAAAGTGTTCTGTGTAATCACTTTGTAATATTCTCTGAAATAAAAGATCTGCAGCAGCCCTGAGACGTAGGCATAATTGGCCAAACTCCGTTATCAAGTTTTGTGTGTCTCTTACCATTCTACATTTCATTTCTTTTCTCCACAAATGTAATCATAAGGAAATTTGCGTAATTTCCCAACAACCGGTATCGGAGCCATAATTTGTTAGAAAGGAAATCAAATTCAAGTGGGAGCGATGGCGGCAGATGAAGGAAGGGTGAAAATCGAGAAGTTTGATGGAGCTGACTTTGGCTTTTGGAAAATGTAAATTGAAGATTATCTATATCAGAAAAAGCTTTATCAACCTCTCTCGGAAAAGAAGCCAGAGAATATGAAGGATGAAGAGTGGGCTCTTCTTGATAGACAAGCTCTTGGAGTTATTCGATTGACGTTATCTCGCAATGTTGCTATCAACATAGCAAAAGAAAAGACCATGGCGGGTCTTATGGCGGCTCTCTCCAGTATGTATAAGAAGCCATCGGCCTCTAGCAAAGTTCATTTGATGAGGTGATTGTTCAATTTGCGGATGACAGAAGGTGCATCGGTAGCTCAACATCTCAATGAGATGAATACAATTATTTCTCAGCTAAGTTCAATTTGATGAAGAAGTACGAGCATTGATACTTTAGTCTTCCCTGCCAGAAAGTTGGAATGCTACTGTCACAGCAGTGAGTAGCTCATCGGGAAGCAATAAGTTAAAATTTGATGATATACGTGATATGGTTCTCAGTGAAGAGATCCGACGAAGAGATTCTGATGAGTCGTCAAATTTTTTAATTTTGCATACACAATCAAGAGGAAGAAAGTCAACACGAGAAAATGGACATAGCAAGTCGAACTACTGAGATAAGTCGAAGGACTAGAGATCAAAATCCAGAAATCCCAACAATTCCCACAGCTCAAAGACCGTTGAGTGTTGGAATTGTGGAAAGACCGAGCACTACAAAAATCAATGCAGAAGTGCACCAAAGGATCAGGAGGTGAAGGCAGAGGCAATTGTTACTTCTACCTCAGGAGGAGATGAAGCGTTGATATGCTCTTTGGAGAGCAAGGAAGAGTCTTGGGTGCTAGACTCCGGAGCATCGTTTCATGCCACTTCGCAGAAAGAATTCTTCGAAAGGTACATCTCTGGAAATCTTGGAAAGGTATATCTTGGTGACGATCAACCTTGTGATATCGTTGGTAAAGGTGCTATGAAGATTAAGCTGAATGCGTCGGTTTGGGAGCTAAAGGATGTCAGACACATACTGGACTTGAGAAATAATTTGATCTCCGTAGGAAAATTAGCTAGTGAAGGCTATACTACGACTTTCCATGGTGATGATTGGAAAATTTCAAAGGGTGCAATGACGATTGCTCACGGTAAGAAGAGTGGTACTCTTTACATGACAGCAGGAGCACGATGTTCAATCACTGTTGCAGCTAGCAACGAAAATTTCAACATATGGTACCAAAGGCTAGGCCATATGAGCGAAAAGGGAATGAAGATTATGCATTCGAAGGGAAAACTTCCAGGTCTAAAGTCTTTGGAAATAGGCATGTGTGAAAATTGCATATTTGGAAAGCAGAATAGAGTCAGCTTTCAAATAAATGATAAAACCCCCAAGAAGGAAAGACTGGAGCTTGTTCATTCCGATGTTTGGGGGCCAACGACCATCTCATCCATCAGTGGAAATCATTACTTCGTTACTTTCATCGATGATCACTCGCGAAAGATATGGGTTTATTTTTTAAGGCATAAATCTGAAGTGTTCGAGGCTTTCAGGATATGGAAAGCTATGGTTGAAAATAAGACAAATCTAAAGATCAAAAAGCTTAGAACTGATAATGGAGGTGAATATAAAGACACCAGATTCAAGAAGTTATTTTATGAGCACGGGATCAAAATGCAGAGGACCATGCCGGGTACGCCTCAACACAATGGTGTAGCTGAGCGTATGAACCGAACGTTGACAGAAAGAGCCAGAAGCATTCGTATACAATCAGGCCTACCGAAGCAATTCTGGGCAGAAGCAGTCAACACAGCAGCTTATTTGATCAACATAGGTCCTTCGGTTCCATTAAAGCATAAAATATCAAAGGAGATATGGAGTGGAAAAGAGGTAAAATTACCACATTTAAAAGTTTTCAGTTGCATAGCATATGTGCATATTAGTGATCAAGGCAGGAATAAACTTGATCCCAAATCCAAGAAATGCACTCTCATCGGCTATGGCGAAAACGAGTTTGGCTACCGCATTTGGGATGATGAAAACAAGAAGGTGATCCATAGCTGAGATGTGTTTTTAACGAAAGAGTAATGTACAAAGACAGATACAAAACAGAATTCAAAGACTCAAAGCAGAGTGAGTCAATATTTGCAGATGCAAACGATATTCCAGATAGTCTCATCACAGAACCGATTATAGAAAGTGCTCAGCCTGATGAAATCATTGATCTGGGTAGTGTGAACCAGTCTGACACACTACAACATCCTACTCCAGTTCCTGAATTGAGAAGATCTTCTCGACCTCATGTACCTAACAAAAGACACATGAATTATTTGTTGTTGACTGATGCAGGGGAACCTGAATGCTATGATGAACCATCTAAGACTGAAGATGCTAGCAAGCGGGAGCTTGCCATGGAAGATGAGATGAAGTCTCTTATCTCCAACCAGACATGGGAACTAGTTGAGTTGCCCATAGGAAAGAAGACACTTCACAATAAATGGTTGTATCGCGTGAAAGAGGAGCATGATGGTTCCAAGAGATACAAAAATCGATTATTTGTCAAAAGATTCCAACAGAAGATCGAAGGAAGCAAGAATCCAACAGATATGTTGACAAAGACAGTAACTATCGATAAACTGAAGTTGTGTTCAACTTCAGTTGGTCTGCTAGAGTAAAAATAGCAGAATGGCTGTTGATGTGAAGACAGATTGAAATCAGTCTTCAAGTGGGAGATTGTTAGAAGCTGCAGCCATGTAGCCACCAATACATTAAACATGGGCTGCCACCAACCTTCCACCAACCAAGCCAACAACCAAGCCACCAAACCCCTCACCAACCATCTTCTCTCTATATATACACCCTTCTCCTTCATAATCCCATCTCATTCCAAAATCCAAGAAGAAGAAAAGAAGAGCAAAAAGAGAGTGAGATCGAGTGTTGAGTATAAAGTGTTCTGTGTAATCACTTTGTAATATTCTATGAAATAAAAGATCTGCAGCAGCCCGGAGACGTAGGCATAATTGGCCGAACTCCGTTATCATGTTTTGTGTGTCTCTTACCATTCTACATTTCATTTCTTTTCTCCACAAATATAATGATAAGGAAATTTTCGTAATTTCCCAATAGTTAGTGATACTTTCATGTTATTCATGTGGCTTTGCTTGTTTGCATAATCAATGACTAGGTTCACGTCAGGTGCTATGTTTACTATGTCATTGTTTCATGTTATCTTGTGTCGTTTTGGAAATATTCCTGTCGTTTTTTACCTCTCAACTTCCACGTAGTTTTGAGTGCATTTGGTGGTGGACAAAGGGTTGGTTGCTTTTGCGTGTTTTCAGGGTAGTAATGTACTATTCGTACACTGTTTTGGTTGCAAGTTATTACTGTAGTACTGATGTTTGGTTTAGGTCCTTTCCTATGCCAATTTTGAGTGTTGTCTCTTGGATGAGCTGGATGGGCTGCTATCATCTCATGTCATATTGCTAAAGGGATTTGCTATAGTGGAGCTTCTTTCAGTAGCTTTCTAGCGTAGTTAGTGTTGCTATTCATGCTGTAATGTTTTATTTGATTTTGACAGTAATTGTAATGACTCGCTGCGTGGAGTATGAAATCTTATGGTAGTCTATGTCTAGCTCAAGTGCCATAATTTAGATAGGATGCATCTAAGAGGCGCCCCAAGCATATTCAACGGACACTCTATGGTCATTGCCTTCTCCAACATTCGTATACTCAGGTAATTCCTTATCGATGAAAATTTTCATTAATCATTTGGCATATTCTTGTAGCTCCTGCTTTTTGATTACCTTGTTTAAACACTAGTTTACTAATGTGGTATGCCAACGAATTAATTCTAAGAAGTATCCATGTAATGTGGCATATGAGTTATAATTCATGTTATACAAATAGCGAATTTTACCCATTGAGTGATTATCTATTGAATTGTATATTTATACAACACTCAGGTTGGAATGAAAACTAAAAAGAAATTCTGATGGAAAGGTAGCAAATCATGTGAAAGCTTATGAAAATTCTATTGCCTCTCTTGTTCTTGGTGCACAACATAATTTTTCGAGTAACAAGCATTTGATTTCCTTTATTATTAGTATCCTTATTATCTATTATTTAAAAATTTGTCATGCTATGCATTTGAGTTTAGCTCATTGAGCCGGCAGTTTGAGTTAGTATTCTTATTGCATCATTTGTTCTTATGCACAACATTAAAAATTTAGTTACATTTGCTTTATAACTAGAAAATATTTAATTTTATACCACTATAGACATTACTTGTACTGACCATGTATGGGGTGATTATGGGGATTCATAATGATGGATGGGAAAGGCTTCAACCCAATTATGCTCTCCTTTTCAGCAAAAAATTAGTCTGCATGCGGATGAATGGTGTTTCAAAAGAAATTAGTATGAGACAGTAATTCCTGTTCCGTAGTACGGAGATACTATAATATAATCAACTTAGACATGATGCTCTAAAGTTTCCAGTCATTATCAAATCTCAGTAGTGTTAACGCTCTCTTGATCATAGTTTTTAAAACCGGACCGCGAGTCAAACCGTAAGGACTCAGAGTCCAAGGTTTTGAAGGTTTGACCGGTCGAACTGCCGAGAGCCGCACATGCTTATTAACAGTGAAAATGAGAATAATTAAGTTTTATGTGTACTCAAACAAATGAATAATAAAGTTTGAAAGTAATCTATTTATAAACTAAAATTAATAGATTGCATGATATAATAAAATAGCAAGAGCATAAACAAACACACATGTTTTTTAGAACGAAATGGTAAAGTTTATGGTTTAAATTTCGAAACAGTTATGATTTTTTAAAATATTTTAGTTGTTATTTTAAAACAATACAAAAGATGAAATTATCATAAAGAATTACACAATAAGAAGTATGGAAAAACAAAGAACCGTGGTTTAACCGTGTAAAATTGAAGGTTGGACTGCTGGTTTGAAGGTCGGACCAGGGTTCATGCATGAATGAGGTCTGATTGAGTTCCACGCCGTGATGGTCCAAGGTTCAGGGTTATTCGAGGTCGGACCGCGGCAGGGTCGGGTTTTTAAAACACTGCTCTTGATAATGTCTCTCTGCTAATTTGCATTTGTGCAGCGATGATTGAAGGGTAAACATGGCTTTTCCCCCAGTTAAAGCTGGTCAATCATTCTCCAATGCGGAAGGAATTCTCAGATACATGGTATATTTCTGATACTGATAAATTATGGTTGTGTTAACATGCATACTTTCCATTTGATCAAGTTCACAGCAGGTCTTGGCTAAGTGATGATGATAGTTTGTTGCCACTATCCATGCTACATTAAAAAGTTCTCTGTAGTTAGTTAATATGCAGGCTCACTCTGTCTTGGCCAACCATGTTAAAAAACTTTTGTTTTTATCCTCTACAAATTGTTTTTTTGATTTTGTTGAGGCTCCTTTGAATCTGAAAATTTATTATTTAGCACTTTTTTTAATACCAGACATATATAGGCAACCATGTTCAAAAACTTCAGTACATTGGACAAAGATTATCAACTTCTAATTGACTTAGTTGTTGTCAAACTGGTACTTGTTCATGGATCAAATCATTCTATAGTAAAATGAAAAAACAAATTTATTTTGTTTTAAAAAATAACTGAAAGCTCATCTCTATGGTGACTTAAAATTTGGATGTTTTACCATGTTTCTTTTAAAAGGCTGAATTAAAAATTTGTCTTCAGTGATCTTATATTCCAAGTTGGAAGCATTTGATACTGTCAGCTGCATATATACCAGTTAAAGTTTGTGTGTTTATGTGCTGATAGATCCTAGTTATATTTTTTGTGTGTTTATGTGATGATAGATCCTAATTACATTGACAGTTTATATTTATGTGCTGATAGATCCTAATTATATTGACAGTTTGTGTGTTTATTGTCATTTTAACTTTTTATTATTTGCTTGACTTATAGGTGCAAAAATTATCATTTGATTACCGTCACATGTTCAGAGCCCAGAGGCACTTGGTTATCTATTGAATCATTGGCATTAGGCCCTTTTTTAATGTGGCAAAAATTATCATTTGATTACCATCACATTTTTTTCTTTCAAAATGCTTGAACTTAGTAGATTAACATTAGACCCTTATTTAATAGCATACATCACTTGGTAACTCTTTGTTGTGTATTAATATTGACCTCTCTTTTACATTAAAAATGATTCAGCTTCTCTGTTAATGATATATGCGTCACCATTATTTGTTGTATCCACATGCATTGAATCTGTAGTTTTCATATTGTCTTGAGATTAATTAATTTGTTGTTTTGGCCATTAAGATTTGACTATATTACATTTTCTGTTGCAAATTTATGGTTATGGTTACTGAAAGTATAAATTGCATGTTTATGGTTGAAACACTCATCGAGTGTTGCAGATTATGAACTTGAAACACTCATCAAGTGTTGCAGATTATCAAACTGAAACACTCATCGAGTGTTGCAGATTATGAACTTGAAACACTCACTGAGTGTTGTAGATTATCAAACTGAAACACTCACTTAGTGTTGCAGATTATGAACTTGAAACACTCGTTGAGTGTTGCAGATTATCAACTTGAAACACTCATTGAGTGTTGCAGATTTTCAAAATGAAACACCTGCTAAGTGTTTCGAAAATCCGCAACATACTAATCTGCAACCCCTAAAAAGTGTTTCAAAAAAGTTTAGAAACATTTTATTACCATTTCAAAATGGCCATTTTGGTGTTGTGAATGACCATTCTTTTACTTTAGAGTTATAGAATTACATGAATCTCCACTAATATTTGGCTATTCGACTTATGGCTTAATCACTTAACTCGGTGATGATATTTAATTCTTTTATTCGCTCTTGATTTGGTTCGAATGCTTGTGCTATTCTTTGATGTGATGAAACTTAGATTTCCATGGAAAGTATAGCTTCTCTTCCGTAGGTACGGAATACAAGGTATACCTATTGTCGTTGTGTTATAGGTCTGATATACCCAAGGTACTTAGGGTAATTCTGTACCTAATAGAGAGCATCTATATTAATTATATTGCAGGCTGTATATATTACTTATATGTGATAGGCTTAGCCCGGTTATTTATTGTTCACGCGGGTTATAAATACACCCCTGTACATAACATTTCTTAACACTTATGAATACAATTTTCAATCTCTCACAAATTATTACAGTTCATATATAATCTCCTTACATCTAAGTGTGAAATTCTTCAATACGATTCATATTTGCAATCCAACCTGGTATCAGAGCCTTCATGAGTGCTAACTGGATTACCAGAGTTACTGATCATGTACGATCATTTAGAGGTGTTTAGTGCAGCTGTCCATCAGAGGAATTTCATCATTTGGAGCTCCCATCAAAGATCTTCAAATCTTATCATTTGGGAGTTGTTACCTGCTCATAGGAATTTGTTCCCCGCCAATCAAAGTGACTGCAGCAGTTTTCTCTGATCGAGTTTAGAAATCTGAACTGTGAAAAACCAATCAAGAAAACTCAATAAACCAATCAGTTGATTAAAGTGCCATCCAAGACAACATTCAAACAAATAATTCTTTCATCAAGAAACAATATACTCATCATTTTATAAAAGCATTTCGGGTTGCATCGATTCTCAACTGAATGCATTTCTTAAAAGTATTCTCAATTCAAAGTTATACCTGATATGTTGTGTTTAAAGAGGAAGTGTTTCCATTCAACAAGTCTGAAATTAAAACCAGTAAAAAAAAATCAAAATCCAAGGGAACACTCTCAAGCTATACCTGATGTGATAGACTTAGTCATGCCAACTCAACAAAGCCAGTCAGCAATGACAACAACTCTCAACTCACAATGCCCTCAAACGGACCTGGTCAAGAGGAGCAAGTCTCACCAACCAATTCTGACCATACCACTCAGTAGCAACAAGTTAGTGATGAAAATCAATCAAACCATAATACTGATAGCAGTGCAACAGGTAACACTGAACAAAGCAGTGATGTTGGTGATAATACTAATCAACATCACATGATGACAAGGGCAAAGTGTGTTATATTTAAGCCAAAGATATGCAACATAACATGGGATCTACAAGAGCCAGTATCTTATCATGAAGCAGTTCAATATGATAGTTGGACTGCTGCCATGAATGAAAAATATAAAGTCTTGATGAGAAACAATACATGGACTTTAGCAGCTGCTCCGATCATAAAAATAATTGGCTGCAAATGGTCATTTAGATTAAAAAAAGAAACCAGATGGCTCAATCTCAAAGTATACGGCAAGGCTTGTAGCAAAGGGATATTCAAAACATAGTGGATTTGACTTCAATGAAACTTTCTCACCTGTTGTGAAACGCACTTCTATAAGAATTATGCTAACCATTGCCTTACACAAGAGATGGCCAATAAAACAAATGTGAATAATGCTTTTTAGAATGGTGTTTTGCTGGAAGAAGTATTCATGGAGAAGCCATAAGGCTTTGTGCAGAAAGGAAAAGAAAGGCTTGTGTGTAAATTAAACAAAGTTATCGATGGTCTAAAGCAGGCACCAAGAGTTTGGTTTGACAAGTTAAAAGCATCACTTGTCAAACATGGATACAACTCAACCAAATTTAATAACTCCGTCTTTACAAAGTTTACCACTGTTTCAACTACTTATATACTTATATATGTTGATGGTTTCATCATAACAGGAAACAGTGATGCAGAAATCAGTGAAATTACCATAGCTCTAAATCAAGAATTCTTAGTAAAAGATCTTGGAGACCTGAATTACTTTCTAGGGATTAAAGTCAAGAGGGAAGACAACTCAAAAATTTATCTCAATCAAAGAAAGTATAACTCTCAAATTTTAATTAGAGCAAAAATGGACAATTCAAATCCTTTTCCAACTCCTATGGTCGAAAGTCCACAACTTTGTAGAACAAAAGGGGAAGCGATTCAAGATGGCAAACAATATAGAAGCTTAGTGGGAGCATTGCAGTATGTCACAATAACAAGACCAGATATATCTTATAGTGTAAACAAAATAAGCCAATCCATGCAAAACCCACTTGATTAACACTGGAAAGCCCTAAAGAGAATACTCAGATATACAAAGGGAACATTGACATTGGGACTCATTCTCAAATCCCGCAAGACTCTTAACATTAATGCATACTCAGATGCAGATTGGGGAACTGGTTAAGATGACAGGAATTCCACTATAGGTTATTGTATATATTTCGGAAAAAATCATGTATCATGGTGTGCTAAAAAACAAAACACAGTTTCCAGATCCAGCACAAAGGTTGAATGTAGAAGCATTGAGAGTACTACTGCGGAATTAATGTAGATAAAATCTTTACTCAATGAACTTAGGGTTAAATTCGACAAACAGGGTACCATTGTTTCATATATCGCAAATATCTCCCTAGATCTCCCCCGAGATCTCATTCTGGCCTCCTTCTCAAACGAAAAAGCAAATATCACTCTAAATCTCCTTTTGAATATATCGCCCGAGATATTGCAATATCGAATGATATATCGATCAAGATGAAATACTGGAATATAGTCCGAGATCTTACTTTTTTTTTAAAAGTTTAAATTTGTGCTTGAACAAGAACGATAATTAAAAAACTCAAATCTAGCCATGATATTCATTTTGCATGTTAAATGACCATATTGTATATATATGTTCTACATTGCGTATGATTTTCATATTCGTTTTTTTTTGCATATATGTTACTAATGAAATTATGTATTTTATGGCCTATTTATGCTGAATATTTTAATGTTTTTGGATCCTCTGAATGTTTTATGTCTAATAATATTTCTATTTTAAGCATATTACAATTTAGCGTATGAATGATCTTTCGCAAAATAAGGAACAATAAAGTTATTCTTCAATTCAAGTTTAAGTTATTATGTTTTTAATAGCCTTCTTAAATATCATTTTTTAACATATCACGTACCCCAAGATTATTCCAACATGAACTTTCAGACCCGAGATGGAAATCCGAGACGAACACCCGAGTTAGACTCATCTCGTCCGAGATCTCCCCCGATACGAGATCAAGTCTATGAAATCCTCAAGACGAAACACGACCGATATCCGAGATTTAAAACCTTGTAGGGTGCAATCAACTATGACAATACTAGTGCAATTTCGTTAACTGCAAACCCGTTGCTTCACTCTAAAACTAAGCATATTGAACTGGATTTGTACTTCATAAGAGAGCAAGTTATGCAAAACAAACTGAAGATAAGGTATATACCTTCTCGCACTACTACAAAAGTGGGAAAATTTGACACAAGTTTTATGTGGCTTTGGATCGAAAAAGCGTTGCATTTGCCCCTTTTTTCAAATAGGCAACACCGGAAAGGCGTGGCATCCGCGGCCATTGCCTTAACCCTCTAAGGCAACGCTTTAGACCATTTACTACCACAGAAAGAAAGTGTTGCATTATAGACGTAATGCAACACTATTTGCACATAATGCAACGATATTCAGCCTTGCCTGAACATTAGTTAGATCCTAACTATCAGGTCACGATAGCGGGGTCACGTTAGCTTTCCATATTAGCTGCCTACGCGTCACACGACACGTCAGCTGCACACATGTCACATGCCATGTCAGCTGTGGGGTCAACGTGCCATGTGGAATTACTACTATTTTTTGTAATGCAACACCACTGTATTATGGAATGCAACACCATTATCTTGAAATACAACATTAGGAAAAAAGCAAATGCAACAGTAAAAGAAGGCAAATACAACGCTTTAATTATAAATTTTGCAATACCAGTTTTGTACATAGAAGAAACACATCCGTTACATTCATCGTCACATTCAAACCATCCAAAATATTCTACATACCATATCAATTCTTCAAATATAACATATATGATCAAATACATAATTTAAAAGTACAATTCAAATATTCTACTTACCACAAGTGCCAACACATACCACCTTCAATACAAGTGCCAACACATATAATCGAATGCATTCTACAAAGTAACAATGCCATGAACCAAAAATTGTACCTCTCCACATCATTTCATGTCCTTCACTTGCCGGCTGTATCTCTCCTCGTCATTTCAGATCCTGCAATTTGATTTTCACAAGTTATTATTTGATAAGTGCATTTGTGCATGTATATCCTATAAATATATCATAGCAATTAACCATCTGGCCATCTTAACTTATAAATCTTATGCATACAATTATAACAGTTGACCATTCACCATTGGTCACTCGTGCCACCTTAGAATTGAGTATGCTTCATCTTCTGTGAAAAAATTTCTAGTTCGTATATTTACCTAACACCATCCAGTGGGTCCCTCGCATATCCTTTCAAGCTTCAGAACATCATCATCTCCATATCCCCTAAACCCCAACCTTCGAAAGTTCAAAAAATATATTCAATGGAGGACTCCTCGCTATACATCACTACCACTGTTCTTAAAGGATATTGAAATGTTGAAGTTGGGTATCATACGCTTTAGGTGACTCTGAATCATAATTCGTGGCCTATACGGGTAATATCCAATAATTCTTTTCTAGTATCATGCCCATCTTACAGTAAGCATGATGATGCCCTAATGTTAAAAGTTTTTACAAAACCTGGGGGTGTTATTTACCTGCAAGCATGGTCTGATGAAGAATTTGAGTCTGAACCAGCGTTAGAAGTGGAATCATAGGCTAAAGTTGATGGCTTTTCCGAGTTCCTAAAGAGTAATGATCCAGCTGTTAAAGAAATAATGAAGCCAATGGGATGTGCGCTTCCAATTGACGACTATAACTGGTCTCAGTATGACCATACATCTTTCTACCTGAAAATGCAATTTATGAAGGCATTGGCTATGTCAATACTTTTGCTGCTCAATTCAATAACAAGGTTTACCTTATTAAGGTTCAGCGCCGTACCCATGCTCATCCCAGAACAAGGCCTGAACATATTTTTCTGAGTAATAAGGAGGAACAGGTGGTTCCATGTTTGTGTAATCACGGAGTGGAAATGGATTCAGATGAAAGATTTGACGTAATGATACATGAAGCTACTTTGCTACCCCCTTTCCAAGCTTATTTTCTAAAGCCACACATAACATACATGTTGATAACCAAGCCCAATGAACCAGAGGAATGATCAGTGGGTAGATTTGGAAGTTGATCTGGAATATGATTGGCCATACTACCTCACCCCTTATCTTGATGTTGCGGGTCCATCACATGCGGCTGCTCACTTCGGACTGGCTCTTCCACAGCAGCAAAGCCCTAACGAATCTGTTGGAAGTTCCACAGCCCTAGAAAGCCCTAATCTGGTATGAACTGATGCTACTATAATGTCATTTTTTGGATGTGTATATATGTATGTATTAAGTTAACTTTTGCTGCCCTGATACTACTATAAATTTTACTAATGTATGTATGTATTAAGTTAAATTTTGCTGCCCTGATCTGGTATGAATTAATGCTACTATAATTTTTGTTGCCTTATGATACTTTTTTGTACGACTGCTTTATGATACATAGTAAGGCAAAATATGGATGCATACCTTAAGTGATCCCAGTTTGCAAAACTGAGCATACGTTTCCAAAATCAAAACATTGAAATTGATAGTTTCCAAAATCAAATGGAAAATACCTGTGCATGTAGCAGATTAGATATGGGCTGAACGACTCGTCTGGATTGGGAAATTGGTAGTTTTCGAAGCCTCTACACAAACACATCGCAGTGCTACACATGTATCTGTATCACAAAATCTCAAGCATACACTTATATGTTAATGTAAATGAATCCAAGTTGCAAATTAATTTTGACGGCAAATAGATTTACCTTTATATAAAAATACACTTACTTCAAAGGTTTTTGCATGATATGTTAGTGTGCTTGTCAAGACTCTTCTTATTTCATAATCAGCGTATGAAAAACTGAAAATATCCTGTTGATAACCACACACTCACCCATGCATCCATGCATCGTCTTTGTCATCTTCATCCACACATGAAGATGAGCTCATCGGACTATCATCAGGAGACATATTTTGATATTGATCATTATTGATATTATCACTAGTGATTGCTTGAGAGCTCTCCATTAATGCTATGTTATTGCATTGTCCATGGTCCTCTATTTCGGTGCACACAACGTTTTTCTTGATAACTCTACATAGTGCATACGAGTCCAGTAAACCCATAGTATCTTCGCATTCCTTATCATCAAGTCGATACTCTTGCATAACCCAGTTAGTCAACTAGCTCGACCTCTATAATAAACCAATGTCTTTTTCATGCCAATAGTCTAGTTTTGATAACAAAGCCGCATGTCTTTTCCAGTGGATTTCCAGTATCCTGCTCTAGTTGCTTTGTTCATTCGGAACCCATTTGGGTACTTCCGATCTCATGGCCCAAAAAAGTACCACTCAGGTCCCTACTTCAGGAACATATCCAACTCAATCTTGAGACCATGAACCTTCCTTTTAAGATAATAATTAACAAAGTCCTCGTCAGTTGGGTGAAACCTAAATCCTGATGGCAAATACACCAGCACCATCTCCGTTTTTTTGGTTTATTGTGGGGTATAATTTTCGAATAAACCTCAGCATAATCCCAAATCAATGGTCAAAGCGCAACTAATTACTCATAATCTAATCTTTCACCGACTAAACACTTATAAGCGAATGGGTTTTCCTAAGTTTGGGATGTCCACGCAACTAATTACTCATAAGCGAATGAGTTTTCCAAAGTGTAACAAATGAAATAATTACTAATTCCTCATAATCTAATCTATATTAAGCGCAACTAATTCCCAGTGCTATCCATACTGAACCTGAGGGAAAAAACTGCCAATGTCAATGCCCTGAGCAATCAAAGCTAGAAAGCGTTTCAAAGCTTCAACCTTTTCGAAATAAAATTTGCTAATTTAGGTTTAGATTTTTGTCAATAGTAAAAAGTGGGAAAGAACGATTAGATGATAGAGAAGAAGAACGATTTATGACCAAATTATTTTTACATTATTTCGTGAAGGGGGAAGATCGCGCCAAAATTTCATCAAAAGAATGCAATGAAGTGGTTGTCATTGATTTGATGATGGCTAATGTTCAGAATCATCAGAACCATAGATTGTTTTAAACCGTTGGATTAATGATGCATCTACGGTTGGGTTTTTGTTTATGCTGATAACGCGGATTGCTGAGCTAGATTGTATATATGTAAAGCTATGATTTTAACTGGTGTTGCACATCAAAACACTAGAATACCCACCGCAACAATGCATTCATGTCTAATGCAACAATATATTAATATTGTTGCAAAAGATCATAGAAATCATAGCTTTCGCCACACTTTTCATGCAACGCACACAAATTGGTGTCGAATATGCCCACTTTTGTAGTAGTGATCATCACAAAAAAGCGGACATACTTAAAAAGTCTCTCTCAAGAGAAACCTTCACCAGACTCAAACTAGAGCTCAATGTCGACGAGGAAGACTCTAGCAAAAGATCCGATCTACCCATCTTCATACCATATTAGCTCCCTAATGATCTTCCCTCATTATTAATTCTCTCTATTTTCAATCTATTGGAAGAAGAATAAAGATTTGTTGAATATTGAAGCAGCACCGCCACCATTTTGTATCTTGCTATGTTTCAGCAAACCCTATCCCTCTATATGTTTGAAGGGGGGAGGAGTAATAGCGAGTATCTAAATTAATTTTATTGCGGGATATATATATTACTTATATGTAATGGGCTTGGCCCAGTTATTCATTGTACACGCGGGTTATAAATACACCCATGTACATATCATTTCTTAACACTTCTGAATACAACTTTCTATCTCTCACAAATTATTACAGTTCGTATACAATCTCTTTACATCTCTGTGTGAAATTATTCAATACGATTCATATTTGCAATCCATTTGCAAATTCAACTGTACCCATTTCTTTTGCCTTGTTAAGCATCTTCTTGATAATCATTTTAATGGTTTTGTTAGCTACCTCAATGGATATGTTGTCCTTAGGAAGCGCTATAGAAGAGAAGCTTTTGATAATTCCATTTTTCATGCAAAATTGAATTAACTCATCACTTTCAAATTATATTCCACCGTCGAATATTATTTTTAGGGGAATTCTAAATCTTGTAACGATGTTTTTTATTACATATTTTAGGACCATATTAGAAGTAATATTTGGAAGGGGTTAGAGCTTTTACCCACTTACTAAAACAGTCTATCGCTACCATGCATGGTGAATTTTGCTCTTCCTTTTAATATAGGTAAAGGGCCAAGGGACAAAAGTTGTAGCTAACTCACTTAGAGGCAAGTGAAGTATTTTTGAAAACATACGGAGTTTATAGTTTTTAATCCCTAAAAAATCCATACGCACATTGAGCAAAGGAGGCGGAATGGGAGCCATCAGGGTCGGTTGTGCATAATGTTATCTAAGGCGCTTAAACGACTCACAACAGACAGGATGAAACCGCATAGAGCCAGATCCAAATGACAGACCCAAGTCAAGTCAACTAGTACAACCAAAGATGATGGCGCGATATGAAATGATAAATGCGGGCCAAAAAGGATAGAGATCGCATATCCCGTAAAGTCACCCACTATTTTCCTGTCAAAAGACCAAGCCTGAAATGAAGCTGCAATACGAGCACTTGCAACGTCATATGTGGCCATACCTCCAATCAAAGTTGGACATGAATCGTGACTTAGGTGCGGGATCCAAGGTCGATCGTTCAAGCATAGAAGCAAAGCAAATCGCCCATTCAACATAAGCGGGAGCAACCTTGTAGTGTAGCCGTAGGGACAAACAACGCCATACAAAAGTAGCCAAAAGACGAGCACCCTTGAGCTAATAAGAATGGTCGCACAAGGAACAGGGGAAAGCCAGGTCCAATCCCGCGTCCCGCTCTTATAAAAGTTTCCAAGTTTTCCAAAGCATTCATACTCATAGGAACACCCACACCTATGAATCCACTCAACCACTTAAGGTGCTCGCTCCACTAAGTCGCTCGCGCATGACAACCATATACAGATCTGGACAGCTGGTTACAGCTAGTTAATGACATGATTGTAATTAATAGAATGAGCAATCCATAGCCTGCATAAATGGATTTGAGATCATTTCCTAGAGGGAGTTGACCTATAAATACACCATGGCTACCAACACAAAAGGGATCAAATCTTCGAGACCACGAGGTGCTACCAAATTCTATCCTCAACCACTGACTCGGCCATGGCGTAAAGAACAATCTCATGACCATGGAATTGGCTACATTCTCTTTCTCAATCATCCATCCATTCTCCTTCTCCTCAAATTTTACCATTCTCTTGTGTGATTCTAAGATTGAAGTATATAAATGAGGGTATATTGAGTGAATGTAAGGATGTATGAGCAGAGAGAATTGATGTATTTTGTAATCCTTGTTATAAGATTGAAACTCACCTTCACAGTGGACGTAGGCCTAATTAAAAACTGAACCACTCTAAATATCGCCTCTACTTTACTTTTCTTGCATTTTTCATTTTTAATTGCTGATTAAACTCGGTTCCATTTAGATCTTTCCAAGTTGGTGAAGTACAACTTAGTACCTTGGATGTTTAGACCATTTTTGGTGCAAACATTTTGGCGTTCACCGTGGGGTCGTGTGCATAATTCCCCTTCATTGTTCAAAAAAAATCCCAAAAAATGCTTTCTCTTTTGAAACCATGGTTGGATCGAAGAAAGGCGGCAAACCAACTAAAGTTACTACGATCGGTGGGGGTGCTAATGCTGACGAAGCTGCACCTCCGATCTCGAATCAAGGGGCAGGAGGTACTCCTAGGCCATCTATAACACGAGATGAATTGAATGTGGTTGCAACTGACCTGAACGAAAGAATGAATAATACAACGAGGATGATAATGGAGAGTTTTGATGTCCTAACCAATGTTCAAGCCAATTTGCTGCCGCCAAACACTATGGTTAATACTAGAGAAAAAGAGGACTCATTGGCCTCAGACCCTGAATGACCTCACACCCTAGTGGGAGACAGGGGAGAGGTCGACGTTGAGAATTCTAAGGCCAGATCTCCACAGCACAAAGAAGAATGTACGGATCGGGCCGCCGCGAGCCCCACCAACGTAACATCCCTAAAAAAGGACGTACGGTGCCGAAGATTAAACCGGGGTCGCACCGATAAAAACGTCAGTGCCAATCCCGATGAACAAGCAAGTGACGAGAGGCGCATCATAGACATGATCCAGCGAATAACGAAGGAGAAGGCGACCCGAGAAGATGAGGAGAAAGAGTGGGAGTTTCCCCTAGTAGAAATCCATTCACAGAGGAAATCCGTCAAGCAATATTCTCGAAGAAATTTACACCCCCAGCAATAGCACCTTATAGCGGAGTCGGAGATCCAACCATTTCTCAGTTCAAGTACAACCAGCACACGAATGGAGCTAGGGCCACTGATGAAACCAAGTGTCTGTACTTTCCCGTGTGCCTAGAGGGTGTGGCCTCATTATGGTTCACCAGGCTTCCACCTAAATGTATCGACCAATTTGCTGACCTGGCAAGGAGATTTCAAGATCAATTCCGATTGCAAATCACCAAAGTAAGGGGCGTGATGTCACTCAGCAAGATAGAACAAATGCCCAGAGAAACCATCAGAGCCTTCCTTACACACTTCCATGCTACAGCGGCAGAGGTTATAAAGCTGGAGCCTTGGTACTTATTGGCATCCCTGAAAGGGGCTATCGATAAGAAGTTAGAATTCGGGAAGTGGCTCAAGATGAAGAAACCAAAGACTCTAAAAAAATTCTATAAGAAGGCCGATGAGTACATGAGCGTGGAAACCGATACCTTGGACATCTAGAAGAACATGAAGAATGGCATTATTAAGGAAGGGAAGAGCGATGAATCTCCCCAGATAATTCAGAAGGATGACTTTGGGCATAAGAGAGGGTTTGATGGAAGAGATAGTAAAACACATAAGAAGCCAAAATTCTTTAAGAAAACAGAATTGACACCATTGAATGAAACTCCAGACAAAATCTACTCTGCCACGAAGGACTCAGATATATTTCCTCGGGTAAAACCACAAAGAATCACGGAATAACAGGCAAATTCTAGAAAGTTCATTCGGTTTCATAATCAACCTGGGCACAATACGATTGAATGTCGACACTTGAGAAATTTAATTGAAGATCTCATCCAGGAAAATCAACTACAGCAATATGTCAAGAGTCCTCAAAACGCATCAGAAAGCCAGAGGCAAGGTAAGGTTGCCGATCAGGCCAGGTTGCGTGAAATAACCCAAGCTCCCGAAGACTTACGGTCGATCATAAACTAGCGGCCACTGGGTGCAACCCAGTTTCCATAACTGGAAATGCACGACCCCCATTTTCTCTAAATTTTTACTATTTTTACAGTCCTTTTTTCCAGCTGTATTTCCATGAAATGACCTGTGATTCGCCTTTATTGTGTTAAGCAAAAACTCTGCATGATAAAAGATGTTCATTCTCGAATAGTAATCTCATGAAAAACAAAAATTATTTTTGAACTAATGCTCAGAATTGGTCTCTAATGTAGGGCAAATCGTGCATCATGCACCAAAAGCATTGGTCAAACCGGGCAGGATAGTCAGACCCACCATCTTGCAGAACTCAAAGGGAAAGAGTCATTCCCAAGCAATTCATGGAGGGCACACCAAAATTCGGAGGCTGCACTGTTTGTTTTCTTTTAAAAAAAACCTAGGCTGGATAACACTAGTTCTAGGATCGGAAGGTCCCATAAACATGCTGGAAAGACCAGCGTAAAAACAGAAACCCTAGCCGAAAGGGGGTGTCCATTCTCGTTCTTTGTTGTTAACCAAGTCAAACAAAGCCGAGATTGGATTACAAAATCAGAAATCATATCCGAAAGGGGGTATCAGAAATCCTAGCCGAAAGGGGGTACCAGAAATCCTAGCCGTATGGGGGTGTCCAATTTAGGTCTCTATTTGATCATAATAGCCGGGTCAAATAAAGTCGAAATTGGGCCGAAAATTGTAACCCAAGTCCTCCCATTGGGGCACGTACTCAAAATGAGTCTCCGAAGGGCTCGGGTCACTGAGTTAGTGAGATATGGGATTGAGTACATAAAAAAGAAAACACACATTGAACATACGAATTGCATTTAATCGAGTTTCCGAAGGATTTGGGACGTCAAGTCAATGAGGAACAAAATTAAATGTACAACAAGATACCTGAACCTTATAAGTTTCGCGTTCAAAAATAAATTTTAAAAGTATGAATTACCAGGCCATTAAAGAATGTGAACATATGCATAATAAGAACTAAACCCCTCAAAAAAAAGGGGGGGGCAAAACAAGAAATATGATGTCCTAAAGTTAAAAGCAAACTAACGTTATTAACGATGGATGACGTAAAAACGTAACCGTCGCACAACCCATAAAAGCGTAACACGACGTAAATAAATATAAAATACGATAAGTTATTGCATAACAATGCAAACGAGAAATAACAAAGTACAAATTCATTACAAGATGCACAATTATCAAGTTGGTACTGCAAAACGCAAAACAACAGCACATCATTTGGCGATGTTTTCAGGTACGGGATGGTCATCAACCAAATGAACCTTAGAAGTACCTTCAGTAGCCACGAAAGGTTCTGTAAGGAAAGCCTGGGACCCCGAAGCTCCATCTCCTACAGGACTGGGGGAACAAGAAGGAACAACATTTTGGACTTCTTTCTCAAAGGATCGAGCTCGTTCATCAGCCAGTATTCTCCTACCTTTTTCCAACGCATCACGATCTTTTGCCTCTAGGAGGTCCTCTTATAAAGCACCGTCATCCTTGTCTTTGGAAAACTAAGCACTTGCTCCCAGACAAGAGCTAATGTATGGGGGAAGTCCTTATTCAGATAACCCAAGCTTCCACGGGTCATAACACTAAGGGTGTAAAATCGAAACAGGGTCTCTTCAGTTTTAATTCTGGCCTGCTCAAGATCGCCGGTTAACCTCTCTTTATCTTCTTCTAAAGTTTCAAAAACCCTATTTTGGGAAGCGAGCTTACCTTCGAGTATTGCCTTTTCCTACCGACAAGAAACCACAGCCTATTGTACAAAAGTTAATTGAGATTCAGCAAACTCGCGGTCGGATTGAGCCTCATCAAGTTGTCTTCTGGTGGCTTCAATCTCCTCTTGAAGTTTTCTATTGTCGGCCTCCAAGCTGTTTATCCTACTGTTCCTATCCTTAAAGAATGCAATTTTGGCCGCCTGACTTTCGACCACACAGATCAATTCAGTCTTATCGTTCTCCAGAAGCTCGATACGCTCAAGATGTTGAGTATTCAACTTCTGAAATTCGAAGAAGAACATGTTCCAAGACTCAAATCGCCCTCTGAAAGCATTTTTGGCCTCTTCTAACTGAGCTTCAAGCTGACCCATGACAATGGCAAGCTGGGACGTCCCATAATTTTTTATAGCGCCCAACCCCCCGACGATACTCTGGTCATCATGTGGAGACAAGTTCAAGTCAAAGTCCATTCCCCTTAGATCCCAGTCTCCGAACCTGTCCTTCAACTTAGGATTTTCGGGGGCGACTCTGTAGAGGGTCTATCAAGAATCGCTTGGATCTAACAAAGAGCAGGTGCATTAGGCGTGGAGGATTCGGGCAACGACTCCACAGGAACCAAAGAGCTGGGGCATAAAGGTTCAGTCGGCTCAGAGGACCCACCAAGCCTATCCTTATCTTGTTTATCATTACTTTCCCTCCTCTTGTCATCTTGGTTTTCTTCTCCAGATATCTGAGAATGGTCACGCTTCCTATTCTTTAGCAAACTCGCCAGTGGTGTTTCAAGAGCATCTTAAGCTAAAAGATTTAAAGGTAGACAGGGACGCTTAGGGCAGTGAGAAATACTGGATTGCAAGACATTTCGTGGATCGATGAGAGCAAATTGCCGAGAAAAACTATTCGATAAAGATGATCCCATTTTTGGATCTAAGGAAAAAGAAAGAAGATCTAAGCACCTTAATAATGGAAAGATGAGAAGGAAAACCAGGAAAGTGGATACATAGAATATATGAAAACAACAAGGCTAAAGAATTTCTAGACTTTATGAAATATCACTTTGACCCAGAAACAAGGGGTCTTTTCATAAAACTCTTACGATTAAAAGGTTTTTCAAATATAAATGATCAAGCAGTGATCTCACCTTGAACAAGGTCTCGAGCTAGGTCAAGGGGATCAAGACCTTTAAAAGCCGAGCCATCTTCCTCTTGGTTGTCCTTAGAAGAATTCTCTCCTCCTCCCGGGTTTTCTTTAGAAGCTACTACAGTTTTATCGAGCTGTTCCGCTTCCCGCACTTGATCCAAAATAATCTTCGAAGAAGTCACGTTCATGTCTCCGTGCATAGTTTCCTCTAAGGAAGATCCATCTTCTTCACGCAAAACCACTAAGGTCTTAGAACCTTTGCTCCTTGGATGCTACCCTTTTGACAGAGGTCGCCTTGTTTTTGAAAGATGCCTCGCTGCCCCCTATACCGCTAGAACATCCCTCTTTCGAAGATTTCTTGGCAGGAGATCTGCTGACAGCTTCTTTTTTATCGGAAGTATCCACCGGGAAGGTGCGTAGAGAGGAAATAAAGTTGTATTGCTTCAAGAACCCTTCAGTGATCAAGAATTTCCTATTCCTCCGGCCCTCATCGACAGCTAATAATGAGTTGCATAGATCTTGATCAAAGGGTATGCCCTGCTCAGGAAGCGCTGCAATATATCCAAAAGTTAAAAAAAGAGGAAGAGGAGGCAAGATGGGATTTACGGAATAAAATACTCACTGCCTTCCATCCAAAGGCCGTAGAAATTGTTGGGACATCGGACAAAGGAATACTGATTGGGAAATCCTCGCACACTTTTTACCAAACCAGTAATTATTTTCAAAACTCGGCTTTCCACAAAAACAAATGAGGGATGCTGGTTTCTTGTCCTGAAAGCATATAATGAGCATATGTCCTTAAACGAAGGAGCCCGATGTTTCTCCCTCATAAAAAGAATGTAAATACTTGTCAAGATCGCGTAACTGTTAGGATGTAACTGATACGGGGCGATGGCCAAGCTCCGGAGAATCATTTCTATATAAGAATTAAAGGGAGGAACCGTTCCGCTTTTCAACATCCCACGAGTAACAGCAACATACCCTGTAGGAGGGATATCTGCGAATTCTTTTTCCCCAAGTAGCTTGGCCTCTTCTTTTTCCGAAATACCAAATTGTTTGCACAGTTGATGAAACGAACCGGGAGGAAG
Organism: Allium sativum; assembly: GCA_030737875.1. Classification (NCBI taxonomy): domain Eukaryota; kingdom Viridiplantae; phylum Streptophyta; class Magnoliopsida; order Asparagales; family Amaryllidaceae; genus Allium; species Allium sativum. The sequence continues at coordinate 490,119,197 of CM060926.1, forward strand.
CTCCGTCGAGTGCCTCTCGCTGGGTACTCTAGAGAGTGCACGAGGTTGCGGAAAACCTTGGGCAGCACCTAACGAAGAGATGACATGAGGTGTAGACACAACCTATTCAGAATTTTCTGCTTAATCAGACCTTTAAACCGGGTCCAACATAGATTGCTTCCTGAAATTATGGATTATAGGAAAGAAGAAACCCTACTTCAAAACTTCAAATCCGCATGATCAAAATTCATACCTCAAAATTGGATCGAAATAAAACCAATGGTGGAATTTACTTACAGACGAACGAACAATCTCAGATCTATACAAATAGTTTGGTCAAATCGACCTCGAGATTCTGGAAGCCTCGATGGCAGTGCCGTGCACGAATGAAAATCGAAATAATGAAAGAACTAGAGTAATCAGGAGTTATAAAAGGAACCCAAGTAGTGAAAAGGATCGCTCAGAATAGCGCCGCCATTAAATATTTCTTCTAAGAACGAAAAGGATAGCGAAGTAAAGAATAAAGGGCAGACGAAAGAATTGGCTAATTGAAGTAGTGTTTCCATCCGGTCGCTTGCACGAGAAGAAGCCATATATTCAAACCAGTGGGCTTAGCAGTCGAGCATTTGGGGACTTCACTCAAAAGAAGCACACATAGGCATGCGTGGGTGGGCCAATAAAATGTGTACAGGTAAGAGAATAAGAAGGAAGATTAAAAGGCATATATCTAGGGTACTCTCACCACATCAGCCTAGTACTCGAGTACACAAATAAATGTCCCATCAAGCTCCAGCTGGCATCCCGAAATTCGGCTATTCGCACGGTAATAAAAAAAGATGCATCAAGATTCTCGCCTACGGAAAGAGACAATACCAATCAGCTACAATGAAGCAATCTTAATCTTCAACACGAATGACCCCTCGACAGGACAGGATAAATCTACCAACAATGTGCGATCAAATATGTTGAAGCCAGTAACTTCTTACTAAAAGAAATCATGGACTTCGAGGGGCAAGTGTTAATCCCTAAAAAATCCATACGCACATTGAGCAAAGGAGGCGGAACGGGCGCCATCAGGGTCGGTCGTGCATAATGTTATCTGAGGCGCTTAAACGACTCACAACAGACAGGATGCAACCGCACAGAGCCAGATCCAAATGACAGACCCAAGTCAAGTCACCCAGTACAACCAAAGATGATGGCGTGATATGAAATGAGAAATGCGGCCCAAAAAGGATAGAGATCGCATATCCGGTATAGTCACTCACTATTTTCCTATCAAAAGACCAAGCCTGAAATGAAGCTGCAATACGAGCACTTGCAACATCATATGTGACCATACCTCCAATCAAAGTTGGACACGAACCATGACTTAGGTGCGGGAGCCAAGGTCGATCGTTCAAGAACAGAAGCAAAGCAAATCGCCCATTCAACATAAGCAGGAGCAACCTTGTGGTGCAGCCGTAGGGACAAACAGCCCCATACAAAGGCAGCCAAAAGACGAGCACCCTTGAGCTAATAAGAACGATATCACAAGGAACAAGGGAAAGCTAGGTCCAATCTTGCGTCCTGCTCTTATAAAAGTTTCAAAGTTTTTCAAAGCATTCATACTCACAGGAACGCCCGCACCTATGGATCCGCTCAACCACTTAAGGCGCTCGCTCCACTAAGTCGCTCGCGCATGACAACCATATACAGATCTGGACAGCTGGTTACAGCTAGTCAATGACATGATTGTAATCAATAGAATGAGCAATCAGTAGCCTGCATAAATGGATTTGAGATCATTTCCCAGAGGGAGTTGACCTATAAATATACCATGGCTACCAACACAAAATGGATCGGGTCTTTGAGACCACGAGGTGTTGCCAAATTCTATCCTCAACCATTGATTCGGCCATGGCGTCAAGAACAATCTCATAACCATGGAAGACGACTCCATTCTCTTTCTCAATCATCCATCCGTTCTCCTTCTCCTCAAATTTTACTATTCTCTTGTGTGATTCTAAGATTGAAGTATATAAACGAGTGTATATTGAGTGAATGCAAAGATGTATGAAAAGAGAGAATTGATGTATTTTGCAATCCTCGTTCTAAGATTGAAACTCACCTTTACAGTGGACGTAGGCCTAATTAATGGCTGAACCACTCTAAATCTCGCCTCTACTTTTCTTTTCTTGCATTTTTCATTTTTAATTGCTGATTAAACACGGTTCCATTTAGATCTTTCCAAGTTGGTAAATTACAACTTAGTACCTTGGGTGTTTAGACCATTTTTGGTGTAAACAATAGTGTTCCGTCCACTCAACCTACACAGGCGTAAAGCACTGGAGCTAGCCTACGTTACTAGACTATAATAAAATTTGCTCCACGTAGGGAGGAAAACATTTCATACTTCAAAAGAAGTGATAACATGTCAAATTACAAAAATACACTAAATAGATAATAAATAGAACACTCCATGAAGAGAGTACAATGTGAAATCATCAAAACAATGTAGCCATTTGGAGCAGTAATTCGAAGATTCTCATGGCACAATGACTTAACTAAACTGACTTGAGGAAACAATAGCAGACACGACAGCACAACAAAGAATTATTAGCGTAAATCATTGAACTAGCATATCCATAGGCTCAAGCTAAAAGAGCAATGGACGATTTGACATAACAGAAAATGCATATCCAGGAAAGAATTACCGAGCAAGATGAACGAGTGAAATCAGATGGCAAATAAGGAGTAGATGACCAGATAGCGTAAGCTCCGATGAGAGCATAGCTTCACCTGTGGAGCTAAGTAAGGTCATGGAATGAATCCAGAACATCTTGCCGTGGCAAGAAACATCTTACTCATATGACCAGGAAGATTTCCAAAGAATCAAATCGAAACCCGAACATCAAAAGATAAAATCCAAACAACTCAATGAATCATACAAATCCCCAACTGTGTACATAATGAACTACCTAGACGACATCCACAAAAAGCAAAGAAAATCCAACGCCACCAATGAATCCAACACAACCATACAAACCAACGAAAACACAAAGCATCCATGATATAAAACTCACCGTGTTAGAGACAGTGTTGTGCTACCCAAAGCAAACATGGTAGAAATGGATGACATTGCGTTCCAAACAGCTGTGTGGCAAGTCGTGAGATCATCAAGAGGCCTCAGAAGTTACTGCAGTTGTAGATACTCCGTGATAGCCATACAACCTCCATCTTGACAAGCCAAAACCATACCATCTCAACCATAAATCAGTAAAGACCGAAACAGGGTTCCCAACTCGTTACCAACCGTCCTCATATCAACTGGCATCGCCAAACAAAGTCGGACAAAAACTCACTCAACAATGAATAACACAAACTCGTCGAGCAACATGACGTTGTACATTATGGTAATCGTACACTTAGCAAAAGACGATAACACCTGAGAAAGAATTATTGAAGCCGATAAAAAATGGTAGGTCGTTGCATCAAGGAAGAGGCGATAAAAAGGAGAGGATGCGCAGGTGGATGAAGAGAGAATTAGAGCGATCAGGACGTTTAGGATCTAGGGTTTAAAAGGGAACGGTGTAAAATAGGGCTCGCTTGTACTAATGCAGGTGAAAGCAAGAAGAATGGAGAAGCTTTGGAAGATTGGGATGATGGTCGAGGTCGAAGAACTGAAGGGAAAGGAGCGAAGAGGAAGGGAAAAAGAGGAGAGAGTGTGAATCCTATCGCCCCTAACTAGCATAAGCGATGCCCAATCCCCTATTAGTTTTTTGTGGATAAGGTGATTTCTTCATCCATAACTTTTTTGATGTTATCGTTTTTTAACTTGGTTAACGCCATTTATTCCTTTTTAGAGCTAGTTTCCTTTTCCTCTATATTTGGGTTAGCTTGGTAACCTATAGGCATGATTCTTACTTCAGGAGCTCCACTTGAGCTAGTTAGTTCGGCAAAAGAATCAACTTGGGAGTTCTTTTACCTATAAATTTATTATTAAAGTCCTCAAATTGAGTTAGCATTCTCAAGATCTTTTTGATATATAAAGAGAGTTTCGCCTCTTTGTTTGGAAAACTAATTTTATCTGGTTTACCATAAGTTGAATCACTAAAGATTTCTATTCAACGAACTTTAAATACTGGCTAAAGCTAATCCTTCGATCATAGATTCATATTTAGCTATGTTGTTAGTGGCTTGAGATCCCAGTCTTATAACATAATGTAATCAATGTCCATTAGGTGTGATGACCACATATCTTGCTCTAGACCCTTGTTCATTATATGTTCCATCTACGCAGATTTTCCACTTACGTTTAAGGTATTTTTCCTTTTTAGTTGTTTGTTGATAAACCTTTTGCACTCATTGATGAAATTTGCCACTGCTTGTCCTTTGATTGTAGTTCGAGGTATACCGACTTAGCTTTATTGCCCATTTACTAACCTTCCAAATGCATCTGGTTTACTAAAGACTTGCTTAAGAAGACAGTTAGTTACGATCTTAATTAGATTAGCTTGGAAATAAGGTCTTAACTTTTTGGTCGTTAATATGAGATAATAGGATCGTTTCTTTGTCATAGTAAATCCGGTTAATGCATCCTTTAACTTTTGCTATATAATATACTGGCAGTTGAGTTCCTTCTTTCTCTCTTATAAGCGCATAGATGAACTGAAAACATGTTCAGATGTTGCTAAGTAAATTTATAAATTCTCACCTTCAATTGAACATCTCTTCTAGATTTTCTAAGTTAATTTCTTTCTTATGAGATTTAATAAAATATAATCCATGTAAACTTCCATATTGCAACCAATTTTATCTATGAATTTTCGATTGGCGAACCTTTTGTAAGTTGCACCTGCATTCTTCAATCCAAGTGGCCTAACCGAGTAATAGTACATTACCCAGTTAGTTATAAATCTTATCTTTCATTCGTTGCTTTTGAACAAATGATTTTAATTATACCTTGAGCAAGCATCCATGAAATATAAAAGCTTATGGCCACGTGTTGCGTCTACTAAGTGGTCGATTCATGTAAGAGGATATTAATGTTTTGGACATGCTTTAAATTTGTATAGTCGATGAAATTTCCCCTCTTTCCATTACAATTTTTGACTAATAATGATTTTTTTCTAGCCATTTAGGATAAAGGACATCTATGATAAATCCATTTTCAAGCAATCTTTCTATTTCTTTCATTCAAACATGTGATTGAACCTTATCAAATTAACTCTTCTTCTATCGAATTGGTATGATGCTATGATCAATATTTAATGCATGGATCATTACCTTAGATTCAATTCTGGCTATATCTGAATATCTCCAAGAGAAAACATCCTTATTTGTCCTTAAGAACTCGATTAGTTTTTTCTTAACTAAGTTATTCAACATTTTCCCAATCTTGCGTATCTTAGTGGAATCACTTGTACCTATGCATTTCTCTTTAGGATTCTCTATTAGTTTCATCCATTCTTGGTTATCTCGACAATCTATATTAGGAATTACTTGTTTTCAGAAGTGATTACTATGTGGTTGACTTTGCTTTTTCTCCTTTATTCCCAGGATGGGATATCTGTTTAGATTTTGAGTTGGTTTATGATACATTATGGTTCTATTCTTTGGATAATTGGTCTCTTGGGCCAGCTACCAAAGGCTCTCGATTTCAATTGTAGCATTGTTCTTTCATTTAAAGTCATAACATGAAGCACGATTCCTTTCATCATGTTCTAAGGTTAAAAAATACATTTCCCATACGCTGAACTGCTCACCTTATATGATTCAACATCCTCCTTCAATGAAGAACTTCATCATCTAGTGTTTCGGATAGACGAAAACATCATCCTCATACAATGCTGGCCTCCCAAAGAAGGCGTTAAAGTAAAATGGTTGGTCGATGATAACAAATATCATTCCAAAAGCAATGGAGAGATGTGATGTCCCGAGCTACACCTATAAGATGATCCATTCCAAAATATAATCCATGTTGTCAAAGCCAAAGGTAGATTTTGGAATTGGATCTAATTTTCCCTAGAAGATTCACATGTGGTCGAAAGTGTATTTGAAGATCACATTAATGGTACTTCCGATATTAGCCAAGATTTTTTTATATTACAGACAAACCGACTTGTGCGGTAATCATCAATGGATTGTTATGTGGATGATGCACTCCATTAATCTTTGGGAAGAAATGATCAACGTAGGCATCATAATTTGAACCCTAGAACTATTTAGTGGTTTCTCTTCTTCAGTTGAGAGTACCCATTATTGAGCTTCTCTTACATATCGACTTTTGATATTAGCTCTCATTCCAACCATGTGTGGACCTCCATGGATTACATTGATTCTATTAAGTAGAGTTGAATAGATTAACTGAGAATTATCCTCCATGAAATTTGTAGTTTAGGTGGATGGCCTCAAATTTCCAGCTTTTTGGTTGTTGGTTTTCTCTTTTACATATCCTTTGAAATTGCCATACCGAATAAGTCATTGAATTATTCCCATAAGGACGCTGCAATCATCGATCTTAGGGCCATTAGATTAATGACAAGTGCAACATCCTCTTCCATGGCTCTGGATTTTCTTTTGACTTTCTCGACTCAACGATCTCACCTTTCTCTTTAGCTATTGCAAAAATATAGTATATGAATTGATTTAAAGGAACATCACTAGTAGCTGATACTTCTTTCCATTTATATCTCACGTTCCCTTGTCAAAGCCTTTCCTTTTATCGTCTCTTCCCAGATGAATCGTCCTTCTAACATGAAATATTTAATCCATGCAGATGAACTTATATGCATCGAAGTGGAAGTATTACAGATCCTTACAACCATGAATGTAGATCTCATTCAAAAAAGATGGTTTCATCTAACATAGAGTGAATTGTGTGTATCTTATCCAGAGTAGCCATATCTATTGCCTTAAGCGCTTTTTAATTGGACCTTTTAAGATAATTTGCCAATAACTCTCCAGGTTTATGTTTGGTTTGGACTAAGATAGTTAAAATTAGTCAATGGTCGGATCCTTACGTATGCAGAAATGCGCAAAAAAAATCATAGCAAAACTAGTTCCATGAGTATATTCCCTTTCCTCGATATTGCTGATACAACTTGGAGGTTATTCATTGGAAAGTGGTTAGGAATAACTTGCAACGAACGACCTCGTTAGCATCGTATAAGTCTATTTATCTTTCAAAAGCCAGCAGATGATCATCTGGATTCGTGGTCTCGTTATATTTGATAGTAAGAATCTTGATGAAGGAAGGAATTTTCACAAACATGATTTCTTATATAATAGTAGTAATTCGATGCTCATTATCAATTTGATCCTCAAGAGCCCTCGGTCCTCGACGTGAAAGTTCCTCTTTTACCAGTTTCTCGGTGAAAACTTTCTAGGTAGCCACATGATTAGAACAGTTTTCTCTGGTCTGCTTAAATTCCTCAGATACAATGCTGGCAGACTGTTTGATGGTCCCATTATCTATCTTGCATTAGTAATCAAAATAGAACTTCTTAAAGTTTCTTTTCAATGCTTCTTTTTCAGTAGTACTCTTTTTCTTGTTCTTGAATAATGAAGGATTTAGATTTCATCATGGGGATTCGATTTTCTCTCATTCAGTAAACTTAGGGAACCTTTGGAAAAAGACTTTATCAAGCATCTCCTTCTTCATTTCAAGTTGTTTGGTCAGGTTTCACAACATCAAAGTCGCTATTTCTTAGCAGTTATAAGTGTTACAAATTACATTACTAACAGTTATAACCGTTGGTAGAAAGTATGTGACTAGTTTTGTAACGAATTTACTAACGGTTATAACTGTTTGGATATTTTTTTATTTCCAAAGGTTATAACCGTTAGTGAACTTCATAGTTCTAACGGTTATAACAGTCAGGGAAGTTATACTATTCCAACGGTCATGACCGATATTTGTTCCAACGGTTATAACTGTTGTAATTTCAATACACGTATTTAAATTTAAGAGCTCCCAACACTTATAAGTGTTACAATTTTGGTACTACTGGACTACATCTCATACTACATTTTAGAGTATCACAACATATCATTTAACTTAGATATACAAATACAAATTTATGAAAGTAAAACATATGAAATCAAATTTCAAACTAACATTCCATCAAATTGAAAAGAAAGCATCATACGTACTAAGGATGTCATATCAATTCCACAAAGTTCATTGTGACAACTTGAAATTTCACTACTACAATTATTGAGTACTTTTTTCTTGTTGGTAGAAGAGGAGCATTTTCGTTGCTTTCTTGATGTTGTGATGCATTACTACAATTAGTTGATATCCTGCAACATACACATTAACATCAATTAATCTATAGTTGGATTTTTTTTTTTTTAAATAAGCACTGTAAAATTGAATGTAGTCATACTGGAAGCTACCCAGTGAAATTTCTCTCTGAAATTAAATGATGTTTCAAACTTAAATAAAAGTAAATGATCATACAATTTCAATTTATACATATATGTTGTTGTTATGATCATTGTTAAATAAAATAAAATTACTTTCAACATAACGTATATGTAGGTGTTATGATCATTATTAAATGCTTCTAAACTAATAGATTTTATTTTAGTTCAAAATTTCAACTTGTTATGATCTTTGGCATCCTATTTTATTAGTTGATGACCGAAAACACCTTTTTAATGATATCTCAACATCATTCGTTCTGCATCTTCATTACGTATCCAGCACAACACAAAAATTACAATACACCAACGGATTCTTTTTAAATGTTGATTTAGAGTACAGATACAGTGATAGCGAAACTCAGCTTGACAAATTGTATTTTTCTTTACCTGTCAATGTGAGTTCTCTGTCTCTTTATTTCCATTCATGTTATTCCCATTATCATACTGATTCATGCAATTCTTTTGTTTTTGGTCGTTAAACTTAAGAAATTTGTTGATATATTTTTCTGCTCTACATTGTTCATTTCCTAACACATCATCACATGTATTAACGTCTATGCAAAGTAACATGGATGCAACTATGTGTAGCAGTAGGATAAAAGCTTAAAACAATTTATTCACATTTTTGCATCATAAAATATAACATGGTAATTGTACTGATGACGGATTACCCCTAAAACATACTAATCTTTTGTTGGTAAATTTTATATTGACTTCTTATTCCAACTAGTACGTACAAAGATTCAATTGTTAGTTACCCTTTTAACTGTACCCAATAGTCGATGACACAATAAGCAATGCCCAACAATGGGTAAAGGCTTAGATTACTTGAAGAACACAACAGGAGAAACTATAACATCAATTGGTTCAATCTGTTTCGAAAAGGTATAAAACAGGGTTTTTTTTACCAAAATAATAAAACTGAAAAAAGAACAACATATAACAATTTAAATAATGCAACTGAAACAAGCATACCTGGGTGATTCAATCAGACAATTCAAAAAAGGATAAATCACTGTAGTGTCGTTTACAGCAGTAAAGTGGAAGTGAATTTCTTGACCGTAAAATTTGAAATTGCCTCACAATGAAATAAAAGGAGGCATGTAAATGTTAATCACACCATGTAATATAAACTATAATTAGATCTAAGCACAACATTTGGAATATTACCGTTACCATTTTGACCTATAAAAATTTCAGTATGAACTGACTATATGGGAACTAGTTAATTCTAAGATAAAGAATATAGGCACAAACCGGCAACTGTTTTGCTGAATTTTCAAAAAATAAAGGGTGTGGACTTTCCCATAATATCACAATATTTATTTCGTTTCCTCATGATAAAATATATATGTGAAAATGATGCACCTTAATAAAGCATTACAATAAATAAAAGGTAACTTTTATTCTAATACACAATTTTAATAAGTTAATCCACCATTTTACTTTAATAAGTTAATCCACAACTATTTTGTAAGTTAATCCATGAGTGGATTAACTTAAAGATTTCATGTTTTTGTTTAGAAGAAAGGAAAACCAGCCATCCCTATAGAAGTTGCATAGCCACATGTAATATTTTCTTTTATTTTTTCACCTAGTCCAATATGTAAACATCAAAATGTGAGTTTTCATGCTATACTGCATATAGTTCTTAGTTTTTTTTTGGACTTTGGAGGATAAATATTTTTTTTTGTTCCTTTTAAAGTTTTGTATTTCCATTACAGTCATTTATACAAAACATTGTTGCAACATTTTGTACAATATGTTTTATGCAATACAAGCACTCTCTTTACATTTTACATCGCTCTTTCTATCTCTCTCTCTCACAATCACATTTTTGAATCACTCAGGCATTACAACCAACACTTTCAAGATTGTTAGTAGTTTAGTTCTTCATCGAATTTTTTGGGGACAAAACTAGTATGTATTTTCGTTCAACAATAATATGTATATTTATCCAAATGTATTTTATAGCCTTATTAAGCAACTGTTATTCTTATATAGATGTTCTTTTAAGCTCACAATCATATTTTAAGTGCTGGTTAGAAGAATTAGTGCATCAAATGAGTATTGCAATTGAAGAATATATAATGCAAATATAAAACCATGACCAATACATTCATGATTAAGTAGTTATAATAATTAATGGATTCATAGTTTCGCAATAGCAAATACGGAAATGAGGTTGCTTACATATGTGACCAAGCATGATAGGTTTTTTGTATCAAGCACAAGCACTTCTGTTATAAATTCTACTCAATATTCTGCTGGTTTTTGTCTTATTTTCATGACTTCCATCTTATGTGATGCCTAAAATGGAATAGCATGTTGGCATAAGCTCTTACATATAATCAAGACCAACGATGTTCTGTTCTTCTTAAACTTCAAACTAAAAATAAACAAACTACTTACTGTTATTACGTTGAATGATGTACTACACTTAGATTTGAATTTAGATGTAGGATTTTAGAAATAAGAATTATACGAAGCACAACTGAGAATAAGAAATATATGACATATTTTTAGGTGAATAAACTAATTAAATCTTAAATATTATTAAAAGTCAACGTTGCTATTTTATAGGGTGGATTAACTTATTAAAATTGTGGATTAGAATAAAAATTACCTAAATAAAAACTGTTAATGTAATTACTTAGGTCCAATAAAACAGGCAAACATAAGGATAAATATGAGGCAACATACAAGCAACATTGGCTAAACAACACATCTAACATGCAATCATCATAGCGATATATGCATTGCCCAGGCTGAGAATTTCAAAAGTTCATAATCAAAAATGGAATGTTAACCGAAGAAAAAGGATAATGCGGTAGACACCGCTAATAAAGATGTTTGCGCTTCACTTCTGCAAAATGAAAACACTGATCTATTGTAATTTTTTGGTTTGGCCTCCCCTATTCAACAAACCACTAATCCTCATTGTTTTCTATAACAGACTCTATTGGTTTTGATCAAACTAAATATTTCAGCTTCTTTTCTTCAATCCGCATCAACATGCACTTCTAATGCTTTTGCCTTTAGTACTAATTCCGGTAACGCAAGTGAGGTCAACCTACATACAAACCAGATCATCATTTATTGCATGTTCAGCGCGGTTTTTTTGGGAGGGGTGTTGTATATATATGTATATAGGTGTGGGTGTGTGTATGCTATGTTTTCATTTGCAATCACATGATATAAACCAAACAAAATATATAATTTTTTAATTAATACGTTAGCCCTTTATTTTATTTCATAGAATCTATTTGAAAGGTAGATGAATGGGCGTGTTCTAATATGCAAGTGAAAGTGAACAGTTTTAAGAGTGATTCCATTAACGCACTTATATCCATCTCAATTTATTTATCAGAGTCCAAAGGTATAGATAATAACTGAATAAAGAAATAGCAAAGCAAAAATCCTAAATACCTATCAGTCACATATAACTCGTTTGTAGTATATTATCAAATGAAAAAAGGAGTGTGTGTGCGCGTATACCATAACACTGAAGGATAACATTTGTCGTTTGGTGTAATAAGACCACGTCGTAAAATGCCGGCAATTTATTTGGATAACATGTTACAGTTTTGGATGAATACACACACACATATATGGAGCCACTGAATGCTCGCCATATATATATATATATATATATATATATATATATATATATATATATATATATATGAAATGGGTAACAGAATACACCAGCATAAACATATAAGTTAACAAAATAAAGAAGAAACAAATCATGGTGTGTGTTTTTGTTCATTTATCGACGGATGATAGCATGATTCTTAACACACTTAAATAGATAATCTAGAGATGGTCACTATAGCATAAAGTACATCTACAAAGGTAAATTTCATTTTACTCCATTTTACTTTTACGTATTATACCAGTTTATATAAGACATATTTATCATATATCAATATGGACAAACTAATATTTTTTGAATGGATACTGTGGATGCCACATAAAAAAGTGAAAATTAGCAAGATACTTTTATTTCCATGTTGATTCTACCTTCGATTACTTCCAAAAACCTAATCCAGAAAGCACCTTTAAACTACATGACATCTGCAAATTAATAGAAAGAAATTGAAGAAATGCAAGCTTATTTCCAAATCAAGCTTTCGTTTTCTTTCAGGTTATGGCAAACACAATTTCAATATGATGAAATTAAAAATTCAGTATTGATTTCTAAAATTTATATGCAAGAAATTAATTTTACTAGAAATAAATATTTTAGTTAGTATATGTTCTGACGTATCAGCTTCTAAAATGAAGATGCCTTTTAGTAACAAACATGATTTTGGTTTCTACTTCAGTGTATTCTTATTAATTCATAAATTTTGCAGGATGATTAAGTTTGCAAGCACATCTTTTCTTGGTGGAAGTTCCATTGACGACTTTTTACTTATCGTTTCGATTAACCTATGAATATATTAGGCCTTTGTGCAACTCATGAGTTATACTCATGTTTCACGTGCATATAAAATAGTAAGAAGTGCATACTGTTGTACAAATCGACATTTAAGAAAATAGAACACGTGTGCTTCATATAAAATATTTGCTATAAATACAACCAATAAATCAACTAGATTCTACTATGACATCCCATATAATAGCATACATGAAAGTTATATGTGAACATTTCAATGTTAATGTAGGACCCTGTTATCTCTTTGTCAAAGTGAATACAACAGTATGTCACGTTTTTGTAAGGATATGAATTATTAACACAGTGGCGTCACTGAATAAACCACAATTTTTCATTATAGATAGAGTGGTACTCTGTGTAAACAAATTCAAAATGTGCCCACCAGACCCATTCTTTGGTTTGGTCCCAGTAAAATACTATAGTCAAATATTGAACTACATATTTTTAATGGCGAATTTTACTGTTTAATAATAATAAAATACATCAATTACAACACTGTATATGTATAATTTAATAGTTCACCGACATACATTGTTATAAAGACATAAAGGAAAACGAATATACAACGGGGATATTTGGGAGCATTCTTAGAAAGAATGATGTCTTTGTCATTTACAGGATTTCACATGCCTTATTTCTCAAAATCTTTACCATATATAGGACATTTAGAATCAACATAATTAGTAGTGAATTCAGTGAGCTAGAAATAATGTATAAATTACCACTTTATTGTTTAAGGTCGCCTTCTTAACATACTCTATCTCGGCACTCATCAGAACCCTACCCAGATTCCTCAACTTCTAGCTTTTGTCGACTAGCAGCATCTATGCTTACATCTGCCATTTCAGATTATCTTGATATAATCTTTTACATTAAACTCAATTATTAGCAGTAGCAAAACCGAAACAGAGATATAGTACAAAAGTAGTGCAGCTAAAATATAAGTATCAGATATATAGACAAAAGCAATGACAGAAAATAGTACTAACCATGCCAATAATGTTAACTTACAGCTGAATGATTCTCATATTTTAATACTAGCAATACAAAGGCAATCAATATAACACAACTTATATCTTCTGCATCACTTGATATGGATTCTTACACGAACCGATTTACACTTGAGAAAGAGAGAAAGGGCAAATAATGTTGGCTTACAGTGGCAGAGGGAAACTACCGAATGCTATCGAGACGGTGGTGGTGGAGTTAAATTGGATGGCGATGGCAGCTCAGGAAGAGCAACGGAAGTGAAAACCCTAAAAGCGAATTTATTTCAACTTCAATAGTGAAAGAGGTGTAAGCGTAATAAAGGCGGGATAGGCATGAATAATGTACAAAATGATGAATAGGTCCATGGTTACTCAATCGGTCACAAACTTGTCATCTTCCATAACGGTTATAACCGTTGTAAGAGCTTATAACGGTAATATCCGTTGGAACTTTGAAATGGCTATAAATATTACGAATTGAAATGAAATAAGTGTTACAATAAGGCTTGTTTGGTGTTGTGTTTTGAATCTTTATTTCAGTCAGAGTAGGTTACTGAGCTTTTGAAGGATGCCCTTGTTCATTGTCACCTGGGTTGAGGCTAAGGTCCAAATCCTCCTCCAAGATTGTGTGATGTTGAATATGTTTAACTGATGTGAATGTTGCTTTCTTTGGTTTTCCTATTTCCTACAATTTAATTAACTAAACTAGCTTAATTGAATATAAAGAAAAATGGAGTATGGTGGTTCAAGCCCTCTTTCAAGTGTTAAAACTGCAAACACAAAATCTCATTAACCTCCAAAGTTAGGGATAAGCTTGTCAACCTAATCAATAAGAACTTATTAAGGAATGGGTAAGGTTGTTTATTACTTGTCGAACCATTAAATAAGGCTTACCGATCAAATAAATTGATATATTATAATCCTAGATTAATCATCTTGAGCATATCTATAGATTAGTCAGCTCAAGGAACTCTTTGCCTAATTATTCAAATTATGTTATATACCTGACAATAAAGCAAAGATTCTCAAAAGGGAGCGTGAACTAGATATATTATTAATATGTATTTTTAGTAGATCATAATGCAACATCTTTATAAGGAATATCCAACTTGACAGCAAGGTCAATTTAGAATATTATAGCTACAGTGAATTGCGGCTGACTAGACCGGGGTCCTTATCGATGGGTCAGTAACCCTTTCCTATTGATCTTATTAACAAATCTTTTAATGAAATTCTTGGTCAAAGTGGAGTTTGCGCAATCTATATCAACGTAATCAGCAATAGATTATCAACAATTGATCCTCATCGACCAGCTCGCTAGGAGGTATTTGTTGATATAACTAATTGTGGATCTTATTGACATGGTTAATGAAATGTGCTTATCGACAGGATCGATAAGGTCTACTGCGATAGTACCTTATCGACTGGGTCAATAACCCTTTCCTATTGATCATATTAACAAATCTTTTAATGAAATTCTTGGTCAAAGAGGAGTTTTGCGCAATCTATATCAACATAATCAACAATAGATTATCAATAATTGATCCTCATCGACCAGCTCGCTAGGAGGTATTTGTTGATATAACTAATTGTGAATCTTATTGACATGGTTAATGAAATATGCTTATCGACAGGTCTACTGCGATAGTAGATCTTTACCAACATGATTGATTGTGGATCTTTATTGACACGGTTGATAATTGGTACTCATCGGCATAATCGATAAGATCTATCACCTTAGGATGACTATCTTTCTTGACTTGGATCATTCTTATTAACTTAGCTAGCAAAGCCTTCTTTGACTGACGGATAATCCTTTGTTATCTAATCAATTTGTATCAATTCAATCAATAAGGTTTATTCAAGGAGAAATATTTCCAATACCCTCATCGACTAAGACAATAAGACTTGTTGATTGTGCCAATAAGTCCAGGTGGAATGCAACTCTGTTTGATACAAGGGTAACAGTGGTTTCCAACAGCCAGGGCTGGGGTCCTTATCGACTGGGTCAATAACCCTTTCCTATTGATCTTATTAACAAATCTTTTAATGAAATTCTTGGTCAAAGGGGAGTTTTGTAACGACCCACATTCTACGCATCGCAGGATCGTAGAATATTTATTTCTTTCACATACGAAGTCATATGGTCATGTAACTTTGGGAGACGACTATTGGGATCATTTCTCATGTTCATGATTTTTGCCGATTTTTAAATGACCGTTTTGCCCCAAGCTGATATTGTTTTGGCCATAACTTTTTATTGGAAAGGAGTTTTGACTTGAAACTACTTCCATTGGCTTCGGATGATGGTTTACCTTTCCGTAGAGTGGTCATATGTGAAAAACGGACTTACCGTTTGGGAGATATGGCTGAAATAAGGTTTGGGAGGTGAAAAACTGCTTAACCGGGCCAAATAGGGTGATTAGTAAATGAGCAAATAACCCATTTCGGGATTAGGGTTATGGGGATGATGAAATGAGTTAGGTTTTCATTCTATTTCAGTTTTCTAGCCGCCACTTACCTCTTAGAAACCCTAACAATGGCCTCCAACCTCTAAAACACCTCCAAATCACTTTCTAACCAAGGATTAGGCTTAACAACATCAAATCAAGGCGGATTAGCACAAGAATCGAGGTAGAGCTGCTGTGTTGCATTGGTATTTGTGCCCAAACAGTAGAGTTTCAGTTCTAAAGGTTTTATTTATGGCCAAGGTGAGTGAATTGCATAGTTCCTCATTAATTATGGCTAATTAAGGGTAATTAGTGTTAATTAGCGAATTTGAACATGATAAAATTTTAGAAAAATATTCATAAATTCGGAAATATTGTTTTAGACCTCTGTTAGAAAAATTGGCTAGTTTGGTTAAGTTTTGTTAGTCCTATCATCAGTTTTTCTTAAGCACGCTTAAGGGAAAATATGGGGTTTTGGCTATGTTTGATCTATTTTAACCTATCAAGTTATTGTTTTGATGTTTGTGGTTGATGTTATATGTTCCTATGACTGTTCGGTATGAATTGTGATTGTTTGGAATAGTTAGAATGGTCGAAAACGTCGTCGAATGGCGTAAAACAGCTCGCTGGACAAAGTGCAGGAATTCGGATCAAATGGGGAATTGAGGGCCGGATCGGATCGCCCTATGGGGTCGTAGAGTCACATCATGAACCAAGCCATCTCCTCCCAACCGAACCATCTGTGTGAGGTCCACGAGCATCAACTGTAAACTGCCTCTCGTACCCGATCCGAACGACTCAAGAGAAGGAGTCCGACCCGAACCGCTCCGCCTCCCGTGGCATGTACTATCCCGACCCGACCCGTATGGCCACCTCCGAACCGAACCGATGTATGGCGATTGGACTTGAAGAACCCGACCCGATCCGCCAGGAGGTGATGACGACCGATCCGTACCACCACGAGATGAAGATCACGAACTGAATTGGGGAAGCATGATCCGAACCCAAGGAGAGGACGATCTGAAGCAAAGCAAAAGAGGGAAAACCGAACCGATCCGGGAAAGGAGACCAATAACCCGAGATGAAAAGGTAGTCCAATAGGAAGTTTGTACTCAGGATCCAGTTGGGAACCAACGAGTCGACTTCATGAGTTGGGCTCTGCTGCGGGACGTGTGCTAAGGAGTTGTCGATGTCTATAACTTTGGATCACTATGTGTAGGAGGGACGTGAACGGATTCAGGGCCACAGTGGCCTAGGTACGACTAAAGAGCTATAGACCAATGAATTGGGGTCACTTGTGAAGGATTGGTCATGACTCCATGTGGTAAGCTTGGCAGTAGCAGTAGTTATACGAGTCGAACTCTGTCACTACTTCGATGGGTCTAGTGATTGACAGTGGTGGGCATCATATGCTTTACGCACTGAGTGAGAGATGTGAGGATGGTTGTTATGGTTTATTTGTTTGCCATCATTATGACATGCACAACCCCACCCCCGTTATCTTTACACCATCTGTTCAGTGGCACCTTAGATTATTGTATGGTATGTAGTGCTAACTCTTTGGTTGCAGATCCAGGTTCAGGTATGGTTTAGTATACCTGTTATTGTTCTATTTAGCTGCTTATCGCTCATACCAGACTTTTTGTCTAACCCAGAGTTTTATGTCTCTTCTTATTACTCTGGGTGCTCTCATGAGAAGTCTAGAGACAGGTTAGCTGGTGATGTACGAGTAGTCGTACCGGAGACGAGCAGGACGCTTCCACGTATGATACATATATAGATATTCTCCCTGTGTCGCTGTTGGTCACTACTTTGGGCATTAGTAGTGCACTCTTCCTTTCTTTTGTTTAGAGACAGTAATTTGAAAAGTTGTAATAAGCTGTATTTAGACTTTCGCTACTCTGATGTCGATGTTGGTTTTAGTTATCAGCTTGTGCACTGTCTCTCCTGTTTTATGTCAAGTACTTTATTATTATATTTTGTTCCATGCGCTGTGAGACATTCTACAGGGTTTCCGATTAGTTTATTCTCTTCTTTCATTTCTTTGGTTACCGTTCCGTGCTAGTCGGGCATGTGTACAGCGCACTTTCGGAGGAAATGCCGGCTAGTGCGGGGCGGGCCGTCACACTTGGTATCAGAGCTTTAGGTTGCATAGTTAACCTAGGGAAGTCATCAGGGAGAGATAGTATATGTATATGAGAGCACGTGTTTGTGATTATTTTGGTTTTCAAAAGCTATATATATATACTATTAGTATAGCTAAGGATGAAGTCGCACTGCACTGGCACCATTATGGAGATGGTTAATCGTTTTCTCTCTACAGATTGAACAATGAGCCGATACGCAAGAGGTGCCGGTAGAGGAGCCAATAATGGGAATGTTGCTGACATGAGGACGATGTTTACTGACCTCATGAAAGAGATGCTGAGGGATGTGCACAGGGCAGCTCCCAATAATGGTAATGGTGGTGGTCCAATAGTGCAGGCGCCTAGGGCCGATTTCGCTAAGCTGAACAAGGATTATACTAGTCTTGGTGGGAAGCCGTTCCACGGAACGGAGTCGGCTACGGATGTTCAGGATTGGTTGGATAGCTGCGAGCGTATTTTCGAAGACTTGGGTATCGAGGATGCGATGAAGAGAAGGCTAGCATCCTTTCAGCTGCAAGGACGGGCAATGAATTGGTGGAGTGCAATAAATGCAGCTACTCCCGAGGATCAGATTACTTGGGAGCAGTTTAAGGCTTGCTTTAGCGATAAGTTCATTCCAGCTGCTCAGAAGTCAGTGCTGTTTAAGAAATTCTTAGAGCTCAAGCAGAATGGCAGAGCTGTCTCGGAGTATATTGCAGAATTCGATACTTTATCGAAGTATGGACTATCTCTTATTGATACCGCCGAGAAGAAGAATGAGAAGTTAATAACTGGCTTGGATGGATACTTGGGGGAAAGGCTTATTAACCACATCGATGAGACGTTTGAGTCGATTGTGGGAAAAGCATTGAGGTCCAAGAGTCTTTACCCTAAGTCGAAGGCTGAGGTTGCATCTGTAGAGGAGCCAAAACAACAAGCAAGTGGTGGAGGCAAGAGTGGTCCTCAGAATAAGAGGAAGCAGAACCAGAATAAGGATGGCCAGAAAAAGAATAAGAAAGATGTTGAGTGCTTCAGCTGTGGTAAGAAGGGCCATTATGCTAGTAATTGTCAGGCTAAGCCAGCGGATAGGAAGTGCTTCAACTGTGGCCAAGTGGGACATCACAAGGACAAGTGTCTGCAACCCCCAAAAGAAAAGCTGGTGGTGAAAGCATATGCCCTTAACGCTATTCCTTCTTCGTCGAATGCCCCAACTGCAGCGGAGAAAGGAAAGAATTTGGTTGTTCAAGGTATGCTTTCTGTTTATGATGTTCTTGTTAGAGTTTTGTTTGATACAGGGGCTTCCAGTTCATTCATATCTAGTGACCTGGTAGATAGGTTGGATTGGAGCCCGAGATTGTCGATAGACCTTTAGTAGTGACGAACCCGAATGGTGGTTCGACTACCCTTAACATGATTTTTCGTAATGTGGTCTTATCGAGTCATGGATGTATGTTTGTTTGTGATTGCTTTGTTTTAGGCTTTACTAGGTTTGGCATTATTTTGGGAGTCGATTGGCTCCAAAGATACGGGGTGGTGGTAGACTGTGAGGGCTTTTTGGTGACAGCTAGAGCGGATGATGGGCGGAGGGTATTGTTTAGTGGTTTACCTAGTGACGGGGTAATGGCTAGTTTTCTAAATTCCCTCGACATCCCACATAGTGAGTTGTCAGGTTTTCCCGTGGTTGGCCAGTATTCGGATGTTTTAGAGGAAGTGACCGGGCTTCCACCACACCGAGAGATTGAGTTCTGTATTAATTTAGTGAAAGATGCCAAACCTATAGTGATGCCACTTCGTCGTATGGCACCAAGGGAGCAGCGAGAGCTCGGGGTGCAAGTTAGAGATCTTTTGAAGAAGGGATTTATCAGAAGGAGTGTTTCTGAATGGGGAGCACCAATTGTGTTTGCTACCAAGGCGGATGGTTCCCTTCGTTTGTGTGTAGACTATCGCGAATTGAATAAAGTGACGAGGAAAAACAAGTATCCTCTACCGCGGATAGATGATTTGTTTGATCAGTTGAGTGGCGCGAGAGTATTCTCTCAGTTGGATCTCGCGAAATGTTTTCATCAGCTTAGAGTGGAAGCTGAGAGTATAGCTAAAACGGCATTTCGGACGCTGTCTGGATTTTATGAGTGGTTGGTCATGCCAATCGGGCTGACCAATGCCCCAATATACGTTGTGGATCTTATGAATAGGGTATTCAGAGATCAGTTGAATAAGTTTGTCCTTGTGTTCGTGGATGATATTTTGGTCTACTCGAGGATAGAGGAAGAACACAAGGAACATTTGACGATAGTGATGGAGGTGTTGAGAAAACACCAGTTGAAAGCAAAATTCTCTAAGTGTCACTTCTGGAGGAGGGAAGTGAGATTCTTGGGCCATGTTGTTTCGGAGAATGGTATTGCCATGGACCCTGCGAAGGTGGCTACAGTAAAAGATTGGTCTATGTCCAAGAATGCAATGGACATAAGAAGTTTCTTGGGATTAGCCAGATATTATCGTAAGTTTATCCAAGACTTCTCCAAGATAGCAGCACCGTTGACTCAGTTGACCAAGAAGAATCAAGCCTTCGTCTGGGACGAAAGGTGCGAGAATGCATTCAAGAGTCTAAAGGAAAAGTTGACATGTGCACCAGTGTTAGTCATTCCTAAGGGGAATGAAGAGATGACGATATATACGGATGCATGTGGTACCAGACTAGGTGTTGTATTGATGCAAGGAGGTAGGATTGCAGCTTATGCAAGTCGGCAACTGAAACCGCAAAGATACCCTACCCATGACTTGGAATTGGCAGCGATCGTGTTTGCATTGAAGATGTGGAGACATTATCTCTTGGGAGAAAGATTCGAGTTGTTTACTGATCATAAATCGTTAAAGTATCTTTTCTCTCAAAAGGATCTAAATCTCCGACAGCAAAGATGGTTAGAATTCTTAGCTTCCTATGATTTCGACATCGCATATACACCAGGAAAGGGCAATGCGGTGGCTGATGCATTGAGTAGAAGACATGCCAGTTTAGGGGCTATGTTTCTTGAATGGAAGCAACTGGAGTTAGGGTTGTCAACGGATGCTTTCGGATACGGATAGTGCCGTATCCGTATCCGTATCCGTAATTATTTTCGGATATCAGATATCCGTATCCGTTTAATTTTCGGATATCGGATATCCGTATCCGCTTAGTTTTCGGATACGGACGGATATCGGATATTTATCCGCTCCGCCTGTAATTAATAAATTTTAGAGTATAAATAAAAAAGTTTGGATCAACATAAAATAATTTTTGTACTAATGTTTATAAAAAAAAGGAAATAAAGAAGTATAATGAGGAAACATTGTTTTATACTAATATCCATAAGCATATCCAAAAATATTCCAAAATTAAACACTAAAACTATAATTTTTCACTAAAAATTGACAAAGACTTATATCATAGTAACATCCAGCAGTTAGAAAATAATTATTAACTCTATTTTCTATTTTGAGTTATATATATTACATCAATCAGTCGGACGGATATTTTTGGATACACATATCACTATAACCATATCCGTATCCGCTTTTCGGATAATGCCGGATAACGGATATTTCGAATATGGATTCAGACGGATATCGGATTTTTTGGGTATCCGTTGACAGCCCTAACTGGAGTACATCGCTGGGTATGATTTCAGACCAAAGTGCGAATTGGATCCAGAAATGTTAGCAAGTTTGACGATCAGACCCACTCTGATTGAGCGGATTGGTTCCAGTCAGAGGAACGATCTAACCTGTTGGAAATCATCTCAAAGTTAGAGATGGGAATCGACGGAGAGATGAACAAGTATGGGCTTGATCGAGATGGATGGCTTAGAAATAATGGAAGACTAGTTGTACCCAATGTCAATGGATTGAGAGATGAAGTGCTTAGAGAATGTCAGCACTCAAAACTGACTATACATCCCGGTGGTAACAAGATGTACCGAGACATGAAGCAGACCTACTACTGCGAAGGGATGAAAAGAGACGTTGGGAAATTTATATCCAAATGCACGAATTGCCAGCTAGTTAAAGCTGAGCAAAAGAAGCCTAGTGGTTTGTTACAACCATTAGAGATTCCAGAATGGAAATGGGAACAAGTGTCAGTGGATTTCATTGATGGGTTACCAAGGACTAGATCGGGCCATGATAGCATTTGGGTGATTGTGGACCGATTGACTAAGAGTGCAAGATTTATACCCGTCAAGTCAAACAGGACGGCAGCTAAGTTAGCCGAACTATATGTAAAGTGGGTAGTGAGATTTCATGGAATACCCAAAGGCATTGTGAGTTACCGAGATCCGTTGTTCACTAGTGGATTTTGGAAGAGCTTACAAGAGGCGTTAGGATCAGAACTACATCTCAGTACCGCGTATCATCCTCAAACCGACGGACAGACAGAGAGGGTGAATCAAGTGTTAGAAGATCTCTTGAGAGCTTGCATATTGTATTTTGGTGGATCATGGGATGACCATTTGCATCTAGTAGAGTTTACATATAATAATAGTTATCAATCCAGTATTGGTATGGCTCCATTTGAAGCTTTGTATGGAAGACCGTGCAACTCACCGTCATGTTGGGTAGAAACTGGTGAGAAGTTTGTGCTTGGACCAAATGTGATAAGAGAAACTTCAACAAAGATTGAAGTTATCCAACAACGAATGAAGGCTGCCCAAGATAGGCAGAAGAGTTATCCTGATAGGAGGAGAAAAGAATTAAAGTTCTCCATTGGAGACCTGGTGTTTGTCAAGATTTCTCCATTGAAGAGCGTGATACGATTTGGCAGGAGAGGCAAGTTAGCACCAAGATTTGTTGGTCCATTCCCAGTTCTTGAGCAAATTGGGAATTTGGCATACAAAGTTGGATTACCAGAGAAGATGGCAGGAGTTCACAACGTATTTCATGTTTCCCAGTTAAGGAAGTTCGTGTACGACCCAGATGTGACTATTTCACCTGATCAGTTGGATGACATCGAAGTTGAACCCGAGGCGGTTGGGAACCGCAAGCCTATGCGTATTGTTGGGAACGATATGAAGAAACTTCGAAGGAAAGCGGTGAATCTAGTCAAAGTCCAGTGGGGCGAGAATGAGAATGACTGTACTTGGGAGACAGAGGAGAGCATTAGGAAGACGTATCCAGAACTCTTCGCCTGATAAGATTTTAACTTCGATTTAGTCTTTCCGCATGCTAGGATAGGCTTGTTTGTTTGTTTTGATGTTTGATTGTTGTATGTGGCTGGTAGGCATGCAGGATCCTTTGTATGTTTTGAGTTAAGGAATTTCGGGGACGAAATTTCTTAAGGGGGGAAGAGTGTAACGACCCGCATTCTACGCATCGCAGGATCGTAGAATATTTATTTCTTTCACATACGAAGTCATATGGTCATGTAACTTTGGGAGACGACTATTGGGGTCATTTCTCATGTTCATGATTTTTGCTGATTTTTAAATGACCGTTTTGCCCCTAGCTGATTTTGTTTTGGCCATAACTTTTTATTGGAAAGGAGTTTTGACCTGAAACCACTTCCATTGGCTTCGGATGATGGTTTAACTTTCCGTAGAGTGGTCACATAAGAAAAACGGACTTACCGTTTGGGAGATATGGCTGAAATAAGGTTTGGGAGGTGAAAAACTGCTTAACTGGGCCAAATAGGGTGATTAGTGAATGGGCCATAACCCATTTCGGGATTAGGGTTATGGAGAGGCTGAAATGAGTTAGGTTTTCATTCTATTTCAGTTTTCTAGCCACCACTTACCTCTTAGAAACCCTAACAATGGCCTCCAACCTCTAAAACACCTCCAAATCACTTTGTAATCAAGGATTAGGCTTAGCAACATCAAATCAAGGTGGATTAGCACAAGAATCGAGGTAGAGCTGCTGTGTTGCATTGGTATTCGTGTCCAAACAGTAGAGTTTCAGTTCTAAAGGTTTTATTTGTGGCCACGGTGAGTGATTTGCATAGTTTCTCATTAATTATGGCTAATTAAGGGTAATTTGTGTGAATTAGCGAATTTAAACATGATAAAATTCTGGAAAAATATTCATAAATTCGGAAATATTGTTTTAGACCTCTGTTAGAAAATTTGGTTAAGTTTTGTTAGTTCTATCATTAGTTTTGCTTAAGCACGCTTAAAGGAAAATATGGGGTTTTGGCTATGTTTGATCTATTTTAACCTATCAAGTTATTGTTTTGATGTTTGTGGTTGATGTTATATGTTCCTATGACTGTTTGGTATGAATTGTGATTGTTTGGAATAGTTAGAATGGTTGAAAACACCGTCGAATGGCGTAAAACAACTCGCTGGACAAAGTGCAGGAATTCACATCGGATGGGGAATTGAGGGCTGGATCGGATTGCCTTATGGGGTCGTAGAGTCACATCACGAACCAAGCCATCTGCTCCGAACCGAACCGTCTGTGTAAGGTCCACGAGCATCAACTGTAAACTGCCTCTCGTACCCGATCCGAACCACTCAAGAGAAGGAGTCCGACCCGAACCGCTCCGCCTCTCGTGGCATGTACCATCCCGACCCGATCCGTATGGCCACCTCCGAACCGAACCGATGTATGGCGATTGGACTTGAAGAACTCGACCCGATCTGCCAGGGGGTGATGATGACCGATCCGGACCACCACGAGATGAAGATCACGAACTGAACTGGGGAAGCACGATCCGAACCCAAGAAGAGGACGGTCTGAAGCAAAGAAAAAGAGGGAAAACCGAACCGATCCGGGAAAGGAGACCAATAACCCGAGATGCAAAGGTAGTCCAATGGGAAGTTTGTGCTCAGGATCCAGTTGGGAACCAACGAGTCGACTTCATGAGTTGGGCTATGCTGCGGGACGTGTGCTAAGGAGTTGTCGATGTCTATAACTTTGGATCACTATGTGTAGGGGTTACGTGAACGGATTCAGGGCCACAGTGGCCTAGGTACGACTAAAGAGCTATAGACCAATGAATTGGGGTCACTTGTGAAGGATTGGTCATGACTCCATGTGGTAAGCTTGGTAGTAGCAGTAGTTGTACAAGTCGAACTCCGTCACTACTTCGATGGGTCTAGTGATTGACAATGGTGGGCATCGTATGCTTTGCGCACTGAGTGAGAGATGTGAGGATGGTTGTTATGGTTGATTTGTTTGCCACCATTATGACATGCACACCCCCACCCCCGTTATCTTTACACCATCTGTTCAATGGCACCTTAGAGTATTGTACGGTATGTAGTGCTAACTCTTTGGTTGCAGGTCCAGGTTCAGGTATGGTTTAGTATACCTGTTATTGTTCTGTTTAGCTGCTTATCGCTCATACCAGACTTTTTGTCTGACCCAGAGTTTTATGTCTCTTTTATTACTCTGGGTGCTCTCACGAGCAGACTAGAGACAGGTTAGCTGGTGATGCACGAGTAGCCATACCGTAGACGAGCAGGAGGCTTCCACGTATGATACATATATTGATATTCTCCCTGTGTCGCTGTTGGTCACTACTTTGGGCATTAGTAGTGCACTCTTCCTTTCTTTTGTTTAGAGACAGTAATTTGAAAAGTTGTAATAAGCTGTATTTAGACTTCCGCTACTCTGATGTTGATGTTGGTTTTAGTTATCAGCTTATGCACTATCTCACCTGTTTTATGTCAAGTACTTTATTATTATATTTTGTTCCACACGCCGTGAGACATTCTACAGGGTTTTCGATTAGTTCATTCTCTTCTTTCCTTTCTTTGGCGACCGTTCCGTGCTAGTCGGGCATGTGTACAGCGCACTTTCGGAGGAAATGCCGGCTGGTGCGGGGCGGGCCGTCACAAGTTTTGCGCAATCTATATCAACATAATCAGCAATAGATTATCAACAATTGATCCTCATCGACCAGCTCGCTAGGAGGTATTTGTTGATATAACTAATTGTGAATCTTATTGACACGGTTAATGAAATGTGCTTATCGACTGGATCGATAAGGTCTACTGCGATAATAGATCTTTACCAACTGATTGATTGTGGATCTTTATCGACACGGTCCATAATTGGTACTCATCGGCATGATCGATAAGATCTATCACCTTAGGACGACTATATTTCTTGACTTGGATCATTCTTATTAAATTAGCTGGCAAAGCCTTCGCTGACTGACGGATAATCTTTTGTTATCTGATTAATTGGTATCAACTCAATCAATAAGGTTTATTCAGGGAGAAATGTTTCCAATACCCTCATCGACTAAGACAATAAGACTTGTTGATTGTGCCAATATGTCGAGGTGGAATACAACTCTATTCGATACAAGGGTAACAGCTGTTTCCAATGGCCAGGGGCCGTTGGTATATCCATTGGTATACCGATCAACAGTTTCCAACGACTTCCAATGCCATCAATGACAATTTTCCAACAGTTTCCAATTGTGAAATTTGGTAGTGTATTTTGTGTCTGAACAGTTAGCCATTGGAAACCGTTGAAGACCGATGAAAACGCGCCATTGCTAACCATTAGAAGACGTTGAAACACATGGACATGTAAGCCGTTACCAACCATTGGACGCCGTTGGAAATCTAGGTATTTTTTTTTACAAAGTTCAGATTTCTTACTTCCAGCCACGCACATTCTTATATTCATCAAAACATCTCCATTTGAGCATATACATCACAGTCCCAATCACATATATACCCAAATATTATATTATACCAAAATCAAACACAAAACACGCAAAACACATAACATAAACTAGTATTTATAAATACATCAATGCAACGTCATTAACACATCATATACGTACATACATCCCAACGTCAAAATAAACAGTCGTCCAACATCATGTCCAAACCATCATCACCAACACATCATCAACATATACAAACCATCATAATGTATCAAGCATAACCTCACCCACTCTCAAAGCCTATATATGTACATATATATATATATAACATCAAAATAAACTAACCTCAACTCTCTCTCCTGGAAGACGAAGGACCTGTACTATACTGCGCAATGAACTCCGCCAGACGCTGGTTAAGCTGCTCCATCTGCTCTTCGCGGCGGTAGTCATCCTCATTAACCTCTGCAACTGGGCTCATAGCTGTGCGATCTCCTCCTTATCCTGTGCCCTATAGTATGACTGCTGAGATGTCGTAACCTGTATATAATTTCAGTATTTCATAGTAGCAATTGAAGTAAATTTCAGTTTTCATTATAAATTTTAGTTTCTATTACAACTAAATTGCCAAACCCATAGCGTCTATTCTGGGTTGGTGGATCCACGACAGCATCAAAAATCCTATCTGTAACGAACAAGAATTTTCGACCCTGAAAATCGACACAAATCTCAATGTCGACTATTCAAACATAGGAAATACCAGATCATTAATAGAAAGAAGTTAGAGGGTGAGAAATAGAAAAAAAGAAAATTACAATAAAAGAAGAACATAACAGAACAAAATCAGAGTGAATACGAATCTCACAGCAGAACGAACAAAATATATTATATAACATAAACTTTTAAAATACAAACTTATAACTGTATACACATGCCATTTCATAGTATAACCAATATCAACACAACGAAAAAAAACTCTATATATATCTAACTCTGAAGCCTCCTGCTTCGAGCTCCACCAAGTATCTGTAATATCCCGACTACTTGACTGCCTGTACAAATATAGGCACCCAAGAGCATAGGAAAAACAAAATAAAATAAACTCTGGGCTAGTCATGTAACTGTTGTGAGTGAACTCTAATCACTTGGTTTAACTTTAAAGATCCTTTTAAAAGAAATGATAATCATAAGATCAATCCACACATAAACACTGACGATTTTTACCTTACGATAACTCACAATATTTCTTAAATTCAATATTTTCTGATATTATAATAATGTCTAAATCAAGTAAATAGCAATCTAGCAGGAAGCTTTCATCTCACGTTCTACATATATAATATACAACGAAAAACCGCGGGCTCTTACTAGAGAATGAGTTCCCAACTATGACAAGGTATGGAATCACCTTTCGATCAGTGTACTCTAGAAGAGATACACTGCAGTTCAGTAAGAACATCTTATAACTCAGCCATACATGACCAGCCATTCATTTCGCTTGAATGTTCCAAATATATTGTCACCTTACGGTTGGTATACCAACATAACCATTCCCAGGAGATACAAAAATAAAAAGAAGTAACAAATATTAATATTCTCTAGATGGTGACAATATACCCTAATTGGGTGCGACCCACTTAGCCATGTTGCTTGCACGATTTTTGTCATTTCCCAGCTGATGAGGCTTGAGGTCATAACGTACCACTATCCAAATCACATCTTTATCTACTTTGAATGCCACATCATCATACCCGCCAAATCACAAATTGATTTCTCCAAGAATACCATGGGTATAAAGCTAAGAGAAACGAGTTTCTAAACCACCAAACGTAAATACGGTTGAAGAGATCAACTTATGCGATTTATTGTATATACTCTGTCAGACATTCGTCCATACACGTTGTCCTGGGACTGGACAAACCGAAGGCAAATCCATCTTAGGCAGTTTCTACCTAGGATTTCCAGAACAGCCCTTGCATAAACTTCGTCTTCAATTATCTTCATCATATTTGATTCACAACACTAATGCCAAATGGAGTGGTTTTCAGGTAATATATCTAATCCCGGTCTCTCCGTATTGACAATATAAAAAGGGTCAAATGCTTTGGTAGTCGGTTATTTAACTATCAAAGAAAAACATACGTACAAACAACGGTCGTACTTCCAAATTGAAATCTGACCGATCAATCATCAATCAACACTGATCCCCTTTAATTTAATTTATTATTAAATTATTCATTTACCAATTTCCTTTTAGTATCTTTACTCAAATGTTCCTTCAACTCGTTTATCCTCTCATGATTTCTTTTGAAAAACGTTTAAATATATTCACAACTCTTTATTTCTCGTATTTCGAAAATATATGTTATCTTTGGAAAACATTTTCGTTTCTTATCCACTCATCACTATCCTTCAACGTCCATTAGTCCCTAACCATAAACTAGTAAGAGAACAACTCCCTAAGTATCAATCCCGAAAGTCGAAACCAACATCAGATTGACACACAGAAAGTCATTCAACTTAACTAATCTCTAGTCAGTTTCCAATTTCCTTAATTCCATTTCTATTTTCAAAACGTTTGCTTTTAAACCATTATTCACTTTAAAAATGTGAATATCATTTCTATACTAAAACTTAGACTCATTTTACCAAATCAATTTTTATCTGTATTGAAAATATCATTATCGGTTAAAATCCATTCATCGAGTTATTTCAAAATTTCATAATTATATTCCACTCCATACTCTCCATTCACAAGTAAACTTCTTGATAATTTTATCAAGTTTATAACATTATCTCGATTTCAAATTTGATTTAGATTATTTGTTTCAGATCATATATTAACTATCTTTTCAAATTCTAAATTATATAATATATAATTTCTAAAAATATATTTATTTAAAAATATTCGACAAAGTCGAACTCTAGTTTTACATCCTTAGATATTTATTTCAATCTTGCTTACATTTCGAACATCGAAAAACCTCATTGTTTCCTTGGGAAATCGATTCCTCATTTCCTTTTTAAATCCATTCTTGGATTTACATTCCCATGTTATTATTTAATAATATAATTCCATTTCATTTTCAAAATATTATCTATAAATTTAGTTACTTGTTTTATTATCAAAACAAGTTATCTAGCTTACTCGAACTTCAATTTCTATTTTAAAAATAGTTTTTTCCTTTTTAAAACCCCAAATTTCTTTTCCAACATATTTGAATATATTTTACAGTATTTTAATACCAATTAATTCAGGTCAATGTTGTTCAAACATCCTAAACACACAATAATCAACACCAGATTTTTCATCAAATGTAAATACTTTTGAAGAGATCAACTTACGCAATATATTGGATATACTTTGTCAGAGATTCGTCCATACACGTTGTCCTGGGAATGGACAAACCGAAGGCACTATTATGCAAATCCATTTTAGGCAATTTCTACCTAGGATTTCCAGAATAACCCTTACATAAACTCCGTCTTCAATTATCTTCATCATATTTGATTCGCAATGCTAATGCCACAAGGAGTGGTTTTCAGATAATATATCTTATCCCGGTCTCTCCATATTGACCATGTAAAAAGGGTCAAACACTTTGATAGTCGATTATTTAATTATCAAAGAAAAGCATACATACAAACAACGGTCGTATTTCCAAATGGAAATCTTACCGGTCAATCACCAATCAACACTAATCCCTTTTAATTTAATTTATTATTAAATTATTCATTTATCAGTTTCCTTTCAATACCTTTACTCAAACATTCCTTCGACTCGTTTATCCTCTCATGATTTCTTTTGAAAAACGTTTCCATATATTTACAACTCCTTATTTCTCGTATTTCGAAAATATATATTATCTTTGGAAAACATTTCTGTTTCTTATCCACTCATCACTATCCTTCAACGTCCATTAGTCCCTAACCATAAAATAATAAGAGAACAACTCCCTAAGTATCAATCTCGAAGGCCGAAACCACCATCGGATGGATACATAGAAAGTCCTTCAACTTAACTATTCTCTAGTCAGTTTCTAATTTCCTTAATTCCATTTCTATTTGCAAAACGTTTTCTTTTAAACCATTATTCACTTTAAAAATTTGAATATCATTTCTATACTAAAACTTAAACTCGTTTTACCAAATCAATCTTGATCTGTATTGACAATATCATTATCGATTGAAATCAATTCATCGAGTTATTTTAAAATTTCATAATTATATTCCACTCCATACTCTTCATTCACAAGTAAACTTCTTGATAATTTTATCAAGTTTATAACTTCATCTCGATTTCAAATTTGATTTTAAATTATTTTTTTCAAATCAAATATTAACTATCTTTTCAAATTCTAAATTATATAATATAAATTTTCTAAAAATATATTTATTTAAAAATATGCGACAAAGTCGAATTCTAATTTTACATCCTTAGATATTTATTTCAATCCTGCGAACATTGAAAAATTTCGTCGTTTCCTTAGGAAAACGATTCCTCATTTCCTTTTTAAATCCATTCTTGGATTTACATTCCCAAGTTATTATTTAATAATAATTATTCCATTTCATTTTCAAAACATTATTTATAAATTTAATTACCTTTTTTTATTATTAAAACAAGTTATATATTTTACTCCAACTTCAATTTCTATTTTAAAAATAGATTTTTGCTTTTTAGAATCCCAATTTCTTGTCTAATATATTCGAATATATTTTAGAGTATTTTAATACCAATTAATTCAGGTCAATGTTATTCAAACATTCCAAACACACAATAATCAACACCAGATTATTCGTCACATCACATAATGTAATATATGAAAATCAACATTAAAATTGTTGAGGAATCCAATTGGATCCCTCCAATTTGTTTCCATGCATCCATAGATGTTAATCAACATTTATTTCATATCAATATGAAATAAATAATAAATAGAATCCATATTTAATTAACGATTTGTATAAATAACTATATGTATTATTTTAACCAATTCATCCAAACCACCATCACACATAACATTCAATCATTTTTATCAATATTAAGTAATGTTTATAAAATTATAAAACTGACAGAGTTATTGAGTTTACTCACTTTGTTCCTTAATCGTTAAATAATGATTAACTATCGATGATTTGACTTAGGCGTTTAAATTTACAATAATTCGTAACGAGTTCCAAATCGCTCCAAATCACCTTCATCGCGTAGACTATGTCCATACGATCCCAATGGATCTGACTATTCGAAATTCTGATAACGGGTGTACAAGATATTAAAGTTACAAGTTTATATATTAATTTAAATTAAAACAAACTTAATTTATTAATAAATCGGGCCTCACCCTTTAATATTCGGCCCAATTTTCCACTGTAGCCTACCCGTTTGGAATAGTGCTTCATCTTTATGGTCTTAAAATCATATCTCCAGTACCTCTTTATTCATGAACGCTGTAACACCCCGTGTATTCTATAACTGTGGAATTAACAAATTAAAGTATAATTAATTTGAAATCAAAGAACTAAGGGAAACGGGATACGCCATTGCGTTCGTCTCGGAAAAATACGCGAAATAGAGTCCGAGTTTTCGAAAAACGGAGTCCGTGTGAAGAAGATATAGCCTTCGGAAGTTTCTGAATTAAGTTTAAAATTCAAACAGAATAAAATAGCTCAGAAAATCAAGTTTAAATTCCAAAATGGGGCCCAATGGGCCAGGGCGGAAGAACACCCGCCTAAGGCACCCAGGTCGACTGGGCTGTCGACCTGGTCTAGCCAGGTCGACAGGGCTGTCGACAGGGCTGTCGACAGGGCTGTCGACCTGGTCCAGAGCCAGGTCGAACCCAGCCCAACCTGGCTGGCCTATTCTATGTTGGTCGATTTTCTGCAGTCTGCTTTGTCATTAGGGATAGGTGGCAGGCTCTAATTGGTCTCTCCTTAGGATGAAAGGCTACGATCAATCCAAGCGACATCAATGGTCCTAATCAGTTCATAACCCCTATAAAAATGACCCTAGACTCTACCTAGGTTTCTTACACAATTCTCTAGCCTCCATTGCTCTCTTCTTCTAATAAAAAAATAAAAATGGCATCGCTGCTCTGTTGGAATTAAAACTAGAAGATAATCAACATCAGCCTAAGCAACTCAATTCAAACTAGAGATTAAAGTTTCTGCAAAGATTCTACAACAAGTTAAAGTTCTTTCTTTAATCCAATCAAGGCAAGTACAGTTATTTTCCGCTATAAACGTTAATTATAATTTTGATATGTTTTTAATTCTGAATCTGAGATTGTATATATATTCTCTTCTGTCAGATTTGTTTTTCTGTGACTGTTCTGTATCCCTTTTCTTCTTTTCTGTTTTTATAGCCAGGCTACCACGAGCCTGTGCCTAATCTCATAAGAGATGAACGTATGAACGCAAATTTTGGGATAAATAATGAATGATGCGAAATTTGACAAGACTAAATTGAATGTATGACTTTAGGTCTGAGGCATAAAATATATTGGACATATGCATAAATTTGACTATGAACATATAATTTATGCATGTTGTATGCATAGTTATGTTGTAATTTAGAACTGTAATTAATGAGCATATGTTGTAAACTAGATTTGGATCTATGCATATTCTATGATAGAAGAAAAGAGGAACCATTGTAAGATTACATATGATTTGAGACTTTGGACAAAATGCATATAAAAGTCAAGATCTGATTTTTAGAAGATATGATTTAAAGATTTATATTGTTGGGTATAGTTTGCATAATGATTCATGACTCAAAAAGAAGAAGGTATGGAAACTTAGGTGTAAAGATTTACATTAATTAGGATATCTATTATAGTGATTACACCTAAATAGGGATTTTTGGATATATGGCATGCATTGAAATTAATGGTTATATTTGGTATAATTTATATGTGAATCTGCTGTAAGATGCTAGTTTAACAAAAATTGGAACATATGTTATATGGCAAATTATGTCCATATTCTGCGCTTATGCAAACATGGAGTGTATGTTGTGAATCATGACAATTATCTAGGCATATGAATTTAGGCCAATTTGTGATTAGGCAAGGCATGTAAATAGAACCTCTAGAAATATTAAATTTGCTAAATCTGCTAATTTGTCAAGTTGCCTAAACTACTAGTTTTGTTATATTGCCTAGACTGCTAATTAGGTTGAAATGCCTAACCTGTTATATGCCAAAATCTGCTAAGTTGCTAAATCTGTTAAATCCGTTAAGTCATATAAAATCTGTTATCTGCTATGTTGATATAATCATCCTGTTATTGATATAATCTGAATTGGCATATATATTGGGCGTGCGCATAAACGGTAAATTATTAATTAATTGGCCGCAAAGATAAACATGGCTAACTCGAGGTTAGAATGAGTTTGCGGCGTAAATCTGCCCGGAACCGCCCGGCACATCCAGTGGCCGCAAACAATAGGTTCTAATGTGAGAAGTTAGTCATAACATGCGTAAGACACGAGGTTAGGTCTGGCTTGTGGCAGAAGTCTGTCCGGAACCGCCCGGCATATCCAGCGGCCACAAGCTACCGACCTAATGTGAGAGGTCTGTGCATTAATAATTAATTAATGCAAAATCTAAGATAAGAATGACGTCTAAAACGTATTGGGGAAATAGGGTTAAACCAAAGGGATTAATAGATGTAGTAAAACCCGTCCATGAATCTGTAGGCCCAATACAAAGTTAGACAAATCTGAAAAATCTGTACATCTGACCTGTTAGTCTGAAAACTTGTTAACTTAATTTGTGAATTAGTAAAATCTGAATTCTGTATGTCTGAACTTGTAAACAAGTCAATCTGAAATATGTTAGTCTGGGGACACAAGGTTAGGAGGGGAATTACTTGTGTCATCTGTTGTTTGGGACCCATATTAGTCAGTAACCCTTTCTGGTATCAAAACTTTGACCCAACAGTAGGTAGGGTCCGGGCACGCTTACTGAACTAATTATAAGTGGTTCACTCTGATAATGGCGAGGGGTGTTGATGGTGCGTTCCAACCGGGTCATGTGCGTGCATGGACCCCGGTCTGCCTCTGAGGATGTAAGACGCCGTGACATCTGTAAATAGGTCTGTGCCAATTGGTTGTCACTTTAGGGAGTGATACACCCTACTGTGGGGCCGACACAGGATATTTATGTATTAGGGAGCCGATCGCTTGGGGTAGGGTTTTAGGGTACGCTTAGTTCTGTCCGTTTCTGTTGGTACCGTCTGTTTCTGTTGGGTGGTAACACCTGTCTGTTTCTGTGTGGTACCGTCTGTTCGGGTGGTAAAGGCCCATTACTAGTATACACCTAATTCTACATTCTGTTTCCGTAGAGATAAATCTGTTCCTGCTTCTGTCTGTTTCTGATCGGGTAGTAAAGGCCCATTATTAGCATTCTGTTTCTGTTAAAGTATTCTGTACCCGTTCCTGCTTCAATTTAGACATTAGGGAGACACCTAATTCTGCTATACTAGTATTAGTGCAGAGAAGTGTAAAACAATAGTTTATACCATTCTGTTTTTCTGTTATATCTGCTACACCTGTTATAGTTATCTCACATCCAGTTTTATGTTCATATCATATTATTATTATCTGTTCATATGCTGAAAGTCACTGGACTTGCCAGACTTTTTGTCTGACCCTTGTTGTTTCGCCTCCTTTCTTCCGTTTCCCCCCCAGGTTATCCAAGGAGGGAAATACTTTAGCTTGATCCGGATTTCTCTTTGCTTGAAGTGCTTAAAGTATGGCTTGGCTCTGTATAGCTTCCGTTCCATGGGGATTATGATTTTAAACTATGCATTTTGAAGGCTTTTGTACAAGACTGATATTTTGTACTTGAATTCTGAAGTTGAAAGGATGTAACCATATTAATTTCTGTGCAATAAAGTTAAAATTTTGCAAGTACTGTTTTATCTGTCTTGTAAGTTTCTGTTCTGTTTACTAAAATGCTCCACCAAAGTTAAGGCATTCCCTTTGTGAGTGACCTTAATGGAGGTGGGGTGTTACAAACGCACTTGCCCCGACCCTCACGATCACGTTTCTCCACCATTTCCAAAACCAGGAAGACCGATCTCCTTCCCTTCCTGAGCTCGACAAGCTCATCACTCCTTCGAAAATCCTCTACTTACCTTCCCTGTATGCACCCATTTTCTCTAAACTACTACCCTTCTCCTCCATTACCACACTGTTTTCCCTGTACCATTTGAACACTGCTGCTCCTGAAACGTAAAAACTCCACTACCACCGAACTAAGTCAGTTGTTCCTCTTCATACCACCCGCGTTTAAAGCCCAGACCCTCCTCACTTGTACAGTAGCAATCAGCTTCTTCTACAAAAAAATGTGTTGCTCCAGTATACTTGCTCACGTCATTCCTTAAACTTAAGGATAATGGGAATGCGGACTTACTTTTTCACGTGATCAGTAGCTCAACGAGATATAGCACATAATGGGTGACATCTGGTTTGCAAGGATCAGGGGAAGTAACTGCATATAAGAACAACTTAGGGTGCACGATCCATTGCTGATTTTAGTTCTAATTATTCCTGTTTCCCTTTATTTGTATTTTTTTCTTTTCTTCTTTGGATTTTTAGATGCCATGCTTATGACTTGTATCTTCTTTGGGGTAAAAGGAAATCGAAAGAAGCTCGTTTATATATAGCTGAAAAGACTTCCAACTGAAGCTTAAATTAATTAAAGATTAAGTAATTAACACGTGTTGTTCATTCTTTAGTAGCTGGAATGATTAGATTAGGTCCTTTTTTTCCCATTGAGTTATCCTTTCACGATCTAATACGTTGGATGTTGAAAAAGTGAAGACACATGCAGCGTTCTTGCTTTAGAGTAGACAAATGGAATACTTAGCCACGAAGCTTATCAATATATATATATATATATATATATTTAGGGTACCAGTTGCATAAAAGTTTATTTGTATATGGACTACCATGACAAAAACAAAAAAATACGGTTATGACGAGAAATGTGTCACGATCCCGAAAATATAATAAAATAGACAAGTTAATTTATTCTGTGATATCCCAAAATGTGTATATAGGGTGTAAAATACTTCAAATAAAGAGTTGCTTTTTTTTCCAAAATAAAATTCACAAAAAATTATGTAAATTAAATTAAAAATATATCTCAAAAATCTTATTTAAATTCGAAATAAATAATTTATTATAATTAAATTATCGTTATGGTTTATAAACGACTCCATAGCGACTATTCGAAAATTTGATTTGGACATAACTCACAATCTATAAGCCGAAATCTCGATTTTTCACTTCCATTAGAAAAATACAGTTCAATTGATTCAAATGTTTCTTGTTTCAAAGAAATCCGACTTATAACGGATCCTGTATACTCAGTTGAAGTTCAAAACTCAATATTACGAACTGCCGCGACGTTACGAACTTGATTATAATTTATATTATAATCAATACATTCAACTGTCGTTTAAATAATATATTTATTATTATAATTCAATTCTAAACTGAATTATATTCTTTTGATTATCTAATTCACATAATATCGCCAACTCAACTATTTCCGACTGTTTCAGAAATTAAATTAATATTCCGCTATTTATAATAATTAAATAATCAAAATTATTTAACTTAAGTTATCGATATCGCTAATTCGATAGTTGAATAATTAAATAAATTAATTCTTCAATTGCTAAAAATATGGAACGTTACATTCTTTCCCCCTTAAAAGAATTTCATCCCCGAAATTACTAAGTCGGAAAATAGTATAAACCTTACTAACTAGATTAAAATCTTTTGTTTCAACTGAACTAATTAAAACATTTCTATTGTGAAATTACTTAAAAATATCTTTACAATGTTTTGGAAAACATTTCCAAATTCACCAAGGGTCTTAAAATTTCCATATATTTTAAATCCAAAATCCGTTTACAAGCACATTTCCAAGTTTCCAGAGTTCAATTCCAATTCTGGTTTATATTCATATTTATTCCATCTGATTTTATAAATCACTCCTATACGAATTCTAATTGGTTATTTATAACCATCTCGATTATAATCTGATTCGATTATAATAACAAATCAACACATCCAATATATATTATAATAATTTCAATATCAATTATTCTTTTATATATTGAAATAATTTTGGGTAAAATTATTCCATTTGCCCTCTTTAAAAACATACCGTGTCGGTTCATTGCATTCAACTGTTTAGAAACCCTTATCGACGTTGTGGTTCCCCACCATCGACTAAAATTCATAAGCTACTCAACCAATAAATCCCCACAATCTAAAACTATTTTTATAAAATATACAAATATGTTCTCTCATATATATACACTCAAACTTGATCTAGGATATTACTAATCCCATCTCTATTGAGTTACACCACATAGCCAAGGTGATCACTTAACCTTCTGCTCCGATACCACTGTAACGAACAAGAATTTTTTACCCTGAAAAATGACACAAATCACAATGTCGACTATTCAAACATCAGAAATACCAAATCATTAATAGAAAGAAGTTAGAAGGTGATAAATAGAAAGAAAGAAAATTATAATAGAAGAAGAAGAACATATCTGAACAGAATCAAGGTGAATACGAATCTTACAGCGGAATGAACAAAACATATTATATAACATAAAATTTTGAAATATAAACTTATAACTGTATACACATACCATTTCAGAGTACAACCAATATCAACAAAGCGGAAACAAACTCTATATATATCTAACTCTGAAGCCTCCTGCTCCAAGCTCCACCAAGTATCTGTAATATCCCGACTACTTGACTGCCCGTACAAATATGGGCACCCAAGAGTTTAGGAAAACAAAACAAAATAAACTCTGGGTCAGTCATGCGACTGCTGTGAGTGAACTCTAATCGCTTGGTTTAACTTTAAAAATCCTTTAAAAGAAATGATAATCATAAGACCGATCCACACATAAACACAGATGGTTTTTACCTTACAATAACCCAAAATATTTCTTAAGATCAATACTTTCTGATGTTATAATAATGTCTAAATTAAGTAAATAGCAATTTAGCAGAATGCTTTCATCTCATGTTCTACATATATAAATACAATCAAAAATCACTGGCTCTTACTAGAGAAAGAATTCCCAACAATGACAACATATGGAATCACCTTTCGATCAGTGTACTCTAGAAGCAATACAATGGAGTTCAACAAGAACATCTTGTAACCCAGCCACACATGACCGGCTATTCATTTCTCTTGAATGTTCCGAATATTGTCACCTTACGATTGGTACACCAACATAACCATTCCTGGGAGATACAGAAATAAAAAGAAGTAACAAATATGAATATTCTCCAGATGGTGACAATATACCCTAGTTAGGTGCGACCCACTTAGTCATGCTGCTTGCCCGATTTTTGTCATTTCCCAGCTGATGAGGCTTGAGGTCATAACGTACCACTATCCAGACCACATCTTTATCTACTTTGAATGCCACATCATCATACTCACCAAATCACAAATTGATTTCTCCAAGAATACCATGGGTATAAAGCTAAGAGAAACGACTTTCTAAACCACCAAACGTAAATACGGTTGAAGAGATCAACTTACGCGATTTATTGTATATACTCTGTCAGACATTCGTCCATACACGTTGTCCTGGGACTGGACAAACCGAAGGCAAATCCATCTTAGGCAGTTTCTACCTAGGATTTCCAGAACAGCCCTTGCATAAACTTCGTCTTCAATTATCTTCATCATATTTGATTCACAATGCTAATGCCAAATGGAGTGGTTTTCAGATAATATATCTAATCCCGGTCTCTCCGTATTGACAATATAAAAAGGGTCAAATGCTTTGGTAGTCGGTTATTTAACTATCAAAGAAAAACATACATACAAACAACGGTCGTACTTCCAAATTGAAATCTTACCGATCAATCATCAATCAACACTGATCCCCTTTAATTTAATTTATTATTAAATTATTCATTTACCAATTTCCTTTCAGTATCTTTACTCAAATGTTCCTTCAACTCGTTTATCCTCTCATGATTTCTTTTGAAAAACGTTTAAATATATTCACAACTCTTTATTTCTTGTATTTCGAAAATATATGTTATCTTTGGAAAACATTTTGTTTCTTATCCACTCATCACTATCCTTCAACGTCCATTAGTCCTTAACCATAAACTAGTAAGAGAACAACTCCCTAAGTATCAATCCCGAAAGTCGAAACCAACATCAGATTGACACACAGAAAGTCATTCAACTTAACTAATCTCTAGTCAGTTTCCAATTTCCTTAATTCCATTTCTATTTTCAAAACGTTTGCTTTTAAACCATTATTCACTTTAAAAATGTGAAACTTAGACTCATTTTACCAAATCAATTTTGATCTGTATTGAAAATATCATTATCGGTTAAAATCCATTCATCGAGTTATTTCAAATTT
This sequence comes from Allium sativum, assembly GCA_030737875.1. Taxonomy (NCBI): domain Eukaryota; kingdom Viridiplantae; phylum Streptophyta; class Magnoliopsida; order Asparagales; family Amaryllidaceae; genus Allium; species Allium sativum. The sequence goes on from CM060926.1 coordinate 490,159,642, forward strand.
TCATAATTATATTCCACTCCATACTCTCCATTCACAAGTAAACTTCTTGATAATTTTATCAAGTTTATAACATCATCTCGATTTCAAATTTAATTTAGATTATTTATTTCAGATCATATATTAAATATCTTTTCAAATTCTAAATTATATAATATATAATTTCTAAAAATATATTTATTTAAAAATATTCGACAAAGTCGAACTCTAGTTTTACATCCTTAGATATTTATTTCAATCTTGCTTACATTTCGAACATCGAAAAACCTCATTGTTTCCTTGGGAAATCGATTCCTCGTTTCCTTTTTAAATCCATTCTTGTATTTACATTCCCATGTTATTATTTAATAATATAATTCCATTTCATTTTCAAAATATTATCTATAAATTTAGTTACTTGTTTTATTATCAAAACAAGTTATCTAGCTTACTCGAACTTCAATTTCTATTTTAAAAATAGATTTTTCCTTTTTAAACCCCCAAATTTCTTTTCCAACATATTCGAATATATTTTACAGTATTTTAATACCAATTAATTCAGGTCAATGTTGTTCAAACATCCTAAACACACAATAATCAACACCAAATTTTTCATCACATCATATAATGTAATATACGAAAATCAACAATAAAATTGTTGAGGTATCCAGTTAGATCCCTCCAACCTATTTCCCTGCATCCACAGATGTTAATCAACATTTATTTCACATCAATATGAAATAAATAATAAATAGAATCCATATTTAACTAACGATTTGTACATATAAATATACGTATTATTTTATCTAATTCATCCAAACAACCATCACACACAACATTCAATCATTTTTTCAATATTAAGTAGCGTTTATAAAATTATAAAACTAGACAGAGTTAGTGAGTTTACTTACTTTATTCGTTAGTCGTTAAATAATGATTAACTATCGATGATTTAACTCAGGCGTTTAAACCCACAATAATTTGTAATGAGCTCCAAGTCGCTCCAAATCATCTTCATCACGTAGCCTGCGTCCATACGATCCAAACGGATCTGAGCGTTCAAAATTATGATAATGGCTGTACAAGATATTAAAGTTATAAGTCTATATATTAATTTAAATTAAAACAAACTTAATTTATTAATAAACCGGGCCTCACCCTTTAATATTCATCCCAATTTCCCACTGTATCCTACCCGTTTGGAAAGTGCTCCATCTTCCTGCTCTTAAAACTACATCACCAGTACCTCTTTGTTCATGACCGCACTTGCCCCAACCCTCATGATCACGTTTCTCCACCATTTCAAAAACTAGGAACACCGATCTCCTTCCCTTCCTCAGCTCGACAAGCTCATCACTCCTTCGAAAATCATCTACTATCCTTCCCTGTATGCACCTATTTTCTCTAAACTGCTTCCCTCTTCCTCTATTACCGCACTGTTTTCCACATACCATTTGAACACTGGTGCTCCTGAAACGTAAACACTCCACTACCCCCGAACTAAGTTAGTTGCCCCTCTTCATACCACCCTCGTTTAAATCTCAGACCGTCCTCACTTGTACAGTTGCAATCAGCTTCTTCTACAAACAATTGTGTCGGTCTAGTATACTTGCTCACGTTATTCCTTAGACTTAAGTACAATGGGAATGCAGACTTACTTTTTCACATGATCAGTTGCTCAGCGAGATATAGCACACAATGGGTGACACCCGGTTTGCAAGGATTATGGGAAATAACTGCATATAAAGGGGAACAACTTGGGGTGGACGATCCATTGCTGATTTTGGTTCTAATTATTTCTGTTTCCCTTTATTTGTATTTTTTTATTTTCTTCTTTGAATTTTTAGATGTCGTGCTTATGACTTGTATCTTTTTTTCGGCAAAGGAAATAGAAAGAAGCTCATGTATGTTCCTATATATATAGTTGAGAAGACTTCCAACTGAAGCTTAAATTACTTAAAGGTTAAGTAATTAGCATGAGTTGTCCATTCTTTAGTAGTTAACGTGATTAGATTTGGTTCTTTTTTTCCCATTGAGTTATCCTTTTATGATCTAATCCGTTGGATGTTGAAAAAGTGAAGACACATGCATCGTTCTTGCGATAGAGTAGATAAATGGAATACTTAGCCATGAAGCTTGTCAACATATATATTATATATTATTTAGGGTACCGGTTGCATAAAATTTCATTCGTATATGGACTATCATGACAAAAATAAAAATACCATTGTGACGAGAAATGTGTCACGATCCCAAAAATATAATAAAATAGACAAGTTAATTTATTCTATGATATCCCAAAATGTTGATATAGGGTGTAAAATACTTCAAATAAAAAGTTGTTTTTTTCCAAAAAAAAATCATAGAAAAATTCAACAAATTAAATTAATAATACGTCTAATTTTTTAATCTAAATTTGAAATAAATAATTTATTATAATTAAATTATCGTTATGGTTTATAAACAATTAGATAGCGACTATTCGAAAATTTGATTTGGACATTACTCATAATCTATAAGTCGAAATCTCGATTTTTCACTTCCAATAGAAAAATAGAGTTCAATAGATTTGAACGTTTCTTGTTTTGAAGAAATCCGACTTATAACGGATCCTATATAATTAGTTGAAGTTCAAAACTCAATATTAAGAACTGTCGTGACATTACGAACTCGATTATAATTTATATTATAATTAATACGATCAACTGTCATTTAAATAATATATTCGTTATTATAATTCAATTTTAAACTGAATTGTATTCTTTTGATTATCTAGTTCACATAATATCGCTAACTCAAATATTTCCGACTGTTTCAAAAATTAAATTATTATTCCACTATTTATAATAATTAAATAATCAAAATTATTTTACTCAAGTTACCGATATCGCCAAATCGATATTTAAATAAATAAATTATTCAATTGCTAAAATTACAGGATGTTACACTATCCTATCCTTGGTAGTCAACTCGGTCCTTCTAGTCTCCTTAAGCATCTGTGCCCTTTTGTAACAACCCGAAAATCTGGGCCAGTTTAAAATTTTTATTTTGGCAATTTTAGTGAATTTTGATTATTTAAAATGAATTATTTTAAATAATATCGACGAGAAATTTATTTTGAGTATATTTAGAACGTATATATTATATACGTCGTCGTTAGAATATAAATATTTATTTATATTTATAAAAGGAATTGAAAATGGCGCGGTAGTTCGATAATTCGATTTCAAACTTCAATTGAATGTACCGAGTGCAAAACAATCCGGATTTTAGTGAAACAAAAAACAATAGGATCTAATGGATAATATCTTCCCAACGAATCCGAAAAATCAAAATTTCATAGCGTGAATCAAAAGATATGTCTAGTTGAAAATTCTGAATAGTCGCTATGGAATTCAGGCCCTTAAAAATGGAAATTTTGCAAACGATCTCGGATTTCGACGAAACCACTTTTGTTGGATCCGCAATGTCAAGTTATTGCTAGATTCCAAATTTCATAATTTTTCGAATCAATATGTGAGCGTGGCAAAGGAAAACGCGTTTGACCAGTTTCAGTTGATTTTAATCGACTGTAAAATGGCCATTTTTCCAACGGTCTCAGAATTCGGCGAAACTAGTTTTGTTAGGACCGTGTCGTCAATACGAAGCTAGAAAATATTTTTCGAGAATTTTTAGAGTTAGCATGTGACCCCGGTAATTTGAAATGTACGTTTAAAATTCAATATAGCGATTTAAATGTAGATTTAAAGGAAACTGATCGAAACGATCAAATCAGCTAGCGATACATATCCCATTGTGTTCGGAATGGGGGTAAAACGCTATGGGCGACAGGCGGTGGGCCTCGTTTTGAGGTCGTATGTAAAAGTCCACTTTTTACAAATAATTAAATAAAAAAAACCCTTTCTCCCCTTTAATTCGTTCTGCCCCCCCCCCCACGTTCATTCTGCAAATCGAATAATAAAAAAAAGAAGAACGCTGCTCCAGATCGACGACCGCCCCCCCCCCCCCCCCCCGCCATCGCCTGCTCTCGCGGTGGCCTCCCAACGCCGGCGCCTCCTCTTCTTCCCCCTCCCCTCCTCTCGTGCGACGTTGCCCTAGAACCCCTCCAAAACCAGAAACCCTCCCGACGATCGAGCGTCCGCCGTTGAGGCCCTCCCCTCCTCGTTTCCGCCTCCATCCCCTTTCCCCAAAGCTTCTCCACCCTCGCCTATCTCTCCAGCCCCGTGCAGAACTCCAAAACCCCCTTTTTCTCAACTAACAGTAAGTTTTTATATTTTAATTTAATTTGTTTATTTTATATAGGATTAGCTTATTAAAAATAGGGTTTTAGTTTATTAAAATAATATTTTTATATGTAGGGGAGTTTAAGATGTTTATATGAATATAAAGAATAGATTTTTATTTAATGAAATCAGTTTTAAGTAAAATAAAAATTAGTTCTCGAGTAGAACATCATGGGTAAGATCTGAAATTGTTAACATAGAAAAGTTATAATCTTTATATAGGAAAATATGATTTTCCTTTATGAATAGCAAATATAAATTGGATTTTTATATATTCGAATAGCAAATATGAATTGGATTTTTATATATTCGAATAGCGAAGAAAAACTGAATTTTTATATATATAGTTTCGAAGTAAAATATGATTTTTATATATTGAACATCGAAGTATCATATTTTTATGTATTGAACATCGAAGTAAAATATGATTTTTATATATTGAACATCGAAGTAAAAATATGATTTTTATATATTGAACATCGAAGTAAAAATATGATTTTTATATATTGAACATCGAAGTAAAATATGATTTTTATATATTGAACATCGAAGTAAAAATATGATTTTTATATATTGAACATCGAAGTAAAATATGATTTTTATATATTGAATAGCATAATAAAAATTCGATTTCTATATACTGAATAGCGTAGTGAAAATTCAATTTTTACATATGTAGTGGCTACAGCAACGAAGATGACAAAAAGGCGAGGAGATGAAGATTTCTATCAAAGAAGAGTCACGATGATTGGATAGCTATATGTGAGAATTTCTCACCTTTCAATTTCTTTTTCTAGTTATATATATATACTAGGATGCAGACGGTGCTTAGTAGCACCCGACACAATCGTCCACAGACCATGGACTTGTTTGTTTGGTTGCATAGATTAGTTAGATGATTTGATTTGAATTTGGTTGTTTGGTGATTTTGATTGATGTGTGAATGGCATGGGCCTTCACTAGACCGGGGATAAGGCTAGGCCTCGTCCCGTTTCTAGTATCGTGCCGTTATGCCGCCGAATTTTCTAAAAATAAGTTAGAAAAATAAAGATAACATTTTATTTAATAAACGAATCGAATAGAAAATTCATAGGTTGAATAAAATAGTTCGATCGTTAAAAATATAATTTTTAACGTGAATGTGAATAAATAAATATTCATTTACAAACCGGACGGTTTGTTTATATACACCTATTTGAAGGACATTGATTGGGACGATAAATTTTACACATCGCCCAACTGCACAAATAAAATATGTGTTTGATTGTTTGAAACCCCACACGGGTGTTAGGATGAAATTTGAAGTTCACTCATCCTGATTGATTAAATATGTCGATCGATCGATTGACAGGCTGTTATAAGCGTTAGATATCTACATTTGATGCTTATACAGTGTAGTGCACTTTGGTTGATGGTTGATTATTTTTCAATGCTATTATATACATGTGTTGTATGGAATCCATATAATTAACTTTATATGGTAATTGATTGGGCCTCATTCCAATTTGAAAAATAAAGAATAATATAAAATAAATGTTCATGTGTTGACTGTACTCATCCATTGAGATTAGTCATGTGTTGAACGAAATAATTTAACAAAAATAGTCACACGTGGACAGTACTCATTCATTGAGATTAGTCGTGTGTTGACAAAAATAAATATTCATTTGCTGAATAGAATAAAGGAATATATGAAGCCGTGTTGATTAGATTGACGCCATTTTGACGTGAACGATCTTTATATCGATTTTATTCATTTTGAAATGAATATTGAAAAGTAATTTTGAAGAAAACGATTTCGAAATGAAATGAATAGAAAACGATTTCGAAATGAAATGAATAGAAAATGATTTCGAAATGAAATGAATTGAAAACGATTTCGAAATGAAAAGAATAGAAAACGATTTCGAAATGAATTGAATATAAAACGATTTCGAAATGAAATGAATAGAAAACGATTTCGAAATGAAATGAATTGAAAACGATTTCGAAATGAAATGAATAGAAAACGATTTCGAAATGAAATGAATTGAAAACGATTTCGAAATGAAATGAATAGAAAACGATTTCGAAATGAAATGAATAGAAAACGATTTCGAAATGAATTGAATATAAAACGATTTCGAAATGAAATGAATAGAAAACGATTTCGAAATGAATCAAATAGAAAACCAATTTGGTTTAAATCGAATAGAAAACCAATTTGAATTGAATCAAATAGAAAACCAATTTGAATTGAATCGAATAGAAAATGACTTTGAAATTGAATTGAATTGAAAACGAATTCAAATTGAAAACGAATTGAAAGGAATTCAAATTGAATTGAAATTTGAATTGAATAGAAATGATTTTAAAACGAATTTATAAGGAAAAATTCAATTTTGATTTGAATTGAAATGGAAGTTGAAATGTTTTGAAACGAATTCAAAACTATTTATATAATTCGTTTTAAATAGAAATCGACGAAATATATATTATATATATAATATAATGGCCTGAATAGAACGCGCCGCGCCGCGGCAGTTCGTGAATTTCGACCATTTATTTCAAACGGACATTACGGGAGATCCGACCGTCGGATCCTCCTAAAACCAGAACCGTTGGGTTCGTATCGAAAAGAGCTTTCTAACGAATATTAGAAATTTGAAATCTAACGGTTGGATTTGGAGATACATCCAAATAAAATTTGAAAAAGGTCGCTGTAAGTGCAGTTCGATGGCCATTGATGGAAATCGACTGTACGGGCCCTGATAAAATTATTAAAAATATCAATAATTTGTGTAAAATCATTAGAAATGATTTGGGAAAATTTGGGATGAAAAACTTCATATTTGAAAAGATAAAAATAGATTTTTATCGAAATGAACTAGTTTGAACTAAATTTAAAACCCGATTTGTTTTTAAATAAATAAATTAGATTTAAAAAGGGGTTTTAAATAATCGGAATTCCTAATATATTTGATTGGATTTGAAATGGGTTTATCGTGAACTATGTTTTAAATAACACTAGTTCTTTAACCCGATAATAAATAGAATGTGATTTGGGTTCGTCGTGAACTGTGTTTTAAATAACACCTAGTTCTTTAACCCAGTAAAAGGAGTTTTAACGAGTCTGCAATTAGATTGAAATGTGAATTTGTAATCTAAATTACCAAATTTAGAAAATGAGCGAGAATGGAGTATTACCAGTTTTGCTCCAAAGCGATAGTTAAATCTTCAATTAGATTTGAACGTGAAATGGTAATTAATTTTACCGATAACACCGTGGTGTTAGATATGGAGTATTACCAGTTTTGCTTCATGGGATGAATAGGTTGGGATTGGGAAATAAAATAAATAATTACTTCGGTGTGGTTCGCTAATCTCGACTAGTTTAGAAAAAACCATAATTTGGTTTGAAACGACATCCAAAGGAAGATTACAGGATAAATTTTAAAGAATCTATCTTGGATAAAATTAATGGGAACCTTTCCCTAAGAATGTGGAATTTAGAAACTAGCTGTAGGTTGGCTAAGAAGAATGGTTTCCTGGGTATTGATCTGATGTTGGTTTCGGTCTTCGGGGTTAATGTTTGGGAAATTGTTCTCTTGCTAATTTGCGGTTAGTAACTAATGAATTGGAATGAGGCGTATGTTGTGTTTATGTAACATTTGTTTTAATATACGCGGGTTGTTCGGAAAGTCCGGGTTTATACCCATTCTGAATAACCGATTCGACGATATGTCGAAGATGAAGACGATGGTCGAAGACCGGAGATCTTCACGTCGTTTGGATAATTACTGATGATCTTGATTGGACTGTACACCCAAGAAGATGGAAACAGTTGGTGATCGTCCAGACGTACTTGGAGATCGATGGATATGCGGGGTACTAGGTGCCTCCGGTTTCGTTCAGACCCAGAACGGACTTGTAAATGGACTGTGTGTCTGACATTGGATTTTAGTCCGTGTGATTGATCTCTATTAAATATATATCTGTTTGGCGGCGGAGAATTTATTCTCTTGCTTAACGCCCTTCTCTGAGACGTACGAGCTCAGGGGTTATATATTGATGGATATCAAACGCATGGAGTGAATTGCCTGTGTGGCATGGCTAAGTGGCAAATGATCAAGGCTTCTGTTGAAAAGCAAAGTCTTGTGGTTGATGATCGAAGCACGGCCTTTGTGGCGTAGCTTTGTGTAACGTTTACTTCGCGAGTTTCACACCCGGTATGAACCAAAAACGGGAGACGGACCTCAGGGAGGGCATGCGTTTCTTTCTAGTTAGAAGTGGCGTCAGTAGTTTTACACGCCCTGACGAGTTTGACTTATGTGGTTGTTGCTGTTGCGAGGCGCTTCGGTTTGATCAGACGATCCGGGTCCGATGGAGTCATTCGTTGGCTCACTTACACCCCATAGGGTGGGGAAACGTAGTGTTCAGGCATAATAATCCACATCGGTGGACCGGCCCTGACGATCTAAAGGGTTGATGCGTTCTGATCCTGTGGCTCGGGCTAGAGAGTCACGAATCGGTTGAGGACTATCTTTTGCCTCGGTTCATAGATGGAAATCCAATTTCCAAATACGTGACATTTGCGGTTTTATTTGTAAACCTATATATGGCGACATAGTGGCATGGGACGCTCATGTCGCCTATGATTGATACTTATGATTTGAAGTTGTTTTATACACTATGCACTTATAATAGTATCAAATGATTTGTTTTTAAACGTATCAAGCATTCTTTGGCTGTTATGAGGGAAAACCCTATCCCCCGGCTTGCTTTGCATTGTGTGATAGGACCTGGGTCTTATAACAGCTTCATTTTTCTTTATTTAGCATTGCGCTGTTTGTTTTATGCACTGGTATTCTTGGGAGGAAACCCGTTCCGCGTTAGCGGCGTGGTCCCTTGATTTACCCAACTTTAAAAATAAAGATTAGTAACTGTTTTAGTTCTCACACCAGTCACATGACTGACCTAGAGTTTATTGTTTTAACCTAAACTCTGGGTGCCCCTATTTTGACACGGGCAGCTAGTAGTTTTGGTTTTGCAGATTTATATTCACAGGATCCTGGTTTACAGCTGGAACGATATCCGGAAAGCTTTGTATCCGTATATCTCTTCTAGTTGTGTATTGTATTATTTTCCGCTGCTATGTATTTAAATGTAATTTAAATCTCTGATATTTCTGTGTAATATTCATTTTTACTCTGTATATTCTTGTATTCTGATGCATTGTTGTAATATACTATGAAATGTTCTTTTGTATGCGTTCTGATTTGTCGTGTTCTCAAAACAGTTCGTTCTTTCTCTTCTCTTCGGAGACCGGGGAAGTTCGGGTCGTTTCATCGTGGTATCAGAGCTTTGGCTTACAAAGCAGAGAACAAGGCACATTAGAACCATACGAAAGAATTCATCAGATATTGGATTAGTAATATCCAATTAGAATGACTCGTTAGAGATGGGATCAGTAGTATCCTAGAACGAGTGTGAAGAGTATATTTTTAAAATGAAAACAAATTTTGTTTTGAAAATTTAAATCAACTATTCGTATTTGATTATTTGTTTATATTGATTTTGGACAATTCAGTATATAAAGAATTTGCATATACGCCTTGCAAACGTATGTTCAAAGTTTTAATATACTGGATAGATATGGAATCACATTCTAGTCGCCCGAAGATGGTACTGATGATTGTCATGACATCATCAGTATTTATGTTCGTGTTTCGAAGGTGTGATTTTCTATATATTTCCATTAGGCTGGTGTGAGAACCAAAACTTATATATAGCTAGAACACATTGTTGTGAATTGGCATCAAAAACAAGATTTTCAGTATATATATCAAAATTATGAATTTGAAACGTTAATTCACTAATTGATTGATGTTTGTGTTGTTTGTTTATTTGTTTGATAATTTTGAACCATTATGCCTAATTGAATCAAATATTGAATTGTATTGAAATTTGGTCGCATTTGCTCGCACATACATATACTTACATTGATCAGGTCATAGCAAGGAGGCTAGAGCCGAAGAATAAAATTTGTTTGCCCGACAAATAGGTACATGTTTACTATAATTTACTGTTTTGTTTGGGTGATGATGATTTTATGAGCCTATTGGCTAGCCGCTTGCCTTTTTCTTTTTCTTTTTGAGATCTGAAGGACCGGGGAAGCTATTTGAGATTTCCCGATGCTCCCGGTGCAGGGGAGGTTATGGCGAAATTTTTCGAAAATTTAGGGTGTTAGCCAAATTTTTGAAAATTTGAAAATTCTCAGAAACTGAAAAGTTGGAGATTGGAAGCCAGATCGAACGTAGAGTTGATTAATCAAACCACTTTCGACTTTGTTCGTTTTCGGGGACGAAAAGTTTTAAGTGGGGGAGATTGTAACAACCCGAAAATCTGGGCCAGTTTAAAATTTTTATTTTGGCAATTTTAGTGAATTTTGATTATTTAAAATGAATTATTTTAAATAATATCAACGAGAAATTTATTTTGAATATATTTAGAACGTATATATTATATACGTCGTCGTTAGAATATAAATATTTATTTATATTTATAAAAGGAATTGAAAATGGCGCGGTAGTTCGATAATTCGATTTCAAACTTCAATTGAATGTACCGAGTGCAAAACAATCCGGATTTTAGTGAAACAAAAAACAATAGGATCTAATGGATAATATCTTCCCAACGAATCCGAAAACTCAAAATTTCATAGCGGGAATCAAAAGATATGTCCAGTTGAAAATTCTGAATAGTCGCTATGGAATTCAGGCCCTTAAAAATGGAAATTTTGCAAACGATCTCGGATTTCGACGAAACCACTTTTGTTGGATCCGCAATGTCAAGTTATTGCTAATTTCCAAATTTCATAATTTTTCGAATCAATATGTGAGCGTGGCAAAGGAAAACGCGTTTAACCAATTTCAGTTGATTTTAATCGACTGTAAAATGGCCATTTTTCCAACGCTCTCAGAATTCGGCGAAACTAGTTTTGTTAGGACCGTGTCGTCAATACGAAGCTAGAAAATATTTTTCGAGAATTTTTAGAGTTAGCATGTGACCCCGGTAATTTGAAATGTACATTTAAAATTCAGTATAGCGATTTAAATGTAGATTTAAAGGAAACTGACCGAAACGATCAAATCAGCTAGCGATACATATCCCATTGTGTTCGGAATGGGGGTAAAACGCTATGGGCGACAGGCGGTGGGCCTCGTTTTGAGGTCGTATGTAAAAGTCCACTTTTTACAAATAATTAAATAATTAAATAAAATAAAAAAACCCTTTCTCCCCTTTAATTCGTTCTACCCCCCCCCCCCCACGTTCATTCTGCAAATCGAAAAAAAAAAAAGAACGCTGCTCCAGATCGACGACCGCCCCCCCGCCATCGCCTGCTCTCGCGGTGGCCTCCCAACGCCGGCGCCTCCTCTTCTTCCCCCTCCCCTCCTCTCGTGCGACGTTGCCGTAGAACCCCTCCAAACCCAGAAACCCTCCCGACGATCGAGCGTCCTCCGTTGAGGCCCTCCCCTCCTCATTTCCGCCTCCATCCCCTTTCCCCGAAGCTTCTCCACCGTCGCCTATCTCTCCAGCCCCGTGCAGAACTCCGAAACCCCCTTTTTCTCAACTAACAGTAAGTTTTTATATTTTAATTTAATTTGTTTATTTTATATAGGATTAGCTAATTAAAAATAGGGTTTTAGTTTATTAAAATAATATTTTTATATGTAGGGGAGGCTAAGATGTTTATATGAATATAAAGAATAGATTTTTATTTAATGAAATCAGTTTTAAGTAAAATAAAAATTAGTTCTCGAGTAGAACATCATGGGTAAGATCTGAAATTGTTAACATAGAAAAGTTATAATCTTTATATAGGAAAATATGATTTTCCTTTATGAATAGCAAATATAAATTGGATTTTTATATATTCGAATAGCAAATATGAATTGGATTTTTATATATTCGAATAGCGAAGAAAAACTGAATTTTTATATATATAGTTTCGAAGTAAAATATGATTTTTATATATTGAACATCGAAGCAAAATATGATTTTTATATATTGAACATCGAAGTAAAATATGATTTTTATATATTGAACATCGAAGTAAAAATATGATTTTTATATATTGAACATCGAAGTAAAAATATGATTTTTATATATTGAACATCGAAGTAAAATATGATTTTTATATATTGAACATCAAAGTAAAAATATGATTTTTATATATTGAACAACGAAGTAAAATATGATTTTTATATATTGAATAGCATAATAAAAATTCGATTTCTATATACTGAATAGCGTAGTGAAAATTCAATTTTTACATATGTAGTGGCTACAACAACGAAGATGACAAAAAGGCGAGGAGATGAAGATTTCTATCAAAGAAGAGTCACGATGATTGGATAGCTATATGTGAGAATTTCTCAGCTTTCAATTTCTTTTTCTAGTTATATATATATACTAGGATGCAGACGGTGCTTAGTAGCACCCGACACAATCGTCCACAGACCATGGACTTGTTTGTTTGGTTGCATAGATTAGTTAGATGATTTGATTTGAATTTGGTTGTTTGGTGATTTTGATTGATGTGTGAATGGCGTGGGCCTTCACTAGACCGGGGATAAGGCTAGGCCTCGTCCCGTTTCTAGTATCGTGCCGTTATGCCGCCGAATTTTCTAAAAATAAGTTAGAAAAATAAAGATAACATTTTATTTAATAAATGAATCGAATAGAAAATTCATAGGATGAATAAAATAGTTCGATCGTTAAAAATATAATTTTTAACGTGAATGTGAATAAATAAATATTCATTTACAAACCAGACGGTTTGTTTTGGGACGATAAATTTTACACATCGCCCAACTGCACAAATAAAATATGTGTTTGATTGTTTGAAACCCCACACGGGTGTTAGGACGAAATTTGAAGTTCACTCATCCTGATTGATTAAATATGTCGATCGATCGATTGACAGGCTGTTATAAGCGTTAGATATCTATATTTGATGCTTATACAGTGTAGTGCACTTTGGTTGATGGTTGATTATTTTTCAATGCTATTATATACATGTGTTGTATGGAATCCATATAATTAACTTTATATGGTAATTGATTGGGCCTCATTCCAATTTGAAAAATAAAGAATAATATAAAATAAATGTTCATGTGTTGACTGTACTCATCCATTGAGATTAGTCATGTGTTGAACGAAATAATTTAACAAAAATAGTCACACGTGGACAGTACTCATTCGTTGAGATTAGTCGTGTGTTGACAAAAATAAATATTCATTTGCTGAATAGAATAAAGGAATATATGAAGCCGTGTTGATTAGATTGACGCCATTTTGACGTGAACGATCTTTATATCGATTTTATTCATTTTGAAATGAATATTGAAAAGTAATTTTGAAGAAAACGATTTCGAAATGAAATGAATAGAAAACGATTTCGAAATGAAATGAATAGAAAACGATTTCGAAATGAAATGAATTGAAAACGATTTCGAAATGAAAGGAATAGAAAACGATTTCGAAATGAATTGAATATAAAACGATTTCGAAATGAAATGAATAGAAAACGATTTCAAAATGAAATGAATTGAAAACGATTTCGAAATGAAATGAATAGAAAACGATTTCGAAATGAAATGAATTGAAAACGATTTCGAAATGAAATGAATAGAAAACGATTTCGAAATGAAATGAATAGAAAACGATTTCGAAATGAATTGAATATAAAACGATTTCGAAACGAAATGAATAGAAAACAATTTCGAAATGAATCAAATAGAAAACCAATTTGGTTTAAATCGAATAGAAAACCAATTTGAATTGAATCAAACAGAAAACCAATTTGAGTTGAATCGAATAGAAAATGACTTTGAAATTGAATTGAATTGAAAAAGAATTCAAATTGAAAACGAATTGAAAGGAATTCAAATTGAATTGAAATTTGAATTGAATAGAAATGATTTTAAAACGAATTTATAAGGAAAAATTCAATTTTGATTTGAATTGAAATGGAAGTTGAAATGTTTTGAAACGAATTCAAAACTATTTATATAATTCGTTTTAAATAGAAATCGACGAAATATATATTATATATATAATATAATGGCCTGAATAGAACGCGCCGCGCCGCGACAGTTCGTGAATTTCGACCATTTCTTTCAAACGGACATTACGGGAGATCCGACCGTCGGATCCTCCTAAAACCGGAACCATTGGGTTCGTATCGAAAAGAGCTTTCTAACGAATATTAGAAATTTGAAATCTAACGGTTGGATTTGGAGATACGTCCAAATAAAATTTGAAAAAGGTCGCTGTAAGTGCAGTTCGATGACCATTGATGGAAATCGACTGTACGGGCCCTGATAAAATTATTAAAAATATCAATAATTTGTGTAAAATCATTAGAAATGATTTGGGAAAATTTGGGATGAAAAACTCCATATTTGAAAAGATAAAAATAGATTTTTATCGAAATGAACTAGTTTGAACTAAATTTAAAACCCGATTTGTTTTTAAATAAATAAATTAGATTTAAAAAGGGGTTTTAAATAATCGGAATTCCTAATATATTTGATTGGATTTGAAATGGGTTTATCGTGAACTATGTTTTAAATAACACTAGTTCTTTAACCCGATAATAAATAGAATGTGATTTGGGTTCGTCGTGAACTGTGTTTTAAATAACACCTAGTTCTTTAACCCAGTAAAAGGAGTTTTAACGAATCTGCAATTAGATTGAAATGTGAATTTGTAATCTAAATTACCAAATTTAGAAAATGAGCGAGAATGGAGTATTACCAGTTTTGCTCCAAAGCGATAGTTAAATCTTCAATTAGATTTGAACGTGAAATGGTAATTAATTTTACCGATAACACCGTGGTGTTAGATATAGAGTATTACCAGTTTTGCTTCATGGGATGAATAGGTTGGGATTGGGAAATAAAATAAATAATTACTTCGGTGTGGTTCGCTAATCTCGACTAGTTTAGAAAAAACCATAATTTGTTTTGAAACGACATCCAAAGGAAGATTACAGGATAAATTTTAAAGAATCTATTTTGGATAAAATTAATGGGAACCTTTCCCTAAGAATGTGGAATTTAGAAAATAGTTGTAGGTTGGCTAAGAAGAATGGTTTCCTGGGTATTGATCTGATGTTGGTTTCGGCCTTCGGGGTTAATGTTTGGGAAATTGTTCTCTTGCTAATTTGCGGTTAGTGACTAATGAATTGGAATGAGGCGTATGTTGTGTTTATGTAACATTTGTTTTAATATACGCGGGTTATTCGGAAAGTCCGGGTTTATACCCATTCTGAATAACCGATTCGACGATATGTCGAAGATGAAGACGATGGTCGAAGACCGGAGATCTTCACGTCGTTTGGATAATTACTGATGATCTTGATTGGGCTGTACACCCAAGAAGATGGAAACAGTTGGTGATCGTCCAGACGTACTTGGAGATCGATGGATATGCGGGGTACTAGGTGCCTCCGGTTTCGTTCAGACCCAGAACGGACTTGTAAATGGACTGTGTGTCTGACATTGGATTTTAGTCCGTGTGATTGATCTCTATTAAATATATATCTGTTTGGCGGCGGAGAATTTATTCTCTTGCTTAACGCCCTTCTCTGAGACGTACGAGCTCAGGGGTTATATATTGAAGGATATCAAACGCATGGAGTGAATTTCCTGTGTGGCATGCCTAAGTGGCAAATGATCAAGGCTTCTGTTGAAAAGCAAAGTCTTGTGGTTGATGATCGAAGCACGGCCTTTGTGGCGTAGCTTTGTGTAACGTTTACTTCGCGAGTTTCACACCCGGTATGAACCAAAAACGGGAGACGGACCTCAGGGAGGGCATGCGTTTCTTTCTAGTTAGAAGTGGCGTCAGTGGTTTTACACGCCCTGACGAGTTTGACTTATGTGGTTGTTGCTGTTGCGAGGCGCCTCGGTTTGATCGGACGATCCGGGTCCGATGGAGTCATTCGTTGGCTCACTTACACCCCATAGGGTGGGGAAACGTAGTGTTCAGGCATAATAATCCACATCGGTGGACCGGCCCTGACGATCTAAAGGGTTGATGCGTTCTGATCCTGTGGCTCGGGCTAGAGAGTCACGAATCGGTTGAGGACTATCTTTTGCCTCGGTTCATAGATGGAAATCCAATTTCCAAATACGTGACATTTGCGGTTTTATTTGTAAACCTATATATGGCGACATAGTGGCATGGGACGCTCATGTCGCCTATGATTGATACTTATGATTTGAAGTTGTTTTATACACTATGCACTTATAATAGTATCAAATGATTTGTTTTTAAACGTATCAAGCATTCTTTGGCTGTTATAAGGGAAAACCCTATCCCCCGGCTTGCGTTGCATTGTGTGATAGGACCTGGGTCTTATAACAGCTTCATTTTTCTTTATTTAGCATTGCGCTGTTTGTTTTATGCACTGGTATTCTTGGGAGGAAACCCGTTCCGCGTTAGCGGCGTGGTCCCTTGATTTACCCAACTTTAAAAATAAAGATTAGTAACTGTTTTAGTTCTCACACCAGTCACATGACTGACCTGGAGTTTATTGTTTTAACCTAAACTCTGGGTGCCCCTATTTTGACACGGGCAGCTAGTAGTTTTGGTTTTGCAGATTTATATTCACAGGATCCTGGTTTACAGCTGGAACGATATCCGGAAAGCTTTGTATCCGTATATCTCTTCTAGTTGTGTATTGTATTATTTTCCGCTGCTATGTATTTAAATGTAATTTAAATCTCTGATATTTCTGTGTAATATTCATTTTTACTCTGTATATTCTTGTATTCTGATGCATTGTTGTAATATACTATGAAATGTTCTTTTGTATGCGTTCTGATTTGTCGTGTTCTCAAAACAATTCGTTCTTTCTCTTCTCTTCGGAGGCCGGGGAAGTTCGGGTCGTTTCATCTTTGTTGCCGAAATTTGTCCTGTTAAACAAAATACAATTGAATTTGGATAACACTATTTTAATTAAATTATAACTTTAAGTTAACTATGTTTTACGTATGTATGCATTACGGGCCTTCGCATCGTGATCCCATGAGTAGGAAGCTGAGCCTGCATCGTCGACCAGACTCCCTGCATGTGTATGCTCAAAAACATCTCAGTACGACACAAGAACACCATGATGTCTCTCCTGAAATATGCATATATGTAAATTAGAACTTAAAGTTAAATCAACTATAACTTTTAACAACTCATAACTTAAGATCTAGCTATAACTGTGTAATTAATAAATATACAGGTCCTCGCGATGGTGCTGGAACGACATGGAACCACTATGATGTGTTACCGGGTTCTTGCTCCTATTTGTCGAATTTCTCATGGACACGGCCTATATATTTAAATTTAAAAAATGTCTAATTCTAATTTATATATTAATTGAGTAAAACAATTTAAATTAAATATGCAGCAAATTTACCTGAAACTCCTCATTATTCCTCCAAGTATGCAGATCGTCCGACACCTTAGCTCTTATCCAATCGGATTATTTCCTAGTTGATTTTATGCTATCATTATTTCTCTGTAATTTTTGGCCACTTTACTGTTCCAGTGGCGTTGGATGAGGTCAATATCTGTCTCTGAATATCCACCGCACCATGCATTTTTTTTTTAAAATAGCATAAATATGAGGTGATCAAATAGGAGCATGGCTATTAATGTAATAAATGATATATCACACGTACCAGAAAATCTTACCAAATAGTCTCCTTTACAATATATGGTATCGATGTCCACGCGGGCCAACATGAAGTCATATGAGCCATGTAAGCGCATTTTGATATCGTCAAAACTGTATTGGAAGGCTCTAACTCAAAAATCCTGTGTTAAACGAAAAAAACATTTAATATTTCATGGCTACTATATATATATATAATTTATTGTACAAAAAATAAATTTATACTTGAAACTTAATACTTACCCTTTGTTGGCTTTTGGCTTAAGCCACACCACATGACGTAACAGCTCTTGCGATGGACCACTACCATCGCTACCTACCGAACTGTGTGACGTCATACCTGTTACGGACAATAATACAACATAACATAAAGGACTATGCAATATAAATAATATGACATGACATAACATAAAATTATAAGATTATAATAAACAATATGACATAACATAAAAGGACAATGAAAATCAAGCAGTATGACATTACATAACATAAAATTACCTTTTTAAAATGAGAATTATTGGTTAGTCCTCGTCACTTTCGGATTCTGACTCTATTTTCACCTCTATATATGGTTCATTTGTAGCCTCAAAAGCTTCAATTAATGCATTCAATTCATCGTTTAGAGGTCCAAAATCTATTTAATCATCAGTTATTTCTATTCCTTTATTTTGCTTGACATCTCTTCAATTTAAATGATTCAACAAAATTTCGGTAGCACAACGCTTTAGTTCTCTAAACAGTACACAATTGCGTGTACATAGGGAACATAAAGGAAGCACTTTCGAAAATTTGAGAACCGTTTGAAATGAAATGATTTACAAGATTTGATTTCGTTGTTGTGTTCATAACTTGTCCAATACAAGAAAAAATCCAGCAAATATTGTATATGATGAATATAAATGTCTGCTCTGTTAGGAAAATGAACATTCACATAATGTTCATATACAACACTTATCACACGAGGCCGAAAACACTCTAAGGCTTAATTTCAATCTCTAATTATATGTATACGGACTTTATCACAATTACGTATATTTTCAACATTCAATCGAACTAACCATACATATAAAATTAAATATCATTTTCGATAAATTTTTATAAAACATAAACTTATTTACTTCCATTTCCATTAAACATCCCTTTACAGGTATGAAACCTCTTATATATTAATTCAACATATATACATGCACATAATTCTATTGTGATACAAGCAACATAAACTGGCAATATATAAATTAATAACAAGAATTGGGCCTCAAGTAATTCAACCTATACATAGATTAATTAATAATACTATACGCACAACACTATATATGCACATATACATACAACATAAACTAATTAACCCTATATTAGCAATATAATTAATTCAACCTATATATGCATATATTAACAACACTACACATACATACATATAATCTAACAAACAAATTAAGCTTAAATTAACAAATCAAGGGTATTAAATAAAATTAAGGCTTTATACCTTGAAAATTGGAGATGAATTGGAGCCTAGAGAGGAGAAGATATAGCCTTGAACGCGTTGGAGAGAGTAGCGGCAGCTATGGAGGTGGCCGATTTCAGAAATGGCGAGAAAAGAATCAGGGAAATTGGAAAATTTTGGGGAGAAAAAGAAATGGAGGGAGAAAGCAGGTGTAACGAGCTGGGATTTTCGGCCCATAAAATCAACACAAAACCCATGTTAATTATTCAGGTATCGAACATTCCAGATCATTAATAGAAAGAAGTTAGAGGGTGAGAATAGATAAGATAGAAAATTAGAATAGAAGAAGAAGAACACAATCAGAGTAAACACGAATCTCACAGCGGAACGAATAAAATATAATACATAATATAACTTTGCAATAAAACAGTGTACATACATAGAATAACATTATCAGAGTACAACACTTACACACAGCGGAAATAACAATAGCCATATAATCCTGAAGCCTCCTGCTTCAAGCTCCTCCAAGCATATCTGTAAAGACCTGAACTACTTGACTGCCCGTACAAATTTGGGCACCCAAGAGTTTAGGGAAACAAAACGAAAATAAACTCTGGGTCAGTCATGGGACTGGTGTGAGTAAACTCAAATTATTTGGCTTAACTTTTCAAAAGAAAAGGTAATCGTAAGACCGATCCACACATAAACACGGATGATTTTACCTTACGATAACCAAAAACAGTTTTGGAAATCAATACTTCTCTGATATTATAATTATGTCTAATCACAAGTAATTAACAATCTAGTAGAATGCTTGCATCTCACGTTCCACATATATAGTATACAAACAAACCCGCGGGCGCTTATTGGAGATTGGATTCCAACTATGACAAGGTATGGGACCACCTGCCGATAGTGTATCTCTAGGGGCAAATACACTGGGTTCAACAAGAACGTCTTGCAACCCGGCCCACACATGACCGACCACTCATTTCGCTTGAGTGTATCGAATATATATCACCAACGGTTGGGAGCTACCCACCGTTTCCCAAAAAGGGACAGCATCGATAATAGTTAAAAGAATGAAATGGATTTTCTCTAGATAGGTGATATACACCCTAATGGGAGCGACCCACTTAGCCATGCTTCCTGCCCGATTTCTATCATTTCCCGGTTGATGAGGCTTGAGGTCATAACGTATCTTTTGAAATACTTGACCACCATTCACTTTGAATGCCACATCGTCATACCCGTCAAATCACAAATTGATTTCCTCAAAAATACCACAGGTATAAAGCTAAGAGAAACGAATTCCTCCGCCACCAAACGTAAGTACGTTTGAAGAGATCAACTTACGCGATCCGTTAGCTATACTTTGTCAGACATTCGTCCAATCACATTGTCCTAGGACGGGACAACCCGAAGGCACTATTCTGTAAACTGGATAGCCCTTGCATAACACCGTCTTCAATATTTGATCGCAACGCTAACGTCCATAAAGAGTGGTTTTCAGATAATATATCTGATCCCGGTCTCTCCGTACCGACGACGGAAAAATGGTAAAAAACTTCGATAGTCGGTGATTTAACTATCAAAGAAAAACAGGTGTGCAAACAACGATATCATTTCCATATGGAAATTCTATCGATCAATCGTCATTCAAAGGTTTATTTCTTTTAAATTAAATTATCGTTAATTTATCGATTTTCCCTTTCAATATATTCGTAAATTCTAAATTTCTAAATTTGGGGAAAACATACTTTATAAATCATTTGGAAAACATCACCATATTTACTTCCATTTCTTATCTTCTCTATCAGAAAACATTTTTGATTCTTATTTTGAAAAAAACATTCCCAAACTTCTTCATTTGATTTAAACCGATGTTTAAATAAAACATCACTAAGCCAATTCAAACCATTTCACTCATTGGCTCAATTCACTTAACCAATCTTCAATACCGAACTTTACCCATCCCTTAGTTTAAACGAAGCCAATCAAGTTGGGGTATAATTACCTCTCAGACCTTAACTGAGCAACATTTCTAACCTCGAAATAGACAATGTTCTCCTTTCAAATCTTTAATAAACTTCCTTGCGAAACTCTCGGATTCTCTTTACGAATCCACTTCTTATTTGAAAACATTTATTATAACTATAGTGTTATAATCCCTACTTCTGAAATATCTAACTTCAAAGTATAACTTTTATTTCTTAATTTAACTGAATAACTAAACCACTAATTTATTCATAAATAAGTAAATCCTGATAAAAAACAACAAGTAAATATTACTTTCCCGAATTCGATATAATCGAATTCAACATATAATTCTCTTTTCGAATAATCTCTATTCGATAACTCCTTTTCGAGTAAACTACATTCGATAACTTTTCCTTCGAATAATTATATTCGATAATCTCTCTTTGAATGATTTACATTCGATTAACCCTCTTCGAATGATTTACATTCGATTAACTCTCTTTGAATGATTTACGTTCGATTAATTCTCATAATTCCGTTCGAATACTATTTCGAATAACTCCTTTAATTTAACTCATTTGATTTAACTCGTTTAATTAACTCATCTTGACTAACCCAACTAAAATAACACAACTTAATTAACTTACTTGATTAACTCAACTTATTTAACTTAACTTATTTAATTCCTATCAAATAACTAATATTCGATTAATTTATATTAGAATAACTATGTTTGTTTCAACTTTATTTCAAATAGCTAATATTCGATTTAACTCCATTCGCTTAACTCTAAATCGCAGCGATCACAATGGTTACGCCTGATTCCCTCAGGAAACATCCGACCGCTGTAGGTTATCTGCAGCCCTGCGAAATACGCTAGCAGTCGTACGAAATGGCATCTCATCCTGAATAACTATGTTTGACTAACTCTATCTCAAATAACTATATTCGATCAACTCTAATTGAATAACTAATATTCAATTAAGTCTAGTTCGATTAACTCTATCTAATTAACTCTAACTGGTTAAGTCTAACTAATTAACTCTATTTGATTAATTCTAACTGATTTACTCTAACTGATTAACTCTACGTTTATTCAGTTTTAAATATCAATGTTGAAATCGATTCTTACTTCTGTATAAGTCCCGACTTATATATTCTATTTATCCAATGATAAATATCTTATTTAGTTTATAAAATATTATTTATAAATTTAACTTCTCAATCTATCTGTTAGAAGAGATTCTATTTAAAATCTTTTCTTTAAATCCATATCATGTTATACCCATGTGCGAAGCACGGGTCTAAACCTTTCAAATGTAAAATTCTCCTTGTATACAATTCTAGTCACTTTTCAAGTATTTCCTTTTACGATCTATTTATTTACCAAATAAATCCCTTTTTGGTAATTCTATTTATTTATAAAATCTTTTCTTGTTATAAAATCTATTGATTTTATTAGTAATTCCTATGATAATCTAACTATTTCCTTTACACATATTTCCCCTTTCTATTCTATTTATTTTCTAATAAATATTCCTTTTCAATTCAATTTGTAAATGGTTTACAAATATTTCTCTTCAGTTTTATCTATTTGATTAACAAATAAATATTCCCTTTTTAATCTATTTATTTACAAAAAAAATAGTTGTCTTTGTATAAAATCTTTTAATTTTATAAATACTTCTTTTTCAATATAGCATTGAAAATTTCCCTTTTAACATTCCAGTATTCTTTATGGTATTTAACGTACCATATAACAATGATCAGTATCATTTAACCATACAGAATCAACAACAGATTTCATATCACATCATATAACACAATATATGAAAAAACAGTAAAATAAATGTTGAGGAACCCAGTTGGGTCCCTACGACCTGTTTCCCTGCAACCACAGATGTTAAACAATGAAATTAACATCAATTTCATCTTACTATGAAATATTCTGCTAAACAGAATCAATATTTGATTAATGATTTATATTTATATCATTATCTATATTTTTAATCAACTGACTAGCAGTTCAACCAAACAGCCATTACATAACAAACAACCATTATTTATCATTTCTAAAAATACTTTAGAAAAATATAACTGAGAAGAGTTGGTGATTTTGCTCACATTTCGCGTTAACCGTTAAATAACGATTTGCGTTAGTTGATTCTGATCAGACAATTTATTTTGCCATAAATTGTAACGAGCTCGAATGCACTCCCAGTCAGTTCCACTGCGTAGCACCGTCCATACGATCCCACCGGATCTTGTTTCGTCTAATTCTGATAATGTATGATAAAGTTATTTAGTTTGCAAGTTAGTACATGATTTAGAATAAATAAAACATGGATTAATTACTTTTGGGCTTAACTTAACTTCCCGGCCCACTAACTCCAGCACGCTTTCGATACTTCTTCCCCAAACTCAAAAATGCCGTAGCCTGCTCCTACCTCCAACGGCATTTCCAGGCGTTCAAACCGCAAGCACTCCCTCTCCTCTCAACCGATCATCACGAAACCACCTTCAATACTCTCCTCTTCCAATACTCTTCCACCCCTACCCAAAACACAGAACTCGATGCAACCCCTTCCATTTTCCGTCGCACCGTTCTGCACGCAACCACACAGTGCGCGACCACTTTTAGGTGATCGAACTCCACCAAAATCCTCTAACACATCCTACTTCACCTCCTAAACCCATTAATCAATACAAATTTGCGGATTAAAGCACCAACACTCCAAAATCAGCAACCCTAGATAATGCTCGAAGAAAACAGCGAACCAAACCATTGTTCGAACCACTTAAAACTCACCTAGGCTTGAGCGAAAACCCCCCAGGAATTCAAATATGAAGGTTGTATGATTTATAGGATTTTAGTTGAATTGATTTCTAATTTTGAAGATCGGTTTCATGTTTGGGTTATAGAAACTGACGGTGGAAATTGGTTTTGACCAAAGGGAAAGTAAATTAGGGTTTAAGAGGATGGCCACATATTTATAGTAATTTTTAGATATTTTTACTTGATTTTCATATTCGATTTTTAAGCAAATGCTGATTGTATTTGTCCTCTAAAATTCTTGTGGTCATATATGATACCCAAAAATCACGAAAACCGGCATGTAGTTACAGTTCGACATTATGGTCCCAACGAAACTGGTTTCGTCAAATTCTGACTCCGTTTGCTCACACAGCGTATTTTTAACCGTCAAAATATCGATTATTTCTCACAATAAAAATCGATACGGCCACATACTTACTTCAAAAATCACGGAAATTGAAATCTAACAAAAATTTGATGTTGCGGATCCAACAAAATTAGTTTCGTCGAAAACAGAGGTCATTTACAAAACTAGCTATTTTTAAAGCTCTAAATAACCCATTTAATTATATAAATATATTTAAAAAAAATTAAATTTAATATTTAAAAATAAATATTATCATATATATTCACAACAAAATATCATACTGCTGCACTGGGATTTATAACTCGATATTTCAAATCTAGTGTTACATCGATATTCGATTTATATTTAAAAATCCATTTCAAAATATAAATAAATCGATATAAATTATAAAGGAATTCCATAGCGAATTTTCTAAAATTTGATTTGGACATAAATAAAAATCTACACGATGAAATCTCAATTTTTCTCTTCCATCAGAAAAATATACTTCACCAGCTCCTTGCGTTTCTTGTTTCATAGAAATCCGATTTAAAACAAACCCTGTATATTCAGTTGAAGTTCAAGTCGCCAAATTACGAACTGCTGTGCCATTTCGAGCTCGATTTTAATTATATTATAATTATGCGTTCAAACTACCGTCCAAATAATATATTCGTTATTCTAATTCAATTCTAAACCGAATTAAATATCACAGATGATCAAATTCACACCATTTTGTGAATTCCACTGTTTTTGATTATTTCAATAATTAAATATATTATTATATTATTTATTTTAATTAAATATCCAATATTATTTAATTCTGGTCATTTTAAATAACCAAACCAGTATATAAATAATTAAATAAATTAATTATATCGCTGAAAAATGCGGGTCGTTACATTCTTCCCCCCTTAAAATAATTTCGTCCTCGAAATTGCTAAGGTAGAAGACAGACCCTATTAACTAGGTTAAAAATTATTCGTTTAATTCTTTATCTTTGAGTTTCAACTGAATCAATTTATTTCAATTAAAATATAAATTAATTCTATCAACAAAAATTTTCTAAAATCCTGAAAATTTTCTAACACTCTAAATTATCGGAAAAATTTCGCCAGCACCTCCTTTGTACCGGTCAATAGTTCAAACCCCAACTCGCCTCTCTAGACCCTTTCCGATCCAAAAGAAAATCAAATAGCCAAGCAGCTTGCCAAATCGGTCCATAAATCACCAAATCCATAAAAATAAACGTGTACCTTTTTGTTGGGCATATCATTATATTCTTGCACTTGCTTCTACTCAATATCTACTGATCATATATTCATCTATACCAATCGATTTCCAATCCATTTCAATCAATCAAATCTCAAATCCAATCAACCTAAATCTCATTCCAAACCTTCAAATTCTATTACCAATCCCAACTCTTACTGACCAGTCCACTATACTTAACCAAATTCATAACTCACAATTCAATCTTATTCGATATCATTCTATTTCAATTCAATTTCCAGTTAATTGGTTTCAATTCAATTCATATTTACTTTCACAAATTTCTTTAATTAACTTTTAATTCATACTATCTTCCTAGGGATTTTAAACAGTTTAGTTTTTCTAAAATAAGTTATTCCCTTTCGGGATTCAAAACAACCTCCTTTTCCCAAAAAATTCGAAAACAAAATCTTTGGTAGTAATCCGTCACTTACAACTCGAAAATGAACACTGATGATGTGGCCAGCATCATTAGAGTTATTTCCCAGTGATCAAAGTGAGGTCAATACTATATCACTTTAAAAAAAACCTTTAAACAATTCCATATTGAAATATACTTCAAAATACCTTCACAATATGTAAAAACCCGTAACTTCCCCGTAAAGGAAAGCGTCGGATAGTTCGAGAACAAGCCACAACAGAACACATACAGAAGAACATTTCATTGTATATTACAACAATGCATCAGAATACAAGAATATACAAAGTATAAATGAATATTACACAGAAATATCAGAGATTTAAATTACATTTAAATACATCGCAGCGGAAAATAATACAATACATCACTAGAAGAGATATACGGATACAAAGCTTTCCGGATATCATTCCAGCTGTAAACCTGGATCCTGTGAATATAAATCTGCAAAACCAAAACTACTAGCTGCCCGTGTCAAAATAGGGGCACCCAGAGTTTAGGTTAAAACAATAAACTCCAGGTCAGTCATGGGACTGGTGTGAGAACTAAAACAGTTAATCTTTATTTTTAAAGTTTGGTAAATCAAGGGACCACGCCGTATAACACGGAACGGGTTTCCTCCCAAGAATACCAGTGCATAAAACAACAGCGCAATGCTAAATAAAGAAAAATGAAGCTGTTATAAGACCCAGGTCCTATCACATAATGCAACGCAAGCCGGGGGATAGGGTTTTCCCTTATAACAGCCAAAGAATGCTGATACGTTTAAAAACAAATCAGTTGATACTATTATAAGTGCATAGTGTATAAAACAACTTCAAATCATAAGTATCAATCATAGGCGGCATGGGTACCATATATCATGTCGCCATATATAGGTTTATAAATAAAACCGCAAATGTCACGTATTTGGAAATTGGGTTTCCATCTATGAACCGAGGCAAAAGATAGTCCTCAACCGATTCGAGACTGTCTAGCCCGAGCCTCAGGGTCAGAGCGCATCGACCCTTGGATCCTCAGGGCCGGTCCACCGATGTGGATTAAACTTAAACCCTGAACATGCGTCTCCCCACCCTATGGGGTGTAAGTCTGGTCCGTCCGCCGACCAGAATGCATCGGCCGAAACCGATATAACCGAGGCGCCTCGCAACTGCAACAACCACATAAGTCAAACTCGTCAGGGCGTGTAAAACCACTGACGCCACTTCTAGCTAGAAAGAAACGCATGCCCTCCCTGACGTCCTCTCCCGTTTTTGGTTCATACCGGGTGTGAAGCTCGCGAATCAACGTTACACAAAGCTACGCCACAAAGGCCTTGCTTTGATCATCACCACAAGACTTTGCTTTTCAACAGAAGCCTCGATCAATTGCCACTTAGGCATGCCACACAGGCAATTCACTCCATGCGTTTGATATCCATTAATATATATCCCCTGAGCTCGTACGTCTCAGAGAAGGGCGTTAAGCAAGAGAATAAATTCTCCGCCGCCAAACAGATATATATTTAATAGAGATCAATCACACGGACTAAAATCCAATGTCAGACACACAGTCCATTTACAAGTCCGTTCTGGGTCTGAACGAAACCGGAGGCACCTAGTACCCCGCATATCCATCGATCTCCAAGTACGTCTGGACGATCACTAACTGTTTCCATCTTCTTGGGTGTACAGCCCAATCAAGATCATCAGTAATCACCCAAACGTCGTGAAGACTTCTGGTCTTCGACCACCGTCTTCATCTTTGACACCACGTCGAATCAGTTATTCAGAATGGGATAAACCCGGTCTTTCTGAATAACTCGCGTATACATTATAAAAGTGTTACACAAACACAACATACGCCTCATTCCAATTCAGAATATTCTTTTATTCAAATATTCCTATACTTTGGGAAAAGTTCCCATTAATTTTATCCCAGATAAATTCTTTAAATTTATTCTTTAATCTCCTTTGAATATCAATTCAAACTAGTCGGGATTAGCGAACCACACCGAAGTAATCATTTATTTTATTTCCCAATCCCAACCTATTCATCCCATGAAGTAAAACTGGTAATACTTCATATCTAACACCACAGTGTTATCGGTAAATTCAATTACCATTTCACGTTCAAATCTAATTAAAGATTTAACCATCGCCTAGAGCAAAACTGGTGATACTCCATTTTCGATCATTTCAATCTAATTAAAGATTCATTAAAACTCCACTTAGTTTTAATCGTTAACTGGGTTAAAGAATCAGTTTCATTTAAAACACAGTTCACGATAAACCCAAAATCACATTCCTTAATTATCGGGTTAAAGAACAAGTGTTATTTAAAACACTGTTCACGATAAGCCCAAAAATCAATATCAATTCAATTCCAATTAAATATCGTTTAATTGGTACACTTCATTAAATCTAAATAAAAAGATTTAATTTTGTTTCTCAACTGGGTTCAAGAACAGTGTTAGTGAAGACACCACTCACGACAAACCCAAATCACATTCGATATTCAATACAAGGCTCTGAATAGAAAATATATCGGCTTATATTCAATATCGAATTCTACGACTAACAAATGTCGTATTGGAAATAACGATATAAATATATATCTTTCAAATTTCCATAACAACATCTGTATAATCACGAATTCCAACATCGAAATATTCCGAAGACAATTTCGATTCAAATCCACTCCAATGCAATCATTGGATATTCTGGTTATTTTTAAAACCCTTTTTAAATTCAATTTATTTATTTAAAAATAAATAGAATTATAATTCTAGTTCAAAACCAGTTCATTTCGATAAAAATCTATTTTTATCTTTTCAAACATGAAGTTTTTCATCCCAAATCTTCACAAATCATTTCTTATGATTTTACACGAATTATTACTATTTTTAATAATTTTATCAAGGCCCGTACAGTCGATTTCCATCAATGGCCATCGAACTGCACTTACAGCGACCTTTTTCAAATTTGATTTGGACATAATTCCAAATCCAACCGTTAGATTTCTAATTTCTAATATTCGTTAGAAAGCTCTTTTCGATACGAACCCAATGGTTCCGGTTTTAGGAGAATCCGACGGTCGGATCTCCCGCAATGTCCGTTTGAAATAAATGGTCGAAATTCACGAACTGCCGCGGCGCGGCGCGTTCTATTCAGGCCATTATATTATATATATATATATAATATATATATAATATATTTCGTCGATTTCTATTTAAAACGAATTATATAAATAGTTTTAAATTCGTTTCAAAAGCAATTTCAACTTCCGTTTCAATTCAAATCGAAATTGAATTCTTCTTTATAAATTCGTTTTTAAAATTCATTTCTATTCAATTCAAATTTCAATTCAATTTGAATTCGTTTTCAATTCAATTCATTTCGAAATCGTTTTCAATTCAATTCATTTCGAAATCGTTTTCAATTCAATTCATTTCGAAATCGTTTTCAATTCAATTCATTTCGAAATCGTTTTCAATTCAATTCATTTCGAAATCGTTTTCAATTCATTTCATTTCGAAATCGTTTTCAATTCAATTCATTTCGAAATCGTTTAAAATCGATATAAATATCGTTCACGTCAAAATGGCGTCAATCTAATCAACACGGCTTCATATATTCCTATTTTCAAATATTCTATTTCAAATATTTCTTTTTCAAATATTTCTTTTTCAAAACTGGAATGAGGCCCAATCAATTACCATATAATGTTAATTATATGGATTTTCTACAACACATGTATATAATAGCATTGAAAAATAATCAACCATCAACCAAAGTGCACTACACTGTATAAGCACCAAATATAGTTATCTAACGCTTATAACAGCCTGTCAATCGATCGATCGACATATTTAATCAATCAGGATGAGTGAACTTCAAATTTCATCCTAACACCCGTGTGGGGTTTCAAACAATCAAACACATATTTTATTTGTGCTGTTGGGCGATGTGTAAAATTTATCGTCCCAATCAATGTCATTCAAATAAGTGTACATAAACAAACCGTCTGGTTTGTAAATGAATATTTTATTTTATTCACTTCACGTTAAAAATTATATTTTTAACGTCAAAACATTTTATTCCAACATATGAATTTCTATTCAATTCATTCTTTAAATAAAATGATATTTTTATTTTTCTAACATATTTTAGAAAATTTCGGCGGCATAACGGCACGATACTAGAAATGGGACGAGGCCTAGCCTTATCCCCGGTCTAGTGAAGGCCCACGCCATTCACACATCAATCAAATTCAAATCAAATCATCAAGCTAATTTATGCAACCAAACAAACAAGTCCATGGTCTGTGGACGATTGTGTCGGGTGCTACTAAGCACCGTCTGCATCCTAGTATATATATATAACTAGAAAATAAATTTGAAAGGTGAGAAATTCTCACTGATAGCTATCCTAGCTCCACGGCACTTCATTGATAGAAATCTTCATTGCTATCGCATGTTCGTCATCTTCGTTGTCCGCTTTCACTACCTATGTAAAAATCGAATTTTTACTTCGCTATTCCATATATAAAAATCATATTTTTATTTCAAAGTTCAATATATAAAAATCATATTTTTATTTCAAAGTTCAATATATAAAAATCATATTTTTATTTCAAAGTTCAATATATAAAAATCATATTTTTATTTCAAAGTTCAATATATAAAAATCATATTTTTATTTCAAAGTTCAATATATAAAAATCATATTTTTATTTCAAAGTTCAATATATAAAAATCATATTTTTATTTCAAAGTTCAATATATAAAAATCATATTTTTACTACTATGTTATATAGATAAAAATTATATTTTTATCACGCTATTTTCCATATAAAGATTTCGCCTTTTCTCAAATAAAGATTTCGCCTTTATAAAACATAGACTTCGTCCTTTCAAATTTAAAGGTTTTACCTTTTCTAATTCAAAGATTTTACCTTTTCTAATTTAAAGAATTCTAAGTAAAAATCATTGCTTTATAACATAAAATAAAATCAGTTTTTAAATATAACAAAAATCAGTTTTTATTTCTAAAATATTTTCTATAAATAAACTGACTTTTAAACAATATTTTGTTTAAATCAAAACTGATTTTCAAAATAAATACAAATATTATTTACTATATTTTCCAGAATTAAAATCGAATAAAATAAAATAAAAATAAAAAAAAACTAAAACTTACAGAAGAAAAAGGGGAAGGGGATGCTCCGACTTGGGGGGGGGGGGGGGGAAGCTGATTGCATCGCGCGGCGCCCTGGGGGGGGGGGGTTCTCATCGATCGGCGGTAGGAGAAAAAGGGGGGGGGGTTTCGGGTTTCTGGCGACATCAGTTTAGCTGGAGGAGGGCGTCGAGAGAGGGGAGGGGAAGGGAGGTGGGGGTGGCGTGCCTTGGACGCTGGCGGCGGTGGTTGATGTCGCGCCTCCGTCCTCCCTCGTTCGATTTCTCTTTTTTTTTTATAAATCGTTTTCTGTTTTAAACGGGGGGGGCCAGAGTTATATAAGAAGGGAGATATAATTTTTTTTTAATTTATTTAATTATTTTATTTAGCAAAAAGTTGACTTCTACATACGACCTCGAAACGAGGGCCACCGCCTGTCGCCCATAGCGTTTCACCCTCATTCCGAACACAATGGGATATGTATCGTAAGCTGATTCGATCGTTTCGAACAGCTTCCGTTGAATTTACATTTAAATCACTATATTGAATTTTAAACGTACGTTTCAAATTACCGGGGTCGCATACGAATTCTAAAAATGGCAGAAAAATATTTTCTAGCTTCGTATTGACGATACGGTCCTAACAAAACTAGTTTCGTCGAATTCTGAGACCATTGGAAAAATGGCCATTTTCCAGTCGATTAAAATCAACTGAAACTGGTTAAACGCGTTTTCCTTTGCCACGCTCACATATTGATTCGAAAAATTATGAAATTTGGAATCTAGCAATAACTTGACATCATGGACCCAACAAAACTGGTTTCGTCGAAATCCGAGGTCATCTGCAAAATGTCCATTTTTAAGGGCCTGAATTCCATAGCGACTATTCAGAATTTTCAACTGGACATATCTTTTGATTCCCGCTATGAAATCTTGATTTTTCGGATTCGATAGAAAGATATTCACAATTAGATCCTATTATTTTTGGTTTCACTAAAATCCGGATTGTTTTGCACCCGGTACATTCAATTGAAGTTTGAAATCGAATTATCGAACTACCGCGCCATTTTCAATTCCGTTTATAATTTAAAATAAAAATTTATATTCTAACGACGACGCGTATAAATATATACGTCGATTTCAATTCAAAATAAATTTCTCGCCGATTTTATTTAAAATAATTCATTTTAAATAATCAAAATTCGCTAAAATTGCCAAAATAAAAATTTTAAACTGGCCCAGATTTTCGGGTTATTACAATCTCCCCCACTTAAAACTTTTCGTCCCCGAAAAGGAACAAAGTCGAAAGTGGTTTGATCATTCAACTCTACGTTCGATCTGGTTTCCCTTCTCTAACTTTTCAGTTTCTGAGAATTTTCAAAATTTCAAAAATTTGGCTAACACCCTAAATTTTCGAAAAATTTCGCCATAACCTCCCCTGCACCGGGAGCATCGGGGAATTTCAAATATCTTCCCCGGTCCTTCAGATCTCAAAAAGAAAAAGAAAAAGCCAAGCGGCTAGCCAATAGGCTCATAAAATCATCATCACCCAAACAAAACAGTAAATTATGTTGTAAACATGTACCTATTTGTCGGGCAAACAAATTTTATTCTCAGCTCTAACCTCCTTGCTATGACCTGTTCAATGTAAGTATATGTATATACAAGCAAATGCGACCAAATTTCAATACAATTCATTATTCGATCAAATTAGGCATAATGGTTCAAAATTAGCAAACAAATGAACAAACAACACAAACATCAATCAATTAGTGAATTAGAGTTTCAAATTCATAATTTTGATACATATGCAAAAATCAGATTTTTGGTGCCAAATCACAACAGTAGATCCTATATAGTTTTTTGGTTCTCACACCAGTCAATAGGAAATATATAGATATCACACCTTCGACACTCGAATATAAATGCTGATGATGATGCACCATCATCAATATCATCTTCGGGCGACTAGAGTGTGATGCTATATCTATCCAATATATTAAAATTTCAAATACACGTGGATCAGACGTATACGCAAAATATTTATATACTGGACTGTCCATATCAATATAAATAAATAATCAAATACGAATAATTGATTTAAATTTTCAAAACAAAATTGTTTTCATTTTCAAAAATATACTCTTCACACTCGTTCTAGGATACTACTGATCCCATCTCTAACGAGTCACTCTCATTGGATATTGTTAATCCAATATCTGATGAATTCTTTCGTACGGTTCGAATGTGCCATGTTCTCTGCTTTGTAAACCAAGGCTCTGATACCAACTGTAAAAACCCGTAACTTCCCCGTAAAGGAAAGCGTCGGATAGTTCGAGAACAAGCCACAACAGAACACATACAGAAGAACATTTCATTGTATATTACAACAATGCATCAGAATACAAGAATATACAGAGTATAAATGAATATTACACAGAAATATCAGAGATTTAAATTACATTTAAATACATCGCAGCGGAAAATAATACAATACACCACTAGAAGAGATATACGGATACAAAGCTTTCCGGATATCATTCCAGCTGTAAACCTGGATCCTGTGAATATAAATCTGCAAAACCAAAACTACTAGCTGCCCGTGTCAAAATAGGGGCACCCAGAGTTTAGGTTAAAACAATAAACTCTAGGTCAGTCATGGGACTGGTGTGAGAACTAAAACAGTTAATCTTTATTTTTAAAGTTTGGTAAATCAAGGGACCACGCCGTATAACACGGAACGGGTTTCCTCCCAAGAATACCAGTGCATAAAACAACAGCGCAATGCTAAATAAAGAAAAATGAAGCTGTTATAAGACCCAGGTCCTATCTCACAATGCAACGCAAGCCGGGGGATAGGGTTTTCCCTTATAACAGCCAAAGAATGCTTGATACGTTTAAAAACAAATCAGTTGATGCTATTATAAGTGCATAGTGTATAAAACAACTTCAAATCATAAGTATCAATCATAGGCGGCATGGGTACCATATATCATGTCGCCATATATAGGTTTACAAATAAAACCGCAAATGTCACGTATTTGGAAATTGGGTTTCCATCTATGAACCGAGGCAAAAGATAGTCCTCAACCGATTCGAGACTGTCTAGCCCGAGCCTCAGGGTCAGAGCGCATCGACCCTTGGATCCTCAGGGCCGGTCCACCGATGTGGATTAAACTTAAACCCTGAACATGCGTCTCCCCACCCTATGGGGTGTAAGTCTGGTCCGTCCGCCGACCAGAATGCATCGGCCGAAACCGATATAACCGAGGCGCCTCGCAACTGCAACAACCACATAAGTCAAACTCGTCAGGGCATGTAAAACCACTGACGCCACTTCTAGCTAGAAAGAAACGCATGCCCTCCCTGACGTCCTCTCCCGTTTTTGGTTCATACCGGGTGTGAAGCTCGCGAATCAACGTTACACAAAGCTACGCCACAAAGGCCTTGCTTTGATCATCACCACAAGACTTTGCTTTTCAACAGAAGCCTCGATCAATTGCCACTTAGGCATGCCACACAGGCAATTCACTCCATGCGTTTGATATCCATCAATATATAACCCCTGAGCTCGTACGTCTCAGAGAAGGGCGTTAAGCAAGAGAATAAATTCTCCGCCGCCAAACAGATATATATTTAATAGAGATCAATCACACGGACTAAAATCCAATGTCAGACACACAATCCATTTACAAGTCCGTTCTGGGTCTGAACGAAACCGGAGGCACCTAGTACCCCGCATATCCATCGATCTCCAAGTACGTCTGGACGATCACTAACTGTTTCCATCTTCTTGGGTGTACAGCCCAATCAAGATCATCAGTAATCACCCAAACGACGTGAAGACTTCTGGTCTTCGACCACCGTCTTCATCTTCGACACCACGTCGAATCAGTTATTCAGAATGGGATAAACCCGGTCTTTCTGAATAACTCGCGTATACATTATAAAAGTGTTACACAAACACAACATACGCCTCATTCCAATTCAGAATATTCTTTTATTCAAATATTCCTATACTTTGGGAAAAGTTCCCATTAATTTTATCCCAGATAAATTCTTTAAATTTATTCTTTAATCTCCTTTGAATATCAATTCAAACTAGTCGGGATTAGCGAACCACACCGAAGTAATCATTTATTTTATTTCCCAATCCCAACCTATTCATCCCATGAAGTAAAACTGGTAATACTTCATATCTAACACCACAGTGTTATCGGTAAATTCAATTACCATTTCATGTTCAAATCTAATTAAAGATTTAACCATCGCCTGGAGCAAAACTGGTGATACTCCATTTTCGATCATTTCAATCTGATTAAAGATTCATTAAAACTCCACTTAGTTTTAATCGTTAACTGGGTTAAAGAATC
Organism: Allium sativum; assembly: GCA_030737875.1. NCBI lineage: Eukaryota > Viridiplantae > Streptophyta > Magnoliopsida > Asparagales > Amaryllidaceae > Allium > Allium sativum. The sequence continues at coordinate 490,195,421 of CM060926.1, forward strand.
AGTGTCATTTAAAACACAGTTCACGATAAACCCAAAATCACATTCCTTAATTATCGGGTTAAAGAACAAGTGTTATTTAAAACACTGTTCACGATAAGCCCAAAAATCAATATCAATTCAATTCCAAATAAATATCGTTTAATTGGTACACTTCATTAAATCTAAATAAAAAGATTTAAATTTTTTTCTCAACTGGGTTCAAGAACAGTGTTAGTGAAGACACCACTCACGACAAACCCAAATCACATTCGATATTCAATACAAGGCTCTGAATAGAAAATATATCGGCTTATATTCAATATCGAATTCTACGACTAACAAATGTCGTATTGGAAATAACGATATAAATATATATCTTTCAAATTTACATAACAACATCTGTATAATCACGAATTCCAACATCGAAATATTCCGAAGACAATTTCGATTCAAATCCACTCCAATGCAATCATTGGATATTCTGGTTATTTTTAAAACCCTTTTTAAATTCAATTTATTTATTTAAAAATAAATAGAATTATAATTCTAGTTCAAAACCAGTTCATTTCGATAAAAATCTATTTTTATCTTTTCAAACATGAAGTTTTTCATCCCAAATCTTCACAAATCATTTCTTATGATTTTACACGAATTATTACTATTTTTAATAATTTTATCAAGGCCCGTACAGTCGATTTCCATCAATGGCCATCGAACTGCACTTACAGCGACCTTTTTCAAATTTGATTTGGACATAATTCCAAATCCAACCGTTAGATTTCTAATTTCTAATATTCGTTAGAAAGCTCTTTTCGATACGAACCCAACGGTTCCGGTTTTAGGAGAATCCGACGGTCGGATCTCCCGCAATGTCCGTTTGAAATAAATGGTCGAAATTCACGAACTGCCGAGCCGCGGCGCGTTCTATTCAGGCCATTATATTATATATATAATATATATATAATATATTTCGTCGATTTCTATTTAAAACGAATTATATAAATAGTTTTAAATTCGTTTCAAAAGCAATTTCAACTTCCGTTTCAATTCAAATCGAAATTGAATTCTTCTTTATAAATTCGTTTTTAAAATTCATTTCTATTCAATTCAAATTTCAATTCAATTTGAATTCGTTTTCAATTCAATTCATTTCGAAATCGTTTTCAATTCAATTCATTTCGAAATCGTTTTCAATTCAATTCATTTCGAAATCGTTTTCAATTCAATTCATTTCGAAATCGTTTTCAATTCAATTCATTTCGAAATCGTTTTCAATTCAATTCATTTCGAAATCGTTTTCAATTCAATTCATTTCGAAATCGTTTTCAATTCAATTCATTTCGAAATCGTTTTCAATTCATTTCATTTCGAAATCGTTTTCAATTCAATTCATTTCGAAATCGTTTAAAATCGATATAAATATCGTTTACGTCAAAATGGCGTCAATCTAATCAACACGGCTTCATATATTCCTATTTTCAAATATTCTATTTCAAATATTTCTTTTTCAAATATTTCTTTTTCAAAACTGGAATGAGGCCCAATCAATTACCATATAATGTTAATTATATGGATTTTCTACAACACATGTATATAATAGCATTGAAAAATAATCAACCATCAACCAAAGTGCACTACACTGTATAAGCATCAAATATAGTTATCTAACGCTTATAACAGCCTGTCAATCGATCGATCTACATATTTAATCAATCAGGATGAGTGAACTTCAAATTTCATCCTAACACCCGTGTGGGGTTTCAAACAATCAAACACATATTTTATTTGTGCTGTTGGGCGATGTGTAAAATTTATCGTCCCAATCAATGTCATTCAAATAAGTGTACATAAACAAACCGTCCGGTTTGTAAATGAATATTTTATTTTATTCACTTCACGTTAAAAATTATATTTTTAACGACAAAACATTTTATTCCAACATATGAATTTCTATTCAATTCATTCTTTAAATAAAATGATATTTTTATTTTTCTAACATATTTTAGAAAATTTCGGCGGTATAACGGCACGATACTAGAAACGGGACGAGGCCTAGCCTTATCCCCGGTCTAGTGAAGGCCCACGCCATTCACACATCAATCAAATCCACCAAACAATCAAATTCAAATCAAATCATCAAGCTAATTTATGCAACCAAACAAACAAGTCCATGGTCTGTGGACGATTGTGTCGGGTGCTACTAAGCACCGTCTGCATCCTAGTATATATATATAACTAGAAAATAAATTTGAAAGGTGAGAAATTCTCACTGATAGCTATCCTAGCTCCACGGCACTTCATTGATAGAAATCTTCATTGCTATCGCATGTTCGTCATCTTCGTTGTCCGCTTTCACTACCTATGTAAAAATCGAATTTTTACTTCGCTATTCCATATATAAAAATCATATTTTTATTTCAAAGTTCAATATGTAAAAATCATGTTTTTATTTCAAAGTTCAATATATAAAAATCATATTTTTATTTCCAAGTTCAATATATAAAAATCATATTTTTATTTCAAAGTTCAATATATAAAAATCATATTTTTATTTCAAAGTTCAATATATAAAAATCATATTTTTATTTCAAAGTTCAATATATAAAAATCATATTTTTACTACTATGTTATATAGATAAAAATTATATTTTTATCACGCTATTTTCCATATAAAGATTTCGCCTTTTCTAAAATAAAGATTTCGCCTTTATAAAACATAGACTTCGTCCTTTCAAATTTAAAGGTTTTACCTTTTCTAATTCAAAGATTTTACCTTTCCTAATTTAAAGAATTCTAAGTAAAAATCATTGCTTTATAACATAAAATAAAATCAGTTTTTAAATATAACAAAAATCAGTTTTTATTTCTAAAATATTTTCTATAAATAAACTGACTTTTAAACAATATTTTGTTTAAATCAAAACTGATTTTCAAAATAAATACAAATATTATTTACTATATTTTCCAGAATTAAAATCGAATAAAATAAAATAAAAATAAAAAAAACTAAAACTTACAGAAGAAAAAGGGGAAGGGGATGCTCCGACTGGGGGGGGGGGGGAAGCTGATTGCATCGCGCGGCGCCCTGGGGGGGGGGGGGGTTCTCATCGATCGACGGTAGGAGAAAAAAGGGGGGGTTTCGGGTTTCTGGCGACATCAGTTTAGCTGGAGGAGGGCGTCGAGAGAGGGGAGGGGAAGGGAGGTGGGGGTGGCGTGCCTTGGACGCTGGCGGCGGTGGTTGATGTCGCGCCTCCGTCCTCCCTCGTTCGATTTCTCTTTTTTTTTTTTTTATAAATCGTTTTCTGTTTTAAACGGGGGGGCCAGAGTTATATAAGAAGGGAGATATAATTTTTTTTTTAATTTATTTAATTATTTTATTTAGCAAAAAGTTGACTTCTACATACGACCTCGAAACGAGGGCCACCGCCTGTCGCCCATAGCGTTTCACCCCCATTCCGAACACAATGGGATATGTATCGTAAGCTGATTCGATCGTTTCGAACAGCTTCCGTTGAATTTACATTTAAATCACTATATTGAATTTTAAACGTACGTTTCAAATTACCGGGGTCGCATACGAATTCTAAAAATGGCAGAAAAATATTTTCTAGCTTCGTATTGACGATACGGTCCTAACAAAACTAGTTTCGTCGAATTCTGAGACCGTTGGAAAAATGGCCATTTTCCAGTCGATTAAAATCAACTGAAACTGGTCAAACGCGTTTTCCTTTGCCACGCTCACATATTGATTCGAAAAATTATGAAATTTGGAATCTAGCAATAACTTGACATCACGGACCCAACAAAACTGGTTTCGTCGAAATCCGAGGTCATCTGCAAAATGTCCATTTTTAAGGGCCTGAATTCCATAGCGACTATTCAGAATTTTCAACTGGACATATCTTTTGATTCCCGCTATGAAATCTTGATTTTTCGGATTCGATAGAAATATATTCACAATTAGATCCTATTATTTTTGGTTTCACTAAAATCCGGATTGTTTTGCACCCGGTACATTCAATTGAAGTTTGAAATCGAATTATCGAACTACCGCGCCATTTTCAATTCCATTTATAATTTAAAATAAATATTTATATTCTAACGACGACGCGTATAAATATATACGTCGATTTCAATTCAAAATAAATTTCTCGCCGATTTTATTTAAAATAATTCATTTTAAATAATCAAAATTCGCTAAAATTGCCAAAATAAAAATTTTAAACTGGCCCAGATTTTCGGGTTATTACACAATACTTGTAAAACAAATTTTAAAATCTCCCAGGATCTTAAATTTCTCTTATACTTAACTCAAATCCACTTACAAACACTTTACCCCCAGTTTCAGAATTTTAATTTCAATTCTGATTTAATTCAGATTTAATTAATCTGCTTTTATATTATACGAACTCAAATTGGTTATTTATATAACCATTTCCATTATAATCAACCAACACATCCAACATACTATAATAATTTGAATATAAATATTTCTTTATATCGAAATATACTTTGGGTAAAATTATTTCATCTACCCTTTTTCAAAACATACTATGTCGGTTTACCGTACTTGAGTATTTAGAAATCCTTATCGATACAGTGGATCAAACTGATCGACCAGAATTCAAAAACTACTCAACCAATAGATCTCCACAATATAAAATAATTTTTATAAAATCTACAAGTACGTTCACTCGTATATATACACACAGACTCAATCTAGGGTATTACTAACCCCATCTCTATCGAGTCACACCACGGAGCCAAGGTAATCACTTAACCTTCAGCTCTGATACCACTGTAACGAACTGGGATTTTCGGCCCAGAAAATCAACACAAAACCCATGTTAATTATTCAGGTATCGAACATTCCAGATCATTAATAGAAAGAAGTTAGAGGGTGAGAATAGATAAGATAGAAAATTAGAATAGAAGAAGAAGAACACAATCAGAGTAAACACGAATCTCATAGCGGAATGAATAAAATATAATACATAATATAACTTTGCAATAAAACAATGTATATACAAAGAATAACATTATCAGAGTACAACACTTACATATAGAGTAAATAACAATAGCCATATAATCCTGAAGCCTCCAGCTTCAAGCTCGTCCAAGCATATCTGTAAAGACCTGTACTACTTGACTAACCGTACAAATTTGGGCACCCAAGAGTTTAGGGAAACAAAATGAAAATAAACTTTGGGTCAGTCATAGGACTGGTGTGAGTAAACTCAAATCATTTGGCTTAACTTTTCAAAATCCTTTTCAAAAGAAAAGGTAATCGTAAGACCGATCCACACATAAACACGGACGGTTTTTACCTTACGATAACCCAAAACAGTTTTGGAAATCAATACTTCTCTGATATTATAATAATTTCTAATCACAAATAATTAACAATCTAGCAGAACGCTTGCATCTCACGTTCCACATATATTGTATACAAACAAACCCGCGGGCGCTTATTGGAGATTGGATTCTAACTATGACAAGGTATGGGACCACCTACCGATAGTGTATCTCTAGAGGAAAATACACTGGGTTCAACAAGAACGTCTTGCAACCCGGCCCACACATGACCGACCACTCATTTCGCTTGAATATATCGAATATATATCACCAACGGTTGGGAGCTAACCACAGTTTCCCGAAAAGGGACAGCATCGATAATAGTTAAAAGAATGAAATGGATTTTCTCTAGATAGGTGATATACACCCTAATGGGAGCGACCCACTTAGCCATGCTGCCTGTCCGATTTCTGTCATTTCCCAGTTGATGAGGCTTGAGGTCATAACATATCTTTTGAAATACCTGACCATCATTCACTTTGAATGCCACATCGTCATACCCGTCAAATCACAAATTGATTTCCTCAAAAATACCACGGGTGTAAAGCTAAGAGAAACGAATTCCTCCGCCACCAAACGTAAGTACGTTTAAAGAGATCAACTTACGCGATCCATTAGATATGCTTTGTCAGACATTCATCCATTCACATTGTCCTGGGACGGGACAACCCAAAGGCACTATTCTGTCAACAGGATAGCCCTTGCATAACTCCGCCTTCAATATTTGATCGCAACGCTAACGTCCATACAGAGTGGTTTTCAGATAATATATCTGATCCTGGTCTCTCCGTATTGACGACGGAAAACTAGTCAAAAACTTTGATAGTCGATGATTTAACTATCAAAGAAAAACAGGTGTGCAAACAACGATATCATTTCTAGATGGAAATTCTATCGATCAATCATCATTCAAAGGTTTATTTCTTTTAAATTAAATTATCGTTAATTTATCCATTTTCCCTTTCTATATATTCGTGAATTCTAAATTTCTAAATTTGGGAAAAACATACTTTATAAATCATTTGGAAAACATCACCATATTTACTTCCATTTCTTATCTTCCCTATCAGAAAACATTTCTGATTCTTATTTTGAAAAAAAAAAAAAACGTTCCCAAACTTCTTCATTTGATTTATACCGATGTTTAAATAAAACATCACTAAGCCAATTCAAACCATTCCACTCATTGGCTCAATTCAATTAACCAAACTTCACTACTGAACTTTACCCATCCCTTAGTTTAAACGAAGCCAATCAAGTTGGGGTATAATTACCTCTCACACCTTAACTGAGAAACATTTCTAACCTCGAAATAGACAAAGTTCACCTTTCAAATCTTTAATAAACTTCCTTGCGAAACTCTCAGATTCTTTTTACGAATCCACTTCTTATTTGAAAACATTTATTATAACTATAGTGTTATAATCCCTACTTCTGAAATATCTAACTTCAAAGTATAACTTTTATTTCTTAATTTAACTAAATAACTAAACCACTAATTTATTCATAAATAAGTTAATCTTGATTAAAAACAGCAAGTAAATATTACTTTCCCGAATTCGATATAATCGAATTCAACGTATAATTCTCTTTTCGAATAATCTCTATTCGATAACTCCTTTTCGAATAAACTACATTCGATAACTTTTCCTTCAAATAACTATATTTGATAATCTCTCTTCGAATGATTTATATTCGATTGACCCTCTTCGAATGATTTACATTCGATTAACTCTCTTCGAATGATTTACATTCGATTAACTCTCTTAATTCTGTTCGAATTCTATTTCGAATAACTCCTTTAATTTAACTCATTTGGATTAACTCGGTTTAATTAACTCATCTTGACTAACCCAACTAAATTAACTCAACTTGATTAACTTACTTGATTAACTCAACTTATTTAACTTAACTTATTTAACTCCTATAAAATAACTAATATTCGATTAATTTATATTCGAATAACTATGTCAGTTTCAACTTTATTTCGAATAGCTAATATTCGATTTAACTCCATTCGCTTGACTCTAGATCGCAGCGATCACAATGGTTATGCCTGATTCCCTCAGGAAACATCCGACCGCCATAGGCTATCTGCAGCCCTGCGAAATATGCTAGCAGTCGTACGAAATGGCAACTCATCCTGAATAACTATGTTCGACTATCTCTATCTCAAATAACTATATTCGATCAACTCTAATTGAATAACTAATATTCAATTAATTCTAATTCGATTAACTCTATTTAATTAACTCTAACTGGTTAACTCTAACTAATTAGCTCTATCTGATTAATTCTAACCGATTAACTCTAACTGATTAACTCAATGTTTATTCAGTTTCAAATATCGATGTTGAAATCGATTCTTACTTCTCTATATAAGTCCCGACTTATATATTCTATTTATCAAATGATAAATATCTTATTTAATTTATAAAATATTATTTATAAATTTAACTTCTCAATCTATCTGTTAGAATAGATTCTATTTAAAATATTTGCTTTAAATCCATATCATGTTATACCCGTGTGCGAAGCACGGGTCTAAACCTTTCAAATGTAAAATTCTCCTTGTATACAATTCTAGTCACTTTTCAAGTATTTCCTTTTACGATCTATTTATTTACCAAATAAATCCCTTTTTGGTAATTCTATTTATTTATAAAATCTTTTCTTTTTATAAAATCTATTGATTTTATAAGTAATTCCTATGACAATCTAACTATTTCCTTTACACATATTTCCCCCTTTCTATTCTATTTTTTTTCAAATAAATATTCCTTTTCAATTCAATTTGTAAATGGTTTACAAATATTTCTCTTCAATTTTATCTATTTGATTAACAAATAAGTATTCCCTTTTTAATCTATTTATTTACAAAAAAATAGTTTTCTTTTTATAAAATCTTTTAATTTTATAAATATTTCTTTTTCAATATAACATTGAAAATTTCCCTTTTAACATTCCATTAATCTTTATGGTATTTAACGTACCATATAACAATGATTAGTATCATTCATCCATACAAAATCAACAACAGATTTCATATCACATCACATAACACAATATATGAAAAAACAGTAAAATAAATGTTGAGGAACCCAGTTGGGTCCCTCCGACCTGTTTCCCTGCAACCACAGATGTTAAACAATGAAATTAACATCAATTTCATCTTACTATGAAATATTCTGCTAAACAGAATCAATATTTGATTAACGATTTATATTTATATCGTTATCTTTATTTTCAATCAACTGACTAGCAGTTCAACCAAACAACCAACACATAGTAAACAACCATTATTTATCATTTCTAAAAATACTTTAGAAAAATATAACTGAGAAGAGTTAGTGAGTTTACTCACATTTCGCGTTAATCGTTAAATAACGATTTGCGTTAGTTGATTCTGATCAGACAATTTATTTCGCCATAAATTGCAACGAGCTCGAATCCACTCCCAGTCAGTTCCACTGCGTAGCCACCGCCCATACGATCCTACCGGATCTTGTATCGTCAAATTCTGATAACCTATGATCAAGTTATTTAGTTTGCAAGTTAGTACATGATTTAGAATAAATAAAACATGGATTAATTACTTTTGGGCTTAACTTAACTTCCCGGCCCACTAACTCCAGCCCACTTTCGATACTTCTTCCCCAAACTCAAAAAAGTCGTAGCCTGCTCCTACCTCCAACGCTATTTCCAGGCGTTCGAACCGCAAGCACTCCCTCTCCTCTCAACCGATCATCACGAAACCACCTTCAAAACTGTCCTCTTCCAATACTCTTTCACCCCCACCCAAAACACAGAACTCGATGCAACCCCTTCCATTTTCTGTCGCACCGTTCTGCACGCAACCACACAGTGCGCGACCACTTTCAGGTGATCAAACTCCACCAAAATCCTCCAACACATCCTACTTCACCTCCTAAACCCATTAATCAAAACAAATTTGCGGATTAAAGCACCAATACTCCAAAATCAACAACCCTAGATAATGCTCGAAGAAAACAGCGAACCAAACCGTTGTTCGAACCACTTAAAACTCGCCTAGGCTTGAGCAAAAACCCCACAGGAATTAAAATATGAAGGTTGTATGATTTATAGGATTTTAGTTGAATTGATTTCTAATTTTGAAGATTGGTTTCATGTTTGGGTTATTGAAACTGACGGTGGAAATTGGTTTTGACCAAAGGGAAAGTAAATTAGGGTTTAGGAGGATGGCCATGTATTTATAGTAATTTTTAGATATTTTTACTTGATTTTTATATTCGATTTTTAAGCAAACGCTGATTGTATTTGTCCTCTAAAATTCCTGTGGTCATATATGATTCCCAAAAATCACGAAAACCGGCATGTAGTTACAGGTCGACATTACGGTCCCAACGAAACTGGTTTCTTCGAATTCCGACTCCGTTTTCTCACACAGCGTATTTTTAACCGTCAAAATATCGACTGTTTCTCACATTGAAAATCGGTACGGCCACATACTGACTTCAAAAATCACGGAAATTGAAATCTAACAAAAATTTGATGTGCGGATCCAACAAAATTAGTTTCATCGAAAACAGAGGTCGTTTGCAAAACTGGCTATTTTTAAATCTCTAAATAACCCATTTAAATATATAAATATATTTAAAAACATTTAAATTTAATATTTAAAAATAAATATTATCATATATATTCACAACAGAATATCATACTGCTACACTGGGATTTATAACTCGATATTTCAAATCCAGTGTTACATCGATATTCGATTTACATTTAAAAATCCATTTCAAAATATAAATAAATCGGTATAAATTATAAAGGAATTCCATAACGACTTTTCTAAAATTTGATTTGGACATAACTAAAAATCTACACGACGAAATTTTGATTTTTCTCTTCCGTCAGAAAAATATACTTCACCAGCTTCTAGCGTTTCTTGTTTCACAGAAATCCAATTTAAAACAAACCCTGTATATTCAATTGAAGTTCAAATTGCCAAATTACGAACTGCAGCGCCATTTTGAGCTCGATTTTAATTATATTATAATTATACGTTCAAACTGTCGTCCAAATAATATATTCGTTATTCTAATTCAATTCTAAACCGAATTAAATATCACAGATGATCCAATTCACACCATTTTGTGAATTCCACTGTTTCTGATTATTTCAGAAATTAAATATATTATTATATTATTTATTTTAATTAAATATCCAATATTATTTAATTCTGGTCATTTTAAATAACCAAACCATTATTTAAATAATTAAATAAATTAATTATATCGCTGAAAAATGTGGGTTGTTACAGTAGGTCTGCTAATTTCTGCTCGACTAAGCAACGGCTTCCAACAACGGCCAATGGCTATAAAACCAATAGCTTCCCACGGTTTTTTTAATACGTAAAGAAAAATCCAGATTTTAGGTTCTGTCGGAAGCCATTGGAAATTGTTGTGAGGTGTCGTTGGGGTCGTTGTCCCCCTCCATTGCTATATACTGTGCTTCTTGTAGTGATTGGATATCCATATGAATTAACAAAATGTGATTAAGGGAAGATGATAAGTGATTATCCATTATTTGGCTTGATGATACATAGCAATAATCATCTTAAGTAATCTCCATTAGGAGCTGTGAAAAAGTGCGTTTATGGATCTTAAAGTAATGAGGCCTAGTTACGCCTATCAGATGCAAGACTTCTTGAAACGTATCAGTCAAGCCTACTAATCAAACTTCTAGCATTAGGGAAATTTTGTAATAAAGATACGCCACATTAATTATTGTGCAATAATGATAAGTTACAAGCCAAATTAAGATTTGTCCATCAAGTCAGTGCTTACAATTATGGGAAGTATAAGCTATGTATTCGGGAAAAGATTGATCAACCCACTTTAAAGATGCCCTTTCGTCTCCATTTGTATAGCTAGTCAAGCCTTGTCATTCCGATCTTTTTTTATCTGCCTTTGTCAACTCAGTCGATGCGGCCCTTTATAGGTGATTGATTGAGGCGGTAAGGTTGGAGTTGTGTAGACAAATGTGATGAGAGGCTTATGTGGCCAGGCCAGGGGATGTAAAATCTATCTTCAACATATGCAATAAGATCTCTGTTTCGATGGTAGCAACAGGCTATGACTTCATTTTCATTATAGTGCTGATGAAGCTCCGTTATCAACTGAGTTGATAAGCTTTGAGCGAAGACAAGCTACTTACCTTTGATAGTGACGAAAAGAAACAAGCTTCAGGTGATGAACATTTGAGTAGGCACGTGGCACCTATTGTTAGGAGACAAATGCTGACTTTTTAGATAAGCGACAAGGCCTTGATGCGAAATGACATGCTATAAGGCGACAAGCGGCTAGACCCTAGAATTGAGCAACAAGTGGCAAGTCAACATGCGATAAGGCCTTGGCGGCAAGCGACAGTGCCATATCTTTTTTAACTTCTTCATGTACATAACGATACTTTAATGATTGCAGGAAGTTTAACCTTTACCTTCTTTGGTAAAGATAATCGAGTGTAACATCCTTCTTAATCTAATCAAGCTTGCACCCCTATTAATACAATATATCATCAAACCGAGCATAAATTATGTAACACCAGCAAAAAACTATTGATAAACACTCATAAAGATAGATAGGTTAGAATTACTTCACAATAAATGTCCAAAATAAATATTAGAATCACCAGTACTGGTAAAGGGAGGACTAGTACTGCAAGTTACATTATCTGACCCAATACTATCAACTTTGCTCGTTAGAGAACTATAATGAACAATGTCGACAAAAATAGCTAAGTGATCCTCAAGATTATGAGTACATGACAACGAGATAGATTTAAAATCAGAATTAGATTCAATATTTATTCTAATACCCCACTAACATAGTTTAAATCAAATGATGGTGGACTTAAATCAGAAAAATTATCACAAATAACATTTCTCAATATTACAATTGAATTATTAAAATGAACATGTAATAACCCAAAAATTCTGAGCCAGTTTAAAATTTTTATTTTAGCAATTTTAGCGAATTTTGAATATTTAAAATAGATTATTTTAAATAATATCGACGAGAAATTTATTTTGAATGTAATTCGAACGTATATATTTATACGCACCGTCGTTAGAATATAAATATTTATATATAATTATAAATAGAATTGAAATGGCGCGGTAGTTCGATAATTCGATTTCAAACTTCAATTGAATGTACCGGGTGCAAAACAATCCGAATTTTAGTGAAACAAAAAACATTAGGATCTAATTGATAATATCTTTCCAACGAATCCGAAAAATCAAAATTTCATAGCAGGAATCAAAAGATATGTCCAGTTGAAAATTCTGAATACTCGCTATGGAATTCAGTCCCTTAAAAATAGACATTTTGCAAACGACCTCGGATTTCGACGAAACCACTTTTGTTGGATCCGTGATGTCAATTTATTGCTAGGTTTCAAATTTCATAATTTTTCGAATCAATATGTGAGCGTGGCAAAGGAAAACGTGTTTGACCATTTCAGTTGATTTTAATCGATTGGAAATTGGCCATTTTTCCAGCGGTCTCAGAGTTCGACGAAACTAGTTTTGTTAGGACCGTATCATCAATACGAAGCTAGAAAATATTTTTCGAGAATTTTTAGAGTTAGTATGTGACCCCCAGTAATTTGAAATGTATGTTTAAAATTCAATATAGTGATTTAAATGTAAATTTAACGGAAACTGATTGTAACAGCCAAACCAGCCTACGATACATATCCCATTGTGTTCGGAATGGGGGTAAAACGCTATAGACGACAGGCGCTGGGCCTCGTTTCGAGGTCGTATGTGAAAGTCAACTTTTTGCAAAATAAAATAATAAAAAAAACAAAAAATAACCCCCTCTTCCTTTATCTCTGGCCCTCCCCCGTTCGAATTTCATTTTTCAGAAAAAAAGAAGAAGGAGGCGACAAGGCGGAGAGGAGCCGCCGCCCTCCCCAAGGACCACCGCACCCCGACGCCCACGCTGTCGCCCCCTCTTCTTCTTCCCCCACCTCCTCCTTCTTCCCCGACTCCCTCCTCTGTCGCTCGAACACCGCGCCCCCCCCCCTCAGACCAAATCGCCATCGCCCTGGAACCCTAGCCCGCCGCCCTGCTACCCCCAGCGAGCCCCCTCCGACATCCGACGCCCTCTCTCCTCTTTCCCCCTCTTCAAACCGCGCTCCAACCCCCTCTACAACCAAAACAGTCACCCGCCTGACATCGCCTTCCCCGACCTCCGAGCCGCCTCCTCTGTCACCTCATCCCTTGTAAGTTTTATTTTCTCCTTATTTAGTTTAATGTTTCGATATATAACGACGATGATTTTCAATTTTTGATTATAGGAAAAGTTAAGGTTTTTATAGTTAGAAGGTTTAGATTTTTAGATAATCAAAAATTAAATTTTTATAAAGTTAAAAATGAGATTTTTATATAAGGGAAAGGAGAGGTTATAAAATACATTGTTTAAAACTGAGTTTTTATTTAATATAAATACATTGACGAAAAAATATAATTTTTATTATAGTAGGAGAGTAAAGATATAATTTTTATATAATATAGGTAAATTAAAAATATGATTTTTAGCATATGAGAGTTATAAAAATATAATCTTTTATGTTGTAGAGTTATGAAAATATAATCTTTTATGTTGTAGAAGTGTAAAAATGTAATTTTTATATAGGTAAGATAGTAAAAAAATCATCTTTATATGTGTAGCAAAATAAAAATGTGATTTTTTAATGATATATTTGAAAAGGTGAAATCTATATATTTGAAAAGGCGAAATCTTTATAATAGAAAATTTTGATTTTTATATATTGAATAGTATAGTAAAAATTTGATTTTTATATATTGAATAGTATGGTAAAAATTTGATTTTTATATATTGAATAGTATAGTAAAAATTTGATTTTTATATATTGAATAGTATAATAAAAATTTGATTTTTATATATTGAATAGCGAAGTAAAAATTCGATTTTTACATATGTAGTGGCTACAGCAACGATGACGGCAAAAATGCGATAACGATGAAGATTTCTATCAAAGAAGAGTCAAGATGATTGGATAGCTATCAGTGAGAATTTCTCACCTTTCAATTTCATTTTCTAGTTATATACATGTACTAGGATGCAGACGGTGTTTAGTAGCAACCGACACAATCGTCCACAGACCATGGACTTGTTTGTTTGATTGCCGAAATTAGTTAGATTATTTGATTGAATTGTTTGGTGAAATGAATGGATTTGATTGATGTGTGAATGGCGTGGGCCTTCACTAGACCGGGGATAAGGATAGGCCTCGTCCGGTTTCTAGTATCGTGCCGTTATGCCGCCGAAATTTTCTAAAATAAGTTAGAAAAATAAAAATATCATTTTATTTAAAGAATGAACTGAATAGAAATTCGTATGTTAAAATAAAATGTTGTATCGTTAAAAATGGGATTTTTAACGTGAATATGAATATAGTGAAAGTGAATAAAATAAAATATTCATTTACAAACCGGACGGTTTGTTTCTGTACACCTATTTGAAGGACATTGATTGGGACGATAAATTTTACACATCGCCCAACTGCACAAATAAAATATGCTTTTGATTGTATGAAACCCCACACGGGTGTTGGGATGAAATTTGAAGTTCACTCATCCTGATTGATTAAATATGTCGATCGATTGATAGACAGGCTGTTATAAGCGTTAGATATCTATATTTGATGCTTATACAGTGTAGTGCACTTTGGTTGATGGTTGATTATTTTTCAATGCTATTATATACGTGTGATGTATGAAAATCCATATAATTAACGTTATATGGTGATTGATTGGGCCTCATTCCAATTTAGAAAATAAAGAATATTATAAAATAAAGGTTCATGTGTTGACTGTACTCATCCGTTGAGATTAGTCATGTGTTGAACGATATATTTGAAACAGAAATATTTGAAATAGAAATATTTGAATAGGAAATATTTGAAAAAGAAATTTTTGAAATAGAATATTTGAAAATAGAATTATATGAAGCCGTGTTGATTAGAGATGCGCCATTTTGACGTGAACGATGTTTATATCGATTTTATTCATTTTAAAATGAATATTGAAAAGTGATTTCGAAATCGCATATTTTGAAATTAAATTTGAATCAAATTGAATAGGAAACGAATTCGAATTGAATTCAAATTGAATAGAAAACGAGTTTGAATTCGAATTGAACATAAAACAAATTTGATTTCAATTGAATATATAATGAATTTGATTCAAATAGAAAACCAATTTGAATTGAATCAAATAGAAAACCAATTTGAATTGAATCAAATAGAAAACCAATTTGAATTGAATCGAATAGAAAACCAATTTGCATTGAATCGAATAGAAAACCAATTTGAATTGAATCGAATAGAAAACCAATTCGAATTGAATTGAATTGAAAGCGAATTCGAATTGAATTGAAAAAGAATTGAAATGAATTTAAATTGAATTTAAATTTGAATTGAATAGAAATGAATTTTAAAACGAATTTATAAAGAAGAATTCAAGTTTGCTTTGAATTGAAATGGAGGTTGAAATTGTTTTTGAAACGAATTCAAAACTATTTATATAATTCGTTTTAAACAGAAATCGATGAAATATATATTATATATATTATATATATAAAATAATGGCCTGAATAGAATGCGCCGCGCCGCGGCAGTTCGTGAATTTCGACCATTTATTTCAAACGGACATTACGGGAGATCCGACCATCGGATTCTCCTAAGACCGGATCCGTTGGGTTCGTATCGAAAAGAACTTTCTACCGAATATTAGAAATTTGAAATCTAACGGTTGGATTTGGAGATACGTCCAAATCAAATTTGAAAAAGGTCGCTATAAGTGCAGTTCGATGGCCGTTGATGGAAATCGACTGTACGGGCCTTGATAAAATTATTAAAAATATCAATAATTTGTGTAAAATCATTAGAAATGATTTGGGAAAATTTGGGATGAAAAACTCCATATCTGAAAAGATAAAAATAGATTTTTATCGAAATGAACTAGATTGAACTAAATTTAAAACCCGATTTTTTTTAGTAAATAAATTAGATTTAAAAGGGGTTTTAAATAATCGGAATTCCTAATATATTTGATTTGAATTGAATTAGAATTGATTTGTGGGTTTATCGTGAACGGTGTTTTAAATAACACTAGTTCTTTAACCCGATAACAAATAGAATGTGATTTGGGTTTGTCGTGAACTGTGTTTTAAATAACACCTAGTTCTTTAACCCAGTAAAAGGAGATTTAACGAATCTGCAATTAGATTGAAATGTGAATTGATAATTTAAATTATCAACTTAGAAAATAAGCGAGAATGGAGTATCACCAGTTTTGCTCCAAAACGATAGTTAAATCTTTAATTAGATTTGAACGTGAAATGGTAATTAACTTTACCGATAACACCGTGGTATTAGATATGGAGTATCACCAGTTTTGCTTCATGGGATGAATAGGTTGGGATTGGGAAATAAAATAAATAATTACTTCGGTGTGGTTCGCTAATCTCGACTAGTTTAGAAAACCATAATTTGGTTTGAAACGACATCCAAAGGAAGATTAAAGGATAAATTTAAAGAATTTATCTTGGATAAAATTAATGGGAACCTTTCCCTGAGAATATGAATTGGAATGAGGCGTATGTTGTGTTTGTGAAACCTTTGTTTTTAATATACGTGGGTTGTTCGGAAAGGCCGGGTTTATGCCCATTCTGAATAACCGATTCGACGATATGTCGAAGACGAAGACGGTGGTCGAAGACCGGAAGTTTTCACATCGTTTGGATGATTACTGATGATCCTAATTGGGTTGTACACCCAAGAGGATGGAAATAGTTGGTGGTCGTCCAGACGTACTTGGAGATGGATGGATATGCGAGGAAAGTGCCTCTGGTTTCGTTCAGACCCAGAACAAACTTGTAAATGGATTGTGTGTCTGACATTGGATTTCATTCTATGTTGATTGATTTCTGTTAAATATATATCTTTTTGGCGGCGGAGAATTTATTCTCTTTCTTAACGCCCTTCTCTGAGACGTACGAGCTTGGAGGTTATATATCTATAGATATCAATTGCATGGCATGAATTGCCTGTGTGGCATGCTGAGTTGCATGGATCAAGGCTTCTGTTGAAAAGCAAAGTCTTGTGGTTGATGATCAAAGCACGGCCTACGTGGCAGCTTTGTGTAGAACGTGAATTCGCGAGCCTCACACCTCGGTATGAGTCAAAAACGGGATGAGGACCCAAGGAGTGCATGACGTTTCTTTCTAGCTATGGGTGGTGTCAGTGACCTACCAGCCCTGACATTTATTTTGCTTTTCACCTTTGTGGTTTGGATGCGAGGCGCCTCGATTATAGGTCCTATAGGGCCGGGAAACGTGTGTTCAGGAATTGCCAATCCTCTAACGTAAGTGAGGACCGGCCTTGGAGGATCCCAGGATTGCCCAGAGTGTGTAGTCCTCAGGCATTTGCTAGAGTGTCTCGAACGCGGAGAGGAGTTTGCCCCTTGCCTCGACTCATGACGGAAATCCAATTTCCAATACGTGTATTGCGGTTTTAATTGTAGAACTAGTATGGCGACATAGTAGCATGGGATGCTATGCCGTCTATGATTTATATTTATGATTGACATTGTTTTGACACTATACACTTATTATAGTATCAAATGATTTGTTTTTAGACGTACCAAACATGTTTGGCTATTATAAGGGAAAACCCTATCCTCCGGCTTGCGTTGCATTGTGTGATGGGACCTGGGCCTTATAATAGCTTCATTTTTCGAAAAAGCATTGCGTTGTTTATTCTATGCACTGGTATTCTTGGGAGGAAACCCGTTCCGTGTTATACGGCGTGGTCCCTTGAATTACTCTCTTTTAAAATAAAGCTTTAAATAATTGTTTTAGTTCTCACACCAGTCACATGACTGACCTGGAGTTTATTGTTTTAACCTAAACTCTGGGTGCCCCTATTTTCCGCACGGGCAGCTAGTAGTTTTGGTTTTGCAGATTTATATTCACAGGATCCTGGTTTACAGCTGGAATGATATCCGGAAAGCTCTGTATCCGTATATCACCTTCAGTTGTGCTTTGTATTATTTTCCGCTGCTATGTAATTTATTGTAATCTCTGAAAATTTTCGAATGTAATTTATTCATTCATACTCTGTATATTCTTGTATCTGATGAGATTGTTGTAATAACAATGAAATGTTCTTCCGTTTGCGTTATGATTTGTCCTATTCTCAAACGATCAGGGGTTTCGAACGGTCTAGATCGGTTTAACGACTGATTCGGATCGAGCGAGATTCCCAGCCGTCACATTTGGTATCAGAGCCAGGTTTACAGAGCTCGAGAACAAGACACATTAGAACCTTACGAAAGAATTCATCAGATATTGGATTAGTAATATCCAATTAGAATGACTCGTTAGAGATAGGATCAGTAGTATCCTAGAACGAGTGTGAAGAGTATATTTTTCAAATGAAAACAACTTTGTTTTGAAATTTAAATCGTTTTATACGTATTTGAATATTTATTTGTTTTGAATATGGAAAATCCAATATATAAAAGTTTTGTATATACGCGTCATGAACGTATATTCGAAGTTTTAATATATTAGATAGATATAGAGTCACACTCTAGTCGCCCGGAGATGATTCTACTGATGACTATATAGCATCAGTAGTGTGTGTTCGAGTTTCGAAGGGGTGATTTTCTATATATTTCCATTAGACTGGTGTGAGAACCAAAAGTTATATAGCTAGAACACTTTGTTGTGAATTGGCATCAAAACATGATTTTTTGTATATATATCAAATTATGAATTTGGAACTCTAATTCACTAATTGATTGATGTTTGTGTTGTTTGTTTGTTTGTTTGTTTGATAATTTTGAACCATTATGCCTAATTGCATCAAATATTGAACTGTATTGAAAATTAGACGCATTTGCTTGCCTATACATATACTTACATTGAACAGGTCATAGCAAGGAGGCTAGAGCCGAAGAATAAAATTTGTTTGCCCGACAAATAGGTACATGTTTACTATAATTTACTGTTTTGTTTGGGTGATGATGATTTTATGAGCCTATTGGCTAGCCGCTTGGCTTTTTCTTTTTCTTTTTGAGATCAGAAGGCATGTATGGCAATTTCAGGATTTTCCCGTGGCTCCAGGTGTAGGGGAGGTTATGGCGAAATTTTTCGAAAATTTAGGGTGTTAGCCAAATTTTTGAAAATTTGAAAATTCTCAGAAACTGAAAAGTTGGAGAATGGAAGCCAGATCGAACGTAGAGCTGATTAATCAAACCACTTTCGACTTTGTTCCTTTTCGGGGATGAAAAGTTTTAAGTGGGGGAGATTGTAATAACCCGGAAATTCTGAGCCAGTTTAAAAATTTTATTTTAGCAATTTTAGCGAATTTTGAATATTTAAAATAGATTATTTTAAATAATATTGACGAGAAATTTATTTTGAATGTAATTCGAACGTATATATTTATACGCACTGTCGCTAGAATATAAATATTTATATATAATTATAAATAGAATTGAAATGGCGCGGTAGTTCGATAATTCGATTTCAAACTTCAATTGAATGTACCGGGTGCAAAACAATCCGGATTTTAGTGAAACCAAAAACATTAGGATCTAATTGATAATATCTTTCCAACGAATCCGAAAAATCAAAATTTCATAGCGGGAATCAAAAGATATGTCCAGTTGAAAATTCTGAATAGTTGCTATGGAATTCAGGCCCTTAAAAATAGACATTTTGCAAACGACCTCAGATTTCAACGAAACCACTTTTTTTTATCCATGATGTCAATTTATTGCTAGGTTTCAAATTTCATAATTTTTCGAATCAATATGTGAGCGTGGCAAAGGAAAACGCGTTTGACCATTTCAGTTGATTTTAATCGACTGGAAATTGGCCATTTTTCCAACGGTCTCAGAATTCGACGAAACTAGTTTTGTTAGGACCGTATCGTTAATACGAAGCTAGAAAATATTTTTCGAGAATTTTTAGAGTTAGTATGTGACCCCCAGTAATTTGAAATGTACGTTTGAAATTCAATATAGTGATTTAAATGTAAATTTAACGGAAACTGATTGTAACAGCCGAACCAGCCTACGATACATATCCCGTTGTGTTCGGAATGGGGGTAAAATGCTATAAACGACAGGCGGTGGGCCTCGTTTTGAGGTCGTATGTGAAAGTCAACTTTTTGCAAAATAAAATAATTAAAAATAAAATAAAAAAACCCCTCTTCCTTTATCTCTGGCCCTCCCCCGTTCGAATTTCATTTTTCAGAAAAAAAGAAGAAGAAGGAGGCGACGAGGCGGAGAGGAGCCGCACCCCGACGCCCACGCCGCCGCCCCCTCTTCTTCTTCCCCCACCTCCTCCTTCTTCCCCGACTCCCTCCTCTGTCGCTCGAACACCGCCCCCCCCCCCCCAGACCAAATCGCCATCGCCCTGGAACCCTAGCCCGCCGCCCTGCTACCCCCAGCGAGCACCCTCCGACATCCGACGCCCTCTCTCCTCTTTCCCCCTCTTCAAACCGCGCTCCAACCCCTCTACAACCAAAACAGTCACCCGCAGTGCCACCACCCGCCTTACATCGCCTTCCCCGACCTCCGAGCCACCTCCTCTGTCACCTCATCCCTTGTAAGTTTTATTTTCTCCTTATTTAGTTTAATGTTTCGATATATAACGACGATGATTTTCAATTTTTGATTATAGGAAAAGTTAAGGTAGCGTTTGGTTTAGATTTTTCAATTTTGAGTTTTCACACATACAAAAATACCGACAATGCACATATATCGTGAAAAATGACCGTTTTACAAAACAGAGTTAACACATAAAACCGAAAACAACTTTTTATTATTTTTCATATTTCAAGAAACAAGGGAATGACAATAACAAATCCGTCTATCCACCATTCCCGTGGTCCCCTCCGTCACTCCCTTTCCCTTTGATCCATCACCACCGCTACACTTTAAATCTTGACAACTTTCATAATTAACGCCGAAAATTAAAAATGCAAAACACAAAATAAACCAAACGCTACCTAAGGTTTTTATAGTTAGAAGGTTTAGATTTTTAGATAAGCAAAAATTATATTTTTATAAAGTTAAAAATGAGATTTTTATATAAGGGAAAGGAGAGGTTATAAAATAGCATTGTTTAAAACTGAGTTTTTATTTAATATAAATACATTGATGGAAAAATATAATTTTTATTATAGTAGGAGAGTAAAGATATAACTTTTATATAATATAGGTAAATTAAAAATAAGATTTTTAGCATATGAGAGTTATAAAAATATAATCTTTTATGTTGTAGAGTTATGAAAATATAATCTTTTATGTTGCAGAAGTGTAAAAATGTAATTTTTATATAGGTAAGATAGTAAAAATATCATCTTTATATGTGTAGCAAAATAAAAATGTGATTTTTTTTAATGATATATTTGAAAAGGTGAAATCTATTATTTTAAAAGGCGAAATCTTAATAACAGAAAATTTTGATTTTTGTATATTGAATAGTATAGTAAAAATTTGATTTTTATATATTGAATAGTATAGTAAAAATTTGATTTTTATATATTGAATAGTATAGTAAAAATTTGATTTTTATATATTGAATAGTATAGTAAAAATTTGATTTTTATATATTGAATAGTATAATAAAAATTCGATTTTTATATATTGAATAGCGAAGTAAAAATTCGATTTTTACATATGTAATGGCTACAGCAACGAAGATGGCAAAAATGCGATAACGATGAAGATTTCTATCAAAGAAGAGTCAAGATGATTGGATAGCTATCCGTGAGAATTTCTCACCTTTCAATTTCATTTTCTAGTTATATATATATACTAGGATGCAGACGGTGTTTAGTAGCACCCGACACAATCGTCCACAGACCATGGACTTGTTTGTTTGATTGCAAAAATTAGTTAGATTATTTGATTGAATTTTTTGGTGAAATGAATGGATTTGATTGATGTGTGAATGGCGTGGGCCTTCACTAGACCGGGGATAAGGATAGGCCTCGTCCCGTTTCTAGCATCGTGCCGTTATGCCGCCGAAATTTTCTAAAATAAGTTAGAAAAATAAAAATATCATTTTATTTAAAGAATGAACTGAATAGAAATTCGTATGTTAAAATAAAATGTTGTATCGTTAAAAATGGGATTTTTAACGTGAATATGAATATAGTGAAAGTGAATAAAATAAAATATTCATTTACAAACCGGACGGTTTGTTTCTGCACACCTATTTGAAGGACATTGATTGGGACGATAAATTTTACACATCGCCCAACTGCACAAATAAAATATGCTTTTGATTGTTTGAAACCCCACACGGGTGTTGGGATGAAGTTTGAAGTTCACTCATCCTGATTGATTAAATATGTCGATCGATTGATTGACAGGCCGTTATAAGCATTAGATATCTATATTTGATGCTTATACAGTGTAGTGCACTTTGGTTGATGGTTGATTATTTTTCAATGCTATTATATACGTGTGATGTATGAAAATCCATATAATTAACATTATATGGTGATTGATTGGGCCTCATTCCAATTTAGAAAATAAAGAATATTATAAAATAAAGGTTCATGTGTTGACTGTACTCTTCTGTTGAGATTAGTCATGTGTTGAACGATATATTTGAAATAGAAATATTTGAATAGGAAATATTTGAAAAAGAAATATTTGAAATAGAATATTTGAAAATAGAATTATATGAAACCGTGTTGATTAGAGATGCGCCATTTTGACGTGAACGATGTTTATATCGATTTTATTCATTTTAAAATGAATATTGAAAAGTGATTTCGAAATCGCATATTTTGAAATGAAATTTGAATCAAATTGAGTGGGAAACGAACTCGAATTGAATTCGAATTGAATAGAAAACGAATTTGAATTCGAATTGAATATAAAACGAATTTGATTTCAATTGAATATATAATGAATTTGATTCAAATAGAAAACCAATTTGAATTGAATCAAATAGAAAACCAATTTGAATTGAATCGAATAGAAAACCAATTTGAATTGAATCGAATAGAAAACCAATTTGAATTGAATCAAATAGAAAACCAATTTGAATTGAATCGAACAGAAAACCAATTCGAATTGAATTGAATTGAAAGCGAATTCGAATTGAATTGAAAACGAATTGAAATGAATTTAAATTGAATTTAAATTTGAATTAAATAGAAATGAATTTTAAAACGAATTTATAAAGAAGAATTCAATTTTGCTTTGAATTGAAATGGAGGTTGAAATTGTTTTTGAAACGAATTCAAAACTATTTATATAATTCGTTTTAAATAGAAATCGACGAAATATATATTATATATATAAAATAAGGGCCTGAATAGAACGCGCCGCGCCGCGGCAGTTCGTGAATTTCGACCATTTATTTCAAACGGACATTACGGGAGATCCGACCGTCGGATTCTCCTAAAACCGGAACCGTTGGGTTCGTATCGAAAAGAGCTTTCTAACGAATATTAGAAATTTGAAATCTAACGGTTGATTTGGAGATACGTCCAAATCAAATTTGAAAAAGGTCGCTATAAGTGCAGTTCGATGGCCGTTGATGGAAATCGACTGTACGGGCCTTGATAAAATTATTAAAAATATCAATAATTTGTGTAAAATCATTAGAAATGATTTGGGAAAATTTGGGATGAAAAACTCCATATCTGAAAAGATAAAAATAGATTTTTATCAAAATGAACTAGATTGAACTAAATTTAAAACCCGATTTTTTTTAATAAATAAATTAGATTTAAAAAGGGGTTTGAAATAATCGGAATTCCTAATATATTTGATTTGAATTGAATTAGAATTGATTTGTGGGTTTATCGTGAACGGTGTTTTAAATAACACTAGTTCTTTAACCCGATAACAAATAGAATGTGATTTGGGTTTGTCGTGAACTGTGTTTTAAATAACACCTAGTTCTTTAACCCAGTAAAAGGAGTTTTAACGAATCTGCAATTAGATTGAAATGTGAATTGATAATTTAAACTATCAACTTAGAAAATAAGCGAGAATGGAGTATCACAAGTTTTGCTCCAAAACGATAGTTAAATCTTTAATTAGATTTGAACGTGAAATGGTAATTAACTTTACCGATAACACCGTGGTATTAGATATGGAGTATCACCAGTTTTGCTTCATGGGATGAATAGGTTGGGATTGGGAAATAAAATAAATAATTACTTCGGTGTGGTTCGCTAATCTCGACTAGTTTAGAAAACCATAATTTGGTTTGAAACGACATCCAAAGGAAGATTAAAGGATAAATTTAAAGAATTTATCTTGGATAAAATTAATGGGAACCTTTCCCTGAGAATATGAATTGGAATGAGGCGTATGTTGTGTTTGTGAAACCTTTGTTTTTAATATACGCGGGTTGTTCGGAAAGGCCGGGTTTATGCCCATTCTGAATAACCGATTCGACGATATGTCGAAGATGAAGACGGTGGTCGAAGACCGGAAGTTTTCACATCGTTTGGATGATTACTGATGATCCTGATTGGGCTGTACACCCAAGAGGATGGAAATAGTTGGTGGTCGTCCAGACGTACTTGGAGATGTATGGATATGCGAGGAAAGTGCCTCTGGTTTCGTTCAGACCTAGAACGAACTTGTAAATGGATTGTGTGTCTGACATTGGATTTCATTCTGTGTTGATTGATTTTTGTTAAATATATATCTGTTTGGCGGCGGAGAATTTATTCTCTTGCTTAACGCCCTTCTCTGAGACGTACGAGCTTAGAGGTTATATATCGATAGATATCAATCGCATGGCATGAATTGCCTATGTGGCATGCTGAGTTGCATGGATCAAGGCTTCTGTTGAAAAGCAAAGTCTTGTGGTTGATGATCAAAGCACGGCCTACGTGGCAGCTTTGTGTAGAACGTGAATTCGCGAGCCTCACACCTCGGTATGAGTCAAAAACGGGATGAGGACCCAAGGAGTGCATGACGTTTCTTTCTAGCTATGGGTGGTGTCAGTGACCTACCAGCCCTGACATTTATATACTTTTCACCTTTGTGGTTTGGATGCGAGGCTCCTCGATTATAGGTCCTATAGGGCCGGGAAACGTGTGTTCAGGAATTGCCAATCCTCTAACGTAAGTGAGGACCGGCCTTGGAGGATCCCAGGATTGCCCAGAGTGTGTAGTCCTGAGGCATTTGCTAGAGTGTCTCGAACGCGGAGAGGAGCTTGCCCCTTGCCTCGACTCATGACGGAAATCCAATTTCCAATACGTGTATTGCGGTTTTAATTGTAGAACTAGTATGGCGACATAGTAGCATGGGATGTTATGCCGTCTATGATTTATATTTATGATTGAAATTGTTTTGACACTATACACTTATTATAGTATCAAATGATTTGTTTTTAGACGTACCAAGCATGTTTGGCTATTATAAGGGAAAACCCTATCCTCCAGCTTGCGTTGCATTGTGATGGGACCTGGGTCTTATAATAGCTTCATTTTTCGGAAAAGCATTGCGCTGTTTATTCTATGCACTGGTATTCTTGGGAGGAAACTCGTTCCGTGTTATACGGCTTGGTCCCTTGAATTACTCTCTTTTAAAATAAAGCTTTAAATAACTGTTTTAGTTCTCACACCAGTCACATGAATGACCTGGAGTTTATTGTTTTAACCTAAACTCTGGGTGCCCTTATTTTCCGCACGGGCAGCTAGTAGTTTTGGTTTTGCAGATTTATATTCACAGGATCTTGGTTTACAGCTGGAATGATATCCGGAAAGCTTTGTATCCGTATATCACCTTCAGTTGTGCTTTGTATTATTTTCTGCTGCTATGTAATTTATTGTAATCTCTGAAAATTTTCGAATGTAATTTATTCATTCATACTCTGTATATTCTTGTATCTGATGAGATTGTTGTAATAACAATGAAATGTTCTTCCGTTTGCGTTCTGATTTGTCTTGTTCTCAAACGATCAGGGGTTTCGTACGGTCTAGATCGGTTTAACAACTGATTCGGATCGAGCGAGATTCCCGGCCGTCACAGAACACGTGAAGAAATGCTATTATGTTCAAACTTCAACAGCACTAAAACACCAATATTTGAAGGAACACTATAAATTAAAATAATAAAACTTCACTACAAGTATAAAATAATAAACTGAAAAGAAAATAAATGAATGTACGTCAGTATAAGTACAAAATATATTATTCACTGATTTATATCCAATAATTATAAATAACTCTAGACGAATTTGAAAAATACAAGTATTATCTACATTTAAGAACTTTTTTCTGAAAACAAAAATGTGTGATCTTCAAAATAGAAGAGATCGCGCGCGTGCGCGCGCGTGCACACACACACACACATATATATATTTAAAGATGATTAAAGATTTATTGATGCTTTGTGGCGAAGAAGCCCAAGCTCGAAATGGTGTACGATACAGCAAAATACAAATAAACATAAACAGGTGGTTCACGCAATGATTGCACTAAACAACCAAACATTTAATACCATATTTGCATGATTGCTATGCTCTAGAAAATGAAGCCACTTCCCCAATTAGCAAAAATTAGGGCAGTTATGGCGGCCGAAAGTTCCACTTCGCGAAGATGCAGGATGCTTCTTGGGCATTTTTGGTAAGTAGTGATCTCTTAATTCACTGTAGGAGGATGTTTACATCATATTGTATGAGTTTTCTAACCATGCTACTATCTCTTATCTTCATTTCAAACACACGTGGGTTTCCCTCCTTCCAAATGTGGTGAACTGAAGTGGTCAGTGCTATCTGGAGCAACTATAGGCAAATTGGCGAGAAGCTCTGCGTCCTCAGGTAAATTAATTCTTCTTCGAGGTTGCTAGAGAAATTTAACCTATTTTTTTGGCGTGTTTTATTTATGATGGCGGTACTGAAACTGCATTCAAAAAACAAACGATTTTGTGATTCCTTATGAGTGTTGCAGAGGGAGCAAATTAGATTGACATTAATATTCCACTTTGCAAGATGATCTGTAGTAGGCAAACGACCATTGACATTTTTATAGGTTACAAATGCCATTTTTGGACTGTTAGATTTGCACCATATCGCGTCTGCCCAATCCTTCACTACATGCTTTGTTCTGATGTAATTTCACGTCAAAGAGGCCGAGAAATTACCATCAGAAGTGTCTGACCATACCCATATATCATTAGTCGGGTTTGGGATAATTAGAAGTTACTGAATTTTAGGCTGTAAAGCTTGCATGCAACTAAGGTTCCTTGGACACCAGTTTCCTTTTGAGATTATCTTATCCACAATGAAGTCATAACCCCCAACTGTGATGAACGAGTCCCATCCAAGAAAACTAACAAGGGACTTCCCTAAAAACCAAGGGTCTTTCCATAGGCTAGTAGATTTGCCGTCAGCGAATTGACAGTGAATTACTTGTCTTAGGATATCCCTTTGAGCCATGATATTTCTCCACAACGAGGATGAATTATTATCACTCTTCATTATCCATAAATTAGTTTTAATATATCTATTTCTCATCCACAACGCCCAAAAAGTATTACCTTGTATAATTTTCTAGGCCTGTTTAATACTGTATGTTTTTTTTGAGTTCTTTAAGGTTAATCAAACCTGTACCCCCCTCAAGTTTGGGTCTACATAAGATATCCAAACTGACTTTGTGAACTCCCTCTCGCCATAGAAAATTTGCACAAATTGTATTAAATTTGTCAGTTGAACAATCTGGGATTTGAAAGGTTTGAAGCCAAAATCTTACCTTTGTCGTGATGATAGTGTGAATAAGTTCTAAGCGACCAGCAAACGACAGCAGTTTAGAGCTCCAGCCGTTGATTTTGTCTTTAACTTTTGCAATTAGATCACCGCATTCTCTGTCCGTAATAATATTAGACGACAACGACACTCCCAGATATTTCACTGGCAGTTGATTTTCGTCAATCTCAAGTATGTGTAGAATAGATTGATTCTCTCTGCAGAACTTGTAAAATTACATTTAGACTTGCAGTTATTAAGTTTCAAACCTACATATATTCCAAGATTTGTAAAAATGTCATTGATTGCATGCGCAGCCTGCTCATTAGCATAAAGGAGGTAATGAACAGTCTTGTGGTGATTATAGATTGGATGGAATAAACCATTGTGAGATGCCAATTCCATTTGCAGTGAGAAATATTCCATTGCAATGGTGAATAGATAGGGGAAAGCGGATCTCCTTGCATAATTCCTCGATTTGAACTAATGTTCCCCTTAGGAACAAAAATAATCATTATAGAAAATGTGGGAGTAGTTATGCATTCCATGATAAGAGCAGCGATTTGACTAGGGAATCACATGAAATCTATCATGTGAATAATAATCTCTCTGTTAAGTCTATCGTAAGCCTTATGCAGATCTATCATTAAACACAGTTTATCAGCCCCCTTCTTATTAAACAATCGAACCAATTCATGGGCCAAAAGATAATTTTCCAATATGCGCCTCCCTTTTATGAATGTCGATTGGCAATTCGAAATGATATCGAGTAGGAATTTGATGATTCAATTACATATCACTTTGTTGAGGATTTTGTAGATAAGGTTACAGCACGTAATTGGTCTGTATTCCTCAATCTTACTAGGTTTGTTGATTTTTGGGATGAGGGTTATGAATGTGTGGTTGATTTCATGTAACAATTTACCAGGAAGAAATGATTCTTGAATGGAAACTAATAGCAATTGTTTCACTTTATCCTAATGCAGTTTAAAGAATTTAGCATTCCAGCCATTGGAGCGTGACTAAAGTCATCATGGATGGAATACATGGCGGTTCTGACCTCCCTTTCGGTTACTGTGTTCAGCCGCAAAGCAATCCCCTCATCATTAATTAAGCGCCGACAGTTAACATAGGGTAAGTCAGTTGCATAATCACCATTATAAAGCTCATTGAAATAATTGATGGCCGAAGTTTCAAAATTCAGTAAATTAGTCACAGGTTCACCATGCACATCTAGAGCATTATAAAAATTGTTATAGTTCTTCCTGTAGGACATTTTTGTATAGAAAAACTTTATACATTCATCGCCTTATGTCAGCCAATTCACTTTAGCCTTCTGGTTCAACTCAATAGCATGCGAATACATAGGCGATTTGAGTAGAGATTGAATCCTGAAGTAGTTGAGATTCAGGGCTTCATCAAGGGGATTTGAATCAAGAGCAACTTACGCATTTTTACACTGTGTTTCAAGCTCCTGCAAGTCACTCTTTGGTCTTTTCAAGTTCCAAGCTTTGAGTCTATATTTAGCGTTTTTGAGTAAATACACCAAAGAATACCACCCTCTACCCTCAGTAAGGGGGATGGATTGAAAGTCCATAATATCGTCATAGTCATCAGCAAAATGCCACGAGTTAACATATCGGAAAGGTCTGCCTTTAGTGTAAGGGTCATTGTTATTGACAGTGATGTGTAAAGGGTAGTGGCCACTCCTAGAACTAGGGAGAATTTCTACTTTAATATTTGTGTTCTTGATGAGCACTTCTGCATTCAAGAGCACACGGTCAAATCTACAAGTTATTTTCTTAGCTTCGCCACTACGCCATGTATATTTCAAGCCAGTGTGGCATCCTTCAATCAACCCCGTAGTAGCAACACAGCCATTGAATTCATCAATCTACGCTAATTTTATGGTAAGCCCACCTTTTTTCTCATTGATTTGAAGAATGGCATTGAAATCACTCACGACCATCCACTCATTTTAAGTCGATGTAGATAGATTCGTTAATGTTTTCCAGAGTTGCTTGCAAACTGTAGCCCAGTTATGAGCATAGACAAAAGTGAAAGTAAAAGTAACCCCCCCCCCCGTTTGCTGCCTGAGCAGTGAGTTGTTGATCGTCGGCACAAATACCATTAAACGTTCAAATGAATTTGTGCCAGAATACCATAATTCAACCATAAGAAGTAGTTGAATTATTGTTTATAGCACCCCATTCATTGCCAAACAAAATTTCAAGGCCAATGCAACCGTTACCATTTTATTTTCTAGTATAGCGATAATAGTAGTATTACATCTATTCCTAACATTAAAGAGGTCAAGCTGTCGGGTATCCCCATTCAGACCTCTAACATTTCAATATAAAACCGACATTAAAGACTAGCTGATTTGCTCCTGATGACCGGAGCAGTGTCAATGGTGTTGCTACCCATCTTCTGCATGCCTTTGGCAAACTGCTTTGCATATTTTGGGTTCGGCTTTGTCAAGTTGTCCGTCTGTGGTTCATTAGAGTTATTAGTATCTGAATTATGGTCTTCCAAATCAATGCCTAACTCTTGAATTTCTTTAACAGTCCACAATAACGGCCAAAATGCCTAGCAGGTAACCAAAAAATACATAATCATCACGGATTAAGATCATAGGTATAGGTTGGTAGATATATGAGCTTCGGGTAAATCACCGCCCATCATACTTCAAAATCGAGTTCCGATAAGACCACCACCCGATAGTGAAGTATATCTACATTTGAGGACATTATTATTACTAGGATCAATCTTTCATCTATAAGCAATCATAAAACAATAGTACATTTTTTTATCATAGTGGTAGATGAGTGTGCTTTTATTTTAAAAATTGTATGCAAGTCTGCCTTTATTTACCATAAATCATTGTAGACAAGTCGGCGGTTATTTGCCATTGAAATTTCTATAATTCAGTTAACACAGACTGTGAATGCTCACTAAATTATAACAAATATAACATGTAACATAAATCAATTAAAATTATTAAATTACCAAAAAATGTCGAATAAAAAAAGCAATGTCTATTAAAAAGTAGATTGAACGTTTACTTGGAAGATGACAAAACTACGGGCTCAACCGAAGGGTAGGATGGGCCATCGCCTAGGGCAGCGCGGCCGGAGGCGGTGGAGGAGGGCAACAAAATGATATTTATTCTTTGAAAATTATGGATATCTAACTGTTGAAGGTTAATAATTTCATAGAATTGCTGATGGCTAGGTGGTATGAAGCATGAATTACTCCCTAGCAGTAGCAGCCAAATATTGATACATTTCAGCTACATTAATTTTTTGCATTTTTTTGTTTCTTACTGTTTCCTTTTTTTGTTTCTCACTTTCCACCATAACTTCGTCTAGGACAGCATACACTGCCAGGCTGGCCGTGCAAAACCATAATGAGTTTGGAATTTGATTTTCAAGTAATGATCGAAATAAATCTAATTTGGAAATGTATATCTCAAATCTTAGTTGCCATTAAAATCACTGTAAAAGGATAAACGAGAATATATATATATATATATATATATATATATATATATATATATATATATGGAAAAAAATGCTGAAACGAAAGATAAGGAATCAATTTGTAAGTTATAAAACGGAGAATGTTTTGGTGGATTCAACTTGGTTTCAGGGATACACGCCAAATATTCACTAAACAAAACTTAGTAAGCGTAATAAAAAAAATATAAGCAATAACTACATTTTATTTTAATATTGAAAATGCAAAGAGTAATGGTAGAATTCAGTGCATGCTCTGCCTTGGTAATTCTCTGCCCTACTGATAGTAATGCACTGTACATAAGAACACACGTAAATAAAAGCATTTATTACATGCAGTAACGGTGTACAACAACAATGGCCCATCCTACATTTTATTAAATGTTAAATTACAACTCAAGCAAGTAGATAGCATCATACATTATCCATTTAAACGAAGAGAGGGCAAAAGTGATGTGGTGAATCGAATCAGCTGTGTTTTGGACTTGGAGGCCTTTTCACACTACAAGGAAGGGTCAATTTGGTTACGGATGGTAGCGACAGCTGGCGACGGTTAAAAAAAGCGGCCCTCACCAGCCGTCGCTAACCGTCACCCAAAAACATTTATCCCGCGAGCCTGTAGAAAGATCGATCATTTCTCATTTACCCCAAATTTCTCTCCCCAAAGTCAAAAAAAAAACCTTCACTTCAGTCGCCGGCGCGCCTACCTCCGCCTAAGCTCTGACGTTGACCGTCGCCTTCCCTTCCCCCCCTTCTCCAGCCATCGCTTCCTCTTCTTCTAGGTGTTTTTACCAAAAAATGGCTCAAACACCAAGGGTACGAGAATCGCACTTCATTAACATGGTTAAAAGTAAATGGAGCCTTACTCAACAAAAGTTGAAAGTAAAAATGTGAGTAAAGTAAAATGGAAACAAGGTTTTAGAGTGGTTCGGCCCTAGGCTAGGCCTACATCCACTGTGAAGGTAGTTTGCATTATCATGATAACAATTACAAAGCAAACAAACTCCCTTTATTCATACATTTTCTTATTCTTTCAACATGTTTTCACTCTCGCATATAAATCTTACTTGAATTCGTGGAATTCAATGGAGGAATGGTGGAGTTTGTAGAGGAGAAAGACGGATGTGTGATAGTGAAGGAGGATGTCTTTTTTGAGAGCAGGATGGAGGAGAATCTTCAATCTCTTTTCCATTTAGATGATCCTAATGGATGCCATGACCAAACAGATGAATGATCTTCAAGTGGAGATGACGATGATGATTGAAATGCTAAGGAATGGTGGACGAAAGAATTTAGCAGCCCTTCGGGGTGTCCAGGAGTCGATCCTTCTTACGGTGGGAGCTGAAATCCATATGTGCAGGTTAGGGGTCGTTCATCTTATCAATTACGAAAATGCTACTGCTTAACTGTAGCCAATTTGTCGATATCTGTATTTAGCTGTCCTGTACGAGCGACTTCATAGGAGCAAGCGGTTTCATAGGAGTGAGCGACTGCATAGGTTTGAATACATTGAATGGGTGGACAGTCGATGTGCGTATATGTGGATTGTCAAAGCTTCTTGGTTAGTATAAGAACAACCAACTGGATCATCATGTTAAGCCTTTTGTAATTGACTGGCATACACCATCTGTTTGGAGCATCTATATCTGATGGTATATAGGTGACCGATCACAACTTGTAGAGCACTCATACGTGCGATTGTTCTGGAGTTGATATCCATCAGATTGGTTGGTTGCATATGATTGTAGCATTAGTGACTGATTGAGGAATAAGCGAGCGAATGAGGTTGCAATCCATGAGCGGACATGGGATGCGTGTGTGACTTCTTGTATCTTTGTGTTCCCTGCTACGTACAATCGATCGGGGTAGCGTGGACGAACGACTGCAGAATGGAACATGTGACCGGAGCTAATTCTTCTCTTCGTCTTGTACTACTGATTTGTTTGGTATAAGAATGATCGACTTCCTTAATATAGCCAATCTTTGCAGGATGTACAAGCCTCACCGTCCTTGGAAAGTACCATTCTTGAGCTGGCCTCGTGCGCGTGACCCTTCTGTATGATTGTATTAGGCTGTATGACCGATCCTGACTGTGTTAAGCGGACGACCCAACTTGTTTTGATGTATGCGACCTTCCTTGTCGTGCTTTACCTTAAGTTGGCGCTTGAACTTTGTTCTGTGTGATCGTTCCTTACTCTTCACAAACTGTCTGGGTGTACTGGATTGGAGTGGACTATGCACGACCAACTCCAATGACGCTTGACCCGTAGACCAGCATATGTATAAGGGATAAACATTTGCCCCTCGAAGTTTGTGATTTTTATCTTTCAAAAAATTACAAGCTTCGAAATAACTGATCATAACATAGTTTGGTAGATTAAATCCGGTTTACCAAGAAATAATCGCGTAGAGCTTAGGATTGTTAAGGCAAAGATATCTGAGATCGTTCCTTCTGGTGAGCATAAGGCTTGAGTCACTCACACTATTTCCTTTGATTCGAAGTATCATCATGACTGATCAAATCATGGGGATGTGGGCAAACCAAATAGACCTGATGGGCCACTTATACTTATGCAATCGAGTATTGAGCTGACGTGGCGAGAATGATCTCGATGCGTGTCTTTTAATCTTCCCCGCCATTTTATTACTCCTCTCTTTAATTCACTTTTATTTCCTAGATAAAACACATCGATAACAGCTACTTTATTTTATAAAAGTCCCTAATTTCTACTTCGACTTCCTTTCGATTAGATTCTCTCAATCGAAAACCCCGTACTCCTTCCTATCATCAATCTGTGAAGCGCAGGCTTGTCATTCTTGTTTATGCTTGTACCTCTTCTGAATTGATAATATATGCTTTAATAGGAAATAAGTTCTTTTTATGCTTTCTTGGACTGCTTTCCAAAACCCTTATGATCATTAGATACGATCTGTGTTGTTGTTGATCTTTCATGATGATAATAGTTGGAATTTTTGGACTATATCTGGGTTGTTCTGTGCATGCACTTGTCTGAGAACTTTTAACTCAAATATCCCTTTTTCTTCTGGTTCTAAGCTTCGTACACATGATACGCTTACTGAAATGCATAAGATAAGTTCACATCTTGCACAATTCCTATCCTTACGACCGTGTGCCAATAATTTGTTCCTTGTTATCTGTTTCACACACATGATGTCTGACGAAATGCTTAAATCATGCGGCCTTGATATTGTCACTATGATCTACACTTCTGGTTTGACTCCTATGGTCGCCCAAGTGCGTTCGACAGAGGGTTGTTCCCCCCCCCCTTTTTCTAAAAAAATGGCCCTGTCTTGGTTAGACATGAGCAACCGTTTTGAGTGAAGCATGCGAGAATAACATGGACTTGTTTTGTGCAACCGAGGTCAGAGGGATCAGCCGTTTGCAATTCTGTCTTTGGTTGCGTTACTTGTTTAATCTTGAATGCCCCTTTAATTGTTTGAATTGCATAGCCATTCACTAGTTCACTTATACAGGATGGATTCATCTCCGAAGCGACGTCGGTTGGAAAGGTTTTTTGACTTGGATGTTCAGATAACTGATGTTCAATCGACCGGCCAACCGTCTGTGAACTCTCCTTTCAGTCCCTCTTATACAAAACTTCAAACAATCATTAATAATCCACGTTATGCCCCTAGGCCATGTAATCCCAAGCTTGTTAAACGACTCAAAGGTTGGAGTTTGCAAGGTGTGTCTTCTAATGTGGACATATCTCCGTCTAATCATCAAACTTTTTCTTGTGATATGATTGCCGCAAAGGGTTAGATGCTTATCCATTTTGGGACTGCTATGTATCAGTTTGGGAAGCAGATGGATCTGCTCAAAGATCATTCTGCAAAGCAAATGAGCGGTTGGCACACTCTGGCCTGCAATCTCCAAAAGCTTCATGGGGATAATCTTGAGCGTATCTCCGCCTTAGAGGATGATAAGGTGAAATTGATCTAGGGATAGTGTGGTCGCTTCTTTTGCTTCGGCAGATGTTGAGTTGGTAGTTTCAAAGCGCAAAGAGTCCTTGGTTGATGTGCCTCTATCCTTCTCTACTAAGGTTAAGAGAAAGGTTGATAGGTCCAGGAAGAACAAGGATCTGCAGCTTTTCTATCTTGCCTTTGGTCGTTTCTTTTGGGAACTATGTTTTTAGATCGGTTGTATAAGCGGGTGTCGATCATTGCATTTAACTTTATGTTGGTCTACGTTGCGACTTGTGCTTATTTTGGTGATTCGGTGACCTTGTGAATGGTTTGTGACGTTGTGATGCTTCTGTACTCCATTTGTTTAGTACAGGACGATGCTCTTGTTTGTTACACCGTGGTCTTTTATCCTGTCTGATAGCACTTGCCTGCACAGTTAAAGCGCTCAGCGAATCCAATGCGATGGTGGTGCAAAAAGTTGTAGCGGGGATAAAGCGGGGAAATAGCAGGATATAGCAGATGATTCTAAAAAAGCATATAAAAGTCATATTATATACTTTTACAAACATGTAAACGATAAATAAATGGATAATTAACATTCAACTTAATTGTAATTAGTATATTCTAAATTTTAAATAAAAATATATGTAAATAAATGTAAACTTTTTCTTAGCTTGATTAAATTTAATATAATATTGTAGTATTTTCTATATTGAAAAATATATGTTAAAAAATTATACTAAAAAAAAACTAATTTTACAGATTTATAATGTACAAATGTCACTTACAAATTCATTTCTTTTATAAAAGATACAGCGGGAATAGCGGAATATAGCTGAAATAATAGGATATATCGGGAATATCGGAATATAGCGGGGCTTAAAGCGGAGAGGCTATTTCCGAGGCTATTTGGGAAAAGCGTAGCGGTACAAATCCGCTACACGATATAGCGGGGATATGGTGGGGTAATAGCGGGTTATAAACTGCACAGGCACTTGCATTTCAATTTTCTTTGACGACCGCGTGTTAGTATCGCGTTTATGGTGTGTAACCTTAACGCTGCCAACTCGCTTTTCGGTGTTATAATAGTCTGTTGTTGTTTTATTAGATTGGAAGCGATCAACTTCTCAAAATTTAATTGACTGATCATATGCCACTTTTCTTTCTTTTTGGTGATCTTGCGTTCATTCGTACGTTCGCCAATCTGGTGACCCAAGTCCTTCGGACTTTGTTCTTGAATGCATGGCCCCCTTAAGAGGGTTAAAATTTTTATGATGTATTTAATCTTTTTCTCACTAACTCAGTGGCTCGAGTCCTTTGGAGATTTAGTTTAAATGCATGTTTTTGGTTTCTGACGTAACCATATTTTTCGCTAACTCAGTGACCCGAGTCCATCGGAGACTTGGTTAAACACATATTCGTATTTATATGCATATTGTTTATTAGAGTGTATTCAACACCATATCTCACTAACTCGGTGACCCAAGTCCTTCGGAGACTGGTTTTTAGTATGTGCCCTCAGGGGAGGACTTAAGTTTTAAGTTTCGATCCAATTTTGGTCCTGTTTGATTTGGCTATTTCGGAATCAAAAAATACCTAAATTAAATACCCCCTTTCGGCTAGGATTTCTGTTACCCCCTTTCGGCTAGGATTTCTATTTGCGCTGGTCCTTCCAACATGTTTGTCGGTCCTTCCGGCACTAGGATTGGTGTTTCCAACCTAGGTTTTGTCGGTCCTTCCGACTTTATGCGTCATCCCGGGAGGTGGACACTGGTTCATCTTATCAAGTTTTAGTTCGATTTGAAGAATTCATGTCCTGCACCTAACAAGGTGCCTCTTTTGGGACTGGAAATCTTTTATCCGTGGGAAAAATTTGGCTGTTTCCACCTTTGCATTATTTTCGCAGTTTGGCACCAATTCTTTTGCTAGACACTTACTGAGGATTTTGTGTTTTTGCGATGAAAGATGCAACTTTCTGATTTGTCACTCCATTGGTTAGTTTGAATGAAGCTCCAACACTCAATGTTTTTGAATTGTTTCTGCCAGGATATGCTTGGGAAGTCTCTAACTATGGTTGGATTTTTAGAGAGTTACTGTTCTTGTTTGCCTACATAAAGAAGTCAACTTTTAGCAGAAGTTCTCAAATATATGATTCGTGCAAGCAAATGGAGTTTCTCACTCATTTTTTATGTACATAGTTCGAATGTGAAGTATCTTGCAAATATTCACAGCTTTTACAATAGATTTGAACAATGCATTATAGAAAGTAACGGTGGATGTGCCCGCTATTCCAAGTTCGAGGAATCTGGACTCCATCTGTAGTGGTCAATGTGAAAGTACTGTCCCGAAGTTTTTGGTTTATAACATAGGGCCCTTCCCAATTTAGTCTAAAAACCCCGATTCCGGCCATTACTTTCTTCAACACGAGGTCTCCGATCTCGAAAGTCCTGTGTCTGACTTTTGAATTGAAATGCCTAGCCACCCTTATCTGATGTGCAGCCACCCTGAGTTCTGCTTCCTTTCTTTTTTCCTTGAGTTGGTTGAGGGCCTCAAGTTGTAGCCTCTCATTTTCCTCCTGGTTGAAGTAAATCCTCCTACGGGTGGGAACTTCCAGTTCCACAGGGATCATGGCTTCAGAGCCGAAAGCTAAGGAAAAGGGAGAGTGCCCAGTCGTAGTTTTATGAGTGGTACGGTATGCCCATCGTGCTAGTGGAAGCTCATCTGCCCAACCACCTTTAGATTTCTCTAATCGCTTCTTGATGGTTGATTTAATGATTTTGTTCGCTTCCACTTCCCCGTTTGTTTGCAGATGAGCAACTGCAGAAAACCTTTTCTGGATTTTATACTTGGCACATAAATTTTGGAATCCTTCACTCTCAAATTGGGTTCCATTATCTGTGATTATTTTTTGTGGCACTCCGAATTTACAAATGATATTTTTCAAGGCAAAGTTAATAACTTTCTTTGAGTTTATAGTTGCCAAAGGTTCTTCTTCAGCCCATTTTGTAAAATAATCCACGACTACAATGACATATTTAAAACTAGATTTTGCGGTGGGAAGCTCTTCTATAAGATCGATGCCCCAGATGGCGAATGGCCATGGGTTGACCATCTGGGTTATAACTTTGACGACATCCTTGAAATATTTGCAAACCTCTGACATCTATCGCATTTTTTGGTATGTGCTACGAAATCCTTATTTATGTTTGGCAGAAATAACCATATCGCTGATTTTTCTTGGCCAATGTCTGACCACCAGTATGACCTCTGCATTCACCCTCATGTAATTCTGTCATGATTGCTTTCGACCCCTCTTTGGGGACACAACGAAGTAAGGGCGTAGAGAATCCTCGTTTGTATAGTTGTCATCCCAGAATGTGGTACATAGGGGCTTTTCGTAAGATTTTCCTTCGCTTCTTAACTTCTGCCAGGAGTGAACAGGTCATGAGGTACTCTTTGATTGGTGTCATCCTGTGACGGCTTGCCCCGCACCAGCCGACATTTTCAATGAAAGCGCTATACCGACGTCCAACCAGTATGGGATGGTCGTCAAAAGAAATGAAAAGGGAAGGAATTTGAACGGTGTACCAACAAAGAACCTATAGTATATCTCACAGCACATGGAACAAAATATAATAATAACACAACTTGACATAAAACAGGCGAGACAGTGCATAAGATGAAAACTAAACCATCATAGCAGCGGAGAATTCAAAATACATCTTATGATCCAAACCATCGTTATTACAACTTTTAAAACTGTCTCTAAAGCAAAATAGGAAGGTACACTACTAATGCCCAAAGTAGTGACCAACAACAATATAGGAAGAATATATGGGGATAATACGTGTAAGCCTCCTGCTCGTCTCCGGACAACTACTCGTGCATAACCAGCTAAGATGTCTCTAGTCTGCTCGTTTAGGAGCACCCACAGTAATAAGAAGAGACATAAAACTCTGGATTAGATAAAAGTCTGGTATGAGCGATAAGCAACAAAAACAGAACAATAACAGGTATACATAACCATACCTGAACCTGGACCTGCAACCAAAGAGTTAGCACAACAGGATGTACAGTACTCTAAGGTGACGCTAACACATGGTGTGAAAATAATGGGGAGGGGGTGTGCATGTCGTGGTGATAGCAAACATATAACAATCATCCCTACATCTCTCACTCAGTGCGTAAAGTATACGATATCCACCATTTTGATAACCCAATTCTTTGTTACGATCACTCTGCCCCATGGAGTTATGACGGCTCCACTACACTGATCCATAACCACTAATACTTTGCTATGTCCACTCTTCCCTGTGGAGTTATGACTACTCCAGTGCACTGCCTCATAGCCCTGCTATGGTCAATTTTCCCTATGGAGTCATAACAACACCATTGCACTGATCCATAGCCACTAATCCGTCTCTTAAAGGTGAGTCAATGCGTTAGACATCGATACCTCCTTTGCAGAAGTCCCGCAACAAAGTCCAATTCATGAAGTTAACTCGTTGGTTCCCATCTGGATTCCGGGTCCTAACTTCCCATTTAGACTACCTTTGCATCTCGGGTTTTGGCCTTTTCCCAGATTGGTTTCCATTCAGTTCGGGTGTGCTTAGTGCTCCAGTCATCATCGGTTCGGATCGGTTGAGTCTCAGTTCGGTTTATGGCTACCAAGCTAGTTCAGGTCGTGATCTCTTCCAAACACCGGGTCCGTTCGTGAGTTGCTCTCCAGATCGGGTTGGGGTCCTCCATTGGCTCGTTGGTCGAGCCTTCATCGGTTCACGTTCGAGCTCCGAATCGGTTGTGGTCTTTGGTTCGGGCTCGTGGAAGATGCACCGGGTTGTGGTGCAACAGTTTAGAGAAGCGATTCGTGGGAAGGGGGGGTGCTTCACGAGTGGGTCGGTTCGTGCCTCCTTCCTCTTATCCGACCCGGTTCGGGCCAATTTCCTACAACTTTTCCAGCGAGCTATTTATGCCATACGACGGTGTTTTCGACCATTCTAACCGAACTATTCAATCATAAAGCATTCCAAACAGTAATAGAAACATGTATAATCAAGCATAAACACCAAAACAGCAATATAACATGTTTATATGGATCAAAAATACACAAAACCCATGTTTTCCCCTTAATCGTATTTAATCGTAACTAATGATAGAATTAGCAAAACATATCCAAATTAACCCAAATTTCTATCAGAGTCCTAAAATAATATTTAAGAATTTTTTTACATATTTTTCCAGAATTTTAACATGCATAATTTCGCTAATTATCACTAATCACCCCTAATTAGCCGTAATTAGTTAAAAACAATGCAAATCACTCACCTTAGCCACAAATAAAACTTTAGATCTGAAACTCTACTGATTTGGGTTGAATTCCTATGCAACATAGCAACTCCAACTCTGATTTGGTGTTAATTTGCCTTGATTTGATGTAGATCTTCTTAATTAGTGATTAGAAGGTGATTTGGGAGTGATTTAGAATATGGGGGTCATTGCTAGGGTTAAAGAAATGTTTTAGGAGGTTGAGAAAATGAAATGAGATCGTTTCCAAACTAATTTCAGCCTCCCCATAAACCTAATCCCGAAATCGGTTATGGGCCTAACTGCAAATTATTTAATTTGGCCCGATTAAGCAGTTTTTCTCCTTCCAAACCTTATTTCAGCCATATCTCCCAAACGGTAAGTCCGTTTTACACACATGACCACTCTACGGAGAGATAAATCACCATTCAAATCCAATGGAAGTGGTTTCAGGTCAAAACTCCTTACCAATCAAAAGTTATGGGCAAACAAGATTCGTCAAGGGCATAACTGTCATTTAAAAATCGGCAATAATCATGAACATGGGAAATGACCCCAATAGTCGTTTCCCAAAATTACACGACCATACGGCTTCGCATGTGAATGAAATAAATATTCTACGATCCTCTGATGCGTTGAATGCGGGCAGTTACACTCTCCCCCTTTAAGAAATTTCGCCCCCGAAATTCCTTAATCAAACATATAACGGTATCCCGCATGCCTATCAACCATACACAAACAATCAAACACACATCATAACACAACAAGTCTATCCTAGCATGCGGTTTACTAACAAGGGAATAACCATCGCTATTAAAATCTTACCAAGCAAAGAGTTTTGGATGCAACTTCCTTATGCTCCCATCTATTTCCCAAGTACAATCATTCTCGTTCTCGCCCCACCGAACCTTGACCAGTTTCACCGCCTTCCTTCGAAGTTGCTTCGTATTGTATGCGACAATGCAGATCGGCTTGCGGTTCCCAACCGCCTCGGGTTCTACTTCGATGTCATCCAACTGATCTGGTGAAATAGTCATATCGAGGTCATGCACGAATTTCCTTAAATGGGAAACATGAAATACGTCGTGAACTCCCGCCATCTTGTCAGGAAACTCAACTTTATATGCCATATTCCCAACTTGATCGAGAACTGGGAATGGACCAACAAATCTTGGTGTTAACTTGCCTCTCCTACCAAATCGAATCACGCTCCTTAAAGGAGTAATCTTGATAAACACCAAGTCGCCAACGGAGAATTTTAAATCTCTTCACTTCTTATCAGCATAACTCTTCTGCCTATCTTGGGCAAACTTCATGTAACACCCCGCATTTTTAGTGATAATTAAAAATATGCATAAATGTATATATTATATGCATAGATATATTTAAAGGAAAATTAAAAAAAATATAAGTGCATTGAAATAAAGGAAAATGAATTGCATGCAATATATATATATATATTAAAAGAAGTTAATGCAAGGAAAAAAAGTATGCAATACAATTGTGCGCGTAATAATGTTAAAAAGGAAAAGGAAGTACAGGCATGTAATTATGATAGAGGAAACAATTAATAAACAGAAACGTTAATGTAATTAATGTAAATGGTAAAAAGATGAACTAATAAAATTGCATGCAACAATACATGAGAAGGGCATATGTGTATACATGTTATTTGAAATTCAAAATTTTGTAGGAAGATAATACATGCACTAAAAATATAGGAAGTAGATGCATGAACCTAAATAAAAATAATAGAAATGTGTAGAGGTATGAACCTAAATAAAAACAAATTAATGTCATGCAAATAAAAGAAAAAGAATATAGAATGCAAACATGCCAATTATGCAATTAAAGCATGCATAGAAATAAAAAAGGTTTAGAAAGAGGAACCAAACAATTTAATGCTTTAAAAAGAAGTAACATATCAAGTGCATGAAATGGGAAAGCATTAGTGCATTTAAATAAGAATATTAGAAATATATGCAACAAAGAAATAATGTCACATGGGAAAGTTTAATGCATGAAAAGAAGTTGGAAAATAAACATAAATTGATTCAATTAAAGCAAGCTAATGTCAAAAGAATTAATACAATTCATATTATATGTAAAATAATGACACATGGAAGGATGCATTAATGGAAAAGAAACGTACTTTGAATATATTAAGGAGCGTTTAAGATTTTTCTTGTACAAAAAGAAAAGAAACCGCATATAGGAAGGTGTCAACACCATCAGTGTCCACGCGTGCATATGGGTGCAACGCAACTGGGTTGGTTTAGCCTACTCTAGAACCTTCTTTTTTTTAGCGAGGTGGAAGGTTTAGATGGATTCTATTTTAATTCTAAGACCCTAATTCACCTACTACAACTATAAATAAACATCAAACCCAACCCTAATCTCATCTATCTCTTTAACCCTAGCCTCCATGCTGCTAAATTCTCAACTAACCTAGCCTCCACCTTCAACATAAATTAAAGTAGAGATTTTTAGAGACAAGTTCTTCATCAACAATCAATTTATAAGGTTAATCAACATCAAAGTGTTGCAACAACGATTTATCTCTATTCTAATCCTGGCAAGGTGAGTGGTTTTAAATTATTCTTGTGAATAATTATATACATATCGTTTAGAAATTCCCCAATCAAAATGTTACAACTTCTATTATTGTGCATGTTCTTTATCTCTTCCCTTCCTCCTTCCCTTTTTATTTTTATAGCCAGGCTACCTTCAAGCCTGGGACAAGTCTCGTAGAGATGAACGTACGAATGGTAATTTAGCAAATGTTGGAAAATTTGCATAATATATGTTGGGTTGATTTGGGCATAATTAATGTTAAATTTTGGGTATAAACTATAATTGAAGAATTGTAGCATAACTTATGACAAAATTGGAAATTTGGGGAATTGTTGTACAACTTGTAAAATACTTGAAATTAAGTGGGTTGGTAATTTGGCACATAACTATGAATATTAATCTGGGACATTAGTGAAAATATGTGCAAATTAAGTTGGAACAATTAAGTATGTTGGGATAATTGGGAAGTACATGGACTAACAATGGACATGAATAAGCAAGGCTGTAATTTGAGCGCAACTTAAGGTTGGTAATTTGGGGCAAAACTGATAGGTTGGAATTTTGGAGCATAACTTCAATGAATATGAACAATTGGTAGAATTGGAATAATTTCACTTTATTGAAGTTAATTAAATGTAAGAAGAAATGCGACATATATGGGGAATTAGGCATAACTATGTTTGGAATTATGAATATAATTAGGGTGGGATTTAAGTATATAAATCAAATTGGAATTATGAACACAAGATTGGGATTATAAGTTGAATTGGGATTATAGGCATAATCTGTTGATAGGATTATAAGCATAAATGTGAATTGAGGGTTTATGGGTAATTGACATATATTATAATCC
Source organism: Allium sativum (assembly GCA_030737875.1). Lineage (NCBI taxonomy): Eukaryota > Viridiplantae > Streptophyta > Magnoliopsida > Asparagales > Amaryllidaceae > Allium > Allium sativum. Next base: position 490,239,754 of record CM060926.1, read on the forward strand.
AAGATTTGAATTACGAGTATAAGTTATAATAAGAACTTATATGCCTAAGACACGAGATTAGATTTGTTATGCGGTAGAAGTCTGCCTGGAATCGCCCGGCATATCAAACAACCGCAAACGGTAATCTAATGTGAGAGGCCTTAGGTGGAAATTGGATTCGTAATGGCGTCAAGACACGAGGTTAGATTCGGATGCGGTAGAAGTCTGCCCGGAACCGCCCGATATATCCAGTAACCGCAAACGGCAATCTAATGTGAGATATCTTGTGTGTTTACAGACATAATAAATAATAATGAACACTTAACCAAGACGACACATGTAGGCTTGACATGGATATAATAAAAGGGGTTAAGTGGGTAACATGGGTAGCATGGTAATTTGTTAAATTGGAATACATAACCTAATTAAATTTGTAGTGGTGTTACGAACCAGTTGAATTGAGTAGGGGTTAAGTAAATTTGCTAAAGAAATAAGAAAGTTTAAGTTAAACTTAATTAATGCCAAAATGGGGAATGATGATAATAACCTATTATGAATGAACTTGAATAAGAAAGATAATAGGTAGGCTTGTCCTAGGGACAAGTGGGAATTATAACTTATGAAATAAGATAAGTTATAAGGAATGATAGGGAAAATGAAATTATTCTCTTACCAATGTATCTGTGAATTAAGATGTGCTTAATTATTAGTTAAGTAGAACATGTTATGGTAACCATTGGATGGAATAATGAATAGATTATGAGAATAACATGTTGTAGGCTTATTAATGAACTTAAATGGGTTAAGTTATAAATTGACTTAATAAGCGAGGGTAAAATGGTAAACTTAAAAAGGAAGTCAACGTGAAGGAGAATAACCAAGTTAAATGAGAAAACTCACGAGGTGGCACAAGCGTGTGATTAATGGTTAGACGTAGGGTCTAATGACATATAAAACTGAGGCGCTTGGACCAGTTCATACGTTAAAGGATGAATAACCAAAAGGGGTAGATCATCGGGGTGTCAAAAGACACAAAGAGGAGCACATGTCCATCTACATATTCTTGTAGGCTCCAACGGACTGGGTTAAGAAGCACACGGCTTCCGGGGACGTAGGGTACTCTTGGTATTCCTCTATGAATGGTAGATGATCCGCCTGTACTCACAGAGGTTAGGTCTGCGTAGGTGAAGCAATGAGTATGCCTTGATTGCAATAATAAGGGGAAATCAAAAGTCTAAGATGGACCAGCGTGATTCAGCGAGACCAGTTAGTGCCATGTGGTAGCAACTCATCGTCTACCTGCCATCTTCAGTCAGTACATAAAGTGGAAAGGCGGCGAACTCCAAAAGACCATATACTTTGCTATCTAGTTGTGGGTGAGGTTGGCCAATAGGTTTGAAGGGCATAGGGGTCCGGGGTTAAGTTCTCATTCTTGATATTCTTGGGTGCCTTTCATTTGTTGAGGGAGGGGTCTAGTGGGACCATAGCCACTATAAAAGCAGACCTTATCATCTGCAATCGGCAGATATCTAAAAGCTCCCGACCAAGTTCTGTGTTTCTTGATTTTCCCTACCACGGGACTCGGGTGCACATATATTGAACATGTGCAATAGACATCGAGAACGATTGACAATACGTACGTGGGAAAGTCTAGGTACACTTATGTCGCTCTGGGTGGTGTATCATAAAACTAGAGGGCATTATTCGAGGATGGAACCTAATTCGATCGAATGGTTCCAAGATGGAAGTCCGAACGCTTACGTAATATAGAAGTAGTTATTCTTTGCAGACGTAGCGTTGACATATGCACAGAAATTCGTACGACATCCGGGCGTAGGATTAGGGACTGTTGTATTCCTGCGATGATACGGTGGAGACCATGCGAGTAGGGTACCATGGGGTGTACCTTGGTTGGGGGTAGCTACATATACACTAAATTAGGTTAAACTACTAGGGAATAGATGGGTGCAACATGTGTAAGCCTTGAATGCTAATAACATAGATAACCCAATAAATTAGAATATGTAATAGAACGGTATATGTAGGATTATCCAGAAGTATAATTTAAATCCAGTCACACAGGACTTATGTTCTGACCCCCCCTCACAACATTAGCAGGTTAGGTTAATGACAGAGACTGTATAGCTTTGGATACAGGTTTAGCAGTATTATTATTAAGGTAAAGCTATGTTTTAATTAATTAATTACATAATATTTTGTTCCTTCCGCTATTAGATGTTTTCCGAACACTGACACGTTTCATGTCTCTGTCTTTTCTACAAGATACCAGAGCAAACCAACTCAGGTTGCGATGGATTGGGATTTTTGAAGAAAAAAAAATTAGTCCGTCAGAATTCGGGTTGTTACATCTGATATCAGAGCTTAGGTTTAGGATTCCTTATTTAGATAATGAATGAGCATATTTGTATTTAAAAATATGAATATTATATATATATATATAAACCTAGATCCATAAAGGAGCCCACAAAATAGAAAAAGGAAAATGGATTAGGAATATATATAGTTGAGAGAATTGACCTTGTGGGAGTGTCTAGGAAAGCCTAGGTAAATCGGAAGCCCACTATGACTCTAACCCTTGTTAACTTTTAAGAACTTGAAATTGTAAAAGTTTTGGCAAAAGAGTTTATGATGTTTTCAAGTTTTAATCTTAAAAGTATTTTTGATGTTTGAAAAAAAAAGAGGCCAAACCATGTTTAAAATTAAGGGAGTAGGTAAAGGTTAGTGCCTAGAAATTACGGAGAAATTTGAGGCTATAAAGTAAATAGCGAACGTTATCTTTGAATAGTAGGAAATTCCCGTAGAATGCATAGGCATTGTAAAGACTAGAACTATTGCTCGAAAAGGAAGAAGTATAGGCTAGTAAAGCACAGCAAGGACTAGTAGTGACTTCTAGAGAGTGAAGGGAAAGTTAGCGTTGAGAGTTTGTGGTTGGACTTTTCATTAGTGAAGTAGCCATTGATTCTTGGCCCTTAGTAGTAGCTGTATAGGATGGAAATGCTTATTTCAAAAGAATAAACTTAAATCCTTGGATTAAGTAAAATAAGTTAAGAAAGAAAAATAGCCTAACTAAAAAGAAAACAATAAATTCAGAGAAGCAACAAAACATGACAGAAAAAGAAAAAGAAAAAAAAGAAGTTTTCTTATGTAGTTGTGCTTGGATAGGAAAATAGGAAGAGTAGTTACGTGAAATCCAAGCGCAATTAGAAAAGGAACATAAAAGAAAAACGGAAGATGTAAATTTTTCCGTTTTATACCATTTTGTGACATAAAAAATCGAATTTAGGAAATTAGATTTTTCCTATAATTCGAAATTTATGGATGGTTGGTAGGATTTTGAATGCAACAATTGGATGAACTATGCTCTTATTATGTAAGAGTGTGGAAAATTTTGCATGAAAAGTATTTTGATTTTCAAAAATATTGCATTCATATAGAACTGTAAGTATATTTAGGTTGTGAGCATCATGTTTTGAAAGAGTTTTTGAAAGTTTGCATACATATAGGTGGTACCGAATTAGGCATACATGCACTACTATGATGTATTTCACTTTGCACATATGCACAATGTTTGCAAAAATTGGATGCGCACATAATGGATGTACAATATGTGAGGGATCATTTGATTTTACCCGTACCAAATTTCAAGGACGAAATTTCTTAAGGGTAGGAGAATGTAACACCCCGCATCTTTAGTGATAATTAAAAATATGCATATATGTTTATATTATATGCATAGATATATTTAAAGGAAAATTTAAAAATAATAATAATAATATAAGTGCACTGAAATGAAGGAAAATGAATTGCATGCAATACATATATACATACATATGTATATATATATATATTTATATATATATTAAAAAGAAGTTAATGCAAAGAAAAAGAAAAAGTATGCAATACAATTGCACATGTAATAATGTTAAAAAGGAAAAGGAAGTACATGCATGCAATTATGATAGAGAAAACAATTAATTAGGAGAAATGTTAATGTAATTAATGTAAATAGTAAAAAGGTGAATTAATAAAATTGCATGCAACAATACATGAGAAGGGGCATATGTGTATACATGTTATTTGAAATTCAAAATTTTGTAGGAAGATAATACATGCACTAAAAATAATTGGAATGTGTAGATGCATGAACCTAAATAAAAATAATAGAAATGTGTAGATGCATGAACCTAAATAAAAACGAATTAATGTCATGCAAATAAAAGAAAGCGGATATAGAACACAAACATGTCAATTACGCAATTAAAGCATGCATAGAAAAAAAAGGTTTAGAAAGAGTAACCAAGTAATTTCATGCGTTAAAAAGAAGTAACATATCAAGTGCATGAAACGGGAAAGCATTAATGCATTTAAATAAGAATATTAGAAATATATGCAACAAAGAAATAATGTCACATGGGAAAGTTTAATGCATGGAAAGAAGTTGGAAAATAAACATAAATTGATTCAATTAAAGCAAGCTAATGTCAAAAGAATTAATACAATTCATATTATATATAAAATAATGATACATGGAAGGATACATTAATGGAAAAGAAACGTACTTTGCATATATTAAGGAGCGTTTAAGATTTTGCTTGTACAAAAAGAAAAGAAACCGCATATAGGAAGGTGTCAAAACCATCAGTGTCCACGCGTGCGTATGGGTGCAACGCACCTGGGTTGGTTTAGCCTACTCTAGAACCTTCTTTTTTTTAGTGAGGTGGAAGGTTTAGATGGATTCTATTTTAATCCTAAGGCCCTAATTCACCTACTACAGCTATAAAGAAACATCAAACCCAATCCTAATCCCATTTATCTCTTTAACCCTAGCCTCCATGCTACTAAATTCTTAACTAACCTAGCCTCCACCTTCAACATAAATTAAAGTAGAGACTTTTAGAGACAAGTTTTTCATCAACAATCAATTTAGAAGGTTAATCAACATCAAGGTGTTGCAACAACGATTTATCTCTTTTCTAATCCTAGCAAGGTGAGTGGGTTTAAATTATTCTTGTGAATAATTGTATACATATCGTTTAGCAATTCCCCAATTAAAATATTACAACTTTTATTATTATGCATGTTCTTTATCTCTTTCCTCCCTCCTTCCCTTTTTATTTTTATAGCCAGGCTACCTTCGAGCCTGGGCCAAATCTCGTAGAGATGAACGTACGAATGGTAATTTAGCAAATGTTGGGAAATTTGGCATAATATATGTTGGGTTGATTTAGGCATAATTAATGTTAAATTTTGGGTATAACCTGTAATTGAAGAATTGTAGCATAACTTATGACAAAATTGGAAATTTGGGGAATTGTTGTAAAACTTATAAAATATTTGAATTGAGTGGGTTGGTAATTTGGCACATAACTATAAATATCAATCTGGGACATTAGTTAAAATATGTGCAAATTAAGTTGGAACAATTAAGTATGTTGGGATAATTGGGAAGTACATGGATTAATAATGGATATAAATAAGCAAGACTGTAATTTGAGCGCAACATAAGGATGGGTAATTTGGGGAAAAACTGATAGGTTGGAATTTTGGAACATAACTTCAATGAATATGAACAATTGGTAGAATTCAAATAATTTTACTTTATTGAAGTTAATTAAATGTAAGAAGAAATGCGACATATATGGGGAATTGGGCAGAACTATGCTTGGAATTATTAATATAATTAGGGTGGGATTTATGTATATAAATCAAATTGGAATTATGAACAAGAAATTGTGATTATAAGTTGAATTGGGATTATAGGCATAATCTGTTGATAGGATTATAAGCATAAACGTGAATTGAGGGTTTATGGATAATTGACATATATTATAATCCAAGATTTAAATTATGAGTATAAGTTATAATAAGAACTTATATGCCTAAGACACGAGGTTAGATTTGGTCTGCGGTAGATGTCTGCCCGGAACCGCCCGCCATAACCAGCAACTGCAAACGATAATCTAATGTGTGAGGTCTTAAGTGGAAATTGGACCCGTAATGGTGTCAAGGCACGAGGTTAGACTCGGATGCAGTAGAAGTCTGCCCGGAACCGTCCGGCATATCCAGCAACCGCAAGCGGCAATCTAATGTGAGAGGTCTTGTGTGTTTACGGACATAATAAATAATAGTGAACACTTAACTAAGACGACACATGTAGGGTTGACATGGATATAATAAAAGGGATTAAGAGGGTAACAGGGGTAGCATGGTAATTTATTAAATTGGAATACTTAACCTAATTAAATCTGTAGTGGTGTTACGAACCAGTTGAATTGGGTAGGGGTTAAGTAAATTTGCTAAAGAAATGAGAAAGGTTAAGTTAATCTTAATTAATGCCAAAATGGGGAATGATGATAATAACCTATTATAATGAACTTGAATAAGAAAGATAACAGGTAGGCTTGTCCTAGGGACAAGAGGGAATTATAACTTATGAAATAAGATAAGTTATAAGGAATGATAGGGAAAAATGAAATTATTCTTTACCAATGTTTCTATGAATTAAGATGTGCTTAATTATAAATTAAGTAGAACATGTTATGGTCACCATTGGATGGAATAATGAATAAATTATGAGAATAACATGTTGTAGGCTTATTAATGAACTTAAATGGGTTAAGTTATAAATTGAATTAATAAGGGAGGGCAACTTGTTAAACTTGAAAAGGAAGTCAACGTGAAGGAGAATAACCAAGTTAAATGTGAAAACTCACGAGGTGGCGCAAGTGCGTGAATAATGGTTAGACGTAGGGTCTAATGACATATAAAACTAAGGCGCTTGGACCAGTCCATACGTTAGAGGATGAATAACCATAAGGGGTAGAACATCGGGGTGTCAAAAGACACAAAGGGGAGCACATATCCATCTAGATATTCTTGTAGGCTCCAGCGGACTGGATTAAGAAGCACGCGGCTTCCGGGGACGTAGGGTACTCTTGGTATTCCTCTGTGAGTGGCAGATGATCCGCCTGTACTCACAGAGGTTAGATCTGCGTAGGTGAACCAATGAGTATGCCTTGATTGCAATAATAAAGGGCAATCAAAAGGCTAAGATGGACCAGCGTGATTCGGCAAGACCAGTTAGTGCCCTGTGATAGCAACTCGCCGTCTACCTACCATCTTCAGTCAGTACGTAAAGCGGAAACGCGGAGAACTCCAGAAGATCATATACTTTGCTATCTAGTTATGGGTGAGTTTGGCCAATAGGTTTGAAGGGCATAGGGGGCCGAGGTTAAATTCTCGTTCTTGATATTCTTAGGTGCCTTTCATTAGTTGAGGGAGGGGTCTAGTGGGACCATAGCCACTGTAAAAGCAGACCTTAGCATCTGCAATCGACAAATATCTGAAAGCTCCCGACCGAGTTCCATGTTTCTTGATTTGCCCTGCCACGGGACTCGGGTGCACATATATTGAACATGTGCAATAGACATCGAGAACGATTGACGATGCGTACATGGGAAAGTTTAGGTACACTCATGTCGCTCTGGGTGGTGTATCATAAGACTAGAGGGCATTATTCGAGGATGGAACCTAATTCAATCGAATGGTTCAAAGATGGCAGTCCAAACGCTTACGTAATATAGAAGTAGTGGTTCTTTGCAGACATAGTGTTGACATATATATACAGAAATTCATACGACATTCAGGCGTAGGATTAGGGACTGCTATATTCCTGCGATGATACGGTAAAGACCATGCGAGTGGGGTACCATGGGGTGTAACTTAGTTGGGGGTAGCTACATATACATTGTATTATGTTAATCTAGTAGGGAGTAGATGGATGCGACATGTGTAAGCCTTGATTGCTAATGACAAAGATAACCCAATAAATTAGAAAATGTAATTGAACGGTATATGTAGGATTATCCAGAAGTATAATTTAAATCTAGTCGCACAGGACTTATGTTCTGAACCCCCCCTCACAACATTCGCAGGTTAGGTTCATGACATAGACTGTATAGCTTTGGATACTGGTTTAGCAGTATTATTATTAAGGTAAAGCTATGTTTTATTTACATTATATTTTATTCCTTCCGCTGTAAGATGTTTTCTGAAAATCATGTTGATTACCGGTCTTGAATCAACGGGTGCTGAACATTCTCACCAGAACTGGATTAATTGGCGGTATTATTCTGTCCCTTGGCAGTTGGAGCATTTTGAGGATTCTTCACATATTGTTGAAGCTTATTATTTATGATGAGCTATTTAATCAAACTTTTTAGGTGTCGACATTCGTTAGTGCTATGCCCCAGTTGATTGTGAAATCGGTAAAATTTGCCGGAGTTGGCTTGTTGCTCAGTAATCTTCTGAGGTTTCATTTGAGGAAAGGAGCCTGAATCCTTTGTGGCGGAGTAGATCCTCTCTGGGGTTTCTTTTAAGAGAGTCAATTATGAATGCTTGTAGAGTCGCATTTTCTTATAGGCTTTGCTATCCTTCTCATCCCTTCCTCTCTTCTGCCCAAAGTCATTCTTCTGGTCGGTTTGGAACCCATTTCCTTTCCCTTCTTTGGTGTTACTACTTTATATGACCTTCTGAACATTGGGCGCATCATCTTCCATGCTCATATATTCTTCGGCTTTCTTATAAAACTTCTTTAGAGTTTTGGGTTTCTTCATCTTGAGCCATTTCCCAAATTCTGATTTCTTATCAATAGCACCCTTCAGGGCTGCCAATAAGTACCATGGTTCCGATTCCATGACTTTGACTGCCGTAGCATGGAATCGTGTAAGAAAAGCTTTGATGGTTTCTCCAGGCATCTATTCCATCTCGCTGAGCGACATCACATCCCTTTCTTTGGTTGTTTAAAGACGGAACTGGTTTTGAAATCTTCTCGCCAAATCGATAAATTGATCAATGCATTTAGGAGGAATTCTAGTGAACCATAGTGAAGCCACACCTTCTAGGCATACGGGAAAGTACAAACATTTTATCTCATCAGTTGCCCTGGCTTCGTTCATGTGTGGTCATAATTGAATAGGAAGATGTTTGAGTCTCCGGTTCCACCATAGGGTGCTATCGTCTGGGGTGTGAATTTCTTAAGAAACTTCGCTTGATGGATTTTTTTCTGTAAATGCGTTTTTACTGGGTGAAAATTCCCATTCTTTCTCTTTATCCTCTCAGATCATTTTTTCTTTCATTATTCACTGGATCATATTTGCAATGTGCTTCTCGTCACTCGCTCGTTTCACAGAATTGGCATCAATGCTTCTATTGGCACGATTGTGGTTCAAGCTCTAATGCCTTGCACCTCATTTGGGAGGTGTCCTTTTGGTGGGACTTGCGATGCTCTGAGTTGCTCGTTTCTTCTCGTGCTGTGCGGATTTGACCATAGAGTCCTCAACGCCGGCCTCCACCTTGTCTTCCACTAATAAGTGGGATCGACTAGGGTCTAAGGCTAAAGAGTCCTCTTTTTCATCAACATTATTTACATCATTTAGTGGCAAAAGATTGGCTTTAGCATTAACCAAGGCATCAAGACATTCCATCATCATTTTTGTCCTAGCATCCATTTTTTTCGTTCAAGCCGGATACAACCACATTCAGTTCATCTCGCGTTACAGATGTCCTAGAGGTTTCCTCAACTTCTTGATTCAAAGTTTGCAGTATAGCTTCGTCACCATGAATATCCTCAACAATCAAGGTAGCTCTAATGGACTTGTTATTTTTCTATGAACTGGCCATGGCTTCGAGAAATGAGGTGGTTTAGGACTCCAAGGGTAGGATGATGGAATTGGAGGAAAGTGTGAAGGAAATACGAACAAGGCCCCACGGTGGGCGCCAAATGTTTTTACCAAAAATTGGCTCAAACACTAAGGGTACGAGAATCGTACTTCACCAACATGGTTAGAAAGTAAATGGAGCCGTACTCAACAAAAGTTGAAAGTAAAAATGTGAGGAAAGTAAAATGGAAACAAGGTTTTAGCATGGTTCGGCCCTAGGATAGGCTTACAACCACAGTGAAGGTAGTTTGCGTTATCATGATAATGATTACAAAGCATACAAACTTTCTATATTCATACATCTTCTTATTCTTTCGACATGTTTTCATTCTCGCATGCAAATCTTGCCTGAATTCGCGGAATTCAATGGAGGAATGGTGGAGTTCGTAGAGGAGAAGGACGGATGTGCGATGGTGAAGGAGGATATTTTTGTTTGAGAGGAGAATGGAGGAGAATCTTCAATCTCTTTTCCACTTAGATGATCCTAATGGATGCCATGGCCAAATGGATGAATGATATTCAAGTGGAGATAATAATGAGGATTGAAATACTAAGAAATGGCGGAGGAAAGAATTCAACGGGCCTTCTTGGTGGCCAGGAGTCGATCCTCTTTATGGTGGAAGCCATGGCCTATTTATAGGTGGACTCCTCTGAAAAAATGAGCTGAAATCCATATATGCAGGTTAGGGGTCGTTCGCCTTATCAATTACGAAAATACCACCGCCTAACTGTAGCTGATTTTTCGATAGCTGTATTCAGCTGTCCTGTACGAGCGACTTCATGGGAGCGAGCGGTTGCATAAGAGTGAGCGACTGCATAGGTTTGAATACATTGAATGGGTGGACAGTCGATGTGCGTATAGGCGATTTGTCAAAGCTTCTTGGTTAGTATAAGAAAGATCGGCTGGATCATCATGTTAAGCCTTTTTTAGTTGACTAGCATACACCATCTGATTGGAGCATCTATATCTGATGGTAGATGGGCGACCGATCACAACTTGTAGAGCGGTCACATGTGCGATTGTTCTAGAGTTGATATCTGTCGGATTGGTAGGTAGCATATGATTGTAGCACTAGTGACTGATTGAGGAATGAGCGGGCGACTGAGGCTGCAATCCATGAGCCGACATGGGATGCGTGTGTGACTTCTCACATCTTTGTGTTCCCTGCTACGTACAATCGATCGGGGTAGCATGAACGAACGACTATTGAATGGAACATGTGACCAGAGCCAATTCTTCTCTTCATCTTGTACGTCCGATTTCTTTGGTATAAGATTGAACGATTTCCTTAATATAGGCGATCTTTGCAGGATGTACGAGCCTCACTGTCCTTGGGTAGTACCATTCTTGAGCTGGCTTCATGCGCGCGACCCTTCTATATGATTATATTAGGCTGTATGACCGATCTTGACTGTGTTGAGCGGACGACCCAACTTGTTATGATGTATACGACCTTCCTTGTCATGCTTAACCTTAAGTTGGCGCTTGAACTTTGTTCTGTGTGTTTGTTTCATACTCTTCACAAGTTGTCTGGGTGTACTGGATTAGAGTGGACTAAGCATGACCGACCCCAATGGCGCTTGACCCATAGACCAGCATATGTATAAGCGATAAACATTAGGTATGATTTCTACCATAATTTCTTAAATTAATTAATTAATAGTTATTTAAATGTATATATTGTGTGATTATATTATGATTGCTGAATTATTGTTGATTTAGTAATGATTGAAAACCCTAAAATGTGAATTTAGTTGTTTATTGATGAATATTGTATGTTAGTTGATTTTGTGCGTATGTATGTGTTAATGAACCATTACTTTATAGATAATAATCAATTAGATTTTATATTTAAAAGCTATTTAGGTTATTATCGATTAGAAATGGATTAATACATTTTGTGAATTTAGTTGATTGGTATACACGTTGTTTCTGGGTTTTGTAATTGTTGGATATGGGATTGGTATACATGTTGTTGGATATAGCTATTTAAAAGCGATGGTTTTGTAATTGTAGGATATTGGATTGGAATACGTGTTGTGAAAATGAATTGTATTGTGGAAATTATGGAAATGAAATTGTTGTAAGGTTGCAAGGCCTAGGTTAGAAGAGAAGCAGTGCTCAGACACTGTGCTAGTGCTACAACACCCTGTCGTTGTAATGCCGAAATTTTCTGAAATGAACTATATAAAATAGTTGTTGCATTGAATAAATTCTTTGAACAATAAAAATATTAATTTTATTGTATGTATGAACCACTAAAAATATTCACGCATTGAATAAATTCTTTGAACGATAAAAACATCCTTTTTATTGTATGTATCAACCATTAAAAATATTCATGCGCTGAATAAATTCTTTGAACAATAAAAACATCATTTTTATTGTAAGTATGAACCATTAAAACTATTCATGCATTGAATGAATTCTTTGAACAATAAAAATAACATTTTTATTGTATGTATGACCCACTGAAAATATTCGTAGATGCTGTTGGATAAAAAAAAAATTAATGGTGTAAGCCAAGTTAAGGAGAGGGGTAATGCATAGACGTTACTCCAGTGCTACAAAATGGCGCCGTTGTAATGGTAATTTTTTTTTAAAACAGTTTGGTAATGCATAGGAATTTCCAGAAAGATAAGTTTTAAAGTTTATCGTTTAGTTGAGAAATTCGAAATGAAATACTGTCGAGATATAACAGTGTGGTGCGTAAAAGCTTTAGTCTCAAAAGGCTTTATAATAACGTATGTATGTGTTATTGAAATCACTGATATATATTTTTGAATCAGGAAAAATGTTCGATTATTACATTGACCGTAGTTGGATGTATGAAGTTAGAATTGGAATAAAAGGCTCACTGAAAGAACATTTCTATAATGGTGTAAATGAATTTGTTAGATTTGCAGTATCTAATAATCGAAATTACGAGAAGCTTCGTTGTCCGTGTAGTAAGTGTAAACTGATGAGGTTTCATGAACCAGACATCGTTAATGTACATTTGTTAAAATAAGGTTTTGTGCCAAATTATTATTTATGGGATCGTCATGGAGAACATGTTGCGCCTATGTAAATCCTGTAACATCGGAGGTCGAATTAGTTATGAAAAATCCAATAGAAGATATGGTGGAAGATGCAGCACGGACAATGTTCCCTACCGGTCAGGTTGACGACGATGACATCAATATTGCAGAAGAACCAAAAAGGAAGCCAAAAAAAATATGATTTATTGGCTTTAGCCAAGCGGCCATTGTGGAATGGTTGTGAAAGTGGAACTGAATTATCGGTAACCGCCGAGTACATCACTATGAAATCAAAATTTAACCTTATAGAAGCTGTATTTACAGTAGTTGTACAAGCTGCAAAAAGACATATGTCATCCGATAATCTGATGTGCGATAGTCATTACAAAGTGAAAACACTAATTTCGGCTTTCAGTTTGCCATACCAAAAAATAGATACTTGTGTTAAAGGTTGCATGTTGTATTGGAAAGATGATATTAATCTTAGAAACTATAAAAAATGTGGCAGGGAAAGGTATATACCTAGAAAAAAGAAAGGTAAGGAAGTTCCGTATACGGGAATGCATTATTTACCAATCATCCCTAAACTACAACGGTTATATGCATCCCAAGTCACTGCATGTCATATGCGATGGTATAATGTGCGAACACAAGAAGATGGAACTTTGACACATCCATCGGATGGAGAAGCATGGAGACATTTTGATAGGATGTATCCTACATTTGCTGCAGAGAGCCGTAACATCAGACTTGGTTTATGTACAGATAGGTTTTCACCATTTTCTCATTTTGGTAGTAAATATTCATCTTGGCCTATTATCGTTACTCCTTATAATTTACCTCTATGGATGTGTATGAAAACTCCATATATGTTTCTCACTGTTGTCGTTCCTAGTCCTAATGATCCAGAACAAGGCATCGATGTTTATCTACAACCATTAATAGAAGAGTTGAAAAAACTATGGGATGAAGGAGTTGAAACATACGACATTTAAAAAAAAAAAAGGATTTTCGTACGTTCACTTCTTTATTATGGACGATTAGTGATTTTCCTGCATATGGGATGCTTTCAGGTTGGAGTACGGTCGGTCGTCTATCTTGTCCTTTATGCATGGGAGAAACACAAGCATTTTTCTTATGGTATGGAAGGAAGCATTCGTGGTTTGATTGTCGCCGTTATTTTCTACATACCAATCATACTTTTAGAAGAGATAATTTTTTTTAAAGCTAACAGCGGAATGACTGTGCAGGCACCCAAAATTTGGACACGTGAAGAAATATACGATATTGTAAAGGATTATCCCAAGATCCATGAGATTGGAGAACAGACGGAAATTCCGGGTAAATCTGACATTCATAATTGGTGTAAACAAAGCATATTCTGGGAGCTACCTTATTGGAAAGATTTCAAACTTCAACATAATATCGATGTTATGCACAATGAAAAAAATGTATTTGATAATGTGTTTAATACTGTTTTGAATGTCAAAGGATGATATATATTCGAGACGTGACATAGAAGAACATTGTAAACGTCTAGAACTTCATGTGAAACCCAATGAAAATAAAAACCCAAAGCGTGCTATGAACTAGACAACAAACAAATAAAACTTGTCCTGAAATGGATTGAGGGACAAAAATATCTGGATAGGATTTCTTCTAATCTTCGTAGAAGTGTTGACTATAAAAACAATAAATTGAGTGGGATGAAAGTCATGATTGTCATATCATGATGGAATATTTGTTACCAGTGGTGTTCAAAGAATTATTGCCAGTAAAAGTGTGGGGTGTTTTAACAGAGTTAAGCTTGTTTACAGCTTTGTTCGGCAACATTAAAAATTGATCGACTCCATAAACTTGAAGTAGAAATTCCGATATTGATTTGAAAATTAGAGAAAATCTCCCCTCCATGATTTTTTAATGTAATTGAACATTTACCTATTCATCTTCCATCCGAAGCAATTCTTCGAGGGCCAGTACAACATGGATTTATGCTTACAATTCAAAGTGACATTAGTGCATATAAATTGAATTTATTTTATTTTAGGTATTTGAATCATATGAAGAAAAAAGTATGGAAAAAACACGAGTTGAAGGTTCGATTTGCAAATCTTATCTTGAAGAAGAAGCTTCGTTCTTTTTTCTCATTACTTCAGTGATCATGTGAACCTATCATTTGTAAGTGGTCCTCGTAATGATGAAACCGTGGAACCCAATTTTTGTCTTACAATGTTATCAGTTTTTAGACAACATGGACGATCTTCTGGAAAATGTGTAAAAATATGGTTAGATGATAGAGATCACCATGTTGCACACATATATGTTCTTCTAAATTATGCTGAAGTTGCACCATTTGTTAGGTGCTAAATTTTTAACTTTATTACAGTTATGTGTATATCAATTGTTAGCTAGTAATAAAATCATTTATATTTGTAGTATTTACAAATCAGAAAATTCAAATGGAGTTCCTAGTAAAGATTTTACTAAATGGTTCTCGAAATATGTTTACGATCCAATAAACTGCGTCAGTGACCAGGGTTTGCAGCATCTTGCGCTTGGACCAAAAAGAAATGTTAATACTTATTCAATATTCTTCGTCAATGGATTTAAATTCAACACCAAAGACCATGGTACTGACAGATTAATATATAACAGTGGTGTATTTGTCAAAGGTAGTGATGACCCCGAAGTGCATATAAAAGACTTTTATGGCGTCTTGACACAGATTTTAGAGTTAACATATTATGTACAACCCATTGAAAAAGTTGTTCTATTCAAGTGCAACTAGTTTAGCAATGTTCCTGGTACTGGAATCAACGTGCATAAAGATTATATGCTTATAGAAATAAAGCACACATCACATTACTATAAGTATGATCCTTTTGTATTGGCAAAGCAAGCATTGCAAGTTTACTTTGCTCCATATCCGTCCTTAAAAAGTGATAAAGCAGATTGGTCTGCTGTAATTAAAACAAAGGCAAGATTTACATTTGAGGGAATTGTTATTCCAGACGATGCAGTGTATCAAGTGGATGCAAATCAAAACAATGAAATAATAATTGCTAATGATGTCTTTGAATGATGAATCAAATGAATTAATAAAAGCATTTGAGAGTACAGAGGACAACGATATAGAGTATGAGACCGAGACTGAATCAGAAAATGAAGAAGAATAATATTATTTGTATCATTAGTTCTTTGCATACGATGTACAATGACATGTTTTATATGATGTGCTATGTTGTGAGAGATGATGTACAATGATATGTTTTATATGATGTGCTATGTTGTGAACTTACATGATGTGCGACGGTTATCTATTATTTGGTTCTTCTTCTTTTATGTAAATGGGTCTTGTAGTTGCATTTGATAATATATGTTATATGAGTTTATTTGATAGTGGATGTGCATAATGATGTATGAGTTATTATTATACGAAAAAATATGTTTATGACAGATATGCCTCCTAGACGCCGACCTACCCACAGTTCGGAGGCAGTGCGAGCGGTACAGCACCGGATACACGTCCGGCCGTAGAGCTCGTACCCAAGACCGCAGGGTAAGTTTTTAATTTCTTAAATGTTTAGTATTCAAAACTTGTTAAACGCTAATATCGTACTTCCTGCAGGGGGTTGATATTATTCCTGCAGAACTTGTTTTATCTGTGCCTAGAAATGCATGTATCGCCAGGTGGACAGAGGCGTAAGCCAACTGGGACGATATTCCTGCGCATATTAGGATTGCCATTCTCGCGGATGTTCTTGTAAGTATAAATTTATTTCTCATTTACAAAATTATATAAAATATGTAATACGATTTTCTTGTTAATATATAGGTTGTTGTACGGGTTAGGGAAGAAGATATGGATCTTTTCCTCACCGCATGTGTAATGACCCGCATTGGCAGAGATATTATGATTAATTTATTAAATTATATCAATGGTGGTTTAAAGGATTTAATGGCCGTGGAATTAAATAATGGCCAATATTTAATTAAAATAATAATTAAATAATATATTTAATTCTGAAATAATCAGAATTGGCTGAAATGGCGATATGGTGTGAATTGAATCATCTGTGATATTTAATTCAGCTTGGGATTGAATTTGAATAACGAATACATTATTTGAACGTCAGTTTGAACGTAGAATTATAATATAATTAAAATAGAGCGCGTAACGACGCGGTAGTTCGCTATTTGGTGATTCGAACTTCAACTGAATATACAGGATTCGTTTGAAGCCGGATTTCTGTGAAAGAAGAAACGTGTGGAGCTGGTGGAGTATATCTTTCTAGTGGAAGAGAAAAATCAGGATTTCGTCGTGTAGATTTTGATTCACGTCCAAATCCAATTTTAGAAAAGTCGATGTGGAATTCCTTTATAATTTATAAAGGAATTATTTATATTTTAAAAAGGAATTTCAATATAAATCGAATATCGGGTTGACCCAGAAGTGAATATCGAGTTGGAAATTCATATAGGAATATTCTAGAGTTGTAGGGTATTCCACTGTGAATATAGACGATAATATTTAATTTTTAAATATTTAATTTGATTATATTTAAATATATTTATATATTTAAATGGGTCATTTAGAGCTGTAAAAATAAGCCACTTTTGCAAACGAAGTCGGAATTCGACGAAACTAATTTTGTTGAATCTGCAATGTCAAATAGTTGTTAGATTTCTAGTTTCGTGATTTTTAGAGTCACTGTGTGGCCATACATATTTTTAGAGTGAAAGACAGTCAGTATTTCAACGGTTAAAAATACGCGGTGTGAGCATACGAAGTCGAAATTCGACGAAACCAGTTTCGTTGGGTCCGTAATGTCAAACTCTATCTACATGTTCAGTTTCGTGATTTTTAGAATCGTATATGGTCGTGGGGATTTTTAAAGACCAGAAACGAATATAAAATCAATAAAATAAAATATTTTTTTAAAAAGAAAAATATCCTAACTCTTTTCCTTGGCCAAAAGAGAACCCACGCCTTCCATATTCTCAACCACAAACGGCAACAACCACAACGCAAGTATATAAGGCCCTGATGATTCATACAGTAAACAAAATCAAAGAAAAGAAAAATCAAAACAATCCACATCAATTTATATAAATTACAAGATCGATATATATAGATTCAGGAAGGGGAGATGTAACACCCCGTGCATTCTATAACCGTGGAATTAACAAATTAAAGTATAATTAATTTGAAATCAAAGAACAAAGGGAAACGGGATACGCCATTGCGTTCGTCTCGGAAAAATACGCGAAATAGAGTCCGAGTTTTCGAAAAACGGAGTCCGTATGAAGAAGATATGGCCTTCGGAAGTTTCTGAATTAAGTTTAAAATTCGAACAGAATAAAACAGTTTAAAAATTAAAACCGGGCCCAATTGGCCAAGGCGGGAAAACTCCCGCCTAAGACACCCAGGTCGACTGGGCTGTCGACCTGGTCTAACCAGGTCGACAGGGCTGTCGACCTGGTCCAGACCCAGGTCGAACCCAGTCCACCCTGGCTGGCCTATTCTATGTTGGTCGATTTTCTGTGGTCTGCTTTGTCATTAGGGCTAGGTGGCAGGCTCTAATTGGTCCCTCTTGCGAATGAATGGCTACGATCAATCCAAGCAACATCGATGGTCCTAATCAGTTCATAAACTCTATAAAAGGACCCTAGACTCTACCTAGGTTTCTTACACAATTCTCTAGCCTCCATTGCTCTCTTCTTCTAATTAAAAATAAAAATGGCGTCTCTGCTCTGCTGGAATTAAAACTAGAAGATAATCAACATCAGCCTAAGCAACTCAATTCAAACTAGAGATTAAAGTTTCTGCAAAGATTCTACAACAAGTTAAAGTTCTTTCTTTAATCCAATCAAGGCAAGTACAGTTATTTTCCGCTATAAACGTTAATAATATTTTTGATATGTTTTTGATTCTGAATCTGAGATTGTATATATATTTTCTTCTGTCAGATCTGTTTTTCTGTATCCCTTTTCTTCTTTTCTGTTTTTATAGCCAGGCTACCACGAGCCTGTGCCTAATCTCATAAGAGATGAACGTATGAACGCAAATTTTGGGATGAATGATGCGAAATTTGACAAGACTAAATTGAATGTATGACTTTAGGTCTGAGGCATAAAATATATTGGACATATGCATAAATTTGACTATGAACATATAATTTATGCATGTTGTATGCATAGCTATGTTGTAATTTAGAACTGTAATTAATGAGCATATGTTGTAAACATAGATTTGGATGTATGCATATTCTATGATAGAAGAAAAGAGGAACCATTGTAAGATTACATATGATTTGAGACTTTGGACAAAATGCATATAAAAGTCAAGATTTGATTTTTAGAAGATATGATTTGAAGATTTAGATTGTTGGGTATAGTTTGCATAATGATTCATGACTTAAAAAGAAGAAGATATGGAAGCTTAGGTGTAAAAGATTTGCATTAATTAGGATATCTATTATTGTAATTACACCTAAATAGGGATTTTTGGATATATGGCATGCATTGGAATTAATGGTTATATTTGGTATAATTTATATGTGAATCTGCTGTAAAATGCTAGTTTAATAAAAATTGGAACATATGTTATAGGGTAAATTATGTCCATATTCTGCGCTATGTAAATGTATGCAAACATGGAAGTATATGATCATATTGTGAATCATGACATTTTTTAGGCATATGAACTTAGGCCTAATTTATGTTTAGGCAAGGCATGTAAATAGAACCTTTAGAAATATTAAATTTGCTAAATCTGCTAATTTGCCAAGTTGCCTAAACTGCTAGTTTTGTTATATTGCCTAGACTGCTAATTAGATTTAAATGCCTAATCTGTTAAATTTGTCGGTTGAAATGCCTAACCTGTTATATGCCAAAATCTGCTAAGTTGCTAAATCTGTTAAATCCGTTAAGTGATATAAAATCTGTTATCTGCTATGTTGATATAATCATCCTGTGATTGATATAATCTGAATTGGTATATATATTGGGCGTGCGCATAAACGGTAAATTATTAATTAATTGGCCGCAAAGATAAACATGGCTAACTCGAGGTTAGAATGAGTTTGCGGCGTAAGTCTGCCCGGAACCGCCCGGCACATCCAGTGGCCGCAAACAATAGGTTCTAATGTGAGAAGTTAGTCATAACATGCGTAAGACACGAGGTTAGGTCTGGCTTGTGGCAGAAGTCTGCCCGGAACCGCCCGGCATATCCAGCGGCCACAAGCTACCGACCTAATGTGAGAGGTCTGTGCATTAATAATTAATTAATGCAAATCTAAGATAAGAATGATGTCTAAAACGTATTGGGGAAAATAGGGTTAAACCAAAGGGATTAATAGATGTAGTAAAACCCGTCCATGAATCTGTAGGCCCAATACAAAGTTAGACAAATCTGAAAAATCTGTACATCTGACCCGTTAGTCTGAAAACTTGTTAACTTAATTTGTGAATTAGTAAATCTGAATTCTGTATGTCTGAACTTGTAAACAAGTTAATCTGAAATCTGTTAGTCTGGGGACACAAGGTTAGGAGGGGAATTACTTGTGTCATCTGTTGTTTGGGACCCATATTAGTCAGTAACCCTTTCTGGTATCAAAACTTTGACCCAACAGTAAGTAGGGTCCGGGCACGCTTACTGAACTAATTATAAGAGGTTCATTCTGATAATGGCGAGGGGTGTTGATGGTGCGTTCCAACCGGGTCATGTGCGTGCATGGATCCCGGTCTGCCTCTGAGGATGTAAGACGCCGTGACATCTGTAAATAGGTCTGTGCCAATTGGTTGTCACTTTAGGGAGTGATACACCCTACTGTGGGGCCGACACAGGATATTTATGTATTAGGGAGCCGATCGCTTGGGGAAGGGTTTTAGGGTACGCTTAGTTCTGTCTATTTCTGTTGGTACCGTCTGTTTCTGTTGGGTGGTAACACCTGTCTGTTTCTGTGTGGTACCGTCTGTTCGGGTGGTAAAGGCCCATTACTAGTGTACACCTAATTCCACATTCTGTTTCCATAGGGATAAATCTGTTTCTTCTTCTGTCTGTTTCTGATCGGGTAGAAAAGGCCCATTATTAGCATTATGTTTCTGTTAAAGTATTCTGTACCCGTTCCTGCTTCAATTTAGACATTAGGGTGACACCTAATTTTGCTATACTAGTATTAGTGCAGAGAAGTGTAAAAATAGTTTATATCATTCTGTTTTTCTGTTATATCTACTACACATGTTATAGTTATCTCACATCCAGTTTTATGTTCATATCATATTATTATTATCTGTTCATATGCTGAAAGTCACTGGACTTGCCAGACTTTTTGTCTGACCCTTGTTGTTTCGCCTCCTTTCTTCCGTTTCCCCCCCAGGTTATCCAAGGAGGGGAATACTTTAGCTTGATCCGGATTTCTCCTTGCTTGAAGTGCTTAAAGTATGGCTCGGCTCTGTATAGCTTCCGTTCCATGGGGACTATGATTTTAAACTATGCATTTTGAAGGCTTTTGTACAAGACTGATATTTTGTACTTGAATTCTGAAATTGAAAGGATGTAACCATATAAATTTTCTGTTTCCGCTGTAATAAAGTTAAAAATTTTCAAGTACTGTTTTATCTGTCTTGTAAGTTTCTGTTCTGTTTACTAAAATGCTCCACCAAAGTTAAGGCATTCCCTTTGTGAGTGACCTTAACGGAGGTGGGGTGTTACACTTGGTATCAGAGCTAAAGGTTACCAGATTAGATAAAAGTTTTTGAAAACTATTTTCAAAAAGGTTTTAAAATGGAGTATTTTCAAAATTAAAGCTTATTTTGAAAAACATGATCCCCAAGAGCCATATATCTTTCTTCCAGTCCTTTTTGTATTGAACCTTTCCTTTTTCGTTCCAGCATGTCTGAAGCATCTGAGATACCAGAGGGTGTTCATGTACCCGGTTGGTTTCGTCAATATCTTGAGGCTAGGACCGCCGCTGCAGGTCCAGCAAATGATCCCCCTCCTCCACCCCCTCCTCGTGCAATTGCTTTCTCAAAAATCTATAGAGATTTTAGGGCCTTGGGTGGGAAGGATTTCAAAGGAACTGAATCATTCGTAGAAGCAAGGAATTGGCTCAAAGAAACTGAGGATCTATTCGTTATCTTCGAGGTGGACGATAGGCAGAAGGTACAGTTGGCAGTATGGCTGCTCAAAGACGAAGCTTCCTACTAGTGGGAAGTCACTAACGCCGAGAGGCCGGTTGAGACATGGATGGATTTCAGAACAAGGTTTGAGACAAAATTCCTCTCGCAAGCTGAACGAAGTTTACAACTGGAAAAGTTCTTATCTCTTAAGCAAGGAAGTATGACGGTTAAGGAATACGTCAACCAGTTCAACCAACTAGCTAGGTTCGGATTGGATTTAGTCAACACTCAGCATAAAAAGGCTCTCCGCTTTGTTAAAGGATTGAATGAGCCACTGCACAGCTTAGCCATGACCCACGTACCTATGGGAGCGACTTACGAGAAATTGGTGGACATGGCACTGCTGCACGAGGAAGACAAGGGCCCGAAAGAGACAAAGAAGGAAGAACCACAGAATAAGAAAGCGGGGCCCAAAAAGGAAACACAAAAGAAGGATGAGAAGTCTGAAGATAAGAAGGGGAAAAAGTGCTTTACTTGTGGGAGCTCAACTCATCTGAACAAGGATTGCAGAAAAAGGAAGGGCGCTTGCTTCAACTGTGGGGAGATGGGACACTTCACTAGGGACTGCCCAAAGAGACGAGGACAAAGAGGGCAGGCGAACACTCTTGAGGCTAGTGGCTAGGATAGAAATAGGAAAATTTCTATAGTAGGTTTAATTTATTTATCTGATTATGAAGTCAAGACTTTTTCTCTGATTCTGGTATTTTGATTTTGTAATCGATACTCTGCACTTTAATACTAGTATTATTTCTGAATTCCGCAGTAGACTCAGACCCATAAGGGTTATGGATCATCTGTTTGGGACTGGGGTTTGAGGGATATCTGTGTTAGGCGTCAAGTATGACGCATACATTCTGAGTTTTCGTGGGGTATCAATTTGATGTTGGTTCCGGTCTTTGGGGCCGATACTTAGGACCCATGTCTAATGGGAACCAAATTTTCGTTCTATCTGTACTCGCTTCCATCATTCGACTGTATCCTATCGATCGAATATTTGAACTTTAGGTAGAAACTAATGGGTGTAAACATGTGTTTGAGACATGTTATGTTTGATGGTTGCAAGTGGATGCAAGTGGTTGCTAGTGGTTGCCCGTGGATGCATATACACACACTAGGCACTAGATCGGCTCGAAAACACTCTCATACTGCATATGGATGGGTGAGCATTTTTCAATTCTTGTGGATGCAAAATGGTTGATTCAGCACATGGATGTTGCATTTGAGTGAATGGTTGTGCACTCATATAGAAATAATGTATATCATCAGAATTCTATTGCATACATGTTGGACTCATGGCACTGACATAATTCGCATTAAGGAGGTCAACTGAATCAGTAGACCGCTTGATCTTTGCATTAGGTAAGGAACATATACACACACTTTTGCATATGTTCATACAACATTAGAAGTTTTCTAAGGACAATGGATGCTTGTGGATGATGGTTGAGTAGATGGGTGATTGGATGGTAGGACACATTCTTCTTAACTTGAAGATTTCGGGGACGAAATCCTTTTAAGTGGGGGAGAATGTAAAACCCCGTGCATTCTATAACTGTGGAATTAACAAATTAAAGTATAATTAATTTGAAATCAAAGAACTAAGGGAAACGGGATACGCCATTGCGTTCGTCTCGGAAAAATACGCGAAATAGAGTTCGAGTTTTCGAAAAACGGAGTCCGTATGAAGAAGATATGGCCTTCAGAAGTTTCTGAATTAAGTTTAAAATTCGAACAGAATAAAACAGTTTAAAAATTAAAACCGGGCCCAATTGGCCAAGGCGGGAAAACTCCCGCCTAAGACACCCAGGTCGACTGGGCTGTCGACCTGGTCTAACCAGGTCGACAGGGCTGTCGACAGGGCTGTCGACCTGGTCCAGACCCAGGTCGAACCCAGTCCACCCTGGCTGGCCTATTCTATATTGGTCGATTTTCTGTGGTCTGCTTTGTCATTAGGGATAGGTGGCAGGCTCTAATTGGTCCCTCTTGCGAATGAATGGCTACGATCAATCCAAGCAACATCGATGGTCCTAATCAGTTCATAAACTCTATAAAAGGACCCTAGACTCTACCTAGGTTTCTTACACAATTCTCTAGCCTCCATTGCTCTCTTCTTCTAATTAAAAATAAAAATGGCGTCTCTGCTCTGCTGGAATTAAAACTAGAAGATAATCAACATCAGCCTAAGCAACTCAATTCAAACTAGAGATTAAAGTTTCTGCAAAGATTCTACAACAAGTTAAAGTTCTTTCTTTAATCCAATCAAGGCAAGTACAGTTATTTTCCACTATAAACGTTAATAATAATTTTGATATGTTTTTGATTCTGAATCTGAGATTGTATATATATTTTCTTCTGTCAGATCTGTTTTTCTGTATCCCTTTTCTTCTTTTCTGTTTTTATAGCCAGGCTACCACGAGCCTGTGCCTAATCTCATAAGAGATGAACGTATGAACGCAAATTTTGGGATGAATGATGCGAAATTTGACAAGACTAAATTGAATGTATGACTTTAGGTCTGAGGCATAAAATATATTGGACATATGCATAAATTTGACTATGAACATATAATTTATGCATGTTGTATGCATAGCTATGTTGTAATTTAGAACTGTAATTAATGAGCATATGTTGTAAACATAGATTTGGATCTATGCATATTCTATGATAGAAGAAAAGAGGAACCATTGTAAGATTACATATGATTTGAGACTTTGGACAAAATGCATATAAAAGTCAAGATTTGATTTTTAGAAGATATGATTTGAAGATTTAGATTGTTGGGTATAGTTTGCATAATGATTCATGACTTAAAAAGAAGAAGATAAGCTTAGGTGTAAAAGCTTTGCATTAATTAGGATATCTATTATTGTAATTACACCTAAATAGGGATTTTTGGATATATGGCATGCATTGGAATTAATGGTTATATTTGGTATAATTTATATGTGAATCTGCTGTAAAATGCTAGTTTAATAAAAATTGGAACATATGTTATAGGGTAAATTATGTCCATATTCTGCGCTATGTAAATGTATGCAAACATGGAAGTATATGATCATATTGTGAATCATGACATTTTTTAGGCATATGAACTTAGGCCTAATTTATGTTTAGGCAAGGCATGTAAATAGAACCTTTAGAAATATTAAATTTGCTAAATCTGCTAATTTGCCAAGTTGCCTAAACTGCTAGTTTTGTTATATTGCCTAGACTGCTAATTAGATTTAAATGCCTAATCTGTTAAATTTGTCGGTTGAAATGCCTAACCTGTTATATGCCAAAATCTGCTAAGTTGCTAAATCTGTTAAATCCGTTAAGTCATATAAAATCTGTTATCTGCTATGTTGATATAATCATCCTGTGATTGATATAATCTGAATTGGTATATATATTGGGCGTGCGCATAAACGGTAAATTATTAATTAATTGGCCGCAAAGATAAACATGGCTAACTCGAGGTTAGAATGAGTTTGCGGCGTAAATCTGCCCGGAACCGCCCGGCACATCCAGTGGCCGCAAACAATAGGTTCTAATGTGAGAAGTTAGTCATAACATGCGTAAGACACGAGGTTAGGTCTGGCTTGTGGCAGAAGTCTGCCCGGAACCGCCCGGCATATCCAGCGGCCACAAGCTACCGACCTAATGTGAGAGGTCTGTGCATTAATAATTAATTAATGCAAATCTAAGATAAGAATGACGTCTAAAACGTATTGGGGAAAATAGGGTTAAACCAAAGGGATTAATAGATGTAGTAAAACCCGTCCATGAATCTGTAGGCCCAATACAAAGTTAGACAAATCTGAAAAATCTGTACATCTGACCCGTTAGTCTGAAAACTTGTTAACTTAATTTGTGAATTAGTAAATCTGAATTCTGTATATCTGAACTTGTAAACAAGTTAATCTGAAATCTGTTAGTCTGGGGACACAAGGTTAGGAGGGGAATTACTTGTGTCATCTGTTGTTTGGGACCCATATTAGTCAGTAACCCTTTCTGGTATCAAAACTTTGACCCAACAGTAAGTAGGGTCCGGGCACGCTTACTGAACTAATTATAAGAGGTTCATTCTGATAATGGCGAGGGGTGTTGATGGTGCGTTCCAACCGGGTCATGTGCGTGCATGGATCCCGGTCTGCCTCTGAGGATGTAAGACGCCGTGACATCTGTAAATAGGTCTGTGCCAATTGGTTGTCACTTTAGGGAGTGATACACCCTACTGTGGGGCCGACACAGGATATTTATGTATTAGGGAGCCGATCGCTTGGGGAAGGGTTTTAGGGTACGCTTAGTTCTGTCTGTTTCTGTTGGTACCGTCTGTTTCTGTTGGGTGGTAACACCTGTCTGTTTCTGTGTGGTACCGTCTGTTCGGGTGGTAAAGGCCCATTACTAGTGTACACCTAATTCCACATTCTGTTTCCATAGGGATAAATCTGTTTCTTCTTCTGTCTGTTTCTGATCGGGTAGAAAAGGCCCATTATTAGCATTCTGCTTCTGTTAAAGTATTCTGTACCCGTTCCTGCTTCAATTTAGACATTAGGGTGACACCTAATTTTGCTATACTAGTATTAGTGCAGAGAAGTGTAAAAATAGTTTATATCATTCTGTTTTTCTGTTATATCTGCTACACATGTTATAGTTATCTCACATCCAGTTTTATGTTCATATCATATTATTATTATCTGTTCATATGCTGAAAGTCACTGGACTTGCCAGACTTTTTGTCTGACCCTTGTTGTTTCGCCTCCTTTCTTCCGTTCCCCCCCCCCCCGGTTATCCAAGGAGGGGAATACTTTAGCTTGATCCGGATTTCTCCTTGCTTGAAGTGCTTAAAGTATGGCTCGGCTATGTATAGCTTCCGTTCCATGGGGACTATGATTTTAAACTATGCATTTTGAAGGCTTTTGTACAAGACTGATATTTTGTACTTGAATTCTGAAATTGAAAGGATGTAACCATATAAATTTTCTGTTTCCGCTGTAATAAAGTTAAAAATTTTCAAGTACTGTTTTATCTGTCTTGTAAGTTTCTGTTCTGTTTACTAAAATGCTCCACCAAAGTTAAGGCATTCCCTTTGTGAGTGACCTTAACGGAGGTGGGGTGTTACAGGAGAGCTACATGCTGGTGATCCCGGAATCTCGTGCGATGCGGATTTGGTGAGGTGCAAATTAGGGCAGTAGTCTAGGGTTCAAGGAATCAGGATTTTTGGTCATCGATTGGGGTATTGAAGTTGATATTTGGGTTCGGTGGATCAAATGGCACGTTGTGGCAATTTAGTGAGGGTTTCGATGGAGTTTTTCGTCGCTGCTGTACCTACTGTCGCAACTGTCGCGACACAGGGAGGACATTGAACTGGTGTTGAGTGGTGTGAAGATGAAGAGGAGAGGATGGAGATGAAGATGAGAGATACGTTGGTGTACTTCCTTTTGAGTTCGGTGTTGAAATGGAGACCAATGGAGACGAGGAATGGCGGCTTGAATCTTACGGGTTACAGCACATTTTCGTTTGGGGAAGAAGCGTTTGGATGGATTGGGTTTGAAGAGGAGAGGTTTGGGCTGATGGGCTGGTTAGAAGGGGGTGAGGCCCAATGTTAAATTCGTTTGAGTTTTATTTCAATTCTAAAGTGTATAACATGTTAACGTCATATCTTGGTCATACGACGTTAGATTGATGAACCGTAAGTTGCGTTGGGATCGTATAGACGGAAACAACACAATGAGACTGACCGGGATTGAATCCGAGCTCGTTACAATTTATGGCAAAATAAATTGTCCGACTGAATCAAATAACGCAAACCGTTATTTAACGGTTAACGCGCCAATGTGAGTAAATCTCACTAACTCTGAACAGTTTATAATTTCATTTTGTATTTTTAGAACTGTTAGAAATTGGCTGATTTACTGTATGTTGACTGTTTGATTGAACTGCTAGTCAGTTAGTTGAATTTTCTATATCGATTCTGTTTAACAGAATATATCATATAGAACTGAAAGTGATGTTATCTATATTGTTTAACATCTGTGATGCAGGGAAACAGGTTGGAGGAATCCAACGGGGTTCCTCAACATTTATTTTACGGTTTTTCATATATTGTGATATATGATGTGATATATAATCTGTTGTCGATTATATGTGTTTGGACGATACTGATCATCGTGATTTGATATGTTGAATACCATAACATACCGAATGTTGATAAAGGAATATTTTCAAAGTATATTTTGAAAATGAATTATTTATATAAAATCGATGGATTTTATATAGAAAAGGAAAAAGATTTTTACAAAAGAAATATTTATAAAATCAAGGGATAAGTTAGAGAAAAAAGGAAATCATTTGTAAAGTGAAGAACCGTTACTAAAAGTAAATCTTTATAAATGAATAGTTTATTCGAAAAGGTGTTAATCGAATTTGTTATTCGAATAGAATAAAGGAAGTTATCGAATAAATTTAAAAGGGGGTTTTCAAATATAGTTATTTAAGATAGAGTTAGTCAAACAGAGTTATTCAGGATAAGTTTCCATCTCGTACGACTACTAGCGTAATTCGCAGGGCTGTAAATAGCCTACGGCGGTCGGATGTTTCCTGAGGGAGTCAGGCGTAACCATTGTGATCGCTGCGATCTAGAGTCAAGCAAAGGATTTAATCGATGTTAATTAATCGATTAGAGATAAAGTTAAAAGGAGTTAATCGACGTTAGTTAATCGATTAAGGTTAAAGTTAAAAGGAGTTAATCGATGTTAGTTAATCGATTAGGGTTAAAGTTAAAAGGAGTTAATCGATGTTAGTTAATCGATTAGTGTTAAAGTTAAAAGGAGTTAATCGATGTTAGTTAATCGATTTGAGTTAAAGTAAAAGGAGTTAATCAAATATAGTTTATTCTAAGAAAGTAAAAGGAGCTATCGAATATAATTTATTCGAAAGGAGTTAAGTGAAATGAGTAAATCAATAGCGTTAGTCAAATAGAGTTTATCCAATAGTGGTAGTCCAATAGAGTTAATTGATAAGGGTTAATCAAATAGAGTTAAGTGAAAGAGTCAATCAAATATAGCTATTCGAAAGAGGATTAAGTAAGGAAGTTAGTAAAAGGAATATAAAGTGAACTTTTCCTATTTCAAGGTTAGAAATGTTGTTCAGTTAAGGTCTGAGAGGTAGTTCTACCCCAACTTGATTGGCTTCGTTTTAACTAAGGAATAGTTAAGGTTCGGCAGTAAAGGAAATGGTTTGAGTTGGCATAGCGATGTTTTTTTAAACATCTATCGAAGTCCAATGAAGAAGCTTTGGAAATGTTTTCGAAATAAGAAACCAGAAATGTTTTCTAATAAAGAAAACAAGAAATGGAAATGTTTTCCATTGTTAATAATGTATATTTTCCAAATTTAGAAAATAAGAAGTATTGAATATAGGGAAACATGAGATAAGTAAATTTATGGAATAAAGAGATAAATGTTGAATGATGTTTGATTGATATAAATTTCCATTTGGAAATAATATCGTTGTTTGCACACCTGTTTTTCTTCGATAGTTAAATCACAGACTATCGAAGTTTTGACCATTTTAACGTTGTTAATATGGAGAGACCGGTTGGATTATTATCCAAAGAACCACTCTGTATTGGAATAAGCGTTGCCAATCATATATGCCAAAGGAAATTGAAGATGGAGTTATGCAAGGGCTATCCTGTTTATTGAATAGTGCCTTCTGTTCATCCTATTTCTGGATGACTTGTATGGACGGATGTTTGACAGAGTATTTCCAAACGATCATGTATATTGATTTCTCCAACCATACCAAGAGTGGAAGCGGAGAAGGAAACTTCTTTTAGCTAACACATAATGTACGGTTGAGGATCTCAATCGATGATTTGATGGATTTTATGATGTGACATTCAAAGTGAATCTGATGTGATGATAAAGCGTAGCTTCTAGCCTCAACATCCGGTAAATGACAGAAATCGGGCAGGCAGCATGGCTAAGTCGGTCGCACCGAAGTAGGGTGTATTATCACCTGATCTAGAGTTTCATTTACTTCTAAAAATCTATTGTTGATGCTGTCCCATTCGGGAAACGGTTGCTGATCCCAACCGTGGGTGATATACATTCGATATGCTCAAGCGAAATGAGTGGTCGGTCATGTGTGGCCGGGTTGCAAGATGTTCTTGTTGAACCTAGTGTATTCCTCTTTAGAGGTACACTAGCGAAAGGTGGTTCCATACCTTGTCATAGTTGGAAATCCATTACCCAATACGTGCTTGCGGTTGTGATTGTATACTATATATGTAGAATGTGATATGAAAGCGTTTCTACTAGATGATTATATATATACACTGTGGTTGATAGACATTATTATAATATCAAAAGGTTTTTGATATAAAGATAAATTTGGATTCTCATAAGGGAAAACCCGTTCCGTTATACGGCGTGGTCTTATGAGATATCGATTACCTGTTTGAACTGTTTTACTCATACCAGTCCTATGACTGACCCGGAGTTTACTTTGTTGTTTTCCCTAAACTCTTGGGTGCCTAAATTTATACGGGCAGTCAAGTAGTCGAGATTTACAGATATACTGGAAGAGCTTGGAGCAGGAGGCTTTAGGATCATATAGCTATAGTTATTTCCTCTGTGTTGTAAGTGCTGTACTTTGATAATGTATTGTATACATATAATGATTTATTTCAAGGATATGTTATCTATTATATGTTATTCGTTCCGCTGTGAGATTCGTGTTACTCTGATGTTGTGTTCTTCTTCTTCTATTCTAAGTTTCTATCTTATCTTTTCTCACCCTCTAATTTCTTTCACTAATTACCAGGATTTTCGATGTTTTGGTTATCAACATCGTGTTTATGTCGATAACCAAAGTCGCTAAAAATCCGGGTCATTACAGTTGGTATCAGAGCAGAAGGTTAATTGATTAACTTGGCTCTGTGGCGTGACTCGGTAGAGATAGGGTTAGTAATACCCTAGATTGAGTTGAGTGTATATATACGAGTGAGCGTATTTGTTATTGATATAAAAATTTCTTTATATTGTGGAGATTTGTTGGTTGAGTCGTTTATGGGTTCTGGTCGATCAGTTTGATCCACTGTATCGGTAGGAGTTGGTAAACACTTGAATACGATAAACCGTCATGATATGTTTTGAAAAAAGGGTAAATTAAAATAAGTTTACCCAACATATATTTTGATATATAATGGATATATTGGTTGTTATTATAATCGAGTAAGATTATAAATTAAATAGTTATGTAAATAACCAATCAGAATTCATATAATTGAAATACGTGAAATCAGATGAGTTAAATCTGAAATTTAAACCAGAAATTGAATTAAAATTCGGGAAAATTTGGATAAGTGTTTGTAAATGGATTGGGATCAAAAAAAAGGAAAATTTAAGATCCTGGGAGATTTTAAATTGTTTTACAAGCAGTGTGAATTATATTTTGAAATGGATTTCAAAGTGGAAATGTTTAAGAATGGTTTTATAGTATTGAACTCACTTTGATCGCTGGAAAATAGATTCTGATGATGACAGCTGCATCATCAGTATTCATTTTCGAGTTGTAAGTGACGAATTACTACCAGAGATACTGTTTTGAAATTGTTTTGGGAAAGACAAGTTGTGTTGAATTTCAAAATGGGTTTATAAAATAGAATTTGAACTTTTAAATAGATTTGAAATATTAACTCGTTTTAAAAGAAATAAAACGAGAAGTTCCTTTATAAACGAAGTTTATAAATGAAGTGAAAAGAATTATCATTGATTCAGAAATAAAAATACAAGTGTGAAGTTGAAAGGGAAACCTATTTTCCAAAGGTAGTAATATCGATTTCAAAAGGAATTGAAATCGAGGCTTATTTAAAGAATAAATAAAGAAAGTTGAAAGGGAATTTGAATAAAGAAAATTCAAACATAGAATGTAAATAAGAAAATTCAAAGGGAATTTGAATATAGAAATTCAAATGAGATTTGAATGAAGAAGATTTAAATAATGGAAAATTGAATATAGAAATTCAAAGGGAGTTTGAATATATGGAACTCAATGGAAGTGATATAGAATTTGAATATAGAAATTCAAATGGCATTTGGATATAGAAAATATAAGAGATTTCAAATATAGGATTTGAATATCGAAAGTGAAATGAAATTTGAATGTAGAGGATTCAAATAGAATTGAAAATGAAAGTTGAATGTAGAGGATTCAAATAGAATTGAAAAGGAAATTTGAATAAAGAAGATTCAAATAGAATTGAATTTGAAATTTGAATATAGAAGATTCAAAGGGAATTGAAATGAAATAAAGAGAATTCAAATAGATTTGAATATAGAAATTCAAATGGATTTTGAAAATAGATTTGAATAATGAAATTCATATATGGAATTTGAATAAGTGAATTGAAATGAAATTCAAATATAGAATTTGAATAAGAGAATCGAAATGGAATTTGAATATAGGAAATTCAAATAAAATTGAAATGGAATTCAATTAGTTGATAAACAAGTTAAACCTATATTTGAACATGTATATTCAAATAAAAAGGTGAAATGGGCAAACCAGTAATTTGAAAATCACTTAACGAACTAAGTTAAAATGATTGGATTAAGTTGAAATGAATTAGAAATGTATAAATATACATGAGATATGTATGGATAAGGTATGAAGGTATATAAATAGAATGCTCGACAAAAGGTATGTATTTAATTTATATATGAGATTTTATGCGCCGTATCGGCTAGCCGCTTGGCTTTTCTTTTTCTTTTTGATTGGTGAGGGCCTGTGTGGCAGTTTGGGGATTTTCCCGATGCTCCTGGTACAAAGGGGGTTATGGCAAATTTTTCCGGGAATTTAAGGAGTCGGAATATTTTTAAGATAATTTGATAGTTAGAAATCAACGTATCGATATATATATATATATATATATATATATATATATATATATATATATATATATAGAAGTCGATAAGGAAATGAACTTAGAAATAGAATAGTAAAATCAAAAAGGAAGGCTAAGAATAGAAAGAGAAAGTTTATATGTGTTTAAAAGTGAATCAGTAGTTGTAGGGTATTGATTATTCGAGTAAGTAGTCATATCTGTTTTGACGTTATAAATGTTATTTAGTCAAGGTTTGAGAGGTAGTTATACCACAACTTGATTGATTTCATTATTAACAAATAAATAGTAAGATTTCAGGCTCGAAGATCGATGTTGAATAAGAGTTAGTTGAATATAGTATTTGGGTTGTCGTAACAATGTTTTACACAACATCCGTTTTAACCCAAATAAGTGTAAGCTTGGAAATATAATAAAGAATATTTCCTAATTATGGAAATAAATGAGATCGAAAGAGAGATAAGTAATTGGAATATTTTCCAATTATAAATAGCATATATTTTCTAAAGTTTAGAAAATAAAGGAAGGCAATATTCAAAAATGTTTTCCCAATAACATAAAAGGGCCAATATGGTTATTGCAAATATTTGGTTAACAAATATTGATAAAGAAATAGAGAAGTGATTTAACTGATGGAATACTGATTATGGGCTCAGTTGAATTTCAAAAAGGAAAATTTGATTTTTGAAAAGAGTAAACTGTTTAAAAACTCCTAGGGAAAGACTGTTTAAATTAAAAACAAATTTAACAGAAATTTGTGAAAGCAAAATTGAATTAAAGCAAAGTCAGTTAAGTGGTAACTGAAGTTGAATTGAAATCGAATAAGATTGGATTTGTGAAATTAAAATCCGAAATGGTATTGGATTGAGGAGTTAAGGAATTAAAAATCAAGAATTTGACTTGAGTTAAAATGGGATTTGGCTTGGATATAAGCGAATGGTTGTGTGGGAGATAAAAACTGATTTGGAGTTTGATTGGCATGACATTGGTATATGCTAAATTGATAACGGGTGGAAAGGATATAATGATATGTTGACAAAAGGTACAAGTTTATATTTCTATTGGATATAAGATTTATAAGCCGAATTGGTAAGCCGCTTGGCTGTTTGATTTTCTTTTGGGTTGGAGATGGCCCAGAGAGGCGAGTTGGAGTTTGACCTATTGACCAGTACAAAGGAGGTGCCGACGAAATTTTTCGAAAAGTTAAGGCGTTAGAAAATTTTCAAGATTTTTGAAAATTTTCGTTAATAAGAATTAATTAATAATTTAATTGAATTTAATTTGGTTCAGTTGAAACTGAAGTTAAGAAGTGAACAAATATGTTCTAACCAGTCGATACGGTCATCCTCTACCTTTTAGCAATTTCGAGGACGAAATTATTTTAAGTGGGGAAGATTGTAATGACCCGCATTGGCAGAGATATTATGATTAATTTATTAAATTATATCAATGGTGGTTTAAAGGATTTAATGGTCATGGAATTAAATAATGGCGAATATTAAATTAAAATAATAATTAAATAATATATTTAATTCTGAAATAATCAGAATTGGATGAAATGGCGATATGGTGTGAATTGAATCATCTGTGATATTTAATTCAGCTTGGGATTGAATTTGAATAACAAATATATTATTTGAACGTCAGTTTGAACGTAGAGTTATAATATAATTAAAATAGAGCGCGTAACGACGAGGTAGTTCGCTATTTGGCGATTCGAACTTCAACTGAATATACAGGATTCGTTTGAAGCCGGATTTATGTGAAACAAAAAACGTGTGGAGCTGGTGGAGTATATCTTTCTAGTGGAAGAGAAAAAACAGGATTTCGTCGTGTAGATTTTGATTCACGTCCAAATCAAATTTTAGAAAAGTCGCTGTGGAATTCCTTTATAATTTATAAAGGAATTATTTATATTTTAAAAAGGAATTTCAATATAAATCGAATATCGGGTTGACCCAGAGTGAATATCGAGTTGGAAATTCATATAGGAATATTCTAGAGCTGTAGGGTATTCCATTGTGAATATAGACGATAATATTTAATTTTTAAATATTTAATTTGATTATATTTAAATATATTTATATATTTAAATGGGTCATTTAGAGTTGTAA
Organism: Allium sativum; assembly: GCA_030737875.1. Taxonomy (NCBI): domain Eukaryota; kingdom Viridiplantae; phylum Streptophyta; class Magnoliopsida; order Asparagales; family Amaryllidaceae; genus Allium; species Allium sativum. Next base: position 490,274,682 of record CM060926.1, read on the forward strand.
AAATATGACACTTTTGCAAACGAAGTCGGAATTCGACAAAACTAATTTTGTTGAATCTGCAATGTCAAATAGTTGTTAGATTTCCAGTTTCATGATTTTTAGAGTCACTGTGTGGCCGTACAGATTTTTAGATTGAAAAACAGTCAGTATTTCAACAGTTAAAAATACGCTGTGTGAGCATACGAAGTCGAAATTCGACGAAACCAGTTTCGTTGGGACCGTAATGTCGAACTCTATCTACATGTTCAGTTTTTATTTTTAGATACGTATGTGGTCGTGGGGATTTTTAAAGACCAGAAACGAATATAAAATCAATAAAATAAAATATATTTTTTAAAAAGAAAAATATCCTAACTCTTTTCCTTGGCCAAAAGAGAAGCCACGCCTTCCATATTCTCAACCACAAACGGCACAACCACAACGCAAGTATATAAGGCCCTGATGATTCATACAGTAAACAAAATCAAATAAAAGAAAAATCAAAACAATCCACATCAATTTATATAAATTACAAGATCGATATATACAGATTCAGAAAGGGGAGAGCTACATGCTGGTGATCCCGGAATCTCGTGCGATGCGGATTTGGTGAGGTGCAAATTTGGGCAGTAGTCTAGGGTTCAAGGAATCAGGATTTTTGGTCATCGATTGGGGTATTGAAGTTGATATTTGGGTTCGATGGATCAAATGGCACGTTGTGGCAATTTAGTGAGGGTTTCGATGGAGTCTTTCGTCGCTGCTGTACCTACTGTCGCAACTGTCGCGACACAGGGAGGACGTCGAACTGGTGTTGAGAGGTGTGAAGATGAAGAGGAGAGGATGGATATGAAGATGAGAGATACGTTGGTGTACTTCCTTTTGAGTTCGGTGTTGAAATGGAGACCAATGGAGATGAGGAATGGCGGCTTGAATCTTACGGTTTACAGCACATTTTCGTTTGGGGAAGAAGAGTTTGGACGGATCGGGTTTGAAGAGGAGAGGTTTGGTCTGATGGGCCGGTTAGAAGGGGGTGAGGCCCAATGTTAAATTCATTTAAGTTTTAATTCAATTCTAAAGTGTATAACTTGTTAACGTCATATCTTGGTCATACGACGTCAGATTGACGAACCGTAAGTTGCATTGGGATCGTATGGACGGGAGCAACACAATGAGACTGATCGGGAGTGAATCCGAGCTCGTTACAATTTATGGCGAAATAAATTGTCCGATTGAATCAAATAACGCAAACCGTTATTTAACGGTTAACGCGCCAATGTGAGTAAATCTCACTAACTCTGAACAGTTTATAATTTCATGTTGTATTTTTAGAACTGTTAGAAATTGGCTGATTTACTATATGTTGACTGTTTGATTGAACTGCTAGTCAGTTAGTTGAATTTTCTATATCGATTCTGTTTAACAGAATATATCATATAGAACTGAAAGTGATGTTATCTATATTGTTTAACATCTGTGATGCAGGGAAACAGGTTGGAGGAATCCAACGGGGTTCCTCAACATTTATTTTACGGTTTTTCATATATTGTGATATATGATGTGATATATACTCTGTTGTCGATTATATGTGTTTGGACGATACTGATCATCGTGATTTGATATGTTGAATACCATAACATAGCGAATGTTGATAAAGGAATATTTTCAAAGTATATTTTGAAAATGAATTATTTATATAAAATCGATGGATTTTATATAGAAAAGGAAAAGGATTTTTACAAAATAAATATTTATAAAATCAAGGGATAAGTTAGAGAAAAAAGGAAATCATTTGTAAAGTGAAGAACCATTACTAAAAGTAAATCTTTATAAATGAATAGTGTATTCGAAAAGGAGTTAATCAAGTTTGTTATTCGAATAGAGTAAAGGAAGTTATCGAATAAAGTTAAAAGGGGGTATTCAAATATAGTTATTTGAGATAGAGTTAGTCAAACAGAGTTATTTAGGATAAGTTGCCATCTTGTACGACTGCTAGCATAATTCGCAGGGCTGTAAATAGCCTACGGCGGTCGGATTTTTCCTGAGGGAGTCAGGCGTAACCATTGTGATCGCTGTGATCTAGAGTCAAGCAAAGGAGTTAATCGATGTTAATTAATCGATTAGAGATAAAGTTAAAAGGAGTTAATCGATGTTAGTTAATCGATTAGGGTTAAAGTTAAAAGGAGTTAATCGATGTTAGTTAATCGATTAGGGTTAAAGTTAAAAGGAGTTAATCGATGTTAGTTAATCGATTAGGGTTAAAGTTAAAAGGAGTTAATCGATGTTAGTTAATCGATTTGAGTTAAAGTAAAAGGAGTTAATCAAATATAGTTTATTCGAAGAAAGTAAAAGGAGTTATCGAATATAGTTTATTCAAAAGGAGTTAAGTGAAATGAGTAAATCAATAGCGTTAGTTAAATAGAGTTAATCCAATAGTGGTAGTCCAATAGAGTTAATTGATAAGGGTTAATCAAGTAGAGTTAAGTGAAAGAGTCAATCAAATATAGCTATTCGAAGGATGGTTAAGTAAGGAAATTAGTAAAAGGAATATAAAGTGAACTTTGCCTATTTCAAGGTTAGAAATGTTGTTCAGTTAAGGTCTGAGAGGTAGTTCTACCCCAACTTGATTGGCTTCGTTTTAACTAAGGAATAGTTAAGGTTCGGCAATAAAGGAAATGGTTTGAGTTGGCATAGCGATATTTGTTTAAACATCCGTCGAAGTCCAATGAAGAAGCTTTGGAAATGTTTTCCAAATAAGAAACCAGAAATGTTTTCTAATAAAGAAAACAAGAAATGGAAATGTTTTCCATTGTTAATAATGTATATTTTCCAAATTTAGAAAATAAGAAGTATTGAATATAGGGAAACATGAGATAAGTAAATTTATGGAATAGAGAGATAAATGTTGAATGATGTTTGATTGATATAAATTTCCGTTTGGAAATAATATCGTTGTTCGCACACCTGTTTTTCTTCGATAGTTAAATCACAGACTATCGAAGTTTTGACCATTTTAACGTTATTAATATGGAGAGACCGGTTGGATTATTATCCAAAGAACCACTCTATATTGGCATAAGCGTTGCGAATCATATATGCCAAAGGAAATTGAAGACGGAGTTATGCAAGGGCTATCCTGTTTACAGAATAGTGCCTTCGGTTCATCCTGCTCTTGGATGACTTGTATGGACAGATGTCTGACAGAGTATTTCCAGACGATCACGTATATTGATTTCTCCAACCGTACCAAGAGTGGAAGCGGAGAAGGAAACTTCTTTTAGCTAACACATAATGTATGGTTGATAACGTCAATCGATGATTTGATGGATTTGATGATGTGACATTCAAAGTGAATCTGATGTGATGATAAAGCGTAGCTTCTAGCCTCAACATCCGGTAAACGACAAAAATCGAGCAGGCAGCATGGCTAAGTCGGTCGCACCGAATTAGGGTGTATAATCACTTGATCTAGAGTTTCGTTTACTTCTAAAAATCTATTGTTGATGCTGTCCCATTCGGGAAACGGTTGCTGATCCCAACCGTGGGTGATATACATTCGATACGCTCAAGCGAAATGAGTGGTCGGTCATGTGTGGCCGGGTTGCAAGATGTTCTTGTTGAACCTAGTGTATTCCTCTCTAGAGGTACACTAGCGAAAGGTGGTTCCATACCTTGTCATAGTTGGAAATCCATTACCCAATACGTGCTTGTGATTGTATACTATATATGTAGAACGTGAGATGAAAGCGTTTCTACTAGATGATTATATATATATATATACTATGGTTGATAGACATTATTATAATATCAAAAGGTTTTTGATATAAAGATAAATTTAGATTCTCATAAGGGAAAAACCCGTTCCTTTATACGGCGTGGTCTTATGAGATATCGATTACTTGTTTGAACTGTTTTAAACTGTTTTACTCATACCAGTCCTATGACTGACCCGGACTTTACTTTGTTGTTTTCCTTAAACTCTTGGGTGCATAAATTTGTACGAGCAGTCAAGTAGTCGGGATTTACAGATATACTGGAAAAGCTTGGAGCAGGAGGCTTCAGGATCATATAGCTATAGTTATTTCCGCTGTGTTGTAAGTGATGTACTTTGATAATGTATTGTATACATATAATGATTTCTTTCAAGGATATGTTATCTATTATAAGTTATTCATTCCGCTATGAGATTCGTGTTACTCTGATGTTGTGTTCTTCTTCTTCTATTCTAAATTTCTGTCTTATCTTTTCTCACCCTCTAATTTCTTTCACTAATTACCAGGATTTTCGATGTTTTGGTTATCAACATCGTGTTTATGTCGATAACCAAAGTCGCTAAAAATCCGGGTCATTACAGCATGGAATCAAAAGATGAGGAAAAATTATTCAGGCAACGTACACAAGGCAAAAAAAACAGGAAAGAGGCCTCCATGGATGAGCGAGGAGGTCTACGACGATTTCCAGCAATGTGGGATACGGAAAGAGCGAAGGTAAATTAATTAAGCTTATTTTTTATTTTAATTTTGTATATCAATCAATTAATCGTATAATTAAATATACATGAGCTTTCAGAGTGAAACCAGGCAAACAGAGTCAAGAATCCTGCTTTGCATCGGGGTGGGTCCAAGTCCGTCTCGTAGCACCGTCGCGAATTGGTACGAATGACAAATCACATTTATAGATAGTTTTAAAAAAAATCATACTGATAAATTGCAAATATATATTGTATCATTTCAGATGTCATCTCTCCATCGGGAGCCTACACTTGCTGAAGTGTTTACACAGACTCATGTTGTCGAGTGGACCGACGAGGAGGGTAACACCTCATATACATAGACGGACAACAAGTCCCGTGGAGTGATGGTTAGCATTCGTAATAATTTGTATTTCGCATTGTTATTTAAAAATCGTATATTTAATATATTCCATAATTGTTCGCTATCGTAGGAGAAATACAATGCGAATTTAATGCTTGAGCGACGCAGTTGGGCTAAGAGTCGGACGTGGAGGAGTGCAATCGTATTTGGAACACCGTCATCGACCCGCCTCTCAGGAGTAGAGGCTACGGTTTTGGAAACATAGAGGTAAAGCGTTTTATTAAAGAACTTAAATATATCCAAGTGCTATTAAAAGTTTAAAGTGTTGACATACTTAAACATAATGAATTTATAATACATTTATCAAGTCATGCTTATAATATAATAATTACAGATAGCGGGGACTCAGGCCCAGGAATGGCAAAAAAATCCGTATCCGCGGTTATCCACAGGTAAAATTCTTCATGGATATGAAACAGATAGTTAAATGGGTATCCGTGGGTAAAACAAACGGGTATTTTTAATATCCGTTAATTAATGGGGCGAGTACGGATAGTAAGATATCCATGTCCATGGGTACCCGTGCCCGTATTGAATGTGTTTTATTATCAATAGTCAATTAAAAAAAACATTATTGTTGGTTGTTCGGTATTTGTGTGCATTCTTTTACTCAACAATTTATAAATGGTTGTTGATACTTTGATAGATACTTCTGTTGTTGTCTCTTCTTTTCTGGATGTTGGTTTAAATATGTATCGGTATTTTGAGGTTAGCATTTAAGCATTGGTCTAATTTGTTTTTTTTACCAAATGTACTTTTGAATAATTTCAATAAACGACTAAAAAATAATTTGAATAAATATAATGGATACCCACGAATACCCGCCATTACCCGCAACCTATTTAAAACCCGTTAAATGGGTACCCGCTTGGGTATGGGGCGGGCACGGGGCAAAAAATCACCCAACGGGGCGGGTGATGGGGTGGTATTACCCGCGCTCGCCCCGCTCCATTGCCATCCCTGCTCAGGCATCCTATATGAGGCGTCAGGACGAGGAGGAGATTGTCATGCTTCGACAGCAGGTGACAGATTTACAGGATTTCTAGAAGAACAGGCTTGTGACCATGCTGGATGAGAGGATTGTTGCATATCTCCAGGAGCATGGGCATATGCCGCCGAGTGAGCCTTCTATTGGGGAGGAGGAGGATGACGAGGATGAGTAGATTCTTGTTCTCTACTTTGGTTTTGGACTTGCTTTGTATATATAAACTAGTTTTATTTTGGACGTGATGTGGACGTGATGTTGTCTTTTTGGAGACGATGATGGTTTGTTTATAATATGTGGACGTGATGTTGGTTTTTGGACTGTTGTATTATTTTTATTTATCGTTTACTATCTATTTAGTTGTGGATGCGACTTTTAATATCATATATGTTGGTTTATGTGGTTAATTGTAGTATATATGAGGTGATGGATTGTGAAAGTGATAGAATATGAGTTGTGAATTAGTTGAATTTGAGTTGGTGTGGCATGAAAGGATTATGGCTGCTGGAAAACAAAAAAATGTACTCAGTTTAGCGATGACTGGTCACGACCTATTTACCCAGTTTAGCAACGGTTAGTGATGGCTGATGAAAATTTATTTGCATGGTTTAGCGATGGCTGGTTACGGTGTTCTTGCTTATCATTAGTGACATCTTGTCACGAGTTTTGAAAGTCAAACGAATTGTCCACGTGGCAAGTTCGTCATCGCCAGCCGTCGCTATTCTGGAGACCACAGTCATCACTATCGCCATCGCTATTTGCTTAGCGTCCGGATACATAGCGACGACTGTTGGTGACGGCTTTTTGCCATCAGCGAATTGACGGTGAATTACTCGTTTTAGGATATCCCTATGAGCCATGATATTTTTCCACACCAAGGATGAATTATTACCACTCTTCATTATCTAGAAATTGGTTTTAATGTATCTAATTCTCATCAACAATGCCCAAAAAGTATTACCTTGTATAATTTTACAGGCTTGTTTAATACTATACATTTTTTTGAGTTCTTTAAGGTTAATCAAACCCACACACCCCTCAAGTTTGGGTCTACATAAGATATCAAAACTGACTTTGTGAACTCCCTCTCGCCATACAAAATTTGCACAAATTGTATTAATTTTTCAATTCAACAATCTGGGATTTGAAAGGTTTGAAGCCAAAACCTTGCCTTTGTCGTGATGACAGTGTGAATAAGTTCTAAGCGACCAGCAAATGACAGCAGTTTAGAGCTCCAGCCATTGATTTTGTCTTTAACTTTTGCAATTAGATCACCGCATTCTTCTCTGTCTGTAATAATATTAGACGACAACAACACTCCCAAATATTTCATTGGCAGTTGATTTTCGTCAATCCCAAGTATATTTAGAATAGATTGCTTCTCTCTGCATAACTTATTAAAATTACATTTAGACTTGCAGTTATTAAGTTTCAAACCTGCATATATTTCAAGATTTGTAAAAATGTCCTTGATTGCATGCGCAGCCTGCTCATTAGATTTGATAACAACAATTAAGTCGTTAGCATAAAGGAGGTGATGAACGGTCGGGTGGTGATTGTAGATTGGCTGGAATAAACCATTGTAAGATGCAAATTCCATTTGCAATGAGAAATATTCTATTGCATTGGTGAATAGTTAGGGGAAAGCGGATCTCCTTGCCTAATTCCTCGATTTGAACTGATGCTCCCCTTAGGAACACCATTAATCATTATAGAAAATATAGGAGTAGTTATGCAGTCCCTGATAAGAGCAGTGATTTGACTAGGGAATCCCATGCAATCTAACATGTGAGTACTAAACTCTCTGTTAAGTCTATCGTAAGCCTTATGCAGATCTACCTTTAAACACAGTTTATCATCCCCCTTCTTCTTAAACTGTCATCCAATTCATGGGCCAAAAGATAGTTTTCCGATATGTGCCTCCCTCTTATGAAAGCCGATTGGCAATTCAAAATGATATCGGGTAGGAATTTAATGATTCAATTACATATCACTTTGTTGAGGATTTTGTAGATAAGGTTACAACACGCAATTGGCCTGTATTCCTCAATCTTACAAGGTTTGTTTATTTTTGGGATGAGGGTGATGAATGTTTGGTTGATATCATGTAACAATTTACCAATAAGAAATGATTCTTGAATGGAAACTAATAATAATTGTTTCACTTTATCCCAATGCAGTTTAAAGAATTTAGCATTCTAGGCATCGGGACCGAGACTGGAGTCATCGTGGTTGGAACACACGGCAGTTCTGATCTCCCTTTCGGTTACTGTGCTCAGTCGCAAAGCAACCCCCTCATCATTAATCAAGCGTCGACAGTTAACAAGGGATAAGTCAGTTGCATAATCTCTATTATAAAGCTCATTGAAATAATTGATGGGCGAGGTTTCAACATTCAATAAATTAGTCACTGGTTCACCATTCACATCTAGAGCATTATAAAAATTGTTGTAGTTCTTCCTGTAGGACATTTTGTATAGAAAAACTTCATAGATTCGTCGCCTTGTGTCAGCTAGTTCACTTTAGCCTTATGCTTCAACTCAACAGCATGCGAATACAGAGCCGATTCGAGTTGAGACTGAATCCGGAACAAGCTGAGATTCAGGGCTTCATCAAGGGCATTTGAATCAAGAGCAATTAACGAATTTTCACACTGCATTTCAAGCTCCTGCAAGTCACTCTTTGGTCTGTTCAAGTTCCAAGTTTTAAGTCTATATTTAGCCTTTTTGAGTAAATTCACCAAAGAATACCACCCTCTACTCTCTGTAAGTGGGATGGATTGAAAGTCCATAATATCGTCATAGTCATCAGCTAAATGCCACGAGTTAACATATCGAAAAGGTCTGCCTTTAGTGCAAGGATCATTGTTATTGAAAATGATGTGTAAAGGGAAGTGGCCACTCGTAGAACTAGGGAGAATTTCTACTTTAATATTTGTGTTCTTGATGAGCATTTTTGCATTCAAGAGCACACGGTCAAGTCTGCAACTTATTTTCTTAGCTTCACCACTACGCCGTATATATTTCAAGCCGTTGTGGCAAGCTTCAATCAACCCCGTAGCAACAACACAACCATTGAATTTAGCAATCTATGCTAATTTTGTGGTAAGCCCACCTTTTTTCTCATTGGTTTGTAGAATTGCATTGATATCACCTAGGACCATCCACTCATTTTGAATCGATGTAGATAGATTCGTTAATGTTTTCCAGAGTTTCTTGCGAACTGTATCCCAGTTATGAGCATAAACAAAAGTGCAAGTAAAAGTAAGCCCCCCTACATTTGCTGCTAGAATAGTGAGTTGTCGGTCATCAACACTGTAATGACCCGCACTGTCAGGGGTATTATAATTAATTTATTTAATTATATAAATAGTGATATAGGGGATTTAATCATCGTTAATTGAATAATATGGAATATTTAATTAAATTAAATAATATATTTAATTCAGAAATAATCAAAAATATTGGAAATCACAATATAAGGTGAACAAGGTCATCCCTAATATTTAATTCAGCTTAGAGTTGAATTATATTGACGAATATATTCAATCGACGTCAGTTTGAACGTATAATTATAATATAACTAAAATAGAGCGCGTAACGACGCGGTAGTTTGCTATTTGGCGATTTAGACTTCAACTGGATACACAGGGTTCGTTTTAAATCGGATTTCTGTTAAACAAGAAACGTGTGGAGCTGGTGGAGTACATCTTTCTAGTGGAAGGAAAAAAATCGGGATTTCGTCGTGTAGATTTTGAGATATGTCCAATTCAAATTTCATAATAGTCGCTATAAACTCATTTATCGACCATAACGGCTATTTCAAAATAACTAGATATCGGGTGTGAATTCAGACAAGGTTCTTTTGGGAAATAGTGATAATTTAATTTTTAGAATTTTACTGTAATTTTTAATTAATTTAATAAGCGACTTTTTATTTGAAGTATTTCGCACCCTGAAATCAACATTTTGAAGATTCAAAATATAAGACCACCTACCGGTATTATTATATTTCTGGAGTCGGGACACCTCGCTCATCACGATGGTGTGTTTATTTCTGTTTGATGTCGTTGGACATAAATGAAATCTTATGTTACTAAAAGTTAAAAACAAAATGTATGGTTTCTTAATGCTCCACGCCCTTCTTTTTTCTATCCACAAATTCTTTGTGTCATATTACAAGGCCACATACCATCTGCTAAACCACACAAGCAATACCGTTCCCTTATAAATTCAATTTCACTTGGAGCCGCCACTTTACTTTCAGAAAACCCAAACACAGTAAAAGAATACCACAAAGAAAAATCAAAATAAAATTCAATCACACTCTATAAATTATATGATATATACATATGGATTCGGCAAGTAAAGGGCTTCGAGTTGATTCCCAATTTGAGATGTGCGACGCCAATTTCCTTTCAGCAAAAACAAGGTAGTAACTAGTTTTTGGGTAATCCGAATTTTGATTCATGATTCTAGTATCATTTCTGGATCGAGTAAGTGAATCCGCACGTGTACACACATCTCTGGTGATTTCCGTGCGATTTGCTGTCGCATTCGTCCCTGTAGAGCAAGTTAGATGCTCCAGGTCGTGATGAAATAAGGAGGCGCGAGTTGTATACTTGGAGGCCGAGGTTGAATAGGAGGAAACGAGTTGATTTTTGGTAATTTTTGTATGATTTAAGATCAAGTGGAGAGGAAGGTTGCGGAAGCAAAACAGTTCGGTCATGGTGAGAATGAGAGGAGTGGTTACGGTCATTTGATTTGGGAAGAAGGAGAGCGTACAGGGACGGGTCTGGGCTGAGCAAACGGTAGGTGGGCCGGATTTATAGGTAAAGCCCAAGTGAAATAAATAAATTCAAGTTTTATTTAATATAAAATGTTGTATTAACCTGTAATGTATATAACTTTGTCATACGGTATCGGATTTGGACAAAACAAGATCCGTTGGGATCGTATGGACGGGAGCAACACAATGGGACTGACCGGGAGTGAATCCGAGCTCATTACAATTTATGGTGAAATAAATTGCCCGTCGTAGTCAAATAACGCAAACCGTTATTTAACGATTAACGAGCCAATGTGAGTAAAACTCACCAACTCTGAACAGTTTATATTTTCATGTTGTATTTTTTTGAACTGTTAAAATTGTCTGATTGCTGTGTGTTGGTTGATTGATTGAACTGCTAGTCAGTTAGTAGAAATATTATTATATATATATGTATATATATATATATAAACTGTTAAATATCTATATGTCGATTCTGTTTATCAGAATATTTAACAGTGAAGTGAAATCGATGTTATTCTATTGTCTAACATCTGTGATGCAGGGAAACAGGTTGGAGGAATCCGACTGGATTCCTCAACAGTTATTTTATTGTTTTTCATATATTGTTATATGATGTGATATAAAATCTGTGGGCGATTATATGTACTTGGACGATATTGAACATCGTGATTTGATATGATTGAATTCCATAACATGCCGGAATGTTGATAAGGGAATTTTCAAAGTGATATTGAAAAATAGAATATTTATATAATGAAATATTTATAAATAAGAGATATTTATAAATTTGAATATTTATAAATAAGGAATATTTATAAATAGGAATATTTATAAATAGGAGATATTTTAAAAGGAAATAAATTCAAACCATTTTCTTTTTGAATGGAAAGGCCTGTGTGGCGAGTTTGGGGATTTTCCCGATGCTCCCGATACAAAGGAGGTTATGGCGAATTTTCCCGGGAATTTAAGGAGTTAGAATATTTCAAGAATAAATTTGAAAAGGAAATATTTGTAAACCATTTACAAATAGAATTGGAAAGGGAACATTAGAAAAAGGAAATCATTTTTAAAGAGTAGAACCGTTATTTAAAAGTAAATCTTTTCAAATGAATAAAACGTTGTTATAAAGGAAATCTTTATAAAATGAATAAAGTAAATCGAATATAGACATTCGAAAGGAGTTAATCGAATATGGTATTCGAAGTTAGTTAATCGAATATAGACATTCGAAAGGAGTTAATCGAATATGGTATTCGAAGTTAGTTAATCGAATATGGTATTCGAAGTTAGTTAATCGAATATAGACATTCGAAAGGAGTTAATCGAATATGGTATTCGAAGTTAGTTAATCGAATATAGACATTCGAAAGGAGTTAATCGAATATGGTATTCGAAGTTAGTTAATCGAATATGGTACTCGAAGTTAGTTAATCGAATATGGTATTCGAAGTTAGTTAATCGAATATAGACATTTGAAAGGAGTTAATCGAATATGGTATTCGAAGTTAGTTAATCGAATATGGTATTCGAAAGTTAGTTAATCGAATATGTTATTCGAAAGGGGTTAGTCAAGTCGAGTTAGTCGAATAGAGTTAACCAGTTAGAGTTAATCAGTTAGAGTTAACCAGTTAGAGTTAATCAGTTAGAGTTAACCAGTTGGAGTTAATTAGTTAGAGTTAATCGATTAGAGTTAAAGCGAACTAGAGTTAATCAAATATAGTTATTTGATACAGAGTTAGTCAAACATAGTATTCAGGGTAAGTTGCCATCTTGTACGACTGTTAGCGTAATTCGCAGGGCTGTAAATAGCCTACGGCGGTCGGATGTTTCCTGAGGGAGTCAGGCGTAACCATTGTGATTGTAACACCCCACCTCCGCCAGGGTGGCTCTTGCAAGCACTCTGACTTTGGAGGGGCGTTTGAATCAGGTAAACATGCATAATGATATATCAAGGCAGAACAAGAACATATGTATATATGTAAACAGAGTAAATAACATAGATAAAACAGCGGAAGATTTCAAACCATTTCAAAACAAGTCTGGTACAACATAACGTAAACTTTCCAAATACACAAGTCTAGATTAAAACAACATTGCTGAAAAACTGAAATACATAAGTATTATCCCCAAAATAAGTGATAACCATAGCTAGCTTCATGTCAAGACCGTACATGAGCTAAAATCCCACAAGCAAGCGATCAGAAATCCAAGCTAAGCTCCAATATTCCCACCCTGAGAACCTGGGGGGGGGGGGGGGGGGACGGAAGAAAAGAGGCGAAAGGAAAACAGGTCAGTCAAAAAGACTGAGTAAGCCCTACTACAATCAATGTAAACTGATAAAGTTAACTGGCATGATGAAAGCTAGGATGAACATAAGGATAACAACATACTAGCATGATGATTAACTAACAAGGTAGATAAAGGTGTCATCGCATAATCAGGCTTAAGGTTTTTGCACCACAGGTGTACTAGCAAACTAACATGACTTGAATAAGCAAGTATTGATCCCTTGGCCCAAGCTTTGGCCCAATAACATGAAGTGCCCCCCAACACGAGGTCCAATAACATGAAGCGACCCTAATATGAGGTCCAATAACATGGTTTGACCCTAATACGAGGTCCAACCAAACGGTCTAATCGATCAGCTCCCTAAGCCTAACTCGTCACGTGTTGGTGTCAATGCGGCCCAAACATAATTGTAGTCAGACTGTGCAGGGTCTCCCGTCGGGTGTATCAAGCCCTAGGGTGTCAACCCCTGGACACCATAAACATAAGTGCACAGTCTCGATCTACTGGTACCCGTGCATGTTTTCCCCAGCTTTGGACTATGTGTACGACCATAGTCCGCCCGGAACTACACCGGCGTACCACTCTGCCGTCGTTTTTGGTCTCTTACCTCAAGTCCAGTAATTGTGCTCCCCACCCTAGCCTAGACCCTAGGGTCATAATGATACAAACTTGGGATTACTGCTGGAGTGGACCCCCATTGCTAGGATTTTTCTAGTGGGTTAAGTAAGGTTTAACCCTTTTACTAATCATGGATTAACTTGGTTAAGTGTAACGATGAGTTCACGACTTAACCCTGATTAATCTACCAAGCCCAAATTGGTTAAGTATTAAGTGGACCATGACTTAACCCTAATCATGAGGCATTAATTAATTTAATGTGCCTTAACCTCTCACATTAGACCTTGTTGGGGTTACTAGTTAAGCCGGGCGGGTCCGGGTAGCTTTACACCACAACTTGGTCTAACCTCGGGTTCAAGGTACAACATGACCAACTTCTCACATTGGGTCCTATTGTTTGTAGCAACTAGTTAAGCCGGTCGGTTCCGGGTAGGTTTACGCTACAAACTCAACCCAACCTCGAGTTGGTCACACTTATATTTTCTAAGTGTCATGTCCATCATGTTTCCAAAACATGTTACAAAATTTCAAGCATTTGGGTAGACCTAACTTAATAGGTAAATTCCCAAAGGGTAGACCTAACTTAATAGGTAAATTCCCAAGCTTATGTTTTTATGTCTTTTAAGTTTACCCAACCCCAAACGCAATCCCATCGCTTACATATCGCAATAGCGCATAAAGGATAGAAAGAGGGAACTTGGCATAATCATGACATAAAGGTGTTGAAGCCACAAGTTCAACATGGTGGCATATGAAATGTACATGTGTTCTTATACTTGCATATTACATTTTTAGGCCTCAAAAGCATGCATAAAACCAAACTTAGCATATTGGTGATACATGGTGATAAATGACATGTAGAAATGGCCATAAGTTCGCATTTAGCCTCACATGCAAGTTATCATAAGAGATATGATAACTTACATGTTGCCAAAATGCAACCTTTAGCATAAAGCTTGAAGCTTTATGTCCATATACTCAAGATAAGCTTGCATAACATGATAACATGAACAAAATAATCATCCCAAACTTGCATAACATACTTGCATATCATATGACGAACTTGTATATCAAACTTGCATAACATAACATGATAAACTTGCATATCATAACATGGCAAACTTGCATAGCATAACATGGTAAACTTGCATATCATAACATGGCATACTTACATAACATGATAAACTTGCATATCATAACATGGCATACTTGCATAACATAACATGATAAACTTGCATATCATAACATGGCATACTTGCATAACATAACATGATAAACTTGCATATCATAACATGGCATACTTGCATAACATAACATGATAAACTTGCATATCATAACATAACATGATAAACTTGCATATCATAACATGGCAAACCAAACTTGCATCATTCATTTAACTTTAGAGTTTAAATATGAAAGTAGAATAGGGCTTACAATGCTTATGAAGACACAAAAATATGACAAAGCCCTTATGCAACCAATTAAACCCAAAACGCAAGCTTCAATAGAAAAACCCTTAAGCCAAAATGATCAAAACCCTTGCTTTATGATGAAAATATAGAAACTTGACTTGAATGCAAGCTAATGATGCTCATACAAGCTTGAAAACACTTGTATGCATGGAAAATCTCATAGAAATTTATTTAGGAATTTTATGAAGAGAGTGGAGGCCATGAGAGGAATGATTTTGCCATAGTTTAGTTACTTGAATGAATAATGATGATTTAGGGTTAGGTTAGGGGCTTATTTATAGAGATTAGGATTAGTTTTGGCCTTAGGATTAAACCCTAGTTCCAATCTCAGCCCTCAAAACCGAATCTGGCCCTAAAACCTAACCAAGACCCCAAAATGGTGCACCAGGCAAAACTGCCCGGCTGGACCAAGTCGACAGCCAAGTCGACAGGGCTGTCGACTTGGGTCCAACCAAGTCGACTCCTAAGTCGACAGGGCTGTCGACTTGGGTGTTCTGGCGGGAATTTTCCCGCCTGCCCCAATATGACCTAATTTTCCAAATTCAAACTTGAATTTGAAATCTGTTTTTTACTTTGAAATTTTCTGAAAACTTCGTTGGGCCTTAATCGGGTCATACGGACTCCGATTTTCGAAAACTCGTACTCTATTTCGCGTATTTTTCCGAGACGAACGCAATGGCACAGCCCGTTTCCCTTGATTCAGAATTTTAAATTAAATTCTGCCTCGATTTATGTTATAACAGGTTATTGAAAATACGGGTTGTTACATTCTCCCCTCCTTAAAGGATTTCGTCCCCGAAATCTTCAAGTTAGGAAGAACGTATCCTACCATCCAACATCCATCTACTCAAAACATCATCCACGAGCAATCACTGTCCTTACAAGATTCTAAATGTTGTATGAACATATGCAAAGGTGTGTGTATATGTACTTATCTAATGCAAATATCATCAATGCAAATTATGTTAATGAAATGAATCCATATGTATGCAATTCCTAACATATTGTATAACATCTATATGTGTGCACATAACATACATCCATATGCAACATCCATGTGATAACACAAAAATTTTCATCCATGAATAAGCGTAAACACTCATGCATATGCAATATGAGGAGTGTGTGAGCCGATCTAGTGCCTAACGTGTATAATGCATCCACGAGTAACCACTTGCAAACACTTGCAACCACTTGCAACCATCAAGCATAACATGCTTCAAACACATGTTTCATCCAAAGGGTTTCTACCTAAGGTTCTCATGACAAGATTAACATAATAAACTAGATAATCAAGACAAACATGGATAGCAAAAGATATGCTACAAAGAGATCTGGAAGATAAGCAGGATTTACTCCTTTCGGATTACAAGAAATCCCTTCCTAACCCAACCCATATTCTATAAAAGCCCAAAAGGTTTAGTCAACCTAACGGACCCCTCCAAACCCTGACATGTATTGCTAGCCAATAAGTCATACCTCCTGACAGAAATAGGACCGAGAACGGGACCGAGAGGATATACGTAAAAAGATAACATACGAGTAAGTTCCACAGGAAAACAAGGATCAAGGATATGCTCTTAAAAAAAAGATATGATGCGCGTATCTAGCCTTCAGTCTTCTAAGTCACATTTTCCTTGAGCTTAACTCCACTGTGCTTTGACCGTCTTTTACCTCATGATTTCTTGGCTTCTTAACTCCTATTTCCCAATATGAGTTGGAACCCATTTCATTATCGCCTCTCGTCTTCCTCTTTCACTTACTCTTCTATCATTCTTGGCTTAAACATAACTATGACCTCATGGTTTCATGCAAGCTCTCCAAAATTCACTAGTGAATCCTGGATCTCGTTTACTTACTATAAAGTATTCCACGCAGCAGAACTTTTCTTGAAAATACCAATCCACGTTGCCAATTGCTCTTACTAACGTGATTTTCTATAACTCATGCTTGAACGAAATGAACTATCCGCCTGTGAATGATTGGCCGTACTTAGATTCAGTTGCTTGCCCATGACTTCCCGTAGACTATCCCAAAACTGGCTAGTGAAGATTGAGTCATGGTTACTAACTATACTTTAGGGAACCTCGTGCAACCGCTTTATTTCTTGAAAGTAAACTGTCGCTAGCTATGATGCAGTCCTTTCGCTCTTTACCGGAGTGAAATGAGCACTCTTCGTGAGTCTACCTACTATGACCCACATACTCGTATTCTCTTTCCTTGACCTAGGTAGTCCATCCACGAAATCCTTCGTGACGCTTTTCCCTCTTCCATTGCGGGGACCTCCAATGGATATAATAGCCCACCGGGCTTCTATGACTCAGCCTTTAACCTGTTGGCACAACATGCACCTTGGGACAAACTCGGCCACCTCCTCGGGTGATGTGCATCTTCAAGAACCTTCTTTCTCTCATCGCGTCTTAGCCACCCCTTGTCCTCTATAGTGAGGTGACTTAACATCTCGCTTTGAATCACTTGTTCATGATCTCGACTAACTGCGGGTCTTCTTTCTGTGAAGTCCCTACTTGATCCAGAAGGGTAGGTCTAAACTCAAGGGACGCTAACTAACTAATTAAACTGAGAGAACTTCTTACTTCAGTTGCATTCCTTGGAGTCTTCCAATCCTGAACTGCAACTACCTTAGTGGGATCCACCGCTAAGCCTTGCTTAGATACTATATGCCCAAGGAATCTAACTTCCCTTCTCCAAAAGTGACACTTGGAGAACTTGGCCTTCAACTGATGCGCTCTAAGCGTATCCATCACCTCCACGAGATGCCTTGCGTGCTCTTCCTCATCCTTAGAGAAGATCAGAATATCATCTACGAAGACCACGACAAACTTGTTCAAGAACTCCCTGAACACCCTACTCATCAAGTCCGCGAAGTAGGCGGGTGCATTAGTCAAACCGAATGGCATGACCAGCCATTCTAAGAATCCATTTGGAGTTCTGAACGCAGTCTTGTCTATACTATCTTCAGCGGCCCTGAGCTGATGGAATCCAGTAGCAAGATCAAGAGAAAACAGATGTTCCTACAAGCTGATCGAACAAATCATCGATCCTTGGCAATGGTTGTCTATTCTCTTTTTTTAGCTCACGATAATCAACACAAAGTCGAAGAGAACCATCTGCCTTGGTAGTAAATACTACAGGCGCTCCCCATTCAGACATACTTCGTCTAATGAAGTTCTTCTCAAGCAACTCCTTGACTTGCTTTCTTAACTCTCATCTTGCGGGGCCATGTGCCTAACCGGCCACAAAACTATCTTGGCATTATCAACCAGATAAATGCGGAAATCTATCTCTCGTTTAGGGGTAACCCCCTTCAATTCACCCAAGATATCAGGATATTCTCGGACCACCCTCACCGATTGCAAACTATCGATAGACAAGTTGAGGGATTCAAGATAACACAACATGACGGGACCCGTAGGGTTACTAAAAATTTTTAGGGTATTACCGAGGCGAGTCATGAGCCTCACAACCCTATACTCAAAAATCAAGAATGGCTCCAAAACTGGACAACCAATCCATGCCCAAAATCAACCCATACCCCATGAAACCGAGAATATAAGCATCACACGAGAACTCTACACTAAAGATAGAGATTTTCAAATCCACGTAGATAATAGACAAATGGGCGGAAACCCCAATTGGATTTGAAACACACACGGGATCATTAACTAGACTAGTACTTAGGTGCAAACTTTCAACTAGATCAGATGAAACAACTATGCGATGCGCCAGAATCAAACAAAGTACGAACAGGAAAATCATAAATGTAAACAAGACTTTCAACAGAAATACTACCTCGATCGGGAACTGGAGCGACATTGAGAGCATGAACTTGCCCTCCTGATGGTCTTGCACACTGAGTCTGACCTTGCCCTTGCTTCTTCGGGCAATCTTTGCTGAAATGTCCAATCTCACCGCAGAAAAAGCATTCACCACTCTTCCTTTTCCTCTTCTTACAATCCTTAATAAGATGCCCAACTGAACCGCAATAATGGCACTTCCCCTTGTTGTTCTTGCCCTTGTTGTTGTTCCCCTTGTTGCCTTGACTCTTATTCTTGTTCTTGTTCTGATTGCCTTGACTGCTCTGACCACTTGGATTTCCCTGATTTCCTTTCCACTGGGAATCAGTCTTCTTGGCTTGAGTATCATTCATCTTGACCTCCTTCTTGTCACTCCTATTCTCTTCATTGAGTAGGGCCATATTCACCAAGCTCTCGAAAGTTTCCCCCAAGGGTATATGAGATATGGCCAAACCATGTAATGGCTCGTTTAATCCTAGAGCAAAGTATAGGGCCTTCCTCTGAGCTGTGTTAACCAAGTCCAAACCGAACCGAGCCAGTTGATTAAACTTATCTATGTATTCCCTAATAGTCATGTCCCCTTGCTTCAGTGATAGGAACCTTAGTCCAAACTTTCCCCGAAAGTCATCCCAAGTCTCAATTGGCCTAGTAGCGGTGGTGACCACCCACCAACGTGCAGCTTCTTCCTTTAGCAACCACACTGCTAATAAAACCTTCCTACGGTCATCTATATCAAAGAAGGCAAAAAGATCTTCGGTTTCTTTCAACCAATTCCTTGCCTCTACAAAAGTCTCCGTTCCAATGAAATTCTTGCAACCCATCGCCTTAAAGTCTTTGCAAATCACCGCGAGATCCTCTTGTGGATGCTGATGGGGAGGAGGAAGAGGAACCTCAGCGACAGGAGGAGGAGGAACATTAACTACCGGAGGAGGAGTAATATTTGCGGGGCCGGCTTCGGTCGCCCTAGCCTCCAAAAGTCTCTTATACCAAACAGGTACGTGTACTCCCTCCGGAATGGCAAAGTTATCGGCCATACCGAAAACGAAGAAAAAGATAGATTCAGAATGGAGAAAAACGAAGGAATTTTGCTAATGGCTTTTTGGGGAATAGCCTTTAAAATAAACTAGACTTTTCTTTGGAAAATACTTTATACTTGGTTTTGAAAATAGTTTTCCAAAAGTTTTAAAAACCTTTTTGTCCCTTCTCGTAAACCATATGCTCTGATACCAAATGTAACACCCCACCTCCGCCAGGGTGGCTCTTGCAAGCACTCTGACTTTGGAGGGGCGTTTGAATCAGGTAAACATGCATAATGATATATCAAGGCAGAACAAGAACATATGTATATATGTAAACAGAGTAAATAACATAGATAAAACAGCGGAAGATTTCAAACCATTTCAAAACAAGTCTGGTACAACATAATGTCAACTTTCCAAATACACAAGTCTAGATAAAAACAACATTGCTGAAAAACTGAAATACATAAGTACTATCCCCAAAATAAGTGATAACCATAGCTAGCTTCATGTCAAGACCGTACATGAGCTAAAATCCCACAAGCAAGCGATCAGAAATCCAAGCTAAGCTCCAATATTCCCACCCTGAGAACCTGGGGGGGGGGGGAACGGAAGAAAAGAGGCGAAAGGAAAACAGGTCAGTCAAAAAGACTGAGTAAGCCCTACTACAATCAATGTAAACTGATAAAGTTAACTGGCATGATGAAAGCTGGGATTAACATAAGGATAACAACATACTAGCATGATGATTAACTAACAAGGTAGATAAAGGTGTCATCGCATAATCAGGCTTAAGGTTTTTGCACCTCAGGTGTACTAGCAAACTAACATGACTTGAATAAGCAAGTATTGATCCCTTGGCCCAAGCTTTGGCCCAATAACATGAAGTGCCCCCCAACACGAGGTCCAATAACATGAAGCGACCCTAATATGAGGTCCAATAACATGGTTTGACCCTAATACGAGGTCCAACCAAATGGTCTAATCGATCGGCTCCCTAAGCCTAACTCGTCACGTGTTGGTGTCAATGCGGCCCAAACATAATTGTAGTCAGACTGTGCAGGGTCTCCCGTCGGGTGTATCAAGCCCTAGGGTGTCAACCCCTGGACACCATAAACATAAGTGCACAGTCTCGATCTACTGGTACCCGTGCATGTTTTCCCCGGCTTCGGACTATGTGCACGACCATAGTCCGCCCGGAACTACACCGGCGTACCACTCTGCCGTCGTTTTTGGTCTCTTACCTCAAGTCCAGCAATTGTGCTCCCCACCCTAGCCTAGACCCTAGGGTCATAATGATACAAACTTGGGATTACTGCTGGAGTGGACCCCCATTGCTAGGATTTTTCTAGTGGGTTAAGTACGGTTTAACCCTTTTACTAATCATGGATTAACTTGGTTAAGTGTAACGATGAGTTCACGACTTAACCCTGATTAATCTACCAAGCCCAAATTGGTTAAGTATTAAGTGGACCATGACTTAACCCTAATCATAAGGCATTAATTAATTTAATGTGCCTTAACCTCTCACATTAGACCTTGTTGGGGTTACTAGTTAAGCCGGGCGGGTCCGGGTAGCTTTACACCACAACTTGGTCTAACCTCGGGTTCAAGGTACAACATGACCAACTTCTCACATTGGGTCCTATTGTTTGTAGCAACTAGTTAAGCTGGTCGGTTCCGGGTAGCTTTACGCTACAAACTCAACCCAACCTCGAGTTGGTCACACTTATATTTTCTAAGTGTCATGTCCATCATGTTTCCAAAACATGTTACAAATTTTCAAGCATTTGGGTAGACCTAACTTAATAGGTAAATTCCCAAAGGGTAGACCTAACTTAATAGGTAAATTCCCAAGCTTATGTTTTTATGTCTTTTAAGTTTACCCAACCCCAAACGCAATCCCATCGCTTACATATCGCAATAGCGCATAAAGGATAGAAAGAGGGAACTTGGCATAATCATGACATAAAGGTGTTGAAGCCACAAGTTCAACATGGTGGCATATGAAATGTACATGTGTTCATATACTTGCATATTACATTTTTAGGCCTCAAAAGCATGCATAAAACCAAACTTAGCATATTGGTGATACATGGTGATAAATGACATGTAGAAATGGCCATAAGTTCGCATTTAGCCTCACATGCAAGTTATCATAAGAGATATGATAACTTACATGTTGCCAAAATGCAACCTTTAGCATAAAGCTTGAAGCTTTATGTCCATATACTCAAGATAAGCTTGCATAACATGATAACATGAACAAAATAATCATCCCAAACTTGCATAACATACTTGCATATCATATGACGAACTTGTATATCAAACTTGCATAACATAACATGATAAACTTGCATATCATAACATGGCAAACTTGCATAGCATAACATGGTAAACTTGCATATCATAACATGGCATACTTACATAACATGATAAACTTGCATATCATAACATGGCATACTTGCATAACATAACATGATAAACTTGCATATCATAACATGGCATACTTGCATAACATAACATGATAAACTTGCATATCATAACATGGCATACTTGCATAACATAACATGATAAACTTGCATCTCATAACATAACATGATAAACTTGCATATCATAACATGGCAAACCAAACTTGCATCATTCATTTAACTTTAGAGTTTAAATATGAAAGTAGAATAGGGCTTACAATGCTTATGAAGACACAAAAATATGACAAAGCCCTTATGCAACCAATTAAACCCAAAACGCAAGCTTCAATAGAAAAACCCTTAAGCCAAAATGATCAAAACCCTTGCTTTATGATGCAAATATAGAAACTTGACTTGAATGCAAGCTAATGATGCTCATACAAGCTTGAAAACACTTGTATGCATGGAAAATCTCATAGAAATTTATTTAGGAATTTTATGAAGAGAGTGGAGGCCATGAGAGGAATGATTTTGCCATAGTTTAGTTACTTGAATGAATAATGATGATTTAGGGTTAGGTTAGGGGCTTATTTATAGAGATTAGGATTAGTTTTGGCCTTAGGATTAAACCTAGTTCCAATCTCAGCCCTCAAAACAGAATCTGGCCCTAAAACCTAACCAAGACCCCAAAATGGTGCACCAGGCAAAACTGCCCGGCTGGACCAAGTCGACAGCCAAGTCGACAGGGCTGTCGACTTGGGTCCAACCAAGTCGACTCCCAAGTCGACAGGGCTGTCGACTTGGGTGTTCTGGCAGGAATTTTCCCGCCTGCCCCAATATGACCTAATTTTCCAAATTCAAACTTGAATTTGAAATCTGTTTTTTACTTTGAAATTTTCTGAAAACTTCGTTGGGCCTTAATCGGGTTATACGGACTCCGATTTTCGAAAACTCAGACTCTATTTCGCCTATTTTTCCGAGACGAACGCAATGGCACAGTCCGTTTCCCTTGATTCAGATTTTTAAATTAAATTCTGCCTCGATTTATGTTATAACAGGTTATTGAAAATACGGGTTGTTACAGTGATCGCTGCGATCTAGAGTCAAGCGAATGGAGTTTAATCGAATATTAGTTATTCGATAGGAGTTAATCGAGTTGATCGAGTTGAGGAATAAGTTAAGTTAAATAAGTTGAGTTGACTGGGTGGTTCGACCAAGTTTGTCGAGCCTAGTTAATCGAATCGAATTGGTCGAACCAAGTAAGTCGAGTTAAGTTAGTCAAGTTAGTCGAGCCTAGTTAATCGAATCGAATTGGTCGGACCAAGTAAGTCGAGTTAAGTTAGTCAAGTTAGTCGAGCCTAGTTAATCGAATCGAATTGGTCGAACCAAGTAAGTCGAGTTAGTTGAGTCGAGTTAAGTTCGTCGAGTTAAATAAATCGATGTTAGTTTCATCGAAAGGAGTTATCGATGTTAGTTTCATCGAAAGGAGTTATCGATGTTAGTTTCATCAAAAGGAGTTATTGATTTTAGTTTCATCGAAAGGAGTTATCGATGTTAGTTTCATCGAAGGGAGTTATCGATTATAGTTTAATCGAAGTGAGATTCTCAAATATGAGATATTTGAAAAGGAAGAGTTATCGAATATTAGTTATTCGAAGAGAGATTCTCAAATATGAGATATTTGAAAAGGAAGAGTTATCGAATATTAGTTATTCGAAGAGAGATTATCGAATATCGTTTATTCGAGAAGAAGTTAATCGAATATAGGTTATTCGAAGAAGAGTTAATCAAATAGAGATTTCTCGAAGAGAGCTAATCGGCAAATTCGATTATATCGAATTCGGGAAAGTACTTATACTTTTCCAGTGTTTAAATAGAGATTTATTTATTTATAAATAAATAAGTGTTAGGTTAATTATTCACTAATAAGAATAGAAGTTATAATTAAAGTTAGATAATTCGAAAGTAGGGATTATAACGTTATCGTTATAACCAATGTTTTAAATATAGAAGTAGATTAGTAAAATTGAATCCGAGAAAGGTGTAAAGAAGTTGTTAAAGATTAAAAGATAAACTTTGACCATTTTGAAGTTATAACGTTGTTCAGTTAAGGTCTGAGAGGTAATTATACCCCAACTTGAGTGACTTCCTTCTTAACTAAGAAATGGTAAGGTTTGATCGTAAAGGAGTTTTGGAAATGTTTTCCAAACGAGAATCAGAAATGTTTTCTGATAAAAGAAAATAAGAATTTAGAATATAGGGAAACAGGAGATAAGTAAATAAATGAACTAAAGAGAATAATGTTGAATGATGTTTGTTCAATATAATTTCCATCTAGAAATAATATCGTTGTTTGCACACTTGTTTTTCTTTGATAGTTAACTCACCGACTATCGAAGTTTTGACCATTTTAACGTTGTTAATATGGAGAGACCGATTGGATTATTATCCATAGAACCACTCTGTATTGGCATAAGCGTCGCGAATCATATATGCCAAAGATAATTGAAGACGGAGTAAAATGCAAGGGCTGTTGTATAAGTCTTAGATAACAGTTACTAAGATGGATATACGGAATAGTGCCTTCGGTTTGTCCAGTCCCAGGACAACTTGTATGGACGAAGGTCAGACAGAGTATATCCAATGGATCGCGTAAGTTGATCTGTTCAAACGTATTCACGTTTGGTGGCGGAGGATTTCGTTTCTCTAAGCTGTATACCCGTGTTACTTTTGGATAAATCAATTTGTGATTTGGCGGGTATGACGATGTGATATTCTAAGTGAATGATGATGATTTGTATGAATGAATGTCTGACAGAGTATTTCCAGAAAGGTCACGTACATTGATTTCTTCAATCGTACCAAGAGTGGAAGCGGAGAAGGAAACTTCTTTAGCTAACACGTAATGTACTGTTGTAGACGTCAATTAGTGATTTTCGATGGACCTGACATTGTGGCATTCGAAGTAAATCTGATGTAATAATAAAGCGTAGCTTCTAGCCTCATCAACCGGTAAATGACAGAAATCGGGCAGGCAGCATGGCTAAGTCGGTCGCACCGAAGTAGGGTGTATAATCACCTATCTAGAGAATATGCATTTGTTTCTTACATCTATCAATGATGTCCCATATATATACGGGAACGGTTGCTGACCCCAACCGTTGGTGATGTACATTCGATACACTCAAGCGAAATGAGTGGTCGGTCATGTGTGGCTGAGTTACAAGATGTTCTTGTTGAACTCCAGTGTATCGTTCCTAGAGTACATTGATCGGAAGGTGGTTCCATACCTTGTCATAGTTGGAAATCCATTATCCAATACGTGCTTGCGATTTTGATTATATACTATATATGTGGAACGTGAGATGAAAGCGTTTCTGCTAGTTGATATCTATTTGTACATAGACATTATTATAATATCAAAAGGTTTTTGATATAAAGATATTTTGGATTCTCATAAGGGAAAAACTCGTTCCGTTCCGTGGCGTGGTCTTATGAGATATCATTTACTTGTTCATATACCTGTTTAAACTGTTTTACTCATACCAGTCCCATGACTGGCCCGGAGTTTACTTTGTTGTTTTCCCTAAACTCTTGGGTGCCTAAATTTGTACGGGCAGTCAAGTAGTCGGGATTTACAGATATACTTGAAGAGCTGGAGCAGGAGGTTTCTGGATCGTATAGCTATAGTTTATTTCCGCTGTGTTGTAAGTGCTATACTCTGATAAGTGCTATTGTATACATAACTGTTATATTTCAAAGTTATGTTATCTATTATATGTTATTCATTCCGCTGTGAGGTTCGTGTTACTCTGATGTTGTGTTCTTCTTCTTCTTCTATTCTAAGTTTCTATCTTATCTATTCTCACCTTCTAATTTCTTTCATTAATTACTGGGATTTTTCGATGTTTTGGTTATCGACATCGTGTTTATGTTGATAACCAAAGTCGCCGAAAATCCGGGTCGTTACAGACACAAATACCATTAAGCGTTCAAATGAATTTGTGCCAAAATGCCATAATTCGACCATAAGAAGTGGTTGGATTGTTGTTAATAGCATCCCATTCATTGCCAAACAAAATTCCAAAACTGGCCAACGCAGCCTTTGCCATTTCATTTTCTAGTACAGCGATAATAGTAGGATTATATCTATTCCTAACAATAAAGAGGTCAAGCTGTCGGGTATCCCTGTTCAGAATTATGACACTCCAATATAAAACCGACATTAAAGACCAGCTGATTTGCTTTTGGTGACCGTAGAAGTGTCAGTGGTGTTGCTACCCATCTTCTGCATGCCTTTGGCAAATTGCTTTGCATATTTTGGGTTCGGCTTTGTCAAGTTGTCCGTCTGTGGTTCATTAGAGTTATCAGTATCTGAATTATGGTCTTCCAAATCAATGCCTAACTCTTGAATTTCTTTAACAGTCCACAATAGCTGCCAACATGCCTGGCAGGTAACCAAAAAATACATAATCATCACGGACTAAGACCATAGGTATAGGATGGTAGATAGATGAGCTTCGGATAAATCACCACCTATCATACTTCAAAATCGAGTTCCGACAAGACCACCACCCGATAGTGAAGTATATCTACATTTAAGGACATTATTATTGCTAGGATCAATCTTTCATCTATAAACAATCATAATGCAACAGTACATTTGTTTACCATAGCGGTAGATGAGCGTACTTTTATTTTCAAAAATTGTATGCAAGTCTGCCTTTATTTACCATAAATCATTATAGACAAGTCTGCAGTTATTTGCCACTGAAATTTGTGCAATTCGGTTAACACAGCAACAACTATTATCAAATTTTATTCTGTGAATGCTCACTAAATTACAACAAATATAGCACGTAACATAAATCTATTAAAATTAGTAGATTACCAAAAAATGTCGAATAAAAAAAGCAATGTCTATTAAAAAGTAGATTGAACGTTTACCTGGAAGATGACAAAACTACGAGCTCGGCCGAAGGGGTAGGCGGGGACATCGCCTAGGGCAGCGCGGCCGGAGGCGGTGGAGGAGAGCAAAAAATTGATATTTTTTCTTTTAAAATTAAGGATATTTAACTGTTGAAGGTCAATAATTTCATGGAATTGCTGATGGCTAGGTGGTATGAAGCATGAATTACTCCCTAGCAGTAGCAGGCAGAGATCGATCCATTTCAGCTGCATTTATTTTCTGCAATTTTTTTTCTTACTATTTCCTTTTTTTGTTTATCACTTTCCACCAATTTCATTTAGGAAAGCATACACTGATGGGCTGGCCGTGCAAAACCATAGTGAGTTTGGAATCTGATTTTCAAGTAATGATCGAATTAAATCTAATTCGGAAATGTATATCGCAAATCTTAACTACCATTAAAATCATTGTAAAAAGATAAACGAGAATATATATATATATACGTACATATGTATATGGGAAAATATATGCTGAAGCGAAAAATAAGGAATCAATTTGTAAGTTATAAAATGATGGATGTTTGGTGGATTTAACTTGATTTCAGGGATACACGCCAAATATTCACTAAACAAAACTTAGTAAGTGTAATAAAAAAAATATAAGCAATAACTGCAGTTTATTTTAATATTGAAAATGCAAAGCGTAATGGTAGAATTTGGTGCATGCTCTGCCTTGGTAATTCTCAGCCCTGCTGATTGTAATGCACTATACATAAGAACACACGTAAATAAAAGCATTTATTACAAGCAGTAATGGTGTACAACAACAATGGCCCATCCTACATATTATTAAATGCTAAATTACAACTCAAGCAAGCAGGTAGCATCATACGTTATCCATTTAAACGAAGAGAGGGAAAAAGTGATGTGGTGAATCGAATCAGCTGTGTTTTGGACCTGAAGGCCTTTTCACACTACAAGGAAGGGAAAATTTGGTTACGGATGGTAGAGACGGTTGGCGACGGTTAAAAAAAGCGGCCCTTGC
The DNA here is from genome assembly GCA_030737875.1 of Allium sativum. Taxonomy (NCBI): domain Eukaryota; kingdom Viridiplantae; phylum Streptophyta; class Magnoliopsida; order Asparagales; family Amaryllidaceae; genus Allium; species Allium sativum. Next base: position 490,302,885 of record CM060926.1, read on the forward strand.
CAGCCGTCGCTAACCGTCAGCCAAAAACAATTATCCCACGAGCCTACAGGAAAGATCGATCATTTCTAATTTACCCCCAATTTCTCTCCCCGCGGAGAAAATAAAAAAAACCTTTCGCTTCAATCGTCGGTGCGCCTTCCTTCGCCTCAGCTCCGACGCCGACCGTCGCCTGCTCTTCCTCCCCTTCTCCCGCCGTCGCTTCCTCTTCTTCTAGGTGTTTTTATCAAAAAATGGCTCAAACACCAAGGGTACGAGAATCGTACTTCGCCAACATGGTTAGATGGTAAATGGAGCCGTACTCAACAAAAGTTGAAAGTAAAAAAGTGAGGAAAGTAAAATGTGAACATGGTTTTAGAGTGGTTCAGCCCTAGGCTAGGCCTACATCCACTGTGAAGGTAGTTTGCAGTATCGTGATAACGATTACAAAGCATACAAACCCTCTTTATTCATACGTCTTCTTATTCTTTCAAAATGTTTCACTCTCGCATACATATCTTACTTGAATTCGCGGAATTCAATGGAGGAATGTTGGAGTTCGTAAAGGAGAAGGACGGATGTGTGATGGTGAAGGAGGATGTCTTTGTTTGAGAGGAGAATGGAGGAGAATCTTCTATGTCTTTTCCACTTAGATGATCCTAATGGACGCCATGGACAAATGGATGAATGATCTTCAAGTGGAGATGATGATGATGATTGAAACGCTAAGGAATGGTGAAGGGAAGAATTCAGCATCCATTCGTAGTGGCCAGGAGTCGATCCTCTTTATGGTGGAAGCCATGGCCTATTTATAGGTGGACTCCTTTGAAGAAATGAGCTGAAATCCATATATGCAGGTTAGGATCGTTCGTCTTATCAATTACGAAAATGCCACCGCCTAACAGTAGCCAATTTGTCGATAGCTGTATTCAGCTGTCCTGTACGGGGGACTTCATGGGAGCGAGCGGTTGCATAGGAGTGAGCGACTGCATAGGTTTGAATACATTGAATGGGTGGATATTCGATGTGCATATAGGCGGCTTGTCAAAGCTTCTTGGTTATTATAAGAATGGCCGACCAGATCATCATGTTAAGCCTTTTGTAATTGACTGGCATACAACATCTGGTTGGAGCATCAGTATCTGATAATAAATGTGCGACCGATCACAACTTGTAGAGTAGTCATATGTGCGATTATTATGGAGTTGATATCTGTCGGATTAGTGGGTAGCATATGATTGTAGCATTAGTTACTGATTGAGGAATGAGCGAGCGACTGAGGTTGCAATCCATGAGCAGACATGGGATGCGTGTAGAACTTCTTGCATCTTTGTGTTCCCTGCTACGTACAATTGATCGAGGTAGCGTGGATGAACGACTACTGAATGGAACATGTGACCGGAGCCAATTCTTCTCTTTGTCTTGTATGACCGATTACTTTGGTATAAGAATGAGCGACTTCCTTAATATGGGCGATCTTTGCAGGATGTACGAGCCTCACCGTCCTTGGGCAGTACCATTCTTGCGATGGCTTCGTGCGCGTGACCCTTCTATATGATTGTATTAGGCTGTATGACCGATCCTGACTGCGTTGAGTTGACGACCCAACTTGTTCTAATGTATGCGACCTTCCTTGTCATGCTTAACCTTAAGTTCGCGCTTGAACTTTATTCTGTGTGATCGTTCCTTACTCTTCACAAACTGTCTTGGTGTACTGGATTGGAGTGGGCTATGCACGACCAACCCCAATGACGCTTGACCCGTAGACCAGCATATGTATAATGGATAAACATTTGCCCCTCGAAGTTTGTGATTTGTATCTTGCAAAACATTGCAGGCTTCGAAATAACTGATCATAACATAGTTTGGTAGATTAAATTCGGTGTACCAAGGAATGATCATGCAGAGCTTAGGATTGTTAAGGAAAAGATATCTGGGATCATTCCTTCTCGTGAATGAAAGGCTTGAGTCACTCACACTTTGAGTCGAAGTATCATCTTGACCGATCAAATCATGGGGATGTGAGCAAAACAACTGGACCTGATGGGCTACTTATACTTGCGCAATCGATTTTGAGCTGACGTGGCGAGAATGATCTAGATGTGTATCTTTTAATCTTCCCTGTCGTTTTCTTACTCCTCTTTTTAATTCACTTTTATTTCCCAGATAAAACACATCGATAACAGCTACTTTATTTTCTAAAAGTCCCTAATTTCTACTTCGACTTCCTTTCGGTTAGATTCTCTCAGTCAAAAACCCCGTACTCCTTCTTATCATCTATCTGTGAAGTGCAGGTCTGTCATTCTTGTTTATGCATGTACCTCTTTTGAATTGGTAATATAGTCTTTAATAGGAAATTAGTTCTTTTTATGCTTTCTTGGACTGCTTTCCAAAACCCTTATGATCATTAGATACGATTTGTGTTGCTGTTGATCTTTCATGATGATAATAGTCAAAAAATTTGTAATGGACCTGGGTTGTTTTGTGCGAGCAATTGTCTGAAAACTTTTAACTCTGATATCCCTTTTTCTTTTGGTTCTAAGCCTCGTACACATGATATGCTTACTGAAATGCTTAAGATAAGTTCACATCTTGCACAGTTTCTATCCTTATGGCCATGTGCCAATAATTTGTTCCCTGTTATCTGTTTCACACACATGATGTTTGACGAAATTCTAAAACCATGCGGCCGTGATATTGTCACTATGATCCACACTTTTAGTTTGACTACTATAGTCGCCAAGTGCGTTTGACAGAGGGTTGTTCCCCTACCCCCTTCTTCTTCGTTTTTTTTTAAAATGGACCTATCTTGGTTAAACATGAGAAACCGTTTTGAGTGAAGCATACGAGAATAACATGGACTTCTTTTGTGTGACCGAGGTCAGAGGGATCGGTCGTTTGCATTTCTTCCTTTGGTCGCATTACTTGATTAATCTTGACTGACCCTTTAATTCCCTGAATTGCATAGTCATTCACTAGTTCCTTATACAGGATGGATTCGTCTCTGGAGCAATGCCGGTTGGAAAGGTTTTTTGACTTAGATGTTCAGATAACCGACGTTCAATCGACCGGTCAACCGTCTGTTAACTCTCCTCTCGATCCCTCTTATACAGAACTTCAAACAATCATTAATAAGCCATGTTATGCGCCTAGGCCATGTAATCCCAAGCTTGCTAAATGACTCAAAGGCTGGAGTTTTCAAGGAGTATCTTCTAATGTGGACATATCTTCGTTTGATCATCAATCTTTTTCTTGTGATATGATTGCCGCGAAGGGTCAGAAGCGTGTCCGTTTTGAGACTGCTATGTATCAGTTTGGGAAGCAGATGGATCTATTCAAAGATAATTCTGCAAAACAAATGAGCGGTTGGCACACTTTGGCCTGCGATCTCCAAAAGCTTCATAGGGATAATCTTGAGCGTACCTCCGCCCTTGAGGATGACAAGTGAAATTGATCCAAGCTCTTAGATCCCGGGATAGTGTGGTCGCTTCTTTTGCTTCGGGAAATGTTGAGTTGGCAGTTTCAAAGCGCAAAGAGTCCTTGGTTGATGCACCTCCATCCTGCTCTACTCAGGTTAAGAGGAAGGTTGGTAGGCCTAGGAAGAACAAGGATCTGTAGCTTTTCTATCTTGCATTTGGTCATTGCTTTTGCAAACTATAGTTTTAGATCAGTTGTATAAGCAGGTGTGAATCCTTGCATTTAACTTTATGTTGGTTTGCATCGCGACTTGTGCTTATTTTGGTGCTTTGGTGACCTTGTGAATGGTTTGTGACATAGTGATGCTTCTGTGCTCCATTTGGTTAGTACGGGATGATGCTCTTGTTTGTTACACTGTGGTCTTTTATCCTACTTGATAGCACTTGCATTACAATTTTCTTTGACGACTGCGCAATAGTATCGGGTTTACAATGTGTAGGCTTAACGCCGCTAACTCGCTTTTCGGTGTTATAATAGTTTGTTGTAGTTTTGTTAGATTGGAAGCAATCAGCTTCTTAAAATTTAATTGACTGATCATATGCCACTTTTCTTTCTTTCTGGTGATCGTGCGTTCATTCATATGTTCACTAATCTGGTGACCCAAGTCCTTCGGACTTTGGTCTTGAATGCATGCCTCCTGAAGAGGGTTATAAATTTTATGATGTATTTAATCTTTTCCCCACTAATTCAGTGACCTAAGTCCTTCAGAGATTTACTTTAGATGCATGTTTTTGGTTTTTGTCGTATTTAACCATATTTCTCGCTAACTCAGTGAACCGAGACCTTCAGAGACTTGGTTAAACACATATTCATATATATATATATATATGCATATTGTTTATTAGAGTGTATTCAACCCCATATCTCACTAACTCGGTGACCCAAGTCCTCCGGAGACTGGTTTTGAGTACGTTCCCCCAGGGGAGGACTTGAGTTTTAAGTTTCGATCCAATTTTGGTCCTGTTTGATTCGGTTAGGATTTCTGATACGCCCTTTCGGCTAGGATTTTTGTTTGTGATGGTCCTTCCAACATGTTTGCCGGTACTTCCGACACTAGGATTGGTGCTTCCAACCTAGGTTTTGTCAGTCCTTCAGACTTTATGCATCATCCCGAGAGGTGGGCACTGGTTCATCTTATCAAGTTTTTGTTCGATTTGAAAATTTTGTGTCCTACACCTAGCAAGGAGCCTCTTTTGGGGTTGGCAATCTTTTATCCGTGGGACAAATTTGGATGTTTCCACCTTTGCATTATTTTCGCAGTTTGGCACCAATTCTTTTGGTAGATGCTTACTGAGGATTTGATGTTTTTGCGATGAAAGATACAGCTTTCTGATTTGTCACTCAGTCATTGCATAGTTTTAATGAAGCTCCAACACTCAATGTTTTTGAATTGTTCTTGCTGGGATATGCTTGGGAAGTCTCCAACTATGGTTGGATTTTGAGAGAGTAACTGTTCTTGTTTGCCTACATAAAGAAGTCAGCTTTTAGCAGAAGTTCTCAAATATATTGTAACACCCAATAATTTAAAATATTAGAATTAACAATTTTAAGAATACTTAATTGTTAAATTGAGAATTAAGGGAAATGGGTTATGCCGTTGTGTTCGTGTCGAAATTCTGCTTGGAATAGAGTCCAAGTTTTCGTAAATCAGACTTCGTATGAGGAAGTTATGGCCCTTAGAAGTTTTAGAAATTTAAATAAATTAAAACAGTTCGGATTAAAATTCAAAATTCAAACGAGGAAGCGGGCTGGGTGGGATTTTTCCTACCCCAGGCCAGGTCGACAGGTGGTCGACCTCCTCTATACAGGTCGACCTAAGGGTCGACCTACCCCCCCCTCCAGGGCAGATCTGAATTGCGACGATCCCGACTTATTGCTGAGTCTTTTCTGACCTGTTGCTGAGTCACTAGGGCATAGGTGGCAATTCTGGATAACTCTATCCAGTCTGGACGGTTGTGATTGCTCCTATACTAATCTAACGGCTTATATTGATTTAAACTTCTATATAAGCACGCATAGACTCAAGCTCTAAACATAAACTAAATTAGTCACTTGGCCTCCATGTTGTTGCTAGAATAGTTCTTCTTCTTAAAGCTTAGGAATTGCAAGTCAGAATTCTAATACAAACGACGAACGAATTATTCTCTTCTCTAATCCGTCTTTGTGAGTACAATTTCTTTCACAAAATAATTAACAAATTAATTATAATGAGTTATAATTTGGATTATGAGAATATGTCTGTTGAATCATGTGATGTTACTTAACTTTGTTATCGTCTGTTGGTGAACATATGACAGTTTTGTTAACTTATGTTGGTAGATCTATTTCATATGTCCAATCACATATGTTTAACTTGATTCATTTTATGACATCAGTTTATATGCAAGTTTGGGATGTTAAATCATATGCTAGTTTGTATGTGAATCTTACGCAAATTTGTTTTTACATATGCTAGTTTGTATGTGAATCTTATGCAAGCCTGTATGCGAATTATACACAAATTTATATGTGAATCAAGTATATACATATGCTAGTTTATATGTAAAACATGTGATATTAGTTTACATGTTTAAATCCATATGCAAGTTTGTAGGAATCCATATGCAAGTTTAGGTGAAAACCCTCTTCACATATGCAAGTTTAGGTGAAACCATATTCATATATGCAAGTTCACAATTTCATGTTTAGATCTATATTTAGATCCATGGCAGTACATAGTTTATGCAAATTTATGTTCTATATGTTCATTGCCTATGCAAGTTATTGGCTATGCAAACTTATGTTATAATTCTTATTTGCAAGTTAGATCTATTTTATGTGTTATGCAGGTTGTGATGTTTCTTTTCCTTTTATGAGTTAGACTATTTGCGAGTCTAGCATATTTCATATTAAACATACGAACAATGTGGGGACAATGGGAAAATATTAATTGTACAAATTGTGAATTGGCATAAAATGGCTTTAAAGGCATATAATTAATTTGAGACACTAATTGGTATAATTTATATACCTGGAAAGTATGGAAATAATTTAGGTGATAATTATGGACATAGATTAATTTGGAAATTCTTGACAATTTGAATAGGGATAATTAATTCATATTTGGGGTGAAATAATTATGTGTAATAATAAATGCCTAAGACACGAGGTTAGACTCATTTGTGGTATAAAACTGCCCAGACCTGCCCGACAAATCCAGCAACCAAAAACAATAGTCTAATGTGAGAGGTCGAAGGCATAAATTAAATGTGTAACCATTGTAAAGACATGAGGTTAGACTCGTTTGCGGTATAAGATGGCCCGGACCCGCCCGGTAAATCCAGCAACCGCAAATGGTTGTCTAATGTGGGAGGTCTTACAAGGGCACGGTTATAATGAATTAAGTAATCACTTAACCAAGATAAACATGTGGTGTGACATGGGGGTTAAGTGGGTGGCATGGGTGACATGTGAAATACGATTAGAAACACTTAACCAAATTGAGACATGTAGGAAGACATGAATAAGAAGGGGTTAAGTGGGAAATCATAGTGGGGACCAAGCATAGGTGTAAAGCTTGTGTCAAGCATGGGGGACCCTTTTCAAACCGGTAACCCATTAAGTCTCTTTGTGAGCTCGAGTTAGATCGAGGACGGGACACGCTTACTGGGTTTGATTATAAGAGGTCAAAACGGGTTAGCGGTGGCAACGCATGTAACACCCCACATCCGTTAGTGTCACTCACGAAGGGAATGCACTAAGTTCTGTGGAGCATTTAGGGTAAAAGATGCAGATAAATTACAAGACAGACGAAAATCACAACAGCGGAAAATAAAACTTTGCTTTATTGATAAAATGGTTTGTACAATGATTTCTTTATAATATCAGAGTATCATCTGTCTTACAAAATAAAGAAGCATAATACAACATTTATGTTCCCCAATGTAGCAAGTGCCAGCCATAGCATCTGAAAAGAGAATCCAGGCAAAACTTCGACAAATCTTCAAGCTGGGAAAGAGTGACAATCCAACTTAACCTGAGCTATACTATTCCCTTCTTTACTACCTGGGGGGGAACGGAAGAAAAGAAGACGAAAGAAAAACAGAGTCAGACATAAAGCCTGAGTAAGTTCAGTAACTTCTAGCATGTGAACATGGAAAAACAAAACGACATGAATTAACTGAATACAAGGTAACACCATGACAATAGGGTCAGCAAGATTAGACAAGATAATCACAAGATATGCTAAGATAAGATAAACTGGATATGCTCTAATACTTTCGCTGCTTCGCTATTTCCTTGTTATACTGATTTTTATATCTCTGTACCACCTAACTAGTGTCCCAACTAGTAATGATAACGTTATCCCAATCCCTGTAGTTTCCATTGCCTTCAGGCATACATTTATTATTTATTACCTAGATCTAATCCAGGGTTTTCTATCAAGTGCTTTCTAGATTCAACTAGAGTTTACGCTATCTGCTGAACGCTTCTCGGATTCAGGGTTTATGCCACCTAGTCCAACTTGGGATTATGTTACCTGTCGAACGATGCCCCTAAGTCTAGGACACACTACCTAGAGTGGTATATGTTCCTATACTTCCCCACGCATATATCGCGAATCGTTATCGCTTGTCTAGATGCACATGTCCTGTAATGTGCGGCCTGAGTCTTGTGGCAGGGCAAATCAAGAAACACAGAACTCGGTCGGGAGCTTTCAGATATCCGCCGATGCAGATGCTAAGGTCTGTTTTTATTCCAGTGGCTATGGTCCCACTCGACCCCTCCCTCAACTAATGAAAGGCACACCTTGAAAAATGAGAACTATACGCAGGCCCCCTATGCCCCACTATCCTATGGCTATCCTCACCCATAACTAGATAGCAAGTATATGGTCTTTTGGAGTTCTCCGCCTTTCCGTTTCACGTATCTCGATTGACTCAAGATGGATGGTAGACAACGAGTTGCTATCACAGGGCTACCGGTTTCTCGTCGAATCACGCTGGTCCATCCTAGTCTTTAGGTTGCCATATTTTGCAACCAAGGCATACCCTTGGTTCTTCTAACGCAGGCCTTAACCTCTGTGAGCCCAGGAGGATCATCTGCAACCTCACAGAGGGATACCAAGAGTACCCTCACGTCCCCTCGAAGCCTCGGGCTTCGTAACCCAATTCGTTGGAGCCTTCTTTTTACTCAGACGGACATTCGCTCCTTCCTGTGTTATACTAAGAATTACTACTTAGTTATACTAACTAAGGTTTACCACTTAGTTTCCAGAATCGTTGTTTTCTTAACTAAGGTTTACTACTTAGCTCCTTTTAACTAAGGTTTACTACTTAGTTCTCTTTCCCGTCAATTTGGATTGGTTAAGTGTCATTAGTCAATTCAAACTAACTTAACCCTCTTCATTTATCCTGTCAAACTGGTTAAGTGTTATCAGTAATTCATGTTGACTTAACCCTACCACAAACCAAGTTATATTGGTTAAGTATTTCTTATTACTTAACCCTACCCATTCATCCTGTATTGGTCAAGTGTTCCTTTTTAACTTAACCTTGCCCATCTGTTTTCACTAACATGTTATTATTAATGGTTAAGTATTATCTCTTCATGTTTTAGACTTAACCCTATTCCTTTATCACAATCTGATGGTTAAGTGTTCATGTTTACTTAACCCTGCGGTCTAGTCCAGCTAACATATCAAATTGGCTAAGTGTATTAAGTTTTACTTAACCCCAACCTCTAGTCTAGTTAACATGTTAATTTGGCTAAGTGTATTAACTTTACTTAACCCCACCTTCTAGTCTAGTTAACATGTTAATTTGGCTAAGTGTTTTCTTAGTTACTTAACCCCTACGAATCTTGTCTTGTTACCATGTTAAGTTGGTTAAGTGTCCCTATGGACTTAGCCCTCCCATTCTAGCTTAACTGTGTTAAGTGTCTGTATGAACCTAACCCCACCCACCGGTCTGGTTATCATGTTGAATTGGTTAAGTGTCTTAGTTAACTTAACCCTACCCTTCTTGTTTTAGCTTTAACTAAATAAATTAAATCCGCTACCACTCACATTAGACAGATATTTTTGCGATTACTGGATGTACCGGTTGGTTCCGGGCAGGTTTACATCGCAACTCAGTCTAACCTCGGTTTAGGCATATTCGCGTTTACTAAGTTTAAAAGGGTTTTGATTAATTTTCAAATCAGGTTTTGAAAGTAACCATCCCGTCCGTCGGATCAGTTAGGGATAGCCAGGGAGAGCAGGAAACTTGTATTTTCCAAACCCAAGCCTAGACACTATCCTCTCTGTCACCCTAGAACTTTCTGGTGTATTATTAAAAGAAATGTCATCAATAAACCTTTAATTTGTCTAAATTTACATTTTCCCCTTTAGGACAAATTCTATAAGTAAATCATTCCCAATTTACTTATTTCCTAATTACTCTTTTAATGTAAATTGTCAACATTTATTCTTATGGCCCATTTTCCCCTCTATATCATGTTTATGCTTTTTGGTATGTAAACTATACAAAATTAAGTGTCACTAACCATGATTTTGCTAAATTTGACAAGTACTCCCAATTACGGCCAACTTCAAATTTATGCCAATATACTTATCATACCAAATTAGCTAATCCAATTCTGATTTAACATTCTAATTACAGTTCATGTCAAACTAGACTTACTATTCTAGTTCACAATTCATGTAAATGCTAGATTTACAAGTCAATACTAGATTCAAATCACACATCCTATAATTCTTGTAAAATTTATCCAATTTGCATTTCTATGAACATGCCATAATACATGTTCCCAATTTATGCCAATTTCCAAGTTAAAAACTACGTTTTTAGTAAATTTCATATTTTGCCCAAATCGTATTCCCACCGTTCGTATAATCGTGATTCAATCTAGATTATAGATAAATCTAGATTCGTAGAAAATAGGGAATGAACCAAAGATGCTATGAAAAAGATAGACATAATAACTGGGATAAAATGATAATTTGCTGATTACAGACCTAACGATCTAAAACATCGAAGGCCTATAGGTCTGAAAATCTTATGACATAAAAAGGGTTGAATAACGACGTAGGTTCAAGAGCATGGGTAGACCTAACTTAATAGGTAAATTCCCAAGATCTAAAACCAAAGAAAACCCAGAATAGACAAAATAGATAATCAGGTTTAGACCCAATTTCACAGTCACAAAACTTAAGCAACACTTTCCTAGTCATGAATCATAGGTGTTTAATCACAGCTGTCCTTGTTATGTCATAGGCAATAGTTTATGTTTCCTAATCAAAGGCATAGGCTTGTGTTCATAGTCAAGGAAATAATTCTCATAGTCATGAGTCACAGTCATAGGCAGTGCTCATAGTCATAGGCAATGTTCATAGTCAAAGAGGCATAAGGTTTTAAGGTCCATAGTTTCATAGTCACAGTCTCATTGGTCATCGAATCATAACAGTTCTTAATTAAGTCCAAAGATAAAAGCATTGATTCGAATAGAAAGATTTGGCATATACTTTTATTCCTTTAATTTCATGTCACGAATAGAGAAAACGTTCAAATCTAAAAAGTAACCGACTTACATTGATCGGTTTTTAGAATAGAAAGATGGCGTTGCTATGATTCGTGCGACGATGCTCGAAATCGTTTGAGTTAGCCTTTGATTCTTATCTTGAAGCTTTAATCTTGATTCGAATCTCTTCTTGACAAACTTGAGCAGCATAACCTTGTCTTGGATTTTCATATTATTTTCTTATTTTTAATTATTTATACATTTTCTCAGAGGCAACATAAGGATAGAAAAGAATTGTGAATAGAGAAGGAGACTAAGGCTGTTTATATAGGATTAGGCGGACGAACCTAGGGAGAAAACGTGACCAAATACATCAGAACGACCAGGTTCAGAAAACTGGATTTAGGGAGCAGGTCGACCCCCAGGTCGACTACCCAATCGACCTGGGTCTTGGGCGGGAAAATATCCGCCCAGCCCAATCCGGGTCCGATTTTTTATTTTGAACTCGTTTCTGACCTGTTCGAATTTTAAATCAAATTCTGAAACTTCTGAAGACCATAACTCCTTCATACAGAGTCCGATTAACGCAAACTCGGTCTCTATCTCATGCAGAATTCCGAGACGAACGCAATGGCGCAGCCCGTTTCCCTTGATTTTGATTTTAAATTTTAATTCTGCCTTGATTTGTGAATCCTAGTGTTACAGAATTACGGGGTGTTACAACGCAAGTCCAACGGGGTCATGTGCGTGCGTGGGCCCGGGCTGGTAGGTAAGACGTTGTTGCATCGTGTAGATATAAGCCGTGCATCTTTAGTGGTATCGGGTTGCCACTTTGGTGAGTGATACACCCCACTGTGGGACCAGCACGGGTATCTATGAGTTAGGGAGCCGATCGCATGGGGTAGTGGGTAGAACTAGTGGAGATAGGGGCAGGTGGCACCTATGAAGACAGCTAGGGGTACACGAAACTACCATTATGATTATTATGTTTAGTAGGCGGGATCAACTTTTAGGGTGACTAGAAATGGTGCAGTATAGTAATTATCCTATAGTGTTGGAGGCGCAAATTAACGTGATCTTATTCCTCTTGTTTGTTTTGTCATGCCCATTTGTTTCATAGTCATTCCTTGTTTTACCAGTTTATTCCTTATTCTAATTACTTTAATAATTATATTGTTAAAGTTATTGGAATCACCAGACTTTATGTCTGACCCCCTTTGTTTTCGCCTCTTTTCTTCCTTCCCCTCCCCCTCCCCCCCTAGGTTCTCAGGGTGGGACTAGTGCTAGTGGAGTTTGATTTGAATCTTTCTCACTCTTTTGGATATGTTTGGATTGCTGAAAGTGAAGTTCAACTCGTCTCTTTTATGGCTACTTATGTTGGGGTTATGCTTTTTACTTTATGTACTCAGAAAACAATTTGTCAAGATGGATATTAAGTGTACTTGGTTTAATTGTTTGTTTTTGATGTTGTTGTAACCAAACTATTTCTCTGCTGCAATAAAAGTTGTTTTAAAATTTTCAAGTACCAATATATGTATCTGTCTTGTTATATTCTGTTCTATACACCAATAATACTCCATGAAAGTTAATGCATTCCCTTTGAGAGTGACATTAATGGACGTGGGGTGTTACACGTGGTATCAGAGCCGTGGTTAACAGAACAGATAAGAGATTTTGGAAAACTATTTTTTTTTTCAAAAGAATTTTTAAAGAAATAACTTCAAAAAAAGGTTTTAAGGAGAGTATTTTCAAGAGAAAATTTTATTTAAAAACATAACCCCCAAGAGCCATATCTTTCCTTCGATTCTCCGTTTTGAATCTCTTCCTTTTTCTTTTCAGCATGTCTGGGGTACCCGAGATACACGAGGGAATACCAATACCAACCTGGTTCAGAAGGTATCTGGAGGCTAGGGCCACCGCCGTAGGCCCAGCAGACATTACTCCTCCCCCAGCTGCAGTCGCTCCTCCCCCTCCCCGCGTTGATACTTTTTCGAAGATATGCAAAGTCTTTCAGGCAATGGGCGGGAAACCTTTTCACGGGTCAGAGACGTTTGTTGAAGCTCGAAATTGGCTTAAGGAGGTGGGAGATTTGTTTGGTATCTTCGAGATAGAAGATGGAAGGAAGGTCTAATTAGCTTCTTGGTTAATGAAGGACGAAGCCTCGTTTTGGTGGGAGGTCACGAATGGAGAGCGTCCAGTGGAGACATGGATGTATTTCAGGCATAGGTTCGAGATGAAATTTCTCTCACGAGCAGAAGAGAATTTATACATGGAGAGGTTCTTGGCTTTCAAGCAGGGGAATTTATCAGTAAAGGAGTACGTCAACAAGTTCAATCAGTTGGCGAGATTTGGCTTAGACTTGGTGAACACACCTGAAAAGAAGGCCCTGAGATTTGTTAAAGGTTAGAATGAGCCGCTACATGGGTTGGCTATGACCCACATTCCTATGGGGGCTACCTTTGAGAAACTGGCTGGCATGACGCTTATGCATAAAGAGGAGAAAGGCGTTAATGCTAATAAGGCAGCGGAAAAGAAAGTGGATCAAAAAAAGTCACAGCAGCAACCTAAGAAAGGTGGTAAGGATAACAATAGCAAAGGAAAGAAAAGGTGCTTTAATTGTGGAACAATAGGCCATTTGAGCAAGGAATGTAGGAAGAAGAAGAAGACCGGTTGCTTCAACTGTAGTGAGGCAGGACATCTGATTAAAGATTGCCCGAGAGGAAAAGGGCAAGGGAAGAGGACAGGGTCTACTTCTAGCGGGCAGGTTCAGGCTCTCATGGCACCGGGGCAGGCAAGAGGGCAGATTCATGCTTTCATGGTACCAGGACAGGAGAGAGGTAGAAACATTTCTGTTGAAAGTTTGGTTTTTCTGTTTGATCATAATGTTTGTACTTTGTTTAATTCTGGCACTTCACACTCGTTTGTATCTGCTTCGTTAGTTGAAACACTGCACCTAAATACTAATCTAGTTATGGATCCCATAGTAGTCTCAAATCCTATTGGTGGTTCGGCTCATCTTTCAATGATTTGTTGGGATTTGAGAGTGTCTATCTTGGGCGTTGGGTTTGAATGCAATGCCTTTATTCTTGGCTTCATGGGCTACGACTTGATTCTAGGCATGGATTGGTTATCCAGTAATGGTGCCATCCTCGATTGTGAAAAGAGAGTGGTTAGACTTATGACTCGCCTCGGTAACACTCTCAAAATCTCTTGTAATCCCATACATTCTGTTATGCTTAGCTACCTAGAATCTCTTGATGCGTCTATTGAAAACTTACAGTCGATTATAGTAGTCTGTGAATACTCAGATGTATTTGAAGAGGTGAAGGGCTTACCTCCGAAGTGGGAGATAGACTTCCGCATATACCTTGTTGATAATGCAAAACCCGTAGCTCTACCCGTTAGACACATGGGTCCAAGGGACAGAAAAGAGCTCAGCAAGCAAGTCAAAGAGTTGCTCGAAAAAGGGTTTATATGGCAGAGTATTTCTGAATGGGGGGCTCCAGTAGAATTCGCAACCAAAGCGGAAGGTTCACTTCGCCTATGCGTTGATAATAGGGAGATAAACAAGCTGACCAAGAAAAATAGGCACCACTTCCAAGAATATACGATTTGTTTTATCTGCTTGCAGGTGCATCGGTTTTCTCCCAACTAGATCTGGCTACCGAGTTTCATCAGCTAAGAGTGGCTGAAGACAACATTGATAAGACTGCGTTCAGAATCCCGGGTGGTTTCTTCGAATGGCTTGTCATGCCTTTCGGCTTGACAAACGCACCCGCTTACTTCATTAACTTGATGAGTAGGGTGTTCAGGGAGTTCCTTAATAAGTTTGTGGTGGTCTTCGTAGACGACATTTTGATTTTCTCGAAGAATGAAGAAGAGCATGCTTTGCATTTAAGGGAAGTCATGGATACTCTTCGTGCACATCAGCTGAAAGCCAAATTCTCTAAATGTCATTTTAGGAGAGAAGAAGTGAGGTTTCCTGGACATGTGGTGTCCAAAGAGGGGATAGTTGTGGACCCCACAAAAGTAGTTGCGGTGCAAGATTGGAAGGTTCCACGGAATGCAACCGAAGTCCGAAGCTTTCTCGAGCTAGCGGGCTTTTACCAAAAGTTCATTAAAGACTTTGCAAGAATCTCATCCCCACTCACAAGATTGATAAAGAAGAACCTAACTTTCGCTTGGGATTTGGATTGCGATATTGCTTTCTAACGTTTAAAAAGGGCTCTAACAACAGCCCCAGTTCTGACATTGCCTGATGGGAGAAAAAAATTTACCATATACAAAGACGCATGCGGTACAGGGTTGGGCGCTGTCTTGATGCAAGAAAGCAAGTAGTTTGTTATGGGGGAAGGCAATTGAAGGTACATGAGAAGAACTACCCAACGCATGATTTGGAGCTAGCTGGCATTATTTTCGCTTTAAAGTCATGGCGTCATTACCTACTAGGAGAAATGTTTGAATTGTTTACTGACCATAAATCATTAAAGTACCTTTTCTCACAGAAAGATCTTAACCTAAGACAACAAAGGTGGATGGAATTTCTGGCCTCATATGATTTTGAGATTTCCTATACCCCTGGCAAGGGCAATGTGGTAGCAGACGCCTTGAGTAGAAAGAAGCTGACCTTGAGTCCTCTTTGTAGAATGGAAAAGCTTGGAGTACATAGCAAACTTTAACTTTAGACCCTCCTCTGAAATTGTACCTGATCTGTTAGCATCGCTAGAGGTGCAGCCTACTCTTTTGGACTCAATAGGAACCACGCAACGAGAAGACCATCAGCTAGTTAATATGATGGACAAGCTAGTTAGGGGTGAGACTTCTAGTCACCTCAATAGATACTCTATATAAGGGTTGGTTGAGACGGGATAGAACGCTATGCATCCCACAAGCAAGGGATTTAGTGAAGATGGTTCTCGAAGAAGCACACCATTCTAAGCTGACCATACACCCAGGCGGAGACAAGATGTATAAATATATAAAAAGGGTTTTCTTTTAGAACGGCATGAAGAGGGATGTATCGGAGTTCGTCGCTAAGTGCTTGATATGCCAGCAAGTCAAAGCGGAGCAGAAGAAGCCTGGTGGTCTGCTTCATCCTCTAGAGATCCCACAGTGGAAGTGGGATAGCATTTTGATGGACTTTGTTGATGGGTTCCCTAGGTTAAGAAGGGGCAATACTAGTATTTGGGTAATAGTGGACATGCTCACTAGAAGCGCTCACTTTATACATGTTAAGAGTAGAAGGACTGCCTCGTCCCTAGCATCCATTTACCTTAAAGAGATAGTTCGACTCCATGAGATACCCTCCAGCATAGTGAGTGATAGAGATCCTATCTTTACGATCGAGTTTTGGAAGGGTTTGCAATAGGCTGTAGGCACACAATTATGCTTAAGCACGGCCTATCAGCCCCAAACCGATGGTCAGACGGAAAGGTTGAATAGAGTATTGGAATACCTCTTGAGATTGTGCATTCTTGACTTTGGAGGGACATGGGAGGATCATCTTCCTTTAGTGGAATTCGCTTACAATGATAGTTACCAAGCCACCATAGGCATGGCGCCCTTCGAAGCTTTATATGGAAGACCATGTCGATCACCAACTTGTAAGTGGGAGTCTACAGACAAGCTCGTACTTGGGCCAGACATGATTAGAGAAACCTCATAAAAGGTGGAATTGATAAGAAGATGGATGAAGGCTGCACAAGATAGACAGAAGTCCAACACAGACAAAAGAAGGACCGACCTTGAGTTTGAGGTTGGAGATAGGGTGTTCATTAAAGTATCTCCTTTGAGGAATGTCATTCGCTTTGGGTCCATAGGAAAGCTAGCACCAAGATTTGTAGGACCATTTTCTATCATTGAAAGGATTGGGACGATGGCTTACAGAGTAGAGCTACCCAAAATACTGGCTGGAGTTCATAATGTTTTTCATGTTCCTCAACTACGACAGTGCTTACATGAGTCTGCGGAAGTTGTGGAGCCAAGTATACTAGAGTAAGTAGAAGTGGAACGAGAAGCGACTGTGAGAAGAGTTCCAACCGTATCTTGGGTACGGAAGTCAAAAAGCTATGCAACCATGAAGTCAAACTTGTTAAAGTTCAATGGAGTGACGCTGAGGAAGACGCGATTTGGGAAACTGAGAGGAAAATACACGCAGCCTACCTTTTCTTTTTTAGGGTACCTCCTTGATCTCTTTTTCCATAAGTTTATTCATGCTTATATCTATCTTTTAAGTATATCTCCACGGTCTTATTCTTCATCCTTAGGTAGAAACCAATGGATGTAAACACGTATTTGAAACATGTTATGATTGATGGTTGCGAGTGGTTGCAAGTGGTTGCAAGTGGATGCATGTACACACACATTAGGCACTAGATCGGCTCAATCACTTTCATATTGCATATAAATATGTGTGCATATTTAAATTAATGGGTGCATAATGGTTGCGTTATCATATGGATGCTGCATTTTGAAGAATGGTTGTGTACACATGTAGAAGTAATATGTATCGTTAGGATTCTTTTGCATGCATAATGGACGCATGGCACTATCATGATTTGCATTTAGGAGGTCAACTGAATCAGTGGACCGCCTGATTTTGCATTAGATAAGGAACATATACACACACTTTTTGCATATGTTCATACGACATTAGAAATCTTGTAAGGACAATGGATGCCTGTGTTTGATGGTTGAGTTGATGGATGATTGGATGTTAGGATATACATTTTTCATAACTTGGAGATTTCGGGGGCGAAATCCTTTAAGGAGGGAAGAATGTAACACCCTGTAATTTTAAATATTAAAATTAACAATTTTAAGAATACTTAATTGTTAAATTGAGAATCAACGGAAATGGGTTATGCCTTTGCGTTCATCTCGAAATTCTGCGTATAATAGAGTCCAATTTTTCGTAAATCGGACTTCGTATGAGGAAGTTATGGCCCTTAGAAGTTTCAGAAATTTAAATAAATTAAAACAATTCAGATTAAAATTCAAATGAGCAAGCGGGATGGGCGGGATTTTTCCCACCCCAGGACAGGTCGACCAGGGGGTCGACCTCGCCTATATAGGTCGACGTGGGGATCGACCTACCCCTCCCCCCTCCGGGGCAGATCTGAACTATGACGATCCTGACTTGTTGCTGAGTCTTTTCTGACCTGTTGCTGAGTCACTAGGGCATAGGTGGCAATTCTGGATAACTCTAGCTAGTCTGAACGGTTGTGATTCCTCCTATGATAGTCTAACGGCTTATATTGATTTATACTTCTATATAAGCACGCATAGACTCAAGCTCTAAACCTAAACTAAATTAGTCTCTCGGCCTCCATGCTGCTGTAGTTCTTCTTCTTAAAGCTTTGGAATTGCAAGTCAAAATTCAAATACAAACGACGACGAATTATTCTCTTCTCTAACACGTCTTTGTGAGTACAATTTCTTTCACAAAATAATTAATAAATTAATTATGATGAGTTATAATTTGGATTACGAGAATATGTCTGTTAAATCATGTGATGTTACTTAACTTTGTTATCGTCTGTTCGGTGAACATATGTCAGTTTTGTTAACTTATGTTGGTAGATCTATTTCATATGTCCAATCACATATGTTTAACTTGATTCATTTTATGAAATCAGTTTATATGCAAGTTTGGGATGTTAAATCATATGCTAGTTTGTATGTGAATCTTATGCAAGTCTGTTTTTACATATGCTAGTTTGTATGTGAATCTTATGCAAGTCTGTTTGCGAATTATACACAAGTTTATATGTGAATCAAGTATATACATATGCTAGTTTATATGTAAAATATGTGATATTAGTTTACATGTTTAAATTCATATGCAAGTTTGTAGGAATCCATATGCAAGTTTAGGTGAAAACCCTATTCACATATGCAAGTTTAGGTGAAACCATATTCATATATGCAAGTTCACAATTTCATGTTTAGATCTATATTTAGATCCATGGCAGTACATAGTTTATGCAAATTTATGTTCTATATGTTCATTGCCTGTGCAAGTTATTGGCTATGCAAACTTATGTTATAATTCTTATTCGCAAGTTAGATCTATTTTATGTGTTATGCAAGTAGTGATGTTTCTTTTCTTTTTATGAGTTAGACTATTTGCGAGTCTAGCATATTTCATATTAAACATACGAACAACGTGGGCACAATGGGAAAATATTAATTATACAAATTGTGAATTGTCATAAAATGGCTTTAAAGGCATATAATTAATTTGAGACACTAATTGGTATAATTTATGTAACACCCCGCCTCCGCTAGGGTCACTCGCAAAGGAATGCACTAGCTTTAGAGGGGCATTATTGGTAAACATGCACAGAAATATCACAAGACAGAACATATAAAATAGCGGAAGTAAAATCGAACTTTCATAAACATGAATACATAAGGTCTTTTACATCAGAGTACATCAAAACCTGTCTTGCAATAGTAAAAAAGCATAAAGACTTTTTCATAAATTATTCCCCAAATAAAAACAGTAAAGTAGCCATAGCCAGGAAAAGTCCAAGCCATCCATGATGACCTTCAAGCAGAAGAAGTCCGAACTAAACAACAGTGTTTCCTCCCTGTAACCTGGGGGGGAAACGGAAGAAAAGAGGCAAAACAAAACGGGTCAGTCAAAAAGACTGAGTAAGCCCTATCTACTATTAGCATAAAAACTAGTAAAGTTAACTATCATGAGAAACTGAGATGAACATAAGCATGATACAAGATAGGTCAATTAAATCAAAATAACAGGATGAACTACTGAACTCAGATAAACTAGGGTGTCGTGATAAACTACGATGTCAAGATAAAACAAGGTATCACATTGTCAGGTTCCTATCAAGTATAATATCCCAAGATATCTATCGCGTATAACGTCCCATGGCATCTATCCTGTATATCCGCTCTGCACCTACCGTACTAGTATCCCAATTGTATTACGTGTTATCCGTGAATGACCCTTACTCAAAAGTCGTGTAATGGTCCATGTCAACCTAATATGCCGCATATATAGGTTACTCAACTCATATGTTTCTTTCCATGTATAGGTTCAGTCCTTTGCCGTAGGCTGTACGGGCTTTCCCATGTAAACGGTTTATCCTTGAAGTTGTTTTGGACTGCAACCCATGATCTAGTTGTGTTTCCTTACCATGAACTATCGTGCATCCACTTAGGATTTATGCCACCTAGGACCGCTAGGGATTATGCTACCTAATGAACGTTTCCGTGTCTCGGTTTGGGTTTTGGCCACCTAGGACCACTAGGGATTACGCCACCCGTCAACCGCGCCCTTGATCCCACGTATGTATCGTGAATCGTTTTCCATGTCTAGATGCACATGTTCCCTAATGTGCCATCCGAGTTCCGTGCCAGGGCAAATCAAGAAATACGGAACTCGGTCGGGAGCTTTAAATCGTCTGCCGATGCAGATATCAAGGTCTGTTTTTGTACCCGTGGCTATGGTCCCACGTGACCCCTCCCTCAACTACTGAAAGGCAATCCAAGAAAAATCATGTATAAGAACCACTCCACGGTCCCACTATAGCCCACTTTCCTACGGGCCAACCTCACCCATGACTCGATAGCAAGCACATGGTCTGTTGGGGGTTCCCTGCCTTTCCGCACGTACACGATTGACTAAAGATGGTAGGTAGTCGGCGATGTGCTATCCAGGGCAAAAACAAGAATCGTCGACTCCATGCTAATCCATCCCAGTCTTTAGGTTGCTCACATAGCAACCAAGGCATACTCTTGGTCCTTCTAACGCAGACCTTAACCTCTCATGGGCCTAGTATAATTACCTGACAGCCCACAGAGGGATCCCAAGAATATCCTCACGTCCCCCGAAGCTTCCACTTCGGCACCCAGTGCGCTGGAGCTTTTATCCAAGTCAGATAACTTGCTCCCCCTCGTATACTAAGCGATGACCTACCGTATCAGGTTACTCATCGTTTTGAGAATTAGTCCTATGTCCTTAGCTAAGAATTATTACTTAGTTACCCTTAACTAAGGTTTACCACTTAGCTTCCTTTCCCGTTATCCTTGATTAACCACGGTTTTCTACCTAGTTCTTCTAGCTTGGGTTTGTCTATTGGGTTAAGTGTTATCATTCAAGTCCATGACTTAACCCGCCCACGAATCACGTCAAAGATTGACTAAGTATTTAAGTTCAAGACTTAGTCCCACAAGTTGGTTAAGTATACCCAAAGGCTCATGACTTAACCCTATCAAGTCAAATTGGTCAAGTACTAGCTTACCTTAATCCTATCGGATTATCTTGCTAGATCGATTAAGCATAGATTATCTTAATCCCATCAAATTATCGAGTCGGATTGGTTAAGTATAGGTTGGCTTAACCCCATCCTCTAATCGTACTACAATGGTTAAGTATATTCTAAAAAGGTCTTGTGACTTAACCTTATCAGGTCCGCGTATTAGATTGGTTAAGTGTAAGTTACTTAACCCCATCAAATCATCATGTATAATTGGTTAAGTATAAGTTGCTTAACCCCATTAAATTATCACGTTAAGTTGGTTAAGTATTGGTTACTTAACCTCATTGAATTACCGAGTTTAAATTGGTTAAGTGTTTAACTTAACCCCATCGAATTACCGTGTTTAGATTAGTTAAGTGTGGATTACTTAACCCCGTCTAATTACCGTGTCGGATTAGTTAGGTGCAAATTACTTAACCCCATCCCCTAATCATCTTGTATGGTTAAGTGTCATTAAGAAAACTTACTTAACCTTGCCAAATTATCATGTTGGATTGATTAAGTGTTGGTTAACTTAATCCCCGTCCACTAGTCGTATAAAAATGGTTAAGCGTCATTAGGCAAATCAAATCACTTAACCTACCCAACCTTGTCATGTTTTGTTAAGTATCATTAGCCTAACCAATTTACTTAACCCATTTACCCATGTCATATTTGGTTAAGAGTCATTAATCAAATTAACTTAACCCTATCATGTGGCATTAATTACTTAATGCACCCCAACCTCTCACATTAGACTTTGTTGTGGTTACTAGTTAAGCCGGTCGGTTCCGGGTAGCTTTACACCACAACTTGGTCTAACCTCGGGTTCAAGCACAACATGACCAACTTCTCACATTGGGTCCTATTGTTTGCAACTACTAGTTAGGCCAGTCGGTTCCGGGTAGTTTTACGTTGCAAACTCAACCCAACCTCGAGTTGGCCACTTTCATGTTTAGTCTAGTGTCATGTTCATAGTCAAGTTTTCAAGCAATTGGGTAGACCTAACTTAATAGGTAAATTCCCAATGGGTAGACCTAAATTAATAGGTAAATTCCCAAGCTTATGTTTTTATGCATACTTACATGTCAACTTCCATGTTATGATTCAAGTCATGTTTTCAAGTTGTATTTTCATGTCATTAGAAATTACCCATAACATAACCCAACGCTTTTAAACTCGCATATACGTTCGCAACAACTTAATGGATTAAAAGAAGAGACTTGGCAAAGGCATGACAAAAATGGATATTAAGCCACAAGTTAATCATGGTGGCAAATGAGGCACAAATGTGTTCATTAGCTTGCATGTTACATTCTTAAGCCTCAAAATCATGCATAAACCCAAACTTGGCGCATAAACGAATCATGGTGACAAAAGACATGGAATGATGACTAGAAACTCGCATGTATCATCATATAAGGGTTATGACCTCATATGCAAGTTGACATAAAGATTATGAAGGTTATCATGTTGCATAATGCAACATTTCAACATAAAGGTTGTAGCTTTTAGCTCATAAGATCAAGATAATGACTTCATAAGCTTGCATGACATGATAGCATGTATCATTCTCAATGATCAAACCCAAACTTGCAACATGAACATTTAACTTCATAGTTAATATCTAAGAGTAGGGAAAGGGCTTACATTGTTATGAAGGCACAAATCGAAATGCAAAACAAAGATTGTGATGAAGCCTATGCATGCCATCACCCAAAAACCCAAAGATGAACACTCCAAATCAATAAAAACCCCATCTTTATGAACAAAGATCAAAGCTTTAGCCTTGAGATCAACTTGAGAAGCTCTCATACTAACATAGGGACTCTCTAATACTCTCATGATCATGAAACCTCTCATAGAAATGAAGTGGAGGCTAGGATAGTTGAGTGGAGGCCATGAGAGTAGCAATTTTGCCATAGTTTAGTTGCATGAATGAATAATGAGGGTTTAGGATAGGTTAGGGTCTTATTTATAGATTAGGAAAGTGTTTTAGGCCATAGGATTAAATCTAGATTCAATCCAAGCCATCAAAGTATGTCTTGGGGAAGAAGTCAAGTGTAGGAACCATCTAGGGCCTTTAGATTAAAGATGAACCATGAGAACCATCCAAATGCAAAATCTGCATTTGAGCGAATCGGCCCACGGGTTGACAGCCAAACACCCTGGATTAACCCCTAGTCGACCCAGCAGGCTCGGGTCGACCTCAAAAATCGGCCGGTTCGGTTATTCCCCTCTCCCAATTCGCTGTTTTGAACATTTTTGCATATTTATTTATTTAATTTTCAATTATATATATATATATATATATATATCAATATATATATATTTCTCTGCGCAACCCATTTCACTTAATTAAGTATACTTTAATTTGGGAATTTTTCGTGAAACTTCGCGAGGCCATATCTTGGTCATACGGACTCCGATTTTCGAAAACTCGGACTCTATTTCGCGTATTTTTCCGAGACGAACGCAATGGCATAGCCCGTTTCCCTTGATTCAGATTTTACAATTTAATTCTGCCTCCATTTATGTTATAACAGGTTATTGAAAATACGGGTTGTTACATTCTCCCCACCTTTTAGGATTTCGTCCCCGAAATCTCCAAGTTAGGAAGAACATATCCTACCATCCATCATCCATCTACTCAAAACATCATCCACAAGCAACCATTGTCCTTAGATGATTTCTAATGCTGTATGAATATATGCAAAACGTGTGTGTACATGTTCCTTATCTAATGCTAATGATCAGGCCTGAATAATCTTTCTAATGCAAAATATGTATAGTGCCATGAATCCAACATGTATGCAAATAGTCCTAGCCATATAGGTACTATATGCGTGCAAAATCATTCATTCATATGCAACAACCGCATGATAATACATTCGATTTCATCCATAAACAAGTATAAATACTCGTGCATATGCAATATGAAATGTGACCGAGTCGAGCTAGTATCTAATGTGTATTCGCGCATCCACGAGCAACCACTTGCAACCATATCAATCATAACATGTTTCAAATACATGTTTACATCCATAGGGTTCTACCTAGAATTCCCTGAAACAGGGTCGAGAAGATAAACAGGACAAACTCCTTACAGGGTTTGTAACAGAAAATAGGACCGAGAGGATGTCCACAAAAGATAGCCTACAAGTAAGCTCTACAGAAAACAGGGATCAAGGATATACTCCCAAAAGAGATATCATGCGCGTATATAGTCTTTGACCATCAGAGTCGTATTTCCTCGAGCTTAATTCCATTGTGCCTTGACCGTCTTTTAACTTCGCGATTTCGTAGCTTCCTATTTCCTGTTTCCATAACATGAGCTAGAACTCATTTCTTCGTCGCCTCTCGTTCCACTTGCACACTTGGCGCAAACATGACTGCGTACTCATGATCTCATGCAAGCTTTCCAAAATTCACTAGTGAATCTCGGACCTCGTACCACAAGGTATTCCACGTAGAAGAACTTTCTCTTGAAAGTAAACAGATGCCAACCAGGTTATCAAGCGCACTTACTAGGGTGATTTCTATAACCCACGCATAAGTGAAGTAAACCATCCGTCTTATCGGCGAACACCACTCGATCGGGCTTCAAATTTCCAATAAAGGCATCAAGGGATTCCAAGTAACTAGTCATGACAGAACCTCAAAAAGGTTACCCGGTACTTCGAGGGCATTACCAAGGCTAGTCAAAAGGTCTAACTACCCTCCTATCAAAACCGAGAGTGGCACCCCCTACTGGATAACCACTTCATCCCTAGAATCCATCCATAGCTTATAAACATAAGCATTATTTCCAAACTCAACACTTGGCATAGACATTCCCAAATCCAAACAAGTCATGTATAAATGGACTGATTCTCCAATAGGACTTTGAGACAAAAATGGGATTCTCTATTACGCTAGTACTTAAGGTGCAGAGACTCAACTATCGAAGCAGACTTAAATGATACGAACAACGAAGTCCTAACGGGATGATAGAGAAGAAAAGCTAAACCTTTAAAAAGATCGTTACCCTCCTTCCGAGGTACTCTAGAAATGAGAGCATACTACTGCCCTCCCGATGATCTTGTCCTTGTCCCATAATACTTAACTATCCGCCCCGTTTTACCATGCCAAAGGTACTCTCTCGTCATGGGTTTCATTGTTCATCTTTCTCCCTCCTTTGAGGACTAAGCCATACCAACAAGTTGCTCATCCTTAAGCTCGTATCCTTTATCCTTCTTTCTCACGATCCTTTCTTATAACGCGGCCACTGGTCTCTCGAGAACCATCTCCATCGTATGGAAAGCACTTCCGTAGATAGAAAAGACTAGTCGCAGTTAAAACCACTGTGACTACAGGTGGAGTAAAGAGATTCAATCAAGGAAACAAGGATAGTGCTAATGGCCTTTGGGGAATAGCCTTTTTCTTTTAAAAGAAAATTTTCTTGAAAAATGCTTCTTTGTAAACGGTTTTTTTTTTTTTCAAATAGTTTTCAGAAGGTCTTTAAAAACTTTTGCCCAGTCTGGTAACCTTCTGCTCTGATACCAAATGTAACACCCCGCCTCCGCTAGGGTCACTCGCAAAGGAATGCACTAGCTTTAGAGGGGCATTATTGGTAAACATGCACAGAAATATCACAAGACAGAACATATAAAATAGCGGAAGTAAAATCGAACTTTCATAAACATGAATACATAAGGTCTAAAGCCTTTTACATCAGAGTACATCAAAACCTGTCTTGCAATAGTAAAAAAGCATAAAGACTTTTTCATAAATTATTCCCCAAATAAAAACAGTAAAGTAGCCATAGCCAGGAAAAGTCCAAGCCATCCATGATGACCTTCAAGCAGAAGAAGTCTGAACTAAACAGCAGTGTTTCCTCCCTGTAACCTGGGGGGGAAACGGAAGAAAAGAGGCGAAACAAAACGGGTCAGTCAAAAAGACTGAGTAAGCCCTATCTACTATTAGCATAAAAACTAGTAAAGTTAACTATCATGAGAAACTGAGATGAACATAAGCATGATACAAGATAGGTCAATTAAATCAAAATAACAGGATGAACTACTGAACTCAGATAAACTAGGGTGTCGTGATAAACTACGATGTCAAGATAAAACAAGGTATCACATTGTCAGGTTCCTATCAAGTATAATATCCCAAGATATTTATCGCGTATAACGTCCCATGACATCTATCCTGTATATCCGCTCTGCACCTACCGTACTAGTATCCCAACTGTATTACGTGTTATCCGTGAATGACCCTTACTCAAAAGTCGTGTAATGGTCCATGTCAACCTAATATGCCGCATATATAGGTTACTCAACTCATATGTTTCTTTCCATGTATAGGTTCAGTCCTTTGCCGTAGGCTGTACGGGCTTTCCCATGTAAACGGTTTATCCTTGAAGTTGTTTTGGACTGCCACCCTTGATCTAGTTGTGTTTCCTTACCATGAACTATCGCGCATCCACTTAGGATTTATGCCACCTAGGACCGCTAGGGATTATGCTACCTAATGAACGTTTCCGTGTCTCGGTTTGGGTTTTGGCCACCTAGGACCACTAGGGATTACGCCACCCGTCAACCGCGCCCTTGATCCCACGTATGTATCGTGAATCGTTTTCCATGTCTAGATGCACATGTTCCCCAATGTGCCATCCGAGTTCCGTGCCAGGGCAAATCAAGAAATACGGAACTCGGTCGGGAGCTTTAAATCGTCTGCCGATGCAGATATCAAGGTCTGTTTTTGTACCCGTGGCTATGGTCCCACGTGACCCCTCCCTCAACTACTGAAAGGCAATCCAAGAAAAATCATGTATAAGAACCACTCCACGGCCCCACTATAGCCCACTTTCCTACGGGCCAACCTCACCCATGACTCGATAGCAAGCACATGGTCTGTTGGGGGTTCCCTGCCTTTCCGCACGTACACGATTGACTAAAGATGGTAGGTAGTCGGCGATGTGCTATCCAGGGCAAAAACAAGAATCGTCGACTCCACGCTAATCCATCCCAGTCTTTAGGTTGCTCACATAGCAACCAAGGCATACTCTTGGTCCTTCTAACGCAGACCTTAACCTCTCATGGGCCTAGTATAATTACCTGGCAGCCCACAGAGGGATCCCAAGAATATCCTCACGTCCCCCGAAGCTTCCACTTCGGCACCCAGTGCGCTGGAGCTTTTATCCAAGTCAGATAACTTGCTCCCCCTCGTATACTAAGCGATGACCTACCGTATCAGGTTACTCATCGTTTTGAGAATTAGTCCTATGTCCTTAGCTAAGAATTATTACTTAGTTACCCTTAACTAAGGTTTACCACTTAGCTTCCTTTCCCGTTATCCTTGATTAACCACGGTTTTCTACCTAGTTCTTCTAGCTTGGGTTTGTCTATTGGGTTAAGTGTTATCATTCAAGTCCATGACTTAACCCGCCCACGAATCACGTCAAAGATTGGCTAAGTATTTAAGTTCAAGACTTAGTCCCACAAGTTGGTCAAGTGTACCCAAAGGCTCATGACTTAACCCTATCAAGTCAAATTGGTCAAGTACTAGCTTACCTTAATCCTATCGGATTATCTTGCTAGATCGATTAAGCATAGATTATCTTAATCCCATCAAATTATCGAGTCGGATTGGTTAAGTATAGGTTGGCTTAACCCCATCCTCTAATCGTACTACAATGGTTAAGTATATTCTAAAAAGGTCTTGTGACTTAACCTTATCAGGTCCGCGTATTAGATTGGTTAAGTGTAAGTTACTTAACCCCATCAAATCATCATGTATAATTGGTTAAGTATAAGTTGCTTAACCCCATTAAATTATCACGTTAAGTTGGTTAAGTATTGGTTACTTAACCTCATTGAATTACCGAGTTTAAATTGGTTAAGTGTTTAACTTAACCCCATCGAATTACCGTGTTTAGATTAGTTAAGTGTGGATTACTTAACCCCGTCTAATTACCGTGTCGGATTAGTTAGGTGCAAATTACTTAACCCCATCCCCTAATCATCTTGTATGGTTAAGTGTCATTAAGAAAACTTACTTAACCTTGCCAAATTATCATGTTGGATTGATTAAGTGTTGGTTAACTTAATCCCCGTCCACTAGTCGTATAAAAATGGTTAAGCGTCATTAGGCAAATCAAATCACTTAACCTACCCAACCTTGCCATGTTTTGTTAAGTATCATTAGCCTAACCAATTTACTTAACCCATTTACCCATGTCATATTTGGTTAAGAGTCATTAATCAAATTAACTTAACCCTATCATGTGGCATTAATTACTTAATGCACCCCAACCTCTCACATTAGACTTTGTTGTGGTTACTAGTTAAGCCGGTCGGTTCCGGGTAGCTTTACACCACAACTTGGTCTAACCTCGGGTTCAAGCACAACATGACCAACTTCTCACATTGGGTCCTATTGTTTGCAACTACTAGTTAGGCCGGTCGGTTCCGGGTAGTTTTACGTTGCAAACTCAACCCAACCTCGAGTTGGCCACTTTCATGTTTAGTCTAGTGTCATGTTCATAGTCAAGTTTTCAAGCAATTGGGTAGACCTAACTTAATAGGTAAATTCCTAATGGGTAGACCTAACTTAATAGGTAAATTCCCGAGCTTATGTTTTTATGCATACTTACATGTCAACTTCCATGTTATGATTCAAGTCATGTTTTCAAGTTGTATTTTCATGTCATTAGAAATTACCCATAACATAACCCAACGCTTTTAAACTCGCATATACGTTCGCAACAACTTAATGGATTAAAAGAAGAGACTTGGCAAAGGCATGACAAAAATGGATATTAAGCCACAAGTTAATCATGGTGGCAAATGAGGCACAAATGTGTTCATTAGCTTGCATGTTACATTCTTAAGCCTCAAAATCATGCATAAACCCAAACTTGGCACATAAACGAATCATGGTGACAAAAGACATGGAATGATGACTAGAAACTCGCATGTATCATCATATAAGGGTTATGACCTCATATGCAAGTTGACATAAAGATTATGAAGGTTCTCATGTTGCATAATGCAACATTTCAACATAAAGGTTGTAGCTTTTAGCTCATAAGATCAAGATAATGACTTCATAAGCTTGCATGACATGATAGCATGTATCATTCTCAATGATCAAACCCAAACTTGCAACATGAACATTTAACTTCATAGTTAATATCTAAGAGTAGGGAAAGGGCTTACATTGTTATGAAGGCACAAATCGAAATGCAAAACAAAGATTGTGATGAAGCCTATGCATGCCATCACCCAAAAACCCAAAGATGAACACTCCAAATCAATAAAAACCCCATCTTTATGAACAAAGATCAAAGCTTTAGCCTTGAGATCAACTTGAGAAGCTCTCATACTAACATAGGGACTCTCTAATACTCTCATGATCATGAAACCTCTCATAGAAATGAAGTGGAGGCTAGGATAGTTGAGTGGAGGCCATGAGAGTAGCAATTTTTCCATAGTTTAGTTGCATGAATGAATAATGAGGGTTTAGGATAGGTTAGGGTCTTATTTATAGATTAGGCAAGTGTTTTAGGCCATAGGATTAAACCTAGATTCAATCCAAGCCATCAAAGCATGTCTTGGGGAAGAAGTCAAGTGTAGGAACCATCTAGGGCCTTTAGATTAAAGATGAACCATGAGAACCATCCAAATGCAAAATCTGCATTTGAGCGAATCGGCCCACGGGTTGACAGCCAAACACCCTGGATTAACCCCTAGTCGACCCAGCGAGCTCGGGTCGACCTCAAAAATCGGTCGGTTCGGTTATTCCCCTCTCCCAATTCGCTGTTTTGAACATTTTTGCATATTTATTTATTTAATTTTCAATTATATATATATATATATATCAATATATATATATTTCTCTGCGCAACCCATTTCACTTAATTAAGTATACTTTAATTTGGGAATTTTTCGTGAAACTTCGCGAGGCCATATCTTGGTCATACGGACTCCGATTTTCGAAAACTCGGACTCTATTTCGCGTATTTTTCTGAGACGAACGCAATGGCATAGCCCGTTTCCCTTGATTCAGATTTTACAATTTAATTCTGCCTCCATTTATGTTATAACAGGTTATTGAAAATACGGGTTGTTACAATTTATATACCTGGAAAGTATGTACATAATTTAGGTGACAATTATGGGCATAGATTAATTTGGAAATTATTGATAATTTGAATAGGGATAATTAATTCATATTTGGGGTGAAATAATTATGTGTAATAATAAACGCCTAAGACATGAGGTTAGACTCGTTTGTGGTATAAGACTGCCCGGACCCGCCCGGCAAATCCAGCAACCACAAACGATAGTCTAATATGAGAGGTCGAAGGCATAAATTAAATGCGTAACAATTGTAAAGACACGAGGTTAGACTGGTTTGCCGTATAAGACTGCCCGGACCGACCCGGTAAATCCAACAACCACAAACCGTAATCTAACGTGGGAGGTCTTACAAGGGTACGGTTATAATGAATTAAGTAATCACTTATCCAAGATAAACATGTGGTGGGTCATGGGGGTTAAGTGGGTGGAATGGGTGACATGTGAAATACGATTAGAAACACTTAACCAAATTGTAACATGTAAGAAGACATGAATAAGAAGGGGTTAAGTGGGAAATCCTAGTGGGGACCAAGCACAGGTGGAAAGCTTGTGTCAAGCATGGGGGACCCTTTTCAAACCAATAACCCATTAAGTATCTTTGTGAGCTTAAGTTAGATCGAGGACGGGACACGCTTACTGGGTTTGATTGTACGAGGTCAAAACGAGTTAGCGGTGGCAACGCAAGTCCAACGGGGTCATGTGCGTGCGTGGACCCGAGCTGGTAGGTAAGACGTTGTTGCATCGTGTAGATATAAGTCATGCATCTTTAGTGGTATCGAGTTGTGACTTTGGGGAGTGATACACCCCACTATGGGACCAGCACGGGTATCTACGAGTTAGGGAGCTGATCGCATGGGGGTAATGGGTACAACTAGTGGAGATAGGGGCAGGCGGCACCTATGAAGACAGCTAGGGGTACACGAAACTACCATTATGATTATTATGTTTAGTAGGCGGGATCAACATTTAGGGTGACTAGAAATGGTGCAGTATAGTAATTATCCTATAGTGTTGGAGGCGCAAATTAATGTTATCTTATTCCTCTTATTTGTTTTGTCATGCCCATTTGTTTCACAGTCATTCCTTGTTTTACCAGTTTATGCCTTATCCTAATTACTTCAATAATTATATTGTTAAAGTTATTGGGCTCGCCAGAGTTTATGTCTGACCCCATTTGTTTTCGCCTCTATTCTTCCTTCTCCACCTTCCCTCCCCCCCTCCCCCCCCCCCAGGTTCTCTGGGTGGGACTAGTGCTAGTGGAGCTTGATTTGGATCTTTCTCTCTCTTTTGGAAGTGCTTGGATTGCTGAAAGTAAAGTTCAGCTCGTCTCTTTTATGGCTACTAATGCTGGGGTTATGCCTTTTACTTTATGTACTCAGAAAACAATTTATCAAGATGGATATTAAGTGTACTTGGTTTTATTATTGGTTTTTGATGTTGTTGTAACCAAACTATTTCTCCGCTGCAATAAAAGTTGTTTAAAATTTTTTAAGTTCCAATATATGTATCTGTCTTGTTATATTCTGTTCTAACCAAACTAGTTGGGAGTCACTGAAGATTTGTATGGTTTTAAACTATAATTTTCTTACTAGTTTTATTCCTATAATGAGGGCTTCATATTCAGCTTGGTTATTTGTTGATGGAAATTCTAGTCTTAGCGCATAGCATATAGATCTTCCTTCAGGGGTTTCGAGGACTATCCCTGCCCCGGAGCAGTAATCGATTGATGCTCCATTAACGAATAATTTCCATTGGATGTTGGTTTCAGTGTCAAGCCCCTCTTTTATATCTCCTCGGTCGGTAAATTCTGCAATGAAATCTGCAAGTTCTTGTCCATTAATTGCTTTTCGGGGATGGTATGCAATGTCATACTGACTAAGCTCAATATTCCACTTTAATAACCTTCTGGAAGTCTCTGGTCAAAACAACACCTGCCTCAAAGGTTGATCCATGAGGACCTTGATAGGGTGAGCATGGAAGTAGGATCGAAGCTTCTTTGATGCGATAAGTAGACAATAAGCGAGCTTCTCGAGCTTTGGGTAGTTTAGTTCTGCCTCGGATAATCTCTTACTGATGTAATAAACCGGTCTCTGAACCTTCGAATCCTCCCTTACCAATGCTTCGCTTCGGGCATGGGCGGATACTGCTAGATATACAAACAAATCTCCTCCAACACTTGGCTTCGACAGCATTGGAGGTGTCCCCATGTGTTGGATTAGTCCTTCGAAAGCTTTCTGGCATTCATAATTCCATTGTATCTCTTTCTTTCCTTTCCTAAGGGCATCAAAGAAGGGAAGACATTTGTCTGTTGCTTTGGATATGAAACGATTCAAAGCTGTGAATTTTCCATTTAAATGCTAAACCTATTTCTTGGTTCCTGGGGCGCGCATTTCCCTTAAGGCTGTTATTTTTGCTGGATTGACTTCTATGCCTCTAGCATTGACCATAAATCCTAGGAACTTGCTCGAACCGACCCCGAAGGAACATTTTAAAGGATTTAGCTTCCTACCATATCGGCGTAGAATATCGAACATCTGGGCTAAATACTCCAATTGATCAATTGCCCTTCTTGATTTTACCAACATATCATCGATATAGACTTCCTTGGTCCTACCAATTTGTTTTTTGAACATAGCGTTTACCAATCGCTGGTAAGTCGCCCCGCCATTCTTTAGGCCAAATGGCATCACTTTGTAGCAATATAGACCAAGATCAGTGATAAAACTTGTTTCCTCTTGATCTGGTCCGTACATCATGATTTGATTGTAGCCAGAATACACATCCATAAAAGAAAACAACTCATGCCCAGCCATGGAATCCACCAACTGATCTATTCTGGGAAGAGGGAAACTATCCTTGGGACAAGCTTTATTATGATTCGAATAGTCTACACAGACTCGTCATTTGTCGTTTGCTTTCTTTACAAGTACATGATTGGAAACCTAGTTTGGGTAGGTAGATTCCCCGATGAAGTTGTTCTCCATTTGCCTATCAACTTCATCCTTTAAGGCCTTTGATCTTTCCGACCCCTGGGTCCTTCTTTTCTGTTTGATAGATGGAACATGTGGATTAATATTGAGTTTATGAACTGCAACATCTGGAGATATGCCGCTCATGTCAGAATTATTCCATGCGAACACGTCCAAATTAGCCTTTAAAAAGATAATTAGTTGACTCTTCAATTCGGAGCTCAAATGAGATCCTATATTCAGCACACGGTTTGGATCCATAGGATTAACAGCTATAGGAATTGTGATCTCAGTCGGGACCGCTCTTTCGTCCTCTACACTCGCTTTTCTAGGATCGATTTCCTTTTGCGCTCCACTATGTTCGCCAGTGTAGAGACCGTTGCTTAATTGCTATAAGGGGAGTTCGCGAACGCGGGGCGGAGCCTCTGCATTCTTCCTCAAGTCTTTCTTCTTTGCCTCATGCAGCTCTTTTAAATAGCACTCCCTTGCAGCGGCCTGATCACCCTTAATTACACCAATTCCATTCTCAATTGGAAACTTTATAGTTAAACACCATGGAGCTAGCGCAATTTTAAAGCCTGTGAGGGCCGGTCTCCCAAGGAACGCGTTGTAGGTGGAGAGCTCATCCACCAAGACAAAGGTTTGCATCATAGAGACCATGCGTTCCCCATCTGCTAGTTCGACGAGCAAGTCAATTGTACCAATGGGTTGCGTGGGTTATCCGGTAAATCCATGGATTTTGTTTGGATAGGCTCACACTTATGTCATAGAACGGCTCATTTTCTGAAATGTATTTATGAAGATCACATTAATGGATGCCCCCTGTCAACTAGGACTCTCTTCACAAACGCATGGCAAAGACCAATTGTGATTACCATGGCATCGACAGTTGGTGCAAGTTGTCCATCAGAGTCTCTATCCCTGAATACCATATCATCGGCTAAAGTCTTCGGCATCTTCATTGGGATTTCGTTGCTTAGAACCATGCACCTTTCTTCTATCGAGACACCCTACAGCTCGTTAGCATACCTTTCCATATCTTCCCAGTTGCTTCTAGCTGGGTGGCGCCCTCCAAAAATCATGTTGATTACCGGTCTCGAATCAACGGGTGCTTGAACTTTCTCACCAGAACCGGATTAATTGGTGGTATTATTCTGTCCCTGGGCAGTCGGAGCATTTTGAGATTCTTCACATATTGTTGAAGCTTAACATTTCTGATGAGCTCTTCAATCAAACTTTTTATGTATCGATATTCGTTAGTGCTATTCCTCAGTTGATTGTGAAATCGGCAAAATTTGCTGGAGTTGGCTTGTTGCTCAGTAATCTTCTGAGGTTTCATTTGAGGAAAGGTGCCCGAATCTTTTGTGGAGGAGTAGATCCTTTCTGGGATTTCATTTAGGAGAGTCAATTCTAAATGCTTGTAGAGTCGCGTTTTCTTGTAGGCTTTGATATCCTTCTCATCCCTTCCTCTCTTCTGCCCAGAGTCATTCTTCTGGTCGGTTTGGAACCCATTGCTTTTCCCTTCTTTGGTGGTACTACTTTTTGTGACAATCTGAACATTCGGCGCATCATCTTCCATGCTCATATATTCTTCGGCTTTCTTATAGAACTTCTTTAGAGTTTTGGGTTTCTTCATCTTGAGTCATTTCCCAAATTCCGATTTCTTATCAATAGCACCCTTCAGGGCTGCCAGTAAGTACCATGGTTCCGGTTCTATGACTTCGGCCGCCGCAACATGAAATCGTGTAAGAAAAGCTTTGATGGTTTCTCCAGGCATCTATTCCATCTCGTTGAGCGACATCATATCCCTTGCTTTGGTTGTTTGAAGACAGACCTGGTCTTGAAATCTTCTCGCTAAATCGAATGTGTAGAAAGAAAAGAATTGGATACACTACGAAGCATGAAGTGAGAAGTACTGCCAACCGGTGAAAACTTGAAACTGAAATGACCAAGTGAATGACTGCTCTACCGATACTATGATGACTGATCATTTTCTATATTATGAATATATGTTGATAATACATATAGGTCCGATTATCACATACCAAGTGTCGTTGGCTAAAACTTACCACAGAATAAAAATCCGACATTACGTGTACCTATAACTCATAGCGGAGTAACAATATGTAATATGAACAATGCATAAGTGCATTAAGATGGTCAAAAACATAAACGTATAATAATCAGACGCCCATAGACATAGTTTTGAAAACCCAACCATAAATCAAATCGTGGTTAAAGGTTTTGATTGCTGTGGGATAGGCACCTTATCCAAAGTGGTTTACCATTCTCATTCACCCAATTAATTAAAGAAATTTTGATAGAAAACAATATGTGGATAAGCAATAAAACACGAACACAAGATATTGCATCCATCCATCTTCTCTATTGATTCACAAAAACAAATTTTGTTTAAGTCGGTGGAATAAATAAAAATTAACAAATTACAGCTGAATCAATAACATAATTGAGAAATACAAGTATTATCTACATTTAAAGACTTTTTTTTTTGGAAACAAAAATATGTGATCTTCAAAATAGAAGAGACAGCACGCGCACACATACACACACACACACAAATATATATATATATATGTGTGTGTGTGTGTGTGTGTGTGTGTGTGTGTGTGTATGTATGTATGTATGTATGTATGTATGTATAAAGAAACACATAGTCCACAATAGCTGTCAACATGCCTGACAGGTAACCAAAAAATACATAATCATCACGGACTAAGGCCATAGGTATAGGATGGTAAATAGATGAGCTCCGGATAAACCACTACCCATCATACTTCAAAATCGAGTTCCAACAAGACTGTTATCCGATAGTGAAGTATATCTACATTTAAGGACATTATTATTACTAGGATCAATCTTTCATCTATAAACAATCATAAAACAACAATACATTTTTTTTACCATAATGGCAGATGAGTGTGCTTTTATTTTCAAAAATTGTATGCAAGTCTGCTTTATTTACCATAAATCATTGTAGACAAGTCTCCAATTATTTGCCATTGAAATTTGTAAAATTTAGTTAACACAACAACAACTATTATCAAATTTTATTATGTGAATGTTCACTAAATTATAACAAATATAACACGTAACATAAATCAATTTAAATTAGTAAATTACCAAAAAAAATGTCGAATAAAAAAAGCAATGTCTATTAAAAAGTAGATTGAACGTTTACTTGGAAGATGACAAAACTACGGGCTCAACCGAAGGGTAGGCTGGGCCATCGCCTAGGGCACCGCGACCGTAGGCGGTGGAGGAGGGCAACAAAATGATATTTATTCTTTGAAAATTGTGGATATTTAACTGTTGAAGGTCAATAATTTCATAGAATTGCTGATGGCTAGGTGGTATTAAGCATGAATTACTCCCTAGTAGTAGCAGCCAAATATTGATACATTTCAGCTACATTAATTTTTTGCATTTTTTTGTTTCTTACTGTTTCCTTTTTTTGTTTCTCACTTTCCACCATAACTTCGTCTATGACAGCATACACTGCCAGGCTGGCCGTGCAAAACCATAATGAGTTTGGAATCTTATTTTCAAGTAATGATCGAAATAAATTTAATTTGGAAATGTATAGCTCAAATCTTAGCTGCCATTAAAATCACTGTAAAAGATAAACGAGAATATATATATATATATATATATATGGAAAAAAATGCTGAAATGAAAGATAAGGAATCAATTTGTAAGTTATAAAACGGAGAATGTTTTGGTGGATTTAACTTGGTTTCAGGGATACACGCCAAATATTCACTAAACAAAACTTGGTAAGCGTAATAAAATATATATAAGCAATAACTGCATTTTATTTTAATATTGAAAATGCAAAGTGTAATGGTAGAATTCAGTGCATGCTCTGCCTTGGTAATTCTCAGCCCTACTGATAGTAATGCACTGTACATAAGAACACACGTAAATAAAAGCATTTATTACATGCAGTAATGGTGTACAACAACAATGGCCCATCCTACATTTTATTAAATGTTAAATTACAACTCAAGCAAGCAGATAGCATCATACGTTATCCATTTAAACGAAGAGAGGGAAAAAGTGATGTGGTGAATTGAATCAGTTGTGTTTTGGACTTGGAGGCCTTTTCACACTACAAGGAAGGGTCAATTTGGTTACGGATGGTAGCAACGGCTGGCGACAGTTAAAAAAAGCGGCCCTCACCAGTCGTCGCTAACTGTCACCCAAAAACATTTATCCCGCGAGCCTGCAGAAAGATCGATCATTTCTCATTTACCCCCAATTTCTCTCCCCAAAGTCAAAATAAAAAGAAACCTTCGCTTCAATCGCCGGTGCACCTACCTCCGTCTAAGCTCTGACCTCGACCGTCGCCTGCCCTTCCTCCCCTTCTCCAGCCATCGCTTCCTCTTCTTCTAGGTGTTTTTACCAAAAAATGGCTCAAACACCAAGGGTACGAGAATCACACTTCATTAACATGGTTAAAAGTAAATGGAGCCTTACTCAACAAAAGTTGAAAGTAAAAATGTGAGGAAAGTAAAATGGAAACAAGGTTTTAGAGTGGTTCGGCCCTAGGCTAGGCCTACATCCACTGTGAAAGTAGTTTGCATTATCATGATAACGATTACAAAGAAAAAAAACTCCCTTTATTCATATATTTTCTTATTCTTTCAACATGTTTTCACTCTTGCATATAAATCTTACTTGAATTCGTGGAATTCAATGGAGGAATGGTGTGTTGTATATAACGGTGTTGTATACACAATTATATGATTTTTGTTTGATGATAACAACCAAATATATTTTTATTATAAATGTGTTTGTTACTGTACTGTTTCATATACTTATCACATACATGAATATAATTTTTGTATTTAATAGAATACGATTATACAGCAATTCAAACATTCACATTGTATTCTATTTGAATATAAATTTTATTACAACTTTCAAACAGTACAACTTTACAACTTCTCTATTTGTACACTTTACTGGTATATTTCATTTCATATATACATTTTCATATACATACAGTTTACTCTTACAGTCACACAGTCACTCATATACACTTCTCCCTGTTCTTCAGTTTCATTGTCTTCTGTCTTCTATATGCTTCACAGTCAGTCCAGTCTTCATACCTGTCATATATAGAAACACACACACGGTACACTGCAATAGAAATGAAATAGAATACATGCGAATATAATTTTTATTTTTGAAAATTTATTTGCCTCAGAATTTCGGTGTGTTTCTCATCATTTTTCTGACTCAATCTGATTTGATCAGCCTCGACATAATCACACTAGTTTGCTGATTTTTGATCAGCCTCAACATAGCGTGACTAGTCTGCTGATATACATATAAACACAAAAGTCAAAGTTCACACAGCAAATACATCAATGCAAAATGGCCGAGAACAACAATAATGGTCAAGGCAATACAAGGAGTGATTCAACATGGTGCCAATACAAAAAAAAAAAAAAAAAAAAAAGGGTGCTCAAGCAAATGGTCAAAACAGTATACAAGGCTCGGCAACAATAGAATGGGTGTAACAGCACAAGCACAACATGAAGCATGTATATACAGTGGAGAAACCAAGTGCAAGTATACATGTTTCAATACGCAATCACACAGCAAATGCAAGGGTGAGGAAATGGCTCAAGTTAAATGCATATACACATAAGTGGCAGTGAGCATGATCAATACAAAGTGTATAGAAGAGCATACATGCAACAGTATGGTGTTGGTTCAGCAAGCATTCAAATGAAAATTACACAAACTACTCAGGTCATAGTAGCAATAGTGCATAAACACAAACATATGGCAAAGGTCAGAGCATTCATATGCATGGTGGAGCCATCAAACTCAAGTGAATGGTGCAAAATCAGTTTCAGAATTCATGAGTGCAACAAGCATGGAAAAGGAAGACCAAATGAATGGTGCAAGGGTCGAGCACATGGTGGCAACAGCAAGTTCAAAAGTTTTTCAGTTCAAACAAGTAACAAAACGAATAATTTATGGTCATTGCAAAAAGAGTAAAATCTGCATGACATAAATCTTTGTTAATATGTCCAGGAAATCAGTTTTGAAATGGGCAAGTATTTTTTGCCAAAATTCAATGTCACAAGCTGCTCAGAAAGCGAGGAGTATAAATGGATGGTGCAACTACATGCAAGCAACCAAGTGATCAAGACAGTATCAGTTCATATCAGTTTTCTTTGTGTACCAGAAAACATCACAAGCATGCCAAATGCAAAGTATCATGTTCAAGCTTAAACAAGTTCATGAGCAAGAGCAATGAAAGAATGATCAGTCAATATATCAAGTACAAACAAGAATTGGCAGCTTGGCACAACTGCATGCATGTTGTTAACTAAAGCAGTTTGGACCAGCAACTAATTCATGTCCATAAGTTCAAGTAACAAAAACCAGAACAGCTTTTTTTTTTCCAAGTGATAATGAACAGTGATGAACACAATACAGTGGCCAAGAAAAGACTCATTTATTTACAGAGCAATATCAAGGATGACTTCAATGTCATATTAAGCTCAATCACAAAGTCAGAAATGCAGTAAATTTTTTTTAAGCTGAAAGACATTTTCATTTGTTTCCAAAGTTTAGATGAACAAAGAAGTTGCGAACAGAAGCATAAATGTCCAGGTTCGAGAAGATTTTTTTAAGTGGAAAGTTTTTTCAATATTTCCAGAAAAACAATCAATCATGCATTTCTGGAATCAACAAATTGTTTTTGGGCATCAAATTCATGTTTGGCAAGTCTTTATTTCGCAATATTTTGTCTTAAAAGGAATTGCAGAAAACACATCAGCAAGCAAATTCATTTTGGGCAACTCGACTCAAATCAAATCAGACTTTCCAGTTTTAATTTAATCAGGTGGCCATTTCCAGAAATATCGAAATCGGATTAAAGAGGGACAAGCTAAAAAGGGCAGCAAATCGAATTATTTGTTTCCAGTGCTTTTTCAAGTCATGCATTTCATATCAGGAAAAATATGTTTTAAATGGCAACAAACAATTTTCAAATTCATCAATTCAACTCAAGCCATATCAGAAAGAGGAAATCGCAACATCTCATTCAAGTCGAGCAATTCAAGGCAAGTCAAAAGAGGAAGCCGAGCCAAATTAATCAGGAATTCACACGCAAGAAAATTCTTTTTTCAAATCGGGTATGCCAAAAGAGGAAAACGCAAATCAGGAACAAAATCAGATCGAATCATTCAAGAAATCAGAGCGCAAGTTAAGGATATGAAATCCTATATGACACCACATCATCACAGGCAGTTTATGCATCGAAACCACACAACAACTCGCAAGAAATTAAAAACCAGAAAATTGAGAAAACTCACGGTTTTCGATTGCAGAAGCAAAACCCCAAATCGGTGAAGAAAGGAGCACCAGTAGTCGATCAAGACCATCGACAAGAACTTGAGAATCAGATAATTGGATTTCATCATTCAAGCAATTGACTTGATTTGGGTCAGAAGAAAAACCCTAGAATCGCCGCCGCCATTTCTGTTTCCCAGAGCTAAAGCAAAGGATCGGACAAAAGTGAAATACAAATGGGCCGGGCATTTACTTTTGGCCTAGCCATGTTTTAATATTAAAAGGGGATGACCCCTTTTAATTTAACTCTAAAAGGGTTTTTCTTGTTTTGATTTTTATTTTGTTTTGTTATGTTCTTCAATTTTTTTTGTAAACAATTCTGAACAGTTTATAGAGTCTGTAAAACTCTAGGGGAGTTTCAGTTAGGAGGTAACTGACTGTACTAGAATCAGTAAAATCTAGGAATACAGGTTACGGGTTTGTAATCTGGGGAAAATCTGATTCAGGGGTTTGAATCAGTCTAGGGGTTTGAGCGTAGGGTTAGAATAGGAGCAGGGTTTGCGAGTGTACATGGTCTTGTATGCGGGAGCTGTTCTATCACCTAGTAGAAACCTTAGAAATGCAGCAGTAGGCAGGGTTTTGCCGAAGCTGGGTATATCTGTGTGTGATTTATTTTCTGTATTTCTGTTTCTGCTATATTCTGTGATCTGTTTATTATTTTAATATCCTGTCAGTTTTTCAATTCTGTTTAAAAACTGTGAAAAAACCTATTCACCCCCCTCTAGGGTTATTCTAGATCCAACAGTGGTATCAGAGCCAGGTATTTAACTCTAGAGTAATGGTGATTCCTAGTTGTCAGTCGATAGAGAGTCAGTCCAGTTCATCTCCAACTATTTTCACTGGAACAGATTTTTTAAATTGGAAATCCGAAATGGAATTTTATTTAAAATCTGTTGATATTAAATGTTGGGATGTTGTTATCAATGGGTTTGACATTGTAGATAAAGCTTCTAATTCTCGTGCTACACATATTCTGTATTCTCACCTTGATGATAATCAATACAGTATGATTTCTCATTGTTTAACTGCGCAGGAAATTTGGCCAGCTCTAACTACAAGATATGGAAACAACAGCAACTTCTCAAAACCCTCAACTGTCAACTCAGATTCAGATCTTTGTTCAACAGATGAATCAGCTGATGAAGACTCAACAGATGATGAGATAAGAAATTTTTCATATGAAGATCTGGTTTATTTTTGTGTTGATTTAACCAAATCTGTTGACAAACTCCAATCGAAAAATAAATCTCTGAAATTTATAAATTCTGAGTTGACCAACAAGATAAATTGTTTGGAATCGAAATTGTCAAATGTCGTGAAATTTGAAAATTCTAATTGTGAAAATTGTTTGAAATTAAAAACTGATCTCGTTCATTTCAATAATAATATTCGAAGGCTTGAAGAAGAAATTTTAATTTTAAAAGATAACGAGATTGAGCTGAAAGATGCAAACAATTGTTTACAAAAGGAATTTATAAATTTCAAGGCTATCAAAAATTCCAAACATGAAAACGCTGAAAATGATAGTTTGTTGAAAACAGATCTGATTTTGAAAGATCTTGAAATCGAAATTGAAAATTGGAAGAAACTTGAATCTGAAAGTCGAAAATATTTTGATTCTGAAATGGCTAAGTCCCAAACCAAAATCAAATTGCTTAATGATGAAAATTTGGTTTTGAAATCTGAGTTTGAAAGATGTAAGATCACTAAAAGTCGTTGTTCAGATTTAATAAAAGAAAACGATGATCTTAAAACTGAAATTCAACAACTTGAAACAATTTTATCTAAATTTTCAAACGGTGAAAAATCTTTGGATATGTTGTTGAAAAACCAACTTTCTGTTGGAAATAAACGTGGTCTTGGTTTTGGGAAGAATAATGTTTTTGGAAAACAAAATTCAAATGATTTGAAAAATCCCTCAAATTGCTTTGGAAAGAACTACGTTGAAAATTTGAACTCTGAAAATTTCAAAGGTTTTTTGAATCGAAATTGTGATGAGAAATCGTTTTATAATAAACCATTTAAACAATCTTGGATCCCGAATAAAAATAAAACGACTTTGACTAAATTCAAACAGATTTGGGTTCCAAAAGGTACAAAGGTAAATTTAGATGGTTTGTTATATAGACAGGTTTGGGTACCAAAAGTGGTAAACACATATCAGAGTGGTTTTACAAATTTTGTTAGACCACTCGATCCTTTAAACTGTTAGGTACCAAAGGAGGCTGAGGAACTGCTATGCTGAAAAGAGATTGATTTCAAGTTGCTCTATATTTCTGTATTCTTTACAGTACCTCGGCCAAGACTGATGAGTCAGAGATTCTGGTTTACACTGATTTCAGGTATGATCTCTGAACTTGTCCTTGTAAATATTCTCGGTTTTTTTTTAATCTCTTGTTTATTTCTTCTTCTATCTCTCTTCTGTTTATTTTCTTTGTCTGTTTGATTTGTCACTGTCATATCATTTTAACTTCTTGGGCTTCCTTAACTTCTAATTGCAGTAATCATGATCTTCTGGAAACTTTCCTTGTTTGAATAGAACTCTGACGTTATAATCTTTCCAGATCTTGAATTTTTAACTTTGTAAATATCTGCAATTGCTGTGAAGTTTATTTTCTGATTTTTGAATTCATAACAGTATTGATGTATCCTTGTCATATCTTGAACGCTGTTAATTTGAATTCTAAATTTTTTGAAGATCTGAAAAACAATTAAAATTTCACACAAATTTGCTGTTTTGAGTTTCTTCTAATTCATTTTAGAAAAGCTTGAAATAATATACTCATTACAGCACACTGCTATTTATCAGATGTGATAATTTCATTACTTTTCAGATTGGCTGGGAAATTTTGAATGGCTTGAATCAGTGATACATCTGGAAATTCATTTTGTATTCATGATCAGTATGGTTGGAAATTGTGTATTTGAAATCATCTGAAATTTTTGATATTCTGAGGTTCACACACCCCCTAAATTTGAAATTATCAATCTTGTGTGAATAATTCATTATATCTAAAACTTGACATAGATTCAAGTGATTTCAAATAGAGTATTTTAAATTTTTTTTTCTAGATCATGAATATTTCTCAAATCTGATGTAAATGATCTGAAATTATTCTTACACTTGTCAGAAATATCTTGAAACCTTCTCTTTGAAAAATGGTCTTTGAAAGTCGATGTTATTTCATGAAGATTTGATTTGAATGATTGTTTGTTTAAAATCATTTGAAATTATCGATTTATTGAATCACACACATATCCTGAATATGAATATAATAATTTGGTGTGATCGATTCATTGAATCTAGAGTTTTTCATACTCCTC
Source organism: Allium sativum (assembly GCA_030737875.1). Classification (NCBI taxonomy): domain Eukaryota; kingdom Viridiplantae; phylum Streptophyta; class Magnoliopsida; order Asparagales; family Amaryllidaceae; genus Allium; species Allium sativum. The sequence continues at coordinate 490,346,922 of CM060926.1, forward strand.
AAATGATTTCAAATAAACGGTATTTCTAATCTTGGATCATGAATGATCTTATGTGACCATCCGCTGACAAGTCTGACGTGATTTTGTGTTATGTGCTGCTCTGATACTGTTTTCAAATAACTGCCTGCTTTAATCTGACCGCGGCTCTGATACATGTGCATAATCTGTTATCTTGTCTGATTGGGCTTTGTATTTATAATTCTTTTGTCTATGACATTCTTGTTCAGTATCATGTTAAAAATCCTCGTAAATAGGGACACCAAGTGATATCAGAAGCGCGTTATATTTGTCTCACCCATCTGAACTTAGATTAAAATCTTCACCATGTATAAATGCACACACTCTTTTTGTCTTGTACACATTTTTTTTCCCTCCTGTTGTGTATAGATCAGCATATTCCTCTTGTATTTGATTTACAATTTTAGAATTATTTATTAATTATTCATTCAGAAATTGAAATCAATAATCCAAATTGTTCTGTATTTATAATTCATCAAAATATATCAGAATTCGAAATTGTGATGAATTATGATCGCAATATATTTCACAACAAGAGGAGATTTTATCTGGATTTTCATGATGGTTGAATATTTATTATAATATCTTTGAACTGGCAATTCTTTCACGACCATCCTCATTATCTTTCATCATTCTGCCATCCATGATAAAATTTTTTAAATATGGAGAGTTTAATATTTATTAAAATCACCTTGAACAAACAGTGAAAATAGTTGTGATGGAATTGTGGTTATGCTATTTTTCAAAATTAGTGTCAATTGAAAATTTTCAATAATCCCGGTACAGTTGGTCATATTTCATAATATAATTAATTTAGAAATTTATTTCACAGTCCATTTCTGTACCTATCACATTTCTATCATTCATATTGGTTGTATATACTGGGGAGTAGTTTTTCCTTTAATTACTGAAAATAATAAATATAATTAATATATAAGTGTGTCTCTAACCTCATTTAAAAATCCAAGCTCTGGTCATGCATGGTTAAGAGACAACTTATAATTTAAGCTGCGACTGACTTCATTTAAAAATCCAAGTTCTGGTTATGTGTGGTCAGTGTGCTCTTAAATAAAAAAAAAATTTAAAAAAAAAATGCTATAAATTGAAATTAATATGAAATTCTCCTTGGTGTATAATAATCAGCCTATCAATCCACTTTCTAATCTGTGAAATGTGACGCATTATGTTTTGTTGATTGATAGATATTGGGATTTGAGATTATTCGATTTTGTCACTTAAATTGAATTATAATTATAATTCAAATTCATCACTGTTTTCTGAGCCTCATTTTTATAAAAATTCGTTTGAAAATTAATTGAAATTCATTTTTATAACTCTCCTCGTTTATATAAATTTCATCGTAAATCAGTCATTTTCTGCAATGTGAAATATGCCACTAGTTCTCAGTTTATTATGATTTTTGTTTGACTGATTGAGATATATGATGATTATTCTTCCTCTTATGCTGAAATTATATTTTTAGTCGTGTTTCATCTGTATTTTAAATTCTGTATCCTTTTGATGATAACAAAAGGGGGAGAATGGATAGAGATTTTGATTTATGAGTGAATATTTTATAAATATTTTTAATTTTGAACATTTCACTCATGCACAGTTATAGGGGGAGTTCTCTGTTGTAGGGGGAGCTAATAAATAGGGGGAGTTTAAGATTCACTGTCAAACACATTTATTGTACTCAAAATCTTTTATTTGTTTGTCATCATCAAAAGGGGGAGATTGTTGTATATAACGGTGTTGTATACACAATTATATGATTTTTGTTTGATGATAACAACCAAATATATTTTTATTATAAATGTGTTTGTTACTGTACTGTTTCATATACTTATCACATACAGGAATATAATTTTTGTATTTAATAGAATACGATTATACAGCAATTCAAACATTCACACTGTATTCTATTTGAATATAAATTTTATTACAACTTTCAAACAGTACAACTTTACAACTTCTCTATTTGTACACTTTACTGGTATATTTCATTTCATATATACATTTTCATATACATACAGTTTACTCTTACAGTCACACAGTCACTCATATACACTTCTCCCTGTTCTTCAGTTTCATTGTCTTCTGTCTTCTATATGCTTCACAGTCAGTCCAGTCTTCATACCTGTCATATATAGAAACACACACACAGTACACTGCAATAGAAATGAAATAGAATACATGCAAATATAATTTTTATTTTTAAAAATTTATTTGCCTCAGAATTTCGGTGTGTTTCTCATCATTTTTCTGACTCAATCTGATTTGATCAGCCTCGACATAATCACACTAGTTTGCTGATTTTTGATCAGCCTCAACATAGCGTGACTAGTCTGCTGATATACATATAAACACAAAAGTCAAAGTTCACACAGCAAATACATCAATGCAAAATGGCCGAGAACAACAATAATGGTCAAGGCAATACAATGAGTGATTCAACATGGTGCCAATACAAAAAAAAAAAAAGGGTGCTCAAGCAAATGGTCAAAACAGTATACAAGGCTCGGCAACAAAAGAATGGGTGTAACAGCACAAGCACAACATGAAGCATGTATATACAGTGGAGAAACCAAGTGCAAGTATACATGTTTCAATACGCAATCACACAGCAAATGCAAGGGTGAGGAAATGGCTCAAGTTAAATGCATATACACATAAGTGGCAGTGAGCATGATCAATACAAAGTGTATAGAAGAGCATACATGCAACAGTATGGTGTTGGTTCAGCAAGCATTCAAATGAAAATTACACAAACTACTCAGGTCATAGTAGCAATAGTGCATAAACACAAACATATGGCAAAGGTCAGAGCATTCATATGCATGGTGGAGCCATCAAACTCAAGTGAATGGTGCAAAATCAGTTTCAGAATTCATGAGTGCAACAAGCATGGAAAAGGAAGACCAAATGAATGGTGCAAGGGTCGAGCACATGGTGGCAACAGCAAGTTCAAAAGTTTTTCAGTTCAAACAAGTAACAAAACGAATAATTTATGGTCATTGCAAAAAGAGTAAAATTTGCATGACATAAATCTTTGTTAATATGTCCAGGAAATCAGTTTTGAAATGGGAAAGTATTTTTTGCCAAAATTCAATGTCACAAGCTGCTCAGAAAGCGAGGAGTATAAATGGATGGTGCAACTACATGCAAGCAACCAAGTGATCAAGACAGTATCAGTTCATATCAGTTTTCTTTGTGTACCAGAAAACATCACAAGCATGCCAAATGCAAAGTATCATGTTCAAGCTTAAACAAGTTCATGAGCAAGAGCAATGAAAGAATGATCAGTCAATATATCAAGTACAAACAAGAATTGGCAGCTTGGCACAACTGCATGCATGTTGTTAACTAAAGCAGTTTGGACCAGCAACTAATTCATGTCCATAAGTTCAAGTAACAAAAACCAGAACAGCTTTTTTTTTCCAAGTGATAATGAACAGTGATGAACACAATACAGTGGCCAAGAAAAGACTCATTTATTTACAGAGCAATATCAAGGATGACTTCAATGTCATATTAAGCTCAATCACAAAGTCAGAAATGCAGTAAATTTTTTTTGAGCTGAAAGACATTTTCATTTGTTTCCAAAGTTTAGATGAACAAAGAAGTTGCGAACAGAAGCATAAATGTCCAGGTTCGAGAAGATTTTTTTAAGTGGAAAGTTTTTTCAATATTTCCAGAAAAACAATCAATCATGCATTTCTGGAATCAACAAATTGTTTTTGGGCATCAAATTCATGTTTGGCAAGTCTTTATTTCGCAATATTTTGTCTTAAAAGGAATTGCAGAAAACACATCAGCAAGCAAATTCATTTTGGGCAACTCGACTCAAATCAAATCAGACTTTCCAGTTTTAATTTAATCAGGTGGCCATTTCCAGAAATATCGAAATCGGATTAAAGAGGGACAAGCTAAAGAGGGCAGCAAATCGAATTATTTGTTTCCAGTGCTTTTTCAAGTCATGCATTTCATATCAGGAAAAATATGTTTTAAATGGCAACAAACAATTTTCAAATTCATCAATTCAACTCAAGCCATATCAGAAAGAGGAAATCGCAACATCTCATTCAAGTCGAGCAATTCAAGGCAAGTCAAAAGAGGAAGCCGAGCCAAATTAATCAGGAATTCACACGCAAGAAAATTCTTTTTTCAAATCGGGTATGCCAAAAGAGGAAAACGCAAATCAGGAACAAAATCAGATCGAATCATTCAAGAAATCAGAGCGCAAGTTAAGGATATGAAATCCTATATGACACCACATCATCACAGGCAGTTTATGCATCGAAACCACACAACAACTCGCAAGAAATTAAAAACCATAAAATTGAGAAAACTCACGGTTTTCGATCGCAGAAGCAAAACCCCAAATCGGTGAAGAAAGGAGCACCAGTAGTCGATCAAGACCATCGACAAGAACTTGAGAATCAGAGAATTGGATTTCATCATTCAAGCAATTGACTTGATTTGGGTCAGAAGAAAAACCCTAGAATCGCCGCCGCCATTTCTGTTTCCCAGAGCTAAAGCAAAGGATCGGACAAAAGTGAAATACAAATGGGCCGGGCATTTACTTTTGGCCTAGCCATGTTTTAATATTAAAAGGGGATGACCCCTTTTAATTTAACTCTAAAAGAGTTTTTCTTGTTTTGATTTTTATTTTGTTTTGTTTTGTTCTTCAATTTTTTTTGTAAACAATTCTGAACAGTTTATAGAGTCTGTAAAACTCTAGGGGAGTTTCAGTTAGGAGGTAACTGACTGTACTAGAATCAGTAAAATCTAGGAATACAGGTTACGGGTTTGTAATCTGGGGAAAATCTGATTCAGGGGTTTGAATCAGTCTAGGGGTTTGAGCGTAGGGTTAGAATAGGAGCAGGGTTTGCGAGTGTACATGGTCTTGTATGCGGGAGCTGTTCTATCACCTAGTAGAAACCTTAGAAATGCAGCAGTAGGCAGGGTTTTGCCGAAGCTGGGTATATCTGTGTGTGATTTATTTTCTGTATTTCTGTTTCTGCTATATTCTGTGATCTGTTTATTATTTTAATATCCTGTCAGTTTTTCAATTCTGTTTAAAAACTGTGAAAAACCCTATTCACCCCCCCCTCTAGGGTTATTCTAGATCCAACATGGTGGAGTTCGTAGAGGAGAAGGACGGATGTGTGATGGTGAAGGAGGATGTCTTTTTTGAGAGCAGGACGGAGGAGAATCTTCAATCTCTTTTCCATTTAGATGATCCTAATGGATGCCATGACCAAATGGATGAATGATCTTCAAGTGGAGATGATGATGATGATTGAAATGCTAAGGAATGGTGGATGAAAGAATTCAGTAGCCCTTCGGGGTGGCCAGGAGTCGATCCTCCTTATGGTGGAAGCCATGGCCTATTTATTGGTGGACTGCTCTGAAGAAATGAGCTGAAATCCATATGTGCAGGTTAGGGGTCCTTCATCTTATCAATTACGAAAATGCTACCGCCTAGCTATAGCCAATTTGTCGATATCTGTATTCAGCTATCCTATACGAGCGACTTCATGGGAGCAAGCAGTTGCATAGGAGTGAGCGACTGCATAGGTTTGAATACATTGAATGGGTGGGCAGTCGATGTGTGTATATGTGGATTATCAAAGCTTCTTGGTTAGTATAAGAACAACCGACTGGATCATCATGTTAAGCCTTTTGTAATTGACTGGCATACACCATTTGTTTGGAGCAATTATATCTGATGGTATATGGGTGACCGATCACAACTTGTAGAGCAGTCATACATGCGATTGTTCTAGAGTTGATATCTGTCTGATTGGTTGGTTGCATATGATTTTAGCATTAGTGACTGATTGAGGAATAAGCGAGCGAATGAGGTTGCAATCCATGAGCGGACATGGGATGCGTGTGTGACTTCTTGCATCTTTGTGTTCCCTGCTACGTACAATCGATTGGGGTAGCGTGGACGAACGACTGCAGAATGAAACATGTGACCGGAGCTAATTCTTCTCTTCGTCTTGTACTACTGATTTGTTTGGTATAAGAATGACCGACTTCCATAATATGGCCGATCTTTGCAGGATGTACGAGCCTCACTGTCCTTGGAAAGTACCATTCTTGAGCTGGCCTCGTGTGCGCGACCCTTCTTTATGATTGTATTAGGCTGTATGACCGATCCTGACTGTGTTGAGCGGACGACCCAACTTATTTTGATGTATGCGACCTTCCTTGTCATGCTTTACCTTAAGTTGGCGCTTGAACTTTGTTCTGTGTGATCGTTCCTTACTCTTCACAAACTGTCTGGGTGTACTGGATTGGAGTGGACTATGCACGACCAACCCTAATGACGCTTGACCCGTAGACCAGCATATGTATAAGGGATAAACATTTGCCACTCAAAGTTTGTGATTTTTATCTTTCAAAAAATTACAGGCTTCGAAATAACAGATCATAACATAGTTCGGTATATTAAATCCGGTTTACCAAGAAATAATCGCGTAGAGCTTAGGATTGTTAAGGCAAAGATATCTGAGATCGTTCCTTCTGGTGAGCGTAAGGCTTGAGTCACTCACACTATTTCCTTTGATTCGAAGTATCATCATGGCCAGTCAAATCATGGGGATGTAGGCAAACCAAATAGACCTGATGGGCCACTTATACTTATGCAATCGAGTATTGAGCTGACGTGGCGAGAATGATCTCGATGCGTGTCTTTTAATCTTCCCCATCATTTTATTACTCCTCTCTTTAATTCACTTTTATTTCCTAGATAAAACACATCGATAACAGCTACTTTATTTTATAAAAGTCCCTAATTTCTACTTCGACTTCCTTTCGATTAGATTCTCTCAATCAAAAACCCCGTACTCCTTCCTATCATCAATCTGTGAAGCGCAGGTTTGTCATTCTTGTTTATGCTTGTACCTCTTCTGAATTGATAATATATGCTTTAATAGGAAATAAGTTCTTTTAATGCTTTCTTGGAATGCTTTCCAAAACCCTTATGATCATTAGATACGATCTGTGTTGTTGTTGATCTTTCATGATGATAATAGTCGGAATTTTTGGACTAGATCTGGGTTGTTCTGTGCATGCACTTGTCTGAGAACTTTTAACTCTGATATCCCTTTTTCTTCTGGTTCTATGCTTCGTACACATGATACGCTTACTAAAATGCTTAAGATAAGTTCACATCTTGCACAATTCCTATCCTTACGACCGTGTGCCAATAATTTGTTCCTTGTTATCTGTTTCACACACATGATGTCTGACGAAATGCTTAAATCATGCGGCCTTGATATTGTCACTATGATCTACACTTCTGGTTTGACTCCTATGGTCGCCCAAGTGCTTTCGACAGAGGGTTGATCCCCTCCCCCCCCCTTTTTTTGAAAAAAAATGGCTCTGTCTTGGTTAGACATGAGCAACCGTTTTGAGTGAAGCATGCGAGAATAACATGGACTTGTTTTGTGCGACCGAGGTCAGAGGGATCAGCCGTTTGCAGTTCTTTCTTTGGTTGCGTTACTTGTTTAATCTTGACTGACCCTTTAATTCTTTGAATTGCATAGCCATTCACTAGTTCACTTATACAGGATGGATTCATCTCCGAAGCGACGTCGGTTGGAAAGGTTTTTTGACTTGGATGTTCAGATAACTGATGTTCAGTCGACCGGTCAACCGTCTGTGAACTCTCCTTTCAGTCCCTCTTGTACAAAACTTCAAACAATCATTAATAAGCCACGTTATGCCCCTAGTCCATGTAATCCCAAGCTTGCTAAACGACTCAAAGGTTGGAGTTTGCAAGGTGTATCTTCTAATGTGGACATATCTCCGTCTGATCATCAAACTTTTTCTTGTGATATGATTGCCGCGAAGGGTTAGATGCATACCCATTTTGGGACTGCTATGTATCAGTTTGGGAAGCAGATGGATCTGCTCAAAGATCATTCTGCAAAGCAAATGAGCGGTTGGCACACTCTAGCCTGCGATCTCCAAAAGCTTCATAGGGATAATCTTGAGCGTATCTCCGCCTTAGAGGATGATAAGGTGAAATTGATCTGGGGATAGTGTGGTTGCTTCTTTTGCTTCTGGAGATGTTGAGTTGGTAGTTTCAAAGCGCAAAGAGTCCTTGGTTGATGTGCCTCTATCCTGCTCTACTAAGTTTAAGAGAAAGGTTGATAAGTCCAGGAAGAACAAGGATCTGCAGCTTTTCTATCTTGCCTTTGATCGTTTCTTTTGCGAACTATGCTTTTTAGATCGGTTGTATAAGCGGGTGTCGATCATTGCATTTAACTTTATGTTGGTCTACGTTGCGACTTGTGCTTATTTTGGTGATTCGGTGACCTTGTGAATGGTTTGTGACGTTGTGATGCTTTGTGCTCCATTTGGTTAGTATAGGACGATGCTCTTGTTTGTTACACCGTGGCCTTTTATCCTGTTTGATAGCACTTGCCTGTGCAGTTAAAGCGCTCAACGAATCCAATGCGATGGTGGTGCAAAAAGTTGTAGCGGGGATAAAGCGGGGAAATAGCAGGATATAGCGGATGATTCTAAAAAAGCATATAAAAGTCATATTATACACTTTTACAAACACGTAAATGATAAATAAATGGATAATTAACATTCAACTTAATTATAATTAGTATATTCTAAATTTTAAATAAAAATATATGTAAATAAATGTAAACTTTTTCTTAGCTTGATTAAATTTAATATAATATTGTAGTATTTTCTATTTTGAAAAATATATGTTAAAAAATTATATTAAAAAAAACTAATTTTACAGATTTATAATGTACAAATGTCACTTACAAATTCATTTCTTTTATAAAGGATACATCGGGAATAGCGGAATGTAGCTGAAATAATAGGATATATCGGGAATATCGAAATATAGCGGGGCTTAAAAGTGGAGAGGCTATTTCCGAGGCTATTTGGAAAAAGAGTAGCGGTACAAATCCGCTACACGGTATAGCGGGGATATGGCGGGGTAATAGCGGGTCATAAACTGCACAGGCACTTGCATTACAATTTTCTTTGACGACCGCGCGTTAGTATCGCGTTTATGTTGTGTAACCTTAACGCTGCTGACTCGCTTTTTGGTGTTATAATAGTTTGTTGTAGTTTTATTAGATTGGAAGCGATCAACTTCTTAAAATTTAATTGACTGATCATATGCCACTTTTCTTTCTTTTTGGTGATCGTGCGTTCATTCGTACGTTCGCCAATCTGGTGACCCAAGTCCTTTGGACTTTGTTCTTGAATGCATGGCCCCCTTAAGAGGGTTAAAAATTTTATGATGTATTTAATCTTTTTCTCACTAACTCAGTGGCTCGAGTCCTTCGGAGATTTAGTTTAAATGCATGTTTTTGGTTTTTGACGTAACCATATTTCTCGCTAACTCAGTGACCCGAGTCCTTTGGAGACTTGGTTAAACACATATTCAAATTTATATGCATATTGTTTATTAGAGTGTATTCAACCCCATATCTCACTAACTCGGTGACCCAAGTCCTTCGAAGACTGGTTTTTAGTATGTGCCCTCAGGGGAGGACTTAAGTTTTAAGTTTCGATCCAATTTTGGTCTTGTTTGATTTGGCTATTTCGAAATAAAAAAATACCTAAATTAAATACCCCCTTTCGGCTAGGATTTCTGTTACCCCCTTCCGGCTAGGATTTCTATTTGCGCTGGTCCTTCCAACATGTTTTTCGGTCCTTCCGGCACTAGGATTGGTGCTTCCAACCTAGGTTTTGTCGGTCCTTCCGACTTTATGCGTCATCCCGAGAGGTGGACACTGGTTCATCTTATCAAGTTTTAGTTCGATTTGAAGAATTCATGTTCTGCACCTAACAAGGTGCCTCTTTTGGGACTGGAAATCTTTTATCCGTGGGACAAATTTGGCTGTTTCCACCTTTGCATTATTTTCGCAGTTTGGCACCAATTCTTTTGCTAGACACTTACTGAGGATTTTGTGTTTTTGCGATGAAAGATGCAAGTTTCTGATTTGGCACTCCATTGCTTAGTTTTAATGAAGCTCCAACACTCAATGTTTTTGAATTGTTTCTGCCAGGATATGCTTGAGAAGTCTCTAACTATGGTTGGATTTTGAGAGAGTTACTGTTCTTGTTTGCCTACATAGAGAAATCAAATTTTAGCAGAAGTTCTCAAATATATGTTTCGTGCAAGCAAATGGAGTTTCTCACTCATTTTTTACGTACATAGATCGAATGTGAAGTTTCATGCAAATATTCACAGCTTTTACAATAGATTTGAACAATGCATTATAGAAAGTAACGGTGGATGTGCCCGCTATTCCAAGCTCGAGGAATCTGGACTCCATCTGTAGTGGTCAATGTGAAAGTACTATCCCGAAGTTTTTGGTTTATAACATAGGGCCCTTCCCAATTTAATCTAAAAACCCCGATTCCGATCATTACTTTCTTCAACACGAGGTCTCCGATCTCGAAAGTCCTGTGTCTGACTTTTGAATTGAAATGCCTAGCCACCCTTCTCTGATGTGCAGCCACCCTGAGTTCTGCTTCCTTTCTTTTTTCCTTGAGTTGGTTGAGGGCCTCAAGTTGTAGCCTCTCATTTTCCTGCTGGTTGAAGTAAATCCTCCTACGGGTGGGAACTTCCAGTTCCACAGGGATCATGGCTTCATAGTCGAAAGCTAAGGAAAAGGGAGAGTGCCCAGTCGTAATTTTATGAGTGGTACGGTATGCCTATAGTGCTAGTGGAAGCTCATCTGCCCAACCACCTTTAGATTTCTCTAATCGCTTCTTGATGGTTGATTTAATGATTTTGTTCGCTTCCACTTCCCCGTTTGTTTATAGATGAGCAACGACACAAAACCTTTTCTGGATTTTATACTTGGCACATAAATTTTGGAATCCTTCACTCTCAAATTGGGTTCCAGTATCTATGATTATTTTTTGTGGCACTCCGAATTTACAAATGATATTTTTCAAGGCAAAGTTAATAACTTTCTTTGAGTTTATAGTTGCCAAAGGTTCTTCTTCAGCCCATTTTGTAAAATAATCCATGGCAACAACGACATATTTAAAACCAGATTTTGCGGGGGGAAGCGCTTCTATAAGATCGATGCCTCAGATGACGAATGGCCATGGGTTGACCATCTGGGTTATAACTTTGACGACATCCTTGGAATTTTTTTCAACCTTTGACGTCTATCGCATTTTTTGGTATATGCTACGAAATCCTTATTTATGTTTGGTAGAAATAACCATATCGCTGATTTTTCCTGGCCAATGTCTGGCCACCAGTATGACCTCTGCATTCACCCTCATGTAATTCTATCATGATTGCTTTCGACCCCACTTTGGGGACACAACGAAGTAAGGGCGTAGAGAATCCTCGTCTGTATAGCTGTCTGTCCAGAATGAGGTACATAGGGGCTTTTCGTAAGATTTTCCTTCGCTTCTTAACTTCTGCCAATAGTGAACAGGTCATAAGGTACTCTTTGATTGGTGTCATCCTGTGACGGCTCGCCCCGCACCAGCCAACATTTTCAATGAAAGCGCTGTACCGACGTCCAACCAGTATGGGATGGTCGTCAAAAGAAAGGAAAAGGGAAGGAATTTGAACGGTGTACCAATAAAGAACCTATTGTATATCTCACAGCGCATGGAACAAAATATAATAATAACACAACTTGACATAAAACAGGCGAGACAGTGCATAAGCTGAAAACTAAACCATCATAGCAGCGGAGAATTCAAAATACAGCTTATGATCCAAACCATCATTATTAAAACTTTTAAAACTGTCTCTAATGCAAAATAGGAAGGTACACTACTAATGCCTAAAGTAGTGACCAACAACAATACAGGGAGAATATATGGGGATAATACGTGTAAGCCTCATGCTCGTCTCTGGACAACTACTCGTGCATAACTAGCTAAGATGTCTCTAGTCTGCTCGTTTAGGAGCACCCACAGTAATAAGAAGAGACATAAAACTCTGGGTCAGACAAAAGTCTGGTATGAGCGATAAGCAGCAAAAACAGAACAATAACAGGTATACCTAACCATACCTGAACCTGGACCTGCAACCAAAGAGTTAGCACAACAGGATGTACAGTACTATAAGGTGACGCTAACACATGGTGCAAAAATAATGGGGAGGGGTGTGCATGTTGTGGTGATAGCAAACATATAACAATCATCCTCACATCTCTCAATCAGTGCGTAAAGTATACGATATCCACCATTTTGATAACCCAATTCTTTGTTACGTTCACTCTGCCCCATGGAGTTATGACGGTTCCACTGCACTGATCCATAACCACTAATACTTTGCTATGTCCACTCTGCCCTGTGGAGTCATGACAACTCCAGTGCACTGCCTCATAGCCCTGCTATGGTCAATTTTCCCCATGGAGTCATAACAACACCACTGCACTGATCCATAGCCACTAATCCGTCTCTTAAAGGTGAGTCAATGCGATAGACATCGATAACTCCTTTTCAGAAGTCCCGCAATAAAGTCCAATTCATGAAGTTAACTCGTTGGTTCCCATCTGGATTCTGGGTCCTAACTTCCCATTTAAACTACCTTTGCATCTCGGGTTTTGGCCTTTTCCCAGATTGGTTTCCATTCAGTTCGGGTGTGCTTAGTGCTCCAGTCATCATCGGTTCGGATCGGTTGAGTCTCGGTTCGGTTCATGGCTACCAAGCTGGTTCAGGTCGTGATCTCTTCCAAACACCGGGTCGGTTCGTGAGTTCCTCTCCAGATCGGGTCGGGGTCCTCCATTGGCTTGTGGGTCGAGCCTTCATCGGTTCGGGTTTGAGCTCCGAATCGGTTGTGGTCTTTGGTTCGGGCTCGTGGAAAATGCACTGGCTTGTGGTGCAACAGTTTGGAGAAGCGGTTCGTGGAAAGGGGGGTGCTTCATGAGTGGGTCGGTTCGTGCCTCCTTCCTCTGATCCGACCCGGTTCGGGCCAATTTCTTGCAACTTTTCCAACGAGCTGTTTATGCCATACGATGGTGTTTTCGACCATTCTAACCGAACTATTCAATCATAAAGCATTCCAAACAGTAATAGAAACATGTATAATCAAACATAAACACCAAAACAGCAATATGACATGTTTATATGGATCAAAAATACCCAAAACCCATGTTTTCCCCTTAATCGTATTTAATCATAACTAATGATAGAATTAGCAAAACATATCCAAATTAACCCAAATTTCTATCAGAGTCCTAAAATAATATTTAAGAATTTTTTTGCATATTTTCCAGAATTTTAACATGCATAATTTCGCTAATTATCACTAATCACCCCTAATTAGCCGTAATTAGTGAAAAACAATGCAAATCACTCACCTTAGCCACAAACAAAACTTTAGATCTGAAACTCTACTGATTTGGCTTGAATTCCTATGTAACATAGCAACTCCAACTCTGATTTGGTGTTAATTTGCCTTGATTTGATGTAGATCTTTTTAATTAGTGATTAGAAGGTGATTTGGGAGTGATTTAGAATATGGGGGTCATTGCTAGGGTTAAAGAAATGTTTTAGGTGGCTAAGAAAATGAAATGAGATCTTTTCCAAACTAATTTCAGCCTCCCCATAAACCTAATCCCGAAATCGATTATGGGCCTAGCTGCTAATTACTTAATTTGGCCCATTTAAGCAGTTTTTCACCTTCCAAACCTTATTTCAGTCATATCTCCCAAATGGTAAGTGCTTTTTACACACATGACCACTCTACGGAGAGATAAATCACCATTCAAATCCAATGGAAGTGGTTTCAGGTCAAAACTCCTTACCAATCAAAAGTTATGGGCAAATAAGATTCGTCAAGGGAAAAACGTTCATTTAAAAATCGGCAAAAATCATGAACATGGGAAATGACCCCAATAGTCGTTTCCCAAAATTACACGACCATACGGCTTCGCATGTGAATGAAATAAATATTCTACGATCCTCTGATGCGTTGAATGTGGGCCGTTACACTCTCCCCCTTTAAGAAATTTTGCCCCCGAAATTCCTTAATCAAACATATAACGTTATCCTGCATGCCTATCGGCCATACACAAACAATCAAACACACATCATAACACAACAAGTCTATCCTAGCATGCGGTTTACTAACAAGGGAATAACCATCACTATTAAAATCTTACCAAGCAAAGAGTTCTGGATGCAACTTCCTTATGCTCTCCTCTATTTTCCAAGTACAATCATTCTCGTTCTCGCCCCACTGAACCTTGACCAGTTTCACTGCCTTCCTTCGAAGTTGCTTCGTATCGTTTGCGACAATGCAGATCGACTTGCGGTTCCCAACCGCCTCGGGTTCTACTTCGATGTCATCCAACTGATCTGGTGAAATAGTCATATCGGGGTCATGCACGAATTTCCTTAACTGGAAACATGAAATACGTCGTGAACTCCCTCCATCTTGTCAGGCAACTCAACTTTATATGCCATATTCCCAACTTGCTCGAGAACTGGGAATGGACCAACAAATCTTGGTGTTAACTTGCCTCTCCTACCAAATCGAATCCTGCTCCTTAAAGGAGTAATCTTGATAAACACTAAGTCGCCAACGGAGAATTTTAAATCTCTTCACTTCTTATCAGCATAACTCTTCTGCCTATCTTGGGCAGACTTCATGTAACACCCCGCATTTTTAGTGATAATTAAAAATATGCATAAATGTATATATTATATGCATAGATATATTTAAAGAAAAATTAAAAAAAATAAGTGCATTGAAATGAAGGAAAATGAATTGCATGCAATATATATATATATATATATATATATATATATATATTAAAAGAAGTTAATGCAAGGAAAACAAGTATGCAATACAATTGCGCACGTAATAATGTTAAAAAGGAAAAGGAAGTACATGCATGTAATTATGATAGAGAAAACAATTAATAAACAGAAAGGTTAATGTAATTAATGTAAATGGTAAAAGGATGAACTAATAAAATTGCATGCAACAATACATGAGAAAGGGCATATGTGTATACATGTTATTTGAAATTCAAAATTTTGTAGGAAGATAATACATGCACTAAAAATAATAGGAAGTAGATGCATGAACCTAAATAAAAATAATAGAAATATGTAGAGGTATGAACCTAAATAAAAACAAATTAATGTCATGCAAATAAAATAAAAAGAATAGAGAATGCAAACATGCCAATTATGCAATTAAAGCATGCATAAAAATAAAAAAAGGTTTAGAAAGAGGAACCAAACAATTTAATGCGTTAAAAAGAAGTAACATATCAAGTGCATGAAATGGGAAAGCATTAATGCATTTAAATAATAATATTAGAAATATATGCAACAAAGAAATAATGTCACATGGGAAAGTTTAATGAACGGAAAGAAGTTGAAAAATAAACATAAATTGATTCAATTAAAGCAAGCTAATGTCAAAAGAATTAATATAATTCATATTATATATAAAATAATAACACATGGAAGGATGCATTAATGGAAAAGAAACGTACTTTGAATATATTAAGGAGCGTTTAAGATTTTGCTTGTACAAAAAGAAAAGAAACCGCATATAGGAAGGTGTCAACACCATCAGTGTCCACGCGTGCGTATGGGTGCAACGCAACTGGGTTGGTTTAGCCTACTCTGGAACCTTCTTTTTTTTAGCGAGGTGGAAGGTTTAGATGGATTCTACTTTAATCCTAAGAACCTAATTCACATACTACAACTATAAATAAACATCAAACCCAACCCTAATCTCATCTATCTCTTTAACCCTAGCGTCCATGCTGCTAAATTCTCAACTAACCTAGCCTCCACCTTCAACATAAATTAAAGTAGAGATTTTTAGAGACAAGTTCTTCATCAACAATCAATTTAGAAGGTTAATCAACATCAAAGTGTTGCAACAACGATTTATCCCTTTTATAATCCTGGCAAGGTGAGTGGGTTTAAATTATTCTTGTGAATAATTATATACATGTCGTTTAGAAATTCCCCAATTAAAATGTTACAACTTTTATTATTATGCATGTTCTTTATATATTCCCTTCCTCCTTCCCTTTTTATTTTTATAGTCAGGCTACCTTCAAGCCTGGGACAAATCTCGTAGAGATGAACGTACGAATGGTAATTTAGCAAATGTTGGAAAATTTGCATAATATATGTTGGGTTGATTTGGGCATAATTTTGTTAAATTTTGGGTATAACCTATAATTGAAGAATTGTAGCATAACTTATGACAAAATTGAAAATTTGGGGAATTGTTGTACAACTTATAAAATACTTGAAATTAAGTGGGATGGTAATTTGGCACATAACTATAAATATTAATCTGGGATATTAGTGAAAATATGTGCAAATTAAGTTGGAACAATTAAGTATGTTGGGATAATTGGGAAGTGCGTGGATTAACAATGGACATGAATAAGCAAGACTGTAATTTGAGCGCAACTTAAGGTTAGGTAATTTGGGGCAAAAGTGATAGGTTGGAATTTTGGAGCATAACTTCAATGAATATGAACAATTGGTAGAATTGGAATAATTTCACTTTATTGAAGTTAATTAAATGTAAGAAGAAATACGACATATATGGGGAATTAGGCATAACTATGTTTGGAATTATGAATATAATTATGGTGGGATTTATGTATATAAATCAAATTGGAATTATGAACATGAAATTGGGATTATAAGTTGAATTGGGATTATAAGCATAATCTGTTGATAGGATTATAAGCATAAATGTGAATTGAGGGTTTATGGGTAATTGACATATATTATAATCCAAGATTTGAATCATGAGTATAAGTTATAATAAGAACTTATATACTTAAGACACGAGATTAGATTTGGTTTGCGGTAGAAGTCTGCCTGGAATCGCCCGGCATATCAAACAACCGCAAACGGTAATCTAATATGAGAGGTCTTAGGTGGAAATTGGATCCGTAATGGCGTCAAGACACGAGGTTAGATTCGGATGCGGTAGAAGTCTGCCCGGAACCACCCGGCATATCCAGTAACCGCAAACGGCAATCTAATGTGAGATGTCTTGTGTGTTTACAAACATAATAAATAATAATGAACACTTAACCAAGATGACACATGTAGGGTTGACATGGATATAATAAAAGGGGTTAAGTGGGTAACATGGGTAGCCTGGTAATTTATTAAATTGGAATACTTAACCTAATTAAATCTATAGTGGTGTTACGAACCAGTTGAATTGAGTAGGGGTTAAGTAAATTTGCTAAAGAAATGAGAAAGTTTAAGTTAAACTTAATTAATGCCAAAATGGGGAATGATGATAATAACCTATTATGAATGAACTTGAATAAGAAAGATAATAGGTAGGCTTGTCCTAGGGACAAGTGGGAATTAGAACTTATGAAATAAGATAAGTTTTAAGGAATGATAGGGAAAATGAAATTATTCTCATACCAATGTATCTGTGAATTAAGATGTGCTTAATTATAAATTAAGTAGAACATGTTATGGTAACCATGGGATGGAATAATGAATAGATTATGAGAATAACATGTTGTAGGCTTATTAATGAACTTAAATGGGTTAAGTTATAAATTGAATTAATAAACGAGGGTAACATGGTAAACTTGAGAAGGAAGTCAACATGAAGGAGAATAACCAAGTTAAATGAGAAAACTCACGAGGGGGCGCAAGCGTGTGATTAATGGTTAGACGTAGGGTCTAATGACATATAAAACTGAGGCGCTTGGACCAGTTCAAACGTTAAAGGATGAATAACCATAAGGGGTAGATCATCGGGGAGTCATAAGACACAAAGAGGAGCACATGTCATCTACATATCCTTGTAGGCTCCAACGGACTTGGTTAAGAAGCACGCGGCTTCCGAGGACGTAGGGTACTCTTGGTATTCCTCTATAAATGGTAGATGATCCGCCTGTACTCACAGAGGTTAGGTCTGCGTAGGTGAACCGATGAGTATGCCTTGATTGCAATAATAAGGGGCAATCAAAAGACTAAGATGGACCAGCGTGATTCGGCGAGACCAGTTGGTGCCCTGTGGTAGCAACTCGTCGTCTACCTACCATCTTCAGTCAGTACGTAATGTGGAAACGTGGGGAACTCCAAAAGACCATATACTTTGCTATCTAGTTGTGGGTGAGGTTGGCCAATAGGTTTGAAGGGCATTGGGGGCCGGGGTTAAGTTCTCATTCTTGATATTCTTGGGTGCCTTTCATTAGTTGAGGGAGGTGTCTAGTGGGACCATAGCCACTGTAAAAGCAGACCTTAGCATCTGCAATCGGCAGATATCTGAAAGCTCCGGACCGAGTTCTGTGTTTCTTGATTTGCCCTGCCACGGGACTCGGGTGCACATATATTGAACATGTGCAATAGACATCGAGAACGATTGACGATACGTACATGGGAAAGTCTAGGTACACTCATGTCGCTCTGGGTGGTGTATCATAAAACTAGAGGGCATTATTCGAGGATGGAACCTAATTCGATCGAATGGTTCAAAGATGGCAGTCCCAACGCTTATGTAATATAGAAGTAGTTATTCTTTGCAGACGTAGCGTTGCCATATATACAGAAATTCGTACGACATTCGGGCGTAGGATTAGGGACTGCAGTATTCCTGCGATGATACAGTGGAGATCATGCAAGTAGGGTACCATGGGGTGTACCTTGTTTCGGGGTAGCTACATATACACTGTATTAGGTTAATCTACTAGGGAATAGATGGGTGCGACGTGTGTAAACCTTGAATGCTTATAACATAGATAACCCAATAAATTAGAAAATGTAATAGAACGGTATATATGTAGGATTATCCAGAAGTATAATTTAAATCCAGTCACACAGGACTTATGTTCTGACCCCCCCCCCCCCCCCACATTTGCAGGTTAGGTTCATGACAGAGACTGTATAGCTTTGGATACTGGTTTAGCAGTATTATTATTAAGGTAAAGCTATGTTTTAATTACATTAATTACATAATATTTTATTCCTTCCGCTATTAGATGTTTTCCGAACACTGACATGTTTCATGTCTCTGTCTTTTCTACAAGATACCAGAGCAAACCAACTCAGGTTTCGATGGATTGGTATTTTTGAAGAAAAAAAAATCGGTCCATCAGAATTTGGATTGTTACATCTGGTATCAGAGCTTAGGTTTAGGATTCCTTATTTAGATAATGAGTGAGCGTATTTGTATTTTAAAATATAAATATATTATATATATAAACCTAGATCCATAAAGGAGCCCACTAAATAGAAAAAGGAAAATGGATTAGGAATATATATAGTTGAGAAAATTGACCTTGTGGGAGTGTCTAGGAAAGCCTAGGTAAATTGGAAGCCCACTATGACTCTAACCCTTGTTAACTTTTAAGAACTTGAAATTGTAAAAGTTTTGGTAAAAGAGTTTATGATGTTTTCAAGTTTTAATCTTAAAAGTATTTTTGATGTTTGAAAAAAAAAGAGGCCAAACCATGATTTAAAATTAAGGGAGTATGTAAAGGTTAGTGCCTAGAAATGACAGAGAAATTTGAGGCTATAAAGTAAATAGCGAATGTTATCTTTGAATAGTAGAAAATTCCCATAGAATGCATAGGCATTGTAAAGACTAGAACTGTTGCTCGAAAAAGAAAAAGTATAGGCTAGTAAAGCACAGCAAGGAATAGTAGTGATTACTAGATAATGAAGGGAAAAGCGTTGAGAGTTTGTGGTTGGACTTTTCATTAGTAAAGTAGCCATTGATTCTTGGCCCTTAGTAGTAGTTGTGTAGGATGGAAAGGCTTATTTCAAAAGAATAAACTTAAATCCTTGGATTAAGTAAAATAAGTTAAGAAAGAAAAATAACCTAACTAAAAAGAAAACAATAAATTCAGAGAAGCAACAAAACACGATAGAAAAAGAAAAAGAAAAAAAAGAAGTTTTCTTATAGTTGTGCTTGGATAGGAAAATAGGAAGAGTAGTTACGTGAAATCCAAGTGCAATTAGAAAAGGAACATAAAAGAAAAACGGAAGATGTAAATTTTTCCGTTTTATACCATTTTGTGACATAAGAAATCGAATTTAGGAAATTAGATTTATCCTATAATTCGAAATTTAAGGATGGTTGGTAGGATTTTGGATGCAACAATTGGATGAACTATTCTCTTATTATGTAAGAGTGTGGAAAAATTTGCATGAAAAGTATTTTGATTTTCAAAAATATTGCATTCATATAGAACTGTAAGTATATTTAGGTTGTGAGCATCATGTTTTGAAAGAGTTTTTGAAATTTTGCATACATATAGGTGGTACCAAATTAGGCATACATGCACTACTATGATATATTTCACTTTGCACATATGCACAATGTTTGCAAAAATTGGATGCACACATAATGGATGTATAATATGCGAGGGATCATTTGATTTTACCCGTACCAAATTTCAAGGACGTAATTTCTTAAGGGTAGGAGAATGTAACACCCCGCATCTTTAGTGATAATTAAAAATATGCATATATGTTTATATTATATGCATAGATATATTTAAAGGAAAATTTAAAAATAATAATAATAATATAAGTGCATTGAAATGAAGGACAATGAATTGCATGCAATATATATATATATATATATATATATATATATAAATTAAAAAGAAGTTAATGCAAGGAAAAAGAAAAGGTATGCAATACAATTGCGCATGTAATAATGTTAAAAAGGAAAAGGAAGTACATGCATGCAATTATGATAGAGAAAACAATTAATAAAGACAAATGTTAATGTAATTAATGTAAATAGTAAAAAGGTGAATTAATAAAATTGCATGCAACAATACATGAGAAGGGGCATATGTGTATACATGTTATTTGAAATTCAAAATTTTGTAGGAAGATAATACATGCATTAGAAATAATAGGAATGTGTAGATGCATGAACCTAAACAAAAATAATAGAAATGTGTAGATGCATGAACCTAAATAAAAACGAATTAATGTCATGCAAATAAAAAAAAAGAATATAGAATGCAAACATGTCAATTATGCAATTAAAGTATGCATAGAAAAAAAAAAGTTTAGAAAGAGTAACCAAGCAATTTCATGCATTAAAAAGAAGTAACATATCAAGTGCATGAAACGGGAAAGCATTAACGCATTTAAATAAGAATATTAGAAATATATGCAACAAAGAAATAATGTCACATGGGAAAGTTTAATGCATGGAAAGAAGTTGGAAAATAAACATAAATTGATTCAATTAAAGCAAGCTAATGTCAAATGAATTAATACAATTCATATTATATATAAAATAATGACACATGGAAGGATACATTAATGGAAAAGAAACGTACTTTGCATATATTAAGGAGCGTTTAAGATTTTTCTTGTACAAAAAGAAAAGAAACCGCATATAGGAAGGTGTCAAAACCATCAGTGTCCACGCGTGCGTATGGGTGCAACGCACCTGGGTTGGTTTAGCCTACTCTAGAATCTTCTTTTTTTTAGTGAGGTGGAAGGTTTAGATGGATTTTATTTTAATCCTAAGGCCCTAATTAACCTACTACAGCTATAAATAAACATCAAACCTAACCCTAATCCCATTTATCTCTTTAACCCTAGCCTCCATGCTACTAAACTCTTAAATAACCTAGCCTCCACCTTCAACATAAATTAAAGTAAAGATTTTTAGAGACAAGTTCTTCATCAACAACCAATTTAGAAGGTTAATCAACATCAAGGTGTTGCAACAACGATTTATCTCTTTTCTAATCCTAGCAAGGTGAGTGGGTTTAAATTATTCTTGTGAATAATTGTATGCATATCGTTTAGCAATTCCCCAATTAAAATGTTACAACTTTTGTTATTATGCATGTTCTTTATCTCTTTCTTCCCTCCATCCCTTTTTATTTTTATAGCCAGGCTACCTTCGAGCTTGGGCCAAATCTCGTAGAAATGAACGTACGAATGGTAATTTAGCAAATGTTGGGAAATTTGGCATAATATATGTTGGGTTGATTTAGGCATAATTAATGTTAAATTTTGGGTATAACCTATAATTGAAGAATTGTAGCATAACTTACGACAAAATTGGAAATTTGGGGAATTGTTGTAAAACTTATAAAATACTTGATTTAAGTGGGTTGGTAATTTGGCACATAACTATAAATATCAATCTGGGACGTTAGTTAAAATATGTGCAAATTAAGTTGGAACAATTAAGTATGTTGGGATATTTGGGAAGTACGTGGATTAATAATGGATATAACTAAGCAAGACTGTAATTTGAGCGCAACTTAAGGTTGGGTAATTTGGGGAAAAACTGATAGGTTAGAATTTTGAAACATAACTTCAATGAATATGAACAATTGGTAGAATTCTAATAATTTCACTTTATTGAAGTTAATTAAATGTAAGAAGAAATGCGACATATATGGGGAATTGGGCCAGACTATGCTTGGAATTATGAATATAATTAGGGTGGGATTTATGTATATAAATCAAATTGGAATTATGAACATGAAATTGTGATTATAAGTTGAATTGGGATTATAGGCATAATCTGTATATAGGATTATAAGCATAAACGTGAATTGAGGGTTAATGGGTAATTGACATATATTATAATCCAAGATTTAAATTATGAGTATAAGTTATAATAAGAACTTATATGCCTAAGACACGAGGTTAGATTTGGTATGCGGTAGAAGTCTGCTCGGAACCGCCCGGCATAACCAGCAACCGCAAACGGTAATCTAATGTGAGAGGTCTTAGGTGGAAATTGGATCCGTAATGGTGTCAAGGCACGAGGTTAGATTCAGATGCAGTAGAAGTCTGCCCGGAACCGCCCGGCATATCCAGCAACCGCAAGCGGCAATCTAATGTGAGAGGTCTTGTGTGTTTACGGACATAATAAATAATAATGAACACTTAACTAAGATGACACATGTAGAGTTGACATGGATATAATAAAAGGGATTAAGCGGGTAACATAGGTAGCATGGTAATTTATTAAATTGGAATACTTAACCTAATTAAATCTCTAGTGGTGTTACGAACCAGTTGAATTGAGTAGGGGTTAAGTAAATTTGCTAAAGAAATGAGAAAGGTTAAGTTAATCTTAATTAATGCCAAAATGGGGAATGATGATAATAACCTATTATAAAGAACTAGAATAAGAAAAATAATAGGTAGTCTTGTCCTAGGGACAAGTGGGAATTATAACTTATGAAATAAGATAAGTTATAAGGAATGATAGGGAAAAATGAAATTATTCTTTACCAATGTTTCTATGAATTAAGATGTGCTTAATTATAAATTAAGTAGAACATGTTATGGTAACCATGGGATAGAATAATGAATAGATTATGAGAATAACATGTTGTAGGCTTATTAATGAACTTAAATGGTTTAAGTTATAAATTGAATTAATAAGGGAGGGCAACTTGGTAAACTTAAAAAGGAAGTCAACGTGAAGGAGAATAACCAAGTTAAATGTGAAAACTCACGAGGTGGCGCAAGTGCGTGAATAATGGTTAGACGTACGGTCTAGTGACATATAAAACTGAGGCGCTTGGTCCAGTCCATACGTTAGAGGATGAATAACCATAAGGGGTAGATCATCGGGGTGTCAAAAGACACAAAGAGGAGCACATAGCCATCTAGATATTCTTGTAGGCTCCAACGGACTGGGTTAAGAAGCACGCGGCTTCCGGGGACGTAGGGTACTCTTGGTATTCCTCTGTGAGTGGCAGATGATCCGCCTGTACTCACAGAGGTTAGATCTGCGTAGGTGAACCAATGAGTATGCCTTGATTGCAATAATAAAGGGCAATCAAAAGACTAAGATGGACCAGCGTGATTCGACGAGACCAGTTAGTGCCCTATGATAGCAACTCGTCGTCTACCTACCATCTTCAGTTAGTACGTAAAGCGGAAAGGCGGAGAACTCCAAAAGACCATATACTTTGCTATCTAGTTATGGGTGCGGTTGGCCAATAGGTTTGAAGGGCATAGGGGGCCGGGGTTAAATTCTCATTCTTGATATTCTTGGGTGCCTTTCATTAGTTGAGGGAGGGGTCAAGTGGGACCATAGCCACTATACAAGCAGACCTTAGCATCTGCAATCGGCAGATACCTGGAAGCTCCCGACCGAGTTCCGTGTTTCTTGATTAGCCCTGCCACGGGACTCGGGTGCACATATATTGAACATGCGCAATAGACATCGAGAACGATTGACGATGCGTACGTGGGAAAGTTTAGGTAGACTCATGTCGCTCTGGGTGGTGTATCATAAGACTAGAGGGCATTACTCGAGGATGGAACCTAATTCGATCGAATGGTTCAAAGATGGTAGTCCAAACGTTTATGTAATATAGAAGTAGTGGTTCTTTGCAGACATAGCGTTGACATATATATACAGAAATTCATACGACATTCATGCGTAGGATTAGGGACTGCTATATTCTTGTGATGATACGTTAAAGAGCATGCAAGTAGGGTACCATAGGGTGTACCTTAGTTGGGGGTAGCTACATATACACTGTATTAGGTTAATCTACTAGGGAGTAGATCGATGCGACATGTGCAAGCCTTGATTGCTAATAACACAGATAACCCAATGAATTAGAAAATGTAATTGAATGGTATATGTAGGATTATCCAGAAGTATAATTTAAATCCAGTCACACAGAACTTATGTTCTGACCCTCCCCCCTCCTCACAACATTCACAGTTTAGGTTCATGATAGAGACTGTATAGCTTTGGATACTGGTTTAGCAGTATTATTATTAAGGTAAAGCTATGTTTTAATTGCATTATATTTTATTCCTTCCGCTGTGAGATGTTTTCTGGAAATCATGTTGATTACTGGTCTTGAATCAACGGGTGCTTAACTTTCTCACCAGAACTGGATTAATTGGCGGTATTATTCTGTCCCTTAGCAGTCGGAGCATTTTGAGGATTCTTCACATATTGTTGAAGCTTATTATTTATGATGAGCTCTTCAATCAAACTTTTTAGGTGTCGACATTCGTTAGTGCTATGCCCCAGTTGATTGTGAAATCGGTAAAATTTGCCGGAGTTGGCTTTCTGCTCAGTAATATTCTGAGGTTTCTTTTGAGGAAAGGGGCCTGAATCCTTTGTGGTGGAGTAGATCCTCTCTGGGGTTTCTTTTAAGAGAGTCAATTATGAATGCTTGTAGAGTCGCATTTTCTTATAGGCTTTGCTATCCTTCTCATCCCTTCCTCTCTTCTGCCCAAAGT
This sequence comes from Allium sativum, assembly GCA_030737875.1. Taxonomy (NCBI): domain Eukaryota; kingdom Viridiplantae; phylum Streptophyta; class Magnoliopsida; order Asparagales; family Amaryllidaceae; genus Allium; species Allium sativum. Next base: position 490,372,161 of record CM060926.1, read on the forward strand.
CATTCTTCTGGTCGGTTTGGAACCCATTTCCTTTCCCTTCTTTGGTGGTACTACTTTATATGACCTTCTGAACATTGGGCGCATCATCTTCCATGCTCATATATTCTTCGGCTTTCTTATAGAACTTCTTTAGAGTTTTTGGTTTCTTCATCTTGAGCCATTTCTCAAATTCTGATTTCTTATCAATAGCACCCTTCAGGGCTGCCAATAAGTACCACGGTTCTGATTCCATGATTTGGCTGCCGTAGCATGGAATCGTTTAAGAAAAGCTTTGATGGTTTCTCCAGGCATCTATTCCATCTCGCTGAGCGACATCACATCCCTTCTTTGGTTGTTTAGAGATGGAACTGGTCTTGAAATCTTCTCGCCAAATCGATAAATTGATCAATGCATTTAGGAGGAATTCCAGTGAACCATAGTGAAGCTACACCTTCTAGGCATACGGGAAAGTACAAACATTTTATCTCATCAGTTGCCCTAGCTTCGTTCATGTGTGGTCATAATTGAATAGGAAGATGTTTCAGTCTTCGGTTACACCATAGGGTGCTATCGTCTGGGGTGTGAATTTCTTAAGAAACTTTGCTTGACGGATTTTTTTCTGTAAATGCGTTTTTACTAGGTGAAAATTTCCATTCTTTCTCTTCATCCTCTCGGATCGTTTTTTCTTTCATTATTCACTGGATCATATTTGTAATGTGCTTCTCGTCGCTCCTCGTTTCACATAATTGGCATCGATGCTTCTATTGGCACGATTGCGGTTCAAGCTCTAATGCCTTGCACCTTATTTGGGAGGTGTCCTTTTGGTGGGACTTGCGATGCATTGAGTTGCTCGTTTCTCCTCGTGCTGTGCGGATTTGACCATAGAGTCCTCAACGCCGGCCTCCACCTTGTCTTCTACTAAGAAGTGGGATCGACTAGGGTCTGAGGCTGAAGAGTCCTCTTTTTCATCAACATTATTTACATCATTTAGTTGCAAAAGATTGGCTTTAGCATTAACCAAGGCATCAAGACATTCCATCATCATTTTTGTCCTAGCATCCATTTTTTCGTTCAAGCCGGATACAGCTACATCCAATTCATCTCGCGTTACAGATGTCCTAGAGGTTTCCTCAACTTCTTGATTCAAAGTTTGCAGTATAGCTTCGTCACCATGAATATCCTCAACAATCATGGTAGCTCTAATGGACTTGTTATTTTTCTATGAACCGGCCATGGCTTCGTGGAATGAGGTGGTTTAGGACTCCAAGGGTAGGATGATGGAATTGGAGGAAAGTGTGAAGGAAATACGAACAAGGCCCCACGGTGGGCGCTAAACGTTTTTACCAAAAAATGGCTCAAACACTAAGGGTACGAGAATCGTACTTCACCAACATGGTTAGAAAGTAAATGGAGCCGTACTCAACAAAAGTTGAAAGTAAAAATGTGAGGAAAGTAAAATGGAACAAGGTTTTAGCATGGTTCGGCCCTAGGATAGGCTTACATCCACTGTGAAGGTAGTTTGCGTTATCATGATAATGATTACAAAGCATACAAACTCTCTTTATTCATACATCTTCTTATTCTTTCGACATGTTTTCGCTCCCGCATGCAAATCTTGCTTGAATTCGCGGAATTCAATGGAGGAATGGTGGAGTTCTAGAGGAGAAGGACGGATGTGTGATGGTAAAGGAGGATGTTTTTGTTTGAGAGGAGAATGAAGGAGAATCTTCAATCTCTTTTCCACTTAGATGATCCAAATGGATGCCATGGCCAAATGGATGAATGATATTCAAGTGGAGATGATAATGAGGATTGAAATACTAAGAAATGGTGGAGGAAAGAATTCAGCAGGCCTTCGTGGTGGCCAGGAGTCAATTCTCTTTATGGTGGAAGCCATGGCCTATTTATAGGTGGACTCCTCTGAAAAAATGAGCTGAAATCCATATATGCAGGTTAGGGGTCGTTCGACTTATCAATTACGAAAATACCACCGCCTAACTGTAGCTAATTTGTCGATAGCTGTATTCAGCTGTCCTGTACGAGCGACTTCATGGGAGCGAGCGGTTGCATAGGAGTGAGCGACTGCATAGGTTTGAATACATTGAATGGGTAGACAGTCGATGTGCGTATAGGCGGTTTGTCAAAGCTTCTTGGTTAGTATAAGAAAGACCGACTGGATCAACATGTTAAGCCTTTTGTAATTGACTAGTATACACCATCTGATTGGAGCATCTATATCTGATAGGAGATGGGCGACCGATCACAACTTGTAGAGCGGTCACATGGGCGATTGTTCTAGAGTTGATATCTGTCAGATTGGTAAGTAGCATATGATTGTAGCACTAGTGACTGATTGAGGAATGAGCGAGCAACTGAGGTTGCAATCCATGAGCGGACATGGGATGCGTGTATGACTTCTTACATCTTTGTGTTCCCTGCTACGTACAATCGATCGGGGTAGCATGAACGAACGACTATTGAATGGAACATGTGACCGGAGGCAATTCTTCTCTTCGTCTTGTACGTCCGATTTCTTTGGTATAAGATTGAGCGATTTCTTTAATATAGGCGATCTTTGCAGGATGTACGAGCCTCACTGTCCTAGGGCAGTACCATTCTTAAGCTGGCTTTGTGCGCGCGACCCTTCTGTATGATTATATTAGGCTGTATGACCGATCTTGACTGTGTTGAGCGGACGGCCCAACTTGTTCTGATGCATACGACCTTCCTTGTCATGCTTAACCTTAAGTTGGCACTTGAACTTTGTTCTATGTGTTCGTTCCTTACTCTTCACAAGTTGTCTGGGTGTACTGGATTAGAGTGGACTAAACACCATCGACCCCAATGGCGCTTGACCCATAGACCAACATATGTATAAGGGATAAACATTAGGTATGATTTCTACCATAATTTCTTAAGTTAATTAATTAATAGTTATTTAAATGTATATATTGTGTGATTATATTATGACTGTTGAATTATTGTTTATTTAGTAATGATTGAAAACCCTAAAATGTGAATTTAGTTGTTTACTGATGAATATTGTATGTTAGTTGATTTTGTGCGTATGTATGTGTTAATGAACCGTTACTTTATAGATAATAATCAATTATTGATATTGAATTTATAATATAGGCAATTATATTTTAAATTTAAAAGCTATTTAGGTTATTATCGATTAGAAATGGATTAATACATTTTGTGAATTTAGTTGATTGGTATACACGTTGTTTCTAGGTTTTGTAATTGTTGGATATGGGATTGGTATACATGTTGTTGGATATAGCTATTTAAAAGCGATGGTTTTGTAATTGTAGGATATGGGATTGGTATACGTGTTGTGAAAATGAATTGTATTATGGAAATTATGGAAATGAAATTGTTGTAAGGTTGCAAGGCCTAGGTTAGAAGAGAAGCAGTGCTCAGACACTGTGCTGGTGCTACAACACCCTATCGTTGTAATGCCAAAATTTTCTGAAATGAACTATATAAAATAGTTGTTGCATTGAATAAATTCTTTGAACAATAAAAATATCAATTTTATTGTATGTATGAACCACTAAAAATATTCACGCATTGAATAAAGTCTTTGAACAATAAAAACATCATTTTTATTGTATGTATCAACCATAAAAAATATTCATGCGCTGAATAAATTCTTTGAACAATAAAAACATCATTTTTATTGTAAGTATGAACCATTAAAACTATTCATGCGTTGAATAAATTCTTTGAACAATTAAAATAAAATTTTTATTGTATGTATGACCCACTGAAAATATTTGTAGATGCTGTTGGATAAAAAAAATTAATGGTGCAAGCCAAGTTAAGGAGAGGGGTAATGCATAGACGTTACTCCAGTGCTACAAAATGGCGCCGTTGTAATGGTAATTTTTTTTTAAACAGTTTGGTAATGCATAGGAATTTCCAGAAAGATAAGTTTTAAAGTTTATCGTTTAGTTGAGAAATTCGAAATGAAATACTGTCGAGATATAATTGTGTGGTGCGAAAAAGCTTTAGTCCCAAAAGGCTTTATAATAACGTATGTATGTGTTATTGAAATCACTGACATATATTTTTGAATCAGGAAAAATGTTTGATTATTACATTGACCGTAGTTGGATGTATGAAGTTAGAATTGGAATAAAAGGCTCACTGAAAGAACATTTCTATAATGGTGTAAATGAATTTGTTAGATTTGCAGTATCTAATAATCGAAATTACGTTGTCTGTGTAGTAAGTGTAAACTGATGAGGTTTCATGAACCAGACATCGTTAAAGTACATTTGTTAAAATCAGGTTTTGTGCCAAATTATTATTTATGGGATCATCATGGAGAACATGTTGCGCCTATGTAAATCCTGTAACGTCGGAGGTCGAATTAGTTATGACAAATCCAATAGAAGATATGGTGGAAGATGCAGCACGGACAATGTTCCCTACCGGTCAGGTTGACGATGATGACATCAATATTGAAGAAGAACCAAACAGGAAGCCAAAAAAAATATGATTTATTGGCTTTAGCCGAGTGGCCATTGTGGAATGGTTGTGAAAGTGGAACTGAATTATCGGTAACCGCCAAGTACATCACCATGAAATCAAAATTTAACCTTACAGAAGCTGTATTTACAGCAGTTGTACAAGCTGCAAAAAGACATATGTCATCCGATAATCTGATGTGCGATAGTCATTACAAAGTGAAAACACTAATGTCGGCTTTCCGTTTTCCGTACCAAAAAATAGATACTTGTGTTAAAGGTTGCATGTTGTATTGGAAAGATTAATCTTAGAAACTATAAAAAATGTGGCAGGGAAAGGTATAAACCTAGAAAAAAGAAAGGTAAGGAAGTTCCGTATATGAGAATGCATTATTTACCAATCATCCCTAGACTACAACGGTTATATGCATCCTTAGTCACTGCATGTCATATGCGATGGCATAGTGTGCGAACACAAGTAGATGGAACTTTGACACATCCATCGGATGGAGAAGCATGGAGACATTTTGATAGGACGTATCCTACATTTGCTGCAGAGAGCCGTAACATCAGACTTGGTTTATGTACAGATAGGTTTTCACCATTTTCTCACTCTGGTAGTAAATATTCATCTTGGCCTATTATCGTTACTCCTTATAATTTACTTCTATGGATGTGTATGAAAACTCCATATATATTTCTCACTATTGTCGTTCCTAGTCCTAATGATCTAGAACAAGGCATCGATGTTTATCTACAACCATTAATAGAAGAGTTGAAAAAATTATGGGATGAAGGAGTTGAAACATACGATATTTCAAAAAAAAAAAAAAGGATTTTCGTATGTTCACTTATTTATTATGGACGATTAGTGATTTTCCTGCATATGGGATGCTTTCAGGTTGGAGTACGGCCGGTCGTCTATCTTGTCCTTTATGCATGGGAGAAACACAAGCATTTTTCTTGTGGTATGGAAGGAAGCATTCGTGGTTTGATTGTCACCGTTATTTTCTACATACCAATCATACTTTTAGAAGAGATAAATTTTTTTTAAAGCTAATAGCGAAATGACTGTGCAAGCACCCAAAATTTGGAAAAGTGAAGAAATATACGATATTGTAAAGGATTATCCCAAGATCCATGAGACTGGAGAACAGACAGAAATTCCGGGTAAATCTGACATTCATAATTGGTGTAAACAAAGCATATTCTAGGAGCTACCTTATTGGAAAGATTTCAAACTTCGACATAATATCGATGTTATGCACAATGAAAAAAATGTATTTGATAACGTGTTTAATACTGTTTTGAATGTCAAAGGATGATATATATTCGAGATGTGACATAGAATAATATTGTAAACGTCTAGAACTTCATATGAAACCCAATGAAAATAAAAACCCAAAGCGTGCTATGAACTAGACAACAAACAAATAAAACTTGTCCTGAAATGGATTGAGGGACTAAAATATCCGGATGGGATTTCTTCTAATCTTCGTAGATGTGTTTACTATAAAAACAATAAATTGAGTGGGATGAAAGTCATGGTTGTCATATCATGATGGAATAATTGTTACCAGTGGTGTTCAAAGAATTATTGCCAGTAAAAGTGTGGGTGTTTTAACAGAGTTAAGCTTGTTTACAGCTTTGTTCGGCAACATTAAAAATTGATCGTCTCCATAAACTTGAAGTAGAAATTCCGATATTGATTTGAAAATTAGAGAAAATCTTCCCTCCAGGATTTTTTAATGTAATGGAACATTTACCTATTCATCTTCCATCCGAAGCAATTCTTCGAGGTCCAGTACAACATGGATGAATGCATCCTTTTGAAAGTAAAATTTATCCTTACAATTCAAAGTGACATTCGTGCATATAAATTGAATTAATTTTATTTTAGGTATTTGAATCATCTGAAGAAAAATGTATGGCAAAAACACTAGTTGAAGGTTCGATTTGCAAATCTTATCTTGAAGAAGAGGCTTCGTTCTTTTTTTCTCATTACTTCAGTGATCATGTGAACCTATCATTTGTAAGTGGTCCTCGTAATGATAAAACCGTGGAACCTAATTTTTGTCCTACAATGTTATCTGTTTTTAGACAACATGGACGATCTTCTGGAAAATGTGTAAAAATATGGTTAGATGATAGAGATCACCATGTCGCACACACATATGTTCTTCTAAATTATGATGAAGTTGCACCATTTGTTAGGTACTAAATTTTTAACTTTATTACAGTTATGTATACATCAATTGTTAGCTAGTAATAAAATCATTTATATTTGCAGTATTTACAAATCAAAAAATTCAAATGGAGATCCCAATAAAGATTTTACTAAATGGTTCTCGAAGTATGTTTACGATCCAATAAACTGCGTCAATGACGAGGATTTGCAGCATCTTGCGCTTGGACCAAAAAGAAATGTTAATACTTATTCAATATTCTTCGTCAATAGATTTAAATTCAACACCAAAGACCATGGTACTGACAGATTAATATATAACAGTGGTGTATTTGTCAAAGGTAGTGATGATCCCGAAGAGCATATAAAAGACTTTTATGGCGTCTTGACACAGATTTTAGAGTTGACATATTATGTACAACCCATTGAAAAAATTGTTCTATTCAAGTGCAACTAGTTTATCAATGTTCCTGGTATTGGAATCAACATGCATAAAGATTATAAGCTTATAGAAATAAAGCACACATCACATTACTATACGTATGATCCTTTTGTATTGGCAAAGCGAGCATTGAAAGTTTACTTTGCTCCGTATCTGTCCTTAAAAAGTGATAAAGCAGATTGGTCTGCTGTAATTAAAACGAAGGCAAGATTTACATTTGAAGGAATTGTTATTCCAGACGATGCAGCATATCAAACGGATGCAAATCAAAACGATGAAATAATAATTGCTAATGATGTCTTTGAATGATGAATCAAATGAATTAATAGAAGCATTTGAGAGTACATAGGACAACGATATAGAGTATGAGACCGAGACTGAATCAGAAAATGAAGAAGAATAATATTATTTGTATCATTAGTTGTTTACATACGATGTACAATGACATGTTTTATATGATGTGCTATGTTGTGAGAGATGATGCACAATGATATGTTTTATAAGATGTGCTATGTTGTGAACTTACATGATGTGCGACGGTTATCTATTATTTGGTTCTTCTTCTTTTATGTAAATGGGTCTTGGAGTTGCATTTGATAATATATGTTATATGAGTTTATTTGATAGTGGATGTGCATAATGATGTACGAGTTATTATTATACGAAAAAATATCTTTGTGACAGATATGCCTCCTAGACGCCGACCTACCCACAGTTCGGAGGCAGTGCGAGCGGTACAGCACCGGATACACGTCCGGCCGTAGAGCTCGTACCCAAGACCACAGGGTAAGTTTTTAATTTCTTAAATGTTTAGTATTCAAAACTTGTTAAACGCTAATATCGTACTTCCTACAGGGGGTTAATATTATTCCTGCAGAACTTGTTTTATCTTTGCCTATAAATGCATGTATCACCAAGTGGACAGAGGCGTAAGCCAACTGGGACGATATTCCTGCGCATATTAGGAATGCCATTCTCGCAGATATTCTTGTAAGTATAAATTTATTTCTCATTTACAAAATTATATAAAATATGTAATACGATTTGCTTGTTAATTTATAGGTTGTTGTACGGGTTAGGGAAGAAGATATGGATATTTTCCTCACCGCATGGAATCAAAAGATGAGGAAAAATTATTGGAAAGAGGCCTCCATGGATGAGCGAGGAGGTCTACGACGATTTCCAGCAACTGTGGGCTACGGAAAGAGCGAAGATAAATTAATTAACCTTATTTTTAATTTTAATTTTGTATATCAATCAATTAATCATATAATTAAATATACATGAGCTTTCAGAGTGAAACCAGGCAAACAGAGTCAAGAATCCTGCTTTGCATCGGGGTGGGTCTAAGTCCGTCTCGCAGCACCGTCGCGAATTGGTACGAATGACAAATCACATTTATAGATAGTTTTAAATTTTTTTTATCGTACTGATAAATTGCAAATATATATTGTATCATTTCAGATGTCATCTCTCCATCGGGAGCCTACACTTGCTGAAGTGTTTACACAAACTCATGTTGTCGAGCGGACCGACGAGGAGGGTAACACCTCATATACATAGACGGACAACAAGTCCCGTGGAGTGATGGTTAGCATTCGTAATAATTTGTATTTCGCATTGTTATTTATAAATTGTATATTTAATGTATTCCATAATTGTTCGCTATCGCAGGAGAAATACAATGTGAAGTTAAATGCTTGAGCGACGCAGCAGGGCCAAGAGTCGGACGTGGAGGAGTGCAATTGTATTTGGAACACCATCATCGACCCGCCTCTCAAGGGTAGAGGCTACGGTTTTGGAAACATAGAGGTAAAGCGTTTTATTAAAGAACTTAAATATATCCAAGTGTTATTAAAAGTTTAAAGTGTTGTCATATTTAAACATAATGAATTTATAATACATTTATCAAGTCATGCTTATAATATAATAATTACAGATAGCGGGGAATCAGGCCTAGGAATGGCAAAAAAATCCGTATCCACGGCTATCTGCGGGTAAAATCCGTCATGGATATGAAATGGATAGTTAAATGGGTATCCGTGGGTAAAATAAACGGGTATTTTTAATATCCGTTAATTATTGGGGCGAGTACGGATAGTAAGATATCCATGTCCATGGGTACCCGTGCCCGTATTGAATGTGTTTTATTATCAATAGTCAATTAAAAAAAAACATTATTGTTGGTTTTTCGGTATTTGTGTGCACGCTTTTACTCAACAATTTATAAATGGCTGTTGATACTTTGATAGATACTTCTGTTGTTGTCTCTTCTTTTCTGGATGTTGGTTTGAATATGTATTGGTATTTTGAGGTTAGCATTTGAGCATTGGTCTAATTTGTTTTTTACCAAATGTACTTTTGAATAATTTCAATAAACGACTAAAAAATAATTTGAATAAATATAGTGGATACCCACGAATACCCGCCATTACCCGCAACCTGTTTAAAACCCATTTAACGGGTACCCGCGTGGGTATGGAGCGGGCACGGGGCAAAAAATCGCCCAACGGGGCGGGTGATGGGGTGGTATTACCCGCGCCAGCCCCGCTCCATTGCCATCCCTACTCAGGCCTCCTATATGAGGCGTCAGGACGAGGAGGAGATTGCCATGCTTCGACAGCAGGTGACAGATTTACAGGATTTCTAGAAGAACAGGCATGTGACCATGCTGGATGAGAGGATTGTTGCATATCTCCAGGAGCATGGGCATATGCCGCCGAGTGAGCCTTTTATTGGGGAGGAGGAGGATGATGAGGAGGATGAGTAGGTACTTGTCCTCTACTTTGATTTTGGACTTGCTTTGTATATATAAACTAGTTTTATTTGGGACGTGATGTGGACGTAATGTTGTCTTTTTGGAGACGATGATGGTTTGTTTATATTATGTGGACGTGATGTTGGTTTTTGGATTGTTGTATTATTTTTATTTATTGTTTACTAGCTATTTCGTTGTGGATGCGACCTTTAATATCATATATGTTGGTTTATGTGGTTAATTGTAGTATATATGAGGTGATGGATTGTGAAAGTGATAGAATATGAGTTGTGAATTAGTTGAATTTGAGTTGGTGTGGCATGAAAGGATTATGGCTGCTGGAAAACAAAAAAATGTACTCAATTTAGCGACGGCTGATCACGGCCTATTTACCCAGTTTAGCGATGGTTATTGACGGTTTGTAACAGCTTATTTACCCAGTTTAGCGACGGCTAGTGATAGCTGATGAAAATTTATTTGCATGGTTTAGCGATGGCTGGTTACGGTGTTCTTGCTTATCATTAGTGACAGCTTGTCACGAGTGTTGAAAGTCAAACGAATTGTCCACGTGGCAAGTTTGTCATCGCCAGCCGTCACTATTCTGGAGACCACAGCCATCACTATCGCCATCGCTATTTGCTTAGCGTCCGGATACATAGCGACGACTGTTGGTGACGGCTTTTTGCCATCAGCGAATTGACGGTGAATTACTCGTTTTAGGATATCCCTATGAGCCATGATATTTTTCCACACCAAGGACGAATTATTATCACTCTTCATTATTTAGATATTGGTTTTAATGTATCTATTTCTCATCCACAACGCCCAAAAAGTATTACCTTGTATAATTTTCCAGGCCTGTTTAATACTGTACATCTTTTTGAGTTCTTTAAGGTTAATAAAACCCACACACCCCTCAAGTTTGGGTCTACATAAGATATCAAAACTGACATTGTGAACTCCCTCTCGCCATAGAAAATTTGCACAAATTGTATTAATTTTTCAATTGAACAATCTGGGATTTGAAAGGTTTGAAGCCAAAACCGTGCCTTTGTCGTGATGAAAGTGTGAATAAGTTCTAAGCGACCAGCAAATGACAGCAGTTTAGAGCTCCAGCCGTTGATTTTGTCTTTAACTTTTGCAATTAGATCACCACATTCTTCTCTGTCCGTAATAATATTAGACGACAACAACACTCCCAAATATTTCATTCGCAGTTGATTTTCGTCAATCTCAAGCATGTTTAGAATAGATTGCTTCTCTCTGCATAACTTGTTAAAATTACATTTAGACTTGCAGTTATTAAGTTTCAAACCTGCATATATTTCAAGATTTGTAAAAATGTCCTTGATTGCATGCGCAGCCTGCTAATTAGATTTGATAACAACAATTAAGTCGGGTGGTGATTGTAGATTGGCTGGAATAAACCATTGTAAGATGCGAATTCCATTTGCAGTGAGAAATATTCCATTGCAATGGTGAATAGATAGGGGAAAGCGGATCTCCTTGCCTAATTCCTCGATTTGAACTGATGTTCCCCTTAGGAACACCGTTAATCATTATAGAAAATATAGGAGTAATTATGCATTCCCTGATAAGAGCAGTGATTTGACTAGGGAATCCCATGCAATCTAACATGTGAGTACTAAACTTTCTGTTAAGTCTATCGTAAGCCTTATGCAGATCTACCTTTAAACACAGTTTATCATCCCCCTTCTTCTTAAACTGTCGAACCAATTCATGGGCCAAAAGATACTTTTCTGATATGCACCTCCCTCTTATGAAAGCCAATTAGCAATTCAAAATGATATCAGGTAGGAATTTAATGATTCAATTACATATCACTTTGTTGAGGATTTTGTAGATAAGGTTACAACACGCAATTGGCCTGTATTCCTCAATCTTACAAGGTTTTTTGATTTTTGGGAGGAGGGTGATGAATGTTTGGTTGATTTCATGTAACAATTTACCAGGAAGAAATGATTCTTGAATGGCAACTAATAGTAATTTTTTCACTTTATCCCAATGCAGTTTAAAGAATTTAGCATTCTAGGCATCGGGACCGGGACTGGAGTCATCATGGATGGAATACACGGCAATTCTGATCTCCCTTTCGGTTACTGTGCTCAGTCGCAAAGCAACTCCCTCATCATTAATCAAGTGTCGACGGTTAACATGGGATAAGTCAGTTGCATAATCTCCATTATAAAGCTCATTGAAATAATTGATGGCCAAGGTTTCAAAATTCAGTAAATTAGTCACTGGTTCACCATGCACATCTAGAGCATTATAAAAATTGTTGTAGTTCTTCCTGTAGGACATTTTGTATAGAAAAACTTTGTAGATTCATCGCCTTATGTCAGCCAGTTCACTTTAGCCTTCTGCTTCAACTCAATGGCATGCGAATACATAGCCAATTCGAGTTGAGACTGAATCTAGAACAAGCTGAGATTCAGGGCTTCATCAAGGGCACTTGAATCAAGAGCAATTAATGAATTTTCACACTGTGTTTCAAGCTCCTGCAAGTCACTCTTTGGTCTCTTCAAGTTCCAAGCTTTGAGTCTATATTTAGCCTTTTTGAGTAAATTCACCAAAGAATACCACCCTCTACCCTCAGTAAGGGGGATGGATTGAAAGTCCATAATATCGTCATAGTCATCAGCTAAATGCCACGAGTTAACTTATCGAAAAGGTCTGCCTTTAGTGTAAGGATCATTGTTATTGAAAATGATGTGTAAAGGGAAGTGGCCACTCGTAGAACAAGAGAGAATTTCTACTTTAATATATGTGTTCTTGATGAGCATTTCCGCATTCAAGAGCACACGGTCAAGTCTGCAACTTATTTTCTTAGCTTCACCACTATGTCGTATATATTTCAAGCCGGTGTGGCATGCTTCAATCAACCCCGTAGCAGCAACACAACCATTGAATTTAGCAATCTGCGCTAATTTTATGGTAAGCCCACCTTTTTTCTCATTGGTTTGTAGAATTGCATTGAAATCACCTAGGACCATCCACTCATTTTGAATCGATGTAGATAGATTCGTTAATGTTTTCCAGAGTTTCTTGCGAACTGTATCCCAGTTATGAGCATAGACAAAAGTGCAAGTAAAAGTAAGCCCCCCTACGTTTGCTGCTAGAACAGTGAGTTGTTGGTCATCGACACAAATACCATTAAGCGTTCAAATGAATTTGTGCCAAAATGCCATATTTCAACCATAATAAGTGGTTGGATTGTTGTTAATAGCATCCCATTCATTGCCAAGCAAAATTCCAAAACTGGCCAACGCAGCCTTTGCCATTTCATTTTCTAGTACAGAGATAATAGTAGGATTATATCTTTTCCTAACAATAAAGAGGTCAAGCTGTCGGGTATCCCTGTTCAGAACTATGACATTCCAATATAAAACCGACATTAAAGACCAGCTGATTTGCTTCTGGTGACCGGAGCAGTGTCAGTGGTGTTGCTACCCATCTTCTGCATGCCTTTGGCAAATTGCTTTGCATATTTTGGGTTCGGCTTTATCAAGTTGTCCGTCTGTGGTTCATTAGAGTTATCAGTATCTGAATTATGGTCTTCCAAATCAATGCCTAACTCTTAAATTTCTTTAATAGTCCACAATAGCTACCAATATGCCTGGCAGGTAACCAAAAAATACATAATCATCACGGACTAAGACCATAGGTATAGGATGGTAGATAGATGAGCTTCGGATAAATCACCACCTATCACACTTCAAAATCGAGTTCCGACAAGACCACCACCCGATAGTGAAGTATATCTACATTTAAGGACATTATTATTACTAGGATCAATCTTTCATCTATAAACAATCAAAATGCAACAGTACATTTGATTACCATAGCGGTAGATGAGCGTACTTTTATTTTCAAAAATTGTATGCAAGTATGCCTTTATTTACCATAAAACATTGTAGACAAGTCTGCAGTTATTTGCCACTGAAATTTGTGTAATTCAGTTAACACAGCAACAACTATTATCAAATTTTCTTCTGTGAATGCTCACTAAATTACAACAAATATAGCACGTAACATAAATCTATTAAAACTAGTAGATTACCAAAAAAAAATGTCGAACAAAAAAAGCAATGTCTATTAAAAAGTAGATTGAACGTTTTCCTCGAAGATGACAAAACTACGGGCTCGGCCGTAGTGGTAGGCGGGGACATCGCCTAGGGCAGCGCGGCCGGAGGCGGTGGAGGAGAGAAAAAAAATGATATTTTTTCTTTTAAAATTAAGGATATTTAACTGTTGAAGGTCAATAATTTCATGGAATTGCTGATGGTTAGGTGGTATGAAGCATGAATTACTCCCTAGCAGTAGCAGCCAGAGATCGATCCATTTCAGCTGCATTTATTTTCTGCAATTTTTTGTTTCTTACTGTTTCCTCTTTTGTTTCTCACTTTCCACCATAATTTCATTTAGGAAAGCATGCACTGCTGGGCTGGCCATGCAAAACCATAGTGAGTTTGGAATCTGATTTTCAATTAATGATCGAATTGAATCTAATTTGAAAATGTATATCGCAAATCTTAACTACCTTTAAAATCACTGTAAACGAGAATATATATATATACATACATACATATATATATATGGGAAAAAATATGTTGAAGCGAAAGATAAGGAATCAATTTGTAAGTTATAAAATGAAGGATGTTTCGGTGGATTTAACTTGATTTTAGGGATACACGCCAAATATTCACTATACAAAACTTAGTAAGTGTAATAAAAAAATATAAGCAATAACTGCAGTTTATTTTACTATTGAAAATGCAAAGCGTAATGGTAGAATTTGGTGCATGCTCTGCCTTGGTAATCCTCAGCCCTGCTGATCGTAATGCACTGTACATAAGAACACACGTAAATAAAAGCATTTATTACAAGCAGTAATGGTGTACAACAACAGTGGCCCATCCTACATATTATTAAATGTTAAATTACAACTCAAGCAAGCAGGTAGCATCATACGTTATCCATTTAAATGATGAGAGGGCAAAAGTGATGTGCTGAATCGAATCAGCTGTGTTTTGGACCTGAAGGCCTTTTCACACTACAAGGAAGGGCCAATTTGGTTAAGGATGGTAGAGACGGTTGGCGACGGTTAAAAAAAGCGGCCCTTGCCAGCCGTCTCTAACCATCACCCAAAAACATTTATCCCGCGAGCCTACAGGAAAGATTGATCATTTCTCATTTACCCCCAATTTCTCTCCCCGCGGACAAAAAAAAACCTTTCGCTTCAATCGTCGGCGCGCCTACCTCCGCCTCAGCCCTAGGCTAGGCCTACTGTGAAGGTAGTTTGCATTATCGTGATAATGATTACAAAGCATACAAACCCTCTTTATTCATACGTCTTCTTATTCTTTCAAAATGTTTCACTCTCGCATACATATCTTACTTGAATTCGCGGAATTCAATGGAGGAATGTTGGAGTTCGTAAAGGAGAAGGACGGATGTGTGATGGTGAAGGAAGATGTCTTTGTTTGAGAGGAGAATGGAGGAGAATCTTCTATCTCTTTTCCACTTAGATGATCCTAATGGACGCCATGGACAAATGGATGAATGATCTTCAAGTGGAGATGATGATGATGATTGAAACGCTAAGGAATGGTGGAGGGAAGAATTCAGCAGCCCTTCGTAGTGGCCAGGAGTCGGTCCTCTTTATGGTGGAAGCCATGGCCTATTTATAGGTGGACTCCTTTGAAGAAATGAGCTGAAATCCATATATGCAGGTTAGGGGTCGTTTGTATTATCAATTACAAAAATGCCACCGCATAACAGTAGACAATTTGCCGATAGTTGTATTCAGCTGTCCTGTACGAGCGACTTCATGGGAGCGAGCGGTTGCATAGGAGTGAGCGACTGCATAGGTTTGAATACATTGAATGGGTGGACAGTTGATGTGCGTATGGGCGGCTTGTCAAAGCTTCTTGGTTATTATAAGAATGGCCGACCAGATCATCATGTTAAGCCTTTTGTAATTGACTGGCATACAACATCTGGTTGGAGCATCGGTATCTAATAATAAATGTGCGACTGATCACAACTTGTAGAGCAGTCATATGTGCGATTATTGTGGATTTGATATCTGTCGGATTAGTGGGTAGCATATGATTGTAGCATTAGTGACTGATTGAGGAATGTGCGAGCGACTGAGGTTGCAATCCATGAGCGGACATGGGATGCGTGTAGGACTTCTTGCATCTTTGTGTTCCCTACTACGTACAATTGATCGAGGTTGCGTGGACGAATGACTACTGAATGGAACATGTGACCGGAGCCAATTCTTCTCTTTGTCTTGTACGACCGATTACTTTGGTATAAGAATGAGCGACTTCCTTAATATTGGCGATCTTTGCAGGATGTACGAGCCTCACCGTCCTTGGGCAGTACCATTCTTGAGCTGGCTTCGTGCGCACGACCCTTCTGTATGATTGTATTAGGTTGTATGACCGATCCTGACTGCGTTGAGCGGACGACCCAACTTGTTCTAATGTATGCGACCTTCCTTGTCGTGCTTAACCTTAAGTTCGCGCTTGAACTTTATTCTGTGTGATCGTTCCTTACTCTTCACAAACTATCTGGGTGTACTGGATTGGAGTGGGCTATGCACGACCAACCCCAATGACGCTTGACCCGTAAACCAGCATATGTATAATGGATAAACATTTGCCCCTCGAAGTTTGTGATTTTTATCTTGCAAAAAATTACGGGCTTCGAAATAACTGATCATAACACAGTTTGGTAGATTAAATTCGATGTACCAAGGAATGATCATGTAGAGCTTAGGATTGTTAAGGAAAAGTTATCTGGGATCATTTCTTCTCGTGAGTGAAAGGCTTGAGTCACTCACACTTTGAGTCGAAGTATCATCATGACCGATCAAATCATGGGGATGTGAGCAAAACAACTGGACCTGATGGGCTACTTATACTTGCGTAATCGAGTTTGAGCTGACGTGGCGAGAATGATCTAGATGTGTATCTTTTAATCTTCCCTATCATTTTCTTACTCCTCTCTTTAATTCACTTTTATTTCCCAGATAAAACACATCGATAACAGCTACTTTATTTTCTAAAAGTCCCTAGTTTCTACTTCGTCTTCTTTTCGGTTAGATTCTCTCGGTCAAAAACCCCATACTCCTTCCTTTCATCAATCTGCGAAGCGCAGGTTTGTCATTCTTGTTTATGCATGGACCTCTTTTGAATTGGTAATATATGCTTTAATAGGAAATTAGTTCTTTTTATGCTTTGTTGGACTGCTTTCCAAAACCCTTATGATCATTAGATACGATTAATGTTGCTGTTGATCTTTCATGATGATAATAGTCGAAATTTTTGGAATGGATCTGGGTTGTTCTGTGCGTGCACTTGTCTGAGAACTTTAACTTTGATATCCCTTTTTCTTTTGGTTCTAAGCCTTATACACATGATATTCTTACTGAAATGCTTAAGATAAGTTCACATCTTGCACAGTTTCTATCCTTATGGCCATGTGCCAATAATTTGTTCCCTGTTATCTGTTTCACACACATGATGTTTGACGAAATGCTAAAACCATGCGGTCGTGATATTGTCATTATGATCCACACTTTTAGTTTGACTCCTATAGTCGCCAAGTGCGTTTGACAGAGGGTTGTTCCCCTCCCCCCTTCTTCTTCGTTTTGTTAAAAAATGGACCTATCTTGGTTAAGCATGAGCAACCGTTTTTAGTGAAGCATACGAGAATAACATGGACTTATTTTGTGTGACCGAGGTCAGAGGGATCGGTCGTTTGCAGTTCTGCCTTTGGTCGCATTACTTGTTTAATCTTGACTGACCCTTTAATTCCCTGAATTGCATAGCCATTCACTAGTTCACTTATACAGGATGGATTTGTCTCTGGAGCAATGTCGGTTGGAAAGGTTTTTTGACTTAGATGTTCAGATAACCGACGTTCAATCGACCGGTCAACCGTCTGTTAACTCTCCTCTCGATCCCTCTTATACAGAACTTCAAACAATCATTAATAAGCCATGTTATGCGCCTAGGCCATGTAATCCCAAGCTTGCTAAATGACTCAAATGCTGGAGTTTTCAAGGGGTATCTTCTAATGTGGACATATCTCCGTTTGATCATCAATCTTTTTCTTGTGATATGATTGCCGCGAAGGGTCATATGCGTGCCCGTTTTGAGACTGCTATGTATCAGTTTGGGAAGCAGGTGGATCTATTCAAAGATAATTCTGCAAAATAAATGAGCGGTTGGCACACTTTGGCCTGCGATCTCCAAAAGCTTCATAGGGATAATCTTGAGCGTACCTCCGCCCTAGAGGATGACAAGTGAAATTGATCCAAGCTCTTAGATCCAGGGATAGTGTGGTCGCTTCTTTTGCTTCGGGAAATGTTGAGTTGGCAGTTTCAAAGCGCAAAGAGTCCTTGGTTGATGCACCTCCATCCTGCTCTACTCAGGTTAAGAGGAAGGTTGGTAGGCCCAGGAAGAACAAGGATCTGTAGCTTTTCTATCTTGCCTTTGGTATTTTCTTTTGCAAACTATGCTTTTGGATCAGTTGTATAAGCAGGTGCGAATCCTTGCATTTAACTTTATGTTGGTTTGCATCGCGACTTGTGCTTATTTTGGTGACCTTGTGAATGGTTTGTGACATTGTGATGCTTCTGCGCTCCATTTTGTTAGTACGGGATGATGCTCTTGTTTGTTACACTGTGGTCTTTTATCCTGTTTGATAGCACTTGCATTGCAATTTTCTTTGACGACTGCGCGTTAGTATCGTGTTTACAATGTGTATCCTTAACGCCACAAACTCGCTTTTTGGTGTTATAATAGTTTGTTGTAGTTTTGTTAGATTGGAAGCAATCAGCTTCTTAAAATTTAATTGACTGATCATATGCCACTTTTCTTTCTTTTTGGTGATCGTGCGTTCATTCATATGTTCGCTAATCTGGTGACCCAAGTCCTTCATACTTTGGTCTTGAATGCATGCCTCCTGAAGAGGGTTATAAATTTTATGATGTATTTAATCTTTTTCCCACTAATTCAGTGACCTGAGTCCTTTAGAGATTTACTTTAGATGCATTGTGAGAACCCGTTTCTTCCCCGTTAAGGAAAGGGCAGAAACTTTGAGAACAACACACAATAGAACGCAGACGGAAGAACATTTCATTGCCATTACAACAATTCCATCAGATACAAGAATATACAGAGTATAATTGAATAAATTACATTCGACAAATATCAGAGATTACAATAGATTACATAGCAGCGGAAAATAATACAAAGCACAACTGAAGGTGATATACGGATACAGAGCTTTCCGGATATCATTCCAGCTGTAAACCAGGATCCTGTGAATATAAATCTGCAAAACCGAAACTACTAGCTGCCCGTGCGGAAAATAGGGGCACCCAGAGTTTAGGTTAAAACAATAAACTCCAGGTCAGTCATGTGACTGATGTGAGAACTAAAACAGTTATTTAAAACTTTACTTTAAAAGAGAGTAATTCAAGGGACCACGCCGTATAACACGGAACGGGTTTCCTCCCAAGAATACCAGTGCATAGAATAAACAACGCAATGCTTTTTCGAGAAATGAAGCTGTTATAAGACCCAGGTCCCATCAAACAATGCAACGCAAGCCGGAGGATAGGGTTTTACCTTATAACAGCCAAACATGCTTGATATGTTTAAAACAAATCATTTGATACTATAATAAGTGTATAGTGTCAAAACAATTTCAATCATAAATATAAATCATAGACGGTATGAGTGTCCCATACCACTATGTCTCCATACTAGTTCTACAATTAAAGCCGAAATAAACGTATTGGAAATTGGATTTCCGTCATGAGTCGAGGCAAGGGGCAAGCTCCTCTCCGCTTCGAGACACTCTAGCAAATGCCTCAGGACTACACACTCTGGGTAACCCTGGGATCCTCCAAGGCCGGTCCACACTTACGTTAAAGGATTGGCAATTCCTGAACACACGTTTCCCGGCCCTATAGGACCTATAATTGAGGCGCCTCGCATCCAAACCACCAGGTGAAAAGTATATAAATGTCAGGGCTGGTAGGTCACTGACACCACCTATAGCTAGAAAGAAACGTCGTGCACTCCTTGGGTCCTCATCCTGTTTTTGACTCATACCGAGGTGTGAGGCTCGCGAATTCACGTTATACACAAAGCTGCCACGTAGGCGTGCTTTGATCATCAACCACAAGACTTTGCTTTTCAACAGAAGCCTTGGTTCATGCAACTCAGCATGCCACACAGGCAATTCATGCCATGCGATTGATATCTATCGATATATAACCTCTAAGCTCGTACGTCTCAGAGAAGGGAGTTAAGCAAGAGAATAAATTCTCCTCCGCCAAACAGATATATATTTAACAGAAATCAATCAACACAGAATAAAATCCAATGTCAGACACACAATCCATTTACAAGTCCGTTCTGGGTCTGAACGAAACCGGAGGCACTTTCCTCGCATATCCATCCATCTCCAAGTACGTCTGGACGACCACCAACTATTTCCATCCTCTTGGGTGTACAGCCCAATCATGATCGTCAGTAATTACCCAAACGATGTGAAGACTTCCGGTATTCAACCGCCGTCTTCATCTTCGACACATCGTCGAATCGGTTATTCAGAATGGCTATAAACCCGGCCTTTCCGAACAACCCGCGTATATTAAAAACAAATGTTACACAAACACAACATACGCCTCATTCCAATCCATATTCTTAGGGAAAGGTTCCCATTAATTTTATCTAAGATAAATTCTTTAAAATTTATCCTTTAATCTTCCTTTGGATGCCATTTCAAACCAAATTTTGGTTTTCCCAAACTAGTCGAGAATAGCGAACCACACCGAAGTAATTATTTATTTTATTTCCCAATCCCAACCTATTCATCCCATGAAGCAAAACTGGTCATACTCCATATCTAACACCACGGTGTTATCGGTAAAATTAATTACCATTTCCCGTTCAAATCTAATTAAAGATTTAGCTATCGTTTTGGAGCAAAACTGGTAATACTCCATCCTCGCTCATTTTCCAAGTTTGATAATTTAAATTATCAATTCACATTTCAATCTAATTGCAGATTCATTAAAACTCCTTTTATTGGGTTAAAGAGCTAATGTCATTTAAAACACAATTCACGATAAACCCAAATCACATTCTAATTATTATCGGGTTAAAGAACTAGTGTTATTTAAAACGCCGTTCACGATAAACCCATGAATCAATTCTATTTAAACCCATTTCAAATCCAGTTTATTTATTTAAAAATAAACGGGTTTAATTTTAGTTCAAAACTAGTTCATTTCGATAAAAATCCATTTTTATCTTTTCAAATATGGAGTTTTTCACCCCAATTTTTCTCAAATCATTTCTTATGATTTAACACAAATTATTACTATTTTTAATAATTTTATCAAGGCCCGTACAGTCGATTTCCATCAACGGCCATCGAACTGCACTTACAGCGACCTTTTTCAAATTTGATTTGGACGTATCTTCAAATCCAACCGTTAGATTTCAAATTCCTAGTATTCGTTAGAAAGCTCTTTTCGATACGAACCCAACGGTTCCGGTTTTAGGAGAATCCGACGGTCGGATCTCCCGTAATGTCCGTTTGAAATAAATGGTCGAAATTCACGAACTGCCGCGGCGCGGCGCGTTCTATTCAGGCCATTATATTATATATATAATATATATATTTCGTCGATTACTATTTAAAACGAATTTTATAAATCGTTTTAAATTCGTTTCAAAAACAATTTCAACCTTTATTTCAAATTCAAATTAAAAATTGAATTTTCTATTATAAATCCTTTTAACTTTCATTTCTATTTGATTTTAATTCAAATCGATTTTAATTCGATTCGAATTCATTTTCTTTTCAATTCAATTCAAATTGGTTTTCTATTCGATTCAATTCGAAATCATTTTATATTCAATTCATTTTATATTCAATTCATTTCGAAATCGTTTTATATTCAATTCATTTCGAAATCGTTTTATATTCAATTCATTTCGAAATCGTTTTATATTCAATTCATTTCGAAATCGTTTTATATTCAATTCATTTCGAAATCGTTTTATATTCAATTCATTTCGAAATCGTTTTATATTCAATTCATTTCGAAATCGTTTTATATTCAATTCATTTCGAAATCATTTTATATTCAATTCATTTCGAAATCGTTTTATATTCTATTCATTTCGAAATCGTTTTATATTCTATTCATTTCGAAATTGTTTTATATTCAATTCATTTCGAAATCGTTATATATTCAATTCATTTCGAAATCGTTTTATATTCAATTGAAATCAAATTCGTTTGCTATTCAATTCAAATCAAATTAAATTTTATTTGATTCAATTTGAATTTCTTTATCTATTCAATTCGATTTAAAAACGAATATAATCGATATGAATATCGTTCGCGTCAAAATAGCGCATCTCTAATCAACACGGCTTTATATATTTCAATAATTCGGTTATTCTATTCAACAAATGAATATTTGTTCTTGTCAACACGTGACTAATCTCAACGAATGAGTACTGTCCACGTGTGACTATTTTTGTTATTTAATATATCTTATGAAAATTAAGGTATCTATCGTTTGATATTGAATTGGACTCCAACCGTAAATTAGTAAGAGAACGATTTCCTGAATATTAACCCGAAGGCCGAAACCAACATCAGATTAATATCCAGGAGACCACTCATCTCCTCTATTTTCCAGTTGATTTCTAATTCTATATATGATATAGATGTAAATTTTATTGTTAGAATATTTCGTTCAACTCATGACTAATCTCAACGGATGAGTACAGTCAATACATGAACTTTTACTTTATAGTGATAAAGATATAAATTTTATTGTTAAAATATTTCGTTCAACACATGACTAATCTCAACGGATGAGTACAGTCAACACATGAACCTTTATTTTATAATATTCTTTATTTTCCCGATTGGAATGAGGCCCAATCAATTACCATATAGCGTTAACTATATGCATTTTCATACAACACATGTATATAATAGCATTGAAAAATAATCAACCATCAACCAAAGTGCACTACACTATATAAGCATCAAATATAGATATCTAACGCTTATAACAGCCTGTCAATCAATCGATCGACATATTTAATCAATCAGGATGAGTGAACTTCAAATTTCATCCCAACACCCGTGTGGGGTTTCAAACAATCAAACACAGATTTTATTTGTGCAGTTGGGCGATGTGTAAAATTTATCGACCCAATCAATATCAGTCAAATCAGTGTATATAAACAAATCGGTCGATTTGTTTAAAAATATTTATTTATTCACATTCACGCTAAAAATTATATTTTTAACGATAAAATATTTTATTTTAACACATGGATTTCTATTTAGTTCCTGTACAAAATAAAAATGATATTTTTATTTTTCTAACATATTTTAGAAAATTCCGGCGGCATAACGGCACGATGCTAGAAATGGAACAAGGCCTAGCCTTATCCTCGGTCTAGTGAAGGCCTACGCCATTCACACATCAATCAATCCATTCCATTTCACCAAACAACTCAAATTTCAATCAAATAATCTAACTAATTTTTGCAATCAAACAAACCAGTCCATGGTCTGTGGACGATTGTGTCGGGTGCTACTAAGCACCGTCTGCATCCTAGTATATACATATAACTAGAAAAGAAATTGAAAGGTGAGAAATTCTCACCGATAGCTATCCAAATTCCACGACTCTTCTTTTAGAGAAATCTTCATCGTTCTCGCCTTTCTTCACTTTCGTTGCCTGTAGCCACTACATATGTAAAAATCGAATTTTTACTTCGTTATTCAATATATAAAAATCGAATTTTTATAATGCTATTCAATATATAAAAATCGAATTTTTATAATGCTATTCAATATATAAAAATCGAATTTTTATAAACACGCTATATGGATAAAAATTCTATTTTTACATTGATACTATATAGATAAAAATTATATTTTCACATCGATGTTCATATAGTAAAGATTATATTTTTATCACGCTATTCTTTATATAAAGATTTCGCCTTTTCAAAAATAAATATTTTGCCTTTTCAAAAATAAAGATTTCGCCTTTTCAAAAATAAAGATTTCGCCTTTTCAAAAATAAAGATGCTATTTTTAATATTTCTATCATGTAAAAATTATATTTTTACATCTTCTATATAGTAAAGATTATATTTTTAATACTTTAAAAATATAAAAATCGTATTTTTAATTCTTTACATTAATAAAAATTATGTTTTTATCCTTTCTATAATATAAAAATTATATTTTTCTTCCTTCTAAAAACCATATGTTTATATTCAAGGAAAAATCATCTTTATAAACCAAAGAAATAAATCAGCTTTTAAATCAATGTGTAATCAACATTAACTAATTTAATAAATAAATTAATTCAAATTACCTTGCTTCGCTGTTTTTCACGCCGGAGGGGGTTTCACGTCGTCACAGGCAGGAGGCGTTACCATCTGAGGTGCAGGGGGTGCTCACTGGCGGGTCAGTGGCCAGAGGGGGGGTCGGCGAGGCATGGGAGGGTCGGAGCAGGCGGTTTTAGGTGGTGGCCAAGGGGGAGGAGCTGGAAACGGAGGGGGGGTCGCGCGAGGCTCGAGGCAGCGCCTGGGCGAGCGGCGTGGCAGATCGGAGGGCGGCGTGATTTGGGGGGGGGGGGGGGGTTGGTCTGACGCCTGGACGGCGGTTGTGGGGGAGCTGCGACGGAGTCTTTCCTTTTTTTTCTGTATTGGATCGAACTGAAGTAAAAAAAGGGGGGGCAAGGTTAAAGGAGAGAAGTTTTATATTTTTTTATTTAATTATGAAAAAGTGGACTTTTACATACGACCTCTAAACGAGGCCCACCGCCTGTCGTCCATAGCGTTTCACCCCCATTACGAACACAATGGGATATGTATCGCAAGCTGATTCGATCGTTACAATCAGTTTTCGTCAGATATACATTTAATTCTATATATTGAATTTGAACGCGCATTTCAATTTACCGGGGTCGCATACTAACTTGAAAAATTACATAAAAATATTTTCTAGCTTCGTATTGACGATACGGTCCTAACAAAACTAGTTTCTTCGAATTCTGAGATCGTTAGAAAAATAGCCAATTTCCAGTCGATTAAAATCAACTGAAACTGGTCAAACGCGTTTTCCTTTGCCACACTCACATAATGATTCGAAAAATTATGAAATTTGGAATCTAGCAATAACTTGACATCACGGACCCAACAAAAGTGGTTTCGTCGAAATCCGAGGTCGTTTGCAAAATTTCCATTTTTAAGGGCCTGAATTCCATAGCGACTATTCAGAGTTTTCAACTGGACATATCTTTTTATTCCCGCTATGAAATCTTGATTTATCAGATTCGTTGGAAAGATATTATCAATTAGATCCCATTATTTTTGGTTTCACTAAAATCCGGATTGTTTTGCACCCGGTACATTCAATTGAAGTTTGAAATTGAATTATCGAACTACCGCGCCATTTTCAATTCTATTTATAATTATATATAAATAGTTATATTCTAACGACGACGCGTATAATATATTCATTCGAATTATATTCAAAATAAATTTTCATTGATATTATTTACAATAATCTATTTTAAATATTCAAAATTCACTGAAATTTCCAAAATAAAAAGTTTAAACTAGCCCAGAATTTCCGGGTTATTACATGCATGTTTTTGGTTTTTGTCGTATTTAACCGTATTTCTCGCTAACTCAGTGAACCGAGACCTTCGGAGACTTGGTTAAACACATATCGTGTATATATATATATATATATATGCATATTGTTTATTAGAGTGTATTCAACCCCATATCTCACTAACTCGGTGACCCAAGTCCTTCGGAGACTGGTTTTGAGTACGTGCCCCCAGGGGAGGACTTGAGTTTTAAGTTTCGATCCACTTTTGGTCCTATTTGATTCGGCTAGGATTTCTGTTACGCCCTTTCGGCTAGGATTTCTGTTTGTGATGGTCCTTCCAACATGTTTGTCGGTACTTCCGGCACCAGGATTGGTGCTTCCAACCTAGGTTTTGTCGGTCCTTCTGACTTTATGCATCATCCCGGGAGGTGGGCACTGGTTCATCTTATCGAGTTTTTGTTCGATTTGAAAATTTTGTGTCCTACACCTAGCAAGGTGCCTCTTTTGGGGTTGGCAATCTTTTATCCATGGGACAAATTTGGATGTTTCCACCTTTGCATTATTTTCGCAGTTTGGCACCAATTCTTTTGGTAGATGCTTACTGAGGATTTGATGTTTTTGCGATGAAAGATACAGCTTTCTGATTTGTCACTCACTCATTGCTTAGTTTTGATGAAGCTCCAACACTCAATGTTTTTGAATTGTTCCTACTGGGATATGCTTGGGAAGTCTCCAACTATGGTTGGATTTTGAGAGAGTTACTGTTCTTGTTTGCCTACATAAAGAAGTCAGCTTTTAGCAGAAGTTCTCAAATATATTGTAACACCCCGTAATTTTAAATATTAAAATTAACAATTTTAAGAATACTTAATTATTAATTTGAGAATTAAGGGAAATAGGTTATGCCGTTGTGTTCGTGTCGAAATTCTGCTTGGAATAGAGTCCAAGTTTTCATAAATCAGACTTCGTATGAGGAAGTTATGGCCCTTAGAAGTTTCAGAAATTTAAATAAATTAAAACAGTCCAGATTAAAATTCAAAATTCAAACGAGGAAGCGAGCTGGGTGGGATTTTTCCTACCCCAAGCCAGGTCGACCAGGGGGTCGACCTCCTCTATATAGGTTGACCTAGGGGTCGACCTACCCCCCCCCTCCGGGGCAGATCTGAACTGTGACGATCCTGACTTGTTGCTGAGTCTTTTCTGACCTGTTGCTGAGTCACTAAGGCATAGGTGGGAATTCTGGATAACTCTATCTAGTCTGGACGATTGTGATTGCTCCTATAATAATCTAACGGCTTATATTGATTTAAACTTCTATATAAGCACGCATAGACTCAAGCTCTAAACCTAAACTAAATTAGTCACTTGGCCTCCATGCTGTTGCTAGAATAGTTCTTCTTCTTAAAGCTTAGGAATTGCAAGTCAGAATTCTAATACAAACGACGAACGAATTATTCTCTTCTCTAATCCGTCTTTGTGAGTACAATTTCTTTCACAAAATAATTAACAAATTAATTATGATGAGTTATAATTTGGATTATGAGAATATGTCTGTTGAATCATATGATGTTACTTAACTTTTTTATCGTCTATTGGTGAACATATGACAGTTTTGTTAACTTATGTTGGTAGATCTATTTCATATGTCCAAACACATATGTTTAACTTGATTCATTTTATGACATCAGTTTATATGCAAGTTTGGGATGTTAAATCATATGCTAGTTTGTATGTGAATCTTACGCAAATCTGTTTTTACATATGCTAGTTTGTATGTGAATCTTGTGCAAGTCTCTATGCGAATTATACACAAGTTTATATGTGAATCAAGTATATACATATGCTAGTTTATATGAAAAACATGTGATATTAGTTTACATGTTTATATTCATATGCAAGTTTGTAGGAATCCATATGCAAGTTTAGGTGAAAACCCTCTTCACATATGCAAGTTTAGGTGAAACCATATTCATATATGCAAGTTCACAATTTCATGTTTAGATCTATATTTAGATCCATGGCAATACATAGTTTATGTAAATTTATGTTCTATATGTTCATTGCCTATGCAAGTTATTGGCTATGCAAACTTATGTTATAATTCTTATTTGCAAGTTAGATCTATTTTATGTGTTATGCAGGTTATGATGTTTTTTTTCTTTTTATGAGTTAGACTATTTGGTAGTCTAGCATATTTCATATTAAACATACAAACAACGTGGGGACAATGGGAAAATATTAATTATACAAATTGTGAATTGGCATAAAATGGCTTTAAAGGCATATAATTAATTTGAGACCCTAATTGGTATAATTTATATACCTAGAAAGTATGGACATAATTTAAGTGACAATTATGGACATAGATTAATTTGGAAATTATTGACAATTTGAATAGGCATAATTAATTCATATTTGGGGTGAAATAATTTTGTGTAATAATAAACGCCTAAGACACGAGGTTAGACTCGTTTGTGGTATAA
Organism: Allium sativum; assembly: GCA_030737875.1. Classification (NCBI taxonomy): domain Eukaryota; kingdom Viridiplantae; phylum Streptophyta; class Magnoliopsida; order Asparagales; family Amaryllidaceae; genus Allium; species Allium sativum. The sequence goes on from CM060926.1 coordinate 490,400,212, forward strand.
GACTGCCCAGACCCGCCGGACAAATCCAGCAACCAAAAACAATAGTCTAATGTGAGAGGTCGAAGGCATAAATTAAATGCGTAACAATTGTAAAGACACGAGGTTAGACTCGTTTGCGGTATAAGACAGCCCGGACCCGCCTGGCAAATCCAGCAACCGCAAACGGTAGTCTAATGTGGGAGGTCTTACAAGGTTACGGTTCAATTAGGCTAAATGGCTAAAAATTAGCAAACAAATAAACAAACAACACAAACATCAATCAATTAGTGAATTAGAGTCTCAAATTCGTAATTTGATATATATACAAAAATCAGATTTTTGATGCCAAATCACAACAATAGGCCCTATCTAATTTTGGTTCTCACACCAGTCAATAGGAAATATATAGATAACCCACTCTCGCCAGTCGAACACAACACAGATGACGATGCCTCATCATCAGAATCATCTCCGGCAACTAAAGTGTGATCCTATATCTATCCAGTATATTAAAACTTCGAATACAAGCCGCTAAGCGTGTATGCAAAATCTTTATATACTCGATTGCCCAAATTCAATTTAAATAGACTATTCAAATACGAATACTTAAGATTTGAATTTCCAAAACAAAGTGGGTTTTTCACTTTTATTTTCAAAAACAACACTCTTTCGACTCGTTCTAGGACACTACTGATCCCATCTCTAACGAGTCATCCTCATTGGATATTACTAATCCAATATCTGATGAATTCTTTCATATGGTTCTAATGTGTCTTGTTCTCTAGCTTTGTAAACCAAAGCTCTGATACCACGTGTAAAAACCCGCAACTTCCCCGTAAAGGAAAGCGTCGGATAGTTCGAGAACAAGCCACAACAGAACGCGTACAGAAGAACATTTCATTGTATATAACAACAATGCATCAGATTACAAGAATATACAGAGTATAAAATAATATTACACAGAAATATCAGAGATTTAAATTACATTTAAATACATAGCAGCGGAAAGATAATACAATACACAACTAGAATGAGATATACGGATACAAAGCTTTCCGGATATCGTTCCAGCTGTAAACCAGGTTCCTGTGAATATAAATCTGCAAAACCAAAACTACTAGCTGCCCGTGTCAAAATAAGGGCACCCAGAGTTTAGGTTAAAACAATAAACTCCAGGTCAGTCATGGGACTGGTGTGAGAACTAAAACAGTTATTAATCTTTATTTTAAATCATTAGGTAAATCAAGGGACCACGCCGTATAACACGGAACGGGTTTCCTCCCAAGAATACCAGTGCATAAAACAAACAGCGCAATGCTAAATAAAGAAAGATGAAGCTGTTATAAGACCCAGGTCCTATCACACAATGCAACGCAAGCCGGGGGATAGGGTTTTCCCTTATAACAGCCAAAGAATGCTTGATACGTTTAAAACAAATCATTTGATACTATAATAAGTGCATAGTGCATAAAACAACTTCAAATCATAAGTATCAATCATAGGCGGCATGGGTACCATATATCATGTCGCCATATATAGGTTTACAAATAAAACCGCAAAGTCACGTAATTGGAAATTGGATTTCCTTCTATGAACCGAGGCAAAAGATAGTCCTCAACCGATTCGAGACTGCCTAGCCCGAGTCTCAGGATCAGAACGCATCGACCCTTGGAGCGACAGGGCCGGTCCACACGGAGTGGATTAAACTTAAACCCTGGACACTGCGTTTCGCCGCCCTTTGGGGCGTATGCGAGCCAACGAATGACTCCATCGGACCCGGATCGTCCGATCTAACCGAGGCGCCTCGCAACAGCAACAACCACATAAGTCAAACTCGTCAGGGCGTGTAAAACCACTGACGCCACTTTTTAGCTAGGAGGAAACGCAGGCCCTCCCTGAGGTCCGTCTCCCGTTTTTGGTTCATACCGGGTGTGAAACACGCGAAGTAAACGCTACACAAAGCTACGCCACAAAGGCCGTGCTTTGATCACCAACCACAAGACTTTGCTTTTCAACAGAAGCCTTGATCATTTGCATCTTAGCATGCCACACAGGCAAACCATCCTATGCAACCGATATCAGTCACACAGAATGAAATCCGATGTCAGACACACAGTCCATTTACAAGTCCGTTCTGGGTCTGAACGAAACCGGGAGCACCTAGTACCCCGCATATCCATCGATCTCCAAGTACGTCTGGACGATCACTAACTGTTTCCATCTTCTTGGGTGTACAGCCCAATCAAGATCATCAGTTATCACCCAAACGACGTGAAGACCTCCGGTCTTCGACCATCGTCTTCATCTTCGACTTATCGTCGCATCAGTTATTCAGAATGGGATAAACCCGGTCTTTCCGAATAACTCGCGTATATTTTAAATAAGTGTTACACAAACACAACATACGCCTCATTCCAATTCATTAGTCACTAACCGTAAATTAATCAAGAGAATAATTCCCCAAACATTAACCCCGAAGGCCGAAACCAACATCAGATCAATACCCAGAAAACCATTCTGCTTGGCCAACCGACAGTTAGTTTCTAAATTTCACATTCATAGGGAAAGGTTCCCATTAATTTTATCCAAGATAAATTCTTTGAATTTATGTTTGAATCTCAATTCGAACTTGTCGGGATTAGCGAACCTTACCGAAGTAATCATTTGTTTTAATTTCCCAATCCCAACCTATTCATCCCATGAAGTAAAACTGGTTATACTTCATATCTAACACCACAGTGTTATCGGTAAATTCAATTACCATTTCACGTTCAAATCTAATTAAAGATTTAACTATCGCCTGGAGCAAAACTGGTGATACTCCATTTTCGATCATTTCAATCTAATTAAAGATTCATTAAAACTCCACTTAGTTTTAATCTTTGACTGGGTTAAAGAATCAGTGTCATTTAAAACACAGTTCACGATAAACCCAAAATCTCATTCCATTAATTATCGAGTTAAAGAACGAGTGTTATTTAAAACACTGTTCACGATAAACCCAAAAATCAATATCAATTCAATTCCAATTAAATATCATTTAATTGGTACACTTCATTAAATCTAAATAAAAAGATTTAATCATTTCTCAACTGGGTTCAAGAACAGTGTTAGTGAAGACACCATTCACGACAAACCCAAATCACATTCATTAATTATCGGGTTAAAGAACAAGTGTTATTTAAAACACTATTCACGATAAACCCAAAAATCAATATCAATTCAATTCCAATTAAATATCATTTAATTGGTACACTTCATTAAATCTAAATAAAAAGATTTAATCTTTTCTCAACTGGGTTCAAGAACAGTGTTAGTGAAGACACCATTCACGACAAACCCAAATCACATTCATTAATTATCGGGTTAAAGAACAAGTGTTATTTAAAACACTGTTCACGATAAACCCAAAAATCAATACCAATTCAATTCCAATTAAATATCATTTAATTGGTACTCTCCATTAAATCTAAATAAAAAGATTTAATCTTTTCTCAACTGGGTTCAAGAACAGTGTTAGTGAAGACACCATTCACGACAAACCCAAATCACATTCATTAATTATCGGGTTAAAGAACAAGTGTTATTTAAAACACTGTTCACGATAAACCCAAAAATCAATACCAATTCAATTCCAATTAAATATCATTTAATTGGTACACTTCATTAAATCTAAATAAAAAGATTTAATCTTTTCTCAACTGGGTTCAAGAACAGTGTTAGTGAAGACACCATTCACGACAAACCCAAATCACATTCGATATTCAATACAAGGCTCTGAATAGAAAATATATCGGCTTATATTCAATATCGAATTCTACGACTAACAAATGTCGTATTGGAAATAACGATACAAATATATATCTTTCAAATTTCCATAACAACACCTGTAATATCACGAATTCCAACATCGAAATATTCCGAAGACAATTTCGATTCAAATCCACTCCAATGCAATCATTGGAAATTTTGGTTATTTTCAAAACCATTTCAAATTCAATTTATTTATTTAAAAATAAATAGAATTATAATTCTAGTTCAAAACTAGTTCATTTCGATAAAAATCCATTTTTATCTTTTCAAATATGGAGTTTTTCATCCCAATTCTTTCTAAATCATTTCTTATGATTTTACACAAATTATTGCTATTTTTAATAATTTTATCAAGGCCCGTACAGTCGATTTCCATCAATGGCCATCGAACTGCACTTACAGCGACCTTTTTCGAATTTGATTTGGACGTATCTCCAAATCCAACCGTTAGATTTCAAATTTCTAACATTCATTAGAAAGCTCTTTTCGATACGAACCCAACGGTTCCGGTTTCAGGAGAATCCGACGGTCGGATCTCCCGTAATGTCCGTTCGAAATAAATGGTCGAAATTCGCGAACTGCCGCGACGCGGCGCGTTCTATTCAAAATCGTTTACGTCAAAATGGCGTCAATCTAACCAACACGGCTTCACAAATTTCTATTTTCAAATATTCTATTTCAAATATTTCTTCTTCAAAATCGTTGTTATTATCAAAATATTTCGTTCAACACATGACCAATCTCAATGAATGAAACTGTCAACACATGAACTTTATTTTATATTGATAAAGATGTAAATTTTAATATTAAAATATTTCGTTCAACACATGACCAATCTCAATAGATGAGTACTGTCAACACATGAACTTTTATTTTTTTATATTCTTTATTTTTCAAATTGGAATGAGGCCCAATCAATTACCATATAAAGTTCATTATATGGATTTTCATACAACACATGAATATCATAGCATTGAAAAATAATCAACCATCAACCAAAGTGCACTACACTGTATAAGCATCAAATATAGAGATCTAACGCTTATAACAGCCTGTCAATCAATCGATCGACATATTTAATCAATCAGGATGAGTGAACTGCATATTTCATCCTAACACCCGTGTAGGGTTTCAAACAATCAAACAAATATTTTATTTGTGCAGTTGGGCGATGTGTAAAATTTATCGTCCCAATCAATGTCATTCAAATAGGTGTACATAAACAAACCGTCTGGTTTGTAAATGAATATTCTATTTTATTCACTTCACGTTAAAAATTATATTTTTAACGATAAAACATTTTATTTCAACATATGAATTTCTATTTAATTCATTTCTTCGATAAAATGATATTTTTATTTTTCTAACTTATTTTAGAAAATTTCGGCGGCATAACGGCACGATACTAGAAACGGGACGAGGCCTAGCCTTATCCCCGGTCTAGTGAAGGCACACGCCATTCACACATCAATCAAATCAATTCGTTATGTAAACCACAAAATTTGGAGTAAGAGTCTAACCTAGCCTTACTCCTTCGCCTTATAACGGCGCACGTCTAATCCTAACCAATTTATCGATTCGATTTTTCACACCACAAATCACATTCAAACCAATATCGCAATCAATCACCAAACAGTCAAACAAACAAGTCCATGGTCTGTGGACGGTTGTGTCGGGTGCTACTAAGCACCGTCTGCATCCTAGCATATATATATAACTAGAAAATAAATTGAAAGGTGAGAAATTCTCACAATTAGCTATCCAATCATCTTGACTCTTCTTTTGCAGAAGTCTTCATCGTTTCGCCTTTTTGTCCTCTTCGTTGCCCGTAGCCACTACATATGTAAAAATCGAATTTTTACTTCGCTATTCCATATATAAAAATCATATTTTTCTATCGAAGTTCAATACGAAGTTCAATATATAAAAACCCTATTTTTATTTCGAAGTTCAATATATAAAAATTCCATTTTTCTATCGTTATTCAATATATAAAAATTCCATTTTTCTATCGTTATTCAATATATAAAAATCTCGCCTTTTTAACTATAAAGATTTTACCTTTTTCAAAAATAAAGATTTGATTTTTATAGTTCCTACTAGGCAAAGATTATATTTTGACATCATCTATATAGTAAAGACTATATTTTTAATATTTTAAAAATATAAAGATCATATTTTTAATTCTTTAAAAATATAAAAATCATATTTTTATTACTTCATATATTTAAAAATCGAATTTTTATCTCTATATCACTTCATATGAAAAGTTCAATCTTCTCTGTCGCTTCATATATAAAATAAAAATCTAATCTTTTTATTCTCTACATATAAAAATCATAGCTTTTTAAATTAAAATAAACAAGTTTTATGTTTAAAATAAATATGTTTTCAGATTTAAAATCCTTTCTAAAAATTACAGTTTTAAATTCTTTTATAAAAATTACAGTTTTAAAATCTTTTATAAAAATTACAGTTTTAAATTCTTTTTAAAAAAACAGAAAAAGTAAATAATAATAAAAAAAAACAGCAGGGCACTTACAGGGGGGGATTTGCAGCGCCGTCGAGGTCGGAGGGGGGGGGGTATCGCGTCACTTCTGGTGAGAGAGGGGGGGGTTTCGTCGAGGGTTCGGAGGAGGGGGGGTCGGCTTCGTCGAGGGTTCGGAGGAGGGGGGTCGGCTTCGTCGAGGGTTCGGAGGAGGGGGGTCGGCTTCGTCGAGGCGTGGTGGCGATTCCGAGGGAGGCGGCGGCGATTTATAGATCGGGCCCTTTTTTTTTTTCTTTTTCTTTGATTATTGCAGAATGAAATCGGGGGGGGGGGGCCAGAGGGAAAATAAAGGAGGGAAATATTTTTTTTTATTAAATTAATTGCATAAAGTTGACTTTTACCCATGACCTCGAAACGAGGCCCACCGCCTGTCGTCCATAGCGTTTAACCCCCATTCCGAACCCAATGGGATATGTATCGTAGACTGGTTCGACTATTTGAATCAGTTTCCATTTATTTTATTTTTAAATCACTATATTGAATTTTAAACGCACATTTCAAATTACCGGGGTCACATACTAACTTTAAAAATTCCTGAAAAATATTTTCTAGCTTCGTATTGACGATACGGTCCTAACAAAACTAGTTTCGTCGAATTCTGAGACCGTTTGAAAAATGGCCAATTTCCAGTCGATTAAAATCAACTGAAACTGGTCAAACGCGTTTTCCTTTGCCACGCTCACATATTGATTCGAAAATTTATGAAATTTAAAACCTAGCAATAACTTGACACTGCGGACCCAACAAAACTGGTTTCGTCGAAATCCGAGGTCATTTGCAAAATGTCCATTTTTAAGGGCTTGAATTCCATAGCGACTATTTCAAATTTTAAACTGGACATATCTTATCATTTCTAAGATGAAATCTCAGTTTGTTAACTTCGTTACAAAGATATAGTTATACAGATTCAAATATTTCTTGTTTCGTTCAATTCTGACTTATATTGAATTCTGTATATTCATTTGAAATTAGAAATCGAATTTTCGAACTACCGCGCTATTTTCTATTCTATTTTAATTATATATAAATATTTATATTCTAGCGACGACGCGTATAATATATATACGTTGAATTCTATTCAAAATAAATTTCTCGTCGATATTATTTAAAATAATTCATTTTAAATAATCTAATTCGCTAAAATTGCCAAAAATAAAAATTTTAAACTGGCCCAGATTTTCCGGGTTGTTACAGTCTCTTTTATGGCTACTTATGTTGGGGTTATGCTTTTTTACTTTATGTACTCAGAAAACAATTTGTCAAGATGGATATTAAGTGTACTTGGTTTAATTGTTTGTTTTTGATGGTGTTGTAACCAAACTATTTCTCTGCTGTAATAAAAGTTGTTTTAAAATTTTCAAGTACCAATATATGTATCTGTCTTGTTATATTCTGTTCTATACACCAATAATACTCCATGAAAGTTAATGCATTCCCTTTGAGAGTGACATTAATGGACGTGGGGTGTTACACGTGGTATCAGAGCCGAGGTTAACAGAACAGATAAGAGATTTTGAAAAACTATTTTTTTTTCAAAAGAATTTTTAAAGAAATAACTTCAAAAACAGGTTTTAAGGAGAGTATTTTCAAGAGAAAAGTTTGTTTTAAAAACATAACCCCCAAGAGCCATATATCTTTCCTTCGATTCTCCGTTTTGAATCTCTTCCTTTTTCTTTTCAACATGTCTAGGGTACCCGAGATACCCGAGGGAATACCAATACCAATACCAACCTGGTTCAGAAGGTATCTGGAGGCTAGGGCCACCGCCGTAGGCCCAGCAGACATTCCTCCTCCCCCAGCTGCAGCTTCTCCTCCCCCTCCCCGCGTTGATACTTTTTCGAAGATATGCAAAGACTTTCGGGCAATGGGTGGGAAACCTTTTCACGGGTCAGAGACGTTTGTTGAAGCTCGAAATTGGCTTGAGGAGGTGGGAGATTTGTTTGGTATCTTCGAGATAGAAGATGGAAGGAAGGTCTAATTAGTTGCTTGGTTAATGAAGGACGAAGCCTCGTTTTGGTGGGAGGTCACAAATGGAGAGCATCCAGTGGAGACATGGATGTATTTAAGGCATAGGTTCGAGATGAAATTTCTCTCACGAGCAGAAGAGAATTTATACATGGAGAGGTTCTTGGCGTTCAAGCAGGGGAATTTATCAATAAAGGAGTACGTCAACAAGTTCAATCAGTTGGCGAGATTTGGCTTAGACTTGGTGAACACACCTGAAAAGAAGGCCCTGAGATTTGCTAATGGTTTGAATGAGCCGCTACATGGGTTGGCTATGACCCACATTCCTATGGGGGCTACCTTTGAGAAACTGGTTGACATGACGCTTATGCATGAAGAGGAGAAAGGCGCTAATGCTAATAAGGCACCGGAAAAGAAAGGGGATCAAAAAACGTCACAGCAGCAACCTAAGAAAGGTGGTAAGGATAACAATAACAAAGGAAAGAAAAGGTGCTTTAATTGTGGAACACCAGGCCATCTGAGCAAGGACTGTAGGAAGAAGAAGAAGACTGGTTGTTTCAACTGTGGTGAGGCAGGACATCTAATTAAAGACTGTCCAAGAAGACAAGGGGATAGGACAAGGTCTACTTCTAGTGGGCAGGTTCAGGCTCTCATGGCACCAGGGCAGGCAAGAGGGTAGATTCATGCTTTCATGGCACCAGGACAGGAGAGAGGTAGAAACATTTCTGTTGAAAGTTTGGTTTTTCTATTTGATCATCATGTTTGTACTTTATTTGATTCTGGCGCTTCACACTCGTTTGTATCTGCTTCGTTAGTTGAAACACTGCACCTAAATACTAATCTATTTATGGATCCCATAGTAGTCTCAAATCCTATAGGTGGTTCGGCTCATCTTTCAATGATTTGTTGGGATTTGAGAGTGTCTATCTTGGGCGTTGGGTTTGAATGCAACGCCTTTATTCTTGGCTTCATGGGCTACGGCTTGATTCTAGGCATGGATTGGTTATCCAGTAATGGTGACATCCTCGATTGTGAAAAGAGAGTGGTTAGACTTATGACTCGCCTCGGTAACACTCTCAAAATCTCTTGTAATCCCATACATTCTGTTATGCTTAGCTACCTGGAATCTCTTGATGCGTCTATTGAAAACTTACAGTCGGTTATAGTAGTCTGTGAATACTCAGATGTATTTGAAGAGCTGAAGGGCTTACCTCCGAAGTGGGAGATAGACTTCCGCATATACCTTGTTGATAATGCAAAACCCGTAGCTCTACCCGTTAGACACATGGCTCCAAGGGACAGAAAAGAGCTCAGCAAGCAATTCAAAGAGTTGCTCAAAAAAGGGTTTATATGGCAGAGTATTTCTTAATGGGGGGCTCCAGTAGAATTCGCAACCAAAGCGGAAGGTTCACTTCGCCTATGCATTGATAATAGGGATCTAAACAAGCTGACCAAGAAAAATAGGCACCCACTTCCAAGAATATACGATTTGTTTTATCAGCTTGTAGGTGCGTCGGTTTTCTCCCAACTAGATCTGGCTACCGAGTTTCATCAGCTAAGAGAGGCTGAAGACAGCATTGATAAGACTGCGTTCAGAATCCCGGATGGTTTCTCCGAATGGCTTGTCATGCCTTTCGGCTTGACAAACACACCCGCTTACTTCATTAACTTGATGAGTAGGGTGTTCAGGGAGTTCCTTAATAAGTTTGTGGTGGTCTTCGTAGACAACATTTTGATTTTCTCGAAGAATGAAGAAGAGCATGCTTTGCATTTAAGGGAAGTCATGGATACTCTTCGTGCACATCAGCTGAAAGCCAAATTCTCCAAATGTCATTTCAGGAGAGAAGAAGTGAGGTTTCCTGGACATGTGGTGTCCAAAGAGGGGATAGTTATGGACCCCGCAAAAGTAGTTGCGGTGCAAGATTGGAAGGTTCCACGGAATGCAACCGAAGTCCGAAGCTTTCTCGGGCTAGCGGGCTTTTACCAAAAGTTCGTTAAAGACTTTGCAAGAATCTCAGCCCCACTCACAAGATTGATAAAGAAGAACCTAACATTCGCTTGGGATTTGGATTGCGATATTGCTTTCCAACGTTTAAAAAGGGCTCTAACAGCAACCTCAGTTCTGACATTACCTGATGGGAGAAAAAAAATTACCATATACAAAGACGCATGTGGTACAGGGTTGGGCGCTGTCTTGATGCAATAAGGCAAGTAGTTTGTTATGGGGGAAGGCAATTGAAGGTACATGAGAAGAACTACCCAACGCATGATTTGGAGCTAGCTGCAATTATTTTCGCTCTAAAGTCATGGCGTCATTACCTACTAGGAGAAAGGTTTGAACTGTTTACTGACCATAAATCATTAAAGTGCCTTTTCTCACAGAAATATCTTAACCTAAGACAACAAAAGTGGATGGAATTTCTGGCCTCATATGATTTTGAGATTTCCTATACCCCTGGCAAGGGCAATGTGGTAGCAGACACCTTGAGTAGAAAGAAGCTGACCTTGAGTCCTCTCTTTGTAGAAAGGAAAAGCTTGGTGTACATCGCAAACTTTAACTTTAGACCCTCCTCTGAAATTGTACCTGGTCTGTTAGCATCGCTAGAGGTGCAACTTACTCTTTTGGACTCAATAGGAACCGCGCAACGAGAAGACCATCAGCTAGTTGATATGATGGATAAGCTAGTTAGGGGTGAGACTTCTAGTCACCTCAATAGATACTCCATCCATGATAAGGGTTGGTTGAGACGGGATGGAAGGCTATGCGTCCCATAAGCAAGGGATTTAGTGAAGATGGTTCTCGAAGAAGCGCACCATTCTAAGCTGACCATATACCCAGGCGGAGACAAGATGTATAAAAATATAAAAAGGGTTTTCTTTTAGAACGGCATGAAGAGGGATGTAGTGGAGTTCGTCGCTAAGTGCTTGACATGCCAGCAAGTCAAAGCGGAGCAGAAGAAGACTGGTGGTCTGCTTCATCCTCTAGAGGTCCCACAGTGGAAGTGGGATAGCATTTTGATGGACTTTGTTGATGGGTTGCCTAGGTCAAGAAGAGGCAATACCAGTGTTTGGGTAATAGTGGACAGGCTCACTAAAAGCGCTCACTTTATACCTGTTAAGAGTAGAAGGACTGCCTCGTCCCTAGCATCCATTTACCTTAAAGAGATAGTTCGACTCCATGGGATACCTTCCAGCATAGTGAGTGATCGAGATCCTATCTTTACGAGCGAGTTTTGGAAGGGTTTGCAACAGGCTGTAGGCACACAATTATGCTTAAGCACGGCCTATCACCCCCAAACCGATGGTCAGACGGAAAGGTTGAACAGAGTATTGGAATACCTCTTGAGATTGTGCATTCTTGACTTTGGAGGGACATGGGAGGATCATCTTCCTTTAGTGGAATTCGCTTACAACAATAGTTACCAAGCCACCATAGGCATGGCGCCCTTCGAAGCTTTATATGGAAGACCATGCAGATCACCAACTTGTTGGTGGGAGTCTACAGACAAGCTCGTACTTGGGCCAGACATGATTAGAGAAACCTCAGAAAAGGTGGACTTGATAAGAAGATGGATGAAGGATGCACAAGATAGACGGAAGTCCTACACAGACAAAAGAAGGACCGACCTTGAGTTTGAGGTTGGAGATAGGGTGTTCCTTAAAGTATCTCCTTTGAGGAATGTCATTCGCTTTGGGTCCATAGGAAAGCTAGCACCAAGATTTGTAGGACCATTTCCTATCATTGGAAGCATTGGGACGATGGCTTACAGTGTAGAGCTACCCAAAAGACTGGCTGGAGTTCATAATGTTTTTCATGTTTCTCAACTACGACAGTGCTTACATGAGTCTGCGGAAGTTGTGGAGCCAAGTATACTAGAGGAAGTAGAAGTGGAACGAGAAGCGACTGTGAGAAGAGTTCCAACCGTATCTTGGGTACGGAATTAAAAAAGCTATGCAACCGTGAAGTCAAGCTTGTTAAAGTTCAATGGAGTGACGCTGAGGAAGACGCAACTTGCGAAACTGAGAGAAAAATAAGCGCAGCCTACCTTTTCTTTTTGAGGATACCTCCTTGATCTCTTTTTCCATAAGTTTATTCATGCTTATATCTATCTTTTAAGTATATCTCCTCGGTCCTATTCTTTAGCCTTAGGTAGAAACCAATGGATGTAAACATGTATTTTAAACATGTTATGATTGATGGTTGCGAGTGGTTGCAAGTGGTTGCTCGTGGATGCATGTACACACACATTAGGCACTAGATCGGCTCAATCACTTTCATATTGCATATAAATATGTGTGCATATTTAAATTAATGGGTATATAATGGTTGCGTTATCATATGGATGCTGCATTTTGATGAATGGTTGTGTACACATGTAGAAGTAATATGCATCGTTAGGATTCTTTTGCATGCATAATGGACGCATGGCACTATCATGATTTGCATTTAGGAGGTCAACTGAATCAGTGGACCGCCTGATTTTTCATTGGATAAGGAACATATACACACACTTTTTGCATATGTTCTTACAACATTAGAAATCTTGTAAGGACAATGGATGCCTGTGTTTGATGGTTGAGTAGATGGATGATTGGATGTTAGGATATACATTTTCCTTAACTTGGAGATTTCGGGGGAGAAATCCTTTAAGGAGAGGAGAATGTAACACCCCGTAATTTTAAATATTAAAATTAACAATTTTAATAATACTTAATTGTTAAAGTGAGAATTAAGGGAAATGAGTTACGCCTTTGCGTTCGTCTCGAAATTCTGCTTTGAATAGAGTCCAAATTTTCATAAATTGGACTTCGTATGAGGAAGTTATGGCCCTTAGAAGTTTCAGAAATTTAAATAAATTAAAACAATTCAGATTAAAATTCAAAATTCAAACAAGCAAGCGGGCTGGGCGGGATTTTTCCCGCCCAGGATAGGTCGACCTCCCCTATACAGGTCGACGTGGGGGTCGACCTACCCCTCCCCCCTCCGGGGCAGATCTGATCTGTGACGATCCTGACTTGTTGTTGAGTCTTTTCTGACCTGTTGCTGAGTCACTAGGGCATAGGTGGCAATTCTGGATAACTCTAGCTAGCCTGGACGGTTGTGATTGCTCCTATGATAATCTAACGACTTATATTGATTTATACTTCTATATAAGCATGCATAGACTCAAGCTCTAAACCTAAACTAAATTAGTCTCTTGGCCTCCATGATGCTGTAGTTCTTCTTCTTAAAGCTTAGGAATTGCAAGTCAGAATTCTAATACAAATGACGAAAGAATTATATTCTCTTCTCTAATCCGTCTTTGTGAGTACAATTTCTTTCACAAAATAATTAATAAATTAATTATGATGAGTTATAATTTGGATTATGAGAATATGTCTGTTAAATCATGTGATGTTACTTAACTTTGTTATCGTCTGTAGGTGAACATATGACAGTTTTGTTAACTTATGTTGGTAGATCTATTTCATATGTCCAATCACATATGTTTAACTTGATTCATTTTATGACATCAGTTTATATGCAAGTTTGGGATGTTAAATCATAAGCTAGTTTGTATGTGAATCTTATGCAAGTCTGTTTTTACATATGCTAGTTTGTATGTGAATCTTATGCAAGTCTGTTTGCGAATTATACACAAGTTTATATGTGAATCAAGTATATACATATGCTAGTTTATATGTAAAATATGTGATATTAGTTTACATGTTTAAATTCATATGCAAGTTTGTAGGAATCCATATGCAAGTTTAGGTGAAAACCCTATTCACATATGCAAGTTTAGGTGAAACCATATTCATATATGCAAGTTCACAATTTCATGTTTAGATCTATATTTAGATCCATGGCAGTACATAGTTTATGCAAATTTATGTTCTATATGTTCATTGCCTGTGCAAGTTATTGGCTATGCAAACTTATGTTATAATTCTTATTCGCAAGTTAGATCTATTTTATGTGTTATGCAAGTAGTGATGTTTCTTTTCTTTTTATGAGTTAGACTATTTGCGAGTCTAGCATATTTCATATTAAACATACGAACAACATGGGCACAATGGGAAAATATTAATTATACAAATTGTGAATTGGAATAAAATGGCTTTAAAGGCATATAATTAATCTGAGACACTAATTGGTATAATTTATATACCTGGAAAGTATGGACATAATTTAGGTGATAATTATGGACACAGATTAATTTGGAAATTATTGATAATTTGAATAGGAATAAATAATTCATATTTGGGGTGAAATAATTATGTGTAATAATAAACGCCTAAGACATGAGGTTAGATTCGTTTGTGGTATAAGACTGCCCGGACCCGCCCGGCAAATCCAGCAACCACAAACGATAGTCTAATGTCAGAGGTCGAAGGCATAAATTAAATGCGTAACAATTGTAAAGACACGAGGTTAGACTCGTTTGCCGTATAAGACTGCCCGGACCCGCCCGGCAAATCCAACAACCGCAAATGGTAGTCTAGTGTGGGAGGTCTTACAAGGTTACGGTTATAATGAATTAAGTAATCACTTAACCAAGATAAACATGTGGTGGGTCATGGGGGTTAAGTGGGTGGCATGGGTGACATGTGAAATAGGATTAGAAACACTTAACCAAATTGTAACATGTAAGAAGACATGAATAAGAAGGGGTTAAGTGGGAAATCCTAGTGGGGACCAAGCATAGGTGGAAAGCTTGTGTCAAGCATGGGGGACCCTTTTCAAACAAATAACCCATTAAGTATCTTTTTGAGCTCGAGTTAGATCGAGGACGGGACACGCTTACTGGGTTTGATTGTAAGATGTCAAAACGGGTTAGCGGTGGCAACGCAAGTCCAACGGGTTCATGTGCGTGCGTGGACCCGGGCTGGTAGGTAAGACGTTGTTGCATTGTGTAGATATAAGTCATGCATCTTTAGTGGTATCGAGTTGCCACTTTGGGAAGTGATACACCCCACTATGGGACCAGCACGGGTATCTATGAGTTAGGGAGCTGATCGCATGGGGGTAGTGGGTACAACTAGTGGAGATAGGGGCAGGCGGCAACTATGAAGACAGCTAGGGGTACACGAAACTACCATTATGATTATTATGTTTAGTAGGCGGGATCAACTTTTAAGGTGACTAGAAATGGTGCAGTATAGTAATTATCCTATAGTGTTGGAGGCGCAAATTAATGTTATCTTATTCCACTTATTTGTTTTGTCATGACCATTTGTTTCACAGTCATTCCTTGTTTTACCAGTTTATGCCTTATCCTAATTACTTTAATAATTATATTGTTAAAGTTATTGGACTCGCCAGAGTTTATATCTGACCCCCTTTGTTTTCGACTTTACTCTTCCTTCTCCCCCCTCCCCTCCCCCCTCCCCCCCCCCCCCCCCCGGTTCTCAGGGTGGGACTAGTGCTAGTGGAGCTTGATTTGGGTCTTTCTCTCTCTTTTGGAAGTGCTTGGATTGCTGAAAGTAAAGTTCAGCTCGTCTCTTTTATGGCTACTTATGTTGGGGTTATGCCTTTTACTTTATGTACTCAGAAAATAATTTATCAAGATGGATATTAAGTATACATGGTTTTATTGTTGGTTTCTGATGTTGTTGTAACCAAACTATTTCTCCGCTGTAATAAAAGTTGTTTAAAAATTTTCAAGTACCAATATATGTATCTGTCTTGTTATATTCTGTTCTATACACCAATAATACTCCATGAAAGTTAATGCATTCCCTTTGAGAGTGACGTTAATGGACGTGGGGTGTTACATATATGATTCATGTAAGCAAATGGAGTTTCTCACTTATTTTTTATGTACATAGTTCGAATGCGAAGTTTCTTGCAAATATTAACAGCTTTTACAATAGATTTGAACAATGCATTATAGAAAGTAACAGCGGATGTGCTCGTTATTCCAAGCTTAAGGAATCTGGACTCCATCTGTGGTGGTCAATTTGAAAGTACCGTCCTAAAGTTTTTGGTTTATAACATAGGGCCCTTCCCAATTTGGTCCAAAAACCCCAGTTTCGGTCATTACTTTCTTCAACACGAGGTCTTCGATCTCGAAAGTTCTGTGTCTGACTTTTGAATTGAAATGCCCAGCCACCCTTCTCTGATGTGCAGCTACCCTGAGTTCTACTTCCTTTATTTTTTTCCTCGAGTTGGTCGAGGGCCTCAAGTTGTAGCCTCTCATTTTCCTCCTGGTTGAAGTAAATCCTCCTATGGGTGGGAACTTCCAGTTCCACAAGGATCATGGCTTCAGAGCCGAAAGCTAAGGAAAAGGGAGTGTGCCCAGTCGCAATTTTATGAGTGGTACAGTATGCCCATAGTGCTAGTGGAAGCTCATCTGCCCAACCACCTTTGGATTTCTCCAGTCGCTTCTTGATGGTTGATTTAATGATCTTGTTTACCGCTTCCACTTGCCCGTTTGTTTGCGGATGGCAGTTGCCAAATTTTTTTTCTAGAGTTTATACTTGGCATAGAAATTTTGGAATTCTTCGCTCTCAAATTGGGTTCCATTTTCTGTGATTATTTTTGTGGCACTCCGAACCTACAAATGATATTTTTCAAGAAAAAATTAATAACTTTCTATGAGGTTATAGTTGCCAATGGTTCTGCTTCAGCCCATTTTGTAAAATAATCAACGGCAACAGTGACATATTTAAAACCAGATTTTGCTATGGGAAGTGCTCCTATAAGATCGATGCCCCAGATGGCGAATGGCCATGGGCTGACCATCTTGATTATAACTGTTGACGGCATCCTTGGAATTTTTGCAAACCTCTGACATTTATCGCATTTTTTGGTATATGCTATGGAATCCTTATTTATGTCTAGCCAGAAATAACCATGTAGCAGAACTTTCTTGGCCAATGTCTGGCCACCAGTATGACGTCCGCATTCACCCTCATGTAATTCTGTCATGATTGCTTTCGACTCCTTTTGGTGACACAACGATGTAAGGGCATAGAGAATCCTCGTTTGTATAGCCATCCATCCTGAAAGAGATACATAGGGGCTTTTCATAAGATTTTCCTTCGCTTCTTAACTTCTGCCGGGAGTGCACCGGCCATGAGGTACTCTTTGATTGGTGTCATCCACGAGTCTGGCTCACTATCTACCTCCATGACCCAATCTATCTCAATTTGTTCTGCACTGGGGCTGGAGAGGACCTCCACTGGGACTAATCCTATAAGTTGTGCATCTTCTGTGCTTGCATACTTCGCCAGTGAATCTGCCTTGGTATTTTCTTCTCTCGGAATGTGAGATATGGTATAGTGCTCGAAGCTCTTTAGTAGTTCCAAGGCTTTAGATAGGTAAGTCGGTAAGTTACCCATTTTGGCCTGGAACTCTCCCCGGATCTGAAACACCACTAGTTGGGAGTCACTGAAGATTTTCATGGTTTTAAACTATAATTTTCTTGCTAGTTTTATTCCTACAATGAGGGCTTCATATTCAGCTTGGTTATTTGTTGATGGAAATTCTAGTCTTAGCACATAGCATATAGATCTTCCTTCAGGGGTTTTGAGGACTATCCCTGCCCCAAAGCAGTAATCGTTTGATGCTCCATTAACGAATAATTTCCATTGGATGTTGGTTTCAGTGTCAGGCCCCTCTTTTATATCTCCTTGGTCGATAAATTCTGCGATGAAATCTGCAAGTGCTTGTCCGTTAATTGCTTTTCGGGGATGGTATGCAATGTCATACTGACTAAGCTCAATATTCCACTTTAATAACCTTCTGGAAGTCTCTGGTCAAAACAACACCTGCCTCAAAGGTTGATCCATGAGGACCTTGATAGGGTGAGCCTGGAAGTAGGGTCGAAGCTTCTTTGATGCGATAAGTAGACAATAAGCGAGCTTCGCGAGCTTTGGGTAGTTAAGTTCTGCCTCGGACAATCTCTTACTGATGTAATAAACCGGTCTCTGAACCTTCGAATCCTCCCTTACCAATGCTTCGCTTCGGGCATGGGCGGATACTGCTAGATATACAAACAAATCTCCTCCAACACTTGGCTTCGACAGCATTGGAGGTGTCCACATGTGTTGGATTAGTTCTTCGAAAGCTTTCTGGCATTCATGATTCCATTGTATCTCTTTCTTTCCTTTCCTAAGGGCATCAAAGAAGGGAAGACATCTGTCCGTTGCTCTGGATATGAAACGATTCAAAGCCGTGATTTTTCCATTTAAACGCTGAACCTCTTTCTTGGTTCCTGGGGCGCGCATTTCCCTTAAGGTTGTTATTTTTGTTGGATTGACTTCTATGCCCCTAGCATTGACCATAAATCCTAGGAACTTGCTCGAACCGACCCCGAAGGAACATTTTAAAGGATTTAGCTTCATACCATATCAGCGTAGAATATCGAACATCTGGGCTAAGTACTCCAAATGGTCAATTGCCCTTCTTGATTTTACCAACATATCATCGATATAGACTTCCATGGTCCTACCAATTTGTTTTTTGAACATAGCGTTTACCAATCGCTGGTAAGTCGCCCCTACATTCTTTAGGCCAAATAGCATCACTTTGTAGCAATATAGACCAAGATCAGTGATAAAACTTGTGTCCTCTTGATTTGGTCCATACATCATGATTTGATTGTAGCCAGAATACGCATCCATAAAAGAAAACAACTCATGCCCAGCCGTGGAATCCACCAACTGATCTATTCTGGGAAGAGGGAAACTATCCTTGGGACAACCTTTATTAAGATTCGAATTGTCTACACATACTCGCCATTTGTCGTTTGCTTTCTTTACAAGTACAGGATTGGAAACCCAGTTTGGGTAGGTAAATTCCCTGATGATCTCCATTTGCCTATCAACTTCCTCCTTTAAGGCCTTTGATCTTTCCGACCCCTGGGTCCTTCTTTTCTGTTTGATAGATGGAACATGTGGATTAATATTGAGTTTATGAACTGCAACATCTGGAGATATGCCGCTCATGTCAGAATGGTTCCATGCAAACACGTCCAAATTAGCCTTTAAAAAGATAATTAGTTGACTCTTCAATTCGGAGCTCAAATGAGTTCCTATATTCAGCACACGGTTTGGATCCTTAGGATTAACAGCTATAGGAATTGTGATCTCAGCCGGGACTGCTCTTTCGTCCTCTGCACTCGCTTTTCTAGGATCGATTTCCTTTTGCGCTCCACTATGTTCGCCAGTGTAGAGACCGTTGCTTAATTGCTATAAGGGGAGTTCGCGAACGCGGGGCGGATCCTCCGCATTCTTCCTCAAGTCTTTCTTCTTTGCCTCATGCAGCTCTTTTACATAGCACTCCTTTGTAGTGGCCTGATCACCCTTAATTACACCAATTTCATTCTCAATTGGAAACTTCATAGTTAAACACCATGGAGCTAGCGCAATTTTAAAGCCTGTGAGGATCGGTCTCCCAAGGAACGCGTTGTAGGCGGAGAGCTCGTCCACCAAGACAAAAGTTTGCATCATAGAGACCTTGTGTTCCCCATCTGCTAGTTCGACGAGCAAGTCAATTGTACCAATGGGTTGCATGGGTTATCCGGTAAATCCATGGATTTTGTTTGGATAGGCTCACACTTCTGTCATAGAACGGCTCATTTTCTGAAATGTATTTATGAAGATCACATTAACGGATGCCCCCCTGTCAACTAGGACTTTCTTCACAAACGCATAGCCAAGACCAATTGTGATTACCATGGCATAGATAGTTGGTGCAAGTAGTCCGTCAGAGTCTCTATCCCTGAATACCACATCATCGACTGAAGTCTTCGGCATCTTCATTAGGAGTTCGTTGCTTAGAACCATGCACTTTTCTTCTCTCGAGACACCCTACAGCTCGTTAGCATACCTTTCCATATCTGCCCAGTTGCTTCAAGCTGGGTGGCGCCCTCCAAAAATCATGTTGATTACCAGTCTCGAATCAACGGGTGCTTGAAATTTCTCACCAGAACCGGATTAATTGGCGGTATTATTCTGTCCCTGGGCATTCAGAGCGTTTTGAGATTCTTCACATATTGTTGAAGCTTAACATTTCTGATGAGCTCTTCAATCAAACTTTTTATGTACCGATATTCGTTAGTGCTATTCCCCGGTTGATTGTGAAATCGGCAAAATTTTCTGGAGTTGGCTTGCTGCTCAGTAATCTTCTGAGGTTTCATTTGAGGAAAGGTGCCCGAATCTTTTGTGGCGGAGTAGATCCTTTCTGGGATTTCATTTTGGAGAGTCAATTCTAAATGCTTGTAGAGTCGCGTTTTCTTATAGGCTTTGATATCCTTCTCATCCCTTCCTCTCTTCTGCCCAGAGTCATTCTTCTGGTCGGTTTGGAACCCATTGCCTTTCCCTTCTTTGGTGGTACTACTTTTTGTGACAATCTGAACATTCGGCGCATCATCTTCCGTGCTCATATATTCTTCGGCTTTCTTATAGAACTCCTTTAGAGTTTTGGGTTTCTTCATCTTGAGTCATTTCCCAAATTCCGATTTCTTATCAATAGCACCCTTCAGGGCTGCCAGTAAGTACCATGGTTCCGGTTCTATGACTTTGGCCGCCGCAACATGAAATCGTGTAAGAAAAGCTTTGATGGTTTCTCCAAGCATCTATTCCATCTCATTGAGCGACATCATATCCCTTGCTTTTGTTGTTTGAAGACAGACCTGGTTTTGAAATCTTCTCGCCAAATTGGATGTGTAGAAAGAAAAGAATTGGATGCACTACGAAGCATGAAGCGAGAAGTACTGCCAACCGGAGAAAACTTGAAACTGAAATGACCAAGTGAATGACTACTCTACCGATACTATGATGACTGATCATTTTCTATGTTATGAATATATGTTGATAATGCATATAGGTCTGATTATCACATACCAAGTGTCGTTGGCTAAAACTTATCATAGAAGAAAAATCCGACATTACGTGTACCCATAACTCACAGTGGAGTAACAATATGTAATATGAAAAATGCATAATTGCATGAAGATGGTCAAAAACATAAACGTATAATAATCAGACGCCCATAGACATAGTTTCGAAAACCCAACCATAAATCAAATCGTGGTTGAAGGTTTTGATTGTTGTGGGATAGACGCCTTATCCAAAGTGGTTTACCATTCTTATTCACCCAATTAATTAAAGAAATTTTTGATAGAAAACAATATGTGGATAAGCAATAAAACACGAACACAAGATATTGCATCCATCCATCTTCTTTATTAATTCACAAAAACAAATTTTGTTTAAGTCTGTGGAATAAATAAAAAATAAACAAATTACAGCTGAATCAATAACATAATTGAGAAATACATGTATTATCTACATTTAAGGACTTTTTTTTTAAAAACAAAAATATGTGATCTTCAAAATAGAAGAGATAGCGCGCGTGCACATACACACACACATATATATGTATGTGTGTGTGTGTGTGTGTGTGTGTGTATATATATATATATATACATATATATATACATATGTGTATATATATATATAAAGCAACACATAGTCCACAATAGCTGTCAACATGCCTGACAGGTAACCAAAAAATACATAATCATCACGGACTAAGGCCATAGGTATAGGATGGTAGATAGATGAGCTCCGGATAAACCACTACCCATCATCCTTCAAAATCGAGTTCCAGCAAGACTTTTATCCGATAGTGAAGTATATCTACATTTAAGGACATTATTATTACTAGGATCAATCTTTCATCTATAAACAATCATAAAACAACAATACATTTTTTACCATAATGGCAGATGAGTGTGCTTTTATTTTCAAAAATTGTATGCAAGTCTGCTTTATTTACCATAAATCATTGTAGACAAATCTCCAATTATTTTTCATTGAAATTTGTAAAATTTAGTTAACACAGCAACAACTATTATCAAATTTTATTATGTGAATGTTCACTAAATTATAACAAATATAACACGTAATATAAATCAATTAAAATTAGTAAATTACCAAAAAAAATGTCGAATAAAAAGGCAATGTCTATTAAAAAGTAGATTGAACGTTTACTTGGAAGATGACAAAACTACGGGCTTGGCAGAAGGGGTAGGCGGGGCCATCGTCTAGGGCAGTGCAGCCGGAGGCGGTGGAGGAGGAAAACAAAATGATGATATTTATGCTTTTAAAAACATGGATATTTAAGTGTATATATCAAATCTTAACTGCCATTAAAATCACTGTAAAAAGATAAACGAGAATATATATATATATATATATATATATATATATATATATATATGAAATTAAAAAAAATGTGCTGAAACGAAAGATAAGGAGTCAATTTGTAAGTTATAAAACGGAGGATGTTTTGGTGGATTTAACTTGATTCAGGGATACACGCCATATATTCACTAAACAAAACTTAGTAAGTGTAGTAAAAAAGGATAAATTGACAGGAATAATCCGAAGTTTGATGTGTCTTTCCATATTAATCCGAAGTTTGGATTATTTTTAATTAATCCCAAGTTTGGGGGGTCCCTTCCCATATTGATCCCAATAACTTATTAACTTGTTGTAGCCAGTTATCAAACTTAAATTCGTCTTCCCCAAACTAGTTTTTCACTCCAGAAAAATCATTTGAGGCAGACGAATTTAAGTTTGATAACCGGCTACAACAAGTAAATAAGTCATCGGGATCAATATGGGAAGAGACCCCCTAAACTTGGGATTATTTAAAAATAATCCAAATTTCGGATTAATATAGGAAGACATATCAAACTTTGGATTATTCCTGTCAATTAATCCTAAAAAAAATATATAAGCAATAACAGCAGTTTATTTTAATATTGAAAATGCAAAGCGTAATGGTATAGAATACTAGAATTCTGTGCATGCTCTGCCTTGGTAATTCTCAACCCTACTGATCGTAATGCAGTGTACATAAGAAGGCACGTAAATAAAAGCATTTATTACAAGCAGTAATGGTGTACAACAACAATGGCCCATCCTACATTTTATTACATGTTAAATTACAACTCAAGCAGACAGGTAGCATCATACGTTATCCATTTAATTGACCAGAGAGCAAAAGTGACTTGATGAATCGAATCAGCTATGCTTTGGACCTGGAGGCCTTTTCACCGGTGGCAGCTTCGGCCCTCCTCTTGATCTAACTTCCCACTTCCCTTCTCCGCCCTGTGTATTTACCTATTATTATTATTACCGATCAACTAATTCTCTCTATCAATAATCCGTTAAAAGCTTCTCAATCCAAATCTCATCTTTAACAATCACTTAATTAGTTTTGCATAATAATAACTGTATTAAGTGAAGAATAGGCTGCCTTATAACTGATGAAAAGCAAAGCACAACCATACTAACTATTCCCTTATCAATGGTTTGTGACAAAACAAAACCCTCTCCAGATGATTTTCTATGCCCAAATTGAGTGTTCCCATGTGCCGAATCAATCTTAGTCACTGACTGCACAAAATCTAATGGTTTTGAGTGGATTGTAGGACTTGTTCATTAAATTATTATTAATATGTATGGTTGATGTGTAGTTGTGATTTGTCGGGCACATGGAAACACCCGAGCTGGAGTGTTGGAAATTTGTGTGAATTATTAAAATATTTGAATAAGTGTATGAGTGGCTCCTTAATGTGAATAGTCCCACA
Source organism: Allium sativum (assembly GCA_030737875.1). Lineage (NCBI taxonomy): Eukaryota > Viridiplantae > Streptophyta > Magnoliopsida > Asparagales > Amaryllidaceae > Allium > Allium sativum. The sequence continues at coordinate 490,424,110 of CM060926.1, forward strand.
TCATGGGATTATATGAAAGAAGCAAGTATTTATACTTGTTTCTAAGAAGCTTTGATGGGGCCTTGGGGCTCCCAATACATGCTTTGTTGTGAGGAGGGAGCCCATGCATCATGACCACCACACACGCGCGCGCGACCGACCGACTCGACCCGGCCCGGCTCGGTTCGGTTCGGTATTGGGCTTGGGCCTTGGGTCTTGGCTATGTGGTGTAGACACTTATATTTTTAGACCAGAAAAAACTTGATTTTTTCGAACCGTTTTTTAATTACGGAAAATATTTCTGAACCAAATTTAATTTGAAACCAAGTATTTCGCAGATCCGATTTTCCTCCACTGACCAGTATTTTCAAATAACCTAATCCTCGTCTATATATTATTATCTTCAGATTAGACGAGATTTAATATAGAAAAAAAAAAAAAAACTGTTTTTTTTTTCTCTTTTCTCTTCCACCGCCATTAAAATATTCTTACAAAAAAAAAAAATTCGAGAAGTTAAATCCGAAAGTGCAAATCTGCACTGATCTGTTTGTGCAAAGCAGATCAGTTATTAATTTCAGAGAGGCTGTTTTATCCTAGAGGCGGCGGCGAAAGTACGAACTGGTTTTGCACCATCGACCAGATCGCCGAATCGTCTTCAAGAATTGACCCCCTTTCCTCCCTAACCGGTCATATCTTAGTATCCATAATGATGGATTGATGACCCCTCTTGTCTCAAATCCACAATACATACACTTAATTCATTCATTCTTTCCACATAATTCTACACACAATTATTATATATGTGGATGACTGTATATTACAAAGACCGAATTACAGGCATAATATGTCTAATCTTCTTAGATTTTATAGCCATGTAGCCGTGTTAATTTGGAAATATAATCAAGCTTCTATCCACAAAAGTTTTCAGCCAAATTTATGCGCTATGTTCTAAATTATCAAGTAGTAAAGGCAGCCTGAAGGCCAGAAAAGGAGAAAACGCATACAGACTACCTCATTAGCAGTCAGTTGATCGGATTGACCATCTTCATTAATGCTTCCTACAAGATATATATACATCGAAATTAAAAAAAAAACAATGAAGTAAAACTTTTACTGAGAAATGACCTGACCTAACAAAACACACACACACGAATTATATATTTGTAGCACTTTTACCTTTGGAACTCCGATTTGTGCTCCAACTCTTAATATTTCCTTGTATGTAGAATAATCCATCCTTCAGTTGCTGCACTACGCTAGCCATGAACTTTCAGCTTCAGATCGTCTGAACTAATAATATTCGTCCTTGCTACTTGGTCAGTCACGGTTTTATAAAAAATACAGAGCTGGTCAGTCATGGTTTTATAAAAATACAGAGATTGAAACTTGTGAATGTACATATACAGACACGCATATACCGTCAAACCATGTGCGCCTTGTTGCAATTATAAATGGCCATGTAGTGACTCACAATGCATATCCACTTGCATGCAGATCAATTTACGTGCGTTTGACTTCAATTTTTTTTGTTAGAATTTAATTCAGATGTAAATTGCTCTATGATTCGTCATCCGCTACCATCTGTGGTTTGTTTCGTCAACAACGACGACTGTGCACATGGCTTGGCATGGATATTCGTTTGCACGGCAGAGAATTGTTTTTCTTTTCATTTTCAAAGGACAGCTGCATGCTATGTTGGGTTGTACCCAGGCAAATTAAAGCATTCATGGACACCAATCCATGTGTAGAAAGAGAAGAACTGAACGCATAGCGAAGCATGCAGTGAGAAGTACTGCCAACTGGAGGAAACTTGAAACTGAAATTATCAAGTGAATGACTGTCCTACCGATACTATGATGATCCTAATCATATGCCCTGTTATGAATATATGTTGATAATACATATAACAAAAATGCTACTATGACAAAAACAGTTTTTGTCAAAAAATACACCAAAGACAAGAAAATAGGAGGCCCACCCCCCTGAATTAAACAAATACCGCTCTGAATTCAATGCATATCACCCCTGGATTTCGGATTTACCCATATTTCTTACTTTTTGACAAAAAAAAAATTCCACTACCAAAAAACATAGAATTAGGGACTGATAACTAGAAACTGAACTTTAACGGTCCCTGACTTAAGACAAATCAAAAACCGGAAAAATCGGTCATTAATTTCAGAAATTAATAACTGAATTTCAGTTTGAAATCGGTTGCAAAAAATTTAGAATATTTACAGACCAAACGACAGTCTTTGATCCAGTCACTGATTAATTCTGAATCAAAGATTTTACAACCGTTGAGATTTTTATCCCATTTTAAGATCTAACGGCTGAATTCTGCAATCCGTGTAATACTGATTATAATATTAGAAAGCTAATTTTACAACCGTTGAGTTCTCACGTTTTCCTTGGATTATGGGTGCCATACAACCACTCATCCACTAAAGTATTTCTTCCTATATCTTCTGTATTCTGAGCGAGGATAACATGTTCCATGAGAAGAACAGTTTGAAGTTGAAGGCAATAAAGACACCAAGGAAAAAAGAATTGGATCTGGATATGTTTAAAGAGCTTTAAGGTTTTTCCTTCCATTCCATTTTCACTAGAGGACCAATCGGCCGTCGCAGTTTTCATCTTTGGTGCTGCTCTTGGTAGTCCGAAGCTGAGTGCAGTGTAGATTGGTCGGAGCAGGTAGCTTTCATTTCGAAGTGGATATGTGAATATTCGATTTTCTGTTTGCTCCCCCTGTTCAAAATTTTCTCAGATTTGGTATTTAATGAAAATGGAGACGATTTTGGTTTGTTGGACTAAGCAGGGCCTCTCTGGTATCTTGCAGATCAATTTAGATTGATTTATCTTGAAGCCAACTGGCTGTTAGTCATGGTTTTTGTCCCATTTTGTTGTTTGGTGATCCGTTGGGCTATACGCTGATATTATGGTTTGCAGTAGTGGGAATTTTCATCATAAAGTTGTCTCTCTTTTGAAATTAGATCAATATCAATTTCTCTGTATATGATTGTATCTCTGCGAATAAAGTACCCATTTTTTAGTTTTACAGTTCGGCTAGCATATTTAGTTATATGTGAATGTGATCAGATATGTTAATGTAGTCTGCTCTTTAGAACCTTTTAAATCTCATGCTGAATAATATAGAGTATATATTCCTATGATATGAAGCATGCTAAGTAGAGAGAGAGAGTGTGTGTGTGTGTTTATATATATATATATATATATATATATATATATATATATATATATATATATGTGTGTGTGTGTGTGTGTGTGTGTGTGTGTGTGTGTGTTTGTGTGTATATGTGTGTGTCTATCATTTTCAAATTATATTACCATTTCCAAATTAGAAATAAAACGATTAAATTAAATTATTTTTATAAAATTTATTTAATTTGAGACCGACTAAAAACCGTATTTCAGTCTTTTAAGATTCGGTCTTTGGTATTAGTACAGACTGAAATTTCGGTCTTTACCATTTAAGACTGAATATTCAGTTTCAAAACATTTTTAAGACTTGAGAAATAAAGACAGAAAATTCAGTTTGAAATCGGTCTTTATGTTTGTTTTTAAGACTGAATCGTTTAATTAAAAACTGAAATTCTCGGTCTCTATCTTAACATTTTTTTGTAGTGTTCGGGTATTGTAGCATAACTCTACATATAATTCCGATTACCACATACGAACTGCCATTGGCTAAAACTTACCAAAGTAGAAAAATCCGACATTCGTGTACCCATAACTCACTGCGGAGTAACAATATGTAATATGAAAAATGCACAAGTGCATGAAAGATGGTCAAATACATAAAAAGTATAATAATCAGACGCCCTTAGACATAATTTTGAAAACCCAACCATAAATCAAATCGTGGTTTTAGGTTTTGATTGTTGTGGGATAGGCGCTTTATCTGGAAGCGGTTTACCATTCTTATTCACCCAATTAATTGAAGACATTTTTAATAGAAAACAATATATGGATATGCAATAAAACACGAACACAAGATATTTCATCCAACCATGTTCTTTATTGATTCACAAAAACGAATTTTGTTTACATTTGTGGAATAAATAAAAAATAAACAAATTACAGCTGAATCGATAACATAATCGAGGAAGAGAAAGATTATCTAGATGACAAAATTATTGTTGAAGAAGAAGAGCAACAAAGAACGACAACAAATACATTAATCGTCTAATTTCAGTCAGAAGCCTATTTGATTCAATCCTAGAAGTTGCTTATATACCAGAATAGAAAGATTATGCAGAATATCCAGTTTACCCCTTAATTAGAATATATCATAAATATATTTAGAAAATAACGGATCAAAACTGGAAAATCCGACATTGAAGTTTGGCCAAACTCTCGGGTCAAAATTTGTCATCACGTCTAGTAATGCGACTCAAACATTTGAGCTAAAGCACTGTCCAATTCTGCTTCCTTGAGCTGGTGCGTCTTACTCTTGACTCCGGTTCAGCAATGCCGTATAGAACAATCCGAACATCGCATCGATAGACGAAAGCAAAATCCGAAATAAATATCATAGTGTTCAACGAGAGAGTGGCTTAAATGAGATGGTTTGATAAATAAGACTAGTGCTGCTTGGGACCCTAATAAGAAAACAGTTTCCAGAAGAAACGAATGGTGGGAATATCGTGTAAAGTTTCGTAAACTTATATTTTTATGGTTTATTTATAGATAGTTACTTATATACACTCACTGTATTTTTTATTCTCACAATTTTTTTTTTATGAAATGCAGTAGTTTTTTTTTATACGTAATCAGCATTTAATTTTCAAAACAAAATTTTTTTAAAACACATTATACAAATTTCACGTTCGCAGCAAAAAAAAAAAAAAAAAAAAAAAAAAAAAAAAAAAAAAACGTAATTTTTGTTTATTAACGTGTCGCATTCAAATGTCACGTTTAAATATCGCGTTCGTTAAAAACGCACCTTAAATCTCATAGATCCAACATTTCTTATTTTGGTTCACCCCACCAATCAGTGCTTGAAGAGCCACGTAGACCAGCTTCTATGTGGCTTAAATTATACGTTTAATTTAAAATCTAGATCCGACCTAACTTGAAGCTTGCTTCTCTTCATGTCATGTCTGATCGGTTATAGTCTGATCAGATAATTACTTAAAACTAATATTACTTTTCGTGTTTTTATTTGGTCTCGTACTTGGTTGGATCTATATGATGTTCCTCGTCAAACATATAAAATCCAAAATCTATCGAGTTTGGATTTTTTTTTTTTTTTTTTTTTTTTGAATCAATTTGGTCTGGATTTACAGGTATTGAGATTCCTCGTCAAAACATATTAAAACCAAATGTTAATACAGAAATGCTAAGGAGCATCGCTTGAGGCGACTGTACCTCCTTACTCGCGTTTTTATTGGCTCCTAAAGTATACAAGGGACCCACACATAATTAAAAAATTATGATAAATGCTGAGCTGCTATGTGTGTGACCAATCAGTAAAGCGATTGGATATGTCAGTCGCCTTAAAGCGAGTGTGGAAAGCATCTCTCATGTTAATAACATATACCCTTAGGTCTTAAAATGCGTGTTATTAAACCCTGTTTATATACATGATCCGATGTTTTTAGCAATACATTAACGTTAATAGTGTTCACAGAAGTGAATATAAAATGGGAAGTCACTAAAGATATGGGAGACCGTTCTTGTTTTCACGTTATAATTGCGGACAAGAGGTGGTATAAATTTTTCACCTACTCTTTGCCTCAGTGCACAGAGAAGAAGACAGCTATCCTATGAATATATTGCATCTTGCTCCCTATTTATAATTTATTGCTTATACTGATATGACCTTTGACCTCATATCGTAAATTTAATTAGCACATGACGAGCAAGGTTATTTTAGTAGCATGCACAGGGAAGAAGAAGACAGATTTCATTAAATTCAACTAAGCATTCTCTTCGATTAGGTAGCTAAAACCAAGTTAAGTAGGTAATACAACCTAAATTATAGTAATTTAAAAATAGATAGAAAACACTGTCACAATTATGCAGTCGTACTTTCAATCTTACTAGCCTCATAAATAAGTAACTAGTAGAGAGAAAGACATAGAGGGAATTGGAAAAATGGAGAGTGAAATGGAAGCCAGGCAGAGTTGCTGTTTCCACCCATGCTCTTTATTTGAATTACTGCTTCAAAGCTGCTTTAGATGCTTCGGCTTCATGCAAAGCCATCCACAGGATCAAGAAGACCAATATGAAGTTCGTGAACCACTTACCAATAGGGTAAGCCTGCCTTGTTTTTCTTTTTTTCCAGCTACTTACTGTAATTTTCTTTCAATGCATGAGTCAGTTAATTTTTGGCTGGCAAATTTCTATATAGGTTATATAGTCAAATCATTTGTATTCAGTTTGATTTCAGTTTTTACTCTTTACTTATTCATATTACTCGTTTTCATTTCGAAGGAAATAGAATCAAGCTGGGAAATACTGACGATGTTATCAAGACGTCCTGTAAGGAAACCACCAAACCCTGGGGAAGGCCCTAACATCAACAGCCAGCCGACCGCCTAGGGCGACCCCCCGTAAGGAGGCAACGTTAATTAGTAAATATTGGGTTAGGTGAATGCTGAATGAACCTGAATGTAAAACTTTGATGCAGGCTGCCTAGTAATAATAATCTTGTAGTGCAGTTGGTTTTCTGTTAATGTTGGAACTGGTAAAGGTCTAGAGATCTATCCCTTACTACAGCAGACCTCACCTTTTGTGCCTAGGGCAACCCAACAACTAGAACTGGGCCTGGATCAACTCCATGGAGATTTAGTAGCAATTCATCTACATATTATTGCCTGTATTTTTTTCCTTTCATTTTAATTTTTATTTTCCACTAAAAGATTGGTGAAATATGTTGATATGGTTTTGTTCATATATATATTTATATATAGTGCCTCTTTATTCCTCTCCATTATTAAATTAGAATATGAATACAAGGTCCATAAGCTGTTCAGGCAAATTTGGAAACCAAATACTGGTTAAAATTAAATCATCCCAGATTAACAATATACAGCAGCAATATAAATAAATCAATAAATTATATTTGGTTGTTTATATAAAAACAAAAGGAGAAGAAAAAAAATGGAGAAAGCAAGGATATGCATGGTTTTCATCCTGTGTCTTCTGGTGGTGTCAACAAGAGCAGAACTGGAATCAGATCCTGGGCTTGAGGGGGAATCGGGGAATGACCGTCAAAAAGATCAGGATAAATGCTACAAACAATGCAGAAACCATATGAAATATTTCATGCTCCAACGCTTCTGCGACATTTGCTACACAAGCTCCTACGGAGAAGCTGGCCTGGGTGCTCGCAACTGATGCACAATTTACAAATGCATGTAAACAACTGAGTAGTACTATTTTATACAATGATTTAATTACCAGATAGTTTTAAAAAGGATGGTATAGATATATATGCGTTATTTCTGTTATATGGGCTTTGGATAGGCTCAATTTGATGTTATTGGTACGAACGATTATCATAAAACTTTGAGACATACTAGCTTCTGTGTGTTCGTGCATTAGCTTTGGGAAATACTACGGATTTTTTTTAGCAGCAGGTTGAATGTATGATAAATTCACATTCAATTCACCCCGTCTCTTATGCTTATAACGTCAAAGTTTTTGATATTAAATATTTAGATGACATCCCCAGCTTAATTTAACCCAACGGTTTAAGCGCATTGCGTTGTCGTAACAACGGGACGAGTTTGAGATCAGAACATCAAACTAAGAACTCCAACGGTCTTACGAAACGTAATCTTACATTTCGTAAGATTAAAAGGAGAATCTGTTTGATTCTTCCAATAGGCACGCGTCGAATTTATCGGCGCGTGCCTATATTTTCACTGTGTGCAAATTATTGGCGCCTTATGATTAGGTCCCAATAAATTCGGGGTCCGAACTAAAGTGCTAGGCCGAAAAAAAAATTTCAAACCCTCAAAAAAATTCCTTTTTAAATTATTATTTTTTCGAATTTTACATGGACATGGCGCCGCGCGTTATGAAAATCACTCAGTGGACCATTCGAGCACAGCCGGACGAGACAGCCGGTCCTGCGCACACCTCCCACACGCTTGAGACAACGATTCTAGACCTACGAATTCTCCATGAGATACCCCGTTGTTTCATTCACCGTATGTTCACAGCTCTCGATACAATTAAGTTAAACTTTCTGAATTTAACATAATTTTTTAGTGCACGACTTAATTATATACTAATGATCGTAGGTGGTATGTAGTGTTATTTTATAGTATAGTAACCAACAACAAATGTCTTTTTACTAGTTTCGCTACATTAGTGTTCGTGGCAGTAAGTCGAAATTTATTACACGTAACTTTGACGTATTCACTTATGGTATTCGAGAGAGACTACTTGATAGTCCGTTTGGTTGTTTCTTAGAGATTAGACCAGCCCATTCCTTCGATTAACCATTGTTGGGTGCCTTATTTGATGGTGGTTTACCACACATACTTTTCACTTTTCAGATTTCGAGCTAGGTATCACCCCCAACAGATTTTATACGCTTGCAGGGTTTGAGATAGGTGCTGCTGATAAAATGTCATACACTTTTGACTTTAGCTATCAGTCACCCAAGTCGTACTTGTTGTAGTTTCCCGATTTCGTCGTTAATTATATATCGTGTGGAGCCGTTACGCTTACATATTTACATGAGTATATTGTAGCACATATGGGTACTAAGGCTATGCTAGATGTTGTATTTCGAACTTCCCCTTTATTACTCTTTGGTTCGACATTCTTTTTGATCCAAAAGAGTACGATTCGATTGGGTCACCTAGCATCACTATCTGATTTAGAGCATCTCCATATGATTGACTGGGGCTCGGCTATTTTGGGATGTCTATACACTGCACTTGACTCGTATGCTTTTTGAGAGGTGGCACAAATGTTTTCTTTTTGGTACATGTTGTCGTGTTAGTACTACGAGTACACAGCCAACATGCATCCATGCATTATTGAGGCCGCTAGTCATGCCGTAGAGTCCTAATTCCCACGCATGCGTCGATGAGAGAATATCCATGTAGTCCAACGTACTCCTTCTAGTGTCAAATGTGACCTGATGGAGGCCCTATCTCATATTAATCCAAGGTCCAGGGCCAACATTTTACCAGCATCGTGGGCATCTTGTTGGATTGCTCTTACACATGCAGGCCAGCTCGGTGATGCGCACCCTCTATCTATTGCATGCCATTTATATCCATATCATAATTGAGTCAATCCTGGCAAGCGCTTAGAAATTTATGCAATGTGGCTGGAGTATACGATTGAGACTAGACACTGACTTAGTTTACATAACGTGCCCACTGTCTTTAATCTGACATAAATTTAACCAATCACTGTTCTCTCATCGTTTAAAGAAAGTGGCTACAATAGTTGTGTTGACAATGGATATGACTGTATAATGTAGCCACTTTGTAATTCGACAAACATTGCATGGGATACCATGTTGAGAATACGACAAACACTATATACTGTAGCCACTTTGTATAAGACAAACATTATGTTGTATGCGACAACGTGCTGAGAAGTCATAATCATTCATGGCTGATGGGATGCACCTTTATCCATAGCCATGTGGTTGAGGACAACCCGAATGTTTAACTCCTTTATGTTTAAATTTTTACATTTAAATTACCGCGTATGTTGAATTTAATACAACAAACATTGTATACCGAAAGTTAAACTATAAAAAGGAATGACCCTCATCGTTTTAACTCCTTGGGTATGTTTCCAACATTGGATGACCCAATATTTATATCTCAAATTCAACTATTAGATGTAGTTAGCATAGGACAACCCTAATCTTTTAACTCCGCGGTTTAAATAATTAACATGGTAAGTTTATCGAACCAACCAATCAACCACAATTTTCTAACACTTAATTTACACACAAATCAAAATGAACAAAACAAAATTAAGTATCACAACCTAACATGTGATTTTTGTTAAACTTAAATTACACACAACCTAACAAATGTGTTCTGGGATAGCGTGTTGAGATGTCACAATCAGTTAAGGCCTCCACACACAACTTTTAGCTATAGCCATGTCTTTGAGGACGATCCCCACATACAACCTAATCGTTTAAATAGTTTATACTTCAAACTTCAACCATACACTATAATTTGTGAATACTCGATCATCCAAGTCGTTAAGGTGAGAAATCAATCTACTTCTTTGCACCAAGGCTACATGTTTAGTTATAAACAGCATGCATTTTCCCAATATTTTTGGTATTAATGATTTCGCGTAGGTTCAATGGGAAATTGGGAAATCAATGATGAAACTATGCCAAAAATGTTTGAGGACTACAAACGAAACAAAGAGGAAGTTGAAGAGTGTGGATTCTATAACACCCAGCATTTTTAATTAAATAAAATAAAAAATATAAAAGCTTGTAGAAGTTGGTCATATAATTAGCGTCCTTGCGTCCGTGGCGATTTTCTGATCAATTTAGACTAATGGTTTGCAGAAAATAGATTTAAGATGAAAACGATATCTTTAAATGAAATATTACAACAAACGTGAAAAGAAAGTATAAGAAGAAAACTAAACAGAACAATGACTACCATTGTTTTTAATCTTGTTAACAAAAGCTTATGTAGTCTAGTTGGTACGAGCATATGTCTCCCAAGTGAGCGGCGCAAGTTCGAGTCCCGCTAGCACCATATTTTTATTTTAGAGGGAAGGCTAAAATAAAAATAATAAATATCTAAAAGGAAAATATGTATAAATGCACATATAAAGAAAATTATACATAAAAGTAAGTACAAAAATATGTGTATACATGCAAATGTAAATATATGTGTATGTATAAGTAAATATATATATATATATATGTATATATATATATATATATCAAAGAGAAATCCAAAATAAACCCGCAATCAATGAAAATAGATAAGAATTTAATGACGGCATAACGCCATTTGAATTTTGAAAAAGAAACAAAGGATGCGCGTATATATACACACAAATTAAAATGTTGAAATAAAAAGGTGCAAGATAAGAGCAGAAAGAAGTCAATGTATAATAAATGAATAATGAACAAGAAATCAGCTGCAACTGAAATAAGAGTGCATAAAAACAATAAAACAAAGCATCATTAATTGCATTAATTAATGGACAAGGAATGGAAATATTGTGTGCGTATATACATGCATAAATTCAAAATTCAAACTTAAAGATAAGTTATAACTGGAATATTATAGTTTAGATGTGTATATTAAGTAAGGAATTGAACATCATTAATTAACACTAAAACTAGAAAAACAAAATGCAGCAGAAAATCTGCCTGGACCCAAGATGGGCCGACCCGATCGTGCTCAAATCTGTTTTGTGTGACGTGGTTTTCTAGTTTTGCAGTTCGAATTTTATTTGATTAAATCCGATGGAACAGACTTTCTTATACACCTATAAATAGACTAGCAGAGCCTAGTTTTATTCTCATATTTTCTGAGGTGTTGCCTAAGCTCTGTCATTCTCTTCTTCCTTCAAATCTTTTAAATAAATAAAATATTAGTTTTAGGAAATTCTGATTCAAGGTTTGTGTAACAACCCGAATTTTTATAACATGTTAATACAAGAATCAAGGCAGAATTAAATTTTAAAATAAGAATAAGGGAAAACGGGTTGCGCTGTCCCGTTCGTCTCGAAATTCTGCTTGAAAACGAGTCCGAGGTTGCGAGAATCGGAGTCCGTATGAGGGAGATATGGCCTCTAGAAGTTTCACGAAAAATCAGAAAACAAAAATAGATTTTCAAATTTCGAATTTAGCCCCAAACAGACTGAGCGGGAAAATTTCCCACCCAGCCCTAGGTCGACTGGGGAGTCGACTGGGGAGTCGACCCCCAAGGACTAGGTCGACTGGGCAGTCGACCTGGGTGTCGACCTGGGGGTTGACCTCCTTGGTCGGGCCAGGTTGGCCTGGTGCACCTGCTTGCTCCTTTGGGTCTGTTCTGTTGGCCTATGACGAGATTGGATGGTTCAGATCTAAACTAGGTTTAATCTAAGGGCCTAGACTAGTCCTAAATCCTATATAAACCCCCTGATGCCTAAACCCTAATTCACTACAACATGTCTAGCCACCATTATGCTACTGAAATCCCTCTTGGTCATGGCCGCCGTCTCTAATCTTCTTCTTAAGCTTTCATACGCAATCCAGTGCAAAGATGAAGACTTCTACAACAATTCAAGGAGATGAATTAACAACTCTACAACGTTTCTACATCGATTTCAGTTCTTAATTCGCTAGCCATGCTATGTAAGTTCTAGTTACTTTTTAGATTAAAATACTTAATTTTAATATGGCTATGGAATAAAGTGTAATTGGATATAAGCATGTTCATCAATTCAAATCTATTCCTGTTTACCTTTGAACCTTGGGTTTTGAGACTTGTTCATCTCCATTCTTATGTCTAGTTCATGCTCTATTCAGTCGTTGTAAATCAGTTTCTTGGATTCATATTGATATTATTATCAAGATCTAATCTTTATGCCTATCATGATGATTTATGTTGTTTTCTCTTTGATCTTGTTTTATTGCAAACTTCTACCTATCCCCTATTTATTTTCTTTTGATGAACCTAGATCAATTTCAGATCTAGGCCTAAACCACGATTTTGCGTACGATTGAATACGGGGAAAAGTATGGGAATATTGCCTATTTGGATATATGCGATTGGTGGAATTGATGGCATAACATGAAAATTGGATATATGGGTATTATTGCCATTAATATGAAATTTGATAATTGGGGTATCGCCATTAAAATGGTAATTGCAAGAATTGGGATTGGCGTATGTAATTTGGCTAGAACTGGATAGGTGTAAATTGGCATAAATTTGGCATACATATAAAATGGCATGAACTGAACATATGTAAATTTGGTATGAATTAGGCATATGTAAAACTGATATGTAATCTAGAACTTGGGCATATGTTAATTATGTGAGATTTGTAGTTGAAACACATATGATAATTTATGTCTTGAAAAGGGGCTAATATGAACATGCCTAAGTGGGTTTTGGGTAGTTGGAATGTAATAGCTTTAAAGTAGGGAAATTATTAAGACTGGGGTAAATGATTATAAGCGATAATCAATGCTTAGGACACGAGGTTGGACTCATTTGTGACGTAAAACTGTCCGGACCCGCCCGGCGAATCCAGTAGTCACAAATGATAGCCTAATATGAGAGGTCCTAGGCCCAAATTAAAAGCGTAACAGTTGTAAAGACACGAGGTTAGACTCTTTTATGGTGTAAGACTGCCCGGACCCGCCCGGCAAATCCAGCTGCCATAAATGTCAGTCTAATGTGAGAGGTCTTTATAGTGTTACGGCCTTAATGAATTAAGAAATACTTAACCAGATAAACATGTGGTGGGACATGGGGGTTAAGTGGGTGACATGTGGAAATACGAATAGTAATACTTAACCAACATAACATGGTAGTTAGACCAGTGGATAGGGTTAAGTAAACTAAGAACACTTAACCAATATGGTATGAATGGGTGGGTTAAGTAATATGATTAGGCTAATGACACTTAACCAGTATGGTATGAATGGGTGGGTTAAGTAATATGACCAGGCTAATGACACTTAACTGTTATGACATGAATGGTTGAGTTAAGTAAATCTTAATTAATGCCTAAGTGGGAATGATAACTTATGGAATAAAGTAAGTTAGGCGGAACAATAGATAAGATTAGATAACTTATGTAATAGAAAGATGTGCTTCATTGTAGATTAAGCAATATGTAAAGATAAGAATGAATTTACAATTGAAGGCGACATAAGTTATATTATAAAAAGGAACAAAACATTGGTTAGGTTGGATAATCCTCTGGGTATCAATCTGATGTTGATTCCGGTATTCGGGGTTGGTATTTATGGAGTTATTCTCTCTCTCCAGTATGTTTGTAAGTTAAGGGATACTTGGTTGCAAAGATTGAATAAGAACATGTTACTGTACCATAACAGGGGTTAATGTATGAATCATAGGAATAACATGTTGCGGGCTTATTAATGGACTTAGTATAGTTCAAGTTAAGAATTGAAATAATAAGCAAAGTTGAAGGTTGGTATAAATGGAAATAACCAAGTTAAATGATAAGACTGATAAGGTAGCACAAGCGCATAATTAGTGGATAGACATAGGGTCTAATGGCAGATAAAGCCAAGGCGCTTGGTTAAACCCAGACGTTGGGGGTAATACGATTGACATGTAAAATATAACCTATAAGCACTTAACCAAGATAAAGCATGTATTAAGACATGAGGATGATGTAGGGGTTATGTGGAGGACATGGGTAACATGTAAGACATAACTGGTGTATACTTAACCAAAATTTAAGCATGTAAGTGGACATGAATAAGAAGGGGGTTAAGTAAGAATTACTAGAGGGGACCAAGCATAGGAGGGAAGCTTGTGTCGTGGAAAGGGGACCCTTTTCAGACCAGTAGCCCATTACGTATCTTTGTGAGCTCGACCCATGTCGAGGACGGGACACGCATACTGGGTTTGATCGTAAGAGGTCAAAACGGGTTAGCGGTGGCAACGCAAGTCCAACGGGTTTCATATGCGTGTGTGGACCCGGGCTGGTAGGTAAGATGTTGTGTCATCGTGTAGGTATAAGCCGTGCATCTCTGTTGTATCGGGTTGCAACTTTGGGGAATGATACACCCCACTGTGGGGCCAGCACGAGTATATACGAGTTAGGGAGCTGATCGAATGGGGAAGGTAGTGGGTACGACTAGTGGAGATAGGAGCAGGTGGCACCTATGACAACAGCTAGGAGTACAACTACCATATTATGAATATTGTAATTAGAATGGGGGGTAGTGGGTACCACTAGTGGAGATAGGAGCAGGCGGCACCTATGACAGCAGCTAGGGGTACACGAAACTATCATTATTATTATCACATATGTTCAGTAGGCAGGATCACCTTATTATATAACACGGGCTACTAGTTGGGACACTAGTAGGGGGTAAGGATCCTTGCTACATAGGACACTAGTTGGAGTACTAGTAAGAATACAGATCATTGCTTGTAAGACACTTGTGAGGATGCTAGTTAGGTGGTGCAGAGCAAATAGATATCTCAGAAATCTTTTAATGGCGAAGCAGAGGAATCGTGATACGCTTGATAGGAATCTTACGAAATTATACTAAGTTTATCTTGAATGGGAATCTTGCGATGTTACTTGACATAAATCACATCATGTTAACCTTAGTTATCTTGCCTGTTGCTTATCTTGTCATCATGCTTATGTTTACTTTCAGTTTACTCATGCCATATTTTCCTTAACTATTTTTGTGCTGAAAGTCACTAGGACTTACTCAGTCTTTATGACTGAACCGTTTTGTTTCGCCTCTTTTTCTTCCGTTTCCCCCCCTCCCCCAGGTTCACGGGGTGGGAATACAGCTTAGTTCGGATCTTACCAAGCTCCAAGGCTCTTTCATGTATGGCTTGGATTTCTCTTGGCTATGGCTTGCTTTGCGTTATTGGGGAATACTATAGTTTGTTTTTATGCTTCTTTGTTTTTGAGCAAGACATATATTTTAACTATGTAATTGGGTATTGGAAGTTGATGGGCTATTATTGTAAACAATCATAATCAATAAATGATTTTAAGTACTTCCACTTTACTTTCCGCTGTTTTATATATGTCTGTCTTGTAATATTTCTGTTCCAGTACCCATAATGCTCCATTGAAGTTAAGGCATTCCCTTTGTGAGTGAACTTAATGGATGTGGGGTGTTACATTTGGTATCAGAGCAGAAGGTTACCATACTGGGCAAAAGTTTTCAAAAACCTTCTGAACTAGTTTTCAAAACATTTACAAAGAAGCAAATTTTCAAGAAAATTTTGTTTTGATTAAAAAGCATATTCCCCAAAGCCATATACACTATCTTTTGATTCCCTCTTGAAATCTCTCCTCTCTCTCTTTTCACCATAGTTTCGTAGGCATCCGACATATGTCGGAGGGCAAAGAAGTGCCCAACCTCCATCTGTAGCCGCAGTAGTTCCATCTGCGTCTAATCTTATTTCAAGTTATGTAGAGTTGCCGTGCGTTGGAGGTAGCTTCGAAGGACTTGTCAATAAACTATACAAGGACAGTAAGAATAAGTGACTAGTTGTTATAGCTTAATCCACGAAGGAGGAAAAAGGTTAAAGGAAAGAAGCCAAAGTGAAAGAATAGTGAAATCCATGATAAGAGAGAGTATCTTTAGTATGGTAAGGAGGGAGTGTAGTTAAGTATTACAGGACAAGGACAAGGGCAAAGGACAGGATCGTCGAGAGGGCAATTGTATGCTCTCACTACTAGCGTACCTAAGGGAGGTGGTAACGTTACCGTTAAAGGTTTAGCTTTTCTTTTCTATCATCCCGCTAGATCTTTGTTTTTGTACATCGCATCCTTTTAATTCTGCTTCGATAGTTGAGTCTCTGCACCTTAGTACTTGCATATTGGAGGATCCCATTGTTGTCTCAAATCCTGTTAGGGAATCGGCTCACTTATTCATGACTTGTTAGGATTTGAGAATGTATATGCTAAGTGTTGAGTTTAGAAGTAATGCTCATGTTTTTGTGAGCTATGGGTTGATTCTAGGGATGAAGTGGTTATCCAACAAGGGTGCCATTCTCGGTTTTGAAAGGAGGGTAGTTAGACTCTTGACTTGCCTCGGTAATGCCCTCGAAGTCTAGTGTAACCCTTAGGGTTTTTACCATGCTTAGTTACCTAGAATCTCTAGATACATTTATTGATCCGCTCGAGTAGTGTTCGCCACTAAGGCGGATGGTTCATTTCACTTATGCATGTGATGTAGAAAATTGCCATAGTAAGTACATTTAGCAACATGGTTGACATTTGTTTATTTTCAAGAGATAATTCATCTATGTGGAATACCTTCTAGTAAGTGAACGAGATCCAAGATTCACTAGTGAATTTTGGAGAGCTTGTGTGAAACCATGAGTACGCAGTTATGTTTGAGACCGAGTATACAAGAGGGAGAATAAGTGAAAGTGGAACAATGGTGAAATGAGTTCCAACTCGTATTTTGGAAATAAGAATCAAGGAACTATGAAATTGTGAAGTTAAAGACGGTCAAAGCACAATGGAGTTAAGCTCAAGGGAATGTGGCTTAGAAGATTGAAGACTATATTCGTGCATCACATCTCTTTTTAAGAGTATATTCTTGATTCCTTTTTCCTGTAGAGCTTACTTGCATGCTATCTTTTGTGTATATCCTCTCGGTCCTATTCTCAATCCAATTTCTGTCGCAAACCCCATAGGGAGTATGACTCATATGTTAGTTTTACATGTTGGGGCTTGAGGGTGTCCGTTGGGTTGATTAAACCTTTTGGGTTTTATAGGATATGGGTTGGTTTTAGGAAGGGATTTCTTGTGACCTAAAAGGAGTCCATCATGCTTAGTTTCCTAGAATCACATATATATATTGGTTGGGTTGATAATTTCTTTGGTTGTCAGTCTGATGTTGATTTCGGTCTTCGGGGCTGGTGCTTAGGGAATTCTTCTCCTAATCAGTATATATGTGACGTAGATTTCTAGCTTTGATAGGCACAGAGTTTTTACTTGCTTCTATCATTCGACTATATTTTTAGGTAGGAACAGTTGGATGTAAACATGTGTTTGAGACATGTTATGATTGATGGTTGCAAGTGGTTGCAAGTGGTTACTAGTGGATGCATATACACGCACATTAGGCACTAGATCGGCTCAGTCACCTTTCATATTGCATATGCATGAGTAGTTACACTTGTTTGTGGATGAAATTGAATGTGTTATCATACGGATGTTGCATATGGATGGATGTTTGTGCACACATATAGTGTTTATGTGACTAGGACTATTTGCATACATGTTGGACTCATGACACTAAACATATTTTTGCATTAAGAGGATCAATCAGGCCTGATCATTTACATTAGATAAGGAACATATACACACACTTCTCGCATATGTTCATACAGCATTAGAAATCCTTTAAGGACAATAAATGCCTGTGATTGATGATTGAGTAGATGGATGATTGGATGGTAGGACACATTCTTCTTAACTTGAAGATTTCGGGGTCGAAATCCTTTAAGGAGGGGAGAATGTAACAACCCGAATTTTTATAATATGTTAATACAAGAATCAAGGCAGAATTAAATTTTAAAATAAGAATAAGGGTAAACGGGTTGCGCTGTCGCGTTCGTCTCGAAATTCTGCTTGAAAACGAGTCCGAGGTTGCGAGAATCGGAGTCCGCATGAGGGAGATATGGCCTCTAGAAGTTTCACGAAAAATCAGAAAACGAAAACAGATTTTCAAATTTCGAATTTAGCCCCAAACAGACTGGGCGGGAAAATTTCCCGCCCAGCCCCAGGTCGACTGGGGAGTCGACCCCCCAGGACCAGGTCGACGGGGCAGTCGACCTGGGTGTCGACCTGGGGGTCAACCTCCTTGGTCGGGCCAGGTTGGCCTGGTGCACCTGCTTGCTCCTTTGGGTCTGTTCTGTTGGCCTATAACGAGATTGGATGGTTCAGATCTAAACTAGGGTTAATCTAAGGGCCTAGACTAGTCCTAAATCCTATATAAACCCCCTGATGCCTAAACCCTAATTCACTACAACATGTCTAGCCACCATTATGCTACTGAAATCCCTCTTGGTCATGGTCGTCGTCTCTAATCTTCTTCTTAAGTTTTCATACGCAATCCAATGCAAAGATGAAGACTTCTACAACAATTCAAGGAGATGAATTAACAACTCTACAACGTTTCTACATCGATTTCAGTTCTTAATTCGCTAGCCATGCTATGTAAGTTCTAGTTACTTTTTAGATTAAAATACTTAATTTTAATATGGCTATGGAATAAAGTGTAATTGGATATAAGCATGTTCATCAATTCAAATCTATTCCTGTTTACCTTTGAACCTTGGGTTTTGAGACTTGTTCATCTCCATTCTTATGTCTAGTTCATGCTCTATTCAGTCGTTGTAAATCAGTTTCTTGGATTCATATTGATATTATTATCAAGATATAATCTTTATACCTGTCATGATGATTTATGCTGTTTTCTCTCTGATCTTGTTTTATTGCAAAATACTACCTTTCACCTATTTATTTTCTTTTGATGAACCTAGATCAATTTCGGATCTAGGCCTAAACCACGATTTTGCGTACGATTGAATACAGGGAAAAGTATGGGAATATTACCTATTTGGATATATGCGATTGGTGGAATTGATGGCATAACATGAAAATTGGATATATGGGTATTATTGCCATTAATATGAAATTTGATAATTGGGGTATCGCCATTAAAATGGTAATTGCAAGAATTGGGATTGGCGTATGTAATTTGGCTAGAACTTGATAGGTGTAAATTGGCATAAATTTGGCATACATATAAAATGGCATGAACTGAACATATGTAAATTTGGTATGAATTAGGCATATGTAAAACTGATATGTAATCTACAACTTGGGCATATGTTAATTATGTGAGATTTGTAGTTGAAACACATATGATAATTTATGTCTTGAAAAGGGGCTAATATGAACACGTCTAAGTGGGTTTTGGGTAGTTGGAATGTAATAGCTTTAAAGTAGGGAAATTATTAAGACTGGGGTAAATGATTATAAGCGATAATCAATGCTTAGGACACGAGGTTGGACTCATTTGTGACGTAAAACTGCCCGGACCCGCCCGGCGAATCCAGTAGTCACAAATGGTAGCCTAATGTGAGAGGTCCTTGGCCCAAATTAAAAGCGTAACAGTTGTAAAGACACGAGGTTAGACTCTTTTATGGTGTATGACTGTAAGGACCCGCCCGGCAAATCCAGCTGCCATAAATGTCAGTCTAATGTGAGAGGTCTTTATAGGGTTACGGCCTTAATGAATTAAGAAATACTTAACCAGATAAACATGTGGTGGGACATGGGGGTTAAGTGGGTGACATGTGGGTGACATGTGGAAATACGAATAGTAATACTTAACCAACATAACATGGTAGTTAGACCAGTGGATAGGGTTAAGTAAACTAAGAACATTTAACCAATATGGTATGAATGGGTGGGTTAAGTAATATGATTAGGCTAATGACACTTAACCAATATGGTATGAATGGGTGGGTTAAGTAATATGACCAGGCTAATGACACTTAACTGTTATGACATGAATGGTTGAGTTAAGTAAATCTTAATTAATGCCTAAGTGGGAATGATAACTTATGGAATAAAGTAAGTTAGGCGGAACAATAGATAAGATGAGATAACTTATGTAATTAGGAAAGATGTGCTTCATTGTAGATTAAGCAATATGTAAAGACTAGAATGAATTTACAATTGAAGGCGACATAAGTTATATTATAAAAAGGAACAAAACATTGGTTAGGTTGGATAATCCTCTGAGTATCAATCTGATGTTGATTCCGGTATTCGGGGTTGGTATTTATGGAGTTATTCTCTCTCTCCAGTATGTTTGTAAGTTAAGGGATACTTGGTTGCAAAGATTGAATAAGAACATGTTACTGTACCATAACAGGGGTTAATGTATGAATCATAGGAATAACATGTTGCGGGCTTATTAATGGACTTAGTATAGTTCAAGTTAAGAATTGAATTAATAAGCAAAGTTGAAGGTTGGTATAAATGGAAATAACCAAGTTAAATGATAAGACTGATAAGGTAGCACAAGCGCATAATTAATGGATAGACATAGGGTCTAATGGCAGATAAAGCCAAGGCGCTTGGTTAAACCCAGACGTTGGGGGTAATACGAATGACATGTAAAATATAACCTATAAGCACTTAACCAAGATAAAGCATGTATTAAGACATGAGGATGATGTAAGGGTTAAGTGGAGGACATGGGTAACATGTAAGACATAACTGGTGTATACTTAACCAAAATTTAAGCATGTAAGTGGACATGAATAAGAAGGGGGTTATGTAAGAATTACCAGAGGGGACCAAGCATAGGAGGGAAGCTTGTGTCGAGGAAAGGGGACCGTTTTCAGACCAGTAGCCCATTATGTATCTTTGTGAGCTCGACCCATGTCGAGGACGGGACACGCATACTGGGTTTGATCGTAAGAGGTCAAAACGGTTTAGCGGTGGCAACGCAAGTCCAACGGGTTTCATATGCGTGTGTGGACCCGGGCTGGTAGGTAAGACGTTGTTGCATCGTGTAGGTATAAGCCGTGCATCTCTGTTGTATCGGGTTGCCACTTTGCGAAATGATACACCCGACTGTGGGGCCAACACTGGTATCTACGAGTTAGGGAGCCGATCGAATGGGGAAGGTAGTGGGTACGACTAGTGGAGATAGGAGCAGGCGGCACCTATGACAGCAGCTAGGAGTACAGGTACCATATTATGAATATTGTAATTATAATGGGGGGGGGGGGGGTAGTGGGTACCACTAGTGGAGATAGGAGCAGGCGGCACCTATGACAGCAGCTAGGGGTACACGAAACTACCATTATTATTATCACTTATGTTCAGTAGGCAGGATCACCTTATTATATAACACGGGCTACTAGTTGGGACACTAGTAGGGGGTAAGGATCCTTGTTACATAGGACACTAGTTGGAGTACTAGTAAGAATACGGATCATTCCTTGTAAGACACTTGTGAGGATGCTAGTTAGGTGGTGCAGAGAAAATAGATATCTCAGAAATCTTTTATTGGCGAAGCAGAGGAATCGTGATACGCTTGATAGGAATCTTACGAAATTATACTTAGTTTATCTTGAATGGGAACCTTGCGATGTTACTTGACAAAAATCACATCATGTTAACCTTAGTTATCTTTCCTGTTGCTTATCTTGTCATCATGCTTATGTTTACTTTCAGTTTACTCATGCCATATTATCCTTAACTATTTTTGTGCTGAAAGTCACTAGGACTTACTCAGTCTTTATGACTGACCCGTTTTCTTTCGCCTCTTTTTCTTCCGTTTCCCAACCCCCCTCTAGGTTCACAGGGTGGGAATACAGCTTAGTTCGGATCTTACCAAGCTCCAAGGATCTTTCATGTATGGCTTGGATTTCTCTTGGCTATGGCTTGCTTTGCTTTATTGGGGAATACTACAGTTTGTTTTTATGCTTCTTTTTTTTTGAGCAAGATAGATATTTTAACTATGTAATTGGGTATTGGAAGTTGATGGGCTTTTATTGTAAACAATCATATTCAATAAATGATTTTAAGTACTTCCACTTTACTTTCCGCTGTTTTATATATGTCTGTCTTGTAATATTTCTGTTCCAGTACCCATAATGCTTCATTGAAGTTAAGGCATTCCCTTTGTGAGTGACCTTAATGGATGTGGGGTGTTACAGTTTGAAGAAAAGAGACATAAATTTACAACATAGATTCCTAGAATCTTGATCAATGTGAGGTAAGTTCTTGAATCTTATTTATTTAGGTTTCTCTTCCTTTTTCCCCTCTTCTTTTAGTATCAGATTTGTAAATCCGTGGTTGTTTAATATTAGATTCAGTTAGGGAGGCCACAGAACAACAAATCTGGATCAGATTCATGGATTGAAAAGCTATTAGGTGAGTGGATTAAATTATACATTTTTAAATAATGGTATATTTGTCGTTTGCATTCCCCGTTATATTTAATATGTTGAACAATTGATAATTGTGGAAATTGGCTATTAAACCTGTTTAGAATATGTTGAAATTGTTACTATTGTATAAAACCTATTTCCTTTAGATATTCTGTATGATTTGGGAATCACCGTAACACTGAAATTGTGGAACTTGAATTAATCATGAGTATATTCTTAAGAATTGATTTGCCTAATTGGCAAAGAAATTTACAGTAACTATGAACAATATATAGAATTGGAATTCAATATCTAACTCAGAAATAAAAAGGCAAAAATTGATAGTGGACTGTGTTAGTTGGAATTGGGGAAAATGATATATTTCTATAACGACAATTTATTGAGGACATTATTGCAAGAAAAGGAAAAGAAAAAGGGATCAGCGTGAAATAGGTATTCTTTTACCGTATTGCATACTAATCGAATAAAGTGCATATATATATACATGCTTAAAATAAAGAAAATGGCTTGCAACTAGGGATCTAAGTCGGTGTACGTTATGGAAATAAATCATTATATCTTTCTATAACTTAGACCACTAAGGTGCGTGAAAGGTTTTCCCAAAATAATGGAAACAAACATGCAATAATTAAAGAATAGATATGCCATAATTACACAGAAAATTAACACTAATTGGGAAATTGTAAATAACTACACTAAGGCACGAGGTTAAATCCAACTTGTGGTAGAAGTCTGCCCAGAACCACCCGACAAATCCAGCACCCACAAGTGGTCAGCTTAATGTGAGAGGTCTGGTGCATAAACATACATATATGAATATATGTATATAACGCAAAATAAATAAAATGCATTAATTGTAATGAATGGATGTTACAACAATAAAAGTATGCTTAATGTTAAAGAACCAAGGAAATTGTAATGAACGGGGAATGTAACCTATTATAGTTAATTATATTAATGAGGGTGCAATATAATAGGTAGGCTTGTCCTAGGGACAGGTGAAATTATAACATGAGTTATAATAAATAAAGAGGGAAAATATTAATAACCTTAGTTATGGGAACTAAGTTAAGAAGTAAATAACAATGATATGTTGTGATGATAGTGCAAGATTCTTAATTAAACAAGGAGAAATAGGGTAAGACTTATTGAAAGAAATAAGTGGTACTTAACTATATACATTAAGTAACATGTTAACAAAAACCATGAAGATAGGAACAAGATATACTTATATACATTAAGTAGAACACGTTATTGTAAATTGTAAACATGAAATTGGACAATTAATTACATGGTAATAATGTAAATAGATTATAGATTACTTTTGTTAATTACAAACTAGGGAATAATATGTTGTGGGATTATTAATGAATATAAACACTACAAGAAAACACTGATTTAGCGTCATATATTTAAAAGCGGAAATTTCCGTTGCTAATTTTACGATGGATTTCCGTGTGATTTGAAAGGGACAGTTTTTTGTTTTTTTCTACTTTTTTCCTTTGATTTATTACCGTCGTCTTCTGTCATCCCTCGCTAAGCTGTTGCAAATTGCGTCAAATTACCGACAAAAAATTTCTGCCGCTATTTTCCGCTGCAAATCCAGGCAGAATATCAACAAATATTTATCGAAGCTATTTTGCAGCAGAATTCCAACAGATTTGCAAGAGATGTTTATATTATTTTTCTAAGATATATTTTAGTGTTATTTTTTTAATAATTATTAGCATGTTCAATAATTAATTTTTTCTAATTAATGATTTATAAGAATAAATAATAAAATTTATGTTCTATAATAAATAACTTAGAATCATTGCCTATTTAGAATTAGCAAAATAATATTTGCTCATAACCAATGTAATTGCCGAATTCTTAATTAAGTCCTTCGCTTTCGTCACAAACTTCAGTTAGTATGCCAGTATATTTTACGCTAAATCCCAAAATTTTAAATTGTTCTTTTATAATTATTCCCCTAAATAATGAAAATTTCAGTTTATTTTAATAATTATTTAATAATTAATAATAAAATTTTATACTTGTAACGACCCGGAAAATCTGAACCAATTTAAATTTTTTGAATTGGTTAAAATAGTGGATTTTAAATATTTAAAATAAATATTTTAAATAGTAAAGATGAAAACTGAGTTTGAATCGACAATTGAAAAGGAATATAATTAATTCTAATTATAAACAAGGCCTGAAATGGTGTGGTAGTTTCAAAAATTGAATCAAACTTTGACTGACTGTACCGGGTGCAAAACAAAACGGATTTGAGTGAAACCAAAAATATTTAAATCTGTTAGTGAATACCTTTCTAACGAATCTGAAAAATTGAAGTTTCATAGCGGAAAGCAAAAGTTATGGCCAAATGAATTTTCAGAAAGGTCGCTATAGAAATTATGTAGCCCGTGAAAATGGCCATTTTGCATACGACCTCGGAATTCGACGAAACCACTTTTGTTGGATCCGGTATGTGAAGTTATTGCTAGGTTTCAAATTTAATAATTTTTGAAGCTAGTATGTGAGCGTGGCAAAGGAAAACGTGTTTTGGTCAATTACAGTTAAATTGGATCGACCAGAAATGGGCCTTTTTGCAAACGGTCTCAGAATTCGACGAAACTAGTTTAGCTGGGACCGTATCATCAAAACATAGCCAGATTTATTTTTCTGGAATTTTTCGAATCAGTTTGTGGCCCTAGCAAATTGAAATGTACGTTCAAATCGAATATCGAATGTTATATATTTTAAATTGAATGAAAACTGACTGAAACAGTCGAATGGGCCTACGAAACATATCCCATTGTGTTCGGAATGGGGGTAAAACGCTAGGGACGACAGTCGTTGGGTTTGAATTGGTGTTCGTAGGTGAAAGAGGGTATTTTAGAAATTTAAAAATATATAAATTAATTAAAAAACCTATTGGCTAATCACTTTTCTCTCTCCCCGAAAACCCTCCAGATAGATGTCGATTAGCCCTTCTTCCTTTCTCGTTCATTTTCTGATCAATCCATGCAATAAAACTGCATGCTCCTTTGGAAGATTTTGTAGAGTTTTCTTCCACCTTCAAATCCATATAAGTTGTGTGATTTTTCGTTGAGTGTAGAGGGAGAATCGAGCTTCGAAAGTTCGGGTATTGAAACCGCCGCCGCCGCTCCCTCCGACCATCGAGCGCCGCCGCACCCCCCTGTGCACGTGCGCCTCTCCTCCCCCTTCGACGCTGCCAAGGCCGATCGACGAATAGCTACATGGATTTCGAGATAAATGCAAACCTAGTTTTGAACAGTTTGCTGAAGGTATCAGCTATATTTATTATCAACAGTTTTAACACCTTTAAACCGTTGCAAACTTTGAAAAATCATATCTTTTTCGTTTCTTAATGAAATTCGATGAAACAGGAAACATCGTGACCGTGTGGACATCTTCTACATTCTAGAAGAGACCGCATATTTTTCTGAGCCTTCTGCTATTTTTGGTGGAGTGGAACCCAAAGTGAGATTTCTAATTTATAAATGATATGGAAAACGACGATGTATAAATTATATAGTCGATGTATGGGTTATATAAGTGTTGTACACCTCATGTATAAGCGTTGTTTAAGTTGTACGTTCAATGTATAAGTTATATATGCGTTGTAAAAATTATATGTGTATTGAAATAGAAGTGAAATGCTATATATATATATATATTTATATATATGCCCCTCGTCCACAAACCATGGACGATATTTATTGGTTTTGATTGGTGTGAAAATTGATTGATAGCGAATGGTTGATTGGAATTGTTTGTGGTTGATATTGATTGATTGTGGTTGAAAAATACCCGTTTGTGGTTGAGAAATATTTGGTTGAAACCACATAGGATTAGTTTGTGCAAATGAAATAAATATACATGCCGCCTGCGTGCGAACTAGATGCATGAATCCCCATTGTCAAAAACCGCGAGGTTTTAAGGTAGAGCGAGGAGCCATACTAGGGACGGTCCCGGTTTTAACTACCCTGCCGTTATGCTGCCAAAATTTTGAATAATATTCATGTGTTAGAATTATTTCCATTTGTTGAAACTATATTTATTCGTTGAATAGAAAATCTTCATGTGTTGAATCGATATTCATTCGTTGGATAGAAATTCATGTGTTGAATGGTATTCGTGTTTTAAATATAAAAATCACCTTTTTATCGATATATATAAACTATAGAAAACCTTCATGTGTTGAATCGATATTCATTCGTTGGATTGAAATTCATGTGTTGAATGGTATTCGTGTTTTAAATATAAAAATCACCTTTTTATCTATATATATAAACTTTAAAAAACCTTCATGTGTTGAATCGATATTCATTCGTTGGATTGGAATTCATTTGTTGAATGGTATTCGTGTTTTAAATATAAAAATCACCTTTTTATCTATATATATAAACTATAGAAAACCTTCATGTGTTGAATCAAAATTCATTCGTTGAATTGAAATTCATGTGTTGAATGGTATTCATATTTTGAAAGAAATTGTTCTATAATAAAAATCCTATTTGTATCACCTATATGAACTATATAAAATAATCTTTTTTTGAAATAAATTGTTTTATAATAAAAATCCTATTTTTATCACCTATATTAACTATATAAAATAGTCGAGTTTTAAAATAAATTGTTTTACATTAAAAATCACATTTTTATTATATACATGAATTGTTAAAAATAGTGAAGTGTTGAAATAGAAAACAGTTAGATAAAAATATCGTTTTTATCAAATGTATGAAATTCAGATGGTTTTGAAATCGAAGAATCGATATATATATATATATATATATATATATATATAATTGAAATATATCGAATAATGACGTTGTAGCTCGTATTTTGAAACCGTGATTTCAAACGATTAGTGCGGGAAATCCGACCATCGGATTTTCCCGAAATCGCAACCGTTGGGTTCGCTTTGGAAATATCTTTCCAACGGCACCAACCTTGTAAAAATCCAACGGTTGGATTGTCTGGAATGTTTAATTCAAATCTGAAGAAAAACAGCGCTAGAATCGATTATATTTATATATATATATATATATATAATTATATATAATCGAATAACGACGCTGCAGTTCGTATTTTGAAATCGAAACTTCAAACGATTATACCGGGAGATCCGACCGTCAGATTTTCCCGAAACTAGAACCGTTGGATTCGTTTTGAAAAAATCTTTCTAATGATGTAAATTTCGTGAAGATCCAACGGTTCAATTTTCAGATATGTGTAAATCAAATCTGAAGAAAAACAGCGCTACGGCCGCGTTATGGCCCGAAGCGTCGTTTTGAATAAATTGGCTATTTTAAAATAAATAAAAATAGCGATAAATCGTTATAAAATATTATAAACGATATGGATGTGAAATTTAGAAACTAACTGAAGGTTGGCTAAGTCGAATGGTTTCCAGGGTGTTGATCTGATGTTGGTTTCGGCCTTCGGGGTTAATATTTGGGAAATAGTTCTCTTACTGATTGACGGTTAGTGACTAATGAATTGAAATGATGCGTATGTATGTTAGTGTTGCACTTGTTTATTATATACGCGAGTTGCTCAGAAAGACCGGGTTTATCCCATTCTGAATAACTGAATCGACAATAAGAAATCGAAGACGAAGACGGTGGTCGAAGACCGGAGATCTTCACCTCGTTTGGATGGTAACCGAGGTCCTGATTGGGAGGCATCCCGAAATATGGATAATGAGTTGTGATCGTCCAGAAGTACGTGGTGATAGATGGGTTTGCGAGGTATATAGTCCCTCCGGTTTCGTTCAGACCCAGAATGGACTTGCAAATGGACAGTGTGTCTGACATTGGAATTTATTCTATGTGATTGATAGCCATCAGTTGCACGGTGTGAATTGCCTATGTGGCATGCTAAGATGCAGTGATCAGGGCTTCTGTTGAAAACCAAAGTCCTATGGTGATGATCAAAGCACCGCCTGTGTGGCGTTGCTTTGTGTATAACGTCAATTCGCGAACCTCACACCCGGTATGAACCAGAAACGGGAGAAAGGACCTCAGGCAGGACATGTATTTCTTTCTAGCTAGAAGTGGCGTCAGTGGTTTTACACGCCCTGACAAGTTTGACTTATGTGGTTGTTACTGTTGCGAGGCGCCTCAGTTTGATCGGACGATCCGGGTCCGATGGAGTCATTCGTTGGCTCACTTACGCCCCATAGGGCGGGGAAACGCATTGTTCAGGAATTTTAATCCACATCGGTGGACCGGCCCTGACGATCCAAGGGCCCACCTGAGTCTGGGTCCTGAGGCTCGGGCTATACAGTCTCGAAGTCGGTAAGGACTATCTTTTGCCTTGGTTCACGACGGAAGCCCAATTTCCAAATACGTGACTGTGCGGTTTTGATTGTATACCTATATATGGCGACATAGTGGTATGGGGCATTAATGCCGTCTATGATTGATAGTTATGATTTGAAATTGCTTTTGTAACATATAAACACTAGTAATAATATCAAATGCTTTTTTTTATTCGTATTAATCATATTTTGGCCATTATAAGGTAAAACTCTATCCTCTGGTTTGCGTTGCATTGTGTGATGGGAACTGAGTCTTATAATGGCTTCATTTTTATAAAAAGCATTACGATATTTAAAAGAATGATTTGTTTTAAAGCACTGACAATCCAATGGAGTAAACCCGTTCCACGAAAGTGGCGTGGTCCTATGATTTGCCATATTTTAAACGTGTTGAGTAGATTTCTCATACCAGTCCCATGACTGACTCGTAGTTTGTTTCACTTTCAAACTCGGGTGCCCCTTTTTCTACACGGGCAGCCTTGTATTCAGGTTTTAGCTGGCTTTCTCTGGATAGCTGGAGCTGAAAATGGATTCTATCATTTATCTCTTTTTATGCTGTTCAGCTCCTATTGTACATTATGTTTGTTTTTCCGCTGTAGACATATATGTATAGTTGAACTGTATTTGTACTATGTAAGATCCTGTATACTGTGTAACTCTGATGATTACGTTTATCCAGTGTATTCTATTGTACATTATCTGGTGTATTTATTTAATTCTGTTCTGCTATTATTTATTTCTGTGTTATATTCCAAAGATTACCCTTGTCTCCGTCTGTACGGGAAATGGGGTCGTCTCATCGTGGTAATAGAGCTTTGGTTAAGCTTAGTGCTGGAATATAATATATTAACGAACTCGTCAGAAATAGAACCAGTAGTGTTCTAGGACGGGTAACTCTATACAGATAGGATCAGTAATGGAAGCCAGATTGAACGTAGAGTTGATTAATCAAACCACTTTCGACTTTGTTCCTTTTCGGGGACGAAATTTTTTAAGTGGGGGAGATTGTAACGACCCTGAAAATCTGAACCAATTAAAAAAAATTTGAATTGGCTAAAATAGTGGATTTTAAATATTTAAAATATATATTTTAAATAGTAAAGATGAAAACTGAGTTTGAATCGACAATTGAAAAGGAATATAATTAATTCTAATTATAAACAAGGCCTGAAATGGCGCGGTAGTTTCAAAATTTGAATTCAAACTTTGACTGACTGTACCGGGTGCAAAACAAAACGGATTTGAGTTAAACCAAAAATATTTAAATCTGTTAGTGAATACCTTTCTAACGAATCTGAAAAATCGAAGTTTCATAGCGGAAAGCAAAAGTTATGGCCAAATGAATTTTCAGAAAGGTCGCTATAGAAATTATATAGCCCGTGAAAATGGCCATTTTGCATACGACCTTGGAATTCGACAAAACCACTTTTGTTGGATCCGGGATGTGAAGTTATTGCTAGGTTTCAAATTTAATAATTTTTGAAGCTAGTATGTGAGCGTGGCAAAGGAAAACGTGTTTTGGTCAATTACAGTTAAATCGGATCGACCAGAAAAGGGCCTTTTTGCAAACGATCTCAGAATTCGACGAAACTAGTTTTGTTGGGACCGTATCGTAAAAACATAGCCAGATTTATTTTCTGGAATTTTTCGAATCAGTTTGTGGCCCTGGCAAATTGAAATGTACGTTTAAATCGAATATTGAATGTTATATATTTTAAATTGAAAGAAAACTGACTGAAACAGTCGAATGGGCCTACGAAACATATCCCATTGTGTTCGGAATGGGGGTAAAACGCTAGGGACGACAGTTGTTGGGTTTGAATTGGTGTTCGTAGGTGAAAGAGGGTATTTTAGAAATTTAAAAATATATAAATTAATAAAAAAAAACCTATTGGCTAATCACTTTTCTCTCTCCCCGAAAACTCTCCAGATCGACGCCGATTAGCCCTTCTTCCTTTCTCGTTCATTTTTTGATCAATCCACGCAATAAAACCGCATGCTCCTTTAGAAGATTTTGTAGAGTTTTCTTCCACCTTCAAATCCATATAAGTTGTGTGATTTTTCGTTGAGTGTTGAGGGAGAATCGTGCTTCGAAAGTTCGGGTATTGAAACCGCCGCCGCCGCTCCCTCCGACCATCGAGCGCCACCGCACCCCCCTGCGCACGTGCGCCTCTCCTCCCCCTTCGAAGCTGCGAAGGCCGATCCACGAATAACTACACGGATTTCGAGATAAATGCAAACCTAGTTTTGAACAGTTTGTTGAAGGTATCGGCTATATTTATTTTCAACAGTTTTAACACCTTTAAACCGTTGCAAACTTTGAAAAATCGTATCTTTTTCGTTTCTTGACGAAATTCGATGAAACAGGAAACATCGTGACCGTGTGGACGTCTTCTACATTCTAGGAGAATCCGCATATTTTTCTGAGCCTTCTGCTATTTTTGGTGGAGTGGAACCCAAAGTGAGATTTCTAATTTATAAACGATATGGAAAACGACGATGTATAAATTATATAGTCGATGTATGGGTTATATAAGCGTTGTACACCTCATGTATAAGCGTTGTATAAGTTGAACGTTCGATGTATAAGTTATATATGCGTTGTAAAAATTATAGATGTGTTGAAATAGAAGTGAAATGCTATATATATACGCCCCTCGTCCACAAACCATGGAGGATATTTATTGGTTGTGATTGGTGTGAAAATTGATTGATAGCGAATGGTTGATTGGAATTGTTTGTGGTTGATATTGATTGATTGTGGTTGAAAAATACTCGTTTGTGGTTGAGAAATATTTGGTTGAAACCACATAGGATTAGTTTGTGGAAATGAAATAAATATACATGCCGCCTGCGTGCGAACTAGATGCATGAATCCCCATTGTCAAAAACCGCGAGGTTTTAAGGTAGAGCGAGGAGCCGTACTAGGGACGGTCCCGGTTTTAACTACCCTGCCGTTATGCTGCCGAAATTTTGAATAATATTCATGTGTTAGAATTATTTCCATTTGTTGAAACTATATTTATTCGTTGAATAGAAAACCTTCATGTGTTGAATTGATGTTCATTAGTGGGATAGAACTTCATGTGTTGAATGGTATTCGTGTTTTAAATATAAAAATCACCTTTTTATCGATATATATAAACTATAGAAAACCTTCAGGTGTTGAATCGATATTCATTCGTTGGATAGAAATTCATGTGTTGAATGGTATTTGTGTTTTAAATATAAAAATCACCTTTTAATATATATATATATATATATAAACTATAGAAAACATTCATGTGTTGAATCGATATTCATTCGTTGGATAGAAATTCATGTGTTGAATGGTATTCATGTTTTAAATATAAAAATCACCTTTTTATCTATATATATAAAATATAGAAAACCTTCTTGTGTTGAATCAAAATTCATTCGTTGAATTGAAATTCATGTGTTGAATGGTATTCATATTTTGAAAGAAATTGTTTTATAATAAAAATCTTATTTGCATCACCTATATGAACTATATAAAATAATCTTGTTTTGAAATAAATTGTTTTATAATAAAAAATCCTATTTCTATCACCTATATTAACTATATAAAATAGTCGAGTTTTGAAATAAATTGTTTTACATTAAAAATCACATTTTTATTATATACATGAATTGTTGAAAATAGTGAAGTGTTGAAATAGAAAACAGTTAGATAAAAATATCGTTTTTATCAAATGTAAGAAATTCATATGGTTTTGAAATCGAAGAATCGATATATATATATATAAATAGAATTGAAATATATCGAATAACGACGCTGCAGTTCGTATTTTGAAATCGAAACTTCAAACGATTATACCGGGAGATCCGACCGTCGGATTTTCCCTAAACTGGAACCGTTGGATTCATTTTGAAAAGATCTTTCTAATGATGTAAATTTTGTGAAGATCCAACGGTTCGATTTTCAGATATGTGTAAATCAAATCTGAAGAAAAACAGCGCCACGGCCGCGTTATGGCCCGAAGCGTCATTTTGAATAAATTGGCTATTTTAAAATAAATAAAAATAGCGATAAATCATTATAAAATATTATAAACGATATGGATGTGAAATTTAGAAACTAACTGAAGGTTGGCTAAGTCGAATGGTTTCCTGGGTGTTGATCTGATGTTGGTCTCAACCTTCGGGGTTAATATTTGGGAAATCGTTCTCTTACTGATTGACGGTTAGTGACTAATGAATTGAAATGATGCGTATGTATGTTAGTGTTGCACTTGTTTATTATATACGCGAGTTGCTCAGAAAGACCGGGTTTATCCCATTCTGAATAATTGAATCGACGATAAGAAATCGAAGATGAAGACGGTGGCCAAAGACCGGAGATCTTCACCTCGTTTGGATGGTAACCGAGGTCCTGATTAGGAGTCATCCCGAAATATGGATAATGAGTTGTGATCGTCCAGACGTACGTGGTGATCGATGGGTTTGCGAGGTATGTATTGCCTCCGGTTTCGTTCAGACCCAGAACGGACTTGCAAATGGACAGTGTGTCTGACATTGGAATTTATTCTGTGTGATTGATAGCCATCAGTTGCATGGTGTGAATTGTCTGTGTGGCATGCTAAGATGCAGTGATCAGGGCTTCTGTTGAAAAGCAAAGTCTTGTGGTGATGATCAAAGCATCGCCTGTGTGGTGTAACTTTGTGTATAACGTGAATTCGCGAACCTCACACCCGGTATGAACCAGAAACGGGAGAAAGGACCTCATGGAGGACATGTATTTCTTTCTAGCTAGAAGTGGCGTCAGTGGTTTTACACGCCCTGACGAGTTTGACTTATGTGGTTGTTACTGTTGCGAGGCGCCTCGGTTTGATCGGACGATCCGGGTCCGATGGAGTCATTCGTTGGCTCACTTACGCCCCATAGGCCGGGGAAACGCATTGTTCAGGAATTTTAATCCACATCGGTGGACTGGCCCTGACGATCCAAGGGCCCACCTGAGTCTGGGTCCTGAGGCTCGGGCTATACAGTCTCGAAGTCGGTAAGGACTATCTTTTGCCTTGGTTCACGACGGAAGCCCAATTTCCAAATACGTGACTGTGCGGTTTTGATTGTATACCTATATATGGCGACATAGTGGTATGGGGCATTAATGCCGTCTATGATTGATAGTTATGATTTGAAATTGCTTTTGTAACATATAAACACTAGTAATAATATCAAATGCTTTTTTTATTCGTATTAATCATATTTTGGCCATTATAAGGTAAAACTCTATCCTCCGGTTTGCGTTGCATTGTGTGATGGGAACTGAGTCTTATAATGGCTTCATTTTTATAAAAAGCATTGCGATATTTAAAAGAATGATTTGTTTTAAAGCACTGGCAATCCAATGGAGCAAACCCGTTCCACGAAAGTGGCGTGGTCCTGTGATTTGCCATATTTTAAATGTGTTGAGTAGATTTCTCATACCAGTCCCATGACTGACTCGTAGTTTATTTCACTTTCAAACTCGGGTGCCCCTTTTTCTACACGGGCAACCTTGTATTCAGGTTTTAGCTGGCTTTCTCTGGATAGCTGGAGCTTAAGATGGATTCTATCATTTATCCCTTTTTATGCTGTTCAGCTCCTATTGTACGTTATGTTTGTTTTTCCTCTGTAGACATATATGTATAGTTGAACTGTATTTGTACTATGTAAGATCCTGTATATTGTGTAACTCTGATGATTACGTTTATCTAGTATATTCTATTGTACATTATCTGGTGTATTTATTTAATTATGTTCTACTATTATCTGTTTCTGTGTTATATTCCAAAGATAACCCTTGTCTCCGTCTGTACGGGAAATGGGGTCGTCTCAATACTTATGATATTTAGTATTCAATAATTAATTTTAAATAATTGTATTTAATAATTACATCCAATAATTATAGTTGATAGTTATATTTTATAATTATAGTATAAAATTATATTTTATATTTCGAAAAATTTGAAAATTTGAAATCATCATGAAATAATGTACAACGCCTTTTTTACAACGGATAAAGATTTCCTATTGTAATAGATTGCTGTTACAACGGTCATTTCAGGTCCATTATAATAGATGTCAATTTTACAACGATCACAAAATGTCCGTTGTAATAGATTTCTATTTTACAACGGCCACAAAATGCTCATTGTAATACGTGACAATCTTCGACAGTCAATAATTGATAATTACAATACTTCCATAAAATTAGTACTGATTATCTTTATTTTTTAATAATTAATCATTAACCATATATCACTAATTATTAACTATGATATCATATTACTAGTTACTAATCATTAATAATATTATATTATTTATTAATATTTAATAATCAATCATTAATAATATTATATGTATCATTTATAACTTATAATAATTAATGATTATTAATAAATAATCTTTAATGACTAATTATTATATATAATCAATATTCCAACTGCTTAATTTTACTTTCTAGTTATTAGTAACTAATATCGAGTGATTAATATCAAACATATAATAATTTGTAATTAATATTAAATATTAATATTTTATGATTAACAATATTACGATTAATTCACTACATGAAAAATACCATTTTACAACATTGAATCTGCATTAAATCACTAAAGTGTTGTAAAAATTCTTGATCTTTCACGATATTTTAGAAAAAAATGTTGTAGTAGGATTCCCATGACAATGTAACACCCCTTAAATTGTAATAATACCATTTTAAATATTTATACTATTAAATTATATTAAATTCATATTAAATTATTTAATAGTTTAAATTTTAATGTTATTCATAAGTTTATTTATGTTATAGCATTCAATAAAGTAGAATGGTCTTTCTTCTATCCATCCACATCAACAATCAAGAATAAATAGGAACCGTTGATCTGAAATCCAAGCACGGATATATTGTAACCCATGGATTGCTTTAGCGTTCTGATTTCCACCCCCCAGATTTCCTCCTAAAATCGTAACAAATCAAATGCTCCTCTTAATTGTCTTCCAGCGCTAAACCTAATTTACTTTACCTCATCTTCATCACATTTATCCATCAAATTAATAACCAGAATTCAAAGCTGTTTTCCCTTTCTCGAAGTAAGTAGATTCCGATTAATCCAATTTTCCAAATTCGGGGTTTCGGATTTGTATATCTAGAAACTACAAGGTAAATGTGTCACCTTTGAGTTAGATGATACTGTAATTAGCAACTTTGCTTTTAATTCCGTTTATTGATTTTGATTTTTGTATTGCACTAAAATTTATTTTCGTTCTCCATTTTGATTCGTTGAAAGGAGTCGATCCTTATTCATATCATGATCGGAAGCCACGAATGGAATTCGCGATTGAGTATGGATATACAGAAGCCTTGGGTTTTGCTCGATTTAGGTGGCTTCGAGTTGGTGAGGGTGGAGGTTCTTTGCTTGGAGGCAAATTGGATTTTTCTTTGGTGTATCGAGTTCTAGAAGTGGTTGGTTGCGTGTGGTTCGAACGTGGTTGAATGATTTGAAAGGTTATCAAAAATGGATCTTGAAGCTGCTAGCATGGATATTACCAAGCTCAGAAGAGTATTGTGCACATCATCCTTGTGTTGTTCTCCAGCTCTACTTCAACTGGTGAAGCTAAATTTCCGTAAGCTCCATTCTTTATTTTTATACTCTTATATTACTAATGATAATTTTATTTTCTGTCAAATGTTCTAGGTTACTGTGGTTCTATCAAAAAAAAACATTTTGTGTGCAATTCTAAGATTACATTCTACATATTCGAAGATAAATTTTCTACATAAAGGTAAATTTCTTTTCAAAATGTTAACAGTCCTTTTAGCCTCTTTTTAGCTGAGGAAATCAGCTACCCTGATTGTAAATCCGAAAGGACCATCTTCATTCCCATACCACTACTTTATACATTCTATTTCATGGTGCAAAATAGCCGTTAGTTCACTCTTCGTAGTTTGCAATATTGTTCACTTTTAGAATTATAACAGTTTGATGCGTCACCTATATTTACACAGTAATTAATGGTAAAATGCATATGCGTTGATTCATTGAATGCGCAAACCTTCAAAATTTCTTCAAAGAAAAAGGAAAATAATAATCTCATTTTTAAGCGAATTTCTCAACTCATGTGCCCTCAGAAATCTGCATGTTCATTTTCTAATTTATACTAAATACATAACTAAGAAAAGATGGTAAATATTTGTTTAGTACAAGGAAACACAAAACATGAGATCTTAGGAACTGCTGTCATAATAAATGCATCTCTGGTTGTTCATTCTATGCATAGCTGGTTGCAAGAGATATTTGTCATAATATTTGTTAAAGTAAACATAGCATGCGAGAGATATTTTTACATCGATGTAAAAACATTTTATGCATAGATGTTAAATGCATGATCCAAAAACCTAGGTAGTTCATCTTTCTTGTGTTGTTAAAGTAAACTTATATGCATTTTAATATATGCATTTGTCTAGCATTTAGTTATCATTCGTTTACATGAACTCTTACAAAATATTAAATATGGATTAGGAAGAGCAAGGAAAGGAAGTAGTGACAAAGGTTTTGCATCGATATACAACTGAAAAGCTTTCGTCATTTGGGGAGCTAGCGCTTATGTGAGATAATTTTGGCCTGAATTATACAGACATTACTTCTGATGCACTATAAATTTAATTTAGAATAGAACATGGCTCATAATCTTAGAATCTCCATTATTCCATCTCAACTTAATGCAATAGAATTTCCATTATTCCATCTGTTAAATGAGTTCTACAAGAAGTTGAGTTTATGATAATAAATAGCAAGCCCACACTCCATGGACTCCTCCGTGGTGGTTCAAACCTATGACGTACATAATCTCTGTCTTTGTCTAAAACGTCATGTCTCTAACTACTTGAGCTGAATGTCATTGACATAACTGTACACTTTCTAGCTGAATGTCAGGACTGTGAGTTCAACGTTTTTCGATGAGGTATACTAAGTCTAGACTCCTTTATGTAGTGTGAGGTAATGCGTTTTCTTGGAAAAAGAATTCGCATATTTTAGTGGGTTTCACCAATTTTGTCAATCGAAGAGATTTTATTAGATCACACTTCATAAATAATATAGAAGCATGTTTAAGAACCAAGACAAATTTTAGTATTAGGCCTGACAAAAAAAAATTCAACTTAAGACCTCTTTGAAAACTTATTATAAAAATAGTCATGTTTTTCACTAATTTATTAGAAAATTAGGCATGTTTTTCACTGTAACAGCATTTTGTACTTGAGTTTCAACACTTGTAAAATGCGCAAGCGCGTTTTTTTAAAGCTTCCGTATTTTGTACATTCGCAAGTACAAGCTATAAATTTGTGCTTCCTCACTTTTGCCCAATCACAAAACCCAGCCTTATGAAAACCAGATCTATTTTCATAATAAGTTTTCAAAGTGGTTTAAAGTTGAAATAAGTTTTATTGTTGGATCCAGTAATAAAATTTATCCAAGAAATATTCCTCGAAACGAGGATGCTAAGCTCTCCCTCGTTTAGGGAGTGTGAGCTAACAAATTTCAATTTGGACGAGACAACCAAATATTATATTATTAAATCAAGTTGTAGTGGTTGCACTTTGTAGAGTTATTTAGGATGCTGCTTATGTGAATATAGATCTTTTGTTCCTAAAATGTTGTGTGCTCGCATGTTTGCAAACAACATAATGATTCTTAAACATCCACTTTCAAATTAAATGAATTGATTTAATCAAATTTATGATCAATAGTATGTATCGGAAATTTGGAGACATACGAATGCTATTGTTTGAAGACAAGCGATCTCAATTTAAAGTTTATTGATGAATAGTTCACAGTAACAATTCTTATATTTATAATATCAGCAATGCTAACTTTTTGTCAGACTATTTTCACACTTTGCAGCTCTTCTCATGCCGACAAATTGACAGTTCACAGCATCTTTCCGTGCTTCTACAAATAAACTCTTTTTAAATTTCTAGACATGCATAACTTTGTAACTAAACGGTAAAACCTGCATTTATAATTTTTTAAATGATAACTCAACAAGAAAGAGTATTTCTATACACTACATCTCATTTGTGGTGGAGAATGCAGCTCTTTGAGTTTTTTTCAAAAAAATAATTAACTTTATATGTTTCCTTTGGGTATGCGAGAGGATAGCAAAACTGAAAATTAGAACATCTTATTTATTGCTTCATCACTTTTTGGATTATGCATTTAACATGTTTGTCTTAGCTAAGTTAGCTTACAACATTTTCCTAGGTCAACCAAGTGCACTCATGGGTGCTTCAACATTTTTCAATCTAGGTATTCGCTTCAAAGTGGTATTTCTTAAGAGCCTACAAAATTGAGGCAAGGTTTTACGCAAAAAGGATAAGAGAAGACAGATGAAGTAACTGAATTCAGAAGGATAGTGGATGCTTTTTCCATCCAGGTTACACTCTTTTTTAAGGTCTTGCTTTGGATTTTCATTTAATATTGTTTTTTTCCTTTATTCATTTTGGATTCACGTAAGGGATAAACATTGTTTGTTTATTATACAATCCTTTGTATGTGTATATAGTAGTAATCATTACGCTGGCAAATATAACAGATTAGGCTATTTGTTTGACTTTGCATGACTAATTTGGTAGTGCACGAATATATTCACCCCATTTGTGTCTTTCATAGATAACAAATATTCCTGTTATCTTGATCAGTTAGTTATGCATTTCCATTTTGCAGAACACGCTTTTGCTGCAGTTTTATAAACCAGCCTTATGATTTTATATTTCTTATCCTTATTCCCAGTTTTCAAAAGGTTTTAACCATTCAGAATCTCATCATTTGCAAGTTTCTATCTGTCAGTATTCCGAAATAAGCATGCAGTTTTTTATCAACCAGCCTTGTGATTTTTTATTTATTACTATCCTTATTCCCGGTTTTTGTTTTCGGAAGGTCTTGACCATTAAGTTTCTTATCATTAGCAAGTTTCTTTTTGTCGGTAGTCCTAAATAAGTATGTAAGTTTTGTCAATGAGCCTTGTGATTTTGTATTTCTTGCTATCCCTATTCCCAGTTTTCAAAAGGTTTTAACAATTCATATTCTTAGCATTTGCATTTTTTTTGGTTTGTATTCTGAAGAAGGCACACTTTATTGATTTTCTGCACTTACTATTTTCGCTGTTTTTATTTCCTGCAGCCCATCAAGCTACACCACCTGCTCTTGTTCAGTCACAAGGTGGATCCCTCCTTGGAGGAATTGGCTCTACCATAGCTCAAGGTATTACATACTCTTGTTTCAAATAGATACAGTTTGACCGTGATTGCATGCTTAGAGCATCGTTTTTATCAGCTGAACATTATTTTTGTTACCAACTGATATTATTATGAGAAATATTTATGTTGCTATTAATCCTTGTTTCTTTCTTTAGCTTTTCATTACTTGTGGTTTTATGGCAACACGGTTAACTTTTTCTACCACAAATATATACATATTAGTGCATTAGTCCACGACAAATGCTCTGCATCGGTGGAGTTATTACGGTCTCGAGTTGTGGCGTGTAGTATTACGGTCTCAGGTTTGTAATGTTGTTGTTGTTTTGTACAATGTATTAAGGGATGAGGAGGAGAGTTATTAGAGAGGAACAATTGCAATTTTTATTGATGCAAAACATGATACAAAGAGCACATATATATAGTGCTATGAGCCCAACGGCTAGTACAAAATATACCAAATATGTATGAGCATAACGGCTAGTATTAAATATACCAAGTATGCTAGTAGATAATGACAAAGCATGCTAAATATGATAAAAACGTGTTCACACTTTAACGGCTAGTAGATAATGACAAAGCATGCTAAATATGATAAAAACGTGTTCACACTTTAACGGCTCTATTGTAATGGCTCTATTGTTTTCGTTACAATGTTACAATGTATATTCAGTCTGCAATAAAAAATTCATTGTTTTATAATGTTGTTATTGTTTTGTACAATGAATTGATGATATTGATTTTCTTGTTATAACATATGTAAATTAAAGAGAATAGAATATGACTAGAAAATATTCTATTTGAAAAAATGTAATGTTGAATGTTGATTATGAGATGAGTGATTAATATAATACGTTGATTATGAAATGTGTGTTGATATTAATTGTGTTGTATTTACATTAGGATTGTGTATTGAATGGAACACAAATTATTGTGTGTGATGAGTATGTATATGAATGTATGTATGTATGTATGTATGTATGTATGTATGTATGTGTGTGTGTGTGTGTATAGGCAGATCAGAAGGGGAATAGCAACGGATTACCAACAAAAAAAGAAAGGTTAAATTTACCTCAATTCAATTTTCGTCGCTAATCCCTTGGCAATTAGTAAGGATTTACCAACGACTTTTGTAAATAATAATTTATTAT
The DNA here is from genome assembly GCA_030737875.1 of Allium sativum. Classification (NCBI taxonomy): domain Eukaryota; kingdom Viridiplantae; phylum Streptophyta; class Magnoliopsida; order Asparagales; family Amaryllidaceae; genus Allium; species Allium sativum. Next base: position 490,465,489 of record CM060926.1, read on the forward strand.
AAATTAATTATCCGTCGGTAAATAGTCGGTACATAAATTAAAATTAAATTAATAAATTAATAAATAAAATTTTATTTTTATTATATAATTAGTAAAATGACAGAAAACTGTCGGAGAACCAATGCCAAATTCCATCGCAAAAATCGGACACAAATACCGTCATGGTTTTTACCGACCACATCATTATGCAAGAAATCCGTCGCTAAGGCCTATTTAGTGACGGATTAGAAGCGGATTCTGCCGCTGCAATGCAGCTTTTCTTGTAGTGAAATGGGTTAAGTTATATCACTGAATTAATAAGCAAGAGGGTGTTCCTTCGAGATACAAGGTGCTAAGAGAAAACCCGGTAACTTGAATAAAGTTAATATGTCGATAATCAAGTTAATTGGTAAGCAGATAAGATAAAACACACGCATGATTAAACGAATAGACATGGGGTCAAATAACACGAAGGTATGATGGGCTTAGACTAATCTGCACGTCTTAAGGTGAAGAACCCAACATGGTAGATCATCGCGGTGTTTAGAGGCATGAGCGGAGCACATTCATCTAATTCTTCTGCTTGATATTCTGCTTGTTGGCTCTGCGGGACAGGGAGGAAGCACGCGACTTCTGAAGGACGTGGTAGGGTACTCCGTGGTGGTCCTTTGTTGCAGTGCATGTTCAGGCTGTACTCGTAGAGGTTGGGTCTGCTCGTTACCACCTGGTGAGTATACCTTGACTTCAACCGTAGTTTGACAGTTAGAAGGTTGTGTCGGTATGACATTGGGGTGATTCGATAATTTGCCTACATATAGGATGGTTAAGACCAAATAATGGACAATAATTGTCAGGTACCTATCTTCGGTAGTCAGTGTGATGCAGAAAGACTAGAGCTTAACCTATAGACCGTCGATTTTTCATTATTGGGACTTTGGTTGTGGGACACGCCAATTTGGATGTAGATTGTTTGCTAGGGGCATGCCACTTAGCTCTTGGTAGTCTTTCACTAGTTGAGGGAGGAGTCAAGGTGGGACCATATCCACCGTGAGCATATAGACCATAGTTTAGATATCTGTACTTTACGCCTTTTTAGCGGACCTATACAGATATGGAAAGGCCGTCGATCGAGTTTCGTGCATTCAAATGCAGCGCTACTACGGGACTCGATGTACAGTAGACATAACGTACGTGTGAGGGTCTAAGTACATGCACACCGCATCGGGTGGTGTATTGTAGATGTTAGGGCATTACTTCGATTTAAGACTAAGTTTGATTGAGTAGTTTGGATATAATAGTCTGTACGCTTACATCGCATAGCAATGGTAGTTTTGTATGGAACATGGCATAGTAATATGGAGGTCTGTACGTCGTTCGGCACAGGATGAGAGTTACATACGCTTCGGAGGAGGGACAACGGAGACCGTTCGAGAAGGGTACCATGAGAAGTACCTAGATATATTGGGGGTAGCTACATATGTACTATATTAAGTTAATATACTGGGAGGTAGATGGGTATGACGTTCGTGTAAAATCTTGAGTGCTAATAACCCAAACTAACCTAATAAACAAGAAAAAAAATAACTGAACAATATATGTAGGGTTATTTCATAATGTGTAATTTAGTCCAGTCACCAAAACTTATGTTCTGACCCCCTCCTCATAGCACACGCAGGTTAAGTTTACGGTAGAGATATGATAGATTTGGATACTGGTTAGGCAGTATTATTACTTTGGTAAGGCTATATATGGTTATATTGTATTTTATTCCATTCCTCTATGAGATGTTTTTTGATCTCTGATATATTTTATATCTCTGTGTTTTCTGCAGGATACCAAACAAGCCAATTCGAGTTTCGATAGCTTGGAATTTTTGAGAAAAAGTCAATCTGTCGGAATTCTGGTTGTTACATTTGGTATTAGAGCTTAGGTTCAGGATTCATGTAGAGAAAGAGAGTGTACGTATTTGTATTTTTAAAATACAAATATATTATATATACAATCCTAGATCCATAAAGGAACCACTAAATAGGAAGAGGGGCCTATGGATAGAATTGGGATGTCAGTTGTGTACACTAAATAAATGGTTATGAAAATTTGTGTAACGACCCAGCTTTTGGACTAATTTTATAATCTATAATGTATAGATTATACGGTAAATTAATTTAACTAAATAAACAAGATTTAAATATCTGGTAAGTATCGGGAAAATTCCAAATAAATATATTTGGTAATGGTTTAAAATTCGGTAATCAATGAATACAGGCGCATAAAATAAGTAATTACTATTTTTTTTGTTTTTATTTATTTTTATTCGTTTTAAACTTAGGGGAATGCATAATTACTTAAGCAAGAAATAAATAGAAAATTGGATTACTTCATGTTGAGAAGAAAACATAAGTATATGATTTTTAAATGTAAGCTATTTATTTTATTTAATGAAAGAAAATTCATGTCAAATTAGAACAATTATAAAATAATGTGTGTATTTTTTATATGTGTGCAAAATCAAGCTATGTTGTTTTGACACTTTTTATGTACATATCAACTTTCTTTTTGAATCATGTATATATGAAATTACCTAAAGTCAATAATGAATTCACATAAGTAACAAATCGCATTACTTCACATAGAAGCATATATAGTACATTCATAAATTGATAGGATAGATCATAGACATATATAAGGGCTAATTCGCTTTAGTGTAAATATTTGATATGCTTGAAACATTTACGGAATGTCATAATAACTAGAACTTGGACTCTAATAGGTCGATCCTTACTTTGCTGCCATTTAGTTTGATTTGTGTGTGTGAATGTGTATATATATGTATGTATGTATGTATGTATGTATGTAGTACATATACATGTAGGACAGGCACAATAAGAACATGGCATAGTTGATGCTTAGGAGCAAATGTTTGAATTGCACAACCATCACATATCACTTCATCACATAGCTGCTGCATACCTATATCCGTTCACATCAAAAATGAGCTAGCCAAGGCATACTACTTTCTACCCTACACAAATCCTACCTTCTAAAACCATTTTTTTCACATGGTAGTACACTCATATGTGTACATCAAAACAAAGCTAGCTGAGCACTTCGAATCGAAGAGAACAAATTTTTGACATGGACTAAACATGTAACACCCCGTGTATTCTATAACCGTGAAAGTCATAAATTAAAGTATAATTAATTTCAAATCAAAGAATTAAGGGAAACAGGATACGCCATTGTGTTCATCTCGGAAAAATACGCGAAATAGAGTCCGAGTTTTCGCAAAACGGATAACGTGTGAAGAAGATATCTTTAATTTAAATATCGCAGCAAAACATGAAAAAAAAAAAAAGAAGAATGGGAAACGAATAATGTTTAGCATTGTTCTAGGGTTTGTAAGCAAAAGACTTAGTAGCTCATTTGGTTGGAACACATGACTTGCATACAAGAGGTACAGAGTTCGATCCCCGCCAGCGCCCTATTTTTGTTTTAGGAGAATGGCTTAAAATAGCCTAGTGTGAACGCAGTTCAAAAAGTGGTTTGGTGTGAAAATGGGTAATTGGGAAGATAGAGAAAAAAATGAATATATATATATATATATAATATATATATATACATATACGCATATATATATATATATATATATGACGTGTACGCATCATGTAGCGTACGTTGCGCATTTTTGGTTGTCAAGGATGGTTTTTTTTTATGACAAATTAAAGGTAAGAAAATATTTATTTATATATAAATAAATATTTATATATGGGTAATTAATACGGTAAAGGGGAAAATGTATCTATTAAATACGTATTTACGTTTGAATTGGTGAACATTTAATACGCTGAGTCATTTCTGACTCATCGCTGAGTCAATGCTGAGTCATTTCTGACTCATGGCTGAGTCAATAGGATAACTCTATCCTGACTGAACGGTTATGGTCATTTCTAGGATTAATCAAACGGCCTAAATTAATCCTAAAATTCTATATATACAACTGAAACCTAACCTAAACTTACACAAAAAAATAAGAATGAGGCCATCATGCTGCTGAGGAACGACTAGGAGTAGCCACCAATTTGAGAGGAGATTAGGAGGCAAATTCTAAAGCATAAAGCAACTTAAACAAATCAAATCAACGCCTACGTCAAAAGGAGTCGCATCTCCAAATTCCTGAATTGGAGAATTCGCCACACGATTGTAAGTAGAGTATTATTTTGGCATGAATAAATAACTGTGTTGGTTTATACACTTGATTTGTGGTGATAAGTAATTCATATTTGTGCGTTACTATGATTCTTATCGATTTGGAATATTGTATAACGATTGGATATTCGCAAAGTATGTTATTCATTATAAAAACTACATGTTTGCGGTAATTTTATGCAAGTATACGTTTGGATATTCGCAAAGTATGTTATTCATTATAAAAACTACATGTTTGCGGTAGTTTTATGCAAATATACGTTTGGATATTCGCAAAGTTTGTAATTCATGTTGAAGCTACATGTATGTAGTTCTTTAATTGAAATTCATGCAAGTTTGTGGTTTTGCTACTATGCCATCATAACGTGTATTTCTGTACAAAAATCATTTTGTGTGTAATTGGAACAAATTTGGGTTATTATAATTCATATGAAATTATGTTGAAAATTTGGCATCATGATCTATGTATTAAGCCATACTTTTGTACTAGAAAACCACTTTGCGAACTTATGAATATGACTAGGCTATGATTGATATTTTGCATAATTGAAAATCATGTTAGGTCTATATTGTTAACAAGAATTATATGATGACACATGTGGTACATAGCTAGGTTAGATTTAAAATCCCATTTGCAAGTTTGCATGACTAAAGTAAAAATCATGATTTCATGTTTAGAAATATTTATGCCATAAGTATATGTGTGCCATGGTTATGTGAATATATTTAAAATCATGATTAAGTTGGAATAATTCTAGTTGAACTATACTTTTGTATTAGTAACAAAAGTAAGCACCCTTGTAAACATGTAGTAACCTTATGAACATGATTTGCTTATGTTTGACATTATGCCTAAAGAAAAATATAGGTTTATGTTGTAGTTAAGACTATGTGTCAACAATGATATCCAATTTAGATTCTAACTTAACTACAAGTTTACATGCTTTGATTCATGTCACTTATGCTTTATGACCAAAGTATACGTTGCTACTATGCAAGTACACCAGTTTCTATTTTGTAGTTCCAACGTTATGTTGCAAGTTCATGCATTCACATTCCCCTTTTTGTGTATGTAATCACGCTTTAAGCCTCCCCTTTTTCACGTGGCTAAGTTGGGCTTAAAAAGGCTAAGCCCAACATATATATATATATATATATATATATATATATATATATATATATATAATAAACGAGCGTATTAAACGGGGGAAAATAGCGTTGGGCCAAAGTAATTAATGAATGAAAAACATAAAGCAAAGGGGCCCAAATTCAAGTATGGGTTGGGCCCATGATTGGTGTAAACCTTTACACCATTAGCTTAAATTGATTTTTGAATAATGGGCCGCAAATATTTACATATAAAAAGAAGAAAGACAAAATATGTAAATGTAGAAAATACGATGTGTTTAACCCGAGGTTGGATTGAGTTGTGATGTAAACCTGCCCGGAACCGCCCGGCTGTCCAGTGGTCACAACAATACCTATCCAATGTGGGTGGTTAAACATGGAGCCCAATAAGGACCCGAGGTTAGACTGAGTTGTAGCGTAAGACTGCCCGGACCTAACCGGCAACAGGCAGCCACAACAATACCTGTCTAATGTGAGAGGTCAAGGCTTTAATAAGACAATTAAGGCTGAGTCAGGATTGATAGGATTAAGTAAATTATATTAATACTTAATCAAAATGGAACATGCTAAACTAAACAGACTGATTGGGGGTTAGGTTTACAAAACACTTAACCAAATTAGCATGTTGGCTAGAAATAGAAAACCTAGTAGCGGGGGACCCTTTTCAGCAGTAACCCTATAAGGTGTATCATGATACCCTGAAACTAGGCAGGGTAGGGCACGATTACTGGGCTGATTGTAAGAGGTCAAATCGACGGCGGTGGTGCAGCAGTGTAGGTTCTAACGGGGTGTGGGCGTGCACTCACTCCGACGCAGAAAAATAAGGCACTGGGCACCAGTAGCATACCTATGCATTCTAGGGTTGTGTCGGGTCGCCGCCATGGGACTTGATACACCCCATGGTGGGACCAGCATAGGTAACTACAACATCGGGGGCCGTAAGACACATGTAACTATGCGAGTAGGAGCCGATCATCGTAAAATGGATCACTTCACCCTGGTTATGGGGTGCCTATTGGGAACTAGTTTATATGGGTACAGAGATTAATATGGGGTACGATAGTATATTCGACCCTAGACAACTTAACCAAGTTTATAGTGCTTTCCCCATTTCTAGTTTATACTTATCATACCCAGTTCTTTATTCATAGACAGAGTAGTCCTCGACTTACTCAGGCTTTATGTCTGACTCTACTTTTCTTTCGTCTTCTTTTCTTCCGTTCCCCCCCCCCCCCCCCAGGTCCACAGGGAGGGAATACTGCAGCTTGACCAGCCTTCATATCCAGCTTGAAGAGAAAGAATGTATTGCTTGGACCTTTTCGTTTGAACTATGGCTTTGGACAACAACTATGGGACTTTTGCAGTTTATTTATATTTCTTTATGCTTCTTTAAAATAATGTAATCAAGACAGTTATGAAGGTGTTATGTTTTTTTTTGAAAGGATGTAAGACAATCATGGTGATGTTGTTGTACCACGTATTTACTTTTATGAAATAAAAGTTGCTTCTTTTCTGCTGTTCACAAATATGTGTTCTTATATCTGTCTTGTATATCTGTGACTTATACTTATAAACCTCCACCAAAATTAGGGCATTCCCTTTGAGAGTGACACTAACGGAGGTGGGGTGTTTCACTTGGTATCAGAGCATAGGTTTACCAGATAAGATAAAAAGTTTTGAAAAATTATTTTCAAAAAGGAAATTTAAAGAAGCATTTTTAAAAGATAAAACATTATTTTTATTTTAAAAAGGCAAAGTCCCCCCAAAGCCATAGGTACTATCTCTTATCCTTCGTTTTGAATCTATCCTTTCTGTTTCAGCATGTCTGGAGACCTTACTCCCCAGCTGCTGACGCTTTCACTTCTCCTCCTCCACGTGAACCATCAAGCGGAAGAGTCCCAGAGTAGGAAGACGAATAATAGTCAAACAAGAAAGGATCGTAACAGTAATAATAAGAAACGAGAAAAAAGGAAATGCAATTTTTGTGGTACAGAAGGGCACATAGCCAAGGATTGTAGAAAAAGGAAAAGAAAGCAAGGAGAATGTTTTCATTGTGGGGAGACTGGACACATCAGCAAAGACTGCCCTGAGAAGCAGACCGGACCTTCTGGCGGTACATCGTTAACTTATTCTAGATGCTTTGTTTTATCCTAATTATCTCCTCGACCCTATCTTTTAGGTAGAAACTCTTTGGATGAAAACATGTAGTTGAAACATGTTATGGATGATGGTTGCAAGTGATTGCTAGTGGTTGCTAGTGGTTGCATATACACACACAATCTAGGTTTTAGATCGGCTCAGTCACTTCATATTGCATATGCATATATGTTTGCATTCGTATATGGTTGAACTTTAATGTGTTATCATATGGATGTTGCATTTATATGAATGATTGTGCACTCATGTAGATTCATGAATAGGAGGATTTGCATACATAATGGATTCATAGCACTTACATAATTCGCATTAAGGAGGTCAACTGAATCAGTAGACCGCCTGATTTTGCATTAGATAAGTACATGTACACACACACACTTCGCATATGATCATGAAGCATTAGAAGTCTTTTAAGGACAATGGATGCTCGTGTTTGATGGATGAGTAGATGGATGATTGGATGTTAGGATATACATTCATCCTAACTTGAAGATTTCGGGGACGAAATCCTTTTAAGTGGGGGAGAATGTAACACCCCGTGTATTCTATAACCGTGAAAGTCATAAATTAAAGTATAATTAATTTCAAATCAAAGAATTAAGGGAAACGGGCTACGCCATTGTGTTCATCTCGGAAAAATACGCGAAATAGAGTCCGAGTTTTCGCAAAACGGATAACGTGTGAAGAAGATATCTTTAATTAAAATATCGCAGCAAAACATGAAGAAAAAAAAAAGAATGGGAAACGAATAATGTTTAGCATTGTTCTAGGGTTTGTAAGCAAAAGACTTAGTAGCTCATTTGGTTGGAACACATGACTTGCATACAAGAGGTACAGAGTTCGATCCCCGCCAGTGCCCTATTTTTGTTTTAGGGGAATGACTTAAAATAGCCTAGTGTGAACGCGGTTCAAAAAGTGGTTTAGTGTGAAAATGGGTAATTGGGAAGATAGAGAAAAAATGAATATATATATAATATATATATATATATACATATACGCATATATATATATATATATATATACATATACGCATATATATATATATATGACGTGTACGCATCATGTAGCGTACGTTGCGCATTTTTGGTTGTCAAGGATGGTTTTTTTTTTTTTTTGGCCTTCTCCAATTTTTAATTATGACAAATTAAAGGTAAGAAAATATTTATTCATATATAATTAAATATTTATATATGGGTAATTAATACGGTAAAGGGGAAAATGTATCTATTAAATACGTATTTACGTTTGAATTGGTGAACATTTAATACGCTGAGTCATTTCTGACTCATCGCTGAGTCAATGCTGAGTCATTTCTGACTCATGGCTAAGTCAATAGGATAACTCTATCCTGACTGAACGGTTATGGTCATTTCTAGGATTAATCAAACGGCCTAAATTAATCCTAAAATTCTATATATACAACTGAAACCTAACCTAAACTCACAAAAAAAAATAAGAATGAGGCCATCATGCTGCTGAGGAACGACTAGGAGTAGCCACCAATTTGAGAGGAGATTAGGAGGCAAATTCTAAAGCATAAAGCAACTTAAACAAATCAAATCAACGCCTACGTCAAAAGGAGTCGCATCTCCAAATTCCTGAATTGGAGAATTCGCCACACGATTGTAAGTAGAGTATTATTTTGGTATAAATAAATAACTGTGTTGGTTTGTACACTTGATTTGTGGTGATAAGTAATTCATATTTGTGCGTTACTATGATTCTTATCGATTTGGAATATTGTATAACGATTGGATATTCGCAAAGTATGTTATTCATTATAAAAACTACATGTTTGCGGTAGTTTTATACAAGTATACGTTTGGATATTCGCAAAGTATGTTATTCATTATAAAAACTACATGTTTGTGGTAGTTTTATGCAAATATACGTTTGGATATTCGCAATGTTTGTAATTCATGTTGAAGCTACATGTATGTAGTTCTTTAATTGAAATTCATGCAAGTTTGTGGTTTTGCTACTATGCCATCATAATGTGTATTTCTGTACAAAAATCATTTTGTGTGTAATTGGAACAAATTTGGGTTATTATAATTCATATGAAATTATGTTGAAAATTTGGCATCATGATCTATATATTAAGCCATACTTTTGTACTAGAAAACCTCTTTGCGAACTTATGAATATGACTAGGCTATGATTGATATTTTGCATAATTGAAAAACATGTTAGGTCTATATTGTTAACAAGAATTATATGATGACACATGTGGTACATAGCTAGGTTAGATTTAAAATCCCATTTACAAGTTTGCATGACTAAAGTAAAAATCATGATTTCATGTTTAGAAATATTTATGCCATAAGTATATGTGTGCCATGGTTATGTGAATAGATTTAAAATCATGATTAAGTTGGAATAATTCTAGTTGAACTATACGTTTGTATTAGTAACAAAAGTAAGCACCCTTGTAAACATGTAGTAACCTTATGAACATGATTTGCTTATGTTTGACATTATGCCTAAAGAAAAATATAGGTTTATGTTGTAGTTAAGACTATGTGTCAACAATGATATCCAATTTAGATTCTAACTTAACTACAAGTTTACATGCTTTGATTCATGTCACTTATGCTTTATGACCAAAGTATACGTTGCTACTATGCAAGTACACCAGTTTCTATTTTGTAGTTCCAACGTTATGTTGCAAGTTCATGCGTTCACATTCCCCTTTTTGTGTATGTAATCACGCTTTAAGCCTCCCCTTTTTCACGTGGCTAAGTTGGGCTTAAAAAGGCTAAGCCCAACATATATATATATATATATATATATATATATATATATATATATATATATATATATATATATAAAAAAATAAACGAGCGTATTAAACGGGGGAAAATAGCGTTGGGCCAAAGTAATTAATGAATGAAAAACATAAAGCAAAGGGGCCCAAATTCAAGTATGGGTTGGGCCCATGATTGGTGTAAACCTTTACACCATTAGCTTAAATTGATTTTTGAATAATGGGCCGCAAATATTTACATATAAAAAGAAGAAAGACAAAATATGTAAATGTAGAAAATACGATGTGTTTAACCCGAGGTTGGATTGAGTTGTGATGTAAACCTGCCCGGAACCGCCCGACTGTCCAGTGGTCACAACAATACCTATCCAATGTGGGTGGTTAAACATGGAGCCCAATAAGGACCCGAGGTTAGACTGAGTTGTGGCGTAAGACTGCCCGGACCCAACCGGCAACAGGCAGCCACAACAATACCTGTCTAATGTGAGAGGTCAAGGCTTTAATAAGACAATTAAGGCTGAGTCAGGATTGATAGGATTAAGTAAATTATATTAATACTTAATCAAAATGGAACATGCTAAACTAAACAGACTGATTGGGGGTTAGGTTTACAAAACACTTAACCAAATTAGCATGTTGGCTAGAAATAGAAAACCTAGTAGCGGGGGACCCTTTTCAGCAGTAACCCTATAAGGTGTATCATGATACCCTGAAACTAGGCAGGGTGGGACACGATTACTGGGCTGATTGTAAGAGGTCAAATCGACGGCGGTGGTGCAGCAGTGTAGGTTCTAACGGGGTGTGGGCGTGCACTCACTCCGGCGCAGAAAAATAAGGCACTGGGCACCAGTAGCATACCTGTGCATTCTAGGGTTGTGTCGGGTCGCCGCCATGGGACTTGATACACCCCATGGTGGGACCAGCATAGGTAACTACAACATCGGGGGCCGTAAGACACATGTAACTATGCGAGTAGGAGCCGATCATCGTAAAATGGATCACTTCACCCTGGTTATGGGGTGCCTATTGGGAACTAGTTTATATGGGTACAGAGATTAATATGGGGTACGATAGTATATTCGACCCTAGACAACTTAACCAAGTTTATAGTGCTTTCCCCATTTCTAGTTTATACTTATCATACCCAGTTCTTTATTCATAGACAGAGTAGTCCTCGACTTACTCAGGCTTTATGTCTGACTCTACTTTTCTTTCGTCTTCTTTTCTTCCGTTCCCCCCCCCAGGTCCACAGGGAGGGAATACTGCAGCTTGACCAGCCTTCATATCCAGCTTGAAGAGAAAGAATGTATTGCTTGGACCTTTTCGTTTGAACTATGGCTTTGGACAACAACTATGGGACTTTTGCAGTTTATTTATGTTTTCTTTATGCTTCTTTAAAATAATGTAATCAAGACAGTTATGAAGGTGTTATGTTTTTTTTTGAAAGGATGTAAGACAATCATGGTGATGTTGTTGTACCACGTATTTACTTTTATGAAATAAAAGTTGCTGCTTTTCTGCTGTTCACAAATATGTGTTCTTATATCTGTCTTGTATATCTGTGACTTATACTTATAGACCTCCACCAAAATTAGGGCATTCCCTTTGAGAGTGACCCTAACGGAGGTGGGGTGTTTCAAAACAACACTTCTTTTCGGTCACATATAGGATACTGCATATGTACCCTATTTCTTTCAACACCTCCCTTGCTTAAAGCCTGCATTTTTCTTCTACAAATACACCATAAAAGCACACACAATCACATACTAGTTCGATGGAATTTAGAAGCAAAAGGCAGTAAAAATGGCAGTTGGAAACTAAGATTACAAAACTGGAAATGGCAAGACAAGTGGACATATTATGTGATTAAACACTAACAAAACTCTTTACTGGTTATAAATAATCATAGTAGATTCAAATTTTTATATATGTCAATATGTATTCATCACTCTTGATTTAAATATTGAAGTAAATTACGAGTAGATAATCTGGACGGTTAAACTTAGAATAACAGAATAGCAAGTATACAAGAACAGTGAACAAAAACAGTAGTATAACCTAACTCCTCATAAACCCCTTCCTATCTACATACATGAATTCTCATGTTATGATTTATATATATATATATATATATATATATATATATATATATATATGAATATACATGTGATTCTGCTTTCATCTTATATGATTAAATGTCATGATAATTATCTAAAACTAGTCACAATAGCATATAAAAACACTTGTATGTATTGAACAATGCATAGGAAATACCCCCTCCTGTTAATTCGAAAATCAAGAGCACAAAGCCAACTTCGTTTTAGAGTTTAAGATCAACTTAAGAGTTGTTTATTTTTTCCTTGTGAATACTCTGCTTTCAAATTGTTTGACTCGAGAAGACTAAGTTGTAAACATGTGAATAGTGTCCACAAGAATGGATACATTGTCATTCTTTGGATGGTCTGAGTCTACAATTTGACATAACATAGCTTATATGTTATGTTGCATGCACAGTTACAATATATGTACTATGTTTTCAAGTTTAATTGCGACCAAATGCCAAAGCTTCGTGATTAATTGAAATCACTTGACAATGGAAATACATCATCGGATGTACAAATTTCTTAAAAATAAATAAAATAAATGTTTAAACCAAATTCTGTTTACAAAGAAAAAAAATGAAAAAAATAGATGGCGCAATAGCTATTGGATGCGTGGGGAGTGATGAATTAATGCGCACACATTCGTGCAACTGGCTTGCTGAAGAAAGTGGATACATGAAGGGTAGAATATAAGTAGTTTTTATACCATAAGGCGTACATGTGCAGGGGATGATTTCCTCGTCAATTAGGCAATAGCAGCATATTCCTCAGATCAGATGATATTTGTATTCCCTTCCTAGTGTATTCAAACTTGTGTTGATGCATAACCATCATATTGATTTAAATATTAAAGTGTTAAAGGGGACAAGAGGGATTGAACAAATCTGATGGCGAATAGCGGACTATGGCTGCAGTGCATAATGTTTTAGTGGAGGTAAATTGATCTGAAGCTTCTGTTGGAGCTATCAAATTTGGAACAATGGGTCATCTGTAATGTTGGTGGTGGAACTGAGTTCGACTGGTGGTTCATGACTGGCGGAAATGGTTGGGAAGAAGGGGAGACGATGGAATGGTTGTGCATGTGCACGGATTTAGACAACGCACGGGAGTAAAAAAATATATAAGTAGCAATATTAAAATAAATAGACATCTTAAATATCATTATTGTTATATAAAATTTTCAAATGGATACAAACCATATGTGTTTTAATATGCAACCATTATACTGAATCCAAGTTTTGATGTTAACTGGAAAGTTAAAACTTTGAACTAGTTTGCAACTTATCACCAATATACCAATATCTTTAGCTCCCACCCCTTTTTTCTTAAGAAGATCATCAATATTCTAAGCATTACTGTCATTGCCTCAACGTGTGTCGTTTCAGTACACTGATTCTTAGGGATGTCAACAAGTTATTTCGGCAAATAGGTACTCGTGTTCCCATCGATTGCTTTCAGCTATTGATCAGTTAAAGAAAAATAACATATCATGGCACGCACAGCACTAGTAGTTCAGTTTAGCATAGGGAACAGGTCAGTACATCGATTATATGACTTTACGCCAACTCTGATAGCTATAGATTACAAACACATCAAGCTCTGAATTGTAATAAATGCCAATAAAGTCGGTACGAACTTTGAATCAGTTGATGAGTTAAGCCCCATCATTTGATCATTGTTGAAATTGGAAAATGAGGTCTGTAGTGGGGAAGTTGTAGGAAGTATAGGCGTGAAAATTGGTGTGTGTATCAAGGGAAAGGGTGCGCGTGCACCGTGCACACAGAAGCCTGGAATGAAACAAAGTCGGAAAGGAAACGAACAAAAGTAGAAAAAGGAGAATCGGGCAAGGGAGAGAGTAGGGATCCAAGTGGGATGATCCTTGTTTTGGTCAGACACAGGTTTTTGCATTTGTTTTTTCGAAGTGCATGGCATGGCAAAAGAAACGGAAAGAAGTGACGGAGCAAGGTAAAAGGAGGAGAGGATCAAAAAAGGGTAGAAACTGGAAAAAGAGAAAATATAAGGAAAATCATTAGCAGATGAAATGGCAAGGGAAAACGATGGATCCAAGCCTCATGAATTAGTGATTTATAATTTTGGTAGGCAAGATATATGACGAGGCATCTTTTTTTTTTTTTTGGGTTAAGGTACTTATGTTAGGACCGGAAAAAAAGAGAAATACCATATGGGCTTTTTGGATGGGCTTTTTGGTTGGGCCGGGAAATAAAGGAAAATATATTATTATACTAGAGTTTGAACTAAAGACCTTTTTATTTATATAATAACTAAAGAAAGAATAAATAAAGGGGGAGATAAGAAGAGGACTTGTGTGAAGAAGTCGACACAAAATATGGTAGGTATGCGGGTTTGGCGAATCTGGTTATTTAATTTAATTATATTAAAATAACTTGATTTAATTAGGAGTTTAAATTAAATTTATAAAGAAAATATAAGAAGGAATAGAAAGCTGTTAAATTGTTTCATAATAGACGTCGTCGTTCACTCGAGTTTGAATCACGTCTACTCGAGTTTGAATCTTCAGTATATATATATATATATATATATATATATATATATATATATATACACACACACACACATACACACACACATATACATATATGATCTATTGAAAATGGTATAGATGTTTAAATTAATCAAAATATTTACTTCCAAAGGATTTGGAATAAATATGATGTAAAATTGGTTATTACTTGAGATCACATATATCAAATTGTTAATAGTTTGAAATGAAACATTTAATCATTGTTTACTATTAATGTGGTGTTGTGTTCATTGTTAATTATTTATTTCGGAATGATCAATTAAATCTAAATTAGCTTAAATAAAGCATTGACACGTTTTATGTGTATTGTCCTCTGTTTTGAATAAGGATTTAGATTTGTATAAGTTAATTAAATATAATAGACAAGTCATGAAAATTGAATATGAAATAATTTATATAAATGGTTTTACTTATATAAGTGTTTAAATTTGATAGTTAAAACACCGGTTATCAAATAAATATCCCCTATGTGTTAGTTCGAAGAGACTTATAATGACCCTGTTTTTTTAAAACTAGTTTTATAATGTATAGACTATGCCGATACTTTAATTTAATTAAATAAATTATGGTTTATATATATTGGAAAATATCAGGAGAATTCCAATTGAATATATTTGTTGATAATTTAAAATTCCTTAACCAATTTGTATATGTATATAAATTGAATAATTGATGTTTTATCAATTGGTTGTGATTTTAATTGCTTTTAAACCCCTGTGAATGTAGATTACTTAAGTAAGAAATAAAAGAGATATACTTAAAGTAGAATCCATTTTACTTCACATGTAATTATACATGAGAAGACCATGACTTCAAAGAGACAAGTGAATTTAAACATTTGCTTAGATTTAATTTATGTGTATGAAATATGTGTATAAGTTTACATAACGCTAAGCATAAGATTAAAATTTGTTTATACGTTGCATGTAAATAAGTGTAATATGTGTACATTAAATATATGTAAATTAATATATATATATATATATATGTACATATATATATATATACATATGTATATATATATATATATATATATATATACATATATATATATATATATGTACATGTAAGACTAGTCTGAATCTATAACTGCTTTGTATATGGCACATTGAATAAAAACAAGTGTATACATTTTAATTTTTTGAAAGCAACATACACTTTGGAATATATATGGCACATTGAATATATATGTAGATTTAGCACATTAAACCTTTTGAACATTAGCTTAAGCTATTGTCATGAGTTAGAACTTTGCAACTGGAAAAGAATACTTGTATTAATGGTGGAGCACTTTGGGGCCTTGGGAATTTCCATGACATATTAACTTACCTGGGAATTCCTTTTAATACCATTAATTTCATTGTCGTTAGAGATTATGCAAATTATCCAACTTGAACATGCTAAAATGTGGAAATTTTCTGAAAACAATATGGATACCATTTCAGGTGCCATTCAGTAGTTTTAAAGATGGTGATTATTCGATGATAATGAAACGTTTCATGCTCGCATTAGGATATGCAATAAACTATATACGAAGATCGTGATATATTTTATGCTTAAGAGTAAAGCTTGAGCCTTACCAAACAAACTGGTTGATTGGTTTAACCAGTCTGCGTCTCTCTCTGTTTCTATGTGTGTAGCTGGTATTTCATTAATTTTATTTGCTTTATCTTGCACTATTTCTCTTCCTCCTTGTTAGAGATGAATTGGATGCAATATAAATACTTCATTTTAAACGTGCAACTTTAGTGGAAATGACTACTTATGTAAGTGGCTGTATATCCAAAGGTCTTTGGACTCAATCCTCTAGATGTATTAGCAAATCGAAGTTCAGAATATATAAACAAATGTATATATTAAATTAAGACTGAAGTGAATGAACATCTAACCTAAAATCTGAAAGGGACAAGGCTGCTAGCCTATACAAATAAAATGAGATGCTAGCTTGAAAGAAGAATAGTTATGTATTCGACAAGATAGTGTCAGGTAGCATAGGCATCTAAGGAGATAGTGTAGCAAAAGGCTACCAAAAAAGGTACAAAGATTGACCCAAAAATATTTTTCTATGTGAAAATTCTGAAAACATGCACAGCTGAATGGAAGGGGATCACATCCATTTGATTAACTTGGTTGCTTAAGAACTAAGGATTTGATTTGTTAATGTATATAAGGTACATGCATGTGAGAATGGTGCAGCAAAGAACATGGAGTTGATCCTTGCTTAGGAACAACGTAGAAAAACAGTAAATGAATGGTTAAACCTACATCACTAGTACTTCACTGAGTAGGGCAGCTGCAAGCCTATACTCTTCTTGCCATTAAGCATATACCCAACATAATGCCTAAATTATTACATCTATAAATACACTTGAGAACTCCACATATTTACACAAGAATTCGCTGAAACCAAATTAAAAAAAAAGGAAAAAGAAAAGAGAAACAGAACATAAAGAACACAAAGATGGAAATTCAGTGTCAAGGCAGTGTACATATGTAAACAGCAGTAGCCAATGGTGAGTGAACACTATAATTTCTTCAATGTTTTATCCGAGTAAATCCTAGCTGTATATGTGTATTGTCCTAGTTTTCATGACCGGACCGAACCCTCGGCCCAACAGTAAAAACCCTGAGCCATGACCTTCGATGGCCAAGAAAGTGAAATGACCGTGTTCAGTCGCGAATCACAGCTAACCGAGGTTCGATCTCGAGAATCACGGTTATTACGGTTGGAAAATCGCGGTTCTTAAGTTCGGTTGTGGGGAGGAGAAGATGCGAGAAAAAGGAGAAAGAAGACAGTCTGGGAGGGATGCGTTGGACAAGAAAAAAGAAAAGAAGAAAGGATGGAGGGTTGCGTTGGAGAAGGAAAAAGGAAAAGTGTGGTGGGAGACAGCCGTAATGATGGCAAATTAAATAACAAGTTTGCAAATTAAATAACAGGCTATAATGATTGCATGATACAAGCTTCTATTGTTCATTTTTTCTTTTTGGATTTTAAGTGTCGTATGTTAATGTACAAGCTTTAATTAAAATACATTTTGCACGGTTCTTATGGTTCGACCGATCGAACCTTTAAAATCTCCGATCTCCAACTATTACGGTTTGATGCATGGCACGGTCAAAACTATGGTTATTGTGTACCCGCCATATTGGATCCAAAGATTTAAATTTGTTTAAGGGGATAATATCCGGAAGTAGTTAGGTTTAGATCTACGAGTTTGAGGAAAAATCTGAGAAACAAAATACTATAGCAACGAAACATTTGTGAGCAAACAAACAATTTTTGCTCCCCTCAAGTTCTATTTCATAATTGTATTATATTTTTGATACAAATATATGTGTGTATGTTTATATATATATATGATCAGGTTTGGTTAACCAGTGTGATCTTCTAGATTTACAAGAAGCCAATAATAGTTTTTGATAAGGTCATGCAATTGACCATTTGCTTTCGATGTAGTGTGGATTTCCTACCCCTGTTTTCAATACATAACACTTTTGTGTTTTTCCTTTCTATTTGTAGTAATAAAATCTATTCTGTGAGGCCATTTGTAATAACCCGGAAAATGTGAACCAATTTAAAAATTTTAAATTAGGTTATTACCAAAGAATTTGAATAGTTGGAATAGAATATTTCAATAAAATATAGAATTGGGTATGGTATGGCAATTTGAAATTTTGAATACAAACTTTGTCTAACTGTACCGGGTGGAAAATATAATGGATTTTAGCGAAACTGAAAATATTTAAATCTGTTTATGATTACCTTTCTAACGAATCTGAAAATTCAATTGGCCATAACTTTTGATTTTCGTTATGAAATGTCGATTTTTCAGATTCGAATCGCTCGATAAATTATTTGAAATGAGGGTTAGCTCGGCCTTTTCAAATAATTCACGTCATTAGAATTTAAATCGATTCTTTATATGGTTATATTATTGTACATCCATCTTTCAGTTATTCAGTGTTATTTTCGTGTCAAACACATACAACCATCAAATATCAAACAATTCAAGCCCAATTGGTTTATTTGCAATCTATGTTGCTTATAATATTTTATAACGATTTTTCGCCATTTTTATTTATTTAAAAATGGCCATATTCAATTAAACGACGCTTCAGGTCGTGCCGTGGCACTGGCGCTGTTTTTCCCTTAATTTTTTTTACACATATCGGAAAATCTAACTGTTGGATTTCTACAAAGTCTATATCAGTGGGAAGATATTTCCAAAGCGAACCCAACGGTTCCAGTTTCGTGAGAATCCGACGGTCGGATCTCCCACACTAGTCGTTTGAAGTTACGGTTTCAAAATTCGAACTACAGCATCGTTATTCGATTTAATTTAATTATATTTATATTTATATATAAATATAAACGATTCTGGTGTTTACGGGGAAGTATGTACTGATAATCACTCCAAAGAATAAATTCTCGTCACCCCGTTTCCGTGTGGAAATAAATAGTTCGTGTGCCGTATCTAATAACTAGAGCGACGTGATTATTGTCAACTCCAGACCCGTGTGGGGTTTTTATTAATCTGGCAATTTATCGTTATAATTTATATAAGCGAAATGTAAATTATATACGCATTGTATACCTCATGTACATGTGTTGTATAAGTTATATTAGCGATGTATAAATTATACAAGCGTTGAATGAAACATATATGCTTTGAATTGTGATGAAATGCAAGTGAATTATTATATTATATATATACATACTCCCCTCGTCCACAGACCATGGACGATATTTATTGCTTGTGATTGACGTGATATTATATGGTATGACGAATGGGTGGAAATAATTGTTTGTGGTTGATATTATGGTTGAAAAATACCTTTGTGGTTGAAAAATACCCTCTTGTGGTTGAAACAAATCAGAGTGGCGCAGCGGAAGCGTGGTGGGCCCATAACCCACAGGTCCCAGGATCGTCACACCATTTTTCTTTACCACTGAGAAACACTCCAAAATTTCCATTACCAAAAGTGTTAAAATACATTTGGAAGCATGTGGTTTAACATTTTTACTTCTAGAAGAAAAGAAGAACTGACTTATAAACAGTTAATGAAATGGATGTTTAGCAGATAATAGTGATAGGGATATGCAGTAGTGGGAAGATAGCATCGCTAACGTCATATGCCGAGGATCACTGCTTCAACTTAAATTTGAATACCATGAGAAGTGACAGTGAACACAAACATAAAAAGCAGCAGTATTATATATTTTTAAGTAAAAAATGAAATAATTTATTCAAGCATGTGGTCTACAAAGGATATATATACACATAACCGAAGAAATAAACTGCATCCCTACCATCACTTTTGTCCTTTTTTTGTGAAGCAAAAATGTTCTAGAAGAAATGGTTACAAAACCATATGTTCTGTTACAATAGGTGGGATTTCACCCGTCCCAGTCCGGTATAATAGACAAGTTAAAAATAGATTACTGTAGAAAATATTTTTGAGGAGAAAGACGAAGAAATTTTGTTAGAGTATTGATTGGAGAGGAAGACAGATTTTATTGCTTGTTTTTCTTCTTCCTTAATTTCTTGATTGACAAATACATTGCAAATCTATAGCATTTTTATACATGTTTCATTCTTATCCATTCTAGATAAGTCCATTCTAGAATTTATCACAATCAATAAATCAATTCCAAATATAACCAAATATCCAAATTAGGCAATATATATTGCAATTAACAAAGGTCATATGTAATGACATTTATTGCAATTTAATTTATTGCCAATAATGTCTCCCCTAAATTAAACTTTCTTCCTTTGCTCAAACTTTCCGCACTTCTTTTGAAGACTTATGCGCTGAGTGCCTTTGTTAAAATATCAATCATCTGAACACCTGTTTTGCAATACTCAACATTAATGTCACAATTTTTCACAAGCTACCTTAAAACCAAATTTTTAATCATTTTGAACTTTTCTTCAAACTTCAAAGCTTCTGAGAACATCTAGACTTCGATTGATTTATATCTCACATGCTTTGGTAAGAAAAAGAATGATATTATCCAGACTTTCTTAATCGTGTTGTTCTTCCGTGGGGATATCAACATATCATGCACCGCACGCATACGCACTATACATTTTCTAGCTGCACCTCGTGTAGAATAACCAGAATTTTCCACCGCTGAATAGGAATTCTCAATTATCTTTCCATTATTTTGCATTTTGTTGGGGTGCTTTAATTCGATCATGGACTGTTTAATTTCAATGATGGCTTTGTCGGTTGCTTCAAGCTTTTCGTTCACTTTCTCTTTCTTTCTTCTCTTTGCCTCCTTAGCTAATCTCTCCAGCTCTTCTATCCTTCTACGTTCCTTCTCCTCTTTTCTCAACCTTTCTTCTTCTTCCCTTTTCTTTCTCTCTTCTTCTTTTCTTGCTTTCTTATCTTTGGGTTGTTCTACCATCACGGCTTTTGTAGTTGTCATTAGTGAAGAAATACTCGTAGTATCCACTAATGCATTTCTAATCACTTTCAACGGATTGATAATACCAACCTTTACCATATCAACATATTCACCTTTAGCAGTATCATATCCAGCGTCAGCTTGATCCTGCTCCAAAAGCTTGCCAACAACAACCGCACCTTTTACTCTATGATTTGTATCTTCATCGATATCCATCTTTGAAATATCATTATCTGTCTCTTCTTTTTCCACAACCGAAGCATTGCAATCAAATTTTCCAGCTACTCGCATCTTGGAACCATCATGCTCTTTTTCCAATATCAGCGGTTGTACTTTTACAGCTGAATCTGGCCCATTAACAGTAGTTTTAGCAACTTGATCTTCCTCGATAGTATGACCAATCTTCATTGACTTTTCACCAGACTTTGAATTACTCTTTTCATTTTTGACATAGTCTTCATCTAAAACATAGTTATCATCAGGTGAAGCAACTCTCGTTTTCTTTTTCACTTCTTCATCCGCAATAGGAAGATAACTTTCAATCACTTCATTTTCAACTCCTTTACTTTTACCTTCTTTTCTTCTTCATCCTTCACTTCTTCATGTTCATCCTTTTTGTGTTTATCCTTCTTTTCTTTCCCTTCTCTCTTCTCCTTTGCATTATCATCTACATTTTCATCTTCTTCTTGTTTTCCTTTCTTCTCCGTTCCTTTCATCTTCACCGCCTCTCTGCCTTCATCTCCATTTTCTTCATTTTTGTCTTCCATTTCTTTTCCTTTTTTCTTCTCTTTATTCTCCTTTGCGTCGTTGCTCTCGCTATCGTCTTCTTCTTGATCTTCATCAACAATCTTCTTTTCTTTCTCTTCTTTAACTTTATCATTTTCTTCTCCAATGAATGAGCTTTGCAAAATCTCCCAAGCTTGCTTTGCAGAAGTGACACGATATATTTTGTCAAAAGCGTCATCATATGTATCTATTCCCTGATAGATATAATACAATGCTTGTTTGTCTTTCATTTTCAATGTTCTCAATTTATCCTTTTCAGCTAGTGTTAAATTTTCCTTGTTTTCAACTTCGGTATATCCGCTTTCAACAATCTCCCATACTTCTTGAGATCCAAGAAGGGTCTTCATTTGGATACTCCATTTACCGTAATTATCTTTGGTTAATTGAGGAACATAAGCGAGGGGAATAGAATTGCTCATTCTGATTGAACAAGGCTCCGATACCAATTTGTAGAAAATATTTTTAAGGAGAAAGACGAAGAATTTTTTTTAGAATATTGATTGGAGAGGAAGACAGATTTTATTGCTTGTTTTTCTTCTTCTTTAATTTCTTGATTGACAAATACATTGCAAATCTATAGTCTTTTTATACATGTTTCATTCTTATCCATTCTAGATAAGTCCATTCTAGAATTTATCACAATCAATAATTCAATTCCAAATATAACCAAATATCCAAATTAGGCAATATATATTGCAATTAACAAAGGCCATATATAATGACATTTATTGCAATTTAATTTATTGCCAACAAATACAGCTGCAAACTTGTCCAAACATTCAATTAAGTATATGGTGATCAGTACATCGAGGTGATTTACTGGAAAGGCAGTGGAAGAATACGTGCACAACGTGCATGGTGTACAAGAAATTGAAAACGAAAACAAAACTTGAGGAGAAGAAGAAGATAAAGAAGAAGAGGAGAAAGAGAGATGGGCCGAGCGTGTTTGCATCGCTTGGATGCATGGGGATCGAACAGTTGTTGCGGAAGTATTGGTGTATGCTCACAAGTGCACAGACATGCAGAAGGAGAGTTAGAGGAAAATAGCTAAACGAAGCAAAAGAAAAGGAAAAGAAGAAGGTCACTCCGAGCTGATCCATGGGGTTTCGTTGACAGAACTGTGTTTTCCCATGGTCTTCAACTACACTACCGATTCCATTAACAAAGAGGAGAGAAGTCGGGCAGAGAGAAGGGGTGAATGAAACACGTGGGCTGATCCATTTCTCGTTGTTGCCAGGACTGAGTAATTTTCTTTTCCTGGGTTTCAAATCGCTGAGGCAAGAAAAGGATGAAGACAAAACTGGAAAGAAAGAAATAATGCGTTGCTACCATAAAGGCTTATATCTGAGTTTGATCACCTTTTCATCACTTTTGAAATAGCCAAGCACATATGTATGCCATCTTTATTTTGTACCAGATTTGTATGGATGAGATACATTGAAGCCTTGTCCTGAAGAACGTTTGGCATATGATTTCCATTTTCTTTGTGGGCTTGGTCGAATTTGGGCCTGTAGTAAAAATTAAAGAGAGAAGAAAGAAAATTTGTTTAAATCCTAAGGTATAAATGGAACTCGTTATATATATATATATATATATATATATATATATATATATATATATAGAGAGAGAGAGAGAGAGAGGAAGGTTATATGGCACCCCATTTTGTTCGCACTCCTTTTGCACCTCTATAATAGTCTCTCATTTATTATTTATTAAGTTAGTTGGGGGAGAGAGAATTAGTGGAAGGAGAGAGAAAGAGGATTGTGTGGTGGAAATCGGGGGGGCTAAAGGGGTGTTGGACTATATATATATATATATATATATATATAACCAATGTTTTATATAGGTACTATTATACTCTAAAGTTAACATGGGAGGATATTAACAATCAGGAGATGATGGAGTTGGTGGGAACGATAGGGAGATGCCTGGATTCAAATGCCAGTTGTTGAGGTATTCACGTATATATACTGGAACAATAGGAGAAACAGTATTGAGATAGAAAAGCAAGCAATAAATGGAAGTATATGAGTGCAATGGACTAGGGATTATTGAGTAATTGGGCCAAGTTGGGTCTAATGATAAAAAAATACAAAATAGGAGAAAGGAGTATGGGCTGTGTGATTTTGAGCCAAGGTTTATGGGTCAGTAAATAAGTAGAAAATAAAATAGAGAAAAGGAAATGGGCTGGACCGGTCAGGCCATAAAAAGGAATAGGAAAATAGGAGAAAGGAAGTAAAAATAGAATAGAAATAGAGAGGAAAATTGAGAGGTGGCCTAATGACATTTGATGTTTCCAATTTTTATAATTTAAAACAATTCAATTATTTTAAACTAAAATATGTAGGAATATATATATATATATATATATATAAGAATATAACTATGGCGAGTTCATAATAACAAAGGAAAATGGAAGAAGAAGTGATCGAATAAATGATATATACATATCGTTATTAAAACAAATAAAAGTTTAAATAAAAGTATTTATTCCCAATGATCTTTGATTAAATATTATGTAAGAGATTAAATATTTCAAACTATTATTAGTTTGAAATGAAACGTTAAACCATTGTTGATTGTTGACATTGTGATGAATGATTGTTGTTATTTATCTGTTATGTTATAAATGATCAAACGAATCTAGATTTGTTAAAATAACACGGTGACACATTTTATTTAGTTTTAATCATCTTGTACCGATTACTGTTCTGAAATAAGGAATAAGAGCGTTTAAGTTAGTTAAATTGAACAGCCATGTCATTAACACTTTATATGATAAATTGTAGTTTACTTATCTTCACTGTTAAAAATTTGATAGTTAAAACACCGACTTTCAAATAATATTTCCTACGCGTTAGTTCAAAGAGACGGGGATGGGAACTGGACCAAAACCACTTAGAACCGAATTATGTAAATTAGCTTATAGGGATGATTATACGATTTTAAGAATTGAAGACCGTTGATCTTCATGGGTGGAAGAACTACTTGATAAATTTCTCTGGGTCGCTCCTGGAGATATTTTGATAGTGATTCTGTCATGATTGAAATCCTTGGAATCGCAAGGACTACTTGTTACTGATCCATGAGGTGATACCTATATTGGATGCAGTAGGAGAGTGCCTTCGGTTCATCCTATTCCTGGATGACTTGTATGGACGAATGTCTGACAAAGTATTTCCTAAAAACCATGTATGTTGATTTTTACAAATATACCAAGTAGGTGGCAAAGAAGGATACTTCTTTTACACCCAAAGTATACTTGTGGATGTCAATTAGTGATTTGATGGATTTGACAATGTGGCATTCAAAGTAAATGGGGCTAGATGTTCTGAAGGTAATTTAAACCTCAAGCCCCATCAACCGGGAAATGAAAAAATTGGGCAGATAGCATGGCTATGTAGGTCGCTTCCATTAGGGTATATCTAGAGAAAATACATTTCCTTCTTTAATCTATTCGATGTTGTCCTTTCTCAGGAACGGTTGCTAATCGCAACCGCTGGTGATATACATTTGATACACTCAAGTGAAATGAGTAGTCCATCATGTGTGGTCGGGTTGCAAGATGTTCTTGTTGAACCCAATGTATTCCCCTCTAAAGATACACTATCGGAAGGTGGTTCCATACCTTGTCATAGTCGGAATCCATTATCCAATAAGCGCTCGCGGTTTTGATTGTATACTATATATGTAGAGTGTGAGATGCAAGCATTTTGCTAGATTGCTATTTATTTGACTTAGACACTATGGTAATATCAGAATAGTTTTGATATCAAGAAATTGTTTTGGGTTATCGTAAGGTAAAAACCATCTGTATTTATGTGTGGATCGATCTTACGATTATTGTTTGTTTCAAAAGTATTTTTGAACGTTAAATCAAGCTGTTTAAAATCGTTTACTCACACAAGTCCCATGACTGGTCCAAAGTTTACTTCTATGTTTTCCCGTAACTCTTGGGTGCCCAAATTTGTATGGGCAGTCAAGTGGTTTCAGGATTTTACAGATTAACTTGAAGGAGCTTGGAGCTGGAAGCTTCGACATTAGATATACAGATTTTATTTTCTCTGTTTTGTACATGAGTCGTACTCTGATGATGTATGTAAGTAAATACAGTTTTGTACTTCAAGATGTTATACAATATATTTTATTCAGTTCCGCTGTGAGATTCGTTATACTCTGATTTTGTTGTGTTTAATTCTTCCTTTTCTTCTATTCTAACTTTCTTTCTTTCTATTTCTCACCCTCTAACTTCTTTCTATTAGCAATCTATTAATTTCTGATGGTTGATCGGTCGATATGTAATATAGGAAAAGTACTACTATCGATGATCAGGATCATAACTTTTCGGGCCTTACAGTTGGTATAAGAGCAATGGTTTAGTAATAACCTTGGATCTGTGGAGTAACTCGATAGAGATGAGGTTAGTAACACCCTAGAATGAGTTTGAGTGTATATACATGTTAGACCAAAAAATATCACTAACACCCAAATGCAAATCATAGATCATAGAATGTATAAAATAGAATAATCAGAGGGGACACACGAGGTTTTTATAGTGGTTCGGCTGTTGATGTAGCCTACGTCCACTTTATAATCTTATTGTTATATTGACAGATTACAAGAATCAGTTATATGTAGACACACAATTCGTGTGTTTAATGGAATTACAAGAGTTTGTACACGTAATTCACGTGTTAATTGCGTAGAAAGGAGAAGAATTTGGATATAGGAAGGTGCAAAGTCCTTGCACTCAGTAATGGTGGTTGTCATGTAGAAGAATGGCCAAAGGATCCTTGAAAATCCTCTAAATGGTATATTTATAGGTATTTCCTGATAGCGGTTCATGAGACACATGGCATGCATCCCAAGAATCTCGAAATGTGGTGGAAAACGTTCAGAAATCCTCTCCAAGTCGTTGTATGCCATTTGGAATGAGATCTGGGTTGATAGGAGTGAAAATAGCCTTGAGAATAGGTCAAAACAGTGCGAGGCTGCAGGCGGTTCGTGGTCATGGTCCATGGTGCCTCCTTGGGAGCTGAATGAGGGTCGTGATGGCGGGTCGTGATAGTGGGTCGTAACCACAATGTGCACTACGAGCAGCTCGTGAGCACTATCCCACCATGAGCCGGATGAGGGGGCGAGCCAGGCCAGTCCACGAGCCAAAGGGGTGCGAGCTGGGTCTTTGCTCACGAACCAGAAGATTGCTGATTGCTAGGTTGTACTCATTCACGGAAACGAGCGTAACTTTCCAATTGTAAGTTTGTTTTAGCCAAACGAAAGCTCTACTTGAAGCCAATTCAGAGGGATACAAGAGTTATGGAGCATAGCTTCGTAATTGATGTTTTCGGGCCCAAAAGAGGTCGTTTGATAGAAGTTTCTGGCCTGTTTAGGTTGATGTTGTGATTTCAACCAAACCGCTTCATGTTTGTTGACGATGTTCTCAGTGCCTAAGAGCGCTGCTATCCGAAGATTCCATATGTGACAGCTTTTACCAAAAAGCGTGTCAATAATATATGAGCACATATTTGGATAATAAAACCTGTTTTATATTGTGTTGATTAGTTTATCGAGTGATTTATGAATTCTGGTCGATACAGTAGTTAAAACTATATTGATAAGTATTTCTAAACTCTTGAATAGAGTAATTCGACACAGTATTATTTTTATAAGTTGAGTAAATGAAATGATTTTGCTCAAAATTATATTTTGATATGAAAAGGATAATTTTCTAAAATTATTATTATTGCCTGTATTAGTTGCTATTATAATCTAGTATCAGATTATAAAATTGAAATGGTTGTATAGCGAACCAAATTGAATTTGTATAGAAAATAGAATATACGAATAAGACAAACTGGAAAAGCGTTTAAGAAAAACAAAATGTTTGTATAAAATTCAAAGGTTTTGAATTTAAAATGGAACCGAGATATATGATTTCATAACTATTTTTGAAATAAAACCAGGAGTTAGGACTCTGGAATAGGAAGATTCAACAAGATCATGATTAAAATAGTTTAGTTGAATGGAATTAAATTGGATTGAAATTTGAAAAGAAAATTTGAAACAGATAGAGATATTTGAACAGGATTAATTCAGATGAATGAGATGGAATTATTTTTCAACTATAATCAGAGGTATGCGAGCCGATAAGAAATGAAGATATGAAGTTAAGAAATTGGAACCTAACTGGAGATTGGTTGAGTTGAATGATTTTCTGAGTGTTGATATGATGTTGATTTCGGTCTTCGGGGTTTATACATAGAGGATAATTCTCTTACCAATTTACGGTCAGGAATTGATGAATGTGAGAGAATAGTAATACGTGAATACGAAATGGAAATCTTTTCCAACTGTAATAACTAATATTTCTAGTTATGAAAATGACCGTGATAGATAACATATTGTTGATGTGTGTATTAAATGTTTTGATTCATGTGAAATGTTTGGTAGACAATCTGTGTATTTTGGATGCCTTGTTTGTTGTGGTTGTTAAGGATGACCCATGTATATGTTTTGATGTAAGTCTATGATATTAGCTATAACCGGAATCTCATCGTTACTCTTTAATTTCAGGGACGAAATTCTTTTAAGGGGGTAGATTGTAACGAACCAACTTTTGGACTAATTTTATAATCCATAATATATAGATTATACTGGTAATTAATTTAACGAAATAAATAAGATTTAGATATCTGGTAAATATCGGGAAAATTCCAAGTAAATATGTTTGGTGATGGTTTAAAATTCGTTTATCAATAAATACAGGCACATAAAATAAGTAATTATTGTTTTATCATTTTTATTTATTTATATTCGTTTTAAAACTCAGGGGAATACAAAATTACTTAAGCAAGAAATAATAGAAAATTGGATTACTTCATGTTGAGAAGAAAACATAAGTATATGATTTTTAAATATAAGCTATTTATTTTATTTAATGAAAGCAAATTCATGTCAAATTAGAACAGTTATAAAATCATATGCGTATTTGTTATATGTGTATTAAATCAAGCTAAGTTGTTTTGACACTTTTTATGAACCTATCAACTTGCTTTTTGAATCATGTAAATATGAAATTACCTAAAGTCAATAATGAATTCACATAAGTAACGAATCATATTACTTCACATAGAAGCACATATAGTACATTCATAAATTGATAGGATAGATCATAAACATATATAAGGGCTGATTTGCTTTAGCATAAAGATTTAAGGTGCTTGAAACATTTGGGGCATGGCGTACTAGCTAGAATTTGGACTCTAATAGGCTGATCCTTACTTTGCTGCCAATTAGTTTGATTTGTATGTATATAGGTAGTACATATACATGTAGGATAGGCACAACAAGAACATGACATAGTTGATGCCTAGGAGCAAAGAGTTTGAATTGCTCAACCATCACATATCACTTCATCACATAGCTGCTGCATACCTACATCCATTCACATCAAAAGTAAGCCAGCCAAGACATACTACTTTCTACCCTACATAAAGCCTACCTTCTAAAAACATTTTTTTGCACTTGGTTGCACACTCATATGTGTACATCAAAATAGAGCTAGTTGAGCACTTCTAGTCGAAGAGAATTGAATTTTGATATAGACTGAACAACACTTCTTTTGAACAATGCATAGGAAATACCCCACTTGTTAATTCGAAAATCAAGAGCATAAAGCCTACTTTGTTTTAGAGTTTAAGATCGATGCGAGAGTTGTTTATTTTTGCCTTGTGAATACTCTGCTTTCAAATTGTTTGACTTGAGAAGACTAGGCTGTTAACATGCGAATGGTATCTAAAAGAATGACTACTTTTTCTTTCTTTGTATGATCTGAGTCTACAATTCGACATAACATAGATTATATGTTATGTTGCATGCATAGTTATAGTATATATACTATGTTTTCATGTTTAACCTCGAGCAAATGCCAAAGCTTCGTGATTAACTGAAATCACTTGACAATGGAAATACATCATCGGATGTACAAATTTCTTAAAAATAAAAAAAAAGAAATGTTTAAACCAAAGTCTGTTTACAAAGAAAAAATGAAAAAAAATATAGCTGGAGCAATACCTGTTGGATGCATGGGGAGTGATGCATAAAAGCGCACACATTCGTGCAACTAGCTTGTTGAAGAAAGTGGATACATGAAGGGTAGAATATAAGTAGTTTTTATACCATGAGGTGTATACATGCAGGAGATGATTTCCTCGTCCATTAAGAAATAGCAGCATGCCTCAGATCAGATGGTGTTTGTATTCCCTTCCTAGTGCATTCAAACTTATGTTTATACATAACCATCATATTGATTTAAATATTAAAGTGTTAAAGTGGACAAGAGGGGTTGAACAAATCTGATGGCGAATAGCAGACCATGGCTGTAGCGCAAAATGTTTTAGTGGAGGTAAATTGATCTAAAGCTTCTACTGAAGTTGTCAAATCTAGAACAGTGGCTCATCGGGGCTGTCGGTGGTGGAATTGAGTTCGAGTGGTGGTTCATGACTGGAGGAAATGGTCGGGATGAAGGGGAGACGACGGAATGCGCTGTGCATGTGCATGGATTTCGACGGTGCACAGGAGAAAAGAAAATTTTAAGTAGTAATATTAAACTAAATAGACACCTTAAATATCATTACTCTTATATAAATTTTTAAAACGGATACAAACCATGTGTGTTTTAATATGCAACCATTATATTGAATCCATGTTTTGATGTTAACTGTAAAGTTAAAATTCTAAACTAGTTTGCAACTTATCACCAATATACCAATATCTTTAGCTCCCATCCCTGTCTTCTTAAGAAGATCATCAATAGTTCCAAGCATTACTGTCATTGCCTCAACGCATGTCGTTTCAGTACACTAATTCATAGGGATGTCAACAAGTGATTTCGGCAAATAGGTACTCATGTTCCCATCGATTGTTTTCAGCAATTGATCGGTTACAGAAAAGTAACATATCATGGCACGCACCGCACTAGTAGTTCAGTTTAGCATAGGGAACATGTTAGTCCATCGATTATATGACTTTACGCTGAGTCTGATAGCTATAGATTACAGTCACATTGAGCTATGAGTTATAATAAACATCAATAAAGCCGGTACGAACTTTGAATCAATTGATGAGTTAATCCCCATCATTTGATATTGTTGAAACTGGAAAACGAGGTCTGTAGTGGGGAAGTTGTAGGAAGTATAGGCATGAAAATGGGTGTGTGAATCAGGGGCAAGGGTGCACGTGCAACGTGCACACAGAAGCTTGGAATGGAACAAAGCTGGAAAGGAAATGAACAAAAGAAGAAAAAGGAGAATCGGGCAAGGGAAAGAGTAGGGATCCAAGTGGGACGATCCTCGTTTTGGCAAGACTCAGGTTTTGGCATTTGTTTTTTCGAACTGCATAGCATGGCAAAAGCAACAGAAAGAAGGGACGGGGCAAGGTAAAAGAAGGATAGGATCAGAAAAGGATAGAAATTGGAAAAAGAGAAAACATAAGGGAAATCATTAGCAGATGAAATGGCACGGGACAACGATGGATCCAAGCCTCATGAATTAGTGATTTATAATTTTGGCAGGCAAGATATATGACCGAGGCAGCATTTTTTTTTGGTTTAAGGTACTTATGTTAAGACGGAAAAAAAAGAGAAATACCGTATGGGCTTTTTGGATGGGCTTTTTGGTTAGGCCGGGAAATAAAGGCAAATATATTATTATCCTAGAGTTTGAACTAAAGACCTTTTTATTTATAAAATAAATAAAGAAAGAAAGAATAAATAAAGAGGGGGGTAGGAAGAGGACTTGTGTTAAGAAGTCGACGCTAAATATGGTAGGTATGCAGGTTTGGAAAATCTAGTTGTTTAATTTAATTTTAATTTGAATAACTTGATTTAATTAGGAGTTTAAATTAAATTTATAAAGAAAATATAAGAAGAAGAAATGGAAAGTTGTTAAATTGTTTTGTAGTAGACGTCGTCGTTCACTCGAGTTTGAATCTCCAGTATTTATATATACACACACACACATATACATATATGATCTACTGAAAACGGAATAGATGCTTAAATTAATCAAGATATTTATTTCCAAAGAATTTGGAATAATTATGATGTAAAATTGGTTGTTGCTCGAGATCACATATTTCAAACTATTAATAGTTTGAAATGAAACATTTAATCGTTGTTGAATGTCAATGTTATGTTGTGTTCGTTGTTAATTATTTATTTTGGAATGATCAATTAAATCTAAATTAGCTTGAATAAAACATTGACATGTTTTATGTGTATTGTCATCTGTTCTGAATAAGGATTTACATTTGTATAAGTTATCTAAATATAATAGACATGTCATGAAAATTGAATATGAAATAATTTATATAAATGATTTTACTTATATAAATGTTTAAATTTGATAGTAAAAACACCACTATCAAATAAATATCCCCTATGTGTTAGTTTAAAGAGACTGGGATGGGAACTGGACCCAAAACCACTTCGAACTAACTTTACATTCTAAAACTAACTTGCAGACATACTTATGGGGAGAGTGAAGACCGTAGACCTTCATGAACGAAAGAACTACTAGATAAATTTCTCTAGGTCGCTTCTGGAGATATTTTGATAGTTCTTCTTTCATGATTGAAATCCTTGGAATCACAAGGACTACTCACTACTGATCCATGGGGTGATACCTATATTGGATGTAGTAGGCGAGTGACTTCGGTTCATCCTGTTCCTGGATGACTTGTATGGACGAATGTCTGATAGAGTATTCCTAAAAACCACGCACATTGATTTTTACAAATATACCGAGTCAGTTGCAAAGAAGGATACTTTTTTTTACACCCAGAGTATAGTTTTGGATGTCAATTAGTGATTTGATGGATTTGACAATGTAGGATTCAAAGTAAATGGTGGCCACATGTTCTAAAGGTAATTTAAACCTCAATCCACATCAACCGAGGAATTGCAAAAATCGGGCAGGCATCATGGCTACGTGGGTCGCTTTCATTAGGGTGTATAATCACTTATCTAGAGAAAATCCATTTCCTTCTTTAATCTATTCGATCCCTTCCTTTTCGGGAAACGGTTGCTGATCTGAACCATTGGTGATATACATTCGATACAATCAAGCGAAATGAGTGATCGGCCATGCGTGGCCGGGTTGCAAGATGTTCATGTTGAACTCAGTGTATTCCACTCTAGAGATACACTATCAGAAGGTGGTTCGATACCTTTTCATCATCGGAATCCATTGTCCAATAAGCGCCCGCTGTTTTGACTGTATACTATATACGTAGAGCGTGGGATGCAAACGTTCTGCTAGATTGCTATTTATTTGACTTAGACACTATGGTAATATTAGAATAGTTTTGATATCAAGAAATTGATTTGGGTAATAGTAAAGTAAAAACAATCTGTATTTATGTGTGGATCGATTTTACGATTATCGTTTGTTTCAAAAGTATTTTTAAACGTTAA
Organism: Allium sativum; assembly: GCA_030737875.1. Taxonomy (NCBI): domain Eukaryota; kingdom Viridiplantae; phylum Streptophyta; class Magnoliopsida; order Asparagales; family Amaryllidaceae; genus Allium; species Allium sativum. Next base: position 490,499,065 of record CM060926.1, read on the forward strand.
ATCAAGTTGTTTAAAATCGTTTACTCACACCAGTCTCACGACTAACCTAGATTTTATTTTTCTATGTTTTTCCTAAACTCTTAGGTGCCCAAATTTGTACGGACAGTCAAGTGATTTTAGGATTTTACAGATTAATTTGAAGGAGCTTGGAGATGGAAGCTTCAACATTAGATATATAGAGTTTATTTTCGCTGTGTCGTATATGAGTTGTACTCTGATGATGTATGTAAGTAAATACAGTTTTGTACTTCAAGATGCTATATAATATATTTTATTCATTTCCGCCGTGAGATTCATTATACTCTGATTCTGTTGTGTTTAATTCTTCTTTTTCTTCTATTCTAACTTTCTTTCTGTTTCTTACCCTCTAACTTCTTTCTATTAACGATCTGTTAATTTCTGATGGTTAATCAATCAATATGTGATACAGGAAATGTATTAGTATCGATAATCAGGATCAAAATTTTTCATGCCGTTATAATTTGAGACTTTTATATGATTTGGGAAATAAGTGTACAATGTAATTGGTAATAAAGAAAGATGTATCCTATATGTTACTGCGATTGATTAGTGGGTTTGAAAGTTGAGCCTTAGAAATTGGGGAAAGGAAAGAAGGAAAATGGATTAGGAATATATATTTGAGACAAATGACTTTGTGGGATTACTTTGAAAGAACTAAGTATGTCAGGAACCCACTTTGAGTCTAACCTCATCGTTAAATTTTAAGAACTTAAAATTTTAAAAGCTATTGGGTGATAGTTTGGTGTTTTTCAGGTTTTGACCTTAAAAGTTCACAATTTTAAAATATGTAAGGAACATAATTAAAAAGCACAAACTGAGTTTTAAAATAAAATGGGGTATATTTTGGAAACAATGATTTCTTGTGAATTTTTGTCTAAAATGAATTCTTTTAGAAAAAAAGAAGTCCACATTATAGAGCATGTACAGCTCGCTAGTTTTTGTGTTATAAGGTGTGAAAGGGAAATTTTGGAAACCTCTATTCTTTTTGAAAATAGTTTTTTATAATTGTTTTTATATAAACTTATGTTGGGTAGACAAAAAAAGTTGTAAAAAATTAAGAATTAGAGTAGATGTGTGCACCTAGATGTAAGTTGTAGAACTGACATTTTAAACTTGAACGGTGGTGAAACTGATTAATAAATAGTTTCCCTTGTCTACTCCAGTTTTTGTGATTTGAAAAGAAAAGTTTTTTGCATTTTTTGAGGCGACATATTTTTATGATTTGGCAAAAATAAGTTTTAATGAAGAAAAAGAAAAGTTTTAAAACTTTTAATTGTTGGAAGGAAATAAACGATAATGCCAAATCATGTTTTTAAATCATGGAGTAGGCAAATACTATTACCTATGAAACACTACAAGAAAAAACGCATATAGTAGCGGCAGTATCCATTTCTAATATGTCGCTATATTTGCTTTAGCGATGGATTTCCTGCATAACACTATTGTCGGTAAAAACCATGACGGTAATTGTGTCAGATTTTTGCTATGGAATTTAGCATGAGTTTTCCGATAGTTTTCCGTTATTTTACTTTATTTTTTAATTTAGTTTTAATTTATTTACCGACGGATAAGTTATTTATAATAATTATTATTTATAAAAGGCGTTGGTAAACCCTAACTAATTTCCAAAGGATTAACGACGGAAAATAAATTGGGGTAAACTTAACCTCATAGACACACACACACACACACACACACACACACATATATATATATATATATATATATATATATATTCATATAAATACATATATACATACACACACACAACAAACGTCATTCAACCGTGAACACTGAAATAAATAACATATTAAAAAACAAAGAAAAATTAGCCAACAATATTAATTTAGAACTAAAAAGAACATTCATAATCTCATACAAAAAACCCACAACATCCATAATCTTTCATCAATTCATACATCAAGATGAATTATGAATAACAAAACTATTCAGTGGGTGCTAACATTATCCATAAAATTGCACTGTTGTGATTAATCTTTTGTAAAATTATAAACCATGAGATACTTCACTTCATCTTTAGCTCTCAAACTCATACTGTCAATTCTTTTCCTACTCTTTTGCGCACTTTTGAGATACCTAACCTTCTGTTATTCTTCTACCAAATATTCATCTCGTCTTGTCACTATTGACATCATCAAGAAAAAGCTGGTCTTTAGTACAGAAATGGGGGATGTCCCTCGCGCTTTCTTTATTTCACAAAATAAATTTTCTTCTTTAGTCATGGTAACTACCTACAGCTCAAACTTGACAAGTATTCTATGAGATACTTGTAGAAAAACATGTATTGACTTCTAATATTTGTACCTTAACTTATTCACATAGCACACATTTTTGTTGTTCTCTTCAGGATATATTAAATGTTTAGTTGGTTGATTGATACTTATACATATTCTTAATAATATTGTAGAAGGATGCGAAAAAATCACTTGGGCTGATAGAACAAGCACTAACGATGGCCAGAGCAGCGATTCGAAGAGTGGCACTTGCAGAAAAAGCTTCTGAAAATTGAACTTCATACTTGCATGAATTGTCTTTACCAAGAGTATTTCGGAATGCAGCTGCATTTTACGGGTGATTAATAAATTAAATTCACAGTTAAATGCAAAATTGTGCACGTGCATAAACATGATTAGTTCCTTTATCCTTATTTTTGAAAAGCTATGACGCTTTTCTCCTAGATTGAAGTACTTAATAATTAAAGGAAAATTTGTTTGCAATCAAAGTAATTGGAAATCTAAAGAATTGAGAGCTTACTCATTGCATTATAAAATGTGTGGGGTTGCTTTGTTATGAAGTTAAGGCAGTGGGCTCTTTACTCTCTTTATTATCATTTCTAACCCCATACACTACCGTATGTTACTAGAGAATGAAGATGGTAATTACTACTTACTGTCCTATGCATCAAGTTTTTTCAACTTCTAATGGTATACGCTATTTAGAAATGGAAAAGAGATTGAATATATATATATATATATATATATCTGAAAAAGGCGAAGCTCCGCTTGTTCACAACCGTCCTTGTAAGAATATATACTCGATGGAAGGCAGATTCATTCAAGAACTAGAAATGTTGAAAGGAAGATTTAGGATTAAGGACCCTACAAAGGCCAATGTATTTTTCCTGCCATTTAGCATCGCATGGATGGTGCAGTACGTCTACAATGAAACCGAGCATGACCAAGTTCTGATTCAGGTGCTCGTCTCTATCTACATCAACTTCATTGCAGCTAAGTGCACCCATTTTGGAATAGAACTGTTGGTGCTGATCACTTTATGTTATCCTGTCATGACTGGGTAAGTAGCACAGAGATCAACATTTTAGCGTGTTCACATTTTGATAATTAGGAAAAATGCAGGGACCAAAAATAAACGGAGGAAACATTGATCTGTTCAGAAATTCAATTAGGGCTATATGCAACGCGAATAACTCAGAAGGTTTCAAACCCCATACAGACGTGAGCGTTCCTGAAATCTGCTTGCTCAATGGAGATCTACCGGCACAGCTACTCCATCCGCCTCTGTCCACCACCGAACGGCCGCACCTCGCCTTTTTTGCTAGCAGCACGCATGAGCCAATCTGATCTATCCTTCAAGAAGCGTGGGGAGCCCGTCACTACTATAGGGACTACATGCTGAAATCGAGGTTCTTCCCGTGCTCGAGCGGGTACGAGGCGGCGAGTGCGAGGGTGGTGGAGGCGATCATGGTGCATAAGAATTAGAAAGAAGATAACGCAAAAGCAGATCTGGTGCGAATCGTTGAGGAGACAACAATAAAGAAAGCTAGGATTTGTTAAATAGAGATGGATGCGGAGGAGAAACAAGTGAGAAATGAAATTGATAGAGATGAAGTATGTGGCGGCTGAAGAAAGGAAAAGTAAAACCCTAGTGAATTTCACCTGTAACTTATATTCCCGAATTGAAAAAAGAGGCAAGCTACGAAATTTTGGTGCAACATCGGCGGTTCCTCAACCTACTGATATAATATTTCTATATAATTTATATATGTATTAAGTAAAATTTGTTTATTAATAATAACTAATTATGGATAATTTTAAATTTATTTTAGAAAGTACCAAATTTTATGGATAACTGCATACTTCTTAATCATTAAAAATTACTTATTAATCGTTAATTATTAAAGATTAATCATTAATCTATATTATTAACTAGTAATTGTTTCCTCTAAATTATTTAGTAATTATTAATTAATCAATAGTAGATATTGAACTTTAATTACTATTAATAGTAATTACTTATTTTTGTGATTTTTAATTATATATTAATCTATTTTATTACTTATTATTACCTCTTATTTATATTTTATAGTAATTAATAATTAATCAATACTAATTATTGAATATTATTTACTTTTAATTATTATTATTATTTATTATTCATAATAATTATTAATCATTAATATATTATTAACATTAATTATTTAAATTTATATTTACTTATTAATTATTAAGTAAAAACACAAATGAAAGCATTTTATAAATAATAAATATTAAAGTCCTTATCAAATCTCTTGAAAAACTACTACAAAAACAGCATCAAAATTTTGAAGATGGTAAACAACCTCTATCTGCAACGGATTTTAGCGATAATTTTTTTATGATGGTAAAGTGCTACAATTTCCAATGATTTAGCGACGGAAATTAGATTTGATGATAATAATTTAAAATAAGTTGACATATAAAATCCAAAATATTATCCCTTACAAAGTCGACGAAAATCCGTCGCTAATTTGCGATGGAATTTTCCGTTACTAAAAATCTACCGCTATATATAGCTTTTCCTGTAGTGAAAGGCAGGGAATATTTTGAGGCTATAGAGTGGATGGTAAGAACTGTCAGTGAATTCCCGTAGAGTGCATAAGCACTATAAAGTCTAGGTTGTTGGTTGGAAAAGACTATTAGTAGACAGTAAGGAGTAGTGGTGACAGCTAAATGGTAAAGGGTAAGTGTGATCCTTTAGTTTGGACTTTTCTTTGTCAAAGGGGACATAGTCCTAGGATTCTTTGCCCTTGATAGTAGCTGTGTAGAATGTTTTTTCCTGTTTTAATCGAAGGACTAAACGACTTATTTGAAAATTAAACTTAGATTAGTGAATTAAGTTAAACAAGCTAAGAAAGAGCAATGACATTATTAAAATGAAAACAATAAATCCAGTAAAGCGCCAAGCATGACAATTGAGAAAAATGGATTCTTCCAAACAAAGTTGAAAAATAAAATCTATATTATAGAAATTTTTCTTATGAGAACTGTGCTTGGATAGGAAGAAAGGAAACCTTTATATAGTAGTTGCTTAAAATCCAAGTACAAATAGAAAAGATACATAAAGAAAAACGGAAGGTGTGAAGATTTCCATTTTCTACCTTTATTTAATATAAGAAATCGAATATAGAAAATTATATTTTTCTGAAATTCGCAAATTTAAAGTTGGTTGATAGGGTTTTGAATGCAAAAATTGGATGAACTGCATTCTTAAGAGTGTAGGAAAATTTGGATGAATAAGTTTTTTTATTTTCAAAATATTGCATTCATATAGAAAATGCCAACATATATTTAAGATGTGTGCATCATGTTTTCAAAAAAAATTCAAGGAAAATTTACATTCATATAGGAGGAACCGCTTAGACATTCATTACATTTGTGTATTATTATATTGTAATGAACTTTGCACAAGTACACAAATGGTTGCAAATGTTGGATGCACACATGATGGTGGTATATTATGCGAGGAATTACTTAATTTTACCCTTACTGAATTTCAGGGATGAAATTTCCTAAGGATGGGAGAATGTAACACCCTGAATTTTAAATTAAACAAAATTTGGAAAGCTTTCAAAATTTGGTCATAGAATTTTTGTCATTGCATTCGTGGCGATTTTCTGATCAATTTAGACCTATGGTTTGGAGAAAACAGATTTAAGATTAAAAGATATCTTTAAATGAAATATTACAACAAACATGAAAGAAGGTAAAAGAAGAAAACTAAAAAGCACAATGAGCACCATTGTTTTTAGTTTTGTTAACAAAAGCCTATGTAGTCCAACTGGTGTGAGCATGTGTCTGCCAGGCGACCGGCGCAAGTTTGAGTCCCGCTGGCGCCAAATTTTTGTATTAAACAAAAGACTAAAATAATACATATTCTAAGAGGAAAATATGTATATATGCACATATAAGGAAAATTATACACAAAATTAAGTACAAAAATATATGTATACATGCAAATGTAAATATATGTGTATGTGTGAGCAAAAATATATACATTTCAAAGAGAAATCCAAAATAAACCTGCAATCAACAAAAGTAGGTAAGAATATAATAAAGGCATAACGACGTTTGAATTTTGAAAAAGAAACAAAGATTGCACGTGTGTGTGTGTGTGTGTGTGTGTGTATATACCCACAAATTCAAATGTTGAAACAAAAAGGTGCACGATAAGGGCAGAAAGAAGTTAATGCACAATAAATGAATAATGGGCAAGAAATCAGCTGCATTTGAAATAAGAGTGCATAAAAAGGAACAAAACAAAGCATCATTAATTGCATTAATTAACGGATAAGGAATGGAAAGATTGCATGTGTATATACATGCATAAATTCAAAATTCAAACTTAAAGATAAGTTATAACTAGAATATTATAATTCAGATGTGTATATTAAGTAAGGAATTGAATGTCATTAATCAACATTAAAACCAGGAAAACAAAACGCAGTAGAAATTCTGCATGGACCCAAGATAGGTCGACCCAAGCTGGCATGGGTCGACCTAAGTGGGCCTAGGTCAACCCATGGGTCGACCCGGTCGGGCCCAGATCTGTTTTGTGAGACGTGGTTTTTTGGTTTGTGTGGTTCATGATTTATTTAATTAAATCCGGTGGACCAGACTTTCTTATACATCTATAAATAGACTAGCATATCCTAGCTTTAAACTCATATTTTCTGAGGTGCTGCCTATGCTCTGCCATTCTCTTCTTCCTCCAAATCTTTTCAGAAAAATAATATATTAGTTTTAGGAAATTTTGATTCAAGAGTTGAAGATAAGAGACATAAATCTACAACATAAGTACCTGTAATTCTGATCAACATGAGGTAAGTTGTTGAATCTAATTTATATATGTTTCTCTTCCTTTTTTACCTCTTAAATCCTTGGTTGTTTAATATTAGATTCAGTTAGGGAGGTCATGGAACAACAAACCTGGATTCGATTCATGGATTGGAAAGCTAATAGGTGAGTGGGTTAAATTATACCATTTTAAATAATGATATATCTATTGTTTGCATTCCCCGTTATATATAATATGTTGAACTATTGGTAATTGTGGAAATTGGCTACCTGTTTAGGATATGTTGAAATTGTTACTGCTGCATAATACCCATTTCCATTAGACATTCTATATGATTTGGGAATTACTGTAAACACTGAAATTGTGGAACTTTAATTAATCATGAGTATATTCTTAAGAATTGATATGCCTAATTGGCAAAGAAAATTTACAGTGACTATGAACAATATATTGAATATGAATTCAATATCTAACTCATAAATGAAAAGGGATAAATTGGTAGCAAACTGAGTTAGCTGAATTTGAGGAAAATGATATATTTTTGTAACGACAAAATTACCGAGGACATAGTTGCAAGAAAAGCAAAAGACAAAAAGAGATTAGTGTGAAATAGGTATTCTTTTACCGTATTGCATAGAAATCGAATAAAGTGCATATATATATATCCATACTTAAAATAAAGAAAATGATTTGCAACCATGGATCTAAGTCGATGTGCGTTATGGAAATAAATCATTATATCTTTCTATAAATCAAACTAATTATGTGCGTGAAAGGTTTTCCTAAAATAAAGGAAATGTACATGGCAGTAATTAAAGAATAGATATGCCATAATTACATGGAAATTTTATAGTAATTGGGAAACTATAAGTTACTGCACTAAGATACGAGGTTAATTTAACTTGTGGTAGAAGTCTGCCCGTAACCGCCCGACAAATCCAGCATCCACAAGTGATCAGCTTAATGTGAGAGGTCTAGTGCATAAACATACATATATTAATATATGTATATAACAGGAAATAAATAAATGGTATTAATCGTAATGAATGGGTGTTACAACAGTAAAATTTGGGTTAATGTTAAAGAACCAAGGAAAATGTGATGAATGTGGAATATAAACTATTATAATTAATTATATTAATGAGGATGAAATATAATAGGTAGGCATGTCCTAGGGACAAATGGAATTATAACATAAATTATAATAAATAAAGAAGGAACTTATTAATAAGCCTTAGTTAAGGGAACTAAGTTAATAAGTAAACAACAATGACATGTTGTGATGACAGTGCAAGATTAATGATTAAACAAGAAAAAATGAGGTAAGACTTATTGAAAGAAATAAGTGGTACTTAGTTATATACATTAAGTAACATGTTAACAGAATACATGAGAATTAGAACAAGGTATGCTTAATTATACATTAAGTAGAACATGTTATTGTAACTTGTTAACATGAAATTAGATAATGAATTACATGGTAATAATGTAAAGAGATTTCATATTACTTTCGTTAATTACAATCTAGGGAACAATGTGTTGAGGGCATATTAATGAACTTAAATGGATTAAGATATATCATTGAATTAATAAGCAAGAAGGGTCCATTCCTTTGAGATATAAGGGGATCAGAGAAAACCCGGTAACTTGAGTAATGTTAAGATGTGGATAATCAAGTTAGTTGGTAAGGTGATAAGATAAAACAAAAGTGTGATTAAATGATTAGACATAGGATTTAATAACACGACGGTGTGATGCGCTTGGACCAGTCCGCATGTCTGAAGGTGGAGAACCCAACAGGGTTGATCATCGAGGTGTCTGGAGACACGAGAGGAGTACGTCGATCTGATTCTTCTACTGGATATTCTACTTGCTGGCTCTGCAAGACTGAAGGAAGCACGCGACTTCTGAGGGATGTGGTAGGGTACTCCGTGGTGGTCCTCTGTTGCAGTGGATGCTCAGGCTATACTCACAGAGGTTGGGTCTGCACGTTACTGCGTGGTGAGTATACCTTGACTGCAACGGTAGTTTGGCAGTCAAAAGGATGTGGCGGTATGGAATTGGGGTGACTCGACGATTTGCCTACATATAGCTGGTCAGGACCAAATAAAGTATAGTAATCATCGGGTAACTATCATCGATAGTTTGTGTGATGCGGAAAGACTAGAGCTAAACCTACAGATCATCGATCTTTCACTATCAAGACTTTGGTTGCAGGACACGCCAATTTGGATGTAGATTGTTTGTTAGGGGAACGTCACTTAGCTTTTGATGTAGTCTTTCACTAGACGAGGGAGCGGTCGAGGTGGGACCATAGCCAACGTGAAAATGCAGACCATAGTTTAGTTATCTGTACTTTAGGCCTTTTTAGAGGACCTATACAAATATCGAAAGGCTCCCGATTATGTTTTGTGCATTAAAATGCGACCCCATTACGGGACTCAGTGTACTGTAGATAGAACGTACGTTTGAGGGTCTAGGTACAACATGCACACCGCATCCTGTGGTGTATCGTAGACGTTAGGACATTACTCTGATTTGAGACTGAGCTTGATCGAGGAGTTTGGATATGGCAGTCCATATGCTTACATAGCATAGCGATGGTAGTTCTGTGAAGAATGTGGCATAGTAATACGGAGGTTCGTATGTCGTTCGGCGCAGGATGGGAGTTGCATACTCTCCATGGCGGGATGGCAGAGACCGTACGAGAAGGGTACAATGGGAAGTACCTAGATATATTAGGGGTAGCTACATATATACTATATTAGGTTAATCTACTGGGAGGTAGATGGATACGACATTTGTGTAAAGCCTTGAGTGCATTTAACCCAAACTAACCTAATAAATTAGAACATAATTGAACGATATATGTAGGATTATTTCATAATGTGTAATTTAGTCTACTTACCAGAACTTGTGTTCTGACCCCCTCTTCATAATACACTCACAAGTTAGGTTTATGGCAGAGATATGATAGTTTTGGATACTAGTCAGACATTATTATTACTTCGGTAAGGCAATATTTGAGTATATTATATTTTATTCCATTTCGCTGTGAGATGTTTTCTGAGCTCTGATATATTTTATATCTCTATCTTTCTGCAGCATACCAGACAAGCCAATTCGAGTTTCGACAGATTGGAATTTTTGAAAAAAAATCGGTCTATCAGAATTTAGGTTGTTACAGATTCGTCCCGGATACACAAATATACGAGGCGGATGAAGAGGTTAAGAATGAACTAGTCTGTGCTACGCAAGGTACTGTCGAAGTACTGAATCTATAACCACTTCCACGATCATACCATGCCAGGTAATGAGTGTGCTTGCTCGTTAAAACCACGGTACTTCAAGCTCTAGTGTGATGGGTCGTTTAGCGCAAAGCTATTGCGTGGTCGATTGTAACGTTATTTTCTGTAAAAGTCGGATGAATGCAGGATGTCTCTTTTATGGATACAAAGCGTTTATTGATGTAGGGACATGCCCAAGGTATGAATAGTTTTTAAAAAAATACTTGGCATGATTCGCTGCTCATGGAAAGAGGGCTACAATATACACTTGAAACCCAAGTTGAGAATGACAGGTTGAAGAGGTTAAATGTTGCGATTAAAAATGAAATGCTTGCTGGATGCTATCGTTTACCACAATTGAATGCTCCCAACTCTATATCTCTGTGTTTTAACTATGTATGAACTAAGAATTATGTAAAGCTGTCTGTGTTTGTTAACTATCTACTAAATTCAATAGACTTGTAATTTCTCTATATTACTTTTAGTAGTAGTAAATTTATGTTGTAGGTAACTCTTGCAACAGTTGCTTTCTTTAATTAGCTCCATAGGTTGGCCTGACGCTGAATGTAATAGGACACTGTTGTTGTTAACCCCTTTATCAACGCGGTTCAGAAATTGGCACATTGACCGTCTAGTGATCGGTTATACGTCATGATATCAGATCAGTCCTACATCATTCTGATCGATCGGTCACCAAAATGTTGGTTGGTCTGTCATCTCAGTTTACTGGTCGGTCCTTACGAAGCAATATGGACCAATCAGTTAAATGAGCTGATGGTTCGGCCTCAATCTAAGCAACATGGTTTGATACCACGTATGAAACCCCGTTTATGCAAACTAGCTACTCGAAGCATGGAGCACACCATATTTACATACGAAACAAAATATATAATATGGACAATTGATAAGTATGCATTAATCGTGCATTGTTTGTGAACATGAATTGAATATGTGATGGGAATCTAAAACAGTTCATTGCAAGTGTAAATGACAAGACATGCACGGATCCGTATAAATTAAGTTTCATATGGGTCGGTATCATGCAGGTTAACATGTGTGGTAAGATGCTAATTCATATGGTCACACGTTAGTGGAATTGGCACATAAAGCAGAGAGATGCCAATAGTTTATATATGTACACACGAGCATAAAGAGCTTGTATAAATTGCCTAAGACATGTACGTGCAATCCATGCTGTTAATATGGTTTAATGAGATCAGATGCTCTATAAAACATGGTTTTTTACAGCTATTGAACTGGAAGAAACATTATAAATAACATACAAGTTGCATGAACACGGTAATTACATGGAATATGAGCAATGAGCTGAAGGCGTGAACACTTCAATAAATAGAGGAGGATGGACGCATATATTAACAGTTTCAGGAGACCATTGCATGAGAATATAAACACAATGGCAATGTTGTAATATTTGTTCTCATATTCTGGGTTTGCATGAACTGTCGTCTACTGTTATAACACTGGTCGGTTGGTCATGGTAATGCCTCTGGTCGGTCTTCACAAAGAGGATGTGATCAGTTAGGAATTAAAATGCGAATCAGCTTCAGATGATAAAAATCAATAATGGCAAAGTTGTAATTTCTATTCCCATATCTAAACTTTATATGGCTACAGTTTGTAAAAGTTGTGGCACATTCAGTAATTAGTAAGTGGCAGCTCCAGAATAAAAGAAGGCGGGAGCAAATAATATATCTAATCAGTCAGGAATTTTCGTAGACCGGTCGGTAGTGAATTTTCATGGACCGATCGGTTGTAGGCATGGACCGATCGGTACCCTGATGCCAGATGTATACAGCTGTAACTCAGTGGCAATTCCGTAAATATTTTTATGGCCAATCGGTACCCTGCACACCATAATTTTAGCTTTGCCACTCCCCCGAACTACACATATAAATAGCCTACTTCTCAACCATTTAAGGGACCGATTTTTCTACACCGAAGGGCTGTCCAAACCATTTCTCCACCACTCTCAAGCACTCCAAACTTCATTAATGGCTTCTCCAACTCAATCTAACTTCCACCAACAACAAAGTGACCAAACCTTCTCCGATCTCCATTAGAAATCTCTCAAACTTAACTCAAGTGATCCCGAATCTCCATTAATTCTCTCTAAAGCTTAGATCCAACACAAACTCACCATAAAACTAACGAAGATTGCCTAATTGATCAAGTGATTGAAGACACTACAAGAAAAGGCTGATTTTGCAACGGCGTAATCCGCTGGTAATCCGTCGCTATATAGGGCTCAGCGACGGATTACCGACGGATCACGATGGTCGGTAAATCTCAAGTCGGTATTTATGTCAAAATTTTGCGACGGATTTTAGCATGAGTTCACCGACCTTTTTCCGTCATTTTTCTCAAAATAAAATTTTAATTTTTAATTACTTTAAAATTTATTTACCGATGTTTTAACGACGAATACGTATTTTTTAGAAAATCTTATTTATAATTAACCGCCGGCAAACCCTTGCTAATTAGCAAGGGATTAGCGACGGATACATATTTTTAGAAATTATTATTTATAAATAACCGTCAGTAAACCCTTGCTAATTAGCAAGGGATTAGCGACGGTTATTAACTTTTATTCAAAACATTTTCTGTAGGCAATATCTTTAAACTCTTACAGTTTTATCCCAAATATTGTCATAAAATTGTTGAAATACACAAAATTCATTGACTCAAATACATAAAATTCATTAATTCAAACAAATGTACAATATTGTGTTCAATTTACATATAATATTTAAATAATGATCCCACAATGCTCACACTATCACATCCATTTCACTTGGAACAATAATTGCATTTCACATCAAACAAAAAAAAATAACACATTTAGCCTAAGATTGTGGACATTACACTCAGCAAGATATTGAAGTTAATATATAAACTCCTTAGACAGAAAATGTTGACTTTGCAACCTGTAAAAGTGTGATCTTGCTCCCACGATAGAAATACCCTAAAACACGGGATTCTCATTGCACATCTCCTCACAACGTTGGTGAAATTTTTTTATTCCAAAACATTCCTGCCTCTGAACTGTTTTCTAGCATGCCTGGAATTCATCTTTTTCTCATGTCGAGAGCGCAACTTTTGCTCTTTTTGCAGCAATAGGCATTGCCTTCTTGTGTTCTTTCTCCTTAATGCTTAGTCCACCAGTCTGAAGGAAAGGACTTATTTATTTTCACAAATGGAAAATTGCGGATTAACAAATATTCAGTTTGATAAATACCTTCCCAATGTTGGAAATTCAATGGCTTAAAGCTACAATCAGGAGCGAGAAATAAGTGGAAGTCTACAACAGAATTAAGGAGCAGTTAATATGATTTAAACCAATAAAATTGCCATATGTTCCTACAATTTTTACACATAAAAATGGTTAGCTGCAAATTGTACTTTGTATGCGTATACCTTCAGATTTTGGAAAAAAACATTACATTTTTTGTAAGAGAGCCAAAATAAAGGAACATAAATGCATACACTTAGCCACTTCGTTATTTATGAAGAATGAGTTCCATATTCAGAGAGAAATAACACTTACTTCTAAAGAAAGACTAAAGCCGAGGACAGAAAGTGCTAATATAACAAGGATGCATCTACCTCGATAAAACTGTATTTCAATCTAAGATTAATGCCCATAAACATTAAGTTAGACAACTCCCAAGTTGCTACTTTGTATTTTGAAAAACTGCCTTCAGAAAATATTTTATGATTGTTCCTACAAATTTTTAAACCATTATTTTTTTCTGAATAGTTGAATAGCTTAGAATGATGATGGTGTCCAGGCGATAAACTGTCAATCATCATTGGAAAGTGGTCCATCTGTTTGGAGTTTCTAAGGGACAAGACGGACCCTGTCATTTTAGACCATTTATACATATAAAGTCAAACGTTTTTACTACATAGTAAAAATGCGTTGAATGTAGCGAAATAAAATGCAGAGAAATTGTAATACTATGCTTGCTTACACTGGGCAAATAAATTTGAACATTAGTATGAGATATTCACCATCTTGAAGATGAACTTGTTGCTCAATTGTTTGTACTCGAACTTTAAGTTCGCTGTTTTCAGCAGTCAAGCCAGTGGTGTTTGTCCACCAATATCTGATAGAAAATGTAAGAAGAAGAAATATTTTAATCTTATATGGAAAATACTTGCTAAATCACCATAACCAATATGATTTGTTTTGCTGTAAACATTAAAACTATAATGAATAACAACAATGTCCAATGAAGTTATATACGAGGAGAAACAATTAATTAACATATATAAAATAAGAGGTGCACACCTGTAACATTGTAAGCTGTGCTGACATTGTCGCTGCTTCAGTTTACAGTGTCTAAACTTTCCACTCAAGTTCACCGATGTAGCGCATTTTCCTTTCTTTAGGTCATGCAGCTGATTGTTTGTTTGCCCAAATTCTACCACATGCTAAAGAAGTAATATTCAATTTATCTGTTTGTGCCTACCCATAAAGTAAAATCAGAGAACAACAAAAAATAGACATGCAAATGGACGAGATGTAAGAAAAACTAGAAATCAAGTAGGCAGACCATTTATCTTTTCAAAATGAACAATAATACTTGCTCATAAATGAAATGGAATGAAGTTAACTTAACAAAAAAATTATTATACTCCATTAAGCTTTACAAATCAGCCGACCAAAGAGAGAAATAAGAACATAATTTACATGGTAGTTTAGTAAATTATTTCAGAAATGGGAGAAAGGATTTACAAGAGAATGCAAAAAGCTTCCTATGTCGAATATAATTGAAATTATCAAACTTGGTAACGAGACGATAAATCATATATGAATTGCTTAATATAAGCTAAACTGACAATAATGCATTAGACGACAATAAAAGGAAGGGTGCACGGGTCATTAAGTTGGTTTGCTTATTGCAGAATGTAATTGTATGTTTAGGAATATATGTTAACTGTCAAACTAAGGTCTGACAGTATAAATGGAAAAATATGAAGAAATTATTAATTCTATTTGTGTGATTATTTACTTGTGTATCTTGGAGATAAAATATATGATTGAAAACAGAAGTTTTGGAAAAAATAATAATCCAGAAAATGAAATAAAAATGGAACCACTTTGAAAATAAGTGAAAAAGAACATAAAAATATTGGTAATATAAGGATAAAGAGGTAGAAAAAAGGGAACAGAGGATTATATAGTAGAAAGAAACTAAATAAAATTTCATTATAAAACTAAATAAACAAATAAAGAAGATCTACAAGCACGACAAAAACTAAAACAAAAGGTAAGCACAGAATATTGGGGAAGGTGGAGAAAATAGAAAAATGATATCCATGGTAACATATTAGCAGTATAGGATTATGGTTCGATTAATTTACCATTTTGATTGAACATTACCACAAACTTGAATTAGGTATAGGTTTATCCGAGAAAAATATCTTAGGCAAAATGATACAGAAGCACAGTTCTATTAATAAATAGCATGTACAGCTATGCAAAGTTGAGAATCCCTTCCATTATCATTAGTTTGTATAGATTTTCATTTAGTTGATTTTTAATTTTATGTTCACTTTTTATTAGGATAATCTGGAACATCAAGACATTATCGATATCCGGTTTGTAGGGCACTGCTCCACTGAAGTACTGTCCGGTCTGGGGACCTAATCTAACACTAACTAACATCTATCTGCATGCGGAGGATCTTGAGTCTCATGCTAGTTTTTAGGTTATAAAATATCATGACAATACAAGCAATTAAAATTGAAGTGTCCCTCTACAAGGCAGCCTGGTTCAGGAACTAGTCTAGAAGTTACACTATTCCGAAAAATGAAAAGCTATCATCTCATTTACTATTTTTCTAAATAGAATTTCTTCTAGCATTTTCACACTCGCATTATTTGCTGCACAAAAATACCTAAACATTCAAAATTAAAAAAAAGACTCAAGCAGGGTAAATTGTAAGTTATATAACAAAAAGCATGTTACCTTGTGATACCACATGAACTAACTGGAAAGAATGATAAAGGAGATTCCATCTTAACGTTGTGCACCTCTTTATCAGTGAACTTGTTAATAACCCTTGACAACAAATTGGCACCATTCCATCTCAAACAAGTATCATCGTATGTAGAATAGGACTCTCCTATGTACGCGTTCATAAAAACAATGTCAATACTATATTGTAAATTGAACTAGTGAATAGTTAAACATTAACTTGATGTATAGCTGCAACTAAGAGTTTATTAAATGGAAAAGGGAAAAGAGAAGAAAATAAAGAAATACACAGACAACACCATTGAAAACGGAAGTCCATTTCAAAAAAAGAAATACACTAATTTAAATACTATGAGATTAGAAGCAAATTAATTAAGGATAGCAACTTCTAGTCACTAACAATAATATTCTGGTATTGTACATTTCGGCAGGGTTGTGTTCATCCCTAACATGAGGGAAATATTTGAAAGCGTGAATGGGTATGCGATATCTTTTGTCAAAGATGCCTACGGCTAGTACCATACTTAAAGGTGAACGGTAAATCACACCCTTTGAAAAGCTCATACTCTAACACATTAATAAACACTGGTCATCTGTTTTAAAATAAAATCAGTATCATAAAACCTAAGGCGACAAAGAGAGACCATATACCTAACCTAAACATCATCGCAGCGAAATGGTAATATAGTAATATAAAAAGCATCTCAAAAGAATAACAAAGTTCATATTTAAAATCATGTCTAAAATGAAAATACCATAGTCGCATAAATATACCAGTAAATCTGAAAAAAACATAACATATGTGATTTGATACCCAAGGAATTTTTCTCATGCCTGATGATTAAATGCCAACATTTCTCAAAAAAATTAGTGTTAGTTCAGCATAAAAAATTGTACTTGATACCTTGATCGAAAAGAGGCAACGTGAACTTCAAAACATCACGGTAATTTTGAATAAAAAAAAATGAAACTGAAGCTTCAAATCATCATACAATAAAATCATGCAAGAGAAAGAAATTAAGTGAGAACATAAACAAACTACTTGGTTGCACTTACATATTTTGATTACTGCAATTGAAACTATCATACAGTAAAAATTTGATTTCACTTAAATGTCTTCTGAATTTATGACGAATTAATCTCAACACTCGAGATATACCCAAAATTATTTTTCTAAAGGTTTAACTATAGAACATGAATCAATTTCTCATAATCCATTGCTTTGTTAAACCATAGATCCATGACTGGTTGTGGACAAAATAAATCTTGTTATCGTATAGCAATCACGCACTTTTAAATAGTATGCATCCATCAAACTCTATAAATAAAAATTCTAGTTTCTCAACCCAGATATCAGTGATACTGATGTCGATACTTGAAATTAATTTCTAAATTTATAACTGGCGATGAACTTACTGTTCAATTGGAGAATAAGTGCAGCTTCATTGCCCTCTTTTCATTTCATTGCGTGTAAGACTTAATCACGTTATTTCATTGGTCTTTCGCTGTAACTTTGTTTAAAAGGAGAGGAACAACAATGATTTTGTCTAGTGTAAAGAAATTATACTTCAATAGCTTTAGGATTTAAAGGTAAATAAAAAAAGAAAAGATCAAATCCAACTATTCTAGCTATAGAACCATTAAACTAATGGATGGCATCATAGCATTTCTGATTCCTCGTACTTAATTATGAATGTTGTGTGTATGTCACCCCTTCCCCTCCATCTGTGTGTGCATGTGTCCAAAATGGCAACCATGACTCAACATAAACAATAAAACACTATGCATGTTAGTGTTACTTTGAGAACATCTGGTAACTCACTCACGAAAACAACCTTACCATCATCATTAAAAAAATTCATTATCATCTAACTAACAATCAAACCGGACATCCTTTACTATGGCAGAACTTACCTCAAATTTACCACCGTCATTAGTTACGAATTCTTCATCTAAGCAAAATCAACCCGAATATCCTCAACGCCGGCACTGGGAAGATTAAAACAAAAATTCCCATGCATTGGCTAAATCATAGAGCAAAACCCCATCATTAGCATCAAAAATACCAATGTTCCTAAACCATAATCGAATCAAACTTGCAAGCATGATAAGATTAGTAAGCATGAAAAGACTGATACCTTGTATAAATCTATTTCCTGACTTTAGAACGGGGAAATGATAGTCCATGTAGAGTTGCACTGCAATCCTGAATATAACTTTCTTAGAGACAAATGATAGATCAGTTAGAGAACATACCATTCTAACAAATAAGCACAAAATAAATAGAAAGTTGTAAGCTAATCAACATGAACCAAACTGTAGCAGCTTACCTATGTCTCATGCATATCAAATATTTTTTTTCTTTATGTGATTTGTATTTTAGATACAATTTTGGTTTCTTTCAAGTTAATAACAGTACTCACATGTTGTCAGGATTTGCAACATTTTTTGAAATTATAATAGCAGCAGCTTTTGCTTTGCCCTCATTAGTGATTTCCCTCTGATTCTGGTTACAACTCCCATCGGTAGCATTGGACATGGCAGAAAAAAAGCAAACAAAGAGACTGAATACTCACATTTGATGTTGACCAATGGCAGAAAATAAAAAAGCAAACAAAGTCAGTTTTTTCCTCAAAATACCATTAATGTCGTTTCATTCGGTATTTGCCAATATATCACTATGGGATTTGGTCTGAATTACCTGATATCATTAATAAATATCTGTCTTATTTTTAACATTGGGAATAAAGGAAATGACAAATAAATATATATACACTATATACTAAATGAAAACACACCAACTATATTAGAAATCGAAAGTAGTACTTTTTCTTTATTTCACTTGTGATAATTTTTTTTTCTCCATTGGGTATTTTAGTGAAGAAAACTTCACTAATTCTAATATTTCACATGCATTATTTTGTGTGAATTATGTAGTACCTAAGTCAAATATATGTTGCTGTCTAACATTTGATTAATAGTTCTAGCTCACCTAAGTCAAATATATGTTGATGTCCTACTTCTAATATTTTTTTTCCGTCCAATATCTATAAAATCAAAAAGATAAATATTTGAAAGTTAACTTGTTGTGATAATGATAACAAGATAAAAAAGATGGTTCGGCGTGTCATGGTGCTATTTTAGCGCTACATAATTCATACAAAATAAAGCATGTGAAACTTATCAAAAGAAGACAAACTGAAATTCATACTCTACTGAGATCTTGCTCGATATCAGCAGCAATCATATGTGTACATGTAATCTTCTCTCCCTGATGATTCGAGTTAACAAGAGTTTTGATGCATCTTCCCTCATTTCTTCTGCAATTTTCAAACACTCGTTCACTGTCTTTTGGTTTCTTCTGCTATGTGCACAACATAGTCTTCTAGTTCTTGCACAGATTGGTTCTCTATTCCACCATTGTTGCTTAAGTCGTCCTTATAGATCTTCCTTGTTTGATAAGAAGAGGATGAAAAATGATTCTCGATCTCACTGGCTTGCAGTAGTTTAGTGCTTCCTTTGTTTAGAACAGGAGCAGAAGAAGCACTTGCTCGTTTGAAGTTGGTCTCGGAATCTGAATCTGAATCGAATGGGTTGAAGCTTGAAAAATTCTTTTGAACTTTAGATTGTAAGGTAGGCGCCATTTAGTACCTAATATATAGCAAGAACAATTTTAAGAAAATATAATCGTTGATGAGTGAGTGCAAAAATTAAGAGAAGTTAACATACCTATACAACAAATTATGAAAGCAAAGTACAGCTAATTATTTCCTAATTCGAAAACACTTAAAAATGTCAATCAAGATTCTTGAACATGAGCAGAGAGCCAAATTACATAATGTAATGATCCTGAGAAATAGATCTGATACCATTAAGATACAAAAATGCAGTCATCTTAATTACAGGAATTGGGGGTCATACCTTAAAAGAAAGAACCGGCATACAATTTACTTTATTAGATGATAGATGCTATCAAGTATCAGATAATAAAATCCAAGTATAGATTTATGTTTCGCATTTTCAACTATATACCAGCAATTTCTATTTACGACTTGCATACCAACCCTGAAGCCATCAAGATCAGACCCGATGGTGAAAAGCTAATCAAAATCAAATACTGTCGACCGCCTACCTCTTGCCTCCAACCTCTTGCTGTCAGTACTTGGACACGACCAACTTGCTGCGTCGTATCCCCATCCAGCCTCCATGTAACGATACCCGACTTCACTAGGCTAATGTTAACAAAATACTTAATTTGGGAATTAGGGATTGAGTAATTGTTTTTTTTTTAATTTCATACAACTTAAAGGGGGAGTGGAAATAGCGAAGGGGAGGATTAGCGTAGTTAGTTAAGGTCAGGTCAGCGTTTTACAGGAAGCCATGACAAATTTGTAAATTTGGGTGACTTCGGGGGAACGAAAGAGGCAATTTGGGGGGAATTTAAGCGAAGTAGTAGAAGGAGAAACAAAAAACTTTGATTGGTTGGAACGTTGCAAATTGGATCAGTAAATGGATCGCTGAAGTGGATGATTATAGCACGTTGATATATTGATACTTATGTAAAATTGGAGGACTGATTTATGCTGTGATTTTTAATATTTATGGTTTTCAATTCCATTGCAAATCCATCGCTAAATCTGTTGGAACTCTACTGCAAAATTGCTTCGACAATTATTCGTCGGTATTCTGTCTGAATTTGCAGCGGAAAACAGTGTCAGAAATTTTCTGTCGGTAATTTGACGCAATTTGCAATGGCTTAGTGAGGATGACAGAAGACGACGGTAATAAATAAAAGAAAAAAAAATTAAAAAACAAAAAAACTATCCCTTGCAGATCACATGGAAATCCGTCGCAAATTAGCGACGGAAATTTCCGCTTCTAAATTTTTGACGCTAAATTAGTGTTTTCTTGTAGTGAGATCAACACAACTATCATCACAAATCAAGAGATATCACCATTTCCGCCACGAATTCAAGTGAAGTTAAAAGACAAAAAGAGAGAAAAGTAGAAGATCATTGTCAAAGAGAGAAATGAGAGATATGAGAGAACTCATGTATGTTGTAAATCCAAAAGAGATAATGAATAGTGTTTCCATAGTGGACGTAGGTCTAAATTCACCGAACCACTCTAAATATTCCTTGTTCTTTACTTTTTTGCTCTTTATTTTGTGTATGTGGCTCCGTAAACTCAATCATACTGTTTGGTGAAGTGCTCCAAGAGCACCTTTGGTGTTTAAGTCGTTTTTTAGTTTCAACATTTTGGCACCCACCGTGGGGCCACGTTCGCACTTCTCTTAATCTTAAGATTCTTGCATTAAAGTTCTAAACCTTCTCTGAGATAATGGCTAAGTTAAAGAAGACTACAAGCAAAACCGTTGGAGAAACTGACTATGTTGCTAATGACGTTACACCATATACTCACTGCATTGAAGTTGGCAAAAACTCGACTGGTGGAGCTGGAGTAACTAGAGCAGAACTAGACGCCGTCATTGCCAACATGAACCAACGAATGGATGCTTCTACCAAGGCGATAATGGAAAAACTTGACGCCATCCTTAACGCTCGACCAAACCCACTACCTCAAAAGGTCCATGTTGATCTCGAAGAAAATGACAATTTGTCCACTTCTGGTCATAACCACAATGACAACAGGGAAGACGATAACGAATGGTTAGGTGGCAAAGACAAGGCTAATGTCGAAGACTTGAAACCGAAAGTTGAGAATCATTCCGAGGGAAAAACTCGAAGGGTTACCAGTCCCGCCACGGAGGCCCCTCCTAGTCGGGAAGGTAAAGGACCTAAGTTCTTTAACCAAGATCGCTTGCCTGGACGAACATTTTGGTAATGAACTTAGCTTCGCAGAGCGGCATAACATTGAAGAGTACTTCTCAGATATGATAGAACAAATCAAAAAGAGGAATCAAACTTGCAATGACGATGAAAGAGACTGGGATTTCTCTCCCGATAGGACTCCGTTTACGGAGAGAATCTAAGAAACAGAGTGTCCAAGGAAATTAAACCCTCCAACTTTGCCTCCGTACAAAGGCCTTGTTGATCCTAACTACTTTATGTTCAAGTACGAGTGGCATATGAGCGCAGCAAAGGCAACATACGAGATGAGATGCCTATACTTTCCTCTCTACTTAGAAGGTGTTGCATCACTATGGTTCACAAAGCTACCAACTAAGTCCGTAGACCGATTCTCTGACTTGACCAAAATGTTCAAGGAACAGTTCCACTTGTATGCTACCAAAGCCAAGGATGTTATAACACTTTCAGCAATGAAGCAAAATCCAGGTGAACCCGTTAAAGCTTTTCTCAGTTAATTCAATGTTTCCTTGTCCAAAGTGAAGAATCCAGTGCCTCGCATAATCCTCATGACTCTAATCAGTGCCATAGATGAGAAGAGCGAATTCGGAAGATGGATCAAAATGAAAGAACCAAACACACTTGAAAAATTCTATAAAAAAGCAGAGGAGTATATGAGAGTGGACAATAATCCTATGCCTCTTCAAATTATTGATGCTAACCAACTTCTTGAAGCTCCTAAAAATGCTGCTACTCAATACAATTAGAAGAATCCCGGGGGTGCTCAAAAGAGGGGAAATGACGGAAGGGATGATCAGAACAGTAAGAAACCCCACTTATTCAAGAATTCCGAATTAACTCCTTTGATAGAATCTCCAGAGAACATCTTTGCTATGACTAAAGACACCAAAAATTATCCAATACCAAAACCTCAGAAAGTAGGTGACGATCAAGCGAACTCTGGAACGAATACATTTAATATATAATATCTATAAGTTGTAGTATTTTTTTTATAGATTTATGAATCTATTGCAACGGGCATATACTGTTGCAAAAGGATCTGTTGCAACAGCAAAAGTCCGTTGCAAAAAAGTATACCGCAACATCTTATTGCAACGGGCGAAAACTGTTGCAGACTTTTAGCAACTTCAGCTATACAAACGGGCGATGGCCCGTTGCAATAGGCCTACTACAACAGATTTTTCCTGTTGCGAAAAGTGTTTTTTCTTGTAGTGGAAAGTTCTGTCGGTTCCACAATCAGCCAGACCACAATATCAACGAATGTAGGCATCTGAAGTCATTGATCAAAGAGATGATTAGGAAGAATCGTCTGTAATAATATGTGATGAATTCGCAAGTCTTAAACAATTTTCTAACTCCCCAGGGGCAAGGGGCATCAAGCAATCAGTTCGTTCCAATCAATGAAGCTCCTGCTCAAACCAAACCCGAGCCAATCATCTACTAATAACCAGTGGTGCTCTAATTTCAATTGCTTAGAATAAGTGATCACCATCGTTGCTGCTTTACTTCATGTTGTGTTTGAACTTCATGTAGATGGTCTGTAATATTTTGCAATCATTAAACTGAATGTTAGCTCTATGACTAGGAGCATATCAACTTGAATGAATCCCTTTCCTGCAAAATTTTATGTCAAATCAAAACTTGATTAAAAGTTGATTTCATATTGCTGGCTATTTTTCGAGTGCTCGTTCCTTTAAAATCTAACGAAACACAACGGCCCCAACAACACTAGTTCAAGCGCCAAAGACTGTAAATATCAACATGCCCAAATGCAAAAATAGAAAAGAACAGCCTTAGAAAGTGAATGGGAAGAGTCAAAAAGATTCAAACAATGAACAAGCACCACGAAAAACAAACGAGAAGGTTGCAACTTTTGTTGAAGGGGCACTTCCCCAAGTGAGAGGTTCAAAGCCCTAGTTCCTAAACTGAGATAGCTCGCCAAGTTAAGCGTCCGACAAAAGAATTGGAGCCAGCCCCGTGAAACGATACAACAGTCGTCCAACTAACTCGCATAGTGTTTGAATATCTCAGATGCAATGAGTGTTGGACCTTAACCAATTAACTCGCGTAGTGTCTAAATATCTCAAATGCGACGGGTGTTGGACATCAACCAATTAATTCGCGTAGTGTCTGAATATCTTAGATGCGACGAGTGTTGGACCTTAACCATAACTCGCGTAGTGTTTGAATATCTCAGATGCGACGGGTGTTGGACATCAAGCAATTAACTCACGTAGTGCCTGAATATCTCAGATGCGATGGGTGTTGGACATTAACCAATTAACTCGCGTAGTTTCTAAATATCTCAGTTGCAACGAGTGTTGGACCTTAACCAATTAACTCGCGTAGTGTTTGAATATCTCAGATGAGACAGGTGTTGGAGATTAACCAATTAACTCACGTAGTTTTTGAATATCTCAGATGCGACAGGTGTTGGACCTTAACCAATTAACTCGCGTAATGTCTGAATATCTCAGATGCGATGAATGTTCGACATTAACCAATTAACTCGCGTAGTGTCTGAATATCTCAGATGCGATGGGTGTTGGACATTAACCACTTAACTCGCGTAGTGTATGAATATCTCAGATGTGACAAGTGTTAGACATTAACCAATTAACTCGAATAGTGTCTGAATATCTCAGATGCGACGGGTGTTGAACTTAACCAGTTAACTCGCGTATTGTCTAAATATCTCAGATGCGACAAGTGTTGTACCTTAACCAATTAACTCGTATAGTGTCTGAATATCACAAAGGCAACGGGTGTTGGACCTTAAGCAATTAACTCGTGTAGTGTCTGAATATCTCAGAGGCAACGGGTGTTGGACATTAACCAGTTCACTTGCGTAGTGTCTGAATACTCCAGTTATATTTTAGCCTATGCAGAGGCATGAAATTTAGAGTCCTTCCCAGGTGGGAGCATAACAACAAAAGTCCTTTTCATAGAAAGCGAAACTTCTCCATAGCAGAGATCAACGATACTTAGTGAAGTTAATCATGTCGATCCAGTCGGCAAGAGAAGACAGACATTGGATTACAACGACCTCTCCACAGTATGGGCATCCAATGGAGTCTCCAATATCAGAACTGATCAACAAAGAAGACGAACATTGCGAACCAATATTCCTTTCCGCAGCAAAGGTCAGAATACTTCCCACAGCGGAAGATAAAAACCTCCCAAATAGGGGCACGAATACCAAGAAATTCTCTAAGAAGAAGCAGGAAATAGATCACAAGTGCACATCTCCTAGAGTATGAAATGTTGTACACAATTATATAATTCATTAAAATAATGGCACTTGAAATCTACAATCTGCTTGTATCGATTAGTTGATTTTAAGCATCAATGCAAATTCAAATTAGAATGTCATGCTCATATAGATAATATTCGGTGGATCATAAATTGTTGAATAAAATAATTATGTATTAACACACCATTAAATTCATAACAGAAATTCACCATAACTAAACTTTTTAACCAACCAATCTGTGTTCGATGTGGGCAGTTGATAACAAGATATTAACCCAGAAACGTGCAATATTTTTGTTGTTGCAAAGCAGGTTGTAGCAGTGAAAAAAGGCACGATCGTCGTTCTCTTTGAAAGATGTGCATTGCTTTGGTAAAATTCAATGGTTAAACGAGTTTGTAAAACAAGTAATTTAGTGTGGATTGGCCATGACCGTTTCAAATGAAACACGAGTATGACCAATCTACCACAAATTTCACCTGTTCTACACACTCGAGCTTGAATAAAATCGGGGGCATCCACATACTAGCGCGACGCTGTCAACAACAAATTCTGAACTCGAAACTGAGGCATCTGTTGGCACGACAAAATATGTGCAATAGAGCATTTCAAAAGTAGGTTTGAGTTTGAATTGTCGCCAACGAGCTTTTTGGTGCTCGACAAAACTTGGATTAGAATGCAAGTTCTATATGTGGATCCAGCAAGCAAAAAAATATCAATAGCAACATTCATTTCAAAGCCTGCATTTTTCACAAGCAAAAATTACAAATTTCGAGGGGAATATGTTAACCCCGTTAATAATGCAGTTCAGAAATTGTCACATCTACCGTCTAGTAATTGGTTGTATGTCATGATATCGTATTGGTCGTACAGCAATCTGATCGGTCGGTCACCAAAAAGATGGTTGGTCTATCATCTCAGTTTATTGGTCGGTCGTTACGAAGTCATATGGACCACTCAGTTAAATGAGATGATGGTTCGACCTCAATCTAAGCAACATGGTTCGATATCACATACGAAACCCTGCTTATGCAAACTAGCTACTCGAAGCATGGAGTACACCATATTTACGTATGAAACAAAATATATAATATGGACCATTGATAAGTATGCGTTAATCGTGCATTGTTTGTTGATATGAATTGAATATATGCTAGGAATTTGCAACAGTTCATTGCAAACGTAAATGACAAGACAAGCGCGGATTCGTATAAATGAAGTTTCATATGGGTCGGTCTCATGCAGCTTAACATGTGTGGTAAGATGCTAATTCATATGGTCATGCGTTAATGGAAAAGTATAAAGTTGAAGCTACACGCGAGCAACGAGATGGATCGAACATAATATCCGTATATGGATTGGCACATAAAGTCGTGAGGTGCCAACAATTTATATATGTACACACAAGCATAAAGTGCTAGTATAAATTGGCTAAGACTTGTACGTGCAATCCATGCTGTTAACATGGTTTAATGAGATCAGATGCTTTGTAAAACATGGTTTTGTACAGCTTTTGAACCAGGCAGAAACATTATAAGTAACATACAAGCTGCATGAACATGGTAATTACATGGAACGTGAGCAATGTGCTGAAGGTGAACACTTCAATAAGTAGAGGAGGATGGACGCATACATTGACGCCTTTAGGAGACCATGGCATGAGAATATAAACATGATGGCAATGTTGTAATATTTGTTCCCATATTTTGGGTTTGCATGAACTACCATCTGCATGTTATAAGACTGGTCAATCGTTCATGATAATGCATCTAGTCGATCTTCACGAAGAGGATGTGATCGGTCAGGAATTAAAATGTGAGTCAGCTTCAAATGATAAAAAACAATAATGGCAAAGTTGTAATTTATATTCCCATATCTAAACTTTATACGGCTACAGTTTGTAAAAGCGGTGGCACATTCAGTAATTAGTAAGAGGTGGCTCTAGAATAAAAGAAGGCAGGTGAAAATAATATAGTTGATCGGTCAGGAATTTCTATAGACCGATCGGTAGTGAATTTTCATGGAACGATCAGTTGTAGTATGGAGAGATCGGTTTGGACCGATCGATACCCTGATGCCAGTTGTATACAACTGTAACCCAGTGGCAGTTCCATAAATATTCTTATGCTCGATCGGTGCCCTGCACGCCATAATTTCAGCTTTGCCACTGCCCCCAAACTATACCTATAAATAGCCCATTTCTCAAACATTCAAGGGATCGATTTTTCTACCTCGAAGTGTTGTCCAAGCCATTTCTCCACCACCCTCAAGCACTCCAAACTCCATTAATGGTTTCTCCAACTCAATCTAACTTCCACTAACAACAAAGTGACCAAATCTTCTCCGATCTCCATTAGAAATCTCTCAAAGTCAACTTAAGTGATCCCGAATCTCCATTAATTCTCTCTAAAGCTTAGATCCAACACAAATTCACTATGAAACTAACGAAGATTGCCTAATTGTTCAAGTGATTGAAGATCAACACAACTATCATCACAAACCAAGAGATCTCACCGTTTTCTCCGTGAATTCAAGTGAAGTTAAAAGCTAAAAAGAGAGAAAAAGTAGAAGATCATTGTCAAAGAGAGAAATGAGAAATATGAGAGAATTCATGTATGTTGTAAATCCAAAAGAAATAATGAATAGTGCTTCCATAGTGGACGTTGGTCTAAATTGACCGAACCACTCTAAAAATTCCTTGTTCTTTACTTTTTTGCTTTTTATTTTGTGTTTGTGGCTCCGTAAACTCAATCATACTGTTTGGTGAAGTGCTCCAAGAGTACCTTTCGTGTTGAAGTCATTTTTTGGTTTCAACAGTTGTCACTTTCTATACGTCACGTGGCTATAGTGTTGCAACTGTGCTCACTGAATGTGACGGGGCAGTTGACAGCTAATAAATTTTTGTTTTGTAAAGCTTATAAATGTTCGTCCATTGATTTTTCTTCTCAGGAGCTACTTATCTCGTGAAAGGCTATATTGAATTTGATCGCAGAAATGAGTTAATGTTGCAAAGAGGAGGGGGTCTAAGCCATGAAAGGTTATGGGCGATGGTCACAGAATCACATAACGTCCATCCTACCGGCCTTGCTAGACGATCGTTAGTTGAATTCATAAAGCTTGTCGTTGTTTTGCAGAAGTTTGTAATCAATACTGTCAGATTATCGATATTGTTGAAGACGAAGACGTATTTCAAGCAAATACGTCAACTTTTGATTCTCGCTACCTATTAGAATACGAAATGGAATTTGTTGGTCACAAAGCATATAAACTTCGCTATGGTTAGCTAACCCGATATGGCTCTGAATAGGCTTATGGTATTTGTCTATGTTATTTGGTTGTTCTGAAAATTTATGTAGTATGTTTTACAAGTTTATGTAGTATGTTTCTGTAATGTAATGTGATTGTTATGAAAGTATTATCAAGTCTAGTATAATTTTATAACTCAGAAATGGTTGACCCAGTGTGTAGAAAACCAACTAACCGCGATTTATTAGGAATATATAGTTGAATAGGTGTTGAAGTACTTTCGTTTGTGTCAACGCTACACACTAATCAATAAAACTTCACACTAACCAATAAAGCTACACACGTAATAACAAAGCTACACATGTAACGATAAAGTGGCACACGTAACTATAAAGTTGCACATTAATCAATAAAGCAACACACTTAATGATGCAACTACATACTTATCGACAAAGCTGCACATTAATCAATAAAACTACACATAAAACGATAACATTATACATTAATCAATAAAGCTACACATTAATCAATAAAGCTACGCACAAAACGATAATGCTACACACTAAATCATACCACATACCTTATATAAAGCGCTAACATTGCAAACAATATCTCATATTCAAAAACATTTAGACACAAAAATGAGTTCATCGTATTTTCTACAACGCATGCTAGGTTTTGACAGTGATTCTAAGGAAGACGATATCCTTGAAGAGGAAGCCGAAGAAATACAAGAAATTGTCGACATATACCATAAAGCCTATGGTTCATCATCCACAACTCGACACAGATCGATTCCTGGCAGAATGTTTATAAATCATAACCAAACTGCTTACTATGAATCTCTTATGCAATATTACTTTAATGACAACTACACTTACGGATTAGATATGTTTCAAAGAAGATACAAGATGAGGATGGATCTATTTCTTCGAATCTTGGAAGGTATTCGAGGTAATAACAAATACTTTAAGTACAAACCAAATACATCAAAAACACAGGGGATCACTATGAACAGAAAATGACAGTCGCTATGAGAGTGTTAGCTTATGGCACTCCTGCAGGTGCATTGGATGATGCATACCGAACTACGAAGAGCGCGACATTTGAAACACTTGAAAATTTCTGTTAAATTGTGGTGGATGTCTACGGGGCGGAGTACTTACGGTCTTTGAACGAAGCCGATGCAGTGTGTATCATAGAAATGCATGAAAGCAGGGGATGGCCGGGTATGTTGGAAAGTCTGAACTGTATGCATTGGAAATGAAAGAATTTCTCTAAGGCATTACAAGGTTCATATTACGGGAAGGAAAAATGACCAACGATCATTTTGTAAGTCATAGCATCATACGATTTGTGGATATGACATGATTTCTTCAGAATGCCTAGTTCGAATAATAACTTAAATGTTATAGAAAGATATCATCTGTTTAATGATCTTGCTCAAGGTCAGGTACCTTCTGTAAAATTTACCATTAGGAAAAACACTTAAAATCATGGTTGTTACCTGAATGATGACATTTATCTAAAATGGAGCATCATTGTTAAAA
Source organism: Allium sativum (assembly GCA_030737875.1). Lineage (NCBI taxonomy): Eukaryota > Viridiplantae > Streptophyta > Magnoliopsida > Asparagales > Amaryllidaceae > Allium > Allium sativum. Next base: position 490,529,346 of record CM060926.1, read on the forward strand.
ACATGTCCAAATCCATTAACATCTAAGAAAGCGAAATCTGCAGCGATGCTTGAGGGACAAAGAAAAGATGTAGGAAGAGCTTTTAGCGTTTTACAATCTAGATTTGCAATAATCAGTAATCCATATCGTTTGTGGTCTAGGAAAAAGATGTCTACAATCATATTTTCCTGCATTATTCTACACAACATGATCATTGAAGTTGAAAGAGATGTGAATGACGGGCAATGACACTACGAATACGAAGGTGCTTCTCAACCACCCGATGTATTCCAACACAACACACAAATAACAAAAGAGGAATTCAACATTCATTTAGACCACCAACTTTCGTTTAGAGATGCACAACTCCATAATAGGCTACAGAAAGATCTTATAAATTATATATGGAACCATTATGGGGATAATTAGTTATTATAATGGCTTTATGTTGATGTATGCTTCTCTAAACTTGTGTTTTATTTTATGGTTATATGAAATTATGCAGTAATTATGATTTAATGCTTTATTTAAACATAAGCAATCTACTGTATTTTTAAGTGTTAAGCAACTAATATTAAAACATTTAAAGCTATCAGATAATGGGAAAAATAGCAAAATAAATAAAACATGCATTGCATTGATAAGTAAATAGTTAGTACAATGGCAATTATAAAGTTACCAAATCGAGAACTATAAGCAACAAGTATTAAGAAAACTAATGAACAAACGATCTACAATTGAGGAAACTTTGACGTAAGAATCCACTGTTTGAGTCCCATCCAATATTTCTTCTCGTAGTCATCCATTCTTGTCAAATCTTTGGCCATAATTTTTATCTCTTCTCTATCTATATGTTAACTCCTCCGATTGAATTAGCAACTTCTTCTCCTCAAGATCAACAACCTGCTCATTACCTCTATATATTTTTCTTACCATTTTCATTTCTATCTAGTTGTCTGCGTTCATGCACTTTGTAGCGGGTGTTGACTTTTCGTTCAATGACAACATCAACTTTACCCTTTCTTATCACAGCTTTGACTCCCTGAGGTCTGAAATCTTCATCAATTGTTTGATTTAACTTATCAAGAAGGTTTTCATCTTCACATGGAGAATATTTCGCCAATGACTCTCCAAGACTAGATGAATAAGTAGATTTTGAGGCTTTTTTCTTCCCTTTGTTGAAGTTTGAACATTGCGGAGGCTCTTAGTAAGATTAGAGTTCCATTTTGATTAGCTAGTAAGCATGTCATAACAATTCAAAAACTAATAATAATGTGGTCTTTTTCCCCTATTTTCTCTGGCGAAAAGCTTCTTGAACTCCTCGTTTTCTATTCATTTCTAATAAGAAAAAATGAATATGATTCATAAATAACAATGATGAAATCACTAATCTACATAGAAAACTTACCACATGTTCCTCGCCTCCCATACCACTAGAATTGGCTTTCTTTATTTTATAAACTTATGATTCATAAAACAACGTTTGACGACTTATTTTCCCGAATCGACCTTGAATCGCCGACACCATTCGTTTGCCTTCAGGATATGAAAATTGTCCAAAAGGTGAAGACATTATTAAGTTTCAGTTACTTCGGGAGTAGTAGATAGAAAGGAGGAAAAATTGTGTTTTGATATAGAATGTATGGAAGTTAGTAATTTATAATGGAAATATAGTCGTTGTAGCTGTATTATGACCATTTATAGTAGTTGGAAGAATATATGACCGTTTTATGGTCATTGGACGAAAATATTACCATTGTATGGTCGTTGGAGGCATAAACAACTAGATTGTAGCCATTTAGTTGGGGGGGGGGGGGGGGGAGGAGGAGATAAAACGTCAAAATTATCGGTACTCTACAGGAATGCGCCGAAATAATCGACGCCCTCCCAATAATTTCGGCACCTGGAACAAATTCCAAATTCATAATTGGTCCCTGAATATTTGCCTTAATATTCAGAGTCGTAAGGCTTGTTGGGATGCAAATGAGGCTTATTTTCACGATTCAGGAGCGTCATACTCCACTATTGGACTTGCTCTTACCATGTGCATACGTCAAGATCCACCATTTATGTGATGCTCACGGACCGAGCTAGGTGCACTATGATGGGTTTTAAAACATCGATCGGTTTTTCCTGACCGAATCCAAAAATAAAAATAAAAAATAAACAGTGATTTAGAAGACATCCTATCAATTAACACTTTTCATAAGGCACCTCCAATTCAATTAAACAAGCATATGTATTTCTAAAATTCTGGAGAACACATTTGGAAAATATTTTAATTTTGTAGTTTGATACTTACTCTGTCTCTTGTATCTCAATCCGCACACATAGATGAATGTCATTTTCATGTGTTGTACTCCAAATCAATTAGAGGTAGTTCTAGTTATTTTTTAAGAAAATAAGGCTGATAGGACATGCTGGAATTTTGAAGGAGAAAAATGAATTGGAAAACTTCAAGTGCTTTGAGACTTAAACCTTTTAAATAGTCTCACCTTCTGTGACATTTGGTGGGAATCCAATTCAGATATAAGAAGAACTTAATAGATCGTTTAGAGCATCTACAACACAGTGTATATATTAGATAATGTTAGGATGACCTGAACAAAGAAATCGACAAAGTCAGTATATCTAAAGTTGGTATAAGAAAAGTATCCATAACAATAAATATATGTAAAAAAATTCCTACTTTTTTGAGTTAGAATAGGCAAATTAGTTTATAGTTTTTTGATAAAAAACAACAAGTTAATTTGCCATTTTCAAGAAATTATACAAAATTGAAAAATACTTTTTTTATTTAAGTATAACTTTGCTAAATAATTGCAGTTTTTCACTATAATCGAATTCCATAGAATTTTATATTTATTTTCTACAGACTTTTCTATCAAAAACATGCAACATGTCATGCATTTTTTAATTGTTTAAAAAACAAGGATTTAATTTGCAAAAATCATTTCCGTAGGGGTTATTTGTATACCAATATCAAAACCAAGAACATGTAGCTTTTTTCTCTAATGCAAATCCACTAAAATGCTTGAATTTACCCATATGACACAGTATTATCACTTTTCATCGTCGAATACAATGCCCCAAACTAAACATTTAACTTCACAGTATCTAGTACATGAGTTGCCATGTCATATTATACAATTAATTCACATTATCAACAAGAATTGAAAATTAAATAACATTGTAAAATATCTTCATCCACTTTACATTTAAAATACAGCTGCATTTAAGATGCTATTAATCCAGTGTTTTCTTTATTTCGTGGACAAGAGTAATGCTTGATAAAAACACATAGATGTATGCACTATTCGTCTAACCTGCCCGAACGGGGTGATGTGGTCTTTTTTTTTTTTTTTTTTTTGTAAAAACCCAAGATTAATTTTCAATGATTTCTAAATGAAACATAATGCTCTATTTAGTAGTAACTAGCCTGATAACAAGTTGGTTAGACGGAAACACACACATGAATCATTTTTTTTTGTTCTATACTGAAACTACCCAACTGTTTTCCTTCTTTTGTAGTAGATAACTACCAGATCGATTTTGTTGTTTGGTGGCTGATGATTGCCAGACCTCTTCTCACTGATTCCCACCCAGGGCTTTCGGTGTGGATCTATTTCCTTTACATAGCGAAATTTGATTTATTTTCCTTTTGTTTTCTTCATATTAACTTTTGATTATTTCACCTCTTTTCTTTGCCAACTGGTCGTGTAAGAGAAATCTTATTATAGACCTTCCAGCTTATTCTTATTTGTCATGCTAAGAGCGAAAATGACCACAACATTTTCCATTTAAAGCATACTTTCACCAATACATAGTGTGCTTTGCCCTGTCCAAAGACATCTTTCTTTCTATGTAATGGTCATCACGAACTTTGATAATGAGGTTTGTCTAGCTTAATTGTAATGCATACTCAGGCTATGTTTAAGCCATTATAAGACTTTTTAATTTTACTGGAAATTGATGGGAGCTCGTATGTTACAACCACGACCGAATAAATGAGGGACTTAGTGGGAAAAGTTTATTGATGGTTACTGTATTGTGCTAATTGTGATAGGTGTATTATTTGTGATCATCTAATATGGTTTATCGTACTGATACATGCTTCTTGCTTGCAATGCTACATGCCTCTAGTCAAAGGTTTTGCTTAACCAATTCAAGTCATGTCAGGTCAGATCGACAACCACATTGGTACGCACATCGACGTGCATGTCATGTTGATTGGTTTCATATAGAAATACAATTACTACCATGCGTAATTGTTACTGGAATTTCATAGTGGATGGTCAAGTTAAACCTATCATTTAATGCAATGTTGATTTATAGTTTATGACATCTTTGGAACCTCCCACTAGGTTTACTTCCTCATTTAGCCCTCAATTATACCTGGTTCTTCCTTTGACATCCAATTGTCCTAGATACTCTACCAAGCTTAGTTCAAACATCATTGGTCGTCTTTTGGGCATCACAACGAATAATAACTAATAAGTCAGGAATATTTTTTGGCTACTACTTGATACCTTGGATGCCATCACGACCGTTACGAGTAACCAAAGGAAGATATGCATTTTCCATCTCCCGACCAACAAGCTCTCGACCCGTTTAAGGTCAACATAGCTTATATTAGTTAGAATCACTTGGATAGATCACCACTACTGCTACATTCCTATACCATCTTTATGAAAATTTTCTAATTTCGATAAAAAGAGGCAACTCTGGTTCTTATATTTAGTTAATAGCAAGCTAGTTTCTTCTTATTTTTCTTATATTTTGAGCTTAAAGCGGTTTCAAGCCCAAGTAATAACTCAACTCTAAATATGGCATATTTATATGTGAATCCATATTCATTCGAAACCATTCACCATGCTTTCACTAATGGCATTTAGAGTGTAAATCTTCTTTTTCTTTATATCCTACTGCTTCCTATCTTACTGACTCTTAAGGTGACTTCAATCTAATAATTAGGTATTATCAAGGTAGCTTTGGGGATTGTCTAACTGAATGATGAAAATTCCAAGGCTTATCCCTCGAGAAGAAAATGTAGCCTTCAAACTTTTTACTAATGAGCCGCTTTGTAGTTCATATTTATCAGCCAGTTAGATCCATTGGTTATGTGAAGGCTTTGAAAACCGAATGACCTCAATGTAAGAAAATGATCTGGGGATCCCAAAAGGGAAGTGTGAAGGGAAATAAAATCATCATCTTTTGTATGATATGGGCATGTTACCTGATAATGCCTTATATGGGACGTGTATTATAAGCCCAACTGTACATACACACAATCACACACTCTAGTCTGTTGTACAACTATTATTCATTCAAATACAATTTTATAATTCTCTCAATTTCTCTTTTATCGAATACAAATCATTAGCAATATTTCCGACATAGTATCAGAGCATCAAGAAATTTCTTAACAGAAAATCGTCTCATTAATTTTGTATCATCACTAGGGAACCATTTTCTACCAATCCAACTATAAATTCACTACTAGATGAACAGCTTATTCCAACAACCCATCAGATCAAAGGGAGGACAACAGCGTCAATGAAGGCAGCATACCTGACAAAACCGATAGTAAAATCAATAGCACCAAAACAGCATGAAAACTCTGCACACCTAAGCAACGGAACTCTCATCAACTTCAAATGGATCTGCAAGAACTAAAAATCCACAAACAATTTGGCAAGACCAGGAACATAGAAGGCTGACTCACTGGAGAATATGAAGGATCTATCGCAAGAATCGTTGTTAAGTACATTCCTATTAAACTCACCATACGGCCCATCAATAGCAAGATAAAGCTCATTATCCAAAGCCAGATAATATAAGAATTGTATGTCATCATCATTGTCCGAAATGAAGCGGTAGAAATTTTCGTTTCTAGTGTCATATCTCATGTCTGAAGCAGTATGAATCCAGGTTGCATCATCCGGAACAGGGAAAAAAGGGGAAACCATATCAGCCGGAGGGTTGAGATCAGTAGGGGGATGAGTAAGGTTTCAGTGACAGGTGGAGGATCATCAGGAGAAACTGTTGCAGCAACCACCAGAGAAGCAGGAACAACAACATGAGGAACAACCTTTTTGACCCAACGATAAACAGGCGGTTTAGGGAGTGGTATCTTGGCAGGAGGCAAAGCAGTAGGGGGGAGCTTGCAAGCGGTGGAAACGTGACCAAAATAATGACATGTGGTACAAATATCAGAGGTCCAGCCATAACAAACCATGACAATAACAACAATGCCAGGATCTAGCTGGACTCTAATAGAAGTAGACAAAGGTTTGTAAAAGGAGACCTCACTGAGGGCTTTCGCATATACAAGTTTCTCACGGGCCGTAGTGTTAGCATCAAAACATCTTAACTTACCTATATGACATGCGAGCTAGTTCAAACCAATCAGAAGTTGAAGAACAGAGGGGATCAGTGAAAAATATGTCTAGACAGGAATGGAGAGCACTGCTCCCTAGCACTAGAAATAGAAGGGGACCATTTGGAAATAATGAAAGGTTTACCTTCAATTAGAACAGGCTCAGACTGCAAGACACATAGATGTTCCTCAGTGCTAGAGAACTTGAAATAATACATCAAGTCCAGATATATTATTTTGACATCACCTCTCAGCTTCCATAGCCTACTACAAACTGACTTAGGATCATTTATGCGTTGCATGCGATCTGAGAAAAACCGAACGATATAACCAGACCAAAAGCTGGCACCAGCGTCAATAAGATTAGGGGAGAGCTACGACACTCCATCAACCACGGTAGGGACAAAATCTACAAGGCAGTAGTCTCCAGAATTGCCAGGGAGAGTTGTTAAAAGGGATGTCTAATCTTTGTATGCAGGAGCTGGCTAAAACTAGACGGGTATGGCATTTGGTCGAACGCTTTGTGTGCCAAGCATAGAGACGGGAATGGCACCACAATCCGAGCCTGAACAAGCCAAAACACCAACCTCAGTAAGATTACCATCTCCCCATGAAACAACACTAGCAGATACGGCGTCTAACAATTTGCCATAGTAACCAACAGAATTAGGGTTTTGTGAATTTTCAACCATCGCTGGAGCAGCTGCATTATCTGATAGAAGAGGAGCTAACGGGGCATGGGGAAGGGCAGGGAAAACCGCAGGGGAAGCGATGGCTGGTGGCAGACGAGACCCGTTCTCAAATCTAACTTCGTGATTAGGAGATGACGCACGTGAAACGAGATTTAGATTGAGAGGAGAGAACTCCGTTTTGCGGGTCATGAGGAAAGGGAAGAGCAGCGTGAGATGAGGAACGAGGAAATCGCGATTCAGGAGTGTTGCGAGGTCACCATTAAAGAGGAAATTTATTGCGAGGTCACCTTGGTGCAGATTAGTTTTGTTGTTGCTTAACTAATTTCGGTTTAATATTAGTTTTATTGGATTCCTTGTTGTTTGCATACATATATTACATCATATTATTCCCTAATTGCTATTGTTATCATCATAATTATAAAAAATTTAGGAATTGTTAGCCTGTATGGCAAATACTTGGTGTTAGCATGTAATCGAACCCTTAAATGAAAACACTTGTTGCCATGAATTGTTAGCATTTTAAAATAGCAATATATTAAAGAAATAAATATATAAAGATAAATTATTAAGTTATCAAGATCATATTTTTTCAGTTTTTGCTGCTTCGTTGTGCATTGAAGTTATGGTTATCATGATTTATTCGTACGTATTGTATCGAATGTTTATGATTCATTTGTTGTAATTATTATAAAGAAAAATAATTGTTATGTGAAATATAAACTCCATTTTATCTACTGAAAAGGAAATATTTATAATCTTATTGGGTTGGTCAGTGTGTAGATTTAAAATGATAATAATGGTAAAATTAGTATAAGAATTTTTATGTTGTAATTATAATTTTATACTCCTTGCGTTTTCTTTCAATTGCTAATACAAATTAATTTCTTTCAATTTCAACTAGATTGAGTTTAAAGAAATTATTAAATCATGTTAAAGAAAAATATTCTCAAAATATTCATGTTTTGTAGCATGTTTCTATCTTTTTCTACTTAATTACATATTCTCAAACTATATCTTTATTAAATCATGTTGTGGTGCTCATGTCCAATTTTATATCTATATTGCAGGTATATCATGTCTGACCATGGTTTAGGCTCCAACTCCGGCTCTGCCTCTAGACGACGTAGCATTACCCCTCATGCCAGTGAGGATAGTGGCGAATAGTTTGCTCGTTCGGTTGTGTACTTGAAGCCTAAGGCTGACAAGGCGTAAGTATCAAAATTAGCAGAATAACAATTTAATATTTTTTTTACATAATATAAATATATTCTATAAAGTTCTAATTTATATTAACGCAGGGGGTTTGAGTTGGAGATGTCTCAGACGGTTATAGATATCTCCAAGGACGCGTATAAAGCTAGAATGAGCGATTTCTGGCCTAAGTGGAGCAGGGTCACAACAGACGTCAAAAAGACTATCTGGCAAGATTTTATGGTACATTTATACTGCTTTATAAGTTCGTTAATTACAAATAAATAATATTAATAATATTTTCTCATTATACAGGGGGCAGTAGAAGTGCATGAGGCTGACATGAGCCTTGTTGAGCGACATTAGAACTCAAAGGTCGCCAGAAATTATAGAGAAAAGAAGAATGTAATTAAGAAAAAGGGGAAGAACCAAGGTGGATGGGCGATGAAGTGTTTGATAAGATGGTTGCCTAGTGGGACACGGATGAGTTCGAGGTAAATCTATAATGAATCTAATTTATTTTTTACCGATTTTAAATTTTTATTCAATGTACATTTGCAGGATGAGTCAGAAAAGAACACCGCAAACAGGAGCAAAAATCCAGTAACTCATCGCGGAGGATCCAAGTCTTTCCAGCATCACCACGAGGAATTGATAAATTTGTCAATTATTACATTTGTATATTGATCAGTTAACTAGTTATTGACTATGTGGAATTGAATTGTTCAAGTTATAAATTGCAGGAAAGTGCTCGTGGACATCTGATGTCCTACATTTACGTATTTACTCACACCAACGCATCCAAGCATGTAGACGATGTCGATAACGTCACATAACAGTGGGATGATCATGATTAGGCGACAGCTGCATACGTATTTCTCTTTTTAAATTTTAGTATCACATCGATTAGTTTATTAATTACTAATTAATGTAAAATAAAATCAACATTCTATTATTTTTCACTAAAATTGTTTTTTGCATTATAGGCAAAGTTCCAGGAGGCACGGACTCATGCGCTTGAGGAGTCGGGTCGTGATGAGTTGACGCAGGAGGAGGAAGACAACCTATTTGATGTTGTTATGGATCCCTCGCAGCGGAGCAGGCGTTATGGATTCGGTAACCTGTCGGTAATATTCATATGATTTAACCAATATTTATTTGATTTTTGTTGAGTATGAATATAAAAATATCTACCATTATTAGCAATACAAATGGATGTATTAGCAATATTTATAGGACTTGTTGTATAGTTGAATGTACATACAAAAACTATGCAACACGAATGAAAAAATTGTTTACATCTACATTATTAAAATTGTTAAGACATTAGTAGCTAGAGATATATGTAGTTAGCGATAATTGAATATCATTTCAAAGTTGTATATTACATATGTAGCTATTAATGAGTTGTATACAACATATGTATATAAGTTGTATACAATATATGTAGTTATAACAATACAATTTTCAAAGTTGTATACAACATATTTAGTTATTAATGAGTTGTATACAACATATGTAATTATTAATGAGTTGTATACAACATATGTATATAAGTTGTATACAATATATGTAGTTATAACAATAGAATTTTCAAAGTTGTATACAACATATGTAGTTATTAATGAGTTGTATACAATACATGTAGTTATTAATGAGTTGTATACAACATATGTATATAAGTTGTATACAACATATGTAGTTATAACAATAAAATTTTCATAGTTGTATACAACATATGTAGTTATTTAAATAACAAAAGCTTGAGAATTAAAACAAAATATTTTGAGTTTGAAAGATGTTCAATTCTTTGTCGAGATTGTTTAACTAGTTATGTACAAATACATATACTCTTCTATAGTCCGAATAGTTTGATGTTCGTTCTTGAGGTTGAGTTGCGTTTATTTAATGTTAATCAAACCATGCATGCATCATCTAATTTGACACACTAGAACCCACTGTTTCATATTATGTATAGAAAATTTACATAAAACCTCTAATGAAATCACATAAATGTGGCATGCTAAGCAAAATTTTACATCTATTACTTGTTCTTTTGCTTTCATGAAAATCATGCTATGGATATTTTCAATTTTTTCAAATAATGAATAAATTTCTGTACTTGTATTTGCAGGTTTCACAAGCTAAGAAGGCCTAGGACAAGGAAGAAATTAATGAGATGTGAGTGTTGATCGAGCAGCTGCAGGACCAGAACCGTGTGCAGGCTATACAGATTGAGTAGCTAAATCAAAAGGTTGCGGAGTACGTGCACAATCATAGTACTTTTCCATCATCATCTGCTTCTGGAGGACATAGCGACGAACATGATGCATCTTGAGGTATGTTTTTTCGGTGTTTGGCATGGAGATGTGATTTGTTTTGATCTTGTATATATTGGTACGGAGTGGATGAGACATGTTTGGATGTATTTTGATCGTTTGTATATATTGGTACAGTTTGTAGACATGTTTGGTTGTTTGGATACTTAGATGGTATGGAGTGGGTGATGATTTGTATATTTTGATGGTTTTTTGGATGTTTGGATCGTTTGGTTTGTATATATTGATATTTCTGTGTTTTATTTTGATTACTTATAGTGTTATTAGTATATATATCGAATATATGTGGAATTGGTTGGAAATGGATTGGAAATAGGGTAGTCGGAAGGTTGTTTGCTTGCTGTTATATAACAAAAGAACCCATTGTTTCCAACGGCTGTCAACGAATTCCAACGGCAATTTGGTCTTGTACTCAAACAGTTTCCAACGACATAAATCTGTTGGAAGCGATTGGAACAATCGTTGGAAAGGGTCCATGGATACCGTTGGAAGCCATTGGAAGTCGTGAACTCCATTCCAACGGCCGCCAATGGCTTTTAGCCGTTGGAATAACCCTGTATTCTAGCAGTGATTGAACTTGGTTAACAAGATCATTTATCATCATTTGATCAAAGTGGATCAGTCTGACAACATCAAATCCATCTTTTTTGGTTGCATCACCAACTGTCAAATTATTTTCTATTTGATTTTCTGAATTGTGCCATCCAAGAACCAATGAATCGAGAATTCTCTTGATTCGGTTGCAATAGTTTAAGACTACCTTTCTTGTTCTCACATTTTCAGTACTCATTGATCCTCCTTAGTTCTTATTGAAGTTCTTGATTCACCGTCAAAATGGTAGAAGGAAATATCACCACTTCTCTAACATCAACTGCTATATCCAACCAGTCAACTGCTAATAGTACCGATGAACATATCAAAACTACTGTCAGAAGACAAAGCCAACTCATCTTAATACAGTTTGACAAGTCAGGCTTTCTATTATAGAAATTGCAAATTGAAATGACAGTAAAGGGTTATGGATTAGAGTACTGCATATATGGCACAAAAGTTGATCCATCTAAATATATCAGAGATAATGAAGACAAACTCATAACTAAGAGCATCTCCAACTATTTTGCGAGTCGTAATATTACGACACGTAAAATTTAGGAGAGATTTGTTTAAATCTCTCAACATACGCCTGCCGATTTTATCGGCGTGCTCTGGAATTTTGAACGCATGTCGATTTTATTAGCGTGTTAACGTAACACGCCAATGAAATCGGCACCCAGCCTAGCGTGCTAGACTAAAGAAATTCACAAAGGTCCATAAATCTTCCTTTTTTATTTTTTTATATTGGTTTGGACGTCGAGATGCCACCATGCATTACGAATATCACTCGACTAACCGTTCGAGCATTATTGGACGAGGCAGCCGGTCTAATGCACGTTGTGCCCGCAACAGAGGCGATGATTCATGATTTACGGATTCTACATTAGTTACCCTAGGGTTTCACTTATCATTTGTTTATGGATCTCGAGACCATTCGTGTATAATTTCTTAATTCGAAGTATTTTTTATTGGCCAGTTAAATAGTTTGACAAAGTACATAGGTAGTATGAACTGTTATTATATTGTTTAGTAACCGACCAAAAAATAATTTTACTAGATGCGTGCTTTCGTGAGAGTTAGGTGAAGTTTATTACACGCACCTTTCACGTACTCCTAGTTGTTATTCAAATAGACTACTGACCAGTCCGTTCAGTCGTTTCTTACTGATTATACCACTCCAGTCCTTCGATTGACCGTTGCTAGAGACCTTATTAGAGAGATAGTGGCATATGACACACATTTTCCACTTTCCTGATTATGAGCTAGGTATCACCTCAGCCAATTTTTACATGTTTACGGGGATTGGGATTGGTGCCCTTGATAGATTCCCATGCCCATTTGACTCCTCCTACAAGTCACCCAAGTTTTACTTGCAGTATTTTCCTGATTTTGTTACCGATCATATATCCTGTGGAGCCGTTTCCATTGCATATTTACTTGAGTATATTCTAGCATATATGGATACAGAGGTTATGTAGGATGCTATATTCTGGGCTTCCCTTTAATATCAATTTGGTTCGTCATTCTTTTCAAACCAAAGGAGTACGATTCGACTTAGCCACCTAGCAGCACTAGCCGATTTAAAGCATCTGCATACGATTGATTGGGGTTGTAACACCCCAAAATATAATACACTATAACCATACTTGAAGATAATAAATTTGTAATAACTTAATTGTATATTCATAATTAAGGGAATCTGACATTACCGTTGCATTTGTCTTGGAATTCTAGTTCAGATAGACCCTAAGTTTGCGTAAAACGGACAACGCATGAAGAAGTTAGAGGATTTAGAAATTTGTACACATATAAGGGGCTTGTATGTATATATAATAAATTAATATTTCTAGAAATTCAAATGAACAAGGCGGCAAAACGATCAGGAAAACATCCCGTTATGGGATGACCCACGTCCAGCCCGGGTCAACCCATAGGTTGACCCAAGGGTGGATGGGTCGACAAATAGGTCGACCCAAGGGGTAGGTAGGTCGACCCATCCCTGATCTACCTAGATTCTGAACATGAATCTGGATTTTTTGTGCACTACATTCGTTACTGACTCAACATGACTTGTACGGTTTGGGTTTAAAACCTAAGATCTAAGGGTTGATGTTGACTCTATAACTCTATAAATAGATGGCTTTCCACATCCCAATTCACACAAATTCTTCGTATCTTCTTTTGACTCCATGAAATTATTCTGAATATTATAAACATATAATGGGGTAATGCTGGTAAAGATTTGATCGAACAGAAACAACATTAGGACTTGCATATATACAACTTGGATTGGACTTCCTACGACATAGTGTTATATAATTATCTTCATCAAGACTCACTTTGAGTTCCTGTTATTTACAGATCCGATTTCTTAGACCCTAAACATGGCAGTTAAATAAAAGTGATTAGAATTTATAGTGTTAGTAAAATAAATGTTACAACTGTTTTCACTGTTAATCACTTATGCCGTTATGATCAGTTATACACATGCCCATGATATTGGATACTTAAAAACAATATATACATATGCCTATAATGTTGAACAATTAACAAGCATACATGTCTATCTCCTTTTTTTCCATTTTTTATGATTATTTCTAGTCTTGCCTATATGCCTACGTGATTTGATTTTATTCTTCTTCCTCTGTTTTCCCTTTTTATTTTATGTCAGGCCTAGTCCTTGGGAAGCCTAGGCTATATGCGGTCGGAGTATTCGTATGTTTGGGGAAATAATGAATGATATAAAAGAAGAATTTAGGCATGTTATTTACTTGGACTGATTGATTATAATTTGGGAAAAAGGATAAATATATATATATGTTTAGACCTGCTGTAAACCGATAATGCGTAGATATTTGCTGTAAATGGACATTATGCATAAACCTGTAACTAAGGAAAATAGTTAATAAATAATATGCATAAGATTTGGACATGTTAAATTTGACTTAAAATAGATATTAAGTAAATGACATGTTAAGGATAGGATAAGTACCAAATAAAGATTAATAAACTGAAATGATGTGAAATTGTATACATCTGGGCATGGGTTTTAGGGAAGGGTTGTACACACATAATGACACATAATATTACAACCACGCTTATTAGTAAATCCAAACTTGCTAGGTTAAGTATAAATATTAATAAGCTAAGACGTTCATCATCTGATATTGTGCCAGATTTTAGGGACTCTTAAATCCTAACTATTTAGGGGCACAAGCTTAGGGGTTTAGCTTGTGTCAGTCTGTTGTTTGGAACCCATATCAGTCAGTAGCCCTGTAGGTATCTTTTAATAGGGTCCCACATTAGGTAGGGGCCAAGACACGCTTTACTGAACTGAGTAGTAAGAGGTTCACATGGGGGTGGATACGGGCGCGTTCCGGCAAAGTCATGAGTAGGGCTGCACAAAGTTTGGGTTGGGTCGGATCAAACCAAATACTTTATCCGACCCATATTGGTTTGGGTTGATGAAAACCGAACCCGTATCCGACCTCATATGAGGTTGGGTTGGGTTGAAGTATGGGTTGGATCGGGTTAAATAGGGTTGGGTTGGGTTGCATACATGATTAATTCATAACATAAATTTTAACTCAATAGTTTACAACTATATGGTAATACACAAATCACTGGAATTATATCCACATGGTTTATGTTTATCACCAGTCGATAACATGTAAATAACTAGCATGCATAATTCAGCATATTTTAATAAAGCAGCATAATTCACCGTATTTAACAACATAGAAAAAAATCAAAGCAAAAATTCTGTGTTGAGAATGGTGCGGAGAGCGGATGTGAAGGGAATGCCTGGGATGAATACAATTTCACTAATTTGGTGCAAATATCAAAGTAAAAATCTTATATTTTTTTAAGTGAGGTTGGGTTGGGTTAATATAAGGTTGGGTTGACTGAAAAATTACATCCGACCCATATATAGTATGGGTTGAAAATTGAAACCCATATCCAACCCGAACTACGTTGGGTTGGGTCGGATTTATGTGGGTTGGGTCGGATTGGTGGGTTGGGTCGGGTTGGATATGGGTTGTGTGCAGCCCTAGTCATGAGCATGCATGGGTCTGACCAGGGAAGATAAGACGCTGTAACACAAGGAAATAGGTATGTGTTATATAGTTGTTGGGTTATGGAGTGATACACCCTACTGCCGGGGCTGACACAAAGTATTTACATAGTAGGGAGCCGACCGCATGGGTAGTAATTAGGGTACAACTAATCATGTTGTTATGTAATTAGGTTAACACCTAATCCTAGTATGTAATTAGGGTACGCCTAATCCTACCGTTTAATCCTGCTGTTTATTTCTGCTGCAAAATTCTGTTGCTAATCCTGCCGTTACGTAATCATGCTGAACTTATTATACTAGTATTGGTGCAGACATTACCTGTTTAGGATATAAATGTGAAGCATTACCCTATCATAAGTTTATTCCTGTTATACATGTTCATCATGCTATTCTGTTTAGTTTAGTTACCTTTTATGACACTGCACCTTTCTAATCCTATCTTGGCATTTCTATTTTATTCATATTTGTAAATCACTGGAACTCGGCAGACTTTATGTCTGACCCCTTTTCTTTCGCCTCTTTCTTGCTTTCTCCCCCCTAGGTCCTCAAAGTGGCAACACTCAACAGTGACTAGGATTTCTCTTAAAGCTTGGACTTGACTGGGATTTCTTGAGATGTATCGTTTTGACTTGCTCTCTACTTTAGCATGGCTTATGGCGAGGGATATGATTTTATGTACTCTGATATTTTATTTCATGGGATGTTTTGTAAGACATATTTGAGACCGTTTGCTAGTTGTAACTGGTGTTGATGTATTTATGAAACTATGCTTTATTTCTTTCATAATAAAGTTTAAAATTTTCTGTTACTTATTGTATTTTCTCTGTAATGATTACTTATTGCGCTTCATGAAATTTAATGTTTTCTATTATAAGTGACATTAACAGACGTGGGGTGTCACATTTTGTTTTAGAGCTGAAGGTTACAAGATCAGTGAAAAAGTCTTTAAAACCGTTTTAAAAAAGCAAAGTATTTTCACGTAAAAAACTGTTTTTGAAAAACATATCCCCTTAAGCCATTGTTAATATTATCTCGATCTTTTGTTGAATCCTTTTTTCTTTTCTTTTCAGCATGTCTGGGGAACCCAATCTTCCTAAGGGCATTCCGTTACAGACATGGATCCGTAGATATCTTGAGGCTACGACACCTGCCGGAGGTCAAAGAGATGCTCCTCCCCCAACTGCAGCCATTGTTCCTCCACCTCCACGAGTAGATAACTTCTTTGAGTTATGCAAAGACTTCTGCACTATTGGAGGAAAGCCATTCTGTGGTACCAAATGCTTTGTTGAAGCATGGAATTGACTATGAGAGACGGAAAACTTGTTTGGATTTTTTGAGGTCGACGATCGAAGGAAGATACGGTTGGCTGCATGGCAACTTAAAGATGAGGCTTCCTACTGGTCAGAAGTAATGCAAGCTGGACAACCAGTGGTGACTTGTGATTACATCATACAAAGATTCGAAATGAAATTATTATCTCAGGTAGAGGAGGGACTGCAAATGGAGAGGTTCTTGGCTTTAAAACAAGGGGACATGCCGGTTAAGGAATATGCAAATTAGTTTAATCAACTAGCATGGTTTGGACTAGAGTTGGTGAATACGCCCCACAAAAAGGCGCTTAGATTTGCGAGAGGGTTAAATCAACCTCTCCAAGGACTTGCTTTGTCTCACATACCAATGAGGACAACTTTTTAAAGTCTAGTTGATATGGCTCTTATGCACGAGGATGGCAAGGAAGAAAAGAAAGAGACTAAAACTGGGGAGACTCAAGCGAAGGGCGAAAAACAGAAATGGTGGTCGAAGGAAGGAATGCAACAAAAGAAAGGCGGGTGTGACGACCTCTGACCATGTTCGACCGACCACACTCCAGTGACCGACCCGACCCACCCCTGGGTACAAGACCGACCCACTCCTATCTCCCTGCAGACCGACCAGAACCAACTCCTAATGCAGACCGACCGACCCCGTCTAGAAGATCGACACACCCGGTTGCTTCATGAAGGACCGACCCACCTTACTCGACCCCACCTTCATACTTTATGACCGACCCACTCCAGATCGACCGACCCACTCCAGACCAACTGACCCAGAAGAGGACCGACCAGGCATGGACCGACTCGACCCATTTCTTCTCTTCCAAGAAAATCTTCCCATGGTTTGACCGACCCACACCATGTTCGACCCAGAACCTGCATCCTCCAATGCAACTCCAATTTCGACCAAAACCTTGCCAAAACGATTTGCTCGACGAAACTAACTCAACTAGTCCACTCAACACCATCATGAACATGTTTTGAAACCACTAACATCACCAATTTGACCATTTCACCAATAATCATGTAAAATTTACCAAAATCACTATAAATGTACATATGAACAAAAATCATGGATTTAACTTGCACATTCACATGAAATATCATAGAAATTACTTATCTAAACTTGCTAAATCAGATCATAAGGTGAGTTACATGAAAATGGACTTACTAATGCATAAATCTATGGAAAAATACTTGCACTTGATGAAAAACATAAACAAACACTCATATGCTTTATTGAATCCATGTGAGAGATGCATATCACTCACCGATTCTCCAAAACAACCTAAAATTGATGAAATAAGAATCCGGACAGCAAGCACCTCACACCAAACCTCTTGATCTGATGAACTTTTGCTTCAATTGATGTAGATCTAGCCTCCAATGGTGTAGATCTATGATTTCCCTCCTTGAATTTTGATTTTTAATGGTGGAAAGATGTCAGAGGAAGGAGGAGCACAAGGCACCAAATGAGAGAATGGAAAACTAAAACCATTTCCCATATCTCTTACCCCCTACTTATACCCTTCCAATAGCCAACCAATGGGCCTTCCCAAATCAGCTCATTGTGGCTCTCCAAACCTGAACAACCAACTGAAAAACCTCAAAACAGTGATTCCTCCCAAACCGTTGAGCCAAATCTTTAATGTAACCACTCTACGGAAAGGCAACCATCAATTCCTTTCCAATGGCATAGGTCTCACCCTTTGATTCGATCTGAGTCAAAAGTTACGCCCTGTACAAGACTGACAGGGGAAAAAATGGTCACAAACAAAATTGGTAAAAATTATGGACATGTCTCACATCCCCGTAAACAACAAATCAAAAGATGAGAATGATCCAACCCTCAGGGAATGAAATAAAAATATTTTATGATCCTCCAATACGTAAAATGTGGATTGTTACAGCGGGAATCCTGACAAGGCTTAGATAAAGAAGGATATCAAGTGTCATGGTTGTAGAGCTATTGGTCATTTTGTGAAGACTGAAGAAAGACAAAGGTAGTATGCTTTAATTGTAGCCAGATGGGACACTTCACTAAGAAATTCCTAAGCAACAAGGACAAGGGACATGAACTTACGGATAAGTGCATGCTTTGGAAGTAAGGGGACCTGATCGAGGTGGGAAAGTTACGGTTGAAGGTTTGATTTCCCTTTTGACTATCCTGTTCGAACCCTGTTTGATTCTGGCACTTCACATTCATTTATATCCAGTTCTTTAGTAGATAGTCTTCACCTTAATACTAGCATAGTCTCTGATCCTGTAATAGTCCCAAACTCCATTGGAGGATCGTCTCATTTATCCATCATGTGTGGGGGTGTCAGAATTTCTATCTTGGGCGTCGAGTTTGAATGCGACGCATACGTGCTAAGCTTTATGGGCTATGGTTTGATTCTACGCATTGATTGGCTAGCCATGTATGGTGCCATTCTTGATTGCGAAAAAAGAATGGTTAGGCTTCTTTCTTGTCATGGTAGGACTCTCGATATTTCCGCGACCCACGAGGGTCAGTAATGCTCAGTTTTCTACAATCACTTGATACTTATGTTGATGATCTGTGATTGGTGCTCATAGTTAGAGTCTACCCAAATGAGTTTGAAGAGGTTAAGGTACTACCTCAAGAGCGTGAGATAGATTTCCAGATTTACTTGGTAGGGAACGCGAAGCCAGTTTCTCTACCAGTGCGCCACATAGCTCTTAAGGAAATAAAGGAGCTAAGCAAGCAAGTAGGGGAGCTATTCGAGAAAGGATTTATTAGGCGAAGCATTTCAGAATGGGGAGCTCTAGTCGTCTTCGCAACTAAGGCAGATGGCTCACTTCATCTATGTGTGGATTATAGGGAGATGAATATGCTCACTAAGAAGAATAGGCTCCCGCTACCGAGAATTGACGTCCTATTTGATCAGCTAGTTGGCGCATCAGTTTTCTCGCAGATGGATCTGACCATGGGGTTTCATCAGTTGAGAGTGGCAGAGGACAGTACTGATAAGAGTACATTTAGAACTCCAGTTGGCTTCTTCAAATGGTTGGTTATGCCTTTTGGGTTAACCAATGCACCCACCTATTTTGTGGATTTGATGAGTACGATGTTTAGGGAGTTTCTGAAAAAGTTCGTGGTGGTCTTTGTGGATGACACTCCGATCTTCTCAAGGAACGAGGAAGAACATGCCCAACACTTAAGAGAGGTTCTGCATACCCTTAGGTCACATCAGCTCAAGGCGAAGTTTTCTAAGTGTCACATTTGGACGAAGGAAATAAGGTTCCTAGGGCATGTGGTCTCCAAGGACGGGATAGCAGTGAACCCAACAAAAGTCGTTGCAGTTCAAGGTTAGAGGATTCCAAAGAATGCAACGGAGGTGAGAAGTTTCCTAGGGTTGGCGGGCTACTATAGAAAGTTCATCAAAGATTTTTGCAAGGGTATCAGCCCTGCTTACCCGATTGACGAAAAAGAACTTGCCTTTTTCATGGAGCAATTATTGTGAGGATTCTTTTCAGAGGTTGAAGAGGGCTCAGACAACAACCCTAGCTCTGACTCTCCGAGATGAAAACAAGACGTTTACGGTTTACACGGATGCATGTAGCACGGGGCTTCGTGCTATTCTAACGCAAGAGGAAAAGGTAGTGTGCTCTGAAAGTAGGTAGTTTAGGGTTCAAGAAAAGAACAACCCAACCCATGATCTAGAGTTGACTGCTATAGTGTTCGCATTAAAGTCTTGGCGACACAATCTACTTGGAGAAAAAAATCAGCTATATACGGATCATAAGTCGCTCAAGTACTTTTTCTCGCAAAAGGATCTCAATTTAAGGTAGCAACCATGGATGGAGTTCCTAGCATCCTACAAATTCAAGATAGCTTATACCACTGGCAAGGGTGATGTATTTGATGACGCACTGACTTGGCTGAGGATGAATTTGAGTCCTCTATTCGTAGATAGGCAGAGCTTGGAGTACATCTTGACTTTTGATTTTAAGCCTTCTACGAATTTCACGGTTGGATTGTTAGCATCATTGGAGGTGCGGCCCTCTCTATTGGAGTGAGTTGTTTCTCTGCAATGAGAGGACCCGTAGGTTTCAGACATTTTGGACAAGCTCAATAGAGGAGAGACTTCTAGTCCCCTTGCTAGATATACTGTAGATAATAAGGGGTGTCTAAGACGAGGTGGGAGGATATGTGTCCCTAAGACTGGGGAATTGCTTAAGGTAGTGCTTGAGGAAGCTCATCATTCTCGGATGACTATCCATTCGGGTGGTGACATAATGTATCGAGACATGAAGTGGGTTTTATTTTGGACTGACATGAAGAAAGATGTGGTTGAATTTGTAGCTCGATGCATGACTTGCCAAAGAGTAAATGCTAAACAAAAAAAACACACGATGGATTACTACAGCCATTGGATGCCCCACAGTGGAAATGGGAGTGCATCTCTATGGACTTCATCATTGGATTGCCTCTATCGAGGAAGTGAAATACGAGCATTCGGGTGATAGTGGATAAAGTTACAAAGAGCGCTTATTTTATTCATGTGAAGAGAAAGAGGACGGCGTCTTGGCTAGAATTGGTTTATCTCCGAGAGATAGTTTGATTGCATGGGGCACCTTCCAATACAGTGAGCGACCGCGACCCTATCTTTACTAGCGAGTTTTGGAAAAGCTTGCAAGAGGCATTAGGTACACAGCTGCGTTTGAGCACATCATACCACCCTCAAACGGATTGACAGACTGAGAGGGTGAATAGAGTGTTTGAGGTTCTTCTAAAACTGTGTATCTTAGACTTTGGATGGACTTGACAAGAGCACCTTCCTTTGGTGGAGTTCACCTACAATGTGACGGCCCGCTCCGCACCAGCCTGCATTTCCTCCGGAAGTGCGCTGTACACATGCCCCGACTAGCACGGAACGGTCGCCAAAGAAAGGGGAGAAGGAAATGAACTAATCAAGGAACCTGTAGAATGTCTCACAGCGCATGGAATAAAATACAATAACAACATACTTGACATAAAACAGGTGAGACAGTGCATAAGCTGATAACTAAAATCAACATCAATCATCAGAGCAGCGAAAATCCATATACAGCTTATTACAATTTTCCAAATTTACTGTCTCTAAACAAAAGAAAGCTAAAGTAGAAGATGCACCACCAATGCCCAAGCAGTGATCTTCAACAACACAGGGAGAATATTATATATATTACGTGGAAGCCTTCTGCTCGTCTCTGGATCATCTACCCGTGCATCACCAGCTAACCTGTCTCTAGTCTGCTCGTGTGAGCACCCAGAGTAATAAGAGGAGACATAAAACTCTGGGTCAGACATAAAGCCTGGTATGAGCGATAAGCATCTAAACAGAATAATAACAGGTATACTAAACCATACCTGAACCTGGACCTGCAACCAAAGAGTTAGTACCACATACCGTGCAATACTCTAAGGTGCCATAATAAATAGTGTAAGAATACGGGGGTGGGGGTGTGCGTGCCACAATGATAGCAAACAAATCATCCATAGCAATCATCCTCACATCTCTCACTCAGTGCCTAAAGCGTACGATATCTACCACTTTGGAACACTAGACAAACTGAGGTAACGACGAATCCCGACTTGTAGAAACCCTGCTATGACCAAGCTAAACATATGGAGTCATGACCAAACATTTCAATGACCCACTTCATTGGTTGTAGCCCTTGGTTCTACCGATGCCATAATGGCCCTAAATCCGTCTTCATACCTCCTACCATAGTGGTTCAAAGCTATAGACATCGATAACTCCTTGGCACGCGTCCCGCAGCAAAGCCCAACCATGAAGCGAACTCGTCGATTCCCATCTAAATCTTGAGCTCTAACTTCTCATTTGGACTTCCTTTGCATCTCGGGTTTTGATCGAGTTGGAGTTGGTCTTCAAAAGAGTCGTCGCATAGAAGTGGTCCTGAATTCGATTCGGTTCGGATATATACGTATAACACGGTTCGGTTCGGTGCAATGCTCCATGGTGTATTCCTGCGTGTGGTTCGGTTCGGTGATCCTTCCCCTTAGACGTCGGTTCGGTTCGGATGTCACGCTCCAGTCGGTTTGGTTCGTCCCTCCTCTAGCTTGCCTGCTCCGATCCGATCTCGTCCCCTGGCCTACTCCGATCCGATCCTGCTCCATAGCCCGATCCGATCCCACCCCCTTATCTGCTCCGATCCGCTCTTCAACCTACTCCGATCCGATCCGCTCTTTATAGTTCCGATCCCCTCGTCCACTCCAACTCTAAGTAAACGGCCTTCCTTCTCGCTAAGCCTCCTCCAGTGACAAGCTCCAATCCAGTTCGAATCCCCTCGGTCAGTTCACAAATCCGATCCGACCCCCTACTCCGATCCGATCCGATCCGGTTCGGAACCTGCACATTTCTGCAACTTTCCAGCGAGCTTTCTACGCCATTCGACGGCGCTTTCGACCAATCTAACTATTCTAATCAATCATAAAACATACCATAGAGTCATAGCAATATGTAAGAGCAACCACAAACACCAAACAACAATCCAAATGAATCAAAATAGATCAAAAGTGGCTAAAACCTCACATTTTCCTATAATCCATCTTAATCATGTTTAAGCGCATACTTAGTAAAATTTAATCAAATCGTCTAAATTTTCTAACAGAGGCATGAAATATTATTTAAGAATTTCTAAACATTTTTCCAGAATTTATTAGTGTATAAATTCGCTAATCTTCACTAATCACCCTTAATTAACTGTAATTAGTGTCAAAACGATGCTATCACTCATCTTGGCCACAACTAAAATTCTCAGAACTGAAACTCCTCTGATTTGGGGCGAATACTGATGTCCAACGGCAGCTCTAACCTTGCTTTGGTGCTTTTTCTTCTTAATTTGGTGTTGCTAAGTCTAATCTTCAATTAGAAAGTGATTTGGGGTGTTTTAGATGTAGGAGGCCATTGTTAGAGTGTCTAAGGATGAAAGTGGCGGCTGGAAAATGTCTAAAGAAATGTTTTCTAACCCTAATCAGCCCCTATATACCCCTAAACCCGAAATTCCCCTTTGGGCCTAGCTGTTAATCACCCGGTTAAGCCCAATTAAGCTGTTTTTCACCATCTGAAACTTGTTTTCAGCCATATCTCCCAAACGGTGAGTCCGTTTGGCTAATGTGACCACTCTACGGAAAGAGAAACCATCATCCGGAGCCAATGAAAGTGGTTTCAGGTCAAAATTCCTTTCCAGTCAAAAGTTATGGCCAAAATAGTGCCAACTAGGGGTAAAATGGTCATTTAAAAATCGGGAAAAATCATGAACATGGGAAATGACCCCAATAGTCGTCTCCCAAAGTTACCTGACCATACGACTTCGTATGTGAAAGAAATAAATATCCTACGATCCTATGATGCGTAGAATGCGGGTCGTTACACTCTCCCCCCCCCCCGCCCTTAAGAAATTTCGTCCCCGAAATTCCTTAACCCAAAACATACAAAAGATCCCGCATGCCTAACAACCACATACAACAATCAAACATGCAAAACAAGCAAACAAGCCTATCCTAGCATGCGGAAAACTAAATCGAAGTCAAAATCTTACCAGGCAAAGAGTTCTGGGTGTGACTTCCTAATGTTCTCCTCTGTCTCCCAAGTACAATCATTCTCGTCCTCGCTCCACTGTACCTTGACTAGCTTCACCGCCTTCCTTCGAAGTTGTTTCATCTCGTGCGCGACAATACGAGCCGGCTTGCGGTTCCCAACCGCCTCGGGTTCTACTTCGAAGTCCTCTAACTGATCAGGTGAAATAGTCATATCTGAGTCGTGAACGAACTTCCTTAGTTGGGAAACATGAAATACGTTGTGAACTCCCGCCATCTTTTCTGGTAAGTCAATTCTGTATGCCAAATTCCCGACTAGTTCAAGAACAGGGAATGGACCAACAAATCTTGGTGCTAATTTGCCTCTCCTGCCAAATCGTATTACGCTCTTCAACGGAGAAATCTTGACAAACACCAAGTCACCAACGGAGAATTTTAGGTCTCTTCTCCTCTTATCAGCATAACTCTTCTGCCTATCTTGGGCAGCCTTCATTCGTTGTTGAATGATCTTGATCTTATCTGAAGTTTCCCTCACCACATCTAGTCCAAGCATAAACTTCTCGCCAGTCTCTATCCAACATGATGGTGAGTTGCACGGTCTTCCATACAAAGCTTCAAATGGAGCCATACCGATACTGGATTGGCAGCTATTATTATATGCAAACTCTACTAGATGCAAATGGTCATCCCATGATCCACCAAAATCCAATATACATGCTCTCAAGAGATCTTCCAAAATACGGTTCACCCTCTCCGTCTGACCGTCGGTCTGAGGATGGTAGGCGGTACTGAGATGTAACTCTGACCCTAGAGCCTCTTGTAAGCTCTTCCAAAACCCACTAGTGAACAACGGGTCTCGGTCGCTCACAATGCCTTTAGGTACTCCATGAAATCTCACTACCCACTTCATATACAATTCTGCTAACTTAGCTGCCGTTCTGGTCGATTTGACTGGTATAAACCTTGCACTTTTAGTCAGTCGATCTACAATTACCCAAATGCTGTCATATCCCGATCCAGTCCTTGGTAAACCATCGATGAAATCCATCGAGACTTGCTCCCATTTCCATTCGGGAATTTCTAATGGCTGTAACAACCCACTAGGCTTCTTTTGCTCGGCTTTAACTAGCTGGCAATTCATGCACTTGGATATAAACTTCCCAACGTCTCTTTTCATCCCTTCCCAGTAGTAAGTCCGCTTCATACCTCGATACATCTTGTTACCACCGGGGTGTATAGTCAGCTTTGAGTGATGACATTCTCTAAGCACTTCATCTCTCAATCCATTGACATTGGGTACAACAAGCTTTCCATTCTTTCTAAGCCATCCATCTCGACCAAGCCCATACACATTCATCTCCTCATCGATACCCATCTCTAACTTGGAGATGATTTCCAATAGGTTAGGATCGTCCCTCTGATTAGAACCAATCCGCTCTATCAAAGTGGGTCTGATCGTCAAACTTTCTAACATTTCTAGATCCAATTCGCACTTTGGTCTGAAATCAAACCCCGCGATAAACTCCAGTTGCTTCCATTCAAGGAACATAGCCCCTAAGCCGGCATGTCTTCTACTCAATGCGTCAGCCACCGCATTGCCCTTTCCTGGTGTGTATGCGATGTCAAAATCATAGGAAGCTAAGAACTCTAACCATCTCTGCTGACGGAGATTCAGATCTTTCTGAGAGAAGAGATACTTTAACGACTTATGATCTGTAAACAGCTCAAATCTTTCTCCCAAGAGATAGTGTCTCCACATCTTTAACGCGAACACAATCGCTGCCAATTCTAAATCATGGGTAGGGTATCTTCTCTCGTGCGGTTTCAATTGCCGACTTGCGTAAGCTACAACCCTACCGCCTTGCATCAATACAGCACCCAGTCCGGTACCACAGGCATCCGTGTATACCGTCATCTCTTCATCCCCCTTAGGAATGACTAACACTGGTGCGCTTGTCAACTTGTCCTTTAGACTTTTGAATGCATTCTCGCACCTTTCATCCCAGACAAAAGCTTGATTCTTCTTGGTCAACTGGGTCAATGGTGCTGCTATCTTGGAGAAACCTTGGATAAACTTACGATAATATCCGGCTAATCCCAAGAAACTTCTTACATCTGTTGCGTTCTTGGGCGTAGGCCAATCTTGTACCGTAGCCACCTTTACCGGGTCCACGGCAATACCATTCTCTGATACAACATGGCCCAAGAACCTCACTTCCCTCTTCCGGAAGTGACATTTAGAAAACTTGGCTTTCAATTGGTGTTTTCTCAACACCTCCATCGCTACTCTTAAATGTTCCTTGTGTTCTTCCTCTGTCCTCGAATAGACCAAAATATCATCAACGAACACAAGGACAAACTTATTCAACTGATCTCTGAATACCCTATTCATAAGATCCACAAAATATGCTGGGGCATTGGTCAACCCGAATGGCATGACCAACCACTCATAAAATCCAGACGGCGTTCGAAATGCCGTTTTAGCTATACTCTCAGCTTCCACTCTAAGCTGATGAAAGCCTGTCGCGTGATCCAACTGAGAAAATACTCTCGCGCCACTCAACTGATCGAACAAATCATCTATCCGCGGTAGAGGATACTTGTTCTTCCTCGTCACTTTATTCAACTCGCGGTAGTCTACACACAAACGAAGGGAACCATCCGCCTTGGTAGCAAACACAACTGGTGCTCCCCATTCAGAAACACTCCTTCTGATAAATCCCTTCTTCAAAAGATCGCCGACTTGCACCTCGAGCTCTCGCTGCTCCCTTGGTGTCATACGACGAAGTGGCATCACTATAGGTCTGGCATCTTTTACCAAATCAATACGAAACTCAATCTCTCGGTGTGGTGGAAGTCCGGTCACTTCTTCGAAAACATCCGGATACTGGCCAACCACGGGCAAACCTGACAACTCACTATGCGGAATGTCGAGGGAGTTTAGAAAACTAGCCAATACCCCCTCACTGGGTAGACCACCAAACACTATCCTCCGCCCATCATCCGCTCTAGCTGTCACCAACAAGCCCTCACAGTCTACCACCACCCCGTATCTTTGGAGCCAATCTACTCCCAAAATAATGCCAAACCCAGTAAAGCCCAAAACAAAGCAATCACAAACAAACATGCATCCATGACTCGATAGGACCACATTGCGACAAATCATGCTAAGGCTAGTCGAACCACCAATCGGGTTCGTCACTACTAAAGGTCTATCGACAATCTCGGGCTCCAATCCCAACCTATCTACCAGGTCACTAGATATGAAAGAACTGGAAGCTCCGGTATCAAACAAAACTCTAATAGGAACATCATAAACAGAAAACATACCTTGAATGACGACATTCTTTCCCTTCTCCGCCGCAGTTGGGGCATTCGACGAAGAAGGAATAGCATTAAGAGCGTAGGCTTTCACCATTTGCTTTTCTTTAGGGGGCTGTGGACACTTGTCCTTGTGATGTCCCATTTGGCCACAGTTGAAGCACTTCCTATCCGCTGGCTTGGCCCGACAATTACTAGCATAATGGCCCTTCTTACCACAGCTGAAGCACTCAACATCTTGCTTATTCCTTTTCTTCTGGCCATCCTTAGTCTGATTCTGCTTTCTCTTATTCTGGGAACCACCCTTGCCTCCACCACTTGCTTGTGGTTTTGGCTCTTCCGCAGATGCAACCTCAGTCTTGGGCTTAGGGTAGAGACTTTCTGACCTTAATGCTTTCCCCACAATCGATTCAAACGTCTCATCGATGTGGTTAATAAGTATTTCCCCCAAGTACTGATCCAAACCAGTTATGAATTTCTCATTCTTTTTCTCGGTAGTATCAATAAGAGATAACCCATATTTTGACAAAGTGTCAAATTCAACAATGTACTCCGAGACAGCTCTGCCACTCTGCTTGAGCTCCAAGAATTTCTTAAACAGCACTGACTTCTGAGCAGCTGGAATGAACTTCTCGCTAAACCGAGCCTTAAACTGATCCCAAGTAATCTGATCTTCGGGAGTAGCTGCCTTTATAGCATTCCACCAATTCATTGCCCGTCCTTGCAGCTGACGGGACGCTAGCTTTCTCTTCATCGCATCCTCGATACCTAAATCCTCGAAGATACGTTCGCAACTATCCAACCAATCTTGAACATCTGTAGCCGACTCCGTTCCGTGGAATGACTTCCCACCAAGACTAGTATAATCCTTATTCAGCTTGGCGAAGTCGACTCTTGGCGCCTGCACTATTGGACCATCACCATTTCCACCATTGGGAGCTGCCCTCTGTACATCTCTAAGCATCTCCCTCATGAGGTCAGTAAACATCGTCCTCGTGTCAGCAGCATTCCCATTATTGGCTCCTCTACCAGCACCTCTAGTATACCGGCTCATCGTCAATCTGAAAAAGGAAACGATTAACGACTCCATAGTGGTGCTAGTGCAGTACGACTTCATCCTTATACTAGTAATAGTATATATATAGCTTTTGAAAACCAAAATAATCACAAATACGCTCTCTCGTATACGTATATTATCTCTCCCTGATAACTTCCCTAGGTTAACTACGCAACCTCGCTCTGATACCAAGTGTGACGGCCCGCTCCGCACCAGCCTGCATTTCCTCCGGAAGTGCGCTGTACACATGCCCCGACTAGCACGGAACGGTCGCCAAAGAAAGGGGAGAAGGAAATGAACTAATCAAGGAACCTGTAGAATGTCTCACAGTGCATGGAATAAAATACAATAACAAAATACTTGACATAAAACAGGTGAGACAGTGCATAAGCTGATAACTAAAATCAACATCAATCATCAGAGCAGCGGAAATCCATATACAGCTTATTACAATTTTCCAAATTTACTGTCTCTAAACAAAAGAAAGCTAAGGTAGAAGATGCACCACCAATGCCTAAGCAGTGATCTTCAACAACACAGGGAGAATATTATATATATTACGTGGAAGCCTCCTGCTCGTCTCCGGATCATCTACCCGTGCATCACCAGCTAACCTGTCTCTAGTCTGCTCGTGTGAGCACCCAGAGTAATAAGAGGAGACATAAAACTCTGGGTCAGACATAAAGCCTGGTATGAGCGATAAGCATCTAAACAGAATAATAACAGGTATACTAAACCATACCTGAACCTGGACCTACAACCAAAGAGTTAGTACCACATACCGTGCAATACTCTAAGGTGCCATAATAAATAGTGTAAGAATACGGGGGTGGGGTGTGCATGCCACAATGATAGCAAACAAATCATCCATAGCAATCATCCTCACATCTCTCACTCAGTGCCTAAAGCGTACGATATCTACCACTTTGGAACACTAGACAAACTGAGGTAACGACGAATCCCGACTTGTAGAAACCCTGCTATGACCAAGCTAAACATATGGAGTCATGACCAAACATTTCAATGACCCACTTCATTGGTTGTAGCCCTTGGTTCTACCAATGCCATAATGGCCCTGAATCCGTCTTCGTACCTCCTACCATAGTGGTTCAAAGCTATAGACATCGATAACTCCTTGGCACGCGTCCCACAGCAAAGCCCAACCATGAAGCGAACTCGTCGATTCCCATCTAAATCTTGAACTCTAACTTCTCATTTGGACTTCCTTTGCATCTCGGGTTTTGATCGAGTTGGAGTTGGTCTTCAAAAGAGTCGTCGCATAGAAGTGGTCCTGAATTCGATTCGGTTCGGATATATACGTATAACACGGTTCGGTGCAATGCTCCATGGTGTATTCCTGCGTGTGGTTCGGTTCGGTGATCCTTCCCCTTAGACGTCGGTTCGGTTCGGATGTCACGCTCCAGTCGGTTCGTCCCTCCTCCAGCTTGCCTGCTCCGATCCGATCTCGTCCCCAGCCTACTCCGATCCGATCTTGCTCCATAGCCCGATCCGATCCCACACCCCTTATCTGCTCCGATCCGCTCTTCAACCTACTCCGATCCGATCCGCTCTTTATAGTTCCGATCCGATCCCCTCGTCCACTCCAACTCTAAGTAAACGGCCTTCCTTCTCGCCAAGCCTCCTCCAGTGACAAGTTCCAATCCAGTTCGAATCCCCTCGGTCAGTTCACAAATCCGATCCGACCCCCTACTCCGATCCGATCCGGTTCGGAACCTGCACATTTCTGCAACTTTCCAGCGAGCTTTCTACGCCATTCGACGGCGCTTTCGACCAATCTAACTATTCTAATCAATCATAAAACATACCATAGAGTCATAGTAATATGTAAGAGCAACCACAAACACCAAACAACAATCCAAATGAATCAAAATAGATCAAAAGTGGCTAAAACCTCACATTTTCCTATAATCCTTCTTAATCATGTTTAAGCGCATACTTAGTAAAACTTAATCAAATCGTCTAAATTTTCTAACAGAGGCATGAAATATTATTTAAGAATTTCTAAACATTTTTCCAGAATTTATTAGTGTATAAATTCGCTAATCTTCACTAATCACCCTTAATTAACTGTAATTAGTGTCAAAACGATGCTATCACTCACCTTGGCCACAACTAAAATTCTCAGAACTGAAACTCCTCTGATTTGGGGCGAATACTGATGTCCAACGGCAGCTCTAACCTTGCTTTGGTGCTTTTTCTTCTTAATTTGGTGTTGCTAAGTCTAATCTTCAATTAGAAAGTGATTTGGGGTGTTTTAGATGTAGGAGGCCATTGTTAGAGTGTCTAAGGATGAAAGTGGCGGCTGGAAAATGTCTAAAGAAATGTTTTCTAACCCTAATCAGCCCCTATATACCCCTAAACCCGAAATTCCCCTTTGGGCCTAGCTGTTAATCACCCGGTTAAGCCCAATTAAGCTGTTTTTCACCATCTGAAACTTGTTTTCAGCCATATCTCCCAAATAGTGAGTCCGTTTGGCTAATGTGACCACTCTACGGAAAGAGAAACCATCATCCGGAGCCAATGAAAGTGGTTTCAGGTCAAAATTCCTTTCCAGTCAAAAGTTATGGCCAAAATAGTGCCAACTAGGGGTAAAATGGTCATTTAAAAATCGGGAAAAATCATGAACATGGGAAATGACCCCAATAGTCGTCTTCCAAAGTTACCTGACCATACGACTTCGTATGTGAAAGAAAGAAATATCCTACGATCCTATGATGCGTAGAATGCGGGTCATTACATACAACAACAATTATCAATCAAGAATAGGCATGGCACCCTTCAAAGCATTATACAGACGATCTGGTAGATCGCCAACTTGTTGATGGGAGTCTACGGACAGACTTCTACTTGGTCCGAAAATGATTCGATACACTTCCAAGAATATTGATCTTATCCATCGAAGAATGAAAGCTGCTCAAGACAGATAGAAATCCTATGCCGATAAAAGGAGGACCGTTTTGGAATTCGAAGTGGGAGATATGGTCTTCATTAAAGTGTCACCGCTAAGGAATGTAGTTCTCTTTGGCTCGGTAGGGAAGTTGACACCGAGATTTATAGGTCCATTCCCTATAGTAGAGAGGATATGACAGATGGCTTATAGGATCAAGCTACCGTATAGATTAGCCGGCGTACATGATGAATTTCACATTTTCCATTTGAGGAAATGTCTCCATGATATGACAGAGATAGCAGAGCTGAGCACACTTGAGGATGTAGAAGTTGAGAAGGAAGCATCAGCGAGACAAGTTCATATTCATATCCTTGGATCAGAAATCAAGAAGTTATGGAACAAGGAAATTAGATTGGTTAAAGTGCATTAGGGAGAAGACAGTGAAGATGCGACGTGGGAACCCGAAGATGGATTCGCACTTCTTATCCTTTTCTTTTTGAGAGTATGTTCTTGACTTCTCTTTCAAGCTTTTACTTTGCATTTGCTTCTACCATTCAAGTTTATTTATCCTATCGTTTAAACCTTTCGATCCTTAGGTAGAATCCAATGGTTGGAAACATGTGTTTGAAACATGTTATGATTGATGGTTGCAAGTGGAAGCAAGTGTTTGCTGGTGGCTACTCGTGGATGCATATACACACACTAGGCACTAGATCGGCTCAATCACTTACATATTGCATATGGATGTGTGTGCATTTTATATTTTCTATGGGTGGAAATGGATGTATCATCATATGGATGTTGCATTTAGATGAATGATTGTGCACACATATAGACTTTATATGTTATACTAAGATTATTTGCATACATCTTGGATTCAAGGCACAAACATATATTGCATCAAGGAGGTCAAATGAAGCAGTCGACCGCCTGATTTTCGCATTAGTGTAAGGACATATATACACAACACTTTGCATAAGTTCATACAAGCATTAGAAATCTCTTAAGGAAAATGGACGTCTGTGGATGATGGATGAGTACATGATTATTGGTGGATGATAGTAACATTCTTCTAGACTTGGAGATTTCGGGGGCGAAATACTTTAAGTAGGGGAGAATGTGACACCCAAAAATATCATAAACTATAACCATACTTGAAGATAATAAATTTAGAATAATTTAATTATATATTCAGAATCAACTGAATTTGGCATTATCGTTACATTTGTCTTGAAATTTTGGTTCAGATAAATCTTAAGTTTGCATAAAACGGGCAGTGAATGAAGAAGTAGGGGATTTAGAAGTTTGCATACATATAAGGGGTTTATATGTATATATAATAAATTAATAATTTAGAAGAATCAAACGAACAAAGTGGGAAAATGGGCGGGAAAACGTCCCATTATGGGACGACCCACGTTCAACTCGGGTCGACCTGTAGGTCGACCCAAGGGTTGATGGGTCGACCCATAGGTCGGCCCAAGGGGTACCATCCCTGATCCAGCCTGATTATGAACATGAACCTGGACTGCTTTGTGCACTACATTCATTACTGACTCGGCATGACTTGTACTGTTTGGATTTAAAACCTAAGATATAAGGGTTGATGTTGACTCTGTAACTCTATAAATATATGGCTTCCCCCATTCCCAATTCACACAAATTCTTCATATCTTCTTCTGCCTCCATGAAATTATTTTGAATATTATAAACATATAATGGGGGAATGCCGCTAAATATTGGATCGAATAGAGACAACATCAGGACTTTTATACATATAACTTGGATTGGACTTGGACTTCATACGACATAGTGTTATATAATTATCTTCACCAAGGCTTACAATGTGTTTTTGTTATTTACAGATCTGATTTCTTAGACCTTAAACATGACAGTTAAGTAAAACTGATTTGGATCTAGAGTGTTAATAAAATAAATGTTATACATGTTTTCACTGTTAATCACATATGCCATTATGATCAGTTATACACATGCTTGTGATATTTGATGATTAAACAATTTATACATATGCTTGTGATGTTGGAAAATTAACAAGTATATGTAACTATCTTCCTTTTCCCATTTTCTATGTTTATTTCCAGTCTTGCCTATATGCCTATGTGATTTTATTATATTCTTCTTCCTCTGTTATCCCTTTTTATTTTATGCTAGACCTAGGACTTGGGAAGCCTAATCTATACCTGATTAGAGTATGCCTATGTTTTGGGCAAAAATGAATGATATAAAAGAAGAATTTAGGCATGTTATTTACTTGGACTGATTGACTATAATTGGGGAAAAGGATAAATATACATGTTTAGACTTATTGTAAACCGATAACGAGTCGATACTTGCTATAAATGGACATTATGCACAAACCTGTAACTTGAGAAAATAGTTGACAAATAATATGCATAAGAATTGGACATGTTAAATTTGACTTAAAACGGACATTAAATAAATGACATGTTAAGGATAAGGTAAGTACCAGATGTAGATTAATAAACTGAAATGTGTGAAAATGTAGATCTGGGCACGGGTTTTGTGGAAGGGTTGTACACACATAATGACATGTAATATTATAACCACGCTTATTAGTAAACCTAAACCTTCTAGGTTAAGTATAAATATTAATAAGCTAAGAGGTCCCTCATCTGCTATTGTATCAAGTTTTGGGGACTAGTTATTTAGGGTCACAAGTTTAAGTGGTTTGGCTTGTGATAATCTGCTGGTTGGAACCCATATCAGTCAGTAGCCCTGTAGGTATATTGTTAATGGGGGTCCCACCCTACCTAGTGGGGGTCCCGCACTAGGTAGGGGACAAGGCACGCTTTACTGAACGGGGTAGTAAGAGGTTCACATGGGAGTGGGTACGGTCGCGTTCCGCTAGGGTATGAGCATGCATGGGTCCGATTAGGGAAGATAAGACGTTGTAACACTTGTAAATAGGTATGTGTTATATAGTTGTTGGGTTAGGGAGTGATACACCCTACTGCCGAGGCTGACACAAAATATTTACGTAGTAGGGAGCCGATCACATGGGTAGTAATTAGGGTACACCTAATCCTGCTATTATGTAATTAGGTTAACACCAATCCTATTATGTAATTAGGGTACGCCTAATCCTGCTGTTTAATCCTACTGCTTATTTTTGATGTAAATTCTGTTGTTAATCCTACCGTTATGTAATCATGTTGAACTTGTTATACTAATATTGGTGCAGACATCAGCTGTTTAGGATATAAATGTGAAGTATTACCCATCATAAGTTTATTCTTGTTATACCTGTCCATCATGCTATTCTATTTAGTTTAGTTACCTTTTATGACACTATACCTCTATCATCTGGTCTTATTTACGTGTCTTGGCATTTCTATTTTATTCATATTTGTAAACCACTGGAACTCGCAGACTTTATGTATGACTACTTTTCTTTTGCCTCTTTCTTCCTTTCCCCCAGGTCCTCATAGTAGCCGCACTCAACAGTGACTAGGATTCTCTTACAACTTGGACTTAACTTGGATTTCTTGAGATGTGTCATTTTGATTTGCTCTCTACTTTAGTATGGCTTATGGCGAGGGATATGAATTTATGTACTCTGGTATTTTATTTTATGGGATGTTTTGTAAGACAGATTTGAGACAGTTTACTGGTTATAATTAGTATTGATGTATTTCTGAAACTATGCTTTATTTCTTTCATAATAAAGTTTAAAATTTTCCGCTTCTTATTTTATATGTCTTGTAGTTTCTCTGTGATGATTACCTATTGCGCTTCACGAAACGTAATGCATTCTCTTATGAGTGACATTAACGGACGTGGGGTGTCACAAGGGCTCAGCTATATTGGGATGTCTATACAATGCATTAGACTCTTACGTTTTTGGAGATGTTCGATAGATGTTTGGTTTTTTCTACATGTTGCCGTGTTAGTACTACGAGTACACGACCAACATGCATCCACATAGTTCTGACCGCCAGTCATGCTGCTGAGTCCTTTTTCCCACGCATGCGTCGATGAGAGAGTAGTCATGTAGTCCAGCGCGCTCCTACTAGAGTCAAAAACACGATATGATGGAGGCTCGATCACAGATTGATTTTAGGCCCAGGGCCAACATAATACGAGCACCATGGGCTTCTTATTGTATGTCTATGACAGAGGGTGTCCCGCTAGGTGATGAGCACCCTTTATTTTTTGCATGTCATTTATCTTTATGCCATGTCGTTTTTCTCCCGCCGGCCTACCTTCCTATTTGGTACTTGGGAGATTGTTGTTATTTTCAGGGGCCGGATGAGTTGCATGTACCCCGAGATCCGCTTTTTATTGTTGATATGTTCGGGTTACGATGTTCCATTGGGAGACAATACATACAGGATCTGAGACAGACATAATGGGTTGATACACAGGCTTTTTTTAATACCGAGAGCAGATTTTGATACATATTGGCATAGAGTTGCTCCTCGGCTGTACATGTTGCCAGTTTACAATCGGGGTGTGAACTCCGATCACATAGGACCTCGAGTGACTATGAGTAGAGTTCATCCACCACTGTTTACTTTTGATCTGACCCCTTCACAATGCTCCGTTCAGCTTATGGATATTGATCTTGCCGCCTCATTATAGTCATATGATCTTAGTAGTACGTTGAATGTCCTACCTATTATCTATCCACCTGATCACATGGTTGTTGGTATCCCCACGGTTGGATTGTATCCTGCGCATGAGGTAATATTCATACTTCTAAATTTATTAGCTTATATGTTTTTAAGGTATACAAATTGAGTTTAAATGTTCTTCTATTATAGTTTGCACCCAGGATAGACCAGCATAGATGAAACATAGCCAGTATTCAGGAGATGGCACTACAACATTCTCAGTCGTTGTATCAGGAGCACCAGGGGATAGTGCAGGGTTTGCAGGCCCAGATCGATGACTTAGAGGCCCGATTGGCGGCATTAGGTGGTGGTGCAGGAGGATTAGGTGATGCAGGAGGATCAGGTGTTGCTGGAGGATCATGAGGGGATGGTGACGAGGACTATGATATTCTGTATACTAATGATGTTGACGTGGAAGAGGGTGGTGAAGAGTCTGAGCACGACGATAACAATGATGTCGTGGGTTTACGTTAACGTTGATGAGGATCACGATGGTGATGTTTTTTTATCACGATGTATATATGTATCTGCCTTGTTGTAATGGACTATATGTTCATGTTTACTTGTGTATAGATGTCATGTTGATTCATTTTGTACTAGATTATACGATCTGCCTGTTATGTTCATTCATGTTGACAGTTATATTTTATGATGTTCTGTATTATGGATCGTTGTATGTTACATGTTGTTTGTAAATACATAAGGAATTTAACCTTTCAATTTTTTCCTTTCGATATATAAAATATATCGATAAATTTCATAAACGATTATATTGCGACCTTTTGAAAATTTGGGTTTGACATTAGTCAAAATCGACAATACGAAAATCCGAGTTATCTTTTTCATTGGCATTCAATAATCAAGTAGATCAGGTTGATTGTATTTTCAAATAATTCTTACGTATATTGGACCGTGTAGATTCAATTAAAGTTCAAAACGTATAACTACGAACTACCGTGACGTTACGAGCTCGTTTCATACAATTTATATATAATTGGGGATGAACCTAATTGTTTCACTCCTTATCGACAAAATAGGGGACGACCCTAATCGTTTGACTCCTTATCGAGAAAATAGGGGACCCTAGTCGTTTCACTCCTTATCGACAAAATAGGGGACGACCCTAATCGTTTCACTCCTTGTCGACAAAATAGGAGACGACCCTAATTGTTTGACTCCTTATCTTTCAAATAAGGGACGACCCTAATCGTTTGACTCCTTATCGACAAAGGGACACTCGTACCAATAAAGATGCACACTAAACACTTCAATTATACACTTATTGACAAAGGGGCGCTCTAACCAATAAAGCTGAGCACTCCAACAACAAAACTATCCATAAAGGGACACTCTAACCAATAAAGCTGCACACATAACACTTTAACTACGCATTTATCGACAAAGGGCACTTGTAGCAATAAAGCTGAGCACTCCTATAACACATTTATCAAGAAAAGGGACACTCTTACCAATAAAGCTGCACACTAAACACTGCAATTACACAGTTATCGGCAAAGGGACGCTCTAACTAATAAAGTAGAGCACTCCAACAACACAATTATCGATAAAGGGGCACTCTAACTAATAGAGTTGCACACTAAACACTGCAACTACACAGTTATCGACAAAGGTACACTCCAACCACTATAGATACCCAAAATCCAATAAAGAAACACACAAAACAATAAAGCTACATAATAACCAATAACTCACACCTTATATACAACAACAAAATTGCAAACCATACCTCATATCCAAACAAATTTACAAATAAAAATGGATTCTTATTTTATGCAATGTATGGTAGCTTTTGATAGCAATTCGAAGGAAGAAGAAATCGTTGTAGAGGAAGCTGAAGAAATACAAGAAATTGTTGATATATACCATGTAGCCTATGGTTCATCATCCACAACTCGACGGGGATCGGTTCTTGGAAGGAAGTTTATAAATCGAAACCAAGTTGCATACCATAAATCTCTAATGCGAGATTACTTCAACGATAACTGCACTTATGGGCCTGATATGTTCCATAGAAGATACAAGATGCAGAGAAATCTATTTCTTTAAATATTGGAAGGTATACATGGTAACAATGAATACGTTAAGTACAAACAAAATGCATCAAAGACACAGGGGCTCACATGTGAATAGAAAATGACGGCTGCTATGAGAATGTTAGCTTATGGCACTCCTTTTGTTGCATTGGACGATGCATACCAAATTGCGGAGAGCACAACACTTGAAACACTTGAAAATTTCTGTCAGGTTGTGGTGGACGTCTAAGGAGAGGAGTACTTAAGGTCCCCGAACGAAGCCAATATAGTGCGCATCAGAGAGATGCATGAAAGTAAGGGATGGCCAGGCATGTTAGAAATTCTAGACTGTATGCATTGGGAATGGAAGAATTTCCATAAGGGATTACAAGTTTGTACAATAGCAAGGAAAGGCGACCAACGATCATTTTGGAAGCCGTAGCATCCAACGATCTTTGGATATGGCACACTTTCTTCGAAATACCCGGTTCGAATAATGACTTAAATGTTATAGAAAGATCCCATCTATTTAATGATCTTGCTCAAGGCCAAGTACCTCAGTTAACATTTACTATTGGGAAAAATGCGTATAACCATGGCTATTACCTAGGTGATGGCATTTACCCGAAATGGAGCACCATTGTTAAAACATGTTCAAATCCATTGACTCCTAAACAAGCCAAATTCACGGCGATGCGGGAGGGACAAAGAAAAGATGAAGAATGAGCATTCAGTGTTTTACAGTCTATATTTGTAATGATAAGTAATCCATATCGTTTGTGGTCTAGGAAAAAGATGCCGACAATCATGTTTGTCTGCATTGTTCTACATAACATGATCATTGAAGATGAAAGAGATATGGATGACAACCAATACCACTACGAATACGAAGGTGCTTCTCTACCACCCAATGTATTCCGACACAACACACAAATAACAGAAGAGGAATTCAACATTCATTTAGACCCTCATATTTCGTTTAGAGATGCACAACTCCATAATAGGCTATACAAAAACCTTATGAATCATTTATGGAACCACGATGGTGATAATTAGTTTTCTGTATGTCTCTGCGGCGATAATTAGTTATCATAATGCCTTTATAATGATGTATGCTTATCCGAACATGTGTTTTATTTTATGATTGCATGAAATTATGTACTAATGATGATTTAGTTATTTATTTAAACATAAGCGTTCTATTGTATTTTTACACTTTATTAACCAGCTATTATTAACTTCTAAAACTATCATAATTTGGGAATGGTCGGAAATTTAAAAAACATTGATTTTGGTCAAAGTAAAGACAACCTTTGTAACTGTATTTTGACCATTTTATATTCGTTGTACGATAATATGAACTGTTCACATTCGTTGGAGTAAAATATGATCGTTGTAAAGCCGCTCAAATTATAAGAAAATAAAAAGTTTTATTGTATTAGGGTTTGGAGAGACAACACCGATTTTAACGGCGCTCTATGAAGCGCGCTGATTAATTCGGAGCACGCCGAAAAAATCGGCACGCTTCGTAGCGACCTGATAAAATCTGCGTCTGGGCCATTTCCGAATTCAGGATTGACCCCGTAACATTTACCTAAATATTACGTCCCCAAATATTTGTTGGGGAAGATTTATTGCTAAAATTACCGATTTAGGGTATGAATACACATATGTTGAAGATGCTCTAATCATGATCACTTAACTCATCAGAGGCAAGATAATTTAGTTTATCCTCAACTATATGTCTTAGCAAAATTTCTTCAAGTTAAGATTAATTGAATAGCAAGTGTAAAATAAGAGATTGATTTTAAAGGAGGAAGTTATACTTTATTGCAAATTTTTTCTTACAATATTTTTGCTTACTTACAAATGAGGTATACCACTTCTATTTATAGAAATTCACATCTCAAATGAACGGTGAAGATGTGTTTAATCCTATGGTATACAGTTATTCTCTATAGTTTTCTATAACTTTCACACAAAATATCTTAGATAAGAAAATTCTAATTTTAGTTACTTAATTACAATTTGAGAATAAATAACTCTAGAATTTTTTCCGTACATGTCTAGATATTTCTTTCTGATTTGCTCTACATTTCCCTTTTTTATCTTTTCTCCTTTAAATTATTTGTTTCCCAAATTAAGTCTCCGATAGCCCAAAATGGGGGATTTCCAACAAGTATAGGTGTTACAAATAATTTCTTTAACCCTTTGTGAGGAATTGTCCAACCATATTTGCAACATTTATAGGTGTCACAAACAGAGTAATTGCTAACATTTATAAATGTTGGAACCAGAAGATATGGTAACACTCATAAGTGTTACAAACATATTCATTGCTAACACTTATAAATGTTGGAACCAGAAGATATAGTAACACTTAAACATGTTACAAACATATTCATTGCTAACACTTATAAATGTTGGAACCATAAGATATGGTAACACTTATAAGAGTTACAAACATATTCAATGTTAACACTTATAAATGTTGGCATACATAAGTTGCTAACACTTATATATGAGTATATATAACATGTCTTTATGATTTCCAATCACATATATAATTCAACATATCAATTCAATATAAGAATTGGTACACTTCCATATTTCAAATTCAACAATGTCACATTTGCATAATGCCAAATATTTGTTACATGCTACCAATTTCAAAATACCACAATATCAAGTTCAGATTACAAAAAGAAATACAAAGGTTTACTAAAGATACATAGAATTTTAGATACTGCGAAGCCGAAACATGGATCATATCACAAAACCTCCATCCAAAAATTCACAAAGCCTGTAATATCCGCTTTGAGGACCATCGTAAATTGGTGCTTCTAGATCTAAAACTTATGTTATCTAAACAACTTCTTATTAGCAATTGCTTTTGCAGCTTGCATCATCTTTAATTGCTATTTGAATGGCCCAGGTTGTTTTGAAAATTTTCCAAAAGTCTACCTTTAGCTAGTCTTCCAGAAGCCTCCACCCACGGCCGTCTATTCCATTCTGCTACATCTTCAATTACTCAGCTTTCTTCACCATATAAGTTTCTTGATAAAAAATATATTTAACATTTCTCCCCACAGTTTTAGTTACTTCAGACAACAATTTTTTTTAATCTACTAGCACAATACGCAAGGTGCATTCAATTATGAGCTGCATTAGGCAGTCCCAACACCACACAGGGTGGAAATAACATGTAGTCTGCACAAAGAGGGTCCAAACAAACTAATACATATATAAAAAGTTACTCTAACTAAGAAAAATGAAGAACCAAGCACCATGACCTGTTCAACTACTATAACATATAGCCAGACGAAGAACCAAAGAGCTCGACCTTAACACTAGAATTAAGGATGGTGCTCCATAGGATCCAGATTTATTAGTTTATGAGCGATGGTAGGTAGCGACTAAGAACATTAGCATTAAAGTCATACAGACTGTGGATACGGTCAAAAGCCACCTGGCATATTAGCAAGATGTAATGGGACGAGTAACAGGATACTGACTCAAGAAAAATAAAGCAAGCAAAACCCAACTTCATCAATAAGCAGGTGTGTAACCTAAGACTTAATGCAACAAATTACCCTCAACACACTTCATGCTGGAAGAACCAATCACCACCATTTGGACTGTGACTCAACTAGTAAAACATACAATAATATAATAATTCTTTAGAGATAAAATAGAAAATAATAACATGTACACACAACCTCCCTATATCACATGCTCAAATACCAATGCTAGACATCAACGAATTTGGATAATAATGCCTTAGTCTTCTATTTACAAGGGATAATATTGACTTTTGTTATGTAAAATTATTCTAAGAAAAAACATTCAATGCATTTGCATAAACCTGACAGGTTGCATCAAAATGTATTTTATTACTATATCATCTTCTTACTATTATTATTTTTTACCTGATTTAATTAACGGAGTAATATATATTATATGATATAGGTGCATTTGGGACAAAAAACCAGTGACCAAACATCTAAACTATTCTATGAAGGGCATAATTTAATGTGCTTTCAAAAGATCTATTGCACTGCATAAGCTAGCCAATCGGATCTTTTTGGCAATTCAATAATACTAAACCTTGATACATTCCATGGGTCACCAACATAAATTTATGTTCGTAATACCTTTGTTTATCCACTATTGCTAGCACTATATATAAGAAAATATGTGAAAACTTTATCCGACTGGCATATTAAAGCTTTTCTTGAGTATGCAAGAAACTAACGCACTGACATTAGCTGAAATGTTATTTGTAGATTAATGACAGTTGTGAGTGAAAATCAAAGTGTATCCAATGAAAGATTAACCAATCCCTTAATACTTATAGGTTTACGTGTAGTTAAGAATCATTGAATGGTATTTAACACCTGAATTTTCAATAAGAAAAAAATCTTACATGAACATTTTTGATTTGTTATTAACAAATGTGTTGCTTGTTGCTAAGGATTCTTTCGTTTTGCCTTTTCCTTTGTCTCTTTTTGTATGACAATAACATAACTATGAGAAAAGGACACCAGACGTCCGGTCTCAAGTTCCTTTGTGTAATTTTAAATTGTAAAAATTTACGTTTTATACTAGCGCACTTTGAAACTATGCATGTATTTATTTTTTGGTTTGTACTGCACAAATATTAAATGCTAATATAGTGAAAAAATGCATGTTTTTGTAACAAATTTTGAACGAGACCAAAAATTGAAATAGGTTACTTCTTGAGCCTACAAAATAAATTGTCCTATTAGAATTCAGGTGCATTATTTTAAAAATTTGCAATGGAAGTAGGATATAAGATTCAATGGAAGAAAAGAAAAAAATTCTAGTTAGTGGATATGCGTACACAACTGTGAGAGTAATAAGAAAACACTCCATGTGTAGAAAAATGTGAATATTATGTCTATCATAATATTTATAATTCAGGTGCATTATTTTCAGAAATGTGAAGCATTTTATAAGATCAAGAAAATTACATACACTTCACTGCAACTATTTTATCATCGTCCTTTCTTCGTGCCCGGTTTACAATACCATGACTACCTGTACAACAGATTAGCAGAATATGTAAGATAATTTTATAAACGGAAATATGTGTACCATTGGAACAATTATGATATAAATTGTGAATTATACCTGAACCTTCTTCTTCCTTAATTATGAAAGATTCGTCGAAGTGATTTTGATTCTGTATTGGTCCAGAAAGTATCAGGAAAACGTTTAGATAAATTTGAACTACATGCTCATATCTGGATTTGCCTATAATCCAGTATCAGATACGGTTAAAAAATATTGAAATCACTGCATGTAAACGCTTATATAGCTTGGGCTGTTACCAATCTTCAAAACTGAAAGTATTGATGAACATAAATATAGTAAAGTTCAATTTGTCCATCTATAAAAAACATTCCTAGATCTCAGAATGCGATAACTTACAATAACCATTGCATAATAGCCATTTTCTCATTATAAATGCCATGTCGTGGTTCTAGCTTTGGTCACGTTAACGATTATTATTATTATTATTATTATTATTATTATTATTATTGATTACTGATATTACAATTATTCATACATGCATATATATACACCCCCCCCCCTCCGCACGTGCACACACACTAATATATATATATATATATATATATATATATATATATATAGAGAGAGAGAGAGAGAGAGAGTGTGTGTGTAAAGATATAAAAATATATGGATAAACTTAATCAAAAAAAATTCCACGGTAAAACATCCAAATAAAACAATATAATATTATCCCTCAAATATATACCTTAGATGCTTTATGTGTAGCTTCTTGTTTATTTTCTTTTAAGGGGATGTCAAGAAGATGAGTTTTGACCTTTTCCTTCTTTTTGGTGCTTTTTCCATTTTTTGTGGGTCTTCTTTCCTTGAGACATGGCTAACATTGCATCGTATGCTGACTTCTGGTCTCCTGGATTAAATTGAAAGTTCGTTATCATTTGTTTATCTGATGCATCTAGCTCTTTTAAGTTGGCTTCGCCCATCAAGAGTGTTTTGACAGATTCTGACTCAGATGGTGTTGGAATCGCATAAACATATTTAAAATGTAAATGACATTAAAGATGTACATTATATTAATAAAAAATACCTTTAGTTTTATATGTATCTTGCTCTATACAAAAATCACCACCCTGATGTGCTATGGATTCGTTTTCACAATATTTTACTTGGTTGAGGTTATCATTGTTCTCTGCCAATTGGGTAAATAAATCATCAAAGTCGTTG
Source organism: Allium sativum (assembly GCA_030737875.1). Classification (NCBI taxonomy): domain Eukaryota; kingdom Viridiplantae; phylum Streptophyta; class Magnoliopsida; order Asparagales; family Amaryllidaceae; genus Allium; species Allium sativum. Next base: position 490,573,734 of record CM060926.1, read on the forward strand.
AAATGTTTGTTTGTGTCATTTTCATCTTCCAGTGGTAACTGTGAAGCAGGATCAACTTCATTTCGTAATGGTAACAGAGGAGCTGGAATGATGCTGGCATCATCTCCTAAAGTTTCAAACCAAAGCAAAGGCTGCTCAACCCCATCCACCGAATCTGGAATTGTATTAAGAGAACCATCATTTCCAAATAATTGTCGGACCTCTCTTTGATCAATAATAGCTTGGAAATCATACAAAAAAATATTTTGTACATTTTCTTGTGAGTTGTCATGTTGCTCCTTGCTCAATGTATTGTCACAGTTGTTTCGGGCTTCTACATTGTTGTCAATATAGTTGACATTTCCTGTTCTAAGTTTTTCCACAAAGCAGCTATGAGTACAGTCTAACAAAGATGATGAAATCCCTTGATTTACATTTGATGGTAGAAGGTCAAACAAATTTTCAGCAAAAGCATCAGCTAGAATTGTGTGTGCATTGAAGTCCTATTCGTTGACAACAGAATTAAGATGGAAGAGGTTAATATATTTATTTAAAATAAAATTAGGATGTTACTCTTAACCAAAAATACCATACAAAAGAAAGTTTCAAAGTTCAAATCCAATCAATGTACCGAGATTTTAAAGTGGACAGTAGAAATAAAATGCAGGACATGGAAGATAATAGCCTAGAAAATAAAATTACACAAACTGCAATTAAACTAAATGTGACAATATTTGAAAGAACACAGATAACATTAATTACACCAGTAGTAGACTCATCTTCAAACCCTTGTGGTTAATACCGTGGTAGTTATATCCGGAAAGATGGTAGTAATAAGGTATAGATCTATGTCTTGTTTACATTGGAATGTTCAGTATCAAGCATTTGTACAAAGGAAGCATGCTAAAATTACAAGTCCAAGTAACTGTAAGGGACCACATAATTAATGAAATGTATATGGTTAGTACAAAAAAGAAAAATGGATGTAACAAGACAGGATGGCAAACATGGAGACCAGCAAATAAAGGTAGAAAGAAAGCACAGTACTCACGCCTTAAATACGAAACAAACACAAACTCAGCATGACAGTAAGCCTTGCATGGCACCAAGACAAAAATTAGTGTAAAACTAACAAGCACACGGCAGTACGACGCGAACACTATGCACATTCGAAGACGCAAGACAAATGGTGCTATGCAACAACGCTATAGGGAGGAAAATCAACGCAACATTGATTGAAAGAGAGGAGTGGACCCAAACAATGATTGCAAGATGCGATTCTTGGCAATCCAAAAATTGAAACAGCAAACCTAAAAGATTAGAAGAGCCTACCACCTAAGTAGTCAAAAATCAGAGGAAGATCTAGATCATACGGGTCGGCACAAAGAAACTCTCTGCGCTGTCTTATATTTGAAGCTACACTTCAGTTTTCATAGACTTAATTTCCAATAAGACCAACAAATAATAAAGAAATGATCTAAATTAGATAGTGTGAGTTCAAATAATACAATAACACCAAAATCACACTAAAGTGCACATATTTTAATCATGGACATTAATATAGCAGATTTTAGATCATCCACTTATATCTGTTGACATTAGCATAACAGATTTTAAATAAGTATGAAAATAAAGAGATTTAGTTATATGTTCTGACATTAACTCAACAGATTTCAAATAAACGAAAATGGAACTACCTAGCATCACCAATTCAACATGTTGGAAGAGAAATCGATTATGTGAAAAGATAAAAAGCAACTATACATTTTTAAACAAAATCAAAATTATATTTTTCCCAAGAATATAATTTTTTACTCACCAAAGTTATAAAGGCGAACTTGACGTTGAACTCCTTGTCTTGAACTCGAATCTGACATCAAAATCCTTGCCTCGAATGCGAGTTTCGTGACCTTGAACTCGAATCAATGTTGAACTCCTTGCCTTGAAATCGAAACCCTTGTTCCTGCTTTGTAATCAAAATCGAATCGAAATCCTTGCTGCCCCTTTGTAATAAAAATAAAAATCAAAATCCATCCTTAAATCACCTTATTCCCACATTTTAATTCATTTTAACGCGACCAAAGTAGTGAAAAAGCGTTGAGATAAGGGGAGTAAGGGTTACGATTGGAAAGAGGTGGGTATTTACCTTTTTGCCCTCAAAGAACCAGCTTACCAACATAAATAAGAGTTACCAATAAACTTTTTACAAATTTTTACTTTTAGTAAAACATTTTTAATGTACCAACAAATATTATTGTCACTAATCTACAACACAAATAAGTGTTGGCAATTGAAAAAAATAAGGGTCACCAAATGGCCATTATGGTGTAGTGGCAACATCCTCCCGTAGACTTGACTTTGTCACTCCTAGCATCTCTCGTAGTCTTTGAAAATCTTCATACCTCAATGCCTTTGTAAAAATATCTGCTGCTTGTTCTTTTGAGTTGATATACTTTGCTTAAATTTCCTTTTTGCAATCCGCTCTCGAAAAACGCGATAACATGTATCGATGTGTGAACTTCGTTCATGGAAGATGAGGTTCTTGGCTAAAGCGATAGCTGACTTATTATTCATGTAGATCTATGTTGCATTGTGTTATGGCATGTGCAACTCCTTCAATGGATCTTGAAGCCAAATAGCATGACGAACATAAGTTGAAGCAGCAACATACTGTGCTTCGTAAGTAGAAAGCGTCACAATCAGTTGCTTTTTTCAGCTCTAGGTGAAAACCGTATCTCCTATGAAGAAGACAAATCCAGTTGTACTTTTGCGATCATCATCTCCAGCCCAATCGTTATCATTATAACCAGTCAACATGAAATTGTTAGAACTTGAGTATAATAAACCAAAATCAATGGTATCTCTGATGTATCAAAGAAACCTTTTTGCAGTCTTCAAGTGACGTTGTAATTCCATGTAGTGGCTAATGAGACCAACACCATAAAGTATATCAGGTCTTGTGCATGTAAGGTATCTTAAGCTACCAACCAGACTCTTGAATAATGTAGAATCCACATCTTCTTCTTTACTATATTTCGAGAGCTTTGTTCCGTATTCTATTGGGGTATTAATTGGTTTACTTCCATCCGTCTTAAATTTCTTCAATAATATATTTGCATATGCTTCTTGTGAAATAAATATGTTGTGCTCACTTTGAGTCACTTGGATGCCAGAATAATATGACATGAGTCCAATATCTGTCATTTCAAATCATAAAGTACCTTTTTCATTTTTAAAACTTTATCTTCATGTCCTTTAATTTTATAACCAAGTTGTTGCTCCAAATAAACTTTTTCTTCTAAATTACCATTCAAGAAAGCTGATGATATATTTTCCATTTCTTCTGAGTCGCTAAAGAAATTAATAATCTTATAGTTTCTAAATGGGAAACAGGAGCAAATACCTCTTCATAATCTATACCTGCTCTTTTCTTGTATCCTTTGGCTACCAGTCTAGCTTTATACCTTTCAACTTCTCCTTTAGCATACTTCTTTACTTTGTATACCCATTTTACTCCAATAGGTTTGTGCTCTTTAGGTAAATTAGACAATTCCCATGTATCATTCTTCACAATAGCTTTGATTTCTTCATCCATAGAACTCTTCTGTCTTTTGTCTTGTTTTGCTTCTTCGAAATCTACTGGATTACAATTTGCAAAAAAGAAAAAATAAAGTAATATCATCAGAAAGTGGTGTTACCTCATATAATTCTTGTAAAGATCTCATGCACGACATCCTTTCACTTTATCTTTCTTCTTGTGGAAATTCTTGATAAGTGCTTGATGGAGATGACGGTGTTGGACTAGTCGGCTCTTCTTGCACATCACTGCTTTCTTCTTCTTCGTAAAAGGGAAGGAAATTATAATCATCTTCTTGTGTGCTCCAATCCCAAGTGTTTTCTTCATCAAACTCCACATCTCTACTAAAAACAACTTTTCCATTTATAGGACTGTATAACTTATACCTTTTGATCTCGTGTCATAGCCAATTTTTTTTTTTTTTTTTTTTTTTACATTTATCATCCAATTTGGAACACATTTGATCCGACACATGGGTATATGCTAGGCTTTCAAATACACTCCAACGTGCTATACATGGTTTTTTTCCACACCAAGCTTCTTCAGGGGTTTTGTTCCACACACTTCGAGTTGGATAATGGTAAGCTATTGCACATTCAACAACTTCGGCCCAAAATTCTTTTGGAAATCTCTTGCTTTTCAACATACTATGGGCCATGTTAAGTAGAGATCTATTCTTCCTTTCTACAACCCCATTTTGTTGTGGAGTATACGGGATAGTTAAGGGATGGTGATTCAATTTTCTTTACAAAGTATCTCAAATTCTTTGGAGGTAAATTCTCCGCCTCGGTCGGACCTCATGGCTTTTATCTTATGGCCACTTTCATTTTCTACAAAAAAAAATATATTTAAAAGAATCAAATACAACGGACTTTTGTTTAAGGAAATAGTCCCAAGTTTTTCTATTATAATCATCAACAAATAGTGCAAAATAATTACTTTTTCCAAGAGACCACAGTTTTATTGGACCACAAATATCAGTGTGAATTAATCTAGTGGTTCTTTGGCCCATGTGTTGGATTCTTTTGGAAATTGTTTCCGTAGTTGTTTTCCAAATAAGCACCCTTAACATAGTTGATTTATATGATCAATCTATGGTAAACCTTTCACCATGTTTTTACTTTTTAACAACTTTAAACCCTCAAGATTAAGATGTCCAAATCTCAAGTGCCAAAGCCATGATGAATCTTTATAACATGATTTTAAACATTTAGCGATATTATTTGAAATATGGAGTGGAAACATTCTATTTATTGACATTTCTACTTTAGCAACCAAATTTCCTTTAGCATCTTTCATGAAAAGGCTATGATTTTTCATATGAACGTCGTATCCCTTTTCTAAAAGTTGCCCCAAGCTTAGAATGTTACTTCTCATATTAGGCACATAATATACATTAAAGATGAAATCATGTTTTCCATTTTTTAAGCAAATTGATATTTTCTCTTAATCGGAATTTTTGATTCATCACCAAAATGAATGTTTCCACTTACTGATTCATCAAGCTCCTTGAACATGTTCCTTCTTCCACACATATGATCGCTAGCCCCCATATCTAAATAACATGTATTGTTATCACCACATGCATCTCCTTTTTGTGCCAAAAGTAGTGTAGAATATTCTTCGTCTTCTTTAGCAAAGTTAGATCTTACTAGAACTTTATTCGAAGTAGATCTACATTCGGAAGTAAAATGCCCAAATTTATCACAATTATAGCATTTAATTTGTGTTTTATCATACCTTGGTCTTCCATTTTGTTTCATGTTTCCTTCTCTTCCTCGACCTCTTATAGCATATGCATTTTTGCTTCTCTCCTCTTTATTGACAAATTTGTAACAACCACTTCCTTAGCTTTGTCCTCGACCTCTTCCTCTTTGGCTATGACTTCTTATATTTTTAAACGTTTCATTCTCGCTTAAGGTGAGTTTGATTTGAAGAGCTTGCTCAATGGCTCTTATTTAACTTTCTTCTTTAATTTTTGTTCACGGGCTTGAAATGATCCCATGATTTGATCAACAGTTATGGATTCTGGATCTCTAGATTCTTCAATAGCCACAACTATGTAATCGAATTTTGAATCTAAGGATCGTAGAATTTTCTCAACTACTCTAGAGTCCTCCAAAATTTTCAACATATCTTTTCATTTGATTCACTAATGCCAAAACTCATGAAAAATAATCATCAGTATATTCTATTGAATTCATATGCAAAGCTTCAAACTCACCTCGCATAGTTTGTAATCTTATCGTCTTCACTTTATTGATGACCTTGAATTCATTCTCCAAAATCTCCCATGCTTCCTTACTACTTTGTGCACTTGCTAGTTTCTCAAACATAGATTCATCCAAGCCTTGTTGAATGAGAGTAAGAGCTTTGTAACCTTTTTTCATTGACTCCTTCAAATTATCCCTTTGGGTTTGGGTTAAATTGGTAATATCGACCAGTTCAATAAACCCTTTTTCAACGATATCCTACACATCTTGTGGTCCAAGCTATGCCTTCATGTGAATAATCTGATTATCATAGTGCTCCTTTAGCAATGGAACTTGAAATGGAGTGAAGCGACCCGAACTTCCCCGGTAAGGAAAGCCCGGATTGAATTGAGAACAAGCCACATCAGAACAAAAACAGAAGAACATTTCATTGCTTATTACAACAATTCCATCAGAATACAAGAATATACAGAGTATAAACAAATATAATACATCAGAGAAATATCAGAGATTTTAATACATTACTGCAGCGGAAAAATAATACAATACACAACTAAAAGAGATATACGGATACAGAGCTTTCCGGATATCATTCCAGCTGTAAACCAGGTTCCTGTGAATATAAATCTGCAAAACCAAAACTACTAGATGCCCGTGTGGAAAATAAGGGTACCCATAGTTTAGATTAAAACAATAAACTCCAGGTCAGTCATGTGACTGGTGTGAGAACTAAAACAGTTATTTAAAGCTTTACTTTAAATCAGATATATCAAGGGACCACGCCATATAACACGTAACGGGTTTCCTCCCAAGAATACCAGTGCATATAACAAAACAGCGCAATGCTTTTTGAAAAAATGAAGCAATTATAAGACCCAGGTCCCATCATACAATGCAACACAAGCCGGAGGATAGGGTTTTCCCTTATAATAGCCAAACATGCTTGGTACGTTAAAAACAAATCATTTGATACTATTATAAGTGCATAGTGTATAAAACAACTTCAAATATAAATGTATCAATCCTAGACGGCATGGGTACCATATATCATGTCGCCATACTAGGCTCTACAATCAAAACCACAAAGTCACGTATTTGAAAATTGGATTTCGATCTATGAACCGAGGCAAGGGATCGTCCTCTACCGAATTCGAGACTGTCTAGCCCGAGTCTCAGCAACAGAACGCATCGTCCCTTGGATCGTCAGGGCGGGTCCACCGATGTGGATTAAAATGCCTGAACACTGCGTTTCCCCGCCCTTTGGAGGCGTAAATGAGCCAAATGACTCCATCGGCTCCACATAGTCACCGATATATCCGAGGCCCTCGCAACAGCAACAACCACACAGGTGAAAATAATATAAATTTCATGGCTGGTAGGTCACTGACACCACCCTAGCTAGAAGGAAACGCATGCCCTCCCTGATGTCCTCTCCCGTTTCTGGTTCACAACCGAGGTGTGAGGCTCACGAATCAACGTTACACAAAGTTATGCCACACAGGCGGTGCTTTGATCATCAACCACATGACTTTGCTTTTCAACAGAAGCCTTGATCAATTGCCACTTATGCATGCCACACAGGCAATTCACTCCATGCGATTGATATCCATCAATATATAACCCCTGAGCTCGTACGTCTCAGAGAAGGGCGTTAAGCAAGAGAATAAATTCTCCGCTGCCAAATAGATATATATTTAATAGAAATCAATCACACAGAATAAAATCCAATGTCAGACACACAGTCCATTTACAAGTTCGTTCTGGGACTGAGCGAAACCGGAGACACCTTGTACCTCGCATATCCATCGATCTCCAAGTACGTCTGGACGATCACCAACTGATTCCCTCCTCTTGGGTGTACAGCCCAATCAAGATCATCAGCAATCACCCAAACTATGTGAAGACCTCCGGTCTTCGACCACCGTCTTCATCCTCGACACCACGTCGAATCAGTTATTCAGAATGGGATAAACCCGGTCTTTCTGAATAACTCGTGTATATAATAAACAAGTGTTACACAACATACGCCTCATTCCAATTTAGAATATTATTTTATTCAAATATTCTTATATTTTGGGAAAGGTTCCCATTAATTTTATCAAAGATAAATTCTTTAAATTTATTCTTTATTCTTCCTTTGAATATCAATTCAAATTAGTCGGGATTAGCGAACCACACCGGAGTAATCATTTATTTTATTTCTCAATCCCAACCTATTCATCCCATGAAGTAAAACTGGTAATACTTCATATCTAACACCACGGTGTTATCGGTAAATTCAATTACCATTTCACGTTCAAATCTAATTAAAGATTTAATCGCCTGGAGCAAAACTGGTGATACCCCATTCTCGATTATCTCAATCTAATTAAAGATTCATTAAAACTCCACTTGGTTTTAATCTTCCCAAAAATCAATACCAATGATTATTTAACTTGGGAAACCGTATCCTATCTTTAACTAGGTTAAAAAAACCAATGTCATTTAAAACACGGTTCACAATAAACCCAAAATCACATTCTATTCCATTCCAATTTACTTTATTAATTTGGAAAACTTTACTTTGGAAAACCTCCTTTAAATCTTAACAAAAAGATTTATAAATTCCATATCACATTTCATTGTAAATCGGGTTAAAGAACAAATGTCGTTAAAACACAGTTCACGATAAACCCAATCCCCATTTGATATTAAATACAAGGCTCTGAATAGAAAATATATCGGCTTATATTCAATATCAAATTCTACGACCAACAAATATCGTATTGGAAATAACGATATAAATATATCTTTCAAATTTCCATAACAATATCTGTATAATCACGAAATCCAATCATCGAAATATTCCAAAGACAATTTCGATTCAAATCCATTCCAATTCAATTATTGGAAATTCTGGTTACTTTTAAAACCCTTTCAAATCCACTTTATTTATTTTAAAAATAAATAGAATTACAATTCTAGTTCAAAACTAGTTCGTTTCGATAAAAATCTATTTTTATCTTTTCAAATATGGAATTTTTCATCCCAATTCTTCACAAATCATTTCTTATGATTTTACACAAATTATTACTATTTTTAATAATTTTATCAAGGCCCGTACAGTCGATTTCCATCAACGGCCATCGAACTGCACTTACAACGACCTTTTCCAAATTTGATTTGGACATAATTCCAAATCCAACCGTTAGATTTCAAATCTCTGATATTCGTTAGAAGGCTTTTTTCGATACGAACCCAACGGTTCAGGTTTTAGGAGAATCCGACGGTCGGATCTCCCGTAATATCCATTCGAAGTCAATGGTCGAAATTCGCGAACTGCCGCAGCGCGGCGCGTTCTATTCAGGCCATTATATATATATATAATATATTATATATATTTCGTCGATTTCCTTTCAAAATGTATTTTATAAATCGTTTTAAATTCTTTTTCAAAACGATTTCAACTTCATATTCAATTTCGAATCAAAATTGAATATTCCATATCATTAATCTATAAATGATAATATTTTGAAATCACTTCCATTTCTATATTCATTGTAAAAATGAATAAAATCGATATAAATATCGTTCACGTCAAAATGGCGTAAATCTAATCAACACGGCTTTTATATATTTCAATAACTTCGTTATTCTATTCAACGAATGAATATTTCCTTCAACACATGAATATATATTTTTATTTAACACATGAATATATATTTTTATTCAACCCATGAATATTTATTTCTATTCAACACATGAATATTTATTTCTATTCAACACATGAATATTTATTTTTCTATTCAACACATGAATTTATATTTCTATTCAACACATGAATATTTATTCTATTCAACACATGAATTTATATTTCTATTCAACACATGAAATAATATTCCTTATATTCCAAATTGGAATGAGGCCCAATCAATTACCATATAACGTTAATTATATGGATTTCATACAGCATATGTATATAATAGCAACGATAAATAATCAACCATCATCCAGAGTGCACCACACAACTGCATAAGCATTAAATATAAATAATTAATGCTTATACAGCCTGTCAACCCATCGATTGACATACAACTAAACAATCGGGATTAGTGTACGTCAAATATCATCCCAATACCCGTGTGGGGTTTCAAATCAACAAACACAGATTTTTATTTGTGCAGTTGGGCGATGTGTAAAATTTATCGTCCCAATCAATATCAGTCAAATCGATGTACATAAACAAATCGTTCGATTTGTAAATGAATATTTATTTTACTTCAACACATGAATATATATTTTATTTCAACACATGAATATATATTTTATTTCACCCTCACAATCAATTTTCGCAACACAACTAAATCAAACAAACAAGTCATCCATGGTCTGTGGACGACGGGTGTCGGATGCTACTAAGCACCGTCTGCATCCTAGTATATATTTCGACTAGAAATAAAATAAAAGTGAGGAGTTATCACCTACTAGCTAAACCAAACGCCACGACTCTTCATATGTAGGAAGTCTTCGCCGTGCTCGCCTTTTGTCACTTTCGTCGTTCGTATCCACTACATATATAAAAATCGCATTTTTATACTATCACTTCATGTATAAAAATTATATTTTTATATCGCTCTTCTTTTAATAAAGATTATATTTTTATAGCCCTACCTAAATAAAAATCAAATTTTTATTTTAGATAAAAATCGTATCTTTATTATGCTATCATATAAATAAAAATCACTTCTTTTACAGAAAAAAAAATCACTTCTTTCACATGCTACCAGTATAAAAATCATACCTTTAATATGCTACAAGCATAAAAATTATATTTTAAGTATGTTATAAGCATAAAAATTATATTTTTATTTGCTACTTTTAGAAATAAAAATCACATTTTTATACGACCATTCCAACAGTAAAAATAGAATTTTTCCAACGCTATTCCATATAAAAATCAACAATTTTATATTATATAAATAAATTCAAATTGAAAACTCACATTCGGTTGTCGCGGTCGGTGGCTTTGCTGATGGACAGTGGTGGTTTTGGGCAGTGGTTCGGGTTTTAAGAGGAAAGGAGGAGTGAAAGAAGAAGGGGGCGGGCTGTGGGTCTTCTCGTCGAGGGAGGGGGAACATGGCGTCGCTCGAGCAGGGGGGGTCATGGAGGTGGTGGGTGGCGCCAGGGGGACTGCGCGAGGCGGTGTTGGTCAGCTAGGGGAGTGGCGGCGGCTGAAATAGGGGTTTGGGGTTCGGGTCTCGTTCGAGGGCTGGAGGGGGGGTGCGCCTGCGAGGTGGGGCCTTGCCGGAGCAGTGGGGTGGTGGCGCACGCTCTGGCGCGGTGTACGGAGGTGGTTCTCCAGGGGCGGCGACTCCGTTTTTTTTCTTTTTTAATGAATCGAGTAGAGAGAGAAGAAGGAATAAAGGGGGGGCTAATATAAATTATAATATTTAATTAATTTAATTTTCCTACTATGTCGACTTTTTATCCGAACCCCAAACGATGTTCAACGACTGCCGTCCCTAGCTAATTACCCCATTCCGAACACAATGGGATATGTCCCATAGGCCAATTCGATCGTTATGATCAGTTTCCATCAAAATCAAAATATCACTCTGTATATTGTATTTGAACGCACATTTCAATTTACCGGGGCCGCATACTGACTCGAAAAATTCCAGAAAAATTATTTCTAGCCTCGTATTGACGATACGGTCCTAACAAAACTAATTTCATCAAATTCTGAGACCGTTTGAAAAATGGCCATTTTCTGTTCGATCGAAATTGACTGAAATTGTTAAAACACGTTTAACATCGCCACGCTCACATATTGATTCGAAAAATTATGAATTTTGGAATCTAGCAATAACTTGACATCACGGATCCAACAAAGGTGGTTTCGTCGAAAACCGAGGTCGTTTGCAAAATTGCTATTTTTAAGGGCCATATTTTCCATAGCGACTATTCTGAATTTTCAACTGGACATATCTTTTTATTCCCGCTATGAAATCTCAATTTTTGGGATTCGTTGGAAAGATATTTTCATATAGATTCAAATATTTTTGGTTTCACTGAAATCCGGTTTATTTTGAATCCTGTACATTCATTTGAATTTTGAAATCGAATTTTCGAACTAACGCGCCATTTTCAATTCCTTTTATATTTAAAAATAAATATTTATATTCTAATGACGATCTATATAAATATATACGTTCTAATTCTACTCAAAATAAATTTCTCGTCGTTATTATTTAAAATAAATCATTTTAAATATTCAAAATTCATTAAAATTGCCAAAATAAAATTTTAAATTGGCTCAGATTTCCGGGTTATTACATGGAGTCATGTCGCTTGCCATATTTTCTTGACAGAGAACCTCACTCTGATACCAATCTTAGCAAAAAAATTCAAGTTAATATTAATTGAGTAGCACGTGTAAAATGAGAGATTTATTTTAAAGGAGGAAGTTATACTTTATTGCAAACTTTTGTTTACAATTTTTTGCTTACTTACAAATGAGATACACCATTACTGTTTATAGCAATTCACATCTCAACTGAATGGTGAAGATGTGTTTGATTCTATGGTATATAATTATTCTTTAAAGTTTTATATAACTTTCATACAAAATATCTTGGATAAGAAAATTCTAAATTCTAGTTATTTTATTATGTTTTGAGAATAGATAACTCTAGAATCTTTTCCATATATATCTAGATATTTCTTTTTAACTTGCTCTAAATTTCCCTTTTTTTGCTTTCCTCCTTTAAATATTTTGTTGCCCAAGTTAAGTCTCTAATAGCCCAAAGTCAAGTTTATTTTTCAACAATATGTTGGTCCCTATCTCATGCCATAATTGATTAGATGCAAGTCATCCCATGAAGTATGGTCAACACTAAAGGGGACATTCACCTCTCAATCTGCTTCCAGAATTCTACACTACAAAAGACAATTACAAAGTATCATAATAAAATATCAGAGTATGAATGAATACATAATTATGAAGATCAAGAATTATGTGACAAATTGGCTTGTGTTTGAGGTAAAATGGATGAAAGTGAGCAAGTATTATATATAGTGAATGGTCTTGATGATAAATATGAATAAATTATTGCCTTTATAACGTCAATTGAACCTATTCCTACAATACAAAGTGTATGCTTGATAATACTTGCTAATGAAGGAACACTATTGCAAAAAGGGAATGAATTCATAGTATTCAGTAAAGTACACTACCAACAACAAGTAAAAAAATCAAGAAAATATAATACAACGAAAGGTCAAGGAAACAGTTACCAGATTTGGAACACTAACAATAGATTACAGTGTCAAATATGTGACAAATTCGACCACACTCTTATTAGGTGCTATTTTAGATTTGACAACAACTTCAATGTGAATCAACAAGCCAGCAATAATAACAAAAATAGTCATCACAATGCAATTTTGGTTTTGTAGTCAAAACGACAATAAAAGTAATCAATAAATTGCATCTAACATTGCCAAACCGGATGATATACAAGATGAAGCATGGTATCCAGACTCTAGAGCCACACACCATGTCAGAAAAAATGTAAACAATCTCAATCTTAGAAATAAAGTATACAAAGGTAAGTAATCCTTATGGGTAATGACATCTCAATCTTTATCACACACGCTAGACATGCTGATGTAAAGGGTGCAAAACAACTTTATTTAAATAATTTTTTAACAGAACCACACATCGGATAAAAACTTAATGAGTGTTTCACAGTGTGCTAAAGATAATAATGTGTTTTTTGAATTTTACCCAGAACACTGTGTAGTTAGAGAGATTTCAAACAAAGAAATTCTATTGTAGGGTAGAGAATATAAAGGATAACACAAATTTAATGTAGGAATTCAAGAAATTCAAGATTTAGAGAATATTGTTGTAATATAACTGAACCAAACGAGAATGAAGATTGTATGACATTTGATATGTGCCACTGTAAACTTGGACATTCAACACGATAAGTCTTAAATGATAATAATATTATTGTAATTGGTATTCCTTAATCATATGCATGTCCATGTTGTCAAATGAAAAAAGACACAAATTACCAATTCAAAACTCTGAGACAAAATACAAGAAACCATTATAGTTAGTTGTTGTTGATTGAGGTCCAACACCCATTGTTACTGATTATGGTTACAAATATAACATTTCATTTATTGATGCCTACTCAAAATATGTATGTATATATTTCTTTAAATCAAAGTCTGAGACTAACAATGCAGTTATTTTGAATCATCGGGTAAAGGTATTTCAAAATGATGGGGCAAAGGGATTTTACCCTTGAAAGAATTTTTTTTAATAAGAAAGGCATTGTTTACATATTACATAATGGTCTTATAGAAAGAAATCACATACATATTGTTGATACTAGGTTAACATTGCTTGCACAAGCATCATAGCCACTAAAATTTTAGTTTGATGCTTTTGTCACAATAGTTTACTTAATAAACAAGCCAGAAAAGAATCATAGTATAAGTGTCCTACAGAGGTGATAACAAAAGTAAAATTGGTTGTCTGTGCTTTCTCAACTTAAGACCAATCAGTAAGCACAAACTTGATTATACATCTCTATCATGCAATTTCTTGGATGTGCTATTAATCATAAGAGTTATATATGTCTTGATAGCAATGGAAGGATATACATATCCAGACATGTAATATTTAATGAGGGAATATTCCCTTTAACCACAAAACAATCAAGAAAATTTATAATCCAAGATATTCTGCATTACCTATTTCAAAACATAATGATGATGTTATATTTGTGCTACATCAAGTGATAATTTATAACACAAACAAGCGTCTCATCTTAACTCTACATCTCAAAACACAGTGTCTAACTATGGATTGGGTCAAGAATGTAGAATGTGTTCTGATAACACTGATGCAGACTCACAACTACAAACTAATGACAACATCAAAATAATGTTGCATCAAATGTACAGGAAGAAGAGAGCAGTAACAACAATACTTAAGCTCAAAACAAGCATCATATGATGACTAGAGAAAAAGTGGTATATCCAAATCAAAAGTTTATTGTGTTGAATCAAACATAGATGAACCATCCACATATCATTAAGTTGTGCTTGATGATAAGTAGAGGACAACTATGAAGGAGGAGCTTGATGCTCTCACTAGAAATCAAACTTGGTGTTTAGTCTCACTACCTAAATGCAAAAATATCGTAGGACACAAGTGGACTTACAGAATCAAGAGAAATGCAGATGGTACATATAAGGATATTCACAACAGTGTGGAATTGATTTTAATAAAACATTCTCGCCTATTGTGAAACAAGCATCTATTAGAATTATATTATCAATTGCCTTGTATAAGAATTGAACCATCAACCAATTGGATGTAAATAATGCTATTTTAGATAGTGAATTACATAAAGAGGTCTATATGGAGTAGCTACAAAGGTTCAAACAAAAAGGGAAGGAATATCTTTTCTACAAATTAAATAAAACAATATATGGACTCAAACAAGCACCCTGGTTGTAGTTTGATAAACTCAAATCAACACTGTCAAGACTTGGCTTCAACTGCACAAAGTCTGATAACTTACTGTTTATTAAAGTCACTTCTAACATTGTTACCAATATACTAATTTATGTTGATGATTTCATAATTACAGATAATAGTGAGAGTGAGATTAGAAGCATTACTGAATGCCTAACCAGTGAGTTCTCCATTAAAAGTTTGGGAAATTTAGCCTACTTTCTTGGGATAGAAGTGACAAGGACTACTGGCAACGAATTTCACATAAATTCGAGAAAGTATATTTCAAAAATTCTTATTAAATCAAAGACTGATAAAGCAAAGCCACTTCCTACTCCGGTGGCAAGAAATTTACATCTCAATGAGGAAGAATAAAACCAAGAAACAAATTTAATATCAATGAATACTTAAATGTTGCGTGTGCAAATGATCACGATGAAAGTAAATTTAAATTTGGATATTGCATATTCTTAGGCAAAACTCTTGTTTCATGGTGTCCAAAAAGCAGAATACCGTACCTAAGTCAAGAATAGAGGAAGAATATCAAAGCACAGCTACTACTACATTTGTGATAATGTGGATTCAATCACTTTTAAGTGAGTTAAGGATCGAAACAAATAATAAAGCAACAATTTGGTGTAACAATCTTATTGCAATAGCCCTAACTGCTAATCCAGTGTTACACTCGAGAACTAAACATATGGAACTCGAAATCTACTTTGTCATAGAATTGGCGATGGAAGGAAAGTTGCAACTGAATCACGTACCTTCGACTTAGAAATAGCCGACATTTTAACAAAGCCACTATCAAGACAGAGATTTGAAAGACTCAAGGTTAAACTCTGCGTTAGTTGAACAAGCAGACTCCAGTCATCTGAAGAGTCAATGCATGTAGAAGAGTCCTCATCTAAGTCAACAAAAGCAAAAGAACATAACAAACAAAGCGATTTAGACAGATTTTGCAATAGATTTGGGGTGTAGAGTTGCCACAATGGATACAGTTGCCATAGATCACGTAACAAGAGCAATCACTGAAGAGATATCATCTGATCTGAAGCAAATCAATTGAGATATACGTAGAAAGTGTTGAGATTTGTGATACAAAAATCACAATTGTAGGAAACAAATTATCTACGTAGATCCATTTTTTGTGAAGTGATTTGTTGCAATATTTCTGGGATATTTGAAAGTGAAGGCAATAATGATTATTTGGTGCTTATCCAATAGATTTTTGACATATATAAAGATAACTTGGGTGTCAAGAAAACTTGGGTATGAAGCAATTCATTCTATAAAAGACCTAGTTAACATTTTCATTAGGGTTGGAAAATTTGATGGTTATTAAATAGAATCATTTGGGTTGGTGTCATTGTGCTTCATTGTCTTTCTCCTCAAATTGTTTAGCCATTAGATATTCTCTACCTATTTCCCAATAAAGTTATTGGTTCAAGTTGTGCTTGTTTGTAAGGATAGTTGAGATCGGTTGTAAACAATATTTTGATGAATCAATAAAAATGGTAGTCGGGTGGAATATCTTCTATTCATATTTTTGATTTTGTTTGTGTTGTTGTTTGTTTTTCAATCACATTCATCTTTAAGTGATTGGGTGAAAAATGTTCGCTTTGTTTTTTGGGTGTTTTGTCAAACTTCTGCTGCGCACAAAACCCCAACAGAAAGAACATATATAATTTGTCATAGGTAGTGGAAGCCATTATCGATCTCTCTGATTCCTTACTGGAAAAATTATATTTGAGCGCGGAAAGGGGTATGAAGAGGAATAAAAAATATCGTCTTGTTTATAATATGGGTATATTACTCGATAATACTTATATGGGCCATGTATTATAAGCCCAACTGTACACACACACTATATATATATATATATATATATATATATATATGAGATAGGATCAAGAGCACCCCAAATAGTGCAACACCCCTTTAGCCCCCCTGATTTCCACCACACAATCCTGTTTCTCTCTCCTTCCACTAATTCTCTCTCCCCCCACTAACTTATTAAATAATAAATACATGGCTATTGTAGAGGGGCAAATGGGGTGCTAGAGAAGAGGGGTGTCCTGGAACCTACCTTTCAATGGCACCCCAAATAGTGAGCACCCCTTTAGCCTACCACTTTTCCACCACTCATTTCCCACTAACTCCCCTTCTCTCTCCTTCCACCAACTCTCTCACTTCCCACTCACTTTCTGTAATATAAATGAATGGTGGAAATCATGGAGCTTTTGGGGTGCTCAATTTTTGGGATGTAACAGAACACTTGCCTATATATATATATATATATATATATATATATATATATATATATATATATATATGATGCACACTCTATGGTATCCCAATTTCATAGCACCCCATTTGCATTTGAATTGTAGTCACTCATTTATTTTTAAATAATTTAGTGGGAGGAGAGTGAGTTAGTGGGAAGAGAGAGAAAGAGGAATGTATGATGGAAATCAAAAGGTTAAAATGGTGCTGCACTATTTGGTGTGCTCTTGATCCTATCCCTATGTATATAAATATATATATTATATATCTATTGTACAATTAATATTGTTCATTCGTATACCATTTCATCATTATCTAAACTTCTCTTTTATCAAATATGAATTGTTAGCAACATTTCTAATAGGAAGAGGTAAAAAGGGTTTTGGTTCTTTAAACCCCTCTCCAAATATCAAAGCATCCACCCTCAAGTAAGTGATTTATGCGTTCTACATGATTGGAAAGAGGATGACTTTGTTGACATAGTCATCCCCGTAGGCTAGACTCCAGTATGATTGTTATAGATATCAATGTGCTTTTAGAGAGACTAGGGAGAAGCTTGTGGTTGATGTCAACACTGAGTTCGACATTATAAGAAGCACTCTCTCAGATATCTTCAACTTGAACTACAGGTGCAATCTTGACTGCACAATTAAATAATCGACTAATTTCATGTCACTCGTATGTCTTCCTTCATTTCTTCTCATGAACTAGAAGGACGTTACAAAAATCCATAGAGGATTGAAAAGAGGAGGATCCTTCCTGTTTGCATCTTTATGCACACACACACACACTATATATATAACACGCCATATGTATGTCACATACTTTAAAAGGCAAGTAAAAGCTTTTATTTACACTCAAAATTACAAACTTAAAGGTTCGACAGCAAAATTACATCACATCTCGCAACAAAAATGACAACAACGTAATTAAAAAAATTATAACTATAAACAGAAACAAAACAATGATTAAAAAAAAGAACATGCTTTAAGAACCCATAAAAGTAGCCTTCAACATCTTGCGGTGAATTTGCATGCACGGCTGATCTGCATTCAACATCCCTAAGCCGAAAATCATGTTGTTTCTTTCCGTCTAAACACTATAAATCAATTTCTTCAATAACTTTAATAGCATACACGTCCTCTAATTCTTCCATCAGGTGGTTTTAAAAATATTAAACCACTAAAGCTGACTAGATGATGAAGGCCTATGAAAACCACCTACGGCTTACAACCTTGACCAAATCCTGTGCACAAAAGAACATTCGAAAAAAATATGAACATTTGTTTCTGATTCCGAGTTACACAAGACACAAACTGTTAAATTAGGTGATACAAAATCACAAATTGATTGGAACAAATTTGCAAAGAATGGAAAGTAAATATTTTTATAGTAGGAATGCATTGATTGCATTTGGTGAGGTGGTAGAGAAATAAATGAAGGGATTAATTTCTTCCATCTATGCTAAAGAAACGGATTGATTAACTTCCTATGTTTGCACATTTGTTGTTATGGTAATTTGCCTCCATTATATTATTACCATATGTTGGTAATTTAATTAATGACTCACATAGATTTGCACTGGTTATATATTGAGGGGTAGACTTTAGTGTAAACCCATCCTGGCATGGAGCCAGTGATCCCCAATGGTGTCTCTTCTTGTTAAACCTCATTGAGGTTTGGATATGTAAACTCTTATTTTGTAATCTCTTGTAATTCTCTCATGTGGAATAAAATCTCTCTGTGTTGGACTGGACGTACACTATCTCGAGGATAGTGGAACCAATATAAATATTGTGTCTCTTTGTTTCTCTGCTATAGTTATTTACTATTTTGTTGATGTAATAGAATAATTGCTATCAGATTAGATTGGTGTTCAATTGGCAAATCTAGATCCTGCTTATTACGCTTCCGCATATGCTCAATTTTCTTAACAGATTGGTATCAGAGCAAGGCGATTTGTTTTAAATTGTGCATCAATTATTTCTACAAAGGTTGGTAGATTCAGTGGTGATTATGCTATTACCATTTTGGAGAAAAGGAGACTTTGGTGGAGAAGATTATGTTGAGAGTAAAGAGTGTTCCAATCTGGGAACTTTGACGTGATATGGAGTTTGTTGTGTTGAAGGGACTATTGGATTTGGGAAGTTTTGATCATGTTTCTGACAGGGGTCTTCATGTTGATGATGCTCGAGGGATCCAAGATGATCAAGAAAGGAGCTCAGGTCAAGTGATAGACGGGTGTCGAGACAGAGATCATTGTGGTTTAGACAGAGGTCTTCACATTGATGATGCTCGAGGGATTCGGGGTGATCGAGGAAGGAGCTCAGGTCAAGTGTTAGATGGGTGTCGATGTGTATTGCAAGCACTTTTAGACCGTTGGTTAATGCACGGTGCAGCACAGGGGGAAGATGCATCTTTGGTTGGCAGTGGGTTTGTGTTTGTAATGGTTTTAATTGAGAGAATTAAATTTTGGCCTTGGCGGTGTTGAGATTACTTTGGAATCTACCTTTTTTTTTTGGATATTTGCAACAGTTTATTGGCGGGCGGGGACGTAGTCTGAGCTCATTAACAATGGTGTGATGGGGGGTAGCTTTGCTGGAACCCATTAGGCAAATATTCATTTTTGGTTTCTATCTCATGGTGAGACTTTGATTGAAGGTGGAGTTCTGTTGAAGAGTTTTATGTTGTGAAGAGAATTTGATTGGAGATGGGGGTGTTGTAGATATGTGATTTTGCATCAAGGTGGAGTGTTAAATTTGGTGATACAAAATCACAAATTGATTGGAACAAATTTGCAAAGAATGGAAAGTAAATATTTTTATAATAGGAATGCATTGATTGCATTTGGTGAGGTGGTAGAGAAATAAATGAAGGGATTAATTTCTTCCATCTATGCTAAAGAAACGGATTGATTCACTTCCTATGTTTGCACATTTTTTGTTATGGTAATTTGCCTCCATTATATTATTACCATATGTTGGTAATTTAATTGATGACTCACATAGATTTGCACTGACTATATATTGAGGGGTAGACTTTAGTGTAAACCCATCCTGGCATGGAGCCAGTGATCCCCAATGGTGTCTCTTCTTGTTAAACCTCATTGATGTTTGGATATGTAAACTCTTATTTTGTAATCTCTTGTAATTTTCTCATGTGGAATAAAATCTCTCTGTGTTGGACTAGACGTACACTATCTCGAGGATAGTGGAACCAGTATAAATATTGTGTCTCTTTGTTTCTCTGCTATAGTTATTTACTATTTTGTTGATTTAATAGAATAATGGCTAACATATTAGTTTGGTGTACAATTGACAAATCCAGATCCTATTCATTACGCTTCTGCATTCGCGCAATTTTCATAACACAAACATCATCCTGGATGATTCCATAAGAGAACAATTTACCTTTTGTATTTACTGCGTTGGCCATGATCTTCCAGAGTAATAGGTTTTCCTTAGTTGAACTTCCACTATTCCGTATCCTTGAATACCAAGGAAATGGTTGGCTTTGAGTGCACAACAGATGATACACCAGCTTAACAGCGTTCTCTTTCCCTATCCAATACAAAGCATTATTATCAGGAAGATTATAGTGATCAGTAATTTCCCTCCACGGTTCTCCTAACATAGCAGAACTGGTATAAGGCAAGGACGATCTACCCTCATGAAAACAATCCTTCACCAAAGCTGACTGTGAAATGCCAGAATTAATCATCACATTATGATCCATCACCTCACTCAAAATCAAACCTGGCCATGCCCATGGACTGTTCTAAAATGAAAGATTTGAGATGCATTTGTAATTGCATTGTATAAATTGCTTAAATGTGTCTCGTAGCTTCAGCAAACATCGCCAACTCCAACTGCAATTTTGTGGAATTGGCGTGCTCCAAAAATTCCTACTACCAATCAAATAATGATGAACCCAAAGAGACCATAATCCCTTATCGACAGCAAAGAGCTTCTCAAGTATACAGGGATAGCAGCTTTATTCCACATAAGAATGTTAGTAATGCCAAGTCCACCGAATTTCTTCTCATCATAGAGCTTGTGAAATTCAAACGATATCATCTTCTTCGAGAATGGGTCACCATGCCACAAAAAATTATTTAGAGTACTAGAGATCATATCAATAAGCTTGATAGGCAGAACATAGTTTCTAGACCAGTAAGTGGTCATAACAATCACTATAGATTGGACGATAGTCAATGAGCTTGTAAGATGGCCACTGCTGCAACTTACCAATAATCTTCTCATATAAGGGTACACACTGCTCCTTAGTGATCTTCGAACAAATTAAAGTCATTCCCAAATAAAAAGCATTAGATGGAAGTTCAGCAAGACCTGAATATTGTATAATATCAAGCTTCTTACTAGTCGGAAGACCGGCTATTAGAATTTGTGACTTACTATAATATTGATTTGAAGTCCAGAAATACTGTAGAAAAAATCAAGAGTTGACAAGTTGCACCGAATGTTCATGAACATTGGCTTAGTGAAGATTACCAGATCATCCGCAAAGAGTAAATGAGAGATTAGAGGATTCTTACATTTCGGGTGGAGCTCTAAATTACCACACTGCACTTGCTCAAGGATTAGAGAATTTAACAATTCCATAATAATAATGAACAAATACACAGAAATAGGATCCCCTTGCCTCACACCTCTTGTACCTTTGAAAAAACCATGTAAACAACCATTTCTAGAGATAGAATACATAGGAGACGAGATACAAGTGTGTATCCATGCAATGAATGGTCTTGAGATCGAAATTCATGCAAGACATAACTGCCAGTATTGAGTGCCAAGAGACAGAGTCGAAAGCTTTTTTGATATCCAATTTGAGCATACACCTAGGAGATATGTTGTTCCTTTTATAACCATATAGAAGCTCTAGTGTGATCAAAATGTTGTCACTTATAGATCTACCCTTTATATATGCAGAGTGATTAGCCGAGATAATATAAGGAAGAACTACTTGTATCCTATTAGCCAATATCTTAGTGATGATCTTATACAAAAAATTACAAGATATAGGCCTAAAATCAAATACTAAAATGGGATTATAAAGCATAGGGATTAAAGAAATAGCAGTGGCCGATAAGCTAATAGGTAATTTGTTATGCATGAAAAAATATTGAATCACACAAGTAATATCATCGCCTTTGGTTTGCCAACACTTTTGAATGAAGAATGCACTAAAGCCATCAGGTCCCCCATAGCTATTAACATCCAATTGAAACACTACTTCCCTGATCTCCTCACCAGTAACAAATTTAATAATATTAAGGGATTGATCAGCGGAGAGAAAAGGGAGATTACTATTAAAGAGAGGCTGAACATTGATAACAGGAGTTACTGGAGGAGCAAGAATAGAAGAAAAATATTCAATAAAAGCCTTATTGATCCCATCATTAGATGACTGAATTATCCCATTCATGTCCTTGACGCAGTAGACAGAATCTCTGGATTTCCTGATTTTAATATAATTGTGAAAATATTTTGTATTCCTGTCAGCTTCTAATTCTCTTCTAAAATAAGATGTTTGCCTTAAAGCTTAGATCTCCAAATCAATAGCTTTTTTCAAACTACCTTGCAGCTCAAACTCAGCTTGTAGTAGTCGTACATTGTTAGGAAACTATTGAATTTGCTCCTGAACTTTAATCAGATCCGCCTAATTATAGAAGACTGCTTAGAACCAGATCTAAAATTAAGAGCAGACCAAGCCTTAAGATGCAATTTTAATGATTTGACCTTATACAAGAGCTCCTACAAAGAATTACCACAATACTGCTGAGATCATACCTGCACTAAAATGTTAGAAAAGTCGACATGATTAAGCCAAAAGTTAAAAAAATTTAAATGAGGAATAACCTCTACCAATGGCATTATCTCTTCCAAAAAGAAATAACAAAGGGATGTGATCAGATAGTGAAGAAGGGAGAATTTGATAGTAGGAATTTGGCCAGAGATTAATGAAATGAATGTTAGCAAAGATGTGATCAAGCAATACCGAGTGGGAAAGCCAGAATGGCTCCTTTTAGTCATATAATCAAACTCGAATTTACTATTAGAAATAAGGAAGGATTTAATTAGTGCTTGATTAAGAGGGGCAATGTATTTAATAGAGAGAGAGAAAGCAACCACCAGATTTATGAGTACATGAGGACACACAATTTAAGTCACCTCCAATTAGCTATGGATCAGAGGACGAATGAATATAAGACAACTGATCAAGAAAGAGTTGTCTCAAAGATAAACTATTACGGGCATATATGGTAGCAAGAAAGAAGCAAGAGTTCGAAGGCAAATGCAAACATTGATAGTGGATAAATTGATCAGAGGAGGAGATTTTGGTCAAACGAAAAAATGCTGGATTCCACAGTGTCAATAATCTGCCATAGCCAGCATCAGCTAGATTATGATCGAAATTCCAACTAGGAGAGATAAAAGAAGCTGCACTTCTGGTTAAGTTTAAGTCCAATTTTGTTTCGAATTAACAAATAAGTTGTTTTTTATTAGCTCTAATAAAAGAATTAATGTCACCTTGCTTAGAGGCCAAATGCAACCCTCTAATATTCCAAAGCGCAATATTATTCATCATCATTGCGGAAGTAGGTTGATAAGGGGGGTTGGATGTTTCCTAGTATGTCTTTTAGATGGGATTTGTTGACTACCCATCAACAAAACTTCACTAGGAGAAAAATCCTTGCCATCATTAAGATCCTCTATGTCAGTAGTAGTGGAATTTTGCACTTTTTTATTTCTACCTTTCTTCTTTTTCTTACTCCCATGAGAAACTTGATTATCAATAGATGTATGGGAAGAAATATTGATAGAGGAAGGCATAGGTGGAGGTGGAATGATATAAGGAGGAGTGGATAAGTGAGCATAGGGTGAAGATAAAGGAGCTGGAGAGTTGATTTTATAGCTGAAGGAAGAATTAGGATGAACTTGAAAGTTAAAATTGGTGTCAGTAGCTTTAGATCGAATAGAAGAGATGTTGGTATAAGTGGATGAAATATCCGAAGCAAAAGAATTTGGATTCGTACCATTGTTAATATCCATAGAAGTCGAGTTATCCAAAACATAGAAATTATTATGGAGTTGAAACTCAGCTGCTACCAAATCATGTCAACTACAATTTGTTTCCCTTTATTCAAAATGGATTTATTGCCAGCTTTAGCAGAAGAAACTTTCGCAATTGAATTTTGAGCATCACTTATGAACTCACCACTAGTGTGAACTTTACCACTACTATCAATAATAAGAACATCTTTCACCTTCTGCTTCAAAATTTCATGATTGTGATTATCTAACTCAACTTTCTCATTAATATTTGAAGATGTAGTCTGATCAACCTGATGCTTTTGCTCACCAGAAACTTTCCTAACCCACACCTTTTTCTTTTTAGAAATCACATCATACCAATCTTTCTTCTTAAAAACCACTTTCTCCTTTGTAAAATTCTGCCTTGCATTCATGCCATTATTCACATAACCCTCATCTTTTGTTTCAAAATGTTGAACATCATCCATACCTTCATTACTAGTATTATGTTCACACACAGCCGTAAAGTGGCCAAAGACTTTATAAATTGTTGGTCGCCAATCATATGAGACTTTAACTAAAAGACAGTTAACACCTAAACCATCCACCTCAATGCAATTAGTCAATTAATAATCGGGATTAATCTCAACAAGAGCCTTTGTATATATAAAGCGTAGCAATTTCTCTGTGATCTCATCGAAACATATCATCCTTCCAATGTGACACACCAACCAATTGATACAATAGAGAGTCTAGAGTAAAAGAGGAATGCGATATAAGTGAATCCAAATAGGTACTTTCCTTATATGGGATTGGGTACTTCTAATAGAGGCGTCCCACCTAGTTATGATGAACATCCTCCCTCTAATAAAGATTGGATCAGCATGCACAATTTTCTCTCTATCAAGCTCATTAGAAAATTTAAAGAAAAAAATTAAATCCATCCGATTTAATGTCTACTTCACCATTAAGTGTCCAATATCGACTTAAGAAATTCACTACAGAGATGTAAGATACAATGCCATCTAAGAAAAAACCAAATAGATATTCACTCCAGTATTTTATACCTTCCTGCTTGATTAAATATTGAATCACTTTACTTTTACCATCCCTCGGGATATCGAAATGAATTGGTTTGTATGATCCGGCATTATGAGGCAGCGCCTTAAAAAGCGACACAAAATCCAGTTTAACCGAATGAGATGAGAAATTTATAGTGTTTGAAGAAAATGGGTTGATAGGAATGGAAGTGTTTGATGAATTATCAATAAAAGAATTAGGTTTAGAAGGAACATTATTGAGATCAATAGGCTTAGAGGAAAGATTATTGCTATGAGAGGATACATGATTATTGCAATTTTCAAGATTAACAGGATTCTTGATCAAAGAATCAGGATTAGAAAGATTTGAATGCATATCGACAGGTGTAGATAAGAGATTATTAACATGAGAGAGATCAAGGAATTTACCATTATCAATAAGTTTGGATGATTTGGACAAAGAATTAAAAGCAGTAGAAGATCAAAATGCTTGATTATCAAGAGAGGAGATAACTGATGAAGAATTAACAAGATTAGGCGGATTTACAAGAGGAGGCGGATCAGGAGGACGGGAAGGAAATGATTCAAAAGCGAAAGAGGAAGACGATGGGAGGGAAGAGGAAAATGCCAACAATTTGAAGTATTCATGTCGCATACTTTAAATTGTTGGCATTCTAGTATTCTAGGCATCTTTAACCATTTCTATTTACATTACAAATTCCAAAGGCTTTCGAACATATTAATTAGGAAAATTAACACGTTTAGCTTTATTTACAGAAATTATGACATGTTTTGCTTGTTTTGGAAATACTTACAAATATAGACCTTTTTGTTCGGGGAGAGAACTGGGTGCATTTTCAAAGTTCGCCCTTGGATGCATTTTCAAAGTTCTGCTGTGTATTAGTAAACTTTATAGGTACCCACATACTCCTTCATAATTCTGATCCATACTCAACTATATATTCTCAACTCATTTTCTCTTAACAATGCCTTCATGACCATCATCAATGGACTCCGATTTCGGTTATATCTACGACTCCCTACCCACGTCTAGTGATCACACTAATATCGATTGGAATATAAACTATCAAGAAGAACATTACGAGGAGCTTGCTCTTGAATACCCGGATCTTAACGTACTAACGCTTCAACCGGGACCGAATGAACCTGCGTATGTCCCACGAGTGAATGAACATCCTGTTTATCAACCCTATCTAGAACAAGAGATTGAGCAGGTACCAATAAATTAACCCACATCTGAAGAAGATGTTAACTCTTACCCAGTTTGTTGTCACTATGGATATATAGCTGAAGTTGTAACAGGTGATGGCAAAAACATTGGTCGTCGAATACTTCTTTGTTCCAATTTTCCCGACGGTTGCAATTTTTCAGAATGGATTGACGAACCACTATTCCCAAAGGGCATAACATATGCGAATGAGTTGGAACATGAAATTAGACATCTCAAACAACTCTTAGAATACTTGCAATTTAATCGTAACCACTAGTGTTTCTATTATCTATTGTGGTAGTAGTATTTCGAATATTAGTTTGAATTATTGTTTGTGTGTTTATATGAATGTAAAACTTGGAAGGTTAATATGAAGTATTTTTGTCTAAGAAAATGGGTTTGTTTATTAAACAATTTTCAAATTGTTCGAAATTCGAAAGTTGAAATTGATTAATATGAAGCATTGTATGTTTGTTTTTGTATAAGATTAATATGAAGATTAATATTCAGTTATTAAGTAAAGTTGCGCCAAAACTGTTCCAAACTGTATGATCTGGCCAAATGAGTCATTATTTCAAAATAGTTGAGTTGATAAAACTGTGCTATATGATTTGACTAGACACTGATAAAGATGATCCAAAATTGTCCTATTTGATAAAGTTGACCAAATGAGTCATTATTTTGAAACAGATGGTGCTGAAGTTCAAATGGATGTACCATTAGACGTTGATCTCTGCACGACTCAAATGATGGCTAGATCCGTAGTGGCTAATCTAGAGTTTTCAGGTGAAAAATTCTCGACTGCTTGCGTACAAAGTGGTTTGGCTGTTGTGATGGTATTTCATAGTAAAGAAAAGTTTCTACACCAACTTACAGAGAGGTCTATTATGCACGATGTTTCGTACAAGCCAATCGAGTTGAATAAAACAATATATACTGCTGTATGTAATGTTAATGCTGCATGTCCATGGCGAATACATGCTATAGTGTCGAAAAAAATATCAAACTGTTGGTGGGAAATCAGAAAGTTGCCTCATGAACATAACTGTGTCAACCCTACAATTAATTCCAATCACAAGCAAGCCACTTCAAGATTTCTTGTATCCAAAATCATGTCTTTTGTGAAGGCCGATTTGGATATCTCAACTGGTATGGTCCAGGTGCTTCTCGACGATCAACTCTTTATCAAAATCAGTTACATGAAAGCTTGGCGAACGTTGAATAAAGTGTTGGAAAAAAATTATGATTACTGGGTCGAATCGTATACGAGTTTGCCTTAATATTTTAAGGAAATAAAAAAGCAATCCAGGTTCAGTAGGACATATAACACATGATGATGTTGGGGTATTTGAGCGTGCTTCTTGGGCATTTGGTCCTTCCATTGCAGGTTTTGCACATTGTCGTCCATTGCTATATATTGAAGGGACACATTTGTACTGTAAGTACAAGGGAACACTGCTTGTTGCTACTGCTGTATATGTCGACGACTGCCTTTTCCCATTAGCTTATGCAGTTGTCAAAATCCGAATCATATGATAGTTGGGCTTGGTTCTTTTATGCATGTGTGAGTTCATTTATATTATACGAAATCGTCGCATTACTTTTATATCTGACAGAATGAAAGGGATCCCAAAAGCTTTGCAAGAAAAATGGCAAGAACCGCACAAACATAGGTTCTATGCAAGCCATCTTAAAGCTAATTTTCAAGCTGAGGGTCATCGAGAGAAGAAACTAACAGGCTTGTTTTACGCTGCTGCATGTGCATCAGAAGTTGCTGAGTACACTAAAATCAAAGAAGAAATCAAGGCAACTAATCCGCGGGTGCATGACTGGATTGAACAAAGCCTAGGGAATTCTGAAGAAAACTGGGCACTTTACTGAGATGAAGGTGGTCGCTTCCATGTTATGACAACCAAAGCATCTGAAAATTTTAGTGGTGTACTAAAAACGTCAGATCGTTGCCTATAAAGGCATGGTTTCAAGGGCGTTCATTCAATCAGTTGAATATTTCTATAAGAGGTAGGAAAAAGGGGAGGCTCTGAAGACAAAACTTACTCCAAAATGGGAAGCTAAAATTAAAGCTTGTGCAATTGAAATACGTCGATGTAGAATTGTTCGATTTGGTCGATCTAAATGACAAGTGATTCATTATTACGAAGATGAATATGAAGTTGAGATCGAAGATTCTCATTGCTCCTGTACATGCAACATCCCACTTCTGCAGAATATACCGTGTGCTCATGTGATGGCGACTTGTTCAGCACAAGATTTTAGTATAAATAGAGCACATCACGATTTTTCTTTCGAGTGGTGCTCCATCCAAAATTATAAAGCTTCCTACAAGCCAGAGTTTCATCCTGTACGTGATAAGAAATACTGGACACCATGCAACGGTCCACGTATATTGGCTCTGCATGTAAGAAGACAACTCGGATGACCTAAATCTACGAGAATCAAAAATGTTATGGACGAGCTTCAAACACCTAAAACAAACAGGTGCAGCAAATATGGATCACAGGGCCATTACATAAAGTGGTGTACTTCTGTAGCTTAAAATGGAGTTGTATGTGTGTTGATGAGATGTCATTATGTCGAATTTACTGTATCTGTTTTTTATGTTTCGAACTTATCTGTCGTGTATCTGACTTTGTATCTCTCTAATTTTCTGATATTTGAATTTGTCATTCTCTTTATGTTGTTTGGTTAGGCTTTGGATGCTATTTTGATGTATAATTTAAATATAGTTCGAAACAAGCTCATAACGTTGCGGTACTTCATAGTTTTACGTTTCGAACTTCAATTGAATATATATGATTCGTTGTAATTCAGATTTCATTGGAACAATAAACATTCGAATCTATTGAAATTGTAACAACCCGGAAATTCAGAACCAATTTAAAATTTATTTTTAATTGATTTTCATGGAAATTAAATATTTTTCATGAAATATTCTTAGAATAAACAACTTTAAATTTATTTAAAACAAACTTTGAGAGTATGTATTTATATTAATTATAAGTCGAGCTTGAAATAGCGTGGTAGTTTGAAAATTCGATTTCTAATTTCAATTAAGTGTACATAATTCAACGTAAGTCAGAATTGGATGAAACAAGAAACATTAGAATCTATTTAACAATATCTTTCTAACGAATGTAAAAAATTTAGATTCGTATTATAAATTGTAATTTATGTCCAAATTAAAATTTAGAATAGTCGCTATGGAATTTATATATATTTTAATATTATATATAGCGCTTAAAAATAGTCATTTTGCAAACAACTTCTGTTTTGGACAAAACTAATTTTGTTGGATCCGGAATGTCAAATTATTATCAGGTTTAAAATTTCAAATCATTTGGAATTAGTATGTGAGCGTTGTAAATTTAAACGTGTTTTGTAAATTCGGTGGAATTTAATAAGCTAGTTAAAAGGTCATTTTTCAAACGGTCTCCAAATTCGACAAAATTAATTTTATTAGGATCGTATTGTCAAAACATAGCTAGGTTTCAAATTTCATAATTTTTGGAGTCAGTAGGTGGCTCCGATAAATTAAAATGTACGTTCAAATTCAATTATTGATTTGTATTTTAATTTTGATAAAAACTGATTAAAACGATCAAATTGGCTTATGAAACATATCCCGTTATGTCCGGAATGGGGGTATTTTGTTGGGGGCGACAGTCATTGGGTTTGATTTGGAGTTCGGAACGACAAACAAGTAATGAACGAATAAAATAATATTAAATTAATATATATACCCTTTCAAAGCCAAAACTCTAATTCTATTTTCATTTCCCAGCATCGGCCCCAATTCGTTTTAACGACGAGAATGATTCGAGATTCTTTCCTCAGTCTCTCAAAATCCAAGAAAAATTAAATCGAACTTCTGAAGGCAAAATTGAGGAGCTTCTCGAGCTCAATAAGTTCAACGGCCAAGATCTGAATATTCGAAGTAAATCAACCGGGATTGATGCTCGAACTCAGCGGTTTTGGAGGCGTTTATCTTAGCGGAGGGAGGTGCGAGTTTCGAGATGACCACGGCGATGGGGGGAGTCGGCATAGGCGGAGGCTGTGGGCTTGTCTAATGGAGGGACGGTCGAGCGTGGCACTGGTGATTTCAAGCCCAAACATCGAAGTTTGGGTTCGGTCAGAGCATGTAGGTGGCAACAGCGAAGAATAATTATGGAGAAGGTTAAATGATAATTAAAATTAATTAATTATTAGTTAACCACTTATAAGATTGTTTAGGATTTAAAAGACTGTAACTTGTTCAAATAGTGACGAAATCGAACGATTCAAATTGCGTTGGAATCGTGGCAGCGAAAATTACAACATGGAACTGAGCAGAACAGAAATGGAGCAAGTTAAAACATGAGGCAAATTTAAATACAATAGTACTAAAATCATCAATTAAAGACTGACGGAGTGGAAACCAAAAGTGAGAACTCTCTCACTCAAATTATTTGTACAGTTATTTATTTTTATAACTAAATATGTATTTATTGCCTGTGATTTCAATATTTGTTTGGTGGTTGATGATTGTTTACAGTTTTAATATTATTATCATTATCAAACTATGAAAATATACGTTGTTAAATAAAACATTTATATTATGAATAATGCTAACATGGACTGTGATGTAAAGCCCACACGGGTATTGGGACGAAAATTTTACACATCGCTCAAGTATACAAATAATAAGATTTGTTTGAAAACCCCGTGCAGGTCTGGGGATATAATTAATTCATGTCTCCCTTGGAATTAATTGTATGTCAACCGATTGATTGACAGACTGTTATAAGCGCTATTTAATTATTTAATGCTTATATAATTGTAAATTGCACTCTGGATGTGAGTTGAATGTGTAATAGTTTTTTATCACTATTTTTGAATACATGCAATGTATGGAATCCATATAGATAAAATTATTTGGTAATTGATTGAGTCTGATTCCAATTCAAAAATAATGAATATTTTAAAATAATATTTAGTGAAGAATCAAATATGATTTTGATGTTCGATTTTGGATGGACATGAAAATATTGAAATATTCATAACTGAAATGAATATGAAGCCGAGTTAAGTAGATATACGCCATTTTAACTCAAACGAAATTTTTCTGTCAATTTTATTCATTTTATAATGAATATCGAAAAGATTTTGTTTCAAAATCTGATATTTTGAAAATATTATCATTTTAATATTATAATGATATGCAATATTCAATTTTGATTTAAAATTGAAATGGAGATTGGAATTTTTCTTAAATGAATTTATAAACGATTTATAAAACACGTTTTAAAAAGGAAATCAACGAAACATATTATATATATTTAAATGGCCAGAATAGAACGTGCCGCGCAGCGACCGTTCACAAATTTCGACCATTGACTTTGAATGGACGTAACGGGAGATCCGACCGTCGGATTCTCCTGAAACCAGAACCATTGGGTTCGTATCAAAAAGAGCTTTCAAATGATAATAAGAGATTTGAAATCTAACGGTTAGATTTTAAGATATGCCCAAATCAGTTTTGGAAAAGGTCGCTATGGATGCAGTTCGGTGGCCAATATTGGAAACCGACTGTAAAGGCCTTAATAAAAATATTAAAAATATGAATAAATTATGTAAAATCATAATAAATGATGTGAAATGATTTTGGATGAAATATTCCAAGTTTGTAAAGATAAAATATATTTTTATCTGAATAAGTTGTTTTTCGACTTGAGTAAAGGACTGAAAGAATTGAAAGGGTTTTATTATAACCAGAAATTTCCAACATATAAATTGGAATGGATTTGAAGGGAAATTATCTTCGGATATTTCAGTATTGGTTTCCATGATTATACGGATATTGTTGAGGAATTTGGAAGATATAAATATCGTGATTCCCAATACAATATTTATTGGTTTCAGAATTTGGTATTGAATATAAGCCGATATGACTTCTATTTCAGAGCTTTGTATTTAATATCAAACTAGATTTTGGGTCTGTCATGAATGGTGTCCTAAATAACACTGTTCTTAAACCCTGTTGAGAAAGGAATAAATCTTTTCATTACGATTTGATGAAGTTTTCCAATTAATAAATATAACTGGAATTAAATGGAGGTTGATTTGGGTTTATCGTGAACTTTGTTTTAAATGACATTGGTTCTTTAACCCAGTTAAAGACAAGATTAATTCCTAAAGTTGAATAATCATTAAGTTATGATTTTTGAGATTAAAACCAAGTTGGAGTTTTAATGAATCTTTAGTTAGTTTGGAATGTGAATGAGGTAATTAAATTTTCCGAATTCAAGAAATGATCGAGAATGGAGTACCACCAATTTTACTCCATGCGATAGTTAAATCTTTAATTAGATTTGAAACGTGAAATGGTAATTAATTTTACCGATAACACAGTGGGTGTTAGATATGGAGTACTACTAGTTTTGCTCCATAGGATGAATAGGTTGGGATTGGAAAAATAAAATAAAGGATTACTTCGGTAAGGCTCAATAATCCCGACTAGTTTGATAAACCTTAATTTGGTTTAAGATTGTTAAAAGACAATACATAATTTTTTGCAATGGTTTTTAAAGAAAGTTTTAAATAAGTGGTTTAAATGAATTAAATCTTTGATAAGCTTTATGGGAATGATTCCCTATGTAATGAATATTTGTATAAAATAATATTCTGGATTGGAATGAGGCGTATGATGTGTTATTATAACACTTGATTATAAGATACGCTAGTTATTCGAAAAGACCGGGTTTAACCCATTCTAAATAACTGTTACGACGATTGAAAGTCGACGATGAAGATGGTGGTTGAAGACCGAAGATCTTCACATCGAATGGATAATTATCAATGTCTTGATTGGGCTGTGCACTCAAGGTGAGGAAATAAGTGGTGATCATACAGACGTACTTGGAGATCGATCGGATATGCGAGGACCTCTCTCCTCTATCGGACATATAGGATGAAGAATAAGGTGCCTCTGGTTTCGTTCAAACCCAGAACGAAATTGTAAATGGATTGTATGTTTGACATTGTACTTCGTGCTGTATTCATTGATCTCTGCTAAATATGTATCTGCTTGGTGGAAGAGAATATATTCTCTTGCTTAATACCCTTCTTTGAGACGTACGAGCTTAGAGGTTATAATTGGTGGAAATCAATGGTATGGTATGGACTGATAATGTGGCATGCTAAGATGTAATGATCAAGGCTTTTGTTGAAAATCAGAGTCTTGTGGATGATGATCAACGCATGGCTTTAATTAGCATAGCTTTGTGTTGTAGTGTTAATTTGCGAGCCTCACACCCCGGTATGAGTTTAAAACGGGATAAGGAACGTAGGGAGTGCATGAGTTTCTTTCTAGCTAGAAATGGTGTCATGGTATGGAGCCCAAACATTTTTAATTATGTGGATGATGGATAGCGAGGCGCCTCGGATATGATTGGTCGCCAATGGCCAAGTGATAGGTCTGATGGGATCGGGAAATGTATTTTTTAGGAATAACCAATCCTCAAAAGTAAGAGGAAACCGACCTTGCAGGATCCAAGGGCTGCCCAAGCGTGTGATCCTAGGTCTTTTTGCTAGAGGTGATCCTAATCGGTCAGGAGACCATCCCTTCCCTTGACTCATGATGGAAATCCAATTTCCAATACGTGACTTTCTATTTCAGTTGTATACCTATATGGCGACATAGTAGGATGAGGTACTACGCCGTCTATGATTGATACATTTATACTTGAAGTTGATTTCTTCACTTATAATAATAATAAAAGATAAATTTCACGTATCAAGCATTTTTGGCCATTATAAGGTAAAACTCTATCCTCTGGTTTGTGTTTGCATTATGTGATGGGACCTGAGTCTTATAATAGCTTCATTTTTCCTTTTAGCATTGCGCTGTTTGTTTTATGGTATTCTTAGGAGAAAACCCGTTGCGTATTGTATGGCGTGGTCCCTTGATTTACCCAATATTAAAATAAAAGTTAATAACTTTTTTAGTTCTCACACCAGTCCCATGATTGACTCGGAGTTTATTGTTTCTAGCTAAACTCTGGGTGCCCATATTTTCCACATGGGCAGCTAGTAGTTTTGGTTTTCGCAGATATTTCTTTTCACAGGATCCTGCATTACGGCTGTAGCTATATTCGGAATGCTTTGTATCCGTGTATTTCTTTCAGCTGTGGCAGTTGATGTTTTCCGCTGCATATTATGTTTATGTATTTAAATGTAATTTAAATCTTTGGTATTCTCCACTGTATATTATTTATTTGAACTCTGATATCTTGTATTATGATGTACATTGTTGTAATAGCAATGAAATGTCCTCATGTTTATGTTCTGATGAGTCGTGTTCTCAAAGCAGTCCGCCTTCTTGTTCGGTTTAAGCCAGCCGGGAAGTTCGGGTCGCTACAGAACTATATTTTTATAATGGAACAAAAGATTTCACATTATAGATTTTGAGTTATGTCCAAATCAAATTTTCAGAAAGGCATTACGGAATTTACTAACAAACTGCATTGGCGAATTTTGAAAGCTCGCCAATTGGCAAATTCTGAAACTTCGCCATCGTGTTTCCAAAACTGGTCTATTCTTGTAGTTTTTTTTTTCAAAACTAGTCTAAATTTGTTATTAAACTTATAAACCACGCTAAGCCTGAAATTTTCAAATTTAGATAAATCCAAGGGATACGGAGAAGCGTGCTTCTAACGGCATCACCTTTTTGGATCCAAGCTAGAAAGTTATACCTTCAATTGTATCCTACTTAGTGGTGAAGCCATCACCTAATTTTTGAAGAATGACCACTTACTACTAGCTTGCTTCCCAAATGATCTAAAACTCTTAGTCGCTCCTGCTCCCCATCTATAGGTTATAGGTATCTAAATTTGGAATATCCATGTAAATCTCTTAAACTGCTCGCTATCTCTTAATCAAATTCAAATTCAGGGGGAAAACAGAACATTAGTGAGAGGTATGTTGTGATGTATAATTTCTACTTATTCTTATACTTCGATTGTTGTAACTTGATCCTAAGCGCCATGGTGGTGGTTGCTCTAATCAGGCGTATTTCACGAAATCTAAAGTTTCGCAATTTTCAACTTCTATAGGCTCCAAGTAACCTGATGGGATGAATGCTTATAGACGCTCATAATTAAAAATTCTTTGCTTTTTTGTCCAACCTTTTAAAGGTTGGTTCAGAACTACATGCTATCAAAGTTTCATGCCAAGTTAGAAAAAGTTGCAAAGTTATTGACGTTAGCTAGGATAAGAAGAGCCACATAATATTTGGTATTTGCAAGAAGATCCACGACTATGAGGTGGATGAGCCATGGAAATTAGACACGACCGAGTTAGAGGATTTGACGTTTGCATATGTGGTCAAGCTAGAGAAGACGAAAAATATGAACATGGCCCTATTGGACAAGGCCAAAAACAAAGTTATTAAATGAATAAGGGAGATGTATAAAGATAAATGTTATATCTTAAATAGTTACATGGAAAAGGAAAAGATCAATGGTTTAAGAAATAATCTGGACAACCTAGTAAAGAAGATGTTAAGCTTCGATAACTACAAATCTATTAAATAATAGTAAAGCAGAAGAATTTCCTGCTCTCTCCTTGATTTTAGGGGTTCTCTCTCTTATGCTTAATTCTCTCTTGATATTTAATAGTTGAGTCTTTAAATTTGTTTATTCAATTCCTTTGAAATATATATAGTTAATCCTAAAAAATTGCATCTCATGATACACGTGTTTTTTTTATATGATTTGAGCATTGATGCATAGAATCAGTCAATCCTTAATATCCCATGAATATTGCATTTTAGAAAATACGACTGGAACATTTAAATATGTAACCATTCACTTTCGTTTATTTTATTATTATCTTCTGCTTAAGGTTCTTCTATTCACATCCCTTTTGCTATTGATCTCACGTTTGCTTGAAAATGGACCCATCTTCTTATGCAGTATGTAACACCCCGTAATTCTGTTAATATTAATATCCACAAATTAAAGAATAACTAATCTCGGACGTGAGAATTGTGGGAAACGGGTTGTGCCATTGTGTTCGTCTCGGAATTCTGGTTGAAATAGAGTCCGAGTTTGCGTGAATTGGACTTCGTATGAAGAAGTTATGGCCATCGGAAGTTTCGGAAAATTCAAAACAAATTTCAGAAATTTAAAATTCAAAAATTCGGAGTCAAAACAGGCTAGGCGGGAAAATTCCCGCCAGGCCCAGGTCGACCCTAGGGTCGACTAGGCAGTCGACCTGCCTACCAGGTCGACTATAGAGTCGACCTGGGGGTCGACCTGCCTACCAGGTCGACTATAGAGTCGACCTGGGGGTCGACCCCCCCCCCCCCCCCCGAGCAGTTTTTGTTCTGAGCCTGTTTTTGACTGAGTGATGACCCATTAGGGTTTCTGACGTAATTTGGTTGGCTGGGGTTAGTTTTGAACTGATCTAATGGTCTAAAATAAATCCTAACTCTATAAATACCTAGGTAGTCTCTCACCCTAATTCATAAGGAAAAATAGAATAGTTACCGTCATACCGTCGCCATGGAAATCAATGGAGCCGCCACCAACTAAGAAGGAAGAAAAGCTAATTCAATTCTAATTCTCTCAACCCTAAAGCAAAGCAAAACTCTCTTTTCTTCTCTAATTTTGAGTATGATAGTCTTAACAAGATTATTATCATTTTAATTAGGTTAAGTCATGAATGGATTATGAGTAGATGATGTGAATTGTCGTATATGTTATCATGTATGTTATTAATCCTATGTGGTGATGATATCCTATATATTGTAAATCATGCTATGATGATGTTATGTATGTTGAAAGTTTCTATGCTAAGTTGTGATGAATCATACATGTTAGAAAGCCATCTATGCTAGTTAGTTCATATTAATTAAATCATCATGTTCGGGCTATGTTGATCTATATGACGAGTTACATATGCAAGTTAGATTGATTAGAAAAGTTATGAACATATGCCATGACATCTATTATGACACCTAGAATTATGCTATGACATATGTGATATTCTATGCTAGTTCACACCATCATTATGTTGCCTAAAAACCCCATATGCAAGTTTATGTATAGATTTGGGCTATGATCATATCATGTAAATTGTGACATTTAACAAGTTGACACCTTTTGATCCTTAACATGAGTAGTTTATGCAAGTTTCACCCCTATTATGATTAGACTTATTTTTATTGTCTATATGTTGTGGTAATTTGTCCTTGTGCTATGTGTTAGACTATTCAAGTCTAGCCTATATTATGCGTTGAATAAGCGAACGTATAAACGTGGGGTAGGGGTAATATTAAGGATTTAATAATAAGATGTTGGGGTGCAATTGATATGATTTTGCATACCATGAGTGGATGACCATAATTGAGTCAATTATAGGCATCAATAAAAGTGGACTTATTTAATAATTTGGATAGGGAATTATTAAAACTGGGGTAAAAGATTGAAAGTTTTCAACCAATGCTTAGGACACGAGGTTGGACTCGTTTGTGACGTAAACCTGCCCGGAACCGCCCGGCAAATCCAGTGGTCACAAATCGCCCGACAAATCCAGCTGCCATAAATGCCAGTCTAATGTGAGAGGTCTTTATGAGGTTATGGACATAACCAGATAAACATGTAAGGTGGGACATGGGGGTTAAGTAGGTGCCTTGGGTGGCATGAGGAATATAGTGGGTGCCCTTAGTGGCATGTGAAATACGATTAGTAAGACTTAACCAAACACACATGTAAATGAACATGACTAAGAGGGTTAAGTGGGATATATTAATGACAAGCTTAGGTGGGTAGCTTGTGGGGGCCCATTTCAACCAGTATCCCAAACGTATCTTTGTGGGCTCGACCCAAGTCGAGGACGGGACACGCATACTAAGTTTGACTATAAGAGGCCAAAACGGGGAGCGGTGGCAACGCAAGTCCAACGGGTTTCATATGCGTGTGTGGACCCGGGCTGGTAGGTAAGACGTTGTTGCATCGTGTAGGTATAAGCCGTGCATTCTCAGTTGTATCGGGTTGCCACTTTAGGGGATTGATACACCCCACTGTTGGGCCAGCACAGGTATCTACGAGTAGGGAGCCGACCGAAAATGGGTAGTGGGGTACACCTAGTGGAAATAGGGGCAGAAAACACCTATGTAGTCAGCTAGGAGTACGTAAGGCTATTTATATGTTTCTGTGTGAAGCAAGTGGGATCAACCTTTGGGGTGACTGGTGTGGTGCAGTGTAGTGGTGTGCGGTGCAGTGTAGTAATTATTCGTTAGAAATTAGGTGTGCCTTTACCGTTATCTTTCACGTTATCTTTATCTGCTCATACCATACCTAATAGTTCATAGACATTTACTTGTCTTCCAGCTTATGTCTTAGTCTAGTTATTTTGATAATAGTATTGTTAGAATTTTCATACTCGCCAGACTTTATGTCTGACCCCCCCTCCCCCCCCCCCCCCCATTTCTATCCTTTTTCCCCTCCAGGTCCTCAGGTTGGACCCAGCTCTAGTGGAGCTTGATTGGATTGCTTCATCTCTTTGGAAAGCTTGGACCCTTGAAGTAAAGTCCAGCTTGTTATCTTCTTTAATGGATATTTGTGTAATGGGATTATATATTTTGTTTTATGAAGATGGATAATGTACTTGACTCTGATTAATGGTTTTGTGATGTAATAAACATGTTTCCGCTGCAACAAAATGAAGTTTTCGATTTCCAAGTACTACTTATTATCTGTCTTATTGTAATTTTTCTGTTCTATATTCACTTATAACCTCCATAGAAGTTAATGCATTCCCATTGTGAGTGACATTAATGGACGTGGGGTGTTACACGTGGTATCAGAGCTTAAGGTTACCAGAACAGATAAAAATACTATAGAAAATTTGTTGTTTTTTTTGAAAGAAATGTTTTCAAAAACATGTTTTAATGAGAAATTTAAAGAGGAAGTTTTATGAAAAACATAATCCCCAAATAGCCATATATCTTTATCTTTTGAATTCTCCATTTTGAATCCTTCCTTTTCGTTTCAGCATGGCTGAAGATCTTAACCTACCGGACGGTGTAACGATACCAGGATGGTATAGGAGGTTGTTAGAGGCTAGGGCCGCCGCAGGTCCGGCCAATGTTCCTCCACCACCAGTTGCACCCATTCCTCCTCCTCCTCCTCCTCGCGTAGATACTTTTGCAAAGACGTGCACGGAATTTAAAGCTATGGGTGGAAAACCCTTTCAAGGGTAAGAAAAGTTTGTGGAAGCTAGAGATTGGCTTAAGGAGGTGGAAGAATTGCTAGAAATCTTTGAAGTGGAAGAAGGGAGGAGAGTTAGATTAGCAGCTTGGCTAATGAAGGGAGAGGCCTCGTTTTGGTGGGAGGTCACTAATGGGGAGCGTCCTGTTGACTCATGGGCGGATTTTAGACATAGGTTCGAGGCGAAGTTTCTCTCTAGGGCGGAAGAAAAACTATATATGGAAAGGTTCTTGACATTGAAGCAAGGAAGCTCATCAGTGAAAGAATATGTCAACAAATTTAATCAGCTAGCAAGGTTTGGTTTGGACTTAGTAAACATGCCGGAGAAGAAGGCTCTAAGGTTCGTTAATGGCTTGAATGAACCGTTGCAAGGGTTGGCTATGACCCACATCCCTATGGGGGCCACCTTTGAGAAGCTAGTAGAAATGGCGCTCATGCACGAGGAGAAAAGCGCTAAAGCTGATAAGTCACCCGAGAAAAAAGGGGATCAGAAGAAACCACAACAGCAAAACAAGAAGGGTGGTAAAGACAATAATGGCAAGGGAAAGAAGAAATGTTTTAACTGTGGGACACCAGGCCATCTCAGCAAGGATTGCCGAAATAAAAAGAAGACTGGTTGTTTCCACTGTGGCGAAGCGGGACATCTAGTTAAGGACTGCCCAAGGAAGGGGCAGAGGGCAGGGGCTACCTCGGGAGGACAGGTGCAGGCTCTTATAGCACCAGGGCAGGCAAGGGGACAAGTTCAGGCTCTCGTGGTCCCACCGCTGCAAGAACGAGGTAGAACCATTTCTGTTGAAAGCTTAGTTTTTCTGTTTGATCATCATGTCCGTACCTTATTCGATTTTGGCGCATCGCATTCGTTTATCTCTACATCATTAGTTGAATCACTGCACTTAAACACCAGTTTAGTAGAGGATCCCTTAGTTGTTTCGAATCCAATTGGGGGCTCAGCTCATTTGTCCATGATGTGTTTGGATTTGAAAATTTCTATACTTAGCGTTGAGTTTAGATGTGATGCTTATGTGTTGGGCTTCACGGGCTATGGGCTAATTTTAGGAATAAATTGTTTATCCAGAAATGGGGCGTTCTTGATTGTGAAAGGAGAGTAGTTAGGCTCGTGACTCGCCTTGGTAACACTCTCGAAATCTTTTGTAATCCCATCAATTCTGTTATGCTAAGTTAATCTACGATCTGTTAGAGTGGTCCGAGAGTATTCGGATGTGTTTGAGGAGGTGAAGGGCTTACCTCCGAAGCGGGATATAGATTTTCGAATATATCTTGTGGATAATGCGAAACCAGTATCTTTGCCAGTACGCCACATGGCTCCACGTGAAAGGAGGGAACTCGATAAGCAAGTGAAGGAGTTGCTTGAGAAGGGGTTCATAAGACATAGTATATCAGAGTGGGGTGCTCCAGTGGTATTTGCCACGAAGGCGGATGGGTCCCTTAGACTTTGTGTGGACTATAGAGAACTTAATAAGCTTACTAAGAAAGAACAGACACCCACTGCCGAGGATTGACGATCTCTTCGATCAGTTAGTTGGCGCCTCAGTGTTTTCGCAGTTGGACTTAGCCACTGGTTTCCATCAGTTGAGAGTGGCTGAGGATAGCATTAACAAGACTGCCTTTAGGACTCCAGACGGTTTCTATGAATGGCTAGTGATGCCCTTCGGTTTGACAAACGCCCCCGCATACTTTGTTGATTTGATGAGTAGGGTGTTTAGGGAGTACCTTAACAAATTCGTGGTAGTCTTTGTAGACGACATCTTGATCTTTTCTAAGGATGAGGAAGAGCATGCCCTACATCTTAGGGGAGTGTTGGAGACTCTTCGAGTGCATAGCCTTAAGGCTAAATTTTCTAAGTGTCACTTCTGGAGGAAGGAAGTACGGTTCTTGGGGCACGTGGTTTCCAAAGAAGGGATAGCCGTGGATCCCGCGAAGGTGGTGGCCATCCAATATTGGAAGCTCCCTAAAAATGCTACCGAAGTGAGAAGTTTCTTGGGGTTGGCTGGCTACTATAGGAAGTTTATCAAAGACTTCGCAAAGATATCAGCTCCATTGACACGCTTGACGAAGAAGAACCTAGTTTTCACATGGGACGTAGACTGTGATGATGTGTTCCAACGTTTGAAGAGAGCTTTGACCTCAGCCCCAGTCTTAGTGCTGCCATACGGGTGTAAGCCATTTACCGTATATATTGACACTTGTGGGACAGGACTAGGCGCAGTCTTAATGCAAGAGGGCAGGGTAATAGCCTATGGTGGAAGGCAGTTGAGAGCGCATGAGAAGAATTACCCCACGCATGACCTAGAGTTGGCCGCTATTGTTTTCGCGCTTAAGTCTTGGCATCATTACCTTCTTGGCGAGAAATTCGAATTATTCTCTGACCACAAATCGCTAAAATACTTATTCTCTCAGAAGGACTTGAACTTAAGGCAGCAAAGGTGGATGGAGTTCTTGGCGTCCTATGACTTTGAGATAGCATATACCCCTGGCAAGGGTAACGTGGTGGCCGATGCCTTAAGTAGAAAAAGATTATCCTTAAGTCCTTCGTTTGTTGAGCGGCAAAGTTTAGAGTTCATCTCTATGTTTGATTTTAGACCTTCCGTTGACTTCGTACCCGGTTTGCTAGCATCCTTGGAGGTTAGACCTACGCTTTTGGGACGGATTGGCGAGGCACAACGAGACGACCCGCAGTTGGTTGAGTTAGTAAAAAATCTCAAAGGAGGGGAGTCATCAAGCCATCTCCGTAGGTATACCCTAGATGATAAGGGTTGGTTACGTAGGGACGGTAGACTTTGTGTACCAAAAGACGATGACTTAAGGAAGACTATACTTGACGATGCCCATCGTTCGAAGATGACCATTCATCCCGGCGGGGACAAGATGTACAAAGACATGAAGCGAGTTTTCTTTTGGGCTGGTATGAAGAGGGACGTAGCCGAGTATGTCGCTAGATGCTTGGTGCGCTAACAAGTAAAAGCGGAGCAAAAGTAACCCGGTGGGTTACTTCACCCATTGGAGGTTCCACTATGGAAGTGGGAAAGCGTCTCGATGGACTTTATTGACGGATTACCGAGATCGAGAAAGGGTAATACAGGGATTTGGGTTATAGTAGATAGACTTACTAAGAGCGCCCATTTCATTCCCGTGAAGAGTAAGAGGACTGCTCCATGGTTAGCTTCTGTATATGTCCAAGAAATAGTTCGTTTGCACGGTGTTCCTTCTATCATAGTGAGCGACCGCGATCCTATTTTCACTAGCGAATTTCGGAGAAGCTTACAAGAGGCGGTAGGGACTCAGTTATGTTTGAGCACCGCATATCATCCTCAGACGGACGGCCAGACCGAGAGGGTTAATCGCATTCTAGAGGATATTTTGAGGCTATGTATCCTAGACTTTGGGGGTAAATGGGAAGACCATCTTCCGTTAGTGGAGTTCGCATATAATAACAGTTTTCAATCTAGCATTGGCATGGCACCTTTCGAAGATTTTTATGGACGACCTTGTCGTTCACCTACATGTTGGTTGGAGTCTACGGACAAGATCTTACTTGGGCCCGATATGATTAGGGAGACTTCGGAGAAGATCGACTTGATTCGGAGGAGGATGAAAGCAACGCAAGATAGGCAGAAATCATATGCGGATAAAAGAAGGACGGATCTTGAATTTTAAGTTGGGGACATGGTCTTTGTCAAAGTGTCTCCATTACGAAACGTAGTTCGCTTTGGATCCGTTGGGAAGTTAGCACCAAGGTTCGTAGGACCGTTTCCTATTAAGGAGAAGATTGGACAGATGGCGTATAGAGTGGAGTTGCCTGAGAGACTTAGTGGTGTACACGACGTATTCCATGTGTCACATTTGAGGAAGTGCTTGCACGAGACCGCAGAAGTGGTAGAGCCGAGCTTGCTTAGAGAGGTGGAGATCGAGCGTGACGCGACGATTCGACGAGCTCCAACGCGCATTCTTGGGTCGGAGATTAAGAAGCTGAGAAATCGAGAGGTCAGACTAGTCAAAGTACAATGGGGATACGACGAGAGCAACGCTACTTGGGAGACAGAAGAAAAGATGCGTTCACGATACCCTTTTCTTTTTGAGGGTATGTCTTTTAATTTCTCCTTTATCTCTTATCTTGTACTTATCTTATCTTTAGCGTATCCTCTCACTAGTATCTTTGACCTTTAGTTAGGATCATCCTATGGTTGAAACATGTGTTTGAGACATGTTATGTATGATGAATGCAAAGTGGATGCAAGTGTTTGCTAGTGGTTGCTCGTGGACGCATATACACACACTATTAGGCACTAGATCGGCTCAGTCACTTCATACTGCATATTGCATATAAATGGTTGTATTTAGTAAAATAGATGTATAATGGTTGTACTATCATATGGATACCGCATTTTGGTGAATGGTTGTGCACGCATGTAGAAATAATATGTAGCATTAGGGAACTTTTGCATACATAATGGACGCATGGCACTATCATGGTTTGCATTAAAGGAGGTCAACTGAATCAGTGGACCGCCTGATTTTGCATTAGATAGGGACATATACACACACTGTGCATTTAAACATGAAAGCATTAGAAGTCTATAAGGACAATGGAT
This sequence comes from Allium sativum, assembly GCA_030737875.1. NCBI lineage: Eukaryota > Viridiplantae > Streptophyta > Magnoliopsida > Asparagales > Amaryllidaceae > Allium > Allium sativum. The sequence continues at coordinate 490,618,510 of CM060926.1, forward strand.
GCCTGTGTTTGATGGTTGAGTAGATGGTTGTTTGGATGTTAGGATATACATTCTTCTTGACTTGAAGATTTCGGGGACGAAATCCTTTAAGGAGGGGAGAATGTAACACCCCGTAATTCTGTTAATATTAATATCCACAAATTAAAGAATAACTAATCTCGGACGTGAGAATTGTGGGAAACGGGTTGCGCCATTGTGTTCGTCTCGGAATTCTGGTTGAAATAGAGTCCGAGTTTGCGTGAATTGGACTTCGTATGAAGAAGTTATGGCCATCGGAAGTTTCAGAAAATTCAAAACAGATTTCAGAAATTTAAAATTCAAAAATTCGGAGTCAAAACAGGCTAGGCGGGAAAATTCCCGCCAGGCCCAGGTCGACCCTAGGGTCGACTGGGCAGTCGACCTGCCTCCCAGGTCGACTATAGAGTCGACCTGTGGGTCGACCTGCCTACCAGGTCGACTATAGAGTCGACCTGGCAGTCGACCCCCGCCCCCCACCCCCGAGCAGTTTTTGTTATGAGCCTGTTTTTGACTGAGTGATGACCCATTAGGGTTTCTGACCTAATCTGGTTGGCTGGGGTTAGTTCTGAACTGATCTAACGGTCTAAAATAAATCCTAACTCTATAAATACCTAGGTAGTCTCTCACCCTAATTCATAAGGAAAAATAGAATAGTTACCGTCATACCGTCGCCATGGAAATCAATGGAGCCGCCACCAACTAAGAAGGAAGAAAAGCTAATTCAATTCTAAATCTCTCAACCCTAAAGCAAAGCAAAACTCTCTTTTCTTCTCTAATTGTGAGTATGATAGTCTTAACAAGATTATTATCATTTTAATTAGGTTAAGTCATGAATGGATTATGAGTAGATGATGTGAATTGTCGTATATGTTATCATGTATGTTATTAATCCTATGTGGTGATGATATCCTATATATTGTAAATCATGCTATGATGATGTTATGTATGTTGAAAGTTTCTATGCTAAGTTGTGATGAATCATACATGTTAGAAAGTCATCTATACTAGTTAGTTCATATTAATTAAATCATCAAGTTTGGGCTATGTTGATCTATACGACGAGTTACATATGCAAGTTAGATTGATTAGAAAAGTTATGAACATATGCCATGACATCTATTATGACACCTAGAATTATGCAATGACATATGTGATATTCTATGCTAGTTCACACCATCATTATGTTGCCTAAAAAACCCATATGCAAGTTTATGTATAGATTTGGGCTATGATCATATCATGTAAATTGTGACATTTAACAAGTTGACACCTTTTGATCCTTAACATGAGTAGTTTATGCAAGTTTCACCCCAATAATGATTAGACTTATTTTTATTGTCTATATGTTGTGGTAATTTGTCCTTGTGCTATGTGTTAGACTATTCAAGTCTAGCCTATATTATGCGTTGAATAAGCGAACGTATAAACGTGGGGTAGGGGTAATATTAAGGATTTAATAATAAGATGTTGGGGTGCAATTGATATGATTTTGCATACCATGAGTGGATGAGCATAATTGAGTCAATTATGGGCATCAATAAAAGTGGACTTAATTAATAATTTGGACAGGGAATTATTAAAACTGAGGTAAAAGATTGAAAGTTGTAAATCAATGCTTAGGATACGAGGTTGGATTTGTTTGTGACGTAAACCTGCCCGGAACCGCCCGGCAAATCCAGTGGTCACAAATGTCAGCCCAATGTGAGAGGTCCTAGACCTAAACTAAAGCATAACAGTTGTAAAGACACGAGGTTAGACTCTTTTATGGTGTAAGACTGCCCGGAACTGCCTGGCAAATCCAGCTGCCATAAATGTCAGTCTAATGTGAGAGGTCTTTATGAGGTTATGGCCTGAATGAGTTAAGAAATACTTAACCAGATAAACATGTAAGGTGGGACATGGGGGTTAAGTAGGTGCCTTGGGTGGCATGAGGAATATAGTGCGTGCCTTTAGTGGCATGTGAAATACGATTAGTAAGACTTAACCAAACACACATGTAAATGAACATGACTAAGTGGGTTAAGTGGGATATATTAATGACAAGCTTATGTGGGTAGCTTGTGGGGGGCCATTTCAACCAGTATCCCAAATGTATCTTTGTGGGCTCGACCCAAGTCGAGGACGGGACACGCATACTGAATTTGACTATAAGAGGCCAAAACGGGGAGCGGTGGCAACGCAAGTCCAACGGGTTTCATATGCGTGTGTGGACCCGGGCTGGTAGGTAAGACGTTGTTGCATCGTGTAGGTATAAGCCGTGCATTCTCAGTTGTATCGGGTTGCCACTTTAGGGGAGTGATACACCCCACTGTGGGTCCAGCACGGGTATCTACGAGTAGGGAGCCGACCGAAAATGGGTAGTGGGGTACACCTAGTGGAGATAGGGGCAGACGGCACCTATGTAGTCAGCTAGGGGTACGTAAGGCTATTTATATGTTTCTGTGTGAAGCAAGTGGGATCAACCTTTGGGGTGACTGGTACGGTGCAGTGTAGTGGTGTGCGGTGCAGTGTAATAATTATTCGTTAGAAATTAGTTGTGCCTTTACCGTTATCTTTAACGTTACCTTTCACGTTATCTTTATCTGCTCATTCCATACCTAATAGTTCATAGACATTTACTTGTCTTCCAGCTTATGTCTTAGTCTAGTTATTTTGATAATAGTATTGTTAGAATTGTCATACTCGCTAGACTTTATGTCCGACCCCCCCCCCCCCCCCCCCCATTTCTATCCTTTTTCCCCTCCAGGTCCTCAGGTTGGACCCAGCTCTAGTGGAGCTTGATTGGATTGCTTCATCTCTTTGGAAAGCTTGGACCCTTGAAGTAAAGTCCAGCTTGTTATCTTCTTTAATGGCTATTTATGTAATGGGATTATGTATTTTGTTTTATGAAGATGGATAATGCACTTGACTCTGATTAATGGTTTTGTAATGTAATAAACATGTTTCCGCTGCAATAAATTGAAGTTTTAGATTTCCAAGTACTACTTATTATCTATCTTGTTGTAATTTTTCTGTTCTATATTCACTTATAACCTCCATGGAAGTTAATGCATTCCCTTTGTGAGTGACATTAATGGACGTGGGGTGTTACACAGTATCTTCATATATTTGTAAATAGAAAAGAAAAATGAATGTCATTGATTCACTATCCAATTTCTTCTCCTTCGCCTGTAAAGTGGATTTGGTAAGGAAACTGGTCTACTGCACTTATGGATCTCTCAACCAAAAAGGTACAGGATCTTTTTATCCCTTTTTTTATTTTACGAATCCATTTGAATAGGAACTGTATCTTGATGTGCAACTTGTAAAACCCCACGTCCATTAATGTCACTCTTAAAGGGAATGCATTAACTTTCATGGAGTATTATTGGTGTATAGAACAGAATATAACAAGACAGATACATATATTGGTACTTGAAAATTTTAAAACAACTTTTATTGCAGCAGAGAAATAGTTTGGTTACAACAACATCAAAAACCAACAATAAAACCAAGTACACTTAACATCCATCTTAAAAATTGTTTTCTGAGTACATAAAGTAAAAAAGCATAACCCCAAGATAAGTAGCCATAAAAGAGATGAGCTGAACTTTACTTTTGGCATTCCAAGCACTTCCAAAAGAGAGAGAGAGAGAGATCCAAATCAAGCTCCACTAGCACTAGTCCCACCCTGAAAACCTGGGGGGTGGGGGGGGGGGGAAGAAGAAAAGAGGCGAAAACAACTGGGATCAGACATAAAGTCTGGCGAGTCCAAAAACTTTAACAATATAATTATTAAAGTAATTAGGATAAGGTATAAACTGGTAAAACAAGGAATGACTGTGAAACAAGTGGGCAAGACAAAACAAACAAGAGGAATATTCTGGCGTTTAGCTCGCTCCTAATTACTATACTGCACCATTACTAGTCACCCTAAAAGTTGATCCCGCCTACTGATCAAAATAATAATAATGGTAGTTTCGTGTACCCCTAGCTGTCTTCATAGGTCCCCTGCTGCTATCTCCACTAGTTGTACCCACTACCCTCCCCATTCTAATTATAACATTTATTCATAATATGGTAGTTGGACTCCTAGCTGTCTTCATAAGTGCCGCCTGCTCCTATCTCCGCTAGTCGTTCCCACTACCTTCCTCATTCGATCGGCTCCCTAACTCATAGATACCCGTGCTGGTCTCACAGTGAGATTTATCACTCCCCAAAGTGGCAACCTGATACCACTAAAGATGCACGACTTATACCTACACGATGCAACAACGTCTTACCTACCAGCCCGGGGCCACGCACGCACATGACCCCGTTGGACTTGCCTTGTCACCGCTAACCCGTTTTGACCTCTTACAATCAGACCCAGTAAGCGTGTCCCGTCCTCGATCTAGATCGAGCTCACTTAGATACTAAATGGGTTATTGGTTGAAAAGGGTCCCCATACTTGACACAAGCTTTCCACCTTGGCTTGGTCCCCACTAGGATTCCCCACCTAACCCCCTCTTATTCATGTCTTCTTACATGCTTCAACTTAGTTAAGTGTTTATAATTATATCCCACATGTCACCCATGTTACCCATTTATCAAACCAACATGTGTTATTGGTTAAGCTTGTCTTAACCTTATCTGCTTATCAGATCAATATATATATATCATTGATTAAGCTGGTCATAACCTTATCTACTTATATATTATCGGTTAAGTTGGTCTCTACCCTATCCACTTATTTATTATTGGTTAAGCTGGTCTTAACCTATCCAGTTATCAGATCAATATGTATTATTGGTTAAGTTTGTCTTAACCCTATCCACTTATCAGATTAATATATATATATATATATATATTATTGGTTAAGTTTGCCTTAACCCTATCCACTTATCAGATCAATACGTATTATTGGTTAAGTTTGCCTTAACCCTATCCACTTATCAGACCAATACATATTATTGGTTAAGTTTGCCTTAACCCTATCCACTTATCAGATCAATACGTATTATTGATTAAGTTTGCCTTAACCCTATCCACTTATCAGATTAATATATATTATTGGTTAAGCTGGTCTTAACCCTATCCACTTATATATATATATATATATATATTGTATAACATGTTTTACTTAATTTATGATTAAGTACATCTTAGTTTACAAATACATTGGTTAATAGAATAACTCCCCAAGTATCAACCCCGAAGACCGAAATCAACATCAGATTGGTACTCAGAGAATTACTCCACTCAACCAAACTTCTGTTTGTCATTCATATTCATCTTTGATCAGCATTAATTAATTATTAATGCACAGACCTCTCACATTAAGTCGATTTCTTGTGGCCGCTGGATATGCCGGTCGGTTCTGGGCAGACTTCCACCACAAGCCAGACTTAACCTGGTGTCTAAGCATCTTTTAATTATGCCTAAGACCTCTCACATTAGACTGCCGTTTGCGGTTGCTAGATGTACCGGGCGGGTCCGGGAAGTCTTATACCATAAACGAGTCTAACCTCGTGTCTTAGGCATTTATTACTCATTTAATTTATGCCTTTGACCTCTCACATTAGACTACCGTCTATGGTTGCTGGATGTGCCGGGTGGTTCCGGGCAGTCTTATACCACAAAAGAGTCTAACCTCGTGTCTCAGGCATCTTTTGTGCACTCAATTTATTCAAACCCAATTTGAATTAATATCCCTATTTCAAATTGTCAATAACTTCCAAATTAATCTATGTCCATAATTGTCACCTAAATTATGTCCATAATTTCTATGCATATAAATTAGGCCAATTAATGTCTCAAATTTATTATATGTTTTAAAGCCATTTTATGCCAATTCACAATTTGCATAATTAATATTTTCTCATTGTCCCCACATTATTCGTACGTTTTAATATGAAATATGTTAGACTCGCAAATAGTCTAACTCATAAAAAGAAAAGAAACATCACAACTTGCATAACACACAAAATAGATCTATCTTGCAAATAAGAATTATAACATAAGTTTGCATAACCAATAACTTGCATAGGCAATGGACATATATAACATAAATTTGCATAAACTATGTACTGCCATGGATCTAAATATAGATCTAAACATGAAATTGTGAACTTGCATATGTGAATATGTTTTTTCGCCTAAACTTGCAAATGAATTCATAGTTTTTCACTTAAAAATGTGAATATAGTTTTCACTTAAACTTGCATACGGATTTCTACAAACTTGCATTTGAATTTATCACATGTTTGCATATAAACTAACGTATGTATATACTTGATTCACATATAAACTTGTGTATAATTCGCATACAAACTTGCATAAGATTCACATACCACTAGCATATGTAAAAACAGACTTGCATAAAATTCACATACAAACTAGCATATGTAAAAACAGACTTGCATAAGATTCACATACAACTAGCATATGATTTACATCCCTAACTTGCATATAAACTGATGTCATAAAATGAATCAAGTTGAACATATGTGATTGGACATATGAAATAGATCTACCAACATAAATTAACAAAACTGTCATATGTTCACCAACAGACGATAACAAACATCACATGATTCAACAGACATGTTCTCATAATTCCAATTATAACTCATCATAATTAATTTATTAATTATTTTGTGAAAGAAATTGTACTCACAAAGACATGTTAGAGAAGAGAATGATTCGTTCGCCGTTATGTATTAGAATTCTGATTTGCCAATCCCTAAGTTTTAGGAAGAGGAACTATCCTAGCAGCAGCATGGTAGCCAAGAGACTAATTTAGTTTAGGTTTAGGGCTTGAGTCTATGCGTGCTTATATAGAAACTTAAATCAACATAAGCCGTTAGATTATCATAGGAACAATCACAACCGTCCAGACTAGATAGAGTTATCCAGAATTGCCACCTATGCCCTAGTGGCTCAGCAACAGGTTAGGTAAGACTCAGCAACAAGTCAGGATCGTCTGATTTCAGATCTACCTCGGGGGGTAAGTCGACCCCCTGGTCGACCTGTGTAGGGGAGGTCGACCCCCTGGTCGATCTGGCTTTGGGCGGGAGAAATCCCGCCCAGCCCGCTTCCCATTTGAATTTTAAATTTTGAATTTTAATTCTGAACTGTTATTAATTTATCAAAATTACTGAAACTTCTGAGGGCCATAACTTCCTCATACGAAGTCCGATTTACAAAAACTTGGACTATATTCCAAGCAGAATTTCAAGACGAACGCAATGGCGTAACCCATTTCCCTTAATTCTCACTTTAACAATTAAGTATTCTTAAATTCGTTCTTTTAATAGTCACAGAAAATTCGGGGTGTTACATTCTCCCCTCCGTAAAGGATTTCGTCCTTGAAATCTTCAAGTCAAGAAGAATGTATATCCTACCATCCAGTCATCCATCTACTCAACCATCAGACACCGGCATCCATTGTCCTTACAAGAATTCTAATGCCGTATGAACATATGCAAAAAGTGTGTGTATATGTTCTTTATCCAATGCAAAATCAGGCAGTCCACTGATTCAGTTGACCTCCTTAATGCAAATCATGATAGTCCTATGCATCCATTATGCATGCAAAAGAATCCTAACTATGCATATTACTTCTACATGTGTGCACAACCATTCATCAAAAATGCAGCATCCATATGATAACACAACCATTATACATCCATTAAATTTAAATATGAATACATATTTATATGCAATATGAAAGTGATTGAGCCGATCTAGTGCCTAATGTGTGTGTACGTGCATCCATGAGCAACCACTTGCATCCATTTGCATCCACCAAACATAACATGTCTCAAACACATGTTTACAACCATAGGGTTTTTCCTAACTAAAGATCGAAGATATCATCGCAAAGACATATTAAACGATAGGATAAGATTCAACAAAGCGGTAGGAAAAGGAGAAGTTAAAAACATGCCCTCAAAAAGGAAAGGGTACAGCGTACGCATCTTGTCTTCCGTCTCCCAAGTCGCGTCTCCTTGATCATCTCCCCTTTGCACTTTGACCAACTTGACCTCTTTGTTGCGTAGCTTTTATACCTCCGACCCAAGGATGCATGTAGGAGCTCGTCTAATCGTGGCATCTCACTCTACTTCCACTTCTCTAAGCATGCTCGGCTCCACTACTTCCACGGTATCTTGTAACACTTCCGCGAATGCGATACGTGAAACATGTCATGAACATCACTAAGCTAGTTGCCTCTTCTCATGTCCCTTAAAAATCTAGGACACATAACCTCAAAAGGTCTTCAAGGATTCTATTCACCCCTTTCTGTCCGTCCATCCGTCTATGGATGATAAGCGATGCTCGTACTCGCCGCCTTTTGCATATCACCTTTTCCTCTTGCATCGAAAACTGCTCCAAGCCCTGTCCCGCAAGCACCGGTATACAGTGTGAATGACTTACTCTCATCTGGAAAAACTAAAACTAGAGCTGTCGTCAAAGCCCTCTTCAAACGCTGGAAAGCATCGTCACAGTCAACATCCCAAGCAAAAGTCAAGTTCTTCTTTGTTAACCGAGTAAGTGGGGCTGATATCTTTGCGAAGTCCTTAATGCACTTCCTATAATAACCACCCGGCCCTAAAAAGCTTCTTACTTCTGTTGCGTTCTTAGGAATCTTCCAATCTTGGATTTCCACCACCTTTGCGGGATCCACAGCTATCCCTTCCTTAGAGACCACATGTCCTAAGAACCTCACTTCTTTTCTCCAAAAATGGCATTTGGGAAACTTAGCTTTGAGTTGATGCGCTCGTAGGGTCTCTAAGACCTCCCTAAGATGTAGGGCATGCTCTTCCTCGATTCTAGAGAAAATCAAGATATCGCCCACAAAGACTACCACAAACTTGTTTAGAAACTCCCTAAACACCCTACTCATTAAGTCAACGAAGTATGCGGGTGCATTTGTCAAACCAAAAAGGCATGACGAGCCACTCGAAGAAACCGTCAGGAGTTCTAAATGTAGTCTTATCTATGTTGTCTTCTTATGAACCCCTTCTCAAGCAACTCTTTCGCTTGCTTACTGAGTTCTCTTCTCTCTCTCTCTCGGAGCCATGTGGCGCACCGATAATGCAACTGGCTTTGCATTATCTACAAAGTATATACGAAAGTTTATCTCGCGCCTCAGGGGTAAACCCCGAACTTCATCGAAGACGTCACCATACGAACAGATCCCAAATCATCGTTGGATGTGTTAAGAGATTCTAGGTAGCTAAGCATCACCGGACCTCTAGGGTCACAAGAAATATCAAGGGTTTTCCATAACGAGTAAACAATCTAACTACCATTCTTTCACAGTCTAGGATGGCACTATATCTGGCTAGCCAATCCATGCCTAGAATCAAGCCGTAGCCCATGAAGCCAAGAACGAAGGCATTGCACTCAAACCCAACGCCCAATATAGACACTCTCAAATCCCGACAAATCATCGAAAGATGAGCCAAACTACCAATAGGATTTGAGACTACTATGGGATCCGTAACTAGACTAGTATTTAGGTGCAATGTATAACGAAGTAGATACAAACGAGTGTGAAGCGCCAGAATTCAAACAAGGTTCGAACAAGATGATCATAAAGAAAAACCAAACTTCCAACCAAGATATTTCTACCTCTACCAGGTATGCCAGCCGTGAGGGAACGCGTCTGCCCTCCATAAGATCCTGTACTATGTCCTTACCTTTGCCTTTTGCTTGTTTGGACGATCTTAATAAGATGTCCTGTTTCTCCGTAACGATAACAACTAGTCTTCTTCTTCTTTCTAACGTTTTTATTTAAGTAGTTAGGTATTTCACAAGTGTGGCCCTTCCATTTCTCTTGGCCCCTTGTTATCCTTACCGCCTTTCTTTGGATCTACTTTCTTATCGTGTGTCCTATCTATGTCTCTCCTATACATTCTCCATTCGTGACCTCCCACCAAAATGAGGCTTCGTCCTACATTAACCAAGCAGCTAATTGAACATTTCTCCCATCGTCTATCATAAAGGTACCAACAAGTCCTCCGCTTCCTTCTAGCTTTGACAAACGTCCCAATCCCATGAAGCGGTTTCCCGCCCATCGTACGGAAGTTCTTACATATCTTAGAAAAAGTGTCTATACGTGGAGGAAGAAATTCAAAAAGAAAAGAGGAAGAGATTCAAAACGGAGAATCGAAGGGAAGATATATGGCTCTTGGGGGTTATGTTTTCAAAACAAACTTTTCTCTTGAAAATACTCTCCTTAAAATATATTTTTGAAAGTATTTCTTTATAAAAACGCTTTTGAAAAACAGTTTTTCAAAATCTCTTATCTATTCTGTTAACCTTCAGCTCTGATACCACGTGTAACATCCCACGTCCATTAATTCCACTCTCAAAGGGAATGCATTAACTTTCATGGAGTATTATTGGTGTATAGAACTGAATATAACAAGACAGATACATATATTGGTACTTGAAAATTTTAAAACAACTTTTATTGCAGCGGAGAAATAGTTTGGTTACAACAACATCAAAAACCAACAATAAAACCAAGTACACTTAATATCCATCTTGACAAATTGTTTTCTGCGTACATAAGGTAAAAAGCATAACCCCAACGTAAGTAGCCATAAAAGAGATGAGCTGAGCTTTACTTTCAGCAATCCAAGCACTTCCAAAAGAGAGAGAGAGATCCAAATCAAGCTCCACTACCACTAGTCCTACCCTGAGAACCTGGGGGGGAGGAAGAAAAGAGGTGAAAACAAAGGGGGTCAGACATAAAGTCTGGCGAGTCCAATAACTTTAACAATATAAATATTAAAATAATTAGGATAAGGTATAAACTGGTAAAACAAGGAATGACTGTGAAACAAGTGGGCAAGACAAAAAAAACAAGAGGAATATTCCGGCGTTAAACTCGCTCCTAATCACTATAGGATAATTACTATACTGCACCATTACTAGTCACCCTAAAAGTTGATCCCGCCTATCGATCAAAATAATAATAATGGTAGTTTCATGTACCCCTAGCTGTCTTCATAGGTGTCGTCTGCTCCTATCTCCACTAGTTGTACCCACTACCCTCCCCATTCTAATTACAACATTTATTCATAATATGGTAGTTGGACTCCTAGTTGTCTTCATAGGTGCCGCTTGCTCCTATCTCTGCTAGTCGTTCCCACTACCTTCCCCATTCGATCGGCACCCTAACTCGTAGATACCCGTGCTGGTCCCACAGTGAGGTGTATCACTCCCCAAAGTGGCAACCTGATACCACTAAAGATGCACAGCTTATACCTACACGATGCAACAATGTCTTACCTACCAGCCCAGGGCCACGCACGCACATGACCCCGTTGGACTTGCGTTGCCACCGCTAACCCGTTTAGACCTCTTACAATCAAACCCAGTAATCGTGTCCCGTACTCGATCTAGATCGAGCTCACTTAGATACTAAATGGGTTATTGGTTGAAAAGGGTCCCCATACTTGACACAAGCTTTCCACCTATGCTTGGTCCCCACTAGGATTCCCCACTTAACCCCCCCTATTCATGTCTTCTTACATGTTTCAACTTGGTTAAGTGTTTATAATTATATCCCACATGTCACCCATGTTACCCATTTATCAAACCAACATGTGTTAGTGGTTAAGCTTGTCTTAACCCTATCCGCTTATCAGATCAATATATATATCATTGGTTAAGCTGGCCTTAACCCTATCCACTTATATATTATCAGTTAAGTTGGTCTCAACCCTATCCACTTATTTATTATTGGTTAAGTTGGTCTTAACCCTATTCACTTATTAGATCAATACGTATTATTGGTTAAGTTTGTCTTAACCCTATCCACTTATCAGATTAATATATATATATATATACATACATACATATATTATCGGTTAAGTTTGCCTTAACCCTATCCACTTATCAGATCAATATGTATTATTGGTTAAGCTTGCATTAAACCTATCTACTTATCAGATCAATACGTATTATTGGTTAAGTTTGCCTTAACCCTATCCACTTATCAGATCAATACATATTATTGGTTAAGTTTGCCTTAACCCTATCCACTTCTCAGATTTATATATATTATTGGTCAAGCTGGTCTTAACCCTATCCACTTATATATATATATATCGTATAACATGTTTTACTTAATTTATGATTAAATACATCTTAGTTCACAAATACATTGGTTAAGAGAATAACACCCCAAGTATCAACCCCGAAGACCGAAATCAACATCAGATTGGTACTCAGAGAATTACTCCACTCAACCAAACTTCTGTTTGTCATTCATATTCGTCTTTGATCAGCATTAATTAATTATTAAAGCATAAACCTCTCACATTAAGTCGATTGCTTTTGGCCGTTGGATATGCCGGTCGGTTCCGGGCAGACTTCCACCACAAGCCAGACTTAAACTCGTGTCTAAGCATCTTCTAATTATGCCTACGACCTCTCACATTAGACTGCCGTTTACGGTTGCTGGATGTGCCGAGCGGGTCCGGGCAGTCTTATACCACAAACGAGTCTAACCTCGTGTCTTAGGCATTTATTACTCATTTAATTTATGCCTTTGACCTCTCACATTAGACTACCGTTTGTGGTTGCTGGATGTGCCGGGCGGTTCCGGGCAGTCTTATACCACAAACGAGTCTAACCTCGTGTCTCAGGCATCTTTTGTGCAATTAATTTATTCAAACCCAATTTGAATTAATATCCCTATTTCAAATTGTCAATAACTTCCAAATTAATCTATGTCCATAATTGTCACCTAAATTATGTCCATAATTTCTATGCATATAAATTCGGCCAATTAATGTCTCGAATTTATTATATGTTTTTAAGCCATTTTATGCCAATTCACAATTTGCATAATTAATATTTTCCCATTGTCCCCACGCTATTCGTACGTTTTAATATGAAATATTTTAGACTCGCAAATAGTCTAACTCATAAAAAGAAAAGAAACATTACAACTTGCATAACACACAAAATAGATCTACCTTGCAAATAAGAATTATAACATAAGTTTGCATAGCCAATAACTTGAATAGGCAATGAACATATATAACATAAATTTGCATAAACTGTGTACTGCCACGGATCTAAATATAGATCTAAACATGAAATTGTGAACTTGCATATGTGAATATGGTTTTTCACCTAAACTTGCAAATGAATTCATTGTTTTTCACTTAAAAATGTGAATATAGTTTTCACCTAAACTTGCATACGGAATTCTACAAACTTGCATATGAATTTATCACATTATTGCATATAAACTAGCATATATATATACTTGATTCACATATAAACTTGTGTATAATTCGCATACAGACTTGCACAAGATTCACGTAAAACTAGCATATGTAAAAATAGACTTGCATAAGATTCACATACAAACTAGCATATGTAAAAACAGACTTGCATAAGATTCACATACAACAAGCATATGATTTACATCCCAAACTTGCATATAAACTGATGTCATAAAATGAATCAAGTTAAACATATGTGATTGGACATATGAAATAGATCTACCAACATAAATTAACAAAACTGTCATATGTTCACCAACAGACGATAACAAACATCACATGATTCAACAGACATGTTCTCATAATCCCAATTATAACTCATCATAATTAATTTATTAATTATTTTGTGAAAGAAATTGTACTCACAAAGACAGGATAGAGAAGAGAATGATTCGTTCGTCGTTTTGTATTAGAATTCGGATTTGCCAATCCTTAAGCTTTAGGAAGAAGAACTATCCTAGCAACAGCATGGTGGCCAAGAGACTAATTTAGTTTAGGTTTAGGGCTTGAATATATGCGTGCTTATATAGAAATTTAAATCAACATAAGCCGTTAGATTATCATAGGAACAATGACAACCGTCCAGACTAGATAGAGTTATCCAGAATTGTCACTTATGCCCTAGTGACTCGGCAACAGGTCAAGTAAGATTCAACAACAAGTCAGGATTGTCTGATTTCAGATCTGCCCCGGGGGGTAGGTTGACCCCCAGGTCGCCCCCCTGGTCGACCTGTGTAGGGGAGGTCGACCTGGCTTTGGGCAGGAGAAATCCCGCCCAGCCCGCTTCCCATTTGAATTTTGAATTTTATTTCTGAACTGTTATTAATTTATCTAAATTACTGAAACTTCTGAGGGCCATAACTTCCTCATAAGAAGTCTGATTTACGAAGACTTGGACTCTATTCCAAGCAGAATTTCGAGACGAACTCAATGGCGTAACCCAATTCCCTTAATTCTCACTTTAACAATTAAGTATTCTTAAATTCGTTCTTTTAATAGTCACAGAAAATTCGGGGTGTTACACAACTTGCAGGACTCTAGATTTTTGAATCCAAGCAATCCTGTTACTACCATTTCAACTGGTTTTCAAGTCAATTAACAGTGTTGTTTCAATTGTTTTTCATTATTTCATCTACTTCTGCTTTTTATTATTTTTCATTTTCTTTATGTACTAATTTCGCAAATATGATATGAGGTTTCCTTTACATATTCTTATGCAAATTAGGGACAACATTGCTATCAATTCCTATATAAAACATTGATTACCTCTATTCTTCCATGCAAACAAATTTTGTTAGTTCACCTTTATTTTTTGTTTGAAATTTTTATCAAATGGTTTAACTTCACTTGTGTTACATAGTTGAGTGAATTAATTTATTTGTTCCTTATGGCTGAACTGGTTATCTTCCACATGCTTTATTCAGCTACCTTCATTGCAAGGAATATTTTAGTCCCCCTAAGTGACCGCCTTACTTCAACTTCAGACTTTTGATGGTTTTTTTATGCTTCATAGTAAAGTTTGTCTTAGTTTCTATGCTTAATACGTGTACTCTTGATTCATATTACTGATAAGTTGTATGTATATGTTGTTGTGTTCCTTCAAATTGTCACACTATTGTTTAATACTGATATCACTTTTTTTCTCATAATAAAGTTGAAAATTGGTTTACCATTACTTTATGTGTTTATGCATTATGAATAATTTAATTAAGCCAGTGATCACTCATAAAATGATTTAATAGTGCCACTAAGATTTGATTAAACTTTGCCCGGCAGTCCAAATTGCCAAATGTTCCATCTATTCTATATTGTGTAAGTCGTGGTTTAAACCACCTCCCAAGGAAAAGAAACCACCAGTTTATGCTATGTCAATTGTAAACTCTATCTTTTTAGCTTCATATGGTTCTGCATATTAAAGTGAGAAAAAATAGTTAGAGGAGACCTTGTGTGATTAAATAGACCATGAAAAATATATATATAATGCGCATTTAATCAAAATATCAATGGTATGAACATTATAATGCGTGTAAAATATTATTTTAAATACAGCCAAACTTGGTTCTTTCAGGCCTCACTCCTCAGGAGAAAAGGTAATGTTTACCTCAGTTCTTAGTCAGGCTTTTAAATGGGGTTCTGATGATATTTGTAAATAATCTCTCCAGTTTGGGTTTTCCAAGGCAGACTATCCTATTAAGAGAAGTTTAAGCATGATAATGAAATTATTCAATAATTTGCAAGGACAAATTATTATTTTGTACACATGTTCTTTTGTTTGAAATTTTAGTTCAAAGGCTTTTGAAATGAAAATATTAAATAATCGAAGCAATCTTATACTGTCATGTCAACTGGTTTCCATGTCAATTAACATATTGTTTCAATTGTTTTCCATAATTTTATCTACTTCTCCTCTTTAATATTTTTCATTTTATTTATGTACTAATTTTGCACATATGATATGAGGTTTCCTTTACCTATTCTTATGCATGAAAAGCGGATGTTTCACAATTCTGACAACCATGATAACAGGAAGCAAGGCAGCAACGACCAGTTTGATAACAGATATATTTATTCAAGGTGAAAGTGATAATATATAGAAATACTACTTGCTGGCAAGATTATGCCATGTCTTCCTCAGTTTTAACACCCCATGGAACAAAGATACCTAGGGCATTTCCATGCTTGTACATTTCCAGGTAATAACTGTTTTGCCATTACCCTACGATTAAAATATAAAGAATTAGGAAAAATGAATCGCTCCAATTCTAGGTAGCAAAATTAAGCTAAAGCTTTTAGATTGGAAAATGATGGATTGGATAAAGCCTAAACGAAAAACCTTGGCTTGGATAAGACCTAAATAGTTTACGAAATGTTTATGCCATTTTGTATTGGTTTATATTCAAGTTTAATCCAGTTCTCTTCTTCTGGTGAGTAGCAGGTTCATCATAAAATGATGATAGTGTTACCTGAAAGTTCAGGGTTATTGAACTATTTCTTCTTTTACAAATTAAGGGGGATATATTTTTCTTTCATTGAAATGCTAAGAAATTACAATTTAGTAAAGGTCTACAAATTGAATATAAATTATCATGGGTTTAGCTATGAAGTGCACCAAATATCTGTATCATGTTACTGATTTCTAACAATGTCTCTTATAAGGTTTAATGAAGTGGAATAATAAGTATTACAGTAAATTGTTCAACTGCTTTATGATTCGTTTATTTGATACTAGGTTCACGATTTTTAAAATTGTAGACATACAAGTAACTATTTCCTTTACTATTTAGAAATTTAGCCACATTTGTACATATAAGATGCTCGAAATATTGCTGCATCCACTAAGTCTACATTATATGAAAATGCTATTGTCTACCAATAAAGCAAAGCATAATGTTAGTGAAGTTTTATTTTGTCCCATTATTGTTCATGGAAATATCATATTAATTGTACAATTTGGTACTATATGTTACTTCAGTTATTTCTGTATATTTTCAGAAGTTTCCCGATTGAATTTAACGGCACCAAATGTATTTAGAAAGTATATTTTGGGGTAGAAAGACTATCAAAATAATGAGAGGATGTGTTTCTTTCATTAAATGATTTTTGAAGTAATATTTGTTAAACAGAAATAATGTGCAAACCGTCAGCGTGTAAGTCAAAATATACGGCTGCTGCAGGGACCGTTGGATTTGTTGTGTACCCATGAATTTCGTCTCATACCTGTCGTATACTTCAGCGTTCGGTTTATTTGATCGCGATTTCTTCGGTTCGTCTAGCATTTCTCTTTGTTAAATAGTTGACTTTTCTCAAATTTCATTCATTGGAAATTGACATATATACTATTTTAGCAGTTATTATCCATCGCTAATCACTTGTATGTCAGTGAATAAGAGCAGAAGTTTGTAAGCCAGTGGAAAGTGGTGGAACAGAGCTGAACTTGCAAATAGAAAAATAGTGCTTATCTGACTAAAGTGCAAGTACTAGGAATCAACAGTGTCGTTTGGGGTGGCTTGATCTATCATTACTTTGTCTATGTGCATTTCTGTTGGAGAACCTGCTACTGGCTGCTGCATCTTCCATTTCTGCTTCAGCATCTACATTTTTAGAATTTGTAGCCATTAACTGTATAATACATCGAAGTTGAACTAACTCAAGTATCCTATTTCTCTGCAATGTTCAGGTTTTCCTCATGCGTATGTTTTATGCTTTTGACTCATTTTCTAAATATTCATTGTTTTATAAATTAGAAGAGGTAGTGTTGTGCCATGTATAGATAGGACTGTTAATAACATACAGACTGCAGATGTTATATTTCAAATCAAATTCATTTATATAATTAACTTGGTGATGTTATTGCCCATTTCTGTTTATGGATAGCCTAATTCCATATTTCTATATTTGTTCCAGTTGCATCATTTTAATCTGCGTCCAAACCCCATGTGTTCCAGTGAAGGACACTGTTGTGTTGCAGAGGTTTTTATCTGATTCATATGGATTGTTCGTGCAGTATTATTTTTTCTGAGTCAACAATCGTTGTTTTATAGGCTAGAGCAATAAGGAGTAACGTTTTCTATATTAAGGGCTACTCCTGCTAATTTTTGGCAAGATTTGATATTTTTGGTGTAAATTTAATATGGTCACGTTTGATATTATAACTATAGTTTATCGACTGTGTGATGGAAACAATTGTGTATCAACATTCATGAACATGCTCCAATAAAAATGTGTAGCAACATCTAAGTTTGACTGACTAGCTAAATCTTATTGTTTAGACATCTTTAAATTTTGTTAATCAAAATATAATCTTGCAAGTTTTTTGTTCCTGTGAACTGTATTTTTTTCTTTGTCTGTAGCATTCACCTAACTTTCAATAACAACAACAACAAAGCCATATATCCCAAACAAGTTGGGGTTGACTAGATATGGAACCCAAAATTAAAATAAAATAAAATTAATAATGATGATAATAATATATATAAAGGGTTTAAAATAATCAAACAAATAAAAAATCGTCCGATAAAGGATTTTTTTAAATAATAATAATAATAAGTAAAAAGGTTCAATAAAAGTGAAATAAAATCTAAAATAGTAATAAAAAGTAAAAAGGTTCAGTAAACATGAAATAAAGTCTATAAAAAAAACCTTAAGGTTCTGGTACATGGATTGCCAGTTTCCATGCACTCCTATCGACTACCAGCTCTTCCGATAAACTCCAGTTACTTAAATCTCTCTTTATTATCTCCTCCCATGTCATTTTAGGTCGACCTCTACCTCTCTTTGGGCGTTCGGCGTGACCTAGAATTCCAACGCGTATAGGTGCATCGTATGGTCTACGTTGGATATGTCCAAACCATCTTAAGCGGTATTGGACTAACTTCTCTTCGATAGGTGCAACTCCAAGTTTTTCCCGAATATCCTCATTTCTAATCCGATCTCGTGTGGTATGCCCACAGCTCCAACGCAGCATCTGCATCTCTGCTAAGCTTATCTTCTGGACGTGTTGCCTCTTAGTAGGCCAACATTCTGCACCATATAACATTGCAGGCCTGATTGCTGTCCTATAGAACTTTCCTTTAAGCTTCTGAAGAATCTTCCGATCACCTAACTTTCAATTTTCTATAAATTTTCTTCTTACATTTCATTGTTGTAATCATGTCCGAGTTCATCGAAATATCTTGAATTTCGTATTTTTTGTAATTTCAAAGATCTAACGCATAAATTACTATTAAAAACATAATATTGTCTAGGCATACGGATTGAGAATTTTCTGCACCTTATATCATCAAATTATCAAGCCACTAATGAAACATTAATAGTAAAACAGAAGAGTTTCTTGCTCTCTCCTTAATTCTAGGGATACTCACTCTTAATAGTAACAAGTTTAATTTTTTTTTATCCATATATCGTTTAACTTAAATATTTAAGATGGAAACATATATTTATGATGCGTTGCATTATAAAATTCTACATTTAACTTAAAATACCTACATCTAAAATTTCCACGATTAACCCACTTCACTTCCTTTTATGATTTACGTTTCAGTCCAGATGTTTAAATTAATTATGTAGTCTTAAGTTTAAAATAATAAGAAAAATGTGATTAAGTGATATGAATTAGTTCGATCATTAATTACAATATGAAATTTCAATAATATACATCATACATACATCAATAAAATATGATAAATCGCATTTTCATTAAGTAAGACACATAAGTCAAACGACATACAATATAACATCAATAAAAGGAAATTTTGTAAAATACACTCTTTAAATTTCGAAGTACATATATTTTCTTTTTCAAAAACAAGTCTATGAAATACTATTACTTTTAGTTTCAGCTGATATGTAAATAATTGCACTAAAAACAGAAAATAGTTTCTCTTTTGCATAAAAAATATTTGCGCTTTAGCAAAGAAAATTCAAAAAAAAAAGTTTATAGAAACGTAAGATTAGTACAAATTTAAATTTTGAGATAAAACAAAAAATAATAACAAAAATATATTACAAAAAGCAGCAATAAATTTTTCATGCATTACAAAATTATTATTTTTTTTACAGTAAACCCCTTAATTTTAAAATTCCTACTATCTCACTTCTCCTTTAATATTTTATTTTTGACTTTATATGTTATAGTTAATCAAGAATCTTAAAACTTAATTAGACCTATAAACTATTAGTTGTTGACGTGACAAATGAATCGTAAAAATATGAAAATTTATTTATATGCACAATATTCGTATTAACAAATAAGGATATGAAATTCATTTGTGTATAAAAATACATCAGCTATGTAACATAATTATATACAGAAGCAATGATTGCAAATTTAATTTATGATTTATCTATATTGATACATTGATGCATTACATTGTAAAATTCTTGTTTTAACTAAAGTGCCTATATTTTGAAATTTATAGGGGTTACTTACAAAATTCAACTCAATGTAACATAATTTTGTAAGTTTACATCAACATACTTTTAATTAACAATGTAATCATGGTGTTAATTTATTCGAATAAATATAACTAATAAATATTCATTGATTCACCTAGTAAATCCTTGGATATGACAACTTCAATTTGTATATCACATTCATATTAAGAAAAAGTCAAATAGATTAATTTAAAGATATATAATTTAGATATCATGAAATATACATGAATGACACCAATAAAACAAATTTATTATTCATTTGTGTTAATAAATTTATCTGCATTCTAGAGTTCTATTTTTAACTTCAAATATCCATACTTTGACATTTCTATGGTTATATATAAATTTATAGACTGTTCACTAATCTTTCATGTTTAGATCCGTGTATTCAAATTGCTTACGAAATCTCAAATTTAATTTATTTTAATAATCTACATACAAGTCATAAATGTATACATACACAAACTAATAAAAATAATTGCGTTCAGCTATATATCACACATATGTATTTATATACATAAACAATAAAAAAAAATTTGTAAACTGACTATAATCATTTATGTACGTAAAAAATAAGTTTACCACACAAAATATTAAAAAATCCATTTAAATTTCAAATAACTCCACGTTTAAATCTCTTTAATCTTCGTTTAAAATGCTTCTTAATTTATTCATATTATTTACTCTTAAATCAATGTATTTTAACTAATTTCATAAGTTCAAATTTAGCGGATATGAAAGAAATAACTTAAATAATATTTTTTAATTCGTCTAAAATAATTATATATCAATTTCAATAAGAATACCTACTTAACCTTACCAAAAAAAAAGAATACTTGCTCATGGTATTAAAACAATAAAATTACTATATTACTTAAAGAAATATAAGTTACATAACACATACCATATATAGACAACAACATCAACAATGATAATTAATATTACACTTATTTAGTCGGATTCATCGTATGTTATATAATAAAGTTAGAGTTTTAACATTAAAATTCTAAAAACTAGATTTTATATTATTATCATGTGCAACACACGGGTTACACACCGGTTATTCCTAGAAAGCAACACTTACCGAATGGCTTGAGCGGGCCAACAAGCTGGACAAGAAGTTACGTAAATCCAAACAAAAGGCTCTGACCAAAAAAAACATTGGGTTTTGTTATTGAGCTCTTAGATGAATCTGTTAGGGTTTTGTGCGCATCGGAAGTTTGACAAAACGCTGGAAAAACAGGATATTTATCACCCAATCGCTTTAAGATGAATTTGATTAAAAATAAACAACAACACAAAATATCAGAAATATGAACACAAAATATTCCACCCTACCACCCTCTTTATTGGTTCACCAATAAAAAAAAAATGTTTACAATCAATCTTAACTATCGTTATAAACTACTAAAACTTGAACCAATAACCTTATTGAGAAATAGGTAGAGAATACCTAATGGCTAAATAATTTGGAGGAGAACACTCAATTTGGAATAGCTAGACTGATCACTTTTGGTGGCTCTCACCCAAACCTAATGAAGATGTGTAACAACCCGGAAAATGCGAGCCAATTTAAAATTTTTAAATTGGTTATTTTCAAAGAATTTAAACAATTGAAATAGAATATTTCAATGAAATAATGAATTGGAAATAGTGTGGCAGTTTGAAATTTTGAATTCAAACTTTGACTGACTGTACCGGGTGTAAGATATAACGAATTTTAGTGAAACCAAAAATATTTAAATATGTTTATGAATACATTTCCAATGAATCAGAAAAATCGAAGTTTCATAGCGGGAATCAAAACTTATGGCCAAATGAATTTTCAGAAAGGTCGCTATAGAGAATATATAGCCCTTGAAAATAGACATTTTGCAAACGACCTCGGAATTCGACGAATCCACTTTTGTTGGGTCCGGGATGTCAAATTATTGCTAGGTTTCAAATTTCATAATTTTTGAAGCTAGTATGTGAGCGTGGCGAAGGAAAATGTGTTTGGTCAATTATAGTTAAATTGTATCGACCAGAAAATGACCATTTTTCAAACGATCTCAGAATTCGACGAAACTAGTTTTGTTGGGACCGTAGCGTCAAAACATAGCTAGATTTATTTTTCTGGCATTTTTCGAATCAGTTTGTGGCCCTAACAAATTGAAATGTATGTTCAAATTGAATATTGAATGTTTTATACTTTGATTTGAAAAATAACTGACTGTAACAGTCGAATTGGCCACGAAACATTTCCCATTGTGTCCGGGATGGGGGTATTTAGCTAGGGGCGACAGTCGTTGGGTTGAAATTGGTGTTCGTTTAGAGAAAAGGATATTTTTGAATTTAAAATAAATTAAAAATAAAATATAATGGGCCAATCACTCTCTTTCTCTCTCACTTCCCTTTGACCAGTCAAAACCCCAATTACCCCCCCCCCCCCCCGCACGACGGAAAAAGCTCTGATCTTCCCTCCCATTTTCCGATCAATCCAAGAAGAATCAGCCCTCCTCCCGTTGCAACTTATTGAAGCCCTCACTCCCCTCTTTAAATCCATACCCGATTCATCCACCCTCGTCGCCTGTGCCTCGAGATTCACTCCCTCAAACAGCCACACTTTCCGCCACCGCCACGCCAAGATCTGACCACCGAGCTCGCAGTTTCTGCCACCAATCAGAGCACCTCTCGACGCTCTATCACGTGGTGCAGGCAGATTTTATTATCGTGCAACGATCGAGGCGAAAGACCGAACCCTAGTTGCGAAGAATTCAGAAGGTAAACGGCTTTGATTTTTCTGAATTGAAAATAACACTTTTGAGTGTTGCAAACTTTGAAAAATCATATCTTTATCGTGTGTTGACGAAATTCGATGAAACAGAAAACATCATGACCGCAAGGAGGCTCTCTACATTCTAAAAGAGACTGCGGATTTTTCTGAGCTAGCCACGATTTTTAGCATCTCGAAAAACCAATGTGAGAAACCTAAATCGAAATGTGTGAATGAAATCATGTTGTATAAATTATATAAGCGAAGTATAAATTATATACGCATTGTATACCTCATGTACATGTGTTGTATAAGTTATATGAGCGATGTATAAATTATACAAGCGTTGTATGAAACATATATGCTTTGAATTGTGTTGAAATGAAAGTGAAATATAATATATATATATATATATATATATATATATACACACTCCCCTCATCCACAAACCATGGACGATATTTATTGCTTGTGATTGGCATGAAAATATGTGGCATGACGAATGGTTGAAAATAATTGTTTGTGGTTGATATTGTTGGGTTGTGGTTGAAAAATACCTTTGTGGTTGAAAAGTACCCTCTTGTGGTTGAAACAAATTAGAATAGGATTGTGGAAATGAAAATAAAACATGTCGCCTGCGTGTGAACTAGATGCATGAAATCCCCATTGTCAAAAACCGTGAGGTTTTAAGGTAGAGCGAGGAGCCGTACTCGGGACGGTGCCGGTTTTAACAACCCTGCCGTTATGCTGTCGAAATTTTCTGAAATATTCCTTTGTTAGAATTATTTTCATTTGTTGAAATTATTTTCATATGTTGAAACCGCATTCATGTGTTGAATAGAAATTCATTTGTTGAATAGAAATTCATGTGTTGAATAGAAATTCATTCGTTGAATAGAAATTCATGTGTTGAATGGTATTCGTGTTATAAATAAATTACTTTAACAATAAAAATCACATTTTTATTATATATACAAACTATAGAGAACATTCATGTGTTGAATAGAAATTCATTCGTTGAATAGAAATTCATGTGTTGAATGGTATTTGTGTTTTAAATAAATTACTTTAACAATAAAAATCACATTTTTATTATATATACAAACTATAGAGAAAATTCATGTGTTGAATAGAAATTCATTCGTTGAATAGAAATTCATGTGTTGAATGGTATTCGTGTTTTAAATAAATTACTTTAACAATAAAAATCACATTTTTATTATATATACAAACTATAGAGAACATTCATGTGTTGGATAGAAATTCATTCGTTGAATAGAAATTCATGTGTTGAATGGTATTTGTGTTTTAAATAAATTGCTTTAACGATAAAAATTACATTTTTATTGTGAATATGAAGTGCTAAAAACATTCATGTGTTGAATAAATATTTTTGATGATAAAAATATTACTTTTATCATGTATACGCCTCGCTAAAAATACACACGTGTTGAAATAAATATTTGCTTGCTAGAAATATTATTATTAGCTTTGTTCTGCATATATATATACATGTGTTGAACAGAGAAAATGGATTAGCTGTTGAGTAAAGAAATTATTTGCGTGCCCGACAAATAGGTAAGCCTTAATGAGTTGGCTGCGCAATTTTATTTTTATATCAACTCCTGTGAATGCCATTGGATGCGGAGTGCTGGTTATTCTGTGTGTAATAATAAACATCGCCATAGGATAGTAACAATTAATTTTGAACTACACTATATGGCATACTTCTTGACGATAGGCATACTTCATCATATCCCACATAAGCATTTGGAGCTTGTGTGACGAGGTTGAAGATTTACCATACGAGCGGGAGGCTTGTATGGCGATGACTATATATTACAGGTTGAACTGATGACTGATCTGAACTACATAAATTGTAACGGTAAATTGCTAGATTAATAAAAACCCCACACGGGTCTGGAGATGACAATAAACACGTCTCTCTGGTCATTAAGGCAAAAAAACCATTTATAGGGTGACGAGAATTTATTCTCTGGAGTTATGACCTATACACACTCCCCTGTGGACACCGGAATATATCACTATAAATACGTGTATGCTTATTAGGATTTATTGGGTACCTAATACGACCCAATAAATTTCCAAACCCCTTCCCGTACAAAGGAGGTTATGGCGAAATTTTTCGAAGTATAAAGGCGTTAGTGAAATATTTGAAGTGAAAACGATATTGAAATCGCAGAATGAACTATATATATATATATATATATATATATATATATATATAATTGAAACGAATCGAGGCCGTGCAGTTCGTGTTTTGAAATCGTAACTTCAATCGATTAGTATGAGAATCCGACCATCGGATTTTCCCGAAACCGCAATCGTTGGGTTCGCCTTGGAAATATCTTTCCAACAACACCAACTTTGTAGAGATCCAACGGTTGGATTGTCTGGAATGTTTAATTCAAATCTGAAAAAAAACAGCGCCAAAGTCGATTATATTTATATATAAATATAAATATAATTAAATTAAATCGATGAACGATGCTGCAGTTCGTATTTTGAAACCGTAACTTCAAACGACTAGTGCGGAAGATCCGACCGTCAGATTTTCACGAAACTAGAACCGTTGGGTCCGCTTTGGAAATATCTTCCCAGTGATATAAATTTGTAGAAATCCAACGGTTAGATTTCCCGATATGTGTAAAACAAATTTTGGGGAAAACAGCGCCAGTGCCATGGCACGACCTGAAACGTCGTTTAATTAAATATGGCCATTTTTAAATAAATAAAAATGGCGAAAAATCGTTATAAAATATTATAAGCAGCATGGACTGGAAATAAACCAATTTTTCTTGGTTTGCTTGATATTTGATGGTTGAATGTGTTTGACATGAAAATTATACTAAAGAACTGAAATGTGAATGTCGAATAATTTAACCATGGAAAGAATTGATTTGAATTCTAATTATACGTGAATTATTTGAAAATGTCGAGCTAACCCTCATTTCAAATAATTGATCGAATGATTCGAGGTCGAAAATACGAAGACGGTTCAAGACCGACGATCTTCGTATCGGATGGATGGGCGCTACTGAGGTTCCTGATTGGAGTAGCTACCTTGAAGGAATGGAAGTAGTAGCCGTCTGAATGTATGTGTTGATTGTATGGATATGCGAGGAATATGGAGCCTCCGGTTTCGTTCAGACCCAGAACGGACTTGTAAATGGACTGTGTGTCTGACATTGGATTTTTTTCCTATACTGATTGATCTCTGTTAAATATATATCTGTTTTTTTGCGGAGAATTTATTCTCTTGCTTAACGCCCTTCTTTGAGACATACGAGCTCAGAGGTTATATATCAATAGAAATCAGTCGTATGGAGTGGATTGCCTATGTGGCATGCCAAGATGTAGTGATCAAGGCTTCTGTTGCAAAGCAAAGTCTTGTGGTCAATGATCAAAGCATGGCCTATGTGGCCTGGCTTTGTGTATAGCGTGGATTCGCGAGCCTCACATCTCGGTATGAGTTAAAAACGGGATAAGGACTGCAGGGAGAGCACGGCGTTTCTTTCTAGCTAACGGTAGTGTCAGTGCTTAAACTGGCTGACATTTATATTAATTTTACCTATGTGGATGTTGGAATGAGGCGCCTCGATTTTAGGTCTGTTAGGACCGGGAAACGTGTGCTCAGGAATTGCCAATCCTCAAACGTAAGAGAGGACCGGCCCTGAAGATCCAGGGGTTACCCAGAGTGTGTAGTCCTGAGGCATTTGCTAGAGTGTCTCGAAGCGGAGAGGAGCTTGCCCCTTGCCTCGACTCATGACGGAAATCCAATTTCCAATACTAGATAACGTATTTGATTGTAGAACTAGTATGGAGACATAGTATATGGTAGCTATGCCGTCTATGATTGATATTTATGATTGTATCTAAAATTAGAAACTAACTGCAAACGAGCTAAGACGAATGGTTTCCTGGGTATTGGTCTGATGTTGGTTTTGGCCTTCGGGGTTAATACTTAGGGAATTGTTCTCTTACTAGTTTACGGTTGGAGT
The DNA here is from genome assembly GCA_030737875.1 of Allium sativum. Classification (NCBI taxonomy): domain Eukaryota; kingdom Viridiplantae; phylum Streptophyta; class Magnoliopsida; order Asparagales; family Amaryllidaceae; genus Allium; species Allium sativum. The sequence goes on from CM060926.1 coordinate 490,645,512, forward strand.
CTGATTAAGAATTAAACGATAAGATTTACATTTTAAGTGATTTTAGTTTACACGTATTAAGCATATTTTGGTCATTATAAGGTAAAACTCTATCCTCCGGTTTGCGTTGCATTGTGTGATGGGACTTGAGTCTTATAACGGCTTCATTCTTTTTAAAAGCATTGCGTTGTTTTAAAGAGTTTACTTTGTTTTAAATGCACTGGCAATCACTGGAGTAAACCCGTTCCGCGAAAGTGGCGTGGTCCTATGATTTGCCTTATTACTGTTGTTTAACTAGTTAAGTAGATTTCTCATACCAGTCCCATGACTGACTCGTTGTTTGTTTCACTTTGCAAACTCGGGTGCCCTTATTTTCACATGGGCAACCTAGTTGACAGATGACAAGTTATTTTGGCTTAACACTACAGCACGGAGTGCGTTTTTGGCTTGATGGCGAGGATTAGTTTTACTTGTATTTTGGCTATTGACTTTCCGCTATCCTTATCTTACGTATATGATTCCGCCTATGGCGATGTAGACTGATTTACTTCCAGCATTTATTATCTTATGTATATGTACCGCCTCAGGCGATGTAGACTGATATCTTTATTATGTCTCACTGTATGTATATATTCCGCCTATGGCGATGATGACTGATCATTCCCTATTTATGCACTAAGTTATATCCTACACTGTGCTACTCTGATGTTGTTCCATGTTATGATTCCGCTGTCATATCTATATAAAATTATTCTATTTGTTGTTTATGCTATTATATGTACTCTGCTAATGATGATTAATGAGTTAAATTCCAATGATTATCCTTAAAACCGTCGTACGGGTTTTGAGATCGTCACAGTTGGTATCAGAGCTTTGGTCAACCTTAGTTCTGGAATTTAACACATTAAACACCTTGTCAGAATAGAATCAGTAGTGTTCTAAGGCGAGTGGCTCATTATAGATAGGATTAGTAATGTCCTAGAATGAGCTAAGCAGAATAGAAAAACAATTTGATCAGTACATCATTACCTTTCCTTATGTTCTTCTGCTTTATCGTATATGAAAGTTATCATTTCTGTGAGCTTGACTCTTTTCTTGCTTATACAGAACTTGACTTAATGGCTACACGAGCAGCTGCAGCCAGAGGCGGCCGAGGATGCCGAGCTGGAGGACGGGGGAATATCCCTGTTGTAGAAGGGCCTATGATACAGCCACCAGCTCCTCAAGAATTCGAACTTGACCGAGTAGCAAAGAGGTACAAAAACCTCGGGGGCAAACCCTTTTCTGGCACTGGCACCGTGACAGAGGCTTTAGCATGGCTGAAGACATGCGAGAAAATTTTTGGTGGCATGAGACTTGGAACCCACGACAAAGCGTTTATGGGCGCTTGGCTTTTACAGGAGGAGGCCGAATTGTGGTGGGATACCATCACCTCTGAGGATGAGGAAGATACAGTAAGGACTTGGGAGGAGTTCAAGACATTGTTCAAGGGGAAGTTCATCCCCGAGCAAGCATTAGAGCGTATGCGTGATGAGTTTGCTAATCTCCAGCAGGGAGACCGTTCTATTCAAGACTATCTCAACAAATTTACACAGCTATCACGTTATGCTCCAGAGCTTATCTTGACATCAAAAGCAAAGAACAAGAGGTTCATATTGGGGCTGAAGCGCAAGTATCAGGACCGGGCCATAAGCAACATCAAACTTCCATTTTCAGAACTGGTAGAGATGGCCTGTAATTACGAAGACTTGGATGAGAGGAACTCCAATCTAGACCGCGCTAAGAGCCATGCAGGAAACAAGCGCAAAGCTTTTGGAGATCAACCTGAGTCCAGCAATGCAGCAGCCACTACTCAGCAGGCTGGTAAGCCACCCAAAGGCAGCTGTTACAAATGCGGTAAGAAGGGGCATTATTCCAATGTGTGCACCGCTCCAAAGCGGCTAAAGACAAACCCGCAATGCTCAAATCCGAACACCCGCAGCTTGGCTGAATGCTACAACTGCCATCAGAAGGGGCACTTTAGCAGAAATTGTCCTTTGAAGAAGAATGCACAGGTAGCTCATGTTTATGATGGGGAAAACCCGCTAGCTATCACTGATGGAGCAGGTAAACCCAATGTCTTGGGAGGTACCCTTACTATTAAAAATATTCATGTTTATGTACTTTTTGATACTGGTGCATCACGTAGCTTCATTTCCAGTAACACTGTTCACAAGTTAAATTGAAACAAAGAAAGCTTAAGGAACCAATTAAAGTTCAAAATCCGATAGGAGGTTCTATTATTCTCAGTTCATATTGTAGAGTGCCTGTCTCTTATTATTGCTACAAGTTCTCTTTTGATTTGATCACCATGAATTTTTCTGAGTTTGATATTATACTTGGACTGGACTGGTTAACAAAATACGAAGCGGAAGTAAATTGTGCGGAAAGGATAGTAAAAATTAAAACAAAGGTTGGGCATATATATATACCATGCTATGGCTTAGAAACAGGTAGAAAAGAATTTTGGTCTTCTTTGGAAGTTATTCCCACTTCATTAGAAAAGATTCTTGTCGTTAAAAACTATGCGGATGTGTTTGAAGAAGTCGAAAACTTACCTCCGCAAAGAGAAATTGAATTTAGAATCGATCTAATTCCAAATGCCAGACCAGTAGTACATCCAATTCGAAGAATGACCCCGAAAGAAAAAGAAGAGTTGGGCAACTAAACTCGAGAATTGCTGTGGAAAGGTCTGATCAGGCCAAGCTTTTCAGATTGGGGAGCAGCAGTAGTGTTTGTCTCGAAATCAGACGGTACTCTACGACTATGTGTTGATTACCGAGATCTCAATAAGCAGACACTAAAGAATAAATATCCATTGCCGCGAATCGATGATCTGTTAGATCAATTGAATGGATCGCGAGTATTCTCCAGAATGGACCTGGCTACAGGTTTCCACCAATTACGTATAGCCGAAGACTATGTTCCTTTGACAGCCTTCAGGGGTCCCGATTTATTCTACGAATGGTTAGTAATGCCGTTCGGTTTGTGTAATGCTCCAGCCTACTTCTTCGATTTAATGAACAGAGTATTCCGTAGTGTCTTGAATAAATTTGTTCTGGTCTTCATCGATGACATTTTAATCTACTCCAAGTCAGAAGGCGAGCATGCAAAACATTTAGAACAAGTGTTGGAAATTCTGAGAAGAAATGTCTTGAAAGCTAAATTTTCTAAGTGTATCTTCTGGCAAGATGAAGTTAAGTTCCTTGGCCATGTAGTATCAAAAGAAGGGACTGCTGTGGATCCAAGCAAAATTACAGCGATTCAGGACTGGAAACAACCTACTACCCCCACAGAAGTTCGAAGTTTTCTTGGATTGGCTAGTTACTATCGGAAATTCGTTAAGGATTTTTCGAAGATATCCGGTGTATTAACAAAGCTTACAAAGAAGCATGAGAAATTCAAGTGGACTTCGGAATGTGAGGAAGCTTTTGAAGAACTGAAACTGAAATTGACAACTGCTCTAGTATTAACAATTATAGATGGCAACCAGGACTTGACGGTATGGACGGATGCTTCTATTAGAGGGCTTGGCGCAGTATTAATGAAAAAAGGTCAAGTGGTCGCTTATGCTAGCCGTCAGCTGAAGCTGCATGAAAGGAACTATGCAACTCATGATCTTGAGTTGTTAGCCATCGTGTTTGCTTTGAGAATCTGGAGGCATTATTTATTGGGTGAGAAGTTCGAGCTGTTTACTGATCATCAATCTTTGAAGTATTTATTCACTCAGAAAGATCTAAACTTGAGACAATAGCATTGGTTAGAATTCCTTGCAGCATACGATTTTGAGATTCGGTACACTCCAGGGAAAGCCAATGTTGTCGCGGATGCGTTTAGCAGAAAGAATGAAATCATCGCCAGTTTTATTGTAACACCCCGAATTTCGGTTAATGTTAAAATTCACAAATTAAAGAATAACTAATCCCAGATGTGGGAATTAAGGGAAACGGGCTGCGTCATTGCGTTCGTCTCGGAAAAATACGCGAAATAGAGTCCGAGTTTGCGTAAAACGGGTACCGTATGAAAGAGATATGGACGAACGAAGTTAGGCAGAAAAACCAGAAACAGGCCAGAAATGCACTGGCGCACTTGTGAAGTGCGCCAGAACAAAAATGCACTGGCGCACTTGTGAAGTGCGCCAGTACAAAGATACACTGGCGCACTTGGGAAGTGCGCCCGTGCCGAGCCAAGAAACCTGCACAGTTTCTAGAGAGTTCTGTGGTTGGGTGCACCAGTTTGGGGTTTGGGCTTGGTCTTAGGGCTGGTTTCTAGAGATTTCCGAAATCTAAGGGTCCTAATCTAATCTAGGGTTAATCTAAGGGCCTAAAACACTCCCTAATCCTATAAATAAGACCCCAACCCTACCCTAATTCATTCATAATTAGATCTTGTAACTAAACTATGGCAAAATGAAACTTGATCATGGCCTCCACAAATCAATGAAGAGGAAAGCAAGCTAATCAACCTCTCTAATCAACTTCTAATCCATTCTAAGCATCATAATCTTCTTCATTTGGAGTGCAAATTGCTAGTAGTGAGTTTCTATCACTTTGATGATCAATTGTTAAAATAAGTAGATTAGGTGTAATGAGACTTATGGTCTTGAATGCGGATTAGTGAGTTTGAATCATTTGTAATGATATGCTAATCTATGTATAATATGAATCCTATGTTGAATATGTAAGTTTATGCAAGTTGAATATGAGAGTTTATGCAAGTTGGATATGTGGGTTTATGCATAATAAGTAATTGATTTTATGCAAGTTAAGTATGTGGTTTATGCATAATAAGTAATTGATTTTATGCAAGTTAAGTATGTGGTTTTATGCATGATGAGTATGTGATTCTATGCATGCTAAGTATATGATATTATGCAAGTTTAGTATGTGATTCTATGCATGCTAAGTATGTGATAATATGCATGATTAATAAGTTGTTTTATGCATATTTAACAAGTGGGTTTATGCATGTTTAACAAGTTCATATGCAAATTACATGTATGATAATATATGCTATGCAAGTTACATGTTTGTTAATATGCAAGTTACATGTATGTTAATATGCAAGATATGCTATGCAAGTTACATGTATGTTAATATGCAAGATATGCTATGCAAGTTACATGTATGTTAATATGCAAGATATGCTAGGCAAGTTACATGGTTGTTAATATGCAAGTTCATGATGACACATTATGCAAGTTTATGGGTTAATATGCAAGTATGTGAATGCTTATGCAAGTATGTGAATGCTTATGCAAGTACGTGAATGCTTATGCAAGTATGTGAATACTTATGCAAGTTTTGTGTATGCTTAAATGCATGTTTAACATGTTATGCAAGTTGTGAGAATGCTTATATGCAAGCTCAACATGTTATGCAAGATATGTGTATGATAATATGTAAGTTCATATGCAATATGTTATGCAAGTCATGTGTGATAATATGCAAGTTTGGGAAATGTAGTTGGGTTAATATATGCTCATATATGCAAGTTGACATCCTTTTAACCCATGACAAAGTTATATGCTAAGATTTGGTTAAAACCCATGATATTTGTGATGGATCTTCCCTTTTTATTATGTCGTGAAATGTGAACGATTTGCGTGGGGAACGATGGGGTTAATAAATATGTTAATTAAAGTATGGTTGGGTATGATAAAGCATACCATAAAAATAAATTAACATAAGTGGGAATTTACCTATTGAGTTAGGTCTACCCCCATGGGAATTTACCTATTGAGTTAGGTCTACCCATGTTATGAGAAACTTGATAATTAATTAGGGACAATTAATATGGGGGTGATTAATTAGATGTAATTAATCGACTAAGACACGAGGTTGGACTCATTTGTAGTGTAAAACTGCCCGGACCCAACCGGCTTAACCAGTTGCTACAAATGTTAGCCCAATGTGAGAGGTCTTAGGCACAAACTAAATACGTGATTAATGTAAAGACACGAGGTTAGACTCGGTTATGACATAAGGCTGCCCGGACCCAACCGGCTTAACCAGCGGTCATAAAAGATAGTCTAATGTGAGAGGTCTTTATGAGGATCACGGTCTTAATTAATTAAGAAACACTTAACCGTATAAGCATGTAGTGGAACATGAGGGTTAAGTGGGTACCTTGGGTGGCACGTAGTAACTAGTGTGGGTGCCTTGGGTGGCATGAGGAAACTAGTGGGTTGCCTTGGGTAGCAATAGAAAATACGATTAGAATACTTAACCAAAGTGGAACATGGAATTAAACATGATTAAAGGGTTAAGTAAGTGCCTCGGGTGGCATGTGGGAATTAAGTAAATGACTTGGGTGGCATGTGTAAATCTAGTGGGTGCCTTGAAAGGTAATTAAAATATGATTAATGACTTAACCAAAGTATTTATAACATGTAAGTGGACATGGTTAAAGGGGTTAAGTGGGATACACTAGATAAAATAACAAGCTTAAGCGGTAGCTTGTGGGGGCCCATCTCAACCAATATCCCAAACGTATCTTTGTGGGCTCGACCCAAGTCGAGTGACGGGACACGCATATTGGGCTTGACTATAAGAGGCCAAAAACGGGTTAGCGGTGGCAACGTAGGACCAACGGGTTTCATATGCGTGTGTGGACCCGGGCTGGTTAGTAAATCGTTGTTGCATCGTGTAGGTATAAAGCCGTGCACAGTTGATACTATCAGGTTGCCACTTTGGGGAAATGATACACCCCATTGTGGGACCAGCACGGGTATCTACGTTAGGGAGCCGATCGCTTGGGAGTAGTGGGTACACCTAGTAAAGATAGGGGCAGACGGCACCTATGTAGGGGTAAAAGAAACTACTGGATAAAAATTACTAAGTACATTTAGTGGGATCAACCTTTAAGTAGGAATTAATCTTGGGTAGGTAGAACTGGTGCGGTGCAGTGTAGGAATTACTCTTGGGGGGGAATAAGTCTGGGGCGGTGTAATCTAGTAATTATCCTTGGGTGGATAAATGCGTCTTTGCGGTGATCATTAGTTTATCCTAAGTTTACCAAGCTGCTTAGTGTAGCCATTCATCCCCAGTCGTTACCGTATATCAACTTATGTCTTCTCTGGTTATTTTAATGATTGTATTGTTAGGGTTATAGGACTCACTCAGACTTATGTCTGACCCCGTTGTTTATATCTTTTTCCCCAACCCCAGGTTATTAGAGTGGGCCTGGTGCTAGTGGGCTTTGATCTGATTGCTGTATCTATCCTATGGAGCTTGGACCGATGAAGTGAAGCCGAGCTTATCTTTCCTTTAATGGCTATTAGTTATGTAGTGGGATTATGTACTTCTATTTTATCAAGATGGATATTATGTGCTTGACTCTGGTTTATGGTTTTGTGATGTAACCAAACATGTATTACTTTTCGCTGCAATGAAATGATGTTTTAAATTTTCAAGTATTACTTATATCTGTCCTGTTGTAATTTTACTGTTCTATATTCACTTAAAATACTTCACCGAAACTAAGGCATTCCCCTGGTATGAGTGACCTTAGCGGGGGTGGGGTGTTACACGTGGTATCAGAGCTTAAGGTTACCAGAACAGATAAAATTTTTAGAACAACTATTTTTCTAAGAAAATTTTTGAAGGAATATTTTCAAAAACATGTCTTTTAAGAGAAAAGTTTTTGAGAGAAAAGCATAATCCCCGATAGCCATATCTTTATCTTTCGAATTCTCCGTTTGAATCTCTTTCTCTCTCGTTTTGAGTTTCCCCTCCGTGTGTAGATGATCTTTCTAAGATAGATAAGAATGGAAAACCGCTTCAAGGGAATTAGACGTAAATCAGATTAGAAGTTGGTTCAAGAAGGAGGAGAACTTGTAAGTACTTATTGGATGGATGATGGGAGGAAGGCTCTAATAGTTGTTTGGTTAATGAAGGACGAAACCTCATTGATGGGAGGTTACGAGTGGAGAATGGGAAGGAGAAGGCTAGTAGTTATCCTTTTGGGGAGGAATAGGACACCTTATTAGGATCGTCCAAAGAAGCAAGGGCAAGGTATGGAATCTTCTGGAGGATAGTTGTATTTCCTCACGACTAGGATGCCGGATGGGGATAAGACCGTCTAGGTTGGAATTTGGATTTCTTTGTTATCCGATCCAAACTTTATTTGATTCTGATGTATCGAGTTCGTTTATCTCATCCTTGTTAGTTGAGTCACTGCACTTAGACACCAGTTTAGTAGATGATCCCTTAGTTGTTTCAAACCCAATTGGGGCTCCATGATGTATTTGGGTTTGAAAGTTGCTATACTTAGCGTTGAGTTTAGATGTGATGCTTTTTGGGCTTCACGGGCTATGGGTTAGTTTTGGGCATAGACTGGTTATCCAGTAGGGGTGCCGTTCCTGATTTTGAGGGGAGAGTTGTCAGGCTTATGACCCGCTTGGGTAATACTCTCGAGATCTCTTGTAATCCCATGGAATCTGTTTTGCTAAGTTACCTAGAATCGCTTGACACGTCGGTCGAGAGTTTGCGATCTGTTAGAGTGGTCCGGGAATACTCGGATGTGTTTGAAGGAGGTGAAGGGCTTACCTCCGGAGCGGGAGATTGACTTCCGAATATATCTGGTAAATAATGCCAAACCAGTATCTTGGCCAGTGTGCCACAAGGCTCCTCGTGAGAGGAGGGAACTCGGTAAGCAAGTAGGTGGTTTCCTTAAGAAGGGGTGCATAAGACAAAGTATATCGGAGTGGGGTGCTCCAGTAGTTTTTGCCGCGAAGGTGGATGGGTCCCTCAGACTTTGTGTAGGTTAAAGAAAACTGAATAAACTCACAAAGAAGAATCGACACCCATTGCCGAGGATTGATGATCTCTTTGATCAGTTAGTTGGCGCCTCAGTATTTGCGCAGTTGGACTTAGCCACGAGGTTTCGTCAGTTGACAGTGGCTGAGGATAGTATAGAGAAGACTGCCTTAGGACTCCGGATAGATTTTAGGAGTGGCTAGTGATGCCATTTGGTTTGACGAACGCCCCGCATATTGGTTCGATGAGGAGGGTGTTCAGGGAGTACCTAAATAAGTTTGTAAATGACATCTAGGTCTTTTCAAGGAGCATAATAAGTTTTCGTATGTGCTCAATAGGGTGAGCAAAGCCAGTTATGGGAAGAACGGTGGTTTTGGAGCGAGACTGGCGAGGACATCCAAAGTTGGTCAAAGGCTTAATTGTTTAGCCATTATTATTATTTTATTTTAGTATCATCTCACGTAGGTCGCCTGAACTCGAAGGAGATATCCCTTGGGTGTTTGTCTGATATTGGTTTCGGCCTTTGGGGCTTGCATTTGGGGGATGTCGAATTCGACTAGGGTGGTCTGCGTGAGAGATGGACAGTTGTGACGATTTTGGATAGGATTTTTAGCATCTTATGAGTTTGAGATAGCGTATACCCCTAACAAGGGAAACATGGTAGCAGACGCCTTAAGAAGAAAAAAAAGGTTGTCCTTGAGATCATTGTTCGTTGAACTATAGAGTTTAGAGTTTATTCCTATGTTTGACTTTGTACCCGGTTTGCTAGCCTCTTTGGAGGTTAGACCTACTCTTTTGGGGCGGATTGGAGAAGCGCAGAGGGACGACCCACAGTTGGTTGAGTTGGTGGGGAAGCTCATAAGGGGGGAGTCGTCCAGCCATTTGAGTAGGTACACCCTAGATGGAAAGGGGTGGTTGCGTAGAGACGGTAGACTTGGTGTACCGAAAGACAGGGGTTTGAGGAAGGCTATACTTGATGATGCACATCGGTCGAAGATGACCATTAATCCCGATAGGGACAAGATGTACCAAGACATGAAGCGAGTTTCCTTTTGGGGCCGGTATGAAGAAAGACGTGGCCGAGTATGTCGCTAGATGCTTGGTGTGCTAGCATAGTGAGTGATCGAGATCCTATCTTCACTAGTGAGTTCTGGAGAAGTTTGCAAGAAGCAGTGGGGACTCAGTTGTGTTTGAGTACCGCATATCATCCTCAGACGGACGGCCAGACCGAGAGGGTGAACCGTATCTTAGAATATCTTTTGAGGTTATGTATTTTGGATTTTGGAGGTACATGGGAAGAGCATCTTCCATTGGTAGAGTTCGCATATAATAGCAGCTTTCAGTCCAGTATTGGTATGGCTCCTTTCGAAGCTCTTTATGGAAGGCCTTGTTGATCACCTACATGTTGGTGGGAATCTACGGGTAAGATCTTGGTTGGGCCGACGAGATTAGAGAGTCTTCAGAGAAGATTGACTTGATTCGAAGAAGGAAGAAAGCAGCACAGAATAGGCAAAAATCTTATGTGGACAAGAGGAGAACAGAGCTTGAGTTTGATATTAGGACGTGCTTTTATCAAGGTATCTCCGTTACAGAATGTGGTACACTTTGGATCTGTTAGGAAGTGAGTACCAAGGTTTGTAGGGCCATTTCCCATTAAGGAAAGAATTGGACGGATGGCATATAGAGTGGAGTTGCCTGAAAGACTTAGTAGTGTACGTGATGTATTTCATGTGTCCCATTTGAGGAAGTGCTTGCATGAGACCGCTGAGGTGGTAGAGCCGAGTTTGCTTAAAGAAGCAGAGTTAGAGCGCGATGAGACGATTCGACGAGCTCCTACTCGCATCATTGGGTCAGAGACTAGGAAGTTGAGGAACAGAGAAGTTCAGCTAGCTAGAGTACAATGGGGAGATGACGAAAGAAATGCTACTTGGGAGACGGAAGCGAAGATGCGTTCTTTGTATCCATTTCTTTTTAGAGAGTATGTCTTTTAACTTCTCATTTATCGCTTGCCCAGTACTTACCTTATCTTTAGTATGTCCTCTCGATTAGTGTTGTTTGACCTTTAGATAGGGAAAACCTATGGTTGAAACATGTGTTTGAGACATGTTATGGTTGATGGATGCAAGTGGATGCAAGTGTTTGCTAGTGGTTGCTCGTGGATGCATATATACACACTCTAGGCACTAGATCGGCTCAATCACTTCATATTGCATATTGCATAAAATTGTGTGTAGTTAGCTATATTTATGGATGTATAATGATTGTGTTATCATATGGATGATGCATTTTGGTGAATGATTGTGCACTCATATAGATACTGTATGTGTCGATAGGGTTATCTCGCATACATATTGGATGCATGGCACTATCATGGTTTGCATATGTTCGTACATTAGATAGGGAACATATACACACACTTTTCGCATATGCTCATACATCATTAGAAATTGTTTAAGGACAATGGATGCTCGTGTTTGATGGATTGAGTAGATGGTTGTTTGGATGGTAGGATATGCATTCTCCTTAGCTTAGAGATTTCGGGGACGAAATCCTTTAAGGAGGGGAGAATGTAACACCCCGAATTTCGGTTAATGTTAAAATTCACAAATTAAAGAATAACTAATCCCAGATTTGGGAATTAAGGGAAACGGGCTGCGTCATTGCGTTCGTCTCGGAAAAATACGCGAAATAGAGTCCAAGTTTGCGTAAAACGGGTACCATATGAAAGAGATATGGACGAACGAAGTTAGGCAGAAAAACCAGAAACAGGCCAGAAATGCACTGGCGCACTTGTGAAGTGCGCCAGAACAAAAATGCACTGGCACACTTGTGAAGTGCGCCAGTACAAAGATACACTGGCGCACTTGGGAAGTGCGCCCGTGCCGAGCCAAGAAACCTGCACAGTTTCTAGAGAGTTCTGTGGTTGGGTGCACCAGTTTGGGGTTTGGGCTTGGTCTTAGGGCTGGTTTCTAGAGATTTCCGAAATCTAAGGGTCCTAATCTAATCTAGGGTTAATCTAAGGGCCTAAAACACTCCCTAATCCTATAAATAAGACCCCAACCCTACCCTAATTCATTCATAATTAGATCTTGTAACTAAACTATGGCAAAATGAAACTTGATCATGGCCTCCACAAATCAATGAAGAGGAAAGCAAGCTAATCAACCTCTCTAATCAACTTCTAATCCATTCTAAGCATCATAATCTTCTTCATTTGGAGTGCAAATTGCTAGTAGTGAGTTTCTATCACTTTGATGATCAATTGTTAAAATAAGTAGATTAGGTGTAATGAGACTTATGGTCTTGAATGCGGATTAGTGAGTTTGAATCATTTGTAATGATATGCTAATCTATGTATAATATGAATCCTATGTTGAATATGTAAGTTTATGCAAGTTGAATATGAGAGTTTATGCAAGTTGGATATGTGGGTTTATGCATAATAAGTAATTGATTTTATGCAAGTTAAGTATGTGGTTTATGCATAATAAGTAATTGATTTTATGCAAGTTAAGTATGTGGTTTTATGCATGATGAGTATGTGATTCTATGCATGCTAAGTATATGATATTATGCAAGTTTAGTATGTGATTCTATGCATGCTAAGTATGTGATAATATGCATGATTAATAAGTTGTTTTATGCATATTTAACAAGTGGGTTTATGCATGTTTAACAAGTTCATATGCAAATTACATGTATGATAATATATGCTATGCAAGTTACATGTTTGTTAATATGCAAGTTACATGTATGTTAATATGCAAGATATGCTATGCAAGTTACATGTATGTTAATATGCAAGATATGCTATGCAAGTTACATGTATGTTAATATGCAAGATATGCTAGGCAAGTTACATGGTTGTTAATATGCAAGTTCATGATGACACATTACGCAAGTTTATGGGTTAATATGCAAGTATGTGAATGCTTATGCAAGTACGTGAATGCTTATGCAAGTATGTGAATACTTATGCAAGTTTTGTGTATGCTTAAATGCATGTTTAACATGTTATGCAAGTTGTGAGAATGCTTATATGCAAGCTCAACATGTTATGCAAGATATGTGTATGATAATATGTAAGTTCATATGCAATATGTTATGCAAGTCATGTGTGATAATATGCAAGTTTGGGAAATGTAGTTGGGTTAATATATGCTCATATATGCAAGTTGACATCCTTTTAACCCATGACAAAGTTATATGCTAAGATTTGGTTAAAACCCATGATATTTGTGATGGATCTTCCCTTTTTATTATGTCGTGAAATGTGAACGATTTGCGTGGGGAACGATGGGGTTAATAAATATGTTAATTAAAGTATGGTTGGGTATGATAAAGCATACCATAAAAATAAATTAACATAAGTGGGAATTTACCTATTGAGTTAGGTCTACCCCATGGGAATTTACCTATTGAGTTAGGTCTACCCATGTTATGAGAAACTTGATAATTAATTAGGGACAATTAATATGGGGGTGATTAATTAGATGTAATTAATCGACTAAGACACGAGGTTGGACTCATTTGTAGTGTAAAACTGCCCGGACCCAACCGGCTTAACCAGTTGCTACAAATGTTAGCCCAATGTGAGAGGTCTTAGGCACAAACTAAATACGTGATTAATGTAAAGACACGAGGTTAGACTCGGTTATGACATAAGGCTGCCCGGACCCAACCGGCTTAACCAGCGGTCATAAAAGATAGTCTAATGTGAGAGGTCTTTATGAGGATCACGGTCTTAATTAATTAAGAAACACTTAACCGTATAAGCATGTAGTGGAACATGAGGGTTAAGTGGGTACCTTGGGTGGCACGTAGTAACTAGTGTGGGTGCCTTGGGTGGCATGAGGAAACTAGTGGGTTGCCTTGGGTAGCAATAGAAAATACGATTAGAATACCTAACCAAAGTGGAACATGGAATTAAACATGATTAAAGGGTTAAGTAAGTGCCTCGGGTGGCATGTGGGAATTAAGTAAATGACTTGGGTGGCATGTGGAAATCTAGTGGGTGCCTTGAAAGGTAATTAAAATATGATTAATGACTTAACCAAAGTATTTATAACATGTAAGTGGACATGGTTAAAGGGGTTAAGTGGGATACACTAGATAAAATAACAAGCTTAAGCGGTAGCTTGTGGGGGCCCATCTCAACCAATATCCCAAACGTATCTTTGTGGGCTCGACCCAAGTCGAGTGACGGGACACGCATATTGGGCTTGACTATAAGAGGCCAAAAATGGGTTAGCGGTGGCAACGTAGGACCAACGGGTTTCATATGCGTGTGTGGACCCGGGCTGGTTAGTAAATCGTTGTTGCATCGTGTAGGTATAAAGCCGTGCACAGTTGATACTATCAGGTTGCCACTTTGGGGAAATGATACACCCCATTGTGGGACCAGCACGGGTATCTACGTTAGGGAGCCGATCGCTTGGGAGTAGTGGGTACACCTAGTAAAGATAGGGGCAGACGGCACCTATGTAGGGGTAAAAGAAACTACTGGATAAAAATTACTAAGTACATTTAGTGGGATCAACCTTTAAGTAGGAATTAATCTTGGGTAGGTAGAACTGGTGCGGTGCAGTGTAGGAATTACTCTTGGGGGGGAATAAGTCTGGGGCGGTGTAATCTAGTAATTATCCTTGGGTGGATAAATGCGTCTTTGCGGTGATCATTAGTTTATCCTAAGTTTACCAAGCTGCTTAGTGTAGCCATTCATCCCCAGTCGTTACCGTATATCAACTTATGTCTTCTCTGGTTATTTTAATGATTGTATTGTTAGGGTTATAGGACTCACTCAGACTTATGTCTGACCCCGTTGTTTATATCTTTTTCCCCAACCCCAGGTTATTAGAGTGGGCCTGGTGCTAGTGGGCTTTGATCTGATTGCTGTATCTATCCTATGGAGCTTGGACCGATGAAGTGAAGCCGAGCTTATCTTTCCTTTAATGGCTATTAGTTATGTAGTGGGATTATGTACTTCTATTTTATCAAGATGGATATTATGTGCTTGACTCTGGTTTATGGTTTTGTGATGTAACCAAACATGTATTACTTTTCGCTGCAATGAAATGATGTTTTAAATTTTCAAGTATTACTTATATCTGTCTTGTTGTAATTTTACTGTTCTATATTCACTTAAAATACTTCACCGAAACTAAGGCATTCCCCTGGTATGAGTGACCTTAGCGGGGGTGGGGTGTTACACGTGGTATCAGAGCTTAAGGTTACCAGAACAGATAAAATTTTTAGAACAACTATTTTTCTAAGAAAATTTTTGAAGGAATATTTTCAAAAACATGTCTTTTAAGAGAAAAGTTTTTGAGAGAAAAGCATAATCCCCGATTGCCATATCTTTATCTTTCGAATTCTCCGTTTGAATCTCTTTCTCTCTCGTTTTGAGTTTCCCCTCCGTGTGTAGATGATCTTTCTAAGATAGATAAGAATGGAAAACCGCTTCAAGGGAATTAGACGTAAATCAGATTAGAAGTTGGTTCAAGAAGGAGGAGAACTTGTAAGTACTTATTGGATGGATGATGGGAGGAAGGCTCTAATAGTTGTTTGGTTAATGAAGGACGAAACCTCATTGATGGGAGGTTACGAGTGGAGAATGGGAAGGAGAAGGCTAGTAGTTATCCTTTTGGGGAGGAATAGGACACCTTATTAGGATCGTCCAAAGAAGCAAGGGCAAGGTATGGAATCTTCTGGAGGATAGTTGTATTTCCTCACGACTAGGATGCCGGATGGGGATAAGACCGTCTAGGTTGGAATTTGGATTTCTTTGTTATCCGATCCAAACTTTATTTGATTCTGATGTATCGAGTTCGTTTATCTCATCCTTGTTAGTTGAGTCACTGCACTTAGACACCAGTTTAGTAGATGATCCCTTAGTTGTTTCAAACCCAATTGGGGCTCCATGATGTGTTTGGGTTTGAAAGTTGCTATACTTAGCGTTGAGTTTAGATGTGATGCTTTTTGGGCTTCACGGGCTATGGGTTAGTTTTGGGCATAGACTGGTTATCCAGTAGGGGTGCCGTTCCTGATTTTGAGGGGAGAGTTGTCAGGCTTATGACCCGCTTGGGTAATACTCTCGAGATCTCTTGTAATCCCATGGAATCTGTTTTGCTAAGTTACCTAGAATCGCTTGACACGTCGGTCGAGAGTTTGCGATCTGTTAGAGTGGTCCGGGAATACTCGGATGTGTTTGAAGGAGGTGAAGGGCTTACCTCCGGAGCGGGAGATTGACTTCCGAATATATCTGGTAAATAATGCCAAACCAGTATCTTGGCCAGTGTGCCACAAGGCTCCTCGTGAGAGGAGGGAACTCGGTAAGCAAGTAGGTGGTTTCCTTAAGAAGGGGTGCATAAGACAAAGTATATCGGAGTGGGGTGCTCCAGTAGTTTTTGCCGCGAAGGTGGATGGGTCCCTCAGACTTTGTGTAGGTTAAAGAAAACTGAATAAACTCACAAAGAAGAATCGACACCCATTGCCGAGGATTGATGATCTCTTTGATCAGTTAGTTGGCGCCTCAGTATTTGCGCAGTTGGACTTAGCCACGAGGTTTCGTCAGTTGACAGTGGCTGAGGATAGTATAGAGAAGACTGCCTTAGGACTCCGGATAGATTTTAGGAGTGGCTAGTGATGCCATTTGGTTTGACGAACGCCCCGCATATTGGTTCGATGAGGAGGGTGTTCAGGGAGTACCTAAATAAGTTTGTAAATGACATCTAGGTCTTTTCAAGGAGCATAATAAGTTTTCGTATGTGCTCAATAGGGTGAGCAAAGCCAGTTATGGGAAGAACGGTGGTTTTGGAGCGAGACTGGCGAGGACATCCAAAGTTGGTCAAAGGCTTAATTGTTTAGCCATTATTATTATTTTATTTTAGTATCATCTCACGTAGGTCGCCTGAACTCGAAGGAGATATCCCTTGGGTGTTTGTCTGATATTGGTTTCGGCCTTTGGGGCTTGCATTTGGGGGATGTCGAATTCGACTAGGGTGGTCTGCGTGAGAGATGGACAGTTGTGACGATTTTGGATAGGATTTTTAGCATCTTATGAGTTTGAGATAGCGTATACCCCTAACAAGGGAAACATGGTAGCAGACGCCTTAAGAAGAAAAAAAAGGTTGTCCTTGAGATCATTGTTCGTTGAACTATAGAGTTTAGAGTTTATTCCTATGTTTGACTTTGTACCCGGTTTGCTAGCCTCTTTGGAGGTTAGACCTACTCTTTTGGGGCGGATTGGAGAAGCGCAGAGGGACGACCCACAGTTGGTTGAGTTGGTGGGGAAGCTCATAAGGGGGGAGTCGTCCAGCCATTTGAGTAGGTACACCCTAGATGGAAAGGGGTGGTTGCGTAGAGACGGTAGACTTGGTGTACCGAAAGACAGGGGTTTGAGGAAGGCTATACTTGATGATGCACATCGGTCGAAGATGACCATTAATCCCGATAGGGACAAGATGTACCAAGACATGAAGCGAGTTTCCTTTTGGGGCCGGTATGAAGAAAGACGTGGCCGAGTATGTCGCTAGATGCTTGGTGTGCTAGCATAGTGAGTGATCGAGATCCTATCTTCACTAGTGAGTTCTGGAGAAGTTTGCAAGAAGCAGTGGGGACTCAGTTGTGTTTGAGTACCGCATATCATCCTCAGACGGACGGCCAGACCGAGAGGGTGAACCGTATCTTAGAATATCTTTTGAGGTTATGTATTTTGGATTTTGGAGGTACATGGGAAGAGCATCTTCCATTGGTAGAGTTCGCATATAATAGCAGCTTTCAGTCCAGTATTGGTATGGCTCCTTTCGAAGCTCTTTATGGAAGGCCTTGTTGATCACCTACATGTTGGTGGGAATCTACGGGTAAGATCTTGGTTGGGCCGACGAGATTAGAGAGTCTTCAGAGAAGATTGACTTGATTCGAAGAAGGAAGAAAGCAGCACAGAATAGGCAAAAATCTTATGTGGACAAGAGGAGAACAGAGCTTGAGTTTGATATTAGGACGTGCTTTTATCAAGGTATCTCCGTTACAGAATGTGGTACACTTTGGATCTGTTAGGAAGTGAGTACCAAGGTTTGTAGGGCCATTTCCCATTAAGGAAAGAATTGGACGGATGGCATATAGAGTGGAGTTGCCTGAAAGACTTAGTAGTGTACGTGATGTATTTCATGTGTCCCATTTGAGGAAGTGCTTGCATGAGACCGCTGAGGTGGTAGAGCCGAGTTTGCTTAAAGAAGCAGAGTTAGAGCGCGATGAGACGATTCGACGAGCTCCTACTCGCATCATTGGGTCAGAGACTAGGAAGTTGAGGAACAGAGAAGTTCAGCTAGCTAGAGTGCAATGGGGAGATGACGAAAGAAATGCTACTTGGGAGACGGAAGCGAAGATGCGTTCTTTGTATCCATTTCTTTTTAGAGAGTATGTCTTTTAACTTCTCATTTATCGCTTGCCCAGTACTTACCTTATCTTTAGTATGTCCTCTCGATTAGTGTTGTTTGACCTTTAGATAGGGAAAACCTATGGTTGAAACATGTGTTTGAGACATGTTATGGTTGATGGATGCAAGTGGATGCAAGTGTTTGCTAGTGGTTGCTCGTGGATGCATATATACACACTCTAGGCACTAGATCGGCTCAATCACTTCATATTGCATATTGCATAAAATTGTGTGTAGTTAGCTATATTTATGGATGTATAATGATTGTGTTATCATATGGATGATGCATTTTGGTGAATGATTGTGCACTCATATAGATACTGTATGTGTCGATAGGGTTATCTCGCATACATATTGGATGCATGGCACTATCATGGTTTGCATATGTTCGTACATTAGATAGGGAACATATACACACACTTTTCGCATATGCTCATACATCATTAGAAATTGTTTAAGGACAATGGATGCTCGTGTTTGATGGATTGAGTAGATGGTTGTTTGGATGGTAGGATATGCATTCTCCTTAGCTTAGAGATTTCGGGGACGAAATCCTTTAAGGAGGGGAGAATGTAACACCCCGAATTTCGGTTAATGTTAAAATTCACAAATTAAAGAATAACTAATCCCAGATTTGGGAATTAAGGGAAACGGGCTGCGTCATTGCGTTCGTCTCGGAAAAATACGCGAAATAGAGTCCAAGTTTGCGTAAAACGGGTACCATATGAAAGAGATATGGACGAACGAAGTTAGGCAGAAAAACCAGAAACAGGCCAGAAATGCACTGGCGCACTTGTGAAGTGCGCCAGAACAAAAATGCACTGGCACACTTGTGAAGTGCGCCAGTACAAAGATACACTGGCGCACTTGGGAAGTGCGCCCGTGCCGAGCCAAGAAACCTGCACAGTTTCTAGAGAGTTCTGTGGTTGGGTGCACCAGTTTGGGGTTTGGGCTTGGTCTTAGGGCTGGTTTCTAGAGATTTCCGAAATCTAAGGGTCCTAATCTAATCTAGGGTTAATCTAAGGGCCTAAAACACTCCCTAATCCTATAAATAAGACCCCAACCCTACCCTAATTCATTCATAATTAGATCTTGTAACTAAACTATGGCAAAATGAAACTTGATCATGGCCTCCACAAATCAATGAAGAGGAAAGCAAGCTAATCAACCTCTCTAATCAACTTCTAATCCATTCTAAGCATCATAATCTTCTTCATTTGGAGTGCAAATTGCTAGTAGTGAGTTTCTATCACTTTGATGATCAATTGTTAAAATAAGTAGATTAGGTGTAATGAGACTTATGGTCTTGAATGCGGATTAGTGAGTTTGAATCATTTGTAATGATATGCTAATCTATGTATAATATGAATCCTATGTTGAATATGTAAGTTTATGCAAGTTGAATATGAGAGTTTATGCAAGTTGGATATGTGGGTTTATGCATAATAAGTAATTGATTTTATGCAAGTTAAGTATGTGGTTTATGCATAATAAGTAATTGATTTTATGCAAGTTAAGTATGTGGTTTTATGCATGATGAGTATGTGATTCTATGCATGCTAAGTATATGATATTATGCAAGTTTAGTATGTGATTCTATGCATGCTAAGTATGTGATAATATGCATGATTAATAAGTTGTTTTATGCATATTTAACAAGTGGGTTTATGCATGTTTAACAAGTTCATATGCAAATTACATGTATGATAATATATGCTATGCAAGTTACATGTTTGTTAATATGCAAGTTACATGTATGTTAATATGCAAGATATGCTATGCAAGTTACATGTATGTTAATATGCAAGATATGCTATGCAAGTTACATGTATGTTAATATGCAAGATATGCTAGGCAAGTTACATGGTTGTTAATATGCAAGTTCATGATGACACATTATGCAAGTTTATGGGTTAATATGCAAGTATGTGAATGCTTATGCAAGTACGTGAATGCTTATGCAAGTATGTGAATACTTATGCAAGTTTTGTGTATGCTTAAATGCATGTTTAACATGTTATGCAAGTTGTGAGAATGCTTATATGCAAGCTCAACATGTTATGCAAGATATGTGTATGATAATATGTAAGTTCATATGCAATATGTTATGCAAGTCATGTGTGATAATATGCAAGTTTGGGAAATGTAGTTGGGTTAATATATGCTCATATATGCAAGTTGACATCCTTTTAACCCATGACAAAGTTATATGCTAAGATTTGGTTAAAACCCATGATATTTGTGATGGATCTTCCCTTTTTATTATGTCGTGAAATGTGAACGATTTGCGTGGGGAACGATGGGGTTAATAAATATGTTAATTAAAGTATGGTTGGGTATGATAAAGCATACCATAAAAATAAATTAACATAAGTGGGAATTTACCTATTGAGTTAGGTCTACCCCATGGGAATTTACCTATTGAGTTAGGTCTACCCATGTTATGAGAAACTTGATAATTAATTAGGGACAATTAATATGGGGGTGATTAATTAGATGTAATTAATCGACTAAGACACGAGGTTGGACTCATTTGTAGTGTAAAACTGCCCGGACCCAACCGGCTTAACCAGTTGCTACAAATGTTAGCCCAATGTGAGAGGTCTTAGGCACAAACTAAATACGTGATTAATGTAAAGACACGAGGTTAGACTCGGTTATGACATAAGGCTGCCCGGACCCAACCGGCTTAACCAGCGGTCATAAAAGATAGTCTAATGTGAGAGGTCTTTATGAGGATCACGGTCTTAATTAATTAAGAAACACTTAACCGTATAAGCATGTAGTGGAACATGAGGGTTAAGTGGGTACCTTGGGTGGCACGTAGTAACTAGTGTGGGTGCCTTGGGTGGCATGAGGAAACTAGTGGGTTGCCTTGGGTAGCAATAGAAAATACGATTAGAATACCTAACCAAAGTGGAACATGGAATTAAACATGATTAAAGGGTTAAGTAAGTGCCTCGGGTGGCATGTGGGAATTAAGTAAATGACTTGGGTGGCATGTGGAAATCTAGTGGGTGCCTTGAAAGGTAATTAAAATATGATTAATGACTTAACCAAAGTATTTATAACATGTAAGTGGACATGGTTAAAGGGGTTAAGTGGGATACACTAGATAAAATAACAAGCTTAAGCGGTAGCTTGTGGGGGCCCATCTCAACCAATATCCCAAACGTATCTTTGTGGGCTCGACCCAAGTCGAGTGACGGGACACGCATATTGGGCTTGACTATAAGAGGCCAAAAATGGGTTAGCGGTGGCAACGTAGGACCAACGGGTTTCATATGCGTGTGTGGACCCGGGCTGGTTAGTAAATCGTTGTTGCATCGTGTAGGTATAAAGCCGTGCACAGTTGATACTATCAGGTTGCCACTTTGGGGAAATGATACACCCCATTGTGGGACCAGCACGGGTATCTACGTTAGGGAGCCGATCGCTTGGGAGTAGTGGGTACACCTAGTAAAGATAGGGGCAGACGGCACCTATGTAGGGGTAAAAGAAACTACTGGATAAAAATTACTAAGTACATTTAGTGGGATCAACCTTTAAGTAGGAATTAATCTTGGGTAGGTAGAACTGGTGCGGTGCAGTGTAGGAATTACTCTTGGGGGGGAATAAGTCTGGGGCGGTGTAATCTAGTAATTATCCTTGGGTGGATAAATGCGTCTTTGCGGTGATCATTAGTTTATCCTAAGTTTACCAAGCTGCTTAGTGTAGCCATTCATCCCCAGTCGTTACCGTATATCAACTTATGTCTTCTCTGGTTATTTTAATGATTGTATTGTTAGGGTTATAGGACTCACTCAGACTTATGTCTGACCCCGTTGTTTATATCTTTTTCCCCAACCCCAGGTTATTAGAGTGGGCCTGGTGCTAGTGGGCTTTGATCTGATTGCTGTATCTATCCTATGGAGCTTGGACCGATGAAGTGAAGCCGAGCTTATCTTTCCTTTAATGGCTATTAGTTATGTAGTGGGATTATGTACTTCTATTTTATCAAGATGGATATTATGTGCTTGACTCTGGTTTATGGTTTTGTGATGTAACCAAACATGTATTACTTTTCGCTGCAATGAAATGATGTTTTAAATTTTCAAGTATTACTTATATCTGTCTTGTTGTAATTTTACTGTTCTATATTCACTTAAAATACTTCACCGAAACTAAGGCATTCCCCTGGTATGAGTGACCTTAGCGGGGGTGGGGTGTTACACGTGGTATCAGAGCTTAAGGTTACCAGAACAGATAAAATTTTTAGAACAACTATTTTTCTAAGAAAATTTTTGAAGGAATATTTTCAAAAACATGTCTTTTAAGAGAAAAGTTTTTGAGAGAAAAGCATAATCCCCGATAGCCATATCTTTATCTTTCGAATTCTCCGTTTGAATCTCTTTCTCTCTCGTTTTGAGTTTCCCCTCCGTGTGTAGATGATCTTTCTAAGATAGATAAGAATGGAAAACCGCTTCAAGGGAATTAGACGTAAATCAGATTAGAAGTTGGTTCAAGAAGGAGGAGAACTTGTAAGTACTTATTGGATGGATGATGGGAGGAAGGCTCTAATAGTTGTTTGGTTAATGAAGGACGAAACCTCATTGATGGGAGGTTACGAGTGGAGAATGGGAAGGAGAAGGCTAGTAGTTATCCTTTTGGGGAGGAATAGGACACCTTATTAGGATCGTCCAAAGAAGCAAGGGCAAGGTATGGAATCTTCTGGAGGATAGTTGTATTTCCTCACGACTAGGATGCCGGATGGGGATAAGACCGTCTAGGTTGGAATTTGGATTTCTTTGTTATCCGATCCAAACTTTATTTGATTCTGATGTATCGAGTTCGTTTATCTCATCCTTGTTAGTTGAGTCACTGCACTTAGACACCAGTTTAGTAGATGATCCCTTAGTTGTTTCAAACCCAATTGGGGCTCCATGATGTGTTTGGGTTTGAAAGTTGCTATACTTAGCGTTGAGTTTAGATGTGATGCTTTTTGGGCTTCACGGGCTATGGGTTAGTTTTGGGCATAGACTGGTTATCCAGTAGGGGTGCCGTTCCTGATTTTGAGGGGAGAGTTGTCAGGCTTATGACCCGCTTGGGTAATACTCTCGAGATCTCTTGTAATCCCATGGAATCTGTTTTGCTAAGTTACCTAGAATCGCTTGACACGTCGGTCGAGAGTTTGCGATCTGTTAGAGTGGTCCGGGAATACTCGGATGTGTTTGAAGGAGGTGAAGGGCTTACCTCCGGAGCGGGAGATTGACTTCCGAATATATCTGGTAAATAATGCCAAACCAGTATCTTGGCCAGTGTGCCACAAGGCTCCTCGTGAGAGGAGGGAACTCGGTAAGCAAGTAGGTGGTTTCCTTAAGAAGGGGTGCATAAGACAAAGTATATCGGAGTGGGGTGCTCCAGTAGTTTTTGCCGCGAAGGTGGATGGGTCCCTCAGACTTTGTGTAGGTTAAAGAAAACTGAATAAACTCACAAAGAAGAATCGACACCCATTGCCGAGGATTGATGATCTCTTTGATCAGTTAGTTGGCGCCTCAGTATTTGCGCAGTTGGACTTAGCCACGAGGTTTCGTCAGTTGACAGTGGCTGAGGATAGTATAGAGAAGACTGCCTTAGGACTCCGGATAGATTTTAGGAGTGGCTAGTGATGCCATTTGGTTTGACGAACGCCCCGCATATTGGTTCGATGAGGAGGGTGTTCAGGGAGTACCTAAATAAGTTTGTAAATGACATCTAGGTCTTTTCAAGGAGCATAATAAGTTTTCGTATGTGCTCAATAGGGTGAGCAAAGCCAGTTATGGGAAGAACGGTGGTTTTGGAGCGAGACTGGCGAGGACATCCAAAGTTGGTCAAAGGCTTAATTGTTTAGCCATTATTATTATTTTATTTTAGTATCATCTCACGTAGGTCGCCTGAACTCGAAGGAGATATCCCTTGGGTGTTTGTCTGATATTGGTTTCGGCCTTTGGGGCTTGCATTTGGGGGATGTCGAATTCGACTAGGGTGGTCTGCGTGAGAGATGGACAGTTGTGACGATTTTGGATAGGATTTTTAGCATCTTATGAGTTTGAGATAGCGTATACCCCTAACAAGGGAAACATGGTAGCAGACGCCTTAAGAAGAAAAAAAAGGTTGTCCTTGAGATCATTGTTCGTTGAACTATAGAGTTTAGAGTTTATTCCTATGTTTGACTTTGTACCCGGTTTGCTAGCCTCTTTGGAGGTTAGACCTACTCTTTTGGGGCGGATTGGAGAAGCGCAGAGGGACGACCCACAGTTGGTTGAGTTGGTGGGGAAGCTCATAAGGGGGGAGTCGTCCAGCCATTTGAGTAGGTACACCCTAGATGGAAAGGGGTGGTTGCGTAGAGACGGTAGACTTGGTGTACCGAAAGACAGGGGTTTGAGGAAGGCTATACTTGATGATGCACATCGGTCGAAGATGACCATTAATCCCGATAGGGACAAGATGTACCAAGACATGAAGCGAGTTTCCTTTTGGGGCCGGTATGAAGAAAGACGTGGCCGAGTATGTCGCTAGATGCTTGGTGTGCTAGCATAGTGAGTGATCGAGATCCTATCTTCACTAGTGAGTTCTGGAGAAGTTTGCAAGAAGCAGTGGGGACTCAGTTGTGTTTGAGTACCGCATATCATCCTCAGACGGACGGCCAGACCGAGAGGGTGAACCGTATCTTAGAATATCTTTTGAGGTTATGTATTTTGGATTTTGGAGGTACATGGGAAGAGCATCTTCCATTGGTAGAGTTCGCATATAATAGCAGCTTTCAGTCCAGTATTGGTATGGCTCCTTTCGAAGCTCTTTATGGAAGGCCTTGTTGATCACCTACATGTTGGTGGGAATCTACGGGTAAGATCTTGGTTGGGCCGACGAGATTAGAGAGTCTTCAGAGAAGATTGACTTGATTCGAAGAAGGAAGAAAGCAGCACAGAATAGGCAAAAATCTTATGTGGACAAGAGGAGAACAGAGCTTGAGTTTGATATTAGGACGTGCTTTTATCAAGGTATCTCCGTTACAGAATGTGGTACACTTTGGATCTGTTAGGAAGTGAGTACCAAGGTTTGTAGGGCCATTTCCCATTAAGGAAAGAATTGGACGGATGGCATATAGAGTGGAGTTGCCTGAAAGACTTAGTAGTGTACGTGATGTATTTCATGTGTCCCATTTGAGGAAGTGCTTGCATGAGACCGCTGAGGTGGTAGAGCCGAGTTTGCTTAAAGAAGCAGAGTTAGAGCGCGATGAGACGATTCGACGAGCTCCTACTCGCATCATTGGGTCAGAGACTAGGAAGTTGAGGAACAGAGAAGTTCAGCTAGCTAGAGTGCAATGGGGAGATGACGAAAGAAATGCTACTTGGGAGACGGAAGCGAAGATGCGTTCTTTGTATCCATTTCTTTTTAGAGAGTATGTCTTTTAACTTCTCATTTATCGCTTGCCCAGTACTTACCTTATCTTTAGTATGTCCTCTCGATTAGTGTTGTTTGACCTTTAGATAGGGAAAACCTATGGTTGAAACATGTGTTTGAGACATGTTATGGTTGATGGATGCAAGTGGATGCAAGTGTTTGCTAGTGGTTGCTCGTGGATGCATATATACACACTCTAGGCACTAGATCGGCTCAATCACTTCATATTGCATATTGCATAAAATTGTGTGTAGTTAGCTATATTTATGGATGTATAATGATTGTGTTATCATATGGATGATGCATTTTGGTGAATGATTGTGCACTCATATAGATACTGTATGTGTCGATAGGGTTATCTCGCATACATATTGGATGCATGGCACTATCATGGTTTGCATATGTTCGTACATTAGATAGGGAACATATACACACACTTTTCGCATATGCTCATACATCATTAGAAATTGTTTAAGGACAATGGATGCTCGTGTTTGATGGATTGAGTAGATGGTTGTTTGGATGGTAGGATATGCATTCTCCTTAGCTTAGAGATTTCGGGGACGAAATCCTTTAAGGAGGGGAGAATGTAACACCCCGAATTTCGGTTAATGTTAAAATTCACAAATTAAAGAATAACTAATCCCAGATTTGGGAATTAAGGGAAACGGGCTGCGTCATTGCGTTCGTCTCGGAAAAATACGCGAAATAGAGTCCAAGTTTGCGTAAAACGGGTACCATATGAAAGAGATATGGACGAACGAAGTTAGGCAGAAAAACCAGAAACAGGCCAGAAATGCACTGGCGCACTTGTGAAGTGCGCCAGAACAAAAATGCACTGGCACACTTGTGAAGTGCGCCAGTACAAAGATACACTGGCGCACTTGGGAAGTGCGCCCGTGCCGAGCCAAGAAACCTGCACAGTTTCTAGAGAGTTCTGTGGTTGGGTGCACCAGTTTGGGGTTTGGGCTTGGTCTTAGGGCTGGTTTCTAGAGATTTCCGAAATCTAAGGGTCCTAATCTAATCTAGGGTTAATCTAAGGGCCTAAAACACTCCCTAATCCTATAAATAAGACCCCAACCCTACCCTAATTCATTCATAATTAGATCTTGTAACTAAACTATGGCAAAATGAAACTTGATCATGGCCTCCACAAATCAATGAAGAGGAAAGCAAGCTAATCAACCTCTCTAATCAACTTCTAATCCATTCTAAGCATCATAATCTTCTTCATTTGGAGTGCAAATTGCTAGTAGTGAGTTTCTATCACTTTGATGATCAATTGTTAAAATAAGTAGATTAGGTGTAATGAGACTTATGGTCTTGAATGCGGATTAGTGAGTTTGAATCATTTGTAATGATATGCTAATCTATGTATAATATGAATCCTATGTTGAATATGTAAGTTTATGCAAGTTGAATATGAGAGTTTATGCAAGTTGGATATGTGGGTTTATGCATAATAAGTAATTGATTTTATGCAAGTTAAGTATGTGGTTTATGCATAATAAGTAATTGATTTTATGCAAGTTAAGTATGTGGTTTTATGCATGATGAGTATGTGATTCTATGCATGCTAAGTATATGATATTATGCAAGTTTAGTATGTGATTCTATGCATGCTAAGTATGTGATAATATGCATGATTAATAAGTTGTTTTATGCATATTTAACAAGTGGGTTTATGCATGTTTAACAAGTTCATATGCAAATTACATGTATGATAATATATGCTATGCAAGTTACATGTTTGTTAATATGCAAGTTACATGTATGTTAATATGCAAGATATGCTATGCAAGTTACATGTATGTTAATATGCAAGATATGCTATGCAAGTTACATGTATGTTAATATGCAAGATATGCTAGGCAAGTTACATGGTTGTTAATATGCAAGTTCATGATGACACATTATGCAAGTTTATGGGTTAATATGCAAGTATGTGAATGCTTATGCAAGTACGTGAATGCTTATGCAAGTATGTGAATACTTATGCAAGTTTTGTGTATGCTTAAATGCATGTTTAACATGTTATGCAAGTTGTGAGAATGCTTATATGCAAGCTCAACATGTTATGCAAGATATGTGTATGATAATATGTAAGTTCATATGCAATATGTTATGCAAGTCATGTGTGATAATATGCAAGTTTGGGAAATGTAGTTGGGTTAATATATGCTCATATATGCAAGTTGACATCCTTTTAACCCATGACAAAGTTATATGCTAAGATTTGGTTAAAACCCATGATATTTGTGATGGATCTTCCCTTTTTATTATGTCGTGAAATGTGAACGATTTGCGTGGGGAACGATGGGGTTAATAAATATGTTAATTAAAGTATGGTTGGGTATGATAAAGCATACCATAAAAATAAATTAACATAAGTGGGAATTTACCTATTGAGTTAGGTCTACCCCATGGGAATTTACCTATTGAGTTAGGTCTACCCATGTTATGAGAAACTTGATAATTAATTAGGGACAATTAATATGGGGGTGATTAATTAGATGTAATTAATCGACTAAGACACGAGGTTGGACTCATTTGTAGTGTAAAACTGCCCGGACCCAACCGGCTTAACCAGTTGCTACAAATGTTAGCCCAATGTGAGAGGTCTTAGGCACAAACTAAATACGTGATTAATGTAAAGACACGAGGTTAGACTCGGTTATGACATAAGGCTGCCCGGACCCAACCAGCTTAACCAGCGGTCATAAAAGATAGTCTAATGTGAGAGGTCTTTATGAGGATCACGGTCTTAATTAATTAAGAAACACTTAACCGTATAAGCATGTAGTGGAACATGAGGGTTAAGTGGGTACCTTGGGTGGCACGTAGTAACTAGTGTGGGTGCCTTGGGTGGCATGAGGAAACTAGTGGGTTGCCTTGGGTAGCAATAGAAAATACGATTAGAATACCTAACCAAAGTGGAACATGGAATTAAACATGATTAAAGGGTTAAGTAAGTGCCTCGGGTGGCATGTGGGAATTAAGTAAATGACTTGGGTGGCATGTGGAAATCTAGTGGGTGCCTTGAAAGGTAATTAAAATATGATTAATGACTTAACCAAAGTATTTATAACATGTAAGTGGACATGGTTAAAGGGGTTAAGTGGGATACACTAGATAAAATAACAAGCTTAAGCGGTAGCTTGTGGGGGCCCATCTCAACCAATATCCCAAACGTATCTTTGTGGGCTCGACCCAAGTCGAGTGACGGGACACGCATATTGGGCTTGACTATAAGAGGCCAAAAATGGGTTAGCGGTGGCAACGTAGGACCAACGGGTTTCATATGCGTGTGTGGACCCGGGCTGGTTAGTAAATCGTTGTTGCATCGTGTAGGTATAAAGCCGTGCACAGTTGATACTATCAGGTTGCCACTTTGGGGAAATGATACACCCCATTGTGGGACCAGCACGGGTATCTACGTTAGGGAGCCGATCGCTTGGGAGTAGTGGGTACACCTAGTAAAGATAGGGGCAGACGGCACCTATGTAGGGGTAAAAGAAACTACTGGATAAAAATTACTAAGTACATTTAGTGGGATCAACCTTTAAGTAGGAATTAATCTTGGGTAGGTAGAACTGGTGCGGTGCAGTGTAGGAATTACTCTTGGGGGGGAATAAGTCTGGGGCGGTGTAATCTAGTAATTATCCTTGGGTGGATAAATGCGTCTTTGCGGTGATCATTAGTTTATCCTAAGTTTACCAAGCTGCTTAGTGTAGCCATTCATCCCCAGTCGTTACCGTATATCAACTTATGTCTTCTCTGGTTATTTTAATGATTGTATTGTTAGGGTTATAGGACTCACTCAGACTTATGTCTGACCCCGTTGTTTATATCTTTTTCCCCAACCCCAGGTTATTAGAGTGGGCCTGGTGCTAGTGGGCTTTGATCTGATTGCTGTATCTATCCTATGGAGCTTGGACCGATGAAGTGAAGCCGAGCTTATCTTTCCTTTAATGGCTATTAGTTATGTAGTGGGATTATGTACTTCTATTTTATCAAGATGGATATTATGTGCTTGACTCTGGTTTATGGTTTTGTGATGTAACCAAACATGTATTACTTTTCGCTGCAATGAAATGATGTTTTAAATTTTCAAGTATTACTTATATCTGTCTTGTTGTAATTTTACTGTTCTATATTCACTTAAAATACTTCACCGAAACTAAGGCATTCCCCTGGTATGAGTGACCTTAGCGGGGGTGGGGTGTTACACGTGGTATCAGAGCTTAAGGTTACCAGAACAGATAAAATTTTTAGAACAACTATTTTTCTAAGAAAATTTTTGAAGGAATATTTTCAAAAACATGTC